>JAWHQI010000024.1:4067500-6567500 GCA_033032865.1 Dactylorhiza incarnata
CGAAGTGATTCAACCATTAGATAGATCTTTCAGTAGCACACCTCCAGAGATTCTGTATGACACACGTTACATGCCATTCTTTAAAGATTGTGTCGGTGCAATTGATGGAACACATGTTCATGCATGCGTACCTGTTTGTGATCAAGTACCGTGCATTGGGAGACATGGCATGCCAACACAAAATGTGATGGCTGCTTGTGATTTCAACATGTGTTTCACGTTTGTTATGCCAGGTTGGGAAGGCTCTGCGCATGATAGCCGCATTTTCAATTATGCGCTTCGGGATCCCCGTTACCAATTTCCACATCCACCACCAGGTAATAAGATTTCTACTCCATTTTTTATACTTCTCACCTTTGAAGCATAACGAATTTTGATCCTGGTTTTCAGGAAAATATTACTTGGTGGACTCTGGGTATCCGCTACAAAGGGGATACTTGAAACCATATCCAGAGACACGTTATCATCTCCCGGACTTTGCTCGTGGGGGGCGTGCACCGGAAGGACGCCGAGAGATATTCAATCACGCGCACTCATCCCTTAGAAGTGTCATTGAAAGACCGTTCCGGATTTGGAAGAAAAAGTGGGCCATATTGCGTGATATGCCGAGCTACAGCTTCGCCAAACAAACCGATATTGTGATGGCGACAATGGCATTGCATAATTTTATTCGGAGGCACCCGTCGCGGAGGGATATTGATTTCAATGAGTTCGAGCAGGGAGGTGGTGATGAGGGGGTGAGCACACAAGGGCATCAAGTAGTTTGTCCTGATACAGCAGGCGGGGTAGATGAGATGATCACGTTGCGTGAAAATATAGCGCAACAGTTGTACACTTCTAGATCTTAGATGGTGAGATGAATTATTGGCATTTATATCTATTATAGTCAGTATTATCAAGATTGTGTATTTTATGGAACAACATATTTTTTTTTCAAAAACTCCATTTAACCCAAACAAAATTTATAAAACTCCATTTCAATAAGCACTGAAAACTCCATTTCACCCAAACAGTTTTTTAACAAAACTCCATTTCTCAGAAACAGCTCTTTTTCAAAACTCCATTTCTGATCAGCAGCTTTTCATCAGCAACAGCCCAACCAAACGGACCCTTAACGGAAGGGAAGGCCGAAAGCAGGGGCCGAAATAACTGGACCAGTGCGAAACTGGAGTATTGAAAGAATCGACAGAAAGCAGTAAATACAGGACCAATATGAGTCTGGAGTATTGAAAAGAATGAACCGAAAGCAGTAAATACAGGACCAATACGAGACTGGAGTATTGAAAAGAATGAACCGAAAGCAGTAAATACGGGACCAGTACGAGACTGAAGTATTGAAAAGAACGAACCGAAAGCAGTAAATACAGGACCAGTACGAGACTGAAGAACATAAATAAATAAACAAGTTAGTTGTCAAATCACTCCATAATCAGGAGGCTTCAGTGTCATCTCCATTCTTAGGAGGAAATTCTGTTCCTTCTCCGTTCATAGGAGTCTCTTCTCCGTTCATAGGAGTCTGTTTATCTTAGTTATAGTTCGGGGTTGGCTTACATTCCGTAAGACTTCTTATTATTGTGTGCTTTGAGTTCACAACTTTATTTATCGAGTCGCTAATGATTCGTAATATCGTCTCCCGTTCGTAACCCGATCGTGTGCTTCGATGCCTTTAACTTAATCGTTTTCTCGTAATAATTGGTGAGCCTACCATTTATCTTTAAATGACTCACAAGATTTATAAAATAATCTAAAATAATGTGTCAAGGGCCCACGAGTATTTCAGTCCATTTTAGGGTTTTATTTTGCTCGAAGAAATTTATTTAGGCTTTTAAAATTTTCAAAAGAGTTGATAAAAATCCCAAACTTTGATAGTATCTGTAAAATGGCCTAAATTTGAGTCTATAATTTTTATGAATTTTCCAAAGTGGTTTGGGCATTTAATTCCTCCAATTAAATCATGTAAAGGTTTTTAAAAATAGCAAACTAACTCAAAAAATTCCCAAAAAATTACTGAGGGTAGCCCTCTTGATAAGACACATTTTTCATGTTCAAAGTTTTAGCCCTAGGGGCCTAGTTTTGTGTCGAAAAAATCAGGAATAGATTGCTAAGGGGTGGTCTGCGGTTAGCAGTTTCCTAAGTGCAGGAGGGCGTCGGCCAGCGCGTGGTCCTTCGATCCCCACAGCGGTTCTGCAGCCGATACGCTGTGGGGGCACACAGTTTGATGCGGTGGGCTGGAATTAAGATTCCTGCCGCCGTCCGATCTCATCAAGGAGATCGGACGACAGCTGTTGCTCCCCGACGATGCAGAGGGTGGCGGCCACTGGCACCGCCGGGAGGCAGCCTCCTGCCACCGGCGCTGCCCCCTATCGACTCGTCGGGGGCCGGCGTTCACTCCAGCGGTGGTCCGGCGGCCTGGCGCCGCCGGCCACTGTCGGATTTAGGGGGGAAGAGGAGGCGGGGCAGTGGCGCGGCCTGCATGGGCCATGCAGGCCAAAGATGCGCCACCTCTTCCGCTGGAAGGGCCTCCCTCCGCCCCTGGCTGGTTCTCCGGGGGTGGGGATTACCTCCGGTGGTGGTCTGGAGGCCATGCGCCGCCAGCCGCCGAAGCGATACAGGAAAATGCGGGGGAGGGGGAGGGCTTGCGGGTGCCGCCCGAGACGCGTTCTCCGACGGCCCTGCCACCTCCCCTCGTCGGAGCAGAGGTCCCCTGGTGGGGACCTGCTCCCCCAGCGCCGCCGCCGACGCTGGGGTGAGGCTCTCACGGCCAAGCCATCACCCGGGCCTAGACAAGGCTCGGGTGGCGCTGGCGGTGCTCCAACAGGGGGGGGGGGGGGCAGCCGGCATGCCTCCGGGGGAGTAAGAAGGGGGAGGGGAAGGCTGTTCACCTGGAGAGGGAGGCTCGGGAGGAGGAGGGCCGTCCGACCATTGGGGTGGCGGCGGTGTTGGCTGGGGGAGGGGCTTTCCGGCGGGGTAGGGCTCGGGCAGGGAGAGGAGGTGGCTGGGGGGTGTGTTCAGAAAGGGGAGGGCTGGGTCCCATTTATTGGGAAGGGGGAGCGTCCTCCCTCCCCTTTTCCCGATGTGGGACTAAAGGGAGGGGTGGGTGGGGGGAGATATTTCTCCCCCTCCATCCCTCCACTACCCTAGGGTGGCTGCCCACCATGGGTATAGGAGAGCTCTTCATGGTGGGTGGGGTGTGCTCTTCCTTGGGGAGATTCCAAAAAAGTAGGAATTTGGGGTGTTTTTACCAAAGTCAACTCTATGGTGGGGTCCCCCATGTAGGTCAAGGTCCAAGGGGTCCACTAAGACTTATTGATGACGATTCCAAGTTCGTATGCTCTGTATTTCGTATGTTATGCCGTGACGGTCTACAAAACCTAAAACAGACATATTTCCCGTATGACCTCGGATCTGAGTGCAACGAGTTCCGTGGTGCTTTTGTCGATGATTCGAGTCTAACGGAACTGACATAAGTCAATTTGGAGTACGTCTGGTCACTATTCCACAATAATGTGGTTGTAACGCGCTACAATACTCAAAACAATCGTTTTCCCTAAATGACCTCGGATCGGATGAAACGAATTCCATTGCACTCGTATTGGTCATATGAGTCTAACAGAACTGACATAAGTCGATTTGGAGTACGTCTGGTCACTATTCCACAATAATATGGTTGTGACACAGTACGATACTCAAAATGATCGTTTTCCCTAAACGACCTCGAATCGAGATGGAACAAATTCTGTTGCGCTTGTATTGGTCGTACGAGTCTAACGGAACTGACGGAAGTCAATTTGGAGCTTCCTAGAACATTATCCCCTATACGGGTCACTTTCTATCTGTTGGGGTTACTTTTATTGGGTCCACTAGGGTCTAGTGACCCAATAAAAATTGGGATGTTACAATCCAATAAAAATAAAGGGATTTTCGTCCTCGAAAACTGCCTAAGGTAGGGGTTTTTGTGACATACCTGGGGAAAGAGTGCCGGGTATTTTTCTCGAACAAGTGTCTCTGGCTCCCATGTAAACTCATCGCGTCTGCAGTTTGACCATAGGATTTTGACCATCGTAATGGTCTTGTTTTGTAGTTCCTTGATCTTGGAATCCACTATCTTCACTTGTTCGAGCTAAATGGATCGGTCAGATTGTATCGATGCTGGTGGTGTATAAAGATGTTTATCCGGTTGGCGAAGAACCCGTCTTAATGAGGAGACGTGAAAAACGTCGTGAAGATTTCCCAATTCAGCTGGCAAAGCTAATTTATACGCAACAGGGCCAATTCTTTCTATGACTTGATACGGGACCAGGTAGCGCGGATCCAGCCTTTTCTGCTTCTTTATTCGGGAGATCCCATGCATTGGTTTATTCTTAAGGAATACCATATCTCCTACGTTGAATTCTAGCGGTCGATGGCGTGCGTCGTAGTATTTTGTTTGGTGACTCTGCGCTTCTAACATTCGATCTCGGATTAACCTTATTGTCGTCGTGGTGTCATCTATATAGGTGACCCCTAAAGCTTTTGGGTCCTCATCCTGTGCCCATGATAACGGTGTTCGGTAGCGTCTTCCATTGAGGGCCTTGTATGGTGCCATCTTGATACTCGCCTGAAGTTGTTGTTGTATGAGAATTCTACAAAGGGCAGCACCTGCTCCCAAGGTTCGTTGTGTTCCACTATGCATAGTCGGAGGAGATCTTCCATCGTTCGGTTTGTCCTTTCCGTTTTCCCAACCGTTTGAGGATGGAAAGCGGTGTTAAAAGCTAATCTGGTTCCCAGATAGGCTTGTACCCTCCTCCATTCCTTTGAAGTGAAACATCCGTCGTGATCAGATATTATTGACTTTGGTATCTCATGGAATCGGACTACCTTCTCTATGAAGAGTCGTGCTAGAATGTCAACACCGTCGCCTTGTCGGTTCGGGATAAAAGGAGCCACCTTTGTGAGGCGATCCACCACGACCCATATTGAGTCATTTCCCGCACGAGACCGGGGCAGGCTATGGACAAAATCCATAGAGATATCCTCAAACTTCCATTCTGGTATGGGTATGGGTAGGGGTTGTAGCAAACCTCCTGGACTACGACATTCTGCCTTGACCATTTGTGTTGAAACCAGAGAACTGGTCTCGACGTTCGCAAGGGGGATGCAGCTAACCCTTACTTGACCTGAGCGAGACCCTTGACCAGTCACTAAGAACCAAAGAACCCTGCCCTTAGAGAACACCTAAGTCCACAAACGGACCCTTTAAGCTGCAGCGTGGAGGTCCCACCACATACCCGGAAGCTCACATGGAACTTCCCCTCCCAAGCCAATGCTGAGCCTGGGCACCTTGGAGGGCACTAAGGATCACCTCACCGTCCACCTTCCATGACAGGGGGAGGGGAGAGGTAGTGCTTGCTCACACGCGAGGGAGGGGGGGGGGGGGGGTACCAACATCCCTTCCCAAGGTGCCCATGGGGATCTATTTATAGACTTCCCAAAAATTGGGCTGCGGATAGCCAAAAATCTACTATCCGCAGCCTAACAACCAACCCGAACGACCGAAACAGAAGGGGAGCGAGTGGAGCTTGAGACGTCCACTGCCCCCCTTACCGGGGGTCGAATGAGTGGACCGAGGTCCACCACCCTGACTGAGCGAGTGGACCCAAGATTCACTCGCCCAAGGAGATCTGCCCCCCGGCCTTCTCTTTCTCGATCCTTAACGGTTTCCGTTGGTTTGGTTTGCTGCGTCGCGGCCGCCTTCTCCGTCACGACCTCATCCGTGCCGGGTCACACCGACTCGGAAAATATGAGGGTTGTACACAATCCCCGCTCTTTTCGAGTTTGCCTTAAGCTCGGAAAGAAAGTCCAACCCACCTATTTGACGAGTAGGTGGGACCTTAGGGGAATCCACGAGGGGCCCTGCCAACGGGATACTCCTACCGAGATTTTCAACTGAACCTAATGTTGGGGCGGAAGGCAAACCTTTCTCCACTTAACAACCCTCTTATGAGCCGAGCTCAACTGGAGGTGGAGAAAGCTCAACACCTTAGGTCGACTTGAACTTAACCTGAGGTGGAGAAAAACTCAACACCCTTAGTCGAGCCGAGCTCAACCTGAGGTGGAAGGCAAACATTTCTCCACTTAACAACCCTCCTATGAGCCGAGCTCAACTGGAGGTGGAGAAAGCTCAACACCTTAGGTCGAATTGAACTTGACCTGAGGTGGAGAAAAACTCAACACCCTTAGTCGAGCCGAGCCCGACCTGAGGTGGAAGGCAAACCTTTCTCCACTTAACAACCCTCCAATGAGTCGAGCTCAACTGGAGGTGGAGAAAGCTCAACACCTTAGGTCGAATTGAACTTGACCTGAGGTGGAGCAAAACTCAACACCCTTAGTCGAGCCGAGCCCGACCTGAGGTGGAAGGCAAACCTGTCTCCACTTAACAACCCTCTTATGAGTCGAGCTCAACTGGAGGTGGAGAAAGATCAACACCTTAGGTCGACTTGAACTTAACCTGAGGTGGAGAAAAACTCAACACCCTTAGTCGAGCAGAGCTCGACCTGAGGTGGAAGGCAAACCTTTCTCCACTTAACAACCCTCCTATGAGTCGAGCTCAACTGGAGGTGGAGAAAGCTCAACACCTTAGGTCGAATTGAACTTGACCTGAGGTGGAGAAAAACTCAACACCCTTAGTCGAGCCGAGCCCGACCTGAGGTGGAAGGCAAACCTTTCTCCACTTAACAACCCTCCTATGAGCCGAGCTCAACTGGAGGTGGAGAAAGCTCAACACCTTAGGTCGAATTGAACTTGACCTGAGGTGGAGAAAAACTCAACACCCATAGTCGAGTCGAGCCCGACCTGAGGTGGAAGGCAAACCTTTCTCCACTTAACAACCCTCTTATGAGTCGAGCTCAACTGGAGGTGGAGAAAGCTCAACACCTTAGGTCGACTTGAAATTAACTTGAGGTGGAGAAAAAATCAACACCCTTAGTCGAGCCGAGCTCGACCTGAGGTGGAAGGCAAACCTTTCTCCACTTAACAACCCTCCAATGAGCCGAGCTCAACTGGAGGTGGAGAAAGCTCAACACCTTAGGTCGAATTGAACTTGACCTGAGGTGGAGAAAAACTCAACACCCTTAGTCGAGCCGAGCCCGACCTGAGGTGGAAGGCAAACCTTTCTCCACTTAACAACCCTCCTATGAGCCGAGCTCAACTAGAGGTGGAGAAAGCTCAACACCTTAGGTCGAATTGAACTTGACCTGAGGTGGAGAAAAACTCAACACCCTTAGTGGAGCCGAGATCGACCCGAGGTGGAAGGCAAACCTTTCTCCACTTAATAACCCTCCTATGAGCCGAGCTCAACTGGAGGTGGAGAAAGCTCAACACCTTAGGTCGAATTGAACTTGACCTGAGGTGGAGAAAAACTCAACACCCTTAGTCGAGCCGAGCCCGACCTGAGGTGGAAGGCAAACCTTTCTCCACTTAACAACCCTCCAATGAGCCGAGCTCAACTGGAGGCGGAGAAAGCTCAACACCTTAGGTCGAATTGAACTTGACCTGAGGTGGAGAAAAACTCAACACCCTTAGTCGAGCCGAGTCCGACCTGAGGTGGAAGGCGGAAACCCCACACCTGCCAGGGAGCCGAGCTCACCCGGAGGTGGAGGAAACTCCACACCTAACAGGGAGCTGATCTCACCTGGAGATGGATGAGCTCAACACCTAACTGGGAGCCGAGCTCACCTGGAGGTGTAGGAACTCAACACCTAGCAGGGAGCCGAGCTCACATGGAGGTGGAGGAACTCAACACCTAACGGGGAGCCGAGCTCACCTGGAGGTGGAGGAACTCAACAAGCCGAGCTCACCTGGAGGTGGAGGAACTCCACTCCTAATAGGGAGCCGAGCTCACCTGGAGGTGGAGGAACTCCACACCTAACAGGGAGTCGAGCTCACCTGGAGGTGGAGGAACTCCACACCTAACAGGGAGTCAAGCTCACCTGGAGGGGGAGGGAACTCCACACCTGCCAGGGAGCCGAGCTCACCTGGGGGGGGGGGGGGGGATGGAACTCCACACCCGCCAGGGAGCCGAGCTCACTTGGAGGGGGAGGGAACTCCACACCTACCAGGGAGCCGAGCTCACCTGGAGGGGGAGGGAACTCCACACCTAACAGGGAGCCGAGATCACCTGGAGATAAAGGAACTCAACACCTAACTGGGAGCCGAGCTCACCTGGAGGTGGAGGAACTCAACACCTAACAGGGAGCCGAGCTCACCTGGAGGTGGAGGAACTCAACACCTAACGGGGAGCCGAGCTCACCTAGAGGTGGAGGAACTCAACACCTAATGGGGAGCCGAGCTCACCTGGAGGTGGAGGAACTCCACACCTACCAGGGAGCCGAGCTCACCTGGAGGGGGAGGGAACTCCACACCTGCCAGGGAGCCGAGCTCACCTGGAGGGGGAGGGAACTCCACACCTGCCAGGGAGCCGAGCTCACCTGGAGGGGGAGGGAACTCCACACCCGCCAGGGAGCCGAGCTCACCTGGAGGGGGAGGGAACTCCACACCTACCAGGGAGCCGAGCTCACCTGGAGGGGGAGGGAACTCCACACCTACCAGGGAGCCGAGCTCACCTGGAGGGGGAGGGAACTAACAGTTTCCCAAACTATCCAGGGGCGGAGAACCAGTCCATGTCCCAGGTGCTTACCCTCACCGAGGGACGGAGGGATTCAACCATCTTATTGAGGCAACTGAGGTAGAGATCCAATCCACATCTTAGGTGCTTATCTTACCTGGAGGTAGAGGAATTCAACACCTTTCCGAACCAATTGGGGGCGGAGTATCCGTCCACGTCCTAGGGGCTTAGCTTGTCTGGAGGCAGAGGAACCCAGCTCCTTCCCAAACCAGTTGGGGGCGGTGTTCCCGTCCACGTCCTAGGGGTCTAGCTTACCTGGAGGCAGAGGAACTCGACACTTTTCAAACCAACTGGAGGTAGAATACCCATCCACGTCCTAGGGGCCTAGCTTACCTGGAGGCGGAGGGGCTCATCATCTCTCCAAGTTACTTACTCAAGCAGCGAGTCGACCCGATGAGTCTCCCATCTGCCGGTATAACTGAGACCGGAGAATGGTCTCTAGTCAAGGATATTACCAACTGGGGGCGGAGTACCCATCCACATCCTAGGTGCATAACTTCACCTAGGTGCTTAACTTCAACTGGAGGTGGAGGAACTCCACACCTCACAGGGAGCAGAGCTCACCTGGAGGTGGAGGAACTCCACACCTAACAGGGAGTCGAGCTCACCTGGAGGTGGAGGAACTCCACACCTAACAGGGAGTCCAGCTCACCTGGAGGGGGAGGGAACTCCACACCTGCCAGGGAGCTGAGCTCACCTGGAGGGGGAGGGAACTCCACACCCGCCAGGGAGCCGAGCTCACCTGGAGGGGGAGAAAACTCCACACCTACCAGGGAGCCGAGCTCACCTGGAGGGGGAGGGAACTCCACACCTAACAGGGAGCCGAGATCACCTGGAGATGAAGGAACTCAACACCTAACTGGGAGCCGAGCTTACCTAGAGGTGGAGGAACTCAACACCTAACAGGGAGCCGAGCTCACCTGGAGGTGGAGGAACTCAACACCTAACAGGGAGCCGAGCTCACCTGGAGGTGGAGGAACTCAACACCTAACGGGGAGCCGAGCTCACCTGGAGGTGGAGGAACTCCACACTTAACAGGGAGCCGAGCTCACCTAGAGGTGGAGGAACTCCACACCTGCCAGGGAGCCGAGCTCACCTGGAGGGGGAGGGAACTCCACACCTGCCAGGGAGCCGAGCTCACCTGGAGGGGGAGGGAACTCCACACCCGCCAGGGAGCCGAGCTCACCTGGAGGGGGAGGGAACTCCACACCCGCCAGGGAGCCGAGCTCACCTGGAGGGGGAGGGAACTCCACACCTACCAGGGAGCCGAGCTCACCTGGAGGGGGAGGGAACTACACACCTACCAGGGAGCCGAGCTCACCTGGAGGGTGAGGGAACTAACAGTTTCCCAAACTATCCAGGGGCGGAGAACCAGTCCATGTCCCAGGTGTTTACCCTCACCGAGGGACGGAGGGATTCAGCCATCTTATTGGGGCAACTGAGGTAGAGATCCAATCCACATCTTAGGTGCTTAGCTTACCTGGAGGTAGAGGAATTCAACACCTTTCCGAACCAATTGGGGGCGTAGTATCCTTCCATGTCCTAGGGGATTAGCTTGCCTGGAGGCAGAGGAACCCAGCTCCTTCCCAAACCAGTTGGGGGCGGGGTACCCGTCCACGTCCTAGGGGTCTAGCTTGCCTGGAGGCAGAGGAACTCGACACTTTTCAAACCAACTGGAGGTAGAATACCCATCCACGTCCTAGGGGCCTAGCTTACCTGGAGGCGGAGGGGATCATCATCTCTCCAAGTTACTTACTCAAGCAGCGAGTCGACCCGATGAGTCTCCCATCTGCCGGTATAACTGAGCCCGGAGAATGGTCTCTAGTCAAGGATATTACCAACTGGGGGCGGAGTACCCATCCACATCCTAGGTGCTTAACTTCACCTGGAGGCAGAGGAACCCAACACCTTCCCAAGCCACTCCACATGTGGCGAGTTGACCCGATGAGTCTCCCATCTACCGGCATGACTGAGCCCGGAGAATGGTCTCTAGTCGGGGATATTACCAATCAGTCGACCCGATGAGTCTCCCATCTGCTGGCATGACTGAGCCAGGAGAATGGTCTCTAGTCGGGGATATTACCAATCAGTCGACCCGATGAGTCTCCCATCTGCCGACATGACTGAGCCCGGAGAATGGTCTCTAGTCGGAGATATTACCAATTAGTCGACCCGATGAGTCTCCCATCTGCCCACATGACTGAGCCCGGAGAATGGTCTCTAGTCGGGGATATTGCCAACCGGGGGCGGAGTACCCATCCACATCCTAGGTGCTTACCTTCACCTGGAGGTAGAGGAACCCAACACCTTCCCCAAGCCACTTACCATTGGCGTTACCTGAAGTCGTTTCCATTCGTCACCGAGGAGCTACCTGCTTATTACAACGCGCCCCTCTGGGCCTACTTGGTCACATGCACCTTGACCATCTCCTTCATTACTTCCTCCATCTTCTTTGTCCCCTTGTTCCTTTTCTTTCTCCTGGTCCCTCATGCTTCCTTTGTCGGCCTGGAGGCGGAGGACTTGTTCTTGAAACTGATCCGCGTAGCTTCCCCATGTCTCCCCGTGCTTTTGTCGCATCAGGAACATGTACTCCACCCCCTTCCTGGTGAGATGAAGGCATCCTCCTACCCCCTCACTCGGGGCAGCTGGTCCCAGGAGAACTGTTGAAGAGCGCTTGCGCTTGGAGGCTCAAACCCTCCTCTGAGGCTGGCCCCTTCCCTTGCTGACATGCTTGCTCTATCTCCATCAAAGACGGCGAGGCGAGCACATGTGTTGGTGATGCCGAGCACTGGCCCTGAGGGGGAGTGCGACCAGCAAGACTTCCTGGATTGACTTCCTGAACTCCTCGAAGTCACCTTTCTTCACGCACTCGCCGGCAGGGGTGAGTCCCCCAGCTCATCGCTTCCATCCATGAGACTTGCCCAGAGCTTTCCGAACTAGCTACTTCCACGCTTACCGCACCATAATGTTGAAACCAGAGAACTGGTCTCGACGTTCGCAAGGGGGATGCAGCTAACCCTTACTTGACCTGAGCGAGACCCTTGACCAGTCACTAAGAACTAAAGAACCCTGCCCTTAGAGAACACCTAAGTCCACAAACGGACCCTTTAAGCTGCAATGTGGAGGTCCCACCACATACCCGGAAGCTCACATGGAACTTCCCCTCCCAAGCCAATGCTGAGCCTGGGCACCTTGGAGGGCACTAAGGATCACCTCACCGTCCACCTTCCATGACAGGGGGAGGGGTAGTGCTTTCTCACACGCGAGGAAGGGGGGGGGGTACCAACATCCCTTCTCAAGGTGCCCATGGGGGTCTATTTATAGACTTCCCAAAAATTGGGCTGCAGATAGCCAAAAATCTACTATCCGCAGCCCAACAACCAACCCGAATGACCGAAACAGGAGGGGGGCGAGTGGATCTTGAGACGTCCACTCCCCCCCTTGCAGGGGGTCGAATGAGTGGACCGAGGTCCACCACCCTGACTGGGCGAGTGGACCTTGCGGTCCACTCAACCTACCGGGTGAGTGGACCCTTGGTCCACTCACCCACCTGCCCGGGCGAGTGGACCATAGGTCCACTGATACGTTAAAATTAGTTTTTTGAAAAAGGTGTGAAGCCTTGCTTTCTTCTTTTATTAGAATTCGGCGGCGTTTTCGAAGAGTCCCGCGAGTAATCCTACTTCGAAGAATTACCCGTTATCCTATCGAAAGATAGAAGTAACGGCCTTTTCCTCTTTCGAAATATCGAAGATTACTCTTTGGCCGCGTCGCCAAAAGCTAAGTAGAAAAGATTGAAAAAGGGCTTTATGTTGAAATTAAAATTGAAAGCTTTTTGAAAATATTGTTGCAACAATTTTTTGAGTAGTTGCAACAATTCGTTAAGAGCGTTTTAAAACTTCTTTTACCTTAAGCTAGTTGCAACAACCAAAGAGGTGTTGCAACAAATTTGTTAGTGTTTTTTAAAAGAGAGTTTTTTTAAAAAGTGCTTTAGAGAGAAAGCTTTTGGGTTTATGTAATTATCCGGACTAAAATCAATAAAGGCAAGTGGACCTTATCGATAGTAGTATAGGATATTTCTTTTTGAAATATCAAGGTCGTATTTTTCCAAGGTCGTATCGATTATTTCTACTTCTTAGGAACGCGCTATTATTTTATCGAAAAGAGTTTGAAATTGATTTTTATGATTTTATAGAAAAGTTAGTGACGAAAATGATAACTATCGTGGGCTTGGTGTGCGTTTAGCAAAAACCAAGAAAAGCGATGAAAAGAAAAAGAACGAAAACGTTAATTTAAAAAGTAGTTTTGCTTAGAATTTTTTAGGGTTTTATAAAACGATAATGATAACTACGGCGATAATAAGCGGTTGAGCGGGTAGCGGAATTAAGCAAAAAGCAAATATATAAAAAATAAAAGATGCACTAATTGAAAACGCACACACTCTACAGAATTAAAATGAAAGCTGTAAATTGCAGGAATTAAAGAAATGCGATCCCCACCCAAATAGGTAGAGGGGAAATAAATGCGTGAGCAAGTCCTATCCAAACGGATAGGCGGGAAATAAATGCGTGAACAAGTCCTATCCAAACGGATAGGCGGGAAATAAATGCGTGAGCAAGTCCTATCCAAACGGATAGGCGGGAAATAAATGCGTGAGCAAGTCCTATCCAAACGGATAGGCGGGAAATAAATGCGTAACGGAAATGGAAACTATTCGACTACAAAAAATGCGCAAACTTTATACTCATACACACACCCACTCTACGTTAATGAAATCTAATTAAAATAAAACAAATCTAAACTCATACACTCACACACACAACAATAATGAAACTAAGTTAAAAAGAAAAGAAAATCTACTCTCACACACACACACACACTTACAAAAAAGGCAAAAAGAAAGTAAAAACACCAAATCAAAACAAAACAAAAAAAAAACTATTTAAACTCCTACACTCACACACACTAATATGAAATCATCTAAAAATTACAACAAAGCTAAAAATAAGAAAGTTACACTCATACACACACACACCCAAATTAAAATGACAACTTAACAAAAATTACAAAATTACATAAAACTAAAAATAAAAATAAAAAGAACAAAAAGAGAACACACACACACTAAAAAAGAGAGACAATAATTACAAGCTTAATTTATTTCCATCAAAAAAGGGGGTTACAAAACTAGAGAGAGAAAGTGCAAAATTACAAAAATTACAAAACACCAAAAATCAGCAAAATGGAACAAAACCTTAAGAGAAGCTCCCAAAATTTTGAACCCTTGGACTCAGCTGAAACTGGCTATTTATAGAAAAAATTTTAGGATTACACGCCCTCGGACACGGGCGTGTCTGAGGGCGTGACACGGCTTGGGGTGCGAATAGCCAGAACAGCTGGATCCAGGCAGGCATCTGGAAGGCTTGACCGGCGACTTCGGAAGTACACGGGCGTGTTCCATGTAACACGGGCGTGTTCTTCGTCGGCAGTGTGCTGGGCATGACACCTTGCGTGTCCTTGTTCTTCTGGAAGAATTTGCTGAGTCACGGCCTCGGTCACGGGCGTGACCCGATCACGGCCGTGACATTGGGCGTGACATTGACATCTTGGCTCGAATCTGGGCTTGGTCATACAACACGGGCGTGACCATGGTACACGGCCTCGGTCACGGGCGTGATCGAGGTACACGGCCTCGGTCACGGGCGTGGCCGAGGGCGTGACTTGATGTTTGAGTTGGAAAAAGAACAGGGAAAAGAAAATGTTAGGGATTAGTAAACACGCCCTTGGACACGGGCGTGACCAAGGGCGTGACTTAACAAAATTACAAAAACTTTACAAAATTAAAATAAAACTAAGTTAAAAACAAAAATAACAAAAACAAACATTTTATTCATTAATTTACATATATTATTTAGAAATCTAATTAAAATTATACTAAAAATTATAAAGAAAAATGCGTATATTTACTATTCATCAAACACCCCCATACTTAAGCTTTTGCTATTCCAGAGCAAAAGTAAGGGATACCTATAAGACGTTTAATAAAATTTCTAATTTACTAAAGTTTTTATTAAATCAAAAGTAAGATCGAAATAAATTTAGGGTATTTAAAGAGGTAAGTCCAAAACTATGAAAGTAATTTAAAAAGAGCGAAAATTTTTTAGCGAGACTTCTAAAGTTAGCTAAATAGCGTCGATTATTGCAGTCTTTGGTACCTTTTAATTAGAATAGAATTATATAAAACTATAACCTTTTTTAAGAAAGTTTTTAAGAATAAATAAAGCCTACTAATTATGCTCTCTCAAACTTTTTTAAATTAAAAATCTAGGTACAATTTTGTTGGCTAAGGGGTAGGGGAAAAAAGGTAGCTTTGGCAAAAAGAAGAGTGCTTGGATTTAGGGGTGACGAATTTTATCCTCTCACCCCACCTTTTTGGTGGCCTTTGCTTTGATTCCCAGCGTTGGTTTACGCGGGAGAATTGAAATCATTCCTCAACTTAACCCAATGCCCGTGTTTACGGAATTATTAATTTTTTATTCCCATTGACACTGGATTTCTTTTAACAATATTGGGTGCCTGTGTTTACGGAATCTCTTTATTCCCATTGACACAGGATTTCTTTTAAAACTCCTACTTTTATTATTTTTTATGCCAAGCTAAAGGGTGTTTATAAGGGGGGTTTCAAGAGAAATTCTAGATTAATAAAAAAGGATTTTTGAGAGCAAGTTTAGTAGATTAAAAACATTCCTAAAGTTTCACAAGTTTAGAGTTAGAATAATTGAATCTAAAGATGGTTTGCCAATATAATACAAAAAGGAATCTATTTAGGGTAAACCCGAGGTAGTGCTAAAAATTCTGTTCTCAAATTAAATTAAGATCGCAAGATTTTCTTTACTACTAAAAATTCCTCGATTTAAATTTTTCAAACTATGAAATGAATAAAATTGATTTAGCAAATCATAAATAATGAAAAACGCTTAAAGATAAAACTAACCTAGCCTTGGAAATAACAAAAAGCTAAGTAGGGGTTTTATTTTATTTTTGGATTTTTGATAAGTTTTTCAGCAAATTTTTTTTTTTTTAAGATATGATATATTTTTTTATTTTTGATTTTTCATAACAAAATACATATATAAATACAAAAAAGAGGAAGAAGAAAATTAAGAAAAGTTATATACAAAATATTTATGATTTTTTTTTTTTCTAAATTTTTTTTTTCATCATATATATTTTTTGATTTTTTAATTTTGTTAAAAATATGTACATTAATAGAAAAAAAAAAGGAAAAGAAAAGGAAAGAGAGAAGGAAAAACATTTTTGGTGTTATGACAAAATGAATTTTGTTATAACAAATTTTTAAGCACATTTTTCATCATTTTTTGGATTTTGATTTATTATTATAAATAAGGATTTTTATATACAAATAAAAGACATAAACATAAAACATTTATAAATTTTTTTTTTTGTTTTTGTGTGTTTTTTAATTTTTTTCTAAGTTAATTAAAGATTTTTTTGGATTTTTTCTAATATGGGAGGGGCAAAAATAATTACAAAAAGAGGGAAAACACGCCCCCATACTTAAAACCAACATTGTCCTCAATGTTGAAGGTAAGTGTGAGGAACGAAAATATTTACAAAAAAAGGATGAAGATTTTAATTATAAAATAGAAAAATATATACAAGGATAGTTACAAAAAAAAAAGAGAACTCCACGAATATATACAAAATTGTTTTTTTGTTTTTTGTTTTTTGTTTTTTTTTTGGTTTGTTTTAGTTTTTCGAAATGTACAAAACACGAATAGAATACGTATAAAAGAAGTAAAAAAAACATATATTTTTTGGTATGATAAAAATAAATTTTTATCATCTTTTTATGTTATTATTTATATTATAGGTATATTTTTTTGTTGTTTTGGTTTTAATTTTAAAATATGCATGTTTTAAAATATATCTAAATTTTAAGAAAGATAAAATAAGGTAAAATAAAGAAAAGGCTTTAAGATAAAAACCAAGGAAGAAATAAGAGAAATAAAAAGGTAAAAGCAACAGGGTTTTCTCGTTTCGAAATATCGACAAAAATCCCCTCTCGGGTCTGTCGAGTAATCCTACTTTGAGAAACTTCCTATTGTCTTATCTTAAAATTCCCAAAATTCTTTTTGATTTTTGTTTTAAAGTTTTTGCATTATTTTATTTTGTTTTATGTTTCTTTTTTGAAAAAGCATGATAATTTAAAATATGCATAATTGTTAATTTTATTATTATTATTTTTTTTGTTTTGTTTTTTTATTTATTTTTTATTTATTATTATTATTTTTGTTTAAGTTTTTATTTTTTTGAAATGAAAATTTATTTCATCATTTTTTTGGTTTTATAAAAAAAGGAGCGTAATTGGATAAATATGGGGGTGCCTCACACGAGCGCTTTGTTTACCGTCTCGTAGCTTGACTCGTTGGCGGGGTACGATCTTTTTAGAGGTGGGGGAGGGGTATGGAATTTAACTTCCCTCCCAGTTGATCCCCCGCGTGGTAGAGTTTTAGTCGGTGACCGTTAACTTTTAAGTCGCCTTTTTCCGGGTGGGTGATAAGGACGGTCCCGTATGGCCAAACCTCTTTCACTTGAAAGGGACCGGACCAACGAGATTTCAGTTTCCCCGGAAAAAGAAGAAGACGTGAGTTATATAGGAGGACGAGATCGCCCGGCGCAAATGATTTTGGAAATTTAATTTTGCGGTCGTGGTAAAATTTCGAGCGTTCCTTATAAAATTTATTACTCTCGTAAGCGTTCGCACGCCATTCATCGAGTTCGTTTAATTGGAATTTCCGGTTTTCGGCGGTTAAATTATGATCGAGATTTAAGAGTTTTAACGCCCAAAAAGCGCGGTGCTCTAATTCTACGGGCAAATGGCACGCCTTGCCGTAGACTAATCGATAAGGCGTACAACCGATTGCGGTCTTGTACGCCGTACGATATGCCCACAGCGCGTCGTCTAATTTAAGTGTCCAATCCTTCCTATTAGTTGAAACGGTTTTTTTCTAATATGCGTTTGATTTCCCGATTTACTACCTCCACTTGGCCGCTCGTTTGGGGGTGATAGGCGGTGGCGAGCTTATGCGTGACGCCATATTTGGTTAATATTTTTGCAAACTGGGCGTTGCAAAAGTGCGTACCCCTATCACTAACTATCGCACGGGGCGTACCGAAGCGAGAAAATAATTTTTTAAGAAATTTGACGACGACTCTCGCATCGTTGGTGGGGAGAGCTTGCGCTTCCGCCCACCTAGATACGTAGTCGACTGCCACTAAAATGTAGCGATTTGTATATGAAGGAGGTAGGGGGCCTATGAAATCTATGCCCCATAAATCGAAAATCTCGCATTCTAAATAAAAATTTTGGGGCATCTCGTCTCGACGAGAGATGTTACCCGACCGTTGACAGCTATCGCATGCGCTCACAAAAGTGTGAGCGTCTTTGAAGAGAGCGGGCCAATAAAAGCCCGCCTCTAGCGCCTTCTGCGCGGTCCGGTTGGCTTGATAATGCCCCCCGGCCGGCCCTTCGTGGCAGTGCCGCAAAATTTGCGCACCCTCCTCGTTCGAAACGCATCTCCACACGATTTGGTCCGCGCAGACGCGAAATAAGAAAGAGTCCTCCCAAAAGTAATTTTTCAAATCAGAAAAGAATTTCTTCTTTTGCTGTTTTGAAAAGTCTTTTGGGAGCACCCGCGCAACTAAATAGTTGGCGTAGTCTGCGAACCAAGGCGAGGGAGAAGTTTTTAAATTATTTAAAGCTAAAAGACGCTCCTCGGGAAATCGATCATCGATTTCCGGTTCGAAGAGCGCTTCCGCGATTGGGTGTTCTAAACGAGAAAGGTGGTCGGCCGCTAAATTCTCGGCCCCCTTCTTATCGCGGATCTCTAAATCAAATTCTTGTAATAGAAGGATCCATCGAAGAAGGCGGGGCTTAGCGTCCATTTTTTCTAATAAATATTTTAGGCCGGAGTGGTCGGTAAATATAATAATTTTTGAAAGCGTGACGTAGGGCCTAAACTTATCTATGGCGAAGACGACGGCAAGGAGTTCCTTTTTCGTTGTCGTATAATTAGCCTGTGCGGCCGTGAGCGTGCGGGACGCGTAGTAGATAGGATGAAAATATTTATTAACGCGTTGACCTAATACGGCCCCTACTGCTATATCACTTGCGTCGCACATAATCTCAAACGGAAGGGTCCAATCGGGCGCCACCAGAATGGGAGAATGGATAAGTTTATTTTTTATGGCATTGAATGCCTCTACGCACGCGTTATCAAAAATAAATGGAGATTCCTTCTCCAGGAGGTGGGTTAGCGGTTTTGTTATTTTGGAAAAGTTTTGAATAAACCGCCTATAGAAACCCGCGTGGCCAAGAAAACTACGGATTGATTTTATACTTGAGGGCGCGGGGAGTTTTTCAATTATTTCGACCTTGGCCTTGTCGACCTCCATCCCTCTTTCAGAAATTTTGTGGCCGAGAACTAAGCCTTCTCGAACCATAAAATTACACTTTTCCCAGTTTAAAACCAGGTTCGTGTCTTCGCATCGTTGCAGGACTCGATCTAAATTTTGGAGGCAGTTTTGGAAGGAGCTTCCAAAAACCGAGAAGTCATCCATAAAGACTTCCATAATATCCTCTACGAGCTCTCCAAAGATCGCCATCATACATCGTTGAAATGTAGCTGGCGCGTTGCAGAGGCCGAATGGCATCCTTCGGTATGCGAAGGTACCGAAGGGGCACGTAAAGGTTGTTTTCTCCTGGTCTTCGGGGGAGATAGGAATTTGTAAAAATCCCGATAGACCATCGAGAAAACAATAATAAGGATGACCCGATAGTCGCTCCAAAATTTGATCGATAAACGGTAACGGAAAGTGGTCTTTGCGGGTGGCATCATTTAATTTTCGGTAATCGATGCACACCCTCCAACCGGTAACAGTACGAGTTCGAATTAATTCGTTATGTTCATTTGCCACTACCGTTATACCGCCCTTTTTAGGCACGACATGAATGGGACTAACCCACGTGCTGTCGGATATATGGTAGATAATCCCCGCATCCATTAAGTTTATTACTTCAGCCTTAACGACCTCCCGCATATTTGGGTTTAGTCGCCGTTGAGGCTGGATGGTTTTGCGGGAATTATCTTCTAAGAAGATTTTGTGCGTGCAAAAAGAGGGATTTATCCCCCTAATATCGGAAATCTGCCATGCAATTGCATGGCGATGCGTGGACAAAACTTTAACTAATTCGGAGGTTTCCGAATCAGATAAAGAAGACGAAATAATAACCGGGAGTTTTAAGTCCGCGGCGAGAAAAGCGTATTTTAGATGTTCGGGGAGTGGCTTAAGCTCCAAGACCGGGGGTTCTTCGTAAGAAGTTGTTATTTTTAAATTTTTAGAATTAAAAGATTCGAAAGGCGAATCTGGCGGTAGCTCGTCCAAAGGGGCGAGGTCCGCCAAATCCGGTTCGTCTAAATTTAAAGCGAGTAATTCATAAAGCAAAGAACACTCATCCTCGAACGCGGATTCTAAGTGAAAGCAAGAATCATCGTTCGATAAAGAATTTCACATCGAGGGATTAATAAGAAGGGTAACTTCGTCGTCCCCTACCCGAAGGAGGAGGCGACCGTTACTCACATCAATTAATGCGCGGGAGGTCGCGAGGAAAGGGCGACCGAGGATAATTGGTACCTCGGCGTCCTCCTCAATGTCGAGGATGACAAAGTCTACCGGGAAGATAAACTTGTCAACCTTGACCAGAATGTCCTCCACTACCCCGATAGGATATTTTATCGAGCGATCCGCGAGTTGGATGCTCATTTTTGTTGGGGTGGGAACACCCAAATCTAGTTTTTTAAAGAGGGAGAAGGGCATCAAATTGATGCTCGCTCCCAGGTCCGCTAGGGCGTACTTTATTAATAAATTGCCGAATAGGCACGGGATGGAAAACCTTCCCGGGTCGTTTAGTTTCGGTGGCAATTTATTAAGTAGGACCGTCGAGCATTCCGCATTTAAGGAAACACGCGAAATACCCTCGAGCTTCTTTTTATTAGAAAGGAGCTCCTTAAGGTATTTCGCGTATTTCGGCATCTGAGAGAGTGCCTCGCAGAAGGGGACGTTAATTTGAATTTGTTTAAATATTTGTAAAAACTTTTTGTAATGTTCGTCCTCCTTCTCTTTATTAAATTTTGCGGGGTACGGAATTTGCGGGCTCGAGACGCCCGGCGCTAATGATTTTTCCGTATCTAATAAAATAAAAGACGAGGGTGCAGGGGTCGGAGGCGAAACAGTTACCTGATGCTCAACCCGCAATGGGGAGTCGACCTCCTTGCCGCTGCGAAGGGTAATGGCGTGGGCATTTTCACGCGGGTTCTGCTCCGAGTTCCCCGGTAGTGCTCCAAGTGGCCGCTCGGAGACCATTTTTGCAAGCTGGCCAACCTGCATTTCTAAATTTTTTAGCGATCCGGTTATATTCCGGATATTTGCGTCGTTGGAAGCCATGTATTTTGCAAAAATCTCCTCGAGCGGAGAAGGTTTTGGAGGAGGAGGCGCAAAACCCTGCTGAAATCCTTGGGGATATCTGAAAGTATCTAGTTGCGGCCTAAATCACCTAGAGGGGGGTGAATAGGTGGATTCTATGTCTTAAAGCGGAATTAAAAAATTAACACAGAAAAGCAAACAAACAACCTCAGCACAGACACAAGGATTTTATAGAGGTTCCCCGATGTGGGTAGTCCTCTTTCCCGCCTCGCCTATCTAGCACTTCGAGGCTAGACTCGGCTACTTCACCAAACTCAGATTATAACTAATCTTACACCTCGGAGTTAAAAACTCCTACAACTCGGAGTATAACAACTCCTACAACTCGGAGTAAAACAACTCCTACAACTCGGAGTATAACAACTCCTACAAAAGAAAATATAGGGAAACAAAATATTTCTTCTTAACCTCTAAAGAGATTAACTTCAGATCTTGAAAACAGAGTCTTCTTCTCAACCTTGAAAGAAAGCTTGGCACTAGAAAGATGAGAAGAGAGAAGACTTGGCTAACCAGATCTGACCAGGCCCTTTGACTTGCTTGAAAGAATCTTCAATAAAGTGAGCAGCACTAAGATCAAAGGCCTTCTTCTGAGAAATCTCTAATCACAAAAGTTAGATCTCAGAATTCTTGTTCAGCAAAAGAGGAAGAGAAGAAGGACTTTTTGCTTTTTCTTTTCTGAACTGACGGCTGAAGAAGGTTTTTAGGTCGATTCTTTTGATGGATCATTTTGCCCTAAAATAATGACATATTTATAGGGAGGACTTCAACGGCTCTTGCGACAAAGAAGGGAGAGGCGACACGTGTACTGATCATGTCGGCTAACCCTAATTTTCAAAAACGAAACGAGGATAAGAAATCCGTCTGACCGTCATTCGTCGGGATTCGTCGGGAGAACACGAGAGCATCCGACGAATTGACTTAGCTGCAGAGTTTTCCTCAGAACCTAGACAAGATTGACCTCTGTCAGCATTCGTCGGGATTCGTCGGAATGACCCGAGTCATCTCGACGAATGGACTTGGCTTCAGAAAATTCTTCACAACCCAGCAAAAATGTCCTCTGTCAACATTCGTCGGAATTCGTCGGAATGACCCGAGTCATCTCGACGAATGGACTTGGCTTCAGGAATTTCTTTAACACCCAGCCAAACTGTCCTCTGTCAACATTCGTCGGGATTCGTCAGAATGACCCGAGTCATCTCGACGAATGGACTCAGCAAACATTTTCTTTTCTTCTGAAACCCTGCTCCACTCCACAACTTTGAACACCTTCAGTTATGTATATGAAGTGCACCCCAAAAGAGAGATTACACATGGACCAACACTTTGTTCTATACAATGAGGGATTACATTGTTTAGAACTGTGTTTGGTGATCCATTGCAACCTGACTTTGGTATGCACTTAGCATTACGACCTGTCATAACACATCTAAACAAAAGTCATCAAATACAAATACAATTCACTTTAGTTTACTAGGGGACATCTTCAAATCAAGGTGATTGTAGACACAATACCCAACAATCTCCCCCTATTTGAAGATGTCATAACCCTAGGCACTAACTTGAATTGCACAGAAAGAATACTAAATAAGAATGCAGAACCCAGGCAGTAATATATATAATGAAAAGCAGAGTAGGACTAAATGTTTTAGCTTAAACACAAAAGAATTGAGTATATATATATATATAAGCAAAGAAAACATCAAGATTCCAGATAAGCACAGCTTATTCATGACCTTTGCCTTTCATCTTTGCAACCATTCTGTCCACTGCCTCAGTTTTCTTCTTCAGTTCTGAATCCATTCTCTCAAAAAATGCCTTTGGCTTAGGCCAGTATTTGTCAGGAGCAGACTCTTTAGATCCACCATTCTTGAAGTGAATTCTTCTTTCATTTGTCCTTTTCTCAAACTTGCTCCATTCTTCTGAACTATAGTGGTCACTGACCTTTTCATTCTGATTGCTGACTTTATCAAAAGCAGAGAGAATAATACTTTTGGAGATAGGGCTCCAGCTTTCTTGGAAGTTTCTAGGAGGAGGCCTATCATAAAACTCTCTGATCTTCTTAAATGGATTAGACTTCTTAGCAGGTGGCTTATCATCAAAAAGCTTCCTTTTTAAAGACTTCTCAGCTGGTTCTGCAAAATAGGAGCTGTCAGGATCTTGAACAAGGGATGGATCATCCCAAAATTCCTGATAAGATGAAGCAGGGATGACTTCATCAGCAAACACAGAGTCCTCAGAAGGATTTGGAGAGAAACTAGGAGCCCTGGGACCTGGAGCACTTGAGGAGGGAACAACAGGCCCTTTTTCCACAACAGCAAACCCAAGCATTTCAGCCACTTGCTTGAACAGCCAGCTTTGAGCTTCATGAGTATACCAATTTACATCCTTAACATTTTGTAAGATGTTTTCCTTGAGATCTTGCATTTGAGAAGCTACACTTTCATTTAAAACATCCAATTTGCTTGCATTTTCTTCTAACTTGGAGACCACACTCTCCTCCCCCTTTATGACATCTTCATGTAGGAGGGTATACAATCTTTTCAGCTGATTTTCCACTTGATCATCCAAGTAAGATATTCCTTGATCATGAGCAGAGCTGAGAGTAGAGATAGCAGAAGTCAGGTGCAACACATCTTCACTTACCTGATGCAGATTCTGGAGAGCATGCCCAACAGCTTTATTTGTATGATCCAAAGCTTTCCCTGCAGATAGCATCCAGGCTTCTTGATCAGTCTTGAATCTGCCCATATCATGCTTGATCTCAGCCATGTCTTGCCTCAGAGAACTATCAACTGAGTCAATCTTCTTATATACTTGCTTTATAGTGTGATCAAAGTGATCAGTCTGACCCTGTAGCATCCCTGCTATGGACTTCAGCAAAGAAGAGTGAGAGCTATCACCAGTCTCACCCTCTTCAGGAGAAAGTTGTGCAGCTACAAAACTTGAGGACTGTGCTAAGTTGTCAAGCACAGTTGCTCTTGGAGAGGTGCTCCTAGCCACAAAAACTTCTGGAAGGAGGCAAGAGCAGCAGAGGAGTAAGGACCTCAGAAGGAACAGATTCAGCCATGAAGAGATCTTCCTGGACTTTCTCCCCCTCAGGTAGAGACATCTCCTTAGCCAACCTCAGCATGGCACCAAGGCTGCCCTGCTCCCCAGAATCAGATTGCTCAAGAGGAGTGTCTGGCAAGATTTCATGATCTTCAGAAAGAGAATCAACCATGGCAGGTGATCTCCTTGAATCTTCCAGCTGAGGAGCCTCAACAAACACAGCAGCAACCTCTGGACCTTCCAAGCCAAGATCAGCAACACTAGGAGGAGCATCATCTGCAGCACCACTGCTTGCACCAATGTCTCTTGGGGTTGGAAACTCCCCCTCAACATGTGCATCTCTGTCCTGTGCAGGAGCTGGATCAAGTCCACTCCCCCTGGAGGATTGCCCTGCTTCAGTGGACCTATGTTCATCAGGGAGAGGGGCCTCATCATCACTCAAAGGAGCCCTCACTCCAGCATTCCCTAATCCCTTGGGAATTACCCTTTCCCATTTGGTGAAAATGGAGGAATTGATTTTCTTAGTGTGGTGGATGGGGGTACCTCTTCCAAGATTGAAAAATTCTGGATTGCCACTATGCAGAAGCAGACTGAGAATCCTTCCAAAATTTGGAGCAAGAAAGCTCTCTTTAATCTTCTCAAAGATGACTTCACCAAAATTGAAATTTTTCCGACAAATTATAGCGGTGTGAATTTTAAAAGCCTCTTCAGATATGTAGTCGTGAGAACCTACCTTGCATAATAAAACTTTGCCTATAATATCAGACAGAAGCTTACCTCCTTCATTCATGAATTTTCTTCGGATTTTGGCGCTTTGATCAAGAATTCCACAAAATCTTCTGGCTCTGAAAATATCTTCAACAGACAACTCTTCAGATTCAACCATTGGCATCCTCAACGATCGGTTGATACCACTAGCCTTCAAAGTTATTTTGCAGGAACGAATAGAGCTTTTGATCTTCTTACCTTGACCTGTGATTTTGGCATTTCGATAAAACTCCAGAATATCCTGTTCTAGAACTTTGGCCGGCTCTTCCAAGATGAAACTTAGCCCGGCGACATCAAGCATCATGATCACATTGCGAAACTCATCAGAAGCTGAGCGGAAGGCGCCTCTCACCAACTCTCCCCCTGAGTTGAAGCCACCGGAGGCTTTGGGCGCCATTGATGTCGTCGACGTCGAGGAAGAAAAATAGGGAAATCGCGACGGAGAAGACGAACGGACGGGTAGGGTTTCACGGAAGAGGAATTTGAGAAGACGAATCCTTCCGTGAAATCGTGATGTTTTCTTTTAATTTATATATATATATATATAAAAAAAATTTAAGTAGAGCGCGCACCTGTAGAGAAATGATTCCACGGAAGAGGAATTAGAGAGGAATAAATATCCAGAAAAAAAATTGTCCCGTGAACACCCGTGAAACGTCATGAAATTTTCTGAGTTAATACGTGAAGTCTCGAGCAATTTCGTGAAATTTCAACAGTCCCGACTTCAAGATTCCTTGTTAAGCATTCCAAGTTCCATTTTGAAGAAATTGAATTTGGTTTCGTCCAGAGGCTTCGTAAAAATATCTGCAATTTGTTTGTCAGTATTAACATATAACAAATTTATGTCCTTACTCTCGACATGTTCTCGGATGAAGTGATAGCGAAGCTCATTATGCTTCGTTCTGCTATGAGAGACGGGATTATTCGCTATGGCAATAGCACTTGAGGAGTCACAGAACATGGGGATTTCTGAGAGCTTTACATTATAGTCCTCAAGCTGATTTTTCATCCACAAAAGTTGTGCGCAGCAACTGCCAGCAGAGATATATTCCGATTCAGCAGTTGATATTGCAACGCAATTTTGCTTCTTGCTACTCCAGGAAATGAGCCTTTTTCCCAAGAACTGGCAAGTTCCCGAAGTGCTCTTCCTATCATCTTTGCTACCTGCAAAATCAGCGTCTGAAAAGCCAATTAGTTCAAAATCATTGCTTCTTGGGTACCATAAGCCGAGATTTGGTGTAGCCTTAAGGTATCTCAATATCCTCTTTGCAGCGGCATAATGAGATTCCTTACAGTTCACTTGATACCTGGCACATACACATGTTGAGAACATTATATCCGGTCTAGTAGCAGTGAGATAGAGCAAGGACCCAATTATGCTTCTGTACTTGGTTTCATCAAAAGGTTTCCCTTTCTCATCCTTGTCCAGAGACATACTTGAGCCCATTGGAGTCCTCATTGAGGTTGCACTCTCCATTCCAAATTTCTTAAGAAGCTCTTTAGTGAACTTCGTCTGAGAGATGAAGATTCCATCTTCAGATTGGTGCACCTGGAGTCCTAAGAAATATTTCAGCTCTCCCATACTGCTCATTTCAAACTTACCTTGCATCAAGCTAGAAAACTTTTTGCAAAGTTTGTCATCAGTAGAGCCAAAGATAATATCGTCGACATAGATTTGCACCAGCAAAATCTCGCCTTTAACTTCCCTAAGAAACAATGTCTTGTCTATTGTTCCTCTTGTAAATTTGTTCTCAAGAAGAAACTTAGACAATGTCTCATACCAGGCTCGGGGTGCCTGTTTGAGACCATACAAGGCTTTATGTAAATAAAATACTTGATCAGGAAAGTTAGGATCGACAAAACCTGGAGGCTGAGCTACATACACTTCCTCTTTAAGGTCTCCATTCAGAAATGCGGACTTTACGTCCATCTGGAAAACCTTAAATCCCTTATATGCAGCATAAGCCAGAAATAATCTGATGGCTTCAAGTCTTGCTACGGGTGCGAAGGTCTGATCAAAGTCAATCCCTTCTTCTTGCCTGTATCCTTGAGCAACCAGTCTTGCTTTGTTCTTGGTGATGATGCCCTTTTCATCAAGCTTGTTTCGGAAGATCCACTTGGTTCCAATCACATTATGCCCTTTGGGTCTAGGTACCAACTCCCAAACTTTACATCTTTTGAATTGGTTGAGCTCCTCTTGCATAGCAAGGATCCAAGAGGGATCGGTGTTTGCTTCTTCAAACTTCTTCGGTTCAATCTGTGAAAGAAAACTTAAATGTAAAATTTCGTTAGTTGTACCTCTTCTAGTTAGAACTCTGCTTGAAGGATCTCCGATGATTTGATCTGCTGGATGATCTCTCAAATGTCTGATCACTCCAACATTTAGATGATTATGAGGTTCCTGTATTTCAGGTACATCTTCATCTTCCTGAGGATCATCATCCTCACATGCTGAAGGGGCAATTACTTCAATAGATTGTGGAACGTCTTCCTTTACCACTTCTTCTAAGTGTAGATCTTTGAATCTTGCATCTGCATCTTCAACAAAGACACTAGAAGAGCTGCTATGAAGCATACTCGTCTCATCAAATATAACATTAAGAGTTTCTTCTACAACCAGGGTTTTCTTGTTGAAAATCCTATATGCCTTACTATGGCTACTATAACCTACAAAAATACCTTCAAAACATTTTTCACTAAACTTAGTTTTATAATACTTTCCATTGTTAAGCACGAAGCATTTACTGCCAAAGATTCTAAAGTAAGACAGAGTTGGTTTCTTGCCTTTCAGAAGTTCATAGGGAGTCTTATGATGATTTTTGTTAATTAGTGCTCTGTTTTGCACGTGGCAAGCAGTGTTGATACCTTCAGCCCAGAAGTACTCCGGTAGTGAAGAATCACTCAACATTATCCTGCAAGCCTCTATGAGTGTTCTATTCTTTCTCTCGGCAACACCATTTTGCTGTGGAGTGCGGAGAGAGGAAAACTCATGAAAGATACCTTGACTTTCACAAAATTCAGTCATGGCCCCAGACTTGAATTCTGTGCCATGGTCACTTCTGATTTTGACCACAGAGCATTCTAATTCATTCTGAATTTGCCTGACGAATGAGGTGAAAGAATCATAGGTGTCTGACTTGTGTTTTAGAAAGAATACCCAAGCAAAACGTGAGTAATCATCGACAATGACCAACGTATAAGACTTACCCCCTAAACTCCGAATTGGCATGGGACCAAATAAGTCCATATGAAGTAGATATAAACATCTGGTAGAGTCTTTGCCAATAATGCTCTTAAAGCTAGCCCTCGTCTGCTTGCCCATTTGGCATGCGTGACAAGGTCTCTCTTTAATGCACTTAACATCAGGAGCATCACGAACTAAGTTGTGAGAAAATAACATATTTATAGTTTTGAAATTTATATGTGCTAGTCTCTTGTGCCATTGGTCACAGAGAGATGCACTATCTTTTGCCAAAAAGCACACTGGTGTAGAAGTATCTAAACATAGAAAATTTAAACAAAAAATATTTCTACTCCGAGTGCCTGTTAAAATAGTTTCTGATTTATCAGACAGCTTTATCAGGCACTTGTCCTTGTAGAATTCTACCATATAGCCTTTGTCACAAAGTTGACTTATGCTAATGAGATTATGTTGTAATCCTTTAACATAAGCCACGTCTGTGAAAGAGACTGTACCATTTGTGATCATACCGTAGCCTTTTGTGATTCCCCGATCAGATCCGCCAAAAATAACTTTTGGACCATCTTTCACGGGGGTAAACTCTTGTAGTAGGCTTCTTGTTCCGGTCATGTGCCGTGAACAACCACTATCCAAGTACCAGATTGGATTTGTATTGGCCTTTGGACATACCTGCAATCAACAATCAATTGCCCTTAGGAACCCAAACTGATTTGGGTCCTTGGCTTCGTGTTAGATGACCACCACTTGGAATGTTAACATTGCGAGGGGTCATTCTTGCATTGTTAATCCGTGGAGTCGAGACATTTCTCGGATTAAACTAACAGTCTATGGCAAAGTAACCAATCTTGCCACAACACCAACAATCGAATCGATTGTACCTTCTCTTTGTCTCCTGTTTTGCCTTTTGAACGGGAGGTGCAACAGGAGTGACTTTCTTAGAGGAAGTCTTCTTAGAAGTGGGGGCCTCATGGTGACAGCACACACATGGCTCCAACTTCTTCTCAACAGGTTTGTGTGCAATCGTTCTAATTTTCGGTGCTTTCTTGTGAGCTGATCCGTGAACAAATGGACCATGATCTTTGAGGATTATTTCTTCATGAGGGGCTTTGAAGGGAGAGTTGTCAAAGTTTCGGGGAAAGCTCCATCCTTGATATCTATTACTAGGTTCAACATGTGTTGGCCTAGCAAAATGACCGTAGGATGAATCAAAGTCAAACGGATTTGATGGAAAAATGACCTTCCTAAATGAAGGTTGACTTTGATTAGCAGCTCCCTTTCCCTTCACGACTCTCTTTTCAGCAGCCTTACTACTTTCAGCCTTATGACCAATTCCACTACCCTTCGCAGGAGCAGAAAACGTATTAATGAATGGAAGAATAGTCTTAGGCTTGGAGAAGCTTTCTACGAGCTTCCTTTCCGCCTTCAACTTATTTTCTAGTTCACTTATAGTTTTCTCCTTTAAGTTTAACAACTCAGTGGAGCTTTTCAGTTCGTCTTTCAAGAGTTGGATTTCATCTTTGAGGGGAGTTAATTGTTCAATTTCCTCCCTCAAAGCTAATTCCACTGTCTTGAGAGATTCAATTTCTTTTGACTTGGATTTGACGACCTTGCGGCACTTGTCAAATCCTTTCACAAGGGCTTCATACTGAGTTATTAACTTAAAGTCCTCCTCTGAGGAGTAGCCCTCATTTGCTACGGATGCAGTCTCATCTTCAGAAGCAGACAGAGGGGTATGAGAGTTTACCTTCCCCTTATGAGAGGAGTCGCTTGTTTCTTCGTCTAGATGAGCCATTAGCCCAAAGTAGGCTTCTTCATCTGAGCTTGACGCATCAGAGTCACTGTCGCTCAGAGTCTTGGCCTTCTTGGCGAGAAGACTCTTTTCTTTCTTCCTTCCTTTAAAAGATCTCTTTTCTTCCTTCTTTGATCCTTCTTTCTTCTTGTATGGACACTCGGCAATTACGTGTCCTGGCTTATTGCAACAATAACAAATAATGTCAGTAGAATCAAATTTGTTCGGTTTAGATTTATACCTGTCATTATTGTAGTCCTTTTTGTGATGATCCCCATCACGTCTTGATCTTCTGTGATCAAATGCAGTGGATTGCCCTCTCTTCTGCTTTCTTTTATTCAGAAGTCTTTTGAATTGTTTGGAGAGAAGAGAAAATTCTCCATCAGACATCTCTGAACCTGATGGGCTAGCATCAGACTCATCCTCATCAGAAGATGGTCTCCTTACAAGTGGGAGAGCCTTGCACTTCCTTGAGCTTTCAGCTTTTAGGGCAGAGGACTTCTCCCTTCCAGAGGCTCTGACCCCCTCTTCTTCAGCTTTGCGGGAATTTAGCTTCAACTCATGGGACAGGAGCTTACCAAACAACATTTGTGGCTTCGTGGTTCCGAGCTTTCCGAATTCTCTGATGGCTATAACCTTGGTATCCCATTCTTTCGTCAGGGATCTCAAAAATTTGTCATTTAGTTCGCCAGTTGTGAATTCTCTATCATAGTTCCTAAGGCCATTTACGATCTTGAAGAACTTCTCGTAGGTGTCAGAAATGGAGTCTCTTGGATCTTGCTTGAATGCTTCATATTCTTGGTTCAGCAATGATCTTCGGTCATCCCTCACTTCTTCGGTCCCTTCCATCAGAACGACTAGTGAGTCCCACATCTCTTTAGCAGATTTGCAGTGAAGCAGATTTTGAAACATTGAATCATCAACTGCACCTGCTATGATATTTTTTGCTTTCTTGTCTAGGGCCACTAGAGCGATCTCATCTTTGTTCAGTTCCAACATCTTCTTTGGGATCATGATGGTGGAGTTTATTGAAGATGGTTTCATCGGAATATGGGGACCTTCTTCCACGATCTGAAAGATTCTTGGGTCAGCAGCTTCCATGTAGAATCTTACTCTTTCCTTCCACATAGGAAAGTTCTCTTTGGTGCAAACTGGCAACTTGACGGAGTCCTTGGTCTTATCCATTCCAGACATGTTTGCTTTAGCAACTAGATGAGGAGATCTTGTTCAAGGTGTTAGCCTTATAGCGAACAACCTAGCTCTGATACCAATTGAAAGTATCTAGTTGCGGCCTAAATCACCTAGAGGGGGGTGAATAGGTGGATTCTATGTCTTAAAGCGGAATTAAAAAATTAACACAGAAAAGCAAACAAACAACCTCAGCACAGACACAAGGATTTTATAGAGGTTCCCCGATGTGGGTAGTCCTCTTTCCCGCCTCGCCTATCTAGCACTTCGAGGCTAGACTCGGCTACTTCACCAAACTCAGATTATAACTAATCTTACACCTCGGAGTTAAAAACTCCTACAACTCGGAGTATAACAACTCCTACAACTCGGAGTAAAACAACTCCTACAACTCGGAGTATAACAACTCCTACAAAAGAAAATATAGGGAAACAAAATATTTCTTCTTAACCTCTAAAGAGATTAACTTCAGATCTTGAAAACAGAGTCTTCTTCTCAACCTTGAAAGAAAGCTTGGCACTAGAAAGATGAGAAGAGAGAAGACTTGGCTAACCAGATCTGACCAGGCCCTTTGACTTGCTTGAAAGAATCTTCAATAAAGTGAGCAGCACTAAGATCAAAGGCCTTCTTCTGAGAAATCTCTAATCACAAAAGTTAGATCTCAGAATTCTTGTTCAGCAAAAGAGGAAGAGAAGAAGGACTTTTTGCTTTTTCTTTTCTGAACTGACGGCTGAAGAAGGTTTTTAGGTCGATTCTTTTGATGGATCATTTTGCCCTAAAATAATGACATATTTATAGGGAGGACTTCAACGGCTCTTGCGACAAAGAAGGGAGAGGCGACACGTGTACTGATCATGTCGGCTAACCCTAATTTTCAAAAACGAAACGAGGATAAGAAATCCGTCTGACCGTCATTCGTCGGGATTCGTCGGGAGAACACGAGAGCATCCGACGAATTGACTTAGCTGTAGAGTTTTCCTCAGAACCTAGACAAGATTGACCTCTGTCAGCATTCGTCGGGATTCGTCGGAATGACCCGAGTCATCTCGACGAATGGACTTGGCTTCAGAAAATTCTTCACAACCCAGCAAAAATGTCCTCTGTCAACATTCGTCGGAATTCGTCGGAATGACCCGAGTCATCTCGACGAATGGACTTGGCTTCAGGAATTTCTATAACACCCAGCCAAACTGTCCTCTGTCAACATTCGTCGGGATTCGTCGGAATGACCCGAGTCATCTCGACGAATGGACTCAGCAAACATTTTCTTTTCTTCTGAAACCCTGCTCCACTCCACAACTTTGAACACCTTCAGTTATGTATATGAAGTGCACCCCAAAAGAGAGATTACACATGGACCAACACTTTGTTCTATACAATGAGGGATTACATTGTTTAGAACTGTGTTTGGTGATCCATTGCAACCTGACTTTGGTATGCACTTAGCATTACGACCTGTCATAACACATCTAAACAAAAGTCATCAAATACAAATACAATTCACTTTAGTTTACTAGGGGACATCTTCAAATCAAGGTGATTGTAGACACAATACCCAACAATATCCATGCGGAAATCCTTGCGGGATCGCAGGTGGAGGGCGTTGCGCATTATTAGGGTTACTCCAGGAGAAGTTCGGGTGGCTCCTCCAACCCGGGTTATAGTTATTACTATATGGGTTGAAGGGCGCCCGCACTTGATTACCCACGTAATCCACCGATTCCTCGCATAAATTATTATTATTATTAATATTATTATTAAGATTATTATTGAGATTATTAAAATTATTATTATTATTATTATTAGGATTATTAAAATTATTATTATTATTATTAGGATTATTAGCCCAAGCGGGAGTGGAGGAGGAAACAGTCATCTCCGCCACTTGCTTACTTAGCCGCTCTACCTGCGAGGCTAAGTGAGTAGTGCCATCCACTTCGAAAATACCAGCCGGTTTAGGAGGACGCGACCTTGGCACGTTCCATTGGTACGCGTTCATGGCCATTTCTTCGATCAGAGCTTGAGCGGCCTCCGGGGTTTTGTTGTTTAACGTTCCCCCGGCGGCTGCGTCGATCATCTGTCTCGTTGAAAAATTCAAGCCGTTATAGAACGTTTGTACCTGAAGCCAAGTTGGTAGCGCGTGATGAGGACACCTACGCAAATATTCTTTAAAACGTTCCCAAGTCTCGTAGAGAGACTCAGAATCGAATTGAATGAAGGATGCGATATCGGTGCGTAATTTAGCGGTTTTTGACGGAGGAAAATATTTAGTTAGAAAATTCTCCGTCAATTCGGCCCACGTGGTTATGGACCCTCTCGGAAGAGAAGTCAACCACGATTTCGCCTTTGTCCGCAGGGAAAAGGGAAATAAGCGCAAGCGAATGGCGTCATCGCTGACGCCATTAATCTTGAAGGTGTCGCAAATTTCTAAAAAATTATTAAGGTGTTGGTTTGGGTCCTCATCTGGCAAACCGTCGAACTGAATCGACTGTTGTACCATTTGGATTATACTGGATTTGATTTCGAAATTATTATTAGCTACCGCAGGGCGGGTAACGCTCGATCCTGTATCCTCTAAATTTGGCCTAGCATAATAGGCCATGGTCCTCGGTGGGGCCGCATTTAGATTAGGATCGCCCATCACGCATATATGTATATCGCCGACGGATTCTTCGGGATCTATTTGTAGATTTTGATTATGAGATCGGCGGCGCTCGTGAAGCGTGCGCTCGATTTCGGGATCAAAAGGTAATATTGGATTATCCGAAGATTCGCCTCGGGTCATACACTATTTTTTTTTTAATTAATTTTTTTGAAGAGTTTTTTTTTTCTTTTATAGATTTTTTTTTGATGTTTTTGTTTTAGAAATATTTTTACAAAGATAAAAAAGAAAGGAAAGAAAGTAAAAGAGAATAATATATTTTTTGGGTTTTTCTTTACTTAAGTAAAATGTATAAATATATATATTTTTTTGGGTTTGATTTTTGTGGGGCTTTTATATGAAAATATATGTAGCTGTATTCGAAAATATATGTAAAAAAGGAAAATTGAAAAATATAAGTATATATTTTTTTTTATTTTTCTTTACTTAGATAGTATATTTTTTTAGTTTTTGGTTTTTTTTTTAGATAGAAAAAAAAAAATGAAATATAAGATAAAATTAATAGCGTTTCCTATTTCAAAATAACGACACAAGTCCCCGGCAACGGCGCCAAAAACTTGATACGTTAAAATTAGTTTTTTGAAAAAGGTGTGAAGCCTTGCTTTCTTCTTTTATTAGAATTCGACTGCGTTTTCGAAGAGTCCCGCGAGTAATCCTACTTCGAAGAATTACCCGTTATCCTATCGAAAGATAGAAGTAACGGCCTTTTCCTCTTTCGAAATATCGAAGATTACTCTTTGGCCGCGTCGCCAAAAGCTAAGTAGAAAAGATTGAAAAAGGGCTTTATGTTGAAATTAAAATTGAAAGCTTTTTGAAAATATTGTTGCAACAATTTTTTGAGTAGTTGCAACAATTCGTTAAGAGCGTTTTAAAACTTCTTTTACCTTAAGCTAGTTGCAACAACCAAAGAGGTGTTGCAACAAATTTGTTAGTGTTTTTTAAAAGAGAGTTTTTTTAAAAAGTGCTTTAGAGAGAAAGCTTTTGGGTTTATGTAATTATCCGGACTAAAATCAATAAAGGCAAGTGGACCTTATCGATAGTAGTATAGGATATTTCTTTTTGAAATATCAAGGTCGTATTTTTCCAAGGTCGTATCGATTATTTCTACTTCTTAGGAACGCGCTATTATTTTATCGAAAAGAGTTTGAAATTGATTTTTATGATTTTATAGAAAAGTTAGTGACGAAAATGATAACTATCGCGGGCTTGGTGTGCGTTTAGCAAAAACCAAGAAAAGCGATGAAAAGAAAAAGAACGAAAACGTTAATTTAAAAAGTAGTTTTGCTTAGAATTTTTTAGGGTTTTATAAAACGATAATGATAACTACGGCGATAATAAGCGGTTGAGCGGGTAGCGGAATTAAGCAAAAAGCAAATATATAAAAAATAAAAGACGCACTAATTGAAAACGCACACACTCTACAGAATTAAAATGAAAGCTGTAAATTGCAGGAATTAAAGAAATGCGATCCCCACCCAAATAGGTAGAGGGGAAATAAATGCGTGAGCAAGTCCTATCCAAACGGATAGGCGGGAAATAAATGCGTGAACAAGTCCTATCCAAACGGATAGGCGGGAAATAAATGCGTGAGAAAGTCCTATCCAAACGGATAGGCGGGAAATAAATGCGTGAGCAAGTCCTATCCAAATGGATAGGCGGGAAATAAATGCGTGACGGAAATGGAAACTATTCGACTACAAAAAAGGCGCAAACTTTATACTCATACACACACCCACTCTACGTTAATGAAATCTAATTAAAATAAAACAAATCTAAACTCATACACTCACACACACAACAATAATGAAACTAAGTTAAAAAGAAAAGAAAATCTACTCTCATACACACACACACACTTACAAAAAAGGCAAAAAGAAAGTAAAAACACCAAATCAAAACAAAACAAAAAAAAAACTATTTAAACTCCTACACTCACACACACTAATATGAAATCATCTAAAAATTACAACAAAGCTAAAAATAAGAAAGTTACACTCATACACACACACACCCAAATTAAAATGACAACTTAACAAAAATTACAAAATTACATAAAACTAAAAATAAAAAGAAAAAGAACAAAAAGAGAACACACACACACTAAAACAAAGAGAGACAATAATTACAAGCTTAATTTATTTCCATCAAAAAAGGGGGTTACAAAACTAGAGAGAGAAAGTGCAAAATTACAAAAATTACAAAACACCAAAAATCAGCAAAATGGAACAAAACCTTAAGAGAAGCTCCCAAAATTTTGAACCCTTGGACTCAGCTGAAACTGGCTATTTATAGAAAAAATTTTAGGATTACACGCCCTCAGACACGGGCGTGTCTGAGGGCGTGACACGGCTTGGGGTGCGAATAGCCAGAACAGCTGGATCCAGGCAGGCATCTGGAAGGCTTGACCGGCGACTTCGGAAGTACACGGGCGTGTTCCATGTAACACGGGCGTGTTCTTCGTCGGCAGTGTGCTGGGCGTGACACCTTGCGTGTCCTTGTTCTTCTGGAAGAATTTGCTGAGTCACGGCCTCGGTCACGGGCGTGACCTGATCACGGCCGTGACATTGGGCGTGACATTGACATCTTGGCTCGAATCTGGGCTTGGTCATACAACACAGGCGTGACCATGGTACACGGCCTCGGTCACGGGCGTGACCGAGGTACACGGCCTCGGTCACGGGCGTGACCGAGGGCGTAACTTGATGTTTGAGTTGGAAAAAGAACAGGGAAAAGAAAATGTTAGGGATTAGTAAACACGCCCTTGGACACGGGCGTGACCAAGGGCGTGACTTAACAAAATTACAAAAACTTTACAAAATTAAAATAAAACTAAGTTAAAAACAAAAATAACAAAAACAAACATTTTATTCATTAATTTACATATATTATTTAGAAATCTAATTAAAATTATACTAAAAATTATAAAGAAAAATGCGTATATTTACTATTCATCATCCACTCGTCCACGGGGTTGGGGCGAGTGGCCCCTAGGTCCACTCGCCCCCACCTTGGGCGAGTGGACCCAAGGTCCACTCGCCACCCCACTTGGGTGAGTGGACCAAGGGTCCACTCGCCCGGGGCCTTGGGCGAGTGGACCCAAGGTTCACTCGCCCAAGGAGATCTGCCCCCCGGGCCTTCTCTTTCTCAATCCTTAACGGTTTCCGATGGTTTGGTTTGCTGCATCGCGGTCGCCTTCTCTGTGTCGGGTCACACCGACTCAGAAAATATGAGGGTTGTACAATTTGACAGATCTGGCAGTGCGCCACATAATTGGTGACGTCCCTTTTCATACATGGCCAATACAACGTTCTTCGTAAATCTGCATACATTTTTACTACTCCTGGGTGTATTGAATATCACTATTGGTGTGCTTCGCGGAGTATCTCTTCTCGGATTCCCCCTAGCGGAGGGAATGAATATACAGTGCTTGTACTGCAGAATACCCACATATAAATCGTAGTCTTCTTGAGCGTCGTGCTGTAGGGACTGGATGATTGGAGCCGCTTCTGGGTCGACCTTCTGTGCCTCTCGTATTCTGTCCCTAATATTACATTGTATCTTCATCCAATATAGCTGAGCTTGGTAGTCCATCGGGTTTCTGCGGGTAATAAGGATGATGTCTAAGTCTGCCAAGGACTTGATCAACTCTCCTGATATCATTTCTAGCCAATTTACGGTCACCGGAGGTTGCCGACTTAAGGCATCTGCAAACTTATTGGCCTTGTCGGGGTGGTATTGGAGAGCAAAGTCGTAATCGCACAAGAATTCTAACCACCGACGTTGTCGAAGATTCAACTCCTGTGTGAAGATGTATTTGAGACTTTTGTGATCTGAGAAAATTTCACATCATTCCATATAAATAATGTCTCCAAACTTTAATGCGAACACCACGACACCCAACTCCAGGTCATGGGTTGCATAGTTCAGCTCGTGCGGCTTTAACTGTCGTGATGCATATGCGACCACTCTGCCATGCTGCATTAGCACAACTCCTAATTCTTGTAGTGATGCGTCGATGTAGATTTGGAAGCCTTCAGTGCCTGAGGGGAGTGTTAGAATCGTGGCAGATGTTAGGCGGTTCTTTAGTTCTACGAACGCTGCTTCGCATTCAGGTGTCCATTGGAACACTGTATCCTTTTTGGTGAGGTTGGTGAGGGGTAAGGCGATCTTGGAAAAAATTTCCATGAACTTGCGGTAGTAGCCGGGGAGACCAAGGAAGCTCCTGATATCTGTGACTGACTTAAGTGGCGGCCAATTCTGTACTGCTTGTATTTTGGCTTGGTCTACTGCTACCCCATTCTTGTTGATCGTGTGCCCAAGGAACCTGACTTCCTCCATCCAAAACTCGCACTTGCTAAATTTTGCGAAGAGTGAGTGTTCCCGTAATTTGAGTAGTACCATTTGGAGATGTCTAGAATGATCGGTCTTGCTCTTCGAGTAGATGATTATATCGTCTATGAAGACGATCACAAAGTGGTCAAAGAAGGGTTCAAACACCTTATTCATTAGAGCCATGAAGGCGGACGGGGCGTTGGTCAGTCAAAACGGCATTACCATAAATTCATATAGCCCGTAGCGGGAACTGAAAGCTGTTTTGGGGATGTCCTCTTCTCTCACTCGAAGCTGGTAATAGCCAGACCTTAAATCCATTTTGGAGAAAACGGGTGCGCCTTGCAATTGGTCGAACAACTCGTATATCCGGGGTAGCGGATAGGTATTTCAGATGGTAAGTTTATTTAGCACCCTGTAGTCGATGCACAGACGCAATGACCCATCTTTCTTTTTGGCGAATAAGACAGGGGCTCCCTAGGGTGAGGTACTCGGACGAACGAAGCCTGCATCAATTAGCTCCTGTAGTTGGATTTTAAGCTCAGCTAGTTCCTTTGGGGCCATCCGGTAGGGTGCTCGGGACACTGGTTGAGCTCCTTGTGCAAGCTCAATCTGGAAGTCTACTTCTCGCTGCGGGGGCAACCCTGGAAGAGATTCGGTAAAAATGTCCAGAAAGTCTCGGATTATGGGTACTTTGGTGAGCACTTGCGTTTTATCTTCCATTTTGAAGTAGATTAGGTATATTTCATCCTTCCGTCGGGCTGATTTGACTATTTGTGCGGACGATAGAATGATGCGGGTGACATATGGTATACCTGCTAGAGTGATAGACTGCCCATTTGGGTTCTGGAGGTTGATTTCTCGGGTCGAGCAATTGATTTGGGCGTTGTGCTCGGCTAACCAGTCCATTCCTAGGATAATGTCGAACCCCGTTATTGCTAGAATAGTTGCGAAGATTTCGAATTCCATATCTCCCAGCATCGCCTGGAATGAACACTTTTCTGTGGATATCATGTCTGATCCGTCCGGGAGTCGTATTCGTATTGACATTCCAGACGATAGTTCGGTGTTTTCTTTATCTGCGATGAAATCCCGAGAGACGAAGGAATGTGTGGCACCAGTATCGAATAGCGTTTTAGCAGGATGAACTTCTACCAAAAGTAATCCTGGTAACATATATGCATATACTATGATCACATGGTTTTTACAGATACACTGATAAAGTAACTACATAGTTTAAACAAAAAGGCTATATCAAACATCTCTTACTAGATCATATCATCCAAGTTTACTATCACTAACGAAAGTATATACCTATCACTACGTCTGGTGTAGGTCCATGATGAAGATCTAGTGTGTAAGCCTCAAGCGGTGCTGCTCTGCCCTGTCTGGCCTGGTCCCTCCTACCTGCAGGTCGTCCCCTACGACCTCCTCGTCCTCGCCCTCTCTCTGCTGCTCCCTGTACTGCTCCTAGGCCTGGCCTACCTATAGCCTGAGGGAAGAAAGCTCTAATGTGCCCAGGCTGCTAGCAAAGGAAGCAATTCCCTGCAAAGGGAACATCTCGTCGGCCAGCTGGTGCGGGCTGGGGTGCTGGAGATGGAGGTGCCTGTCGAGGCTGAGGTGCCTGCCTGTAGGGATGGTGGCGGTGTCGCTGCCTTCTATCTCGGTCCTGCCTTCGAGGGGTCGGTCCTCTCTCTCGGCCCTGAGTCCGGGGAGCCTCCACATGTCCCCTTCGTTGCTGGGCCACCATCCGTTGATCCATTTCTATTGCTGCGTTGTGCGTGGCGATCGTGTGGAAGGTAAACTGTGAAATCATAATCAAGGTCTGTCGAAGGTCATCACGCAATCCTCAAAAGAATCTAGCAACTCTGTCTCTATCTGTAGTGTCTAGAGTCCCCGCAAAACGAGCTAAGTGAATGAACTCATGCTGGTATTCCGACATAGTCTTATCTCCCTGACGAATGTGCAGGAACCATTCCTGGAGTGCAACTCGGTCAGCATCTGAGATGAAGTGCTCTAGGAAGGCCTCAGAGAACTCTCCCCAAAGGATCGTACTGAGTGGTCGCCCTCTAAATGTGGAGCGGCTGGCTGCCCTTCACCAGTCTTGAGCGTAGCCCTCTAATAATGTCACCACTAGGGATACTGCTGCAATGACGGGACACATTATACCTACTAGTAGCTCTTCGACTCTCTCTACCCATTCCGCCACCTGCATGGCGGATTAGGTGCCTCGGAAGATAGGGGGCCTTAGCCCCCAAAAGGTCGTCAGAAGGTCTGTGGGCATGGTAGGCTGTTGGGGTGGCCGTAGGATGGCCGTCTGAAAGGTGTCCAACAGCGCTGTCAGTGTCCATCCCAGGTCGGTCTCAGTAAAAGGGACTGCAACTAGAGCGGCCGGGGCTTGTGGTGGAGTGGTAGGATGGTAGTGATCCCTAGAGGAAGACCTTCCGTTACTGGACTCCGGTATCTAGAGAAGTAACAGACGAATATCAGTACTTGCAAAAGTAAGTGAATTTTGCAAAAACTGACTGAAACGGAAAAGGAATGCTTGTGGGTGTACTACTGTGCAGTCTTGGATCCTTAAACTTTAAACCTAGTCCACCAGGCTTCCGCCGTGTGGTTTGTCCCGAACCAAGAAACGGAACCTGGGAAGGGAGGATCGGAAGACTGCCCCATGTGGTCGGATCGTGGTAGCTCTGATCCATTTGTAAGCCCCCCCCCCCCCCCCCCCCCCCCCAAACAAAAGAAACTGATCCATTTGGCAGTGACGCACCCTCTCAAGCACTGAGTGGTCGCCTTGTCAGGCACAAGAATCATCACATCACATCAGAGTCACATAGCGGAAGCACAAGTAAGGGAAATAGACAAGGCAACTACAATATATATATATATATCTAACCATAGTGTCGTAGCTTACTGTTTACATAAACTGCGTCGTGGGATACAAATAACTACAACAAAATGCTCTTTATTTAGCCCTATACTCTAGGACTCACGTCACGGATGACATGGGGTGAGGCTGGAGTATCCGATTGGGCAATCTCAAGGGCTGGTAAGTCATCCTGCGGTGCGGGGGCTTCGCGTTGTCCCATCTCCTGTGAATGGTTATAAGAATAACCGTTAGTCATAGAGCTAAGTGGAAAAAACATTCCCTCCCCGGATCCGTATCCTGGGGGCGGGCTTAAGTACCAGAAATAGATAGCCTAAGAAAGGAACGGGTACGCAGCATGTACGCAATAAATATAGGGCCCTCAAGCGATATTATTAGTTAAATAAAGGGGAGCGCGCAGCTTATAACAACATTTGTAATCTTATCTTGTGCACACACAACAGGTATTCAAACTTGTACACAAGACCCTGTGTCAACACAGTTTGGTCCGCTTCTCTTCCAGCAGGGTAGCAAACCCCGCGGGCCTCACCGATGTGGCCATCGGTGACAGTGGCCAGTCCTGCCACTTCTGAGCGTAGTCATACCGTATCATCGAGGCCCTCTTGTACAACTTGATGTACTACTTGGATGTGAGCGACATCCGACGATTCCGATAATTAGGGAAACCAGTGGAGGCAATTCAGCGGGTACAAAGTGGTGATAACCCGCAGTGCACATCTCCCTGTCACCATGAGTCGCCAACCCTCCCGCACCAGTACGAACGTTCTGCGGGCGTGACTGACCCGCCACTTTCACAGCAACCAATTTATAAACAGCTTAAGAAGGAACAAGTACTTCAGGCCCGCCTTGGCTTTCTTGACTCAACCAGTTACTCAACTTTTGGCCGGGAGACGCAGTGGGAGTGGGGCACCTTATTTGGGGCTAACCCTGGAGGAGGTACTCAACTCTTGGTTATCCCCAACTAAAGCCTCACAAAAACACGGAAAGAACCGCTTGCTAGCGCAGGACTTGGGTTAGCACTGTAAGTCTATTATGGTGCAACATAAACTGCAACGTTGAATAATAAGGCATTTAACGGAAGGGAAGGCCGAAAGCAGGGGCCGAAATAACTGGACCAGTGCGAAACTGGAGTAGTGAAAGAATCGACAGAAAGCAGAAAATATAGGACTAGTACGAGACTGGAGTATTGAAAAGAATGAACCGAAATCAGTAAATATAGGACCAGTGCGACACTGGAGTATTGAAAAGAATGAACAGAAAGCAGCAAATACGGGACCAGTACGAGACTGGAGTATTGAAAAGAATGAATCGAAAGCAGTAAATACAGGTCTAGTACGAGACTGGAGAACATAAATAAATAAACAGGTTAGTAGTCCAATCACACCATAATCATGAGGCCTCAGTGTCATCTCCGTTCTTAGGAGGAAATTTTGTTCCTTCTCCGTTCATGGGAGTCTCTTCTCCGTTCATAGGAGTCTGTTTATCTTAGTTATAGTTCGGGGTTGGCTTACATTCTGTAAGACTTCTTATTATTGTGTGCTTTGAGTTCACAACTTTATTTATCGAGTCGCTAATGATTCGTAATATCGTCTCCCGTTCGTAACCCGATCGTGTGCTTCGATGCCTTTAACTTAATCATTTTCTCGTAATAATTGGTGAGCCTACCATTTATCTTTAAATGACTCGCAAGATTTATAATATACTCCAAAATAACGTGTCAAGGGCCCACAAGTATTTCAGTCCGTTTTAGGGTTTTATTTTGCTCGAAGAAATCTTGTTTAGGCATTTAAAATTATCAAAAGAGTTGATAAAAATCTCAAACTTTGATAGCATCTGTAAAATGGCCTAAATTTGAGCTAATAATTTTTTATGAATTTTCCAAAGTGGTTTGGGCATTTAATTCCTCAAATTAAATCTTGTAAAGGCTTTTAAAAATAGCAAACTAATTCCAAAAAAATTATTGAGGGTAGCACTCTTGATAAGGCACATTTTTCATGTTTAAATTTTTTTCCCTAGGGGCCTAATTTTGTCTCAGAAAAATCAGGAATAGATTGTTAAGGGGTGGTCTGCGGTTAGTAGTTTCCTGAGTGCAGGAGGGCGTCGACCAGCGCATGGTCCTTGATCCCCACAGTAGATTTGCAGCCGATCCGCTGTGGGGGCGCATTTTGATGTGGGGGCGGGAATTAAGATTCCCACTGCCATCTGATCTCATCAAGGAGATCGGACAGCAGTTGCTGCTCCCTGGCGATGCAGAGGGTGGAGGCCTCTGCCACCGCCGGGCGGCAGCCGTCTGCCGCAGGCGCCACCCCCGGTCGACTCGTCGGGGGCCGGCAATCACTCCGGCGGTGGTCTGGCGGCCTGGCGCCGCCGGCCACCGTCGGAATTCGGGGGGGGGGGGGGGGGGGGAGAGGAGGCGGGGTGGTGGCGCGACCTGCATGTGCCATGCAGGCCAAAGCTGCGCCACCTCTTCCACTGGGAGGGCCTCCCTCCGCCCCTGGTTGGTTCGCTGGGGGTGGGGCTTACCTCTGGTGGTTGTCCGACGGCCAAGCACTGCCGACCGCCGTTGGGGGTAGCCGCCGAAGCGATACAGGAAAATGCGGGGGAGGGGGAGGGCTTGCGGTTGCCGCTGGAGATGCATTCTCCGGTGGCCCTACCACCTCCCCTCGTCGGAGCAGAGGCCCCGGGTGGGGACCTACTACCCAACGCTGGGGTAAGGCTCTCACGGCCAAGCCATCACCCGGGCCTAGACAAGGCTCAGGTGGCGCTGGCGGTGCTCCGACGACGGGGGGGGGGGGGGGGGGGGGGGGGGGGGGGGGGGGGGGGGGGCATGCCGCCGGGGGAGTAAGAAGGGGGAGGGGAAGGTTGTCCACCTGGAGAGGGGGGGGGATCGGGAGGAGGAGGGTCGTCCAGCCATTGGGGTGGCGGCGGTGGTGGCTCGGGGAGGGGCTTTCCGGCGGGGTAGGGCTCGGGCAGGGAGAGGAGGTGGCTGGGGGTGTGTTCAGAAAGGTGAGGGCTGGCTCCCATTTATAGGGAAGGAGGGGGGGAGGGGGGTTCCCTCCCTTTTTCCTGATGTGGGACTAAAGGGAGTATTAGGTGGGGGGAGATATTTCTCCCCCTCCCTCCCTCCACTACCCTAGGGTGGCTGCCCACCATGGGTATAGGAGAGCTCTTCATGGTGGGTGGGTGGGGTGTGCTCTTCCTTGGGGAGATTCCAAAAAGGTAGGAATTTGGGGTGTTTTGACCAAAGTCAACTCTATGGTGGGGTCCCCCATGTAGGTCAAGGTCCAAGGTGTCCACTAAGACTTACTGAAGTCGATTCCGAGTTCGTATGCTCCGTATTTCGTATGTTATGTCGTGGCGGTCTACAAAACCTAAAACGAACATATTTCCCGTATGACCACGGATCGGAGTGCAACGAGTTCCGTGGCGCTTGTGTCGATGATTCAAGTCTAACAGAACTGGCAGAAGTCAATTTAGAGTACGTCTGGTCACTATTCCACAATAATGTGGTTGTAACGCGTTACGATACTCAAAATGGTCGTTTTCCCTAAACGGTCTCGAATCAGGATGGAACAAATTCCATTGCGCTCGTATTGGTTGTATGAGTCTAATGGAACTGACATAAGTCAATTTGGAGTACGTCTGGTCACTATTCCACAATAATGTGGTTGTGACGCGCTACGACACTCAAAACGGTCGTTTTCCCTAAACGACCTCGGATCGGGATGGAACGAATTCCATTGCGCTTGTATTGGTCGTACAAATCTAACGGAACTGACGAAAGTCAATTTGGAGCTTCCTAGCACAATATCCATATTCGGGTCGCTTTTTATCTTTTGGGGTTACTTTTATTGGGTCCACTAGGGTCTAGTGACCCAATAAAAGTTGGGATATTACAGCACCCCCCATGGGGGTGCGACCAACCACACCCCCTTGGGTATGCGGCCAAATTGCACCCCTATGGGGGTGCGGCCAAGCCGCCTCCACCCTTTTTGCGAGATGCGATCGGAGTCCCTTTTCCCTAGGGGGCGCGTTTCCCTGTTTCTCGATTGACGCATCTTTCAGAGGGAACATCCTCGCTTTCATAGCAACTACTTTCAAATTGCACTCGCTCAATCTCCGTTCGCTCAAAACGCTCTGGTGCTCGTTGCGCGCTCAGAACACTCCCGTGGCCGTTGCACGCTCAGAGCGCTCCTGTTCTCGTTGTGCGCTCAGAACGCTCACTTGGTCATTGCGCGCTCAGAGCGCTCCCATGCTTGTTGCGCGCTCATATCGCTCCCGTGCTCATTGTGCGCTCATATCGCTCCCGTGCTCGTTGACTCTCAGAGCGCTCCCGTGCTTGTTGCGCGCTCAGAACGCTCCCATGTTCATTGCACGCTGAGAGCGCTCCCGTATTCCTTGCATGCTCAGAGTGCTCCCGTGTTCGTCGCGGGCTCAGAACGCTTCCACGTTCCTGACACGCGCGCAGTTAACCTTTCTTAATTTCTCAGATTGCAGGTCTCGTTCGTCGCCTTCAGCACATTCAACAAAGCTGCCCGAACTACCCGACCTGCCCGAAGGGCGAAATGGTCATTTATGAAAAATGGCGATTTGAATGTTGTAATCTTTACTTTACTTAATTACATCTTTATTTTTATTCTCCTTCTCTACTTTCCTAATATTTATTCGGGTTTATAACAGAATGAAGTGGTTGATCGCGATTATCATTTTCACATTAGTTACTTGTAACTCATGCCATATGATTTTGGGTATTGTTGCGAGTAGGATCACACGTGGATAAAGAGAGTTGCATGCTCCCTTAAATAATTGGGAACCATAAATCCTAGCGTTGGGGTTCACAGAGCATTAAGGCGATCTTTAGGGGCCCATATCCATAGTACAAATCTCGGGTAGGTCTCCTTAAAATCAGAGCTCTCGTTGTCCTGCCCAAAGAAACAAGAGTGGTGTGGAACCCTGCGGTCTTGAGAGACTGATATCGAGAGAAGAAAATCCTTAAATTAAGTAAAGAAAACTATATTTTTACTACATAATGAAAGCAACTAATTTCTACTAAACAAAACTACTACATGTTATCTCTAAGTTTCCTACTTTCTCGACAAGCCAATTAATGCATCAAGTTACTTTAGTCTAGGACAATCATATCCTAGATTAGGACTTTATCTATTATAAAAGTGACAATATAATAGAGAGAGAGATTAAGTGGGGTATTTACGAAGGCCCCGTGGAATACGACATTGATGTAAACAAATCAAATAGTACATATGATAGGTGTGCTTGCCTTCAAATACACACACTATCTAAACATCTTATATCGTGACATAAATCGTATGTGTGTATCATCCACCATGGTTGTGTTGACTTAATTAGGTCACCTAGTTAGGGTCCTAGTGACCCAATTAAAAACTGGGATGTTACAATATACAAGTCTTGTCCATTATAAAAATTACTTGAAGCTAAATGGAGGATTGCATTTGTCCTACAAAAATCAAGGTTACAAAATAAAGCTACTAGTTTAAGTCTCTAAGACAAGGATGTACAAACTATATTATAGTAAATCAAACTATCAATGCTAGTCAATGATGCAAGGATGCAAAAATTAGTTTGTAAAAGTAAAGTTGTAAAAATTAGATACTAGTATGAGTCACTTAGCTAAGATTGCAAAAGTAATCTACCAGTAAAAAAATTTAGGCAACGCTGCAAAAATATGATTGTGAAAGCAAGCTATCAATGCAAAATTATAGCTGCAAAGTGGTAGAAGCAGTGTTCTAAGTTAAAGCTACAAATCACAAATGTAAGTTACCAAGATCAATGATGCAAAAGAAAGATCACAATTATAAGCAACAAATGCAAAATACCCATAATGAAAGCTAAAAGGCATGGTTGCAATTAAACCATACAACTGCATGCTACCGTGACAAGGTTGCAAATGCAAGCTTTACATTTACAAACTATAAATGCATTCTACATAGGAAAATGATGAAAAGACAAGATTTCAATTACAATCTAGCAGTGAAAATTGCAAAAGCTAGTTATATGAAATAATACATCAAACAAGCAAAATTCTTTTATGAGTAAAAGAAAACCTTGCATAAGAATGAAAAAAATAGCTTGTTACCCTCCTCAAGTCTATCGTTTCAAGACGATGGAACATATCAAATACTCAGTCTGTTAATGTTATAAGTATAACAATGAATGGAAACACTCCCGCTGTTGACACGGGCATGCTAGCGGGTGGTGCACTTAGGCAAAGACGTTCATTGTCCGTTGTTGGTACATCTCATCGGGTAGAAAGGACCTTCCTTTGCGATTTTAGCAGCTTTTGAAGGCAACAATATGCATAAGATTAAGGCCTCGTTTGAGAAGTGTGTTTTGGTAGCGACCATATATAGGTGAGTATTGAGGGTGCAGTGGTGCACATGGTCAGAGGTGCTAGTGCCACTTTGATGTGCTGAAGCAGCACAATTTCTTCGGTTTGAAGAAGGCTATGGGAAAGGAGACGTGAAGTTTCATTGTCTGTCGTGATAAAGTGGGAGACTGGTTCTCATTTATTGCTCGCATGTGATATCATGTGACTTTTGGTTATCACAATCTACACTGGGTTTGACAGTTTTTGCAAGAGATGCAGAGTTGCAGTGATGGAACTCACATGAAGGTCACTATTTTGGCAAGCTTCTCCACTTAGTAGTTGTACAACCCTCATTCTCCGAGGGTAGGCCCGTCTAAAGGCCACGTAAGCAGAAGTCAAAGTCAATGGTCAGCATTAATATCAGACAGAGCACCAGTATCAGGAGACTTGGTCGTGCGAGTAGGAACCCGGCCGAGCGAGAAGGAAAGGCGCACCCGGAGTGCTCAGCCCGGTCGAGCGGGGAGGACGTAGGACTGGACATGCTCGCCTATGGGCGACTTGCACCAACCAACTCACAAGTTTAGGCCGAGGTCCTCACCTACTCGCCTGCCTATGCCTTTGCTAAAATCATCTCCAAGGGGATCAGGGATAGTCACCTGCTTCCTCTCCCTCAAGATTTGTCTATAAATAGACCCCCAGGGGTACCAGGAATGGCACTTGTCCAAAATCAGAGCTTCACCCCCCTTATAGGCGAGAATCCTCTCTAGCCAGTGTCTTCCTAGTACCAAGCTCGACCATTCGTGGTTTTGGAGGAGAAGACTCCTTTGAGCTTCTAGGTACATGGTGGGACCTCCCTGCCGCAACACCTGGGGCTGTGTTCGTTATCCCTCTATTCCGCTCGTCGTGGCTAACCAAGTCTTCTCGTTGAACCACTGGGCAAGTAGCCTCCGGCTGCATTGATCCGAATTTTGGAGCCTAGGATTTTCCTGGCTTCAACACTTTGGTGCATTGAGCGTGGATCGTAGTCAGAGGAAGAAAGTCTGGTTGAGAAAGCGAGATGGTCACAGTTAGCGACCACGAGGAGGTGGTAGGTAACCCGGCCAGAGGGGGCGAGTTCGTAACTTTGGCTGTTTTCGAGGAATTCGCGTGGCGGATAGAAGGCTCCATGCGAGAAGCTCTTCAACCTCGCATGGAAGGAACGGCGACCTCGCCTCATCGCCCGGGTCCGTCCGAGGAAGTTGCTCACCCTATGCGAGAAGGGAAGGAGCATGTGGAAGAGTTCGAGCGACCAAGGAGGTCACAGTTCGGTCCGCAGGCGTCGCAAGGAGCTGGCGGAACTCTGTTCTGCGAGGAGGAAGAGCAGGCGAGATACTTCGTTACTCGCCAGGCTAGCGAGTATGGAGGAGATACTCGCCAAGATGAAGGTCGTCGCCAGATTGGGGGGAGGATCCCATTCTGTGAAGAGATCATTGCCGCGCCAGTGCCAGAGGGGTTCAGAGATCCCGCGATGAATTACTACTCAGGGAGGGATGAACCCCTCTGACACATCTAGTGGTTCGAGGATGCTGCCTCCATACGGACCATGTCTGACGCCTTCAAGTGTAGTCTGTTCTCAATCTCCCTCTGGGGGAAGGCAAGGGACTGGTTCCACCAGTTGCCAGCAGGTTCCATCTACTGCTTCAAAGACTTGTGTCGGGGGCTGACCATGCGGTTCACCACGGCCAAGAAGCTGAAGAAGGAGGCCACGACCCTTTTCCATTTGGTGCAGGGAGCAAAAGAAACGTTGGGGGACTATATCGACCGCTTCCAGGAGAAGGTGTTGGACATCCAGGAGGTGGATGGTCGCACCTTGCAGCTGGCCCTGACTTTCGGCCTTCGTGAAGGCCTCTTCAAGTTGAAGCTCGGTAGGATCCCTCTCTACTCCTACGATAATATCATCGAAAGGGCCAACCAATTCGTCCAGGGTGAGGCTTCCAACCGCGGCTTCCTAGCCAGGCTCACCCGAGTGACCAAGGAAGATGAGGAGGAGGAAGAGGAAAAGACCCCTGAGAAGAGGAAGAAGGAAGATCCCAGGAGGGCAGAGAAACGGAAGCCAGAAGAAAGGAGTAGGGAAGAGAGAAGGAGAAAAGAGCCCAGGAGGGAGGATCCAAGAAGAAACGATGAGAGGAGGCTCATCGTAGCCCCCGAGCGTCGGGAGGAGGAGAGGCGCTACCAAGTCCCCGTCAACCGGCCACCTTGGAAGCCGACCAGAGGACCTCAGCGTCAGGAACAGGGAAGGAGATCCCCGGAGAGAAGACGCTTCGATAGACCGAAGGGGAGTCAGGAAAGGAGAAGAGAAGAAGCGATGACGGTTGCCTGGCGCGGCAATCGGCAAGGCCGGAAGAACCGGAAGCAGAGGAGACCGCAGGTAGAGGAGGTTCCCCTCTATTGTGACCTCCACCAGGTGGAGGGGCACGACACGATGGCTTGCCCAGACTTTTGGGAAGCCAGGAGAAGGTTGGCAGCAGGAGAAGTAGAAGGGGAGCAGCGGAGGATTGAAGCCCCTGTCGAGCCGCCAACAGTACAAGCCGTCGGCCGAAGGAGAAATGAAGATCGCATCGACCACGGAGGTCGAGGGGACCTCATACAGGGAGGTAGAGGAGTCAGTGTGATCCACTAGGGAGCAGGGGTGGGATCTTCCCGCAAGGGGAGTCTCCATCATATCTATCGAAGGAGCGTCGCTTCAACTTCGCAGGCACCATCCCCATTGGAGGAGATCACCTTCTCAGAGGAGGACATGCTAGGGAATGAGAATCCCTTCCATGATGCCCTCGTAATTCAAGCTGCCATAGAGGACTTCATCGTTGATCGAATCCTGATCGATAACGGTAGTTCCGTGAACGTCGTCTTCAAGGAGACGTTCGACGGACTGGGCGTCGGAGGAGCAAGAGTCCGGGCGCCGGATGGTCCCCTCTTTGGCTTCTCCGGAGAGAATAAAGAGGTGGAGGGAGGCGTAGATCTCCTTGTGACTCTCGGTGGCACCCCTCTCCAGTGCCGTTTCATCATCGTTGACGCCCCGAGTTGCTACAAGGCCATCTTCAGTAGGTCACTTCTCAATACCTTCAAGGCCGTTCCATCCTCCTACCATCAGTGCCTCAAGTACTGCCAGGAGGACGTACAGGTGAGGATCAGGAGCGATCCAAGAGCCGCCCGCGAGTGCTACCATAGCTCGGTCAGCAGCATCAGCTGGATGGCTGATGCGGAGGAGTTCGAAAGGTAACAGGAGGCACGACCCGATTGGAAGCATCCGAGGAGGTTGAAGAAATCGAGGTACTCTCCGCAGCAAGAGTACCTGGGTTGCTGAAGATCGGAGGAACGCTGAAGGTCAGCGAGAAGATGGAGATGGCGACGTGCCTGCAAGAGAACATCGACATCTTCGCCTGGAGTGCTGCTGAGATGCTCGGGATCGACCCATAGGTTGCTTGTCACCACTTCAATCTCGACCCCGCGGTAAAGCCCGTCCGCCAAAAGAAGAGGTAAAGCGCCACCGTGTTGGCCGGATCTATCCGTGAAGAAGTGAAGAAGCTGCTGGATGCGGGTTTTGTGTCAGAGATCCAGTACCGAGGCTGGGTCTCAAACGTTGTAATGGTCAAAAAAGCTGGGGGTAGCTGGAGGATGTGTGTAGACTTCTCTTTATTAAATAAAAGCTGCCCGAAGGATTGTTATCCCTTGCCTAGAATCGACGCGCTGGTTGATTCAGCCGTCGGTTTCCCTGTGATGAGCTTCCTTGACGCATTTTCAGGATACCACCAGATCCGGATGTATCCCCCCGATTGCCACGATGTCTCCTTCATCACTGGAGATGGCTGCTATATCTACAAAATGATGCTCTTTGGGCTAAAGAATGCAGGAGCGACCTACCAACGGATGATGTACCTCGTCTTCTAAGAGCAGAAGGGAAGGAACCTGGAGGTGTATGTGGACGCCCCCTTGATCAAAAGCAAGAGCGCCCGAGAGCATGTAACTGATCTGGTAGAGACCTTCGCAACGCTAAGGAAGTTCAAGATGAGGCTCAATCTGGCAAAATGCGTGTTCGGAGCCGGAAGAGAAAAGTTTCTAGGGCATCTCATCACCCCGGAGGGAGTTGAGCCGAATCCTGACAAGGTCAAGGCAATCCTGGAGTTGGCCTCGCCAAAAACCATGAAAGAAGTCCAAAGGCTAACAGGAAGGTTGGCGGGTCTTAGCCGCTTCATGTCCAAGGCAGGAGAGAAGTGCTCTCCCATTTTCAAGACACTCCATAAGAGCGAGAACTTCACATGGTCCGACGAATACGAGAAGGCGATCGGTAGGCTGAAGGAGCAGTTGAATCAGACACCTCTCCTTCAGAGCCCGAAAGAAGGCGAAGACCTACTCATCTACTTGGTAGTAGGGGTGGAAGCAGTAAGTTCCGTACTGGTCTGGGAAGAGGGAAGGAAGCAGCTCCCCATTTATTATGTTATGTAGGTGCTCAAGAAGGCGGAGTTGAAGTATCCAATCTTGGAAAAGCTTGCCTTCGCCTTGGTGGTGTCGGCGCGAAAGCTCCAGCCTTATTTTCAAGATCACTCCATCCGGGTCGTGACTGACCATCCTCTCCGAAATATCTTGGAAGGGGTGGAGAATTCAGGAAGGCTGGCGAAATGGTCGCTAGAACTCAATGAGTTCGACATTTCCTTCTCGCCCCGGGTGGCGATCAAAGCGCAGGCGGTGGCAGACTTCTTAGCCAACTTCTCTGTGGAGGCAGAGCCAGGAGAGGAGGCATCTACTCCCATCCCTTGGAAGATGTTCGTGGACGGAGCCTCAGGCAAGAGCTCTGTGGGGGTGGACATCGTTCTTGTCAGCCCACAGGGAACTAGGATCGAGCAAGCAGTCGAGAACCTCTTCCCTGTGACGAACAATCAGGCGGAATACGAGGACATAGTAGCAGGCTTGCGCCTCGCAAAGGAGCTGGGCATTCAAGACGTCATGGCTTTCACTGATTCAATAGTGGTCGCATCACAGATTTGGGGAGAGTTCGAAGTACGCGACACCATTCTGCAAAAGTACCTCGTAAAGGTGAAAGGATTAATTGGGGGCTTCCAATCCTTCTTCGCCGAGCATGTACCAAGAGAGGAGAACTCGGCAGCAGATCGTCTGGCCAAGTACGGGCCAAGAGCAGGAGGGACCATCACGGAGCTATTTCAACCATCCATCGAAGAAGGGGAGATGATGGAAATCGATCAGCATCCCTCGTGGAGGGATCCATTCGTGGCATTTCTGAACACCGGGCAGCTCCCTGCGGAGGAGGGGGATCAAAGGAAATTCCGGTACAAGGCAGCGTATTACTTGTTGCAGAATGGGGAGCTATATCGCAAGACCATCTCGGGCCCTCTGGCTAGATGTGTCTCTGAAGATGAAGTACCTCGAGTGTTGGAAGAGATCCACTCGGGAGAGTGCGGAAGCCATTCTGGGACTCGCACTTTGGAGCAAAGGATCTTGAGGCATGGCTACTTCTGGCCCACTATCCGCAAGGATGCGGAGGTATTCTCAAAAAAGTGCCAGAAGTGTCAGCTGTTCGCTCCCCTTCAATTGCAGCCGGCCCAGCAGCTTCGTTCGATCACCGCCCCATGACCATTTGCTATCTGGGGGATGGATTTGATAGGTCCCTTTCCCTCAGCTAGTGGTCAGAGGAAGTTCGTTCTCATCATGATCGACTACTTCTCCAAGTGGATCGAGGCCAAAGCTCTGGCCAAGACCACCTCTCAAGTCGTGAAGAACTATATCTGGGGAGAAATCGTCTGCAGATTCAGAATTCCCCTCGCCATCGTCACCGACAACGGTCCTCAATTTGCCAGCTTGGAGCTGGAAGATTTTTGCAGGCAGCTCAGAACCGATCTTATGTTTGCATCAGTACATCATCCAAGAAGCAACGGACAAGTGGAGGCCGCCAACAAGCTGATCATCAACCTACTAAAGAAGAAAGTCAAGAACCTAAGAGGTAATTGGGCGGAGCAGCTCCACACTGTGTTGTGGGCTTTGAGAACCAATCCTAGCTCAGCCATAGGGGAAACCCCGTTCAACCTCTCTCACGGGTCCGAAGCTCTCATTCCAGTAGATTTCGATGTCAGAAGTCCTAGGGTAGTTGCAGTAGAAGACAGAGATGAAGAATGGCGACTGGAGAATGAGAAAGCCCAGAAGCTGTCCCTCGACTACATCGAAGAGCTCCGAGATCTAGCCTCGACTCGGCAAGAGGATATCAAGCGTCGCATGACAAGACACTTTGACAAACACGTTCGCCTCAAGCATTTCCAAGTAGGTGACCTAGTCCTGAAAAAGGTGGACGCGGCCGGGAGATCGACAACCGTAGGAAAGCTCAACCCCAATTGGGAGGGACCCTTCATCATCCGCGAATCACTTGCAATAGGAGGATATCGCTTACAGAATCAGGAAGGGGAGCTATTGGGGAATACATGGAGTGGCGATGACCTGAAAAAGTTTTATCCCTAAGCAGGGACGTATACATTTCTCTTATGTAAATTGATTGTTTATTAATAAATTCCTCACCCCCCTGAAAAAGGGATGGCAAGAGATTCTTGCTCCTATCACAGCAACAATTATCTTAAAAGAAAGAAAGAAAGCAGGAAAAGCCGACCTCCGTGTCAGGTTGGGAAACGGGCCTCCAACTTGATTCTCATAAGATCTAGAACGGATGATGGGATGGTGTCTCGGTAGTGTGTTCCCCTAAGACCAAGCCTCTACATTGACTGTCGAGATCAGCTCCCCCCTTGCATGTTGGCCGCGGTTCCCTCCGACTGCACTTCTCATTCGACTGGAGAGATTATCAGGAAGAAGTCGTGACGCCGACCTCCTAGCTCAACGATAGGATGATCGACCTACCCTCCTAGGGGACCCTTGAATAAAGGCGTCGCAAATCCCCAAAGAGTAGAAGGCTCGCAGCGTAGCTTGTTTACGTTTGATGGCCTCGTCCAATCATTTGAGTTGGTATATTTAACCCTTTCTGATTGTTGAGTATGTCAGGAGAAAGTTCATCGAAACAGCATCAACGCTACAGTAGGATGGAGGCCTCGGGATGATGTGTCTACGGACCTCCCCGATAGTCAGGCCCTACTCGAAGATTTCTTCACCAACATCAACATCGCAATAGGACGAAGATTATCGGGATTGTGTGTCCCTTTGGAACCCCCGACCGTTCTTTCCTATGTAACATTTTTTCAGCAGTCAGGGTGTGAGTAGGGAACTAACTCGCAAGGTGAAGCGTGAGGAACCCTAAAGGCGAGCATCCATTATATGGACAAAAAGATAAAAAGAAGCGAGTAAGGAGAGATAGTCGGCAGACCCCGATCTCATACGAGCGAGCCAATGAGCCTAGCGACATCACAACAGTGCAAGAAAAATCCACAAAGAAAATAAATATCATTATTAAAAGAAAAGTTATCTACCAAAAAACATATACTCGCAGAGCCGCGAGAAGCATCGAAACTGTTCAAAAAATACGAAAGTTCACTTGGGCGACGGAGCATAGTCAGATGAGTTCGACTCGCTCCCCTCGTCATCTTCTTCCTCGCTCGCGTTAAGAATGTCGGATAGGAGCCCTTCCGTCGTCAGCTTCTTTTCTCCCGGAACCAGCAAGCCCGCCACAGAAAGCTTCGCGAAGACCAAGTCGCTGGCGGCAAGGGCTATCTCCCGCCGAAGAGACGAAAGCTCCTGCGAGGTCATGAAAGATCCTTGAGCCCGACGGGAAGGTCCAGCTTCCGAGGAGGTATGGGCGGCCATCCTCGACTCCAGCTCGGCATTGCGAACTTGCATCGCCTCTAGCAAGACCTGGCTGGCCCGCATATCACACTCGAGCTTGGAGATTGTCTCGGCCGCAACCAACTGCTCTTCCTGCAGATGCGAGAGGGATGAGTTATAAGGTATAGAAGAAAAGGAGGGAGTCTTAATCCTAGCTTGCGCAAAATACCAATATCACCTCGAAGCCTCGGCTGGATTCAGCCTTATCCTCAGTAGCCTTGGCGTGCTTCAAGGCCTCCGCCTCGCGCTTCTCAACATCCATTGTGAGCTTCCGATGTAGGGCGAGCTCCTCTTCGGTGCCGAGGAGGTTCCGTGCGGTCTGGTGGAAACGCTCCGAGGCACGCAACATTGCTCGCGACCCCTGGTCAGCGAGAAAGCGAGGGGAAGCCTCCCGTAACACCTTCGCATCATCGCGACCATACAGTCCGAACAAGATGCTAAAAGCGTCGTCGTTCGGGACCTCGTCCTCGCTCCACGAAGGCATGCGAGTGCTCAGGGATACCTCGCTGCGTTCCCTGCTCCAGGCGATCAACGGCTGGCCGTCCAAGCCCCTGTTCAGTGAACCCTGCCCAAAGTTTGGGTGATTCTCGGGGACGCTATCTTCCTCTTCGCGTGCCCGCTCTGCCGCCACATGTCGTGCGACCTCCTTTCTCTTTCTCTTTTCCGTATCCGGTGGTTTGCCTTCATCCGGCAATCCTGCAGCGCGAAGGATCTCGGTCGTGTCACCGACTCCAGGAGGAATTCCTGAAAGAGGGAACTCCTACTCGCCTTCTTCTTCCTCACCTTGCTGCATCGTCACCGAAGCCGCCGCGGTAGAGGAGGCGGGTTCTGTCCCCCCACGGGAAGAGGCGCGGACGGTAGATGCCATCAGCCTAGAAGAAAGGCGTTAGACAAAGAAGAAAAGATAGAACCAATTTAAGCGACGACTAAGAAACCTTACCCTCGCCAGGCTGCACGTATGCGAGATGATCAATGTTCTTGCGCCAGAACACGATGTCGAATTTTTTATCCTTCAAAGCGAGGAAGAGTTCCTCGCGATTACCTTAGAGCGAGGGAGTGGCGAGCGCCGCGGGTGGTCTTTGCTGAGGGCGATTGGGTATTTGGGAGAAGTCGCCGGTTACGAAGATGAATTTCTCGCTCCACCGATGGACCTTGTTCGACGTCCCTGTTATCTTGCAATGGTGGCTGCCGAAGAAGATCACCCCGTCCTTGGTCGCTCCCATGTAGAAGATCTTCCGGAAGACATCGAGGTCAAATGCGATCTTCTCGCTGCGAAGAAAGCACAGGTAGCAGATGATAATCACTACCCCGTTCGTGTTAATCTGGGCGGGGAACCAGCCGTAGTACCTCAGGATATGGCAGAATTCAGGCCAGAGAGGAAGGCGCAGGCCGACTTCGAAGTGCGGAAGGGGAAAGGCGAGTTTCCCCTCTGAGAAAGTGTTGATCGGCTCGTCGGAAGCAAGAAGCCCAGCGCGGAAGCCCAGAGCGAGGTACTGATGGACAAATCTCTCCAAGTCGTCCGAGCGAGTAACAGACTTTTTGAACTTATGCGCGACAAAGTTCTCGGCATAGTTCAAGCGCCGAGTTTCTGCATCCAACGAGGGCGTCATCGTAGAGCGGAAGAAGAAAGAAGCGAGTTAGTAACACAATTGAAGAACTTCAGGAAAGCACGCCGATTTTGGGCCCCTACCCCCCCTATTTATAGAAATCGGGTAAGGGGGGGGGGGGGGGGTCGCGAAGTAAGCGCGAGCGAGGTGTCTGCCTACTCGCCTACATCTAAGTCGCGTGTACAACAACATGCACGAATTATGAATTATCCTTCTCGCGCCTAAGCGACGAACTGCAAAAAACATGAGGAAGCCCTGCAGAAGATATAAGCAACACGAATGCGACTAGGCAACATAGTTCGAAATTACAACAAGCAGTTCAAGATTATTACAGATATATGCGGAATAATGTTCTTAAAAATGCGAAGGAAAAGACGATCCTAATTCACAGAAGGGTCGCCGCGCCTGTTCGAGGTAGCACCATGCCGCCCTTTGAAGCCCAGTTGACGAGCGAAGGCCATCTGCTCATTAGCTCTCGCCAAATGTTCCTCGCTGAGCCGAATGTGTTCTTCCATGCGATTCAATGTCCCGAGGGACCCAATACTCTCCCGCAGGCGGCGCACGTCCTCCCTCAGCAACTCGTAGCACTATTCCACGCCCGCCAACAGGCGCTCCATCTCGGTGACGAGATAATGCTTTCCTTCTGTTGCCTCCAGCCGATGCTCGAATCCTTCAATGTTCGCAACGCGCCCTTCAAGCAAAGTTATTCGCCAATGGACCTCGTAGGCCAGCAACCTTTCGACCTTTATCTCCAGATCGAGGTAGGCCGAAGCCATCTTCATCCTATATTCGTGAGTAGGAAGACCTAGCGCCTAGATAAAGGATGACCTCGGAGACATCGCACGACCTGATAGGTAGCGAATTAGAAAAAGAGCCACATAAAGAAAGCACGATGCAATGATCATACCTGCCCGCACAGGCATCGCCCTCGGTTGATGACGAGGAGAAGGTGACCGTCAAGGAGCGCCCGGCGAGGAGGAGAGACAACCCGACGAGGAGACGGAGATCGCCGAGGACTGAGCCTCCGCCGAGGAGATCTACGAGGGGAAGGCGATCGCCGAGGAGTGTCATGCCGGCCTCCTGAACGACCACCCCGTCCATTAAGAGACGACGGCACCGCGTCAGGACGCCGAGGAAGATGAGTCATAGGCGCTATCAAAGAAGACCCTCCCCCTCCCCTTCCTCCAGAATTTTGGCCACTAGTTCGATGGGCCTCAGGCGAAGGTGATCTCCGCGAGATGGTAACCCTGGAGTTCTTTAACATCATCTGGGTCCCACCTGTCGCACGCTCAGGGATGGGGGATGACGGGCGAAGAGGTTCCTGCCCAGGGACGACCCCTGCGGGAAAGACCGGTGGAGGCGGTAGGTGCTCGGTACTTACGCGCTCTCCCACCGGGGACGTCTGCGTGTTCATTTCCGCGGGAGTTCCACCTACAGAACAACGTCGGCATCAACAAAAAGTTCACGCAAGAATCACGATATCCCGAGAAGATGATTACCTTCTCGGAGAGGATCCGGATGGACGCTCAGCGGTCCATCCTCGGCAGTTGACCGAGGAACTTCGTCCCCCAACCCCCCATCGTTCAGCAGCAAGGGGGAGGGCTCGGGCGCAGAGGTCTCCAGATTGACCGAAGGCACCTCCTCGCCCGGCGGGTTAGGGCGACGAACGGAGGACCACCTCTTCCTCTTGCGGGTATCCGAACTCTTTGTCTTTTTCATCAGCTTCATCAGTAGCTCGGCCTTCGCAATTACCTCCTCGGTAGACAACATCTCGTCGAATGTAAAAAAGTGGCGTGCCAGGGAAGGACCATCCCCCTCTATTTATAGATTTCTAGGGACCCCCCTCCCTGCCTACCGAGTAGGCTAGTATCCCACCGGACACAACTCGTCGAATACGTGTTGGATGATTCTTTCCGACCAACTACGTTGCTCGCAAAGAGCAGGGATTGTGTACAACCCTCATTCTCCGAGGGTCGGCCCGTCTAAAGGCCACGTAAGCAGAAGTCAAAGTCAATGGTCAGCATTAATATCAGACAGAGCAGCAGTATCAGGAGACTTGGTCATGCGAGTAGGAACCCGGCCGAGCGAGAAGGAAAGGCGCACCCGGAGTGCTCAGCCCGACCGAGCGAGGAGGACGTAGGACTGGACATGCTCGCCTATGGGCGACTTGCACCAACCAACTCGCCAGTTTAGGCTGAGGTCCTCATCTACTCGCCTGCCTATGCCTTTGCTAAAATCATCTCCAAGGGGATCATAGATAGTCGCCTGCTTCCTCTCCCTCAATATTTGTCTATAAATAGACCCCCAGGGTACCAGGAATGGCACTTGTCCAAAATTAGAGCTTCACCCCCCTTATAGGCGAGAATCCTCCCTAGCCAGTGTCTTCCTAGTACCAAGCTCGACCATTCATGGTTTTGGAGGAGAAGACTCCTTTGAGCTTTTGGGTACGTGGTGGGACCTCCCTGCCGCAGCACCTGGGGTTGTGTTCGTTATCCCTCTATTCCGCTCGTCGTGGCTAACCAAGTCTCCTCGTTGAACCACTGGCAAGTAGCCTCCGGCTGCATTGATCCGAATTTTGGAGCCTAGGATTTTCCTGGCTTCAACAATAGTGAAGGGGGGATTTGTTAGGTTCGGGTTTCAATTGAGCCGTGTAAAAGTTTGAGCGTTATCATTTTCTTGATTGATGGTGTTGGGGTCCAGCCCCTAAAGTGTGGATAAAAGGATCAAGGAGCTGTGTCATCGAGACGACTGGGAGCTGTGTCGTCGAGATGACTGGAAGCTGTGTCGTCGAGACTACTGGGAGCTGTGTTGTCGAGACGACTGGAAGTTGTGTCATCGAGATGACTGGGAGCTGTGTCGTCGAGACGACTGGGAGCTGTGTCGTCGAGATGACTAGGATCTATGTCGTCGAGATGACTGGGAGTTGTGTCGTCGAGATGACTGGGAGCTGTATCGTCGAGACGACTGGGAGCTGATGGCTAGCATTGATGGCGGGTTGTATCGTCGGGAAGATCACCTGTGTTGTCCGACGAATGTACAGTGTGTTCGTCGAACGGCTAGCGTAGCGCGTTCGTCGAACGACAAGCGTAGCGCGTTCGTCGAACGGCTAGCGTAGCGCGTTCGTCGAATGGCTAGCGTAACGCGTTTGTCGAACGGTTCGTCAAATGGCTCATCGAACGGTTATCCGTCTGATTGTCTTGGAAGTGTCTTGGATGGCCAAGATCACTTCGTCTATTTACCCTAAATAGGCAGAATCGGTTTGGCAGACGAGTTAGTTCCTTTAGAGCCGTCACGGTGAAAATCGTGCGAGAGAAGAAGGGGGCTTGCTGCCATTGTTGCTGGAGGACTTCTTCAAGGAGGAAGAACAGTTTTCTCAGATCGGTGACTTCGTCTCTGCTGTAAGAGTGTTTTTGCTTAGTCTTGTCTTCACTTGTCATTGTGCTTGGAGAGAGATTTGAGTTCTTACTCTTTGTTTTGGAGAGAAGTTAATTTTACCGTGGTTGGGAAGAGGGATTCAATCTGTGAATCCAAGGGGGATCTAGGTTGGGCAAACCTAGATTGTTTGTTGTAATCCGTTATTATTTTATAGTGGATTGTTCGTGTGCCTCGCCCCGTGATTTTTCCCTCATTGCTTTAGAGAGGGTTTTCCACGTAAAATTTGTTGTCCTCTGGATGTGTTTTATTGTTCTGTGTATTGCTGCGATTATTTTTATCTTCTAGTATGCCCAGATTGTGAGAGAGGGTTACCTCCATACAAGTGGTATCAGAGAGAGGTTTATTCCTACCGGTCTGTCTGGACATTCTGATTTAGATTTGGGTCAACGGTAGGTGACGACATTGGTCCGCTCCCTACCTTCCTAAATTTGATCAAGGCTTTGTCTCAGACCTTCGGGCTATTGTAGAAGATGGAGCAGAACAACAGAATGGTAAGCATGAATGGAAAGAACTGGACTATATGGAAGCCTCGGATGGAGGATCTCTTGTTTTGCAAGGACCTTTATACTCCATTGTCAGGGAGACCGGCTACCATGTTAGATGAGGATGAGTGGAAGAAGATGGACCGGAAGGCAGTGGGGTTCATCCGGCAGTGGCTAGATGATTCTGTCTTCCACAATGTATCCACTGAGTCATCGGCTCAGGCTTTATGGAGAAAGCTTGAAGCGATGTACGATAGGAAGACAACAGGTAACAATGCTTTCCTGATCAGAAAGCTTGTGAATTTGAAGAATAAGGAAGGTTCTTAGATGACAGAGCATCTGAACCTTGCCCAGAGCATCATCAATCAGTTGGAGGCAAAGAAGATCACCTTGGGGGACGAACTACAGGCCTTGATGATACTTTGTTCCTTACTAGAGAGTTGGGAGACTCTTGTGGTGTCGTTGAGCAATTCAGCACCTGAAGGCGTCGTGTCAATGGAGATGGTGATGAGCTGTCTATTGAACGAAGAGATGAGAAGGAAGGACTCAGGAACCTCTACGTCGGATGTCTACCTCATGGAGGGAAGGGGCAGGCCGATGAAGAAAGAGAGGAAGGAAAGAGGCAACTCCAGGAGCAAGTCCAGGAGTAAGTCCAAGAAGGAGGTTGAGTGCTTCTACTACAAGAAGAAGGTCCACTACAGAAAGGACTGTTTCAAAATGCAGAGAGATCAAAAGGGGAAGGCGAAGGAGTCAGGAGAATCTAGTGAGGGTGGTGGTGCGGCCTCGATTGCTGAAGTTGAGTCGATGTGCTTACATTGCAGTGGGTCGGCATGCCAGGAGTGTGTTGACACTGACTGGGTAGTGGATGGTGGTTCATCCTACCACTGCACTCCTCGCAGAGATTTCTTTCACTCGTATACTACAGGAGATCTTGGCACTATTCGGATGGCGAATGCCGGTGTGTTGGAACCTTAGTTTTTGATCTAGGATCCATCTTTATGGTCATAACACATCTTGTTTAACATAGATCAAATCCATTAAGACAGGAGACAGGAGAAAATAATATATATATATATATATAAATATTAGACATGTTCTCTGGGTTCGACGAACGGCTATCAGCGTTCGACGAATGGCGCTCTGCGGTCGACAAATTATATTTATTCTGCGCTCGATGAAGAACAACTATCTCAGCGGTCGACGAAATCCAGCTATCTCAGCGGTCGACGATCCCGTCTCAGCGGTCGACGAAATCCAGCCTTCTCAGCATTCGACGAAAAGTTGCGTTCGATGATCTCAAGTCTGCGTTCGACAAATATTCAGCAGAAGCTCAGAACAACGAATTAAATAATCAGATCGACGAACTTGAAGCTGAGCTCGACGAATTTCTACCAACTTTATAATTTAGATATTCTTAAATCGACTAATATTCTTATATCTGATTAAAGCAACAGTTTAATCATTTCTATTTATATATTGCTTTATATTGCTGCCTTAACAATATAGTCGTTGCAGCATTAAATGTTATAGCTGTTGCAGAAAAGCTAAAGACGGCAATTTATCTTCTCGAGGAATCTAGGAAATAAAAGAGACATTATCTCTTTCCTCTCTTGTCGGGCAAGAATTCAAATCACCCTAAAAATCCATCTCCAGATTACATATACAGAGAGAAGATCAGAGAAGAAATAAGAGAGAATATATACAAGAGAAAAAGGATTATTACAGATACAGGAACAAAGAAGAAAAAAGAAGAAGCAGATCTAATATATTATTTACCTTCTTTTTGCTAACTCCTCTTTGCAGATCATCTTCATCCTGAGACACCAAACAATATCATTTGCTCAGGATCAAACTGCATAAGAAGAAAAGGAGTTATTACAATCAAGAGAAGAAGCCTCCGCAAACTATCATCAATTCAATCAGACAGGGGGAGGTCTTCAACTTCATCTTCAAAGATCCAATCTCAACAACCCATCAGGATCTTCAAGAGTCTTCTCAGCAAAGAGAAGAACAATATATCTTTTCTCCTTCTCATCTTGTACAGGGTTAAAACTCCCTTCAAAATTTTACCTCTTGGTGGCAAGACACCTGATCAAAAAATCCTTGTTGGTTTTTGGGCACCTTATCAAAAGCTCATTGGTGTTAGGACACCTGATCAAAAATCCTAGTGGATTCCTACCAAGTGTGGTAGAAGAGTAGATGTACCCAGACTTATTGGGGAACTATTATAGCTCTTTGTGTCTTCTGGTTGCTTGCTTGTTTATGCTTTTAATTCTTTATGTCAGCGATGAAAATCTGTGATAATAAATTAGGCTTTGTTTGGCGCGGCGTTTGAAGGCGGGGGCGGGAGGAGCCGGGCTGTGGATCGGACTGGAGGGGGGCACCGGCGGATCGATTAGCAGCTTTTTGCTGCGTTTTTCAGGAGGCGGCGGATCGAACCGGAGCAAACGCTGTCGGAAGGCGTTTGTTTACCCGCCTTCCAGCAGCGTTTGCCCCAAACGGAGCGGTGAAACGCCGCCCCAAATGAACCCTTAGTTTTATAACTCACTTTGTTTTACACATATTTATATATGTCATTATTTTTAAATAAACTTAAAAAGACCTTTTTAACTTAAGAACTAAAACTCACCTTCAATTGGTATCAGAGCAGGTTGATTTTTTTTATACAGGCTAACATCTGAATCATAAAGATCATTTAGTTCTTAAATTTTTTTGATATTTTTTAAAAAGGTTTTTCTAAAAATCTAATGGCACAAGAAGATTTTTTAATCACTAGTCCACCAATCTGTAATTTGGGTAGATTTTCTTTATGACAAGTTAGAATTAAAATATATATGAATGCCATAGATGAAGATATTTACAATTCTATTTTGACAGGACCTCCATCTTCAACTTCTTCAACAGATGATCAAGAGAAGTTGATAAGTGCTGATGCAAAGGCCATGGACATATTGGCTCAATTAATGTCAAAAGACATTTGTTGGGTATTGTATCCACAATCACCTGGATTTGAAGATGTCCCCTAGTGAACTAAATTGAATTGAGTATGTATTTGATGAACTCTCTTTAGATGTGTTGTGACAGATCATAATGCTAAGTGCACACCAAAGTCAGGTTGCAATGGATCACCAAACACAGTTCTAGACAATGTAATCACTCATTGTATAGAACAAAGTGTTGGTCCATGTGTAATCTCTCTTTTGGGGTGCACTTCATATTCTCATAACTGAAGGCTTTCAAGTTTGAGGAATGGAGCAGGTTTTCAGAAGAAAAGGAATTTTTGCTAAGTCAATTCGTCGAGATGTCACGTGAAGTCCCGATGACTCCCGACGAATCCTGACAGAAGCCAAATTTCCAGTTTGAAGAAGAAAGTTCTGCGGCCAAGTCCATTCGTCGAATATTCTCGTGAACTCCCGACGAATATCGACGAATGCTGACAGAAGTCAAAAAGGCAGCTTTGTGAAGGAATTTGTGCAGCTAAGTCAATTCGTCGAAAGTTCTCGAGAACTCCCGACGAATTCCGACGAATGAAAACAGAGATGGTTTTCAAGCCTTTGATCAGTCTTTTTATTGGCTAAGTCAATTCGTCGAGTGTTCATGTGAAGTCTCGACGAATGACGGACAGACGGATTTCAAAAATATGTTTCGTTTTTGAAAATTAGGGTTGGCCGCCATGTGCAGCACACGTGTCGATCATTCCTTGTCTGTCTCCCTAGCCGTTGGAGTTCTTCTTATAAATAGTCTTTTATTTTTAGGGCAAACACAACAATCATTATTCAACCCGATAGAAAGAGAAGAACCCAGCCGTCTTCCTCCTTGCTCGCTGAACAAGTTTTTCTGAGATCTAACTTTTGCGCTCTCAAGACTCGTTCTTCAGTGCTGTTAGAGATTTCTCAGATAAGAAGGCTTTTGATTTATTTGCTGCTCCATAATTTTGAAGATCTTTTCAAGAAAATCAAAAGGCCTATTCAGATCAGGTTTGCCGAGTTTCCTTTCTTCCAAATCTTTGAAGATCCAAGCTTTCGTTCTCAAGGAAGAAGAAGACTCAGTTTTTTCCAAGATCTGAAGTTAATCTCTGTTGAGATTTAATAGAAGTATTTTATTTCAAACTCTATTTGATTCCTGTAGGAGATTTTTTTTTCTCCGAGTTATTTTGTAGGAGTTGTTTACTCCGAGTTGTATTAGTTGTACTCCGAGTTTGTAGGAGTCATTGTCTCCGAGCGTAGGATTTGTTGATAAATCCGAGTTTTGGTGAAGTTGCCGACGCTAGCCCGAAGTGCTAGATAGGCGAAGCGGGAGAGAGGAGTACCCACCTTGGGGAACCTCTATAAATCTTGTGTCTCTATGCTGTGATTTTTATTGCTGTGTGTGCACTTAATTTTTATTCCGCAATAGCAGTAGAGATCACCTATTCACCCCCCCTTTAGGTGATTTAGGTAGACAACGATTTCTTTCAACATTCTTCAAAGAGTGGCTGATTGCACTTCACCAAGGGGCATCTGGAACTCCCTCTCAAGGATGGTAAATGAATCTTCTTCCACTAACTGTATTTTTGATGTATAACCATCATCTACTCCAAGTAAAGAAGAAGAAGAAGAACAAAAAACTAGAGCTTTCTGATAGTTTATATAGGTGTAGTCAATAATACCTAGAGGGGTGGGTGAATAGGTTTTACTTATTTTCTTTGTTTAAACCTAATGTTTCTAGCTGCAGAAAACACAATCACAGAAAACACACAAGGATGTATAGAGGTTCCTCAAGACAGGGTGTCTTGAGTAGTCCTCTTTCCCCCTTCACCTTTCTAACAGTGAGTTAGACAAGGCCCACAAACTCCAATCTCGGCTCCTTGATCTTACACCACAAGTTCCTCAGAACTTCTCAAATCAAGAGTGATCCTACCTCAGGCACAATAGCCCTACACTCAGGCTCAGCAGCCCTACACCTCAGGCTCAGCAGCCCTACACCTCAGAGTTATGTAACTCCTACAACTCAGAAATCACACAGATTTCCTACCTCAGACCTATCAAGAAGTCCTACCACTCAAGTTGTCAACAAAGCTTTACACACAGGCTCAACGGCCTTTCACTCAGGCAACAATGCCTTACAAAGATATAAAAGAGTTTGAGTTAAATACAGAAGACAAAAGGTTTACTCTTAGGTCTTCTGAATCCTTTCTTCAGATCTGAAAAACAGCAGCTTCAGATTTGTATCACCTTGATCTTCTCCTTCAGCAAAGCAGAAGATCAACTTGCCCTTCTTGAGTTTGTATAGGAAGAGCTAACTAATCTCCCTTAGAAGACTGACTTCAGCTGCAGAGAACAACTTCAACTGGCTGAAACGTGAATGCTCGATTGCGGCGTACATCAAAGGCTTTTCAATGGAACAGTACTGTTGTTGTGCCCTAGCTTCTTCTTTTATACCTCCAGAAGGCTTCAACGGCTATATCGATCCTTCTGACACGGTATGGGGCAGATTGGAGTTGCTTTTCCCTTTCAATTGTCGTTTGCGCCAAAAGCAGATCCCGTCAGCACATTTGGATCTATCTCAGCGGTTGGGCTGAGACAGCTTCCAGTCTCAGCGGTTGGGATGAGACAACTTCCTGTCTCAGCGGCAGCTCCAGTCCCCTTCTCAGCGGTTGCTCCAGTCTCCTTCTCAGTGGATCCGCTGAGACGGCTCCTCGTCTCAGCGGTTCTGACCCTTCGTCTCAGCGGTTCTACTGAGACAGATCTTCATCTCCTTGTGGATGGTTTCTTCTCATCAAAGGCCATATTTGGCCGTTCCTTTTGAGCTACCTGTGCCTGTATATCCTACACAAGTATAGCTTTGTTAAATACAATATGTCCTTAGCATTGAGAGTGATGCCTCTTCAAATCAAGGTAATATTGAGGGCAATATACCCAACAATCTCCCCCTATTTGAAGAAGGCAAAACATCCCCAATGCTAAGGTCCATTAACAATAAAAATCTTATCACAGAAAAAAATGATCTTATAGAAAAATGATCTGTGAAGCATAGGACCTAACACCCTAGGCATTTGCACTGGCCCTTTCTCCCCCTTTCTCCAGCATTGGTACTGGCCCTATCTCCCCCTTTCTGGCTTCTTCAACCTTAACCTGCTATGGATAGAGGGACAATATCTGTAGATCCCTTTGGATCAACCTATAGGCTAACCTATACACTCTTAGCATTTGCCAACTTCCCCTCAACCTGAGCAGGGAATTTACTCCCCCTCAATTGGAGAGCTATTTTCTGTAATAGATGATCCATTTCAATTTGAACATCCCATTTAAGGTACTGAATACTAAAGATAATAAATACAGAGTACATATATCAATAGTAACAAACACAATATTATGATCAGAATATGAAATATCATTTCACATTAAATGTTCAGTACATATATATAAAAGAAAATTCAACTTATAGTTGTACATTCAATCCAAAAAAATTTCAAGGCTGGTTCTTCTAAGATTGACCCTTGGAAGAGCTTTCTCCATCTGTAGACTTTCTTTTCCTAGTTTCAGCAGCAGCCTTGATCTTCTCCTTTACTTTGAAGTACAGAAGTGGCTTGGGAAGATACCTGGAGGGAATCCTTAAAGGAGTTTCCCTTCTTACCATGTTTTCCTTGAGAATCCTTTCCCTTAAAGATTCCCTTTCAAGGTGTTTGATCCACTCAGCAGCTGAATAGACATGATCAATGTCCTTCATTGGATTTCCATGGCTCACCCAGGTATTGACAACAATTGTGTCCAACTCCAGATTGTCATCTTCATGGAGTGGATCCTCTAATCTTTCCATTCTTTTCGGTGCCATGTATTCTTCAGCAGTTTGAATACCCTCTACCCTTCTCCTCTTGGCTGCTCTCTCATCAGCAATCAGATTTGATTGACTTTGGAAGTCAAAGTCTTCATCTCTGCTAGGGTTCAAGATTGGCAGATTCAAAGCAATTCTTGTTCCTTGCAGCACTTTTAAGCTCGAGTCCCATTGATTATTAGTGACCTTTCTGACCATGGTAAGGATATTTTCTTGAATAGCACTGGAAGCATTATTGACCACTTCCACCATTTGCTTGCTGGCTTCTTCTTGATTGGAGAGTATCAGTTTGTGGGCGGACTCCATGTTGTTATACGGCTGTATGTGAGCTCCTTTCAGCTTAGCATGTAGATTGAGTATCTTCTCCTCCCCGTCTTTGCTATGTTCCACTATCTTCTTCTCAATTTCAGAGTGTTGATCCAATATGGATTGAGAGAGAGTTTGAAAGGTGCTGTCCACATCATCCAAAATGCATTCCTTTGCCTTGTCAATGTGGGACTTGACTTGGCTGCTTGATGTGTTGACCACTTGTGCCATTCTGGCAACAACCTTTTCCCAGACATTCTAATTTTTGTAGAGCTGATTCTTTACATATGTGATGTCCTTTGTGGAATCCCCTTGATGGTCTGTAATATTCTTCAGAACCGTGTGCTGGGCAGCAACAGTATTTTTGGCCATTTCAAACCATCTTGTCATCTGCAGAAGGATATGATCTGATGCAGTTTTGACATCATTAACCTGAGCATACAGTTCAGTTCTCACTTCAGCCACTCTTGACTCCATTCTTTGCTCACTGGCCTGGATCTCCTGAGTCAGTGCAGCTCTTGTTGTATACAATTCATTCCTTATCTAGGCAGAGACATCATGGACCTTTTCAGCAACAATCTATTTCATAGACAACATCTGACCCTCAATCATTGTTTGTATTGAGTTTAACAGGTCAGATGTGTCCAGAGCTGCAACTGGCCTTTCCTGGGCTAATTCCTTTTCAACCATCTTTTTAGCTCCACTTTGAGCATTAGCCCTCTCATCATCAGGGATCTGCTCCCCCTCAGATGGGGCATTAGGTGATACCAATTCCTATTGATGTTCTCCCCCACTAGCATACCCACCTCCTCATTCATAGGTTGGGCTATGCTCCCCCTCACTTGGGTTATCCATAGGAGGGGAATTTTGTCTAAGGTCACCTGAAAAATGATTGATGAGTTAGACACCTAGACTATACTATTGATAGAGAAGAGAGGCCTAACTGAAGTCCTAATTTACCATGGATAGGTGAGTTGGGAAATTCATCTTCAGCTTGATGAATAGCTGGATCAGCATTCATCTGAGTTGGCTCAGGATTGGGCACAACTCTTCCTTGGGGCTCCTCATTTGTCCTGGGGACATCTTCATTATCAATGTTCATTGGGTTGCTGCCAGATCTAAGATCAGACCCATGAATATCCTCATTTTCAGACCCATCTGACTTTGAGGATGAATCTGATTTGTGCTGAGATGAATCTTTCTTTTCTTTTGCCACAGATGGCTGGCTCATAGGGAGCACTCTGGAGAATCTATCCAGAGTCTTAATGTCTATTCTTTTGAGATAATGGAGATTTGACCCCTTTGAGTTTGCAAAGGTCTCTGAATGACTATTCTGTAGGTACAGAGATAGTATTCTTCCCATATTGGGGGCTTATAGAGATTCCTTTATCCTTTGAAAGATAACTTCTCCCAATGAGGTTCTCTTGGACAGAATTATCCTAGTCATTAATTCAAACATGAACTGTGAGACAGTGTCATGTGAACCAGGCTTGCATAGGATGGCTTTGCCCACTATATCAGACAACAGCTTCCCCTGTTGATTGAAGAACTTCCTCCTTAGACAACTGGTTTTAGTATCACTGTATCCTGTCCACTTTAGGGCAGTCCGCTTATCCTTTTCAGATATCTCCTCCTCTTCAGTTTTACTGCAGGGAGTCAATTTCAGGCTCTTCTCCAACCTTTTAGCTGTAATCTTTATCTTCTCATTTCCTATCTTGGACTTCAGAATGGTTTTGGAGGGAGATAATTTGACATTGTTGAACCATTCCAGAACTTCAGTTCTGAGAATGCAGCAGGGTTCAGACAGCATGTGCTCCAGACCTTGAGCTTCCATTAGATGAATCACGTGTTTTATTTTTCTGAGGCATGAGAGAATCCATCTCTTACGATTTCATAGCCCTCCAGGAGATCTTTTGAGCTTTTTGGCGCCATGGAAGCAGAAAATTGAGGCGCTGAGACGGGAGAGTAGATGAATCGTCTCGGCGGCTAAGGGTTTGGCTTTGTGGTGTGTTTTAAGTGACAGTGTATCTATTTATAGAATTTCAGTTTCGTTTTTATTAACCCTAGGCTTTTAGACTTAATTACCTTATTGTGTTAAGGAGTTTTGGGGTTAATTATCCGATTTCATATTAAACATACCCGTCTCAGCGGTTCAACTGAGACGGGGACCTAGGCCGCTGGGATAGTGAACTGTCAACCGCTGGGACAGTTTGCTTGTCTCAGCGGTTCAGCTGGGATTTTTCTCAGCTGATTCAGCTGAATATACTCCTGCAGTTTAGTTGATCATAGAGTTTAGACCTAATGTACATATTTTGGCTGAAGATGTGTCCTAGTCATGTCACTAAGTTTTAGTGTACAATAATGTAAAGTTTGATAATTCACCATGCATAATCATCAACAGTGACAGCTATTACTCATACATTTAGAACTATTCTATACTAAGCATGCCAAGATCAATTTTGAAAGCATTGAATTTAGATTCATCCAGTGGCTTTGTAAAGATATCAGCAACTTGTTTGTCAGTGGGGACAAATTCAAGACAGATGTCTTTACACTCTACATGTTCTCTAATAAAATGATATCTAATCTCTATGTGCTTAGTCCTGCTATGAGAGACAGGATTTTTAGCAATAGATATTGCACTGGATGAATCACAATACAAAGGAGATTCCCTTACCTTGAGGTTGTAATCCTCCAATTTATGCTGTGTCCAAAGGAGTTGTGCACAACAGCTACCTGCAGCAATGTATTCAGACTTAGCTGTGGATATTGCCACACTGGTTTGTTTCTTGCTGCTCCAAGATATCAATCTTCTCCCTAGGAATTGACAATTACCACTTGTACTCTTCCCGTCTTCTTTGCAACCTGTAAAATCTGCATTTGAAAAGCCTGTTAGTTCAAAGTCATTGTTCTTAGGGTACCAAAGGCCAAGATGCAAGCTGCCCTTAAGGTATCTCAAAATCCTCTTCACAGAGGTGTAGTGAGATTCCTTAGGACATGCTTGATACCTAGCACAAACACATGTAGAATACATAATGTCTGGCCTACTAGCAGTCAAGTATAATAGGGATCCAATGATGCATCTGTACATGGACTCATCAAAGGGCTTTCCCTTTTAATCCTTGTCTAATGATACATTAGACCCCATGGGTGTTCTCATGATGGAGGCTGATTCCATCCCAAATTTCTTGATGAGCTCCTTAGTGTACTTGGTCTGGGAGATGAAAATTCCATCATCAGACTATTTCACTTGGAGCCCAAGGAAATATTTGAGCTCACCCATACTACTCATTTCAGGCTCCCCTGCATTAGACTGGCAAATCTCTTGCAGAGGTTGTCATCAGCAGACCCAAAGATTATGTCATCAACATAAATTTGGACTAAGAGACACTTGCCCCTTGTTTCCCTAAGAAACAATGTGCTATCAATCTTTCCCCTCATTAACTTGTTCTTGAGGAGAAAGTTGGACAAAGTATCATACCAAGCTCTTGGAGCTTGCTTGAGACCATATAATGCTTTCCTAAGAAGATAAACATGAGAAGTTAGGGTTGGATGCACAAAACCTGAAGGTTGTTCAACATATACCTCTTCCTTCAAGTCTCCATTGAGAAAGGCTGATTTGACATCCATCTGGTAGACTTTGAACCCCTTGTGGGCAGCATAGGCAAGGAATAGCCTAATTGCTTCCAACCTTGCAACTGGTGCAAATGTTTGATCAAAGTATATACCTTCCTCTTGCTTGTATCCTTTGGCTACTAATCTGGCCTTGTTCTTGATGATTATACCATTCTCATCAAGCTTGTTCCTGTATACCCATTTGGTGCCAATCACATTGTGTCCCTGAGGTCTTGGCACCAGCTTCCATACTTTGCATCTCTTGAATTATAGGAGCTCTTCTTGCATGGCTTCAATCCAGAAGGTGTCTTGATTGGCCTCTTCAAACTTCTTGGGCTCCATTTGAGAAAGGAAGCTCAAGAATAGTGCTTCATTATGAGCTCTGCTTCTTGTCAATATTCCTTGGGTATGATCTCCAATTATTAGATCTCTTGGATGATCTCTCAGGTGCCTTGCAGCAGCTAGAAGAGGGTCCTCTAGAGGCTGTGGTTGCTCCACTGGTTCAGCTGTGACTTCACCCTCTTGTACCTCTTCTTCTTCAGGAATCGCAACAGCTGTTTGTGTTTTGCTGCTGTTGGGCCTGTCTTGGACAGTCAGCTCATGCATCCCTTCTTCATTTCCTGTCAAAATAGAAGAACTAGACCATTCTTTGTAGAGAAGGCTGGTCTCATCAAACACAACATGCATAGATTCTTCTACAACATGGGTTTTCTTGTTATAAACTCTATAAGCTCTACTATGTGAGATGTACCCAACAAGAACCCCCACATTGCATTTTTCTGCAAACTTTGTTAATTGAGATTTTCCATTATTTAGAATGTAGCATTTGCAACCAAAGATTCTAAAGTAAGAAATTGTAGGTTGTTTGCCTTTCAGAATCTCATAGGGAGTTTTCCCAAGGACCTTATTGATGGAGGCTCTATTTAGAACATAACAGGCTGTATTGACTGCCTCAGCCCAGAAGTATTCTGGGAGTGAGGAGTCACTAAGCAATGTTCTCCCAGCTTCTATCAAGGTCCTATTCCTCCTCTCAGCCACACCATTTTGCTGTGGAGTCCTTGGGGAGGAGAACTCTTGGGTGATACCAAATTCTTGACAAAATTTTGTCATGGCTTTAATTTGAAATTCTGTGCTATGGTCAGTTCTTGTCCTGACCACAGTACATAGTAGATCATTCTGAATAGCCTTACATAATTTATAAAGACATGTAAGGTATCTGACTTCTTCTTAAGGAAGAATACCCATGTATACTTTGAATGATCATCTACAATTACCAAGGTATACAACTTCCCACCTAGACTCTGAATTGGCAAAGGACCAAACAAGTCCATGTGCAATAGGTATAAACACCTTTCAGTATCCTTGGAGCCAATACTTTTAAAGGTGGTCCTAGTTTGCTTACCCATTTGGCAAGCATGACAGGGACCACTTTTAACACATTTTAGTTTAGGACTATTTCTAACAAGGTTTTTAGAGAATAACCTATACATTGTCTTATAGTTAATGTGGGCAAGTCTCTTGTGCCATTGGACACAGAGAGACTCACTTTCATTAGCTACAAGACACACAGAAGAGATAGTATAATTGCAAATGAAGTCTAAGCAATAAACATTTCCACTCCTAGTGCCTGAGAGAATGGTTTCCAAGTCATTAGACTTTTTGATCAAGCGCTTGTCATTGTGGAATTCAATGACATAGCCTAAGTCACATAGTTGGCTTATGCTTACAAGGTTGTGTTGCAACCCTTCAACATAAGCTACACTTGTGATTGAAACTATGCCATTTGAAATCATACCATATCCTTTGGTGACTCCCTTTTCAGATCCACCAAAGATAACTTTGGGTCCATTCTTCACTGGATGGTAATCCTTTAGAAGATCCTTAGTTCCTGTCATGTGCCTTGAGCACCCACTGTCCAAGTACCATATTTGGTTGAGACTGGTACTTGAACTAACCTGCAACACAAAATTTAATGTACCTTAGGATCCCAACTGACTTTGGGTCCTAGGTTCATGTTAACACCATAGGGGATATTCCTAGAAAGGGCTGGTTTGGCTTGAGGTTCAATCTTTGCCTTTGGCATATTGAGGTTGTGCCAACAATCAATTGCAAAGTGTCCCACTTTGCCATAGCACCAACACTCATATATATTATATCTCCTCTTCTGAACAGTCCTGGAAGATGAAGCTTCCTGTTTCTGTTCAGTAGGGGATGCAGCTGCTGTTTTCTTTTTCTTATCTGTAAAGGCATGGCTTTTTACCTTCCTATAATCAGTCAAGGCAGCCTGTTTTTGTTTGACATCAGCACCTTTTAGATTTTTTAGCTAAACATGTGTGGATGGGAGCAGAAACTGGGCTTTTTGGCTTGGTTACAGGACAGTCAACAGCCATGGACTTTGCTGAACAATGTTTAGAATTGACAGCCTTAGTTATCTTGAGTGAAGGGGCTGAGGTTCCAAAAACAAAGGGTCCATGATGGGCCATTTGAATTTCCTCATGCAGAGCCTTGAAGGCACTTAAGCCTAACTCCTTTCTATTTCCATAGCTGTGAGCATTCTTGCTCAAGTTATAGGAACTTCCATTTAATAAGTGACCATGAATACTTTCTTGATCATACTTTTTTGAGGGCATCAAGACTTTCACAAAGGAGGTCTTAGATTCTTTTGAGTCCTTGACCTTTCCCTTAGTGTTGCTGGTAGCTGCCTCCTTGTTGAAACCAGCACCTCTCATGTCATGGGAGTTGAAGGTGTCAATAATAGGCAGCACTGTCTTGGGCTTGGAGAACTTAGCCACTAGCATCCTCTCCTTGTGGAGTTTTTCTTCAAGATCCTTAATAATCTTGTTCTTGTGGCTTATGGTGCCCACATGGATGATTGACATTCCCCTTAGCTTGCCAATCTCCTTGCTCATTAGAGCTAGCTGGGTAGCATGCTCAATGCACTCAGAGTTTGATTGCTTTAGGGAAGTAATCTCTTGAGCTTGCCTCTTGGCTAGCTTTTTGCTCTTTTTCAGAGCTTCCAGGAGTTCACCATACCTATCAATCAATTGATTGACATCCTCCTCAGGACCTGATTCACTTCCAACTTTAGATGGAGGAGATTCAGATTCTTGACCTGTTTCATAATCAGAAGAAGAAGAAATGCAGTGTATCAATAGCTGCTCATGTTCTGAATTGTTGTGGCTGTCCTCATCTTCAGTTATAGCCATCAGCCCATGGTCATCTAGAGTGACCTCATCCTCCTCTACATCACTATCTGAATGTGATAGAGGGGCCCTGATTCCTATCCTGGCGGCAGGATAGTCTTCTTCCTCCTGATCAGCAAACAGCCCCAAGTAGGCTTCCTCCTCACCATCTGAATCTGAAGATGAAGACTCAGACTCACTCCAGCTCTTGCTTTTCTTAGCTAGGAAGGATTTTTCTCCCTTCCTCTCCTTCTGGTGATGAGGATTCTTGTCACCTCTTTCCTTTCTCTTGACTGGACAGTCGGCAATGACATGTCCAGGCTTACTACAGCAATAGCAAATTATGTTAGTTGAAACATGTTTACTAGATTTAGAGTCATACCTGTCCCCATTGGGATGTTGCCTCTCAGATCTATAATGATCCTTCTTGGGATGAGAAGAGGAGGAAGGTTTGTTCTTCCATTGTTTCCTCTTGATCATCTTCTTGAACTGCCTTGTGAAGGCAACAAACTCCTCATCAGAAGAGGAGCTGTCTGATTTGCTGCTCTCAGATTTCTCAGATTCAGCAGCCTTTCGTGGAGGTGACTGCACTCTAACCTTGTTCCTCTTAGAGCTTTCAGCTTTGAGAGCAACAGATCTCTCCCTTGTGTGAGCCCTGGAGGAAGAGTCCTCCTCCTTTCTTGCAGAAAGATGCATCTCATATGAGAGCAGTTTCCCAAACAGTGTATGGGTGGGGATTTCTCCAAGTCTTGCCCCTTCCCTGATTGCACAGATTTTAGTGTCCCATTCTCTAGTTAGAGATCTAAGGAACTTGTCATTAAGTTCATAATCTGTGAACACCCTTCCATAGGTTCTTAGTTCATTTACAATCCTAAAGAACCTTTCATAGCACATGGAGATATACTCCTGGCTCAGCTGTCTAGGCTTCATACTCCTAATTGAGGAGTGACTTTCTATCATCCCTTACTTCAGATGTTCCCTCCATATAGACAACCAATGTGTCCCACATTTCCTTGGCAGTTTGGCAGCGTACCAAGTTCTGAAATGTAGTGTCATCAATGGCATTTACTATTATGTTTTGGGCTCTCTTGTCCATAGTGTACAGTGCTATCTCATCATTGGTCAGCTCAGAAAATACCTTAAGTACTTTTCTAGTAGGGTCAATAGTGGAGACTTTCTCAAAGGTATAAGGACCATTTTTGACAGTCAAAAAGATCCTTGGGTCTGATGCTTCCATGAATAGTCTTACCCTTTGCTTCCACATGCCAAAGTTTTCTTTGGAGCATATAGGCAACTTCATTGACCTCAACTCCTTCATCATTCCACTGTTGGCCATTTGATTTCAGATTTGACTACTCCTGTATAGGATCTGATCAGACTGTTAGTCCTTTTGATCAACCTCCCTCTGATATCACTTGATAGTTGATATAGGTGTAGTCAATAATACCTAGAGGGGGGGGGGTGAATAGGTTTTACTTATTTTCTTTGTTTAAACCTAATGTTTCTAGCTGCAGAAAACACAATCACAGAAAGCACACAAGGATGTATAGAGGTTCCTCAAGACAGGGTGTCTTGAGTAGTCCTCTTTCCCCCTTCACCTTTCTAACAGTGAGTTAGACAAGGCCCACAAACTCCAATCTCGGCTCCTTGAGCTTACACCACAAGTTCCTCAGAACTTCTCAGATCAAGAGTGATCCTACCTCAGGCACAACAACCCTACACTCAGGCTCAGCAGCCCTACACCTCAGGCTCAGTAGCCCTACACCTCAGAGTTATGTAACTCCTACAACTCAAAAATCACACTGATTTCCTACCTCAGACCTATCAAGAAGTCCTACCACTCAAGCTGTCAACACAGCTTTACACACAGGCTCAACAGCCTTTCACTCAGGCAACAATGCCTTACAAAGATATAAAAGAGTTTGAGCTAAATACAGAAGACAAAAGGTTTACTCTTAGGTCTTCTGAATCCTTTCTTCAGATCTGAAAAACAGCAGCTTCAGATTTGTATCACCTTGATCTTCTCCTTCAGCAAAGCAGAAGATCAACTTGCCCTTCTTGAGTTTGTACAGGAAGAGCTAACTAATCTCCCTTAGAAGATTAACTTCAGCTGCAGAGAACAACTTCAACTGGCTGAAACGTGAATGCTCGATTGCGGCGTACAGCAAAGGCTTTTTAATGGAACAGTACTGTTGTTGTGCCCTAGCTTCTTCTTTTATATGTCCAGAAGGCTTCAACTGCTATATCGATCCTTCTGACACAGTATGGGGCAGATTGGAGTTGCTTTTCCCTTTCAATAGTCGTTTGCACCAAAAGCAGATCCCGTCAGCACATTTGGATCTGTCTCAGCGGTTGGGCTGAGACGGCTTCCAGTCTCAGCGGCAGCTCCAGTCCCCTTCTCAACGGTTTCTCCAGTCTCCTTCTCAGTGGATCCGCTGAGACGGCTCCTCGTCTCAGCGGTTCTGACCCTTCGTCTCAGCGGTTCTGCTGAGACAGATCTTCATCTCCTTGTGGATGGTTTCTTCTCATCTAAGGCCATGTTTGGCCCTTCCTTTTGAGTTACCTGTGCCTGTATATCCTACACAAGTATAGCTTTGTTAAATACAATATGTCCTTAGCATTGAGAGTGATGCCTCTTCAAATCAAGGTAATATTGAGGGCAATATACCCAACACTTTCTGCATGTTGGCCATATATGGCTCAAACCACATCTCAGATGCAGAAAAGGTAAATGAGGTAACTTCAAATCCCAATTACCTCTGAAAATTACAAATCAGATTTTAAAATTCTATATATAGATATAATAAAATCTGAGAAGGAAATTATAAAAGAGTTAATAGAAAGAAATATATTAATTCCTGAAAATAATAAACTTAAAGAAAATTTGAAAAACTCAGAAGAACAAATTATTTCTTTGAAAAATAAGTCAATTAAGGCTAAAGAAAAAGAATATTTTATGTTCAGCAAAATCAAAATAATTTTTCAAATTTATATTTTAATGACATAAAAATGCCAATATATCTAATTATAAGGCATTTGTTTTTATCTATTTTAAAACTTTTATAATTAAACAACAATTATAAGATTCATTTAAATTTTTCTATCTTAAAAACAAAGTCAGATAACTTCACATTCTTACAGATTTTCTCCAAAATCATGTTGAGCATTCTACTCAGATTGCATATATCAGAAATGATCAGAGCACTGAGTGTGAGTCTCTTCTGATTAAGGGGATTCTATAGAAAGAAGGTATGAGACAATGTTTTTCTGATTTTAAAAATTCCTTAGAATCCAATAACAGCTGTAGCAATTCATATCATTAAAATCCTATTTAAATCAAAATCTAGGAAATCAGAAATTGCTTGGTTTTAAAAGAAGAAATTTAGAATTTAAGAAGAAAACAATATAATTTATGAGTAAATGTTTTCAAAAAGAACAAATAAATTCTTATATTTCTAAACAAACTTTATATTATTCTCAGAAATAATCTTTGACCCTTAAGCCTTAAGTTATTCAAGACTTTTTATGCTTAGGTATCCTAAACCAAATAGGGTGTGATTGTTAGAACCTAGTCTTAATTTGGCTTACGATCCCAACTCAAATAGGGGGAGATTGTTGGAACCTTAGTTTTGATTTGAGTTAGGATCCATCTTTATGGTCATATCACATCTTGTATAACTTAGATCAAATCCCATTAAGACAGGAGACAGGAGAAAATAATATATATATATATATATATATAAATTAGACATGTTCTCTGGGTTCGACGAATGGTTATCTGCGTTCGACGAATGACGCTCTGCAGTCGACGAATTATATTCATTCTGCGCTCGACGAAGAACCGCTATCTCAGCGGTCGACGAAATCCAGCTATCTCAGCGGTCGACGATCCCGTCTCAGCGGTCGACGAAATCCAGCCATCTCAGCGGTCGACAAAAAGCTACGTTCGATGATCTCAAGTTTGCGTTCGTCGAATATTCAGCAGAAGCTCAGAATGATGAATTAAATAATCAAATCGACGAACTTGAAGCTGAGCTCGACGAATTTCGACCAGCTTTATAATTTAGATATTCTCAGTTCGACTAATATTCTTATATCTGATTATTGCAATATTTTAATCATTTCTATTTATATATTGCTATATATTGCAACCTTAACAATATAGCCGTTGCGGCATTAAATGTTATAGCTGTTGCAGAAAAGCTAAAGACGGCAATTTATCTTCTCGAAGAATCTAGGAAATAAAAGAGACATTATCTCTTTCCTCTCTTGTCGGGCAAGAATTCAAATCAACCTAAAAAGCCATCTCCAGATTACATATACAGAGAGAAGATCAGAGAAGAAATAAGAGAGAATATATACAAGAGAAAAAAGATTATTACAGATACAGGAACAGAGAAGCAAAAAGAAGAAGCAGATCTAATATATTATTTATCTTCTTTTTGCTAACTCCTCTTTGCAGATCATCTTCATCCTGAGACACCAAACAATATCATTTGCTCAGGATCAAACTGCATAAGAAGAAAAAGAGTTATTACAATCAATAGAAGAAGCCTCCACAAACTGTCTGTTGAAGCCTGGAAAATCCCGGCTCCAAAATTTGAATCAATGCAGCCGGAGGCTACTTGACCAGCAGTTCAACGAGAAGATTTGTTTTGGAACCTTAGTTTTGATTTGAGTTAGGATCCACCTTTAGTGTCTAAGCTTATATCATAATATATCTTATAACTTAGATTAAATATCATTAAGAAAGAAAACTGAAATATACATATATTTAATAGGCTGAAATATATATATATTTAATAGGCAGAAAATAAGAGAGAAATTAAATTTAAACATATGCTCTGCGAATGTCGAATGGCGCTCTAAGAATTATATTATAACAGCGGTCGACGAATGAAGCAATATAACAGCGGTTGACGAAGATCATATATCTCAGCGCTCGACGCTCCCGTCTCAGCGGTTCAGCGCTCGATGCCTTTACTCAAGCTCAGCGCTCGACGCTTTCATCCAGGCTCAGCGGTCGACAAAATCCTGCGTTCGACAAACTCAAGTCTGTGTTCGACGAACTCAAGTCTGCGTTCGACGAACTCAAGTCTGCGTTCGACGAACTCAAGTCTGCGTTCGACGAACAACTTAATATTCAGCGGTCGACGATCCAGCCCATCTCAGCGGTCGACGAATCCCTTCGTTCGACAAACTCAAGTCTGCGTTCGACGAAACTTCAGCAGAAGCTCAGAACAGTAAATTTAATGATTAGGTCAACGAATCAAATGATGAGCTCGACGAAAGTGAACCTCAGCTCGACGAATTTCTCCCAGTATTATTTTATATCATTTAGCTTGACTAAAATATTATATATATATGCTGTCAACTTTATTAAAGCAATATTTATTATTTCTATATATATATTGCTGATCTGACATTACAGCCGCGCAAGCATTTAATGTTATAGCCGTTGGCAGCAAAGCAATAAATGATGTAGTCGTTGCAGCAAGCCAAAGAAGGAAATTGTTCTGCTCGAGGTTCTGGAAAATGAAAGAGATATTACTCCTTTACTGTTTAGTCGGCAAGGATTCAAATCAGCTAGGAAAGAGGACAACTTCTATATACGACAGCAGGAGACATCTCTATATACAGCAGATAAATATACATCAGAGAAATATACACAGCTGTTGGATCTCGACAGATTACATATATAGTTTATATTGCTGTACAGATTTATATAGACAGAATATATTATCATATTGCTGTACAGGAATAAGAGAAGAAGAAGAAGAAGAGAAAAGGAAGAAAAAGAGCAAAAAGAAGAACAGATCAATATATATTATATCTTCTTTTTGCCTAACTCTTCTCTTGCAGATCTTCTACAACCTGAGACACCAAATCAATATTACTTGCTCAGGATCAAAACTGCAAGAAGAAGAGTATTGCAATCAAGAGAAGAAGCCTCCACATGTTGTCATCTAATCTAAATGAGACAGGGGAAGCTTTCTTCAACATCATCTTCATCAAGTGTCTTCTCAGCAAAGAGAAGAACAACATAACATTTTTCTGTTTTCTTTATTTCTCCCATCTTGTAAAGGGTTATAACTCCCTTCAAAAGTTAACTCCCGGTGACAGGCCACCTTAGCAAAAACCTGCATCTTGGTTTATAAGCACCTTATCAAAAGCTTATAGGTGAATTGGGCACCTGATCAAACCTCCATTGGTGTGTGGACACCTTATCAAAATCACCTTGGTGTGAGGGCACCTTATCAACAACCTCCAGTGGATTCCTACCAGTGGGTAGAAGAGTAGATGTACCCAGTTGAGGGGAACTACTATATTTTCTTGTGTCTTCTGGATGTGCTTTGTTTGTTTTATTTCTTGCTTATGTGCTGTGTTTACTTTGCCTACTTACTGTTTGTGTTTATTACTCAATCAGCAAACACTTATCTATATATATCATTTACTTTGAAAGTAAAACTTAAACAAGAGCTTTAACATATATATAAGAACTAAACTCACTTTCAATTGGTATCAAAGCAGGTTGATTTTATCAATCACCCTCATCAGAGCACATCAATTGTCTCCTTTCAATTGGTATCAGAGGAAGTTGATTTTTCACACAGGCTAACACCTGAAATCACAAAGATCACTTAGTTCTTATTTTGTTTAAAAAAAAGGTTTTTGCAAATGGCACTTGCAGATTTTTCATTTTCAGATCCACCTTTATGTAATTTGGATAGATTTGATTTATGGCAAGTTAGAATTAAGTTATATATGAATGCCATAGATGAAGATATTTATAATTCCATTTTGACAGGAATTTCATCTTCAATTTCCTCATCAGATGATCAAGAAAAGATGAAAAGTGCTGATGCCATGGCCATGAACATATTGGCTAAATCAATGTCCAAAGACATTCTTCTTAAAATTGCTGATTGCACTTCAGCAAAGAGCATCTGGAACTCCCTCTCAATGATGGTAAATAAATCCACATTTACTTCTTCCACTAACTGTTTGTTTGATGCAGAACCATCAATCAGTCTAACTGAAGAAGAAGAAAAAGAAGAACAAAAAGCCAAAGATTTCTGCATGTTGGCCATATTTGGCTCAAACTTCTACTTAGATGCAAAATCTGAATCTGAATCAGAAAAGGTAGTAGAGGTAACTTCAAACTTTATTTCTACCTCCGATCTCTCTAAATCTGTTTTCAAATCATCATCAGGTACAGATTTAATAAAATCTGAAAATCACCAATCAGATCTTAAGTTAACACATACAGGTTTAATAAATTCTGAAAAGGAAATTAGAAAAGAGTTAAAAATAACTAATTTGATTTCTGAATATAACAATCCTCAAGAAAATTTTAAAATATCAGCAGAACATATTATCTGTTTAGAAAATAAGTTCATTAAAACTGATAACTTTAAACAAACTTTTAAAGAAAAAGAAAATTTTTATGATCAGCAACATCAAAGAAAACTTTCAAATTTATATTTCAATGAAATAAAAAGACCAACATATCTAATTATAAAACATTTTTTGTTACCTATTTTAAAATACTTATAATCGAACAGCAATTATAAGATTCTTTGGAATTTTTCTATTTTAAAGCAATGTCAGATAACTTCACTCTCTTACAGATTTTTTCTCCAAAATCAAGTTGAGCATTCTACTCAGATTGCATAGATCAGAAATGATCAAAGCACTAAGTGTGAGTCTCTTCTGATTAAGGGGATTCTATAGAAAGAAGCTATTAGGCATTGTCTTTTTGATTTTTAAATTCCTAGAATCCAATAACAGGTAGCAATTCATATTAAAATCCTATTTAAATCAAAATTTAGGAAATCTGGAATTGCTTAAATGAATTTTATAAAGTAGGAAATAATCTCTAACCCTAAAGCTTCAAAGACTTTTTATGCTTAGGTATCCTAAACCAAATAGGGGGAGATTGTTAGAACCTAGTCTTAATTTGGATTAGGATCCCAACTCAAATAGGGGGAGATTGTTGGAACCTTAGTTTTGATTTGAGTTAGGATCCACCTTTAGTGTCTAAGCTTATATCATAATATATCTTATAACTTAGATTAAATATCATTAAGAAAGAAAGCTGAAATATACATATATTTAATAGGCTGAAATATATATATATTTAATAGGCAGAAAATAAGAGAGAAATTAAATTTACACATACGCTCTGCGAATGTCGAACGACGCTCTACGAATGTTGAATGTCGCTCTAAGAATTATATTATAACAGCGGTCGACGAATGAAGCAATATAATAGCGGTTGACGAAGATCACCTATCTCAGCGCTCGACGCTCCCATCTCAGCGGTTCAACGCTCGACACCTTTACTCAAGCTCAGCGCTCGAAGCTTTCATCCAGGCTCAGCGGTCGACGAAATCCTGCGATTGACGAACTCAAGTCTGCGTTCGACGAACAACTCAATATTCAGTGGTCGACGATCCAGCCCGTCTCAGCGGTCGACGAATCCCTTTGTTCGACAAACTCAAGTCTGCGTTCGACGAATCTTCAGCAGAAGCTCAGAACAGTAAATTTAATGATCAGGTCGACGAATCAAATGATGAGCTCGACGAACGTGAACATCAACTCGACGAATTTCTCCCAGTAGTATTTTATATCATTTAGCTTGACTAAAATATTATATATATATGCTGTCAACTTTATTAAAGAAATATTAATTATTTCTATATATATATATTGCTGATCTGACATTACAGCCGAGCAAGCATTTAATGTTATAGCCGTTGGCAGCAAAGCAATAAATGCTGTAGCCGTTGCAGCAAGCCAAAGAAGGAAATTGTTCTGCTCGAGGTTCTGGAAAATGAAAGAGATATTACTCCTTTCCTCTTTAGTCGTCAAGGATTCAAATCAGCCAGGAAAGAGGACAACTTCTATATACGACAGTAGGAGACATCTCTATATACAACAGATAAATATACAGCAGAGAAATATATACAGCTATTTGATCTCGACAGATTACATATATAGTTTATATTGCTGTACATATTTATATAGACAGAATATATTATCATATTGCTGTACAGGAATAAGAGAAGAAGAAGACGAAGAGAAAAGGAAGAACATGAGCAAAAAGAAGAACAGATCAATATATATTATATCTTCTTTTTGCCTAAATCTTCTCTTGCAGATCTTCTACAACCTAAGACACCAAATCAACATTACTTGCTCAGGATCAAAACTGCAAGAAGAAGAAGAGTATTGCAATCAAGAGAAGAAGCCTCCACAAGCTGTCATCTAATCTAAATCAGACAGGGGGAGCTTTCTTCAACATCATCTTCATCAAGTGTCTTCTCAGCAAAGAGAAGAACAACATAACCTTTTTCTGTTTTCTTTATTTCTCCCATCTTGTAAAGGGTTATAACTCCCTTCAAAAGTTAACTCCCGGTGACAGGCCACCTTAGCAAAAACCTACATCTTGGTTTATAAGCACTTGATCAAAAGCTTATAGGTGAATTGAGCACCTGATCAAACCTCCATTGGTGTGTGGATACCTTATCAAAATCACCTTGGTGTGAGGGCACCTTATCAACAACCTCCAGTGGATTCCTACCAGTGGGTAGAAGAGTTGATGTACCCAGTTGAGGGGAACAACTATATTTTCTTGTGTCTTCTGGATGTGCTTTGTTTGTTTGTTTGTTTTATTTCTTGCTTATGTGCTGTGTTTACTTTGCCTACTTACTGCTTGTGTTTATTACTCAATCAGCAAACACTTATATATATATATATCATGTACTTTGAAAGAAAATCTTAAACAAGAGCTTTAACATATATATAAGAACTAAACTCACTTTCAATTTGGTTAGCCATGACGAGCGAAGCGGAGAGATAAGGAACACAACCCCAGGTGCTACGACAGGGAGGTCCCACCACGTACCCAGAAGCTCAAAAGAGTCTTTTCCTCCAAAACCACGAATGGCCGAGCTTGGTACTAGGAAGGCACTTGCTAGGGAAGATTCTCGCCTACAAGGGGGGCGTAGCTCTGATTTTGACAAGTGCCATTCCTGGTACCCCTGGGGGTCTATTTATAGACAAATCCTAAAAGGGGGGGAGCAGGCGACTATCCCTGACCCCTTAGGGTTGGTTTTTAGACAAGGAAATAGGCAGGCGAGTAGGTAAGGACCTCGGCCTAAACTGGCGAGTTGGTTGGTGTAAGTCGCCCATAGGCGAGAATGTCCATGCCTACGCCCTTCTCGCTCGGCCAGGTTCCTTCTCGCTTGGCCCGGTTCCTTCTCGATTGGCCAGGTTCCTTCTCGCTTGGCCCGGTTCCTTCTCGATTGGCCAGGTTCCTTCTCGCTTGGCCCAGTTCCTTCTCGCTTGGCCCGGTTCCTTCTCGCACGACCGAGGCTGCGTTCGACGAACTCTGGAGGGATGCGTTCGACGAACTCTTTAAAGGTTGTGTTCGACGAACTCTTTGAAGGCTGCGTTCGACGAACTCTTGGTAGGCTGCATTTGACGAACTATTTGAAGGATGCGTTCGATGAACTCTTTGAAGGCTGCGTTCGACGAACTCTTGGTATCTCGGACTGTTGACCTCTGCCTTGATCTATTGACCTTGACATCTGCCTACGTGGCTTTGAGTGGGTCCTACCCTCAGAGAATATGGGTTGTACACAATCCCCGCTCTTTGCGAGCAATGTAGTTGGTCGAAAAGAATCATCCAACCTGTATTCGACGAGTTGCTCCTGGCGGGATACTAGCTTACTCGGCTGGCATGGGATCCCCCGAAATCTATAAATAGAGGGGGATGGTCATTCCCTGGCACGCCACTTTTTCACATTCGACGAGATGTTGTCTACCGATGAGGTAATTGCGAAGGCCGAGCTTCTGATGAAGTTGATGAAGAAAACCAAGGGTTCTGATACTCGCAAGAGGAAGAGGGGGTCCTCTGATCGTTGTCCTTGTTGGGACCATTGCCCACAATGTTCTAGATTTGGAGAAGTTCATTCCTAAGTCAAAGATATACCTCACAATGTATTTGATATATTATCTAGAATCACTGTGCAGGAGATCAGGTCAAGCTAGGTGCTCAAGAAATTCATCTAAGTTCACAAGCGTCGAGACACCACACATCGCTCGACGCCTGTGACCCAGAAGCGTCGACCCATGTCTGTTGTCTCAAAAGGCAAGGTTGCTGACTGAAGATCTGAGACCAAGTCAAGAAGCGTCGAGCCAAGGAATATCGCTCGACGCTGTGGAATAAGAAGTGTCGACCAACTTCAGTTAGCTCAACGTCAGCAAAAAGAGTCTAGATGAGAAGGCAAAGTTAAAAAGCGTCAAGCTCCTATACATCACTTGACGCCTACATATAAAGAGCTTTGAACGACTAAAGATTGCTTGTCGCCTAAGAAGGAGGCTTTGAGAGTTTCAGTCTATGTAGAAAGTGCCGAGCTTCTACACATCACTCGACACCTTATAGAAAAAGCATCGACAGAGATACTCACTGCTCAACGCCCTCTTCCTGCAAAGCTCTGAGTTAAAGATTGTGTAACAGTACATCTACAGCAAGCTGAGCCATGTCGAGACGATGACCATGTCTCAACTCCTCGTCAATTCTGAAGTCACTAAAGACCATTAAAGATCTGACGTCACGTTGACATAAAGGGCGTCTCAGAAGGCCCGGGCTGTGTGATATAAATAGAAGGGATGATTCGTGATTGTAAAGAAGTTCAACATTCCTAATCGAAGCCATTATCTTCTCCGTTGTTTAAGGCGAAATCAGAGGAAGAATCTGAAGAATCCATCTCCTCTTTCAGAATCGCTCTAACTTAAAGAAATCCTTTCAGCAATCTGGTGCTGATATTATTTCTGAAGAGAGAAGGTCAAGGAGGAAGAATCTGTCTTCCTAAAGAAGAACAGTCATCACAGCCTATGCAATTCAAGAAGACCATTTTGTTGTTGCTATTCTGTTGAAGATTTATGTCTGATCATTCAGATAGATCAAGAAGACTCAATACATTGAAGAATCTGAGTTTAAGTGATATTACTATCTCTTTCAATTCCTGTAGGATCTGAGTGTAGGATCTTTCAAGGATCTGAGGTGTAGGATCAGTTGTGATCTGAGTTGTAAGATTCGGGGGTGAATCTGAGTGTAAGCCTATTGTTATAAAGGCTGAGGTAGGACTTTGTGAAGTCTGAGATTGTAGGATCTGTTGAGATCTGAGATTGTAGGATCTGTTGAGATCTGAGATTGTAGGATCTGTTGAGATATGAGACTGTAGGATCTGTTGAGATCTGAGACTGTAAGATCTGTTGAGATCTGAGCCGTAAGACCATTTTGTGGTCTGAGATCTGGAGGAGATATAAGCCTTATCTAGCATACTGCTAGAGGGGAGAAGGGGGAAAGTGGATTACCCTAGATAGGGGAACCACTATAAAATTATGTGTGCTTGTGTTTGTGTCTTGAAAGCTCTGTTATAACTCCCATACTATTAGGATTTTATCAAGAATTTTAAATAGAACTCAAAATAACCTAGTCACCCCCCCTCTAGGTGATTAACTACCCTTAATTAAAGACTTTCAAGTGATATCAGAGGGAGGTTGTTCAAGAAAAGGTCTAACAGCCTGAACAAGACCTCCTAAGGGTAGATCTGTTAAGTCTTCATGGCAAACAGTGAAGGGAACAAGGAATTCACATCCATGAAGTTACCAATCTGTAAAAAAGAGAATTTTGGGATTTGGAAGGAAAGGGTCAGATTATTCATGGAATCCTCTGATCCTAGGATATACATCACAGTGCTAGAAGGACCTTTTATTCCTATGAAGGTTTTATTCACAGAAGGAAGTATCCAGACTCCCAAGAAATATTCTAAGATGACTAAAGATGAAGTAATTTTGGCCACCATGGATAAGAGAGCACAGAACTTTATTGTCAGTGCAATTGAGGATTCAACTTTCCAGAATCTAGTGCACTGCAAAACTGCAAAGGAAATGTGGGATTCACTCATTGTCTATATGGAAGGGACTAAAGAAGTCAGAGATGACAGGAAGTCTCTTCTGAATCAGCAATATGAGGCTTTCAGACAAGACAAGAAAGATTCAATAGCAATCTGCTATGAGAAATTCTTCAAAATTGTAAATGGTCTGAAAACCTATGGAAGAACATTTACAGATTATGAGCTAAATGATAAATTCTTAAGATCCCTGAACAAAGAATGGGATATCAAGATCTGTGCTATCAGGGAAATGGGAAATCTGGGAAACATTCAGCCACAGAATCTATATGGGAAACTTCTGTCCCATGAACTTCACCTGAACACCAGAAAAGCTGAAGAAGGATACAACAAGGAGAATCCCATTGCTCTAAAGGCAGAAAGCTCCAAGAGAAACAAGGAAAGGATGTCATCACCCCCCAGGGTACCAACTGAATCTAAAGAATCAGTGACCAGTGTTGGAACATGGTCTTCCGCATCTCCTAGGTTTGAGAATAACAAAACTTATGTGAATTTTATCTTATGTGTTTAAGTGTGCAGGATAACAAAGTCCACATGACTCAAGGATTACATAAGAAGGTTGCCCCCAAAGTTGAGCCATCAAATCCAAATCTCCTACTAGCGCTGGCGGTAGTCCTAGCGCAGGCGCTAGATGTCGTTCGACGAACTGTTAGCGGCGCTCGACGAAATGCTCATAACTGCGTTCGACAAAAATTCGATCGACGAACTCTTAGCTGCGTTCGACGAAATTTCGATCGACGAAATGTTTGCTTAAGCACAATTTCTGGGAGAACTTATAGAAGGAGATAGTGCTAGGCGGTATCCGATAGCGCAGGCGATAGCGAGGAGCACAGTAGGCAAGAGAGAAAAGTTTCCTTGGATTGAAGATTCTGCTGCGCAGAATATGTCCTAATATGAAATAGAGCTGGCGGTACCACTAGCGCAGGCGCTAGCGCTGAGGCTATAAAAGGGACCCCTCTTCTCTCATTTCATATGGAGATCAGAGAGAGAGAGAGAGTGCTAGAATTCTAGAGGCTACCTTGGCCGAAAGTTGATGTTCTACCAAAGTTCTGCAAACTTATGAAGGAGAATCTCATCACGCGGATGCAAACAAAGTCCGCTTCTACAATGCTTATTCTACAGCGGATCTTCGTCTCCAACTTCAGAAGTTCATCAAGAGAGAGTTTTTATTTATTTTCATTTCATATTTCTTGTAAACGGTTAGTGAAATCGCCTCGTGTTGGCGACTAGGTCTGGGTAGGACTTAGGGCGGAAACTCGCCTCGTGTTGGCGACTAGATCTAGGCTAGGTCTAGGGGGTGCGCGAGGCCATATTCGGGGAAGGGATGGCTAGAGTGGCTTGAGGCCGTATCCGGGGAAGGATCGGCTAAAGCCAACCGGTTCGTGGGGATACGAGTCGGTATAGAAAACAAAAAGAGTCTTTCATATTTCGCTTTGATTTCTAGCGTCATTGAAATCAAAATTTTGTAATCAATTTTATTAATAATAATCATGTCTCTCTTTGTGTAATAAAATTGATTTGTTCTTCATTTCTCTAAATTGTTTATTATCCTCTCCTTTATTATAAAATAATTTAGATCTTTAAACAAAATTACTATTTTGATCTCTTATCATAAGCAAGTATTTCAAAATATAATATAAGTTTTTACAACCCTTATTCACCCCCCCCCCCCCCCCCCTCTAAGGGCGCCTACCGATCCAACAAGTGGTATCAGAGGGGTTTTATTCCAATCGACTTAACAACCGGGAATAATGACGTCTCATGATCTCGCTTCTATTAGCGGGGTAAATTTTTATGAAGAAGATAAATCTCTTAAACCACCTTTATTTGAAGGAAAAAATTATAAAGGGTGGAAATTTTTAATGGAAAAGTTTATTAAAAATTTAGATATCGAAGCATGGAATATAGCAATAGTAAGACCAGCGGATGAAACAAATAAAAAGGAACGTCACCTAAATGCAAAAGCATTAAATAGTATTTTCTGTGCTTTATCTCACGACATTTCAAAATTAATATACTGTTTTTCTAGTGCATACAAAGTATGGAAATTTCTTGAAGAAATGTATGATTCTCCTTCTACAGATATGAAACAATCACAAGAACCAGAGAATATGCAAGCTTGCACAAGTCTTCAAGAATGTTCCTCTCATGACGGATCAATGGAGCACACATTAAATGGAAAAGAAGAAGTACTGTCTTCGGAAGAGGAGTGCCAAAAAGATGTAAAAGAAACTATATGTTCAAATCATGCCTCTCCCGAAAGCAATGTAAGGAAATCAAATCCCATCTTTTGTACTTCTATTTCTACATTACAATTGCTTCAAACTTCAAAGCGTAAAATTAAGAAATTAAAGAGTGCTAATAAACATTTGTGCCTAGAAAATAAAAATTTAAAGGCAAAAATTAATGAAGAATCAAATTCTAATTTATCTAGTTCTACCCAAGGCTCCTTAGTTGAAAACATTACACCTTTAATAGAATTTAATGATTTGAAAGAAAAATGCAAGGAACTTGAAAAGGAACTTCTTTTTATAAAAGAACAAAATAAAAAATTATGTTTAGAAAATTCATCTTTGGAAAATGATTGTGCTAAGTGTAAAGAATATAAAATTGAAATTAAAGAGATGGATGAAACATTTGATGAATATAGAAACAACTATCAAGATCATATTGATTCAATTGTCTCCACTCTTAAAAATAGCACAATCGCTTATAATAAAGCTAGACATAATTTAAAGATTAAAAATAATGAATTAAAAACTAAAATCAACTTGCTTAAGGAAATCATAAAGAAAAATTCTCAAAACATACATTCTCAATATAATGCAAAATCCAAAAGCAAGTTGAATATGATTTCTCAAAACGTGAATAAGCTAAACTATGGAAATAAAAAACATCAAAAGATTGTAAATGAAATTCCAAAACACTATCATCATCATCATTTACAATATCAATCTTCTCCCAACTTAAAATTAAACGCAAACAAATTTCCTTTAAATAATAAATTCAAAAGTCATTTTTATCCAAACATACAAGAAAATGACTATGGAAATTTGAAAAATAAAAACAGTATTTGTCCAAGGTATAAATGGAGACCCATACTTAAGAATGACGCACTAATGTCAAAAGAAAGGGTCCATCCATCCTTGTCTCCCCAAAAGCCATCTAGCTATATTTGGGTACCCAAAGGAACCATCCCACATGGTCCCCTTTCGATACCTAAAACTCTTATTCATTAGGTATCATCAAATGCATGAAGTACAAACTTTTCAAAATAAGATATACAAATTTCTACTTCATGATGTGCTTTAATGTTCTTTTTTATTTTTCTTGTGGTTTTCTTTTTGAACTATCATGTCATGGTCATCCTATATAGTATTGAAAATATGATCCTATCTCTTAAAAGCTTAATAATGTTTGTAAAATCAAATTGATCAAATTCAAAAGTCATATCTAATTTTGATGACCTGTCTATCTCTCTCATATTCATTATCTTTAAATATCTTTTATTATTCATATAAATCAAATTCTAAATTTGCTATAAGATATTTTAAAAAATTAAATCAAGTTATTAGGCTATTAAACTTTTTAGCCTTCACCAACAAGTGGTTTAGAGAAATAACATAATCTACAAGAAAGTTCAAGATCTAAATGAAAGCTCAACTTTCAATATGGTTATCTTTGTTCGCAACAAAAAATTATATTGTGTTCACTCCTTAATGTCAAACATGATCTAAACCATCACTATTGTTCACCTATCAAAAATCACATATATATTCAAAATTCTTAATTAGTTAAAAAGAAAATCACTGAAATGCATTGAAAGAATTTACCCTCATAATGAATATTGAATTCACAAGCACCACTATGATCTATTGATGTCCTTTGCTAAAATTCTCTAACATCATAAGTCATATCAAAAGTCTTCTAAAAATAATTATTTCTATCACATTTATGTGAATTATAATTGATATATTAACTGATGACAATTGATATTATAATGGTTGGTGTATATTGTGATTTATTTCTAGTTTAGACCTTTGAATCATCTTGATATCAAATCAAATAGAATCGTCACTCCATTCTAGGTCTATAAGTTGAAACACTATCAAACCTTGGTATAACGTTAATCTCAAACTTATCATACTAACATTGTCGCCTAAAGAATATTTGTGTCTATGTTAGCCTTTATATGTTTACCAAGATATACAGGCTGGGTATTCTCATTTAGGGCTTATCCATGATATTCTCATGCATGAACAATATTCTTAAATCACTAAAATCATGCATATTTGATTTGTTCATTCATGACTTCTCGTGCTTACATTTCCTATCATTTTCAAACTACATTAGATTGAGTAATATAAGCCTTAGAAAAATTAAAATGGAGATATAATAATTTATATCTTATGCAAAGTTTATTTGGTAAAGTCATATACAAAATCGCTAATATTTCATGAAATTTGCACCATCTAGACATCTCCTAAAAAACTAAAATTTCAGCATGAAACTACTATTAGGACACTTAATCAAGATCAAGAATTAAAAATTTCAAAATCATCAAAAATCGTGTACTGTTTCCGGCGTTAGCGCTAACGCCGGCGCTAGTGCACCTATTTGTTTTTCTGTATTTTTAAAATTTTGAAAAATCCCTAAAAATGTATTAATCTATGTGTACTATTTATTTTTGCACTTCTGTTTTTATTTCATTTTTTAAAAAATTAAATACAAAAATACAAAAGCCAAATTACAAAAAATATTTTTTTTCTTCTGTCATTTGTTTAAATTATATTTCTAAATACAAAAATCAAATATAAAAATATAAAATGCAAAAACCAACAAAAAAACTGTATGGAATTTAGTGTGATAATCAAGCATGATTTAATCTATTATTTAGAACTTCTATAATGTTGCAATTTATCTTTTCAAACTACTTTGAACATTGTTTTCATCATGCTTTGATATATCTATTAATATGTGCATCAATTATATTGAAAAAGTTGTGTAGAACTAAGCTTAGCATGCCTCTAAGTATGAGTAAATGTTTTATGTTTGATAATGATCTTTATTCACTCACTTATTTTGGCATTGTCTACATATGTGTTTAATCTAAGAATGCTTGTGTATGTTGTGTATTAGTACAATGAATTAAAATTGCACAAGTATTTTACCTACACTCCTTTATTTGCACTTTTAAAAGTTAAGAAAAGTGGTTATGTTTTTCATAAATTATATTGGTTTGCAAAACAAGTGTATTCGGAGAACTTTGTACAAAACAAAAATCATAAAATAAAGTGACAAAGAAAACTCCACCAAGCACTACTTGAACCTCCTGATAAGTCTTAATAAGCGTTGCGAGGTTGAGCACCTTGGAAAGAATAGTAAAGTATCTTGTGCAAACCATATCCTTCTTTCAAAATAAAAACCACTTACTCTTAAAGTACACCGGATCACGAGTCTCAATATTAAAAATAAAATATGAGATCCCCCAAGCACTACTTTGCACCCTGATAAGTCTTAATGAGCATTGTGTGTGCAAAGCACCTTGGTAGTTGTACATTTTTGTTTGTGCATTAAAGTGCGTGGAAGTAAAATTATTTGTGTTTTATTGTGCTCTTACTTTACATATTTCTTATATTTTTGATTAAAACATTTGTCTACTCTACTCAAAAATACACTTATGTGCACATCATTATCAAAAGGGGGAGTTTGTTGGAACATGGTCTTCCGCATCTCCTAGGTTTGAGAATAACAAAACCTATCTGCATTTGATCTTGTGTGTTTAAGTGTGCAGGATAACAAAGTCCACACGACTCAAGGATTACATAAGAAGGTTGCCCCCAAAGTTGAGCCATCAAATCCAAATCTCCTACTAGCGCTGGCGGTAGTCCTAGCGCAGGCGCTAGCTGTTGTTCGACGAACTATCAGCGGTGCTCGACGAAATGCTCATAACTGCGTTCGACGAAAATTCGATCGACGAAATCTTAGCTGCGTTCGACGATCGATCGACGAAAAAATGTTTGCTTAAGCGCAATTGCCGGGAGAACTTATAGAAGGAGATAGCGCCAGGCGGTATCCGATAGCGCAGGCGATAGCGAGGAGCACAGTAGGCAAGAGAGAAAAGTTTCCTTGGATTGAAGATTCTGTCGCGCAGAATATGTCCTAATATGGGATAGCGCCGGCGGTACCACTAGCGCAGACGCTAGCGTTGAGGCTATAAAAGGGACCCCTCTTCTCTCGTTTCATACGGAGATCAGAGAGAGAGATAGAGTGCTAGAATTTCAGAGGCTACCTTGGCCGAAAGTTGATGTCCTACCAAAGTTCTGCAAACTTTTGAAGGAGAATGTCATCACGCCGGATCCAAACGAAGTCCGCTTCTACAACGCTTATTCTACAGCGGATCTTCGTCTCCAACTTCAGAAGTTCATCAAGAGGGAGTTTTTATTTATTTTCATTTCATATTTCTTGTAAACGGTTAGTGAAATCGCCTTGTGTTGGCGACTAGGTTTGGGTAGGACTTAGGGCGGAAACTCGCCTCGTGTTGGCGATTAGATCTAGGCTAGGTCTAGGGGGTGCTCGAGGCCATATCCGGAGAAGGGTTGGCTAGAGCGACTTGAGGCCGTATCCGGGGAAGGATTGGCTAAAGCCAACCGGTTCGTGGGGATACGAGTCGGTATAGAAAACAAAAAGAGTCTTTCATATTTCGCTTTGATTTCTAGCGTCATTGAAATCAAAATTTTGTAATTAATTTTATTAATAATAATCATGTCTCTCTTTGTGTAATAAAATTGATTTGTTCTTCATTTCTCTAAATTGTTTATTATCCTCTCTTTTATTATAAAACAATTTAGATCTTTAAACAAAATCACTATTTTGATCTCTTATCATAAGCAAGTATTTCAAAATATAATACCAGTTTTTAAAACCCTTATTCACCCCCCCCCCCCCCCCCCTCTAAGGGCGCCTACTGATCCAACAACTAGCAATTCTGACTCTGAAATATCAGATGGTGTACTGGCACTCTTCACCAAACTGCTGAAAAGGATGCTAAGAAGAAAACAACACTGGAAAACTAGGTCTTCTCAGTCATCCAGATCCAAGAAGCACTCCAATCATTCAGAAGGATTCAGACCAGACTCCAAAAAGGACAGGTATAATTCTAAACATAATTAAGTTAATTTAGAAGAAATTGTGTGCTTTGGATGCATGAAACCTGGGCACATGATTGTTGACTGTCCATCAAAAAGAAAGCACAACAAGAAGTCTGATGAGAGGAGGCACAAGTCTGACAAGAGACATGAGAAGATCCTGATAGCCAAGAAAGGAAAAGTCACTCTCAGTGACAGTGAGTCTCAATCATCTGATTCTGACAGTGAAGAGGCACTCATGGCACTGATGGCTGTCAATGAAAGTGAAGACATCCTGAACCATAGACCTATGATAAGAGCCCCACTATCAATGTCTGACAGTGAAGAGGATGAAGGAGAATATGTAGGACTCATGGCACTCAGGAATGAAGAGGATCATGAGACACTCTCCATTGTGCAGGTACTAGACATAACTCCTTTATCTGATTCTGAATCTGAACATAAAACTATTTCACTAGATGAAATGATTGAGAAATATGAGTCACTTCTTAAAGCTCTCATAAAGAGTAAAAAAATTAACAAAAAATTACATAATGAAATAGCTGAACTAAAAGAGACTAACTCCCAATGCTCTGAGGCAGCTGAGAGGCTGAATCAGGTAAGCAAGGAGCTTTGCAAATTGAAAGTTATGTCTATCATTCACATTCAGACTATATGCACTAAGGAAAAATTAATAAAAGAACTTGAGGCAAAACTCTTAGCTGAAAGGAAGCTTGTGGCAGATTTCTCAAAACCAAGAACTATCCTTCCCATTATAGACACATTCTCTACACCATACAGATGTGGCATAGGATATAAAGGAAAGACGGAAAATAAATCTAAAGATAATGACAAGGCACCTATGAACCCCACAAAACTCAACAAATACATGCTTACCACAAGTGAGTGTGAATCAAAGAATGTGCACATACATAGGAAGAATTAGTGCTCCACTAGACAAAATGTCAGTCAACCCAAAGAAGTGAAAAGACCTCAAAGGAGGTATAACAAATATGAATGTTGGTGTTGTGGAAAGGTTGGTCATTTTGCTCTTGATTGCTGGTTCAATCCAACTGTCCCTAGAATCAATTCTGGAAGACCAGTACTCAGACCAATGACAACACACACAACACAAAGGATCATACAACAAATAAATAAACCAGCTCATGCTAACAATGTTCTAGGACCCAACTTTGTGTGGGTTCCTAAGAAAAGGTAATTTCTTCATGCAGGTATGTCCAAAGACAAATCAATCTCCTATCTGGTACTTGGACAGTGGGTGCTCTATGCATATGACAGGAACAAGAAGTCTACAGAATGACTACACTTCTGTGAAGAATGGACCAAAGGTTATCTTTGGAGGGTCTGACAAAGGTAAAACTAAAGGTTATGGTAAAATCACAAATGGAATTGTCACCATCACCAAAGTTGCTCATGTTGATGGATTGCAACACAATCTCATCAGCATAAACCAATTATGTGATCTTGGGTATGACATTTCATTCCACAAGGATGAGTGCCTAATTATGAAAGAGAGTGAGATAGTTCTCTCAGGCACTAGAAGTGGTAACATTTACTATTTAAACTTTATATGTTCTGAACAAGAAAATCCAATATGCTTAGTAGCTGAGAATAAAGTCTCTAGTAGTGTACAATGGCACAAAAGGTTGGCTCATATAAATTATAAGACTATAAATAAGCTCATTTCAGGAGAACTAGTGAGAGTTGGGCCTAAGTGGAAGTGTGTGCAGGAGGGTCCATGCCATGCTTGTCAAATGGGAAAGCAAACCAAGTCATCCTTCAAACCAATTGGTGAGAAGGATTCCATAAGATGTCTATACCTACTTCACATGGACCTATTTGGACCAATGCCAATTCATAGACTAGGAGGAAAGGTTTACACCCTTGTAATTGTTGATGATTATTCTAGATTCACATGGGTATTCTTCCTAAGACACAAGTCAGATACTCTAGAAGTATTCACTAGCTTTGTTAGGAAAATCCAAATGAAATAGGAAATACATTTGTCAAAATTAGAAGTGACCATGAAACTGAATTTCAGTCAGGTGCTATGACCAAGTTTTGTGAAAATCTAGGCATCTCACAAGAGTTTTCATCTCCCAAAACTCCCCAACAAAATGGTGTTGCTGGGAGAAGAAATAGAACTCTCATTGAAGCCAGTAGGAGTATGATGAGTGACTCCTCACTTCCTGAGTATTTCTGGGCTGAAGCTGTAAAAACAGCATGCCATGTGCAGAATAGGGCACTTATTAACAAGAGACTGAATAAGACCCCTTATGAGTTGATGAAAGGTAGAAAACCCACCCTAGCCTACTTCAAAATATTTGGAAGTAAGTGCTTTGTGCTAAACAATGGAAAGCACCTCCTTACCAAGTTTGCTGAAAAAGCCTATGAGGGAATTTTTGTTGGGTATAGTTATCAAAGTAGAGCCTATAGAATCTTCAACAAAAGTTCAAATAAAATAGAAGAATCTATACATATTGTAATTGATGAAACCAGCCTTATTTATAAGGATCTGGGAAGTCTTCCTAGTGATGCAGGTCTAGCACAGAAATTGAAGGAGCTGAATATCAACAAACAGCTCATAGAAGAAAATGATGAAACTAATGAGACAGTAGCTGTGACTAGAGAGGATGACTCTCAAGAAGAGGACATACATGAAGAACCAATTGCTGTTGAAGAGCCACAACCTCCACAACTTCAAGAACAACCAACTCAAATAACTGCACCAGAATATCAAAGGGAAAATGAGAGGTGGAGAATTGCAACCAAGCACCTGAAGGATCACCCCAAAGAACAGATTATAGGAAATCCAAATGAAGGTGTGTAAACAAGAAGAGCAAACTCAATGAATGAGGCTTTGCATCATAGCTTCCTATCTAAAATAGAACCTAAGAAATTTGAAGAAGCCAATAAAGACCCTTCATGGATATTGGCTATGCAAGATGAGCTAAGTCAATTCGAAAGATGCAAGGTCTGGATGTTGGTTCCAAGACCAAAGAAACACAAAGTCATAGGGACCAAATGGGTATTCAGGAACAAATTGGATGAAAATGGAGTGATTATCAAGAACAAGGCAAGGTTGGTTGTACAAGGATACAGACAGGAGGAAGGCATAGACTTTGATCAAGTATTTGCTCCAGTGGCAAGACTGGAGGCAATAAGGCTATTCCTGGCCTTTGCAGCACATATTGGATTCAGAGTCTATCAAATGGATGTGAAGTCAGCAGTTCTTAATGGAACAATTCTGGAGGAAGTATATGTAGAACAACCCCCAGGTTTTATTGTCTCCACTCATTCAAACCATGTTTATCTTTTACTAAAAGCTTTGTATGGTCTAAAACAGGCACCTAGGGCCCGGTATGAGACATTGTCAAGGTTTCTCATTGAGAACAAATTCTCAAGGGGAAAAATAGACAAGACATTGTTTCTAAGGGTAGTCAAAGGTCATATTATACTAGTACAAATATATGTAGATGACATAATTTTTGGCTCAACTGATAATAACCTTTGCAAAAGATTTGCAAGCCTTATGCAAGGAAAATTTGAAATGAGCAGCATGGGTGAGCTCAAATACTTCTTGGGACTCCAAGTAAAACAATCTGAGGAAGGAATTTTCATTTCTCAGACCAAGTATACTAAGGAGATCCTCAAGAAGTTTGGAATGAAAAATTCCTCTATTATGAAAACCCCAATGGCAGCCAACATGTCACTAGACAAGGATGACAAAGGGAAACCTATTGATGTAACCTTGTACAGAGGCATTATTGGCTCACTGCTCTACCTAACTGCTAGTAGGCCGGATATTATGTTCTCAACATGTGTGTGTGCTAGGTATCAAGTGAGCCCTAAGAAATCTCACTACACTGCTGTCAAAAGAATCCTGAGATATCTAAAGGGTGCTCCCAATCTTGGCCTATGGTACCATAGGAGCAATGATTTTGAACTGACTGGTTTTTCAGATGCAGATTTTGCAGGATGCAAGGAGGACAGGAAAAGCACATCAGGCACCTGTCAATTCCTTGGCAAAAGGCTGTATCCTGGAGTAGCAGGAAGCAGACTAGTGTATCTATCTCTACAGCAGAATCTGAGTACATCTCAGCTGGAAACTGCTGTGCTCAGCTACTGTGGATTCAACATCAACTCCAAGACTATAAAATCCAGCTAAGTAAATCTCCTTTATATTGTGATTCTACTAGTGTTATTGCTATTGCTAACAATCCAGTGTCACATAGTAGAACAAAGCACATAGAAATTAGATATCACTTCATTCGAGAACATGTGGAAAATGGGGATATTGTAATTGAATATGTACCCACAGACAAACAAATGGCTGACATATTCACTAAACCTTTGGATGAGACAAAATTCAATAACTTCAAAATTGAACTAGGAATGTTAAATATGGAATGAAGTTATCTTGAAATACACAATAGGTCAAAAGGTTGAGTAAAGTTACATCTAGCGTCGAGTGCGTACACTTAGCGTCGAGCGCGTACACTCAGCGTCGAGTGCGTATACTTAGCGTCGAGTGCTAAGTGAGGACAATTGGCGTCGAGCGGTGTCAACGCCTTTACAAGGAGAGTAAGGCTGTTCTGAGACAGGGTGAATCTGAACCATTTGATCAATTTTGTTAAACGAGTCTGGCGCGCGGCTATTCATCTTCTAGAACTAGAAATTCTATAAATAGGGAAGACACTTCGTCAGTACCTATGCTTGCTTGAACCTAGAATTGCCAGTTCAAAATTCTCTGCCCTAGAAAATCTCTCCATCAAAACTTTCAATCGAAAATCAACAACTACAATGCCTCCCAAGAGCAGTGATTACCTCTACGAAGGAGGAGAGCTCGTTCGCAATGGATTCCAAGCAGCACCAGAGGAAATCAAGACCACCATCGAGCTAATTTACAAATCAGGGCTAGAATTCATTCTATCTGAATCGTCTCTAATCTGGAAACGAGAAGTTTTAGAACTATTCTCCAATGCAGTAATATACACCACCAACTCGAAGCTCAAAACTACTGTAAATGGAAAGAAGATTAAGATTTTACCTACAAGACTCACTAAGGCACTAGAACTGCCAAGGCTCAAAAGTGATGAAGAAGAAGAAGAAGAGGTGAGTTCTGAGCAAATAAGATTAGCCCAAGTCTGGTGTGGAATTGACACATCACACAAAATTTCTGGTAGTCTGCTGAGGAAAGGGATGAACTCAAGAGGAAAGCAGCTGACAGATATAATAGGAAAGGGACTTTTATGCAAGACAGGGTCCCATGATAAAATTTCGAGGAAAATGTTCGTCCTACTTACCAGAATTATCCATACATTAAAAACTGATTGGGGAAGAGTACTGTTTGATAGAGTGATAGAATGTATCCAAGCACCCAATATGGGTAGGATACTTTCTTTGTATCTAGTAAAAGTAATCCCAGATTCTTTAAACAATAGCCTTGGGTCAAAAATAAATCATATGAAGAAAATGGACATCATGATGCTAGAAAGATGGGAAAGGATTTTGTCAAGTAATCCACCAGCAGAACCTTCCCCCAAGCAGAAGAAAGTTCAGAAGAAAAAGAAGAAGCAGGTCTCTTCCAGCTCTTCAAGGTCATCATCCTCAAGAAGGAAATCAAAATCCTCCCCAATCCACAATCCTGATCTCACAACATCTGAAGAAGAAGAAGGGGACAAACCTAGGGATAGTATTCCTGACACACAAATAGGTACTGATCCACTACTGAAAGGGTTTGACAAGAACAACAAAGAACAAGATGGGAAAGAGAAGAAAGAAGAAGAGAGAGGAGGTCCATCTGGATGCCCTGCAATAGATGAAGGAAAGTTTCAAAATGAGGGGGAGGCTCAGGATGAGATCCCTGCCCAAAATAATACTGATTTTAACAATACAGGAGTTGAGGGGGAGTTTCAGACTGAGATCCCTGCTCTAGAGAATCTTGATCCAGACAATGCAGAAGTTGAGGGGGAGTCTCAGAATGAGATCCCTGCTCCTGAGAATCTTGATCCAGATAATGCACCGGTTGAGGGGGAGTCTCAGCATGAGATCCCTGCTCCAGATAATACTAACTTCGACAATGCAACAGTTGAGGGGGAGTATCAGCAAGAGTTTCCTACTCCAGAGAATCCTGATATTAATACTATGGATGTGGGAGGAGAATCTCCCACCAAAAGGAAAAAGGCTGAGAAAGTTATCAAAATAGAATCCTCCGGCTCACATATGAGCTATAGAAAAGACTCGTTGATCAAAGAAGACAGCAGTACCAGTGCTGGTGTAGCAAGAGAAATTAATGTGGACTTAAGACCTATACTACCTCAGCTGGAGGAGTTGCTTAACAATCAAAGAAGATCATTGGAACAGTACATTGAGGAAAACAACACAAAAATGAAAAATGAAGTAAATTTTCAGATGAGATTAATAAGGTTTGAAGTCAACCATCAGATGAATGCACTGAGAGAGGAAATGGTCAAATTCTTCAAAAGAGCTGGTGCTTCTGTGGATTATACAACTGAACAACTAGATTCCATCAAAGAGACTTCAAAGGAAATTAAAAAAAAAACAAGCAAGTATTGCAAAGTCTGCAGATGATGTTCAACAGAATCAGGGAAATGCAATCCAGGAGAAAGGGAGAAATGGTACTCTGAAGCTGAGTGGAGGAAGCACAGGGATCAGGAGGAGCTGAAGATAAAGCTCAAAGCTGACAGGTTTTGCTGGGAAAGTTCAGGCAAGTGATAAGGAGCTAATCAGATACTTCCCAAAGTCATTTGTCTACTTCCAGAGAAGGAAGGAAGTTGCTGAAGCCCGATCCAAGAAAGCCAGGAGAGGAATAGATATCAAGGAACCAGAACAGCAATAGGACTTGAATTTTTCTTAAAGTTCTTAGATAATGTTTTGTATAATTTTGGACAATCTTAATGAGCTCCCAGAGCAAACTAACTTTTATTATCATCATATATATATGCCTGTGATGTGATTTTTTTCCTTATATTTATATGATTTATTCTGAACTGCTTGTGATGTAGATCATGTAATTTGCGATTCTGTGCTCATATTATAAATCATGTCTGAGATATTTTTTTTGTTAGAATGTTATGGTAATCTGGTTTTATAAAGTGTTATATTCATCATGTCATGATTGCCTGTGTAGAAAATAGTGGTTATCTTTCTAAAAAGGGGGTACATCATTTAAGAATTTTAAATAGAAGTCAAAATAACCTATTCACCCCCCCCCCCCCCTCTAGGTGATTAGCTACCCTTAATTGAAGACTTTCAGTCCTGACCCGTCGGGCGAGGAGGTGTCTTCGGTCAATCCGGCGACCTCTGCGCCCGAGCCCTCCCTCGTGACGCCGACTGATGAGAGATTGGGGGACGAAATTCCTCGATCAACTACCGAGGATGAACCGCTGAACGTCCACCTGGACCCTCTCCGAGAAGGTAATCACCTTCTCGGGATATCGTGATTCTTGTGCGAACTTTTTGCTGATGCCGACATTCTTTTGTAGATGGACCTCCCGCGGAGGTGAATACGCAGACGTCCCCGGTAGAAGAGCGCGCAGATACCGAACACCTACCGCCGCCTCCACCGGTCCTTCCCGCAGGGGTCGTCCCAGAGCGGGAACCTATTTGCCCGTCGTCTCCCATTCCTGAGCGCGTGACGGGCGGAAACCGGATACTGCTAAGGAACTCCAGGGTTACCATTTCTGGAGGAAGGGGAGAGGGAGGGTCTTCCTCGGTGGTGCCTACGGCTCAGCTTCCTCGGCACCCTGATGCTGCGCCGTCGTCTCATAATGGATGGGGTGGTCGCTCAGGGGTCCGACATACTCCTCGGAGCTCACCTTCCCCTCGCAGATCTCCTCGGCGGAGGCTCAGTCCTCAGCGAACTCCGTATCCTCGTCGGGTTGTATCTCCTCCTCGTCGGGACGCTCCTCGGCGGTCACCTTCTCCTCCTCGCCATCAACCGAGGGCGGCACCTGTGCGGGCAGGTATGATCATCGCATCGTACTATCTTTATGTGGGTCTTTTCCTAACTCGCCGCCTTCCAGCCCGTGCCACGTCTCCGGGGTCAGCTTTCATTAAGGCGCTCAGGCTTCCTACTCGCGAGTATAGGACAAAGATGGCTGCGGCCTATCTCGATCTGGAGATAAGGGTAGAAAGGTTGCTGGCCTACGAGGTTCATCGGCGAATAACCTCGCTTGAAGGGCACGTCTCGAACGTTAAAGGATTCGAGCATCGGCTTGAGGTGGCAGAAGGAAAGCATTATCTTGTCACCGAGCTGGAGTGCCGGATGGCGGGCGTAGAACAACGCTACGAATCGCTGAGGACGGACGTGCGTGGCCTACGGACGAGTATTGGGTCCCTCGGCACATTGAATCGCATGGAGGAGCACATTCGGCTCAGCGAGGAATACTTGGCGAGAGCAAATGAGCAGATGGCCTTCGCGCGTCAACTATGGTTCAACGGGCGGTTTGGTGCGACCTCGGATAGGCGCGGCGACCCTCCGGTTAATTAGCATCGCTTGCTAACTTGTATATTTAAGAATATTATTCTGCGAGTATTTGTAATAATCTCGAATGGCTTGCTTGCTGTAATTTTGAACTGTGTTGCTTGATCGCATTCGAGTTGCCTTTGTCTTCTGTAGGGTTTTCTCATGTTTTTTGTAGATCGTCGCTTAGACGTGAGAAGGGTGGTGAACACCTCGAATATATTGTAGTGTGTGCGACTTCGGTATAGGCGAGTAGGTAGACACTTCGCACGCGCTTACGTCGCGACCCCCCCCCCCATCCGATTTCTATAAATAGGGAGGGTAGGGGTCCAAAATCGGCGCGCTTTCTCGAAATTCTTCAATTGCATTACTAGCTCGCTTCTTTCTTCTACTCGTTACAATGACGCCTTCGTTAGATGATGAAGCTCGCCGCTTGGCTTATGCCGAAAACTTCATCGCGCATAAGTTCAAGAAATTTGTTACTCGTTCGGACGACCTGGAGAGGTTCGTCCATCAGCATCTCCCGCCAGGCTTCCGCGTTTGCCTTCCCGCTTTCGGTGAGCGGATCAACACCTTCTTGGAGGGCAAACTCGCCTTTCCCCTGCCGCACTTCGAGGTCGGCCTGCGCCTTCCTCTCTGGCCAGAATTTTGCCAGATCCTGAGATACTACGGCTGGGTCCCCGCCCAGATTAATACGAATGGGGTAGCGATCATCATCGGCTACCTATGCTTTCTTCGCAGCGAGAAGATCGCATTTGACCTAGACGTCTACCGGAAGATCTTCTACATGGGAGCGACCAAGGACGGGGTGATCTTCTTTGGCAGCCATCACTGCAAGGTGACAGGGACGTCGAACAAGGCCCATCGGTGGAGCGAGAAGATCATCTTCGTCACCGATGACTTCTCCCATATACCAAATCGCCCTCAGCAACGACCACCCGCGGCGCTCGCCGCTCCATCGCTCAGAGTTCAGCGCGAGCAACTCTTCCTCGCCTTGAAGGACAAAAAATTCCACATCGTGTTCTGGCACAAGAACGTCGACCATCTCGCCTTTGTGCAGCCTAGCGAGGGTAACACTTCTTAGTCGCCACTTGCATTGGTTCTATCTTGTCTTCTTTGTCTAATGCCTTTCTTCTAGGCTGCTGGCATCTACTGTCCGTGCCTCTTCCGGTGGGCTGCCAGACCCCACCTCCTCGATCTCCCGCGGTGGCTTTAGCTACGATGAAACAAGAGGAGGAAGAAGAAGAAGGCGAGCAGGTATCTCCTCTGTCAAGAATTCCTCCTGGGGTCGGCGACACGACCGAGATCCTTCACACTGCGGGATGGCCGGCCGAAGGAGAACCGCCGACGACGAAGAAGAGGAAGTGAAAGGAGGTCGCCCGGCGCATGGCGGCGGAGCGGGCACGCGAAGAGGAAGACAGCGTTCCCGAGAACCACCCAAATTTTGGGCAGGGTTCGTTGAATTGGGGCTTGGATGGCGAGCCGCTGATCTCTTGGAGCAGGGAACGTAGCGAGGTCTCCCTGAGTACTCGCCTGCCTTCGTGGAGCGAGGATGAGGTCCCGGACAATAATGCTTTCTGCGTCTTGTTCGGACTCTATGGTCGCGATGATGCGAAGGTGTTGCAGGAGGCTTCCCCTCGCTTTCTTGCCGACCAAGGATCGCGAGCTATGTTGCGCGCCTCGGAGCTCTTTCACCAAACCGCGCGGAACCTCCTCGGCGCTGAAGTGGAGATCGCCCTGCATCGGAAGCTTACCATGGATGTTGAGAAACGCGAGGAGGAGGCCTTAAAGTGTGCCAAGGCTGCTGAGGACAAGGCCGAATCCAGCCGAGGTTTCGAGGTGATCTTGGTATTTCATGCGAGAACTAGGATTAAGACTCATTCTTTTTCTTCTAAACCTCATAACCCATCCTTCTCGCACCTACATGAAGAACAGTTGGACGCGACTGAGACGATCTCTAAACTTGAGTGTGATCTGCAGGCGAGCCAGGTCTTGCTGGAGGCGACGCAGGTTCGTAATGCCGAGTTGGAATCATGGATGGCCGCCCATACCTTCTCGGAAGCCGGACCTTCCCGCCGGCCGCAAGGATCTTTTATGACCTCGCAGGAGCTCTCGTCTCTTCGGCGCGAGATTTCCCTCGCCGCTGGCGACTTGGTCTTTGTGAAGCTCTCTGTAGCTGGCTTGCTGGTTCCGGGAGCGGAGAACCTGACGACGGAGGGGCTTTTATCTGATATCCTGAATGCGAGCGAGGAGGAAGACGACGAGGAAGAGAATGAGTCGGATTCAACCGACTATGCTCCATCGTCTAAGTGAATTTTTGTATTGAACAATTTTGATGCTTCTCGCGGCTCTGCAAGTATATATTTTTTGGTAGATAACATTTCTCTTGATAATTATATTTATTTCCTTTGTGAATTTTCCTATACTGTTGTGATGTCGCTAGGCTCATAGGCTCACTCGTGCATATTTACTTATCTTTCCCATCCGGATGACTTAGGATGAGATCGGGGTCTGCCGACTATCCCACCTTACTCGCTTCTTCGACCTGTTCGTCCATATCCCGGATCCTCGCCCATAGGATTACTCACACTTAACCCTGCGAGTTGGTTTCCTACACGCACCCTGATTGCTGAAACGAAGTAATATATGGAAGGACGGTCGGGGGTTCTAAGGGGACATACAGTCCCGATAGTCTCCATTCTAATGCGATGTTGGTGCTGTTGAAGAGAACGACTCAATAGGGAATGACTGTCGGGAAGGTTCCAAAGGAACACCTTTCAAGGGAACACAACATCCCAAGGTCTCCATCCTGCTGCTCTTGTTGATGCTGTTGAAGAGGTCGACACAGTAGGGAATGACTGTCGGGGAGGTTCCAAAGGAGCATCTTCCAAGGGAACACAACATCCCAAGGTTTCCATCCTGCTGCTCTTGTTGGTGATGTTGAAGAGGTCGACACAGTAGGGAATGACTGTCGGGGAGGTTCCAAAGGAGTATCTTCCAAGGGAACACAACATCCCGAGGTCTCCATCCTACTTGGATGCTGAATGCCGACCCAACTTGTTTCCTGTTGCTCAACAATTTAACGGGGAGTTAAGCACACTTAAGCACATTAACTCACACGATCGGAGGAAATAATTGGAAACGAATCGCTTTATTACGGGCTTTTAGCCCTCAAGGGTACCTAACACCTTTACTCAAGGGTCCCTTGATCAGTTAAGTCGATCATCTCTACGTTGAATTGGGAGGTCAGCGTCCAGACTTTTTCCTGATAATCTCCCAAATTGGATGAGAAATGCAGTCGGTGGGAACCGCGGCCAACGTGCAAGGGGGGAGCTAATCTCGGCCGTCATTGCAGAGGCTTGGACTTAAGGGAACGCACAACTGAGGCACTATCCCATCATCCGTTCTGGGTTTGTATGAGAATCAAGTCGGAGGCCAGTTTCCCAATCTGACTCGGAGCTCGACTTTTTCTGCTCTCCTTTTTAAAGGCTTGCTACTATGAGAAATTCCTCTCGTCCCATGTTTCAGGGGGATTTATTTATAATCAATCAATTTACAGGAGAGAAGGGTATACGCCCCTGCTTAGGGATAAAATCTTTTTAGGTCATCGCCGCTCCATGTATTCCACAATAGCCCCCCTTTAAGATTCTGTAAGCGATATCCTCCTGTTGCAAGTGATTCGTGGATGATGAAAGGTCCCTCCCAATTAGGGTTGAGCTTTCCAATGGCTGCCGATCTCCCAGCTGCGTCCATTTTCTTCAGGACTAGATCACCTTCTTGGAAGTGCTTGAGACGAACGTGCTTGTCTAAGTGTCTCGCCATGCGACGCTTGATCTCCTCTTGCCGAGCCGAGGCTAGATCTCAGAGCTCTTCGATGTAGTCGAGGGACAACTTCTGGGCTTCCTCATTTTCCAGTCGCCATTCTTCATCTCCGTCTTCTGCTGCAATCACCCTAGAACTTCTGACCTCGAACTCTACTGGAATGAGAGCTTCGGACCCGTGAGAGAGTTTGAACGAGGTTTCCCCCGTGGCTGAGCTAGGAGTGGTTCTCAAATCCCACAACACGGAGGGGAGCTGCTCCGCCCAATTAACTCTTAGGTTCTCGAGTTTCTTCTTTAGTAGGTTGATGATTAACTTGTTGGTGGCCTCCACCTGTCCATTGCTCCTGGGATGATGTACTGACGCGAACCGGAGATCAGTTCCGAGCTGTCTGCAAAAATCCTCCAGCTCCAAACTGGCGAACTGAGGACCGTTGTCGGTGACGATGGCGAGGGGAATCCCGAATCTGTAGACGATTTCCCCCAAATGAAGTTCTTCACGAATTGAGAGGTGGTCTTGGCAAGAGTCTTGGCCTCGATCCACTTGGAGAAATAGTCGATCATGACGAGAACAAACTTCCTCTGTCCGCTAGCTGAAGGAAAGGGGCCTATCAAATCCATTCCCCAGATAGCGAACGGCCACGGGCGGTGATCGAACGAAGATGCTGGGCCGGCTGCAATTGAAGGGGGGCGAACAGCTGACACTTCTGGCACTTTTTTGAGAAGGCCTCCGCATCCTTGCGGATAGTGGGCCAGAAGTAGCCATGCCTCAAGATCCTTTGCTCCAAAGTGCGAGTCCCAGAATGGCTTCCGCACTCTCCCGAGTGAATTTCCTCCAACACTCGAGGTACTTCGTCTTCAGAGACACATCTAGCCAGAGGGCCCGAGATGGTCTTGCGATATAACTCCCCATCTTGCAATAAGTAGTATATCGCCTTGTACCGGAACTTCCTTTGATCCCCCTCCTCCGCAGGAAGCTGCCCGGAACTCAGGAAGGAAATGAACGGATCCATCCACGAAGGACGCTGATCGATCTCCATCATCTCTCCTTCCTCAATGGATGGTCGAAATAACTCTGTGATGGTCCCTCCTGCTCTTGGCCCGTATTTGGCCAGACGATCCGCCGCCGAGTTTTTCTCTCTCGGTACGTGCTCAACGAAGAAGGATTGGAAGCCCCCAATCAATCCTTTCACCTTTACGAGGTACTTTTGCAGAATGGTGTCGCGTACTTCGAACTCTCCCCGAATCTGAGACGCGACCACCAATGAATCGGTGAAAGCCATGATGTCTTGGATGCCCAGCTCCTTTGAGAGGCGCAAGCCTGCTACTATGGCCTCGTATTCCGCCTGATTGTTCGTGACGGGGAAGAGGATCTCGACCGCTTGCTCGATCCTAATTCCCTATGGGCTGACAAGAACGATGCCCACCCCACAGAGCTCTTGCCTGAAGCTCCGTCCACGAACATCTTCCAAGGGATGGGAGTAGAAGCCTCCTCTCCTGGTTCCGCCTCCACCGAGAAGTCGGCTAAGAAATTAGCTACCGCCTGCGCTTTTATCGCCACCCGGGGCGAGAAGGAAATGTCGAACTCGCTGAGTTCTACCGACCATTTCGCCAGCCTTCCCGAATTCTCCACCCCTTCCAAGATATTTCGGAGAGGATGGTCAGTCACGACCCGGATGGAGTGAGCTTGGATATAAGGCCGGAGCTTTCGCGCTGACACTACCAAGGCGAAGGCGAGCTTCTCCAAGATTGGATACTTCAACTCCGCCTTCTTGAGCACCTGGCTAACATAATAAATGGGGAGCTGCTTCTTTCCTTCTTCTCGAACCAGTACGGAACTTACTGCTTCCAACCCTACTCCCAAGTAGATGAGTAGGTCTTCGCCTTCTTTCGGGCTCTGAAGGAGAGGTGTCTTAGTCAACTACTCCTTCAGCCTACCGATCGCCTTTTCGCACTCGTCAGACCATGCGAAGTTCTCGCTCTTGCGGAGCGTTTTGAAAAAGGGAGAGCACTTCTCTCCTGCCTTGGACAGAAAGCGGATGAGACCCGCCAACCTTCCTGTCAGCCTTTGGACTTCTTTCATGGTCTTCGGCGAGGCCATCTCCAGGATTGCCTTAACCTTATTAGGGATCAGCTCTACTCCTCCCGGGGTGATGAGGTGCCCCAGAAACTTTCCCCTTCCGGCTCCGAACACGCATTTCGCCGGATTGAGCCACATTTTGAACTTCCTTAGCATTGCAAAGGTCTCTACCAGATCTGATATATGCTCCCGGACGCTCTTGCTCTTGATCAAGAGGTCGTCCATATACACCTCAAGGTTCCTCCCTTTCTGCTCTTTGAAGACAAGGTCCATCATCCGCTGGTAGGTTTCTTCTGCTTTTTTTAGCCCAAAGGGCATCATTTTATAGCTATAGCAGCCATCTCCAGTGATGAAGGAAACATCGCGGCAATCGGGGGGATACATCCGGATCTGGTGGTATCCTGAAAACGCATCAAGAAAACTCATCACAGGGAAACCGACGGCTGAATCAACCAGCGCGTCGATTCTAGGCAAGGGATAACAATCCTTCGGGCAGCTTTTATTTAATAAAGAGAAGTCCACACACATCCTCCAGCTGCCCACAACTTTCTTTACCATTACAACATTTGAGACCCAGCCTGGGTATTGGATCTCCGACACAAAACCCCCATCCAGCAGCTTCTTCACCTCTTCACGGATAGGTCCGGCCAACACGGTGTCACTTGAACTCTTCTTCTGGCGGATGGGCTTCACCGCGGGGTCGAGATTGAGGTGGTGACAAGCAACCTCTGGGTCGATCCCGGGCATCTCAGCAGCACTCCAGGCGAAGATTTCGACGTTCTCCTGTAGGCACATCGCCATCTCCACCTTCTCGCTGACCTTCCGCGATACACCGATCTTCAGCAACCCAGATACTCCCGCTGCGGAGGGTATCTCGATTTCTTCTACCTCCTCGGACGCCTCCAGCTGGGTTGTGCCTCCTGTTGCCCTCTCGAACTCCTCCGCATCAGCCATCCAGCTGATGGTGCTAACCGAGCTAAGGTAGCACTCACGGGCGGCTCTTGGATCGCTCCTGATCCTCACCTGGATGTCCCCCTGGCAATACTTGAGGCACTGATGGTAGCATGACGGGACGGCCTTGAAGGTGTTGAGAAGTGGCCTCCCGAAGATGGCCTTGTAGCAACTCGGGGCATCAACGATGACGAAACGGCACTGGAGAGGGGTGCCACCGAGTGTTACAAGGAGATCTACGCCTCCCTCCACCTCTTTCTTCTCTCCAGAGAAGCCAAAGAGGGGACCATCCGGCTCCCGGACTCTTCCTGCGCTGACGCCAGCCCGTCAAACGTCTCCTTGAAGATGACGTTTACGAAACTACTGTTATCGATCAGAATTCAATCAACAGTAAAGTCTTCCACGGCGGCTTGGATCATGAGGGCATCATGAAAGGAATTCTCATTCCCCAGCATGTCTTCTTCGGAGAAGGTGATCTCCTCCAATGGGGGCGGTGCCTGCGAGGTCAAAGCGACGCTCCTTCGATAGATCTGATGGAGACTTCCCTTGCGGGAAGCTCCTATCCCCACCCCCCATGGATCACACCGACTCTACGTCCCTGGACGAGGTCTCCTCGACCTCCGTGGTCGACGCGATCTTCATTCCTCCATCGGCCGACATCCTGAACTGCCGGCGGCTCGACCGGGGCTTCTATCCTCTGCTGCTCCCCTTCCACTTCTCCTGCTGCCAGCCTTCTCCTGGCTTCCCAAAAGTCCGGGCAGGCCATCGTGCCATTCCCTTCCACCTAGTGTAGGTCATAGTAGAGGGGAACCTCCTCTACCTGCGACCTCCTCTACTTTCGGTTCTTCAGGCTTTGCCGATTGCCGCGTTTGGCAACCGCCATTGCTTCCTCCCTTCTTCTCTCCTGACGCCTCTCCGGCCCGTCGAAGCGCCTTCTCTCTGGGGATCTCCTTCCCCGTTCCTGACGCTGAGGTCCCCTGGCCGGCTTCCATGGTGGCCGGTTAGCGGGGACTTGGTAGCGCCTCTCTTCCTCCCGACGCTCTGGAGCTACGATGAGCCTCCTCTCATCGTTCCTTCTTGGCTCCTCCTTCCTGGGCTCTCTTTCTCTTCTCTCTTCCCTATCTCTTCCCTCCGACTTCCGCTTCTCTGCCCTCCTGGGCTCTTCCTTCTTCCTCTTCTCGGGGGTCCTTTCCTCTTCCTCCTCCTCATCTTCCTTGGTCACTCGGGTGAGCCTGGCTAGGAAGCCGCGGTTGGAAGCCTCACCCTAGACGAACTGGTTGGCCCTTTAGATGAGATTGTCGTAGGAGTAGGGAGGGATCCTACCGATCTCCAACTTAAAGAGGCCTTCACGAAGGCCGAAGGTTAGAGCCAGCTGTAGGGTGCGACCATCCACCTCCTGGATGTGCAGCACCTCCTCCTGGAAGCGGTCGATGTAGTCCCCCAACATTTCTTTTGCTCCCTACGTCAGATGGAAAAGGGTCGTAGCCTCCTTATTCAACTTCTTTGCCGTGGCGAACCGCATGTTCAACCCCCGACACAAGTCCTCGAAGCAGTAGATGGAACCTTCTGGCAACTGGTGGAACCAGTCCCTTGCCTTCCCTCAGAGGGAAATCGCGAACAGCCTACATTTGAAGGCGTCAGACATGGTCCGGATGGAGGCAACATCCTCGAACCACTGGATGTGACGGATAAGGTCCTCCCTCCCCGAGTAGTAATTCATCGCGGGATCTCTGAACCCCTCCGGCACTGGTGCGGCAACGATCTTCTCGCAAAAGGGGCTCCTCACCCCAATCTGGCGACGACCTTCATCTTGGCGAGTATCTCCTCCATACCGCCAGCCTGGCGAGTATTGTAGTATCTCGCCTGCTCTTCCTCCTCGCGGAACCGAGTTCCGCCAGCTCCTTGCGATGCCTGCAGACCAAACTGCGACCTCCTTGGTCGCTCGAACTCCTCGACGTGCTCCTTCCCTGCTCGCTGAGGGCGAGCACCTTCCTCGGACGGACCTGGGCGATGAGGCGAGGTCGTCGTACCTTCCATGCGAGGTAGAAGAGCTGCTCGCATGGAGCCTTCTATCCTTCGCGCGAATTCCTCGAAAATGGCCAAAGATACGAACTCGCCCCCTCTGGCCGGGTTACCTACCACATCCTTGTGGTCGCTAACTGTAACCATCTCGCTTTCTCAACCAGACTTTCTTCCTCTTACCACGATCCACACTCACCGCACCAAAGTGTTGAAGCCTGAAAAATCCGGGCTCCAAAATTCGGATCAATGCAGCCGGAGGCTACTTGCCCAGCGGTTCAACGAGAAGATTTGGTTAGCCACGACGAGCGAAATGGAGAGATAAGGAACACAACCCCAGGTACTGCGGCAGGGAGGTCCCACCACGTACCCAGAAGCTCAAAAGAGTCTTCTCCTCCAAAACCATGAATGGCCGAGCTTGGTACTAGGAAGTCACTTGCTAGGGAAGATTCTCACCTACAAGGGGGGGTGCAGCTCTGAATTTTGACAAGTGCCATTCCTGGTACCCCTGGGGGTCTATTTATAGACAAATCCTAAAGGGGGGGGGGGGAGCAGGCGACTATCCCTGACCCCTTAGAGTTGGTTTTTAGACAAGGAAATAGGAAGGCGAGTATGTAAGGACCTCGGCCTAAACTGGCGAGTTGGTTGGTGTAAGTCACCCATAGGCGAGAATGTCCATGCCTACGCCCTTCTCGCTCGGCCAGGTTCCTTCTCGCTTGGCCCGGTTCCTTCTCACTTGGCCAGGTTCCTTCTCGCTTGGCCCGGTTCCTTCTCGCACGACCGAGGCTGCGTTCGACGAACTCTGGAGGGCTGCGTTCGACAAACTCTTTGAAGGCTGCGTTCGACGAACTCTTTGAAGGTTGCGTTCGATGAACTCTTGGTATCTCGGACTGTTGACCTCTGCCTTAACCATTTGACCTTGACCTCTGCCTACGTGGCTTTGAGTGGGTCCTACCCTCGGAGAATATGGGTTGTACACTGTCATCAATTCAATCAGACAGGGGGAGGTCTTCAACATCATCTTCAAAGATCCAATCTCAACAACCCATCAGGATCTTCAAGAGTCTTCTCAGCAAAGAGAATAACAATATATTGTACAACCCTGTATTCGCCGAGTAGGTTCTTGAGCCAAGAGGCATTTCAGATTATCATTTCTCCGCGAGGTACCCCAGTTAGGGGGCTCGCCGAGACCAGCAGGGTGCTCGCCGAGACCCGCGAGGTACCCCAGTTAGGGGGCTCGCCGAGACCAGCAGGGTGCTCGCCGAGACCCGCGAGGTACCCCAGTTAGGGGGCTCGCCGAGACCAGCAGGGTGCTCGTCGAGACCCGCGAGGTACCCCAGTTAGGGGGCTCGCCAAGACCAGCAGGGTGCTCCCCGAGACCCGCGAGGTACCCCAGTTAGGGGGCTCGCCGAGACCAGCAGGGTGCTCGCCGAGACCCGCGAGGTACCCCAGTTAGGGGGCTCGCCGAGACCAGCAGGGTGCTCGCCGAGACCCGCGAGGTACCCCCTCTCGCCCAGTTCCGAGGGGAGGGGTCGGTCTGCGTTTAGCGTTCCAGAACAGCGGGATTTGGCTATCTGCAGCCCGATCCGAGGGTATTTTGGTAATTCCGCGGGCCAGTTTTTGGCTATTTGCAGCCCAAATCCAGAAATCCTATAAATAGGACCAAGGGGGCACCATTTGGAGGCAAGCTTATTCTAGGCTAGCTCTCTCTCCCTCTCCCTCCCCAGGTCTCTCTCTAGTGGGGTGAGGAGAGCCTCCAGTGGTGCCCAAGCCCAGCATTGGCTTGGGAGGGGAAGCGCTCTAAAGATCTTCCGGGTATGTGGTGGGACCTCCTCGCTGAGCCCTTGGTCCTGTTCATAGTTCCAATACCTTCAACCTAGAGCTCTCCCTTGGGGGGAGTAAGATTTGGCCACCCCTCAACTTGTTGGGGGCCCCAAACTCCACAGAGACCGAGAAATTGGTTTCAACATTTTGGTGCGGTGAGCGTGGAGTGTGACCGATTCAAGAAACTCTCAAGATGAGCTCCGTGGACGAAGGTGGAAGAAGTTATGACCCGGGTAACTCGCAGCCCCCGGTGGCTGGGGTGACGTTGGAGATGTTTGAAAATCTCAAGCGAGAGGTCATGCAGACCTTGCAGGTAGCTTTCGCCTCGATAAGCGAAGGCAGGAGAGAAAGTGGTTTGGAGGCCTCGCCTCAGCAGGTTGGCGAGAACATCCTCGGCCAGGAATCCGGGAAAGAGGTGCCGGAAGGGGGCGAGTGGGGAGGTACTCGACCCCCACTCGCCGAGACCCAAGTGGGCGAGTGGGGAGGTCCTCGACCCCCACTCACCGAGACCCAAGTGGGCGAGTGGGGAGGTCCTTGACCCCCACTCGCCGAGACCCAAGTGGGTGAGTGGGGAGGTCCTCGACCCCCACTCGTCGAGACCCAAGGGGGCGAGTGGGAAGGCGCCAGGCCCCCACTTGCCCAGCCCCAAAGGGGGGCGAGCATGGGAAGTCCTTTTTGTGAGCAGATCCTCTCAGCCCCGGTTCCAGAGGGGTTCAGGGGGGCGGAAACGTCCCACTACTCCGGCAGGAATGATCCAGTCCTGCACCTACAGTGGTTTGAGGATATGGTCTCCATCAGGCCCATGACGGATGCTTTCAAGTGTCGACTCTTCGCGACAACTCTGAAGGAGAAGGCTAAAGATTGGTTCCACCAGCTCCCTGCGGGATCCATCTATGCCTTTGAAGACTTGCGTTGAGGCTTCCTGCTACGCTTCTCGACGTCAAGGAAGAGGAAGAAAGATGTCGAAGCACTTTTCAAGATCAAGCAAGAGCCAGAGGAGTCGCTGGCTCACTATCTGGAACGGTTCAGGGAGGAGGTTCTCCTCGTCCAAGAAGTGCCCGGGTACACCCTCAAGCTCGCCTTCACGGTGGGGCTGCAGGAGGGCTTCTTCAAGATGGACCTTAAGAGAAGAGCTCCTTTGTCCTTTGAGGAATTGATGGAAAGGGTGGCAGAAGAAGTTGAAAGTGAGGATGCCAACCCGGAGTTCATAAGAAGGCTGGCCAAGCTGAGTGAGCCAGAGGCAAGGCAGCATGGGAGGAAGGTAGAGGCTCCCAAGAGGAAGATCGACCAAGAGGAGGACGGCTTTCAGGAAGAGGGGGCCGACCTCCCGAGGTGGAGGCAGGGGCAGAAAACACCCCCTCCACCGCCCCAGCAAACCATGTCAATCGGCCAAAGAAGAAGAAGGAACCGCGCGTGAGGAAGAGGGGGCATCCGAGTGGAGTTACCTTACTGTGACTTCCACGAGGAGGAGGGTCACGCGACATCCGCCTGCCCTGAGTTCTTGGAGTTAAGGGAGGCGAGGTGTCCGAAGCTGCAACGTCAACAACCAGAAGAGGTCGAGGAGGACCATGCCTGGGAGTAGAAGCCCGAGTCCCAGTCTCCATGCTTAGTTTTTTCTTTGAGTCCATGTAGTAGGATGGAGTGTTTTCATACTTAGTTTTTCCTGCATATAACCGAATGACTAATGTAATAAAAGTTCTTTCCAAAATACTTTTCCCCTCAGATGGTTCCGCTGACCGGGCCCTCGCTAGCCGGCAAGACAGGTTGACCTCCCAGGGAGGGTAAGTGTTGTTCCCCTCAGATGGTTCTGCTGACCGGGCTCTCACTAGCCGGCAGACCAGGTTGACCTCCCAGGGAGGGTAAGAGATGTTCCCCTCAGATGGTTCCGCTGACCGGTCTCTCACTAGCCGGCAGGCCAGGTTGACCTCCCAGGGAGGGTAAGAGATGTTCCCTTCTGATGGTTCCGCTGACCGGGCTCTCACTAGCCGGCAGGACAGGTTGACCTCCCAGGGAGGGTAAGAGATGTTCCCCTCAGATGGTTCCGCTGACCGGGCTCTCACTAGTCGGCAGGCCAGGTTGACCTCCCAGGGAGGGTAAGAGATGTTCCCCTCGGATGGTTCCACTGACCGGGCTCTCACTAGCCGGCAGGACAGGTTGACCTCCCAGGGAGGGTAAGCGATGTTCCCCTCGGATGGTTCCGCTGACCGGGCTCTCACCAAACGGCAGGATAGGTTGACCTCCCACGGAGGAAAGTGTTGTTCCCCTCGGATGGTTCCGCTGACCGGGCTCTCACTAGCCGGCAGGCCAGGTTGACCTCCCAGGGAGGGTAAGAGATGTTCCCCTCGGATGGTTCTGCTGACCGGGCTCTCACTAGCCGGCAGGCTAGGTTGACCTCCCAGGGAGGGTAAGAGATGTTCCCCTCGGATGGTTCCGCTGACGCCTCTCACTTGCCGACGGGCCAGGTTGACCTCCCAGGGAGGGTAAGAGATGTTCCCCTCGGATGGTTCCGCTGACCGGGCTCTCACTAGCCGGCAGGCCAGGTTGACCTCCCAGGGAGGGTAAGTGATGTTCCCCTTCGATGGTTCCGCTGACCGGGCTCTCGCTAGCCGGCAGGACAGGTTGACCTCCCAGGGAGGGTAAGTGATGTTCCCCTCGGATGGTTCCGCTGACCGGGCTCTCACTAGCCGGCAGGCCAGGTTGACCTCCCAGGGAGGGTAAGAGATGTTCCCCTCGGATGGTTCCGCTGACCGGGCTCTCACTAGCCGGCAGGCCAGGTTGACCTCCCAGGGAGGGTAAGAGATGTTCCCCTCGGATGGTTCCGCTGACCGGGCTCTCACTAGCCGGCAGGACAGGTTGACCTCCCAGGGAGGGTAAACGATGTTCCCCTCGGATGGTTCCGCTGACCGGGCTCTCACTAGACGGCAGGACAGGTTGACCTCCCAGGGAGGTAAGTGTTGTTACCCCTCGGATGGTTTCGCTGACCGGACTCTCACTAGCCGGCAGGTGCAGGTTGACCTCCCAGGGAGGCAATGTCCTTTTCCCCCGAGATGGTCTCGCTAGCCGACAGGGTTGGAGGAACTCTCAGGGAGGCTATATGTTTTTTCCGAGATAACACTGTTAGCCGGATTCCCAGCGACACTCGTCGAATATGCAGGGTTGGACGTTTCTTTCCGAGCGTGTACCTCGCTCGAAAAGAGTGGGGATTGTGTACAACCATGTATTCGCCGAGTAGGTTCTTGAGCCAAGAGGCATTTCAGAGTATCATTTCTCCGCGAGGTACCCCAGTTAGGGGGCACGCCGAGACCAGCAGGGTGCTCGTCGAGACCCGCGAGGTACCCCAGTTAGGATGCTCACCGAGACCAGCAGGGTGCTCCCCGAGACCCGCGAGGTACCCCAGTTAGGGGGCTCGCCGAGACCAGCAGGGTGCTCGCCGAGACCCGCGAGGTACCCCAGTTAGGGGGCTCGCCGAGACCAGCAGGGTGCTCGCCGAGACCCGCGAGGTACCCCAGTTAGGGGGCTCGCCGAGACCAGCAGGGTGCTCGCCGAGACCCGCGAGGTACCCCAGTTAGGGGGCTCGCCGAGACCCGCGAGGTACCCCAGTTAGGGGGCTCGCCGAGACTAGCAGGGTGCTCGTCGAGACCCGCGAGGTACCCCAGTTAGGGGGCTTGCCGAGACCAGCAGGGTGCTCGCCGAGACCCGCGAGGTACCCCAGTTAGGGGGCTCGCCGAGACCAGCAGGGTGCTCGCCGAGACCCGTGAGGTACCCCAGTTAGGGGGCTCGCCGAGACCAGCAGGGTGCTCGTCGAGACCCGCGAGGTAACCCAGTTAGGGGGCTCGCCGAGACCAGCATGGTGCTCCCCGAGACCCGCGAGGTACCCCAGTTAGGGGGCTCGCCGAGACCAGCAGGGTGCTCGCCGAGACCCGCGAGGTACCCCAGTTAGGGGGCTCCCCGAGACCAGCAGGGTGCTCGCCGAGACCCGCGAGGTACCCCCTCTCGCCCAGTTCCTGGGGGAGGGGTCGGTCTGCGTTTAGCGTTCCAGAACAGCGGGATTTGGCTATCTGCAGCCCGATCCGAGGGTATTTTGGTAATTCCGCGGGCCAGTTTTTGGCTATTTGCAGCCCAAATCCAAAAATCCTATAAATAGGACCAAGGGGCACCATTTGGAGGCAAGCTTATCCTAGGCTAGCTTTCTCTCCCTCTCCCTCCCCAGGTCTCTCTCTAGTAGGGTGAGGAGAGCCTCCAGTGGTGCCCAAGCCCGGCATTGGCTTGGGAGGGGAAGCGCTCTAAAGATCTTCCGGGTATGTGGTGGGACCTCCTCGCCGAGCCCTTGGTCCTGTTCATAGTTCCAACACCTTCAACCTAGAGCTCTCCCTGGGGGGGAGTAAGAGTTGGCCACCCCTCAACTTGTTGGGGGCCCCGAACTCCACAGAGACCGAGAAATCGGTTTGAACATATATCTTTTCTCCTTCTCATCTTGTACAGGATTAAAACTCCCTTCAAAAGTTTACCTCTTGGTGGCAAGACACCTAATCAAAAAATTCTTGTTGGTTTTTGGGCACCTTATCAAAAGCTCATTGATGTTAGGACACCTGATCAAAAATCCTAGTGGATTCCTACCAAGTGTGGTAGAAGAGTAGATGTACCCAGATTTATTGGGGAACTACTATAGCTCCTTGTGTCTTCTGGTTGCTTGCTTGTTTATGCTTTTAATTCTTTATGTGCTGTGATGAAAATCTGTGATAATAAATTAGTTTTATAACTCACTCTGTTTTACACATATTTATATATGTCATTATTTTTAAATAAACTTAAGAAGACTTTTTTAACTTAAGAACTAAAACTCACCTTCACGGTGTATCGAAGATCGTTGGCAGTGGCGACGTCCACCTGGAGACTGATCTTGGGAAGGTTATCCTCAAGGATGTTAGGCATATTCCTGATTTGAGGATGAACCTCATTTCTGTTGGTAGGCTAGATGATGGAGGCTTTACCAGCATTGAAGGCGTAGGTGCCTGGAGGTTGGTGAAGGGCTCTTTGGTGGTGGCAAGAGGCAAGAAGTGCTGCGGTTTGTACCGAACAAAGGCCAAGATCTGCAACCCGTGTGTGAATGCTGCTGAAGATAACTCTTTGGAGTTGTGGCATCGCAGACTTGACCATATCAGTGAGAAGAATCTACAGATCTTGGTGAAGAACGAGGTTCTTCCAGAGTTGTCAGGAGAGCTTCCTGACACTTGTTCTCACTGCCTAGCTGGCAAGCAGAGACGAATATCCTTTGCGCAGGCTGAACCTAAGAGGAAGGCGGAGCTACTGAACCTGATACACACTGATGTGTGTGGTCCTATTGAGCCCAAGTCAGTGGGCGGAGCAGCTTACTTTGTTACTTTCATAGATGATCACTCGAGGAAGGTCTGGACTTATGTCTTGAAGCATGAGAGTGATGTCTTGGCAAAGTTCATGGAGTTCAGGGCAAAGGTAGAGAAGATGACCGGGAAGCAGATCAAACAGGTAAGATGTGATAATGAGGGTGAATACATTGGTGCTTTTGATGCCTATTGCAGGGAGCATGGCATCGTGCTTGAGAAGACAGTCCCGAGAACACCGCAACAGAATGGGTTGGCGGAGAGGATTAATATGACGATTGTTGAGAAGATCAGGTGTATGATCTCTCAAGTAGGTATTGGCAAGCAGTTCTGGGCAGAGGCTGTACAGACTGCAGTGCACTTGATCAATCTGTCCCCCTCTGCACCTTTGGATGGAGATATCCCAGAGCGTGTTTGGTCCGGGAAGGAGGTGTCATATGGACACGTGCGAGTGTTCAGTTGCAGGGCACATGTACATGTCCCCAAAGAGGAGAGATCGAAGCTTGATGAGAAGTCCCGTGAGTGCATCTTGTTGGGATTCCCAAATGAAGAGTTTGGCTATAGACTCTGGGATCCAGTGAAGAAGAAGCTCATCAGAAGCAGGGATGTGGTCTTCGTGGAAGACTAGACCATTGGTGAGCAAAGTGTTGCTGAGCCACATGATCCACAGGTTGTGGAGTGTTTTAATGCAGTTTTTGAGCCAGAGAAGGCTGGTGCTGAAGAAGGGAGTGCTGAAGAAGTAGATGTACAGATTCCAGATCAGGATGAGATTCCAGATCAGGATGAGATTCCAGATGAAGGGGGATCTTTGCTTGTTGATGTTCCACTTATGGTGGAGGTGCCCCTCGGGAGGTCTGACAGAGCACAGAGGCCTAGCACCAGATATCCACCGCAAGATTATATCTTGCTTACTGATGGTGGTGAGCCTGAGTCTTTTGTGGAGGCTCAGAGATCTGAAGACATTGAGTCTTGGGCAGCAGCGATGGAGGAGGAGTTGGACTCGCTCCAAAAGAACGAGACCTATGACTTGGTCAGACTACCAAAGGGGAGGAAAGTTTTGAAAAACAAATGGGTCTTCAAGCTGAAGACCGATGAAAATAACTCCCCACCCAGGTACAAGGCAAGGTTGGTAGTCAATGGGTTCAGTCAAAGACATGGTGTAGACTTTGATAAGATTTTTTCACCAGTGGTGAAAATGTTTTCTATCAGACTGGTGTTGGGTTTGGCTGCCTCCATGAATCTTGAAGTTGAGCAGATGGATGTCAAGACTGCTTTTCTGCATGGAGATCTGGAGGAGGAGCTGTACATGGAGCAGCTCGAAGGCTTTGAGGCCAAGGGCAAGGAGCATTTGGTCTGCCGACTCAAGAAAAGTCTTTATGGGTTGAAGCAGGCACCCACACAGTGGTATACGAAGTTTGACTCCTTCATGCTGAAGAGCAAGTTCCAAAGGACCAGGGCTGATCACTGTGTCTATGTGAAGAGGACTGAAAGGACCTTTACAGTTCTGCTGCTGTATGTGGATGACATGCTGATTGTTGGTGATGACAAGACCAGCATTGTTGAGCTGAAGAAAGAGCTTGGTGAGTCCTTTGAGATGAAGGATTTGGGACCAGCAAAGAAGATTCTAGGGATGAAGATCACCAAGGATAGAAGTGCGGGTCTGTTATGGCTATCTCAAACTGAGTATGTAGAGAAGGTGCTAAATAGGTTCATGATGGAGAAGGCCAAGCTGGTATCTACTCTGTTGGGTGGACACTTCAAGCTATCTAGCTCTCAGTGTCCTTCATCTGAAAAGGAAGTGGAGGAGATGAGTCAGATCCCCTATGCATCTGTAGTAGGGAGCTTGATGTATGTTATGGTCTGCACGAGGCCAGACATAGCTTATGTAGTGGGAGTAGTGAGCAGATATCCGGCGAATCCATGGATTATCCATTGGGATGCGGTGAAGTGGATACTTCGATATATCAGAGGTACCACAAGTCTGTGCTTGTAGTTTGGTGGAGGGTCGCCAATGCTGGTGGGGTACTCTGACTCAGATATGTCAGGAGATGTTGATTCCTAAGGGTCCACATCTGGATATGTCGTTACTTATGCAGGGGTAGCTGTGTCGTGGCAGTCAAGATTGCAGAAGTGCATGACACTGTCGACTATGGAAGCAGAATATATTGCGCTGACGGAAGTATCTAAAGACATCTTGTGGATGAAGAAGTTCATGCTTGAACTTGGACTCCAGCAAGAGGTGTTCACTGTTTTCAGTGACAGCCAGAGCGCCATTTTTCTGGCCAAGAACCCCGCCTACCACTCCATGACAAAGCATGTTGATGTAAGGTATCATTGGATACAAGACACTGTCGAGGAGAAGCTGCTGAAGGTGGAGAAAGTCCACACAGATGAAAATCCTTCGGATATGATGACGAAGGTCGTGCCAAGGGAAAAGCACGAGTTGTGTCAGTTGTTGATCGGCATGACATCCACCTGAAGGTGTCAGGTTGGGAAACTCCTCTTTACGGTCTGGAGGGGGAGTTTGTTGGGGCCCAGCCCCTAAATAGTGGATAAAAGGATCAAGGAGCTGTGTCGTCGAGATGACTGGGAGCTGTGTCGTCGAGACGACTGGGAGCTGTGTCGTCGAGACGACTGGGAGCTGTATCGTCGAGACGACTGGGAGCTGATGGCCAGCGTTGATGGCGGGCTGTATCGTCGGGAAGATCACCTATGTTGTCCGACGAACGTAAAGTGCGTTCGTCGAACGGCTAGCGTAGCGCGTTCGTCGAACGGTTCGTCAAACGACTCATCGAACGACTAGCCGTCTGATTGTCTTGGAAGTGTCTTGGATGTCCAAGATCACTTCGTTTATTTACCCTAAATAGGCATAATCGGTTTGGCAGACGAGTTAGTTCCTTTAGAGCCGTCACGGTGAAAATCGTGCGAGAGAAGAAGGGGGTTTGCTGCCATTGTTGCTGGAGGACTTCTTCAAGGAGGAAGAACAGTTTTCTCAGATTGGTGACTTCGTCTCTGCTGTAAGAGTGTTTTTGCTTAGTCTTGTCTTCGCTTGCCATTGTGCTTGGAGAGAGATTTGAGTTCTTACTCTTTGTTTTGGAGAGAAGTTAATTTTACCGTGGTTGGGAAGAGAGATTCAATCTGTGAATCCAAGGGGGATCTAGGTTGGGCAAACCTAGATTGTTTGTTGTAATCCGTTATTATTTTATAGTTGATTGTTCGTGTGCCCCGCCCCGTGGTTTTTCCCTCATTGCTTTAGAGAGGATTTTCCACGTAAAATCTGTTATCCTCTGGATGTCTTTTATTGTTCTGTGTATTGCTGCGATTATTTTTATCTTCTAGTATGCCCAGATTGTGAGAGAGGGTTATCTCCCTACAGATGGCTCACATGAGTTTATTATTATATATATATATATTGTTATATATAATAAATTAAGATCATAAACAACACGTGATTAGCTTGCTCAGGAAGAAAATTGCAAAGAAATAGAGTGCCCAAATTTCCACCTCTTTCGCCAGTTGGACCAAATATCTTGGAGGTATTAATAGGAATATAATGAGGTCTGAATTGAATCATATCCGAAGAGTTGAAAAAATAGGACATTTGCTTCATCTTTAGTAGAAATCAAAAGCTGAGCTGTCCAACTATTCCAGCCACCTTCTTTTCGATAGAAGAGCTACTACAAGCCAAAGAGAACTGGAATGGAAGGAAGATGATAGAAGAGCTACTACAAGCCAAAGAGAACTGGAATGGAAGGAAGATGCTAAGCGCCAGCCTTTGACGAAAGCCACTGAAAATTTTAAAGGCTCTGTTTGGAACAGCTCTGGCGGATGGAAAATCTATTTTTCAACCGCCAGAGCTGTTTTTTAACTGTTTGGGACAGCTCTCTAGTCCAGCTTTTTGAAAAGAGATTCTTCAAATAAGCTGGTTTAGAGGCTCTTTGAGAAGCCAGTACATCATAGTCTTCTAAAAATCGTTTTTCTGTTTTTAGCTTTTTCTCCTTTATTAACTCCACCTCGTTGTATATCACTCCAGTATTTTCGTCCGAGCGCGCATTTTTGGTCGGACACTCGTTTTCGGCCGGACACTAATTTTTCGGTCCAGCAGCTATTTTTTGCCCGGAATCTCGTTATTTTTGCCCGGACACACATTTTTTGCCTGAGCGCGCAATTTTCGCCCGGACAGTCATTTTTCGCCCCTGCGTGCGTTTTTCGCCCCTGCGTGCGTTTTTCGCCAGAGCGCCAGATTTTCGCCCGATCGACTGTTTTTCGTCTGGGCTGCCATTTTTCGCCCGGGCGTGCGTTTTTTCGCCCGAGCGGATGTTTTTCGCCCGGGAGGCCTTTTTTTGCTCAGACGCGCATTTTTTGCCTGGGCGGCCATTTTTCGCTCGAGAGCGCGTTTTTCGCTCGGGCGGCCATTTTTCGCCCGGCCGACCGTATTTCACTCGTGCGTGCATTTTTGGCCGGGCAGCCGTTTTTTCGCCCGGGTAGATGTTTTTTCGCCCACTTTTCTCCCTGGCGGCCGTTTTTTGCCTGGGCGGCTATTTTTTGCCCATGCGGCCATTTTTCGCCCGGGCGCCCATTTTTCGACCGTGCGGCCGTTTTTCGCCCGGGCGGCTGTTTTTCGCCCTGATTAGCATTTTTCGCCCTGACGCGTGTTTTTCGCTCGAGCGACTATTGTTCTCTCGGACGACTGTTTTTTCTCGGGGCGTGTTTTTTTGCTCGGGCGCGTGTTTTTCACCCGGGCGCCCGTTTTTCGCGTGTCCGTTTTTTGTCCGAGTAACCGTTTTTCGACCGGTTGGCCGTTTTTTTGCCCGGGCGGTAGTTTTTCACCCGAGCGACCATTTTTTCCCGGACGCGCGTGTTTGCCCGGGCGCGAGTTTTCACAACTATTATATTTTAATATTTTTGTTTAAAATATAGTTTTCAAACAATTGTTCTACCGAACGGCTTAAATGAAAAAACTATATTCGATCAACACTTATGCAAAAACTCTCCAAACAGTTTGCAGCTCTCTTATCAGAGTTTTTCTGAAAGCTTTATTCTAAAAGCTCTATTCGATCAACAGATTTTTCATCCGCTAGAGCTGTCCCAAACAGAGCCTTAATGACCCTGGCACTTGATAAAGTTTTATTACGCAAACTTTTGTATTGAAAATATGTGAAAAATTATGATTTTGCATTAAAACGATCAAAACTTGATCGTAGAGATGAATTTCAAAAAATTGAGTTCATAATTGGACTTGGAATGCAAAATTACCTTAATAATGACATTGTTTGTGAAAGATAGACTTCATGTGGAAAACGTGTAAATTCAATAGAAAAGTGCAAATTCGGCAAAAAATATGTAAATTCAGAGAAAAACTATCTTGAATTCACAAATTTTTAGGCAGGATTTAGAAACAATGCACTTTGGGTCATGTCTCTTCTAAGCTTTCGGGTACGTGGTGATACCTCCCTACTGCAGCACATGGGGTCATGTTGTTGCTCCCTTAGTTTCTCTGTCCTTGCCCATCAAGCCGTCAAGCTGGACCACTAGATTAGTAACCTTAGGTTGCATTGATTCGAATATTTGAAGTCAGAATTTTTTTGGCTTCAACAATCTTGAAATCACTTTAAGTCCTTTCCGGCTTCAGATAAGGTCAAGGTGCAGTCAAAGTTTCATTTTGTTAGCAAATAAATCCAGAAGCCTTTGGGTCCGTTCGGATCGCGGGTTTTGGTTTTAAAGAATTGGAATTCAGTAAAACCAAAAACAAGTAGGTTTTTTTTTTCCTGAATTCTTAAAAAGATGTTCGGCTGCAGAAAAATTTTAAGCTACATGAATTGAAATTAACTAATTTTGTTGTTCGGATTGCTTCATTGCTGCTTTTAGAATGCACATCCATTCATGCACCCTAAACCTTGAATTGTACGAAATGTGAATGCAGCTGTTCTAGTTCTTCTGCGGTCACTTCTCGCTTCAAAGTTTCTGAAATTTACTGGTTGTTATTAGCGTCTTATGCCTTCTCGTTCATTTTCCAGTGACCCAACCTTGCTCAAGGATGCCGGAGGGATGGATGCTCCGGTGGGATCGAGGCTGCGCTGGACGTGATCAAATGTTGACAGGATCGAAGACAAACAGATTAGTCATACTCGGAGAAGGACCGGACGAACAGATGTTGGCGGGCTCTGGGAGGCTGGACGCGAACCACTGTCGCCATGCATGATATATCGAGGGGGAACTGACTTTGTCGGGTTCGGCTGCAGGAAGGTCGCCAGAGAAGAAGGAGGCGCGGGGAGCGGCGATCTCTCGAGCGGCGTCGAGCGGGAGTTCCGTATGCGGAAGAATCGTCGAGCGGCAGCCAGGGAACGAAAAACTGCGGCCAAAAATGAAGGGTTTGGACAAGAATTGGGGTTAGGCTATTATCAAAACCGCGGGTTTTGAACAATTCCAAAACCAACACACAAAACCTGCGAACCGAACAACATTTTTGGTTTACTTAAACCAAAACCAAAAACCAAAGCTCATTTCCTTCGAACCGAACGCACCCTTATAGGATGGAGAAGACCGAGGTAAGTGGAAATATTGTGACTTCTTGGTAACGTCGCTATAATTAGTGTATGCCGAAATAACGCATGCATTTATTACGTTAGAAGACACAAAGTTAAATCGTTTGTTTTCAATTGATAATGATTCTTCAAGTTGTTAGACTCATGCATATAATGCATGCACAATTCTAATGCTGGAGAAGAAGTGAAGACCAAATTAGCTGTTGTGATGGGCGCAAAAAGAAGCTAATACTGCATGGATTAAAGTTTGAGTGTGAGGTCAACTTTGTTGGCGGAGATATTGCAGTTTGACCGACGTCATTGGCGTTGGTGGAATGACATGCATTAATGGAGCCATTTATCATGTGAATATAGAATGAGTGGCATGGAGTTTTACTTTCTCTCTCTGCCACTTGTCTCTCTCTTGTTGGATGGCAGAGCCTATAAATAGGCATTTTTCGTTTGCATGAAGTGTGAACAGCAGTTTAGCAAAAGTAATTTTGAAAGCTTGCGGTCTGAAATTTGCGTCCAGGATGAAAAGAAGCGCGTGAAGCAGCAATCTCCCCAGCATTGGCGGTCTCACTTTTTCGATCTTCCCAGCGGCAAAGCTTCAGCAAATAGTTATTTTTGCGGACAGTAGCTCCTTTGTGGTAGAAACTTGCGGATAGTTTTCTTGCGGACATCATCTTGGCGGACAGGAGTTGCGGTCAAGCGGTTAGAAGGATAGGATTGGAGAAACTACTCTTGGCGAGCTCATGAAGTGCATGTTGTAACACCTGTTTTATGTTGTGTTGAGTTGTAAAAGACAAAAAATTGTATTGTGACTTTGTAACTCCTTGTTGGTATACATATAAAAGTTTGTTTGCCTCTCTTGAATTTGTCTTGTGCCCACTGCTTCGCTTCCAACAATGGTATCAGAGCCAGGTTGCGAGCCTTGGAAGAAACTCCGAAGAGTTGAAGAGGTGAAGAGCTCATCGTGATGGAGATGGCGAATGCTATGTCGGGTCAAGTTCCTAAGTTAACAAAGACTAACTATGGGAACTGGAGCATTCAGATGAGAGTGCTACTCGCATCAAAGGAGTTGTGGGAGATAGTTGAAGATGGATACGAAGAGCAAACAACTGAACAAGAGGCGGCGTTGACTAACACGCAGAAGACGGAACTGAGAGAGGCAAGGAAGAGAGACAAGAAGACTTTGTTCTTGTTATATCAAGGGGTTGACGAAGCGACCTTTGAGAAGATTTCGGAAGCTAAGACTTCCAAAGAAGCATGAGAGATCTTGCAACGCTCCATGCAAGGAGTTGACAAGGCAAAGAAGGTGAAGCTGCAATCACTCCGGGCAGAGTATGAAGTCCTGATGATGCAGAGTTCTGAGAAGGTTGGTGACTATGTAACTCGTCTGCGGATGCTTGCAAATGAAATGAAGCGCAACAGAGAGACGCTTGATGATGTGAGTCTCATGGAGAAACTTCTGCGGTCAATGTCGAAGAAGTTCAACTATGTGGTGGTGGCGATAGAAGAGTCGAAGCATCTCACTCAGATGTCTATCGATGAACTCATAGGTTCTCTGCAATCTCATGAATACCGCATGCTACAAGATGAAGAGTCGAGTGGATTAGAAAAAGCACTTCAGACTCAACTGAATTTTGGAGAGAGCTTAGGAAGAGGAGGTGGTCAGCGAGGCTGAGGCTACCAAGGCAGAGGCAGAGGAAGAAGAGGAGGAAGAAATCAGAACTTCCAGAGAGAGGTGGAGCAACCTCAAGCAAAAGGGCAAGAAGGAAGAGGAAGAGGAAGAGGAAGAGGCCGAGGAAGAGGCCGTGGTGGTATGGCCCCAATCCAATGTTACAACTGTAACCGATTTGGGCACATGAGTTATGACTGCAGACTTCCGAGGAGAACAAAGAAAACCAACCATTATGCTGAAGCAAACAACACTGGTGGTGATCCAATGATGTTCTTGGCTTACAGGGGAAATGAAGGAGGCATGAATGAAGTCTGGTACTTGGATACAGGTGCTAGCAACCACATGTGTGGTGAGAAGGAGTTATTCACTGACCTCGAACCAAGTGTTGGTGAGGGATAGTTTTGATGATGCCTCGAAGATCTTGGTAGAAGGAAAAGGGATGATAGTGGTCACCTTGAATGGTGAGAAGGTACATCGGAGATGTCTTCTATGTCCCTGGCTTGAAAAGTAACATCTTAAGCCTTGGGAAACTGGTGGAGAAAGGCTACTGCATCCAATTGAAGGATGGAACGTTGGTAATGTGGAACCAACGAGGAAGAGAGGTTGTGAAGGTGAAGATGATGACAAATCGTCTCTTTACGTTGAAGATGGATGCCAAGGCAACGACATGCTTAACAACAACAGAAGAAGAAGAAGAAGCTTAGTTATGGCATCACAGGCTGGGTCACTTAGGCTTCAGTGGTCTGAAGCTCCTATCTCACGCAAAGATGGTGGAAGGTCTACCGAAGATCTTACCGCCACAAAAGATTTGTGAAGCTTGTACGAAGGGAAAGAAGAAGCGGCAGACGTTTGAAGGTGGCAAGTCTTGAAGATCAAGGAGACAGCTTGAACTGGTTCATTCAGACATTGCTGGTCCATTTGATATTGCCTCAATTGGCGGAAGCAAATTCTACATCACATTCACTGACGACTTCAGTCGGAAGTGTTGGGTATACTTCTTGAAAGAGAAGTTTAAGGCCCTTGACAAGTTCAAGGAGTTCAAGGCGATGGCTAAGAAAGAAAGTGGCAGTATTTGAAGGTGCTTAGGACAGATAGAGGTGGGGAGTACACCTCTAAGTTATTTGATGCGTTCTGCAAAGAGCATAGGATTGCTCATCAGTTAACTGCTTCTAACTCTCCTCAACAGAACAGAGTAGCAGAGAGAAAGAATCTAACGATTCTGAACATGGCAAGGAGTATGGTAAAGGGCAAGAAGTTGCCAAAGATCTTCTGGGCTGAAGCAGTACAATGTGTTGTGTACTTGCTGAACAGGTGCCCTACTAAGAGTGTGAAGTTCAAGACTCCATATGAGACATGGAGTGGATGGAAGCCAAGTGTGCAACACTAGAGAGTTTTTGGGTGTGTAGCATATGCTCACATCCCTGACCAGAGGAGGAAGAAGCTGGATGATAAAAGTGAGAAGTGTATATTTGTGGGCTATGCTCCAATGAGCAAGGCTTACAAGCTATACAATCTAGTGACGAAGAAGGCAATCATCTCAAGAGATGTTTTGTTTGAAGAAGATGGTAGCTGGTGGTGGGATGAGAAAGAGAGAAGCATCAAAGGGATGTTCTTTGACGATGATGATGAAGTAGGTGGTCATGAAGTTGAAGATGAGGATGGTAGAGATGAACCACCATCACCACCGAGCAGAGATTCAGGGGGAGCCTCTACCCCCTACTCTAGTGGAGTAAGCACCAATAGGAGAAGTGATAGTGGAGCGAGCACTAGTAAGAACAGTTCTGATAGTCCTCAACCTAGGATGAGATGGTTGGAGGAGATCTACGAGGAGACGGAGCCGACTCAAGCTAATTTTTCTTTACATTGTCTCTTAGCAGATTGTGAGCCATACTCATATGAAGAAGCTGCTCGGGAGAAGACCTTGAGGGAGGCAATGGATGAAAAGATAACATCCATTAAGAATAATGATACTTGGGAGTTGGTCACTCTGCCAGCAGGTCACAAGCCCATTGGTTTGAAATCGGTGTATCGAGTGAAGACGAACAAGGAGAAGTGGATAAGCACAAGGCACGGCTCATCGCCAAAGGCTACAAACAAGTCCAAGGTGTGGACTACGATGAGGTCTTTGCACCCGTAGCTCGGATTGACACAATCAGACTGATCATCGCACTAGCAGCCCAGTATAAGTGGAAGATCTATCAAATGGACGTCAAGTCCGCATTTTTGAATGGTTATCTTGAGGAAGAGGTGTATGTCCAGCAGCCGCCTGGATATGAAGTGAAAGGTGAAGATAAGAAAGTTTACAAGCTAAAGAAGGCGTTGTACGGGTTGAAGCAAGCGCCTCGAGTATGGAATGAAAGGATAGATGCATACTTTCAGAAGAACGGGTACATGAAGAGCCCATTTGAGTATGCACTCTATATGCATGCGGAGAAGAATGGAGATATCATGGTCGTGTGTCTGTACGTGGACGACATGATATTCACTGGCAATAATCCTTTGATGTTTGAAGAGTTCAGGAAGACAATGACGAAGGAGTTCGAGATGACTGATCTGGGCGAACTCACTTACTTCTTGGGCATAGAAGTACATCAGAAGAAGGATGATATCTTCATCTCGCAGAAGAAGTATGTGGAGGAGATACTGAAGAAGTTCCGGATGGAGAATAGCAAGGCTATCTCCACTTATGCAGATCCTGGAGTAAAGCTGAGGAATGACTCGAAGGATGAAGCGGCTGACTCTACGATGTTCAAGAGTTTAGTTGGAAGTCTACGCTACCTGACTTTCACTAGACCTGATATCATGTATGTCATTGGAGTTGTTAGTAGATATATGGAGGAGCCAAAGCAAGATCACTTCAATGCAGTGAAGAGGATCTTGAGATATGTGAATGGCACGAGAGATCATGGTTTGTTGTATTCTACTGCTGAAGAGTTGAAGCTGGTCGGGTACTCCGACAGTGATTACGGAGGAGATGTGAATGACCGGAAGAGCACTTCCGGGTATACATTTCATATGGGAACAACTGTGTTCTCATGGAGTTCGAAGAAGCAGACAACGATTGCCTTGTCTACCTGTGAAGCTGAGTACATCGCTGCGGTGGCTTGTACATGTCAGACAATTTGGTTAAGAAATCTTCTGAAGGAGTTGCATCATCCACATGATGTTCCTGTGACTGTGTATGTCGATAACATGTCCGCAATTCAACTAGCGAAGAATCCAGTGTTGCATGGGCGCAACAAGCATATTGAAACGAAGTATCACTTTCTTCGTGAGCAGGTGCAACAGAAGGTGGTGGAGTTAGTATACTGCCCCACAGGAGAGCAGATGATGGACATGTTTACCAAGGCGTTGAAGACAGAGATGTTTCTGAAGTGCAAGAGCAAACTCGACATTTGTTGTCATGTTTGAGGGGGAGTTTGTTGGCGGAGCTATTGCAGTTTGATCGAAGTCAATGGCGTTGGTGGAATGACATGCATTAATGGAAGGCTATATATTATATATATATGTTATTTTGGCATAAATGTGGTAGCCATTTATCACGGGAATAGAATGAGTGGCGTGGAGTGTTACTTTCTCTCTCTAAATAAGCATTTTTCGTTTGCATGAAGTGTGAACAGCAGTTCAGCAAAAGTAATTTTGAAAGCTTGCGGTCTCACTTTTTGCGATCTTTCCAGCGGCAAAGCTTCAACAAATAGTTATTTTTGCGGACAGTAGCTCCTTTGTGGTAGAAACTTGCGGACAATTTTCTTGCGGATATCATCTTGGCGGACAGGAGTTGCGGTCAAGCGGTTAGAAGGATAGGAATAGAGAAACAACTCTTGGCGAGCTCATGAAGTGCGTGTTGTAACACTTGTTTTATGTTGTGTTGTGTTGAGTCGTAAAAGACAAAAAAATGTATTGTGACTTTGTAACTCCTTGTTGGTATACATATAAAAGTTTGTTTGCCTCTCTTGAATTTGTGTTGTGCCCACTGCTTCGCTTCCAACAAATTTGTGTATGTAGCAACAGGCTTTAGATTGTGTCAATAATCCGAAGTCGTGGATGTTTTCCACACAGAATCTACACGGCTTAAAGAGAGCTTAGGCTACTGGGAATCCGGATGATTTCCCCAGGATAGTCTAAATATAAATTAATCAAGAACATAAGGACTTGGCAGTATTTTATTAGAAAAATAAAAGCAATACTCAAATAAACAGAAAAATACAAGCCCGACCGAAATAAACACTGAATAAAAAATCAGTCTCCAACCTTTCGGAGGAGAATAAAGAACTAGACTGCAACCTGTAAAATGGACGCACAATTTATGCCAGAATAAACCTTCGTCTTCAAATGACAAACCACAAGAAGAAACCTACACCAGAACCTCTATGAATGGGGCCTGAAGCTCTGCCCAAGTCTTTCCATCTAAACCAAGCTTGCTCGAGCACAATCCGACCAACTACATCTACGAGCTCACGCCACCGCCTCTAACCTCGTCGGCTGCCCTCACACCACCAATGCTCCAGGTCATCAGACTCAAAATTGTTCTTAGTATTGAAGAGCATTGATACAATCCATCAGAAGGCGTTTCCAGAAGCTGAAACTGAAGCATTGATGACCAAGCTAAAACTGCCACATTGAAGAACATTGAAGTTGAAGCAGTAACATACCTGAAGAATGAAGATTTAGCGTTTTTTATTTTAATGTAAGAGTCAGTTATGAGACTCCTTTCCCTATATATATATCATGATGTATGCTTGAAAAATAATAAGAAGAAGTTGAGAATATTTTCCATCCAAAAAATTTTTTCCCTGTTTTTTCCTTTCTTTGTCCGTGTCTCCATCCTGAGCACCCTAACAGTGGTGTGAGTGCAGGCAAAAACTTACACGCCATTAGTTTTTTTATTTTCTCCACATTTGAGAGTGTTTGGCAATCATTTACATCATATGGCGACTTCCAATCAGCTATTCTCATACTCCCAATCAGGGGTCCCTCTCTTTGAAGGTGACCACTTTGATTCTTGGCGCACACACATGCGTCTCCTTTTATTTTCTCAAGGATTATGGGACGTCGTCGAAAAAGGTGTCAGAGAAACTACTCCAGCCTCCTCCAACGAAACGTCAGATGCTGCAGCTGCACGCACCAAACAGGCGGCAGAAGATTGCAAGAACGATGCTAAGGCACTCTTGTACATCCATCAAGGTGTCAGCAAACAACTTTACCCGCGCATCATGGGAGCAGCTACATCAAAGGCTGCTTGGGAGATCTTGAACACAAAATTTCGAGGATCTACTAAGGTAATTGCTGTAAAATTACAACACCAATGGTGTCTTTTGATACTTTGTTCATGAAAGAGCCGGAGACAATCCAAGAATTCATCTCCTGAGCCATGAACATTGTAAATCAAATCAAAAGCCTTGGTGATGCCATGGAGGATAGTAAAATTGTCTCTAAACTACTTCGAAGTTTACCAACCAAATTCGATCCGATTGTCACCGCAATTGAAGAGTCCAAAGACCTTCAAATCCTTTCCATGCCCAAGCTTTTGGGCTCATTACAGTCTTTTGAAGACCGATTCAAGAGACATGACACATCTCTTGAGCAAGCTTTCCCCTCTAAGGCCCACATCAACAAATCCTCTCCACATCGATCACCCTCCTTCAACATGTATAGAGGGGGAGGGAGAGGGAGAGGGAGAGGTAGAAGAAGTGAGTATAAGCAACACCATGATTTTCTGCAAAAATCTCAAGAAAGACTAAGGTAATTTTTGTAATTTATGCAAAAAGAGTAATCATCAAACTGAGGATTGCTACTTTAAGTGCAAAAGGTGCAAGAGGGCAGCCCATTTTGACAAAGATTGTTGGTTCTAAAACAAGGAAGAGGGCAAAGTCAAAGAAGAAGCAAAAGCAACATAAGTAAATGAGCTGATTTTCCTTACCAAGATGCATACTGACGGTGATAAGGAGCACATCTGGCTAATAGATAGTGGATGTTCCAATCATATGGCCCACTCCAAGGCATCTTTTTCAGAGCTTGATGAAACTTTCCATTCAACTGTCATGTTGGGAGATGGGAAAGAGCTAAAGACTGAAGGCAAAGGTATGGTACCAGTCAACACACTCTCAAGCGAGTCTATTGTTATACAAGATGTTTATTTTGTTCCTACTCTATCACAAAATCTTCTAAGTGTTGGACAACTACTAAGGAAGTGGCTCACCCTTACTTTCACCAAGGAGCAATGCAACATTTATAAAGATAAGCAATGCATATTTGTCTGTAAACATGACTCACAATAAAATGTTCCCAATACAATTAAACTCATCTCCTGAAGCAGTATTTCTCAGCACTGCCAAAGATAAGTCAATCTTATGGTACAAATGCTTTAGGAATCTAAATTTTAGATATTTGCAATCTCTTCAACATAAGCAAATGGTGTATGAGCTGCCAAAAATAAAGCCACAAGAGGAAGTTTGTGAAGTATGTGCACTGGGTAAAAGTCACAGACTGGCCTTTACCACTTCATCTTCCTAGAGAGAATCTCTACCTCTTGCATTGATCCACACTGTGTTAGATTATCTAATTTGATTCAACCCATGTTAGTCTATTATGGTGATCAGTATAAGGAGGTGACTCGATATGTTCAAGTGTGACAAGTGGTTTCAAGTAAGATCGAGGTTTTAGTCCAGATCCTCTAGATGGGAGGATGGACGGCCTAGATCATTCAGGGTTTCTCCTTGTGGCCCTGGATTGGGGTATTAATAGGGATTAAAAACCCATCTCAAAGAATCCCATCTGGTTCGTTTTCTTCTCCCCAAAGTCCAGAAGCCACATATAGGAGATCGCGCTAGGGTTCGTGCGATATCCCCTTCCGTTCGGCGTCCTTCTTCTCGCGAGATCAGCACACGCGACTCCTCCTTCTCCGGTGACGTCAACGTACGCGACTCCCCTTCCCTCCGATGACGTCAAGCGAGAGGAACTCGCTGAGCCCCGACCCTTTCTCCTGGAGGTGCTCCGCCCGAGCCCGACTCAGCCTGCGCCGCTCGTCCCTTCGACATCGGCCTCTTCCTGGAGGTGCATTGCCCTAGCCCTGCTCAGTTCTGGAGGTACTCTGTTTGAGTCCTACTCGTCAAAGCCGATCGTCCAAAAGTAGACTAATGGCTGGAGGTATAAACCCCTATACTCGATCTCTATTTTCTGCTGCGATATCTAGTTCTTACATTTGGTATCAATGCTAATATAGGAGTTTCACATCCGGGCTTTTCATCAAAATCTGTGGAGATTTCTTCCAAAACCAGTGATGTGTTTTTTCTTTCAAAATCTGAGTAGATTTCTTCCCAAAAATTGTGATGTTTTTTCCAAAAAATTTGTGGCGATTTCTTCCAAAATCAGTGAAGTCTACTTTGTTGGATGCTCAATGTTGCGTTCTAAGGATTGTGATGGTTGTTCGTTGCCTTGCTCTGGGATTGATGTAATATTTTTTCATTTTTATGTAATTTTAATTCTAAAATTTGGATTGTAATAAAGGCAACGAACAATCATGCACTCTTGACCTGAATCCGATTTCATGCACATCCGTGGATTGTTGGAGAGATCAACATATGAAGGTTCTTGTGCGCTGTGGTCTTGGCCTTGCTTGTTTCTTTTCCGGTGCGGCTATGAAGGTGCTAGGACAATGCTAGGAGAATCCTACTGCATCAAGCTTTTAGCGGACTAATGTTGCTGATCCAGCCTTCGGTCTTGAAAGCATCGTTGTTGGAAATCGGATTCGGGTTCTCTATTGTGATTGAGCTCCAATTTTTTCTTTTGATGTTTAAGTTTAGTGCACTAAAATTAGATTATAGTTTGCTGATCGTCTCAGGAATGGCCAAAGCATTCTGACAAGCCCAGCAAAATGATTTTATAGGGATTGCACTATGAGGTGCTTTTAAAATCACTATCTAATTTTTGCACGTTGCGATTAGATTTCTTTTGTTAGAAATTACCTGGCCTCACAGGGAAGTAATTTATAACCTTTGAAATTTAATTAGGATATAGCGGCAAGCAAATACCAAGATTTATGGGGTCCCCATGCCCATAGGTACGAGATTCCATTAATTCTGGTATTTCCCTTTCTGGCTATATATTTATATCAATAAAGTAAGATAAAAATCCAATGTGATAGCGGTCTCTGCCCACAGGAAGACTGGATTCTTATCATTAGCAATTAATATGGGTTAATTGCTAAATTAAAATTTTCATTCACATGCTACAAAATTGTCTTATATTATTTCGTTGTTTTGTAAATTAATAGTAAGCATGTGGTTTTATGGCTTTTGCAGTTTTTAACACCGTAATAGACCCAACTCAATTCATCCCCACTCTCTCCCGGGACAATTATAAAATATGGAAAGATAGGTGCTTCTAGTCTTAGGGTGCATGGATTTAGACCTGGCTCTTCGCACGGAGGAGCCAGCTATCCCTACGGAGCAAAGCTCTACAGTTGACCGCACCTTATACGAGCGATGGGAGAGATCCAATCGTCTCAGTATGATGGTAATCAAGACCCACATTAGCCAGAGCATAAGGGGATCCATCCCCGAATGTGAAACTGCTAAAGAACTAATGGGGGCCATTGATGAGCAGTTTGTTAGCTCCAATAAAGCTCAGGCCCACACCCTAATGGCAAAGCTCTGTTCCATGAAGCTTAAAGGAACATAAAGCGTAAGGGGACATATTATGGAAATGAGAGACATAACTGCTCAGTTGAAGACATTAGATGTTGATTTTTCAGAGTCTTTCCTGTTCCATTTTATCTTGACCTCCTTGCCTACTGACTACACTGCTTTTAAGGTGTCTTATATGACACATAAGGAAAAGTGGTTAGTCAATGAGTTCTTGAACATGTGTGTTCAAGAGCAGGGCAGACTCAAGCAAGAGAAATTAGAATCAATTAATCTTGTGTCTCACAAGAAAGGACAGTCCTACAAGCCTAAGGGTGATCCAAAGGAGAAAGGCAAAGTGGTAGCAGGTTCCATAAAGAAACTGGATAACCAAAAGCTATCAACTTGTTTTTTCTGCAAGAAAAAGGGTCATATGAAGAAGGACTGCCATAAGTATAAGGCATGGCTCACGAAAACTGGAGGTATGATATCTTTAGTGTGTTATGAATCAAATTTTGTGAATTTTCATAATTTTCATAGCACATGGTGGATTGACTCAGACTCTACAATCCATGTCTCTACTGTCATGCAAGGGTTTCAAAGTCTAAGGAAACCAGTGATGGAGAACTCTGCGTCTATTCGGGGAATAAGATGTCGTCTTCTGTTGAAGGTGTTGGGACATACAGGCTCGTCCTAAAGACTGGATACATTTTGGATCTGGAGAAGACTTTTTATATTCCAAGTTTTTCTAAAAACTTAGTATCTGTATCTAGACTTGCGCCTACAGGCTTTAATTTTCAGTTTAAAGACACTTATTTCCTAATTATGAAAGATTCAGTTATTGTTGGCTCTGGTATTTTGACAGATGGTTTATATAGTCTAGATCTAGATTTCAATTAAATGCAATCACTCACTACAACGCGTGATAATAGTAGCAGCATAAATGTGAAAAATAATCATTCTTCTAGTTTATGGCATAGGAGATTGGGTCACATGTCCATAGAGCGCCTTAAAAGGTTGGTGAAAGAAGGTGTCATTCAGACACTTGACTTCACTGATTTTGGAACTTGTATAGGTTGCATAAAAGGAAAGCAAACCAACAAGTCCAATAAAGGAGCTAGAAGAAGTGATGCAAAACTAACGCTGATTCACATTGATATGTGTGGACCATTTACCACCCCATGTATGCATGGTCAAGTGTATTTCATTACTTTTATTGACGATTTTACAAGATACATGTAGCTATACCTTCTGAATGACAAATCTGAAGCACTCGATGCATTCAAAGTCAATAAGGCAGAGGTAGAGAAACAATCTAGCTTGCGTATAAAAATTGTAAGATTCGATAGGGGTGGTGAATATTATGGTAGCTTCACAGATGGAGGCCAAAGACCTGGTCCATTTGCTAGATTCCTTCAGGAACGTGGAATCATAGCTCAATATACGATACCTGGCACACCACAACAAATGGTGTAGCTGAAAGGAGGAATCGTACACTGATGGGCATGGTACTCAGAAGCATGAAAAGTGTCTCAAATCTCCCTTCTCACATGTGGAGTGAAGCCTTGAAAACAGCTGTGTATATTTTAAATAGGGTTCCATCCAAGTCGGTTCCTAAAACACATTTTGAGTTATGGAATGGATGGAAGCCCAGTTTGAACCATGTGCACATATGGGGCTGTCAAGTAGAGGTTAGGGTGTATAACCCACATGAAAAGAAGCTAGACCCAAGAACAATCAGTGGTTTTTTCATTGGTTATGATGAAAAATCCAAGGGTTATAGGTTTTATTGTCCCTCTCAGATGCTTAAAGTCGTAGAAGCAAGGAATGCCAATTTTTTTGAGGAATCTAACACTGATAAAAGCAGTTCTCATAAAGTTGTGATAGAAGAGGTGGAGGAGACTGCACCTTCAGGTAGTGGTGTTGAACTTGGTGGGCTCATACCTGTTGTGGCTCAACACCTACCTATTCAGATCCCAACTTATGAAGGAGTGATCGATGATACTCCTATCCAGAACTCTCATGAAGATGTGGCTAGTGAAGCAGTCATTCAGGAACCACCAACAGTGGAGACTGCACCACAACCACTTGATCAATCAGATTTAAGGACATCTTCAAGAGTCAAAAGGTTGGCTATTCCATTTGATTATGTAGTATACTTGCAAGAGATCGACTACATGTCTGGACTCAATCAAGACCCCATCACCTTTCCAGAGGCCATGAGCCGCACATATTCTGAAAAATGGTGTGAAGCTATGATGGATGAATTAAACTCAATGACAAACATTCAAGTATCGGAAATAGTAGAATTACCAGACGGTTTTTGTGCTGTAGGTTCCAAATGGGTCTACAAGACTAAAGTTGATACCTCTGGTAATATCGAACGATATAAGGCAAGACTTGTTGCCAAAGGTTTCCTTCAAAAGGAGGACATTGATTACCATGACACCTTCTCTCTGGTTTCTAAGAAGGATTCACTGAGGATTATCATGGCAAGTAGCTCATTTTAATTTGGAGCTGCATCAAATGGATGTCAAAACGACATTCCTAAATGGGGAAATTGAAGAGGATGTATATATGAATCAGGCTGAAGGATTCATTTCAGAGAAAGGCCACAACCTCGTGTGAAAATTAAAGAAATCAATATATGGGCTAAAACAGGCCTCACGACAATGGTATATAAAGTTCCATAATGACATTACCTCATTTTGTTTCGAGGAAAACATTGTGGACCAATGTATATACATCAAGGTGTGTGGGAGCCGATTCATGCTATTAGTCCTGTACGTTGATGATATTTTGCTGGCAAGCAATAACTTGGGAATGATAAGGGAAACTAAACAATTTCTCTCTCAAAATTTTGACATGAAAGACTTAGGGGAGGCTTCTTATGTCATAGGAATTGAGATACATAGAGATAGATCTAGAAAGATCTTGGGGTTATCTCAGAAGGCCTATGTCAACAAAATTTTGGAAAGGTTTAATATGAGAAATTGTTCTAGTACTATAGCTCCTATAGTAAAGGGTGACAAATTTAGTTTGTCACAATGTCCCAAGAATTCTCTGGAATTGGAGTCCATGGAAAACATTCCATATGCATCTGCGGTTGGCAGCTTGGTCTATTTAGATGTTTGCACTAGACCAGACATTGCATTCGTTGTGGGGATGTTAGGTAGATATCAAAGTAACCCTAGGATAGAGCACTGGACAGCTGTTAAGAAAGTCATGCGATATCTCCAGGGTACAAAGAATTACATGCTTACATATAAAGAGTCCGATCATCTGGATTTGGTCGGATACACAGATGTAGACTTTGTCGGCTGCCAAGACTTGATGAAGTCAACTTCTGGCTACATTTTCATGTTGGCCAGTGGTGCAGTAGCTTGGAAGAGTACCAAGCAGACTCTTATTGTATCCTCGACCATGGAGGCAGAGTTCATTGCATGTTATGAAGCAATGAAACAAGCATTGTGGTTGAAGAATTTTACTTCAGGGCTTAGGTGATGGATATAATTCCTAAGCCAATAAAGCTTCTTTGTGATAATGCAGCAACAGTGTTCTTTGCCAAGAACAATAAAAAAGCGGGAGCCGCAACAAGCACATCGATATAAAGTTTTTGGTGGTTAGAGAAAATGTAAGGGAGGGTAAGATCATCATTGAGCATATAGGCACACTGCTTATGGTAGCAGATCTCATGACTAAAGGGCTCCCACCTAAGTTGTACAAAAGTCATGTTGACAGAATTGGAATTGTGGGTTCATTTGATGATTAGGTAGTCATGATATTTATTGTAACTCTCCTTTTCGATTTAATGCAGCATTTTAGTCCTTTTTATCTCTTTGTGCACACTAAAGTAATACTAGAGATCACATATTTTATTAAAGAGTGGGAGCACCCACTCATAAGAATCGACACCACATAAAGTGCTTGATAAGATTGAATGATTATAATGTAATTGCGGAAGGAAAGTATCTACCTTGTAAGGTACAACCGCCGCAGTTCATGTAGTTGTGACGTCCTATACAAGTATAAAGACGTCACATAAGGTTTCGGCCAAGAGTCACTGTTATTTTGTATTATTATGTATGGCCATACGAAAGGTTTTTTTCTGTTGTTCACTATCACCCTACGAGTCTAATGCTCTTTTACTATTATAGAACAAAATAATTATTTTTTAAATAATAAGGGGATTTTCCACGTGTTGAATCAAGTGGGAGAATGTTAGATTATCTAATTTGATTCAACCCGTGTTAGTCTGTTAGGGTGATCAGTATAAGAAGGTGACTTGATATGTTCAAGTGTGACGAGTGGTTTCAAGTAAGATTGAGGTTTTAGTCCAGATCCTCTAGATGGGAGGATGGACGGCCTAGATCATTCAGGGTTTCTCCTTGTGACCCTGGATTGGGGTATTAATAGGGATTAAAAACCCATCTCAAAGAATCCCATCCGATTCGTTTTCTTCTCCCCAAAGTCCAGAAGCCGCATATAGGAGATCGTGCTAGGGTTCGTGCGATATCCCCTTCCGTTCGGTGTCCTTCTCGCGAGAGCAGCGCGCGCGACTCCTCCTTCTTTGGCGATGTCAGCGTACACGACCCCCCTCCCCTCCGACGAAGTCAAGCGAGAGGAACTCGCTGAGCCCCGACCTTTCTCCTGGAGGTGATCCGCCCGAGCCCTGCTCAGCCTGCGCCACTCCTCCCTCCGACATCGGCCTCTTCCTGGAGGTGCATTGCCCGAGCCCTACTCAGTTCCCGGAGGAGCTCCGGCCGAGCCCTGCTTGCCCTCTTCCTGGAGGTGCATTGCCTGAGCCCTGCTCAGTTCTTGGAGGTACTCCGTTCGAGTCCTACTTATCAAAGCCGATCGTCCAAAAGTAGCGTAATGGCTGGAGGTATAAACCCATATACTCGATCTCTATTCTCCGCTGCGATATCTAGTTCTTACACGCTGACCTTTGGGGGCCAACTCATGTCCCCTCACTCTCGGGTATACATTATTACATATGTTTTGTTGATGATTATTCCAGGATGTGATGGATTTACTTCCTTAGACAAAAGTTCCAAGCCTTCAACAAATTTACAGATTTCAAGAAGGAGGTGGAGATAGAGAGCAATTTTCACATCAAAAAGCTGAGAACGGATCGTGGGGGAGAATTCATGAGTGAAGAATTCCATACTTTCTGTAGACAGGAAGGTATTAAGAGGGAAATGACGACCAGTTACACACCTGAGCAAAATGGTGCGGTGGAGCGATGCAATCGAACTATCATCGAGATGGCCCGCTCATTACTGAGACAACACCAAATGCCAAAATCCTTTTGGGCTGAAGCAGTCCACACTGTTGTTTACATATTAAATAGATCACCTACCCAGAGTTTGAATAACCAGACTCCATATGAAGTATGGTATAAGCGCAAGCCACTGGTAGATCATCTAAAGGTGTTTGGGAGCCTTACATACAAGCATATTCCAAAAGAAGAAAGAAAGAAGCTTGATGAGAAGGCACAACAAACAATTCTAGTTGGATATAGCTCAGATTCAAAGGCTTACCGACTTTTTGATCCAATATCTAACAAACTACTAGTATCTAGAGATATACTAGTTGATGAAAACAGGACCTGGGAGTGGAAGGCACAGTTGGATTAGAAGCCCTGTTCTTCTCTGCCGATTACTGATCTCACAGAGTTTCAGTCATCCATGACAGAGGATGAATCCTTGGTTGTTTCTCCCACTGAAGAAGACATGGATCTGGACTCATCATTTCCAAGAAGGTACAGATCTCTTGCAGAAATTTATAGTGGTAATGAATTTGCTCTCTACTGCCAGGAACCAGAAAGTTATTATCAAGCCTCAACCATTCCAGCATGGATTGAAGCAATGCATGAGGAAATACATATGATTGAAAAAATCAAACATGGGCGCTGGTTGAAAGACCTGCAAATAAACAGATTGTTGAACTCAAGTGTGTTTTCAAGACAAAGCTCAATGAACAAGGAGATATTCTTAAACACAAAGCTCGCCTTATTGCAAAAGGGTATGTACAAAAAGCTGGTATTGAATTTACTGAAACATTTGCACCAGTGGCTAGAATGGAAACAATTAGAACACTCCTTGCCATAGCTGCTCAAAAACATCTCCTTGTCCACCAGCTAGATGTCAAGACGACATTTTTAAATGGAGACTTAGTAGAAGAAGTCTTTGTCCAACAACCTGAAGGTTTTGAAAAACCAAATGAAAGGCACAAGGTTTACAAGTTACATAAAGCCTTGTATGGTTTAAAACAAGCTCCAAGAGCTTGGAACTCAAAAATTGATAGTTACCTCATCAAAAATAAGTTTACTAAAAGCCTTAGTGAACCTTCTTTATATATCAAAGCGTATTCCAACAACCATTATATCCTCATGAGCCTCTATGTTGATGATCTAATTTTTATTGACATTAAAGATGAGATTGTCACTGATTTTAAAAACATTATGATGACTGAATATGAGATGAGTGATCTAGGGCTCATGAAGTTCTTCCTTGGCCACCAAATCCATCAAATTCCAGGTTGAATTACTATCAACTAGGAAAATTATGTTGAAAGACTCTTAGAAAATTTTCAGATGAAAGATTGTAATCCTACCACAACTCCCATGATTACTAGAAACAAGCTACGACATTCTGATGAGCAAAATCAAATGTCAGAAAATGATTATCGAAGCCTTGTTGGATCACTGATCTATCTAACAAATTCTTGACCAGACATCAAAAATGCAGTCAACATTGTCTCCATGTTCATGAGTAAACCATCCTCTTAGCATTGGCAAGCAACAAATATGATATTACGGTATTTGAAGGGGAATATTAAGATGGGACTGATATATGAAGCAGAGAAGGAGGAAGACTGCATTCTCACTAGATACACAGACATCGATTGGGGAGGTGCAGTAGAAGATAGGAAGAGCACATGAGGATATGTCTTTTTCTTAGGGGATAATCCAATCTCCTGGGCCTCACGAAAATAGATGGTGGTCGCTCTATCTACGGCTGAAGCCGAGTACATAGCAGCATGTAATGCAACATGTGAAGGTGTATGGCTCATAAAGCTGCTACAAGATTTGAGGTTTCTGAAACCAGTTCATCCCACCAAGATCTGGTGTGACAATCACTCTGCCATCAGCATTACTAAAAATCCCGTGTTACACAACCGCACAAAGCACATTGAGCTTAAATATCATTTCTTAAAGGAGTTGGGGCGCGTTTGGTTGAGCTTATTTGCTCCGGTGCGGAATGGACAAAACAGAGGTTGGACAATAAGCAGTGTTTGGGTCGGTTTTTGTCTAAAACGGAGGTTGGACAATAACTGGCGTTTCTTCTTATGAGCCAGACGCGGGATTAGGCTCCAGTTCACCGCACGAAATCACATCTCCCTCTCGATGCCCTAACCCATCCGCGAGCGACGCTTCATCGTCGTCGATTCTTCTGCTTCCAGCGATTCGTCCTCACCGATCCCGCGAGCTTCCAACGATTCCTCCTCGCTAGTTCCTCGCTTGCGGCGATTCCTCCTCACTGGTTCTTTGCGCCTCCTCCTTGCCGGTCTCCTCTTCACCGATCCAGATCTCCTAGTCGGCGGTTTCCTGTTGAGCTTCACTTTGGTGGTGAGCTTCCACTATGACGACGAGCTTCCAGTTCGATATTCCCGCTCTCGATCCACCGCCTACTGCTGTGACAGGTACTAGTTTCATTATCTCGTTACCCCTTCATCCATTGATCCATCATTTACAACTTCTAGTTTTAAAAAATCAGATTGGTATGATTTGTGTATTTGAGAGTTTGATTTGATTTCTGACTTCAGCAAACACAAAGAAGAGTGTTGTATGAATGCATTTGTGTTTGTGGGTATGTGTTTTTTTGTTACCAAACAAAATTTTCAAAATTGTATTTTAATAAGCACTAAAAACTCCATTTGACCCAAACAGTTTATATGACAAAACTCTATTTCTCAGAAACAGCTCTTTTTCAAAACTCCATTTCAAATCAGCAACTTTTCATCAGCAACAGCCCAACCAAACGCACCCTTAGTAGAGAAGGGAGGGCTCGAAATCTGTTTCTATCCAACCATCGAACAGTTGGCAGACATTCTAACCAAACCTTTACCAGCTGCAAGATTCATGGAGTTAAGGAGCAAGCTGAAGATTTCTGATGTTCAAGGGGGAGTATTGAAGAGCATTGATACAATCCATAAGAAGGCGTTTCCAGGAGCTGAAACTGAAGCATTGAAGACCAAGCTAAAACTGCCACATTGAAGAACATTGAAGTTAAAGAAGTAACGTACCTGAAGAATGAAGATTTAACGTTTTCTATTTTAATGTAAGAGTCAGTTATGAGACTCCTTTCCCTATATATATATCCTGATGTATACTTGAAAAATAATATGAAGAAGTTGTGAATATTTTCCATCCAAAAAATTTCTTTCCTGTTTTTTTGTTTCTTTGTCTTTGTCTCCATCGTGAGCACCCTAACACTTAGCGTTGATTCAGGAACCTCTACCACCGAAGCAATTCACAAGCTGTTTTTGGTTCCATTGTACAACCAACATTCTTCATTTTATGACATAATATATAATTATTATACCACATATATCTATCTATATATATATTACATATGATTCTATATATGCATTATATATATAGAGAGGGAGAGGGCGAGAGGGCGGTTCATGTGCGAAGAGCCAACTGTGCGAAGATGCCCCTTGCGCCGTCCGATTGGGTATTGTAGCTACCCAATCAGACGGCACAGAGCTTCACATCGCGGCGGTCGGCCACCGGCCGCCCGGGGTTCAGCGGCGGCCATGCCGATGAATCCCGGGCGGCCGGTGGCCGGCGAGCCCGCATCCACCGGCCGCGGCAATGTATATATATACACACACATTCTTGGCTACAAAATGCATATATTACTTGCCTAATTCCAACATGTATTCTGGGAGAACGAGCTCTTTATTAAGATTAAGAAAGCTTTAGCTTATATATTCCAAACCCAATATATATATACATATATATATATACATATACATATACATATATATACATACATATATATATATACATATATCTATACACACATATATATATATATCTATGTATTTATGATTTTATATATACAAAAACATTTCGGGGGCGGGTGAAGTATTTATGATTTTATATATACAAGCTCCGTTTCGATCCACCGCCTCCGCCCTCCGGTTCGAAATCCATGTTTGCACCCGCCGGGAGAAACGCCACCGCCACGCCAAATAAAGCCTAAACATCAACCCAAAATTGAACGAAAATACACCTAGAACCTTCTCTTGGGAATTCAATCAAACACTTTGTGAGCATGTGAAACAAATTACCTTGAAATGAAGCAACAAATGCAATATCGAACGGCACGGGCCTCCGGCCCTACGTTAGTGCAATCAGCGGGCTTCGCCCACCCCGACTGACTTCACCCGCCCCCGAAATATTCTATGTATTTATGATTTTATATATTATCCCCCCAGCTCCTGCATGATTGATCTCCTGCAAATAAACTTAAATATAAAGTCTCAATGTGAATCAAACCCAAATATTCATCCAAAAAATATACAAAATGACAAAAACAAATTTGATGTTTTTAATTTTTTATCTCCCATCCAAAATCATTAGAAGGGGGAGATCCGTAAGAAATAACCCAAACAATAAGATTTAGTTTAAAAATGAAGAATTTAGTCAATTTACAAAATTATTTATGAACAACAGAGTAAAAAAATGAAAATTAAAGGCTGTTAAATGTGAGAAAACTCTCATTACCATTCAAATCTGAAGAAATTACCTAACCAAATTCATAAACAAACAACCCCTTCAGTAAGCTCACCTCAAAGAAGATATGTATTTTTGATCTCACGCTATTCGCAGACCACGATACTTCTTTTTAATATATCATAGATATATAAATATATATAGTATTAAAAAGAAGTATGAGATGATTTTTTAAAGTTATGAATTTAAAAGCCATTGGATACATCATGACCGTCCATCAAAGCTGAGATTGTCTCCCCCAGATATGAAATCAAAAATAAATCTCGATAGCTATCATTACTCTCTCTCCTTATTCCCGCTCCCAGCAAAAAAGTGGAAGTGCCCGGCCCTGGCAACTGCTGATCGCTCCTCTCGCAACTGCTGGATCAGCGACAAATGGGGAGGGCAGACCGACTGGAATTGCGATTCGGCCGGAAGAGGGGAGAAGCTCGGAGGAAATGGCAACCTGGGCTCGATTCATTCACCTGGACGAGATTTCGGGGAAGGCATGCCTCGATACCATGGAGATTTTTATTGGGAATGGGCTCGTTGGCGTCTTGCAATTGGTCGAACTAGGTTATATATGGATCGACGTTTTCTTCTTCGCGGAGGCAGGAGCTTCATCTTGCTAGCTTCTCCCCTTCTTCTTCGACAACATCTTCTCTCTCTCCCAGGTTTATGAAACCCTAATATGGATGGGTCGTGAGTTTGGTAAGCTCCAAATTAGCTTTGTTTATGTTGGGAGAGCATGGACGTCGGTTGGGTGATAGGGAGGAATCAGGAGTGCCAAATCTCATTCTCTTGATTTCATGGTAAATCCTAACTCTATCTTATAATTATGATGATCTATTGATCACTCATTTCAATTAAGTTTCAGCACAAGAGAGTTATACTACGAAATTAAGTACTCTCTCTTTCTCTCTCACACCCTCTCTCTCTCTCTCTTACAAATAATATGCCATTTCACTTCTCATGCATCGGACATTGACACCATAGCTCTTCCCCACCTCCCCTCTTCTTCTGCTCTCTCTTCCGTCCTCTTCTCAATTCCCCCCCAAATTCAACTGATTAATTTTTTCTTCCCACTCAAATTCAACTGATTAATTTTTTCTACTACATTTTCTTACACAAATGTTCTTGAAATACCATAGAACTTGAGATTATTACACTTCATTGATGTAGGAAATTAATTTCTTTGCAATTCATATACAACTCATGGCTGTACAAATTGCCCTGTAGATGTCAATTATATATAACTTTACTTGAATATTTTTTGAGCTAGCTTTTGCAGTCGCTTTGAGAGTCAGCTGTGCTCTGATGCTTTCTTTGATTTTGCTTGCTTACTGTATATATGATATTAAATTAATTCACATATTGTTACTCAGGAATGCTTGGTTCTTGCATGTCATGGCATGGATAAAAACTATTAATTTACAGGTGGAGAGGAGTATATATGAAGGAGAGATGATTATTAGTATGTGGGTGATTATTAGTATGTCAAATGCCCCCCTCGAATGTCGCCCACCACGATCAATGCCGCCCGCTACGATCAATGTCACCCGCCACGACCAATGTCGCCTGCCAGGACCAATGTCACCCCACATGACCAATGTCGCCCCACACGACGAATGACGCCCCCACATGACCAATGATGCCCCCCCCCCACGACCAATGTCGTCCCCCACAAAAAATGTTGCCCCCCACGACAAATGTTGCCCCCCCACGACTATTGTCGCCCCCACGACAAATGTCGCCCCCCCAGAAAAATGTCGCCCCCAAGACAAATGTCGCCTTGGATCGGGCCGGAGGCCCGTGCCTGTCACTCGTGTGTGTGTGTATTCCTTTTTTTATAAAGGGAGGGAGAGAAATATTAATTTCAAACCAAATCAATCCCCACAAACAACACTTTGATTCATATTTCATAACCACCGTGTGCATGAAGCATCATCTACACTAGCCATCAATCTTCATGGATAATTGCCTCAAATCTTAGGGCAACAACCAACTCGCTGCAAGTCGACTCTATCTCCGCTTTGGAGGGCTTATGGGATGTCGAAGCACCTGGATTGCAAAAGTTGACTCGATGAACCCAATTCACAAAAGGGCAGTCCATTGACCATCTCAGTTATCTGTCATGTCACCCGTATAAATAATGGGTGAACTACTTCACACTTTGTTATCCATCATCAGGTATAGACTACCAAACTATGCAGCCTTCATGTGCACGATGCACCCACGTGTCATCGTAAAAACTCCATCTCTCGTCATAAAACTGCAACACTAAAGTCCAATATACCCAATGAAATCAGATTCTCGCACAGCTTGGGCACTATCCTCTCAAGCCTACGCACCCCTATCATGCGTACATATTGTTGGAACCAGGAAACCAGTTCACAAAGTTCGGCCGAAAGGGTAACCAGAGGTTACTATTCGTGTTGTCTAACACTATGAACCCGATGTCAAGAGAGATGATTTACGAGAGCTGAAGATTGGACTGCCTATAAACAAGACTCACGAGCTGCACGAAAAGGTCCCTCCACACACCCGAAAGTATAAAGGAACTTTCCCTCTTAAAACCAAGACTGCCCTAGGCACAAGGAAAACACGATCTTGACAGAAGTGGAACCTTGGGGGAGGGGGTCTAGCACGTCTTTCATGTGTGCTCTGGGATCCTATTTATAGGCAATCCAGACTTGTGGTTTTTGTGGTCTGAAAATATTCGTTCCCACTAAATACTGGATCTGTCATGTTGCAATACTATGGGTAAGTTGATTGAGGTCGCCATGAATGATCTCTTGCATTGTTTTAAATGTCCTCTGACATGTCCGACATGTCTCCCGACATGTCGTTTTTTAGGGCAAAACGATATGTTTTTCTAAAAAATGTAGATTATGTCCTTTTGTAAAATATAGGCCGACATGTCCGATTTTTTCCGATATATCGACCGACACGATTTTTAAATATATCGTCCGCTATTTTATTTTATGTTATATTAACAGACTAGCAACATATGTTTAAATCTCCTATAAATATTATATTATGTATGTTTAAATCGATTAGACTTATCGTTTTAATTTTTTTAACATTTTATTCTTACAACCAATTTTGTATAATTGTTTTACAATTTTTTAATTTCATAGTACAAAAAATATGAAAATATTTTATACATTTATTACAAAAATATGAAAATATTTAAATCCTCTTTATTTGCAATAAACTTATTATTATCGTAATAAAATTATTGTACTATTAAATATATTTTACAATGTATCATTTTGTATTTATTAATAATATTTTATCTTAGATACTATTCGATTTTACTTCGTAATATAAATGACTCATTTTTATCTATTTGTTATATTGTTTTTCTATTTTTATAAGATATAATTATAGTTAGTATACATAAAAATAAAAATTTTATTTATAAGACATGAAAATCCGATATTTTAAAATATCCCCGACATGTCTCCGACTTCCGACTTTCGACATCCGACATTTAAAAACTCAATCCGATATGTCGCCGACATCCGATATTTAAAACATTCTCGTGAGATCATCCCTAGTGATATGAGCTCATTGGAGAGCCTTGAGTGGTCTCGCCTAAGGACCTCGTTTGGCCGATCTCAAGAGGATCTCACTAGCGAGATGGTCGGCATGCGTTGTTAGGCCTTGGTTATCTTCTTCATATCATTGGTGATGCTATTCTTCTTGGTCAACGGTCAATTTCCTGTTGTCATGGGCTTATAATTGGGCTTAGTCCTCCCTCAGTGAATATGGGTTGTAGACAATCTCTGCTCTTTGTGAGCTTATTTAGAGCTTGGAAAGGCTCATCCATCCGTTATTTGGCGAGTTGTATCTTCCTCATTGACTATGCAAGTTAACGGGTCGCAAGTTTTCTGTCTCTATAAATAGTGGTTGGGGACTCCGCGTCGTTAACCTCGATTGAAGGCTATTGAGATGGATTCCACGTCAGCAAAGGTAGCTGCAAAATTTGTCTCTTTCCTCGCCACCCTCAAAGTGTGCCCATCTCACCAAGATTAAAAGTGCGATAAGATGGAAAATAGTGACATGAAGAGAAAGATAACCTCCACCTCACCGACGAACGAACCATCTTGCGGTGATGGTGGGACATCGACTAAGGGAGGAGTGCCTCCCAAAAGGCATGAGCTGAATGTAACACCCCAGGTTTCGCTGAGTTGGCTTCGCTCAAGCTGCTTCTCGAGAAATGAAAGGCAGGGGTCAAGTTTCTCGAGAATTTAAATGCAGGGTCAAGCTGTTTCTCGAGAAATGAAGGCAGAGATCAAATTTTTCCGAAAAATGCAGGGTCAAACTACTTCTCGAGAAACAGCTACTTCTCGAAAAATGCAGGGATCAAGTTTCGTCGAACGGAGTCTGACGAAGAGCTAACGTCGGAGTTCGACGAGCGGAGTTCGTCGAACGGAGTTCGACGAAGAGCTAACGCCGGAGTTCGACGAAGGGAGTTCGTCGAACGGAGTTCGATGAAGAGCTAACGCCGGAGTTCGGCGAACGGAGTTCGTCGAACGGAGTTCGACGAAGAGCTGACGTGGGCGTTAACTGGCGGAACCTGTTCCATAAGTAGCGTTTCCTGGACGTCCTATCTATTTGGATCTTGATCCTACGGTCTATATAAGTGCGTCCTAAGGTTTTATTTAGGGCAGAGAAGTTCTATTCTCTTTTCGTTAAGTCCCTTGTGCTTTTGGAGGCGTAGAAGAGAGGTAGGGTTTGGAGGAAGAAGAAGGCTAGATCCGTCATTGTTGGAGCACCAGAGCTCCGTTTGCCGATCCGAGACCAGATCCGTGGAGAGGACTAGAAGACGCTTCTTTCTATCCGTGCCTTTCAACCGATCCATGGCGAGGAAGAGAACTCTTAGGGTAACGACATCTCTCCTCCCAGTTTTAGGATGCGTGCATGACATCTATGCTTTTACTTTCTCTTTTCTGAAATTTTATGGCACCGGATCTCTCAAATGAGAGGTGTTTGGGTCGCCTCGGTTCAAGAAGAACCATCTGGTTGATTGAGTCCGTCCCCAACATAATTTTGCACTAGAGATCCGCTCCATTAGTGGATTAGGCATTTTGGGTGAAGTCGAAATCGTGACCGGAGGTCCGATTCGGTGATGTTGCTTAACATGCATTTTAGGGATTTTGCTAGAAATCCGATGACGGCGAAAACGTCGTATGTGTTGCCCTTATGTTCGTGTGAGAATGAACGCTGGTTTGGAAAGGGTAAATGTTATGTGTATGTGAAGGCGTAGTTTGTCTTTGTGGTCGACTGGCTAGCCCGTGAATGCTTGGATTCATGTGGGGAGAGTGTCCCGGCAAGACAAGTCCCCTTCTGGGCTAACTGACAAGAACAAGTATGCTGGTGCGCCCGTTGGCAAGATGAGCCATGTAAGGGGTGAGGTCCCAGTGGAGTTCTTTTCTTTTGGTTTAGTGATTGTGGTGAGAACAAGTATGCTGATGCGCCCGTTGGCAAGATGAGCCATGTAAGGGGTGAGGTCTCAATGGAGTTCTTGTCCTTGGGCTTGTACGCCTGTGGCGGAATGATAAGTACCTTTGGTTTGTTATGAAATGTTGATGTGTGTTGTTATGTTAGAAGCATACACGCCATAGGGTGCCTTGGGTGAAACCCAGGTTTGCATACATGCTGCATTGCAAGATCCCCTTACTTTTATTGCTCAACATAGAAACGTGGATGATGATTGTGACACTCATGCATGTCGTGTTTATGTTAATATTGTTTATTACATTTGCATACGAAGTGCTGACTTGCAGGGTGATATAGTTCCCCGGGGTCCGCTAGGACGGCCGGGAGGAGGGGTGTTGTTACACCGTTGTTGGTCAGCCAAAGCTGACCCTCGTTATATCGCTCTTTGTGATTTGGATGCAGGGCAAGGATCGCAGGCTGGACCTAGCTCGCCAGCCAGAAAGGCCTAAGCTTCATGAAGTGCACTTTCATGCTTTCTTGTTTGACTATGATGTCTTTCCCTGTTCCGGCTTGCATGCCGAGGTAGCTTAGGATTGCGATGATCTGTTGGACATTTATATGCCCTGTTTTGTCTTTAGTATGAGTTTTGTAAGGCCTTAGGGCCGTAGTACTAATATGTAGATGTGGACAACTTCTGTGGTTTATTTAATGTTTCCGCTGTGTTAGTTCTGAGTTTTGAGATGGCTAGATCTATATCACTTTTTAATACTAAAGCTGTGGCGATTATATGCTGTGGGGTCCCGGCCGGACCTATACTATATTGTTATTGCAGGGGAGGTGTTACAATTTGGTATCAGAGCTAGGTTTGCGTTCTTGTTGAGGTTTAGCGTGTTCGGATCGCGTTAAGAGGTTGTCCACATAGAAGTACCTTGCGGGACCATGAATGTCCTTGCGTTCGAGTCTTGCGAATAGAGTTTGATTTGTTTTTCCTTGCTTATGCTAGGATGGTGGCGACGATGCGGGGATGTCGAGGCGTCAAGAGGAGCCGTCGGCAAGCAGTGCAACGACCCCAGCCCTGGTGAATATGGGTGTGTCCCCGGCAGACTTTTGTCGCATGCTAGCAGAGGCAATGGTGGCGGCTCAAGCTGCGGCAATGCCACAGATTGCGACGCCTGTTGTGCACGCTGCGACTCCTGTTACTCCGGTCACTGTGACGCCGGAGGTGGGAGTAAGGCAGGTAGATCCGTTAGCCGATAGAGCGGTTGGGCAAGGAGATCGTTAGATGAAGTACTATCTGAGTTTCCATCCTCCGACGTTCAAAGGAGTTGGCACTCCGACAGACGCTGAGGATTGGTTGGCGAGAATTCAGGAACTCCTGAAAGCGGCAGAGACCCCAGAGGACAAGCAGTCCCAGTTCGCAACATTTATGTTAGAAGGCGACGCCAAGCTGTGGTGGGTGAATCATAACGGATGTCATTTCCCTGGACGTTCCCCGTCCATGGAAGAGTTTGGGAATGCCTTCCTGAAGCGCTATATCCCCTCTTCGACGAGGTTATCCCTTCAGCGACAGTTCTTGCACTTGGTGCAGCGCGAGAAGACGGTAGACGAGTACTTGCATGAGTTTACTCGGTTGGGTCGTTACGCGGGAACGACCATGGCAGATGATGAGGAGAGGATTTAAGTCAACCTCTGATAGCCTTAAAGAATGCGGCGTTCAATGAGTTAGTTGAAGCTGCTCGAACTTTGGAGAACGATATGGAGCGAACCCAGAGCCGCAAGAGCTCGACGGCAAAGCAGGGAGAAAGTAAGCCATCTCAGACTCAGGGGAAGTCTGAGAAAAGTTGGTGGAAGAAAAAGCCCCGTCCTTTTAGGACTGGCGAGAGGAGCGGTGTGGCTTCTGGAGAGTTCCGTCCCAAGGGGCCAGTGACATGCTACAAGTGTGGCAGAGTGGGCCACATAGCTCGGGTCTGTTTCGAGAGTGGTGTTGCGCCAGAGCAGAGGCAGGAGCAGTCGGTGCGTTCCGGTCCTAGTGTTGGGGAGAAAGGGAAGGCGGCGGAGTCCAGTGATTTCGAGTTGGTAGCAGCAATTCTACCACTAGCCGAATTTGACATCATCCTGGGAATGGACTGGCTTGCAGAGCAACGAGCTAGTATTGACTGCCTGTTGAAGGTGGTGACCTTAAGGAGTGAAGGAAGAGCGGAGGTCAAGTTCGAGGGCCTATGCGGAGTGGCCTGCTCCCTGATTTCTGCCGTGCAAATGGTGCGTGCGGTAAATCAAGGAGGTGAGGCATTTGTCGTTTTGTTGGAGACTCACTCCACAAAGTTGGCGATCGGAGAAGTGCCAGTGGTGGAGGAATTCGAGGATGTGTTCCCTGAGGAGCTTCCGGGAGCGCCTCCTCAGTGTGAAATTGACTTTTTAATTGAGTTGGTGTCGGATGCGAGGCCAGTGTCGCGTCCTCCGTTTAGGATGGCACCGAAGGAACTGGCCGAGTTAAAGGTGCAGTTGCAAGAGTTGCTCGAGCAGGGGTACATTAGGCCCAGCTCCTCACCTTGGAGTGCGCCGCTGTTGTTCATTAAGAAGAAGGATGGTAGTATGCGGCTGTGCATAGACTATCGCGAGTTGAATAAGTTGACCATCAAGAATAAGTACCCGATTCCGCGAATCGATGATTTGTTCGATCAGCTGGTGGGGTCGAAGGTGTACTCCAAGTTGGACTTGAAGTCGGGTTATTATCAGTTAAGGATCCGAGAAGAGGATATTCCCAAGACGGCGTTTGAGACGAGATATGGTCACTTTGAGTTTTCAGTGATGCCGTTTGGTTTAACGAGCGCGCCATCAGTGTTCATGGATTTAATGAACCGAGTGTTTCGACAATACCTGGATTCGTTCGTGGTGATGTTCATTGACGATATCTTAGTGTATTCGAAGTCGAAGGCGGAGCATGAGTCTCATCTGAGATTAGTGTTGCAGACATTAAGGGAGAACCAGCTTTATGCGAAGTTCTCGAAGTGCGAGTTCTAGATCGGGAAAGTGGCATTCTTGGGCCACGTGATTAGTGGAGATGGGGTGGCGGTGGATCCTGCGAAAATTGAAGCCATTAGAGATTGGCCTGTACTGAGGACCGTGGCGGAAGTCCGGAGTTTCCTTGGACTAGCCGGTTATTACAGAAGGTTCGTTGAGAACTTTTCGCGGATGGCTTTGCCCCTCACCACTCTTACCCGAAAGGACCAGAAGTTTGTGTGGACGCCGGAGTGTGCCCGTGCGTTCGAGGCTGTACAACCCTGTATTCGCCGAGTGGGCCCCCGAGGCCCAAGATATTTTTAGGCCCAATATTTCCAAAGGGCGCGACCTCGGGAGGAGGAGGGGTGAGCATTTGGAGGGAGTCGAGTCTGAGGGGCGCATCCCAGGACTGTTCCCTTGTGGGGGCGAGCTGGGAGGGCCGGGAGGCCTCCGGCTCGCCCAGAGCCTTGTGAGGGCGAGCCGGGAGGGCCGGGAGGCCTCCGGCTCGCCCAGAACCTTGTGGGGGCGAGCTGGGAGGGCCGGGATGCCTCCGGCTCGCCCAGAGCCTTGTGGGGGCGAGCTGGGAGGGCCGGGAGGCCTCCGGCTCGCCCAGAGCCTTGTGGGGGCGAGCTGGGAGGGCCGGGAGGCCTCCGGCTCGCCCAGAGCCTTGTGGGGGCGAGCTGGGAGGGCCGGGAGGCCTCCGGCTCGCCTAGACCCTTGTGGGGGCGAGCTGGGAGGGCCGGGAGGCCTCCGGCTCCCCCAGAGCCTTGTGGGGGCGAGCCGGGAGGGCCGGGAGGCCTCCGGCTCCCCCAGAGCCTTGTGGGGGCGAGCCGGGAGGGCCGGGAGGCCTCCGGCTCCCCCAGAGCCTTGTGGGGGCGAGCTGGGAGGGCCGGGAGGCCTCCGGCTCGCCCAGAGCCTTGTGGGGGCGAGCTGGGAGGGCCGGGAGGCCTCCGGCTCGCTCAGAGCCTTGTGGGGGCGAGCTGGGAGGGTCGGGAGGCCTCCAACTCGCCCAGACCCTTGTGGGGGCGAGCTGGGAGGGCCGGGAGGCCTCCGGCTCGCCCAGACCCTTGTGGGGGCGAGCTGGGAGGGCCGGGAGGCCTCCGGCTCGCCCAGACCCTTGTGGGGGCGAGCTGGGAGGGCCGGGAGGCCTCCGGCTCGCCCAGAACCTTGTGGGGGCGAGCTGGGAGGGCCGAGAGACCTTCGGCTCGCCCAGACCCTTGTGGGGGCGAGCTGGGAGGGCCGGGAGGCCTCCGGCTCGCCCAGAACCTTGTGGGGGCGAGCTGGGAGGGCCGGGAGGCCTCCGGCTCGCCCAGAACCTTGTGGGGGCGAGCTGGGAGGGCCGGGAGGCCTCCGGCTCGCCCAGATCCTTGTGGGGGCGAGCTGGGAGGGCCGGGAGGCCTCCGGCTCGCCCAGACCCTTGTGGGGGCGAGCTGGGAGGGCCGGGAGGCCTCTGGCTCGCCCAGAGCCTTGTGGGGGCGAGCTGGGAGGGCCGGGAGGCCTCCGTCTCGCCTAGAGCCTTGTGGGGGCGAGCCGGGAGGGCCGGGAGGTCTCCGGCTCGCCCCGAGCCTTGTGGGGGCGATCCGGGGAGGCCAGGAGGCCTCCGGCTCGCCCAGATTCTTGTGGGGGCGAGCCGGGGAGGCCGGGAGGCCTCCGGCTCGCCCAGCTCCAAGCCGGGTAGGCGGTCTGCGTTTAGCGCCCAAGAGTAGCGGGATTTGGCTATCTGCAGCCCAGTTCAAGGGTATTTTGGTAATCTGGCAGACCAGTTTTCGGCTATTTGCAGCCCAACTTCAGAAATCCTATAAATAGGACCAAGGGGGCACCATTTGGAGGGATCTCATTCTAGGCTAGCTCTCTCCCTCTCTCTCTCCCTCCCCAAGTCTCTCTAGGGGGTGAGGAGAGCCTTCAGTGGTGCCCAAGCTCAGTAGTGGTTTGGGAGGGGAAGTTCCTAGGGAACTTCCGGGTATGTGGCGGGACCTCCCCACTAAGCCCTTGGTCCAGTTCCTAGTTCCAACACCTTCAACCTAGAGCTCTCCCTTGGGAGGAGTAAGGATTGGTCGCCCCTCGGCTAGCTGAGGGCCCCGAACTCCACTGAGACTAAGTCTTGTTCGCAAGTCTCGGTTTCAACAGAGGCCTTGAAGGAAAGATTGATGTCTGCTCCAATCCTAAGTCTTCCTAGTGGGACTGAGGGATTCCAAATTTTCAGCGACGCGTCAGGGTGCGGTTTGGGTTGCGTGCTTGTGCAACATGACAACGTGATAGCTTATGGGTCGAGGCAGCTAAAGCCTCATGAGAGAAATTACCACGTCCACGACTTGGAGTTGGCGGCGGTAATTTTTGCGTTGAAGTTGTGGCGGCACTACGTGTATGGTGCGAAGGTTGAAATCTTCACAGACCACAAAAGCTTGAGGTATCTTTTAGATCAGAAGGATCTTAATATGAGGCAGCGTATGTGGGTCGAGTTCCTTGGGGACTACGACGTAGCGATTCAGTATACGCCAGACAAGGCCAATGTGGTGGCTGACGCCTTGAGTAGGAAGTACTCTGGGCAAGGATATTGGATTGAAGCGCATGACGAGCGTTTGGTGCGAGAGTTTGACTCTGTTGGCATTGTGTGTGTGGCTAAGGGTGAGTCCAGCGCAGCTCGGCTGAACTGGATCGAGATGCAGTATGATCTAGTAGATCGAATTCAAGAGGCAACCAGTGCAGACGAAGAGTGTCAGCGATTGGCATTGGAAGCTCAGCAGAGCGAAGGCAGTGCGTTGGAGATGGTCAGTGGACTTTTAAAGAAAAATGGAAGGGTGGTTGTCCCTCATTTTGGAAAGCTCCGTGAGGAGTTGATGTTTGTGGCTCACTTCACGAAGTACTCCATTCATCCAGGAAGTACGAAGATGTACTTGGATTTGAAGAAATCCTTTTGGTGGCCTGGGATGAAGAGGGGTGTAGCTTTGTATGTAAGCCGGTGTCAGATGTGCGCCTTAGTGAAGGCGGAATGCCAAAGGCCGGGTGGATTCTTAAAACCTCTTCCTATCCCCGAGTGGAAATTCGACGACATTTCCATGGATTTTGTGCATGGTTTACCTCGATCGCGGAAAGGTAACGATGCGATTTGGGTGATTGTGGATCGCCTGACCAAGGTACCCCACTTCATTCCAAATCGGAAGGACGATAGCGTGGAGAAGCTCCTGGAGCTTTATGTTCGAAACATTGTGCGGTTGCACGGAATTCCAAAGAGCATCATTAGTGATCGCGATGGATGATTCATGTCCAAGGACTGGAGGTTAGTGCAGCAAAGTTTGGGCACAAGATTGAAGTTTAGTACCGCATTCCATCCGCAGACCGATGGCCAATCGGAGAGAACGAATCGTACGATGGAGGACATGTTGAGAATGTGTGCTCTCGATTTCGGTAAAAGTTGGGAAGACCACCTCTTCATGGTGGGGTTTGCCTACAACAATAGTTTCCAGGCGAGTATCAAAATGGCGCCATACGAGGCTTTATATGGAAGGCAGTGTCGAACGCCGATGTCTTGGATAGAGGCGGGAGACACCCAATTGTTAGGAAAAGAAGTGGTGGCAGGGGCTTGTGAGTTGGTGCGAACGATCCAGGAGCGCATGAAGGTTGCTCAGGCTCGGCAGGCAAAGTATTTTAATGCACGCCACAGAAATGTGGAGTTTGCGGTGGGCGACATGGTCTACTTGAAGATCAAGCCGTTCAAAGGCGTTTCGCGAGTTCGACGACTCAAGAAATTGAGTCTGAGATACTTGATTCTGTTTAAGGTTACAGAGCGCATAGGCGAAGCGGCCTATCAGTTGGCGTTGTCCATAGAGCTAAGTGGATTACATTGTTGGGTTTTCTAATACCATTTCAAAAATAATAATACATCATATCACATATGCGCAGCGGAATAATTAACTAGAACAACCCAAAGAGTTAAAAGGAACTTGCGATTTTATTGATTCAAGAAATAAAACAATATCCACATCACAATGCAGAAAATATACCTGAAGGGGATTTGAGTCGATACTCAAACCAAGGTGCTCCTCACTGAGTCTGGTAGAGCCAATCTTGAGTCGCGATAACCGAAATGGATCGACCCCTTTACAGAGATCCACACAAGTGCTGGAGAACCTCGATGCCTTGTCGAACAAGGGATGAGTTAGAGAAGAAAAGCCCTCAGCGTCCCCACGGATTGCTAGATCCGAGACAGGGGAGGCGACAACTGTCGGAAGAACAGAAAAGCCCTAGCGGAACGCTTCCGCCACTACTCTCTGATCACACGAAAGGGTCGGGGCCGAAAACTGTTTTCACATGCACCGAACCCTAAGAACGTGAACTATTATATAATGCCTGCGTTCGACGAACTCAAGAGGCCTGCGTTCGACGAACTCAAGAGTCATGCGTTCGACGAACTCAAGAGGCCTGCGTTCGACGAACTCGAAGCAGCCTGCGTTCGACGAACTCAAGAGGCCTGCGTTCGACGAACACGCTACAGTAGCCTTTTGCCGTCTCAGCGGTTGACGAATGCCTTCAGTTCGACTAAGTCACGCAGGATGGGATAGATTTCACGAGAAATCCCAAGGCAGTATATATATATATATATAATTTCTCGAGAAATCCCAAGGCAACAATTTACCTCTCGAGAAATCCCAAGGCAGCATATATATATATATTTTCTCGAGAAATCCAAGGCAACAATTGACTTCTCGAGAAATCCAAACCAGCATAATTCTTCCTCCAATTTCTCCAAGCACTTTTATGTGCGACCCTATAAGCTCATATTGCGTTCGCAGTAAGACTAACTATTGATTGCTTTGAGATCACCTCAGAAACTCCAACAGTCTCCCACTTGATCACAAAGTGTCAACAAAAGACTGACAAACAATGAGCGGCATCTAGCAATACATCATTGCTACCCAAGCAATAAGAGTTCATAACTCAACAAGCCTTTCATGACCAATGTATCAGTGTTGTCATGTCCCTTTGTCCCTTACATCCGGATAGAACTAGAGGCATGGACCGTGTCACCCTCATAATTGTTCAATCCTAGTTTCCTGATCTAGAATAGACATCAAGAGAGTGGTAAGCTCAATATCATATATTGGCTCAACCCAGCATGACCATGCATTTCTCGGTCTCATTCCATCAAGGGGCCCATTGATGTAACTCCTGTCATAAAGGAGGACAAATCCCATATCTGCTCACACACAAACACCAAAATGATTCTTAACATACCCAATAATCACCCTTATCATCAACCTTTCTCAAGAGAAGACTTTAGGTGGCATCAAAGTACGCTCTTCCTCACTCGATGAATGTTGTGACTTCAGGTCAAAGGACCACAAACACCATTGTCATTTGAGACCTACTTGTGACACGTTCATATAACAATCCATAAAGTAGTCTCACGGTGGGTCTGTCCAGTACAACTTGTTCCTAACAAGTACCCATGTGATGACTTGATATCACAATATCATGATCTGTGAGAACCGGTCATCAGTCAACGCACATGCTGGTCTTATGGTCTTATCCTTGCCCTAATTTCTAGGATGATACCTCGACCAGGGACCATTTAAGAATGAAACTTCATTTAAACATAGGCCCTCACAGTCAAGTCACGTACTTGAATTCCTATGGAAGCAAACATTCTAAGGGCATTCATTATGTTAATTAGTCTATCATATAGAAACAGTTGACATAATAAAAGAAATTGCCATAAATGTAAAATGAAATATATAGTACAAATCACAATTCATCCAATGAATAAACAACCAACAAAAATGCAATCCACAAGGCTCCCACTAAATATGATCATTCAGGTATCTAATACCCATTGATCTAACATGACCATCATGCTTCCTTTGCGCAAGAGGCTTTGTCAGTGGATCCGCTATGTTATCTTCAGTCGGTACTCTGCAAATGCTCACATCTCCTCGATCGACAATCTCTCGAATAAGATGGAACCGCCGAAGTATGTGCTTAGAGCGCTGATGAGATCTAGGTTCCTTAGCTTGTGCAATAGCTCCGTTGTTGTCACAGTAGAGAACTACGGGATCAACAATGTTAGGAACTACATCTAGCTCGCCGATCAATTTCCTAATCCACACAGCCTCCTTTGCTGCATTTGCGGCAGCAATATACTCGGCTTCTGTCGTAGAATCGGCAACTGTCTCCTGCTTGGAACTCTTCCAGCTTACAGCTCCTCCATTAAGGCAAAATACAAAACCTGGTTGGGACTTTGAGTCGTCCTTGTCAGTTTGGAAGCTAACATCTGTGTAACCACTTACAACGAACTCTTCCTCTCCACCATACACCAAGAATACATCTTTAGTCCTTCTCAAGTACTTTAAGATATTCTTGACTGCAATCCAGTGACTCTCACCAGGATCAGACTGATACATGCTCGTCATGCTCAAAGCATATGAGACATCGGGTCGAGTACACAACATTGCATATATGATTGATCCAATTGCCGAGGCATATGGAACCAATTTCATGCGGTCCTTATCTTCCAAAGATTTAGGACACTGGTCCTTAGAGAGACTCACACCATGTGATATGGGTAAGAATCCTTTCTTGGACTCAAGCATGTTGAACCGTTTCAACACTTTGTCAATGTATGTACTCTGGGTCAAACCCAACAACTTCTTCGATCTATCTCTATAGATCTTAATACTAAGTATATAAGTCGCTTCACCCAAGTCCTTCATAGAAAAACAGTCTCCTAGCCTGTTCTTAACAGCTTGCAGGGTTGGAATGTCTTTCCCGATCAGCAGTATGTCATCTACACACAATATCAGGAAAACGACAATGCTCCCACTAATCTTCTTGTAAACATAAGGCTCATCTTCGTTCTTGATGAAACCAAACTCTTTGATCTTCTCATCAAAACGCAGATTCCAACTTCGAGAAGCTTGTTTCAATCCATAAATGGATCGATTCAACTTGCATATTTTAGTGGCTTCATTTGGAGATACAAAACCCTCGGGTTGTGTCATGTACATTTCCTCAAGGAGGTTTCCATTAAGGAAATACGTTTTGACTTCCATTTGCCAGATCTCGTAGTCATAATACGCAACAATAGCAAGTAGAATTCTGATGGACTTGGCCATGGCTACAGGGGAAAAGGTCTCATCATAGTCAACACCATGAATTTGCCTGAAACCTTTAGCCACCAACCGGCCCTTGAATGTATGTACATTCCCATTCATGTCGGTCTTCTTCTTGAAGACCCACTTGCACCCTATGGGTCGTACCCCTTCAGGTGGTTCCACCAAGGTCCAAACTTGGTTTGTATCCATTTCAGATTTCATGGCCTCAAGTTACTTCTCGGAGTCAGGTCCACACATAGCCTCTTGATAGGTTGCATGCTCATCATCATGATCCATAAGCAACACATTACCTATTTGAGACACGAGAAATCCATATCTCTCAGGCTCAAATCTTGGTCTATCAGATCTACATAGGACTTGTGTTTCTTGAGCAGGTTCTCCAGCTATAACAGATTGTAGTCCTTGCTCAGGTTCCAATTCACATTCATTCATTGTTTGTGGTTCTTGAACCTCTTCAAGTTCCACCTTTGCAGTCTTTCTGGTTAAGAACTCTTTCTCCAAAAAGACGTCAGTCCTTGCGACAAACACTTTGCCCTCGGACGGCAGGTAGAAGTAATACCCTTTAGTTTCCCTAGGATATCCCACAAGATAACACTTATCTGATTTGGGTTCCAGCTTGTCAGACATTTGATGTCGTACGTATGGATCACAGCCCCAAATCTTAATGAAAGACATACTGGGACGCTTCCCAGTCCATATCTCATATGGTGTCTTTTGAACCGTCTTCGTCGGAACTCGATTTAGTGTAAAAGCAGCAATCTCTAGAGCAAAACCCCAAAAGGAAACGGCCAAATCTGCATGACTCATCATCGATCGCACCATGTCTAACAGGGTACGATTCCTCCTCTCAGAAACACCATTATGTTGCCGTGTTCTGGGTGGGGTGAGCTGTGATACAATACCACACTCTTTCAGATGATCACGGAACTCTTGACTCAAATATTCGCCACCTCGATCAGATCGGAGTGTTTTTATCCTTTTTCCCAGTTGTTTCTCTACTTCATTCTTAAACTCTTTGAACTTTTCAAAGGTCTCGGATTTGTTATTCATAAGAAACACGTATCCGTATCTACTGAAATCATCAGTAAATGTAACGAAGTAGTGGAACCCACCTCTAGCCATAGAACTCATGGGTCCGCACACATCACTATGTATGACACCCAAGAGATCATGTGCCCTCTCAGTATGACCAGTGAAAGGGGCTTTAGTCATTTTGCCTAATAAGCAAGACTCGCACTTCTCAAATGATTCATAATCAAATGAGTCCAATAGTCCATCTCTATGGAGCTTGGATATGCGTTTCTCGTTTATATGACCCAAACGACAATGCCAAAGGTATGTAGGATTCGAGTCATTTGTTCTTAGTCTTTTATTATTTTCAACATTATAGATCGGATGGTCTAAGTTCAAAACATATAAACCATTAAACAATTGTGCTACACCACAACAAACATCATTCATAAAATCGAACAACAATTGTTCTTAATTATAAACGAAAACCCCTTCATGTCAAGACATGAAATGGATATAATGTTTCTAGTTATGGCTGGAACAAAATAACAGTTATCTAATTCTATTACAAGCCCAGTGGGCAAAGAAAGATGATAGACACCAACGGCAACGGCAGCAACTCTTGCTTCATTCCCAACACGCAGGTCTACCTCCCCTTTACCCAGCATTCTTCTCCTTCTCAGTTTCTGCACATTTGTACAAATGTGAGAACCACATCCGGTATCCAATACCCAAGATGAAGGAGCAGAAAGGTTTATCTCTATAACGTAAATACCTAAAGTGGAAGTCACACTTCCCTTCTTCTTTTGCAGATCCTCAATGTATAGGGGACAGTTCCGCCTCCAATGCCCTGCCTTACCGCAGTGGTGGCACTTTCCTTCCTTCACCAGACCTTTCCTTTTCAGTGCAGAAGACTTGGGATCAAGAGGAGACTTAGATCCAATCTTCGTCTTCTTAGATCCCTTGTCCTTTCCCTTGCTCTTATGCACCATCTGTATGGGGCTGGCAGACTTGACCTTCTTCATGTTGTTCTTGGCAGTTCTCAACATGCCAAGGAGCTCGGGTAGTGTCTTTTCTATTTCATTCATGTTATAGTTCAAGACGAACTGCTCATAACTGTCCGGCAACGATTGCAGGATCAGATCTGTGACCAACTCTTGACCCAAGGGAAAACCCAATCTTTCAAGGTTCTCTATATACCCAATCATCTTGAGTACGTGAGTCCCTACTGAGTCTCAAGCTCCCATTTTGCACTGAAATAATGCCTTGGATATGTCAAACCTCTCTTGTTGGGCTTGCCCTTCGAACATTTTCTTGAGGTGCCCGATTATCTCATAACCACACATGCTCTCGTGTTGCTTCTGAAGCTCAGAGGACATGGTAGCAAGCATGAGACATTCCACATCCAAGGTATCATCCTGATGCTTCTTGTAAGCATCTTTATCTGCTCTCAGAGCATTTCCAGTCGGCTCTGCAGGGGCTTCCCCTTCCAAGACATAGAGCTTGCGCTCTTGGCTGAGAACAATTCTCAGGTTCCTATACCAGTCTAGGAAGTTCGTCCCATTGAGCTTATCCTTCTCAAGGATGGCTCTTAAAGACAACGTGGAGTGTGATGTATTTGCCATGGAAATTCTACAATAAATTTGCAAAAAATTTTCAGTACTATATTTCAAAATACATTTTACTTTAATAAGGACTTTAATTAAATACTCACACTATTTTAATCAAATCGATAACCCTTAATTTCGATCCAGAGAGTTTATGCGTGCTACTCTCTTAGTGGACAAGATCCGTATTTCACCAACACAACGAGTCCGCTTTGGCGTTCCTCTCATAATGCGGTTATTTAGGTAGGCAACACTTGCCAATTGCATCACTATGCAACTCTTGTATGGTTGGTGAATAACTCTTTATTCGCATCCATCACATGGTGCATGCCAACCCTATGCCTCTATGCACTCAACCTTTGAGGTCACCTAGTTAAGATAGACCCGATGTCGACAGTGGGATATCATAATTATCCGCTCGCACCCTTACCAAGATAGATTAATGCACCTTGCTTTGGCAAGCCCACACTTCATCGATCGAGGCAGAAAGAGTGTCATTCATTGGAAGACATCCGTATACTTAATATTGGATAAGAGATTTTATCTTTCATTTGATGAACATTTCACCGTGATTAACATTTAATCACCGTGCACATTCACAAAATAGAAATACAACATTTCAAACCAAATGCATCCCCAATGCGCACAAAATTATCAACACTTTGATAAGAAGGGCTAAATCTGAATACTTAGAACACTTCCAAATCTCCAGATTTACATACACTTGTCACAGCAAAGACAACTCCACTTGTGCAGTCGACAAGCTCGTCTCTCAATGTCAGATTCAAAATCTCAGACATGTGATTTCACAAATCACTTGGAGGGACGGTTACTGCAAAGGAGAAACTATTTCTGAAACAATTAAATCGCAACGCAATCACATTCGTTCTTGGCGGGGTTCCAAGAAGAAATCAGGGCATTTAGAATGCTTCTAAAATCCTGATTTACACGCACTTGATTGCTAACCTGGCTCTGATACCACTGTTGGGTTTTCTAATACCATTTCAAAAAATGATAATACAGTATATCACATATGCGCAGCGGAATAATTAACTAGAACAACCCAAAGAGTTAAAAGGAACTTGCGATTTTATTGATTCAAGAAATAAAACAGTATCCACATCACAATGTAGAAAATATACCTGAAGGGGATTTGAGTCGATACTCAAACCAAGGTGCTCCTCACTGAGTCTGGTAGAGCCAATCTTGAGTCGCGAGAACCGAAATGGATCGGCCCCTCTACAGAGATCAACACAAGTGCTGGAGAACCTCGATGCCTTGTCGAACAAGGGATGAGTCAGAGAAGAAAAGCCCTCAGCGTCCCCACGGATTGCTAGATCCGAGACAGGGGAGGCAGCAACTGTCGGAAGAACAGAAAAGCCATAGCGGAACGCTTCCGCCGCTACTCTCTGATCACACAAAAGGGTCAGGGCCGAAAACTATTTTCACACGCACTGAACCCTAAGAACATGAACTATTATATAATGCCTGCGTTCGACGAACTCAAGAGGCCTGCGTTCGACGAACTCAAGAGGCCTGCGTTCGACGAACTCAAGAGGCCTGCGTTCGACGAACTCAAAGCAGCTTGCGTTCGACGAACTCAAGAGGCCTGCGTTCGACGAACTCGAAGCAGCCTGCATTCGACGAACTCAAGAGGCCTGCGTTCGACGAACTCAAGAGGCAACAGTAGCCTTTTGCCGTCTCAGCGGTTGACGAATGCCTTCAGTTCGACTAAGTCGCGCAGGATGGGCATGATTTCACGAGAAATCCCAAGGCAGTATATATATATATATATAATTTCTCGAGAAATCCCAAGGCAACAATTGACTTCTCGAGAAATCCCAAACCAGCATAATTCTTCCTCCAATTTCTCCAAGAACTTTTATGTGCGACCCTATAGGCTCATATTGCGTTGACAGTAAGACTAACTGTTGATTGCTTTGAGATCACCTCAGAAACTCCAACATACATGATGTATTTCATGTTTCGGTGTTGAGGAAAGCATTGGTGGAGCCGGAGGATGTGGTTGAGTCTTCGACAGTTCCTGTAACCGAAGATCTGAGGACGATAGTTCGTCCGGTTTGTGTGGAGGATTCTGAAGTCCGGCGGTTGCGGAACAAAGAGGTCAAGCTGGTGAAAGTGCGTTGGGATAATTGCGGACGAGATGAGTTCTCATGGGAGCGAGAGCAAACAATGCGGGATAACTTTCCTGAACTGTTCGTTTCAGATATGTGTGTTAGTTGTGTTTTCGTTAACGTTTTAAATTGCGAGGACGAAATTCTTTTAAGGTGGGTGGATTTGTAACACCCCAGGTTTCGCTGAGTTGGCTTCGCTCAAGCTGCTTCTCGAGAAATGAAAGGCAGGGGTCAAGTTTCTCGAGAATTTAAATACTGGGTCAAGCTGTTTCTCAAGAAATGAAGGCAGGGATCAAGTTTTCCCGAAAAATGCAGGGTCAAGCTACTTCTCGAGAAACAACTACTTCTCGAAAAATGCAGGGATCAAGTTTCGTCGAATGGAGTTCGACAAAGAGCTAACGCCGGAGTTCGACGAGTGGAGTTCGTCGAACGGAGTCTGACGAAGAGCTAACGCCGGAGTTCGACGGAGAGCTAACGCCGGAGTTCGACGAGTGGAGTTCGTTGAACGGAGTTCGATGAAGAGCTAACGCCGGAGTTCGACGAAGGGAGTTCGTCGAACGGAGTTCGACGAAGAGCTAACACCGGAGTTCGACGAAGAGCTGACGCGGGCGTTAACTGGCGGAACCTGTTCCGTAAGTAGCGTTTCCTGGACGTCCGATCTGTTTGGATCTTGATCCTACGGTCTAGATAAGTGCGTCCTATGGTTTTATTTAGGGCAGAGAAGTTCTATTCTCTTTTCGTTAAGTCCCTTGTGCTTTTGGAGGCATAGAAGAGAGGTAGGGTTTGGAGGAAGAAGAAGGCTATATCCGCCATTGTTGGAGCACCGGAGCTTCGTTCGCCGATCCGAGACCAGATCCGTGGAGAGGACTAGAAGGCGCTTCTTTCTATCTGTGCCTTTCAACCGATCCATGGCGAGGAAGAGAACTCTTAGGGTAACGACATTTCTCCTCCCGGTTTTAGGATGCGTGCATGACATCTATGTTTTTACTTTCTCTTTTCTGAAATTTTATGGCACCGGATCTCTCAAATGAGAGGGGTTTGGGTCGCCTTGGTTCAATAAGAATCATCGGGTTGATTGAGTCCGTCCCCGACATAATTTTGCACTAGAGATCCGCTCCGTTAGTGGATTAGGCATTTTAGGTGAAGCCGAAATCGTGACCGGAGGTCCGATTCGGTGATGTTGCTTAACGTGCATTTTAGGGATTTTGCTAGAAATCCGATCACGATGAAAACGTCGTATGTGTTGCCCTAATGTTCGTGTGAGAATGAACATTGGTTTGGAAAGGGTAAATGTTATGTGTATGTGAAGGCGTGGTTTGTCTTTGTGGTCGGCTGGCTAGCCCGTGAATGCTTGGATTCAAGTGAGGAGAGTGTCCCGGCAAGACAAGTCCCCTTCTGGGCTAACTGACAAGAACAAGTATGCTGGTGCGCCCGTTAACAAGATGAGCCATGTAAGGGGTGAGGTACCAGTGGAGTTCTTGGCTTTTGGTTTAGTGATTGTGGGGAGAACAAGTATAATGATGCGCCCGTTGGCAAGATGAGCCATGTAAGGGGTGAAGTCTCAGTGGAGTTCTTGGCCTTGGGCTTGTACGCCCGTGAGGGAATGATAAGTACCCTTGGTTTGTTATGAAATGTTGATGTGTGTTGTTATGTTAGAAGCATACACGCCATAGGGTGCCTTGGGTGAAACCCAGGTTTGCATACATGCTGCATTGCTAGATCCCCTTACTTTTATTGCTCAACATAGAAACGTGGATGATGATTGTGACACTCATGCCTGTCATGTTTATGTTAATACTGTTTATTACATTTGCATACGAAGTGCTGACTTGCAGGGTGATGTAGTTCCCCGGGGTCCGCTAGGACGGCCGGGAGGAGGGGTGTTGTTACACCGTTGTTGGTCAGCCAAAGCTGACCCTCGTTATACCGCTCTTTGTGATTTGGATGCAGGGCAAGGATCGCAGGCTGGACCTAGCTCGCCGGCCAGAAAGGCCTAAGCTTCATGAAGTGCACTTTCATGTTTTCTTGTTTGACTATGATGTCTTTCCCTGTTCCGGATTGCATGCCGAGGTAGCTTAGGATTGCGATGATCTGTTGGACATTTATATGCCCTGTTTTGTCTTTAGTATGAGTTTTGTAAGGCCTTAGGACCGTAGTACTCCTATGTAGATGTGGAAAACTTCTGTGGTTTATTTAATGTTTCCGCTGTGTTAGTTCTGAGTTTTGAGATGGTTAGATCTATATCACTTTTTAATACTAAAGCTGTGGCGATTATATGCTGCGGGGTCCCGACCAGACCTATATTATATAGTCATTGCAGGGGATGTGTTACACTGACCACACTGGAGCGTGTTAAAGAGGTAATTGGTGAGTTGATTATATTTTCTAGCGATCTGAAATGGCGACGTTGGTTATCCAGTCATTGCTTATTAGTCCATGTGTATCACCTGCCCCGTCACATAGAATATAACAGTAGGTCCGGCCGGGACCCCACGCCATATTAAATGGACAGTAACTTGCGTTACGTAATTAGCAGTTACATAGTTTCAAGTAAAACCATCTTAGCATACACAGAGTCATAAACAATGGAAGCATTATTAAAAGTTCAACCAGATTACATGTTGTCCACTTGTTCACTAGGAGTAAAATTACATAAAGTTACATGTGAAATGTTTACATCGACAGTGGCTTCCAAACATCGGTACGCAGGCTGGCCACACATGAAAAGTAGTAAACAAAACACTTGGGCCTTCAAGGGCCAGCAGAGCGCAGCAGCTGGGATTCCAACCGCTATTTCCCGCTCGTCTCGGCAGGACCTGTCAAAACACAATCCACCAAGCAGTGGGAAAACAGGTAACCGGTCAGCTTTAGCTAACCCAGATTTATAACGACCCCACCCCATGCTCGGGGCGGTGGTTCTCTTTCCCTGCAAGCAAGCAATATCAGCATATATTTCACAGGTGCGTCTTAGCGCCGCATAGAAACAATCACCATATACGTCGACTCGAGGCCGTACGCATTGTGCTCTCAAGACACACTCCATCCACAAGTCTTTTTACAACTTGGATGGCAATATTGAGCTATGCCATACACACCTACGTTTTCCGGCATTCTTCCATAAGACGGTGCACCAAGGGGCGACCTCTGGCGATAGTGCCGACGCTAGCATTAGCGCCGACGCTTTTCTAAAGGACCACTGGCGATAGTGCCGACGCTAGCATTAGCGCCGACGCTAGCACTAGTGCCGACGCTAGCTACAGAACTCCGTTCTGTCAGCTCTTTCCAGTATTTTCTAGAACTCACCTCCAGAACTCCCTGCAACACATCACAACACCCAGAACCCGAAAAACAAGCATACATACTCGGAGTCTTCTCCGGCGTGCAATATCAACATCACCAATCTAGACCAACCTATCCAGATGGGCTTCACACAGTATGCCTATGTCCGTACAGCGATCCAGACTCTATATGCAATTTCTACAGGGATAATCCATATCGACCCGTCGGAAGAAACCTATCCACTAATTAGTGGAAATCTTCCTATTACTATGCAAATTCAGGGACTAGCATGTCCAGAGATTAAGGAGGAGAATCGTTACCCTTGGTGCTCGTTTTGGTGCCATATGGTTCAGCTTCCTCTCCCCGGATCCAACGATGGCATAAGCGCACAAGAGATCTCCTACCCAGACTTGCTCTAGCCAAAACGGACCTCCTTCCTCTTCCTGACCTCTACCATTGCGTTGGAGAGAGTCTAAGTCAGACCTTTAAGAAGAATACTCGAATTTGAAGGTATATATAACAGCTATGTCCAGCGCTAGCTTAGAAGCGGTACGGCTTAGCCGCTTAAGGAGTCGTCGAGAAATACTACCGTTAGCTCTGGCGCTACCGCCTGCGCTATCTTTCGTCGACGAATGCACTTGTGCAACACGATTCGTCAGAATACATTCGTCGGGACACAGTCGTCGAGAAAACTACCGCTAACGCTAACGCTACCGCCGACGCTAGCACTCGACGATGCGTCTTAATGCTTTCGACGACACACAAGTCCTTTCGTCGAAACGCAACCCTTTCAACGACAAGAGCTACCGCTGGCGCTAGCTCCTTAGCTCAGAATTCCGCGAACTCGTTGCACCTGAAAATGGGGACCTTACAATCCTCCCCCTTAAACAAAATTTCGTCCCGAAATTCAAACAGTGCAACTTACAACAAAGAAACAAAATGTAACTTGTACCTCAACGGAACAATTTGGGGAACTCGTCACGCATGGTCTGCTCCCGCTCCCATGAGAGCTCCTCACGACCGCTATTGTCCCAACGTACTTTGACCATCTTGATCAGTTTATTCCGCAATTGCTTGACATCAGTGTCCTCGATGCGAATCGGCATGACCTTTGCCTTTAGCCCATAATCAGCTGACATTTGATTTGCCACGAGCACTTGTCTAGGCTCTGACACAACCTTCCTTAGCACAGATATGTGAAACACATCGTGTAAGTCGCTCAATTCTGCCAAAAGAGCGAGCCGATAGGCAGCTTCACCAACACGTTCCAGTATCTCAAATGGTCCAAGGTATCTTGGACTCAACTTTTTCAGGTGTCGAATCCTGGACAAACCCTTGAACGGTTTGATTTTGAGATACACCCATTCGCCCACGACAAACTCAACATTTTTGTGCTTGACATTGTAGTATTTTGCGTGCCTATCTTGCGCAACCAAAAATCTCTCCCGTATTGTTCGAATAGTCAAATTGGCATCTTCGACTTCTTTTCGCTTAAACAGCTTTGTTTCGCCCGTCTCCGCCTACGCCATGGGAGTACGACACTTTCTACCATAAAATATCTCAAAGGGCGCCATTTTTATACTTGCCTGGTAGTTGTTATTATAAGCGAATTCGATCATAAAGAGATGATCTTCCCACCTCTTTCTGAAATCCATGGCGCACATTCAGAGCATATCCTCCAATGTCATGTTGGTCCGTTCTGTCTGCCCATCCGTTTGAGGGTGGAAGGCAGTGCTAAATTTCAGCTTAGTACCAAACAATTGGTGGATTAACCTCCAGTCTTTCGATGAGAAGCGCCCATCTCGGTCACTTATGATGTTACGGGGCACACCCGGTAATCGTACAATGCTATCTACATATAGCTTTGCTAACTTCTCCACTGAATCGTTCTTCTAGTTTGGAATTAAGTGGGATACCTTTGTCAAGCGATCCACGATCAACCAAACATCATCATTCCCGCTTTGCGATCTCGGCAATCCATGCACAAAATCCATAGAAATATCATCGAATTTCCATTCCGGAACAGGCAACGACTTCAAGAACCCACCAGGTTTTCTGACAATCGGCCTTCACCTGTGCACAAGTTTTGCATTTTGCCACGTAAAGGGCTATGTCCTTCTTTAAACCTGGCCACCAATACAACTTTTTCATGTCTTGATACATTTTTGTGCTCCCCGGGTGGATTGAGTACTTGGAAAAAGTGTGCTTCATACATCAATTCTTCCGGCAATTTGCCAACATTTGGGACGCACAACCGACTGTCTTTCCACAAAAGACTGTCGTCCAACACAAACTCGGCAGCAGACCCCTCCCCAGTCTCCGCCAAGTAGCGCTTCATGCTCGCATCAAGCTCCTAGGTGTTCGTATTCTGTCCGCGAGGTCATATTGCACCTCCGTCCAGTTCACGCACGCACTCACGCTAGCACTTCAATCCACACAGGAAATTCCCAAGGCTTCCAAGTCGCGGATTAGACATGGATCATGTATCTGAATTCAGTTGGCTTGTGCAGAAGTCCTCCGGCTCAAAGCATCTGCGACGACATTTCACTTCCCGGGCGTATAATGAATTTCGAAAGTGTAGTCCCACAGGAACTCCATCCATCTTCGTTGTCGCATATTTAGCTCCTTCTGATTTAACAGATACTTCAGGATTTTGTGGTCAGTAAAGATATCAACCTCACACCATATAAATAATGTCGCCATATTTTCATTCTGAATATCACGGCCGCCAACTCCAAGTCATGGACCGGATAGTTTCTCTCATGCACTTTCAACTGGTGCGAGCCATAAGCAATCACCGAACCATGATGAAGCAAAAGCAGCCTAAGCCGCTCCCTGATGCATCACTGTAGATTTCGTAGCCTTCCGTTCCACATGGCAAAAGAAATTTGGTGTCGTGTTCAGATGACTCTTTAACTCCTCAAAAGCTCGTGTACACGCTGGTTTCCATAACTACGCACAAAGGAATCGCGTGCTCTTCTTTAGACTGCGTGTACACCAGTATATCATCAATAAAGACGATCACAAATCAGTCGAAGCACTCTTTAAACGTTATATTCATCAGATCTATCAAGACCGATGGCGCATTCATCAAGCCAAATGACATCACAGTGAACTCATAGTGCCCATAGAGGGTACTAAACGCCGTCTTGGGAATATCACATTCCCGAATCCGTAACTGGTAATACACATATTTCAAATCCAACTTTGAATACACAGTTGATCCGACCAACTGATCGAATGGGTCATCGATTCGTGGAATCGGATACTTGTTCTTTTTTGTTAACTTGTTCAGTTCACGGTAGTCGATACACAAACGCAGGCTTCCGTCCTTCTTCTTCACGAAGAGGACCGGTGCACCCCAAGGGGATGAACTTGGGCGTATATAGCCTTGCTCTAGCAACTCCTGCAACTGAACTTGTAACTCTGCCATCTCCTTTGTCGCTATTCGGTACGGAGAGCGTGACACAGGCTTGGCACCTGACACCAACTTTATCGTGAAGTCGATCTCTCGCTGAGGTGGTGCCCCAGGGAGGTCTTTGGGAAACACATCCAGATATTCCGATATGACATGAACGTCACTTAAACTGGGCTGAGGTTTTGCATCCCCTACTAGCCCGAAGCACAAGTCCGCGCCCTGTCAAACTGCGTTGACTACTTGGACCGCAGATATCAACATCTTGCTCGATCCATGCAAACCAGCAAAAGTCGTTGCACGTTCAGTATTATGCTCTAGTGTGACCTCCTTTGAAGTGCAATCAATATATGTCTGCTGCTCCGACAGCCAGTCCAATCCAAAGATTACATCAAACTCTGAGATCGACAGTATCGATGCTCCCAAATCAAAGTCTTGACTTCCGATACGCACCTTAACAACACAAACTCGATCTGCACGCATGGTGGTAGCACCACATCCAACCTTTCCTTTGCTAAAGACGAAGGAACTCCAATTCGTTGTATGAAGGCCTCCGAGAGAAAGGAATGCGAGGCTCTAGTATCAAACAGTGCTCTCACCGGACAGTTAATGATTAGGACAAAGCCTAATACACACAAATTTCTCAAGCAATGCGCAAGGTATGAAATATAGAAAGCTGCTGCATGATGGGATGCAGTCGATTCCACCACCTCACCTTTTTCTGCCGCATACGCCGCAACTGCCTTCTTGCCGTTGCGCCATTCCTGAGCATAGTGACCCACTTTGCAACAATTATAACAAGTGTCTGGAACTCATTCAGTCGTCGTTCCTGACACAGAAGATTGAGCTGGCCCCGAAGGTCTAGCTCTCTTTCTCCACTTGCCCTGCCCAGACTTTGCAGAGTCCAGTACTTTGAACTCTGGCTTCTATACCGCCAAATCCTTCTTATTTTGTACTCGTTTCATATCCTTCTCCAAGGAACGAGCAGCGTTGACCAAGGTCATAAAACCTCGCGTCATTGGCCCATACAGAATTAACCGCAGGTCATCCCGCAGAACCTCATAAAACCGATTGGTCTTACGTTCTTCATCTGCAAATGTGGCGCCTGTATAACTGTTGGAACATGGTTTCCCACATCCCTTTGATTTGAGAATAACAAATCCTACTTGTATTTGATCTTGTTTGTCATTGTGTTTTTAGCATGCAGGTTTGGACAGATATGACATCAGGTTGCTGCAACAATAGTCTGGCACTAACCACAAGCAGAATGATTGAAAGTTGTCTAACGCCAGGCGTTAGGTCTTAACGATGGGCGCTAGCGAATCGACGGGACGAGATGCCGTTCGACGAAATAGGGTTCGTCGAAATGAGATGTCGTTCGACGAAATGACGTTCGACAAAATGAGATGTCGTTCGACGAAACTAGATGCCGTTCGACAAAATAGCGTTCGACAAAATGAGATGTCGTTCGACAAAATGGCGTTCGACGAAATGAGATGTCGTTCGACGAAATGGCGTTCGACGAAATAGCGATCGACGGGATGAGATGTCGTTCGACGAAATGGCGTGCCAGCTGATTAAAAGGAGAAAGAAACTCAACGCCAGGCGTTAGGTCTTATCGCTGGCGCTATTCGTTCGATGAATTTGGCAAGGAGAAAGCAGATGTGATTGCAGGAGGAACTTTAGGAATGGTTTTCCCAACGCCCGCGTTAGCCTTAACGTCGGCGTTAGTATTGCCTAAAATAAAACAATTCCTAAAGTGCAGAATCTCCTTCCTCTTCTGAAGATCCGAGCCATCAATATGTTGTTATACAGAGTCAACGTCCGACGTTAGCACTTAACACCGACGTTAGCTCAAAGTTTATAAATTGGATGATTTCGATGTCTCTGACTACTGACTTTGGAGAGCCCTATTCCATCACTTCAGAAACTTTGTGAGGGCCGTATTTCCAGACCAACACATCTCCCACTCATATTTTAAAAGGAGGAATCAAAGGAGGCTTGGATCAACACACTAACACAACGCGAAGAACGCACGCTTGGACTTCAACGATCTTCAGCGATTCTTCGCCGTCTCCTTCAGATTATCTCATAGGGAGTTTTATATTTGCCTTTTGTATTTGTCTTTTATTTTTATCTTTGTAATCGGTTCGTGAATTCGCCTCGTGTTGGCGACTAGGTCTGGGTAGGACTTAGGGAGTAACTCGCCTCGTGTTGGCGACTAGGTCTAGGGAGTAGATCTAGGGGGTGCTCGAGGCCTTTCTGGGGATAGGAAGGCTAGATCGGCTTGAGGCCGTATCTGGGGAGAGGCCGGCTAAAGCCAACCGGTTCGTGGGGATACGAGTTGGTATAGAAAAAGAAAAGAATATTTCATATTTCGCCTTCAATTTTTAGCGTCATAGAAATCAGATTTTGTAATCAATTTTATAAATGATAATCATGTCTTTTCTTGTCTAATAAAATTGATTTCATTTCTAATTTTATTATCTCTTTACTTTTGATTTAACTTATTTCTACCAAAATATTAAAAGTTTTCTATTAAAGTTTAAAGTTTTTAAAACTCTTATTCACCCCCCCCCCCCTCCTCTAAGGGCGCCTCAAGATCCAACAATAACGTCCCAACCTCGTGAACTCATGCAGATAGTCATCCACCATACTATCGCCTTGAGTCAATTGGTTGAATTGGTTTTCCATCTCCATTCGCTGAACAGAAGGGAGATACCTTCCCAAAAACCAGTCTCAAAAATTCCTCAAACGAGACGTCAGTCAGTTGCCTTCCAGCCAACTGGTGCAACTCCAACTCCTCCCACCAAAGTTGCGCCTCCCCATCCAGAAGGAAGGTTGCTAAGGTGACTTTCTGTCCTTCCTCCGTTTCTGTTGCTGTCAAGGTCTTTTTAATCCTCGAAAGCCAGTCCTCATCTTGAGTCGGGGCTCCTACTCCCGCAAACGTGGGAGGGTGGAAACTCAAAAAGTGCTGCAGTTGTTGATCTGAAGCTCGTCTTGCCCTCACTGGCACTGGCTTTTCTACCACCGGTTCAACTGCAACAACCGACACTGGGGCCACCCTGAGGGTCAGAAGTTGTACATAGCGACGAAACACACCTTCCGGGCTGAGCATTGAACATAGCGAATACCGCCTCGGCTATTAACCGCATTGTCTCAGCTGAAGGAGGAGTAGGCACAACGACTGGTGCACTACTTGCAGTAGAGCGCATGGGTCGAGACTGCCCCACTCCACTCCTAGTCGCCTATACATGTGCAACATAACACAATTAGCGACGAAAATGTAGCAAGAATTAATAAAGGAACGCTCAGTTTCCAGCACGTTGCTACAAACACACATGTATTTTATTCCTAAAGTGGACATTATCTGGTTATTTAAGTGATTTCACGACAACGCACACACGTGCACACCACCCCTTAAAAGAATTCGACCACGAATTCAGACGGAAAGGGAACGAGACCCGGAGCTGATACCAATTTGTAACACCCGCCCCGTCACATAAAATATAACAGTAGGTCCGATCGGGGCCCCACGCCATATTAAATGGACAGTAACGTATGTTACGTAATTAACAGTTAAATAATTTCAAATAAAACAATCTCAGCATACAGAGAGTCATAAACAACATAAGCATTTATTTAAAGTTCTACTAGATTACATGTTGTCCACTTGTTCACTAGGAGTAAAAATACATAAAGTTACATGTGAAAAGTTTACATCGACAGTGGCTTCCAAACATCGGCACGCAGGTCGACCACACATGAAAAGTAGTAAACAAAACACTTGGGCCTTAAAGGGCCAGCAGAGCGCAGCAGCTGGGGTTTCAACCCGCTATTTCCCGCTCGTCTCGCTAAGACCTGTCAAAACATAATCCACCAAGCAGTGCGAAAACAGGTAACCGGTAAGCTTTAGCTGACCCAGATTTATAACGACCCCACCCCATGCTCGGGGCGGTGGTTCTCCTTCCCTGTAAGCAAGCAATAACAGCAGATATTTCACAGGTGTGTCTTAGTACCACATAGAAATAATCACCATATACGTCGACTTGAGGCCGTACGTATTGTGCTCTCAAGGCACACTCCATCCACAAATCCTTTTTCAACTTGGATGGCCACATTGAGATACGTCGTACACACCTATATTTTTCGGCATTCTTCCATAAGACAGTGCACCGAGGGGCGACCCTTCACCGACCACTATGGATGGGTTCAGATCCAGCTAGTCCCGACTCAATCATCACGAACAAACAACACGATGCGGGTAAACTTTCACCTCAGCCCGATCATATAGACGACCTCACAGGGTCATCGCCCCGACCCCCAGGGCCACTAGCAAACATACCACGCGATCTCAAGGACCACAGGCGATAGTGCCGACGCTAGCACTAGCGCTGGCGCTAGCACTAGCGCTGGCGCTAGCTACAGAACTCCATTCTGTCAACTCTTTCTAGTATTTTCTAGAGATCACCTCCAGAACTCCCTGCAGCACATCACAACACCGAGAACCCAAAAAACAAGCATACATACTCGAAGTCTTCTCCGACGTGCAATATCAACATCACAAATCCAGACTAACCTATCCAGATGGGCTTCACACAGTATGTCTATGTCCGTATAGCGATACATACTCTATATGCAATTTCTACGGGGATAATCCATATCGACCCGTCGGAAGAAACCTATCCACTAATTAGTGGAAATATTCCTGCTACTATGCAAATTCAAGGACTAGCATGTCCAGAGATTAAGGAGGAGGATCGTTACCCTTGGTGCTCGTTTTGGTGCCATATGGTTCAGCTTCCTCTCCACGGATCCAACGATGGCACAAGCGCACAAAAGATCTCCTACTCGGGCTTGCTCTAGCCAAAACAGACCTCCTTTCTCTTCCTGACCTCTACCTTTGCGTTGGAGAGAGTCTAAGTCAGACCTTTGAGAAGAATCCTTGAGTTTGAAGGTATATATATAAAACTGCTACCGCCGGCGCTAGCCACTAGCGTCCGACGCTAGCTCAGAGGCGGTACGGCTTAGCCGCTTAAGGATTTGTCGAGAAATGCTACCGTTAGCGCTACCACCAGCGCTACCGCCTGTGCTATTTTCGTCGACTAATGCACTTGTGCAACACAATTCGTCAGAATACATTCGTCGGGACACAGTCGTCGAGAAAGCTACCGCTAGCGCTAGCGCTACCGTCGGCGCTAGCACTCGACGATGCGTCTTGTTGCTTTCGACGACACACAAGTCCTTTCATTGAAACGCAACCCTTTCGACGACAAGAGATACCGCGGGCGCTAGCCATAGCGCCCGGTGCTAGCTCCTTAGCTCAGAATTCCGCGAACTCGTTGCACCTGAAAACTGGGGCCTTACACCATGGATCAATCTGGCTTTGGATCCTTTGATGACCTTTCCACTGAAGACGATCATAACTCGACCGCTTTGGGTAGGTAATCCATTGCGACTCCACTCAGCGATCTCAGAGTATAGACTCATGTTGAGCTCAACTGGCTAGGTAGAAGACTTTCTTCGCGACCAGCAAATCCTAAATATTGTCTATTCTAAGTCGATGATTTTTCACAACACTTACTCCTACCGAGACAACTAAAGTTTCCCCATCTGGAGAGCTTCTGGCGAAACAATCCCTACCGCAAACTGATGCAGTGGATGGAACTCCGCTCTTGGAAGATTATGATCGGTCTCGTTCCCAGAGAGGCCTCGCTTTTGGGTTCTCCCTCACTTGACCCCTCTGCCGCGGCCAGTCAGTTATTTGAGAACCAGGATCCTTCTTTTGATGTGATGCAAAAGATCGTCATGACCTCAATAAGCAACTTACATGTCGAGGTGGTTCCTTTGGAGACGGCTACATTAGCACCTCCCCCTCCTGGTCGCCCATTGTAGGGGGATCTTCAGATTGGTTTACCTAATGCTAGCCATCCATGAGTTGCGCCGTGATATCCTAATGCGGTTACTCCATCAGGCGGGCTTCCCCACATGTCTTCATCTCGCGGGAAGGCATCTCAAGTGGCGTCTACAAATCCTAGGGCTGGCCAATCCAACAAGTGATGTAGGAAATCTTGATCGCGAGATCACCTCTGTCACCATGAGCGGTCGAGGCCGCACCACCGCTCTCCTTATCAGAATGAGAGGACCTCTGACCCTCGTCCAGGTAGGCATCCTATGTTAGTTTTTCTTTAAGGGATGATCCATTCCTAAACTTATGCTGATTTTTGCATAGCACGCCCCCTCTCCAGTCGCTGATTTGCTCGCTGTCCTAGGTGCTTCTACCAATGAGTATTGGGCTAGCCTCTCTACTACTTTCGTCTCCTTCGACCTGCAACTGAAGTCAGTTGTGGCGTGCGAGCTGAACCGTCACTTCCCCTTGTTGGAGGTTCGAATGGAAAAGGTAGAGTTCGAGTATCACCTTGAAGGGGCCGAAAGTATTTCTCCATTCAATACCTGGAGAGGCGGGTTGTCGATCTGGAGCATCACGAGAATGTGATGGAGGATGATCTCCATTGGCTTCATATGAGCGCAGGATCCGTTGGCAACTTGATGTGGATTGTCAAACACACCTGTCATGGCGAGGAGATGATGGAGAGGGTCAATGAAGAGTTCCAAGTAGCTCGCGAGCTGGGTTGGCAAGGTTGCCATATACAGATCTTGCATCGCTGCGGCCACACTCCTATGCTTTAAATTGTCCATTTTCTTTGTGTTATGTAAACCTTACCGTAACATTAGCGTCTATACTTTTATGCCATCTTGGCAATTCTTTATCATACTTTTGTGTGGGACGAAATCGCTTATAAGTGAAATTAATTCCTTATTCTATGATGTGTTCCTTAAGTCGGTCATTAGCGAAATATTTGATGATGCTCTGCTAATTTTATGCTTGCTAGTTAGGTCACTGACTGGAGAGTTCATCTTCATATATTTTTGTTATACAGCCAGCGTCGCAGTAAGGCAAGATGAAAATGAATTCGTCGGTTGTCTAGAGATCAGGATGCTCAGTGAGTTCTGGTCTGGACTCGCTAATTCCCCTTAGCTCGTGTCACTAGACCTTTCCCCTTAGCTCGGCGCACGCTGGGTCGGTGGTCCCTTCCAATAAATAGACGTACATGTGCTATATTAAATGTGCTTCCTTGTTCAAGTTGTTTCAGGAGAGTTAAATTTGGTGAGTTAATCATACATCATTTCACCTTGCCATGTTTGTCGCAAGAGAGATTGAAGCATGTCGGCATAACTGCGTGGCCAAGCATGCACACCACCCATGTTTTTAAGAACTCCAAGAAAACCATTGTCGAGCTGAAATCCTTCAAGTCTCGTCACCTGTTGACATGTTATACGAGGGGAAAGCCAACCAGCGCAAGCATATCAATACTTTCCTCCCCGATGAGCTCGCCTTCTCGCTTGCTCACTTCGAGGTGAGGCTACGACTCCCTATGTGACTGGAGTTCTGCCAGATTATATCGTATTACGGGATGTTCCCATCGTAGATCAACCCTAATGACATCGCATCCATAGCCGTGTATCTCAATTTCTTTCGCAACGATGGAATTGAGTTTGTTTTTACTGTTTTCCATAAGATCTTCATTATGAGAGCGACCTAGGACGGGGTCGCCTATTTTGGGAGCACTACCTAAAAGCTCCAGGATGCCTATAACAAAGTCCACCTCTGGGTCGAGAAGTTTGTGTTTATCAAGGGTACTTTGCCTCCATCCCGCTCTGGCCATAACCGTCAGGTTTGGAGGTTTTCCATGTTCCCTACCTGATGGGACTTGGAATCGCCCTGCATTCATCTCTCAAAAAGAGGAAATTTGACGTCGTCCTCTTTCGCTAGCGAGTCGATCAATTACCTTACATCAACCCGGACGAAGGTTAGTGTAGGCAAGCCCGTTCTCTACCATCCATCTCTTGTCGTGATGTCTTGCGTTTTCAAATTTATTTGATGTAGGTACTCACACCATTCCTAAAACCATTCTCAGCCCAATTGCCAAGACCACCATGTCTGCGACAAGTGGGGGACCTTCTAGTCAACCCAGCGAGACCATCAATCTTGTTGATATGGAGGAATTTTCTTCAGATGCACCTCCATCGTCCGAGGTGGATACATCACAGGCATCAAAGAGGCATAGAATGAGATTGACCAGAAGAGGCTCCGTGAAGAGGACGATACATTCGTGGACCCTGAGGTACATGCCAATTATGGCAGGGGATCCGAGGACACAAATATCTTGGGTGAGTCCTTGATGTCCTGGGATTCTTCGCAGAACCTATTCCGCATTAGCTCACGCATACCATCCTGGATAGATGACGACGAGCCGAACGATGATATATGCAATGTCGTGTTTGGCCTTTATGGGAGAGTCGATGCTGAGACGTTATACCATGCCTTCCCCTGCTATCTTGATGACAAGGGATCTTTGTCGCTCCTACGAAGTGATGTGCTCTTTAATTAGACCAAAAAGATCTACCTCAATATTTCGGGGAAGTTTTGCGAGTCTGAGATAGCTCACCTCGCTGTCGAGAAGAAGCTAGCCCAAATTGATCGAGGTCGAGGTGAAACTGCTGCAAAAGAGGGACATCGATGTCTTATTTATAAGGAGTGATTTATTCACTTTTACTTAGTATTTTGTATGAATTTTTCTTGACCTCGCACGCTTTATCACGTAAGGGCCGAGATCTCCAAATTGGAGAAGTCCTTGGCCGACAGTCAGGCGGGGATGGAGGCCTCTATGGTTCTCATCGCCGAGTTGGAATCTCGGCCCGCTGCAGAGCAAGCCCTGCTGTCGAGGACTCCACACAGTCGAGGTCTATTCGCATGTCGGCCTCTGAGAATATGGCCATATGTTGTGATATTGGCTTGCATGATGAAAAGTTGATGCTAGCTCGCCTATAGGAGGAAGGCGGCCTGACCGAGGTGGGGTTGAAGAAAATGGTGGTCAGCCATCTACCCGAGCTCTATGCCGCCTAGATTGGCATTACCTCCAGATCCAATAGCAGCTCTACCACCTCATCAGTCAAGAGCAGCTCAAGAAGCAACGACTCTCGTAGCGAGGCATCCAAGAACTCTTAGGAGAAGACCATTAACTCGGTATACGCTGAATCTGATGCACTTTTGTTTTTTGACTTAATGTATACGCATGCGAGCTTCACCGTTGTATTTTTTGACAAACAGAAATATAAAGATGATTTTTTGAATGATTTTTCTATTTTCATTTAATATCTCACAGTATTAGAACTCGCATAGGCTCATATGTTACGCGAGCTGAGAGCTCAATAAGCTTATAGGGTCATGCGAGATGAGAGATCATTATACTTATAGGACCACGTGATATGAGAGCTTGATAGGATCTTGCAAGTTGAGAGCTCTCTAGGCATATAGGGTTTTGTAAGATGAGAGCTCATAATTAGGCTCATTTAATCGTGCAAGATGAGAGCTCGGTAGACACATAGGATTATGCAAGATGAGAACTCGATAGTTTAATAGGATCGTGCAAGTTGGATCTCGCAAGAGTTGAGTTCTAACTAAGCTTACGATCGCAAGCGAGATGGGAGATCGGACTGGCTCAATAACTCCTACGGTCTGAGGGCCCGTGGAGACTCTTGGCTTGGAACATTACTCAACAATAGACATCCACTTTACAACAACAACAACAACACTCAAGCCTTTATCCCACCATAGTGGGGTCGGCTATATGGATCCTCTGTCGCCATTGCGCCCTATCTAATAGACATCCACTTTACCGCACAAAAATGGGTTCTCACCTGGAAGAGGTAGACCAAGTTATATGATAGCATCTTGATGCTTACTCAAAAAAGGTTCATCTGAAAGAGAGGTGTGCGGGTTGTATGTCAGTGATTTGCACTCTCCCGGGAATAATTCATCTGAAAGATAGGTGAGCAAGTTTGTCAACTATTAGCACTTTCCCAAAAATAGTTCCTCTAAAAGAGAGGTGAGCGAGTTGTATGTCAGTGATTAGCACTCTCCCGGTAATGGTTCGTCTTAAAGAGAGGTGAGTGAGTTGCATATCAGTGATCATTAGTCTCCAAGTAATAGTTCATCTGAAAGAGAGGTGAGCATGGTGCATGTCATCGATCAACACTCTCCCAGTAATAATTCATCTGAAAGAGAGGTGAGTGATTTGTATGTCATCGATCAATACTCTCCCAAGAATAGTTCATCTAAAAGAGAGGTGAGCGAGTTGTATGTTAGCGATCATCACTCTCCAAGAAATAATTCATCTGAAAGAGAGGTGAGTGAGTTTTATGTCAGCGATCAACACTCTCCCAGAAATAGTTCATCTGAAAGAGCGGTAAGTGAGTTGTATGCCAGCGATCAACACTCTCCCAGGAATAGTTCATCAAATAGAAAGGTGAGCGAGTTGTATGTCAGTGATTAGCACTCTCTCATGAATAGTCTCGATTATGGAAGTCGCTTGGTGGGTGAGAAGAGCACTTGTGGGGTTATCAGCCAATCGTGCAAGGTGGAAGTTATTCTCGACTGTCAATGCGAATACTTGGACTTAGGAACAAGAACTAGGGCCTAAATCATTGTCATGTCACCAAACAAAGGACGTCCATGATTGAGATGGGCGTTGCTATTTTAGAATAGCATGTCCCAACATTTTAGAAGCTTTTTCGTGCCATTTATAAGGTCAAGGAGATTATCTCCACAGAGTGAGGGAACATAATATACGGTCAAATAAATAACTTTTTTAGGGGAATTTATTTTGAAGCTTCATTAAGTTGATAACTTCTGAAGTCCATCTAATCGCATAGGCCATGTGACTTACAGTTGACAAATGATCTAAATCTTATATGGTATTTTATACTGTGACTCAAGGCTCCCTTCCAGTAACCCAACAAATGGGTGAGAAGAGCACTCGAGGGTCTATTGGCCAACATGTAAGGGGAGGAGTTGATCTTGAACATAAATGCAGAGGCTTGGAGTTAGGAACATGCACTAGGCCCAGAGGCATCATCAAATCACTCAACTTAGGGTTCCAAGGAGTGTGGTGGAGGTTCATGTTCTAGAATACTTGCATAGATTGGTTTCTCCTTGATAAGATATCATGCCCGGTCCTTCACAGCATCTCAAGTTAGCACTTATTAAGAAAGAAGTGGGCATATATTATTAATATAAAATGATGAGTTTGTGTTGCCCCCCTGGAGTTAGGAATTCATGGGTAGAACCACTTGAGGTCATTTCTGCTCCAAGTGCTCTCAAGGGGTTCTCCTTCTGAATTTTTCAAGTGATATCCTCCAGTCGTTAGAGCTTCTAGAATCATAAATGGTCCTTCCCAATTAGAGTTAAGCCTACCGATGGTGGTGGATCTTCCTGCAACAATTGGAGTTCTTCACCAACTGAATACAAAAATTGGTCAATTCTAGTCTAGTGAACTGCGAACTATTATCCGTAATGACCGCGAGAGGTATCCCAAACTTACATGCGATCTCTCCTCATATGGAGTTCTTCACCACCTGAGATGTGGTCTTGGCTAGAACCTTAGCCTCAATCCACTTTGATAAATAATAAATCATGACTATAATAAACTTTCTATGGTCACTCGCTTGAGAAAATGGTCACAGCAAGTCCATTCCTCATAGAGAAAATGGACATGGGGATGTGATTGATCAAAGTTGTTGGGCTGACTGCAGCTGGAGTAGAGCATAAAGCTGACATTTCTAACACTTTTTGGAGAAGTTCTCTACATCCTTCCTGATGGTATGCTAGAAATAAATTTGTATCAACACTCATTATTCCAAATGATGGCTCCCGGAATAACTCCCACATTCTCTAGATTTGATTTCTCCTGGGATCCAAGGAACCTCGACTTGGATGATGCATCTGACTAGCGGACCATAGAGGGTCTTCCCATATAAATATTTCTTATGGATCATATAGTAGGTTGCCTTGTACCAAAATTGTCTTATATTCTTTATCTCTACCAGAGTTTGGCTAGTCGCAAGAAAAGTTTCAAATGGATTTACCCATGAAATTTGCAGATCGGACTCCCTCAACCCACTTCATCGATGGATGTCAGAAAATCTTGGTCACAATGCCTCCAGCCCTTGGACCGTACTTTCTGAGTTGGCCAGCTTCAATATTCTCTTCTATTGGTGCATGTTAGATGAAGAAAGATCACAAGGAGACAATCAGTCCCTTTACCTTGACCCGACATGTTCTAAAGTAGTTGCTCTCTCCTCGGTCTCTACTGAGAAGTCTTCCAAGAAATCAATTACCGCTTGCGTCTTCATGTCCATCTGAGGTACATATGCAATATAAAATTTGCTAAGATCCACAGGCGACTCAGCCAGTCAACCTGAATGCTTGATAACTTCTCATAAAGAAGTTATCTAGCCCATGTTTTGACTATTCGCACAACGTTTATAGTAAAAATAAGTTTAATTGAGGATAAAATGTGGGTAAATTCATATTTATGTTATTTATGACTAAATCAATATTTTTCCTAGGTATTGTTGCAAGAAGAGCCAAAAAGAATGATTTGGAAGAAAGATTTTGTTCAAATATGTTGTCCTGGGAAAAGAGTTACAGGATCCCAAAAAAGGTTGCAACCTTGCCTGGACGAATTTCAGATTTGTTAATTCAAATCGGGCGCCGTTTGCAAACTTGGAAAGATGCGCCTCTTGGGCAAGGGATGCACGTTTTTAGAGGGGGAATATTTAGAAATTTAAAGAGATGGTAGAGGGAGGTTTTTAGGTGGGATCACTTCCACATTTTCATGGGGCTTCTTTATCTTCAAGGGGGAGACTAGAGGAACTGCAGGGGATCTTCCGGGCTGATCGAGGGAGTGACTTCACCGAAAGCATCCTCCGTCGTTTAGTTGATAATCTCACCATGTTATGCAAGATCTTTCCAACCATTTTGCGTGTTCCCTCCGCCGCCATGAACTAATCACTTTTAATCTTGTATTGTGAGAAAACTTTGCCTTTGGGGATGATGAACGCTTGAATTTTGCTTTATGAATGTTTGGTGGATGTCTTTATTGAATCTATAATATTTATTTTGAAACTTTTGGCCAAGGTTTCATCTTTTTACTACGCTCCATAATTCGAGAGAGAAGTTGCGTAAGTGCGTTATAGATCTGATATAGTATTTAAAGGGAGAAATAGATTTCCCCTTGGTATTAGCAACTTTGGTATTCGTTCTTTATGCGGTACTTGTCTCTCCCAACGAGGAAATAGAGGCTAGGGATTTCCGATATCGAGAGGTACGGATCTTCTACCTTAAAATTGTTGCAAGACGTTTCAGCATACATATCATAAAGTCGCCTTTATAAATTCATCACACTAGGCCTAGGAAATCACAGTACAAGATTATCTCTTATAACTAATAACCAAATAATTTTCTCTACGAGCCATAGTTTAAGTTAAATTAATAGTTTTTGCTATTCCTAATTTTAATGTTTTACAAACCACCATTTTATTTGACTTGGATTTACAGAAAGTGCACAACTGGTATTTGCAAGCACTAAATTCACCACCTCTCCGTGGAAACGAACTTTACTCACTCATTATTACTTAATCCGACATGTGCTCTTGCGTGCAATACGTATACCTATTTCGGGCGTATCAAGTTTTTGGCGCCGTTGTCGGGGAGGTGCGAATAATTTAGCGTTTCTTTCTTGCAATATTAGTGAAGCTTTAGTAATTATAGCTGAAGTTAGTTTCTTTTGTTATTATTGATACTTCTATTTCTGCTGTGCTGCTTGATTATTTTGTTTTTTTACTGTCAATTGTCATTTTGATGTCTTGCTTAGTGTATGTCCAGATATCGTTCACTGGAAATTTTGTCGTTGAACCTCGAGATCGAACGAACGTGTAGACAGAATATAAGAGCGAGTCGATTAGAACATAATAACTCAACATCCATGAATCCCAATAATCGAAATGCTCACAATGAAAATGATCAAGATGGTTTAGGACCAGAGGGTCAGGTAGAACATAATGGTCAACCTGCTGAGATTAAGAGAACCTGTCGTAAGTATAATGCGCCTTTTTGGGGAGGATTGCACTATAGCATTATTAAGCCTACCATCGAAGCGAATAATTTCAAAATTGACTCCATGGCGATGAATTTAGTACAACAAAAATAATTTAGTGGACTGAATCATGAGGACCAAAACTCCCATTTACGGACGTTCAGGGATGTGTGCGACACATTCAAGATCAATGGCGCGTCAGATGAAGTGATTAGACTCCGCTTATTTCCATTCTCTCTGTCGGGCAGAGCGAAGGAGTGGCTTGACTCCCAAAACGGTCTCACCACTTGGCAGCAAGTGGTTGACTTATTCTTAGCTAAGTACTTCACACCCGCTAAAATGGCCAAACTGATGCGAGACATTAGTACATTTACGCAAGGGAATGGGGAAACGTTGTACGAAGCATGGGAGAGGTTCAAGGAACTCCTACGAAAATGTCCTCACAACGGTTTAGTGATGCACCAATAAGTATGGACTTTTTATAATGGCATCCAGACTTCTACGATGATCCAAGTAGATGGAGCCGCATGAGGATCCCTCATGAACAAGTATCCCGAGGATGCATATGCTATCCTTGAAGATTTATCTTCAAATAATTATCGGTCGTTTGACCGACATGCCCCTTCTTCTCGATTGGTGGTCTTTACAAGTAGATCAGTTGACCTCATTCGCCGCACAAATGACGACGCAGTTCAACTCGATGAATAAGATGCTAGATGCTCTGACCCTAAGTCAAGCCCAAACGCACCCACAGGTCAATAGTATAGTTACCCCTTCAATTCCTATGAACCCATCTCTTATGGTAGAGCAACTTGTTGGTCATAACGATGAGGTTAACTACATAGGGGGACAACCGAGGTATCATAATCATAATAATAATACATTATCAAACTATTACAATCCGGAAGTGCGCAATCACCCTAACTTCTCGTGAGAATAATATCGGTTTGGCACACCCACCCGGATATAATTCAAATCCACACCTACATCCACATAATAATAATAACTAAAACCAACAAGGATCTTCTAGAAAATATTCTGATGAGTTGATTGTGGAATCAATCCAAAAAAGTGACGTCCGCGTCACTAGTTTAGAGGGTTCCTTACGGGTAATTGAAACGCAAATAGGACAAATTGCAGGTGCATTGAACCTTAGACCCCAAGGAACACTCCCAACGGACACCATCCCAAATCTGAAGGGAGATAATTCACATTGTAAGGCAGTCACTTTAAGGAGTGGTAAGGAGTTAGTGAATGCGCCGACAAAGGAACAAAGTAGGATGAATAGCGAAGAAAATGGGTTGGAGAAGGTTAGTCCTAATGCGCCTAGCGAGAAGTTGTAATAAGATGACAATGTTAACGAAGGAGTGGAGGTGTTAGGAGAGAAGGAACGTGAGCCAACCACTGAAAATACAAAGAAGAAGAGCAGTGCGATAATCTATCCACCACCATCATTCCCTCAACGGTTAAAGAAGAGTAAACTTGACCATCAATTCCAAAAGTTTGTGGAAATATTTAAGAAATTGCAAATCAATATCCCTTTCGCTGAAGCTTTGGAGCAAATGCCAAACTACGTAAAATTCATGAAAGATATCCTATCTAAAAAGAGAAGATTTGGAACGAATGAGACTGTACCACACACTCAGGAGTGCAACGCCATTCTTCAAAAAGACTCCCACCCAAGTTGAAAGATCTGGGGAGTTTAACGATACCATGTTCCATAGGATATAAGTTTGAGGGTAAGGTCCTATGCGATCTAGGAGCGAGCATTAACTTAATGTCGTTATCAATATTCCGAAAGCTAGGTTTGGGAGAAATTTCCAGGACTTCCATAATCTTGCAATTGGCCGATAGGACACTAGCGTTTCCCAAAGGGATAGTGGAAAATGTGTTAGTAAAAGTGGATAAGTTTATTTTTCTAGTGGACTTTGTGGTCTTAGATATGGAGGAGGATAAAGAGGTTCCTATTATTGTAGGGAGATCGTTCCTAGACACGGGTAGGACGTTGATAGACGTGCAAAAGGGAGAGTTGACTATGAGAGTGAATGACGAGCAAGTAACATTTAATGTACTTAAGACGATGAAATTTCCCCATCGAGAGGAGGACAACAAAGAGGTGGTCAATCATGTCTCCATATGTGACTATGAGTCTACTCGCCTATTGTCTGATGAACAAGAGATTCTATTGACTCACATATTGACTGAGGAGGATTTATCCAAGGAGGAGGAAGACGTTCAAGAATTCTTACAAGCATTTGAGAAGCAAACTGATTGGTCTCGTAAGACGGAACCATTAGAGATGCCCAAGAAACAAAGCCTTCCATTGTTGAGCCACCATCGTTAGAGTTGAAACCTCTTCCCGAATATCTTACTTATGCGTATCTAGGTGAGAATGACACCTTACCGGTAATCGTCAACTCCAAATTAGAACCGATACAATTACAAAGGCTGATTAAACTATTAAAACAATATAAGTCAGCAATATATGATGGATCATAGCGGATATCCGGGGGATAAGTCCATCATTATGCATGCATAAAATCCTCTTGGAGGAATCTTGCAAGGGATCTATTGAGCCCCAACGCCGTCTAAGCCCACCTATGAAGGAAGTGGTCAGCAAGAAGAATGTCAAGCACATGACTGAGGAGGCATGGCATCGATTTGAGGCCCTCAAATCCGCCCCTTTCATCTACGAGAAAGGGTTCAAAATGGAGGTCCGGGAATGGAGTCGTGCCTACAACGAACACATCAAGACCCTCCGTTGGGAAACTTTTTGCCACCCACGAACGGAACTCGTCCTTCTTTGGGTATACGAGTTCTATGCCAATGCTAGGTACCGGGAAGGCGACGTCGTGATTGTTCGAGGCAAGACGGTGGACTTTTTAGCAGCTATGATCAACGCTTTATTTGAATTGGATGACAATGTTGAGGGAAGCCTGATGGGGATTCAAGCAACCGTGCCACCAAGTGGCATCGCCATGGATGTTTGTTGTGTTCCGCGGCCCGAGTGGGCGCGTAGATCTTTCAAAGCGATCAAGTCGACTAGCCTGTCGAGGGAGGCCAAAGTGTGGCTCCTTTTCATTAATGCCAGCATCCTACCGACGCGCCACATGAACAACATCTCACTTGACCATCTCACATTGATCTACAACATCTTCAAGGGCATTAAAATCAACATAGGCATGCTCATTGCTGAGCAGCTTGCACTAAGGGTGAAGGAGGACAAGGTACGTCCTCTATGGTTCCCCACACTTATAATGGAGTTATGCCGCTTGGCCAAAGTCGGAAGTGAGATGGGAGACCTTGTGACACAAGTGGGGCACCACATTACTGAGATGGTAACGGAGGTTAATGTTAAGGTGGCTGCTGAATCCGGAGGGAGGAAGAAAAAGTTGAGCAAGAAGATGAAGGGTGAGGGTTCCGAGCCGTCTAAAGGTACCACACCGGACGCCCCCATAATAATTGTGATTGGACGATCCCAGTTGAAGGGTGAACGTGGCTTGGCCATAGAAAATGTCGAGTGTGTGAAGGCCTACTGTTGGTGCTGCCAGAATTGCCCCCGGCGTGCGGCGCTATTCGAAGCAGGTTTTATCCCTGTGGGCCTAACTGGCTGCCCCGTGGATCCGCCCGAGGATCCGTTGATATAAAGAACAGTTGCGCCTTCACCAAATAGACCGGTCTTTTGATCGAGTTGGCGGCGCTGGGTCCTCTCAATTGGTATCAGAGGGGGTCACGAGTTCGAAACCCCGGGGTCGTTTTTTTTTTGGGGGGGGGGGGGATTGTTGGTGCTGCCAGAATTGCCCCCGGCGTGCGGCGCTATTCGAAGGAGGTTTTATCCCTGTGGGCCTAACTGGCTGCCCCGTGGATCCGCCCGAGGATCCGTTGATATAAAGAACAGTTGTGCCTTCACGAAATAGACCGGTCTTTTGGTCGAGTTGGTGGCGCTGGGTCCTCTCACCTACCTCCGGTGCCAGCATGTGTACTTCGAGTCTAGATTCGATGACATTCGTCGGAACTAGAAGCTGATGCGCGCGACAAATATCCCAGTGGAGGCACCATTTTACCAACTTCAGTCGCAGTTCGATGAGGAGGGATATCTGCTCCATAGCAATCGTACTCGAGCCGACCCAGCCAACACCGGTCCGAATGCAACAGAATTTAGTGAGGAGGACGAGAACGAAGAAGAGGACGATGAGGAGGAGGATGAAGACAAAAATGATGACTAGTAGTATTCTACTTCGATTACTGATTTTGTTATTTTTGAATTAGGGCGCGGACATATTATTTTGATATTTTGTTGGACATGAATTCTCGTATAACATTTGTTGATGATGCTGGTGATATTTTTGGAATGCTACTCTATATTTTGATATTATACTTCTTGATGATAATACTGTTACACATATTGTTTACTTCACAGCTGTCCTTGACGTACTACCTGTATAACACCTTGTCATATGCTCTTATGATTAGATAATGCCTTATATCGGTGATTATGACATGGTGCAACTATAAACTTGCATTTAAACTATTTTTTCTAGTACAAGGTATGAGTTCGCAGGTTGCAATTCATGAGTAGGTTTTATGAAGCAACATCTCATAAAGGAGTTTCTTGGATACACCAAAGCGAAGTTTTGAACATTTCTTCGGACACTCAGATTTCTGGGGAGTATTTAGATTTCAATATTTATGCACTCCTTAGCTTTTATGTATTTGTTCACATGCACGTTTAGTTAAAAATATATCGTCAGGAGTAGTGATGTCGCTTTGCTAGGGACTAGCAAAGGGCAAAAGTGTGGAGGTGGGGGTAGTGTAACTCCTACCAATTGGGTGAGGAGTGAATTTATCTGATCATAATTAATGATCCTAGTTCTCGAGATAATCAATGAATAATCTATTCTAGAGTACATGATGATTACAATTTAAGCGGATAGTCAATCCAAATGGTTCACATCACTTTGATTTGAAGTTAGCAAGATGAGTTAAATCTCTTTTAAATGTTTCCTTTTTCCACATTACTCTTTAAAAGAGTTATCTTTCTAAAAATAGACCCGTATGGAGTTCTAAAAATAATAATGGAAGGGCGAGCAAGAACCGAGTTGGAGATGTAAACCAAAGCGTTGAGATATATAGTTATTATGATTAGTACTTCTCTTTGATCATTTCACGCCATACTTCTTCAATTTGTTCACCATTTATAACCTTTGAGCTTGAACTTTGAATTTTTATGCATAATTTCCCTAGGCGTCTAATTGGAAATTCTTAGTATGATCTTCAATTATGATTGGTTGTTAAAAGAAAAAATATGCGAGTCATAGTGATATGTGGCCTAAGTGTGTGTACACCCACTTGGAATGATCCCAACTATAGACTCGAACAAAAAAAAGAAAAATGTATGTGGCATAGTGCTATGCGGCCTAGGTATGTGCATTCATACCTGTAATGATCCCAACTATGATTATAAAAAAAAGAGGAGAAAAAAGTCGTAGCAATATGTGACCTAAGTGTGTGTATAGCTACTTGTGATCCCAACTATGGACCAAATTATTCTCATAGTTTGGAGAGTCGCTAAGAATTTTTCATCTAGGGAGACACCTTCTACCATCCATACACATTTCTAACCAAACCAAAGTCATTCTCATCACTAACCCTCATGACATCTTTTCAAACCTAACTACTAAATCTTGCGGAGGTTAAATCAAATACTCGGCCTATTCTCATCCCTTCCTAGTCATTAAAAGAAGTTCGATATGAAAGTTGGAGGAAAGTAAATGATTTTAAAGGATAGCACACACCACACTAGAAATTTTAATTGAGATTTCTCTTCCATCAAGCTAATTAATTCTCGAATGTTTTGAACTTTTAATGATTGGCATATCCTCAAGTGGCTTAATCGGTACTTTTGACTAGGCTTCTTTTAGTCATTCCTGAGATTTCTCACTCAATTCGATGATTGGAATTGTCTTTGCTAGGGACTAGCAAATGTTCAAGTGTGGAGGTGTGATAACTTCTCATAAAGAAGTTATCTAGCACATGTTTTGGACTATTCGCGCAACGTTTATAGTAAAAATAAGTTTAATTGAGGATAAAATGCGGGTAAATTCATATTTATGTTATTTATGACTAAATCGATATTTTTTCTAGGTATTGTTGCAAGAAGAGCCAAAAAGAACGATTTGGAAGAAGGATTTTGTTCAAATATGTTGTCATGGGAAAAGAGTTGCAGGATCCCGAAAAAGATTGCAACCTTGCCTGGACGAATTTCAGATTTGTTAATTCAAATTGGGCGTCGTTTGCAAAATTGGAAAGATGCGTCTCTTGGGCAAGGGATGTGCATTTTTAGAGGGCGGATATTTCGAAATTTAAAGAGATGGCAGAGGGAGGTTTTTAGGGGGAATCACTTCCACATTTTCATGGGGTTTCTTCATCTTCAAGGGGGAGACTAGAGGAACTGCAGGGAATCTTCAGGGCTGATCGAGGGATCGACTTCAACGAAAGCATCCTCTGTCGTTTAGTTGATAATCTCACCATGTTATGTAAGATCTTTCTAACCATTTTGCGTGTTCCCTCTGCCGCCATGAACTAATCACTTTTAATCTTGTATTGTGAGAAAACTTCGCCTTTTGTGATGATGAACGCTTGAATTTTGCTTTATGAATGTTTGGTGGATGTCTTTATTGAATCTATAATCTTTATTTTGAAATTTTTGACCAATGTTTCGTCTTTTTACTATCCTCTATAATTCGAGAGAGGAGTTGCGTAAGTGCATTATAGATCTGATATAGTATTTGAAGGGAGAAAGAGATTTCCCATTGGTATTAGCAACTTTGGTTTTCGTTCTTTATGTGGTACTTGTCTCTTCCGAGGGGGAAATAGAGGCTAGGGATTTCCGATATCGAGAGGTACGGATCTTCTACCTTAAAATCGTTGCAAGACGTTTCACCATACATTTCATAAAGTCACCTTTATAAATTCATCACACTAGGCTTAGGAAATCACAGTACAAGATTATCTCTTATAACTGATAACCAAGTAATTTTCTCTACGAGCCATAGTTTAAGTTAAATTAGTAGTTTTTGTTATTCCTAATTTTAATGTTTTACAAACCACCGTTTTATTTTACTTGGATTTAAAGAAAGAGCACAACTGGTATTTGCAAGCACTAAATTCACCACCTCTCCATGGAAACGAACTTTACTCACTCATTATTACTTGATCTGACACGTGCACTTGCGTGTAATACGTATACCTATTTAGGGCGTATCAATACTCCACCCCTTCCATGATGATGTGCAATGGATGGCCAGTCACTACCTTGATGGTGTGCTCTTACAAGTATGACCTGAGCTTTCGAGCTGAGATGATTGACCTCCTCAATTCCCATTATGTCTTCTCATACATGAGCGTGATCTTCATGCGCTTGTAGGACACCAAGATCGAGGTAAGAAGCAATAGTTTCTTGTCCTCTTCTTCATCTTCTGAGCCAACTACATGCAATTGGCTTAGAAGTCCATTGAAAACATTGAAATATTCATATAGGTTGCTTCCCTCATGTACCTTTAGTCCATATAGTCTCTACTTTAGCAGCTATCTCGTGGTCATTGTCTTTGCCAGATATAGTTGCTCCAATTTCTCCCAAAGCGCAACTATAGACTTCTCAGGACCAATGTTGAAGAGCACCTCATTGATGACACATATTCTGATGGCATTAGCCACTGCTAAACTAGCATGTCATTGATGCATATTTGTCATAGACTAAAGTTTCTGTTGCCATCAAATTTCTCTGCCAAGTAGTGATTCATAACTTTGTTCTTTCCTTCCATAGTTGTCCTCCAACAAGACTAGGTGGCTTGATTAATTCAAAAGTCGAATTTGAAAGGATGGAGAGCTTACCTAGTTGTCACCCACCGCTGTTAAATCTCTCCCCGAGCATCCATTAAGTTGTCTACGAACTTATTTTGATACCACTTGTTTGGAATCCGAATGAATTTCCATGGACAGTCTAAATACAAAGTAATTTAGAATATAGGAACTTAAGAGTATTTTATTAGAAAACAAAATCAATACTCAAACAAAGAGAAAAATAGAAGTTCGATTGTAATAAACACTGTACAAAAAAATCGGACTCCAAACAATGCGCAAGAATATAATGAACTGAACTACAATTTGTAAAAATGACGCACAAGGTTTCTTCCAGGACAAACTTACTTCGTCCTCAAATGACCAATCACCCCCACCGGAAGAAACCTGCGCGGGAACCTCACAAATGTGACCCGAAGCACTGCCCAAGCCTTGCGAGCTAAAACTGAGCCCTCTTGAGCACCACTGGACCAACTCCTCCTTCTTGTCCATGCCCCCGACAAACCTCTTCGGCCGCCCAAACACCACCAATGCTCTATGCCGCCGGTATTGGAATTCTTGCTAGTGCAGATTTAGGCTCTGTTTGGGACAGCTCTAGCGGATGAAAAATCTGTTGATCGAATAGAACTTTTAGAATAGAGCTTTCAGAAGAACTCTGATGAGAGAGTTGCAGACTGTTTGGAGAGTCTTTGCATAAGTGCTGATTAAATATAGTTTTTTCATTTAAACTGTTCGGTAGAACAATTGTTTGAAAACTGTTTTTTTAAAACAAAAATATTGAAATATAATAGTTGTTAAAACTCCCGTCCAGGCAAACACGCGCGTCCGGGCAAAAATGGTCGCTCGGGTGAAAAACGGCCGCCCGGGCAAAAAACGGACGGTCGGGTAAAAAACGGCCGACCGATCAAAAAACGGTCGCTCGGGCAAAAAACGGTCACATGGGCGAAAAACGGGCGCCCGGGCCAAAAGTGCCGCGCGGGCGAAAAACATCCACCCGGGCAAAAAATGACCGCCCGGGCGAAAAATGCGTGTCCGGGCGAAATACGGTCGCCCTAACAAAAAACGGCCGCTCGGGCGAAAAACACGCGCTCGGGAGTAAAAAATGCGCGCCCTGGCGAAAAAGGCCTCCGGGCGAAAAAACGCGTGCCCGAGCGAAAAATGGCCGCTCGGCCAAAAAACGCGCGCCCGAGCAAAAAAATGGCCGCCTCGGCAAAAAAAATGGCCGCTCGGCCAAAAAACGCGCGTTCGGGCGAAAAATGGCAGTCCAGACGAAAAACAGCCGATCGGGCTGATTACGCGCGCTCGAGCGGAAAAAGACTGCCCGGGCGAAATATATGCGCCCGGGCGAAAAATGTGCGCCTGGGCGAAAATATCGAGATTCCGGGCGAAAAATGGTCGCTCGGGCGAAAAAAGAGTGCCCGGACTAAATCGAGTGCCAGACCAAAAATGCGCGCTCGGACAAAAATGCTGGAGTGGTATGCAACGACGTGGAGTTAATAAAAGATAAAAAGCTAAAAACAGAAAAAATAGGTTTTAAAAAGCTATGTTGGACTGACTTCTCAAAGAGCCTCTAAAACAGCTTATTTGAAGAAGCTCTTTTCAAGAAGTTGGACTAGAGAGCTGTTCGAAACAGTTAAAAACAGCTCTAGCGGTTGAAAAATAGATTTTCCATCTACAGGGCTGTCCCAAACAGAACCTTAGGGACCTCGGCCACCGAATCAATTCACGACCATTTTTGGTTCCTTTGTACAGCCAACATTTATCATTTTATGGCATAGTATATATCTATTATATATAAGATATATCTATTGGTTTATATATACAGATGAGTGACGGTGCACGCCCCCCTCCGTGCGGCCAATGACACTATTCAAGTCGTTGCAGTGTCCCGGTGCGACGACATTACGGTCGCTCGCTGCCACCCGTATGTAGTTGTGCGGAGGAATTGCATGCAATTGTGCGCTCGAGGGACTGCAATCATGTGTTCTCGGGGGATTGTGAATGACAGGAGTATCGTCGCGACGGGTCACGATAATGATAAGGATTTTAGGGTTTAGGGTTGCGTCATGAACAACACAGAGAAATCTTGAAAATGACGTGGAGACGTGGAGTGTGCGAAAATATTCTGAGTGGATTCTAGAAGATTGATAAGCGTGGAATTTTCGCCTTTCCTTTTGCATGCTGCGACCACTCCCATTAAAATATTTTTCCATTAAGCGATACAATAAAATAAGAGTGATGTTAAACGTATGCCAGTTTTGGCTATATGCAGGCCACAGTTTTTTTAAAAGAGCGATGTTAAACGCAGACCGATTTTAGCTATATGCAGGTCACAGTTTTTTAAAAAAAGATATCATTTTTTCTTTTAAAACTTCAGGAGAAATGATTCGAGTAGTTTAATAATTCATGTATTATGTGTTTTTTCTTTCCATGCAACCGTGTCCCCAAGGAGTTTATTCGTTTGTCCGAGTCTGATGTGTTTTTAAATTACAACTGGTCTAAAGCTATTCATTGGTATTTTGCTACGGCGATGGCGACGGCGGCGATGGTGACGGCGGCGTTGGCGACGATCGCTACGTCGGCGGTGATGGCGGCGATGGTTATACTTCGGGTAGTTACGTCGCTAGTGGGGGTTCTTTGGATAACCGCATCCCCATGGATGGGGTGCGGTTAGCGCCTTTAGGGATACTCCATCAATAGCTCTCCCAAATTTGCTGACGAAACAGTGACATTTAACGTAACCTCGCACGCATGTACTTACTTATTTTATGAAGCTATTTTGCTTGGTGATTATTTATTTAGGAAAATATTAATTTAATTTTTGAATGTGGCATGTAAATATGAAATTTGGCCTGCATGAATAATTTTTTGACCTGCATATATCTGCGGTTTGCATATAACCAAAACCGGCCTGCATTTAACATCACTCTAAAATAATAGGGGATTATATACATTCAATTTGGTTATTTCTCAAAGTTAGATAAATAATAAATTAAAACATGGAATCCTTAATTCCTTATATAACTTTTATTTGCTATTTCTCACAGTTCATACAAAAACTGTATAAACTTTATTCGTTATTTTTCTCAATTAAGTAAATAATAAATAAAGTGTGCGGAGATGTTTGTATTTAATAAGGGTGTTGTTATTAGCAAATTCATTTTCGCTTTTTGCAAATCATTATCAATAGCAAATTGTACAATTCGAAAATGGCTATTTGAAAATCAATTGGTAATTCGAAATTGGCTATTTAATCACGGTTTGCTAAAAGTCATTTAGGGTATGTTCGGCACGCAGGTATTGTTTTCTGGAATTGGCTTTGTTCAGAAACCAATATCTACTGGAATTTACTTTGTGCAGAAAATCAATTCTATTATTCGGCTGCAGGAAAGAATTCAGTGAACAGAATTGAAATTGATACCTAGAATTGGCTTTCTAGATTTTAAATTTTTTAAATTCATTATTTTTAAAATTGAACAATTTAATCAAAATACTAATAATAATTGAAATTCGAGTTTGATGACATGTGTAATAATTGAAACCGAAGGCTCATTTTCACTAAATATGATATCTATAGATACATATTTTCTGTGAGTGAGTTTGATAACATGTGTATTAATTCATGTTTGCAAACAAATGGATCTGACCTTTCAGAGCATTAGAAAGCTCTGTGAATTTTTATAGGATTTTTGAGGACTTAAATCAGTAGGCTACTTCATAGTTCATTGAATTTGAGGTTTTCTTAATTTAATTATTTCAGTGAGAAAATGATTTCCTTAAATCCTGACACTTAGCCAGTAGCATTTTCTGGTGAGTAAAAGAGCTTGGTAATTTTCCCATAATTTTAGTGTTGATCTTTTTGGTAGTTCCTTCATAAAACAATGATTTTGGATAGAAGATAAATAAATAAATTAGAGGAGAATTTCTTACTGTAAAAATATGATATGCTGTTTCTGGTGTTATTTAGCCACCATAGATTTATCATAAATTTTGGGAAGCCATATCATAAGTTTTACTTATAGTTCATGTTCATTTTCATGCTTGGCAGATGTTTGGAGAAATTAAAATAAATATTAATTAATTAGGCAAAAATACGATTCGATGGAATTAATCTTATAACATCATGATAGACCTCCAGTAAATAGCTTGGGTCAGTTGGATGAATATTTGGAGTACCTATAGTTGTGAGCTTCATATAATTAGTTTGGTCTGCGTATAGTAAAACTGTGAAATTTGAGAATCAAGTGGATCCTTAGGAGGGATGGGAGGTAAGTGGTTTACCTAGTTTAGTTGAGAAGGTATGATGGTTAAAAAGAAGGATTATAGATGATAAAGTGTGCTTGGTGAGTTAAGGGTAAAGTGGTGCTCGGGATTGACGAAAGATCGTCTTGGAAAGTCATAAGTCACCTAGGGTTAATTCAATTGTAATAACAAGGAGGGTGTTCTTATGGGTAGATACCAACAACACTAAGTGTATTGAGAAAGGGAACTTTGGGGTGTCATCCCATTTCGGTTCCTAGTACCGTAGCGAGCCCCTTACAGGGTAATCTACGGGAAGTCCAAGATTAACCACAAACTGTAGGAGTAAGTTGTTATACAAGATTAACTTAATAATACACACACCCACACCCCGTGGTTACGAGAAGTTAGTTGGTTTGATTTTACGAGCTGTAGGCTCGGTGGTTGAAGCAGCGGATCAGTTAGACCGGTGATCTTGTGACTTAGTAGTGTTTGTTGGTACGGATGGGTTGGTCCGGCGAGCCGGTGGCGCGGAAGGTTATTGATGACGGGCAGGTTAGCCCGGGCAATTTATGGCTCGGGATATAGTAGAACATGTTGCATGTGCATGAAGGTGGTGGGTCTCCGGTATTGGACGGTCGTTCACACCGACGTCAATACGTTGACTCGGCAAGTGTGGAATTTGCACTTAGCCGTGAAAGTCTGGTGGTCCAGCCAGTAAGAGTACGCAGATGCTCCGCGGTTTTGCGTTGAGGCGTACGATAGGTCTAGGTAGGGTAGTGTGAATACCAACCTAGAGGTGGGCGAGGCCCAACCCACCGCTTCCGTTTGCCACTACGGGAGTATCCTGGGAGTCTAGCTCGCTCCAAAAAGGGGGAACTAAATGTCTATGCGCATAGAGTCGAAGTGGGTGAGTTGCACTTGTATGAACATAACATAACTGCATACCTTGCCTGTCATAGCATAAACATTGCATTTCAACCCCTACCCCTATCGTATAAGACGGTTATGGGACTTCTTATACGATAGGCCTTGCTAAACGACCCCTTGGTCTATAGGTTTGTATGGGCATTCCTATAAATCAATGGTTACTTTTCTATTATATCTGTCTTTACTTACTGCACTTTACTTACTCTTTACCTGCTCTTACTTTGCTCTTTACTGCTTAGATTACTTATGTACACATGTGTAGTGTAGAAATATTTCCTGTACCACTGTCACCTGCTCTTTATTATACCCCTTGCTGTCCTCCGCTTCATCCTCCCGCACGGTGCCTAGGAGCCATTGAGGGTGGGGTGGGGAACATAAGGCTTGTCTTTTTGACTAACGGTCGGTGGACCATATCATTTTAGGAGATCGAGGAGATGCAACAGCACCAGAGGCCGGTGCAGATGGAGGCGGGCCAACCTATTACAGGAGCACCAGGTTCAGGATCAGTGAGTGATTAGTAGTTAGCTTCCGCGAGTGATCTTGTAGTGAGTACATGATGTACATGGCATGTGCCCTTTATTATTGTAACAATCTTTTATTCAGTTATTATCTGTGGACATTTACCTTTATGGTTTTATATTTCATGTTGATTCTGTGGACTTGTCTTATTTAATGCACTTTTCTTTGTGATCGATTTGGCTGGCAGGATCGGTGTTTTGTAGTGGTGACCTTCCCGAGTGAAGGTGTCACTGCAAAGCGACGGTTCTGGGCCTAAGACCCGGTGTTTAAAAAAAAGGGGTCTTACAACTTGCGTCCATAGAAAGAAACAAAACCTGGACTCTTGTAGAAAACCCCATAAATAAAACCATAACTGGCCTCAAGTGGATATTTAAAGTAAAACAAAATGAAGAAGGGAGCCTACTCAAATAGAAAGCTTGTTTGGTTGCAAAGGGTTTTACCCAAATTCTTGGAGCTGATTACAATGAAACTTTTGCCGCAGTCGCTCGGCTAACAACCATACGACTTCTTCTTGCTATTGTCGCCCAGAATAATCTTCCTGTTTTCTAACTTGATGTCAAAGTTGCCTTCCTGAATGGAGAACTAGCCGAAGAAGTGTATGTTTTCCAGCCCCATGGGTTTAAAATCAAAGAAAGTGAAAGCAAAGTTTATAAGTTACACAAAGCATTATATAGGCTGAAGCAAGCCCCGCGCGCCTGGAACCAAAATATTGACTCATTCTTCCTTTCAGAAGGATTCTCTCGAAGCCCAATTGAGCCCACTCTTTATGCAAAAACACTGAGTTAGGCCATATCTATATTATTCTGTATGTAGATTATCTAATTGTGAGAGGCACAAATTCAGAATTGATCAGTAAATTCCAAGACAGGATGAAGGAATGCTACGAAATGACTTATCTAAGAATCTTAAAGCTCTTTCTAGGTTTCCAGATCAAACACCTGCGTAGTGGAATCTTCATCTCTCAAGAGCTGTACACTCGGTCCCTACTCAAGAAATTCCAGATAAACTCAGTACGAGAAAAGAAGAAGAAGAGCAAGCAAACAATGAAGAATATAGGAGCCTCATCGGCTCCCTCATTTATCTCACCAATTCCAGGCCCGACATTGAGAACACAGTCAACATCCTTGCCAGGTTTGTGAGTAATCCCTCTAAAACCCATTATTTTGCTGCAAAAAGGATTCTTCGTTATCTATAGGGGACAACGACCTATGGGATCTTATTCAAACAAGAGGAAGACGCCAAACTGGTTGGCTACTCTGACTCAGATTGGGTGGGAAACCTCGATGATAGAAGAAGCACTGGTGGGTATGTGTTCTTTTTGGGATCAAGCCCAATCTCTTGGAGCTTCAGGAAGCAGCACACCGTGGCCTTATCTACAACAGAAGTTGAGTTCATGGCCCTCAATGATGCAGCATGTGAAGCAATTTGGCTACAAAGATTACAGAAAGAAATTTGCAAAGAAGAAGAAGAGGAGATCGGGATAAAGCTCTGGTGGGACAATACTTCTGCCCTAGCCCTCGCAAAAAATCCTGTATATCACGCAAGAAGCAAACACATAGAAATCCGCTACCATTTCATAAGAGAAGCCGTCGAGAAGAAACTGATCGAACTGGAGCACTGCCCCATAAAAGAACAGAAAACTGACATAATGACGAAGCCTCTACACATAAGCCGCTTCGTCAACCCAAGGGAAAAGCTTGGAGTATGGTGCGGCACGGATTTAGAGGGCGTGTGAAGAATTAATCAAATCAGCACCACACTTAAGTTTCACGTCAGCCATTATGCTTTGGAATTGTAACAGACTCATTCTATTTAAGACTAAATCCCCCACCTAATTCTCTTTACCGCTGAGCATTAAAACTCCCTTCTAGAATGTACTATAGGTTTATATATTGCCGTGTATGCTTTGCTAGATGTAACGAAGTAAAACTATTTTGTCTTCCTTTCCTATGTCGTTTCTTCCTGCAAAACATAAAAGCGTCTATTAGAAATATAACAACATTCACATGATCAACATTATCCTATATGTGAAGTGAGAAGGATTTGGGATGAAGGCGACGTTGGAAGAGACGAAGCATACAAGCGGGGGGATGTGATCTCAATAGTTTCACACTATTAGGTCTGCATGGTATACTACGACGAAGCTTGAGATCTGATACAAAAATCAACAGCATCAGTGTTCATCATGTCATTGCCTATTTAACAAAGCAGCAATTTGACTATATTATCAAAGTAGCAATTTTTGCTTGCAATCTTGCTAATGGTTGGGAGAGCTGTTCAAGCATTTCATAATAGTCAGCTTAATGAATTGCATAATACTTCACTAATGCTTATCTAGCGAGGGCGCGGTGTGTTGGACGGTGCGCGCGGGGGGGGGGGGGGGGGGGGGGGAGCATTTTTGTGAGCGACGTGTGGGGCGGTTTGGTGATCGGTGTGAGGGCACGTTCTTGAGGGTAGTGTGCGGGAGCGAGTCTGTAGAGCGGCAGTCATAACCCGCATTTTCCCTCATACATAAATATATTATATATGATCAGAGTCGGGGAAAATACGCGATGTGATGCTACGTATGGTAGAAGACAACAACCGACGCTCAGGCCTCTTTATTGCACAGAACTATCTTTCAAAGAAGACATATTTAAAGTTCTAAAGTTGAAGTAAGTTTATCTTCGAGACTCTGTCCCTCGGCCCAGTGGATCAACTAGTCCACCCGTAAAGGTATATAAATACGCAGCGGAAATACTTTCATTTTATTCTAAGCGAGCACGACAACCAAGAAAAAATATCCCGAGGATATGCAATTTCCTAAGTTTAGTATACATAGAAGGCTTTTGTATACACAACTTAAAGTAGATGATACTCATGTAAAACCATGCTATGAAATTGAAATGCAATTTTCTCGATACTTAAAATACCTATCATGCAACCTAATTATAAAGCATTCCCAGAGAGCAAATACTCATCAGCAAGATGTACCAGCAGGGTAACACAAATTAACAGTATACAGCTATAAACTACTATGGGCGTCAACAAACTGGCACGAACCCATAGAGAAACACGAAAGTGACCACAAAAAAACAAAAGGACTCCTCGCCCAGGAGAGTGTTGGAGTTACCATTGTGATCTAGAAGTGGTCAAACATGTAATCTCACTGCCAACGCGATATGAGCCTGCAGGGTCGCACATAAGAGCATGTGGAGAAGTTGGTAGATTGACTGTGTTGGTAAATGTTACCAATCACCATATATAGAATGGGGAAATCCAGCAGGTTGTTGCTGTCTGAATTCGTCGGGTTTACACGGATAGAATTCGTCGGATTCGTCGGGATTCGTCCGATTGTCCCGTGAACACTCGGCGAATTATTATAGAAACCCTTCAGTCGGCAAAATGTTGTCGTCTGTCTGGATTCGTCGGGATTCGTCGGGTTGTCCCGTGAACACTCGACGAATTGTTACAGAGATCATTTTCTCGGCAAATTTTGCCGTCTGATCTGATTCGTCGAATTCGTCGGATTGTCCCGTGAAATCTCGACGAATGATGTTCCGTGGAATTCCGACGAAATGTAACAGAAGCCCCTATTCTGCTGTGTGGTCTGCGGATAGCGATTCTTCTTGAAGCTGTTTATCCTTTGGGTATAAATAGGACTTCTTTTAGGGTTCTCATAACTAACGAAATAGAAGCCGACGGAAGGAGTTCCGCTCTCGCCTCACGAACCCTAGCCGACGGAAGTGTTCCGTCGTCTCTGAATCGCGTCCGCTGACCTCCTCTCCGGCGATCGTCGCCGTATGTGTTCTTCCTGGAGCGAACCTAGCAGTTCGTGGAAGTTCAAGGTGCAGTCATTCTTCTCCCGGCTCGTGTGGATCACTGTAGAGACGTAGACATTATTCTACGTGAGGACTCGCATAGCCGACGACAGGAATCAACTCGTGGAGCATCTAGGTTGGATTTGATCCAATCCCGCAAAGGTAATTTCATACCTAGCATTTTCTTAACTTCTTGATTCAACATTCATGGCCGATCCAAAGTCTTTTGGGTTGTTTCTCTTCATTTCCGCTGCGCCTACATTTGATGTATGGTTCTAGAAAAACCCAACAGAGAGAAGAAGGCACCACCTTCAAGAGCCTGGGAGAGGCTACCTGACCACCAGCTCAGCTACACGCCTGAACCTGAGGCATTCAAAAGAAAGGAATGCCTCAACCCATAAAGGGGAGCAAGAAAACTGCACAAAACTGGGTAGGATTACCAGATAGCAAGAGAAATAGGAGTAATATACATTAATAAAGTTAGCTCAATAAATGATAACAAAGGGGAACTAGCACCAAGCGATCCTAACCAACCACGTGTCCGTCCCTGCGGATCAGAGGTGATGACCAAACTGATCAAAGCCAACCACGTGTCTGACATTGCAACTAATAGGTGATGGTCAAACTGATCAAGGCCAACCACGTGTCCGTCAGTTCGGCTCAGAGGTGATGGTCAAACCGATCAAGGCCAACCACGTGTCCGTCAGTGCGGCTCAGAGGTGATGGTCAAACTGATCAACAACACAATAATATTTCACATTACAAACTTTCCATATCGCAACAAGAACTCACCCTCAGGAACTCACTCGACGAATATATCTCACTCGACGAATTTAACTTAACCTTACGAGTTCACTAGATGAATCTACTTAGCACCCAAAAATTTCTACACAGCTGCCCTAAACTCCTTTAAAACCGAAAACTCACCATATACCTGATTTTTTTCCTTTAACTTAAATAATCAAACCAGTGTTGGTCAAATAAAAAGAAGAAGAACAATGAGAAGAAGAAGACGAAGAAGAAGAAGAAGAGTCTTATTGCCTTAACCGGAAGCCAACACCGCAAAGCCTCCTTCACCGAGGAAGAACTCGACGAGAGCTCTCCTAAACCATGATCTGACGAGAGATCTGACCACCTCCACCACCAGAAATCTCCTCCGACGAAGCCCTAACCTCCGACCTCCTCTCTCTCGACTGGAGCTCAAGAAATGAGACTTGGAGACGTCTTTCATCGGAAGAAACGTGAAACCCTATTTATAGACGATGGCGGTGGATTCCATCTGGAGTCCACTTACCTTCTCTTTGCAAATAGATTTTCATAAGAAATTTATTTATGAATAATCTGTACAGAATGATATAAAGAAATTCCTTATAAAGAAATTATATATATAATTTTATACATAAATTTATAAGAAAATTACTGTAAGAAATTTTTGTATAGGCTAAGTAAATCTTTTTATACCAAAATAAATAATGATTTTATCCAACGCAACCTCGTGAATGCTCGAGACGAACAACGACGATGCACCTAAGACGGTAACGCCCTCGATACGACTGAATTAATGATTTAAATAAAAATAAAAAATTCTGGAGCGTTACAGCCACCCCACCTACAAGAAAGTTCCACCCCGAAACTTTACAACACAAACGCTAATATAGGAAACAAGGAAAAGATAGACTTTACCAGGAGAAACACTCACCGAAAGGAACTAAACGAACAGATGAGGGTAAGATTCCCTCATCGCAGATTCTAGCTCCCAGGTTGCGCTTCTGACATCTTGATTTTTCTAGAGAACTTTTACCGTAGGAATCGTCTTCCTGCGCAAAACCCGATCTTGCGTATCCAAAATACGGACATGCTCCTCAACATACGACAAATTGGGCTGCAATTGGGGCACAGAGTCTAGGATATGCCGGTCACTGAGCACACACTTTCGCAACTGGCTCACATGAAAAACGTAGTGAACACCAGGAAACGAAGTAGGCAATTCCAGTCTATACGCAGACACTTCAATGCACTCAACAATTTTGAAAGGCCCCACATACCTGGGATCCAACTTATGGTTCTTCTCAAATCTCTTAACACCAGGCAACGGAGAAACCTTCAAGAAAACCATGTCCCCGACTGAAAACTCCAGGTCAGCCCTTTGAAAATTAGCGTACTTTTCATAGTGCTCCTGCGCCACACAAAGCTTCACATGAACCTGAGACACAACAATGCTCATCTCCTCCAGGGCCTCTGGACCTAACAACGATGTTTCACCCACTTCAGACCAAAACAGGGGAGTCCGGCAATGCCTCCCATACAGAGCTTCAAAAGGGGTCATCTGCAGGCTCTCTTGATAGCTATTATTGTAAGTAAAATCCATGAGCCCAAGATGCTCATCCCAAGCCCCTCATTGATCCAACACATAACATCTAATCATATCCTCCACGATTTGATTCACCCTTTTTGTCTGCCCATTAGTTTGCGAATGATAAGTGGTAGAATATTTGAGATTGGTGCCTAAGTCTCCATGCAAACTCTGCCAAAAATGAAACATATACCTGGAATCCCGATCTGTCACAATGCTTACCAGCACACCATGCAATCTAATAACTTCTTGCAAATAAAGCGAGACAATTTTTTCATACAATAACCAATCTTATAAGGCACAAAATGAGCACACTTGGCCAACCTATCAACGATCAGCCACACAACATCATGCCCTCGGAGAGACTTTGGTAGACCGGTAATGAAATCCATAGAGATACTCTCCCATTTCCAAGTGGGAATGTCCAGAGGCATCAACTTACCTTCATGTCTCTTATGATCTGTCTTGACGCGCTGACAAGTATAACATTTAGACACGAACTTCGCAATATCATTCTTCATACCTGACCAACAAACAATTTGCTTTAAATCGCGGTACATTTTTGTAGAACAGGGTGATAGGCAAGGCTAGAATCATGAGCTTCATCAAAAATCTTTGCCCGAATCTCATCAACAGCGGGAAAGCAGAATCTACAATGATATTTAAGGTACCATCTTCATCAATCGAGAAATATGGCAACTCTCCCTTTTTGGTCCTACCTCGAAGATGCTGCAGGTCTGGATCATCATTCTGATGTAACCGCGTAAGAGTAATCCAAGAAGGATCTTCAATATTCACACTAGACGGCCTAACCGTAGGCTTCACATCTATATCCATCAAATAAAACTCCTCCACTAGAGACTGCACACAGAGATTAAAGACATAAGCTGACTTTCTACTCAAAGAATCGGCTACCACATTCGCCATGCCTGGATGATAAAGAATTTCCACTTCATAATCCGCAACATACTCCATCCATCGGCGCTGACACAAATTAAGCTCCTTCTGAGAGAAAACATAAATCAAGCTCTTATGGTCTGAATAGACCTTGCAAGACACTCCATATAACAGATGCCTCCACAGCTTCAAAGCGTAGATCACATCTGCAAATTCAAAGTCATGTGTAGGGTAATTTATTTCATGAACCTTCAATTGCCTAAATCTGTATGCAATCACTCTCCCTTCATGCATTAGAACACTATCGAGACCAACTCGAGACGCATCCACATAAACTACAAACTTTACATTCTCAGTAGGCAGAGCCAAGACAGGAGCAGAACACAACTTCCTCTTCAACTCTTGAAAAGCTTCTTCACACTCATTACTCCAAACAAAAGCTGCGTTCTTCTGAGTAAGCTTAGTCAACGGAGCAGACCGTACTAAAAATCCTTGCACAAACCTTCGATAATACCCCGCTAACCCCAAGAAACTTCTTATTTACGTCGGCGAGGCCGGTCTCTTCAAGTCCAAGATCGCAGAAATCCTTGTCGGGTCCACAGAAATCCCCTGTTTACTCGCGACATGGCCCAGAAAAGATACCTCAGAAAGCCAGAATTCACACTTGCTCAACTTGGCATACAACTTATGCTCTCTCAAAGTTGATAGAACCAAACACAAATGCAGAGCATGATCTTCAGTGCTCCGTGAAAACACTAGCATATCATTGATAAGCACCACAACAAACTGATCCAGAAAGTCTTTGAATACCCTGTTCATCAAATCCATGAAAGCAGAGGGCGCATTTGTCAACCCAAAGGACATTACTAAGAACTCAAAATGTCCATACCGGAATCAAAAAGCAGTACGCGACACATCTGACTCCCGAATCCTCGATTGGTGATAACCCGAACTGAGATCAATCTTCGTGTAAACACAGCTACCCCGCAACTGGACGAATAGATCATCAATTCGCGGCAACAGGTATCTGTTCTTGATTGTCACTTTCTTCAACTCATGATAGTCAATGCACAATCTCATCGATCCATCCTTCTTCTTTACAACCAAAATGGGGGCGCCCCAAGGTGAAGAACTAGGCCTAATGAAGCCATACTATAAAAGATCATCCAACTGGGTACGTAGCTTCTCCAACTCACACGGCGCCATACGATAGGGTGCCTTTACAATCGGACGAGCACCAGGCTTCAAGGTCTATAACAAACTCTACCTCATGCTCAGGAGGAATGTTGGATCGATAGGCGCCCTTAGAGGGGGGGGGGGGGTGAATAAGGTAATAAACATTCTTTTTATAATTTTATGGAAATTACTAAATCGTTTAGGAATAAATGTGAGCAAAATAACAATTTAGCAAAAAGTAATTTGCAATAATAAAATTTACGTCAAATGAAAGAAATCAAGTAAACACAAATAAAGACATGATTGTATTATATAAAAAGTGTTTACATAAATTGATTTCAATATCGCTAGAAATCGGAGGCATGCAAGAGTAAATATCTTTTCCTTTTCTATATCGACTTGTATCCCCACAAACCAGTTGGCTTTAACCTATCCTTCCCCGGATATGGCCTCAAGCCGCTCTAGCCAATCCTAACCCCGGATATGGCCTCGAGCACCCCCTGGATCTAATCTCCTAGAACTAGTCGCCAACTCATGCGGCGAATTATCCCTTAAGCCGCGCAAGGACCTAGTCGCCAACACAAGACGATTTTACTACAAAAATTCACAATAATAAAATAAAGTAAATAACAAGAACTCCCTCTGTGAGATTTCTGAAGATGAGGATGAAGGATCATTGTAGTATAAGCGAGGTTGAAACGATCGTTCTTCGGATGCAGCGTGACGGCTTCCTTCTCCAGAAATCTTCTTTGGCTTTGAGTGGGAGATGAACTTTTGGCAGAGTAACAGCTCTGGAATTTTGGCACAAGTAATCTCTCTGGGAGATCTAACCAAAACGAGAGAGAAGCCATCAATCTATAGAACTTGGAGATAGCGCCTGCGGTAGCTCTTAGCGCCTGCGGTAGCGTTCGTGTGGAGGCGGTTACGAAACCGTCGGCGGCATGGCATTGTGCCCACGAACTTGAGCTAGCTCTAGGCGGTAGCGCAAGCGCTGGCGCTGGCGGTCGCGCTAGTGCCAAACGGTATCCCTAGCGCCGGCGGTCGCTCTCCTTCAGAGAATTTGATTTGAAGCTGCTAGCTACCTGTGGAGTATTACATATATAGTTCCTGCACACTACAAACACACAATAAGCAAGATCAAATACAATATGGGATTTGTTATTCTCAAACAAAGGGATGTGACACACATATCCAACAAGGAAGACCAGGAAGACTGGAGGGAAACACATCTGGAAACTCTTGCACCACTGAAATACCCTCAACCTGAGGTACTCTACAAGAAGTTTCTAAAAGAGAAACAAGATAGGCACTAACACCGGAGTCCAAATATCTTCGAGCACACATGGCGGAGATAATCGGGAAATCCTGACGTGGAAAACCATACACACTCAGGGGCTGCCATTATCCATTAGAAGATCCAAGCGCTTAGCCTTGCACTGGATGACAACATTATTTTTGGATAACCAATCCATGCCCAAATTCAGGTCGAAGTCTTCTAAATCTAACACCTTGAGATCGGTAACAACTAGGAACCCTCCTAACAGAATCGGACACCTCTTGACACTTTGGTTTGATACCACATAATCACCTGACGGAAAATGGACGCAGAGCGGCTCGCCGACTTGATCAACGGTCCAGCGATGACGGTCAACGAACGTTTTCAGCACAAAAGAATGGGTGGCACCTAAATCAAAGAGAACACACGTCCATCGATTCCTTACCTTAAACTCGCCTAAAGAACCATCACAACACAGTGCTAACACAAAACCAAAAGAGTCATACAAGAGAAGCTAACGGCTAGACCGAAAACTAACTTGAAATCACTTGGGTAGAACATTGGGCTTCTTCCTTAGTCACGACATTCAACACAGCTTTCCCCCGATCCATCTGTTGTCATTGTTGCTGCTGGTGCGGCGGCAACAATGCCTGAAGAGGAACGGTCTGGCTAGCTGGCTGGAACTGTGGGCGCAAAGACTTCATATGCCCTTTCTGACCACATTGGAAGCACGATCTATCCTTCACCCGTCAGTGGGCAGCCTCATGCCCCTTTAGACCACAATAAAGCACACCTTCTCTTTAGAATCGCCATGGGCAATATCATGCCCCTTTTGCTTGCCCGACCCACAAGAAACCTCACCTTTCGACTCACCTTGGATAACTAGCACTTGAAGTTGCCTCTATGCGGCCAACCTGTTAAAGCACTTCTCGAACGGGTGACCCTTCCGCTTGGAGCAGGACTACTGCTCTCCTCATCTTTTCGTTTTGCTTTCCTTAACTCTTTTCCACGATTTTTGGCGTTATCAATCGCCTCAACCTTCAGGGCAGCTTCTACCGCATCCAAAAAGGTCTCAGATCGGTAAGCGCATGCTAGCTGCTAAATCTCGCTGCGCAGACTTCCTAGAAACCGCTTCACCCTGCCCTCTTTTGTGGCCACTAATTCTGGAGCAAACCTGCTCAATTTGCTGAATTCAATCTCATATTCACCAACTTTGAGCTGCCTTTGCTTTAAGTGCAGAAAATTATTCATCAATCTGTCCCGCTCAACTGTCGGCAGAAACTTCTTCAACAACATTCCTTTCAACCGATCTCACGAACACCCATCTGTAAGCCCTTTTTTTCTCTAATCCACCAGCCTTTCGCAAGGCCTTTCAACTGGAAGGCAGCGACCATAACCTTTTGGTCGGCAGAAATTCATGAGTAGGAAAACATTTCCTCCATTGCTATGATCCAATTGTCTAGTGCCACAAAGTCAGCTCTCCTGTCATAGGCTGGGGGTCGTAATCGCTGGAAATTCGAGATGAAGTTCATCTCTGGCGGCAATGAAATAGGAGGCATCAAAGGAGCGAGAGGAATCGGTACAGGCTGACCTACTGCAGGGTTCAGCACCCTCGGCCGCTGCCCAACGGCGGCAGTCAACAATGTCTGAATTTGCGATTGCATTGCAACCAACTGCCTTGACAGAGCCTCATTACTCTGTCGCAGACTTTCGATCACAGCCTCACTCTACACACCCGAAGACTCGCCCTCAGATTGGGGAGTCAACCTTCTCGCAACACGCTTTAGCAGCATATCTATACATACGAACAAACAACTCATCAAAACCCTAGCTTAGAACCAGTACTACTCCATTTATATCAGACCATACAAGCAAAGACACCTGCTTTTACTGCTACATTGCTATGGGGATTTGATAAATGTTGTCATGCTTTAAATTTGAGATGATGTACTATCATCATTTGACTCTTGTGCATATCATATGTTTGCATTGTTGGATTTGTAGGCACCCTTAGAGGGGGGGGGGGGGGGGAATAAGGGTTTTAATTTTAATTTTTATATTTTAAATGACTTGAAAACTAAGTAGATCAAAATAGTGATTTTGAATAAAGATCTAAATTGTTTTATAATGAAAGAGAGGATAATATATAATTTAGAGAAATGAAGAACAAATCAATTTTATTACGCAAAGAGAGACATGATTACTATTAATAAATATGATTACAAAAATAGATTTCTATAACGCTAGAAATCGGAGGCGACTAGTAAGACTCTTGAGTTTTCTATCCCAACCGTATCCACACGAACCGGTGGCTTTAACCTATCCTCCCTGTAATCTGGCCTCAAGCCGCTCTAATCAATCCTCCCCCGGATACGGCCTGAAGCATTCCCTAGATCTACACCCTAGACCTAGTCACCAACACTATGCGAATTTCTGCCCTAAAGCCTACCCAGACCTAGTCGCCAACACGAGACGAATTAACTGCATGGGTACAAAAGAGTAAAGAAATGAAAATAACAAAAATGTAAACACTCCTTATGTGGATCTCTTGAAGAAGTAGACGAAGTCCTGCAGAGTATGATCGTATTCGATGCGGTATTTCTTCACGATGATGAAGCATGTTGAAATCTTCTCCACGGATCTCCTTAAGTCTTCATGGATTTGTGAGAGTATCTCTCTAAAACTTCCTCTATGCGATGTGGCACGAAGCTCTGGAATTTAGGGGTGTGAGATGATGATGAAGACGGAGTCAATGGGTCCTTTTTATAGCCTTAGAGCTAGCGCCTGCGCTATCCCTACCGCCGATGCTATCTCGGTGTAGGAAATATCCTGTGTGTGCATATCTTTCATTCCAAGAAAACCATACTAAAATTCCTCTTGTGCTTTGAGCTACCGCCTGCGCTAGCCGCTATCGCCGACGCTATCGCCTTCTATAACTGCTTCCCGGAATTGCTCTAGTTAAGGCTAGCGCCTGCGCTAGTGGCTACCGTCGGTGCTAGTGGCTATGCTGGAGTTTTAGCTTCAAACTTGGGCACAAACTTCTTAAGTTATCCTTAAGTCATATGACATTGTTTCCTGCACACTTAAACACACAAGATCAAATACACATAAGATTTGTTATTCTCAAACCTAGGAGATGCAGAAGACCATGTTCCAACATGCATGAATGTTTAAATTTCCATTTCAAATCATGTGTGTACGAGTGTGATCATATAAATCTTTAGCTTGGTACGGGTGCTTATACGACGTTATGATGTGCATGCAGTGCTATGCATTCTAAGAAAGCCTTAATGCATGTCATGAGCGGCGTACACATGAAATATTATACATCCCATACAACATATTATCGCAAGTAATTAAAAGAAAAATCTAAAGGAACATCCATGGGATGATTGTTATGCATCACATACTACATAACAGTCACATGTTGATATGCCTATGCAAATCCATATACAAACACATATTATGAATCCCATACTACATAATATGCCACGTATACTTCTGTCATGCTTATGAGTGTAGTGTTCATGCTTTAGCCAAGACGTACGAATGACACTTTGATGTGTGTATGCAATGAATCAAGATTCTAAGAACGAATGGTCGTTCGACTAAATCGTCTAACGAACAAAACTAACATAGTTTTGATACCAACTGTCACAACCCGCATTTTGCCTCATACATAAATATATAATATATGATCCGAGTCGGGGAAAATACGCGATGTGATGCCACATTCGGTAGGGGACAACTACCGACGCTCAGGCCTCTTTATTGCACAAAACTATCTTTCAAAGAAGACATTTAAAGTTGAAGTAAGTTTATCTTCGAGACTGTGTCCCTCGGCACAGTGGATCAACTAGTCCAATCGTAAAAGTATATAAATACGCAGCGGAAATACTTTCATTTTATTTTAAGCGAGCACGACAACCAAGAAAAAATATCCTGATGATATGCAATTTCCAAAGTTTAGTATACATAGAAGGTTTTCGTATACTCAGTTTAAAGTAGATGATACTCATGTAATATCATGCTATGAAATTGAAATGCAATTTTCTCGATATTTAAAATACCTATCATGCAACTTAATCATAAAGCATTCCCAAATAGCAAATACTCATCGGCATGATGTACCAGCAGAGCAGCAAAATTAACAGTGTACAGCTAGAAACTACTATGAGCGTCAACAAACTGACACGAACCCATAGAAAAACACGAAAGTGTCCACAAAAAACCAAAAGGACTCCTCGCCCAGGAGAGAAGAAGGCACCACCTCCAAGAGCCTGGGAGAGGCCACCTGACCACCACCTCGATCAGCTACACGCCTGAATATGAGGCATTCAAAAGAAAGGAATGCCTCAGCCCAAAAAGGGGAGCAAGAAAACCGCACAAAAAGCTAGGTAGGATTACTCGATAAACGAGAACAAAAAGCTAGATAGCAAGAGAAATATGAGTAATATACATTAATAAAGTCAGCTCAATAAACGAGAACAAAAGGGAACTAACACCAAGCGAGCATAACCAAAAGGGAACTAGCACCAAGCTAGATAGCAAGAGAAATATGAGTAATATACATTAATAAAGTCGGCTCAATAAACGAGAACAAAAGGGAACTAGCACCAAGCGAGCATAACCATCCACGTGTCCGTCCCTGCGGATCAGAGGTGATGACCAAACTGATCAAAGCCAACCACGTGTCCGACATTGCGGCTCAGAGGTGATGATCAAATCGATCAAGGCCAACCACGTGTCCATCAGTGCGGCTCAGAGGTGATGATCAAACCGATTAAGGCCAACCATGTGTCCATCAGTGCGGCTTAGAGGTGATGGTCAAACTGATCAACAACACAAAAATATTTCATATTACCACCTTATCATATCGCAACAAGAACTCACCCTCAGGAACTCACTCGACGAATTTAGCTCACTCGACGAATTTAGCTTAACCTCACGAGTTCACTCGACGAATCTACTTAGCACCCAGAAATTTCTACACAGGTGCCCTAAACTCTTTGAAAACCGATAACTCACCAAATACCTTATTTTTTTCCTTTAACTTACATAATCAAACCAGCGTTGGTAAAATAAAAAGAAGAAGAAGGAGAAGAAAACGAAGAAGAAGAAGAAGAGTCTTCTTGCCTTAACCGGAAGCCAACACCGCAAAGCCTCCTTCATCGAGGAAGAACTCAACGAGAGCTCTCCTAAACCACGCTCCGTCGAGAGATCCGTCCACCTCCACCACTGGAAATCACCTCCGACGAAGCCCTAACCTCCGACCTCCTCTCTCTCAACTGGAGCTCACGAAACGAGACTGGGAGACGTCTTTCATCGGAAGAAACGTGAAACCCTATTTATAGATGATGGTGGTGGATTCCATCAGAACTCCACTTACCTTCTCTTTGTAAATAGATTTTCATAAGAAATTTATCTATGAATAATCTTTACATATTGAAATAAAGAAATTATTTATACAGAAATTATATATATATAATTTTATAATGAAATTTATAAGGAAATTACGGTTAGAAATTCTTTTATAGGCTAAGTAAATTTTTTTGGCACTTTCTGGTGAGCAGTGCTCAGGGGCGCAATATGTTGAGCAGCCAGCGGCAGCTAGCTGTCGTGAGCAGTGAGTGGGGGTGCCACCCCGTGCCGCAGGCTACAGGACACTAACTTCATGGTTTTTCGATATTCTTATGCACAAGGTGCAAAAAATCGTACTCTTACTCCAAATACCCACATTTTAGGCACAAGATGACAAACGTTAGATGGTTTTTGGGTGTTCCCATGCACAAGATGTAGAAATTTATACTCTTCCTCCAATTGTCGGACCTTTCAAATGAATTAGTAGGCCTCCTTTTATATAAGAGTGACACAAAAAGAATTTCGTCAGCATAAATACCAACTTAAATCAAATCACCAACTTCAGAGCCTACCTACTCATCAATAAAGCTGTCACTTAAAGCCGAAAACCGTAATCCGAACCGGAACCACAAAGAACCGGACCGAACCGTTCGCGAATTATTTGGGTTCCGGTTTGAATTTTGGAACCGTGAACAACAATGGTCTGGGTGTGGTTCTTTCATTTTATTATCCGGAACCGGAACCGCAATATATAAGTCTCAAGCGGTTTCAAGATTTTTAGAACCGATCCGAACCAGACCGAAAAAGAACCGAACCGGAACCCGTTTTGGGTGATGATACGGGCAGATCGTTTTTAGCTATTGTCAAACCTATGATTTGAAAATCTAAGCATTTATTCTCCTCCTCATTTCCACTAAGGGCCAACGCCGCCATCGTCGCCGCCACCATCGTCGCCGCTATCGCCACTGTCGCCGCCGCCAACGCCACCGTCGCCGTCGCCGCCGCCAACGCCATCATCGCCGCCTCCAACTCAAACTCCATTGTCGCCTCCGCCAACGCCATCGTCGTCACCGTGAACGCCCTCGTCGTCACCGTGAACGCCCTCGTCGTAGCCGTCAACTCGAGCGCCATCGTCGCCTCCGCCAACGCACTGTCGCCGCCGCCAACGCCATCATCGCCGCCGCCAATTCAAACGCCATTGTCGCCTCCGCCAACGCCCTCGCCGTAGCCGCCAACTCCAACGCCCTCGTCGCCTCCGCCAACGCCATCGTCGCCTCCGCCAACGCCATCGTCGCCTCCGCCAACGCCATCGTCCCCCCGCTAACGCCATCATCACCGCCGTCAACGCCAATTTGGTTTGACATTAAAAGTCTCGGTCTGACATTAACATTCTCGGTCTCTTATTAACCTTGAACTGCCATTAGCCAAAGTTGGTTTGCCCATATCACCACCTTATTATTATTATTTATATTATTATAATTTTTTTTTATAATACATCTATAATATCTATACTTACAATTATGGGTGGAACTGATGCGGTTTGCACCCAAACCCAGGGGCGGATCCAAGGGGGGGCCGGCGGGGGCCCGGGCCCCCCCCAAGAATTTTGCAAAAATATTAGGAGATTTGGATTCCTCTCGTCGAGCTAATGAATTTTGACTACTTACACGTCAAAAACGGTGTCCTAATGAGGGAGAAATGCCTCCGAGAAGATGAAGATTTTCATTTTTTTTTTACGAGAGAAAAACGATGCTTGACCCCCCTTCTACGAAGTCGCTGCCATTTTGATCCGCCCTGCTTCGATTCCCGCAAGCGTGCAGCGGCCTCTACGCCAGTAGATGAGCACAAAAATATTTGCATCGTCTACAGCAAGAACGTCGACGCCTCCCAGCATATATAGCCGACGTGTCCGTTCCCTGCATCTGCCATCTCCTGTGCCTCCACGATCCTTATCGTCGTCGACGAAAACATCCATTTGGTAAACGACACATTTGTCAAGGGAAAGTAACAACATATTATCAAAAATAGAGGGCTTTTTTATCAAAAATGTAATTGTAATTTGTATATTGAAATAACATCAATATGATTGTTTGTCTCGTTTTTTTTATTAAAAATAGAGGGTTTTTTTTATCAAAAATGCATTTTTATATTTAATATATTACAAACAACAACAACAACAACAACACTCAAGTCTTTATCCCACTATAGTGGGGTCGGCTATATGGATCCTTTGTCGAACTTCTACCATCTTAGTCGAGCTTCTCGCATCTTCTCTGCAATTGGTGCTACTCCTGTCATATCCCTGATACATTCATTCAAAATTTTAACCAGTCTCGTGTGCCCACACATACTCCTATGCATTCTCATCTCCGCAACTCCCATTTTTTGCTCATTTACACAATTCACTGCCCAACACTCAGAACCATAGAGCATCGCTGGTCTAATTGCAGTACGATAAAACTTGCCTTTAAGTTTTAATGATACTTTGCGATCACATAAGATCCCTGACGCGCCTCTCCACTTCAACCAACCCGCTTTGATTTTATATTTAATACAATATATTAAAAAAATTTTGCTTCATCTTTTGATTGGGCCCCCCCTAATCAAAATTCCTGGATCCGCCCCTGCCCAAACCGCGTTCGCAACAAAAGGGGTCGATTTTGGATTGAACAAAATTGTACCACACCAAATCCGTGTCGTGTGGTCATGTTTTGGTTCTAGATGGAACCGATTGAAACCGGACCGAACCGCATAGAACCGGACCGAACCGTTAGTGACTGGTTTGGTTTTGGTTTTTGTTGAACCGGTATCGGAACCGTTAACACGATGGTTCCAAAAATTATACTGGAACCGGAACCAGAACCGGAACCGGTCAAACTAAATACGGTTTTGGTTCTAATTTGAAGAACCGTTATCTTAGCGGTTCGGTTCACGATTTTAGTAGAACCGGAACCGAACCGGAACCGTGACAGCTCTGCTCATCAAGTCACTTTAATGAACCATATCAGGAAAATCAACATACAAGATCGACGCTTCTTTCATTATTTCACAATAGGTATATAATGTTCAGGGTCCGAGCATTTAGAAGAAATTGATTTTAAAAAATTGGCTCTAAATTAAATATCAATACAGGTAGGAATTGATATTGAGTTTAAATCAGTTTTTGTTGTTCGGCCGCATGATGGTATTCTATCACGGGAATTGACATTGATTACGTTTATTTGTTCGTATGGAAGACATTAATTTTCAAGAATTGAAAGAAAACATTATTTTTTTGCGCTTTTTTCGGCCTGAGTGGGAATTTTTTGCCCCGGCGCGCGCTTCTCCCCCGAGCGCACGTTTTTTTTGCCACAGAGCTTATTTTTGGGCAGAAGCGAATTTTTCCAACGGTCGCGCATTTTTTTCCCCGGAGCGGGTTAATCGGTCCGAGTACAAATTTTCCGCCCGGACGCGCATTTTTCTCCATGACACACGTTTTTCGGCATGAGCGCTATTTTTTTTGCCCGAGTGTTCATTTTTCGCTTGAGCCCGCGCTTTCTCCTGGGTGCTCGTTTTTTTGTTCCAGACACGAATTTTTCTCCGGGCCGCAAATTTTTCAGCCCAGCAAGCGTTTTCCCTCGGGCGAGCGTTTTTTGCCAAGACACGCATTTTTCGCATGGGCCCGCGTTTTCCCTTAGTCACTCCTTCTAGCCCGGTCTCAAGTTTTTTGGCCCGGACACGAATTTTTTGCTCGGACACGAATTTTTCACTTCCGTGTTGAAAAAACATTCGTCCGGTACGACAAACGCGCGCCCAAGCGAAAAAAATGTGACCGGGCAAAAAAACCACGTTCGAGCAAAAAATAGCGTTCGAGCCTAAAAACGCACTCCCTGGCTGAAACACGCGCACCAACTTGAAAAATGTGTGGATTGCCAAGAAATGCGTTTCCGGGCCAAAAAAGTGCATCCGATCGAAAAATGCGCGCCTGGGCAAAAAAACTCACTGCTGTACCGAAAAACGTGTGTCCGGGCGAAAAAGTTCATGTTCGGGCCGAAAAAACTCACTCTTGAGCGATAAACGCACGCCTGGCGAAATACGCGTGTCTAGGTCGAAAAACGAGTGCCCGGGCGAAAAAACATACACAGGCAAAAAATCGCTTTTGGGTTGAAATACGAGCGTCGAGGTGAGAAATGCGTGTTTGGGCCGAAAAACACGCCCTTGGGCGAAAAACGCATGTCTAGGCAAAAAAGTGAGCCTAGCTCAAAAGCGTGCTCCCGGGATATAACTTGCCCGGGCGAAAAAAACACGCTCGCGCGAAAAAGCCCGCCTGCGCGAAAATGTCCGCTTGCGTGAAAACGCCCACGAGCTCGAAGTCACTCAATTCTACAGAAAATTAATAGCCGGAGGTAAGAATTAGCGATCTGGTTTTTTAGTTCATAGCCAAAGTCATGAGTTTTCGCTTTAAAGTCAATATCCACATAAATTTAGTCACACTGAATGTGAGAATTAAATTTCTAATCCTCAATGTCAATTCCAAAAAGACGATTCCACTCATGGAGTTTTTGGAATGTAAGTTAGGATCTAACGGTGATGATATTGTTACCTAAACATACCATCCCATTTCCCCACTTTTACCTTAAGGCAAACAATTGGCTTACTGACTGTATTGCTTTCTTCTACATTGCTTAGTGTTATATTGCTACTGAAAAAACTCCCAACGCATATTAGTTGGAAAGTAGAATATCAGTTAAGGCTTGCTTCGCGCATAGGCATCACAAGCTTGGATCAGCCAACTCTACTGTGTGATGACAGTCAGACCATATTCTAAGGTGTCAAACTCATACCCCTCGGTTTGGAGTGGCCTAACAGACCAAAGTGTAGAAAGAGTGAAGAGGCCGACACAGAGAGTAAACCAAAGTGGAGAAAGGGATAAGGGGTTTGATGTGGCCTAGCAGACCAAAGTGTAGAAAGAGTGAAGAGAAACCAAAGTGGAGAAAGGGATAAGGGGTTTGGAGTGGCCTAACAGACCAAAGTGTAGAAAGAGTGAAGAGGCCGTCACAGAGAGTAAACCAAAGTGGAGAAAGGGATAAGGAGGATATGAAAGAGGCTTCTTGGTGTATTCAATCACCTATATATAGCAAAAATTAAAGATGGTCCCATTACGCGCTAACTAGTCTTGTGAAAAAGAGTGGAGTTTTATGAAAAGCTCGGAGTCCACGCAGCTCGGACGAGCGTGACCACTGTGGCTACCCAGAAAGACTTTCGTTAGGTCTCTCAAACATGAGAGGAGGAAATACACTCAACGGAGTAAGTCAGTCTTGCCGGATAGCCTCTTTACTACACACCTTGTCCCTTTGCGAGCTAGGGACGATTTTTCAGGTTCAAGCTTCGTCTTCGTTAAAATTATTTAGTGCAATTGGTAAGTGTGTAGATGAAAGTTATGAAACACACTTAGTTTCGGTTCAAGCGCCTTCGTTAAAATATCAATTTTGTATTTTTAATGAAATATTATTAAAATAATTAATTTAATTTAAAAATATTTGTTTTAAAAATGATAGAACGACCACTATAATTTTGTTTTATATTTTGTTGAACTGAACCAGAACCGAAGGTACGCTTTAAAAATTATATTAGAACCGGAACCAGTTGAACCAAATAAGGTTGTGATTTTAATTTGAAGATTTGTTCCCATGAAAAAGAGTGGAGTTTTATGAAAAGCACGGAGCCCACACAGCTCAGACGAGCGTGACCCCTGCTGCTACCAAAGAAGACTGTCATCAGGTCTCTCAAACATCAATGGAAGAAATACACTCAATTGAGTAAGTCAGTGTTGGCAGATAGCCTCTTCACTGCACACGTTGTCCCTTTGGGAGCTAGAGCCGATTTTTTAGGTTCAAGCTTCGTCTTCATTAAAATTATTTAGTGCAATTGGTAAGTGTGTAGATAAGTAAGTCAGTGTTGGTAGATAGCCTCTTAACTACCTTTGCGCTCTGGCGCCCTTGCGCGTGCTCCCTTGCCCGCACGCACCCTTGCCCACACGCGCCCTTTCCCGCACGCGCCCTTTCACGTGTGCGCCCCCAGACCGCGTCCATTCTTGCGCGTGCCGGGGGGGGGGCTCGCGCGCAACCGTGCACTGCGCATCGTTTCCATCTTTTGCGTGCTCCTCGCCGCCGCCGTCGTCGCCGCCGCTGACATCGCTGACGGCTCTGCCCGAAATGCCTGGGAGGGCATGGTCGTCATATTCTGAAAATTGGTGATCCTCGTGACCAAAATCATGCGTTCCTATTCGCCCGTCCAACTGCCAAGAGGGTGCAATTATCAATGCCCCCCCTAGAAAAGCTATAAAAAGGCCCCGAGACCTTCCTTTGAAGGGATAAAGAAAAGAAGGAGAAGGCATAACTCTGAGGTTTCCAAGCGAAGACTTGGCTCATCTTTCATTCTCCTGCACAACGTTCACTCCACTTGCGACCATTCTTCTCCAGAGACTGCTTCCGCGAGCGCTGCCGAAGATTTTGTTCTTTTCTCAAGTTACTTGTAAAAGGGAGCGGTAGCCTGCCGCCCTCCTAAGAACTCTAACTCTTGTAAACGACTACAACTAGTGGATTTATCAGAACTGGGTCTAGCCCGGTGTTTTTTTTCCTTTCTGGGGTTTCCACATAAAAATCTTATTGTCTTTTGATGTCGATTCTCTCTTTGACTGCTTGCGCGCTCGACTCACTCTTGAGCTAAGACAGTCTGATTCCTCTGGTCCGTGGGAGCGCTAAGCGATCCGCAATAGTTTGACGTCGTATGTGGTAACGTGTTCTCAACTCTCTGAAAATCTTCCGAAGACCATACTCGCACCAATGGAGTACTCCCGACTGACAATAATGGCAGGGAAAAAAAATGCTCGCAACGTCCAACAGAGCAATTCCCGAGGAGCATTCCGACCAATCCCCCGCTAACTCACCCGTTAGCGACTCGTCGCTTCTCGAAAAATCCAACACCACACTAGCAACATCCATGGTGAGGAGCGTGCGCTAGATGGAAGAGCACTAGGCTGAAGTGCTCACCCTGCTAAGGGATTTTGGGGCCTCCCATGCCAATAATCTGGCCCTCGCATTGGGCAGTCAACCACCACAACACCCAAATCACATCTCTCCCAGGGGCGTTGCTCGCACAGAGGGCCATCAACAACAGACCGAATGTGGTCAGAAAGGGAAGAAAGAGCAGGATCCACCGACGAAGCCAAAGAGGAATAGTAGATGCCACAACGACACCCTCTAGGGTGGGGGCACCAACATCTTTAGTGCTTCACTCCCCTCAACGCCTCTTGGACAGAGATCCTACTCGCCATTCGTAATCACGCCACTCTCCATATGCTTAGAGCACTCTCCCCAAATTCGGGGGACTAGTCCAAGTTCTGTGATTTTCATCGAGGCCATAGGCATGACACAGAATAAATTGAACAGTTTAGCGGGGACTCCTCAATAAATTCTTGCGAACACGAGTGCAGGAGCAGCCAGCCCCAAATGAGCCTGCATGTGTGGATGGTTGGGAAAAAGGCACCCATGGACCATGCATAGCAGTAAGTGAGTCATACCCCTTTTAGGTGCATGCGCCTAACCTAGGCCATATTCACATAAGCGCAACCATCGGGGAGCCCCCGCTAAGATAAGTCAGATATTGGTCACCGACAACGTGACCGTCAATGCCCTGTTCATGTCAACCCTGCTTCAGCTTAAACTCCCTGGAGGAAACTTCGAGCTAGCGACCGACAATGCATGCACCACAGACAGCCCCCAGTCCCAGTCCTGGGAGAACTCTAGGGGATTTTACTGCGCAAGTAACCAACAATGTTCATTTCGTCATCATACAAGCCAACTCAGTAAACAACGTTATACTCAAACGTTTGTTGCTGAGTGCATTCGTAGCTGACACTTTCATGCGTGGCATAACAATAAAGATTCTCATCCGAGGCAGGTTAGAGGACAGCGCGGAGGTCCACGTGATGACCCACTGCTACCACTCCCATTAAAGTAATCTTTAAACCGAAGGACAAAGGCTACCTAGGGCTTCCCCATCCGTCGTCCTCACAACCAGGGTGATATGCATCTGCTTTGCCTTCAATATTACTATGACTATTTTTAACTTCATTTGCAATGCAGGTCTCTAGAAAATGAATCTCCGTAGGGAAATCCACGACCGCCGGTGCTAACGCCGAGCAGCTTGCTCATAATCGAGCGACGACCTTCAGTGCTTATGCCGAGCAGCGATCCCACGCCCTACGACCGCAGATTTCATGCCTCCCTGCGACTAGGTGGGAAACTGGGTTACCCAACCGAGTGTCGACCTCCGGTGCCCCCCGCACCTAACAACGATCTCACAATTCGGGCGACAACCACTAGTGTCAACACCGAGTAGCGAGCTTAAACTTGAGTGCCGAAATCCGATGCTAACTCTGAGAAGTGAGCTCATAACCCTAGTTTCCCCCACTGTGAGCTCTTCTCTCATTTCCCTCTTACTTTTTCTAGTAATTATGACATGTGGTTATTGGAGTCGGCCGACTAGGGTTTGCTGCTTGGGGATTCTGTTGGATTTTGTCATTGGTTCTTCTTCTCCCTCTCTTCTTCTTATACTTTCCTTCTCTCTATTTTTAGATTCTTAGATGATGGATATGTATGTTTGGCCAGCTATTGGATTTCTTGGATTCATGTAGTTATTTTTTGTGGGTTCTGCTGGTCGGTTCTGGAACTTAGGCAGGAATTATGGATTGGTTTTGATTTCCGAGTTTTACACTTTGTCTCTCAGAGGTCGGTTGTATTATGGGTTTTGTTCCCTCTTCACGATGGATGCCGATGGCTTATTTGGGGTTGTTCCTGTTTGTTTCCAAACAAGTTTAGAATTTTGGAAATTAGTATACTAATTTGATGAATTTTGGGTTTGTGGGGTAATTGAATTGAATTTGAAATTTTAGTCGAATTCACCTTAATTTTTCGACCCTTGGACAACTCCTGAAAAGTCAAAGTTGCCTTAGGAATCAAATCGTAACTACTTAACGACGCAACCCTAAGTAGATTTCGTTGATACTACAGAGGATGACGTCCGACGATAGACGCAACGAGAATCCTAGAATGACAAAGGGAAAGGAAAAGCAGTGGTTAGTTTTTACCTCCTTGATTACGCATATAATTTGAATTATTTACATACAAAATTACTTTACTCTGAGCCTACTCTTCTGCATGTGCACTGCATATTGATTAAATTGAATAAGTTTGAATCTTTGATATCACTGATACTTATAAATTTGGTAAATTGCTAAACATGAAATAGCAAGCGATAAAAAACCTGAGGGGAACATTATATGCATATCACCTATTTTTTATACTATAAATCAGTAATGAATAAGAACTGGATATAAAAAGAATAAGAAAGTGATTGTGCATCGGTGCATAAAAATGTTAAGGGTTAACCTCGTAGAAGGTGAGAAAATCCTACATAATTATGATAATTCCAAGGAGGGTCTTGTGTTCGATCACCCTGAATTGGAATTGATTGAATTGTCTAATCTAGGGGGCAAGAGAGCTTGTTGCATTTTTGATCATCCTAGATTAGACATTGACGGGCCCAGATGACTAATGGATTTGACAATTACCTTTAGCACTTCAGGAGAACAAGATAGGATAAGAAAACTTTAAACTGAACATAGACAAGAAAAAGAATAAAAAGGAAATATTGAACTTGTTACCTGCTTCTCACTTTATCTAATAGTACTTATACACCTATATTGTTACTGTACTCTTTACTATTGCGACTACACATATATATGCATATTGTTACTAATCTTTAAAGTTTACCTATATAACGATTGAAGAGGTAAAAAACTCACTTAGTTTTATAAACTAATGGTTTGTTGATTTATATTTTTAGGATCCAATCGCTAATATGCTAAACTCCGGTATACGGTTGACTAAAGGAAAGAAGCTGGGGGAGGAAGCAAACGAATTACAAGTATAGCTAGCCGGATTAGAGTTTTGTTATAGTATAGTCTGTATATAGTAAAATATAGTGTGTTGTACCTAGTTCCATTTCCGTAGATGTTTATATGTAATTTGATATGACATGATGTATCATATGCTAAAATGAATTAACAAGTTGTATTATGCTTTCTCCTGGTACTTAGTTGCAATGTGATGGAATTACTGCTTTATAACATTGTAAAAAATGCTCAGAATCAAATTGTGACGGTCTACGGGTCGTCACAATTAAGTGGTATTGAGTCGGGTTTTTCGCAATGTGTATGACGTAAGAGTGCCTGGATGATGAACATAATATAACTTGAGAATGTCTTATTGTAAATGTTCTCAAATTCGAAGCTAATTATGACATGTTCCTTAGGATTCCATTTAAGTGTACTTGAGACAAAGAACCTGAGAGGCTTGAGACAAACCAGAGGGCATCATAAAAGCGATGTCTAAAGAGAGCAATAATGGTCATAAATCCCCACCTCGCATTGCATACATAGCTCAAGCTATTGTCAAAGCAAACAGGTTGGTCCATGACACTCCACTGGCAGTTCTGCTGGGTGCGCTATCAATGCTTCACTAGCACCTGTAGTATCGTCGCAACCCCGTCCAGTAGATATTTAGAAGAAGAAATTTTTGGACTTAAAGCCGCCTACCTTCTGTGGTGGCCTAACTCCAATAGAGAGCAAAGATTGGATTTTGCGAATCGAGATTATTTTTGATGTGATGGAAGATTTGAAAGTGGAGTTGGTCACATTTTTGCTTGAGGGAGAAGCCAAGAGATGGTCAAGCAATGTGATATGGGGACAATTTGCGGAAGACGTGTGGTGAATATAGCATGACATGAGATCATTCAAGAGTTTACAAAGTGATTTGTACCAAAAGCAGAGAAGAGGCAATTAGAGGAAAGATTAATGCGGTTGGTTCAAGTAAACTGCTCGGTACTCTAGTACAAGGCGGAATTTTCCAACTTGGCCTATTATGCGTAATCTTTAGTGGCAATAGAAAAAACTTGGTATCTACACTTCCAGAAAGGCATAGGAGAAAATATTCACTCAGATTTGGTTCCGTTTGACATTATCGAGTATGCGACCTTGGTGGAAAGGGCACAGATGATTGAGTTGGATATTGAGAAGAGTGAAAGAAGAAGAAAATTTTGAAAAAGAGACCCAAAGAGGTCTCTAGTAAAGAAGTGTTCGGCAGGACAGGCGGAGTCCCGTAGAAGAGGATAAAGCAGTCCCATCCATCGTCCACAATCAGTAACAATGTATCCCAGCCAACGCTGACTAAGTGTGAAAATGTGGAAGAACGCATAAGGGGGATTGTCTAGCTGGTGCATGTTTTACTTGTCGCTAACCTAGGCACTGACGGAAAGATTATCAGAAACTGCATAGGGAAGGGAGCTCTAGCCTTGACCATGCATAAGGTATATCAGAATGGGACTTCCAAGGATGTGGAGTCTATTGCATTTGCACCAACTGAAGGAGTCAGAGAAGAGAGGTTGATTCAATCCTGAGCTTTCAATTTGGGGCATCAATAAGAGAAAGTCGATGATATTGTTGTCACATGTATGCATAATGTGCATGATCAATTAATAAAAGTTTTGTTTGATATTGATGTTAGTCACTCCTTCATCTTGACATATATACTTGACTACATACGCATACATCCATATCAATCTACAGAACCACTAAATGTTATTATGCCAAATAACATGGTATTGGTTATGCAACTATAAGCCTTAGTACCATTATCTCTTAATGATAAATAAATAAAAGAGGATGTAGCAGTCTTGTCGTTAGTAGAATACGATGTTATTTTAGGTATGAACTGGCTTTCTAGACAAGATACATTAATAAATTGCAAAACAAAAGAAGTTACTTTCAAGTGCCATGACAGGAGATTGTTTGTTTGTTTTCAAAGGTCTGGGAGGAGTATCAAAGTTAATGATTTTGGCTATGAAAGCATGGAAAAAAGTTAAGGAATGGCTGTGAAGCCATCTTAGTGATGATTAAAGGAACGAAAGAAGAAAAAGAAAAGAAATTATAATTATACCAGTGGTGCGGTAATTCATGGATGTGTTCCCAGAAGAGTTGCCCGATGTACCTCCAGTTAGAGAAGTTAAGTTTGAAATCAATTTGATTGAAGAAGCTACTCTAGTTGCCAAGACACCTTACCGTATGACGCCTAAAAAATTAGCGGAATTAAAGGTGCAATTACAAGAACTTCTTGAAAAAAATTCATCCGACCCAACACTTCACCTTGGGGAGCTCCAATTTTATTTGTTAAAAAGAAAGACGGGCCTCTTCGTCCGTGTGTTGATTACCGATAATTAAACAATCTAATAATTAGAAACAAATATAATCTACCTCGCATTGACAATTTGTTTGATCAAATTGCGGGCGCGCGAGTATTCTCTAAGATTGAGCTTTGATTGGGGTATCACCAGCTGCGAATCAAGAAAGAAGATATTTTCAAGACAACGTTTAGTACCAGGTATTGACATTTAGAATTTGTTGTAATGCTTTTTGGTCTAACAAATGCTCATACAACTTTTATGGACTTGATGAATCGAGTATTCAAAGACTTCCTCAATCAATTCATAATCGTATTTATTGATGATATTATGATCTACTCAAAATCGGAGGAAGATCATACTCAACACTTGCAACTAATTTTGCAAACATTGAGAGAACATCATTTGTATGCTTATTTTTTGAAGTGCAATTTCTGGTTGAAAGAGATAGCTTTTTTAGGCATGTTATCAATGAACAAGATTTGTCAGTAGATCCAGCAAAGATTGAAACGATTGCGAAGTGTCCACAACCAAAGATGGTAACTGAAGTGTGGAGTTTCTTGGGATCAGTTGGATATTACAGGAAGTTCGTGAATGATTTTTCTATGATCGCACTACCCTTGACACAAATGACCAAGAAGAATGTGCCATTCAAATGGAATGAAGAATGCCAACAAGCATTTGAGGAGTTGAAGTAAAGATTGATAACTGCTCCAGTCTTTGTGATGCCTGAAGGAACGAATAGAATTCAAATCTACAGTGATGCTTCTTACAAAGGGATAGGTTGCGTGTTGATGCAATGCGGGAAGGTAATTTCTTATGCATCATGGTACTTGAAAGATATTGAAAAGAAATATCAAGCACATGATTTGGTATTAGCAGCAGTAGTGTTTGCAATGAAGATCTGGCTACACTATTTATATCGCGTGTGTTGTGAGATATTTAATGATCATAAAAGTTTGAAGTATATTTTTGATCCGAAGGAAATCAATCTGTGACAGAGAAGATTGTTGGGATTTATTAATGACTATGATCTGCACATCTAATATCATCCTGACAAAGAGAATGTAGTAGCAGACGCCTTGAGTAGGAAAAGTATTGTTGCATTGACTATGATACCTCAATATGACAAGAAGTTACTTCGAGAATTGCAAACAATGAGAATTTTCTTTGTCGCAACGAAGAAATAAAAGCAAGCACAGTTATTTCAAATACAAATTATGTATTCAATTAAAGATATAATTGAGAAGTTAATGCCGCAAGATCCCTTTCTGGTGGGTGTGTTGGATAAAGTACAAAAAGTATAAATGAATAATTATGTTGCTAAGGTTAGATTACTTTTCTTGGATGGCAGGATTTGTGTTCCTGAAGCAGATAATTTGAGAAATAACATATTGTATGAAGCGCACAAAACACCTTATTTAATTCATCCTGGTTGAACGAAGATGTATCGTGATCTGAAGCAGAATTTTTGGTGGCCAGGAATGAAGAAGGATGTGATCAATTATATTGCCAGATGTCATACCTGCCACATAGTGAAAGTCGAACACACGAAGCTATGTGGATATCTTCAATTACTCCCTATTTTAGAATGGAAGTGGGATGACGTAGCGATGGATTTTGTATTTAGGTTGCCTAGAAGTAAGCAAGGGAATGATAGTATCTAGGTTATTATAGACAACTTAACAAAGAGTGCTCATTTTACTGCAATGAAGTAAGGCGGATCTGCCAAAAGATTGGTTGAGTTATATATCAATGTGGTAGTTAAATTACATGGAATTCCACATATGATAGATATAATTCGAGATGGGAGATTTATTGTTGATGGTTGAAGACAGGTACATAAGCGGTTGGGAATGAAGTTGTTGTATAGCATGCACAGTTTTCCATCCTCAGATAGTCGGCCAATCAGAATGTACCATACAAATGCTCGAGGATTTGTTGCAGATGGTGGTTCTTGATTTAAAAGGTTTGTGAGAGAAATATTTGATGTTGGAACATGCTTTTCACATCTCTTGGTTTGAGAATAATAAATCCCATTGTATTTGATCATACTTGTCATGTGTTTATAGTGTGCAGGAACTTCAGCTCTCAAGCCCTATGAGTACAAAAAAGAAAGATGACTATCCGCTATCGTTACGACGCTCTATTTGTTATCGCGGCGCGCTATCGCTACCGCCGGCGGTAGCATCTGTATAAATGGAAACAACGTCGAGAAGGAAGCATCGTCAAGAAAGGAATATCGACGGGAATCATATATAATAAGTTCTACCCCAGTGCGTTAACTCTATCATCGGGCGGTAGCTTTAGGAAACCCAAATCAATCATGATTTGATTGATAAACCAAAAGGAGCATCCAATATCATTATGAAGGCAAGAATATATCATATTTTCATGGGGAATAATTTGTTTCCAAAGATAAAAGCCAAATCCACGAAATTGAAGAGAAGATAAGGAAGGAAATTGAAGATTGCGCGTTACCGCTCCGCTATTAAAGTGCACAGTGTGCCTCTGAAAATCCTCTAAAGAGGGGGGGGGGGGGGGGGGTGAATAGAGATTTAAAATTATTTCTATCCTATTTGTGCAAACACAATAAAACTTAAGTATTATGCTCCAACAAATACTCACACAGAATAAAACAGTGCTGAATGTAAAACAAGAAAAATAGTAAAGGTTATCTAAGCTATAAGGGACAGCACAAAAAATAAACAATCCAGAAGACACAGAATTTTTATAGAGGTTCCCAAAATGTGGGTACTCCCCTCTTCTACCACCTGGTAGGGATGCACCAACTGTGCCTGAGTCTTTTAGTAAGGAGACTCTCAGAACCAATGATCGTTTGATAAGGAGATCATGAACCACCAGATCTTTTGATAAGGAGATCTTGAACCACTAGATGTTTTGATAAGGAGATCTTAAACCACTGAATCATTTGGAAGAGGGATTCTTAAAAGTCTATTACAGGGGATGTAGAAAAAGAAGAGTAAGAAGGGGCAGAAAGATTCAGAAAGATTCAGAAATCTGTTTATGAGATTTCTGTAATAGCAATCCTTGAGGTATTGTTATTTGAGTGCTCTTCAGGATCTGTATCAGATTAACCCTAGGTTTTGATAGTTATGATTGCTAGGGTTTTTATGCTCTTGATCCTTCTGCTCTCTGCTCTTAAAATAGTACTGTTGCTATATGATATTGATGAAGAAGCAGCAGTTGTTTCTCTGAGCAGATTATATTCTTCAGTTGTTCTTTCTTTTCTGTATCTTGTCTATTAGGGTTCCTGAGAGAGAAGGAAGGAAGAAGATGAGAGAGCCCCAATAGAACAGTATGGCCAATTGTGATGAATGCCTTCCTTTTTTTCTCTTTCTTTTATGCCCTTTTATTGTCCCTAATTTGAATTTGTTCCTTTTCTGGTAAGACCTGAAAAAGGTATTTTTGTCTGGACAATTACTTCTTTCTTTCCTTCTTTAATTCCCGACCCATCCACCAATATTAAGCTTGTTTCCAAGAAAGCTTTTCTCTGTCCTCTATTAATTCTTCATTCCATTTGAGGCAATTAAGGAGCCGTTGGGGGAACGGTCTTGAGTAAGGTGGGACAAAAGAGAGGGTCCAAAATGACAGTTGAAAAGGTTTCCCTTTTCAGACTGTATTTGACGTAACGTCAAGTTTTCTTCCTCTCTTATCGACGCACCTTCGAGTTCTTGTAGGAGCAGCTTCGAATTCATCCTTGCTCTGATTGAACTCTGCTAGTCGACGTGGTTTCAATATCTTATCGACGTAACCGTCAAGTTGAGGGCATGGCTCTAAACTTCAATATCTGCACCGATATGAAGTCGACGTTACGTCGACTTTAAATGACATCGACTGATACTACCTTCTGCGTTGAGTTGAAGTAGACGCTGCGTCGACTTCTCAAGGTACTTCGATAAGTCCATGGCCTCTACGTCGATATCTATTCGACGTAACGTTGACTTGAATGACTTTGACAGAAGGGTTGAACTACTTGGACTTCTAATCAGAGTAGCGTCGACATTAACTCGAGTTGCGTCGAATTCTATTCGACGCAAATATTAACTCTGTCCAAATTGTGCTTCTCTTGATCTGGCCTAATCTGGCCTTGACACTCTAGGTTGAGTGTGACATCCTAAGACATCTAATGACCAGATTACCCTTACTATACAATAGGTAATTCATCCTAAGGGATAAAATCACTTTGTAGGTAATTTCTTAAGTTAAATCAAAGGGGTTTTTCCCAACAATCTCCTCCTATTTATCTTAATAAATTTTACAAATTGAATAAAGTGATTTTCACATTTCTTTTATATAATCAAGAATACATTCAAGACAATACATACATAAGAAAATATCAGACTGAAAGCATGGGCCATATCATTCAATTATCAAGAAATATATAGGTCTCCACAACTATTTTTCAGGAAGAATAATTTGTTACAGAATACATGAGCTTCATTACTTCTTCTCAGGAGTTCTTCTTTTTCCTGCAAAATACTTTTGGTGCAACTTTCCTTGGAGCAATCTGCATGGGCTCATCATCATCTTCAATAGTAATGTCTTTGGGAAGCTCCCCCTGAGATTGTACATTTACTTCAGCTTCATGTGCAGCTTCCTGAGCTATCTGAGCTACTTCATCCTGCAGATTATCATTCTGAGGTTCATCCTGAACCACTGCTGTACTTACAACTTCCATTTCAGTATCCAAAATCCTTTGAACATTTGGAGAAAGCTCCCCCTGAATACCTGGGAGCTCCCCATGATTTGCTACATCTGTTTGTTTCTTATTCATCAAATCTGGGAGTTCCCCCTCATCTGTCAGATACTGATTCACATCTTCCAACTCTTTGTCAATCATCTCCCCCTGGATCTGTGTATCTTGAAAGATTGTAACTTTCTTAGGAACAGATGCTTCATTCGCATTACCTTTATCCTGTCCACTCAAATCTAGGACATGTCTTTCTTCCTCCAAGATGTTCTCCCCCTTCTTAACCTTGCTGGCCAGAGAGGTTAAGAATTCCTTTGTAACCATGGAGGAAGACACAAACTGCTTGAGACCTTGGAGGGATCTTTTTGAATCTAACAGCTCAGCCTCCATCTGGGAGTGCTTCCTGTCAAATTTTCTTGCTTGGGAGGTCACCAGGTCTACCAATGTAGATGAAGCAAGGGCCACATCTTTGGAAATGACCTGCTCAAGATCAATTGTAGGGATATTAGAGGTAGATGGAGGAGGTGATGGAGGGAAGTTTTCTTAGATAGAGGAGAGAGCATGATAGGTTTCAGGTGAGAAATGAATAGGTGGAGGAGATGGAGCAAATATGGATGGTACCTGATGAGGAATTTGGGGAGATGTCTCTGGGTCTGATGGGGATTGGTGTTGTTGTTGATGTTGTTGTTATTGCTGAGATAGAATATCCTCCTGAGGGGGATCTAGAACAATGTATAGTGGAGGTGGATAGAGAGGAGGAGGGATATTATCCCTTAGTGGGTCTGGTATTTGCCTCTCTAGCTCTTGAGGAGGAGGAGAGGAAGGAGGTGAGGCTGGAGCTTGACCAAGCTTCAAAATTTGCCTGGTCCACTTGGAGAATATTCCTATGTTAATTCTTTTCCCTGGTGGAATTGACACTCCCTTTGACTTGCACACTGTTGGGTAGTGGTGGAGCAGTGCTTGACTCACAACTCTCTTGTAAGCATTTTCTTTCTGGGCATACTTATGCCTAATTATCCTTAGTAGGCATTTCCCCCAATCTATCCTTTTCTTCAGAACTAGAGCTCCCATTATTTGAAGTTGTTGCTGTGGAACAACATCATGTGCTGATATTTTACATAGCAACACCTTCCCTACAATGTCTGCAAGGAATCTATATTCTTCCCCAAGATCAATCTTCTTTAGATTGATGGGCTTATCTTTCTTGAACTGCATAATCTCCAGGGCCCTCTTGGTCTCATCCCCTGATAATTCATCTGACTCACTTCCAGAAAGAAGATCATATGTTTGGTTAAATATTTTCTTTGTTATCAGTACATCTGTGTCAGATAATTTTCCCTTAAGAGAGCCATCCTCTCCTATTTTAACACTGTCTTTGAACTCTGTCAGTTCGATATCCAAAATCTTGCATCTTGTGGATATCGACTTGGTTAAACCAGCATCTTGGAACATGCCAAGAATGTCCTTGAAGCTTTCGGCAGCCGCACTGAATGAATCAACATGCACATCAAATCCTGAGTTGACCATGGGTGGAGCCATTTGATTATGGGTACCTACAAAAACACAGGGAAAACGAGAGAGAGAGAGGCACATGAGAGCTGAAGAACAAAAGAGCAAGAAGAGAAGAATTCGAAAGCGCAAATGTTTCGACGCAGTAATTGCTTAAAAGCAGATGAATCGCCGCAACTTAGGGTTTAGGTCGACGCACCATCGATAAGACCTATTATTTGGCGCGCAAAGATGTGCCGAGATTGCTTCTAGAAGCAATTCTGCGCGCACTGTTATATCGACCTTACGTCGACTAGTACTCGACGTAACTTCAGATTGTTCAGCAGACCTTAAGTCGACGTGGTCCTGTCGACGTTACGTCGATTTTCATCCGACGCAACTTCGACTTTAGTCGGAGACCAATAAGACGACGCATGCATCGATAGGAACTCGACGTTGCATCGAGATCTATTCGAATTATATACTCTGAGTGCTTCTTGATGCTGGCGCCGAGTAGAAGTCGATGGTACGTCGACTTCTATTCGACGCACCTCTGAATGAACAGATCTATTTCCGTAGAAACTTCTTGCTGTTTTTCCCAACAATTATATTTATTGAAAATAGATTATAATATGATTTTAATAACCATTAGAAAAGATTCAAGGCAAAAATTACTCCCTTGAATAAATCTTGTTCCTTAATCACAACCTACATCTTTCTTCCCACTCCATTTTCTCATGAGTGGGACCCTACCAAACCCTGCACAAGTAATTCAAACATTAGAAGCGACCCAGGTTACCTTGAGCCCTTTGTTTTTACCATTGTAGGGTTCAATGAAAGAATAGAAGATTCTTTCATGATACCATTTGGGATGATAAGGAATGGATTTCCCAAACCTATTATCTTGATACTTGAAATGAGTATAAAATGTATCTAAATGAAGAAGATCAGCAGAGTGCTTTATTAACCTAGGTCTTGCTCTAACCTTTTGGTTGAGATTATTTAATTTCTCTACATGATTCTTGCCTAGGAGTTTTTCCTTCTTATTCAGAGTTACCTTTTTAGGTTTATTTATCCTATCTGGATGATTGTTATCTCTACCCTTGAATGATGCACTCTTCTAACTTGATTGGTACTCACTAGGTCTAACAAATGACACTGGATTTTTCTAGGTAGGTTTCCTAGGTGCTTCTGTGCGAGTGGAGGGCTCTGCTCCTAACCCTAGGTGATTAAATCTCATAGATATATTTTCTGTGATGTCTTTGAGCTTCTGACTCCTCCCATTGAGTGAGTCCTCAAAGGCCTTTGCCTTTGCTAGCTCTTCTTTTAAATTTATGTTTTCTTCTCTAAGTTTAATCAATTCTAACTCTTTCTTATTAAATTCATTTGTTAGGTTTTGAGTTATTAGGTGCATTTCATCTTTCTTAAGGTTCTCTAGTTCAGTTCTAGCTATGTCTAATTCTTTTTCTACCCTAAGATGATCAATGCAGAAATCTTTAAAACATGATTTAAAATCTTCCGAGCTAAAATCAAACTCATCAAAAATAGATACATGATCATCTTCATCATCCGATGACATCCATAGTGCCATCATGCAGGCTGCTTCTGCTGCTGCTTCATCATCACTCTCAGATGGTGAGGAGCTTAATTCCGCTTCAGAATCACTCCATGTTTCAGCAATGAAGCCCTTGGATTTCTTCTTGTCCTTTACTCTGAAGGACTTCTTCTTCTTCTTCTCCTCTTTGTTGTTGCTTCTTTCCCTTTGCTCTTGTGGGCACTCAGGAGCAATGTGCCCTGGTTTGTTAAAGTTATAACAGATAATCTCCTTCATTGGAGTCTTATCATACTTGGGCCTTGAATCTCTTTCTGATCTCCTTGCTAGGAGATTGAATATCTCATCTTCAGGAGTAGAGAGCTCTCCTTTAGTAGCATTCAGAGCTAGGATCCTTTGGATAGGAGCTGGAGTAGTTTCCCTTTCTTCTGATTCAGGCCTATTCTTCAGTAACATCTCATAAGACTTAAGCTTTCCTAGCAAAGCTTCAGTGGAGATTTCTCTATGGCACCTGGACTCTCTGATTGTCCAGATTCTGGAATCCCATGAGCTAGGGAAGCACACGAGGATTTTATCATTAATTTCAGTCAAGGATATCTCCTTGTCTAAGCCTCTAAGCTCATTAATGATAATGTTGAATCTGTCATACATATCAGCAACAGATTCTTCAGCTTTCTTTTGAAAGTTCTCATACTAGGATTTGAGAAGGGACATTCTGTCCTTTCTTTCATCAGCACTTCCTTCCACCATTGTGTTGAGTGAGTCCCAGATTTATTTTGCTGATTGGCTTTCAGCAACCTTTTGGAAAATATCATCTGACATTGTTGAAACCAGAACGTTCATGGCCTTGGCATCACATGCCTTGACCATTTTCTCAGCCTCTATCCATTCCTTTCTTGGGACAGCCTCAGTTGTTGAGGATTCTCCTGCCTTTTGTCTGACTGGAGCTGGGGACCTGTGAGAAGGACATTATAGATGTCTTCATCAATAGAATTCATATAAAGCCTTATTCTGGCCTTCCAGAGTGTGAACTTATTTAGGTTACATACTGGGGGTCTTGTGGAAGCATAATCCTTAGTACTCATTTTCTTTATAAAATATGTTTGTAATAAAGAAATAAGAGTAGAAGGTCTTTTTGATCAAGGTGTTAACCTTTTAAAGATTAACCTCCCTATGATACCAATTGAAAGTGCACAGTGTGCCTCTGAGAATCCTCTAGAGAGGGGTGAATAGAGATTTAAAATTATTTCTATCCTAAAACCTAAGTATTATGCTCCAACAAATATTCACACAGAATAAAACAGTGCTGAATGTAAAGCAAGAAAAACAGTAAAGGTTATCTAAGCTATTAGGGACATCACAGAAAATAAACAATCCAGAAGACACATAGATTTTTTATAGAGGTTCCCCAAAATGTGGATACTCCCCTCTTCTACCACCTGGTAGGGATGCACCAACTATCCCTGAGTATTTTGGTAAGGAGAATCTCAGAACCAATGATCTTTTGATAAGGAGATCATGAACCACCTGATCTTTTGATAAGGAGATCTTGACCCACCAGATCTTTTGATAAGGAGTTCTTGAACCATTGAATCCTTTGGAAGAGGGATTCTTACAACTCTATTACAGGGGGTGTACAAAGAGAAGAGTAAGAAGGTGAGAAAGATTCAGAAATCTGTTTATCAAATTTCTGTAACAGCAATCCTTGAGGTGCTCTTATTTGAGTGCTCTTCAGGATCTGTATCAGATTATCCCTAGCTTTTGATAGTGATGATTTCTAGGGTTTGTAAGCTTTTGATCCTTCTGCTCTCTGCTCAGAAAATAGTACTGTTGCTATATGATATTGATGAAGAAGCAACAATTGTTTCTCTGAGCAGAGTATATTCTTCAGTTGTTCTTTCTTTTCAGTATCTTGTCTATTAGGGTTCCTGAGAGAGAAAGAAGGAGGAAGATGAGAGAGCCCCAATTGAACAGTATGGTCGATTGTGATGAATGCCTTCCTTTTTTTCTCTTTCTTCTCTGCCCTTTTATTGTCCCTAATTTGAATTTGCTTCCTTTTCTGGTAAGAGCTGAAAAGGTAATTTTGTCTGGACAATTACTTCTTTCTTTCCTTCTTTAATTCCTGACCCATCCACCAACATTAAGCTTGTTTCCAAGATAGCTTTTCTCTGTCCTCTGTTAATTCTTCATTCCATTTGAGGCAATTAAGGAGCCGTTGGGGAACGGTCTTGAGTAAGGTTGGCCAAAAGAGAGGGTCCAAAATGACAGCTGCAAAGGTTTCCTTTTTCAGGCTGTATTCGACGTAACGTCAAGTTCTCTTCCTCTCTTATCGACGCACCTTCGAGTTCTTGTAGGAGCAGCTTTGAATTCATCCTTGCTCTGATTGAACTCTGCTAGTCGACGTGGCGTCGATATCTTTACGACGTAACTGTCGAGTTGAGGGCATGGCTCTGAACTTCAATATCTGCATCGAGATGAAGTCGACGTTACGTCGACTTTAAATGGCATCGACTGATACTACCTTCTGCGTTGAGTTGAAGTAGATGCTGCGTCAACTTCTCAAGGTACTTCGATAAGTCCATGGCCTCTACGTCGATATCTATTCGACGTATCGTCGACTTGATTGAATTCGACAGAAGGGTTCAACTACTTGGACTTCTAATCAGAGTAGCGTCGACATTAACTCGATGTTGCGTCGAATTCTATTCGACGCAAATATTAAATCTGTCCAAATTGTGCTTCTCTTGATCTGGCCTGATCTGGCCTTGACACCCTAGGTTGAGTGTGACATCCTAAGACATCTAATGACCAGATTACCCTTACTATACAATAGGTAATTCATCCTAAGGGATAAAATCACTTTGTAGGTAATTTCTTAAGTTAAATCAAAGGGTTTTTTCCCAACAATCTCCTCCTAGTTATCTTAATAAATTTTACAAATTGAATAAAGTGATTTTATACATTTCTTTTATATAATCAAGAATACATTCAAGACAGTACATACATAAGAAAATATCAGGCTGAAAGCACGGGCCATATCATTCAATTGTCAAGAAATATAAAGGTTTCTACAGCTGTTTATCAGGAAAAATAATTTGTTACAGAATACCTGAGCTTCATTACTCCTTCTCAGGAGTTCTTCTTTTCCTGCAAAATACTTTTGGTGCAACTTTCCTTGGAGCAATCTGCATGGGCTCATCATCATCTTCAATAGTAATGTCTTTGGGAAGCTCCCCCTGAGATTGTGCATTTACTTCAGCTTCATATGCAGCTTCCTGAGCTATCTGAGCTACTTCATCCTGCATATAATCATTCCGAGGTTCATCCTGAACCACTGCTATATTTACAATTGCCATTTCAGTATCCAAAATCCTTTGAATATCTGGAGTAAGCTCCCCCTAAATACCTGGGAGCTCCTCCTGATTTGCTGCATCTGTTTGTTTCTTATTCATCAAATCTGGGAGTTCCACCTCATCTGTCAGATACTGATTCACATCTTCCAAATCTTTGTCAATCAGCTCCCCCTGGATCTGTGTATCTTGAAAGATAGTAACTTTCTCAGGAATAGATGCTTCATTAGCATCATCTTTATCCTGTCCACTCAAATCTAGGACAGGTATTTCTTCCTCCAAGATGTTCTCCCCCTTCTTAACCTTGCTGGCCAGAGAGGTTAAGAATTCCTTTGTAACCATGGAGGAAGACACAAACTCCTTGAGACCTTGGAGGGATGTTTTTGAATCTAACAACTCATCCTCCATCTGGGAGTGCTTCCTGTCAAATTTTCTTGCTTGGGAGGCCACCAGGTCTACAAATGTAGATGAAGCAAGGGCCACAACTTTGGAAATGACCTGCTCAAGATTAATTATAGGGATATTAGAGGTGGATGGAGGAGGTGATGGAGGGAAATTTTCTTAGATGTGGGAGAGAGCATGATAGGTTTCAGGTGAGATATGAATAGGTGGAGGAGGTGGAGCAAATGTGGATGGTAGTTGATGAGGAATTTAGGGAGATGTCTCTGGGTCTGATGGGGATTGGTGTTTTTGTTGCTATTGTTGTTATTGCTGAGATAGAATATCCTCCTGTGGGGATCCGGAACAGTGTCCAGTGGAGGTGGAGAGAGAGGAGGAGGGATATTATCCCTTAGTGGGTCTGTTATTTGCCTCTCTAGCTCTTGAGGAGGAGGAGAGGGAGGAGGTGAGGCTGGAGCTTGACCAGGCTTCAAAATTTGCCTGGTCCACTTGGAGAATATTCATATGTTAATTCTTTTCCCTAGTGGAATTGACACTCCCTTTGACTTGCACACTGCTGGGTAGTGGTGGAGCAGTACTTGACTCATAACTTTCATGTAAGCATTTTCTTTATGGGCATACTTATGCCCAATTATCCTTAGGAGGCATTTCCCCCAATTTATCCTTTTCTTCAGAACTAGAGCTCCCATTATTTGAAGTTGTTGCTTTGGAACAGCATCATGTGCTGATATTTTACATAGCAGCAGCTTCCCTATAATGTCTGCAATGAATCTATGTTCTTCCCCAAGATCATTCTTCTTTATATTGATGGGCTTATCTTTCTTGAACTGAATAATCTCCATGGCCCTCTTGGTCCCATCCCCTGATAATTCATCTGACTCACTTCCAGAAAGAAGATCATATGTTTGGTTCAATATTTTCTCTGTTATCAGTACATCTGTGTCAGATAATTTTCCCTTAAGAGAGCCATCCTCTCCTATTTTAAGACTGTCTTTGAACTCTGTCAGTTCGATATCCAAAATCTTGCATCTTGTGGATATCGACTTGGTTAAACCAGCATCTTGGAACAGGCCAAGAATGACCTTGAAGCTTTCGACAGCCACACTGAATGAATCAACATCCACATCAAATCCTGAGTTGACCTTGGGTGGAGCCATTTGATTATGGGTACCTGCAAAAACACAGGGAAAACGAGAGAGAGGCATGAGAGAGCTTAAGAACAAGAGAGCAAGAAGAGAAGAATTCGAAAGTGCGAATGTTTCGACGCAGTAATTGCTTAAAAGTAGATGAATCGCAGCTACTTAGGGTTTAGGTCGACGCACCATCGATAAGACCTATTATTTGGCGCGCAAAGATGTGTCGAGATTGCTTCTAGAAGCAATTCTGCGCGCTCTTATATCGACGTTGCATCGACTAGTACTCGGCGTAACTTCGGATTGTTCAGCAGACCTTAAGTCGACGTTCTCCTGTCGACGTTACGTCAATTTTCAATCGACGCAACTTCGACTTTAGTGGGAGACCAATAAGACGACGCATGCATCGATAGGAACTCGACGTTGCATCGAGATCTATTCGAATTATATACTCTGAGTGCTTCTTGACGCTGGCGCCGAGTAGTAGTCGATGGTACGTCGACTTCTATTCGACGCACCTCTGAATGAACAGATCTATTTCCTTAGAAACTTCTTGTTGTTTTTCCCAACAATTATATTTATTGAAAATAGATTATAATATGATTTTAATAACCATTAGAAAAGATTCAAGGCAGAAATTACTCCCTTGAATAAATCTTGTTCCTTAATCACAACCTACATCTTTCTATTCGACGCACCTACGTCGACTTTAAATGGCTTCGACTGATACTACCTTTTGAGTTGAATTGAAGTTAACGTTGCGTCGACTTCTCAAGGTACTTCGATAAGTCCATGGCCTCTACGTCGATATCTATTCGACGTAACGTCAACTTGAATGACTTCGACAGAAGGGCTGAACTACTTGGACTTCTAATCAAAGTAGCGTCGACATTAACTCAAAGTTGCGTCGAATTCTATTCGATGCAAATATTAACTCTGTCCAAATTGTGCTTCTCTTGATCTGACCTTGACATCCTAGGTTGAGTGTGATATCCTAAGACATCTAATGACCGGATTACGCTTACTATACAATAGGTAACTCATCATAAGGGATAAAAACACTTTGTAGGTAATTTGTTAAGTTAAATCAAAGGGGTTTTTCCCAACATGCTATAGTAATTACTGCCGTGTGGTAACTTCCTGCACAACAACCTCTATTTAAGACACCCCAAAAATGAGTTTCCCTTGACGGTTTTGGACGAAATTTTTGAGGGATGAAAGCCCTAGCCGTCTAGAGAAAAGTGAGGGGTGTTTCCCACTCATCTAAAGAGAGAGTTCTTCAGCGGAGATCAAAAAGAAATTCATGCGCAAGGATTGAAAGCTATCAAAATGACGATCAAGAAGCTTTGTCTCAACATATACATGGAGTGTTCTCACTGCAACAAATTCTAATCAATTGGAGACATCCAAGGATCTAAAGAATATTGAAGAGGAAGACTCTCTAGCCACAAAGATCGAACATTTGCAAGCGAAACGATATCTGCATCAAGGGTTCAATTTAGAGGGGAGTTTTTCTTATCTTATTGTTTGTAACTCTTATTTATCGTCAATAGAGAATTCGCCACGTGGTTGACGATTAGGGCCTTGCGAGGACTAGGGAGAATTCGTCGCGTGAGTGTGGCGACTAGGTCTAGGGTTAGATCTAGGGGCGGCCCGAGGCCTCATCTGGGGAGAGATAGGGTAAAGTCAACTGGTCCTTGGGAGAAGGGTCGGTAGAGAATACAAAAAGCATTTTTTTATTCACCTTGATTTCAAGCGTCCTTGAAATCAAATATTTTTGTATTCAATCTCTAAAGAAATAAAATCACGTTCTCTTTGTCTAATTATCTAGATTTTATTTTCCTGCACCAAAATATTTTGAATAACATTCTTTAAAAGCTTAAACGCAAAATATATTGGAAGGTTCATTGTTCTTAAGAAAGAAACTCTTGGATTCAATTTTTATTGCTAGCGCCGAACGGTAGTTTCTGCCGCCGGCGGTAGCGAAGAAAGATTGATATCCTATCTCTTTTAAAAGTAATCTATAATATAATCTTTTCTGAGATATTAAAATATATTCTTCTATAAAATATTCTAAAACTTCTTTTATTAACAACCATTGTTCTATTAATATCTCAATATTTCTCGTGTGTTCCTCTTCTATTTGCGATATCGAGTTGTGGGTATTGTCATTTTTTTTGTGTTCTCTGTAGGGCTCGTCAGTGCTGGAGCTAGGGCTTGCGATGCCCCTTCTCTCTTCTTCTCGACGACAGCTCTGCTCTTGCTTCTTCTACAATGGTGTCAGGAGAGCTCGAGAAGTATTGTTGCCCTCTTCCTTTCTTGCGACGCTACTGCTATTTCAATCCCAGCTTGGAGATCTAGTTGGTTCAGTGCTTGGTCGGCACTTCTGGGCCTAGTTTCCCCCACTATGAGAGTTGACCGACTAAAGTTTGCTGGTTGGGGATTTTGTTGTTTGTTATTCCTCTCCCTCTCTTCTTCTTACACTTTCCTTCTCTCAATTTTTAGATTCTTAGACGATATATTTGTATGTTTGGGCGGTTGTTGGATTTTTGGCTTCGTGTAGTTATTTTTTGTGAGTTTTGCATGTCGTTTCTAGAACTTAGGCAGGAATTATGGATGGGTTTTGTTCCCTCTTTCGGTTGGATGATGCTGGATATTTTTTGGGTTGTTCATGTTCATTGCCAGATAAGTTTAAATTTTTGGAAATTAGTATACCAATTTGATGAATTTGGGGTTTTTGGGGTAATTGAATTGAATTTGAAATTTTAATAGAATTCACGTAAGTTTTCCGGCCATTAGACAACTTTTGATAAGTCGAAGTCGTCTTAGGAATCACATTGTAACTCTTTAATGACACAACCCTAAGCAGATGATTTCATTGCCACTGTAGACAATGACGTCTGACGATAGTCGCGGCGATAATCCTTGGAACGACAACGGAAAAGGAAAAACATTGGTGAGTTTTTACCCCTTTGATTACGTGTACTTGAATTATTTTGAATTACTTGCATGCGAAATTACTTTACTCTAAGTCTACTCTTTTACATGTGCAATGCATATTGATTAAATTGAATAAGTTCGAATCTTTAATATCGCTGATACTTATAAATATGTTAAATTACTAAACATGAAATATCAAGCGATAAAGAACCCGTGGGGAACATTGTATACATATCACCTATTTTCTATGCTATAAATCTGATGGGGTCTAGCCCAATAAATAGGAAGTCCACACATATGGAAGGACCAAGAATAAAGAAAGTGCAATATTTGGAGGATCCTCCCCAAAGAGAAAAATAATCCTCCCAGGGAAACTCCTGCACCGAATGCACGATCGGCGCGCTGAATCGCCCGCGCACGGGATTGGTCCACCTACACGCAACCGCGCCGCTAGCCCCCGCAAGGGCCTACCGCAGCCCGTGCCGACCCTCGCAAGGGTCGGCCGCCCACGCCGACCCCCACTAGGGCTGACCGCCCACGCCGACCCCCTCAAGAGCCAGCCGCTTGCGCCGGCCCCCGCTAGGGCCGTCCGCCGCACCGGCCCTCGCTAGGGACTACCGCCCGCGCCGACCCCCGCAAGGGCCGACCGCACGCGCCGGTTCCTGCAAGGGCTGGCCACCCGCGCCGGCCCCCGCAAGGGCCGACCGCCCACGCCGGCCCTTGCAAGGGTCGGCCGTCCTAGCGCCACGACGTCCCTCGCAAGGGCCGGCCGCACCGGACCTCGCAAGGGCCGGCCGCCCAGCGCCGCACCGGCCCTCGCAAGGGTCGGCCGCTTGGCCAAGCCTGCGGCTGGCCCCGCAAGGGCCGGCCGTCCCCTCAGCCAGGCAACGGGCTAGGCGGGGGCGGACGCCACCTCCTCCGACGGCTGCCCAAAGTCGCCTCCCTCTCTCTTTGGAACACTAAACAGGATGGGGGCGGTCCCATCTTTTCAGGAGAATTGGTGATCCGTGTGCCTCAAATGGAGACCTCCTATTTGCCGGTCTGGTAAATAATGGGTAAATTTACCGGACCGCCCCTCCAAGAAACTATAAATAGACCCCTTGGGCTATTCATTAGGGGACCTTTGGAGGGAGGCTCTCTGTCTCTCTCTCTAGAGATTGGAGACTTGAGGAGCGCTATCCGCAGACCGCCTTGGAGGCTTGGAGTTTAATGTTCGCAGACCGCCTTGGAGGCTTGGAGTTTACTGTTCGCAGACCGCCTGGAGGCTTGGAGTTTACTGTTTGCAGACCGCCATGGAGGCTTAGAGTTTACTGTTCGCAGACCACCTTGGAGGCTGGGAGTTTACTGTTCGCAGACCGCCTTGGAGGCTCAGAGTTTACTGTTCGCAGACCGCCTTGGAGGCTTGGGGTTTACTGTTCGCAGACCGCTTTGAGGCTTGGACCTCATTATTAGCGGGCCAAACAGGGAGTTGAAGGCCCGTAGTGGTACGGACAAGGCTTGGACCCGGGAGCAAACCCGCATTGGAGCAAGACAGCAGACTCTCTCCCTCGTCCCCCATCCTTGTAATGAGGCGCGGCCTATCACCCTCGCTCTCTCAAGAATGAATCTGTAGAAGAGCTCATAGCATAGTAAAAGTTAGGCCGGCACAGCTCTGGTCGCATGGTTTTACCCCGATTGCGGGTTTTCCACGCCATCAACTCTTGGACTCGGTCTCACAGGAGACCCCCTTATCGATTTGCATGTTCGGGCGCTGGCGGGATAAGGTGGTCGATTTGCCCGATCTATCGAAGGCCCCAAGCAATCCGCATTAGATTGGCGTCGTCTCTGGGAAGGAGTTCCCCGTAATCAGCAGAAGAAGTAGAAGCCATTAAGGACATGGCAGGGAAAGGAACTCGAACGACCCGAGGATCGGCTCGCAGGGATACGAACGACGTTCTTCCATCACAATCCAACACGCCAGAGCAGCGAGAGGATGCCCCACCCCTGACAACGCACCCACAGAAGGAGACGCCCCCAGGGTAGACATCCAGGCAAAAATGCTCGCCCTTCTTAGGCGCATTACCAGCCGAAACCACGCGCAGGAGAACATGCCGCCACCTGATGACCGCAGTCAGGGGCCTGGGGTGCAAGAAGCAGAATCAGTGCCGTCAAGGATAGCAAGTCCGGAGCACCCAGCTCGACCAGTTAGGGAAGACGAGGTCGTCCTACCACCACCCCAGGACAGGGGGAAGCAAGGGAGGCACTAAGAAAATTGCTAGTAGAGGAGTATGGTCTGCTGGGCCGCGCTAACGCATCGCCTAGAGCGAGGAGCTTCGCAGCTAGGAGCCGAGGTACTGGCATATCCCATCCCGCCAGGGTTCAAGCTCCTGCACATCGAGACATATGACGGGACAGAGGATCATCTGGAACATGTAAATCACTTCGCAATAATCATCCATATCTACCGCGCACCCGACTAGCCACCAGCTTGGAGCATCCTTGCAAACAGGAAAGGGGGAATCAAGCAGCCCAAAACGGCCATGAAGAGAGCAGCATCAAAGTGACGATCACCAGAGCGCCGCACAACGGACATTTATCCTTTATCATATCCTCAAATCATTTGCCACTAAAGTCGCGAGCCAGTGCTCGCGCAAGACCGCTGCTATAAAGTCGTGAGCTAGTTCTTGTACCCTCCTGCGCTATAAAGTCGCGAACCCGCACTATCGCTCCATTTCTGACGTATTCCTTGCCCTGACAGTTTCAAACTCAAACCTTACAGGGACATCACACGCAGGACAGCCCCCCATGGCCGCTCCACAAGGACCAGCCCTGGGGAAGGATCATGGAGCGCACATCCTGAAACAAGTACGGACTCCTGCCATCACAAATTACAGCATGGTAACCACAAACACGCAGCGACATCCACCGGTTTTCCCAGGTCTCGCCCCGACCTTCAGTGACATCCCCCAGTTTACCCGGGTCTCTCCCAGACATGCAGCATATAACATCCCCCAAACTACTGGACCCCTAGGAAATTTTTGTCATGACAAAGTCATGACAAAAATAGGACAAGAGACTAAGGATTCCTTGGTGACAAGTTGATTAAGAGGAGAACACCATGGTGTGCACTTATCCACTGTGAGTCACCCCAATTTGTGGGCACCCTAGGGTAAACCAAGAAGGGGTGAAGCACCCCAAGCACCATTATAACTATAGGAAGTCCCCCCTAGATAAATTAAAATACACAAGGTGGGCCAAAGGGGCTCCATGAACTTAAGAGAACATGTAGAATTGCACGTTGGTGTGCATTTAGCAATTCTTGACGACTTAGCCTAGGGGTAGCCAAGAGACTTCAATAAGCCAAAAATAACCTCACCTTGACCCCTATGATGATTCAAGAAGGTAGGTAGGTCACTAGGGACCCTTGAGGTCAACCAATTTGGTCAAAATTGGCTAAGATCAACCTTAGGCACCCCATCTTCATTCCCCAAGCACTGCTCTGAGCTGGGGAATTAATCCCCTTCAGTTTGGGGCAGAGAGAGGAGGAAATGCATTGGCTAGGAGGGCGGCAAGGGAGCTGGCCGAGAGCCACCATAATGGATAACAACCATATACTCTCCCTCGCCCTCCATTCTCCATTCCATCACCCTCAGAGCATTCAGAGCAGCCGAGCCCCCCTCTCCAGCAAAGATTTCGAGCTCATCCACACCGGAACATCCATGGATGCCTGAACCATTGCTCAAGTTTTCCTCCGCCGCAATACACGCCGCCAAGAGCCCCCAATCAAGCAAGTTTCCTTCCCCTCTCTATCTGTGCTAGATATCTTTTCCTCCCCTTGTTGATTCGAGCTATTCTGTGCTAGTTTCACCACCAAAATTTTAATGTCCCTTACCGGGAAAATGGAAGGTGGAGGAGGACATCTCCGGCCACCTCAGGCCAATCGGACACCACCGGTCGACGGTCGTATGTCGGTCGGTGGTGGTCGCTTGGTCGTTTTGCCAGAAACGGCCGGAGCTCGGCAGAAAAGGAGGGAGAAGTCGGCCCAGGCGCAGTTAATCAGAGTCGTTAGCGCAGTGGGGAAGACGATCCCGTGGCCGTCGGATCTTTTGATCGGGCTACCCGCACACCTATAATATAATTAAGAAATTAGAATGTGTATTGTCACATAATATGCAGCCTCTTAGAAATTTATTTAAAAATACTTACTCACATTTCCTGAGTAAACATTGAACATCAAAGTGGTAGACCTATGGGTCAACTAATTTTAGAAATTTACTTGTGACCATTTGGAGCCCCGTAGCACCCTTGGCACCCATTCTAGTGGGACTGGTCCAAAAGGGGTCACAGGGACAAAAGTGAGTGCCCATCCTAGACCCCTTATCCAAATGGCATGAAATTTCATCCATGCATGGGCTTAGATAGGACACACATACTGACCAAAAATCAGATTTTTTTTGGAAGACATTTTTCTAAAGTTTTGGTAAACATTTAATAATCCTCGCATGGGTTAATTAATGGGTTATATGACCTCAAATTCATCTAAATTTTTGGTGGATGGTAAATCTAGTCATAAAATGTCTCTGGACAAATTTTGGGCAGTTTGGACTTGTGCATGTTGAGATATCTTACATGCAAGATTTGTTAAGGGTAGGGAATGGTGTGCATATAGCACATATTCTTGCCTTGGAGATTTTTCTATGATTCCCTTACTTGGGGGCAGAATCAATGAAACTCATCAACATAAAATTTGTAGATCCCTAGTTGAACAACAATTAGAAATTGATTTCATGCAATTTGGAGTAGTGTAGCTCCTTGTGCACTCAATATAGTGTAGGATATACATTTTGAACCCTAGGTACTATTTTGAGTGCCCCCATCGTTTAACTCAGCCAAATGATCTGAAATTTTGGGCATGCATGATTCATGACCTCATCATATAAGTTTGTATTTGCTCTTTTATACGATGAGTTTACCTTAGTGCCAGATCCCTTGACTTATGTGCATGTGTGTGCGCATATAAGTTAAGGTTACTTTTATAGATGTTTTTATTTGATACCACTGTCCTTCTTTTATATATACTATAGATGCATTTCTCTTACATCTACTTTTTACATGATGTTACTCTCACATACTCTAGTCATGTTATTTAGTTCGTTTGACTTCATTATACTGCACTAGAAACTTTATAAACATGGTTAGATAAAATATACATTGATGTATACTTATAACTTGATAGTTAAGCCCCTGTCACCTGCTTGTTTTTGTTTACCCCTTGTTGTCCTCCGCTTCCTCCTCCCGCACGGTGCCTAGGAGTCGCGGGTGGAGGCGGTGAGGAATATGCTGAGTCTTATAGACTGACGATTAGTGGACCACATTATTACAGGAGCACCAGGAAGAGCAGGCCCCCAGCCAGAGGGAGGCACGTGATACGGTGACTAGGCCAGGAGTCAAACTTTTTGCTGCCGCCGGGAGAGCACCGGTAAACAAGCCTCATCATTTACCTACCCTACACATCTACCCAGGACGGAGGGAAAAGCTATATATTCTTGATGGCGTCGAACCGTGCGAGTGTTTAGAGTGTTACATCTTTGCCAGGAGAGAGGCAAAGAAGAGTCAGATAGATCGGGCTTAAGCCCTGGTTGTACTTTACCTTATTATTTCCACACTCTGATTAGTACTCTACTTATTATGTTATCTCATTTTGGACATGTGTTATTCCTATTATGTGATTTGTTGTGGACATGTGCTTCTTTAAGTATATTCATTATGTGATTATGGTTGGCCTGGATGTGATGATTAGCCGGCAGGATCGGCGTACTGTGGTGGTGACCATTTGGAGTAATGGTGTCGCCGCAAGACGATGATTCTGGGCGGTAAGACCCGAGAAGGAATGCAAAAAAGAGGGTCTTATACAGCATCATCCCCCGGTTTACCCTGGTCACGCCCAGATATTTAACGACATCCCCCAGGATCGCACCCTCAGTCTCTCCGTGGAGGGCAAAGGTTGCCCCCAAGTCCAGGCGATCGAGCGCGGAGCTATCTGGGTCTCGTCCTTCACGACCTCTCGTTGTCAGAGATTAAAGGTCAGCTCTTATCCGCACAGCAAGTCGCAGCACCGTCAGAGCCTTCCCTTCTCGCGATCTCCTAGGTTCGAAGATTGGCTCTTCACCCACACAAAATCAGCGGCATCCCCCGGTTTACCTGGGTCACGCCCATACATTTAGCGACATCCCCTGGTTTACCCGAGTCTCGCCCAGACATTCAGTGACACCCCCCCCCAGTTTACCCGGGTCTCACCCAGACATTCAGCGGCACCCCCCAGTTTACACGGGTCTCGCTCACGCAATCAGCGACATCCCCCAGCTTTCCCGTGTATCGCCCAGACATTCAGCAGCATCCCTCGACTTGCCCGGGTCTCGCTCCGACATTCAGCGGCATCCCCCAGTTTGCCCGGGTCTCGCCCAGACATTCAGCGGCATCCCCAGATTTCCCTGGTCTCGCCCAGACATTCATCGACATCCCCCAGTTTACCCAGGTCTCGCCCAGACATACAGCGGCATCCCCTGGTTTACTCGGGTCTCGCCAAAATATTCAACGGCATTCCCCGGTTTACCCAGGTCCCGCCCAGACATTCGGCGGCATCCTCCGGTTTACCCAGGTCATGCGCAGACATTCAGCGGCACCCCCCGGTACGCCTGGGTCTCGTCCGAGAATTGAGCAACGTCCCATATGATGCCCGAGCCTCGCCTGGGTCTCGTCCCAAAACAAAACACCCTCCAAGATAACGTGCATAATCTACGCCGACGGGTTCAAAGGGTTGGTCATTCGCCCTAGGGACTAAGCAGAAACCCAAATGAGCCTCGCCAACCAGCGGAGCGACATCATGCCACCCAAGCGGGAATGCGGCAAGAAAAGCGGGACACCGATAACCACAAAAGCGTGAAAAAGGCAGAATTCTTAAAGGACACAACAAACAAGGAGCATTACCACAAGATAACAAGTCTCATACAAAACAAATCAAACCAATGAACGAAAATGTACGAAGATACCATGCACAACAAGCCTACTCCTCGTTGTACTCCGCCCGCTCATCCGCGGAGAGGTCATAAACACAGAGGTCATAGGTATCACATCCCTGCTCGCGAGCGACCATCCGGAGCATCTTGGACACCCCAAGATGGAAAGCCACATCCTGGATCTCAGCAAGCTCCGGCTCAACCTCCCTCGCCCAGAACTGCTCACGAATCTCCTCAGACGGCTTGTCGCGATCCACCTGAAAGGCTAAAGAACTCTTGTACTCAGCCACGCCAGTCACCTTCAACTCAGAGAGATTCTCCTCAGAAGAAAGCCGCTCAACCTCGGACTCCAAATGGGTCACGTCCCCAAGCGCCTTCTCAGCCAAAGACTTCTGGGACTGGAGCTCCTCCCGAAGGCGCATCAACGCCATCTTGCCCTCCACCACCGTCAGGTCCTGCTCTCGAAGATGGGCTTGATCGCACTCCATCTTCTTCGCCAACGCCGGCAGGGAAGCACTAGATGCCTTCAGCTTATCCTACAGGGAACTGTATTGGTCCTTTAAGCCAACATAACAATCATTCCAGAAGAGCGCAATCCGGGCCTGAACTCCAATCGGCAACCAAACAGGACGTAAGCAAGACCCGCAATGAAGCAAAGCGCCCAAAGAAAAGAAAAGCTTACTTACCGCATAGTTCATGGCTACAAGAGACGAATGATACGTAAAATTTCGGATATAAATTTCTCCAAATTTTATGAACTATAGGCAAGAACACCTATCGTTCATAGCATATGATATTTAAAACAAATAAATATCAAGTGTCGTATTCCACGGGTCTGTTGATTACTTCTACTCACGCAAATTAATATTATTCTATCGGAAATAAAATAGAGTTTTGAAAATAATTTAAGGAAGAGAAAACATTTGATCGAGAATCCTTTTTAAGTAAAATATTTCGTAAATCTAGAATTCATAAGAAATTGATTTAGACAAAACTTGACCATGGAGGTTCCCAAAATATGATAGAGCCTCTCTCGCGAGAACTACCACCTAACCATAGGTTGATCTCTCGATACACTAAAATATGGATCAAACTTGATTATCATACCCTAGAAATATGAAACCAATAATTGCAAATCAACGGTAAATCTTAGTTTTCCAAAACTAAACTATGAATAAGAGATTACGAAATAGCACTACTTAAGAATTCATCTGATCAAATGTTATAAAATTAGCTAAACATGATTAAGTAAAGACAATTTTATAACTAAGTAAAGGGAATTACAATTGCAGGAATTGGAAATCTAAACTATGAATTGAAATTTGCAAAACATAAAGTAAATCTGCATAAAGAAAATACAATAAGAAAATGCTGAAAAACTAATCTAAAAATGACCCAATCTAAGCTAGGATCGGATTCCCTTCACTTTGGCAGCAGCTGGCTTTTATAGGCAGAAAATTGGTGAGTCACACCCTTGGTCACGCCCGTGACCAAGGGCGTGTAAGCTGCGTAACTGCGACTTGAAAGCCCGGGAACGTTGGGGAAGAAAAACCGCCAAAATTGATCATCTCGACGGGTCACGACCTAGGTCACGCCCGTGACCTAGGGCGTGTCTTGACTGAGTCAGGAAACGGTGGGAAACAGCGCGATCTGGAGCTAATTTGGCAGTTGCGGGCGAGGTCACGCCCCTTGGTCACGCCCGTGACCAAGGGCGTGTAAGCTGGAACGGCTCGGCGGTGGAAACTGCTTGTATTGAATGCTTGTCGGGCGAGTCACGCCCGTGACCTGAAGGTCACGCCCCAGGTCACGCCTGTGACCTGGGGCGTGTAATTATAATCCGACGTGGCAGTGATTTCTGGGAGCTGAAAGCAGAACATGGTCATGACCAAGGTCACGCCCCCAGGTCACGCCCGTGACCTGGGGCGTGACCTGAAGTTTTTTGTAGATTTGTTCTGGAATTTCTCCAGAACACGGCTGTGGGCTTGAATTTGTTACTAGCAGTCCCAGATTACCTGAAAACACAAAATAAAGCGAATTAGATATATATTAAACTAAAATTATATAAAAACTAATTAATTACTACTAAAATATTATATAAAAATAACTATAAATAATGCACTATCAAATACCCCCATACTTAAGCTTTTGCTATTCCAGAGCAAAAACTAATTTATAAGTATGAGAAGAATTTATAGGACATTTCCAAAAAGATTTACTTCTAATTATGTACTCCAAATCTTATAAAACTCATCAAAATAAGTTAAGATGTTAAAATTCAGATTTATAAGAAATAATTTATAATTCATAAATTGGAATGAGTAGAATAAATATTAGTTTCAAAATTCTCTAACTAAATCTTCATAAACCAAATTGCATTGAATTAAATAAAATATCCAAGATTAAAATTATAGAAACTTTAAACATCATTAGAAACTTTTTAGAAAACTACAAAATATTAACTATGCTCTCTCAAACATATCTTGGATAAGCAAATGAACTTGGCTATATGGGGTAAAATTGGCATTGAAGAAGTTACTTTGAATATAAGAAATGATGAACTTTATCCTCTCATTTCCATTTTTTTTAATTTCTTCTTCTTTTTATATCCCAAATGTATATGTTTAGGAGTGATGAATTTTATCCTCTCAACTCCATGCCATATAATCTTTTACTAATTTGGGTGCATATGTTTAGGAATGATGAATTTTATCCTCTCATTCCATGACATATGATCTTTTCAAATTTTTTTTATTATGCCAAATAATGGGTTTAACAAAAAGGTAGGGGAAGGGCTAGGGTTTAAAGGCTAAATAAATTCCAAAGATACATTTTAAGAGCATAGAAAATAATTTTAGCAATCTATAAGAAACTATGAGCTCAAGTTAATATAAGTAAAATCTAAAGATATTTAACACAATTACTACAAAATTAAATTATGATATTTTAAGAAGAGAAAGTAAAACTAAGAAATATTCTAACAAATCAAAATAATGAAAAATTCATTAAATCAAATTCATCTAAAAATTAAATCTAACATATTTTGAAGAGAAATATAAGATTTAAGAATTCATAAAAAGAAAACTCCTTAAAAAGCCTATAAAGACAACTCATAATTAAAATTAATTTTGCATAAATGAAGTTTGGAGAAATTTAATAATACAAAATTTATTTTATTAGATTTTTGGATTTTTTTATATTAAAACAAAATGTTTTTTTTAATATTCTTGGACTTCCCAAGGGCTACCCAATGACGGGCTCGCAAGGTACTAGGCGGTTTTATGGGATGAAAACCCACACGACCCTTTTGCAAGAAATTAAATTTTTTATTTTTTTTTAATTTTTTTTGTAATTTCCAAATTTTAAAAACAAAATTGAAAAAGAAGACAAAAGAAGATTTTTTATGATTTTAAATATTTTCGAATTTTTTTTTGTATTAAAAGTGTTTTTTTAAATTTTTTTTGAATAAAAACAAACATTAGAGAATACCCCCCCCCCCCCCCCCCCCCCCACTTAAAAATAAACATTGTCCCCAATGTTTATAAACAAGGATGAAGAGGGAAAAGTAAATAAAATGCATAAAAAGTAAATTGCAAGGAAAATAAAGATAAGCAAGGGGTGCCTCCCAAGAGCGCTTTCTTTTTCCCGTCTTTAAGCTAGACGGTTATTGTTAGGAAAAAGGAAAATAAAATTGAAAATGCACATGCAACTCCCTTAATTCACGCTCAGGTGAGCATGCCGAAGTCGGTCGCCCGGCTACTCCTCTGCTATACTCTTGACTCTTTTGTTGTCCGTTAGCTCGAAATTGTGAATCCAAATTACCTATACATACCTTAGGTAATTTGGATTGCTGGAGATGAGCGGCAAATGGATCAGTGAAGACGTTTGGTTGCAACGGCTCATCCTCTACATGAAAATTGTTAGTATAACAAGAATCAATATTAAGCAAGTCAGAAAATTTTTCGCAAGGAGGAGGCGCTTGCGAAAACACATGATTATGCTCCGGTTGTTTATTTTCAAAAATAAAAATTTTATCGGAAAATCAATACCAAGAGTATTAAATTCACGGGACACAATTTCTTCACAAGTTATAAATTCATGAGAAAGAGAAGAAAGGGCGGGCGAAGGAGAAGAAGAAAAATTTTCATTTTCTAATGCGCCCGGTGTCTCCATGTCTTCGCGAAATTCTTGGTACAAATGCTCTTCTTGATCATAAGAATAAGCATTTAAAGTGGGAGAAATAAAATTCGGAAAATTCTCAAGATCAGAAGAAGAATAACTTTGCGGGAAAGGCGAGAAATGCAAATCATGATTGAAGGAATTTTCTTCTTCGCACTGAAAACTATCCGGGTGACCTTGCCACCATGAATAATCAACATCAGTGCAAGAAGTAAATTCACCCGCATCATTATTTAAAGAAAAATTATTTTCATCATAAAAATTATTATTTTCATCATAAAAATTATTATTTTCATTATAAAAATTAATTTGATTTTCATGAGAAAATTTTTGAAATGAAAAATAGCATTCCTCACTAGAATGATGATCCCCACAAAAACGACAAATAATTTGGCGCATTCGCGCGGCTTCCAAAAGATTAACTTTATTTTGAAGCTCGGCAACTTTTGCGGCCAACTGTGATAACATCATTTTTTTTAAAAAGAAAATTAAACAATTGTTACTTAATAAAAAGGAATTTAAAAAAAATAAAAAGAGAAATGGGGGGTGGAGAAAGAGAATGATAAAAGTAATACAATTTACGCTTTCAAAATATCAACAAAAAGTAATCCCCGACAACGACGCCAAAAACTTGATATGTAAAATTTCGGATATTAATTTCTCCAAATTCTACGAACTATAGGCAAGAGCACCTATCGTTCATAGCATAGGATATTTAAAACAAATAAATATCAAGTGTCATATTCCACGGGTCTGTTGATTACTTCTACTCACGCAAATTAATATTATTTTATCGGAAATAAAATAGAGTTTTGAAAATAATTTAAAGAAGAGAAAACATTTGATCGAGAATCCTTCTTAAGTAAAATATTTCGTAAATCTAGAATTCATAAGAAATTGATTTAGACAAAACTTGACCGTGGAGTTTCCCAAAATGTGATAGAGCCTCTCTCGAGAGAACTACCGCCTAACCTTAGGTTGATCGATTAAGACCCCTCGGCCAGTCAAAACCCCTAAGCTTGCTTTATGCGGTGAGCCCCACTATTGGATTTGACTCCAATCCGGAAGATTTGCGTCACCCTCTCTCGAGGAATGCATACAACTCTTTTTACCGATGAGCAATCTACCCGTATTTTCGAATCTCTCGATACACTAAAATACGGATCAAACTTGATTATCATACCCTAGAAATATGAAACCAATAATTGCAAATCAACGGTAAATCTTAGTTTTCCAAAACAAAACTATGAATAAGAGATTACGAAATAACACAACTTAAGAATTCATCTGATCAAATGTTATAAAATTAGCTAAACATGATTAAGTAAAGACAATTTTATAACTAAGTAAAGGGAATTACAATTGCAGGAATTGGAAATCTAAACTATGAATTGAAATTTGCAAAATATAAAGTAAATCTGCATAAAGAAAATACAATAAGAAAATGCTGAAAAACTAATCTAAAAATGACCCAATCTAAGCTAGGATCGAATTCCCTTCACTTTGGCAGTAGCTGGCTTTTATAGGCAAAAAATTGGTGAGTCACGCCCTTGGTCACGCCCGTGACCAAGGGCGTGTAAGCTACGTAACTGCGTCTTGAAAGCCCAGGAACGTTGGGGAAGAAAAACCTCCAAAATTGATCATCTCGACGGGTCACGACCTAGGTCACGCCCATGACCTAGGGCGTGTCTTGACTGAGTCAGGAAATGGCGGGAAACGGCGCGATCTGGAGGTAATTTGGCAGTTGCGGGAGAGGTCACGCCCCTTGGTCACGCCCGTGACCAAGGGCGTGTAAGCTGGAACGGCTCGGCGGCGGAAACTGCTTGTATTGAATGCTTGTCGGGCGAGTCACGGCCGTGACTTGAAGGTCACGCCCCAGGTCACGCCCGTGACCTGGGGCGTGTAATTATAATCGGACATGGCAGCAATTTCTGGGAGCTGAAAGCAGAACACGACCGTGACCAAGGTCACGCCCCCAGGTCACGCCCGTGACCTGGGGCGTGACCTAAATTTTTTGCAGATTTGTTCTGGAATTTCCCCTGAACACGGCTGTGATCTTGAATTTATTACTAGCAGCCCCAGATTACCTGAAAACACAAAATAAAGCGATTAGATATATATTAAACTAAAATTATATAAAAACTAATTAATTACTACTAACATATTATCTAAAAACAACTATAAATAATGCACTATCAACGAAGAAACCCTATTCCCCTTCGATGTGGGCGCTGCATCGGCCCCCTCATCTGGGATCTGGGGAGCAAAGGAGCCAATCACCTCAACATCAGGGTCCAGGTACGGGACCCAATCAACTCGTGAACCGCGTCGAGAATCATCCAGGCCTTCCTCCTACCTACCCACTGAAAGGTGCAGGGGGCAGACTCGCCACCATCAGAAAAAACCAGCTTCCTCTTCCGGTCACGCCTCAAAGGAACGACTGCATCACGTTCCGGATCGGAGTGTAAGTGCACAGTGCTCCTCTGAGAATCCTCTAGGGGGGGGGGGGGTGTGAATAGAGATTTAAAATATTTCTATCCTAACCGTGTAAACAATCAAATAAACTAAGGAATTATGCTCAACAAAATCATAGGCAAAATAATAATAGAGCAAGAAATAAATTGTTGAATAAAAGGAATTGGGACAGCACCGAAGATAAGCAACCAGAAGACACAAAGATTTTATAGAGGTTCCCCAAAATGTGGGTTGTCCTCTCTTCTACCACCTGGTAGGATTGCACCACCTGTGCCTGAGTCTTTTGACAAGGAGACTCTCAGAACCACTGATACTTTGATAAGGAGATCATGAACCAACCAAATCTTTTGATAAGGAGATCTTGAACCAAACAGATCTTTTGATAAGGAGATCTTGAACTACTGAATCCTTTGGAAGAGGTATTCTCAAAACTCTGCACAGGGGGTGTAAGGAAAGAAGAGTAAGAAGGAGAAGGAAGATTCAGAAATCTGTTTTTTAGAATTCTGTAACAGCAATCCTTGAGGTGCTGTTCTTTGAGTGCTCTTTAGGATCTGTATCAGATTAACCCAAGCTTATGATAGTGATGATTGCTAGGGTTTTTATAAGCTCTTGATCCTTCTTCTCTCTGCTCTTATAATAGTGTTGTTGCTATATAATATTGATGAGGAAGCATCAGTTGTTTCTCTGAGCAGAGAGTGTATTCTTATGTAGATCTTTCTTCAAAGGTTTGTGTTGAGGAGAAGAAGATCCTTGAATGAGAGAGAAGGCTGTTCATTCTTTTCGGTGTTTTCTCTATTAGGGTTCCAGGAGGAAGAAGAAGAAGAGGGAGCCCTGATTGAAAAACCTTGGCCGATTGTGATAAGTGCTCTATCTTTCTCTTTCTTCTCATCCCTTTTATTGTCCCTCTTCAATTTGAATTTCTTTCCTTTTATGGTAGGTTCTGAAAAGGTATTTTTCTGGACAATTTCTCCTTTTTTCCTTCTTTAATTCCCGACCTGTCCACCAACTGTAAGCTTGTTTCCAAGAAAGCTTTTTGTTTTCTTTTAATTCTTCTTTCTATTTGAGGCAATTAATGAATCATTGGAGAACGGTCTTGAGTGATGTGGGCCATGAGAGAGGGTCCAAAATGACAGCTGAAAAGGTTTCCTTTTTAGACTGTATTCGACGTAGCATCGAGTTCTCTTCCTCTCTTATCGACGCACCTTCGAGTTCTTGTAGGAGCAGCTTCGAATTCATCCTTGATCTGATTGAACTCTGCTAGTCGATGTTACGTCGATATCTTATCGACGTAACCGTCGAGTTGATGGAATGAATCTGAAATTCATTATATGCATCGAGATGAAGTCGATGTTGCATCGACTTTAGATGGCTTCGACTGATACTTCCTTCTGCGTTGAATTGAAGTAAATCTGCGTCGACTTCTCAAGGTACTTCGACAGGTCCATGGTTTCTACGTCGATATCTATTCGGCGTAACGTCGACTTGAATTACTTCGATAGAAGGATTGAACCACTTGGACTTCTAGTCAGAGTAGCGTCGACAATAACTCGATGTTGGGTCAATTCTATTCAACGCAAATGTTAACTTTGCCAAAATTTTGCTTCTCTTGATCTGGTCTTGACACCCTTAGTTGAGTGTGACATCCTAAGACATCTAATGACCAATTACCCTCACTATACAATGGGCAATTCAATCTTAAGGGATAAAATCACTTTTAGATAATTTGTTAAGTTAAATCAAAGGGTTTTTCCCAACAATCTCCCCTATTTATCTTAACAAATTTTACATATTATTCAAAGTGATTTTACACATTCCTTTTATATAAACAAAAAATACATTCAAGACAGCATAAACATAAGAAAATGACAGACTGTAATCACAAGCCATTTCATTCAATTTTCAAGACTATATATAGATCACCATAGCTATTTTTCGGGAATTATAGGACTTTACAGAGTACCTGAATCTCATTGCTCCTTCTCAGGAGTTCTTCTTTTACTTGAAAATACTTTTGGAGTTGCCTTCCTTGGAGCAATCTATAGAGGCTCGCCATCTTCATGGGACATTTCTACTTCTTCAACAATGTTGTCATTGAGGAGCTCCCCCTGACTGTGTGCATTCAGCTCAGCAAAGTCAACAGCTTCCTTGGCAATCTTTGCCACTTCATCCAGTAAATGCTCTGCATGATGCTCCCCCATGGGCCTCTGATACCAGGAGCTCCCTCTCATATGTTAGATACTGATTTACATCTTCCATCTCTTTTTCAATCAGCTCCCCCTGAATAGATGGGAGCTCCTTCTGATTATCTACTTGATTTTCTACTCATTTCCTCTTTCTGGATGCTCTGGAACTGGCACCCCCTGGATATGTAGACCTTGAAAGGTGGTCACTTTGTCAGGAGCAGGAGATTCATTTGCATCACCTTTATCCTATTCACTCAAATCTAGGACATATCTTTCTTCCTCCAAAATATCCCCCCCCCTTCTTCACCTTGCTGGCCAGAGAGTTTAGAATTCCTTTGTGACCATGGAGGAAGATACAAAATCCTTGAGACCCTGGAGGGATATTTTTGAATCTAACAGCTCAGCCTCCATTTGGCAGTACTTCCTGTCAAATTTCCTTGATTGGGAAGCCACCAAGTCTACAAATGCAGATGAGGCAAGGCAAACTGCTTTGGAGATGATTTGCTCAAGGTTAATTGGGGGGATGGATGAGGTAGATGGAGGAGATGATGGAGGTAGACCTTGTTGGATTGGGGAGAGTGCATAGTAGGTTTCTGGAGAGACATGAATTGGAGGTGGAGGTAGAACAAAAGTGGATGGAAACTGATGAGGAATTTGAGTAGATGGCTCTGGGGCTGAAGAGGATTGGTGTTGTTGTTGTTGTTCTTGTGGAGATGGAATATCTTCCTGAGAGGGATCTGGAACAGTGTCCAGTGGAGGGATATTATCCCTTGGGTGATCTGGTATTTGCCTTTCAGAATCTTGAGGAAGAGGAGAGGAAGGAGGTGAGGCTGGAGCTTGACCAGGCTTCAACATTTGCCTGGTCCACTTGGAAAAGATCCCAATATTAATCCTTTCCCCAGGAGGAATGAGGACTCCTTTTGATTTGCAGATACTTGGATAGTGTTGGAAGAGCACTTGGCTCATGATTCTCATGTAAGCATTTTCTTTATGCATACTTATGCCCAATCATTCTTAGGAGTAACTTCCCCCCAGTTTATCTTTTTCTTCAGAACCAAAGCTCCCATAATTTGAAGCTGTTGCTTTGGAACAGCATCATGTGCTGAAATTTTACATAACAGCACCTTCCCTACTATATCTGCCAAGAACCTGTGTTCTTCCCCAAGATAAATTTTCTTCAGATTGATGGGCTTGTCCTTCTTGAACTGCATCAGTTCCATGGCCCTCTTGGTCTCATCCCCTATTAATTCATCTGGTTCATTCCCAGTTGGAAGATCATATGTTTGATTTAGCAACTCCTCTGTTATCTGTACATCTGTGTCGTACACTTTTCCCTTAAAAGAACCATCCTCTCCTATCTGAACACTGTCTTTAAACTCTGTCAGTTCGATATCCAAAATCTTGCATCTTGTGGATATCAACTTGGTTATGCCAGCATCTTGGAATAGGCCAAGAATGACTTTGAAGCTTTTGGCAGCAGCGCTGAACGAATCAACATCCACATCAAATCCTGAGTTAACCTTGGGTGGAGCCATTTGATCGATGGTACCTGCAAGCATAAAGAGAAAATGAGAGAGAGAGAGAGAGACACGAGAGAGCTGGAGAACAAGAGAGCAAGAGAGCAAGGAGGGAAGAATTTGAAAGCGCAATGATCTTGACGCTGAAGTTGCTTAAAATAAGACGATTCGTCGCAACTTAGGGTTTATGTCGACGCACCGTCGATAAGGATTAGTATTTGGCGCGCAAAAATAAGTCGAGAATGCTCCTAGAAGCAATTCTGAGCGCGCAGTAATATCGACGTTGCGTCGAATAATATTCGACGTAATCCAGTCGACGTAGTAACATTCTGGAAATTGTTCAACATCCCTTAAGTCGACGTAGTCCTGTCGACGTTACGTCGATTGTCAATTGACGCAACCTCGACTTTGATCAGCGACCAATAAGACGACGCATGTGTCAATAAGAACTCAACGTTGCGTCGAGATCTATTCGAATTATCCACTCTGAATGCTTCTTGACGCTGGCGTCGAGTAGAAGTCGATGGTACGTTGACTTCTATTTGACGCACCTCTGAATGAACAGATTTATTTCCTTAGAATTTTTTTGCTGTTTTTCCTAGCAATTATATTTTTTGAAAAAAGATTATAATATTAATTTTATAAGCTGTAAGGAAAAATCAAGGCAGAAATCACATCCTTGGATGAAGATTATTCCTTATTCATGACCTACATCTTTCTTCCTCCACTCCATTTTCTCTTGAGTGCGACCCTACCTAATCTTGCATAAGTAATTCAAAAATTAGAAGGGACCCAGGTTACCTTGGGCCCTTTGCTTTTACCATTGTAGGGTTCAATGAAAGAATAAAAGGGTCTTTCATGATACCCTTTTGGATGATAAGGAATGGGTTTCGCAAACCTATGTTTGTTATCCTGATATTTGAAATGTGTGTAAAATGTATCTATGTATAGAAGATCAGCAGAATGCTTTATTACCCTAGGTTTTGCTCTAGCCTTTCGGTTACGGTTATCTAATTTCTCTACATTGTTTTTACATAAGGGTTTCTCTTTCTTATTCAGATTTACTTTATTAGGTTTAACTATCCTATCTGGATGATTATAATCCTTACCCTTGGATGATGCACTCTTCTCACTTGGTTGATACTCACTAGGTCTAACAAATGATACTTGATTTTTTCAAGCAGGTTTCCTAGGTGCTTCTGTGCTGGTGGAGGGCTCTGCTCCTAACCCTAGGTGATTAAATCTCATAGAGAGATTTTCTGTAATGTCTTTGAGCTTCTGACTCCTCCCATTGAGTGAATCCTCAAAGGCTTTTGCCTTTGCTAGCTCTTCTTTTACTTTTATATTTTCTTCTCTAAGTTTAATCAATTCTGATTCTTTATTATTAACTTCATTTGTTAGACTTTGATTTCTTAGGTATATTTCATCTTTCTTAAGGTTTTCTAATTCTGTTCTAGCCATGTCTAATTCCCTTTCTACCTTAAGATGATCAATGCAGAAATCTTTAAAACAAGATTTAAAATCAGCTGAGCTAAAATCAAACTCATCAAAAACTGATACTTATTCCTCTTCATCATCTGATGACATCCATAGTGCCATCATGTAGGGTGCTTCTACTGCTGCTTCATCATCACTTTCAGATGATGATGAGCTTAATCCTGCTTCAGAATCACTCCATGTTTCAGCAATGAAGCCTTTGGCTTTCTTCTTATCCTTTCCTCTGAAGGACTTCTTCTTCTTCTCCTCTTTGTTGCTGTTTTTTTCCTTTTTGCTCTTGTGGGAACTCAGGAGCTATGTGCCCTGGTTTGTTGCAAGTAAAATAGATAAACTCCCTCTTTGGAGTTTTATCATACCTGGGCCTTGAATCTCTTTCTCTTCTCCTTGAGTCTTCAGTCTTGACCCATTTCTTGAATCTCCTAGCTAGCAGACTGAATATTTCATCTTCAGGAGTAGAGGGATCTCCTTCAGTAGCTTTCAGAGCTAGGCTCCTTTGGATAGGAGCTGGAGTAGTTTCCCTTTCTTCTGATTCAGTCCTATTTTTCAGAAGCATCTCATATGACTTAAGCTTTCCTAGCAAAGCTTCAGTAGAGATTTCTATGTGGCACCTGGATTCTCTGATTGCCCAGATCCTTGAATCCCTTGAGCTAGGGAAGCACGTAAGGATTTTATCATTAATTTCAGTCAAGGATATCTCCTTGTCTAAGCCTCTGAGCTCATTAATGATAATGCTGAATCTGTCATACATATCAGCAACATATTCATCAGCTTTCTTTTGAAAGTTCTCATACTGGGATATGAGAAGGGACTTTCTGTCCTTCCTTTCATTTGAGCTTCCTTCCACCATTCTGGTGAGGGAATCCCAGATATCTTTTGTTGATAGGCATTCGGAAACCTTCTGGAAAATGTCATCTGACATTGTTGAAACCAGAATGTTCATGGCCTTGGCATCACATGCCTTGACCTTCTTCTCAGCCTCTGTCCATTCATTTCTTGGGACAGCCCCAGTTGTTGAAGATTCTCCTGCCTTTTGTCTGACTGGAGCTGGAGGACCTGTAAGAAGAACATTATAGATGTCTTCATCAATGGAATTCATATAAAACCTTATTCTGGCCTTCTAGAGTGTGAACTTATTCAAGTTACACACTTGGGGTCTTGTAGAAGCATAATCCTTAGTACACATTTTCCTTATAAAATAGATTTGTAATAAAGAAATAAATGCAGGAGGTCTTTTTGATCAAGGTGTTAACCTTTTAATTATTAACCTCCCTCTGATACCAATTGAAAGTGCACAGTGTGCCTCTGAGAATCCTTTAGAGAGGGGGGAGGGGGGGGGGGGGGGGGTAAATAGAGATTTAAAATATTTCTATCCTAACTGTGTAAACAATAAAATAAACTAAGGAATTATGCTCAACAAAATCATTGGTAGAATAATAATAGTGCAAGAAATAAATTGTTGAATACAAGGAATTGGGACAACACAGAAAATAAGCAACCAGAAGACACAAAGATTTTATAGAGGTTCCCCAAAATGTGGGTAGTCCTCTCTTCTACCACCTGGTTGGATTACACCACCTGTGCCTGAGTCTTTTGACAAAGAAACTCTCAGAACCACTGATATTTTGACAAGAAGATCATGAACCATCTAGATCTTTTGATAAAGAGATCTTGAACCAACCAGATCTTTTGATAAGGAGATCTTGAAGCACTGAATCCTTTGGAATAGGGATTCTCAAAACTCTGTACAGGGGGTTTAAGGAAAGAAGAGCAATAAAGAGAAGGAAGATTCAGAATTTTGTTTTCAAAATTTTGTAACAGCAATCCTTGAGGTGCTGTTCTTTGAGTGCTCTTCAGGATCTGTATCAGATTAACCCCAACTTATGATAGTGATGATTGCTAGGGTTTTTATAAGCTCTTGATCCTTCTTCTCTCTGCTCTTATAATGATGCTGCTGCTATATAATATTGATGAGGAAGCAGAAGTTGTTTCTCTGAGCAGAGAGTATAATCAGATAGTTTATGTAGGATGTAGTCTTAAATACCTGGAGGGGGGTGAATAGGTTTCTTTTATTTTAGGCTTAGTGTTTTCTGATTTTAGGTTAGTAAATTATCAAGCACAAAAAAACGCAAAGAGATTTATAGAGGTTCCTCAAGACAGGGTGTCTTGAGTAGTCCTCTTTCCCCTTCACCTTTCTAACAATGAGTTAGACAAGGCCAACTTCTCCAAACTCAGCTCCAAGAGCTTACAGCACAGATCCCTCAGGATCTCTCAGGTTTTCCCAAACCCTACCTCAGGCACAACATCCCTACTTCAGAGGAATCCACCTCCTATAGCTCAGACCACCTCCTGGTCCTACCTCAAGCTGACCTCTCAGCTCTACAACTCATGCTAATCATCCCTACCTCAGATCGCACACTGATCCTACCTCAGAGGAATCCTCCTCCTACAACTCAGACCACCTCCTGGTCCTACCTCAAGCTGACCTCTCAGCTCTACAACTCAGGATAATCAGCCTTACACCCTCAGGAAATAAAGCCCTATAGTCTCAGAACCCAAAGGCTCCTACAGATGATATAATGAGGTTTACAGAATGGAAGAAGAAAAGATCAAGCATGTTCTTCTTCTTCTTTTCAGATTCTGTTGCAGACTTGAATCATGGAGGAGAAGAGCAGCTCCAATTTGATTCTTCTTGATCAGCACTTCAGATGAAGGACTGGATCTACTTGTTAAGCTTTGTTCTTCTTGATCAGCCCTTCAGATGAAGGACTGGATCTACTTGCTCTATCTTGAGATGAATCAAGATGAGCTATCTCTTTTCTCCTTGCAGCCTTGTGTTAGCTCAGTTCTTGGTTGCCGACTATGGAACAGTACGCTTACGCTTCTTTGTGTGCTCAAGAGAAAGATTGATAGCATAAGTTATTTTCTCAACCCTAACTTATTTCTTTTATACTCCTTTGATCTTTAACGGCTCTCAGTCGTCCTTCTTACATATATGGGAGTGATTGGTGGACCCCACAGTGCCTTTCTGCAACTTGTGCCAAAAGCAGAACCCGCCAGATCACGTTTGAAACTGTCTCAGCGGTTGGGCTGAGATGGTCAGCCTTCTCAGCGGTTGCTTCTATCTCGTCTCAGCGGATCCGCTGAGACAGACAGATGTCTCAATGGATTCTTCTATCTGCAGCTCAGCTTTCCCAGATGCTTTCTCAGCGGCTCCTGGTCTTATCTCAGCGGTTCAACTAAGACAGAGAGCTTGTCTCAGCTGATCATACATTACACCATGGTGTGCCCTTGTCCTGCATACTTATGAGATAGAAATAGGGTTTATCAAATACAACTTGTACTTAGCATTGAGTGTGAGGACTCTTCAAATCAAGGGAACATTGAGGGTCATTTTCCCAACAATCTCCCTCAATTTGAAGAAGGCAGAACACCCTCAAATGCTAGAGTACATTACTCATAAATTCTTGATATGTGTTATTGCAGTAATTAATTCATCATATCATGCTCATTGCATCAAGGATTTTATAACAGATAATGTTTATGAAAGTCATATTGCCACAAAGTTTAATCAATCCAACAGTGATATTTGATAACCATGACAATGCAACATAGATTGAATTAACCAATCAAAACAGGGTAAGGTTTAGTTATAACTCAGATTTTCAACTTAGATAGAGTGGTAATTCAAATCTCAGTTTGCATTCACATATTCATAAAAATTTCAAACAAATTATAGTTCAATTATCATCCAGCCATTCATAAGATATTTATGCATTCATTTAGAATTTTCTTTTCTTAGAAGATTTGTTTTGAATACTTTATCTCCCCCTTTCTTAGAAGATTTATGCATAACATATTTATGCCTTCATTTAGAAAAAATCTTTTCTCAGAAGATTTGTTTTGAATACTTTATCTCCCCCTTTCTTAGAAGATTTATGCATAAGATATTTATGCATTCATTTAGAAAAATCTTTTCTCAGAAGATTTGTTTCAGTGTGAGGTCAGAATTGATGACTGTATTTGTATCCTCCCCATTTCTGTCTTCTTCATAGATCTGTTGATGGAGGTCTTGCTGAATGTTGATAATAGCAGCTGGGGCATCATCCTGCTCATCTTCAATGTCAACATCTTGATGATCACTCAGATTGACATCACTAGCATGATCATCCTCCTCCCCCTCAGAGAGAGCATTCTTTTCAGTGGAGTCCAGTAATGCTATAACCTGATCTTTATCAGCTGATGGCTCTTGTGGCTGCTCCCCCTCAGATGGAGCACACATTAGTGGTTGAGGATCAGAAGTTATGACTTTGTCCAGCTGCAGTGGATGGACAGGTTCAGTTGGCAGGTCCTTTGGTGTAGCCTCTTTGTTAAGAATGTTGTGTGACCTAATGTCAGCACCAGCATCTTCATCTTTGTCTGAATGATCACACTTACAACTTGACATGATCAGCCTTATTTTCTTAGAAGATGAGGGGGTTGCCTTTAGTTTCAGAGGGCTGACTCATAGGCAATACCCTGATGAATCTTTCTAAAGTCTTGATGTCCATTCTCTTGAGATAGTGAAGATTTGCTCCTTTGGATGTGTTGAACTTGTCAGGGTAGGTTTGGTTTTCACTAATCAGATTGGCTATTTATATGGCTTTAGACTTAGGTAAAATTAAACCTAGTAATTGGATTCGATTGCTCTTATAATTGTAAGTGTAAATGAAATGACATTATATGGCTGAGTTCGTCGAACTCAGAGCTGAGTTCGTCAAACTCAAACTGGAGTTCGTCGAACTCAAACTGGAGTTCGTCGAACACAAGGCTTAGTACATCTGAACTACATCATAGAGCTGAGTTCATCGAACTCAGAGCTGAGTTTGTCGAACTCAGAGCTGAGTTTGTCAAACTCAAATGGAGTTCGTCTAACTCAGACTGGAGTTCGTCGAACACAAGGCTTAGTTCATCTGAACTATATCATAGAGCTGAGTTCGTCGAATTCAGAGCTAAGTTTGTCAAACTCAAACTCGACGTTCGTTGAACCCGAAAGAGTTCGTCGAACATAGATTTTTCCCAGCTGTCTAAGTGCAACCTGAAGCTCAGCTTAAACAGATTGTTCTGGTTAAGCTGATCATACTCCTTTAAAATCATAGGTTACTTGAATGCCTAATAATGTCTCTTATAGGATTTATGTGTCAACATTTTAAGTTATATCAAATCAAGATTGGAAGAATGAAGTGTTTTACACTATTCTACATTTAACATTCCTAGTTCAATCTTGAAGGCATTAAACTTGGCCTCATACAATGGCTTAGTGAAGATATCAGCCACTTGACTGTCAGTGGGGACAAATTCAAGGCAGATATCTTGAGATTCTACATGTTCTCTTATAAAATGATATCTTATTTCTATATGCTTAGTCCTGCTGTGAGAGACAGGATTCTTAGCAATAGAGATAGCACTAGATGAGTCACAATAAAGAGGAGAGTTACTTACCTTGTGGTTGTAGTCCTCTAGCTAGTGTTGAATCCACAATAGCTGTACACAACAGCTCCCTGCAACAATGTATTCAGACTCAGCAGTGGAGATAACCACACTTGTCTGCTTTTTGCTGCTCCATGATATCAACCTTCTTCCTAGGAATTGACAAGTGCCACTTGTGCTTTTCCTGTCTTCTTTGCAGCCTGCAAAATCTGCATCTAAAAATCCAGTTAGTTCAAAATCATTGAAATTAGGGTACCAAAGGCCAAGATGTAGGCTGCCTTTAAGGTATCTCAGAATCCTCTTTGCTGCTGTGTAGTGAGATTCCTTAGGACATGCCTGGTACCTAGCACACACACATATAGCATACATAATAACTGGTCTACTAGCAGTTAAATATAACAGGGATCCAATGATGCACATGTACTTGGATTCATCAAAGGCCTTGCCCTTCTCATCCTTGTCTAGGGAAATGTTGGACCCCATGGGAGTTTTCATGGTGGAAGCTGATTCCATCCCAAACTTCTTGATAAGCTCTCTAGTGTACTTGGTCTGAGAAATGAATATACCTTCATCAGACTGTTTTACTTGGAGGCCTAAAAAGTACTTGAGCTCTCCCATGCTGCTCATCTCAAACTCCCCCTGCATTAGGTTGGCAAACCTTTTGCAGAGGTTGTCATCAGTAGACCCAAATATTATGTCATCAACATATATTTGGACTAGGAGACACTTGCCCCTTGTTTCCCTAAGAAATAATGTGTTATCTATCTTTCCCCTCAAGAACTTGTTCTTGATAAGAAAGCTAGACAATGTCTCATACCAAGCCTTGGGGGCTTCCTTAAGACCATAAAGAGCTTTCCTAAGTAAGTAAACATGACTAGAGAGGGTAGGATGTACAAAACCTGATGGTTGCTCAACATATACTTCTTCCTTCAAGTCACCATTGAGGAAGGCTGATTTGACATCCATTTGATACACATTGAACCCCTTGTGGGTAGCATAGGCAAGGAATAGCCTAATTGCTTCCAACCTTGCAACAGGTGCAAAGGTTTGATCAAAGTCTATCCCTTCTTCCTGTCTATATCCCTTGGCTACCAGCCTTGCCTTGTTCTTTATGATTGTGCCATTTTCATCTAACTTATTCCTATAAATCCATTTGGTACCTATGATATTGTGTCCTTGAGGCTTTGGCACCAATTTCCATACCTTACATCTCTTGAATTGTAGAAGTTCTTCTTGCATAGCTTGAATCCAAAAGCTGTCTTGATTGGCTTCTTCAAACTTCTTGGGCTCCATATGTGATAGGAAGCTCAAGAATAGGGCTTCATAATGAGCCCTGCTTCTGGTTAATACAACTTGATTCTGATCTCCAATTATTTGTTCTCTTGGATGATCCCTTAGATGTCTCACAGCTGTAGGCAGTCTGTTCTCAGCTTGCTGTGCTGTTTCTGCTGGTTCAGTAGTGTCTTCAGCAGCATTGACTTCTTCCTCTTCAGGGATGGCAGCATCAGAATAAGCTTTGCTGCTGTTGGGTGTGCCTTGTATAGACATCCTTTCCAAATCCTGTTCATTTCCTGTCAAGACAGAAGATTTGGACCATCCATTATATATTAGGCTGGTCTCATCAAATACTACATGCATAGATTTCTATACAACATGAGTTTTCTTGTTATACACTCTATAAGCTCTATTATGTGAGCTATAGCCAACAAGAACACCCACATTGCATTTCTCTGCAAACATTGTTAATTGAGATTTTCTATTATTTAGAATGTAGCATTTGGAGCCAAAGATTCTAAAGTATGAAATTGTAGGTTGTTTGCCTTTCAGAATCTCATAGGGAGTTATTCCATGAACCTTATTGATGGAAGCTCTATTGAGAACATGACATGCAGTATTGACTGCCTCAGCCCAGAAGTATTCTGGGAGTGAGGAGTCACTAAGCAGTGTTCTCCCAGCTTCTATCGAGGTCCTATTCCTCCTCTCAGCCACACCATTTTGTTGTGGAGTCCTTGGGGAGGAAAACTCTTGAGTGATACCATATTCTTGACAAAACCTTGTCATAGCTTCAGATTGAAATTCTGTGTCATGGTCAGTTCTAGTCCTGACCACCGCACATTGCAAGTCATTCTGAATTGCTTTGACATGAGTTATAAAGATATTTAGAGTATCAGACTTCTTATTTAGGAAGAATACACATGTATATTTTGAGTGATCATCAACAATCACCAAACTATACAACTTCCCACCTAGGCTCTGAATTGGCAAAGGACCAAACAAGTCCATATTCAAGAGATAAAGACATCTTTCAGTGTCTTTGGAGACAATACTTTTAAAGGTGGTCCTTGTTTGCTTGCCCATTTGGCAAGCATGACAGTGATGCGCAAATCTTAGCACGCCGTTATAGGCGGTAGCAAGACTGCGACACGAAATGACAGTGTACCGATCATTCAAGTAATATAAAATGGGCGAGTAATTCCCAAATATCGAATCTCGAAGGAACACAGTAAGGTGGAGTTTACTTTTGAGAAAGGACTTGAGATTTAAGTCCTTTAGTCGGATGGAACGCGGAGGGGGATGATTTGGTTTGTGGAAAATAAAGTAAAAGAGCTAAATCAACTACTCCTATGCAATGCCGCTATGCAATGCTTCACTAGGCGGGATGGAAACTAGGCAGGCCTTGAGCGCGCTGCTTCACAAGGAGGATGGACGAGAAGGCTTGCGGATGGAGTGAGTCGCACCGGCGGAATGAGGGTCGCAAGCACCTCGTCACAAAGCTCACACCTAGCAATTGCTAGTGCAGCCAATCCACACACTCACACCACAATCACCACAAGAGCTCACCTCAAGCACTCATACACGAATAATGACATTGAAAAACAATGAAATGAATATTAAACTAAGTGTAGAGTACATACATCATCAAATATAGAAAATTACACTAACAACAATAATCTAAGAAGAGAAAAGTGCAAGAGATACAACCGAATCCGGAGGCTTGTTGTAGATTCACGGTAGGAATTGTCGGGGTGTCAACCCGCATCCTAGCTCGGTCCCAGCTATCATCCGGGGTAGAGGAGGGATGTCACTTCCTCCCAATGGACCCGTCTTCTCCGGTAAACTACAATCCAGCCACGTCCGATGTGAAGAACTCCTAGCTTAGCGATGAAGATGAGTGTAGCCTCCTCTCCTTGAAGCGCTTGGATGATGTGAGGTGGCCTTGGGCAAAAGGTGGAGGAAGAAGGGGAGAGAACGGAGCTGGAACTCCCTTTGCGGCAGAAAAACGCTGAACTGTACGGTCTCTCGATTAGGTTGAATACTGCAGCTTTTATAGAAAAAGATCATAAATTTGGTCACGCACGGTCGAACGCAAGACCGTGCGTGAACCGTGCGTTATTAACCTAGCGCTGAATGTCCAGAAAGGGAGGACGCACCCGTGCATTTTACTCACGCACAGTCGAATCCGACCGTGCGTAAAAACGCACGGGCACATTCCGATTGAACGAAAACAGGCAAACAGGGGGCTCGTGCGTTTTACTCACGCACGATCGCAACCGATCGTGCGTAAAACGCACGAGCAAATCTAGATCACCATTTTGCCAACTACTAAGAACGCACGATCGCAGAGATCGTGCGTCAAGAAAAACGCACGATCGTGCGATTCTTGCAAACATGAATTCAGGCAAAATGGAGATCTGCCCATATGCACAGCCAAAACACACGCTGAGAATACAACATCAGCACAAGCATAATAAAAGAAATACAATGGGGAGCACAACGTGCTTACCCCCAGCAATATAATGCGCAATTGCACACCACAACGGGCCTAAACATGTACTTCAAGTAAAAGCATGAACATGGTGAATATAAGCAATTACGAACAAAAATGAAGTACAAATGCAGGAAAATATCCCGGATGAGTCCGAAAATCAGTATATAAATTGGATTCATCACACCCCCAGACTTACCTGTTTGCACGTCCCGAGCAAACAAATCCTAAGCAGGCGGGAAAATGAAATAGCTAGCTTAAAATTACAAAATGGAGTAGCATGCGAAGTCGCATGCTCATGTGCATAGAAAAATAATAGAGAAGATTTCTAATTATACACATAGTTTATAAATTTCTAAAAGAGTAAATAAATATTACTTCTACTCAAAATGGGAGTCACGGTGAATCATCCGGTCACACATATGGAGAAAGTAAACTAATCGATCAGACAAGCATTGCCAAAGTTGGGATTCTGGACAAACTCCACCGAAATCCATCAGTGGGAGGCCATAAGCTCGACCGTTCACATTCTCTCTACGACACTAGATTGGTTCATAGCGTGAGTCGGTAGGACTTTTAGGTTTTAAATGGGGCTTGGGTTATGGTGAGGTAAACAAGGATAAAAATGAAGGCTTGATACACCTAAACCCAAATGAGCTTTAAAACAACTCCCCGCACACCAACATCGAATGCAAGTGCACCACGCCCCCAGACTTAGACTTTTACAACATGGGTGTGTGCACCGCCTACTCCCAAAATTTCAAATAATATTCAATTTAGAATTTTTTCATTTCTTCATTTTTTTCTCAATCAAAATATATACATATATTTTTTCTTTCTTTTCTTTCTTTTCTTTTTCAGCACATATTCAAAGAACACAACCACATCTTCACATGAAAATTCCACAATCAACACCACCAAAATGAAATCTAAACAAAATGCTCGCATTTGGGTGTGCGACTAGGATTGGCTTTGAGGCTTTGGTGAACAATAGTGGAGCTGAACCGAGGGAATGGGGTGGGCACAATGGGGCTATCGAGGGAGGATATCAGGAATGGTACAAAGGCCACTGGAGTCAACATTTTACTCTGCTACATAGTCCTAATCCAGCACCTAGAATTTCCCAAATAAGCAGAAGAATTAAATTCAACTCAGAGCACGCATACAGATGAGTACGCGCTCAAGTGGGTGATGTGGTGTGCGGTCATCATGAACACTACAAAATAACTAAAATAAAGACTTCTAGCATGCTATGCAATAGTGCACGTGAGTGAGTACAACAAATATCTTTCCCCCAGACTTAAACTAAACAAACCAGCATAAAATATCAACATGAAATTTAAATGAGGGCTAGGGGAAGAGAGTACTCAATGCTCAGAAATAAGCATACCAGAAGATTGGCATTTAAATCTAGACCTAGCTGCAGCATCCATCCAGAAGAATACCTGCAGGGGTAAGTTCTGCCAAAAACAAAAGAAAATATACAAAAATAAAATGAAATAAAGCTAACTGAACTAAACTAGATGAAATAAAATTGCAGGAAAAGTAAGATAACTACTGGGGTTATTGTCTTCCCAGCACGACTTATTCAAACTTGAAAATATCTAGCTAATGGGAGTATGGAAGGAGAAGTGGACAGGCAACTGGCCTAATATCCGTGTCGATAGCGGGTACCGATACGGAGATAGAACAGTCACCCCTCTACCTAAATAATAATAATACCTGCTCCTCACAGGTAGAGGGTAGAGAATGTAAGAAAAGGAGGAGGAGTACTCCTCACAACTCTCACCAAAAACTTCCTTGCCCAGCAAGGTGTCGTCTTCAGGGAGGCGGCAGGAGGATATGGCAATGAGTGAGGTTTCCAATATGGAGGAGGAATCAACCTCCTCACATAAGAGGATGCTCTCATCATTGACGTGGGCAATATGCACCAAGTCCTCCTGAGGTACCTGTGAAGACTCAACCCACACAGGCTCAGATGAAGAAGAGGGGTCAAGGAATAAAGAAGAAGAAGAACATAAATAAAATCAATCGGGGGAGTGATCCTGGTCTCACTCCCAGTAGGATCCAAACATAGATCACTATCGGTATCATATGAATCATAGCGAGGGGAATCCGGGAGTTCAAGGTCCTCAGTGGTGAGGTAGACCTCCTCGTCCAATAAGGAAGTGCAAACGTCCTCGTCAGTAAAGGAATCCTCCTCATCCCACCTCGGCGCATCATCGTGTTCCAATAAGTCACACTCCCTATTGGAGAGAATAACATCCTCGTCCCACTTTGACGCAACCTCAGGCTCCGAATGAACCTCCTGCACAACATCATCAACCAACTCACAAAGAATAGGAGTAGAAAATTCTTGCAAAGAAGGCGGAGGAACAACAGTAATAACATCATCAGAGAAAATATAAATAGGTTCCTCCGGGAGTGAATCCAAAAGAGGAGGTGGAAGCAAAGGGAGAGGACTCTCCACCACGTCATCACACTGAGCAGTCAAAAGTCTGATGGGAATATCTGCAGAAGTCCCCCATAAACAAGGTGGTACTGCGAACTCATCATCAGAATCAGAAGGGGCAACCAAATGAGAGGTGGATGGAATGACACGGACATCCGTTTCGTCATCCATCTCCATCTGGCGCTGGAATTCTACACAGTCTTTCAACGCATGCTCGGTGCTACGACAACACAAACATAATTTTCTATTCCTCGTCAGTCCTTGCGGGGCAGGTGAGGAATACTAAAATGATGGAAGTGGCGAAGAAGAGTGACCATAAGACTTAGGTACAATGCATGAAGTGCCGTAGGAAGACGATGCTCCATGCACTGAACCACGAGAGTTATGCTCACCATCTTTAGTGGGGCACTCATCACTATAATGCCTAGCATCCACACACCATTTGCAACATATATTCAGATAAGAAAACATGGTGCAAAGGAAGATTTCACCAAACAGAAATATTCTAAGCAAGAATTGACTATACAAAAACAATAAAATTGAAAACCTGCTTTTGAAAAATTGCAAAAAAAAAATAGAAACAAAGAAATTAAAAGATGCTAATTATATATAAAAATACATAAAATGGTATAAACAAGGGGAAAAGGGCTTCTATCTCTTGTCTCCCTCTCCAGAAAACTCACACGACTGTGTTCCCCGGCAACGACACCAAAAACTTGATGCGCAAATCTTAGCACACCGCTATAGGCCGTAGCAAGACTGCGGCACGAAACGGCAGTGTACCGATCGTTCAAGTAATATAAAATGGGCGAGTAATTCCCAAGTATCGAATCTCGAAGGAAAACAGTAAGGTGGAGTTTACTTTTGAGAAAGGACTTGAGATTTAAGTCCTTTAGTAGGATGGAACGCGGAGGGGGATGATTTGGTTTGTGGAAAATAAAGTAAAAGAGCTAAATCAACTACTCCTATGCAATGCTGCTATGCAATGCTTCGCTAGGCGGGATGGAAACTAGGCAGGCCTTGAGCGCGCTGCTTCACAAGGCGGATGGACGAGAAGGCTTGCGGATGGAGTGAGTCGCACCGGCGGAATGAGGGTCGCAAGCACCTCGTCACAAAGCTCACACCTAGCAATTGCTAGTGCAGCCAATCCACACACTCACACCACAATCACCACAAGAGCTCACCTCAAGCACTCATACACGAATAATGACATTGTAAAACAATGAAATGAAGATTAAACTAAGTGTAGAGTACATACATCATCAAATACAGAAGATTACATTAACAACAATAATCTAAGAAGAGAAAAGTGCAAGAGATACAACTGAATCCGGAGGCTTGGTGTAGATTCACGGTAGGAATTGTCGGGGTTTACCCGCGTCCTAGCTCGGTCCCAGCTATCGTCCGGGGTAGAGGAGGGCTGCCACTTCCTCCCAATGGACCCGTCTTCTCCGGTAAACTACAATCCTGCCACATCCGATGCGAAGAACTCCTAGCTTAGCGATGAAGATGAGTGTATCCTCCTCTCCTTGAAGCGCTTGGATGATGTGAGGTGGCATTGGTCAAAAGGTGGAGGAAGAAGGGGAGAGAACGGAGCTGGAACTCCCTTTGCGGCGGAAAAACGCAGAACTGTATGGTCTCTCGATTAGGTTGAAAACTGCAGCTTTTATAGAAAACGATCAGAAATTTGGTCACGCACAGTCGAACGCACGACCGTGCGTGAACCGTGTGTAATTAACCTAGCGCGGAATGGCCAGAAAGGGAGGACACACCCGTGCATTTTAGTCATGCATGGTCGAATCCGACCATGCTTAAAAACGCACGGGCACATTCCGATTGAACGAAAACAGGCAAACAGGGGGCTCGTGCATTTTACTCACGTACGGTCGCAACCGATCGTGCGTAAAACGTACGAGCAAATCCAGATCACCATTTTGCCAACTACTAAGAACGCACGATCGCAGAGATCGCGCGTCAAGAAAAATGCACGACCGTGCGATTCTTACAAACATGAATTCAGGCAAAATGGAGATCTGCCCTTATGCACAGCCAAAACACACGCTGGGAATACAACACCAGCACAAGCATAATAAAAGAAATACAATGGGGAGCACAACGTGCTTACCCCCAGCAATATAGTGTGCAATTGCACACCACAACGGGCCTAAACATGTACTTCAAGTAAAAGCATGAACATGGTGAATATAAGCAATTACGAACAAAAATGAAGTACAAATGCAGGAAAAATAGCCCGGATGAGTCCGAAAATCAGTATATAAATTGGACTCATCAGACAGGGACCACTTTTAATACATTTTATATTAGGACTATTCCTAACAAGGTTTTTAGAGAATAATCTATACTTTGTCTTGTAGTTAATGTGAGCAAGTCTTTTGTGCCATTGAACACAAAGGGACTCATCCTCATTTGCTACAAGACAAACAGATGTAAGAGATTTACTACAAATAAAGTCTAAGCAATAAACATTCCCACTCCTAGTGCCTGAGAGAATGGTCTCTAAGTCTTTAGACTTTTTAATCAAGCACTTGTCATTGTGGAATTCAATGACATATCTTAGATCACATAGTTGACTTATGCTTACTAGGTTGTGTTGCAACCCTTCAACATAAGCTACCCTTGTAATTGAGACTATGCCATTAGAGATCATACCATAACCTTTGGTGATTCCCTTTTCTGACCCCCCCCCCCCCCCCCCAAAAGATAACTTTGGGTCCATTCTTCATAGCCTTGTAGTCCTGTAGAAGATTTCTTGTTCCTGTCATGTGCCTTGAGCACTCACTGTCCAAATACCAAATCTGCCTAAGACTGGTATTTGAACTAACCTGCATGATGGAATTTAATTACCCTTAGGAGCCCAAGTGATTTTGGGTCCTAGGTACTTGTTAGTCTGATGAGATAACCTCACACTAGCTGCACTCTTTGCAGAAAGACTCTTCTTTGCATTTGGTACATTGGGATTGTACCAACAAGCTATGGCAAAGTGTCCCACTTTACCAGAACACCAACATTCATGAATGTTGTATCTCCTCTTCTGAACATTTCCTGAGGAAACAGGATTACTGTGCCTTAGTTCAGGAGGGGAGACAACTGCAATCTTCCTATTTCTCTCAGCAATGATTTGACTGAATGTTAATTTATGTGTTGTCTTGATGCTCTTTGTTTTGATGACATCAGCTTGCTTTGGCTTGGTAGCCATACAAGATCTGATGGCATTAGACACTGAGCAGCAAGTCTTGTCAATAGATTTGACAGCAGATATTTTCTTTGCTGAGATAAATTTAGAAGAGCTTGCATTCTGATTCTTGAATGAGGGGGCTGAAGTACCAAATACAAATGGTCCATATTGGGCCATTTGAATTTCCTCATGGGGATCCTTCATGACACTCAATCCCATTCCCTTTCTTCCACTATGGGAAGGAGTGTTTTCCTTCATATAGGTACTTCCATTCTTCTAGTGACCATACATGCTCTCATGGTCATACCCGTTGGAAGGAAGTAATACCTTTTGAAAGGTGGTTTGAGGCTTAGCCTTACCCCTGCTCTTTTCTCCACTCCCTTCTCCTGCTTCCATTTTATTGAATCCTAGTCCTCTTCTATTGGATTGAGAAGAGAAAGAGTCAATAATAGGGATCACAGATTTAGGCTTGGAGAATTGATCCACTAGGCTTCTTTCTTTCACAAGCTTCTCCTCAAGATCCTTGATAACCTTGTTCTTCAGAGAAATAGTGCTCAAATGCACAATTGTTATTCCCTTTAAGTGGCTTATCTGTCTACTCATCTGAGCCACCAGGGTGGCAGATTCAGTGCAGTCATTTTCAGCCATTTTAAGGGAAGCAATTTCCTGGGCTTGCTTTTTGGCATGCTTCTTGCTCTCTTTCAGAGCAATAACTAGAGCAACATATTTGTCAATCAATTGATTGACACCCACTTCAGATTCTGAATCATAATCATCAGTTGATGAGTGTGCATCAGATTCTAGAATTGATTCATCCTTAGAGGAAGAGAGAGGAGTAGGTACCTGGTCAGGTGTGTCCTGACAATCTTCATCATATGATGGTATGGCCATTAGGCCAATATATTCTTTAACATCTTCATCCACCTCCATATCACTTTATGAATGTGATAAAGGGGCCCTGATGCCCACCTTTGCTGCAGGAAAGTCCTCATCTTCCTCAGCTGCAAATAGCCCAATATATGCCTCTTCTTCATCATCTGAATCTGAGGATGATGACTCAGATTCAATCCAGCTTCTGTCCTTCTTGGCTAGGAAGGATTTTTCACCCTTCCTATCCTTTTGGTGATGGTGCTTCTTGTCACCTTTCTCCTTTCTTTTTTCTGGACAGTCAGCAATGACATGTCCAGGTTTGCTGGAGCAATAGCAAATAATGTTATTTGAAACATGTTTACTAGATTTGGAATCATACTTGTCACCCTTTGGGTGCTGTCTGTCAGGTTTCCTGTGGTCCTTCTTGGAGTGTGATGAGGAGGAGGGCTTGTTATTCCATTGCTTCATCCTCATCATCTTCTTGAACTGCCTTGAGAAGGCAACAAACTCTTCATTAGATGAGGAGCTATCTGAGGTGTTGATATCAGATTTTTTAGATTCAGCACTTCTCCTTGGAGGAGACACCATCCTGCCATGCATTTCTTGGAGGTGTCAGCTTTGAGAGCTACAGATTTCTCCCTTGCCTGAGCCCTTGTTGAGGTGTCCTCTTCCTTTCTTGCAGACAACTGCATCTCATAAGAGAGCAGCTTACCAAACAGTGTGTGAGTGGGAGTTTCACCTAGTTTGGCCACATCCCTTATGGCACAAATCTTTGTGTCCCAATCTCTAGTAAGAGATCTAAGGAACTTGTCATTCAGCTCATAATCACTGAAAACTCTCTCATAGGTTCTCAGCTCATTGACTATTTTGAAGAACCTCTCATAACACATAGAGATGCTCTCCTGGCTGAGCTGCCTGAAGGCTTCATACTCTTGGCTGAGGAGTGACTTTCTATCATCCCTCACTTCAGCTGTCCCTTCCATATATACTACTAATATGTCCCACATTTCCTTGGCAGTAGTGCAGTGTACCAAGTTTTGAAATGTGAAATCATCAATTGCATTAACTATGATGTTCTGGGCTCTTTTGTCCATGGTGAACAATGCAAGTTCATCCTTGGTCAAGTCATTGAAGGTCTTGGCCACTCTCCTTGTTGGATCTATCGTGGAGGCAATTTTAAAGGTGTAAGGCCCTTGCTTTACAGTTATGTAGATCCTTGGATCAAATGCTTCCATGAACAATCTAACTCCTTGCTTCCATATGCCAAAGTTTTCTTTGTTGCATATGGGCAACTTCATATATCTCATCTCCTTCTGCAATCCAGAGGAAGCCATTGGATTGTTAAGACTTTTCCTTTATAGGATCTGGTCAGACAGTTATGTCCTTCTTGACCAACCTCCCTCTGATACCACTTGATAGTTTATGTAGGATGTAGTCTTAAACACCTAGAGGGTGGGTGAATAGGTTTCTTTTATTTTAGGCTTAGTGTTTTCTGATTTTAGGTTAGTAAATTATCAAGCACAGAAAAACGCAAAGAGATTTATAGAGGTTCCTCAAGACAGGGTATCTTGAGTAGTCCTCTTTCCCCTTCACCTTTCTAACAATGAGTTAGACAAGGCCAAATTCTCCAAACTCAGCTCCAAGAGCTTACAACACAGATCCCTCAGGATCTCTCAGGTTTTCCCAAACCCTACCTCAGGCACAACATCCCTACTTCAGAGGAATCCACCTCCTATAGCTCAGACCACCTCCTGGTCCTACCTCAAGCTGACCTCTCAGCTCTACAACTCATGCTAATCATCCCTACCTCAGATCGCACACTGATCCTACCTCAGAGGAATCCTCCTCCTACAACTCAGACCACCTCCTGGTCCTACCTCAAGCTGACCTCTCAGCTCTACAACTCAGGATAATCAGCCTTACACCCTCAGGCAATAAAGCCCTACAGTCTCAGAACTCAAAGGCTCCTACAGATGATATAATGAGGTTTACAGAATGGAAGAAGAAAAGCTCAAGCCTGTTCTTCTCCTTCTTTTCAGCTGTTGTTGCAGACTTGAATCACGGAGGAGAAGAGCAGCTCCAATTTGATTCTTCTTGATCAGCACTTCAGATGAAGTACTGGATCTACTTGATAAGCCTTATTCTTCTTGATCAGCCCTTCAGATGAAGGACTGGATCTACTTAATCTATCTTGAGATGAATCAAGATGAGCTATTTCGTTTCTCCTTGCATCCTTGTGTTAGCTCAGTTCTTGGCTGCCGACTATGGAATAGTATGCTTCCTCTTCTTTGTGTGCTCGAGAGAAAGATTGATAGCAAAAGTTATTTTCTCAACCCTAACTTATTTCTTTTATACTCCTTTAATCTTTAACGGCTCTCAGTCATCCTTCTTACAGATATGGGAGTGATTGGTGGACCCCACAATACCTTTCTGCAGCTTGCGCCAAAAGCAGAACCCGCCAGATCACGTTTGAAACTGTCTCAGCGGTTGGGCTGAGATGGTCAGGCTTCTCAGCGGTTGCTTCTGTCCCATCTCAGCGGATCCGCTGAGACAGACAAATGTCTAAGTGGATTCTTCTATCTGCAGCTCAGCTTGCCCAGATGCCTTCTCAGCGACTCCTGGTCTTGTCTCAGCAGTTCAGCTGAGACAGAGAGCTTATCTCAGCTGATCATACATTACACCATGGTGTGCCCTTGCCATGCATACTTATGAGATAGAAATAGGGTTTATCAAATACAACTTGTACTTAACATTGAGTGTGAGGACTCTTCAAATCAAGGGAACATTGAGGGTCATTTTCCCAACATATTCTTCTGTAGATCTTTCTTCAAAGGTTTGTGTTGAGGAGAAGAAGATCCTTGACTGAGAGAGAAGACAGTTCTTTCTTTTTTGTGTTTTCTCTATTAGGGTCTAGGAGGAAAAAGGAGAAGAGGGAACCATAATTGAAAAACCTTGGCCGATTGTGATAAGTGCTCTATCTTTCTCTTTCTTCTCATCCCTTTTATTGTCCCTCTTCAATTTGAATTTCTTTTCTTTTCTGGTAGGTTCTGAACAGGTATTTTTCTGGACAATTTCTCTTTCTTTCCTTCTTTAATTCCTGACCTGTCCACCAACTGCAAGCTTGTTTCCAAGAAAACTTTTTGTCCTCTTTTAATTCTTCTTTCTATTTGAGGCAATTAATGAGCCATTGGAGAATGATCTTGAGTGATGTGGGCCATGAGAGAGGGTCCAAAATGACAGCTGAAAAGGTTTTCTTTTTAGACTGTATTCGACGTAGCGTCGAGTTCTCTTCCTCTCTTATCGACTCACCTTCGAGTTCTTGTAGGAGCAGCTTCGAATTTATCCTTGCTCTAATTGAACTCTGCTAGTCTACGTTACGTCGATATCTTATCGACGTAACCATCGAGTTGATGGCATGACTCAGAACTTCATTATCTGCGTCGAGAAGAAGTCGACGTTGCGTCGACTTTAGATGGCTTTGACAGATACTTCCTTCTGCGTTGAATTGAAGTAGAAGCTGCGTCGACTTCTCAAGGTACTTCGATAGGTCCATGGTCTCTACCGCTCTACGTCGATATCTATTCGACATAACGTCGACTTGAATTACTTCAACAAAAGGATTGAACCACTTGGACTTCTAGTCAGAGTAGCATCGACAATAGCTCGATGTTGCGTCAAATTCTATTCGACGCAAATGTTAACTTTGCCCAAATTTTGCTTCTCTTGATCTGGTCTTCACACCCTAAGTTGAGTGTGACATCCTAAGACATCTAATGACCAGATTACCCTCACTATACAATGGGTAATTCAATCCTAAGAGATAAAATCACTTTTAGATAATTTGTTAAGTTAAATAAAAGGGTTTTTCCCAACACGGAGGATAGTCCGCATAACAAAAGACGCTTCTCGTCCACGAACAAAGAGATACTGTACAGCTGAACCGCCAAGTCTTGAGGACGTGAAAATCCAAGGATAGGAGAAAACTCGCGCTCCCGACCTTTCACTTGCCCACAACCCTCCGAGAGGGAACCCCGGAGCTCAGGCCATCCCCAGCAGTTATGGACGAACCCATAGACCGTGTTCCTATACCTTCTGTCAACCCGATTCTCAAACCGCAACCAGGACTTCTTGCTATGAACCTCGATACAGCCTCCACCATCTGTGCGTACCTCGCACCAATCTTTGAACAGATCTAGGGAGAAAACCGAACCGCGGTTGCGGAAGAATGCTATCAACCCCATCAAGCGCATCATCGTTAGGGGAACAAATTGAGACACCGGAAAGCCGCAATGCTTTAGGATGACCGTAATTGTACAACCCCGATATTTGCCAGGACGAGAGAGACGGGAAAAGACCAAACGTTCAAGGTTCCCTCAAGAAGGGGCAGGCGAGACGGATGTTTGCCGACGTCATGATGGTAGGAGGGCGAGATGAGTACTCGCCGGGCACCCGCGAGATGACCTATTCTCGGCAACATGGAGGTTTGCGAGGTCGGACCCCGGCAGGTTTGCGAGGTCGGACCCCGGCATATACCCTCCAAAAGGGGAACTCGCTGACTGGCGAGCGAGGTACGCGAGGAGGCCAGCGAGAGCTCTCGCGAGTACTGTCCTCGCAGGCCCTTTGCTCCTAGGCCCATGAGAGAAATTACCCTTTTACCCTTGTGGCCTGCCAATAGCCCCTCCGAACAGCGGAGAGTGGCTATTAGCAGACCAAATTTGAGGTGCGTATAGTAAAATCGAGAGGCAGAATCCTGCTATTTGCAGGCCAGATCAGAAAGTCTATAAATAGGATCCAAAGGGCACCTTTGGAGAGGACTTCTTCCTTTGAGAGCTTCTCTCTCCTCAGGCCTTCCTTGATCTCTCCAATGTGCCCGGGCTTCAGCTTTTGGCTTGGGAGGGGAAGCGCTCTAAAGATCTTCCGGGTGTGTGGTGGGTCCTCCTTGCTGAGCCTAAGGATCGGTGCCCAACTCCGAGGCTCCGGTCTGTTCTCTCACGAGATTAGTAAGTGCTAGTCACCCCCCAACCCGTTGGGGGCCCCGAACTCCACCGAGACCATTTATTGGTTTCAACATTTTGGTGCGGTGAGCGTGGAGTGTGGCTAGCCCAAGAAAATCTCAGGTAAAGCATGACCGGCGAGGACGAGCGGGACGCGAACCCCGGAGGCTCGCCACCCCCAGGAGCACTGGCCACAGTGGAAATGTTGGCGGATCTTAGGCGAGATCTTGTTGGAGCTTTTCAGAACGCCCTCGCCACTGCGCTCGGCGGTTTCGCGACCCCGGCGCCCCAGGTGGCTCATCAACCTGGAATCGGCGAGAGCGAGCCGGCTCATCGGGCGGGAAAAGAGGTAGCGGCCCAGGGAGGAGGGCGAGATTTGCCTGGGCGAGAGCTGTTCCCCAGCCCTGCAGGGGGAGGCGAGAATCCAGCAAGGGAGACTCTCGCGGGAGGGAGCTCGGCTAGGGAGGGCGAGCTGTCCTCTGGCGAGATCGGCAGGAGTAGGGTCACTCGAGGAGCCCGCGAGAAGGGTCGAGCAAATTCAGAGGGTGAGTGGGGGAAGTCCTTTCTGCGAGATGGTGCTCTCGGCACCACTCCCCGATGGATTCAGGGAGCCGAACATGATGCTGTATTCTGGCAATGATGACCCCATCCAACACCTGCAGTGGTTCGAGGATATGGTCTCGATCAGACCCATGTCGGAAGCCTTCAAGTGTCGACTCTTTGCCACTACTCTGATGGAGAAGGCGAGGGACTGGTTCCACCAGATTCCCTCAGGATCGATCTATACGTTCGAGAACTTGCGTAAAGGTTTCCTCTTACGTTTCTCCGCCATGAAGAAAAGAAAGAAGGATCCAGAATCGCTCTTCGACATCAAGCAGAGGCCAGGAGAGTCGTTGGCTCATTATCTGGAGCGGTTCAGAGAAGAGGTCCTCCTTGTCCAAGAGGTCCTGGGGTATACCCTCCAGCTCGCCTTTACGTTGGGGCTGAGGGAAGGCTTCTTCAAGATGGACCTCAAGAAGAAGGCTCCTCAATCTTATGAAGAACTGATGGAGAGAGCGGCAGACGAGGTAGAAGGGGAGGCAGCAAACCCCGAGTTCGCGAAGAGATTGGCACGGCTGAGTGAGCCGGAAGTTAGGCAGCAAGAGCCAAGGAGGAGAGAGGAAGCGAGGGCCCCGGAGTTGGGGTGAAGGCAGCAGGGTGGAGGAATGCAAGGCTCGGGGAGGGGTTTACCCCACGGGGGAGGTAATTTCCAAGGAGGGCAGGGAAGACCTCACCAGCTGGGGTGGAGACAGGGCCCGAGGCCATTTCCACCCCGCCCCCGTCATCAGGCGATGGAGATCGGTAGAGGAAGAGCATGAAGAGGAAGAGGAGGGGGAGCCGGAGGAGCCGGACCCAGAAGAAGGAACCGAGGAGTCGGGGATGAGGCAAGGGGGGGTGGCGCTGCCGTACTGTGAATTCCATCAGGAGGAAGGCCACAGAACGACCACCTGCCCTGAGTTCTTGGAAGTCAGAGGGGCGAGAACCCCAGCACCACAAACACAGCAAGGGGGAGCAAGGATAGAGGAGATTCTACCTCAGGGAGATGAGGATGAAAGGTGCGAGGATCGGGCGGACGTAGGGACTCGAGGAGGGATCAGAGTGATTCATGGGGGGTGGGAGTCGAGGCCACCCGGAAGGCGAGCCTCCATGCCATGTACCGTCGGAGTGTAGCTTCGACATCCCAAACCCCCCCCCCCCCCACCCTCCCCCCCGCGGCGAAGATCACCTTCTCCCAGAAGGATCTGCCCGGTCACGAAGACCCGTTCTGCGATGCGCTGGTCATCCAGACAGCCATCGAGAACTTCACAGTCTCTCGAATCTTGGTGGACAACGGGAGCTCGGTCAATGTTATTTTCAAGAAGGCGTTCGACGGGACGCAGGTTGAGCCCAGGAGGGTGTTCAGATTCTCAGGAGAAAGGAAGGAAGTAGAGGGGGGAGTAGGACTTCATGTGACCCTGGGAGGGCAGTCCCGGAACTGCCGCTTTGTGATAGTGGATTCCCCCGGTAGCTATAGCGCCATCTTTGGACGGCCTATTATCAGCGCGTTCCGGTGTGTCCCGTCCACTTTCCATCAATGCCTCAAGTTCAGCACAGGGGGGAATCCAGGTCCGGGTCAGGGGAGATCCCAAGGTGGCGAGGCAGTGCTATGTGACCGCCGTCAATACCATCTCTTGGATGGAGGAGGCGGAGGAGTGGGATAAGGTAATGGAAGAAGTGGCCGCGACGGAAGAGGTAGAGGAAGAAGTAGTTCGTGCCCAGGAAGAGGTCAGTGAAAGGCCCGGGGCGGGGGAGGAAGAAGGAGAGCAGGGAGAAGAGGAGGCCCCAGGGGGAGGGGCGGAGGAGCTAATGGAGGTAGGAGAGGAAGGGAGGAGAGAAGTAGTTCGTGCCCAGGAAGGGGTCGGTGAAAGGCCCAGGGCGGGGGAGGAAGAAGGAGAGCAGGGAGAAGAGGAGGCCCCACGGGGAGGGGCGGAGGAGCTAATGGAGGTAGGAGAGGAAGGGAAAAGAGAAGTAGTTCATGCCCAGGAAGGGGTCGGCGAAAGGCCTGGGGCGGGGAAGAAAGAGGGAGAGAAAGAAGAGGAGCAGAGCCCCTGGGGGGAGCAGTCCAGGCTAGAGGCTGTAGATGAAGTGGTGGAGGTGGAGATCACCACTAAGGCCGGGACGATCGAGAAGATCAAGATCAATGGGGAGCTCAGCCCGGAGGATCGGGCAAAGATCTTGGCCTGCGTCCAGGACAATGTGGACGTCTTCGCCTGGAGCGCTGCAGAGATGTCGGGGATCGATGCGGACGTGGCGTGTCATCGCCTCAACCTCGATCCCGGCGCTCGCCCCATCCGCCAGAAGAGGAGGTCCACGGCGAACAAGCTGGAGGTGCCCATCCGGGAGGAGTTGAACAATCTCCTCAAAGCTGGCTTTGTATCGGAGATCCAGTACCCAGGCTGGGTCTCCAATGTTGTGATGGTAACAAAGGGGGAGGGTAAGTGGAGAATATGTGTGGATTTTTCTTTGCTTAATAAATCATGCCCCAAGGACTGTTATCCCTTTCCTAGAATCGACACGCTGGTTGACTCAACCGTCGGTTTTTCTGTGATGTCTTTTTTAGATGCTTTTTTAGGTTATCACCAGATCCGCATGCACCCTCCCGACATTAAAGATGTGTCCTTCATCACCGGGGATGGGTGCTATTGTTACAAAATGATGCCGTTCGGTTTGAAGAACGCAGGGGCCACATATCAGCATATGATGGATATGGTGTTTCGCGAACAGAAGGGAAGGAACTTAGAGGTCTATGTGGATGACCTAATGATCAAGAGCCAGAATCTCGAGTCCCATCTCAGTGACCTCGAGGAGACTTTTGAAACCTTGAGAAAGTTTAAAATGAGGCTTAACCCCTTGAAGTGTGTCTTCGGGGCCAGTCGAGGGAAGTTCTTGGGTCATTTGCTCACCCCTCTTGGAGTGGAGCCTAATCCAGACAAGGTAAAGGAGATCCTTGAGTTGAGATCTCCACGGAGTGCGAAAAAGGTCCAGCGTCTGACAGGGAAGTTAGCCGGGCTGAGCAGGTTCCTTTCCAAGGCAGGAGAAAAATGTTCTTCCTTCTTCAAGGTATTAAGGGGTAACCAAAAATTCGAATGGACTCCCGAGTGCGAAAAGGATTTTCAAGCGCTAAAGGAACAACTGACCCAGGCCCCATTATTACAAGGGCCGAGACAAGGGGAAGATCTATACCTATACTTGGGGGTAGGGTCGGAAGTGTTGGTTCGAGAGGAGGGGAATAGACAACTCCCCATTTACTACGTCAGCAGGGTACTCAGGAAGGCCGAACTCAGATATCCTATCCTCAAAAAGTTAGCGTTTGCCTTGGTAGTGTCGGCTAGGCGGCTCAGACCTTACTTTCAGTCACACTCAATCAAAGTGGTAACTGACCACCCCCTTCGTGGCATCATGGAAGGGGTAGAGCACTCTGGGAGGTTGGCAAAGTGGGCGGTAGAATTGAGTGAGTTCAATGTCTCCTACGTGCCCAGGAAATCCATAAAGGCACAGGCGGTGGCGGATTTCATGGCTGACTACGTGACCGAGTTAGAGGAATCCGAAGTACCCCACCTGGTGGCTTGGAAGATGCTGGTCGATGGTGCGTCGGGAAAGCATTCCTTCGGAGGAGGGGTGGTGTTGGTGAGTCTCCAAGGAACCAGGATAGAGCAAGCGATAAACATCCATTTCCCCCTCACTAATAACCAAGCCGAGTACGAGGCCGTGGTAGCAGGCCTCCGCCTGGCACAAGAATTGGGGGTGCAGGACGTGGAGGTCTCGACGGATTCCATGGTGGTGGCATGGCAGATCAGGGGGGGAATTCGAGGTCAAAGATCCAACTCTCCAACGGTACCTGGAAAAGGTCAAAGGGGTAGTGGGACAGTTTCGCACCTTCTACATCAAACACATTCCAAGAGGGTAGAGCATCCAGGCGGACCTCCTAGCCAAGTTTGGTCCCCGGGCAGGGGGAACCGTGTCGGAACTTTTCCGACCCTCCATCGAGGAGGGGGAAATGATGGAGGTGGACCAGCGGGTGTCGTGGATGGATCCCTTCATCACCTACTTAACAACGGGGAAGTTCCCCGAGGAAGAGGTAGGCAAGCGGCGGCTCAGGTACAAATCGGCATATTACTCCTTGCATGCAGGGTCGCTATATCGAAAGACTCTCTCAGGGCTCCTAGCCCGTTGTGTCTCGGAGGAGGAAGCCCCAAAGGTCCTGGAAGAGATCCACTCGGGGGAGTGCGGCAGTCATTCGGGAGGCAGGACCCTAGAAGGGAGAGTACTAAGGCAGGGCTATTTTTGGCCCTCCCTCAGCAAAGATGCGACAGAGTTTTCTAAAAAGTGCTCCAAGTGCCAACTCTACGCCCCCCTCCAGCTCCTTCCCGCTCAGAGGCTCCGGAAGATCACAGCCCCCTGGCCCTTTGCGATATGGGGTTTGGATTTGGTGGGGCCTTTCCCTCAGGCGAGCGGCCAAAGAAAGTTCCTACTGGTGATGGTGGATTATTTCTCTAAGTGGATCGAAGCGAGGGCCCTCGCTAAGGTAACATCCCAGGTAGTGAGAAATTTTGTTTGGGGGGAAATAATTTGCAGGCATGGGCTCCCTCTGGCCATAGTCACGGACAATGGGCCATAGTTCGCGAGCGACGAATTCATTAGCTTTTGCACCCAACTTGGCATAGACCTCCGTTTCGCATCGGTCCATCACCCCAGGAGAAATGGACAGGTGGAGGCAGCAAACAAAATCATTGTGAACCTATTGAAAAAGAGGGTGGAGAACCTTAGGGGCAGCTGGGTGGAACAACTGCCTTCGGTTCTCTGGGCCCTAAGGACCACCCCAAACACAGCTACCAGAGAGACTCCCTTCAAACTCTCCCACGGGTCAGAGGCCGTCCTCCCAATCGAATTCGAGGTAAAGTCACCAAGGGTGATCGCCGCGGGGGAAGGAGACGAGGAATGGCGAACAGACAATGAAGAGGGACAGAGATTATCTTTGGATCTAGTGGAAGAACTCAGGGACCTGGCCACTATTCGGCAGGAGGAGATCAAACGACGGATGACCCGATACTTTGACAAACACATTCGGGTGAAGCACTTCCAAAAATGAGATTTGGTCTTAAAGAAGGTCGACGCAGCGGGGGGAGGGGCTGCGGTCGGCAAACTCAACCCTAACTGGGAGGGGCCATATATTGTAAGCGAAGTGCTCAAGTCAGGAGGATACCACCTCCAGGATGTGGAAGGGGTACCCCTCGACCGTGCCAGGAGTGGGGATGACTTAAAACGATTTTATCCTTAAAACATTTCCTGCTATAAACCCTTTATTGATTTGTCTATTGCATACTGATAGTAGTTAGCCATGCTAATAGATGTGCAAGTTCCTAGGCTGGATTGCCCCGGACGATCCTGCTGCCGGGCTCTCACTAGCCGGTGGGTCAGGTCGATCTCGCGGAGAGGCTGGCGAGATGTGCAAGTTCCTAGCGCTGGATTGCCCCGGATGATCCCGTTGCCGGGCTCTCACTAGCCGGTGGGTCAGGTCGATCTCGCGGAGAGGCTGGCGAGATGTGCAAGTTCCTAGCGCTGGATTGCCCCGGACGATCCTGCTACCGGGCTCTCACTAGCCGGTTGGTCAGGTCGATCTTGCGGAGAGGCTGGCGAGATGTGCAAGTTCCTAGCGCTGGATTGCCCCGGACGATCCCACTGCCGGTCTCTCACTAGCCGATGGGTCAGGTCGATCTCGCGGAGAGGCTGGCGAGATGTGCAAGTTCCTAGCGCTGGATTGCCCCGGACGATCCCGTTGCCGGGCTCTCACTAGCTGGTGGGTCAGGTCAATCTTGCGAAGAGGCTGGCGAGATGTGCAAGTTCCTAGCGCTGGATTGCCCCGGACGATGCCGCTGCCGGGCTCTCACTAGCCGGTGGGTCAGGTCGATCTCGCGGAGAGGCTGGCGAGATGTGCAAGTTCCTAGCGCTGGATTGCCCCGGACGATTCCGCTGTCGGCTCTCACTAGCCGGTGGGTCAGGTCGATCTCGCGGAGAGGCTGGCGAGATGTGCAAGTTCCTAGCGCTGGATTGCCCCGGACGATCCCGCTGCCGGGCTCTCACTAGCCGGTGGGTCAGGTCGATCTCGCGGAGAGGCTGGCGAGATGTGCAAGTTCCTAGCGCTGGATTGCCCCGGACGATCCCGCTGTCGGGCTCTCACTAGCCGGTGGGTCAGGTCGATCTCGCGGAGAGGCTGGCGAGATGTGCAAGTTCCTAGCGCTGGATTGCCCCGGACGATCCCGCTGCCGGGCTCTCACTAGCCAGTGGGTCAGGTCGATCTCGCGGAGAGGCTGGCGAGATGTGCAAGTTCCTAGTACTGGATTGCCCCGGACGATCCCGATGCCGGGCTCTCAGTAGCCGGTGGGTCAGGTCGATCTCGCGGAGAGGCTGGCGAGATGTGCAAGTTCCTAGCGCTGGATTGCCCCGGACGATCCCGCTGCCGGGCTCTCACTAGCCGGTGGGTCAGGTCGATCTCGCGGAGAGGCTGGCGAGATGTGCAAGTTCCTAGCGCTGGATTGCCCCGGACGATCCCGCTGCCGGGCTCTCACTAGCCGGTGGGTCAGGTCGATCTCGCGGAGAGGCTGGCGAGATGTGCAAGTTCCTAGCACTGGATTGCCCCGGACGATCCCGCTGCCGGGCTCTCACTAGTCGGTGGGTCAGGTCGATCTCCCGGAGAGGCTGGCGAGATGTGCAAGTTCCTAGCGCTGGATTGCCCCGGACGATCCCGCTGCCGGGCTCTCACTAGCCGGTGGGTCAGGTCGATCTCGCGGAGAGGCTGGCGAGACGTGCAAGTTCCTAGCGCTGGATTGCCCCGGACGATCCCGCTGTCGGGCTCTCACTAGCCGGTGGGTCAGGTCGATCTCGCGGGGCTGGCAAGATGTGCAAGTTCCTAGCGCTGGATTGCCCCAGACGATCCCGCTGCCGGGCTCTCACTAGCCGGTGGGTCAGGTCGATCTCGCGGTGAGGCTGGCGAGTTGTGCAAGTTCCTGGCGCTGGATTGCCCCGGACGATCTCGCTGACGAGCTCTCACTAGCCGGTGGGTCAGGTCGATCTCGCGGAGAGGCTGGCGAGATGTGCAAGTTCCTAGGCTGGATTGCCCCGGATGATCCCGCTGCCGGGCTCTCACTAGCCGGTGGGTCAGGTCGATCTCGCGGAGAGGCTGGCGAGATGTGCAAGTTCTTTGTAATGACCGGAATGACGTCTTTGGCTGGAGAATCCTTCGTATCGACCAGGGCATTCTCGCTAAATAAGTAGGGGCGAGAACCCTATATTCCTATTCTCGACGGCTAGTGCTCGGCAAAACGCGAACTGACCCGCGAGGATAGGCGAATACCCGTTGGCTGATGCGAAGCCCCCTCATAAGAACTGATTATAAAGGGTGATATTGAAAAAAGGATTGGTCCTCGCGAGGTCAAGATGGAGAGACGATCCTAAAAAATCCACGGCCCAAAGGTGGAGGATAAAGGCACCAAGCGAAAGTACTTATCCTATACAGAAGCTATCCAAAGGTACCGTTCGCGAGAATAAGTGTCGCAAGAACTCCAGAAAATGTGCGAGAACAAGATATAAAGGCGAGAAAAACAACACATCACAAAATAAAAACGCGAGCACAAAATGGAGTCAATGGCCTACATAATAAAAATATTCCTTGTTCATTTACATCTTGTGGCGTTCTCGCCAGCCCAAAATGGGTTACAAAAATAAAACCAACGCAAAAAGATCAGTCTTCGCGGTCGCTCGCCGACCCCTCATCCTCATCGCTGTCCCCGACCGACGGAAGAGGAATGAAGAGCTCGGGGACGATGTCCTCAAGACGCATTGCGGCCGCCTCGGCAGTTAACATGCCGGACTTTTGCATCAGCTGAAATATGTACAGCGACGATTCGGAGGCCTCCTTCCAGATCTCCTCGTCTCGCGCTCGCTTCTCTTCTTTCAGGCGATGAGGAGAGGGAGGTACAACCGCCCGAACCAAACCTTTGTTAAGGGCCTTCAACCCTGCAATCTCACCCTCCAGGTCCCGGATTCGAGCGTCTGTCCTCTCGGCAGTCTCGGCATCCTGCACAGAAAAGAAATGAGAGCTGAACTCGACGAAGAAATAAGTGGTGGCGCGATGCGAAGACTCACCACGCCGACCTCGAAAGACCGCAGCTGGTCCTTCAGCTGAGCATTCTCGGCAAGAACGCCCCAGTAGGAAGTGGCGAGCCTAACATTCTGGCGTTCCAGCTGTAGGCATCGCCTCCCGGTCATGTGAGCAAGCTCGAGGGAACGCATCTGCGACCTCGCGCTCTCATAGGCGAGGGTCCTCGCTGTTTCGTCCTTGTATGCTCCCGCATCCTCGCGGCCATACAAGCCGAAGGAAAGGGAGAAGGTGTGACCGCTGACGGTGGACTTCTCCACCAGGAGGGGAGGATGGTGGAAACCTCGGCCTTGTTGTCCTCCGACCTCCAGCACAGCAGGAGCTCACCCGAGTCGTCGCGATGCCTCTGACCCAGGTCAAAGTTAACGTGATTGACAGGGATTGGCGGGTCGTAGGTCTTCATGACCTCCTCGCTTTGCTCGTCGGCATCCTGCCCATCTGATAAGATGGTGAGGTCGACCTTGTCGAACTCTGGCTCAGCATGGCCCTTCCCTTTCTCGGAGGGGTGCGAGCCCTGACCCTTCCTCTGCTTCTTCTTCAGGGGAGAATTGGAAGGTTGGTCGTGGCTGCTGGAGGCCTCGGGCCTCTTGCGAGAGGAAGTCGGAGCAGGGGTGACGGTCTCGCGATAGGCCTCGGCGCCCATAGTCGCGATATCGAAGACGGAGGAGGGTTTTCTGTTGCTCAAGTAGGGAGGGTTGAATGGTAGATCTCGCACCCCTGAAAGGTTAGATGATTAATTTTTGGATAAGGTCACAAAAGTGGAAAGTAGCGAGCGAGACTAGTACCTTCCCCGGGAGGAACTGGAACTAGCGAGTCGACGTTGCGGCGGAGATGGGCCACCTCGAAGTTCTTCTTGCTGAAGAACTGGCACAAGGTGGCGTCATGGCCGCCGAGGGTCGGTGGCTTGTAGGTGGTCTCGCCATACTGGATTGGCGAGAGCGGAATGTTGCCGAAGTTCCCCTTCACTAAGATAAACTTCTGGGCCCAGTTGTGGGCCTTGTTCACGGTCTCGACGACCTTGGGACCCGACCCCACGAAGTAGGAGGTGCCGTCCTTGTAGGCTCGGAAGGATAACAACTTCCTGAACACCGGCAGACTGAATTCAATGCGCTCCTCGCGCATGTAACAGGCAAAAGCGACGATGACCGCGACGGCGTTGGGGGTGAGCTGGGCGGGGACCACGCCATAATGCTTGAGTACCTATCGAGCAAGGCTGGGAAAAGTTAGTTAACGGCGGGCGAGAGATTAATCGGCGAAGAGAAAGTAGCTGAGGCAAGGAGGTACCTGGCGGTCCTCCGACCACAGAGGCAGCCACAGACCGACCGCGAAGTGGGCCATGGGGATGGCTAGCTCGTCAGGGTAGGGAATGTTGATCGTGTCATCCTCGCCCGGACAACGCGGAATAAACCCGACAGGGACGAAGGCGGAGATGGCTTTGAGGTACTCCTCCTTGGTCAGGTTATGGTGGTAGAAGGTGTGGTCTGCGAAAGCCCAGGCGCACTTCCGGCGACCCTCCGCCTCAGCAGCGTCGTTAACCATCTTGGGAGAGACCCGCAGAGTAGACAAAAGTGCGAGAAGGGGAAAAGAAGCGAGAGCTCCCGAGCAGAGAAGGAAGAAGGTTGGCGATAAATACGGTAGGTGGCTCGTAGTTATGAGACCCTATTTATAGAAAAATAAAAAAGGCGGGAAGAAGTCCAAGCGCCGCGGGGTGCCAGTATTCAGGCTGTCACGTCAGTATCACTGGCGAGAGTGAATGTTACTCCGCGAAATTGCGAGCGAGAAGGACCTGCGAGGTTAGTGCCAACAAATTTTTGGCAGAGCATCAGGCATTCAACAAGATAATAGCATTCCCAGACAAGGAGCGAGCGAGAACCAATAAATAAAGTCAGTCGTCGCTCGACTAGCGAGAGTTCACAGCGAGTAATAGTGTGCGAGTACAATTGTCCGCCCTAAGCAATAATAATACGAAATGTTTTTGAAAGAAAGAAGGATCGCGAGGCTAATGTGGGAGCCATTTCCACCTGCCACCCCCTCGCGGTCCGGACCTCGGTGGCATTCTTGGATTGTAATATTCGAGGGCGGAGCGACCCGCCCTATCCGTCAAGAAGGCGTAATCCCTCATCTGCGCGATATACACCTCCGGCGAGGAAGCCCCCTCAACATGATCTCGGGGCATCGCGGCTCGGAGTATCGCGCACTCATCCCTCAGAGCAGCATTGCTGGCCTCGGCAGCTCCCTATCTCGCATCGCTTGAAGATTGAGGTCCAGCAGCATTCGTTGTTGTTTCTGAAACACCTCAACAGTTCTCTGCTTCATCGCCTCGGGGTCTCGCGGATCTCCTAGGAAGTCTTCCAACTGCTCCGGGAGGGGGGATATCTCATCATCCCCGTAGTCGGAATCAGTGTGAGGAGATTCAGAGGTCCCTGCGAGAGACCATAAGAAAGTTTAGCATCAAAAGGAGGAAGGTTGCAAACGTCGTAGAGGAATAAGACCTTACTCGGAGGAAGGCGAGAAGGGTCTGGCCGACCCTCGAAGACGTGGCCATAGTGAGGCAATAATGACTTACCCAGGCCGGGACGATAGGCCTTATCGTTGACAGGAGGAATCTTTGGGGGTCGCGAGCCCCCAGAGTCATCACTCTGCAGAAGATTGAAGCCCGGCGTTTTTAGGGTGGTGTCGGGGATGATGGGGGAAACAGTTCGCGAGACCTGACGGGTTGTTGTCTTCACGGGCGAGCCTACGAGGGGGGAAAAAAGGAAGGTGAGTGGTCGACAGCATGCAGGGAAGCTAGCGAGGGAGAACGCGTACCGGTAGCCTTCTCAGTAGCGAGGACAGTGTGCATTGGGGAAGCATGTGGGGATACACTTCTGTGCTCGTCTCCACCCTGGTGAGCGTCGCTATCCTACCGGCGGGCGAGACTTAGTAATATGATTCTCACTGACCTAACTATAGATATCGCATACCTTCTCGCCGGGCTGATTGACGGGGGAAGACTCCAGTAGGACGGACTCATCCCCGGCTCGGCAGACCGCTTTCGCCTTTTTGGTTTTTGACACCCGAGGGGGAGGCAGGCGCTTCTTCCAAGCGGGGACTTTTGCCATGGAAGCCATCCCGCTGGCCTTATTGGCCTTTAGTCGATCCTCGAAATCTTTGGACAGTGACATCAGCAACTGCTACAGTAAAGAGAAAGGAAAGAAGAGTAAAATAGCGGCGCGCGCCGCTGTGGACGGAGGAGATGTATATATAACCCTTCGGTGGGCCCCACTAAAGATTCTTGACAGCTCACCACCAGGCTGGCAAATACCGGGGGTTGGATGTTTCTTCGCGAGCCTAGGTAGCCTCACGAAGAGCGGGGATTGTGTACAACCCTGATATTCGCCAGGACGAGAGAGACGGGAAAAGACCAAACTGTCAAGGTTCCCTCAAGAAGGGGCAGGCGAGACGGATGTTTGCCGACGGCATGATGGTAGGAGGGTGAGATGAGTACTCGCCGGGCACCCGCGAGATGACCTGTTCTCGGCAACATGGAGGTTTGCGAGGTCGAACCCCGGCAGGTTTGCGAGGTCGGACCCCGGCATATACCCTCCAAAAGGGGAACTCGCTGACTGGCAAGCGAGGTACGCGAGGAGGCCAGCGAGAGCTCTCGCGAGTACTGTCCTCGCAGGCCCTTTGCTCCTAGGCCCATGAGAGAAATTACTCTCTTACCCTTGTGGCCTACCAATAGCCCCTCCGAACAGCGGAGATTGGCTATCAGCAGACCAAATTTGAGGTGCGTATAGTAAAATCGAGAGGCAGAATCCTGTTATTTGCAGGCCAGATCAGAAAGTCTATAAATAGGATACAAAGGGCACCTTTGGAGAGGACTTCTTCCTTTGAGAGCTTCTCTCTCCTCAGGCCTTCCTTGATCTCTCCAAGGTGCCCGGGCTTCAGCTTTTGGCTTGGGAGGGGAAGCGCTCTAAAGATCTTCCGGGTGTGTGGTGGGTCCTCCTTGCTGAGCCTAAGGATCAGTGCCCAACTCCGAGGCTCCGGTCTGTTATCTCGCGAGATTAGTAAGTGCTAGTCGCCCCCCAACCCGTTGGGGGCCCCGAACTCCACCGAGAGCATTTATTGGTTTCAACAGTAATCTCGTCACACAGAGGAAAGTGAACGCTGGCTCTCAACGATGACTCACACAAAGTCTGTGAAATTTTCCGGACCTTGTGAGAGTAAGCAGGAATAACAACTAGAGATGCAAGCCAAACAACCAGAGACAATCTTAGGCGAACAAAACGATCTTTATTGATAGCAACACTTCAATTACAGGGCAAGACATGCTCGACGAGACATGATTTCGTCAGCACAAAACTTCAAAGAGAAAGAACAGAAACTGAAGAAAACTGAGACCGCACGGTCTCTTGCCGAACTCAGCAGCTCGCCAGACCGCTGCTGCCAGACCGCAACCGCTCCCGATCTCGAAACACCACCAGACCGCTGCACCAGACCGCTCCTTTGCCGATCTCCTGATTCCCGAACTCCAGCACCACAACTCCAAGCCGCAAACCGCCCGAACACTTTCAGAGGAAGAGGTGATCGCTGCTGCCTGCACTATCCGCAGAAGCTGCACAAAGAAGAATTCAATCAGAGACCGCTCGGTCAGAAACACAGACCGCAGGAACTAGGCAAACTCGGCTTACACTTGGTGTGTTCTCTATTCTTTGCAACAGTGGCTCCCTATTTATAGGCGTGAGACCTGATCCAGTCACCACCCTATGAGATAGAGTCACCACCCATCAGATCGCACGACCTTACCGGTCAACCCGCGCAATCACTGCAACCCTCCTGCTTCATTTTGGTGAGCGCCGACTTCACTCCAGACCGCGGGAGATCGCTACTCCCTTGGTCTGAACACGACTCCACACGGAGATCGCCAGACCGCCTAGAAGTCACCCACCACCTGTGTTCGCCTGAGACCGCAAACACAGCCAGCTCGCCCTCCTGGTCTCCTCCTGAGACCGCGAACTGAGACCGCGCGACTAAGAATGACTTAGTCCGCGAACTCCTTCAGAACCCTCTGGAAAGCCACCAGACTGGATTCAAGAGCCAACCCGTGCGGTCACGCCAGACCGGCACATCCTTGAAGAGAACAACTTGTCACGCGGTCAGAGACAGACCGCGCGACCCTGAGGATGATCAGCCGTCATGCGGTCACAGCCAGACCGTACGACCTCCTCCTCCAGCAGCCCTTGGACCAGACCAGCGGTCAACCCTGGAAGCCGCAGCTGACCAATAGAATAGATCGCCATTGTCAGACCGCCAGACCGTGCGGTCACGCCAGACCGCCCGGTCTCTTCCCAGACCGCCCAGGTCCAAAAGCCTCCTCCACTTCCACTTCAATAATTTCAACACTCCCCCTTGAAGTGGGAAGTGGAAACTAGCCCAAGTAGCTCCCTTAGCCGTGTGAACGGCACCTTTGCCAGCGCCTTTGTGAAGATGTCTGCGACATTGTCCGCACTCCGCACATGCTCGACCGAAAGAGATCCCTCCAGCACTTTCTCCCGTATGAAGTGATGCTCGATCTCAATATGCTTGGTCCTCGCGTGACAAACTGGATTGGTTACCAGTTTGAGAGCACTCTCGTTGTCACCGCGTAGCAGAGTCGGCTCCCGAACCTCCTTGTGGACGTCTCCTACCAACCTCCTAAGCCAGATGGCTTCCTGAGCTGCCAAGGCCGAAGCCTTGTATTCCGCTTCCGTGGTAGAGACCGATACGGAATCCTGCTTCTTGCTGCACCATGATATGGCCGTAGGGCCCGCCATGAAGACGAATCCAGATGTCGACTTCCGATCATCCGAATCTCCCCCGTAATCAGCATCCATGTATCCATGCACCTCGAAGCCCGCATCCCTCCTGTATAGGAGACCCATGTCCGAGGTCGCCTTGACATACTTCAGAATGTTCTTGGCCGCTAGCAGATGAGGTACCCGTGGCTCCGCCATAAACCGACTCACCCTGCCCACTGCATATGCAATGTCCGGCCTCGTGATCGTCAGATAAATCAAGCTCCCAACCAGAGCTCGGAACACCAACGGATCTTGCATGATCCTTCCCTCATCCTTCCGAAGCTTCATAGCCTTCTCCAGAGGTGTGGAAGTGCACTTCCCTTCCTTCATGCCGAACCGCTCCACGATCCGCTCCGCACATCCGGCTTGGGTCACCAGCACTCCACCTTCCTTCCTCTGCACCTCAAGTCCAAGGAAATGGTGAAGCTCACCTAAGTCTTTCATCTCGAACCTGATGGCCAGCTCGGCCCGAAGCTGCGTTACCTCCTCCTTCGAGTTCCCCGTTACGATCATATCGTCAACGTATAGCAGCACGATGACCTGAAGCTCCCCGCTCTTCTTGACGAACAAGCTCGAGTCTGAGTCTGAAGCAACAAATCCACAGAATAGGAGATATTCTGCGATCTTCCCGTACCACTCCCTCGGCGCTTGCTTCAACCCATACAGGGCCTTCTTCAGCTTGCAGACATGCTCCGGAAGATCTTCAGACACAAAACCTGGTGGCTGGACCATGAAGATGTCCTTGTCAATCTCGCCGTACAAGAAGGCGTTCTTGACGTCGAGCTGCCAAATCTCCCATCCACTGAACGCCGCCAAGGCAATGATGAACCGAACTGAAGTCATTTTTGCCACCGGACTGAATGTCTCATCATAGTCTTCACCGTATTGCTGCGAGAACCCCCGAGCTACAAGACGAGCCTTGTAACGCTCGATACTGCCGTCAGCTTTCTTCTTCAGCTTGTAGACCCACTTGCATGTCACAGGAGTGATGCCCTTGGGCTTGGGCACAAGAGACCAGGTCTCGTTCTTCTCAAGAGCTGCCATCTCTTCTTGCATCGCAACGTCCCACTCCTTCACGCCTTTGGCCTTCTCAAAGCTCGACGGCTCCCTCTCATCCAAGGGACCAGCAAAGAAACATGAGACAAAGCTCACTGCGTTTCCTCCTGTATAGCGATCAGGGGCGATGATCGCTCGCTTCGACCTCCTCAGCTCCTTCCCTTGAACTGCAATGTCATCCGCTGCTTCTTCCCTAGCTCCCCTTCCAGACGTGCTAGGAGCATTGCTCCCCCTGCTCCCTGAACCAGAAGCCCCCGTCTCGGAACTAGAAGGAGATGGACCACCTGGTGACACAGGTAGCTCCACCTGAAGATTCTCCACAGCTTTCTCTGGCATCTCCACCCTGCTCTCTGGTAACTCCACATCAGAAGACCCTTTGTAAGATGTCACCTCATCAAATACAACGTCGCGAGATACAACAAATCTCCGCGTCTCTGGGTCCATGCACTTCCAACCTTTCTTCCGCTCATCGTATCCCACGAAGACTAGCTTCCTTGCTTTCGCATCTAGCTTCGTCCGAAGAGCATCTGGAACATGCACGTAGCAGGTGGAACAAAACACCCTAAGGTGTGCCACACTCGGCTTCTCCTTGAACATCATCTCATGTGGGGTCAGCATGTTGATGGGGCTCAAAGGCATCCTGTTGATGACGTAGGCAGCACAAGACATTCCCTCCGCCCAAAAGGACTTTGGGATACTCTTGGCATGCAGCCAACACTTGCAGGTCTCCGTCAGATGACGGATCTTCCGTTCTGCAACTCCGTTCTGTTGTGGAGTATGAGCACAAGTGAGCTCTCTCCGGATGCCCGCCTTCCTGCAAAAAGTGGAGAACTCAGCAGAGGTGAACTCCCCTCCATTGTCCGTCCTCAGCTTCTTGATCCGCAGATTCAGCCGACCCTCCACGAGCTCCTTGAACTCCACAAACTTGGCAAACGCCTCCGCCTTCTCCTTCAGGAAATAAACCCAGACATATCTGGTGTAATCATCGATCAACACCAGCATATATCTGCTGCCTCCGAGGCTTGGGGTAGCAGTAGGTCCCATCAAGTCACCGTGAATGCACTCCAACGGCACACTACTCTTTGTCTGCGACTTGTCAAACGGTAGTCGATGAGACTTGCCGAACTGACATCCCGCGCAAACATGACCTTCTCCGTAGGAAGATAGACTTGGCAGGCCCTTGACCAGGCCTCTCACCGCCATAGCTTTCAGCTTGTCCATACCTACGTGCCCCAACCTCTCATGCCATATAACGGCACCATCATTCGTCTTCATCTTGTCAACGTAGGAACTCGTCGACAAAACGAACAAGTCCTTCGCCCTTCTCCCGACATGGACGACCTCGGCCTTCACGGCTTCTACATTTCGTAGAAATTTCACTTCTGTCGGGCCGAACAGAACGTGATACCCAGCGTCAACAGCGTTGGTCACGGAGAAGAGGTTTTTCTTCATTCCGGGCACATGATAGACACTCTTCAAAGTAAGTGGCCCTCTATCACTGCCCAAAGAAACAACCCCCACCTTCTCGACTGCATGCACAGTATTATCTGCCGTGATAATAGCATTGTTACCTGTGTACGGCTCTGCTGAAGAAAGCTTCGACTCGTCCCCGGTGAGGTGATGACCACACCCCGAGTCCACGATCCAGTCCTCCTGATAGTTGATAGGAGCCGAGGCTCCAATAGAAGCCGAGAAGGCTCCTCCCCATCCTCCATCAAAGTGCTTGGCTGGTGCTTCCTCCTTCTCAACAGCATGCCCTGGCTGAGTATTCAGCCTGCAGTCCTTCTTAAAGTGCCCAACCTTTCCGCACTTGAAGCATTTGAGACCTTCCTTCTTCTTCTTCCCGTCAGCCTTGGGAGCATACCCCCTTTCCTGCTGCCCAAAAGTTGAAGGCCCATGGCCTTCCGTGGTCTTCTTCTTCTTCTCCCACTTCTTCTTCCCTGAGAAGAGAACCTCGCCATCTCCCCCAGTCACTGACACCCCCGCCATCTGCCTTGCCAGACTTTCCTGCGAAGCTAGCAGATTCTCCAGCTCTAGCAGAGACGGCTGATTTGCCCATCCCTGTACCGACGTCACAAAGGCCACATATTCCTTCCGCAAGCCGCGGATGATGTGCCTCTTCAGCTTCGCCTCAGAAATTGGCTCATCAGGATCCAGTGCTGATATCTCAGCGCAGAGATTCTTCATCTTCAAAAAGAAGTTCGAGATAGAAAGATCACCTTGAGCTGACCTCGCCAACTCATTCTCTAAGAACTGTAGCCTTGCTATATTCTTTTTGTTAAACAGCCCATCCAGGGCTCTCCAGATCTCAGCAGCTGATCCACACCCCAAGATGTGATCAAAGAGATCAGGTGAAATGGCACGCTTCAAGGTGAACTCGGCCTTGGCGTTGGTCTTCCTCCATGCCCTCACGGCCGGTCCATTATCACCTCCTACTACTGCTTTCACCTCTTCTGTTTCATCTCCTCCTACCACCTCCCAGAGGTCCTCACCCAGAAGATAGCTCTGCATACACGACTTCCACTTCTTGAAGTTAGTCGATGTAAGCATCTCAATACCAAGACCTCTTGCAAAACCACCTTCCATTGCTCTTCCTCTGGTTCCTTCTTCACAAAGGCGATGGCTACTCTAAGTTATTCACTGCTCTTTCAACTCCAACCTACCTCTGATACCATGTGAAATTTTCCGGACCTTGTGAGAGTAAGCAGGAATAACAACTAGAGATACAAGCCAAACAACCAGAGACAATCTTAGGCGAACAAAACGATCTTTATTGATAGCAACACTTCAATTACAGGGCAAGACATGCTCGACGAGACATGATTTCGTCAGCACAAAACTTCAAAGAGAAAGAACAGAAACTGAAGAAAACTGAGACCGCACGGTCTCTTGCCGAACTCATCAGCTCGCCAGACCGCTGCTGCCAGACCGCAACCGATCCCGATCTCGAAACACCACCAGACCGCTGCACCAGACCGCTCCTTTGCCGATCTCCTGATTCCCGAACTCCAGCACCACAACTCCAAGCCGCAAACCGCCCGAACACTTTCAGAGGAAGAGGTGATCGCTGCTGCCTGCACTATCCGCAGAAGCTGCACAAAGAAGAATTCAATCAGAGACCGCTCGGTCAGAAACACAGACCGCAGGAACTAGGCAAACTCGGCTTACACTTGGTGTGTTCTCTATTCTTTGCAACAGTGGCTCCCTATTTATAGGCGTGAGACCTGATCCAGTCACCACCCTATGAGATAGAGTCACCACCCATCAGATCGCACGACCTTACCGGTCAACCCGCGCAATCACTGCAACCCTCCTGCTTCATTTTGGTGAGCGCCGACTTCACTCCAGACCGCGGGAGATCGCTACTCCCTTGGTCTGAACACGACTCCACACGGAGATCGCCAGACCGCCTAGAAGTCACCCACCACCTGTGTTCGCCTGAGACCGCAAACACAGCCAGCTCGCCCTCCTGGTCTCCTCCTGAGACCGCGAACTGAGACCGCGCGACTAAGAATGACTTAGTCCGCGAACTCCTTCAGAACCCTCTGGAAAGCCACCAGACTGGATTCAAGAGCCAACCCGTGCGGTCACGCCAGACCGGCACGTCCTTGAAGAGAACAACTTGTCACGCGGTCAGAGACAGACCGCGCGACCCTGAGGATGATCAGCCATCATGCGGTCACAGCCAGACCGTACGACCTCCTCCTCCAGCAGCCCTTGGACCAGACCAGCGGTCAACCCTGGAAGCCGCAGCTGACCAATAGAACAGATCGCCATTGTCAGACCGCCAGACCGTGCGGTCACGCCAGACCGCCCGGTCTCTTCCCAGACCGCCCAGGTCCAAAAGCCTCCTCCACTTCCACTTCAATAATTTCAACAAAGTCGTCCATCCAATCAGAGGACTTTGCACTCGTTAGTGGTCATTGGGCGTCCTGATCCCTATAGCTGTATAAATATTATATCGTACCCTCCAGGTGGCAACTTGTTCCTCCGTGAGGGTCGATCGCATCCTCATCGGCTTGTCCTTCACCACACGCCTCGGAGCCTGCGCAAAAAGAACGAAAAACAAAATGGTTAGACAAAATGTCCGCAGTCACAAAGACGCACAGGGCCCGCGCGATCGCCACATCCACACACGCCTAGCACGCTCACAACGCACGCGCACACAGCATGTGCACAGTGCATATGGACAGCACATGCGCACACGTCACGCGCGGCCAACAGCGCACGCGCGCAACACGTATGGGCAACGCGCGCCTGCCGCGCACGAGCAGCACGCACCCACTGCGCGCAGACAGCGCGCGTGGACAGCGCGCAACACGCATAGGCTACGAGCGGACAACGCCGTACATACGTGTCTTGGGGCGAGCACGCGCGCGTCCCGGGGCGAGCACGCACGTGCTCCCTCTGGTGCGGACATTACTCCCTCCAATACGTGCTCCGCAAGTGTGTCCGTGCACCCCAATTTTCGCACGCTCTCGATCCGTTCACATACCTTGCGCCACCCGACGCGCCGCCTCGATTTCCTTCAGCACCGTCCGCCATCTCGAGGGAAAAAGATAAAAGCTCTCGAGACCCTCTTATTCTGATACTCGGCTCCGAAAGCTTTGGGGGGCAAATGATGGGGTCTAGCCCAATAAATAGGAAGTCCACACATATGAAAGGACCAAGAATAAAGGAAGTGCAATATTTGAAGGATCCTCCCTAAAGACAAAAATAATCCTCCCATGGAAACTCCCGCACCGAACGCACGATCGGCGCACGGGATCGGTCCACCACCTCTTCCAGTAGCCGCCCGCCGCCGCCTCCCTCTCTCTTTGGAACCCTAAACAGGATGGGGGCGGTCTCGTCTTTTCCAGAGAATTGGTGATCTGTGTGCCTCAAACGGATCCCTCCTATTGGCTGGTCCGGTAAATAATGGGTAAATTTACCGGACTGCCCCTCCAAGAAACTATAAATAGACCCCGTGGGCTATTCATTAGGGGACCTTTGGCGGGAGGCTCTCTCTCTCTAGATATTGGAGACATGAGGAGCGTTATTCGCAGACCGCCTTGAAGGCTCGGAGTTTACTGTTCGCAGACCGCCTTGGAGGCTCGGAGTTCACTGTTCGCAGACCGCCTTGGAGGCTTGGAGTTTACTGTTTGCAGACCTCCTTGGAGGCTCGGAGTGTGTTGTTCGTGTTGGATCTTACGACGCCCTTAGAGGGGGAGTGGATAAGGGTTTTATGGAATTTAAATCTTATTTAAGTTTATCAGAGTCTGGGACTGAAGTTTCAGAATATTATATAGAAAAATATATTTAAATATTCCAGATAGGATTGTAATGAAGATTCCTTTTTAAATAATTGAAACAAAACTTTTTGTTGACTGTTGCTAACGCCTGGCGTTAAGTGTTAACGCTGGGCGTTAGCTCTCCAGAGAATATTCCTCGGAACAAAAAGATTGCCACAGTGATTTTACTTAGAAATCTTAAATGAAATACAATTCAAGAAAATCAGAGATAATGAAAATAATTATTGTATTTCAAAGATAATTATACAAATGTTAATTTTAATACTTTGATGAAAATATAAATTAAAACATTCTTGAAAAGGAAATAAAATCAATTGAATATAACATTGAAAGACATGATTTTATTTCATAATAAATTGAATACATAAATGTTTGATTTCTATAACGCTAGAAATCAAGGCGAGAATATGTAAAAACACTTTTTGTTGTTTCACCGGTCCTTCTCCCAAGGACCGGTTGGCTATAGCCTATCTATCCCCAGATATGGCCTCTAGCCACCCCCTAAATCTACACTCGACCTAGTCGCCATGCACAAGGCGGCGAATTACCCCCTAAGCCGCACAAGTACCTAGTCGCCAACACAAGGCGAATTTACCCACGGAATCCTTCCCGGAACCTGACATTCTCACTGAATGATTGCTCCACACAAAATACAAAAGGAAAAAAATAAAAGATTACAAGATAAGTAAAGAGAAACTCCCCAAGAAATTCTGAAGGTGAAGACGAAGTCGATGTGGATGTTGGCGTTCTTGAAACTATCGTCCTTCGTATGGAATATGCGTTGTAGACCTTCTCCTTCAAAATCTTCTTTAGATCTTCATGCTAGCCCAAGGGAGATCTCTTAATTGTTGTACACGAACCTCTCTCCAAAGTATCAGAATTCTGGAATCATCTCTTATTGAGAATGAGAGGGGCTGTACATTAAATAGCCTCGGAAGCTAACGCGCGTCGTTAAGGGTTAATGCCGGCGTTAGTGAACGTGCACTGTCGTGGTTGAAATCGCGCAACCGTCAAGATCGTGGCAGTTTGTGGATTCAACGCGGGCGTTAAGCGTCAACGCTGGCGTTGAGTTATTCTCCTTCAAATTCGTCGATCGACCTTCTCATTTCGTCGAACGCAGGTCCAGTTCGTCGAACGCAGTTCCATTTCATCGAACGCAGGTCCAGTTCATCGAATGCAGGTCCAGTTCGTCGAACGCAGATCCAGTTCGTCAAACGCAGGTCCTGTTCATCGAACGCAGTTTCTTCAGGCAGAATTTCGTCGAACGGAGAGCAAAGTTCGTCGAACGGCTAGCGCCGGCGTTAAGTACTAACGCCTGGCGTTGTCTCTGCCTTCTCAATGGATTTCTTCTCAACAGAAGTTAACGCGGGGCGTTAACAACTAACGCGGGGTGTTAGCTATCTTTCCAGAGAGTCATTTCCAATCAGCAAACTATTCATAGGGATGTGTAGCTATAGTTACTGTATAACCTGCATATTATAAACACACAAAATACAAGATCAAATTCAACACGGTATTTATTATTCTCAAACTAAGAGAAGCGGAACATAGGCTCCAACAATCTCCCCCTTTTGATAATAACAAATACTTGTATGAGAAATTAGTGAGATTAAGACCATTTGTGTTTATAGATAAGTGAGGTAATAATATATGCATGAATAACAGGTTAAAAGCAAGATAGATTTGATAGCGATAATGCATACTCTTTCTATATGAAGTCCTCCCCGTACATAAGTGTTCACTTATAATTTACTCCCCCTAAATATCTATTTTACTAGATTTCTCAATTTCTTCTCCCCCTTTGTTATTTACAAAAGTGGGTAGGGATGAGTGTATATCTTTTAAGATAGATAAGGAACCACTTATTGAAGGATTTTCATGATCGAGCATATGATAGTGTATGCACCTCCTATATGATTACTTCCCCTACAAATATACCCCTTTTTTGTTTAATATTATTATAATGCACTCCCCCTAAATATTAGATTTATGCAATTTAATCTCCCCTTTTGGTAGTATCAAAAGAGGGTTTTAGGAGTGGGTATGTATAATAAGGAGTAATATATTTTATGTCGAGAAGAAAAATAAGATGCAATCAAAAATTTGTTAAATACTACTTGTTGAGAAAAAATATAACCATAATGTAACATAAAGTAGTAAGCAACATAACAGAAATGATAAAGTAAGCATTCTTATTTTAAGATACCACTTGTTGAAAAAATAACCACGGTGTTAAAAATAATAGACATGAATGAGCATAAGTGGTAAACTTAGCAAAAGAATATAATAAGCACTCTTAAACATAAACATCATTTTTAGAAGATAAAATCATATAAAGGATAATGAGTTTTAAATTTGAAAAGTTGATGTTTGAGTTAAAGATTGAAGAGATGCTATTCCATTAAGATAATATTGCAAGCATGATTTCATAATATCAAGAAAAGATACACAAACTACAATGTAATAAAATTTGCATTTCAAGTAAACATAAATATTGTAGTGGTCATGCTTTGTTATCTAATGCATTTAATTAAGTTTGTAGAGAATTGAGTAGATGAGCATTAGGATCCAATTCTCATGAGAAGAAGTTTTATGAAAGATAATGATGTGTACAAAATAGTGTTTTGATAAAGTATACAAGTGAATCAATCAAAAACACATGACATATATAATGAAATAACACAATATTAAAATACACAAATAATATTACTTCCACAATATTTCAATGCACATAAATGAATCGTACAACTACCAAGGTGCTCTGCACACACAATGCTTATTATGACTTATCAAGGTGCAATGCAGTGCTTGGGGATCACTTTTATACTTTTTAGCTTTATTTTCAATTTTTTGTGATCTGGTGTACTAAGAGAAGTGGTGTATAAATTGTTTGCTACAAGACACTTTACAATTCTTAGCCAAGGTGCTCAACCTCACCATGCTCATTAAGACTTATCAGGAGGGTGAGTAGTGCTTGGAGGAGTTTTCCTTGTCATTTATTATTTGCTTTTTAGTTTAGTGACTAAGGACTCTGAATTCACTTGTTTTGCAAATATAGCATTTTAAACCACATTTCTCTAATGAATAAGTGCATGAAAGACAAAGAATTGTAATAACCAATTCAATGTTGTGTAGGTAATCTATTTAAGCATTTTAATTATTTATGTTATTACACTACACAATCATGTAAGAATAAGATTGTAAACACATGTAGGTTATCAAAAATAAGTGAGTGAATGAATCATTATCAAACATAATACATTACTCATACTTAGAGGCATGCTAAGCATTTCTACACATGTTTATCTACAATCAATTTCATTGCACATAGTACAAGATAATATTCAAGGCATGATAAATACAAAACAATGTTTTTTAAGAAGCTTGAAAGTTAAATTAAACATTGTATTTAATCTTTAATTGATATAATTAATCATCCTTGACAATGGCAATGAATAACAATCAGTTTTTATAAATTTTTTGGATTTTTTTTATATATGCACAAAACAATAAACACACATAAAGAAAAACATATTTTTGTTCTTTGAAATTATTTTGTAATTTTGTATTTGTTTTTTTTATATATATTCTCCGGAAAACATAGAAGTCTTTAATAGCCCTTTCAGTAAATGATATTCTATGCCAGAGAAATAAACAAAAATAATGCATGAGAAAATACATATATATATTTTTTTTAAAGAAATAAAATTTTGTTTTAAAGGAAATAAAAAGATAGAAAACTTTTTACAAACAGAGAAATAAAACACACACAAAATATTAAAATAATACCAGAAATAATTCAAAACAAAAAAAATATTTTGGAGCAAAGGAGCTAACGCCAGGCGTTAACTTCTTAACGCCAAAATAGAACACTAAATTTTGATGTTTTGAAAAATCTTTTTTATGATTCATTTGTATTATAAAGAGACCTTCCTTCAGTTGAAATTTCAGAGTATATTGATTAGATTTGAAGGCTCTTTTAGCATGTTTTTAGTGATTTTTCAAGTACTTGTGTTTGGTAAAATCATTAAAGCTCAAAATAATAAAATATGCAAACACAAGATGCAATGTTAGGACAAAGATAAATATGCATAATTTATGTATAAAGAGTGAGATAATGTTCATGCAATGAATATAATATAAGTATATCTAAGATCAAGATACCTTAACTACATGACTACACTCTAGCCCCATACTAAGTGACGGATGGGCATGAGGAGCTGCACACATGCCGTAGGTTGGGGTGTTAATCCCATATGCATACAAAAGACGACGCTCAACCTAGCATTCTTTCCCCTTAGTGCCTCGCAAGGCCCCACTGGAACCCTCCCCGATTAAGGACAAGACATGACTTAGAGGTTAGGTCTCTAATGCACACAATCCTACGCCCTCTCTATTGTGAGACATATGTCATAGGTTAATGATTATGGATATACTAAGAGTTTTAGTCTAAGTATTGATTCATAAAACATGAGTTTGTTTTAGTTTTAGAACATACAGTAGATTTTGAAACCACAATGTACTCATTGTTGTTGGAGCATGCGTTTCGCACTCTTCCGATTTGATAATAACAAAGTCCTGTTTGTATTTGATTCTATTTTTTAATGGTGTGCAGGTAACAGGTATGAGATGTTCACAATTCTGCTGGAGCTCAATTTGAGTGTATGAAAATTTCGATGTCGGAATTTTCCGACAGCTAATGTCGCTCAGGCGACAGCAGAGAAGTTACAACAACTTCCCGCACGACAACACGACGAATGGCAGTTTTGCGCTGTCCGAAATCCGACAGCGATGTCACCCAGGCGACATCTCGGAAGTTATAGTAACTGCCCGCACGACAGTACTACGAGCGGCAGTTTAGCGCTGTCGGAATTCCGACAGTGATGTCGCCTAGGCGACAGTGAAAATCTATATATTGGCTCGTTTCGTTCGTGCATTCCAAGCATTGAGAATTTCAAGTCCCTTCCTGAGTGCATACGAACCAGAGAGCTCCAGAACCTCATCAACTCCCATTTGTGCTTAGAAGGTTTGAGATTGAAGACGAGATCGGATGCGCTTCTACATCAATGATCATCTCGAGGCTTCAACCTTCCTTTCAGAGATCTGAATTTCTAGGGAGTTGTTCTTTTTAATTTGTATTTTCATTTATATACATTTCACTTTGTATTGGTAGGGAAATCGTCTCCTTGTGCGTGACGTCTAAGTCCTTGCGTGGCTTAGGGGAAAATCGCTTCCTTGTGTGGAGCGTCCAAGTCCTTGCGTGGCTTGGTGGGAAATCGTGGCCTTGTGTGCTACGTCTAGATCTTGGGAAGATCTAGAGGATAGGCTTGGGCTTGGTCTAGGAAGAGACAAGTGATAGCCTTCCGATCCTTGGGAGAAGGATTGGTAAACACAAATTGTAAAAGATTTATTATCATATTTGTGTCTTGATCTTAAGCATTGTTAAGATCATATTATTTGTATGTGAATTTCATGATTATAAAATTATGACTTTTTCTTTAATTGCAAATATGGTTGCTTAATCTTTAACTTAGAAATTTGTGTTTGAATTAATTTAAAAATTACATTGGTTTGAAATTTTTATAAGTAATTTTTAGAAATGTAAAATTTGTTTTAAAATTCTTAAGTAAAAAATCGTATTTTTTTTAAAAGGCCCTTATTCACCCCCCCCCCCCCTCTAAGGGCGCCACAAGATCCAACACGTGGTATCAGAGGGAGGTTACTCCAAAACGGTTTTACCACCGGGAGTAATGGCGCACAACGATCACGCGTTCGTTGAGGGGCAAGGAATTAATAGGCCACCACTTTTTACGGGCACGGACTATAACTATTGGAAAACCCGAATGCGGTGTTTTCTAATAGCTCTCGACATGGAAGTTTGGAATATGGTCGAGACGAGTTATACTTCCCCAACATATGATGTAGGAAATGTAACAATGGACAAACCCAAAGACAAGTGGGATGACAATGATAAATTAAAATGTAAAAATAATGTAAAAGCCATGAATGCTTTATTTTGCGCACTAGATCGCACTGAATTTAATAGAGTTTGTGCTTGTGATACTGCATATGAAATTTGGAATCTTTTAGAAATCACTCATGAAGGTACTTTGCAGGTAAAGGATTCAAAGCTATTTCAACTCGAGTCAGAATTCGAATGATTCAAAATGGAGGTGGATGAAGAAATTGATACAATGTACACACGATTCACTAAAATCGTAAACGATTCAAAGGTGCTGGGTAAGGTTTTCTCCAATGGAGATTTAGTAAGGAAACTCTTAAGATCACTTCCCCCGAAGTTCAATCCTAAAGTGACTGCAATCTCTGAGTCACATGATCTTAAGACCTTACAATTGGAGAGCCTCATTGGAAATCTGAAAACTCATGAGGTGGAGTTGAAAATCCAAAGCCAAGAGTACAATTTGGAGCCCAAAAAGAAGAGCTTGGCGTTGAAATCAAGAAGGGAAGTTGAGACTGAATCTGAAGAAAGTGAGGAAGATGAAGAATGACTGTTTGTGAGGAACTTTAAGAAGTTTATGAGAAATCCGGAGAGGAGAAATTCATTTAAAAAAAATTCAAAAAGAACGATTTTGCCTACCAAAAGGGCAAAGGAAAAATGGAGAATGAAGAGGAGCGTCCGCTACTGGAGTGCTACCATTGCAAGAAGATTGGTCATATCAGAAGCAAGTGCCCAAGTATCTGAAAGAGCAAAAAACAAAGTGGCACGATAAAAGTTACAAGAAGAAAGTGTTAAAGGCAGAGACTTGGGATGATTCTTCGTCTGGTGAAGAAAGTGATTCCTCAACACAGGAGGAAGAGGAGGCAAATGTCTGCTTGATGGGGAATGAAAATGCGTCATCTGACGATGATTGCAGTGTCCAAAGCGACACTGTGGTAACTCCTCCATCTTATGATGATTTATATTCTGAATTTATGAAAACATGCAAATTTTTGGATAAAAGCCTAAAGGAAACTGATTTGTTAAAGTCTAAAAATAAAGGTCTTTTAAAAGTGAACAAAAAATTATCAAATGAGTTGAAAACAATTGAGAAAGAGAAGGTAACTTGTCAAGAGTGTGATCACTCTTCGACAAGGATAAAAGAACTTGAAAATACTATTTCTAAGTCCGATCAAAAAATTGATCTACTTGTAAAAGAGAAAAAGGACTTAGAAAAAGTTGTTAAAACCTCTCATTCTCAATTAGAGAATTATAAGAAAAATGTTGCAAATAGATGTGGCATGATAGTAAAAGAAAATTCAATTTTAAAGTCCAAAGTAAATGAGTTGAACATGGCAATTGGAAAATTTGGTGTTGGAAAAAAAATCTCTGGATATGATTTTAGCCAACCAATGCCATGGGACAGCAAAATTTGGGCTAGGATACATTTCTGGAAGCTCTGGAAGCTGTCGGAAATTTCTGACAGCCGATGTCGGAACCAGCGACAGCTCCAGGTTCAGAAAACCTGTTTTTCAAAATGAAACTTTTTCTAAGTTCACACATAAAGATGTTTCCACCAGCAAGAGTCCAGAGAAACCATTGAAAAATGGTTCCTCACCATTCATTGTATGTGCCAAATGTCATCGATTTGGTCACATCTCGGGCTCATGTTAGAAGAAAGGAAAAGTTAATGTTAAACAAATCTGGGTACCTAAGGCATCCACCTATACAATGGGATCGACCACTTGGGTAACCAGATCTTTACTCTCATCATCTTTTTAGGTGTGCGTGCAGGCTAGGAACAAGGAAGACGTGTGGTATTTGGACTCTGGATGTTCAAAACACATGACGGGCGATAAATCAAAGTTCCTTAGCCTGGAGATGAAGAAAGGTGGAACAGTGACATTTGGAGATAATGGCAAGGGTAAAGTCAAAGGCATTGGAGTAGTAGGTAACGAAGAATTTAAAATTTCAAATGTTTTATATGTTAAAGGTTTGAAACATAATTTAATTTCTATTAGTCAACTATGTGATAAAATTCTAAATGTTTTATTTGACTCTAGCTCAAACCTTTGCAAAATTATTGATTCTAAAACAAACGAAATCGTACTTACTGCACCAAGAATAAACAATGTCTATACAATCACTTTTCATGATTTATCTCATTCTACACTTAAATGTTTTATTACAAAGAATGATGAACTTGAATTATGGCATAGGAGACTAGGACATTCTAGTGCCAAACGCATAGTAAAGCTTTCTAAAAATAAAATTATAAAAGGTTTGCCAAATTTGAATGGAAAGCTTTCTTCATTATGTTCACCATGCCAAAAAGGAAAGTTTACAAAATCATCTTTTAAAAGCAAAAATGTTATTTCTACTACTAGACCTTTACATTTATTACATATGGACTTGTTTGGTCCAATTTCTACACAAAGTCTAGGAGGTAGAAAATATACGTTTGTTATTATTGATGATTATTCTAGATTTTGTTGGACATTGTTTTTAAACTCAAAAACTGATGCTTTTGATGAATTTTTAAAACTAATTTCACGTATTCAAAATGAACTTGATTTAAAAGTAAAATGCATTAGATCAGATCATGGAGGAGAGTTTGATAATGAAAAATTTATTTCATATTGTAATAAATTTGGGATAAAACACGAATTTTCCGCTCCTCGCACACCATAGCAAAATGGTGTCGTAGAGAGGAAAAATAGAACACTTCAAGAATTAGGACGTACTATGCTTTGTGAATTTAAATTGCCAAAATATTTTTGGGCCGAAGCCGTTAGTACTGCATGCTATATTATTAATCGTGTTATGATTCGTCCTACATTACAATTAACTCCTTATGAAATTTATTTTCAAAGAAAACCAAATGTATCTTACTTTAAAGTTTTTGGTTGTAAATGCTTTATTTTGAATACAAAAGATAACTTAGGCAAATTTGATGAAAAATGTGATGAAGGAATTTTCATTGGTTATTCTTCAACTAGCAAGGCCTATAGAGTTTATAATAAACGCACTAAAGTGGTTGAAGAATCTATTCATGTAAAATTTGATGAAAACATTTCTTGTGTAGAAAATACTAAAATTGCAGGTAATGAGAAAAATGAAGAAGATGTGGAACAAAATCTGAGGAAAAATGATGATGACGATGATGATGAAGAAAAAAGTAGAGAAAGAAGACGAAAAAGATGGTGAAGAAGAAGAAGAACAAGGATATGTACCTCCAACCGAGCTAAGGTTCTCAAAAGATCATCCGCAAGAATTTTTATTGGAGAACCATTAAGTGGGGTACGTACACGTTCTAGTTTACATGAAAGTTTTTCAAATTTATGTTTTGTCTCAAATATAGAACCAAAAGATGTTGCCACCGCTTTAAATGATGAATCTTGGTTTCTAGCTATGAATGAAGAACTTAACCAATTTGAAAGAAATAAAGTTTGGATTCTTGTAGATAGACCTAGTGATCATCCTGTGGTAGGAGTCAAATGGATTTTCAAAAACAAATTAAATAGTGACTCTAGGGTTACTAGAAACAAAGCTAGGCTTGTAGCGAAAGGATATAATCAAATTGAAGGGGTAGATTTTGATGAAACATTTGCACCCGTAGCACGATTGGAAGCAGTTAGAATTTTTGTTGCATTTGCTAGTCATAAAAGATTTAAATTATTGCAAATGGATATTAAAACTGCATTTTTAAACGGGTTGATTAAAGAAGAAGTTTATGTTGAACAACCCCCATGATTTATAAATGAAAAATTTCCTAATCGCGTATATAAATTGCTAAAAGCTTTGTATGGTTTAAAACAAGCACCACGAGCATGGTATGATAGATTGACTATATACTTATTACAAAATGGTTTTAAAATGGGTGGTGTTGATTGTACACTCTTCATTAAGCAAGTAGATGATGATTTAATTGTTTTACAAATTTATGTTGATGATATTATTTTTGGAGCCACTAATGAAGAGTTGTGTAATTATGTTGTAAAAATGATGGAAAGTGAATTTGAGATGAGTATGGTAGGAGAATTAAAATATTTCTTAGGATTTCAAATTGTTCAAAAACATGATGGAGTTTTTATTAACCAATCAAAATATATTCATGATGTTTTAAAACGATTTGGATTTGAAAATCTAAAACAAGCAAATACTCCTATGAGTGTATCTTTAAAATTAGGAAAAGATGAAAATGGAATATCAATAGATCAAACTTTATATAGAGGCATGATAGGTTCACTTTTATATTTAACTGCTTCTAGACCGGATATTATGTTTTCAGTTTGTTTATGTGCTAGATTTCAAGCCGATCCCAAAGAATCACATTTAAAAATGGTAAAAAGAATTTTTAGATATTTAATTGGCACATCTAAACTTGGTTTGTGGTATCCTCATAGCGATGATTTTACTCTTTTTGGCTATTCTGATTCTGATTATGCCGGTTGTTCACTAGATAGGAAAAGCACTAGTGGCACTTGTCACTTTTTAGGCCCTTCACTCATTTCGTGGTCGAGTAGGAAACAGAATTCTGTTGCCCTCTCAACCACCGAGGCCGAATACATCGCACTTGGTAGTTGTTGTGCACAAGCTCTTTGGATGAAACAAACTTTAGAAGACTTTAACATTAATCAACAAACAATAGAGCTATGGTGCGATAACAAAAGTACAATTGATTTAACTTACAACCCGATTCATCACTCTAGGTCTAAACATATTGACGTTAGGCATCATTTTATAAGAGACCACATTAAAAATAATCATATTAAAATTTCATTTATAGGCACGGATAATCAACTAGCAGATATATTCACTAAACCGTTAACGGATTCCCGTTTTTCTATGCTTAGGCTAGAATTAGGAATCCTAGACATTTCACAATGATTATATCACTACTTATGACCTATAAAATTAAAAATATCACAAAACCTATACATTTTAAAAAGAAAAACTAAATTTTTAAATCAAACCATAGAATTTGAATGACTTAAGAAAAATTCTCACATCATTAATATTACATAAAAATTGTTCCACAAAAACAGTAGAAATCAACATAGGATCAAGTTCAGATAACAGAAAATGAAATCTGGGCAAGTTCACTGTCGCCCAGGCGACAGTGACTGTTGGAAATTTCCAACAGCTCACGATTTGCTTAATCTTCAGTTTTGGTCCCTATGATGCTTTACAATAGTTATATGTCATTATTAATGCTACAACTCATGAATTGATGCCAAACCCTTTTTTTAATTTTTTTAAAAAATGGCTACTTACATGATTACATGATTTCATTTCCACTCTAACATCGTATTGACACTCCTACTAAGTTGTTTAGACTATTGGAAATTATTTTCGCATGTCTCTAAGTATGAGAAATTGTTTATATATAATAATGAACTATCACGTTCACTTCTTTTGATCCATACATATGTCTTTCTATTCAATATATACATGAATCATATTTGCTTTAACATAATACAATAGAACTTCATAAATACTACTTTCAACCTTGATTTGTTATCACAACCATATATACACCATCTTTTGCGATTCAAGTGAATTCGGAGATCCTTGGTCCATTAAAAATAAAAAATATCTCCAAGTTAAGATATCACACAATATGTGATCAACAAAAAGTTTAACTTGAGGATAAGGATACTCCACCAAGCACTACTTACCCTCCTGATAAGTCTTAATAAGCATTTTGAGGTTGAGCACCTTGGAAAGAATTGTAAAGTGTCTTGTGCAAAAGAAAAAATGGTATTCTATCATTAATGTGCTATATCTTCAAGATCAAAATTGTCTTTATCTGCTTATATTATGTTTTCTATTCCAATGATCATGTAAATTAAATAATTTCATATGTTTGATCAAAGCATCACTTTTACACATCATTATGTTATATAAACATTCATCTCATGAGAATTGGACCGAAAAGATTCCAAATTTCTATACACAATTGTGTCTTTCTATGATACTTTTAAAATGTCATTAATCATGTTTAAGTTATTTTGTTTTCTTCTACTACTTCATATGGCTATACCATCTCTTCATGAGTTTATTCAATATTATGGCATATTACTATTTGTTGGGTATTGTACTTCATATACTCATAACTGAAGGTTTTCAAGTTTGAGGAGTGGAGCAGGTTTTCAAAAGAAAAGAAATTTTTGCTAAGTCAATTCGTCGAGATGTCTCGTGAAGTTCCGATGAATCTCGAGGAATCCACACAGAAGCCAAATTTCTAGTTTAAAGAAGAAATTTCTGCGGCTAAGTCTATTCGTCGAATGTTCACGTGAACTCCCGGCGAATATCGACGAACTCAGACAGAAGTCAAAAAGACAGACTTGTGAAGGAAAATGTTCGGCTAAGTCAATTCGTCGAATGTTCTCGAGAACTCCCGACAAATTCCGACGAATGAAAACAGAAGACAGTTTTCAAGCTTTGTTCAGTATTTTCAAGGGCCAAGTCAATTCGTCGAATGTTCTCGAGAACTCCCGACGAATTCCGACGAATGAAAACAGAAGACAGTTTTTTCAAGCTTTGTTGGTGGAGATGCGGGGTAATATGGAACCACAGTAGAGATCACCTATTCACCCCCCCTCTAGGTGATTTAGGTAGACAACGATTTCTTTCACTATTACTTCAAGACCTTCAATCAATTTCCCAACAAGTGCTTCCGCTTACTCTTATTTTCTCCGTCTTATCTCTTCCCTTAAGAACTACTAATTCATTTCATATTACCTTTTGCTAATACCAAAAGGGGGAGAATTATAAGTATATTCAAGGAATCAAAGAACTATTACACCACCTAAATATTCCACCTAAACAATACATTATTTCAATTTACTATAACATTTAGGGGAGCATTCATTTAGGGGGAGCATTCATCTAGGGGGGATTACTTTTAAGAGGAATATATCATGTTATTTTTGTGCACACACCATATGTTAAAATCAACAACCTAAATAGACATGATTTCTTTTTATACGGATTTGTTATTATCAAAAGGGGGAGATTGTTGGAGCATGCATTTCGCACTCTTTCGGTTTGATAATAACAAAGTCCCGTTTGTATTTGATTCTATTTTTTAATGGTGTGCAGGTAACAGGTATGAGATGTTCACAATTCTGCTGGAGCTCAATTTGAGTGTATGAAAATTTCGATGTCGGAATTTTCCGACAGCTAATGTCGCCCAGGCGACAGCAGAGAAGTTACAACAACTTCCCGCACGACAACACGACGAACGACAGTTTTGCGCTGTCGGAAATCCGACAGCGATGTCTCCCAAGCGACAGCTCGGAAGTTACAGTAACTGCCCGCACGACAGCACTATGAGCGGCAGTTTAGCGCTGTCGGAATTCCGACAGTGATGTCGCCCAGGCGACAGTGAAAATCTATATATTGGCTCGTTTCGTTCGTGCATTCCAAGCATTGAGAATTTCAAGTCCCTTCCTGAGTGCATACGAACCAGAGAGCTCCAGAACCTCATCAACTCCCATTTGTGCTTAGAAGGTTTGAGATTGAAGATGAGATCGGACGCGCTTCTACATCAACGATCATCTCGAGGATTCAACCTTCCTTTCAGAGATCTGAATTTCTAGGGAGTTGTTCTTTTCATTTTGTATTTTCATTTATATACATTTCACTTTGTATTGGTAGGGAAATCGTCTCCTTGTGCGTGACGTCTAAGTCCTTGCGTGGCTTAGGGGAAAATCGCTTCCTTGTGTGGAGCGTCCAAGTCCTTGCGTGGCTTGGTGGGAAATCGTGGCCTTGTGTGCTACGTCTAGATCTTGGGAAGATCTAGAGGATAGGCTTGGGCTTGGTCTAGGAAGAGACAAGTGATAGCCTTCCGATCCTTGGGAGAAGGATTGGTAAACACAAATTGTAAAAGATTTATTATCATATTTGTGCCTTGATCTTAAGCATTATTAAGATCATATTATTTGTATGTGAATTTCATGATTATAAAATTATGACTTTTTCTTTAATTGCAAATATGGTTGTTTAATCTTTAACTTAGAATTTTATGTTTGAATTAATTTAAAAATTGCATTGGTTTGAAATTTTTATAAGTAATTTTTCGAAAAGTAAAATTTGTTTTAAAATTCTTAAGTAAAAAATTGTATTTTTTTTTAAAAGGCCCTTATTCACCCCCCCCCCCCCCCTCTAAGGGCGCCACAAGATCCAACAATTGTTGGGTATATTGCCCTCAATATTACCTTGATTTGAAGAGGCATCACTCTCAATGCTAAGGACATATTGTATTTAACAAAGCTATACTTGTGTAGGATATACAGGCACAGGTAACTCAAAAGGAAGGACCAAACATGGCCTTAGATGAGAAGAAACCATCCACAAGGAGATGAAGATCTGTCTCAGCAGATCCGCTGAGACGAAGGGTCATAACCGCTGAGACAAGGAGCCATCTCAGCGGATCCACTGAGAAGGAGACTGGAGCAACCGCTGAGAAGGGGACTGGAGCTGCCGCTGAGACTGGAAGCTGTCTCAGCCCAACCGCTGAGACTGGATGTTGTCTCAGCCTAATCGCTGAGACAGATCCAAATGTGCTGACGGGATCTTCTTTTGGTGCAAATGACAATTGAGAGGGAAAAGCAACTCCAATCTGACCCATACTGTGTCAGGAGGATCGATATAGCCGTTGAAGCCTTCTGGAGGTATAAAAGAAGAAGCTAGGGCACAGCAACAAGAACTGTTTGATTGAAAAAGCCTTTGCTGTACGCCGCAATCGAGCATTCACGTTTCAGCCCGTTGAAGTTGTTCTCTGCAGCTGAAGTTAATCTTCTAAGGGAGATTAGTTAGCTCTTCATGTACAAACTCAAGAAGGGCAAGTTGATCTTCTGCTTTGCTGAAGGAGAAGATCAAGGTGATACAAATCTGAAGCTGTTGTTTTCAGATCTGAAGAAAGGATTCAGAAGACCTAAGCGTAAACCTTTTGTCTTTTGTATTTAGCTCAAACTCTATTATATCTTTGTAAGGCATTGTTGCCTGAGTGAAAGGTTGTTGAGCCTGTGTGTAAAGCTGTGTTGACAGCTTGAGTGGTAGGACTTCTTGATAGGTCTGAGGTAGGAAATCTGTGGGATTTCTGAGTGGTAGTAGTTACATAACTCTGAGCTGTAGGGCTGTTGTGCCTGAGGTGTAGGGCTGTTGAGCCCGAGGGGTAGGGCTATTGAGCCTGAGTGTAGGGTTGTTGAGCCTGAGTGTAGGGCTGCTATGCCTGAGGTAGGATCACTATTGATCTGAGAAGTTCGGAGGAACTTGTGGTGTAAGCTCAAGGAGCCGAGATTGGAGTTTGTGGCCTTGTCTAACTCACTGTTAGAAAGGTGAAGGGGGAAAGAGGACTACTCAAGACACCCTGTCTTGAGGAACCTCTATACATCCTAGTGTGCTTTCTGTGATTGTGTTTTCTGCAGCTAGAAATATTAGGTTTAAACAAAGAAAATAAGTAAAACCTATTCACCCCCTAGGTATTATTGACTACACCTATATAAACTATCAAGTGGTATCAGAGGGAGGTTGATCAAAAGGACTTAACAGTCTGATCAGATCCTATATAGGAGTAGTCAAATCTGAAATCAAATGGCCAATAGTTGAATGAAGAAGGAGTTGGGGTCAATGAAATTTCTTATATGCTCCAAAGAAAACTTTGGCATATGGAAGCAAAGGGTAAGACTATTCATGGAAGCATCAGACCCAAGGAGATTTTTGACTGTCAAAAATGGTCCTTATACCTTTGAGAAAGTCTCCATTATTGACCCTACTAGAAAAGTACTTAAGGTATTTTCTGAACTGACCAATGATGAGATAGCACTGTACACTATGGACAAGAGAGCCCAAAACATAATAGTAAATGCCATTAATGACTCTACATTTCAGAACTTGGTACACTACCAAACTGCCAAGGAAATGTGGGACACATTGGTTGTCTATATGGAGGGAACAGCTGAAGTAAGGGATGATAGAAAGTCACTCCTCAATCAGGAGTATGAAGCCTTCAGACAGCTGAGCCAGGAGAATATGTCCATGTGTTATGAAAGGTTCTTTAGGATTGTAAATGAACTAAGAACCTATGGAAGGGTGTTCACAGATTATGAACTTAATGACAAGTTCCTTAGAACTCTAACTAGAGAATGGGACACTAAAATCTGTGCAATCAGGGAAGGGGCAAGACTTGGAGAAACCCCCACCCATACATTGTTTGGGAAACTGCTCTCATATGAGATGCAGCTTTCTGCAAGAAAGGAGGAGGACTCTTCCTCCAGGGCTCACACAAGGGAGAGATCTGTTGCTCTTAAAGCTGAAAGCTCTAAGAGGAACAAGGTTAGAGTGCAGTCACCTCCAAGAAAGGCTGCTGAATCTGAGAAATCTGAGAGCAGCAAATCAGACAGCTCCTCTTCTGATGAGGAGTTTGCTGCCTTCACAAGGCAGTTCAAGAAGATGTTCAAGAGGAAACAATGGAAGAGCAAACCTTCCTCCTCTTCTCATCCCAAGAAGGATCATTACAGATCTGAGAGGCAACATCCCAAAGGGGACAGGTATGACTCTAAAACTAGTAAACATGTTTCAACTAACATAATTTGCTATTGCTGTAGTAAGCCTGGACATGTCATTGCTGACTGCCCAGTCAAGAGAAAGGAAAGAGGTGACAAGAAGCCTCATCACCAGAAGGAGAGGAAGGGAGAAAAATCCTTCCTAGCTAAGAAAGGCAAGAGCTGGAGTGAATCTGAATCTTCATCTTCAGATTCAGATGGTGAGGAGGAAGCCTACTTGGGGATGTTTGCTGATCAGGAAGAAGAAGACTATCCCGCTACCAGGATAGGAATAAGGGCCCCTCTATCACATTCAGATAGTGATGAAGAGGAGGATGAGGTCACTCTTGATGACCATGGGCTGATGGCTATAACTGAAGATGAGGACAGCCACAACAATTCAGTACATGAGCAGGTATTGATACATTGCATTTCTTCTTCCTCTGATTATGAAACAGGTCCAGAATCTGAATTTCCTCCATCTAAAGTTGGCAGTGAATCAGATTCTGAGGAGGATGTCAATCAATTGATTGATAAGTATGGTGCACTCCTGGAAGCTCTGAAAAGGAGCAAAATGCTAGCCAAGAGGCAAGCTCAAGAAATTGCTTCCCTAAAGCAATCAAAATCTGAGTGCATTGAGCATGCTACCCAGCTAGCTCTAATGAGCAAGGAGATTGGCAAGCTAAGGGGAATGTCAATCATCCATGTGGGCACCATAAGCCACAAGAACAAGATCATTAAGGATCTTGAAGAAAAGCTCCTCAAGGAGAGGATGCTAGTGGCTAAGTTCTCCAAGCCCAAGACAGTGCTGCCTATTATTGACACCTTCAACTCCCATGACATGAGAGGTGTTGGTTTCAACAAGGAGGCAGCTACTAGAAACACTAAGGGAAAGGTTAAGGACTCAAAAGAATCTAAGACCTCCTTTGTGAAAGTCTTGATGCCCTCAAACAAGTATGACCAAGAAAGTGTTCATGGTCACTTATTAAATGGAAGATCCAATAACTTAAGCAAGAATGCTCACAGCTATGGATATAGAAAGGAGTTAGGCTTGAGTGCCTTCAAGGCTCTGCATGAGGAAATTCAAATGGCCCATCATGGACCTTTTGTTTTTGGAACCTCAGCCCCTTCACTCAAGATAACCAAGGCTGTCAACTCTAAACATTGTTCAGCAAAGTCCATGGTTGTTGACTGTCCTGTAACCAAGCCAAAAAACCCAGTTTCTGGTGCCATCCACACATGTTTAACTGCCAAGCTAGAGGGTGTTGATGTTAAACACAAACTGGCTGCCTTGACTGATTATAGGAAGGTAAAAAGGCAGGCCTTTACTGATAAAACAAAGAAAACAGCAGCTGTGTCCTCTACTGAACAAAAACAGGAAGCTTCATCTTCTAGGATTGTTCAGAAGAGGAGATACAATATATATGAGTGTTGGTGCTGTGGCAAAGTGGGACACTTTGCAATTGATTGTTGGCACAACCCCAATGTGCCAAAGGCAAGGACTGAACCTCAAGGCAAACCAACCCTTTCTAGGAATATCCCCTATGGTGTTAACATGAACCTAGGACCCAAAGTCAATTGGGATCCTAAGGTACATTAAATTTTGTGTTGCAGGTTAGTTCAAGTACCAGTCTCAACCAAATATGGTACTTGGACAGTGGGTGCTCAAGGCACATGACAGGAACTAAGGATCTTTTAAAGGATTACCATCCAGTGAAGAATGGACCCAAAGTTATCTTTGGTGGATCTGAAAAGGGAGTCACCAAAGGATATGGTATGATTTCAAATGACATAGTCTCAATCACAAGGGTAGCTTATGTTGAAGGGTTGCAACACAACCTTGTAAGCATAAGCCAACTATGTGACTCAGGCTATGTCATTGAATTCCACAATGACAAGTGCTTGATCAAAATGTCTAATGACTTGGAGACCATTCTCTCAAGCACTAGGAGTGGAAATGTTTATTGCTTAGACTTCATTTGCAATTATTCTATCTCTTCTGTGTGTCTTGTAGCTAATGAAAGTGAGTCACTTTGTGTCCAATGGCACAAGAGACTTGCCCACATTAACTATAAGACAATGTATAGATTATTTTCTAAAGACCTTGTTAAAAATAGTCCTAAACTAAAATGTGTTAAAAGTGGTCCCTGTCATGCTTGCCAAATGGGTAAGCAAACTAGGGCCACCTTTAAAAGTATTGGCTCCAAGGATGCTGAAAGGTGTTTATACCTATTGCACATGGACTTGTTTGGTCCTTTGCCAATTTAGAGCCTAGGTGGGAAGTTGTATACCTTGGTAATTGTAATGATCATTCAAAGTATACATGGGTATTATTCCTTAAGAAGAAGTCAGATACCTTACATGTCTTTATAAATTATGTCAAGGCTATTCAGAATGATCTACTATGTACTGTGGTCAGGACAAGAACTGACCATGGCACAGAATTTCAATCTGAAGCCATGACAAAATTTTGTCAAGAATTTGGTATCACCCAAGAGTTCTCCTCCCCAAGGACTCCACAGCAAAATGGTGTGGCTGAAAGGAGGAATAGGACCTTGATAGAAGCTGGGAGAACATTGCTTAGTGACTCCTCACTCCCAGAATACTTCTGGGCTGAGGCAGTCAATACAGCCTGTTATGTTCTCAATAGAGCCTCCATCAATAAGGTCCTTGGGAAAACTCCTTATGAGATTCTGAAAGACAAACAACCTACAATTTCCTACTTCAGAATCTTTGGTTGCAAATGCTACATTCTAAATAATGGAAAATCTCAATTAACAAAGTTTGCAGAAAAATGCAATGTGGGGGTTCTTGTTGGGTATAGCTCACATAGTAGAGCTTATAGAGTTTATAACAAGAAAACCCATGTTGTAGAAGAATCTATGCATGTTGTATTTGATGAGACCAACCTTCTCTACAAAGAATGGTCTAGTTCTTCTATTGTGACAGGAAATGAAGAAGGGATGCATGAGCTGACTGTCCAAGACAAGCCCAGCAGCAGCAACACACAGACAGCTGCTGCAATTCCTGAAGAAGAAGAGGTACAAGATGAAGTCATAGCTGAACCAGTGGAACAAACACAGCCACCAGAGGACCCTCTTCCTGCTACTGCAAGGCACCTGAGAGATCATCCAAGAGATCTAATAATTGGGGATCATACCCAAGGCATATTGACAAGAAGCAGAGCTCATAATGAAGCACTATTCTTGAGCTTCCTTTCTCAAATGGAGCCCAAGAAGTTTGAAGAGGCCAATCAAGACACCTTCTGGATTGAAGCAATGCAAGAAGAGCTCCTACAATTCAAGAGATGCAAAGTATGGAAGCTGGTGCCAAGACCTCAGGGACACAATGTGATTGGCACTAAATGGGTATACAGGAACAAGCTGGATGAGAATGGTAAAATCATCAAGAACAAGGCCAGATTAGTAGCCAAAGGATACAGGCAAGAGGAAGGTATAGACTTTGATCAAACCTTTGCACCAGTTGCAAGATTGGAAGTAATTAGGCTATTCCTTGCCTATGCTGCCCACAAGGGGTTCAAAGTCTACCAGATGGATGTCAAATCGGCCTTTCTCAATGGAGAATTGAAGGAAGAGGTATATGTTGAACAACCTTCAGGTTTTGTGCATCCAACCCTAACTTCTCATGTTTATCTTCTTAGGAAAGCACTATATGGTCTCAAGCAAGCTCCAAGAGCTTGGTATGAGACTTTGTCCAACTTTCTCCTCAAGAACAAGTTTATGAGGGGAAAGATTGATAGCACATTATTTCTTAGGGAAACAAGGGGCAAGTGTCTCTTAGTCCAAATCTATGTTGATGACATAATCTTTGAGTCTACTGATGACAACCTCTGCCAGAGATTTGCCAATCTAATGCAGGGGGAGTTTGAAATGAGCAGTATGGGTGAGCTCAAATATTTCCTTGGGCTCCAAGTGAAACAGTCTGATGATGGAATTTTCATCTCCCAGACCAAGTACACTAAGGAGCTCATCAAGAAATTTGGGATGGAATCAGCCTCCACCATGAGAACACCCATGGGGTCCAATGTATCATTAGACAAGGATGAAAAGGGAAAGGCCTTTGATGAGTCCATGTACAGATGCATCATTGGATCCCTATTATACTTGACTGCTAGTAGGCCAGACATTATGTATTCTACATGTGTTTGTGCTAGGTATCAAGCGTGTCCTAAGGAATCTCACTACACCTCTGTGAAGAGGATTCTAAGATACCTTAAGGGCAGCTTGCATCTTGGCCTTTGGTACCCTAAGAACAATGACTTTGAACTAGCAGGCTTTTCAGATGCAGATTTTGCAGGTTGCAAAGAAGACAGGAAGAGTACAAGTGGTACTTGTCAGTTCCTAGGGAGAAGATTGATATCTTGGAGCAGCAAGAAACAAACCAGTATGGCAATATCCACAGCTGAGTCTGAATACATTGCTGCAGGTAGCTGTTGTGCACAACTCCTTTGGACACAGCATCAATTGGAGGATTACAACCTCAAGGTAAGGGAATCTCCTTTATATTGTGATTCATCCAGTGCAATATCTATTGCTAAAAATCCTGTCTCTCATAGCAGGACTAAGCACATAGAGATTAGATATCATTTTATTAGGGAACATGTAGAGTATAAAGACATCTCTCTTGAATTTGTCCCAACTGACAAACAAGTAACTGATATCTTTACAAAGCCACTGGATGAATCTAAATTCAATGCTTTCAAAATTGATCTTGGCATGCTTAGTATAGAATAGTTCTAAATGTATGAGTAATAGCTGTCACTGTTGATGATTATACATGGTGAATTATCAAACTTTACATTATTGTACACTAAAACTTAGTGACATGACTAGGACACATCTTCAGCCAAATTATCTACATTAGGACTCTATGATCAGCTAAACTGCAGGAGTATATTCAGCTGAATCAGCTGAGAAAAATCCCAACTGAACCGCTGAGACGAGCAAATTGTCCCAGCGGTTGACAGTTCACTGTCCCAGCGGCCTAGGTCTCCGTCTCAGCTGAACCGCTGAGACGGGGTATGTTCATTATGAAATCTGATAATTAACCTAAAACTCCTTAACACAATAAGGTAATTAAGTCTAAAAGCCTAAGGTTAATAAAAACGAAACTAAAATTCTATAAATAGATACACTGTAACCTAAAACACACCACAAAGCCAAACCCTTAGCCGTCGAGACGATTCATCTTCTCTCCCGTCTCAGCGCCTCGATTTTCTGATACCATGGCGCCAAAAAGCTCAAAAGATCTCCTGGAGGGCTATGAAATAGTAAGAGATGGATTCTCTCACGCCTCAGAAGAAATAAGACACGTGATTCATCTAATGGAAGCTCAAGGTCTGGAGCACATGCTGTCTGAACCGTGCTGCATTCTCAGAACTGAAGTTCTGGAATGGTTCAACAATGTCAAATTATCTCCTTCCAAAACCATCCTGAAGTCCAAGATAGGAAGTGAAAAGATAAAGATTACAGCTAAAAGGTTGGAGAAGGGGCTGAAATTATCTCCCTGCAGTAAAACTGAAGAGGAGGAAATATCTGAAAAGGATAAGAGGACTGCCCTAAAGTGGACAGGATACAGTGATACTAAAACCAGTTGTCTAAGGAGGAAGTTCTTCAATCAACAGGGGAAGCTGTTGTCTGATATAGTGGGCAAAGTTATCCTATGCAAGCCTGGTTCACATAACACTGTCTCACAGTTCATGTTTGAATTAATGACTAGGATAATTCTGTTGGGTTTTTCTACAACCATACATCGTATGTAGGCGCAGCGGAAATAAAGAGAAACAATTTGGATCGGCCATGAACATTGAATCAAGAAGTAATGAAAACTACTAGGCATAAATTACCTTAGTGGAGTTTGATCGAATCCAACCAAGGTGCTCCAAGAAGAAGAATCATGTCAGTGGTTGTGCGAGAGTCCTCGCGTAGAATGATGTCTACGTCTCTACAGTGATCCACACGAGCCGGGAGAAGAACGACTGCACCTTCCACTTCCCCGAACTGCTAGGTTCGCTCCAGGAAGAACAATCATGACGACGATCGCCGGAGAGGAGGTCGGCGGAGGCGAACGGGGCGGCGGAACTCTTTCCGTCTAGGGTTCGGGCGAGAGGCGAAACTCTTTCCGTCTAGGGTTCGGGCGAGAGGCGGAACTCCTTCCGTCGGCTGAACCTTTCGTAAGTTCTAAGAACCCTAAAAGAAGATCTATTTATACCCAAAGCATAAACAGGCTTCTAGAAGAATCGCTATCCGCAGACCACACAGCAGAATTGGGGTTTCTGTGACAATTCGTCGGGATTCCACGGAACAGTATTCGTCGAGTTTTCATGGAACAATCCGACGAATCCGACGAATCATATCAGACGGCAACATTTGCCGAGTTAATGATCTCTGTAACAATTCGTCGAGTTTCCACGGAACAATCCGACGAATCTGACGAATCATATCAGACAGCAACATTTGCCGAGTTAAGGGTCTCTGTGATAATTCATCGAGTTTCCACGGAACGATCCGACGAATTCTGACGAATCCGACGAATCATATCCGACGAATTCCGACGAATTCCGACAGCAACATTTGCTTTACCTCCCTGATTCTATATGGTCTTTGGTAACCTTTACCAACACAGTCAATCTTCCAACTTCTCCACATGCTCTTATGTGCGACCCTGCAGGCTCATATCGCGTTGGCAGTGACATTACATGTTTGACCACTTCTAGATCACAATGGTAACTCCAACAGTCTCCCACTTGATCTTGAAAGTATCAAACAAAAACCTCACAAACAATGAGCGGCATCTAGCAATGCATCATTGCTCCCCAAGCAATAAGAGTTCATAACTCATAAGCCTTTATGACCAATGTTCCAGCGTTGTCTTTGTCCCTTTGTCCCTTACATCCGGAAAGAACTAGAGGCATGGACCGTGTCACCCTCATAATAGCTCAATCCAAGTTTCTTGATCTAGAACGGACTTCCAGAGAATGGTGAGCTCAATATCACATATTAACTCAACCAAGCATGGCCATGCATTTCTCAGTCCAATTCCATCAAGGGGCCCATGGATGCAACTCCTATTATATAGGAGGACAAATCCCATATCTGCTCACACCCAAACACCCAAATGATTCGTAACGTACCCAACGACCACCCTTATCATCAACCTTCTTCAAGGAAGACTTTAGATGACATCAAAGCACGCTCTTCCTTACTCGATGAATGCTGTGACTTCAAGTCAAAGGACCACAACACCATTGTCAAATGAGACCTACTTGTGACACTTTTAAGTAACAATCCACAAAGTAGTCTCAGGTAGGGTCTGTCCAATAAAACTTGTTCACTAACAAGTACCCACGTGATGACTTGATATCACAATATCATGACCTGTGAGAACCGGTCATCAGTCAACACACATGCTAGTCTTAATGTATCATCATCACCCTTAGCTTCTACGATGATACCTCGACCAGTGACGTTTTAAGAATGAAGCTTCGAAATCATAGGCTCTCACATTCAAGTCACGTACTTGATGTCCTATGGAAGCGAACATTCTAAGGGTATTTATCACGAATTTTATTCTATCATATAGAAACAGTATATCGTAATAAAAGAACTTGCCATTAATTGTAAAAGGAAATAATTGGTACACAATTCATCATATGAATAAATATTAAACAGCCAACAGAATATATATTTTACATGCAACCCACAAGACTCCCACTAGAGTTGATCACTCAGGTATCGTATACCCATTGATCTAGTATGACCATCATGCTTTCTCTGCGCGAGAGGCTTTGTCAGTGGATCTGCAATATTCTCCTCAGTCGGCATTCTGCAAATGTTCACATATCCTCGTTCGACAATCTCACGAATAAGATGGAACCGCCAAAGTATGTGCTTGGAGCGCTGATGGGATCTAGGTTCCTTAGATTGTGCAATTGCACCATTGTTATCACAGTAGAGAACTACGGGACCAACAATGCTAGGAACTACATCTAGCTCGCCGATGAATTTCCTAATCCATACACCCTCCTTCGCTGCATTTGCCGCAGCGATATACTCGGCCTCAGTTGTAGAATCAGCAACTGTCTCTTGCTTGGAACTCTTCCAGCTCACAGCTCCTCCATTCAGGCAAAACACAAACCCTGACTGAGACTTCGAATCATCCCTATCAGTTTGGAAGCTGGCATCCGTGTAACCACTTACAACGAGCTCTTCCTTTCCACCATACACCAAGAATACATCCTTAGTCCTTCTCAAGTACTTCAGGATATTCTTCACGGCTATCCAGTGACATTCACCGGGATCAGACTGATGCCTGTTATTCATGCTCAAAGCAAAAGAGACATCGGGTCGAGTACATAACATTGCATACATGATTGACCCAATTGCCGAAGCATATGGAATCAACTTCATGCGGTCCTTATCTTCACAAGATTTTGGACACTGGTCCTTAGAGAGATTCACACCATGAGACATGGGCAAAAATCCTTTCTTGGACTCAAGCATGTTGAACCGCTTCAACACCTTTTCAATGTACGTACTCTGGGTCAAACCCAGTAACTTCTTCGATCTATCTCTATAGATCATAATACGGAGTATGTAAGTCGCTTCACCCAAGTCCTTCATAGAAAAGAAGTTCCATAGGTTGTTCTTAACAACCTTCAGGGTAGGTATGTCATTCCCGATCAACAGTATGTCATCTACATACAATATCAAGAAGACAACAATGCTCCCACTGATTCGCTTGTAAACACACGGTTCATCTTCATTCTTGACAAAACCAAACTCTTTGATCTTCTCATCAAAACAAAGATTCCAACTTCTAGAGGCCTGTTTCAATCCATAGATGGACCTATTCAGCTTGCATATTTTAGTGGCTTTATTTGGGGATACAAAACCCTCGGGTTGTGTCATGTACACTTCCTCAAGGAGGTTTCCATTTAGGAAAGCCGTTTTGACATCCATCTGCCAGATCTCGTAGTCATAATACGCAGCAATAGCAAGCAATATCCTAATAGACTTTACCATGGCAACAGGGGAAAAGGTCTCATCATAGTCGACACCATGAATTTGCTTGAAACCCTTAGCCACCAGTCGCCCTTTGAATGTCTGTACATTCCCATCCATGTCGGTCTTCTTCTTGAAGACCCACTTGCACCCTATGGGTCGTACCCCTTCAGGTGGTTCCACCAAGTTCCAAACTTGGTTTGTATACATGGAGTCCATTTCAGATTTCATAGCCTCAAGCCATTTGTCGGAGTCCGGTCCATTCATAGCCTCTTGGTAGGTCGCTGGTTCATCATCATGATCCATAAGCAACACATTACCTATTTGAGACACGAGAAATCCATATCTCTCAGGCTCAAATATTGGTCTACCAGATCTACGTAGGACCTGTGTCTCTTGAGCAGGTGCTCTAGCTACAACATCTTGTAGTCCTGGCTCAGAATCCAATTCTGGTTCATTCACTACTTGTGGTTCTTGAACTTCTTCAAGTTCTACCTTTTGCGTCTTTCTTGATAAGAACTCTTTCTCCAAGAAGACACCCGTCCTTGCGACAAACACTTTGCCCTCAGACGGTAGGTAAAAGTAATATCCTTTCGTTTCCTTAGGATATCCCACCAGATAACACTTATCTGATTTGGGTTCCAGCTTGTCAGGCATTTGACGTCGTACGTATGCCTCACAGCCCCAAATTTTAATGAATGACATACTAGGACGCTTCCCAGTCCATATCTCATATGGTGTCTTTAGAACCGTTTTCGTTGGAGCGCGATTCAGTGTCATTGCAGCAGTCTCTAAAGCAAAACCCCAAAAGGAAACAGGCAAGTCTGCATGACTCATCATCGACCGTACTATGTCTAACAGAGTACGATTTCTCCTCTCAGACACACCATTATGCTGCGGTGTCCTAGGTGGAGTGAGCTGTGATACAATACCACACTCTTTTAGATGATCACGGAACTCATGACTCAGGTATTCGCCACCTCGATCAGATCGGAGTGCTTTAACCTTTTTACACAATTGGTTCTCCACTTCATTCTTAAACTCTTTGAACTTTTCAAAAGTTTCGGATTTGCACTTCATAAGATACACGTATCTGTATCTACTGAAATCATCAGTAAATGTAACGAAGTAGAAATACCCGCCTCTAGCCATAGAACTCATGGGTCCGCATACATCACTATGTACTATACCCAAAAGATCCTCAGCCCTCTCAGTATAACAAGTGAAATGGGCTTTAGTCATCTTGCTTAACAAACAAGACTCGCATCGCTCAAATGATTCATAATCAAATGAGTCCAATAGTCCATCTTTATGGAGCTTGGATATGCGCTTCTCGTTTATATGGCCCAAACGACAATGCCAGAAATATGTAGGATTTGAGTCATTTGTTCTTAGTCTTTTATTATTATCTACATTATAGATCGGATGGTCTAGGTTCAAAACATAAAGACCATTAAACAATTGAGCTACAGCATAACAAACATCATTCTTAAATATAGAACAACAATTGTTCTTAATTATAAAAGAAAATCCAATTATGTCTAAGCATGAAATGGATATAATGTTTCTAGTTATGACCGGAACATAATAACAATTATTAAGTTCTATTACAAGCCCACTGGTCAAAGAAAGACGGTAAACCCCTACGGCTACAGCAGCAACTCTTGCTCCATTGCCGACGCGCAGGTCCACCTCTCCTTTACTCAGCAATCTCCTCCTTCCTAGTTCCTGCACATTTGTACAAATGTGAGAACCACATCCGGTATCCAATACCCAAGATGAAGGAGCAGAAAGGTTTATCTCTATAACGTAAATATTCGAAGCGGAAGTCATACCTCCCTTCATTTTCCGCAAACCCTCAATGTACGAAGGACAATTCCTCCTCCAATGACCAGCCTTGCCACAGTGGTGGCATTTTCCTTCCTTCACGGTGCTCTTCCTTTTCAGTGCAGAAGATTTGGGCTCAAGATGCGACTTAGGTCCCACCTTCGTCTTCTTGAAGCCCTTGGCCTTACCCTTGCCTTTATGTACCATCAATATGGGACTAGCAGGCTTGGCCTTCTTCATGTTTATCTCGGCAGTTCGCAACATGCCTAGGAGCTCGGGCAGTGTCTTGTCTATTTCATTCATGTTGTAGTTCAAGACGAACTGCTCATAACTATCCGGCAACGATTGCAGGATAAGATCTGTGGCCAACTCTTGACCCAGAGGAAAACCCAGTCTCTCCAGGTTCTCAATATACCCAATCATCTTGAGTACGTGAGTACCAACTGAGTCTCGAGCTCCCATTTTGCACTGAAATAAGGCCTTCGTGACATCGAACCTCTCTTGACGAGCTTGCCCTTGAAACATTTTCTTTAGGTGCTCGTCAATCTCCTTGCACCCCATGTTCTCGTGTTGCTTCTGAAGCTCAGAGTTCATGGTGGCAAGCATAAGACACTTGACATCTAAGGCGTCATCGGTATACTTCTTATAAGCATCCTTATCAACACGGGACGAGTTCCCGGTCGGCACCTCGGGGGCTTCTTCTTCCAAGACGTAGAGCTTTCGCTCTTGCCTGATAACAATTCTCAGGTTCCTATACCAGTCCATGTAATTCGTCCCACTTAGCTTGTCCTTCTCAAGGATAGCTCTCAGGGACAAGGTGGAATGTGAACCACTTGCCATGGAATTCTACAAGAATTCATGCAGAATTTAATCAGTACCAAAATTTCAAAATACAATTTATTTTAATTTGGACTTCAATTAAATACTCTCACTATTTTATTCAAATTGATAGCCCTCACTATCAATTCGGAGAGTCCATGCGAGCTACTCTCTTAGTGGACAAGATCCGTATTTCACCAACACCACGAGTCCGCTTTGGCGTTCCTCTCATAATGCGGTTATTTAGGTAGGCAACGCTTGCCAATTGCATCCTCATGCAACTCTTGTATGGTTGGTGAATAACTCCTTATTCGCATCCATCATATGGTGCATGCCAACCCTATGCCTCTAGGCACTCAACCTTTGAGGTCACCTAGTTAAGTTAGACCCGATGTCGACAGTGGGATATCACAATTATCCGCTCGCACCCTTACCAAGATAGATTAATGCACCTTGCTTTGGCAAGCCCACACTTCATCGATCGAGGCAGGAAGAGTGTCATCCATCGGAAGGCATCCTAACACTTAATATTTGATGAAGGGATTTTAATTTTTAATAATAGGTTAACACTTAACCATGATCAACATTTGATCAAAGTGCACATCCACAGAAAAACAAGCTTTCTAAAATCCACATGCATCCCTTATGTGCACAACATAAGACTATCAATCTTTGATAGACGAAAGGGCTAAATCTGGACATTTAGAACTCTTCCAAATCTTCAGATTTACATGCATTGGACAAAGGCAAAGACAACTCGACTTAAAGCAGTAGACAAGCTCGTCTCTCATTGTTGGATTCAAAATCCAAAACAATACAAGGGTTCATTAACCACTTGAGGGACGGTTACTGCTAAGGAGACAACAATTTCTAACAATTAGAAATTACCACGAAATCCCAAACGTTCCTGGCGGGGTTCCAAGGGGCCGCGCCCCTGGCGGGGTCTTAGGGGCAGAGCCCCTAACGGGGTCCAAGGGGCAGCGCCCCTGGCGGTGGTGTGGGGCAGAGCCCCGACCAAAATTTTGAAATCCCACCACCAGAAACCACACAAAATCACATCAAATGTGATATTCCAAGAAGAAATCTTGACATTTAGAACGCTTCCAAATACCTAGATTTGCACGTACTGGAATAACCTAACTTCTGAAACAACATTCATGACCGGAACCTCGCTTTGATACCACTGTTGGGTTTTTCTACAACCATACATCGTATGTAGGCGCAGCGGAAATAAAGAGAAACAACCCAAAAAGATTTAGATCGGCCATGAACATTGAATCAAGAAGTAATGAAAACTACTAGGCATAAATTACCTTAGTGGAGTTGGATCGAATCCAACCTAGGTGCTCCAAGAAGAAGAATCCTGTCAGTGGTTGTGCGAGAGTCCTCACGTAGAATGATGTCTACGTCTCTACAGTGATCCACACGAGCCGGGAGAAGAACGACTGCACCTTCCACTTCCACGAAGTGTTAGGTTCGCTCCAGGAAGAACAATCACGACGACGATCGCCGGAGAGGAGGTCGGCGGAGGCGAACGGGGTGGCGGAACTCTTTCCGTCTAGGGTTCGGGCGAGAGGCGGAACTCCTTCCGTCGGCTGAACTTTTCGTAAGTTCTAAGAACCCTTAAAGAAGATCTATTTATACCCAAAGCATAAACAGGCTTCTAGAAGAATCGCTATCCGCAGACCACACAGCAGAATTGGGGTTTCTGTAACAATTCGTCGGGATTCCACGGAACAGTATTCGTCGAGTTTTCACGGAACAATCCGACGAATCCGACGAATCATATCAGACGGCAACATTTGCCGAGTTAATGATCTCTGTAACAATTCGTCGAGTTTCCACGGAACAATCCGACGAATCCGACGAATCATATCAGACGTCAACATTTGCCGAGTTAAGGGTCTCTGTGATAATTCGTCGAGTTTCCACGGAACGATCCAACGAATTCCGACGAATCATATCCGACGAATTCCGACGAATTCCGACAGCAACATTTGCTTTACCTCCCCGATTCTATATGGTGATTGGTAACCTTTACCAACACAGTCAATCTTCCAACTTCTCCACATGCTCTTATGTGCGACCCTGCAGGCTCATATCGCGTTGGCAGTGACATTACATGTTTGACCACTTCTAGATCACAATGGTAACTCCAACAAATTCTGTCCAAGAGAACCTCATGGGGAGAAGTTATCTTTCAAAGGATAAAGGAATCTCTACAAGCCCCCAATATGGGAAGAATACTATCTCTGTACCTACAGAATAGTCATTCAGAGATCTTTGCAAACTCAAAGGGGTCAAATCTCCATTATCTCAAAAGAATGGACATTAAGACTCTGGATAGATTCTCCAGAGTGCTCCCTATGAGCCAGCCATCTGTGGCAAAGGAAAAGAAGAAAGATTCATCTCAGCACAAATCAGACTCATCCTCAAAGTCAAATGGGTCTGAAAATGAAGATATTCATGGGTCTGATCGTAGATCTGGCAGCAACCCATTTAACATTGATAATGAAGAGGTCCCCAGGACAAATGAGGAGCCCCAAGGAACAGTTGTGCCCGATCCTGAGCCAACCCAGATGAATGCTGATCAAGCTGTTCATCAAGCTGAAGATGAATTTCCCAACTCACCTATACATGGTAAATTAGGACTTCAGTTAGGCCTCTCTTCTCTATCAATAGTATAGTCTAGGTGTCTAACTCATCAATCATTTTTCAGGTGACCTTAGACAAAATTCTACTCCTATGGATGCCCCAAGTGAGGGGGAGCATAGCCCTGCCTATGAAGGAGGAGGTGGGTATGCTAGTGAGGGAGAACATCAACAGGAATTGGTATCACCTAATGCCCCATCTGAGGGGGAGCAGATCCCTGATAATAAGAGGGTTAATGCTCAAAGTGGAGCTGAAATGATGGCTGAAAAGGAATTAGCCCAGGAAAGGCCAGTTGCAGCTCTGGACACATCTGATCTGTTAAACTCAATACAAATAATGATTGAGGGTCAGATGTTGTCTATGAAAGAGATTGTTGCTGAAAAGGTCCATGATGCCTCTGCCCAGATAAGGAATGAATTGTATACAACAAGAGCTGCATTGACTCGGGAGATCCAGGCCAGTGAGCAAAGAATGGAGTCAATAGTGGCTGAAGTGAGAACTGAACTGAATGCCAAGGTTAATGATGTCAAAACTGCATCAGATCATATCCTTCTGCAAATGACAAGATGGTTTGAAATGGCCAAAAATACTGTTGCTGCCCAGCACACAGTTCTGAAGGATATTGCAGACCATCAAGGGGATTCCACAAAGGACATCACATATGTAAAGAATCAGCTCTACAAAAATGAGAATGTCTGGGAAAAAACTGTTGCCAGAATGGTACAAGTGATCAACACATCAAGCAGCCAAGTCAAGTCCCACATTGACAAGACAAAGGAATGCATTTTGGATGATGTGGACAGCACCTTTCAGACTCTCTCTCAATCCATATTGGATCAACACTCTGAAATTGAGAAGAAGATAGTGGAACATAACAAAGAAGGGGAGGAGAAGATACTCAATCTACATGCTAAGCTGAAAGGAGCTCACATACAGCTGTATAACAACATGGAGTCCTCCCACAAACTAATACTCTCCAATCAAGAAGAAGCCAGCAAGCAAATGGTGGAAGTGGTCAACAATGCCTCCAGTGCTATTCAAGAAAATATCCTTACCATGGTCAGAAAGGTCATTGATAATCAATGAGACTCAAGCTTAAAAGTGTTGCAAGGAACAAGAATTGCTTTGAATCTGCCAATCTTGAACCCTAGCAGAGATGAAGACTTTGACTTCCAAAGTCAATCAAATCTGATTGCTGATGAGAGAGCAGCAAAGAGGAGAAGGGTAGAGGGTATTCAAACTGCTGAAGAATACATGGCACAGAAAAGAATGGAAAGATTAGAGGATCCACTCCATGAAGATGACAATCTGGAGTTGGACACAATTATTGTCAATACCTGGGTGAGCCATGGAAATCCAATGAAGGATATTGACCATGTCTATTCAGCTGCTGAGTGGATCAAACACCTTGAAAGGGAATCTTTAAGGGAAAGGATTCTCAAAGAAAACATGGTAAGAAGGGAAACTCCTTTAAGAATTCCCTCCAGATATCTTCCCAAGCCACTTCTGTATTTCAAAGTAAAGGAGAAAATCAAGGTTGCTGCTGAAACTAGGAAAAGAAAATCTACAGATGGAGAAAGCTCTTCCAAGGGTCAATCTTAGAAAAACCAGCCTTGACATTTTTTTGGGATTGAATGTACAACTATAAGTTGAATTTTCTTTTATATATCTGTACTGAACATTTAAAGTGAAATGATATTTCATATTCTGATCATAATATTGTGTTTGTTACTATTAATATATGTACTCTGTATTTATTTTCTTTAGTATTCACCACCTTAAATGGGATGTTCAAATTGAAATGGATCAGCTATTACAGAAAATAGCTCTCCAATTGAGTGGGAGTAAATTCCCTACTCAGGTTGAGGGGAAGTTGGCAAATGCTAAGAGTGTACAGGTTAGCCTATAGATTGATCCAAAGGGATCTACAACTATTGTCCCTCTATCCATAGCAAGTTAAGGTTGAAAAAGCCAGAAAGGGGGAGATAGGGCCAGTACCAATGCTGGAGAAAGGGGAGAAAGGGGGAGAAAGGGCCAGTGCAAATGCTTATGCTTAGGGTGTTAGGTCCTATGCTTCACAGATCATTTTTTTTCTCTGTGATAAGATTTTTATTGTTAATGAACCTTAGCATTAGGGATGTTCTGCCTTCTTCAAATAGGGGGAGATTGTTGGGTATATTGCCCTCAATATTACCTTGATTTGAAGAGGCATCGCTCTCAATGCTAAGGACATATTGTATTTAACAAAGCTATACTTGTGTAGGATATACAGGCACAGGTAACTCAAAAGGAAGGGCCAAACATGGCCTTAGATGAGAAGAAACCATCCACAAGGAGATGAAGATCTGTCTCAGCAGATCCGCTGAGACGAAGGGTCATAACCGCTGAGATAAGGAGCCATCTCAGCGGATCCACTGAGAAGGAGACTGGAGCAACCGCTGAGAAGGGGACTGGAGCTGCCGCTGAGACTGGAAGCTGTCTCAGCCCAACCGCTGAGACAGATCCAAATGTGCTGACGGGATCTGATTTTGGCGCAAACGACAATTGAGAGGGAAAAGCAACTCCAATCTGACCCATACTGTGTCAGGAGGATCGATATAGCCGTTGAAGCCTTCTGGAGGTATAAAAGAAGAAGTTAGGGCACAACAACAAGAACTGTTCGATTGAAAAAGCCTTTGCTGTACACCGCAATTGAGCATTCACGTTTCAGCCCGTTGAAGTTGTTCTCTACAGCTGAAGTTAATCTTCTAAGGGAGATTAGTTAGCTCTTCCTGTACAAACTCAAGAAGGGCAAGTTGATCTTCTGCTTTGCTGAAGGAGAAGATCAAGGTGATACAAATCTGAAGCTGTTGTTTTCAGATCTGAAGAAAGGATTCAGAAGACCTAAGAGTAAACCTTTTGTCTTTTGTATCTAGCTCAAACTCTATTATATCTTTGTAAGGCATTGTTGCCTGAGTGAAAGGTTGTTGAGCCTGTGTGTAAAGCTGTGTTGACAGCTTGAGTGGTAGGACTTCTTGATAGGTCTGAGGTAGGAAATCTGTGGGATTTCTGAGTGGTAGGAGTTACATAACTCTGAGTTGTAGGGCTGTTGTGCCTGAGGTATAGGGCTGTTGAGCCTGAGGGGTAGGGCTGTTGAGCCTGAGTGTAGGGCTGTTGAGCCTGAGTATAGGGTTGCTGTGCCTGAGGTAGGATCACTATTGATCTGAGAAGTTCTGAGGAACTTGTGGTGTAAGCTCAAAGAGCTAAGATTGGAGTTTGTGGCCTTGTCTAACTCACTGTTAGAAAGGTGAAGGGGGAAAGAGGACTACTCAAGACACCCTGTCTTGAGGAACCTCTATACATCCTAGTGTGCTTTCTGTGATTGTGTTTTCTGCAGCTAGAAACATTAGGTTTAAACAAAGAAAATAAGTAAAACCTATTCACCCCCCCCCCCCCCTCTAGGTATTATTGACTACACCTATATAAACTATCACTCATGAATTTTAAAGTTCAAATTTCTCTACCTTTAGCATGTCACTATATTGATAATCCTAGCATAAACTCTAAATTGAGCATATACCAAGAGGTGCGGCTAGGATAATGAATTTGGACGTTATGCAAAATATGCTAAATATATATAATTGGTTTGCATGTAATCAATTTTAGACAATTCTATTTGATTTCATCTTGTTTATATCAAGTTAATTCTTAGGTCTAAAGATAATGAGATTCATGCAAATAATAAAGATGTATTTCACACACACAAAACAAGATATGAAACTATAATATCAATAGCAATCATATATTTCATAATTCTTAAGGTTGATAGAATTAGTTGATTTAAGATAGGTCTTGATGGATCATGAATTATGATATATGATTATAGTGAATTTTAGCATAGGATATTAATAGATCATGGTGGTGATTGTGAAATCATATTCATCATTTTTGTAAATTTTCTTTTATGATTTTTCATTATAGGGGCTATCATATGCAACAAAGAAAATAGACAAATATGCAGTTAGTTGCGCATTTAATATTTTAGCCTAAGACCCCTAAAAATCCATTTAAATCCAATTTTGAAAGTAATTTCATTAGTCTTGATAATATCATTTAGCAAATTTATCATTCAATTTATAATGATAATATAAGACATTTATAGGCAATGGATTTAAAAAGGATAAAACATTTAAAAAGAAAAGATAGATCACTTACAAAAATATGACTTTATGTTCAATTTAATTCAATTTGATTTGTTGAACATTAGGCTTAAAATGAAAGTCATATCTCATGATACATAAAGTGATCATAGTGTGTTGGCTCAAAAATAAAAAATAAACAAAAGAAAAAGCAATTAAGCATATCATGAAGTAGAGTAATGATATTTCATTTTTAATTTATTTCTACTTCATGCAATACAATGATTCCTAGTGAATGAGAGATTTAGGTATCCAAAGGGGACCAAGTGAGATGGTTTCTTTGGGTACCCAAATACATTCTGTTGGCTTTTGGAGAGATAGTAATGAATGGACCTTTACAAGTGGAGCTTGTGTTTCGTTTTTAATTTTGGGCCTCCATTCATACTTTGGTTGTTTATCACTTAAATCCATAAAATGATTATGTGACATCTTTATATGATGATAGTTGTTTGAAAAATAATTCATTGGGGATTCATGTTTATTCAAATTATTTTTCAAACTAGCTTGATGTTGATAATCATAATTAGTTTTATTATATGGATTCTTTGAAAGTTTATAAGAGTGATTGTCTTTCTTTAGAATTGAATGTTGAAAGAGTGAGTTATAATATATTTTAAATGATTGATTCTTATTTTGATGATTTCCATTTCCACTCTTTCTTATAGACATACTCTTATAATATGAAGGATAATATTTTATAGATTGATTTTCATGAATATGAGTTTTTAAATTTGAGCCATGATTGAAAATATATTGAGACTTATAATAGTGACTCTTAAGAATTTTGTGAAGGTCATAATTCTTTTTGAAACTAAACTCCTTTTGAGTTGATGTATGAAAATGGTCATTTTCAGAAATGATTTTGTAAGTTAATTTATCTTTGTTATTCAAAATCTTATGATGAAAGTCATTATTAGAAATTAGAACTTTTTCAACAAAAGATTTTAATTGTCTTAACTTACAAGTTAAAGCATCATTTTCAATTATCAATTTTTCATTACGCTCTTTTGAATTTAAAAGACCCATTTTTAAAACCTTGAGTTCTTCTTTAAAAAAATTATAATCAAAACAGGGTTTAGCATTTTCAATTAAAGAGCATGAACAAGATTTTAACACATCAATACTTGATTCTACTTTAGCATTTGCTTTTAAAGTTTTATTTTCTAAACGTAGTTTGAAATTAGCATTTTTCAAATTTTTAATTCTACGTTTAGCAATATTAAGCATATGTAGTGTAGAAATAGAATTTCTTACAAATAGAGAGGACTTAGAATTTCTTACATTGTTATGGGATGAGGCAAGATTTGAACCAAAGGTTCCTTTGACATCTTCTTCACATTCCTCTTCCATAGTTGAATTTCCATCTTCTCTTTTGCTTGATGTGTTGCCATCAATTGAGTCCAATATTGTGACGTTGTCTTCTTCTCTTGGATCCATAAGGAATTGCTCATATTCATCATCTGCGAAAGGAAGACTATAAGAATTCTCAAGAAATTTCCAAACTTCATAAACATTAGGAAGTGTATAAATAAGTTTGAAAATATTTTGATCTAATGCACAATATAGACTATTCATTGATTTGACATTTAAAACATTTCTTTTTTATTTAAAATATTTGGGGGCATTTTAATTGTAATATTCCAAACTTCAATATCCAAGGATTTAAGAAATTTTTCCATAAGTATTCTCCACCCATTATAATTTTCACCCATAAATAATGGTGGACATAATGATTTTCATTTTCATAAAAATTATCCCCTCTAGAAGATGCGAGATCATGAAACGTCATTATTCCCGGTTGTGAAGCCGTATTGGAATACCTGCCTCTGATACCACGTGTTGGATCTTACGGCGCCCTTAGAGGGGGGGGGGGGTGAATAAGGGTTTTAAGGAATTTAAATCTTATTTAAGTTTATCAGAGTCTGGGACTGAAGTTTCAGAATATTATATAGAAAAATATATTTAAATATTCCAGATAGGATTGTAATGATGATACCTTTTTAAATAATTGAAACAAAACTTTTTGTTGACTGTTGCTAACGTCTGACGTTAAGTCTTAACGCTGGGCATTAACTCTCCAGAGAATATTCCTCAGAACAAAAAGATTGCCACAGTGATTTTACTTAGAAATCTGAAATGAAATACAATTCCAAAAAATCAGAGATAATGAAAATAATTATTGTATTTCAAAGATAATTATACAAATGTTAATTTTAATACTTTGATGAAAATATAAATTAAAACATTCTTGAAAAGGAAATAAAATCAATTGAATATAACATTGAAAGACATGATTTTATTTCATAATAAATTGAATACACAAATGTTTGATTTCTATAACGCTAGAATTCAAGGCGAGAATATGTAAAAACATTTTTTGTTGTTTCACCGGTCCTTCTCCCAAGGACCGGTTGGCTATAACCTATCTATCCCCAGATAAGGCCTCTAGCCACCCCTAGATCTACCCTCGACCTAGTCGCCACGCACAATGCGGCGAATTACCCCCTAAGCCGCACAAGGACCTAGTCGCCAACACAAGGCGAATTTACCCACGGAATCCTTCCCGGAATCCGACGTTCTCACCGAACGATTTCTCCACACAAAATACAAAAGGAAAAAATAAAAGATTACAAGATAAGTAAAGAGAAACTCCCCAAGAAATTCTGAAGGTGAAGTCGAAGTCGATGTGGATGTTGGCGTTCTTGAAATGATCGTCCTTCGTATGGAATATGCATTGTAGACCTTCTCCTTCAAAATCTTCTTTAGGTCTACATGTTAGCCCAAGGGAGATCTCTTAATTGCTGTACACGAACCTCTCTCCAAAGTATCAGAATTCTGAAATCATCTCTTATTGAGAATGAGAGGGGCTGTACATTAAATAGCCTCGGAAGCTAACGCGCGGCGTTAAGGGTTAACGCCGGCGTCAGTGAACGTGCACTGTCGTGGCTGAAATCGTGCAACCGTCAAGATCGTGGCAGTTTGAGGATTCAACACGGCCATTAAGCGTCAACGCTGGCGTTGAGTTGTTCTCCTTCAAATTCGTCGATCGACCTTCTCTTTTCGTCGAACGTAGGTCCAGTTCGTCGAACGCAGGTCCAGTTCGTCGAACGCAGGTCCAGTTCGTCGAACGCAGGTCCAGTTCGTCGAACGCAGGTCCAGTTCGTCGAACACAAGTCCAGTTCGTCGAACGCAGGTCCTGTTCGTGGAACGCAGGTCCTGTTCGTCGAACGCAGTTTCTTCAGGCGGAATTTCGTCGAACGGAGAGAAAAGTTCGTCGAACGGCTAGCGTCGGCGTTAAGTACTAATGTCTGGCGTTGTCTCTGCCTTCTCTCTGCCTTCTCAACAGATTTCTTCTCAACGGAAGTTAACGCGGGGCGTTAACAACTAACGCGGGACGTTAACAACTAACGCGGAGCGTTAGCTATCTTTCCAGAGAGTCATTTCCAATCAACAAACTATTCATAGAGATGTGTAGCTATAGTTCCTGTACAACCTGCATACTATAAACACACAAAATACAAGATCAAATACAACACAGCATTTGTTATTCTCAAACCAAGAGATGCGGAACATAGGCTCCAATAGTTCGCAGACTGCTTGGACCTCGTTATTAGCGGGCCAAACAAGCAGCTGAAGGCCCGTAGTGGTACGGACAAGGCTTGGACCCAGGGGCAAACCCGCATTGGAGCAATGCAGCAGACTCTCTCTCTCTCGTACCCCGTCGTTGTAAAGAGGCGCGGCCTGTCTCCCTCGCTCTCTCAAGAACGAATCTGTAGAAGAGCTCAAAGCATAGTAAAAGTTAGGCTGACACAGCTCCGGCCGCGTGGTTTTACCCCGATTGCGAGTTTTCTACGTCATCAACTCTTAGACTCGGTCTCTCCAGAGACCCCCTTATCTATTTTCGCGTCCAGGTGCTAGCGGGCTAAGGCGGTCGATTTGCCCGATCTACCGAAGGCCCCGAGCGATCCGCATCAAAATCGAAAATGAATAATAACTTAATATAAGAATAATAAGAAACGGAATGTGTGTCGAAATATTAAGGGTCAACCTCGTAGGTGGAGAGAAAATCTTACATAATTATGATAAATTAACCTCATAGAAGGTTGATTGTCGCAGAAGGAAAGAGGTTGAAGGAGGAAACGTATGGATTACGGGTATACCCAGCAAGAATAGAGTTTTGCTAAAGTATAGTCTGTATATTGTAAAATATAGTGTGTTGCACCTAGTTTTGTTTCCGTAGATGTTTATTTGTGCCATAATATGACATGATGTATCATATGCTGAAATGAATGAAAAAATTCTATAATGCTTTCTCCCGGTACTTAGTTGCAATGTGATAGAATTACTAAGTTATAATATTGTGAAAAATTACTTAGAATAATAAAATCAAATTATGACGGTCTACAGGTCGTCACACATCAAACGGCAGTTGGCAGCATGACAACTGATGTGTTGTTGTGCTCCCGAATTCAGCCTAGGGACGAGCCTTGTGCCTAGTCCGGGCCTTGCCCAGGCCAAGCACTAGGTCGCCGACCTGGTGCCTACCCCTATGCCCATGTTGGGTCGAGTCGGGCTGTAGGACGGGCATTCAACCAAAATGGTGGCCTTGTAAGACCCCCTCGGCCCAACCGTCCCAAACCCATTCTTAATCGGGCAAAAACGGGGTAAATACGGGCCAGACTTTCAAGCTCAGGCTAAATTTACACCTGTATTTCCACCTACAAGATTTTTCTTCCCCAAACCCCTGTGCGGGTCTAAAGCACGCAAGATGACAACAATTTGATTTCTAGGCTAATATTAGATACTTGAACTGCCAACCACATAAAAATTACACAGAAGCTCGTCATGCTAACCCTTTAGCAGAAGAGCAAAGAAACAAGTTGAAAAAACATATATTTAAAGCATACTAAATTTTAATGAATTTGACAGAAAAATCAACAGAACTTCTAGTCACTTCAGTTAAGCAATTTTCCACAAGACTGGTCTTTCAATAGTATTTGAAGTTATGTGATAAGTCAGAAGAGATGCCTCGTTCAGCAAATCTAGTAAGAAGATGTCCTAAATTCACCAAAAAATGTTGTCACATTGCAACTCAAAAAAGGTAAGTTTTAAGATCTTGCATGAGGAAGATGACCTCAATATTCCACTATATGCGAGTTCAAAATCCTAGAAATCAGTAGGAAGAGGAAGCTTACCAGCTAATATGGCTTCTTGGGGTTCGACTCGTGTTTCCGCTCCAGCATCGTGCGACCACTGCAACAAATTTCGCCCAACGCCCGCATCGAGCGAGAAGGGGTGCGGGTGGGAGAACGGAGATCGTTGATTTAGGGTTGCCTGCGGGTAGGAGTTCTTTTTTACTACCTCGGGAGGAATAGAGGTAAATGATTTATTTTGGTTTATTAGATCTGTGCACACCAAAAGAAAAAATTTTAGGTGAGTTATTCTCACCTAAGATCATGGTGAGAGGAGCGCATCTCTGCCATTGATAGCTCTAAATAATGCTGTATTTATGAATAATAAATAATGTCAGTATTTTCCCTACCGTCGGATCTAAGATCATATGGCTGTATTTACCCCCATCTAAAACTAGGTGAGAGAACGCACCTAAGTATTTCTCTAATCAAAATAGGCCTGCGTATACATTGCTCTGTAATTATCTTGTCCGACTGTATTTTGACCGACGCTTAGCATAAAGTTGAACCAGGTTTAGGTTGAAAGAGGGAGGAGGGTCCATTAAGAAATCTCAGTTCTCCAAATGCCAAACTGGAGAGCCCCAAACACTACACCTATCCAACTTCTTCCTTCTGCCATCTCTCTCCGGAAGATGGCTTCCTCTCTCCTCCTACTCCTCTTCATCATCATCCTCCTCCTCTCTCCGGCCGACGCCGACAATATACCGGCGCCGACGATCTTCACCTCCGTTTGCGGCACAAACAAGACCACTGACGCCCAGGGCTTCGACGTCCACTTCGTCGACGCCATGGAAAAAGTTTTCCAGAACATCACCAAATCCGGATTCGCAACCTCCGTCTCCGGCGCTGGATCCAACCTCACCGTATATGGCCTCGGTCAGTGCTTCTCCTACCTCTCCTCCGTCAACTGCCAGCTCTGCTACGCCCAGAGCCGAGTCAAGCTCCCCCGCTGTCTCCCTGCCACCTCCGCCCGCATCTACCTCGATGGATGCTTCCTTGAGTACTCCGACCGCGACGTCGCCCTCGACTCCGTTGATTCCGCCGATACCTTCCATTGCGGCAACTCCACCTTTCCGTCTGGATCCACTGCGGCTAACGTAGCGGCCCAGTTGGTCGGGAATATCACCGGCACGGCTTATCGAAATAAGAGTTATTATGAGGTCGACAGCGCCGTTGTCTCGCAGCGTTTGACTGTGTACGCCATGGCTCAGTGTTGGCTATCTTTGAATTCGAGCGGATGCAGGGATTGCTTGGAAAAAGGAAGGGCGAGTCTTGTTTCCAAGTGTTTGCCTGCGTCCTCTTCGGATTCCATGGCCATGAATGCTGGATGCTTCGTGAGATATTCGACGGAGCCTTTCTATATACCAGTGGATGGAAGCGCCGGTGGAAGCTCTTCTCATGGTAATTAAAAGTTTTAGTTCAAACCACATATTTAGTGGTTTGGTGTTTTTATGGATTTCGTTCTGCGCTGCTGCAGTTTGGATTTGGCTGGTCGCCGTACTATGCACTGTAGTTTTTCTGCTGGCTCTGATTGCAACGGCTATTTTCTGGAGGTGGAGGAGGTCTTCAGATTCTGAAGATGGTATTAAAATTTCGAAGAGAAGCATACAAATCCCAAATTTTCTTTTTCCCCATAGAAAGCTTATGATAAGATGTTGCGATGAATGGATTTTGTATGCAGATGGTTTCCGCGAGGTCGTCAGATCCATCTCGAACTCGCATCTAAGTTTCAAATACGAGGATTTGATTCAGGCGACAGGCAATTTCAGTGAGAACAACAAGCTCGGTCAGGGTGGTTATGGCTCCGTTTATAAGGTAAATTTTCTGCTCTAGATTAGATGAAGATGAACTAATTCAATTCCAGTTTGGAAGACTTCTTAATCGCCTAAGGAGGTAATGTTTAAGATCGTAGTATACTTGCAGGGCACTCTGTTTCCTGAAAGAGTAATAGCCGTTAAGAGACTTTTCTTCATTTTTGCTATTCAATTCAGATGACTAATTAGATGTTATTATATTAGCTAGATTAAACACTAACCTTATGCTTGATAATTGAAGCCAACATGTGCTCAATGAATGTTCAATCTTTGAAAAAGGAATCGACGCAGTTTAAGATTATAGCATACTTTCAGGGCACTCTGCTTGATGGAAGAGAAATAGCCGTTAAGAGACTTTTCTTCAACACAAGACAATGGATAGATCAGTTCTTCAACGAAGTCACTCTCATCAGCCAAGTTCAGCACAAAAACCTTGTAAAACTTCTGGGCTGCAGCGTTGAAGGACCCGAAAGCCTTCTCGTCTATGAATATCTCCGCAACACCAGCCTCGATCACTACCTATTCGGTAACGATGAAGAAACCTTTTTTCGAATTTCAGAAACAGTAGAGCGGAATCTAACCGGTCTCTTCACCTCATAATTCTTGCAGATGTAGCGAAGAAATCTGCTTTGAATTGGGAGAGAAGATTTGAAATCATACTCGGGATGGCCGAAGGGCTCGCTTACCTCCATAGTGCATCTGTTGTTCGAATCATACACAGGGATATAAAAGCCAGCAATGTGCTGTTGGATGACAGATTCAGGGCTAAGATATCTGATTTTGGCTTGGCTAGATACTTTGGCGAGGATCAGACCCATCTCAGCACTGGTTTAGCAGGAACTTTGTAAGTCAGACATGGCCATTTTTTCTGCCCTTCCGATCTCCTCCTATAATCCCACCTTCATTCTGCTGACAGCGAGTTTTTTAATGGCTTCCAGCGGGTATATGGCACCTGAATACATTGTCCACGGGCAGCTAACTGAGAAGGCGGACATCTATAGCTATGGAGTCGTCGTTCTCGAAATCCTTACTGGTAAAAAGAACCAGAACTCGATATCGACATCATCGGAAGGCCATTCACTCATGCACCAGGTAAGAATCTTGGTGAACTCTGTCCATCATTGTAGAGTTTTCATGGAGAAACTAACATAGGATTCTTCTGCTCTTATCGCAGATATGGCAGCACTATAATTCCGATTCGTTGATCAAATTGCTGGATTCAGATCTCAAAGGCAAGTGCACCCCGGAAGAGGCCCTGAACATATTCCATGTGGGGCTTCTCTGTGTGCAGGCGACTCCGACATTGCGGCCTCCGATGTGGAAGGTTGTAGAATTGTTAACAAGCCGATCGCCGGAGTTTCCTGTGCCAACCCAGCCTCCGTTCATCAACATCAAAGGTGCGGAGAGCAGCAGCAGAAGCGGAAGCTCCGATGCATCTTACCTGCTTTCTTCGTCGATGAAGTCCCTTGATTCCGGGCAGACCTCGGTGAATCATCTGTCAGTTAGTGTTTTTCAGGGTAGGTGACAGAATACTACTCATCATCTTCAGGAGAATCAGTTTTTAGTGTATACGAGAGCCGAGTAAAGTCTCTTCAGTAGAAATCTAGGTTAAAATTCTTTCATTTTTTAGGGTTTGCTCACTTTTTCTTGTGGCATATATAGATATATATAAGTGCTCTAAACCCTAATGGGATAGTACTATGAAGAGAAGTAGTGAAGCATGGATACAATTTGTATTATTTTGATGTCTCTTCTTAGGGATACATGTAAATGTTGAGACGTCTTGAATCATAATCTATTTGGAGTGTATTTCGTTTATCGCCTTTCAATTTTACCCGTCTCAGATGTTATCCGGGGTCTTCTGGTTTCCTCTAGAATTTTTTGTTATAGCACATTCGTTAGGATTGGTTCTCGTCTAGGTGGAGCACCTGATACAGTGACAGGTGTCGCATGCTCGGGTTGGTTGGGATTTCGACGGGTTCGGTTCATGACTAGTTTGGTTAAGGTTATGACAAGGATTGATGAACGAGGGCATCGTCATGTAGCATAGCGACATGGGCTGGGCTGGCGGGGTGCTACTCGAGTTTTCGAAGAGATGATTTTTTGATTTTACAGTGAGACATGCTTTTGGATTATTTAGTGCAATCACGGAGCATGCTAGTAGTATTAAAAGTCGATTCTGCTGAAGAGCTGCCTTTTTCGAGCCCCGGGCCATCGTCTAACCTCGGCATGCCTATTTTTTCTTCTCGATCTATCTGATGCTCGTTCCATCGACCCCAGCCCCATTTGGGAAATCTTGTGGACTCGTCAATCAGCCCGCTGTTTTCTCCCCCGGCCGCACTACTGTTGCGACTCGTTATAGCTCCACCGACCCCTGTTCTACCTGTCTTGACGGCCATCTCTCAACCTCTTTTGCCTGACCCCCTTGTTGAAATTCCTGGATCAGCCCATGTTGGGCGAGATCTGTTGATGACCGAAGATCTACTTCTGGATATTGTATCATGGTTGGAGGAAATCTGATAACCTGGAGATGTAAAAAACGTAATGTTGTCAGGTCTAGTACCGAAACGGAATTCAGAGTTATGACTCATGGAATATGTGAAGGAATGTGGATTCGGTCCCTTATGTCCGAACTTGGGATTCAAAGCAGGGGTCTCATCCAAATTTATTGTGTCAACAAGGTGGCTATCAGCATTGCGGACAATCCTGTTCAGCATGACCGCACTAAATATGTTGAAGTTGACAGACATTTCATCAAGGAGAACATAGTGAGGGAAGTTATGAGCACTCTATTTATCCCCTTAGATCAACAACTGGTTGATGTTCTCACTAAGGGTTGAGTCAGATTTTTTGGAAACATTATGGGTAAGCTGGGTTTGACAGACATCACAAGCCCAACTTGAGGGGGAGTGCTAGAGTTTCTAATTTAAATATTTGTATTTTGTATATAGAGTTTTGTATTTGTCACTCCTATATATTGAGGAGTGATACTTCTTAATGAATTAAGTCATTCTATTCTCTCCAACAATTACCACCACGTTCATGACCGCCACCGCCGTGACAAACAGAGCCTTAGTGAGTATAACTTTTTGTCTATTTGCCTCTCTTTTATCTCTGTATTCTCCATCGCCTGCCGTATCATACTCCGAATATTAATGGCTCTTTCTTTGGAACTTCGCTTACTTCGTGCACATAGTAGCATTTTGAGGTGCCGCATATATTGCATCTCTTTCATAAATAAAACAAGAATTATTTTGTGGATCAAATTTTAAGACTAACGGTCAGTTAGGTATGGTGCCGGAGATCGCGAACGTGGTGGTAACGAATTGTCGTCCGTTTGGCGTGATGTTTTTGCTCCGGTGAGTTTAGACAAAAACATCACCGCCATAAATGTTGAAGTTTGAAGTGTGCTAAAGGAGGGGGCGAGTGGAGGCTTGGAGTGGAGCATGGCAGGCGAGTGGGGGCCCTGTTGTGTTGGCGAGTGGAAGTGAAGGAGGGGGGCTGCTGATGTGGGGCAAGTCCACCTGTGTGCTGCCGAGTGGGAGCTCTGTAGGAGGCGAGTGGAAGTGAGGGAGGTGAGCTAGGCGAGTCCAATGGAGGGGGCTGCTTTGTTGTGGCCTTGCCGACTGGAGCAAAGGGGGGGCTGCTTTGTGTTTGCCGAGTGGAAGGGTTTGAGGGGGGGCTGCCATGAGATGTTGGCGAGTGGATCTTGTGGGGGGTGAGTGCATGCATGCAAAGGTGGCAAGTGCACCTCCCTCCCCCCCCCCCCCCCCCCCTCTTTGTGTGTTTTCTATAAATACCCCCCCCCCCCCCCCCCCATGTGATGAAAAAATAGAGATTCAAAAAGAGAGAGTAGAAGAGAATAGAAGTGTTGCCGAGTGGGAGTGTGCCTACACCCCAAGAGAGTCCGACCCCAACCCGCACCTCAGCGAGAGGTGGAGAGTGCACTGTGAGGTGAAGAGTGCAGGGTTGAGTGTGTTGAGAAGTGGAGAGTGCGTTGACAAGCTCAACGACACCTAGTGGAGAAGCGGACATTGTCCGCGACAAGTTTGCTTTTTCTATATTTCAGCTGACGTGTTTCAAGGTGTATGCACCTTGTAGCCAGTTTGTCGTTGTTGTAATCATCTGCCTAGTTATAAAGAGTTCTTTGTCTTTGTTCATCGATGGTTTCTTGTACTTAGTAGAAGCACACAAAAATTTAACATGGTATCAGAGCCAGGTTGCTGAAGCGGCGCGTGCTATCTAGGTTCAAGGTTGACAATCATGATGGACGGCGAAGGAGGTTATGCGAGAGGACTAGGCATTGAGCTGCTCACCCAGACCAACTACAAGAAGTGGAAGTCATGCATGGAGAGCCACCTGCTTGGAGAGGACCTATGGGAGGTCGTTGAGGAGAAAAGCAGGCAGAAGTGTTTCCAATTGATGACAATGGTCTAGCTGTGAGAGCGTGGAGGAAAACCAACGACAAGGCGGAGTTCACCTTGAAGAGAGCTATCTCTCCTGACTTGTTCGACCACATCATGGGGTGCACGTCAGCGTCAGAGATCTGGAGTGCCCTTGATGGGCTATTCAACAAGAAGAACGTAGCGCGGCTACAGTTCCTGGAGAATGAGTTGGCGCGGTCCACTCAGGGAGAGTTGTCGATATCCACCTTCTTCTTGAAGGTGAAGAACCTGTGTGCTGAGATCTCGGCCTTGGATCCTGATGAGCCGATCTCAGAGGCGAAGCTGAAGAGGCACATACTCTGAGGTCTACGGAAGGAGTATGTTCCGTTTATCACGTCTGTGCAAGGATGGGCTACTCAGCCCACCTTACTGGAGCTAGAGAACCTGTTGTCGTCACAGGAGAGCTTGGCGAAGCAGATGGCAGGAGTGTCTATCTCAGGGGGAGATAGCGAGGCGTTGTTCTTAGGCAAAAGGAAGCCTTGGGACAAGAAGAAGAACTCCGGAGATGGACCTTCAACATCCTCTCAGGGAGTTAGGGAGAACTTCCTCCCCCATATGACCAGAGGGGGAGACCCCTCTGCTTTGCCTGCAAGAAGTACGGGCACATGGCAAAGGAGTGCCGGTCTAATCTCAAGGCCGGTCATGTTGCTGAGAGAGGTGGAGACCATCAGAGAGGTGGAGACCATCGAAGAGGTGGAGGAAGAGGTGGAGGTCACCAGGGTGGTGAAGGCGGAGACAACTGCTTCTTGGCTGAGATGACGGCAACGTCGGTCGATGCCTTAGCCTCCATCAGCTTTGAGAACGACTGGATAGTGGACTCCGGTTGCGGGCACCATCTCACTGGAGATGTGTCAAAATTTGCCTCCTTGAAGGCATATGGAGGAACGGATGCTATCATCACGGCAGATGATACTGTGCATCCAGTTGAGAAGGAAGGGATGGTATCCCTGGGAAGTGAAGAGAAGCCCGTGACACTGAAGAGTGTGTATCACGTGTCGGGCATGAAGAAGAACCTCTTCTCGGTTGCGAATGCAGTGGATGCAGGTTACCACGTGCTGTTCGGACCGAAGGAGGTGAAGTTCCTGAAGAACCTGTCTTCAGTTGATGCTGATGTCACGCTCATCGGGAGAAGGGTGAAGGACTTGTACGTTCTTTCTGCAAGTGCCTACATGGATAAGCTGAAGACCAACGACAGCGCAACGATCTGGCATGAGAGGCTAGGTCATGTGGGGATGGACAAGTTGAAGATGATAGCGGCGAAGGGTCTGGTGTCTGGCCTTCCCAATCTCTCCTCTTGCGGCGACGGCCATGTGTGTGAGGGCTGTCAGTTTGGAAAGTCACATCGACTTCCATTTGACAAGTCTGAGACCAGGTGTAGGGCACCTCTTGAGTGCGTACACGCTGATGTGATGGGGCCGTGCGCCACCCTGACGTATGGAGGAAACAAGTATGCGCTGGTCTTGGTGGATGACTACACCCGCTACACGTGGGTGTACTTCATGAGGGAGAAGGCGGAGGTGTTTGAGAAGTTACAGGAGTGGAAGGAACTGGCGGAGGGGAGGCTGAACCTGAGGGTGAAGAAGTTGAGAAGTGATAATGGGGGGGGGGGGGGGGGGGGGGGGGGGGAGTTTACCTCTAATGCTTTTAACTCTTTCTGCAGGAAGTTCGGCATCCGACGAGAGATCTCCTGCGCCCACACCCCTCAGCAGAATGGGGTGGCAGAGAGGAAGATCCTCCATCTGGTGGAGACAACCAAGAGTTGGCTACATGCCAAGGGGATCCCCAAAGCCTTATGGGCGGAGGGAATGGCATGTGCCACCCATGTGATCAACCGGCTACCTCTGAGTCCCAACAGGATGGTATCTCCACACCAACTCATGTTCGGGGAGAAGCCAGATGTGTGTCACATGAGGGTGTTTGGCTCTACCTGCTTTGTGCACGTTCCAGAGGCGGAGAGAACCAAGTTGGAGCCGAAGGCGAGGAAGTGTGTCTTCATCGGCTACGATGAGAGGAAGAAGGGATGGAAGTGCATGAACCCGCAGACCCACAAGTTCGTCGTCTCGCGCGACATTGTGTTTGACGAACTGATCTCGTATCAGGGAGTCTCTTCTGTGGTACTGCCGGAGAGCGGAAAATCAAACAGGGAAGGAGAAGAGAGAGTCACTGAGGACTCTATGGTGGAGTTGGAGGTATCTCCAAGTGCCCCGTCGCCATCTGGCTCAAGGGGAGCATCTGGCTCAGGGGGAGCTTCTGGGTCAGGTGGAGCTTCAAGCTTTAGAAGCAGGGGGAGCACTGCTTCAAGAGAAGTTGAAGGTGGAGCTGGAGAGGAGGAGTCTACCGAAGCGGTAGAAAGTGGCCAAGCCTTGAGGAGGTCGAAGCGGACCATCGTCCCGCCTGCTCGCTATAAGGAGGGGAACTTCGTGAGTTTGGTCTCTTGCTTCTTCGCAGGACCACTCGACTAGAGGGAACCTGCCCACTTTGAAGATGATGTTGGAACCAAGGAGTGGGACGTGGCCATGGATGAGGAGATGGAGGCCCTGAAGAAGAACGAGACATGGGACCTTGTTCCCATGGTGGAGGGCATCAAGCCTGTCACCTGCAACTGGGTGTACAAGGTGAAGAAGAGAGCTGATGGAGAAGTGGAGCGGTACAAGACTAGGCTTGTCGCTCGAGGTTTCTCACAAACTTATGGAGAGGACTAAGGCTGATATCGAGTCGAGTTCGAGCGATTTTGGCTCGGCTCGAAATCGAAATTTTCGAGTCGAACTCGGCTCGAAATCGGCTCGAAATCAATTTCGAGTCGAGTCGACTCGATTCGACTCGAAATGGCTCGATTCCGAGCTGGCTCGAAATCGAATCGAGCTGGCTCGAAATCGAATTGAGCTGATTCAAAATCGAATCAAGCTGGCTCGAAATTGAGCAATTTTTCTCTTTATTCGTAATTGGCTCGAAATTAAATTGGGAAACATCTAAATTTAGCAAATGAAACACGTAAAGTTTTCAATATTTTTATTTAGGTTTAAAATTTAGTGTTTTTAATTTTAAAATAATAACATATTAATAAATACATAATATTTTTAATCAATTCGAGTTGATTCAAATCATATTTCGAGCGATTCAGGACTGACTCGAAATCGACTCGAAATCAGATTCGAGTCAAATTGAATCAACTCAAATTGAGTCGAATCAATTGTAACCGATTTCGATTCGGCTCAATATTCGAGCGATTTTTGAGCGATTTTCGAGTTTCGAATAATATGCTCAGCCTTAGAGAGGACTATGAGGAGACGTTCAGTCCTGTGGCGAAGATGACGTCGGTGAGGACGGTCATTGCCCTAACAGCGTGCAGAGGGTGGAAGCTGTGACAGCTGGACGTGAAGAACGCATTCCTATACAGAGAGATAGACAAGGACATATTCATGGTGCAACCACCTGGATACGTGTCCAAGTCTCAGCCACGTCATGTCTGCAAGTTGAAGAAGGCCCTTTATGGGTTGAAACAGGCGCCGAGAGCCTGGTGTTGGAAGATTGCAGAGTATCTGCAGTTCTGTGGTTACGATGCCTCAGACTCAGACTCTAGCATGTTGGTGAAGAAGAGTGGAGATCTTCACGTGCTGGTGCTGTTGTACGTCGACGACATGATCGTGACTGGGAACAACAGTGAAGAGGTCGCGGCGCTGAGACAGCAACTAGCCATCCGGTTTGAGATGAAGGATCTTGGTGAGCTGCACCATTTCCTTGGACTTCAAGTGGAGAAGAGAAGTGGCGGGCTGCTCGTGACCCAGAAGGCGTATGCCGAGAAGATCGTCGAGAGATTCGACATGAAGGAGGGCAAGAGCAGCTCCGTTCCATTGGAGGTTGGGCTGAAGCTTCGGAAGGAAGAAGTGAGGATTCTTCCTGATCCGAAGATCTTCCGGGCACTGGTGGGGAGCCTTATCTATCTGACCATCATAAGGCCGGACATCGCCTTTCTGTCGGCCGAGTGAGTCGGTACATGTAGGAGCCGCGGAAGCCTCATCTGGAGGCAGCCAAGGGAATACTGAAGTATGTGAAGGGGACCCTGGAGATGGGGTTGTTCTATGGAGGGAGGACCGACTTCAAGCTGCATGGCTACACAGATGCAGATTACGCAGGTGACGCTGATGACCGCAAGTCGACATCAGGTTACGTGTTCATGTGTGGAGCCACTGCCATTTCCTGGTGCAGCAAGAAACAGGACTCCATTTTCCTTTCCACCACTGAGGCCGAGTACAAGGCGTCGTCCTTAGCAACTCAGGAGTGTGTCTGGCTGAGGAGGCTGATGGAAGATGTGGATGAGAAGGTCAGAGGACCTACTGTGCTGCGTGGCGACAACGAGAGCGCTCTGAAGCTGGCAACCAACCCAGGGTGTCACGCAAGGACAAAGCACATAGAGATCGAGCACCACTTCATCCGAGAGAAGGTGTTGGGTGGCTCGCTTGCGGTGGAGCACTGTGGAGTGAAGAGAACCTGACGGACATCTTTACAAAGCCCCTCCCTATCTGCGGGGCCGTTCAAGAAGCTTCGCGCTTGCCTTGGTGTCGTCCCTGAAGCTCACTTCAAGGGGGAGTGTTGAAGTTTGAAGTGTGCTAAAGGAGGGGGGCGAGTGGAGGCTTGGAGTGGAGCATGGCAGGCGAGTGGGGGCCCTGCTGTGTTGGCGAGTGGAAGTGAAGGAGGGGGGTTGCTGACGTGGGGCGAGTCCACCTGTGTGCTGCCGAGTGGGAGCTCTGTAGGAGGCGAGTGGAAGTGAGGGAGGTGAGCTGGGCGAGTCCAATGGAGGGGGCTGCTTTGTTGTGGCCTTGCCGAGTGGAGCAAAGGGGGGGCTGCTTTGTGTTTGCCGAGTGGAAGGGTTTGAGGGGGGGCTGCCATGAGATGTTGGCGAGTGGATCTTGTGGGGGGTGAGTGCATGCATGCAAAGGTGGCAAGTGCACCTCCCTCCCTCCCCCCCCCCTCTTTGTGTGTTTTCTATAAATACCCCCCCCCCCCCCCCCCCCCCCCCCTCATGTGATGAAAAAATAGAGATTCAAAAAGAGAGAGAGAGAGTAGAAGAGAAGAGAAGTGTTGCCGAGTGGGAGTGTGCCTACACCCCAAGAGAGTCTGACCCCAACCCGCACCTCAGCGAGAGGTGGAGAGTGCACTGTGAGGTGAAGAGTGCAGGGTTGAGTGTGTTGAGAAGTGGAGAGTGCGTTGACAAGCTCAACAACACCTAGTGGAGAAGCGGACCTTGTCCGCGACAAGTTTACTTTTTCTATATTTCAGCTGACGTGATTCAAGGTGTATGCACCTTGTAGCCAGCTTGTCGTTGTTGTAATCATCTGCCTAGTTATAAAGAGTTCTTTGTCTTTGTTCATCGTTGGTTTCTTGTACTTAGTAGAAGCACACAAAAATTTAACAATAAATATATGTTTGACATAGCAACGGTTATAACCTCTACGAATGCATTATAATAATTTTAAACATAAAAATGAGTGCAGTTCCTTAGATGAGTTCAAGCTTACACGATTGTCACCGCCGTGCCACCGCCGTGCCACCGCCGTGTTAAACGGACCCTAAGTTTGGTTCGATGGAATCAAACATAATGCTTGATTTATGATAAAAGCAACTTAGATGACAATTAGTCAACAGAAGGGTTAACTTTAACAGGAGGAAGGGAATCTAATTTATTCAACTCGTGAGAAAGGAGGCCAAAATAACTTTATGGAATGATGAAATTTAAATGCTGGCATCTAGAAGCAGCTGCCTAGGTGTCTGCTTGCTTGTGATGAGCAATAACTCCCACCAACTATTGCTTATTAAAGAGCAAACCGCTCTAGATATGGCAGACCGTGAAAATGACAGAGGGGGCCATGGATGCAATGGTAAAATTGTAATTCATTAAAGTCTCTCTAAAGAACTTCATCCACTTGAACATAAAGTAGATAAATTTTTTTAGGTGTCCGTTCACAAATGACGATTTTATCACCGCTTTCACAACCGCCACCACCATGCCAAACAAAGCCTAGATCTCAAGTTTGTTGAGTGTGTGCAACAAATTAGCTCCAACAATCGACGTTGATAGACCATGAGAAGGCCATGAGGCCGAACATCCTCACAATTTTGCGGCACGGGTCAGCTCGGTGCGGACCAAACTAGCATTGATCATGATGCATGCTACAGGTGAAACGAATTTTGATTTGCATTATTTTGATGGCATTGGATTCCTCTCGTTGAATAGTGATGCATGCAAATATTCTTTAGTTTTAATGTAGAAATAAATCAAAGTATAGTCATATCCAGTAAAATAAGACTATGATAATACCTAACAAGCGGATGCAAAAGTAAAATAAGACTATGATAGATTAGAATATCTTAATAAAAAAAGAGAGTTGATATTAGCAGTCCGAAACTGGCTATTCGCTGTCCACGCTATTCGTAGTCCATAAATTTTATTTGTAGTGCAAAATTATATTTGCACCCCACTCTCATCCCAAATAAGCGAAATTTTTTGCTGATTTATTAAATACTTGAAGCTTAAAAAAACATCTTAAAGACTCAAACAATTTAAAAACCTAGCACGAATACAAATTAAATGACATGCATAGAGGAATTAACTCTAAATAAAGATAAATGACATGCAAACCATCCTCTAACCAGAAAACTGACTACTTTTTTGGGATTTTCGCTGGATAATTTCCTTTTTTGAAGGTGAATCTAGGAGGGGGAAAGACGACGCGACCGATAGAACTACGACTAGGGTTAAGGCAACCAGACAGAATGGAGAGGAGGTTATCCGATGAGGTGCGATTATCGAGAATTGGACTGCGAATATAATTAGGATTTTTACAATTTTTGGGATGTGAATAGCTAGAATTGGACTGCTAACATCAATTCTCATAAAAAATTGGAAAGAAAGAACCTTCAAGGCTTCAACTAAAGAGGATAGAAATTTGAAAGTTTTTAAGAATATTTTCTATCTTTAAATCACATAGATTCAATTTTTTTATAATCCTATGAGAAAGATATTAATAAGATTAAGCTAGATATCAAAGTTACTCGAATATGATGATTGGATTTTAATAAACATTCTTTTGTCGCACCATTCTTTCAACTGAACATGATCACTACAAACAATCCTTCATCGAGATAATGTTGCTTGTTTCTTGGGGGTCTGTCGCTAGGTATGTTCGTAAACTAAATAGTTCATGAATAATTCGAGAATCGATTCGTGAAGATTACATTAAGATTCATTTTGTTGAATTTAAATCCAAATTCAAGCAGTATTCGAATCAGAATCCGAAGAATATTCTCTATTGGCAGGATAGAAATATTTATTTAAATTTGGGTGATGCTATTAGGAAACCCCGTATGGATGGCAACAAACAAACAAAACCGGTTTAGCAAATTTCCGCATTTATTTCTCTCCTAAAAAATCTTGCTAGCAAACCAAATCATTAGGTGGTTACTCTCGTCGGAGACGAATGGAGATGGCTTGAACAAACTCGGAATTAGGGTTTGAGGCTGGATGAGCGAGGGAGACGGGAGGCACGTGTTTGTTGCAACTCCTGGTGGTCACCCGATCACTCGGCGGAGATTTCGGGTCCATCTCCATGCATCATTTTAGCAGAATGAATGGAGAATGGTTTCGCCAAGAATTGCAGCGACTGAGAAGGGTTGTCAACTCAGTGAGTTGGGATTGTTAGGGCGGCGGCGCCAGAGGAGTTCACGTAGTCTTTGTCGGGCCATGGTTAACCGGAAAGTTTGTGCTGTCAGAGGTAGACGACGGCCATAGCCAACTTGTTCGAGCGATAATGCTCCACCTCCACTCCTGCAAGCCATTGTCTCAACAAAACCGACAACAAGAAAGGCTAGTATCCACTCGGCTTATTTTCCATTTACATATTAGAAATACTGCAAACTCTAATTTTAATTATTTTGGTTTTGGATCATTGTACATTCATATGAAAGTATGAGTTCACATCTAGGATCGTTTGGATAGAACAAAGGGAAATAATGAATGCAGAACTTTTTACCTTGTGCAGAGTCGGATTGGCCAAATCCTGCCTAGAACAGGATTAGCATTATCGTTAATTAAAAAGAAAACGCAACAATCAATGTAGTCCGAGACACTTGATCAGAGTTACGAAAGAGGAGGAAGAACAGAATATTTTTTATTTTTTCGGTGGTTTGCAAGCAACAATTTTATTTTCAAATAGTCATTTTTCGAATTTTATGATTTGCTAGTAGTAATAGTTTGCTAAAAGCAAAAATGAATTTGCTAGTAATATCACCCTTAAATAAACTTTAATACATATATATTAAACAGTGTCATTCAGTAATCAATACATGTTAATTTTGTAGCATTTGAAAGAAAATTTGAGTTCGAATTCGAATCTAAGTCTGAATCCAAATTAGAATCCGGGATTTCAAGACGATTTTGAATCTGAATTCAAATATTCGAACGAATTCAAATCTGAATCTAAATCTCTACATTATATAACAAATTTGATTTCAATTAAAAACTATTTATTCAATTCGACTAGTGAACACCTCTATTTTTCATTAAGAGTTACTCTCAGACTCAATCTATAGGTCAGTAACTAGAGAAACATTATTATAAGAATTCACTCGCACTGATATAAGGAGAAATTATATTTATAAACCACATATTTTATTTACCAAATATTTCATTCATTATTAATGTAAAGTTATCATATTCATAGCTAGCATGAATATGTTTCAACGCATTCCTAAATTTAGGCGTGTACAAAAAGATCGGTCCTAACCGGTCCGGTTGGGACCGGACTGGTTAGGACTGGCTAGGGACCCGTCCGGTCCCAGGGGCTCGACCGGTCTCCTGAATTCTGGCAAAAATTGGTCCCGGTCCGGGACCGATAAAAGACCGGTCTTTTACGTCCTGGGACAGGACCGGGACCGGTAAAAGACCTGTCTTTTACCGGTCCTGGGACAGGACCGGGACCGGTCAAAGACTGGTCCCGGTCAAGAGCCGTTTGTAACGGCTCTCTAAAGAGCCGTTACAAAGAGCTCTTTAATATAAGAGCCGTCTGTCACGGACTTGTCCCCTTGACAATGTCGCGTGCGGCCTTAGCTCCTCGTGCGCCCTTCGCAACTAGCTAAGTCAGCCTTCTCCAACGATCGTGGTGGCAAGATGAATAAGAGAACACTTAGAAAGGGAGAGCAAGAGAGAGAGAGAGTAATAGATCAAAGAGCTTTGAATGGCAAGAGAGCTTGGTGGGGGAAAGAATGCTTTTCTGAATCTTTCTGAATGTCTGAATACCTCTACAAATGAATCCTCATCCCCTTTTATAGCTTCCAAGGGGTTTTCCCTCCAACCAAGGGAAGACTCTAGAAACCCTCTATTCTAGATCCTTCTATACATCTCTACACTCTTTCATGGCTATATACAAGCCTAATCCACAACCCTCAAGAGTATTCTAGAGAATTCTAGACTACTCCCAATATATACAAGGCTCCAAACCATTCTAGATACTCCTAGAGTTATCTAGATGGTTCTACACTTCACTAATACATTCTAGATTATTCTAACTTCTTCTAGAATAGTCTAGTAGTATCCATACCAATCTATAATATTCTAGATCATTCCGCATGACTCTAGAATAGCCTGGAAGACTCCACATCCTTCTGGAAGCTTCCGTCATCTTCAAGACCTCTCTCCAGTGTTCTGGAGACTTCCGTATTCGCTTACGCCAAAGTGTATCACGAATGTGCTCCAGCCTAGCACATCTTGTTGCCATCTTTTGCATGAGAGGCATACCCCCATGCCTCCTAGTGCGATCCTTGTCTTGGTGCCTTGCATATCTCTTGGAGTAATCCCTCCACTCCACTCTATGCTTGAACACAATGCTTCTACAACAAGTATCGGTCTTCTTTGTCATGTTGACACGCCACCACCATGGCCATTCTTTGCCACCATCCTGGATGACAAGATTAAGCCTTTGCACTAAGACTTTCCACCTTATGTCATGGCTATCACAGACGCGCCATGACCTCATCTCCTCTTTGCACATATGACGCCCCGGTCGTGCATATCCCTTGTGAACTATCGGCCATGTTCCATCGCATCTTCGTATCCTCCATGCCCTCCATGGTCTTCCACACAGACGTTGTGACCAAGCCACGATCCCGTAGTGCCCACATAGGGATCTTGCTCCATGATGCACGATCCGCTTTACGCTCTCCTTGCGTATGCCTGTATTGAGTATTAAGCCATTGTTGTCACAAGGGCTCCCACACCCAAGTCTTCGCCACCTTTGAAGCCTTATTTCTTCGTAATATGGCTTATCATGCCATATGCATGCGAGTTGATGGTCACGGACGCGCCACAAACTGTAAGCCCGTGACATTCTCCCACACCCGATATTGCGACGCCCTCGTCGCAACGCAGCATCGAGTCGCAAGACACATGGTACCTTTGTCTTTATCCACTTGTGCATGTTGGTTTGTTTTTCCTCACCTTTGCTTCCTCCCAAGTCGTCATCTTGGTGGTTTGCAATATTTGTATCCACCAAGTCTTGTATGTAGCCATCAATTGGATCTTGCCTCCAATAATCCAGTGATGTTTGATGATCTCCATTTTTGCCTGTTAGTCTCACCAACCACATGTTTAGTGAGTCTTTGGAAACCCATCTAAGTTGTTCTCCTCTTGGGATCCCAACTTCACTTGATACGGACTCCGCATCCTCTTTTGGCTTAATCGTAAGCCAATCTTCAACAAGAGCTTTGCCCCTTTGGCAAATCGCGTCCACCGCTTGCTCCATGTTGAGTGTTGATCCTGGTGCCTTTGTGCGAGCCTTGCCTCCACGGCTCTTGGATGTCTCCGCCTCAGTTTTCTCACCATCGGACTCATCAACTGGTTCCTTTGGATCAGCCTCGCCCCCTTGGCGCTCGGACCCCTTGTCCTTGATTAGCTGCACCTGGGCTCCCATGAGTTGTCCCTCCTTGTGAGATTCGCCCCCTTGGCGCTCGAGGTCTTCATCCAAGCGTTGCTCCACATGATATAGGCCCAAGTTTTCCACCACGGAAGTGTTGCCCCCTTGGCAACCAAACTCTTCATCTTGCATATGCTCGATGTCAAGTTCTTCAAAAGAAGTCATCACCTGACTTTCCAATTCTTCCTCATCAGCAACATGAGCCAATTTCTCTTGGCTCTCGGACTCGACATACTCGGTCATCACATCATCCTTGGTGTCGTAGTCCGTGTACTCTTCAGCTTCCAAAGATGCTTGTCTTCTTGGATAGCTTCGCGTCGTATGATCCCCGTTGCACCATATGCACCTTGGTTTAGGAGCATTCACCACTGGGCAATCCGCTAGACCATGGTTCCCCTTGCATGCGAAGCAGCGTTTTGGCACCATCGATCTTGATCCAACATCATCCTCATCTCGAAGGGATGATAGCCTACACCGTGTAGTCTTGTGTTGTCCCATAAGTTCCATTTTATGATTATACTTTGCGTACCTTGGATCATATTTCCGCCGGAACTCCATCTTGAATTCATCCCAATCCTTATCCTGATTAGGATTAAGACTCATCCACCAGTTGTACGCATCCCAAGTGAGGTAAACCGACGCAATTCTAGCGCGTATGTTTCCTTTTATCTCCTTCGCTTGGAAGTACCGCTCCATATCCGCAAGAAAGAGATCCACCTCCACACTCATCCCGAGTCCAATGAACTCCTTTGGCTTGGGAACTTCATCTTCAAAATCATCATAAGGTGTCTCCTTGTCATAGTGTGATTCTAATTCTCCAAGCTCATCATCCATTTCTTCCAACTCGGTTGGGAAGCCCTCTTCCCAACTCAACCGTTCATTGCTGGAATGCGCATCCAGCATCTCCATGGGAAGTCCATCCTCATGTTCCACCAGATCTTTTGCCGAGGGTTTGGTCCATACGACCTCACCCACCATGCCTGAGGCCCCTGCCCCTGCAATCATGCGATTCCACCAATCCACCGCCACGTGCTTCTCAACTTCCTTCATTCTCTTTTTCTCCTTGGCCGCCTTGCCACGCTCATCAACAATGCGAGAGTTGTTGATCCCTTTCAAAGCCATCTACTCTTGATCTTCACGAACCACGCACTTGAGTCAACCTGAGTCAACCCCGGTCAACCCGCCTCTGATACCAACTGTCACGGACTCGTCCCCTCGACAATGTCGCGCGCGGCCTTAGCTCCTCTTGCCACCCCTTGCGGCTAGCTAAGTCAGCCTTACTCCAAGAGAACGGTGGTGGAAACGAGAACGAGAACAAGAACACAAGAGCACAAGTGCACAAGAGAAGAAGTAAGCAAGAGAACTCAAATGCTTGTTCCAAACTTGGATTAAAGAGCCGTTCGCTCTTTAATTAAAGAGCTAAGAGCCTTAGGCTCTTTAATTAATTTTTTTTTTAATATTTTTTTTTATAAATACCCCTCTCCCCATTCTCTCTCTCTATTTCTCTCTCCACTTTTCTCTCCCTCTCTCTATTTCTCTCTCTCTCTCTTTTGAATTCACTTTAATTTAAATGACATCTTCTTCATTAATGCCGGTGTTCTCCTCCGCATCTGTCAATCATGAGATAGTGAAGCACCGTCACAAAGCGGCAATATGAGAGAACTTTGATAAAGTGCGAGTTGATGGAACACATACTTTAAGGCGACAAACAATAACATCCACTACACACCGCATTCTTTAAACATAATTATTACAAATATTCTTTTACATATATTCCTTCTCCTCCCCCTTGGTGAAAAAAAGGTGATGGCTCCACATCATCTTCGTCATTGCTGCTAGAGGAATAAAGTTTTGGACGGGCATTTCTTTGGATCATGGATGGTTACGATCTTTCAAGTCGGTAGTCAAAGTTTTCATACTATACTAGAGATCTCTTCAATAATTAGCTGAATAATTTAAATTTGGGCAGCGCAAAATAAGCTATTAAATTGTATTTTTTGTCAACTCAATTTAATTTTATTTTATTTTAAGTGTAATTTTCATTTTATTTTATGTAAAGTTATTTAATTTTTTTAAATGTATTGTAAATAATTTTGTAATTTGTAATGTTGTTTAATTTTTAATAAAAATCAAATATTATTTCATTTTGACTTTTTATCATTTTGAGTTTTATTTAATTTTATTTTGTAACTTGCATGATCATTATTTTTAAATCACAAAAAATTTTAATTTAATTTATATAATTATAATTATATATTTTATTTTTAAAATTTATTTATTTTAATAAAAAGACCGGTCTGGGACCGGTCCTCCGGTCCCAACCGGTCCTCCTCCAGAGGAGAAAAACCGGTCCTGGACCGGGACCGGTTTGAACGGGACTGGTCCGGGATCGGTCGGCCAAAAGACCAGTCTTTTAAAAGACCGGTCCCAGACTGGACTGCCGGTTCTTTTGTTTAGGATTACTCATAATGAAGAAATAATTAATAATTAAAGAAGAAAAACTTTACTGTACAACCCCGATATTCCCCGGGAGATGAGCAGAAATGGAGAGGTCAACAGGCGAGAGAAGTAACAAGGAGGGCGAGCCAGAGACCATCAAAGGGCCCGCTCGCAGGAGGCAGGCGAGCAAGCCTCTTAGCAGCCGCTCGCATGAGACAAGCGAGTCGGTTTCCTGGTGGATGCTCGCAGGAAGCGGGCGAGCTGTGCCCTCGTCGTCGGCTCGCAAGAAGCCATGCGAGGCAGGCTCGCGAGAGGAAGCCCCGAGTGCAGCTCGCCCAACCAGGGTCCAGGTATGTTTTTACCCAAAGGCCCCTGGTGGTCTGCAGTTAGCCCCTCCAAACAGCGGAGTTTGGCTGTTGGCAGACCATTTTGGGCTGCGTATAGTAAGAGTGTAAGACGGGATTCCGCTATTGGCAGACTAGACTTAAAGAACTATAAATAGGCCTTGAAGGGCACCTTTGGAGAGGATTCCACTCAGAGCATTCTGAACTTCCTTCTCCCTAGGTTTCCTTGGTGTAGCTCTCTAGCTCTCCAAGGTGCCCAGTCTCAGTTTTGGCTTGGGAGGGGAAGCGCTCAAAGATCTTTTGGGTTTGTGGTGGGATCTCCTCGCTGTGACTAAGGTATAAGTCTAGTTCCAAATCTCCAGTCCGCTCCTTCCGAGGGATCAGTAAGGGCTAGCTGCCCCTCGACTTGTTGAGGGCCCGAGCTTCACAAGAGACCAAGAAATTGGTTTCAACATTTTGGTGCGGTGTGCGTGGAGTGTGGCTGGTCCAAGAAAGTTCCAAGGAAGGGACATGGCAGGAGATGAGGAACAGGGCGAGGAGTTTTGCGGGTCACCCCCGGTGGTGACTCCAAGGATGTTCTCGGACTTCAGGAGGGAAGTCATCGACACCCTCGGGTTCGTCGTCACAGCGTTGCGAAGCGAGTTCGCGACCCCGGCACCTCAGGCATTCCCTCCTCCAGCAGCGGCTGGCGAGAATGTCCCGGGAGGAAGGACTGGAAAGGAAGTGGCCAGGGGGCCAGTGCAAGACCTGGAGGGGCGAGTGTTGTTTGACAGCCCGTCGAACGAGGTCCTGGCGAGCTCGGTGCCGGCGAGCACGGTGCAGGCGAGCACGGGGCAGGCGAGCGGGCACATGCGAGCGTGGTTCTGGAAAGCGCGGCGCCCGTAAGTGCGATTCCGGCAAGTGTGGCTCTCGCGAGCATGATCCCAACAAGCTCAAGCCTGGCGAGGGAGCTCGGGGGGGGGGGGGGGGGGGGGGGGGAGCAGGAAAGGATGTGAAAGTGCACAGTTAACCTCACTAGAATTCTCTAGAGGGGGGGGTGAATAGAGATTTAAAAATACTTTGTGCAATTATATATATATATATGTGTGTAATAATCACAGAATTAAGTTTTCCACACACCAACAAGAATTAAGCAAGTAAAGAAGGAAAATAGCAAGAAGAAAATCACAGCACAACACAAAGAAATATAGTGGTTCCCCAAACTTTGGGTAGTCAACTCTTCTACCCCCTTGGTAGGAATTCACTATCTTGCACTGCGTCTTTTGATAAGGAGACTCTTAGAACCAGTACAACTGAATTTTTTGAAGAGAGATTCTAAAAACTCTTTTACACAATTGAAGTTGAAGTAAGAATGATAAGAAGAATTAGAAGAAACAATTAAAACAAGAAAGAATCTTCTTCCTAGCAAGAAGATTAGAAGCACAAGAATAGTGAATGTAATCTCTCTTCTATAGTGAGAAGGAGATTGTAAGCTTTTCTCTCTTTTGTGAGAGCTTTCAGAATTTGCAGCAGAATGGCTTCAGAAGGAGGAGAAGATGAAGACTTTTTTCTTTGCTGCAGAACACTATCTCTTTTCTCAGCTTTCTCACTCTTCACTTGGGAGCTCTTCCTCTTTTTCAAATGTATATGGTGGATCACTAGTTGCTATTCTCTATCGACCTCCTCTTTATTTATAGCTCTGTTTAAAAAAAATATTGCTAAAGGAGAATAATCAATTAGCAGACAGAGAATTAGAAAGAGATAAAAGTTTCCATAATCAATATTTCTGTAGAAGGAAAGAGATCTTTTTGATTTCAAATAATATCCATAATAAACTTAATCAAATTAGCCAAGAATCAAATAGAAGGAAAGTCTGATTCAGAACGGCTATAAAAGAATAATATCATTCCATAAAAATCAGATCTACAGAAAGAAGGAAAGAGATCTGGCGTTTTTTGAATTTCTTGTAGAAATCGACGTGCGTCGATTACTATTCTACGTGAAGGTCGATTTCATCCTGGCTGAGCGTCGAGAGGAGAATAAGGAAGGTGCGTCGACTAAGGTGCGTCGACTTTATTAACTGCGTCGACTAGAAGTCAGAGGTACGTCGACAAAGATTACGTCGAATTCTTCTTAGAGTTACTTCGACTCATTCTGAGAGTGACGTCGACTACATTTCGACGTTGCGTCGAATACTATTCGACGCATATTTACTTAGCCTAATTTTTCTTTCTTAGAATTTATATTCTACTCAATTCTAGGGGTTAAGATAAATCATTTCCCCAACAATCTCCCCCTATTTGTCTTAACCCTATTTAGAGAGAAATTGTATCAACTTTTAATCAACACAGCAAAGCATTTATATAGAGAAGAAATATGCTAAGTAATCAGAAGAAGGGAGAAATCATATAAACAGACTTCATAATAAGTATTTAAGCATAAAAAAAATATAGATTGTATCAATATTGTTCAACACATCATTCAGGAGGGGTAGAAGGAGTTTTTCTTTTCCTAGTGAATACTACTGTTTTTGGAGAGGTGGGTTGCTCCTTCTCAGTAGCAGGCAGTTCACTAAGCTCCCCCTGAGTCACAGCAGGTTGCTCCCCCTGGGATGGAACTTCCTTTGAGCCTTCTACTTCTTCTTCAGTTTCTTTCTCATCTCCAGTTTCAGGTATAACAACATCTGGCTCCCCCTGAGCTTCAGCTTCCTCTTCAGCTTCATTCTCTGCTCTACTTGCCTCCCCTTGCAATAGATCCACTTGTTGTGCAACTTCTCTTGCTATAATCAATACATCTGATATCTGCTCTTTAGTATGTAGCTCTGCTACTACTTCACTCCCAATGGTCTTGAGTAGAGCTAAACTGTCAGATTTTGAAGAATGAGGGGTTTTGTGAGAGGGAGTTTTGTGGCTGGAGAGCTGCTCTTCATCTAACTTCTCCCCCTTCTTGACCTTCTTAGCCAAGGAGGTTAAGAAATACTTGGTGACCCTAGATGAAGAGATAGAGGATTTCAGGCTGTGCACAGAGGCATTGACCCCATCTATTTGGGTTTGCATGTGCATGATGGAGGAGTGAATTTGAGAGCAGTGTCTGATAAGAAAATAAGCGACGACGTAGGAGGCAAGCGCACCTATAACGTGTAGTATATACGATTTAGAAAAATCATATCAAGGTCGTATTTAGTCCTGGGTCCCGTCGAGTATTGTTACTTCGAGCTACGGCTATTGTTTTATCGGATATTAAAAATGATGAGTTTGCATTAATTTGAAAACATAAATGATAACGATAATAATCGCGGGCTTGGTGTGCGTTTAGCAAAAACCAAGAAAAGCGATAGAAAAGACAAAAAAGACGCACTAAATGAAAAACTCACGCACTCTACGGGAATTTAAATGACTGAAATTAAATGACAGAAATTAAAGGAGTGCAATCTCTACCCGAACGGGTAGAGGGGAAGTAAATGCGTGAGCAAGTTCTACCCAAATGGGTAGACGGGAAATAAATGCGTGACAGAAATGAAAGCTAAGCTATTACAAAAAAGGCGCAAAATTTATCCACCTACACACACACACCCTTGCTTGAAATGAAATCTAAGTTAAAGAAAACAAAATCTATACTCATACACACACACACTATATGAAATCAACTAAAATTAAAAGAAAAATACAAATAAGTAAAACTACTCTCATACACACACACACACACTTACAAAAATAAAAAAGGAAAAAAAAAACATGACATGAAAAAGATTACAAAAAAAAAGGAAAAACAAAATAAAAGAAAAAAAGAACAACATGAAGAACACTTAGATGAACAAAAACTTATTTTATTAAGCAAAAATAAACATTACATAACAAAGAGAGAGACAAAGGGAAACTAAGGAGAGAAAATAAAAACATAAACAAAGGTGGAACACAATCCTAAAAAGGATTAGAAATTGTGAACCTTTTTTACAAGGGAGAGGGCCTCTTATTTATAGGCAAGAGGTGGGGGTGCATTTAGTAAAAAAAAGAAAAGCTTGGTGGCTGGACAGATTCTAGAAGGTGGGGTAGCCAAGTTTGAATTGATCACTTGCTGGAATTGGAGAGCTGAAGGAGCAGCTGGAGGCTTCAGGCAGCAGGGCAAGGGCACAGGCAGCAGAGCGGCAGCTGGCACGGGCGCGGGCAGGCGGCAGCGGGTACGGGCAGTTGGGCAGGGGCGCGGGCAGCGGGCAGCGCGGGACAGCAGGGCGCGGGCAGCAGGCAGGCAGGCGGAGCGGGTTTAATCCAGCAAAATGTGCGCTTGCCTGGATTCGAACCCAGGGAGGCTGCGAGATTAGCCAAGTCCAGAACCAATGAGCCAATCATCTCTATCTGAAATATATAGGGCTATATTAAATATATTATGTTAGGTTTAGAATTTATTAAAAGCAAAAAGGGAGGAAAACGGGCGCCACAGTTTAATCCAATTAAATATGACTACGCCAGGACTTGAACCCGGGGCAGCAGCTCGGCAAGCAAAGACAGAACCAATGAGCCAAGCGGCTCCTTCAACATCTATGGAGCAGTAAATATACTTATTATAATTACACATATATTTTTATATATTTTTTTAATTTAATTTACAAAATTATTTATATGATTATATTTAATATATATATATTATGTTATTATTTATTATTATATATATTATTATATATTATATACTTATTATTATTACATATATACATATATGTATTTATTACATATATACATATATACTATTTATTATTACATATATACATAAATATATATTAAAAATATATCAATATTTATTTATACTTATAATATTTACATATATTTACAAACAAGATAAAACAAGCTATTATTTCAATAATTTACATATTGCATGTACAAAAATACCTAAATTAGGCTAGAAATTATATTAAAAATATGCAATATTTTCTATTCATCAATGTCCATCCAGCATGTCCTGAAATTTTTGGGCTGCTGACTGGATACACTGGGTGATGAGGTTTTCAGTGGATGGAGATGGTTCATGTTGTGTTGGAGGAGGAGGAGACAATGGAGGAGGGGGAGATAATGGTGGAGGTGTATGTGATGAAGGTGGAGAGGGGACTGTATCATTTTGATGAGGTGTATTTGATGGAGGAGGTGGAGGAATAGAGGAGGGTTGAGCAGGTGATTGAGTTGGTATTTGTGAAGGTGTGGATGATGGTGGTATAGAAGAGATGTCTGTATGAGGAGGAGGAGGAGGTGAAGATGGATGAGCAGGAGAGTTTGGAGGAGATGGAGTCCTTTCAGAAATGGCACCAGGCTTGGGGATTTGCCTGGTCCATTTTGAGAAGAGAGCAATGGACATCCTTTTGCCAGGAGGGATGAGAATTCCTTTTGACCTGCATAGGTCAGGGAAGGAGTGGAAGAGGACTTGACTCATAATCCTCATGTAGGCATTCTCTTTGTGAGAATATTTGTAGCCTATCATTTTGAGCAAGCAGCTGCTCCAGTCTACTTTCTTCTTCAGCACAAGGGCCCCTATGAGATTCAGTTGCTGCCTGGGCACTGCATCATGGGCAGAGATCTTACATAGTAATACTTTTCCTACTATGTCTGCCAGTAGCCTATACTCATCAGAAAAATCTATTTTCTTTAGATGGATTGGTCTATCTTTTGAGAACTTCATTGTGATTAGTAAATTCTTGATTTCATCAGGGGTGAGTTCCACAGGTTCATCACCTGATAAAGGAATGGTAAAGGAGATTTATTTAGTTACTCTTTTAGAAAATAACTTGCTTTCCCTATTTGATTTGAACAAGGATAATATTGGAATGTACCTGATGAAAGATCAAAGGTGTTCCTAATGTGTTCAGCAGAGATTGAGACAGGTGTCTCATATATTGTTCCAGTGATTTCTCCTTGTTCAGATATCTGAACATGAGCCATTAGCTCTGTGAGTTCTGTCTCGAGGAGCTTGCATCTTATGGAGATGAGCTTATCTAGGCCAGCTTCAGTGAAGAGAGCTATGATGCTCTTATAGTTTTCGGCGACGGCCTGGAAGGATTCGAGGTCAATATCGAAACCAGAGTTTATCTTGGGAGCCATTTTAGGTCAGTGAGAGAAAGGAAGAGATGGCTGGACTGAGAGGTAAGAAGGATGAAAGATGCAGAGTGCGAGAGGATTTCTAATGGAAGAGTTTATTTAAGTTAGGTGAAACGTCGAAACGAGACACAATTCGAGGCTTATTCGGTACTTTAGTAGATGCGACCGAAAAATTTTTAGTGTTACCGCTCTTTTTCATGAAGTCGACGTTACGTCGAGTGGAATTTGACGTAAGCATCGATAGGGTCTCCTATCGACGTATGCGTCGATTTAAGAAATCGACGTGACTTTTACTTTGTCTGAAGATTCTAGGTTTTTCTTGAGGGATTCTTTCTTCCTAATCCTAAAGTTTTCTAAGTTACCCTGAGACTGTTTTTATGAACAATTTGATTGATTATGCCAATACTGTTTGGCAGTGTGGCCAATTTTATTGCAGATATAACACCTAATTGTCTTTAGATTAAGAGAATTTGAGTTTTGAGAGGGATAGAAGTGTTGATTAGGATAAAAATTTTGATTAGGGTAAAAGCTTTGATTAGGATAGAAATTTTGATTAGGATAAAAGTTTTGATTAGGATAGAAATTATGATCAGTATGAATGGGTCCTGAATGGGGGTTAAGATGGAAAGTTTTTGGAGAATAGACATGTCCTGTAATTATGTTGCTCTGAGTTTTTATGCGTCGATATCTATTCGACGTATGTTGATAGTTGCGTCAATTTATATTCGGCGCTTTCTCCAGATTATGTTGATCTAAAATCGTTGCATGTAAGAAGTTGCGTCGATTGGAAGTCGACGTACTTTTATTCAAGCGTCGAGTTGAGGTCGAAGCATCTGAGAGATTGCGTCGAGTAGAATTCGACGCACTATCATTCATGCGTCAATATGAAGTCGACGCAATTGTGTTTTCACAAATTTTAATTTTCCCTTTTTCTGATTTTATTTCTTTATGAGTTGTTTCTTTTGGCTTAGTTGCCTTCTTAGAAGTAGTTTGAGAGTCTTCATCTGTATAGTATGATGTTTCATCAAAATGGTTTATCTCATTGAGGGAGTCTTCTTCCTTATTTTGTGAGTCTTCTTCTTGGTTTATTGATTTAGTGGATTTAGTGAATTTAACAGGGCTCATCCAAGCAGGTTTGTTGGATGGAATTAGACTAGCTGAGGGATCAGCTCCTAGCCCAAGATTTTTATGTCTTCTTGTTTGTTTTTCTGTGATTTCTTTAAGTGTTTGGCTTCTCATTTTTATTGATTCTTCAAAAGCTTTTGCTTGGGATGCCTTATTCTTAAGGAGCTGGTTTTCTATTTTAGCCCTCTCTATTTCTTTTTCTCTGATGTTAGCCCTTAACTCATAATTTTTAGAACAAGTATCCTCTATATTTCTCTGGTTTTTAATGACATTAATTTGTTCTTTTAGATTCTTAATTTCTTGTTTAGCTTTTAGTTGATCTAAACATAATCCTTTAAAATCATTTTTGAAATCATCACACAGAAAATCTATGTCATCAAAAATGCTTACCTCATCCTTATCCTCAGATTCCTCTATGAGAATAAGGCTATTTTCTTTATCATTTTCAGAAGAGATGCTTCCTTCTGATTCTGTCTCACTCCATGATTTAGCACCATGTTCTTCCTTTGAGCTTTCAAGAGCCATTAAGCATAGGTCTTCTTGCTTAGACTCTTCATTGTCACTTTTGGATGATGCGTTGTCCTCAGAATCTGTTTCACTCCAAGCTTCTGCAATGAAGCCTCTTTCTTTCTTCTTCCCCTTTTTCTTGAGATCTTTCTTTTTCAGATCTTTCTTTTTCTCAGTATTTTCTGGACATTCTGGTGCAATGTGTCCAGTTTTCCTGCAGGAATAACAAATAATTTCTTTAGTAGGAGTTTTATCATACCTTGGTTTTGATTCTCTCCTTCTAGATCCATCTGTCCTGACCCATTTCTTGAATCTTCTGGCCAGGAGGCTGAATAATTCTTCTTCAGTGACAGGGGTCTCTTCTTCTGTTGCTTTCAAAGCAATGTTTCTATCTTTTGAGGAGGTTGGAGTGCTTCCTCTTCTTTCCTTCTCTTCTCTGGTTTTTAGCAGTTGCTCATAGGATTTGAGTTTTCCTAAGAGGGCATCTGTTGAGATTTCCTTTTGTCCTCTTGTATCTCTTATTGCCCATATTCTTGGGTCCCATGAACTTGGGAGACTCATTAACAGTTTGTCATTGATCTCTGTGAGAGAGATCTCTCTATCTAGGCTCCTTAATTGATTGATGATCAGACTGAATCTGTCATACATCTCAGATATGCTTTCTTCATGCTTCTTTTGAAAGTTCTCATATTGGGAGATCAATAGAGCCTTCCTATCTTTTCTTTCATCAACACTTCCTTCTACCATCTTTGTAAGAGCCTCCCAGATTTCTTTGGCTGCAGTCAACAACCTTTTGGAAGATTTTATCTGAGAGGGTTGAGATAAGAATATTCACAGCTTTTGCATCACATGTTCCTGCCTTCTTCTCTTCAATTGTCCACTCAGCCTTTGGGACAAGTGTTTGAGTCACTTCACAACTTGAGTCTCTTCTATAAGGCTTGGGAGGACCTGTCAAAATAACATTAAATAATTCTTCATCAATAGAATTCATATAGATCCTAATTCTTGTTTTCCAAATTGCAAACTTTTCAAGATTGCACATTGGTGGTCTGGTGGAAGCATAATCTTTGCTTTGTGCCATGTGAAAAATAATTTTTAGAAATATATATAAAAGAGGTAGGATCTTTTTGATCAAAGAGTTAACCATTTTAGATCAACCTCGCTCTGATACCAATTGAAAGTGCACAGTTAACCTCACTAGAATTCTCTAGAGGGGGGGGGGGGGGGTGAATAGAGATTTAAAAATACTTTGTGCAATTATATTTATATATATGTGTGTAATAATCACATAATTAAGCTTCCCACACACCAATAAGAATTAAGCAAGTAAAGAAGGAAAATAGCAAGAAGAAAATCACAGCACAACACAAAGAAATATAGTGGTTCCCCAAACTTTGGGTAGTCCACTCTTCTACCCCATTGGTAGGAATTCACTATCTTGCACTGAGTCTTTTGATAAGGAGACTCTTAGAACCAGCCTGAGTCTTTTGATAAGGAGACTCATAGAACCAGTACAACTGAATTTTTTGAAGAGAGATTCTAAAAACTCTTTTACACAATTGAAGTTGAAGTAAGAATGAGAAGAAGAATTAGAAGAAACAATTAAAACAAGAAAGAATCTTCTTCCTAGCAAGAAGATTAGAAGCACAAGAATAGTGAATGTAATCTCTCTTCTATAGTGAGAAGGAGATTGTAAGCTTTTCTCTCTTTTGTGAGAGCTTTCAGAATTTGCAGCAGAATGGCTTCAGAAGGAGGAGAAGATGAAGGCTTTTTCTTTGCTGCAGCACACTATCTCTTTTCTCAGCTTCCTCACTCTTCACTTGGGAGCTCTTCCTCTTTTTCAAATGTATACGGTGGATCACTAGTTGCTATTCTCTGTCGATCTCCTCTTTATTTATAGCTCTGTTTAAAAAAAAATAATGCTAAAGGAGAATAATCAATTAGCAGACAGAGAATTAGAAAGAGATAAGAGTTTCCATAATCAATATTTCTGTAGAAGGAAAGAGATCTTTTTGATTTCAAATAATATCCACAATAAACTTAATCAAATTAGCCAAGAATCAAATAGAAGGAAAGACTGATTCAGAACGGCTATACAAGAATAATATCATTCCATAAAAATCAGATCTACAGAAAGTAGGAAAGAGATCTGGTGTAACATCCCCAATCCTACTAGACCCCTAGTATGTGAATGGTGAGCTCAAAGGGTGGGATGAGGGGCCTTAAGGATCCTTTAGGATGAGAATTTTGCTAAGTGCACACCTAAAGTCCCAATCAAATAGGACCCAAGCTACTAAGGAGGGCCAATTGGACACCAATTTCCCCAAAATGAGACCACCCTTAGTCCCCTAAACCTTAAGGAAGGGTGATGGGGTGAACATCACCCCTTAGTGGGGCTCAATTCCATAGGATTAGCCCAAAATCACCTTAGGTGAACATGGACCAAACCAATCAATTAAGTGGCAATTGACCCCCAAGTGGCCAAATTGACTTCCCCATTATACACCTAGCACTAAAAGAGACCTATTAGACCCAAATGCCCCATCATGAGGTGACCCATCCTCCTCAATTGGGCCAAAGTGTGACAAGGGGCAAAATGGTCAAATCCACCATCTTGTAACCAATTGGCCATAGAATGACCAAACTGATCTCACACCTATATTCTAAATATAATTTTGAACATAAAGGTCCCAAAAGCCCTATCATGGGGTATCCAATTGCCCTTAATTGGGCCAATGCCCTAATTAGGGCACTTTTAGGCAAAAACCCAAATCAATCAATTGAGAGCCAATTAGCCTTCCAATGATCAAATTGACCCTCCCCTACTCTCTAAACATGAGTAGGGACTCTTTGGACCCAAAAGCCCCCATCATAGGATGGTCAACCCTCTCCAATTTGGTCAAAATCCAAATTAGGGCAAAAAGGTCAACTCAACCAAAATGTGGTCGATTTGCACTCAAACCTTAAAATTGACTCCACATATAGTCTCTAAACATCATTAGGGATCTAAGAGACCCAAAAGCCCCATCATGGAAGGGTCAATTCACCTCAATTTGGCCAAAGTCCCAAGGAAGGGCATTTTGGGTAATTTCATACCTTTGGATCAAATTGGGCCAAATAGGGCCCCACCATGGGCCAAGCCCTATTAGGTGGTGACATGGGACGCATGACCTACATGGGGGACCAGTCAACCCAAATGGTCATGTCAAAGTCAACTCAATTGGGCTTAAACCCAACTTGAGAGGCCTAACCCTTTTTCCCCATTATAATGACCTAAGTCCTAAGTTAACTAATTAAAATGAACTTATAAGGGCCTGGTGGAGTGTGGCTAAGATGGATTGGGCTAACCCAAGCTAACCCAAGAGGGCTTTGGGCTAAAGGAGGGGACAAAAAGTGAAAAGTTAAAGCAAAAGCCTTCCCCTCTCCCTCTCTCTCCTCCCAATCAGCCTCGGGCTCTTCCCTGAAGGGAGATGAGTGCTGAGGAGGAGCTGGAAAGCTGGTGAAGGCAGCCATGTTGGCTGAGGTGGCAATCCCGTGACCTCTAGCTTCAAATCTTCCAAGGCCGGCCTTCTCTCCCTATTTAAACCCCTCCACGAGCTTCAGAAGCTCCTTTACAGTCGGAGAGGAGCTTTGGTTCGATGAATTCTGTAGAGGATTGCTAGCTGACGAGAGCTCACCGGAGATGGAGAAGGAGATGGCAAACTGCCGAAATACTCGCCGCCCAGCTTGTTTCCAGGTTCGCTTCTCCCCCCTCTGACTGTGCTAGCATCTAGGACTGTTAGGAGTCGAGTTCGAGCTCAAGTGAGCCGAGTTCATTTCGGATTTTTCCCGTTATTCGCCATTTGGGCTTCTTGGTAGAACCGCCGAAAACCTCCTCCTCCGGCGACCAATCCACCGCCAATCGATCGGCACCACCTCAACGGAGGTGGTGGTGGCGGTGGCTGGCCAGGGAGATGGAAGCATGGCCGGGAATTCCAGTTTGAAGCGGCTCCAGGGCGGGCTTATCTGGACCATTGGCTCGAGGAAGACGATGAAGGAGCGCCGCCCGATCTGCGTTAAGATTCGTGCGCGATCAGCGCCTTAAGTAATATATCCTTGGTGTGCTGTTAGCCAGTTTCTGTAGCATTTTTGTAGCTTAATTTTAAGGCCCTTAGAGGCCATAAATCAAAAAATTCCCTGAGATAACTTTTGTAGATCCGGAAGTCTACTTTCATTTGAACCTTAGATCAAATCATTTGGAGTTGATTTGACACCTGTAGAGCCATTTTCTGAGGCTGGTACAAAATAATTTCTACCACTAAAACAACCATAACTCTCATTTGGCTTGGAGTTTAGGGCTGAAATTTTAAACACTATTGTAACTATCCCTGACCTACATTTTGCCCAAAAATCAGAATTTTTGGGGCACACTTTGCTATAGTTTTTGTCCAAAAATTGAAAATTAAATTTATGATAATTAGGTGGCCAAACCCCCTTGTGGGGCCCCCAAATTAGGGTGGGGTGAAGTTTAGGCTAAGTCCACACACTGTTAAAAATATTGGGTCCATTGGACCACTCTTTGTGGGTGAACCCTCTTTGGAGTGAGGATGGCTTAAGGGTTTGTGTGTGTTGGGCCAGGAAATTGATTTAACTTAAGGAGCCAAATTGAGTCCCTTAATTGCCAAATCATGAAAATGGTGTGAGACACACTATTGTAGCCCTAAATGTCTAGTTTCATTAGAAACTACGATTTTGGCATTTGGAGGTCTGTAGACCCCAGAGGAGCCTTTTTCCGAGGGCTTCTCCTAGGTGGGGTCAGCCCACTAAAACCTTAATATATTTTGAATGGCTGGGCCTATGGGGTTGAAATTTTGGCCACATCAGTGCCCACCCTAGACCTACCCTGTGCCCAAATATTTGTATGTTTAGGGCACTCTTTGTTATAGTTTTGATCATAACTTATAAAATTGGCCTAAGAATAATTAGTGGGTGTAATCACCCCTAATGGCCCCAAATTTTTGGTGGCATGTAGATATGTATATGAGTAGCCCCTGTTTCAAATTTGAGGACAATTGGAGTTCATCTTAATGGTGAACCCCCAAGGGATATTTTGATGTCCTAGGTTTGAAAACCACTTAGCCTTGGTGGCTTGTGGATTTTGGAGCTTAGCCTTAAGGGCTTATCCAAATCCAGTGGTAATGGGGCATAGGGATTGTGTAGGGTCTTTCTCATCATCAATGTGTGATTGGAGCAATGGAGACCAAAAACCCTAGCCCATACCTCTAAAATTACTTAATTGCCCTTTTGGGCCTTAATGAAGCAACTAGGACCTAAACACATATCTAGACAACCAAACTTCATCCCTAGTTGGAGAATAGTGTTATAGGGCTAGGATAATTATCATGAGATTTTTACTATTTAATTAGTATTTATTTTGATTTTTGGAGAAATTGCTTAATTGATGGATCAAGTCAAATCAAGAACTTGGGGTTATCTTCATCTTACCAAATTGAACATTAATGTCAATTGAAGTATTAGTACCCTCTGGATTTAATCTTATGATCCTTGATGATTTTTCCATGCCTCTTTGGTTGAATTTACACATATGTCACTTTTGAAAATAAATTAATATTAAATGGCATTTGTCCTCGAAAAAATTCTAAAATTTAGGCCAGACAGTGACATTCATATTCTAAAGCATTGAAATCATTTGGGGTGCCATTTACTTAGGAACTTATCCATTTTATGATTTTTGTGAAAAACCTAGGTTTTGGGAATTTAATTATGATGTATAGTAAAACCATACATAAGGCCCCCAAACTCTATAGGAAGGTTACTTATGGTGATATGTGGTATATGAAATTTTACTTGGAACACTTATAGTGGAAAAGGTTGTATTCATAAGGAAATTACCATTTATGCCCTTTGGATGACTTATACAAATACTTGAGCAAAATCACCTTGAAACTCTATGAAATTTTTATATGAGGATCAAATCAATGACAATAACTTATGGGGATTTTTCTGGATTTTACAATGCAATTTTGATATTTATTTAATTAATTGGGTGATTTTGGATTTATATTCAATTATTTGATTCAGGGGCAAAACAGTAATTATGAACCTACATCCTTGGTGGTTATGCATTTAAATTCAGCATACATACATGATAATTATTTGGTAGGCATTGGACCAAAATTTAGAGTACTCCATGAACAATTTAGGTGTGTCACAATATTCAAGAAAAATAATTAAATATTAAACTAAGTTGGAAAATTATGAAAATTGAACCATGTTCTATTTAGGTCAGTAGGAACCTTGGATAAAATTTTTGGAACCATAGGACCCGTGGTTAGGGTTTTCCCTTTGGGAAGGTGGATTACCCTTAGGTGGTCTGCGTTTAGCAAAACTGGATTTTTGTAATCTGACCCTCTAGACCCATGGGACTTGGAAGATGACAGAGGTGTAGTGATAAGGAGCTCATGATTAATATGTCTACCCATGAGGGGTCACCACTTGAGGGATTCAGGTCAAGTTTAAGTCAGGAGAGAGAGGGAAAGCTGCACTTGGCCCAATTGGGCCAAGAAGGTCTAGTGTCCAAATTCACTATCTATTTAAGAGCAATATAAAGAAGGAGCAATAAATCACCAACCAATTAAGTATCTGGTAAAAGGGAGTTTGGGATTCATCCCATCGTGTTCCCTAGTACCGATGAGAACCCTTCACCGGGTGTACCTCGGGAAGTCTAAGATTAACCCTAAATTGCAATAACAATTAAAGTAGGCAAGAGTAGCCATAGTAGGGTAAGATTGAATTTATGTATCTCCTCCCAGTTGCAGGAGTGGCAGGATTGTGGTGCCCGGTTAGACGAGCGGGAACCTCGAGGGGATGATTATCCCGGTAACGTTCTCAGAAATGTGGCAGGTCTTCGGTAATAGGCAGGTCGTCACTCCGACCGCGGTACGTTGACTTAGCGGGTGTGTAGGGGTCTAAGGGGCCAGCTTGGCTGCGTGTCGGGATGACAGTTCCCCGAAGACACCTCTCACTTGGCTCACAGTCTGGTGGACTCCATCAAAGAGTACGCAGAGCTCCGCGGTTGTTTAGCGTCGATGCGTACGTGTGGTCTAGGCCTGGTAGAGTGTATACCCGCCTAGGAGTGGACAGCCCGGTCCGCTACCACCGTGTGTCACAGCGGTTGGTACCCGAGAGGTTGGCTTCCTCTCAAATAGAGGGAACTACAAAGGTCTGTGTGCACAGAGTCGTGTGTGTGAGTTCATTGCTTAATCATTCATAGCATAAGCATAGCATACGCACTTGCAGATCCTCATCATATAAATTAGTATAGGCTCTTTTATATGATGAGTTATCATTCCTGGAAATCCTAACTTATAAGTTTGTATGGGCATTCATATAAGTTACGGTACGAGATTGATTACTTGTCGCTACTGTTCTTACTGCTTTGCTTTACTTGCTTTACTTACTGTTTACTTACTGCTGTACACCTTTATTATACTCCTGCTTATACTCCTGCTTATACATGATTAGATTAGCCCCATTTACACTTGTGTAGCTTAGAATTTGTGTATATACTAGTTTACTTTCCCTGTCACCTGCTTGTTCCTTGCTCGTCACCCGCTTATTCCTCCCGCGCGGTACCTAGGAGTCGCAGGAGGAGGAGGAGGGGACCTAGCGAGCTCGGTCATTTTTGACTGACGGTTTGCATTGGGGCCGAAAAACAATCTAGGATTCCGAGAAGACAGATCTATCGCACGCACCGCAGGAGATGAGGGCAGGACCTGAGCAGCCAGCGACGCAGCGGGTAGCGGCCACGAGACATCAGGTGGATTACATTTTGAGTGTTAGTGATGAGTGATGTTGAGATAGCTTCCGCATGTAGAGAGGATGTGAGATGTGAGAGATTTGTTTCATGATGTACCGGGCTTAAGCCTTTCATTTATGTACTCTCTATTTTCATGCTCGGACTTATATATATATCATTTTGATTAGCTTTCTATATATATTGGAATGTGATTTGTGGACTCCTTTTGTTAGTTTGTACTCACTCTTGTACTCACTTTTACTATTGCTCGCACTATAATCGTAGCCGGCAGGGTCGACGTTGCGTGGTGTAGCCCAACCCGTGTGTTGGACGTCACCGCAATGCGTCGGTTCTGGGCATAAGGTCCGCTTGTCCCCGGGAGCGGGGAAGGGATCTTACATCTGGCGTGTTTTTGAATTTCTTATAGAAATCGACGTGCGTCGATTACTATTCGACATGAACGTCGATTTCATCCTGGCTGAGCGTCGAGAGGAGAATAAGGAAGGTGCGTCGACTAAGGTGCATCGACTTTATTAACTGCGTCGACTATAAGTCAGAGGTACGTCGACAAAGATTACGTCGAATTCTTCTTAGAGTTACTTCGACTCATTCTGAGAGAAACGTCGACTACATTTTGACGTTGCGTCGAATACTATTCGACGCATATTTACTTAGCCTAATTTTTTATTCTTAGAATTTATATTCTACTCAATTCTAGGGGTTAAGATAAATCATTTCCCCAACAAGATGGTAGGTGAGGGGAGCACCTTTTGCGAGCTGGTGCTTTCCGCACCCGTTCCGGAAGGGTTCAGGGAATGGGACAGGGTCTATTACCATGGCAGGGACGACCCTGTCCAGCACCTGCAGTCATTCGAGGACTCGGTTTCTATCAGTACGATGTCGGATGCCTTTAAGTGTCGGCTTTTCGCCATCATGAAAGAGAAGGTCAGGGACTGGTTCCATCAACTCCCTGTGAGGTCGATCTATGCATTTGAAGACTTGCATCGGAGATTCTTGTTGCGATTCTCGACTTCGAAGAAGAGGAAGAAGGACACCGAGTCCCTCTTCAAGATTAATTAAGCAAAAGCCCCGAGAATCGTTGGCTCACTATGCGGATCGATTTCAGGAGGAGGTACTGCTCACCCAGGAGATGCCTGGGTTTTCCCTCCAGCTCGCCTTCATGGTTGGGATGAGGGAAAGTTTCTTCAATATGGGATTGAAAAGGAAGGCCCCTGTCTCCTACGAGGAGTTGATGGAGAGGGTGGCGGAAGAAGTCGAAGGGGAGGAGGCCAATCTGGAGCTCACCAGGAGGCTAGCAAAGCTCAGTGAGCCGGAGGTCAGGCAGAAGGAGGTGCGTAGAAGAGAAGAGCCTAGGGCCCCGGAGGTGGGGTGGAGGAAGCAAGGCGGAGGAATGCAAGGTCAAGGGAGAGGTTATGCCCCGGGAGGGGGTAATTTCCACGGGGGTCAGGGAAGACCCCATCAGTTGGGATGGAGGCAGGGTCCGAGGCAGATGCCTCCCCCGCCTCAGCATGCGATGGAAATAGGTAGAGGAAGAGGAGGAAGAGCAAGGGGTGGAGCAGCGGCAGCAGTTCGAAGGAGGAACAGGGGGGTGGAAGTCGAGAGGGGAGAAGTGACATTGCCATATTGTGACTTCCATGACGAGGAAGATCACACGACGACCACTTGCCCGGAGTTCTTGGAGATGAAGAGGGCCAAAGCGTCAGCGCCGCGGCAGCAGCAGCAGGTAAGGATTGAGGAGGTCCTGCCTTGGGAGGATGAGGAGGAAAGGTGCGAGGATAGGGTTGATTTGGGGACCCGAGGAGGGATCAGAGTGATCCACGAGGGTGTAGGGGTTAAGGCAACCCACAAGGCGAGCCTCCATACCATCTACCACCGGAGCGTGGTTTCGACATCCAAAACCCCACCCCGGTAGAAAAAATTACGTTCTCTCAGAGGGACATGCCGGGTCATGAAGACCCTTTCTGCGATGCGTTGGTCATACAGACCGCCATTGAGAACTTCACGGTGTCCCGGATTCTCGTGGACAACGAGAGCTCAGTCAACGTCATCTTCAAGAAGGCGTTCGTTGAGATGAAGGTAGAGACCAAGAGGATGTTGGCCTCGGATGGCCCTTGTTCGGGTTCTCTGGGGAGAGGAAGGAGGTAGAAGGGGGAGTGGGACTCCATGTGGTCCTTGGGGGGGGGGGGGGGGGGGAGTTTCGGAATTGCCGCTTTGTCATAGTGGACGCCCCCAACAGCTATAGTGCCATCTTAGGACGCCCGCTTATCAGTGCTTTTCGCTGCGTCCCCTCCACCTTCCACCAATGTCTCAAGTTCAACTTGGGAGGAGTTCAGGTTCGGGTAAGAGGAGACCCAAAGGTAGCGAGGCAGTGCTACGTGACGGCAGTGAACACCATCTCCTGGATAGCCGAAGCAGAGGAATGTGATCGGGAGATGGGGGAGCCGGAGGGTCTCGGAGAGGAAGCAGAGGAGGAAAGAAGGGGAGAAGGAAAGTCCCAGAGGGGAGAGGCAGAGGAGCAGATGGAGGAAGAAGTGGAAGAGAAGGAAAAGGAAGGGGGTCAAGCCCGGGAAAGAAGGGCAGAAGAACTAATGGCGATCAGAGAAGAAGGAAGGGAGGAGGAGACCGCAGCGTTCACTAGCGGCGAGGGTAAGGAAGGCGATTGGGGAGAGCAGTCCCGGCTGGAGGCCGTAGATGAAGTTGTGGAGCTCGAGGTCACCACCCGGGCTGGGGTGGTGGAGAAGGTCCGAATCAGCGGATAGCTCGGCCTGGAGGAGCAGGAGAAAATCATAGCCTGCGTGCAGAAGAACGTGGACGTCTTCGCTTGGAGCGCAACGGAGATGCCCGGGATCGATGCGGACGTGGCATGCCACCGTCTCCACCTTGATGCTGTCTCTCGACCGATCCGCCAAAAGAAGAGAGCCATCGCCAACAAGCTGGAAGGCACCATCAGGGAGGAGGTGGGCAAGCTCCTCCGAGCAAGTTTTTATCAGAGATCCAGTGCCCAGGCTAGGTCTCCAATGTAGTCATGGTGAAAAAGTGGGAGGTAAGTGGCGAATGTGTGTTGATTTCTCACTACTTAATAAATCATGCCCCAAGGATTGCTACCCCTTGCCTAGAATCGACGTGCTGGTTGATTCAGCCGTCGGTTTCTTTATAATGTCTTTTTTAGATGCATTTTCAGGTTATCATCAAATCTGCATGCCCCCCCCCCCCCCCCCCCCCCCCCGACGTCAAGGATGTTTCCTTCATCACGGGGGATGGGTGCTATTGTTATAAGATGATGCCCTTTGGGCTCAATGCATGGGCCACTTACCAACGAATGATGGACAGGGTCTTCCGAGAGCAGAAAGGAAGAAATCTGGAGATCTATGTTGACGATCTCATGATAAAGAGCCGAGATCTCGAGTCCCACCTCCAAGACCTCGAAGAGACCTTTGGGACCTTGGGGAAGTATAAGATGAAGCTCAACCCCCTGAAATGTGTCTTCGGGGCTAGCCGGGGAAAATTCCTAGGTCACTTGCTCACCCCAGTAGGGGTAGAGCCTAACCCAGATAAAGTTAAAGCAATCATGGAGTTGGGGTCACCAAGAAACTCGAAGGAGGTTCAGAGCCTCACGGGAAAATTGACCGGGCTCAGTAGGTTCCTCTCTAAGGCGGGTGAGAAGTGTGCGCCCTTCTTCAAGGTGCTAAGGGGAAACAAACAGTTTGAATGGACCTCAGAGTGTGAGGAAGCTTTCCAAGCTTTAAAAGAGCAACTCACCCAGACTCCTCTACTCCAGGCGCCAAGACAAGGAGAGGATCTATCCCTATACTTGGGGGTAGGATCCGAGGCAGTAAGTACAGTGTTGGTCCAGGAAGAAGGGAGAAGGAAGTTTCCAATCTACTACATCAGCCGAGTGTTGAGGAAGGCGGAGCTCCGATACCCCATTTTAGAAAAGTTGGCCTTCGCATTGGTGGTGTCGGCCCGGAAGCTCCGGCCTTATTTCCAAGCGCATTCAATCAAAATGGTGACCGACCACTCGCTTCATAAAGTCATGGAGGGGGTGGAGAACTCGGGGAGGCTGGCAAAATGGTCCGTGGAGCTGAGTGAGTTCGACATCACGTTTGTGCCTAGGCTGTCCATCAAGGTACAAGCAGTGGCGGACTTCATGGCGGACTACGCAACCGAATTGGGGGAGCATGAATCACCTCCCCCGGTGGCATGGAAGATATTGGTGGATGGTGCGTCGGGGAAGCACTCCAATGGGGGAGGAATCATCCTAATAATCCCCCAAGGGGCTAAGATCGAGCAAGCCTTAAGCATCCATTTTCCAATCACCAACAACCAGGATGAGTACGAGGTAGTGATAGCGAGCCTGCAGCTGGCCTGGGAGCTGGGAGTACAAGATGTGGAGGTCTCAATGGACTCTATGGTGGTGGCATGCCAAGTCAGGGGGGAATTCGAAGCAAAGGAGCCGACCCTCCAACGCTACCTGGAGAAGGTCAAGGGGGTCTTTGGACAGTTTCACACTTTCTCCATCAAGCATGTGCCAAGGGAGGAGAGAACCCAGGTGGACCTCTTAGCCAGGTTTGTCCCTCGAGCTGGGGGGACAGTATTGGAACTCTTCCGACCTTCCATCGAGGAAGAGGAGCTGATGGAGGTAGATCAGCGAGCATCATGGATGGACCCCTTCATCGCCTTACTGACATCCGGGAAGTTCCTTGAAGGGGACGTGGATAAACAATGCTTCAGGTATAAGTCAACTTATTATTCCTTGCATGCAGGGGGACTATACAGGAAAATGCTCTCGGGGCTCCTATCCCATTGTGTATCAGAGGTGGAGGTCCCGAAAGTCCTAGAAGAAATCCACTCGGGGGAATGTGGCAGTCACTCCGGGAGCCGAACCTTGGAAGGTAGAGTGTTGAGGCAAGGCTACTTTTGGCCTACCCTCAGCAAGGTTGCAGTGGAGTTCGCAAGGAAATGTTCAAAGTGTCAGCTGTTCGCTCCTCTCCAGCTCTTGCCGGCTCAAAAACTCCGAACCATCACAGCTCCTTGGCCCTTTGCTATATGGGGTTTGGACCTGTGTGGGGTGAGATAATTTGCAGGCACGGGCTCCCACTGGCCATAGTGACGGACAATGGGCCACAATTTTCCAGCGAAGAGTTTGTCAATATTTGCACCCAACTCGGCATAGACCTTAGGTTCACATCGGTCCACCACCCAAGGAGTAATGGTCAGGTGGAGGCAGCGAACAAGATAATTGTCAACCTACTCAGGAAGAAAGTGGAGAATCTCAAGGGCAAATGGGTAGAGCAGCTACCCTCGCTCCTTTGGGCCTTGAGGACTACTCCAAATACCGCCACTAGAGAGACTTCGTTCAAACTCTCTCATGGGTCCGAGGCCATCCTCCTGATAGAGTTCAAGGTGAAAACCCCCAGGGAGGTCGCCGCGGGCGAAGGGGATGAAGAGTGGCTAGTGGAAAATGACGCAGAACAAAGGCTATCCTTTGACCTAGTAGAAGAGCTTCGAGACCTCGCTACTGTTCGGCAGGAGGAAATCAAGAGGCGGATGGCCAGGTACTTTGATCAACATATCAGAGTAAAACAGTTCGAGAGAGGAGACTTGGTCCTAAAGAAGGTAGATGCGGCAGGGAGAGGGGCCACTGTAGGTAAGCTTGAGCCCAACCAAGAGGGGCCTTACATTGTAAGCAAAGTGCTCAAGTCGGGAGGGTACCACCTCCAGAATGTGGAAGGGGTACCTCTCGGCCGAGCCAGGAGTGGAGATGATTTGAAGCGATTCTATCCTTAAATTTTTTGTAACTGACTTGTTGTATGTTTCATTCTCCATACATAGTGTTGGGTCCAGCGTTCCTTCACTTGACCCGTAGCGCCTTTCCGTTTATATAAAGATCAGTTGCGCCTTCACCAAATAGTCCGGGCTTTTGGTGCAGTTGGTTGCGCTGGGTCCTCTCAATTGGTATCAATGCAGGTTGCGGGTTCGAGACCGGGGGGGGGGGCGCTGATAATTCCTGAAATTTCTCAACCTGGGGTCAGGCGGCCGCAGCTATGTGTCAAGCCACCTCTGAGCCATGTGGTGCGCCACCTCTGAGCCATGTGGAGCACCTCTGAGCTTGCGGGTCGTGCTGGACGCTGGGGGGGGGGATTGTTGGGTCCAGCATTCCTTCACTTGACCCGTAGCGCCTTTCCTTTGATATAAAGATCAGTTGCGCCTTCACCAAACAGTCTGGGCTTTTGGTGCAGTTGGTTGCGCTGGGTCCTCTCACATAGATTTTTGAAGTTGTTTTTGAGTGGGAATCTTCAAGTATTGGTGCTGGATTGCCCCAGATTGATTCCGCTGCCGGGCTCTCATAGACGGTGGGTCAGGTTGATCTCTGGAGAGACTGGCAAGGTAACAAGTATTGGTGCTGGATTGCCCCAGATCGATTCCGCTGCCGGGCTCTCATAGACGGTGGGTCAGGTTGATCTCTGGAGAGGCTGGCAAGGTAACAAGTATTTGTGCTGGAATGCCCTATATCGATTCTGCTGCCGGGCTCTCATAGACGGTGGGTCAGGTTGATCTCTGGAGAGGCTGGCAAGGTAACAAGTATTGGTGCTGGATTGCCCAGATCGATTCCGCTGTCGGGCTCTCATAGACGGTGGGTCAGGTTGATCTCTGAAGAGGCTGGCAAGGTAACAAGTATTGGTGCTGGATTGCCTCAGATCGATTCTGCTGTCGGGCTCTCATAGTCGGTGGGTCAGGTTGATCTCTAGAGAGGCTATCAAGGTAACAAGTGTTGGATCGGTAGGCGCCCTTAGAGGGGGGGGGGGTGAATAAGGGTTTTTACAACTTAAGCTATATTTTGATTTTCTTTGAAATAATGCGTGAATAAGAAAGTGAGAAATCAAACAAAGCAATTAAAATAAAGTGAAGACATGTTTTATTGATATGAAATAAGGTGTTACAAAAGTTGATTTCTACAACGCTAGAAATCGGTGGCAAATAATAGTAAGCTCTTTTTTTTCTATCCCCACTCGCATCCCCACGAACTGGTGGCCCTAGCCTATCCTTCCCCTGATTCGGCCTCAAGCCGCTCTAGCAAATCCAACCCCAGATATGGCCTTGAGCACCCCCTAGACCTAACCTAGATCTAGTTGCCAACACGAGGCAAGTTTCTGCCCTAAGTCCTACCCAGACCTAGTCGCCAACACGAGGCGAAATCTCTAACAGTTTACAAGAAATATGAAATAATAATAATAAGAACTCACTCTTGAAGAACTTCTGAAGTTGGAGACGAAGATCCGCTGTAGAATAAACGTTGAAGAAGCGGACGACATTTGGATCCGGCGTGAAGAGATTCTCCTTCAGAAATCCGCAGAGCTTTGGTAGGACATCAAGTTTCGGCCAAATCAGCCTCTGGAATTCTAGTACTCAATCTCTATCTCTGATCCTCTCATGAAACGAGAGAAGAGGGGTCCTATTTATAGCCTCAGTGCTAGCGCCTGAGTTAGCGCTACCGCCGGTGCTATCCCAGATTAGGCATTATTCTGCGTGGGGGAATCTTCAATCCATGGAAACATTTCTCTCTTGCCTTCTGTGCTCCGCGCTACAGCCTGCGCTATCCGCTACCGCCAGGCGCTAGCTCCTTCTATATGTTCTCCAAAATTGCGCTGATCATCGCTAGCGCCGGGCGCTAGTGGGCATGTTGGATTTGATGGCTCAAATTTGGGGGCAACCTTCTTATGTCATCCTTGAGTCTTATGGACTTTGTTTCCTGCACACTTAAACACACAAGATCAAATACACATCGGATTTATTATTCTCAAACCTAGGAGATGCGGAAGACCATGTTCCAACAAACTCCCCCTTTTGATAATAACAAATCCATTAATGATAAATCAGAGCATTAAAATATATAAGCATGATAGACTACTTATGTGTGTGAGAGAGTGATGACTTAGGATAAATATTGATTGTAGAATTTTAGAATTTCTCCCCCTAAATACATGCTCCCCCTAAGTGAATGCCCCCCTAATATGTAAGCTATCATTTTTAATTAAACAAGGTAGTTTGTCATTTTGATAGCGGATTTTATTTATCATGGAAGATCTCCCCCTTTTGTTATTAGCAAATGTGGGTAAGGAAGCAAAACACATAAAAGTTTTGATAAAGGCATGATCGAGCTTTGAGAGAGAGAAGAAAATGATAAGGAGTTTTTAGAATAAGTTTCATAGAAATAGATCAGAGTTTTTAGCATAAGTATTGTTATAGAAATAAGTCAGAGTTTTTTGTTTTTTTTTTAAAACAAAAATGAGAAGACATTTATCATGCAAGTCTATCATTTAAAATATTTGAGTTTGAAAACTTGAGATAAGCATGAAAAGAACACAAGGTAAACGTAATGTAGCGGAAGACTTATAAAAATACAACAAACATCTTTTGGTAAGACACAAGGTTTTTGAACCAATTTTCCTTTGAAAGGATTATTATGAAGTAACCAAGCATGGAAGAGATGTATGAAAGAGAGACTACTACAATGTTATTCTAATTCATAAAGTCAAAAACACACCAAACATTGTAGAAAACATGCTAGGTTATCTAGTGCATTTTTGATATAAAGAGTATGATAGAATTAGCATTAGGATCCAATACTCATGAGAAGAAGTGTTATGGAAGATAATGATGTCCACAAAGTGTATTTTAAAAAGAGTAAACAAATGTTATAATAAAAAATACAAGACAAATGTAGAGTAAAGTGCACAATAAAACACAAATATGATTACTTCCACACACTTTTTATGCACAAAAAATGTACAACTACCAAGGTGCTTTGCACACACAATGCTCATTAAGACTTATCGGGGTGCAAAGTAGTGCTTGGGGGATAACACACTTTATTTTTCAATATTGATTTTTTGTGATCCGGTGTACTTAAGAATAAGTGGTATTTTTTAAGAAATGAAGGTTTGCACAAGACACTTTACTAATCTTTCCAAGGTGCTCAACCTCACAACACTTATTAAGACTTATCAGGAGGTTCAAGTAGTGCTTGGTGGAGTTAACTTTGTCACTTTATTTCAATTTTTTTGTTTTGTACAAAGTTCTCCGATTACACTTGCTTTGCAAACCAAATGAATTTTGAAAGTACAACCACTTTTCTTTATATTTAATAGTACAAATAAATGTAGTGTATGTAAGATTCTTGTGCAAGTTTAATTTATTGTACAAGTACAATGCATAAGCAAGCATCTTTATATTAAAAACATAAGTAGACTTAGCCGAAAAGTGAGTGAATAAATATCATTATCAACCATAAGACATTTACTCATACTTAGAGGCATGCTAAGCTAGGTTTACACTACTTTTACAATAGAATTGATTCACATATTAGTAGATATATCAAAACATGATAAGAATAATGTTCAAAAAGTAGTTTGACAAGATAAATTGTAACAATGTAGAGGTTCTAAATGATAGATTAAATCATGCTTGATGTTCACAATAAAGTCCATACAGTTTTTTTTGATAATTTTGATGTTTTATATTTTTGTATTTGATTTTGCATTTATAAATAGAAGTTAAGCAAATGAACAAAAATAATTTTTGTAATTTGGTTTTTGTAATTTTGCATTTGGATTTTTCAAAAATGAAATAAAGTCAAAAGTGCAAAAATAAATAGTACATATAGATTAATATATTTTTAAGAAATTTTCACAATTTTAAAAATACAGAAAAACTGATAGGTGCGCTAGCGCGGGAAATAGTACACGATTTTTGATGATTTTGAAATTTTTAATTGTTGATCTTGATTAAGTGTCCCAATAGTAGTTTCATGCAGAAATTTCAGAATTTTAGGAGATGTTTTAGATGGTTAAACACTGCATAATTGCGTTTTCGAATATGATTTAACTCGAAAGATCTAGGACACCTAACTCAAGTCGTAATAATCGAAATCTTGCATCGGGAAGAGGTTTAGTAAATATGTCAGCGAGTTGAGAGTCTGTACCAATGAAGCTTACTTTTACATGCTCTTTCTTAATGTGATCCCTAATGAAATGATGACGCACATCTATGTGTTTGGATCTAGAGTAGTGTACCGTGTTATTTGTAAGGTCTATGACACTTTTGTTGTCACATTTAAGGTCAATTTTTTTGAGATGAAATCCAAAAAGCTCTAGAGTTTGGCTCATCCATAACGCTTGTGCAAAACAACTTCCAAGTGCAATGTATTCGGCCTCCGTGGTGGAGAGTGCGACCGAAGATTGTTTCCTACTAGACCAAGCGACTAATGACGGTCCTAAAAAGTGACAAGTACCGCTAGTGCTTTTTCGATCTAGTGAACAGCCGACATAATCCAAATCGGAATAGCCGTGAAGTGTAAATGAGTCATTGTGTGGGTACCATAATCCTAATTTAGATGACCCTAATATATAACGAAAAATACGTTTTACCGCTTTTAAATGAGATTCTTTTGGATTGGTTTGAAAGCGAGCACATAGACATACGACAAACATTATATCTGGTCTAGATGCACTTAAGTAAAGAAGAGATCATATCATTCCTCTACAAAAAGTTTGATCAATGGAAATTCCAGATTCATCTTTTCCTAGTTTTAAAGAAGCACTCATAGGAGTAGAAGCGTGTTTAAGATTTTCAAAACCAAATCGTTTAAGCATATCGTGAACATATTTTGTTTGGCAAATAAAGATACCATCATTTCGTTGAGAGATTTGAAAACCAAAAAAATATGATAGTTCTCCTACAAGCCTCATTTCAAATTCATTTTTCATTACTAAGACTGCTTCATTACACAACTTTTCATTAGTGGCTCCAAAAATTATATCATCAACATATATTTGTAAGATAATTAAATCATTATTATTATCCTTAATGAAGAGTGTGTTGTCAGCACTTCCCATAACATAACCGCGCTTTAACAAAAACGATGTAAGTTTATCATACCATGCACGGGGCGCTTGTTTTAAACCATAAAGTGCTTTTTCTAATTTGTAAACATGATTTGGAAATTTTTCATTTATAAAATCGGGGGGTTGTTCTGCATAAACTTCTTCTTTTATAAACCCGTTTAGGAAAGCACTTTTAACATCCATTTGAAATAATTTTATTCTTCTAAAACTCGTAAATGCAAAAAATATTCATATAGATTTTAAGCGAGCAACGGGTGCAAAAGTTTCTTCAAAATCTACCCCCTCGATTTGAGAAAAACCTTAAGCAACTAAGCGTGCTTTATTTCTTATAATCCTAGATTCACCTTCTAATTTATTTTTAAAGATCCATTTTACGCCAATTACAGGATGATTAAATGGTCTATCAACTAGATTCCAAACTTTATTTCTTTCAAATTGATCTAACTCTTCATTCATAGCCAAAAATCAAAATTCATCATTTAAAGCGGTGGAAATGTTTTTAGGTTCGATATTGGAGACAAAGCAAATATTTGAAAATATTTCATGAAGAGAAAATCGAGTTCTTACCCCAGTAGAAGGTTCCCCAATGACTAGCTCTTTTGGATGATTTTTTGAGAAGTTCAAGACGCTTGGGGGCACATATATATCTTCCTTGGCCTTCCCCCCCTCCTCTTCTTTGGAAGGTTCCTCTTCGTCATGCTCCAAAGATGGCAAAGGTTCATCATTTGCACCTGTAGGAAGTCTTTCTGCACATGGGATAAATTCATCAAATTTAACATTAATAGAGTCTTCAACCTTACTCGATCTTTTGTTAAAAATTCTATAGGCTTTACTGGTTGAAGAGTATCCAAGAAATATTCGTTCATCACATTTTTCATCAAATTTTCCTAAAGAATCTTTTGTGTTAAGAATAAAATATTTACAACCAAATACTTTAAAATATGATACGTTAGGTTTCTTTTGATAATATAGTTCATACGGTGTGAGATTTAGAGATGAGCGAAGCATAACTCTATTCATTACATAGCATGATGTGCTTACGGCTTCAGCCCAAAAAGTCTTAGGTAATTTATATTCAGATAACATAGTGCGTATAGTTCTTGGATTGTCCTATTCTTTCTTTCTACAACACCGTTTTGTTGAGGTGTCCGTGGGGCGGAGAATTCATGCTTAATACCTAACATTTCACAAGAAGATTTAAAATTTTCATTTTTAAATTCTCCTCCATGATCTGAGCTAATGCATTTTATTTTTAAATCTAGTTCATTTTGAATACGGGTACATAATTTTGAGAATTCACAAAATGCATCAGATTTTGAAGAGAGAAATAGAGTCCAACAATATCTTGAGAAATCATCTATTAGAACGAAAGTATATATTCTACCACCAAGACTTGCAGTGCTAACGGGACCAAAGAGATTCATATGAATTAGTTGCAATGGTGTAGAAGTAGATTTTTTTTTTGCTTTTGAAAGATGATTTTGTAAATTTTCCTTTTTGGCATGGCGAACATAGTGAAGATAAATTTCCATTCAATTTAGGCAATCCTCTAATCAATTCCTTTTTTGCTAGTTTTAAAATGAGCTTTGTACTAGCGTGACCTAAACGTCTATGCCATAGTTCTAATTCATCCTTTTTTGGTTATAAAACATTTTATAGAAGATTTTGAAAGATCATGAAATGAAACTATGTAAATATTGTGAAATCTAGGTGAAGTTAGTAACACATCTTTTGTTTTAGGATTAAATATTTTGCAAAGATTAGTGGATGATTCAAATAATACATCTAATCCTTTATTACATAGTTGGCTTATAGATATTAAGTTATGTCTTGATCCTTTAACATAAAGAACATTTGAGATAAGAAAGGATTCGTTACCCACTGTACCTACTCTCATGATCCTTCCTTTACCGTTATCACCAAACGTTACAATCCCTCCTTTCTTCTTTTCTAGGCTAAGAAATTTTTCTTTGTTCCTCGTCATGTTCTTGGAGCAGCCTGAGTCCAAGTACCACACGTCCTCCATTTCCTTAGCCTTCCTGCAAATATAGAAAGAAGATGAGAGTAAAGATTCAGATACCCAAGAGGTACCACCCATAGAGTAAGTGGATTTCTTAGGTACCCAGATTTATTTTAACGATCATTGTTTTATATTCCTACAATAGCTAGACGTGTGTCCAAACTTAAGACAATTTGTACACAAAATAAAGGGGGTTGAGACCCTTTTCAGAATTTCTACATTGCTCTTGCTGGATGATGTTTGAATTTTAGAAAAAAACATGAGATTTTTTTAACTATTGAGCTACCGCCGGCGTTAGTGGCTAGCGCCGGGCGGTAGGGCTCACTTTGATATCTGAGCCCAAATTTTCTAGAACCATGACATTGGTTTTCCAAAATCATATCCAGGGATTTTTGACCTATTTCAAATTTTTTTATGGCCATATCGAGATCATGATTTTGTTTTTTAAGAGATGTATTTTCTTATACAATCATAACACATTTATTTTCAAAGCCCTTTTTGTTATTTTCAATTTGTGAGAGAGGTTTTTAGTTTTCTCTCTAAGTCCCCCTTTTCTTTTGTAATATTTTTGATTTGTGAGAGGGCCTTAAAAAGAGAAACTTCAAGTTCTTTTGCCTTACATAAAGAGTGCTCACACTCTTGGCATGAAACCTTTCTCTTTTCAAGGGAAATCAATTTTTTGTGAGCTTATGATTTTCTTTGATAATAGATTCATTTTCACGATTTAAAATAATATTATCCTTTATACTTTGATCATAGGATTTGCAAGTTTGAACAAATTCATCATAGAGTTCTTCGAAGGTGGGAGGAGTTACCTCAGTGTCGCTAAGAACACTGGTGTCGTCATCGTTGCTTTTTACCATTAAGCATAAGTTTGCTTCCTCCCCGCTGCTTGACTCAGACTCGTTTGAATCTTCAGAGGAAGAATCATCCCAAGTTGAGGCTTTCAATACTTTCTTTTTCTCCTTTGCTTTGTATTGTTCTTTGTGCTCCTTTTGATACTTCGGGCACTGGATCTGAATGTGCCCAGTCTTTCTGCAGTGGTAGCACTCCGGTGGTGGTGTTTCTTCTTCATCTTTGCTTCCTTTTCCTTTCTTTGATGAAGAGGAAGATCCTTTTAGTCGAGCATCATTTTGGAAGTATTTCCGGAAGGTGTTCCTTCTCTCCGGATTCCTAATGAACTTCCTGAAGTTCTTCACCAGGAGACCTTCTTCATCTTCATCATCATCTTCGATGCTCTCCTTCTTTGATTTTAGTGCCAGCGCCTTTTTCTTTGGCTCTTTGCTGTATTCATCGTGTTGAATCTGGAGTTCTACCTCATGGGTTTTGAGATTCCCAATAAGGTTCTCGATCTGGAGCGTTCTTAGGTTGTGCGACTCCGAGATGGTTGTAACCTTTGGATTGAACCTTAGAGGTAAAGAGCGAAGAATTTTCCTCACCAAGTCCCCGTCTGAGTAGATCTTTCCAAGTGCCTTTGAAGCGTTGACGATCTTGGTGAAGCGAGTGTGCATCAAGTTGATGTCCTCTTCGGTATCCATCCTGAATTTTTCATATTCAGATTCCAGTTGGAATAGCTTTGCATCTTTCACCTGCGATGTACCTTCATGAGTAACTTCCAATTGATTCCAAATATCATAAGCAGTTATGCATGTAGAAATTCTATTAAACTCAGTTCTATTTAAGGCGCAATATAAAGCGTTCATCGCCTTAGCATTATTTTTGCACCTTAGTTTATCGTTATCATCCCATTTATCTTTAGGTTTTAGTAATTTCTCCTCTCCCACTACAATTGTAGGAGGAGAGTACCGAACTTCTACCATGTTCCATACTTCCACATCCATAGTCATAAGAAAACACATCATTCGATTTTTCCAGTAGTTGAAATCTGATCCAGAAAAAAGAGGTGGTCAACTAACACCCTGACCCTCCGGAAAAGCGAGATCATGAGACGCCATTATTCCCGGTTGTTAAGCCGATTGGAATAAAACCCCTATGATATCACTTGTTGGATCGGTAGGCGCCCTTAGAGGGGGGGGGGGGGGGGGTGAATAAGCGTTTTTACAACTTAAATTATATTTTGATTTTCTTTGAAATAATGCGTGAATATGAAAGTGAGAAATCAAAAAAAGTAATTAAAATAAAGTGAAGATATGTTTTATTGATATGAAATAAGGTGTTACAAAAGTTAATTTCTATAACGCTAGAAATTAGTGGCGAATAATAGTAAGCTCTTTTTGTTTTCTATCCCGACTCACATCCCCACGAACCGGTGGCCCTAGCCTATCCTTCCCTGGATTCGGCCTCAAGCCGCTCTAGCCAATCCAACCCCGGATATGGCCTTGAGCACCCCCTAGACCTAACCTGGATCTAGTTGCCAACACGAGGCGAGTTTCTGCCCTAAGTCCTACCCAGACCTAGTCGCCAACACGAGGCGAAATCTCTAACGGTTTACAAGAAATATGAAATGATAATAATAAAAACTCCCTCTTGAAGAACTTCTGAAGTTGGAGACGAAGATCCGCTGTAGAATAAGCGTTGAAGAAGCGGACGTCGTTTGGATTCGGCGTGAAGAGATTCTCCTTCAGAAATTCGCAGATCTTTGGTAGGACATCAAGTTTCGGCCAAATCAGCCTCTGGAATTCTAGCACTCAATCTCTATCTCTGATCCTCTCATGAAACGAGAGAAGAGGGGTCCTATTTATAGCCTCAGCGCTAGCGCTTGCGCTAGCTCTACCACCGGCGCTATCCCGGATTAGGCATTATTCTACGCGGGGGAGTCTTCAATCCATGGAAACATTTCTCTCTTGCCTTCTGTTCTCCGCGCTACCGCCTGCGCTATCCGCTACCGCCAAGCGCTAGCTCCTTTTATAGTGCTAAGAAATTGCGCTGATCATCGCTAGCGCCGGGCGCTAGGTGCTACCGCCGGCGCTAGTGGGCATGTTGGATTTGATGGCTCAAATTTGGGGGAAACCTTCTTATGTCATCCTTGGATCATATGGACTTTGTTTCCTGCACACTTAAACACATAAGATCAAATACACATCGGATTTGTTATTCTCAAACCTAGGAGATACGGAAGATCATGTTCCAACAACAAGTATTGGTGCTGAATTGCCCCGGATGATTCCGCTGTCGGGATCTCGCTAGCCGGTGGGTCAGGTCGATCTCGCGGAGAAGCTGGCAAGTAGGTTATCCCTGATAAGAGGCTTGGTTCGCAAAAATCTCAAGGCCCAGGGTAGGCAAGCCTGGAGGCTCGCTCGGGTGGAAGAAAAAGACACGACGTATGAAAAGTGCCTAAGTCCAAGGGTAAAAGCGGGGCGACTGAGCATGGTGGTCGCAAAGCTCATCGAGCCAGACCCAGGCTCGCAAATGTACTTATAAGTTTTGATGGCATATGTAAAAGCAGCGAACCAAGAAGGGTCCGTCGGCGCGGCAGCCAAAAAGAAGCCTTGGGAGCTCGTGAAAAGCGAGCGCGAGCGAGGCAGTGTAACGTTGAGCCCGTTCGCAAGTTTCCCTATGGGGCGAGCCGGAGGAGCGAAGCAGGCCCGACTCCACCTCGGCCAGAAAAACTAGGCGGGTCTATCTAATGAAACCTCTTAGCAAAAGAAAGTTCAGAAATAAGGGACTTGTTAAGATATAGAGTTGCGCGAGCATGAATAAAAGTGCGAATGCGAGTAAGAAATAAAAAGAGAAATTACATTTGAAAGATAGACAATATTTCTTTGTCATTGCTCAAAAGATGTTTACAGTTAACGGCGAACTCGCCAGTTAAAACAAAAGCTTTACACTTGGAAAAATTAAAGCATCAAAGCTGCCCGCCGAAGAATTCTTCAGTCGCTCCCACGATCTTCCACCTCAGAGATCGGCGCGAACAGGTCAGGGACGACGTCCTCAGCGGTGAACTCCATCGCATCGGGGACGATCAGGCCCGCCCCTTTTAGGGTGTCGAAGACGAGTTCGGCGAACCCCATCGAGTTCTTGCGGGCTGCCTCCTTTTCATCTCGCGACTTGCCTCGAGTCCCGGCTCGCGGAGGAGGCGGGGGAAGCACCGCTAGGGTCAGCTCGCGAACCTGTGCCTTGAGATAAGTATTCTCCATCTCCAGGTCGGTGATCCTCGCGGCTTATTTACTCGCGGACTCAGCATCTTGCAGAAGGGAAGTTAGGGAAGGCGAAACGTAGCGAGATGGGAAAATACCTTTTGTAGACATTACTTACCAGACCGCCTTGGAGGCTGGTGAGGAGGCCCTCAGACAAGTCCCCCTTTCCCGTAAGCTCTGTCACCTCCTCCGTGGCCTTCTGGAGCTCACTGTCGAGCTCCTTAGCTTCCTTGTCAGAGGTCAGATATCTGCGACCCACCATATGGGTAATCTCCATCGCCCGGAATTGGGCCCGCATAGCCTCATACACGAGCCCTCTGGGTTTGAAGGCCCAGAAGAGGGAGGCGTCCTCACGGCCATAGAACCCGAAAGCGAGGGAGAACACCTCACCCCCAACTTTATCACTCTCTACCTAGGAGGGGAGGAGCGAGGAGCAAACAGCCTTATTCTGCTCGGGGTCCCACGCGAGCACCGGCTCGCCGACGGCGTCCAGGAGCTTTGCGCCGAGCCCGAAATTCTTGTGGCTCGTTGGCTTGGGCTTGTCTGCGGCGCCACCTGGCTCGCCACTCTCATCGGCGGGCTTCAGGTTCGCTGACGGGGAGAGGGGGATCTATGGCTCGGACAGATCCACAATATGCTTCCCCTTAGATGCGGTGAGGGGGGGGGGGGGGGGGGGGGGGCTTTCTTGGTCTTCTTCGCCAATCCCTGCGGGGCGAGCCGCTTTGAGGAGTGGGACGCTTCTTTCCTGATGAAGAGCTCGGGTGGTCACGGCACGCCTCGGCGGCCACGCTCGCGAGCGATCCAGTGGTGAGGGTTAGGGAAGGCGCATGCGGGGGGTTGAGCGGAAGATCGCGCTCTCCTGCAAAGATATTATAAGTGTTAGCTAACAAGAAAGAAAGGGAAAGGGGAGGTTTGCGAGTGCGAGTCAGACCTTCTCCCTGAAGGACGGGCATCAGCGAGTCCACCCTCTCCCGGAGGAAGGCGACCTCGAAGTTTTTCCCATGCAGGTATTAGTATAATCTGGCGTCGTCGCCCCCCCAGCGAGGAGGGAGGGCGGTAGGTGGCCTCATCCCACTGGATGGGAGAATAGGAGGAGTTGACGAACGGACCCTTCACTAGGACATACTTCTGCGTCCAATAGTGAGTCTTGTTCACCGTTTCGCAGATGGTGACATGGTGGCTCGCGAAGTGAGTCGTTCCATCCTTGTATGCGCAGAAAGAGAATACCTTGCAAAAGACGAGCAGACTAAACTCGATCCTCTCCGCCCGCAGATAGCTGGCGAAAGCGACCACAAAGGCGATCGCGATCGGCGTCAGCTGGCTCAGAAGAACGCCAAAGTACTTGAGTACCTAGAAGAATCGGCAAGGGTTAGGGTACTCTTCGCGAGGCGAGCCAAGAATATTATGGCCAAGAAAAAATACATACCTTGCGCACTTCAGGCCAGAGCGGGAGTCGCAGTCCATTCTCAAAATGAGCGATAGGCATGGCGTGCTCATCGGGAAAGGGATTGTTGATGGTGTCTCGTTCGGTAGGGCGGCAAGCCACAAATTCAGAATGGATATACTTGTCCACCGTGGCAAGATATTCCTCCGGAGTGAGGTTGGCGCAGAAGAAAGGGCCCTCGCGGAAGGCTCCGACGCACTTGGCCCGCCCCTCCGATTCTACATCTACGACCATGATATTGTAAGGATGCGAGTCAGAGAAGTAGCGAGCGTGAGCTAGGATCTGTGAGAGAGCCGGAAGAAGAGAAGAGCGAAGGAAGAGCAGTAAATTCGGTGGTTAGAAAGTAAAAGACGGAGACTATTTATAGAAATGGAAATGGCGGGAAGGATTCGAAGCGCCGGTGCCTGCGAATAGAGGATCCGCGTTGTATTTTCCATCTCCTGAAGCCTTGTCCGCTCCTGGCGAGTTGGCACCCCCCAAAAAATCCCTCCAGCTAGTCACGGGCGAGCCAGACCTGTGCAAAGAAATAGAGCGAGTCGCGAGAGCAAGGCGGCCAAAATATAATTATTAAGAGGAAAGTCTGCAAGGCGCGAACAAAGTTGATATAGCGATGGAAATAATAAAAAACAGAAAAGGCGGGCTCGCAAACGAGTCAAGAGTATTAATGTTACAGATCGCCAAATTGTTAAAAGCCCCCCATAAAGAGGAGGGGAAGGGAAAGCAAACAACAAATTACAAAAAGGAATCCTTTTAGTAGCGAATCCACTTCCAGCGTTCGCGGCCCCGCACACCCGAGCGTGGGGGGACCCCGGGGGGGGGGGGGGGGGGGGGGGGGGGGGGGGGGGGTACTCGCAAAGCGATTGGGCCTCATGATTTAGCAGCCGCGCGTAATCCTCAATCCGCGCGATGTGCACCCAGGGTGAGTTGACCTCGCTGTGGTCGACCGACCGCACCTCTGCAAGGATGCGCGCATTCGCGTCCTCCATCACAGCAAATTTCTCTTCGTATGCGATCCGATCCAGCCGATTTTGTTCGTATATCTACTGCAGCATGGAAGTATATTTCTGAAATATCTCTGTGACCCGCCTCTTAATTTGCTCTGGATTGCCGGGGTCCCCCAGAAAATCTGCGACCTGACCTGTCGAGGGGGGTGGCGACATCTCCACCTCTCCGTGCTCTGACTCAGTGGGTAGGGTCGGAGAATCTCCTGCGAGGTAGAGATCAACGAGGAGGATGGGGAAAAGGCACTCGACAGGGATGGTCTAACCTGGTGGGGGAATAATGGTACCGGGCCGCTGGCGAGAAGTGCCCAGCTGGCCCTTGAAAGCTTCGATGAAGGCAGGGGTAACAACCTTCCCCAGACCGGGGCAGAGCGCGTCTTCGGCAGCGAGTCCGGACTCGGCAAGTAGCGTCCCTCCGGGGCCCCTTTGTCCCAGGAGGCCGAACCCCGGGGTGATGATGGTCTGGTTCGGCGGGGCTGGCGGGTCCGCTCGAGGAGGAATCCGCTCCTCCAGGTTCACGAGAGGAGATACTGCATAAGGAATAAGGGAGACTTAGCGAGTAATGAAAAATGAAGGAAGGCGAAGCAAACCACTCACCTCGCCGTGAAGGCGGGTCCCGCAGATCGGTGACCCTCCCATCTGCGGGAGGAGTGCCAGCCCCGCCAGGGGTGGGAATGCGAGTCTCCGTAATTGTTTTCTCTAGGGTATTCCCTCCCGGGGAAGTGTTCTGCGAGCGAAGAAGCGATGTCAGGTGAGAAAGGTGTTAAAATAACGAATTTGGCAATAATACCTGCGAGGCGAACTCGTCGTGGGGGGATGGAGACAGAGGAGAGGACCCATCCTCGCCAGGCGGGCGCCGGACTGTCTTCGCCGTTTTGGCGAGGGGCGGAGGCGGAGCAGGCTGCGGCGAGGCCCAGGAAGCAAGCGCGGTCGCTTTGGCTTTTTGGGCCGCCTGCGAGGCCTTAAGGCAGGACAACATCTCTTCCTTCATGGGCATCGCTGTACAACACAGATATTCGCCTAGAGGATGGGCAAACAAAAGCGAAGCGACCCCGATGGCTCGCAAGGAGGCGAGCGAGCCAGAGGCCCGCCGAGTGCTCGCAGGGAGGCGAGCGAGCCAGAGGCCCGCCGAGTGCTCGCATGGAGGCGAGCGAGTCCGAAACTCGTCGAAGGGTCGCGAGAAGACTGGCGAGTCAGATTCCTCCCAGAGTTGCCGGGATCGACCAAACTACCTCTTTACCCCTGTTGGCCTGTCATTAGCCAGACCAAACAGCGGAGTTCCGCTGTTAGCAGGCCCAATTGGGGTGCGGATAGTAAAATCAAAAGGCGGGATCCTGCTATTTGCAGGCCGGACCAGAAAATCTATAAATAGGACCGTAAGGGCACCTTTGGAGGGGATCTCACTTCGGCTTCTCTCTCCTTAGGCTTTCTTTGGTTAGCATTTCCAGAGCTCTCCAAGGTGCCCAACTCTCAGCTTTGGCTTGGGAGGGGAAGCGCTTAACGATCTTCCGGGTTAGTGGAGGGACCTCCTCGCTGCGACTAGGGCCTTAGTCGTTTTCTTAGTTTTCCGTCCGTTTTTTCCGAGGGATCAGTAAGGGCTAGCTGCCCCTCATTTCGGTGAGGGCCCCGAGCTCTACAAGAGACCGAGAAGTCAGTTTCAACATTTTGGTGCGGTGAGCGTGGAGCGTGGCTGGTCCAAGAAAGTTCTGAAGAGCAGATATGACGGGAGGCGAGGATCAAGGCGAGGGGTTCAGCGAGCCACCAGAGGTGGTGACACCGAGGATGTTCGCGGACTTCAGGCGGGAGGTGCTCGACACCTTCGGGCTCGCGGTCGCGGAACTGCGGAGCGAGTTCGCGACCCCGGCACCTCAGGCGACCCCTCCCCCAGCAGCGGTTGGCGAGAACGCCCCGGGGGGAAGAGCCGGAAAGGAAGTTGCAGGAAGTTTAGTGCAGGACTTAGAAGGGCGGGTGTTGTTCGCCAGCCCGGCGAGTTTCATGCCGGCGAGCTCCGTGCCGGCAAGCTCTGTGCCGGCGAGCGCGACGCAGGCAAGCCAGCGCCCGGAAGACATGGCGACCGTGGAAGTGGTCCAGCCGAAGGCTGTTCTCGCGAGCGCGGTCCCCACGAGCTCGAGTCTGGCGAGAGAGCTCGGGGGGCGAGCGGAGCGAGAAAGGGTGGTAGAAGGGGAAAGCCCCTTCTGCGAGTTGGTACTTTCAGCACCTGTCCCTGCAGGGTTCAGAGAGTGGGACAGGGTGTACTACAATGGCAGGGATGACCCTGTCCAGCATCTCCAGTCTTTTGAGGACTCGGTCTCCATCAGACCGATGTCGGATGCTTTTAAGTGTCGGCTCTTCGCCGTCACTCTCAAAGAAAAGGCCAGGGACTGGTTCCATCAACTCCCTACAGGGTCAATCTACGCTTTCGAGGATTTGCGCCGGAGCTTTTTGTTGCGATTCTCCACCGCAAAGAAGAGGAAGAAGGACGTCGAGTCCCTCTTCAAAGTGAAGCAAGATCCAAAGGAGTCGTTGGCTCGTTATGCGAATCGGTTCCAAGAGGAAGTGCTGCTCACGCAGGAGATGCCAGGATTCGCACTCCAGCTCGCTTTCACTGTCGGGCTAAGGGAGAGCTTTTTCAAAATGGCTTTGAAAAGAAAAGCCCCCGTCTCCTACGAGGAGTTGATGGAGAGGGTGGCAGAGGAGATTAAGGGCGAGGAGGCCAACCCAGAGCTCACCAGGAGGCTAGCAAAGCTCAGTGAGCCGGAGGTCAGGCATCAAGAGGTAAGGAGAAGGGAAGAGCCCAGGCCCCAGAGGGGGAGTGGAGGCAGCGTGCCGAAGGAATGCAAGGTCACGGAAGAGGTTACGGCCCGGGAAGAGGTTACGACCCGGGAAGGGGTAACTTTTATGGGGGTCAAGGAAGACCCCATCAGCTGGGATGGAGGCAGGGTTCGAGGCCATTGCCTCCCCCGCCTCAGCAAGCTATGGCGATCAGGAGGGGAAGAGGAAGAGGAAGGAGAGAAGAGGCGAGAGAAGAAGCGGGAGCAAGAAGGAGGAGGAATAGGGTGACGGAAGGCGAAGCAGGGGAGGTGGCGTTGCCATATTGTGACTTCCACGATGAAGAAGGTCACGCGACGGCCACCTGCCCAGAGTTCCTGGAAACCAAAAGGGGCTGAGCCCCCGCGCCAAGGCAACAGGTGAGAATTGAGGAGGTCGAGCCTCGAGGGGAGGAGGAAGAAAGGTGTGAAGACAGAGTTGATGTGGGGAGTAGAGGAGGGATCGAGGTGATCCACGGGGGAGTAGGGGTGGAGGCAACCCGCAAGGCTAGCCTCCATACCATCTATCGGCGGAGCGTGGCCTCAACGTCCACTGCTCCACCCCCAGCGGAGAGAATCACTTTCTCACAAAAGGACATGCCAAGCTACAAGGACCCATTCTGCGATGCGTTGGTCATCCAGACCGCCATCGAGAACTTCACCATCTCGCGGATTCTTGTCGACAACGGTAGCTCAGTCAACGTCATCTTCAAGAAGGCATTTGATGAGATGAAGGTGGAATCCAAGAGGGTGTTGGCCTCAGATGGCCCCCTGTTCGGCTTTTCAGGAGAAAGGAAGGAAGTAGAAGGTGGAGTGGGGCTCCATGTGACCCTCGAAGGGCAGTTCCGGAACTGCCGCTTCGTGATAGTAGATGCCCCAAGCAGCTACAACGCCATCTTCGGACGGCCTCTCATCAGCGCGTTTAGATGCGTCCCTTCCACCTTCCACCAATGTCTAAAGTTCAACGTGGGTGGAGTCCAGGTCCGGATCCGAGGAGACCCCAAGATGGCAAGACAGTGCTATGTGACGGCTGTCAACACCATCACCTGGATGGAGGAAGCAGAGGAGTTCGATAAAATGATGGAGGAAGCGGCAGGAGCCGGAGGTGAGAAAAGAGCTGAGGAGAGGACGGAGGGAGAAGAGGTTCATGCCCAGGAAGGGGTCGCTGAGAGGCCCAGGGCAAAAAGAGGAGAAGAAGAGAGGAAAGGAGAGGGTGCCCAGGAAGGAGGGGTGGAAGAGTTGATGATGGTAGGAGGGGCAGAGACGGAGGAAGGAACCCAAGCACTCGCTGACACTGGAGAGGAGAAAAATACTTGGGGAGAGCAATCCAGGCTGGAGGCCGTGGATGAGGTCGTGGAACTTGAAGTCACCACTCGGCTCAGGGTGGTGGAAAAGGTCTGAATCAGCGGAGAGCTCAATCCGAAGGAGCAGGCCGAGATCCTGGCCTGCGTGCAGAAGAATGTGGATGTCTTCGCTTGGAGCGCTGCGGAGATGCCCGGTATCGATGCGGATGTGGCTTGCCACCGCCTCAACCTCGACCCTGGCACCCGCCCCATCCATCAGAAGAGGAGGGACGTAGCGGACAAGCTTGAAGAACCCATCCGAGAGGAGGTGGGTAAACTCATGCATGCAGGTTTTGTATCGGAGATCCAGTATCCAGGCTGGATCTCCAACGTAGTCATGGTAAAAAAGGGAGGAGGTAAGTGGCGCATGTGTATCGACTTTTCGCTTCTTAATAATTCATGCCCGAAAGATTGTTACCCCCTGCCTAGAATCGACGCGCTGGTTGACTCAGCCGTTGGTTTCTCTGTAATGTCTTTTTTAGATGTTTTTTCAGGTTATCATCAAATCTGCATGCATCCCCCGGACATCAAGGATGTTTCCTTCATCACGGGGGATGGATGTTACTGCTATAAGATGATGCCCTTCGGGCTCAAGAATGCAAGCGCTACGTACCAAAGGATGATGGATAGGGTCTTCTGCGAGCAGAAAGGAAGAAATTTAGAAGTTTATGTTGATGACCTCATGGTGAAAAGTCGGGACCTTGAGTCTCACCTCCGAGACCTTGAAGAGACATTCGGGACTCTGCAAAAGTACAAGATGAAACTCAACCCCCTGAAGTGTGTCTTCGGGGCTAGCCGGGGGAAGTTCCTAGGCCACTTACTAACCCCTGTGGGAGTGGAACCTAACCCGGACAAGGTCAAGGAAATAATGGAGTTGGGGTCGCCAAGGAACCCGAAGGAGGTTCAGAGTCTCACAGGGAAGCTGGCCGGACTCAGCAGGTTCCTCTCCAAGGCGGGGGAGAAGTGTGCACCCTTCTTTAAGGCACTAAGGGGCAACAAAAAGTTTGAGTGGACCTCGGAATGCGAGGGAGCTTTCCAAGCCTTGAAAGAACAACTCACCCAAACCCCCTTACTCCAAGGGCCGAGATTGGGAGAAGACTTATCCCTATACCTAGGAGTTGGGTCGGAGGAAGTGAGTGCAGTATTGGTCCGGGAGGAGGGGAGAAAACAATTCCCTATCTACTATGTCAGCCGAGTGCTGAAGAAGGCGGAGCTCCGATATCCAATCTTGGAGAAGTTGGCTTTCGCATTAGTGGTGGCGGCGCGGAGGCTCCGACCCTACTTTCAGGCACACTCCATCAGAGTAGTGACGGACCACCCGCTCAACAAAATCATGGAAGGGGTGGAACACTCGGGAAGATTGGCAAAATGGTCTGTGGAGCTGAGCGAGTTTAATATTACGTTCATTCCCAGGACATCAATCAAGGCCCAAGCGGTGGCGGACTTCATGGCCGACTACACGACCGAGGTGGGTGAACATGAACCACCTCCCCCAGTAGCATGGAGGATGTTGGTGGATGGTGCCTCAGGAAAGCACTCCTATGGGGGGGGGGGGATCATCCTAGTGAGTCCCCAAGGGACAAGAATCGAGCAAGCCCTGAACATCCATTTCCCAATTACCAACAACCAAGCGGAGTACGAAGCAGTGATAGCAGGCCTGCGGTTAGCTCGAGAGCTGGGAGTGCAAGATGTGGAGGTCTCGACGGACTCCATGGTGGTAGCATGCCAAGTCAAGGGAGAGTTCGAGGCAAAGGACCCGACTCTCCTGCGATACTTGGAGAAGGTTAAGGGAGTCATCGGGCAATTCCACACTTTCTCCATCAAACACGTGCCAAGGGAAGAGAGCACTCCCGCGGACCTCCTAGCCAAGTTCGGTCCTTGAGATGGAGGGACGGTTTCAGAACTCTTCCGGCCCTCCATCTTGGAAGGAGAGATGATGGAAGTAGATCAGCAGGTCTCGTGGATGGATCCCTTCATCTCTTTCTTAACATCAGGAAAATTCCCCGAGGGAGACATAGACAGGCGGCGCTTCAGGTATAAGTCAACTTATTACTCTTTGCATGCAGGGGGGCTGTACAGGAAGACTCTCTCCGGACTCCTGGCCCATTGCGTTTCTGAGGAGGAGGTTCCGAGAGTCCTAGAAGAAATTCACTCCGGGGAGTGTGGGAGTCACTCCGGGAGCCAGACTCTGGAAGGAAGGGTGTTGAGGCAAGGCTATTTCTGGCCCACCCTCAGCAAAGATGTTGCCGAGTTTGCAAGGAGGTGTTCGAAGTGCCAACTCTATGCTCCGCTCCAACTCCTCCCCGCTCAGAGGCTCCGAACCATCACTGCTCCCTGGCCCTTCGCCATATGGGGGTTGGACCTAGTTGTCCCTTTTCCTCAAGCTAGCGGCCAAAGAAGGTTCTTGCTGGTCATGATCGATTACTTTTCCAAGTGGGTAGAGGTGAAGGCGCTCGCCAAGGTAACATCTCAAGTTGTAAGAAATTTTGTGTGGGGAGAGATAATTTGTAGGCACGGGCTCCCTCTGGCCATAGTGACAGACAATGGGCCGCAGTTTGCTAGCGAGGAGTTTGTTAGCTTCTGCACCCAACTTGGCATTGACCTCAGGTTCGCATCGGTTCACCATCCGAGGAGCAACGGCCAGGTGGAGGCGGCGAACAAGATAATCGTCAACCTGTTAAAAAAGAAAGTAGAGAACCTCTAGGGGAATTGGGTGGAGCAGCTACCTTCCGTTCTCTGGGCCCTGAGGACTACCCCTAACACCGCCACCGGAGAGACTCCATTCAAACTTTCTCATGGGTCCGAAGCAGTCCTTCCCATAGAATTTGAAGTGAAGACCCCCAGGGTGATCGCCGCAGGTGAAGGGAATGAAGAGTGGCTGGTGGCCAATGGCGAGGAACAAAGGCTAAACTTGGACCTGGTGGAAGAACTCCGGGACCAGGCCACCATCAGGCAGGAGGAAATCAAGCGACGGATGGCCCAATATTTTGACAAGCACATCCGAGTGAAGCACTTCCAGAAAGGAGATCTGGTCTTGAAAAAGGTCGACGCAGCCGGAAGAGGAGCCGCAGTAGGTAAGCTCGACCCCAATTGGGAGGGTCCATACATTGTAAGCGAAGTGCTCAAGACAGGGGGGTATTACCTCCGAGATGTGGAAGGGGTACCCCTCGGTCGAGCAAGAAGCGGAGACGATTTGAAACGATTCTATCCTTAAAAATTTTATTATGATGTTAGTGGAATACTTCGTCTCACTTGATAGATGTAGCTACTATGCAAAGGCTGGCAAGGTGATAAGTATTGGTGCTGGAATGCCCCAGATCGATTCCGCTCCCGGGCTCTCACTAGACGGGGGGTTCAGGTTAATCTCTGGAGAGGCTGGCAAGGTGATAAGGATTGGTGCTGGAATGCCCCAGATCGATTCCGCTCCCGGGCTCTCACTAGACGGGGGGTTGAGGTTGATCTCTGGAGAGGCTGGCAAGGTGATAAAGATTTGTGCTTGAATGCCCCAGATCGATTCCGCTCCCGGGCTCTCACTAGACGGGGGGTTCAGGTTGATCTCTGGAGAGGCTGGCAAGGTGATAAGGATTGGTGCTGGAATGCCCCAGATCGATTCCGCCCTCGGGCTCTCACTAGACGGGGGGTTCAGGTTGATCTCTGGAGAGGCTGTCAAGGTGACAAGTATTGGTGCTGGAATGCCCCAGATCGATTCCGCTCCCGGGCTCTCACTAGACGGTGGGTTCAGGTTGATCTCTGGAGAGGCTGGCAAGATGATAAAGATTGGTGCTGGAATGCCCCAGATCGATTCCGCTCCCGGGCTCTCACTAGACGGGGGGTTTAGGTTGATCTCTGGAGAGGTTGGCAAGGTGATAAGGATTGGTGCTGGAATGCCCCAGATCGATTCCGCTCCTGGGCTCTCACTAGACGGGGGGTTCAGGTTGATCTCTGGAGAGGCTGGCAAAGTCACAAGAGGGTTGGGCAGGTAAATAAGATACTCATAACAGGAGATTTGGCTCGCAAGCGACCCCGAGGCCCGGGCGAGGCGAGACCGAAGGTCCGCCCACACGCGAGAGTCATCCACGGCAGGGCATCAGAGCCGGCGGCTCGCAAGGTCACTCGCGAACGATAGCAAGGCGAATAAGGAGGGTGAGCCGGGAGGAGTCCGTTCTCGCGGTGACCCGCGGATAGCGAAGGGGGCTCGCGAGAGACGAGGACGAACGAGGCAGACTAATGCAGACCCCTCCCGTAAGGCTCTCCAGTGAGGAACACCCCGAACAGAGATAAGGTCCTACAACCTGAGACCTAACAGCGCCACAGAAGAAAGGTAGGCGAGAGCGACCTGGACACAACGCAACGAGGAAAAGCTGCCAATAAAAGAGAGGCGAGCACGAACGCCGAACGAAGATCTACAGACACTAACATAAGGAAATTAGGGCCGCGTGGGCACAATAGAAAAGAGCGCATGCGAATCATAAATGAAACGACAATACAAGAAAAGATTGATAAAACATTCCCTTTCATTCCCCACAAAAGATTACAATTCGGCGGCGGACTCGCCAGAAACAAAAAGAAAGGAAATTTTTTACATTATCAACAAAAGAAAAAATCAAGGTGGCTCGCCAGGCGGCTCTTCAATCGCTCTCTCAACCCTCTGCCTCAGAGACAGGCGCGAACAAGTCTGGGATGACTTCCTCCGCGGTGAACTCCGTGGCGTCGGGAATGATCATACCCGCCCCCTTCAGAATGTCGAGGACGAGCTCCGCGATCTCCATTGACCTCTTGCGATCGGCTTCCTTCTCTTCCCATGACTGACCGCGAGTCCCAGCTCGCGGAGGAGGGGGAGGTAGCACCGCCGAGGCCAGGTCGTGGACCTGGGCCTTGAGGCAGGTATTCTCCAGCTCCAAGTCAGCAATCTGCGCGTGAAGCTGGCTGACGGACTCGGCATCCTGCAAAAGGCGGGTTAGTGAGGAAAGAGTGAAGCCGAACTGAAAGACATTCGCAGAACACTACTTACCAGTCCGCCTTGAAGACTGGCGAGGAGGCCCTCTGATTGGGCCTCTTTCCCCTTCAGCTCCGCGACTTCATCCACGGACTTCTGGAGCTCGACGTTGAGCTCCTTGATCTCCCTATCCGCCGTGAGGTACCGGCGACCCACCACGTGGGTTAGCTCCATCGCCTGGAATTGGGCTCGCATCGCCTCATATACAACCCGCCTCGGCATGAAGGAGCGAAAGAGGGAGGCGTCCTCGCGACCGTAGAGGCCGAAGGCGAGGGCAAACGCCTCACCCCCGGCCTTGCCGTCCTCTACCCAAGAAGGGAGCAGAGAGGAGCAGGCAACCTTGTTCTGGTCGGGGTCCCACGCGAGCACCGGTTCGCCGACCGCATCCACCAGCTTCATGCCGAGCCCGAAGTTAGTATGGCTCGACGGCTTGGGCCTGGCGACTGTCTCCCCTGGCTCGCCCCCCTCTTTGGCGAGCTCCTGATCCTCAGCAGAAGGAGAGGGGAGGTCGGGCTCAGACAGGTCTACGACCTCCTTCGCCTTGGCAGCGGAGGGGACCTTCTTGGTCTTCTTCACCGCCCCCTGCGAAGCAGGCCGGCATTGGGGGGAGGACGTTTCCTTCCCGACGAAGAACTCGAGATGTCGCGGCAGGCCTCGACGGCCACGCGCGCGAGCGAGCCGGAGGTAAGAGAAGAGGGAGGCGCATGAGGCAGATTGAGGGGGAGTTTGCATTCTCCTGCAAGGATAACGAGGAACGTTAGGCGATCAAAGGAGGAGGGTGTGATAAAGTTGACGAGTGCGAGTCAAACCTTCTACCGGAAGGACGGGTGGCAGGAGGTCCACTCGCTCTCGGAGGAAGGCGACCTCGAAGTTTTTCCCTTTTAGGAACCGGTACAGGGCCGCATCACAACCCCCTAACGAGGTCGGAGGGCGGTAGGCAGCCTCGTCTCGCTGGGTAGGGGTGTAGGAGACGTTGCCAAAGGGACCCTTCACCAGGACGAACTTCTACGTCCAGTAATGAGATTTATTCACCGTCTCGCAGACGGTGACATGCTGGCTCGCGAAGTGAGTCGTTCCGTCCCTATACACGCGGAATGAAAAGACCTTGCGGAAGACGAGTAGGCTGAACTCAATCCTCTCCGCCCGGAGAAAGCTGGCAAACGCGACCACCACGGTGATCGCATTTGGCGTTAGTTGGCTCGGCAGAATGCCGAAATACTTTAGCACCTGGAAAGATCGACAAAGTTTAAGCGCCACTCGCAAAGCAAGTCAGGAAAATAAGGGGTGAGAAATAAATATACCTGGCGCACCTCCGGCCAGAATGGGAGTCGCAACCCATTTTCTAAATGGGCAACGGGAATCGCGAGCTCGTCCGGGTGCGGGTCGCTGATGGTATCCCTATCGGTAGGGCAACGAGCCACATAACTAGAGTGGATGAACTGGTCGGCGGCGGCCTGGTACTCCTCCTTCGTAAGGTTAGCGCAATAGAAGATGCCGTCGAGGAAGGCCCTGGCACACTTGGATCGCCCCTCAGCTTCCGCCTCGCCGACCATGGTGTCTGGGATCCGCGGAATCGCAAAGATCGCGAGGATGAGCTAGATCTGCGAGAGAAACAGAAGGAGAGAGAACGCGAGGAAGTAACAGTAATTGCGGTGGTTGAAAGAAAAAAAAGGGGGTCGACTATTTATAGGAATAAAAAGGGCGGGAAGAAGCCGAAGCGTCGATATCTGCGGATAGCAGATTCGCGCGGTACTCTTCCGCCTCTAAGGATCCCAGTCGCTCCCGACGAGTCGATACCTGTCAAAGCTTTCTCCTATTGGCGGGCTAGCGCTAAATAAATAAATCATAAAACCAGCAAGGACAGTGCGCGAGCACGAGTAATGGAAACACAAACACCATCCACGCAAAAGTGAGCCAGGTAGGGCGAAAAAAGAAATCAGAAAAAAGAATAAAGGGCTCGCAAGCGAGTCGAAGTGTCATTATTACAAATTCATAAAAATTGTTCGCAGCACCTCCTAGCGAAGAGGAGGGGAAAGAAGAACAATAAGAAGCAGTACTAGGGTCCTCAGTATCGTAGCCATTTCCAGCGACCGCGACCTTGGACACCAGAGCGAGGGGGGACTCGCGGGTAATGATACTCGCGGGTAATGATACTCGCAGAGTGACCGATTCGCCTGGCTCGTCAGTCGCATGTAATCATCGATGCGAGCAATGTACACCCTGGGGGAGGTCGCGTCGCCATGATCGGACGACCGTATCTCAGCGAGAACGCGTGCATTCGCATCCTCCATCGCGGCGAACCTTTCTTCATTGCGAGACGGTCCAGCCGAATCTGCTCGTGTAGATCCCTTAGCAGGGTGGTATGCTTCTGGAATATCTCTGTGACCCGCCTCTTCATTCGCTCCGGATCGCTGGGATCCCCCAGAAAGTCAGCAACCTGGCTCGGCGAGGGAGGTGGAGATATCTCCAACGCTCCAGACTCTGACTTGGAGAGAGGGCTCGTCGGGTCACCTGCGAAGTAGTAATCAGCGACAAAGTGAAAAACTACACTCAATAGCGACAGCCTAACCTAGCGGGGGAATTCGGGTGCTGGGCCGCTGGCGGGAGGTGCCCGGCTGGCCTCGGAATGCTTCAATAAAGGCAGGGATGAAGGCCTTACCCAGACCGGAGGCGAGCGCGGGTCTGGAGCCAGGTACAGACTCAGCAATCAATGTCCCTCCTGGGCTCCTCTGACCCAGTAAGCCGAATCCGAGAGTTGGGATAGTTTGATTCGGCTTGACGGGCGAGTTCGCCGAAGGAGGAGCTTGATCCTCTGGGGCCGCGAGAGAGGACACTGCATGAAGAAGTAAGCACGATTTAGCGAGTCAAGGAACGTGAGGGAAAACGAGGTAAGCTACTCACCACGTTGCGAAGGCGAGTCCTGTCGACCAACGGCCCTCGTATCCGCAAGAAGAACGTCACCCCCACCCGTAGAGGGGAGATGGATCTCCGTGTTTGGCCTTCCCGATTCGCTCTCGTCCGGAGGATCATTCTGCGAACATGATAAATAAGGACAAAAAGAAAGAACATCAAATAAGCGAGCTTGACGATAATACCTGCGAGGCGCGCCCGCCATCCGGAGAGTGCGGCGAAGAGGAAGATCCTCCCCCACCAGCCGCGCGCCGAACGGCCTTCGCTGTCATTAGGGAAGGAGGAGGCGGAGAGCGTCGCGGAGAATTCCAGGAGGCGATGACAGCGGTCTTCCCTTTCTGGGCCGCTTGCGAAGCCTTTAGGCGGGCCAACATCTCATCCTTTTTCGACATCGCGTTGGGGCCCGCGGCGAGTAAGAAAAGATAGAGAAAAATGAAAAGTTCGGATGACGGCCAGGGAGAGTGGTATTTATAGTGGTGGGCATGGGACCCACCGAAAGATTCTCGCCACGTCACCGAGGGGCGGGCGAATATCAAGGGTTGGATGATTCTTCGCGAGCCTAGATAGCCTCACGAAGAGCGGAGATTGTGTACAACCCCGATATTCGCCTAGTGGATGGGCAAACAAAAGCGAAGCGACCCCGGTGGCTCACAAGGAGGCGAGCGAGCCAGAGGCCCGCCGAGTGCTCGCAGGGAGGCGAGCGAGCCGGAGGCCCGCCGAGTGCTCGCAAGGAGGCGAGCGAGTCCGTAACTCGCCGAAGGGTCGCGAGAAGACTGGCGAGTCAGATTCCTCCCAGAGTCGCCGGGATCGACCAAACTACCTCTTTACCCCCGTTGGCCTGTCATTAGCCGGACCAAACAGCGGAGTTCCGCTGTTAGCAGACCCAATTGGGGTGCGGATACTAAAATCAAAAGGCGGGATCCTGTTATTTACAGGCCGGACCAGAAAATCTATAAATAGGACCGTAAGGGCACCTTTGGAGGGGATCTCACTTCGGCTTCTCTCTCCTTAGGCTTTATTTGGTTAGCATTTCCAGAGCTCTCCAAGGTGCCCAAGTCTCAGCTTTTGGGAGGGGAAGCGCTCAACGATCTTCCGGGTTAGTGGAGGGACCTCCTCGCTGCGACTAGGGCCTTAGTCGTTTTCTTAGTTTCCTGTCCGTTTTCTCCGAGGGATCAGTAAGGGCTAGCTGCCCCTCATTTCGGTGAGGGGCCCGAGCTCTACAAGAGACCGAGAAATCGGTTTCAACAATCACGCCAGGTCCAACGACGAGCAGCGAAAGAAAGAAGCGGGAAGAAAAGTTTATGCCCTGGCTAGGAAGAAGGGTATTTATAGCTGTGGGCCTGGGTCCCACCAAAAGATTCGCGCCACTTTATCAAGAGGCTGGCGAATACCAGGGGTTGGATGTTTCTTCGCGAGCCTAAGTAGCCTCGCAAAGAGCGGGATTGTGTACAACCCCGATATTCGCCGGGAGATGAGCAGAAATGGAGAGGTCAACAGGAGAGAGAAGTAACAAGGAGGGCGAGCCAGAGACCATCAAAGGGCCCGCTCGCAGGAGGCCGGCGAGCAAGCCTCTTAGCAGTCGCTCGCATGAGACAAGCGAGTCAGTTTCCCGGTGGATGCTCGCAGGAAACGGGCGAGCTGGGCCCTCGCCGTCGGCTCGCAAGAAGTCATGCGAGTCAGGCTCGCGAGAGGAAGCCCCGGGTGCGGCTCGCCCAGCCAGGGTCCAAGTATGTTTTTACCCAAAGGCCCCTGGTGGTCTGCAGTTAGCCACTCCAAACAGTGGAGTTTGGCTGTTGGCAGACCATTTTGGGATGCATATAGTAAGAGTGTAAGGCGGGATTCCGCTATTGGCAGATCAGACTTAAAAAACTATAAATAGGCCTTGAAGGGCACCTTTGGAGAGGATTCCACTCAGAGCATTCTGAACTTCCTTCTCCCTAGGTTTCCTTGGTGTAGCTCTCTAGCTCTCCAAGGTGCCCAGTCTCAGTTTTGGCTTAGGAGGGGAAGTGCTCAAAGATCTTTCCGGTTTGTGGTGGGACCTCCTCGCTGTGACTAAGGTCTAAGTCTAGTTCCAAATCTCCAGTCCGCTCCTTCCGAGGGATCAGTAAGGGCTAGCTGCCCCTCGGCTTGTTGAGGGCCCGAGCTTCACAAGAGACCAAGAAATTGGTTTCAACATTTACCGTAAAGAATATAACTTACTTGGGTCTACATATATGCGCCAAAAATCGATAAAGTAAAGGTCAAATAAAAATATTAAGGCATTGTTATATATAGATCATGTTTGGTTATATATAAATTGAAAATTTGATCTTTTTTGGTCTTTTTTTCTATTATATACAAACTAATTAAATACTTCCCCATCTCCCAAAAAAAATCAAAATTTCTTTTTTCGATTTCAGCCCTAGCTGCTCCCCACTCCCGTGCGATCATCGAAGCCTCTCCCGATCCCGTCTCCCATGCTCAGCCCAAGGTTGCCGGCGGAAAATGTCGTCTGGAAAATCTCTGGCGACCACTCTAGGGTCCTTGTTCAAGGCTGGAGACCAACCCTCTTCCGACGATGGTGACGGAAAAAGCATCCCAGACGACTGCGACGTAGTTTCCGCCCAGTTTTCTCTGGATCTCTCCTCCCAAAATGAGGTAATCAAAATCGTAACCTGATAGAAAATTTATGGGTTAAGTGTCGCTACGGCGAATTTTATATTATCGAAGAATTCTACTTAATGTAGCGACTAATGAAGCACCTAAGATCGTCTTAACCAAACTTTATCAACCTTAAATTGGAGTTTTAGACAGATTATTTTTCCAACTCAAATGATTAATCAAATAAAGAAAACTCATAATGAAATCACAAACAAAATGGAAATACGACTGAAGTGCGGAACAATTAATGTATACCATTTTTCGAGTCTTGCTCGCGCTTCATCATAGCCGCAATACTGAGAAGTTTGGACGTATTCTTCCTTATGTAATCAACGACGTTTGCGGATCCCACTAACATACAACGTCAATCTAAATGAATCTCTTCAACCAAATAATAGTTAACCCAAGTGATAATTATATATATACTATATATAAAGAAATCCCCTTATCGGTGTAATGCCCAGCCAACTAATATCCACCGTCCGATAGTGAGAGAGAAATAGAGAGGGAGAGAGGGGAGAGAGGAAGTGGGTCCCACAATTAAGAGAGAGAGAGAGAGGGGGGAGGAGAGTGGGCGGCATTTTGGAATTGGAGAGAGAAAGAGAGAGAAATAAATAAGGAGAGAGAAAGAGAGAGGGAGAGGGGAGAGAGGGAGTGGGGCCCACAATTAAGAGAGAGAGAGATAGAGGGAGGAGAAAGAGGGCGGCATCTTTAAATTGAAGAGAGAATGAGAGAGAAATAAAGAGAGGGAAATGAAAAAATACACAATATTTTATAAAATACAGAAATTTTAAATATTTTAAAAATAAAATTCACAATATTTTATTTTTTAAAATTTCAGAAATGAAAAAAGGAAAAATATATAACTGGGTGCGTGCCGGAGGCGGGCGAAGCCCGACGGGGCCGGGCAGGGTACTGTTGCGCGGGGCACGGGGGGCCTCCCGTGCACTGTCGCTCGTATATATATATATATATATATATATATATATATATATATATATATATATATCTCAGAATTACATATATAAGGTCAAGTTTTTTAAAGCTTAAAAAAACTTGAGCTGATTCTCTCACAATACAAGTCAGAATTAGGCAAATAATATATGCATTTTGTATGCAAGAACGAGATCTACAACTTTCATGTTGAACATTTTTTCAAAATTTGCATGGTTTGGCCGGAATCTAGCCCGAAATGTTGCTGGCTCGAAATGAATATAATAATAATAAATTTCAAAATTAGAGAGAGCAACCTTTCGGTCCAAATTCCGGCCAAACCATGCAAATTTTGGAAAAATGTTCAACATGAAAGTTGTAGATCGCATTTTTGCATACAAAATACATATATTATTCGCCTAATTTCGACATGTAGTGTGGGAGAACCAGCTCAAGCTTTTTTAGGCTAAAAAAGCTTGAGCTTATATATTCCAAACCCTATATATATATATGTATAAATAAATTATACATACACATGTTTGTATATTGAATGAATCACTGGTATTTGTGCATATAATTAATAGGCAAAATACTTAAATTAGTCCCTTAAATTTGGGTATGATTTGAAATTGGTCCTTCAACTTGTATTTGATTCAAATTAGTCTCTTATCTTTCACCCCTCTCTCAAATAAGTCCTAATTTTACTTTACCGTTAATACTTAACGGACATCAGAGGTTGGATTCATCAGGGCTCGTCGGGAAAACTTTAGGCGGCGGAATGGAACGAGGCTTAGCCAAAAGTACTTTTGCGATGTTGGAAAGCTCCGCAACTGAGACTGATTTGATGGGAGGAGTCTGTAGCTGACGACGAAGGGTGCCTTGGACCAGTCTGTCTTCTCGAGCCCACCCCTCGTGGCTCAGTCATCAGCATTGCACAGGCTGGAATAGATCTTCATGGACTGGTTGAAGGGGAAGCACACCCCCAGATCCTTGCTGTTCTTGAACACCCTTATCGGCACATCATCCACAAAGAACCAGGATATATGTATATCATTCTTCGACAGTTGTTCTTCATATTATTTGCCATGAAAAAGCTTAGATTTTTCAAAGAAAAAACAGAGCATGAGGAGAACTCACGCGATCAGGAACATATTCCAAAGAACAAAGTATGCATGGCATTCTCTTGTAGGATCAAACTAGAGGTAGATCCTCTGCTCTTTGCCCCCCTTCAATGAAGTATGCGATGGAAGACAACTTTGACTTCGCCGGTGTGGAGGTGGTGGCAGCAGCGGGGAGTTTATCGGAGTTCTTTACCTTAGCAAGCTTTCCAGTTGCAGCATAGGGCGCGATGAATTTGGGACGCGAAAGCCTCTCCGATCATCTATGATTTTCATGGAAATTAATTCTTTTGCCGGGGAGAAGAAGTTGACGGAAGGTCCAGTTAATACTTAACGGTAGAGTAAAATTAGGACTTATTTGAGAGTGAGGTGAAAGATAAGGGACTAATTTGAATCAAATATAAGTTGAAGGACCAATTTGAAATCATACCCAAACTTAAGGGACTGATTTAGGTATTTTGCCTAATTAATATGTATGTGCAGACGAATGTATATATATGTCTATGCATTTGCGATTTAAGCATGAAAGTTAGTTGCACACTGTATGTGGATTGGAAATTTCAGAGATTGACAAATAATAAAGTAATACCTGCAGTGCACGGTCAACAATGATGTTATTTATTGATTACTCTTCTTCACCCAAGGGAGCAAGCCTCCCTTTCCTTTTTTTTTCTTTAAGAAAATAGAAGCCAATACAACGAAAACACACGCGGTTTGGTTTTCTCTGGAAGCCGATCTGCGCCGGTGAAGATGAAAATCTGCAGAAAATATGAAACTCAATGATGATCGATGCCGATGTGGGTAGTAGAGGATCTACAGAGACCTGAAACTCGATCCCTTGCTCGATCTGCTGAAGTTGCCGAATAGAAGAGGTGGCTAGGGCCAGCAGTTACTCGAAAGAGTGGAGGGAGAAACTCAGTGTTTCACGCCTTGTTCACCGAATAATTCATATGAATGGCATGTTCATGGTCTTAATAAGAATACCTCAATAGGAGGAGTTACATAATGAATTAATGTTATTCATTCTAATTAAAACTCCAAATATGAACAACGTGTAACCTCCTTAATTCATGAGGTTTCATGATCATGCCTAAAAGTCGTGCCAAGAGTGAGACTGAGTTCGCGACTGAAGTTACGAGACGATCTGGCCCACCTATCATAGGCTTCGATCGTTCGCGCGACTGAATTCACGCGTGCTCGCGGGAGTCCAAATAAACTTAAAACTCGCGTACGATTTTACCGAGACGTCTTGATTCGTTAAGTTCACTTAACGGGCAAGAAAGTTCTGACATTCTCGCACTTAGACTTGTGCTCATCGAAATTTATGACATTCCGATACAATCTTCACTAAACTTAAGGGTACCAATTAGTGAATCCGGTATTAAGTCTGCTCCCACGTCAATCCGATCCAACCAAAGCCTTCACTCTGAATCATGACGGCAACCGCAGCATTGAGCGACACAAGACCTTCCATGGTCACAGTAGCTTACGGATCCAATCTACATGGACAAAACACGATTATATAAAACATAGAACAACATAGTAAAAGAAATGCGCATGAAGGTTGTTCTAATTTGGCGGTCAACCAAACTTCTCTAATGAATGCACTAAACTGTGCTGCGAAAAGTTCTTAAGTGTTCATAAGAACAAGTATGTCTAACCTTAGGGTTCCAAAATTCATGTGTCAAAAGACATACTACAGACCATAATTCAACTGAAATGCCCTAGGCCTTATGCTCCGACTGACACAAGTCGTGAGACTTTGAATAAAGTGTGATGTGTCACATAAATTCAAGGAATATCAAAACTTAATGATATTCCTGAATGAATAGTCTTTAATTATTAATAAATTATATAAAGTGCAATATAAATGACAGATAACTGAATTGGAGCTTCATGTAGCCTCATACTAATCTAGTACATCAAATGACTCTTTAAGCCCCATATTAATAACATTCTTTTGAAACACATTAGGGCGGAGTCCTTTAGTTAGCGGATCGACTAACATGTTATCTTTTCCTAAATGCTCCACCAGAATGTCGCCCTTCTTGACCAATTCCTTAACGGTCAAGAACTTAATTTCCACATGCTTAGACCATGTGATACTTTTATTGTTCATCGAGAACATGACTGCAGAAATGTTATCACAGTACATCCGGACGGGTCTAGCTATAGAGTCAACTACCTTTAACTCTGTAATGAAGTTCTTAAGCCACACTATGTGAATAGAAGCCCCAAAAAGGGCGACAAACTACGCATGCATTGTGGAGGAAGTGATGAGTGTCTGTTTGACACTCTTCCACGAAATGGCCCCACCAACAAACTTAAAAACATATCCTGAAGTAGACTTTCTATCATCCTCACACCCGACAAAATCAGAATCTGTATACCTCACTAACTTAAGATTTTGAACTTTATGGTAGACCAACTTAACATCCTTAGTTTCCTTCAAATACCTTAAGACTTTCTTGGCAACCACCCAATGATCAGGTCCTGGGTTCGACTGATATCTGCATAAAAGTCCTACTGCGAAGACAATGTCCGGTCTGGTACAGACTTGGGCTTACATTAAACTGCCTACCACACTAGCATAAGGTATATCCTTCATGCACTCTCTCTATATCGTTCCTGGTGTATTGTGCTAAGCTAAGCTTATCACCCTTAAGCACACGTACGTCACCAGGCTTACAATCAAACATGCTAAATCTCCCAAGTACACGCTCAATGTAGGCTTTCTGAGAGAGCATCAATGTATGGTGAGATCGATTCCTAATGATCTCAATTCCTAGAACGAAGGATGTCTCTCCAAGATCTTTCATATAAAAGTCTTTTGACAAAAATGTCTTAGATTCATGCAATAATTCCAAATCACTGCTCGCAAGCTGGATGTCAATGAAATAGAGTTTGCTGAAATAAATACATAATAAGTAAATAGGACAGCACAGAAAATTATAGTGCAAAGACACAAGAATTTTATAGAGGTTTCCCAATATGTGGGTAGTCCTCTCTTCTACCTCCCTGGTAGGATTTCACAACATGTGCTTGAGTCTTTTTATAAGGAGACTCTTAGAACCAATCCAAATCTTTTGATAAGGAGATCTTGAACCACTGAGTCTTTTGATAAGGAGACTCTTAGAACCACTGAATCCTTTGGAAGAGGGATTAATAAAACTCTTTACAGGAAATAGTAAGAAGAAAATTAAAAATAAGAGGGAGAAGAAAAAAAATTCTGTACTCAAAATTCTTCAGAAGCTCTGATGCTGCTTCTGTCTTTCTTTCACTGTGATTTGCAAGGGTTGTTTTGCTTGATTCCTTTCTCTCAGCACTTCTTGTAATCTAGCTATTGTATGATGATGATGAAGAAGCACTTGTATGTATTCATGTGCAGAGAGAACACTTCTGTATATCTGTCTTTTAGGGTTTGAGGAGGAAGAAAAGGAAGACCCTATTCGACAGACAGAATAATACAATTCCTCTTCTCTTTTTTCTTCTCCTCTTTTTGCATACTTATTCTGTATGATTGAGATTTAAAATCCTTTCTTCTTTTGGGCTGTCCTGAAAAGGAATTCATCTAATTTCCTTTCTTCTTTTGTTCTAGACACGTCAATCCATTTTGAATACCTTCCAAAGATGATGTGCTGAGTCCTGGAAAGCTCTATACCATTCTTGGCAATAAAAGAACCGTTGGAGAACTGTCTCTATCCTGGTAGTCCTTCTGAAAAGGTCTCAAAAGGACAGCAGAAAAGCTTCCTTTTTCTGACTGTATTCGACGCTGCGCCGACTTTATTAATCTTCATATCGACGCACCTCTGAGTTCTTATCGACGTAGCTTCCAATTCCTTCTTAGTTTTTGATAGACTCAAATGTCGACGTTACATCAATTCCTTATCGTCATGTCCGTCGAGTTGAAGCCTTGAACTTGAGCTTTTATGTTCTGCATCGAATTGTAGTCGAAGTTGCGTCAACTTCTGAGATGGCTTCGACAAGCTCTTTCTTCTGTGTCGAGTTACTTTCGACGTTGTGTTGACTTGACTTATACTTCGACAGACTGAATAAGTTGCTCCGACTTCTAGTCAGAGTTACGTCGACATCAAGTCGAAGTTGCGTTGACTTTTATTCGACGCAAGTCTTAACTTAACTTATTTTGTGATTGACTTGACTTGGCCTTGACACTCTAAGGTGAGTGTGACATCCTAAGATATCTAATTACCAACTTACCCTTACTATACAATGTGGGTAATATAACCTAAGAAGTAAAATCAAAAGGAATTTTTCCCAACAGTTGGCTCCATTATTTCCTGAAGCTTTCTCCTTTCTCTTCATTGCATTCCTTTAAAAATCACTTAGGCCCCGTTCGTTTGGACGGAATTGAAGACTTGGAATTGAAATTCGACATCGAATTCCAATTACGCCGTTCGCTTGTTAGGTAGCTTTAATAATTGAAATTTGGGTTGAATATCATGGAATTGACTTTAGCCTAAGCACAAAATCTAGCAAGACATATCGGAATTGGGCGAGTCTGACACGCTCGATTTTTCGCGTTTTTTTTTCCGGGCGCGCGTTTATGCGCCCGGGAGCACAATTTTTTGCCCGGGCGCGAGTTTTTCGCTACGGACGCGAGTTTTTCGCCCAAACGCACGTTTTTCGCCCTGGCGTGCGTTTATGCGCCCGGGCGCACAATTTTTGGCCAGGGCGCGAGTTTTTCGCACGGACGCGAGTTTTTCGCCCGAACGCGCGTATTTCACCCGGACGCCCAAATTTTGCCCGGGTGGAAATTTTCCGCCCTAGCGCGCGTTTTTTTGCCCTGGCGCGCGTTTTTTCGCCATGGCGCGCGTTTTTTCGCCCGGGCGCGCGTTTATGCGCCCGGGCGCACAATTTTTCGCCCGGGCGCAAGTTTTTCGCCCGAACGAGCGTTTTTTCGCCCGGACGAAAATTTTCCGCCCTAGCGCGCGTTTTTCGCCCGGGCGCGCGTTTTTCGCCCGAGCGCGCGTTTCTCGCCCGGGGGCGCGTTTTTCGCCCGGGCGCATGTTTTGTCACCCGGGCGCGCAATTTTTTCCCGGGCGCATGTTGTCACCCGGGCGCGCATTTTTCGCCCGGGCGCGCGTTTTTCGCCCGGGCGCGATTTTTTTCGCCCGGGTGCGATTTTTTCCCCCGAGAGCATTTTTTCGCCCAGACGCTATTTTTTACCCGCGCGCGAATTTTTCGCCCGGACGCGAATTTTTCGCCTGGGCGCGAATTTTTCTCCCAGGGGAGAGTTTTTTGCCCCGACGCGATTTTTTCGCTTAAACGCAATTTTTCGTCAGGGAGTGATTTTTTTGCCCGCGCGCAAGTTTTTCGCCCGCCGCAATTTTTTCGCCCGGGCAAGATTTTTTTGGCCGGGAGCGATTTTTTTTGCCCGGGCGAGTTTTTTTCGCCCTACGAGATTTTTTTGCTCAGGGGCTATTTTTCGGGCGCGATTTTTTCACCGGGGAGCGGTTCTTTGCTGGGACGCGCTTTTATCGCTTATGCGAGCTTTTTTCGTCCGGGTGGAAAAATCGCACCCGGGAAAAAAATTGCGCCCGGGCAAAAAAAAATCGTGCCCGGGCAAAAAATGCCCGCCCGGGCAAAAAGATCACGGTTGTGCGAAAAAATTGCGTCCAGGCAGAAAAAATCATTCTCGGACGAAAAAATCGCCCCCGGTCGAAAAAATCATCGTCATGACATACATTTGTGTATGATATATGTGATAAATATTAGCTTGTTCGTAATATTTTTCAATTCTTAAATTGAATTTTTTTTAACAAACGAACAAAAGTATTGATTAATTCCACAATATTCAACAATATTGTTTATTAGGCGAACGTTGGAATTCGAATTAGTCACTAATATTTAATTCCACAATATTGATCAATATTAAATTCCAATATCTAATTCCAATTCCGTCCAAACGAACGGACCCTTATATATGTTGTTATATTTTTATAGAAAACCATCAAGATCAACTTGTATGATGTCAAAAAAATAATTTCCCTCCTTTACTTTGTTATCTCCGGTTTCACATGAAGGCAAAGTGAGTTGTCTCCAATGCTTGTGAACCATCCATAATGGGTATGCAGAAGATTGTTGCATGTATAACATTAATTCATGAGCACAAGGCAATCCCAATGTGAACCTCATCTTAAGCAAACATTCGGTCGAGTCCAAAACATTACCGCCTTTCACACATTCATCTTCTTTCTTAATAACTTCCAAAGTAGGAACCGAAATATATCCAAGTAAATTTATATACAATGAACCCTTGTAACCCATGTTAACCTATATTGAACTTTGCCCAAAATAATGCTTAATTTCTGTGTGATGCCAATTTAGCATTTACTGAAATGTTTTCCATATTGAAGACAAATTGCAAATAAATACTTCCAAAAACCTTTTAAGGTGACTATGACCGCTCTCTACACGATTAGTGGTAGAATTTCCATAATAAAACAATCTATCTATCCATGCAAAAACAAAATACTCTTTGTATGGATCAACTCAAGTGGTCATTACATACTTGAGAACATTAGAGTACTTTTCGGCATACTTGCTTAATATTTCATTTAACCGAACATTGAAATCATGAATTGATTGTGAGTGAACTAAATGTTAACATTCAGATAAAAAAGTTTAACATTCTGTAATTTTCCTGAAAAACTTCTTGCAATGAGCTAGTATATTCCTATTAATATAAACTTGACATAAAATAATTCTTGGTCAACATGATTTTAAAACACTCCAAGGCCATTTGTAGCTTGATTCGGTTTTATTAGACATGAATGCAAACACGACAAAGAATTTTAAATTCGTAGAAGTTCGGCCCCACAATGGAGAGCAATAGTAATTTATAGCGATCAGTCTTATAAGTGCAATCCATTATAAAAACATCCGAAAACATATTACTGACGCACGACAAGGGTACCATCCGCAATCAATAAAGTTGTGAGTTTACACTCTGGGATTATCGTATCACAGGGAGCACAGAAAGATAGTATCCATCAACATCGAAGACATTAGCATGTCTAGCCGAATTTATCAAAAGGTTGTAATTCCGTTAACAACTAATTAACTATGAAACTCTAAAACAACCTAATCATTCCACAAATCCATTTACAACTCCAAAATTCAAATCAAAATTCAACAACATCAAAACTTCTACACTTGTAGTGGCTATTAACACAAAGAGAAATACAAGCTAAATTGAAAGGTTATACCATTAAAGAAGTAGGAAGAACAACAGACTACTCCCCGATTTCGCGAGGGAAGTGTGGATTAGTCCTCTGCCTTCCGAAGGTATGTCGTGGATGCGTATGGGGTCTGAGAGGCACTGTCACTGACCTCTTACCGCCAGTATTCACTTGATATATCTTTCAAAACTTGCTTCAAATTGTAGAACCACAAAATAGCCTGAGCTTGGTTGAGAAATCACCATGAGAATGCATGAAATCACGTGCAATTGCTGTAGGAGTTCTAGAAATACAAAAAGAGGATGATCCGGGGCATGAAGGAGGCTTGGGGCATGACTTTCTACGAACTGGGTGACTTCCGCGCGGCCTGGGAGGCTCCCAGCCCTTAGGTCCCGAGCACAATGCCCTAAAATATGTTTAAATAGAAGGTTAGAAAGAAAGAAATGCATGCGTGTCCGTCATAAAGCGCACGTGCATGCATGATGTAATAGACGACAAGAACCTGTGCGCACAAGTCACGCATGCAAAATGCATATGAGCGCACGCGCGTGCAAAATGAATGCACACACAAATTCGGATTGCCCCAATTTCAGAAGATAAATAGGAATGAACGGGTACACACAAATTCACGTGCGAGCATGCGCGTGGGAAATGAATGCACTTGCAAATTCAGATTGACAAATAAAGAGGCGGCCGATGGAATTGGAGACGTGCACGCAGCAAGGCATACACGCATGCCTGAACAACTTTGGACATGCGTTCTCTGAACACGCGCAAAAATCCACACCTGCGAAAGCAGACATTCATAATAACCCAGAGATAAAGGAAAACACACAAAATAATGAAATATAAGTGCTACATGTAAGAAACACATACAACATGATGAAAATCGTACGAAAATATGGAAGAAGAACAGGGTAAATGGAACACACATCAATTACTCAATTTGATAGATGTCGGGTGAGAAAAAAATAAGCTTTCCAGATTACTACTCACATGATTCACAAAATTATAACCGATGTATTTTGCATCACTAATGCAGTTGTACAAAAACTGAATGGGAGTACCACCATCTAGCTCCTTAAACAACTTGGCTTTTTGATTGTATAGTGTTCTCATGATAGAAGAGTTGGATGAGTTTCTCTTTTTAAAACCGCTAATATTTTTCTAGGATTTGCCCCGGAAGCGTACATCTCTTCAACAATCTTTGGTTCTTAATCATCTAGTCTACCTGCATAACTGTGTGCCTCCAAGTGAACAAATATTTGATTATGTTTGCCACATTTTGCACTATTTTCCCATTATTCTACACATGCAGTTTTTTGTCCATGCAGCATAAAAGGACATTCACATCGCTTTGAACTAGTTTTTCAGAGATTTTTCTTAACGTAACCACTTCGTTGTTGATTATCTCTAGAGAAATCCGATCTATCACACCCAAAAAAACATTTGGCCTAGGTCTTCCATCAATTTTATCTGTTCTTTGAATAGTGATAATAAACCTCAACTCTTTGCCAACATTACGAGCCCACTGCACTAAGCTCTTTTTACTAGGAAATATCATACCCGTGACAAAATGCATTCATACATCTACTTTGTTTAACTTCTCAATTATTTTCATCCTACAAACACGACATAATATTGTAAACATTACAATGATGTTTGTGGAGAGAAAGGGCATGAATTCAAATGAGAACAACTATATACACTCACACATTGTTCATAGATTTTAAGGAAATACAAATGAATCAAAGAAAAAAAATTATACATATTTGCAAGGATGCCTCCAAATGCCTTTCGTATTCTCCAAGATCAACCACAAAAAAATTCCAAGAGCTCGAGATCAACACCCCATTTGTAAGGAAGTTGAATGGAGAAAAAATTAGAAGCCTCTACCATTAGAGTTTTCAGAATGTTAGGGCTCAAAAGGGCGGCCCAGAAATCATGAAAGGGGCTTACCAATTGTGGTAGAGGAGAATAAATAGGGGTCGACCAACGAAATGGAGGACTAGTGGTGTGCAGGCGGGCGGCGGCAGGGTGAGCAGGGCAGAAATCGCGAACAGTCGTGTGAATTTGGCGAAAAGAGGCGTGGAGTGCACTTAACTCAAGTGCGTGTGCTAATATTAGAGTTTGGCTGGTATTTGGAACTTATTTTGATGTGCTACTAACCAAAATCAGTGTGCTTATAACATTGCCCTTTTCTTAATCGTATTCCATGCAAGCATGTTATGGCAAACATATACAATAATATCAAACTCTCCAAAGGAGAATCATCTCATGTTGTTTGCATTTGGTACAATTCATTAAATATTCAACTTTTTAGCATGCTCGACTACTAATGAAGATCACTAACGAAGATTAATCAATTATTTCAGATAAATATTTGACTTGATCTTAGATTTGTCACAATGGCTATGATAAGTTTCAAAGGTTAGTTTTATGAATATGTGAGTGGATATTTGTGGCATTTTTATAACGACCCGAACACCTCAATCCCAATGCATCGTGATTGGTGTGCCCTGAGTCAGGTCCACCTCGTGAGAAACATTTAGGGAGTTGTTAAAGACACCGCAGTTTTGGCTAGTCGCACCGTAATTATTATGAGTTATTACGCACGTTTTGAAAATACGCCTTGTACATGCATTTTTAGGAAAAGTGTTCAAAATGAAAGTTGTAAATCTCGTCGAGATCTACAACTTTAGTTTTGAACACTTTTCCTAAAAAACATGTACAAGACGCATTTCTAAAAATTCGCTGTAGTTACGCTCATGTTTTAATCAGGGAGGAAATACGTCTTGTGCGTGCATTTTTAGGAAAAGTGTTCAACACGAAAGTTGTAGATATCGTCGAGATCTACACCTTTCGTGTTGAACACTTTTTCCTAAAAATGCATGTACAAGATGTATTTTCAAAAGACGCGTAATAACTCATAGAAATTGTGGTGCGACTAGCCAATACTGCGGTGCCTTTAACAACTCCCAACATTTATTTAGCAATGCCAGAATCATCACTCTATATGATAATCATTGAGACTACTATATGATGTTCACCATAAAACACTAGAAGATAAGTGGTGAATTGACATTGAGGACACTAGACATTAATATAAAGAAAAAATTTGGTGAGAAACTCCCACCTAATAATAGGTGCGGATATAAGTAGTTTCATTTTACACGGAGCGGGACCAACGCCATTTCGAAATCTTCTCGCGCACGACTCAAAAATCCTCCCCGACGACGGCGATATCGACGACGCTTCCTCTTCCTTCTGGATAAGCGGCTTCATTTACTCCGGCGAAAAGTATTAAAACTCATCTCCCTAAACGGCGACGCCGAATTAAGAAGGAACATTACTAGGCGAAGGTCTCTTGGTATGTTTTCTTTGGCATTATACATTAACCTACCTACCGTGATGTGCCCTAGAAGCTCTGCAACTTCTTCCTATTCAGAAAACTTTGAATCCCTCGTAATTAACTTTGTATTAGGTATATAATGCAGGAAATTACAAAATACTCCCGCTTCATTTACTCTGGCGACAAGGTAAGTTCCAAAATACTGTCGTATTGTTGCGTACTTGCAGTTAATACTGTCGTATTGTTGCCTACTTGCAGTTAATATTATCGTATTGTTATACTGGGGTTTAACTGGTGCATAACTGAAACTGCAACCTAACAACTGGTTTTGGGATAAGGTAACTTCCAAAATACTGTCGTATTGTTGCCTACTGTCAATAAAATATTATCGTATTGTTACGTACTTGCAGTGAATACTGTTGTATTGTTGCCTACTGTCAATAAAATACTGTCGTATTGTTGCCTACTTGCAAAATACTGTCAATTAAAATACTGTTAATACTGTCAATACTGCGTAAGGTAACTTCATAAATATTGCCTTATTTTTGCTGATTAATCTTTGGACTTACCTCTGAATTGCAAAACATTAATAGAAAGATGTGTAAATTTTATTTGCAGATGATTCGTTCCCAAACTCTTAATTGTAGATGTGGTGTCTCTTCGTTCAAAGAACGTGCGAAGCCACTACTAGATGTAATTACTGAGAGATCTAAGACAGAACTTCGTCAAGCAGGCATTTTACAATTGTTTTCCATACCAGACCTAAAGCAGAACATCCCACTACTCACCACCTTGATGAAATCCTACTCAACCAAGAACTAAGCTTTCCTTCTTGGAAAGGTTTACGTAAAGTTCAAACCAAATTATGTAGCATTGTTGTTAGGAATGCCGAATCGGGGGGTGGAGTTTGATTTTCAAAGACGTCCTTTTTCTTCCTTCGAACAGAAGGATTTAATTGAAGAGATTGATATGCTAGCTGCAAAGGAATGGTCAGAAGATGTAGAGAAGAGGAGAGTTGACACTTTGGTTAAGTATGTAATTTGCAAGTTCTTTTTTCCGCTAAAATTTTTTAAAATACCGAGTTGTATACAAAACTTTGGTGGACTTGAACAATTTGTAAGATACAACTGGCCGAAGACAGTGCACAAATTTATGCAAGCCCAGTTCTCACTGTTAAGTAGAAAAGCATGTACAAAAGCTACAAAAGATAGTATAGGATACTTGGAGGGATGTTCTGTGTTGCTCTTGGTATGTATTTGAATCTTGATTATTATTCAAATTTTATAAAAATGAATAATAATATCCTTATTTACAATTATTTTGGTTAGGCATGGTTCCTAGAGATAACAAAGGTTACAGAAAGCTTTGATCCCTTAGCTACACCCCGACTCTCCCGGTGGTCTTCTAAGACGAGCTTTTCTACTAAGTACTGTTTATCATTAAAGTTGAATCTAAGTGGTACTCGTAAGGTTAGTGTTTTCACATTTCACATTAACCTTTTTCAATAGAATACCATTTAATTGTGACAATTTTTTGGTAGGTCTGTAGCGTATTTGAGAATATTCTCCCATCTGAGGAGAACCTTCTTGGAGTTGAAGAAGAAGAAATATCAGATTTCGAGAGTATTTCAAAAGAAGAAGAGGGGGCAGAGGAGGTGGAAGAGGAGGAGGTGGAAAAGAAGGATAGTATTGAGAAGCATATAATGAGGTTTGTTAGTAGTAGATTACAGAAAATTAAGGATGTGGGGGGTAGTAAATTAACCAAAAGTCAGGTAAGAAGAAAGGAAATGAATAAGAAGGAAAGTCAAGAATTAAAGAGGAAGGAAATGGAGAAGGCTTTTGATAGAGAGTCCAAGAAAACAATTTTAGAAATGGATTCTAGAATACAGCAATGCATAGTTGAAGTCCGTCAATATGTGGATGAAGAAGTGTTGAAATTGCATCGTTACTGCGATGAAAGGATTGATGCGTTGGCTTCAAAACATACCTCTCCTTTAAATCCAACATCAGGTCGTGAACCATCACCTGATGGGCAATTAGTGATTGCAACCCCATTATCATCGCTTCAATTTTTAGCATCTCCGCATACTTTGAAAAATCCAGAAACTGTTGAGAGAACTAGTTTGATTAAAGCAATTAAACAGCGTCCAAAAAGGCAAAAAAAAGTTATATTTTCTCCATCTGTAAATGGATATCTATTTCCAGGTAGACATATGATTTCAGCAAAGGTTCGGACAGTAATAGACCGATTTATGGTCAAATTCAAAGATAGGTATTCTTCTGTTAGTATATTGGTATCTTCTACACTTATTTAATTACATTATAATCCATAATTGACAGTATTACTGACAGTATTTGTGTACAATATAACTCAGGTGACTGATCTATGTCAGACTGTATTATTGCTCTATAGACAGTATTATATTGACAGTATTTGTGAATCACTACCAAAAGTAGCCAACATAATAAAGATATTAATATAACATTCTTCAGTAATACTGTCTACTGCTTTAAGTACTTAAACAAAATAGTAATAAATTAAAATTGCAAAGGAATATTAATACTAAAATCATCATTAATCGAAAAATCATTAGTTTCGTCCACCAAAGCTGGTGTTGCTAGTGAATTAGAGTCCGCGAAATTTGGTCCCCCTGTAATTCATGATCTTCAACTCTCATGGGTCCTTTATTCTTTGAATGTCGACTCCGCTCTGTATGAAAATTTAAAACGTAAGGCACCTAATCATAACATTGAATTTGAAAAAAAAATGTAAGAAAAATTACTTGTTTTTTTCAAAGACGTCTCGAAAAAATTCTTCATGCGAGTATTAGGCCTCCCTTTAGGTCGCCTAGAACCTGGATCCTTGACAAAGTATGCACCTTGGTAATTTGAGGTAGGGATTCCCTTGTTAATCATCTCATCATGATCCACCATTTCCTCTAGAGTTTTACCCACATCATTTATCACATTAATTAGATGTTCTTTGGCAATTTGACAATTTGTAATACGATTACACAAATCATAAGTGTATCACATAATTTGATTTGTATAAATCAAATTAGAATCACAATTCAATGTAGTGTCCGGTCGTAGATACATTCCCTTCTTTGCATGTAATGTAAATCCCTTGAGTATATATTGCTGTTTAATTTCTTTCTCATTCCTGATATTATAAACTCTAAGTATATGTTTGCATTGACGGCCTGTTGTTTCAAAACCTCGACACGAGCATTCGACATTATTATTCTTTGTATCAAATGTCACAAACCATTGCTTACCAACTTCAATACCATGGCAATTTTGGACACTGTATACTACATGATCTGTTCCGTAATGAGTTTCATCAGCAACCATCAAATTAACTGCTGCTTCCAAATAAGCATTCTCAAAAAGTAAATATATCTTTCGGGTATACACTCTAGACATTTGCTTTAGTATTAAACAGTTTGGGAATTTAAGAGTAATACTTCCTTGTTTACATTTGAAGTCCTCCTCGTGTTCGTTTCTGCGCCAACCAGAAATTAAATTCTTCATTCCAAGAAAGCATTCAACAAGTGAACTTGTCGATTTAGAGCATCCATGCAAACGATTATTTGCGGACTCACTTCGTTGCGTTGATAAAATACCAAGATCTAATACTTCCTTGTTATATGTGGTGGACCATTTCATCCTAATGTTGAAAAGATCATTTAGCCATCGATTATCTTGCAAGTTCCCACGCACTATCATCTCTCTCCAATGGCTTTCAAATTCCATTTCATTCTCACATTTGCTCATGCAATTGTAAAATAAAGATCTAATATACTTATCTTTATTGAAAGTTGGTACCTTTGATGGAGCTTTTTTCGATATATGTCATTGACACAAACGATGTCGAGTTGAAGTAAATACTCGCTGAATAGCTACTGACATTGCTTGATCTTGATCTGTGAAAATCATGATTGGTTGCTTACCACCAACATATTTTAAGAAACAGTCGAAAACCCAGCAAAATGATTCAATCGTCTCCTCTGCAACAAAAGCCGCCCCAACAAAAACGTTTTTCCAATGGTGGTTCACTGCAATAAATGGGGCACATGCCAAATTATACTTGTTCATACGATATGTGGTATCGAAAATAATAACATCTCCATAACAATCATAATCTATTTTCCCATGTCCATCAATCCAAAAGAAACTCCGGAGACTGTTGGACTCATCTAGCTTCACATCAAAAGAGAACATGTTCTCCTTGCACTGTATCTCTTTAAATATTTCCAATAACCGATTTGCATCGCCGGAGTCTATTAGTGCTCTTTTCTCTCAATGTACATAATTATATGCATCTAATTTAGAGATACCCACATTCTGTGCACCGCCAACTTCTTCTGCTAAGAAGTTATATGCATCAACTGTTCGAATTCCTGCTCTAGTGATATTTTTAATAACAGATGCTTGATGATTAGATATATGTCGATGAGCACGCAAGAAATGTGAATCTACTTGTGGAGAAAGTGGGTGATTGTGCTCTTCCACAAACTTCGAAATCTCCCAATTCTTGCCCTCTCTATCAGCAGTGAAGTACATGCACGCCAAACATCCAGTTCGAGTATCAAGGTGGTGAAACTTCCTTGGCACCTCACTTGTCGGTTTTATAACCTTATGACCTGCTCTCGAGCAACAATATTCTCGTCCCGTTATGATCTTTGTATGAGTCCAATAATAAATATGCTGTTTTCGGATACCAAAACCCAAATTTCGAGCATACTCGGCGTACATTTTGTAGGCCTCTTCTTCTGAATGAACTGTGTGGAATACTGTTGCCTCCTTGGTTCCCTGCATTGAAGCAATAAAATTTATTACAGTTAGCCATTATTACAAAATTTAACAAGACTAACATACTTGTGATCGTAGATATTTTTATAAATATATGGTCAGAACATACTGAGTTACAAGCATCATCAACTTGCTCTGACTGTACATTTCCTGCCTCTTCATCAGACTGAATTATATTATAAATGGGTGAATCCTCGAATACATTTATTCCCTGTATTGAAGAATACATGTAAATATTTTATGCTTACAGTAATAAATAGAAAACCTATCTAAAGTTCAATAGAAAAGTGTGATAACATACCGCGTTGAAAGACTGATCTACTTTGTTAGGTGGCAAATGTGTTGGTTCTTCATCAGAATTAAGTATATAAAATGGGGCAGTGTTGATTCCATAGCTTTGCTACATTAAACCAAAAAAATTTGCTGCAATAATACTATAGTCCAAAGACAAATGATATTTACAGAGGTAGAGCAGTATTACTCCAAGAATACTACAATTATTACAATAATAGTAGGCATAGAAAACCATATAAAACAATATTTCTACAAGAATACTGCAATTGCAGCGTTATTTCTTCAATAATACTACAATTATTATGTAAAATACGGCAGTATTTTATATATTGTGTACTTTTATACAGGGAAAAACAAACGTATTTCTCCAATAATACTGTTATAATTTACTGAAGAATTGGTTGTTCAAGAAAGCATTCTGACATACCATGTTACAGAAATAGTAGATATAGAAATCCTTAAAACATGGATAGTATAAATTGGTTGTTCAAGGAAAGCATTCAAGAAAGCAGCAGTATTTCTTCAAAAAAACTAAAATTATTATATAAAATACGGTAGTATAAATTGGTTGTTCAAGGAAAGCATTTTAACATACCAAGTTAGAGACATGATCCATAATCTTAGATTTCAGATCTGAAATTCCTATAAGGCAACCTCCTCCAGTCGAACAACGTCTGCCGTCGAATACCGCCTCCCGTTGGCACGCTTTCGACTTTAAACGACTTCTCCGGTCGAATACCGCCTCCCGTCGTCACGCTTTTGACTTTGAACGCCGGAGAACTGCAATGCGACAGGTCGCCGACGTTTGGAGGAGCAGGAAACTGGTATTAGGGCGGCGCACGAGGACGACGACGTTTGGAGGTGGAGGAAACTGCTATTGCAGCGCGAGAACGACGACAGAAAGACCGCGAGGTTTGAGTTTGGCCGCGAAATATTTCGAAATGGCGTGGGTCCCGCTTCCGTGTAAAAGGAAACTACTTACACACGCACCTATTATTAGGTGGGAGTTTCTCACCAAAAAAATTTTCTAATATAAAAGCGTGAGTATAGCATCACACATGTAATTATCGTATAGTATAGATCCGACCGGGGATCATAGTATACAACACTCGCAAACATAATATTAAAAGATGGTATAAAGAATATTGTCAACAACTACTAAAAATCAGACTGAAATTGCAATAGAAATATCCACTGAATAAAAAAAGCGTCCACAACTAATAATAGTACAAGGTCTTATTACCATTACAATGCAAGTCTAAATAAACAACAACAGTTCAACTATGACACACAAGCCTGGACATATAAAGGAAACTGTGGGAAATAAAAATGTTAAAACACTATGGGCTCGTTCGTTTGTACGGAATTGAAGATTTGAAATTGGAATTTGACGACGAATTTTAATTACGCCGTTCGGTTCTTAGGTAGCTTTAATAATTGGAATTTGAGTTCAATATCACGGAATTGATTTTAGCCTAGACACAAAATCTAGCTGGACATATCAGAATTTGGTGAGTCTGGCTCTCTCAATTTACACCCGATAAAAAAAGAGGAACAACGACTCATTTACTGCGCTTCTCGTTCCTCCTCGACATTCTGACTCCCTAGAGCTTCTCCTCCACTTTCCAGCAGCGACTCGCGATCTTCCGATTATCCAGCAGTGGCACACATATTTTCGCCCAGCGCGCGTTTTTCTCGCCTGACACACATTTTTTGTCCGGAGGCGCATATTTCTCACGGACGCGCATTTTTTCGCCCAGAAGCGCGTTTTTTTTGCCCGATCGCGCATTGTTTTGCCGGGCAGACGTTTTACGCCCTGCCGCACATTTTTTCACTCGGGCGTGCATATTGTTGCCCGGACGCGCATTATTCGTCCATCCGGGTGTTTTTCTCCCGGGCGCGCGTTTTTTCGCCTGGGCGTGCGTATTTTGCCCCCGCCCTGTTTTCGCACGTGCAGGCGTATTTTGCAAGGGCGCGCGTATTTCGCCTGTTGAAACCGATTTCTCGGTCTCTGGTGGAGTTCGGGGCCCTCAACGAATTGAGGGGCAGCTAGCCCTTACCGGTCCCTCGGAAGAGATAGGCAGATAACTCGGACAAAGAACAAGGACCCTAGTCTTAGCGAGGAGGTCCCTCCACTAACCCGGAAGATCGTTGAGCACTTCCCCTCCCAAGCCAAAGCTAAGACTCGGCACCTTGGAGAGCTAGAGAGCCCAAACCAAAGCGACCTATGGAGAGAAGAAGGCTCAAAGATTCTGAAACCGCTCTTCTTCCAAGGTGCCCCTTGAGGTCTATTTATAGATTTTAGTTCTGTGGTCTGTCAATAGCCAAATCCCGCTGTCCATTCTTACTATCCACACACCGGATTGGTCTGCTAACAGCCAAACTCCGCTGTTCGGAGGGGCTACCCGCAGACCACTAGGGGTTTTTTGGTAAAGGACCACCCTAGGCGCCGGCGAACCAGGGACCCCTGACCTGTTCAGCGAACACGGGGCTCGCCAAAAGATCTGGCTGGCTCGCCTAAGCTGTCTAGCGAACTCCTCCGACCGGCTGACTCGCCTGCCTCTACGGCTCGCCTGCCGAACCGCTCCTTAGCGGGCCGAGCTCGCCTAAATGGCTAACTGTACCCAAGAAATGGCTATTTGTACCCCAAGGTCCCAGACCTGCTTAGCGAGCTCCTCCGACCGGCTGGCTCGCCTGCCTCTATGACTCGCCTGCCGAACTGCTACTTAGCGGGCTGAGCTCGCCAAAACGGCTAATTGTACCCCAGAAATGGCTATTTGTACCCCAAGGTCCTGGACCTGCCTAGCGAGCTCCTCCGACTGGCTGGCTCGCCTGCCTCTGGGGCCTCTCGCTCTTCTTGGGCTCGCCCCGCCTGGCTCGCCCATCCTTGACTCGCCCCCTGGGGTATGCGAACCAAGGATCCTTCCAGGCGAACATCGGGGTTGTACACAATCCCCGCTCTTCGCGAGGTTGTCTTGAGCTCGCGAAGAAACATCCAACCCCTGGTGTTCGCCGATTCGGCTGACGTGGCGGGAATCTTTCGGTGGGTCCCACGTCCAAAACTATAAATACCGCCCGCCGCGGCTAGTGATCGATCTTTTTCTTCCCCTTCTTCCTCGCAGAAAACAACTTCGCCCTAATGTCTTCCAAGCCCTCGCCGCCCTCGCCGGGCCAGATGGAAGACTTCTTGGGCGACCCGGGCGACCCCGAGCGAATGAAGAGACGGGTGTCAGAGGTGCTCCAGAAGCATGGTATGATGCTACGCGAGCTGGAGGAGCGATATGACGCGGACCGGGTCGTCTTCGACGAGAGATTCGCCGTGCTGGAAGACGCGAATGCACGCTTGATCGCCGAGGCGGAGCCAGTGACTCGCGCAGACGTCACCTCGCCCGGCGTGCACATCTCGCGGGGTGAGGATCAAGCACACTTAATCCTGCGCGAGTTTAAAGCACTTCGCGAATACCACTATCCGAGAGTGCCGCCGCGTGCGGGGAAACGGGGTCGGGGTCGCTGGAAATGGCTTCCTTACCCCTGAGACTGCCGCGGTTTTTTAATTCTACTATCCCCTTGCTTTTATTTCTTTCATGACGCTTCTGTTGAACAATATCTTTTGTAATATTCGCGAGTCCATCGTGACTCGCCTCTTATCGTTTTTTATTTTTCTCATTCATTTCTGTGGCGTGCCTGTGGTTCATTTAGTTCGTTCGCTGTGTTTGACACGATCGCCCCCGTGGAGCCCTCGCGAGTTTCTGTGCGGCGTTGTGCCTAAACCCCCTTTTCTCGCGGGCCGGTCTTGGGCGGGGCTTAATTACCGCGCAACGGCGAGCCCGGTCTCGTAAGACCGCAGCCCTACCGAGTAGAAATCTACTTTATTTTTGCTATCCGCACTCCCGACGCTTCGATTCCCGTGCCCGTTCGATTTTCCTATAAATAGTTCGGATCCACTTTTCCATCCATCGCATTTATTTCTCAAGTCCTCTCGCGTTTACGCTCATCTCTGTTCTCGCAAATTCGTGCTCGCGTTCGCTGCTTGTAGGCTGCTTCTTCCTGACTCGATGCGAACAAACCAGTTAGTGGGGGCGGATGGCGAGAGCGAGGGGCGGTCGAGATGCGCCTCAGCGTTTCAAGCCCATGAATTCTACTGCTCGAACATCACGACAGAGGAGTACAAACATGCCGTGGATTGTTATCTCCCGGAGGGTTACTCGGCTCGCTGTCCAAGCGAGAGATCTACATTGAACGAGACCGAGGCTGACGAGCTCGCGATCCGCATTGCTCACTTCGAGAATGGGTTGCGACTCCCTTTATGGCCTGAAATTCGTCAGGTATTTCGCTTAGTCTTCTCGCCGTTCCCTGTTCGCCATCGCGACTTTTTCACCATTCTTTGCAGGTGCTGCGGTATTATGGGGTGCTGCCGAGCCAGCTGACCCCGAATGCGATCGCGGACATTGTCGCGTTCGCCAGTTACATGCGGGAGGAGAGGATCGAGTTCAGCCTCCTCGTCTTCCGCAAAGTGTTCTCCTTTCGCGCCTTCCGGGATGGGACCACCTACTTCGCGAGCCAGCACATCACCGTCTGCGAGACGGTGAACAAGAGTCACTACTGGACTCAGAAGTTCATCCTAGTGAAGGGACCCTTCGGTAATCTCCACTTCACCCCTCTTCAGCGGGATGACGCCACCTAACGCCCTCCGAGCTCGCTGGGCGGTGCTGACGCCAAACTCCTCCAATACCTCTCCGGAAAGAACTTCGAAGTCGCCCATCTGAGGCGCAACGTCGACTCGCTACTCGTAGTTCCCCAAGGTGAAGGTACGGCTCGCTTTCGCCCCACTCCCCTTCCCTTTTTCTTCGTCGTGTAACACTTTTACTTCTTCAGGCGAGCGCGAGAACCCCGTTAATCCTCTGCACGCGCAAGGCACCGCTCTCACGGCGGACACTCTCGCGACCGCGGCGGCAGAGGCTTGCCGCGATCTTCCTATCATCGGTTCCGGCAAGAAGCGGCCTCCGTCTGTGAGCCAGCCTGGTTCGCAACCCTCCTCCAAGAAGTCGAGGGGGAAAACCCTCGCCGTCAAAGACAAGAGAGCGGTCGTCGATCTAAGTGAGACCGACGGCTCGCCCCCTTCTCCTGCGAAACAGTCGGACCCGTTGGCGAGCCAGTGCGCCGGGAGCTCTTCCACAACCCCCCAACCCAAGGGCCACAAGAACTTTGGTCTGGGTGAGAAGGTTTCCGATATCCTTGGCGAGCCCCTGCTCGCTTGGGATCCCGACGCCAACCGGATTTCTTGCTCCACCCTTCACCCCTCCTGGGTGGAGCTGGGTAAGTCCGGGGAGGAGGCGTTCTCTCTCACCTTCGGCTTATATGGCCGCGAGGACGCTGCCGCCTACAAAGAGATGGGGCCAAGACAACTGGTCTATGAAGAGATGCGAGCCCAGTTCCGCTCGACGGAGCTCGCACATATGGCGGGGCACCGTTATCTGCAGGCGGATAGGGACATCTGCGCGTACAGAGAAGAGCTTAAGAGGGCTCGCGAGGAGATCAAGGGCCTCAAGGAGAGAGAGGAAGCGTCGGAAAGCCTCCTCGCCGGGATGCAGGGCAAGATGGTAAGCGGCCCTTAGGCTTCTTTTCTTCGCTGTTCGCGACCTCCGACCTTTGTTTTAACTCGTTTTGATGCTAACTCAGGATGCCGATGTAGCAACCAAGCTTCTTGCTCGCAACGGCGAGCTGGAGTTGGAGAATACTATGTTGAAGGCTCGGGTGGACGAGCTGGTTCGCAGCGTGCTGCCTCCTTCTCCTGGGCGAGCCAGGTCTCAACAGGGGGTCGCCGAAAGTGAGGAGCAGAGGCGGCGAGATGCACAGGAGGTCGCCAACCTCGTCTTCACGACCCTCAAGAACGCGAGCCTGCTAGCGGACGACGCGATGGAGTTTACAGCCGAAGACGTCTGCCCGGACCTCTTCGACTTGGCGCCATGGTTGGGGGCTCGCAAGAATGGCGAGGGCCCCTCAGAATGAACCCCCTTAGCCTCTCTTCCCATTACTTTGAATGTATATTATTCTTTTTGGGCTGGCGAGATCGCCGCCGAACATAGAAAAATCTTGGGGAATGATAGTTATAATTTTTCGTTAGTATTTATGTGCATGCTCGCGTTTCTTTTTTCTCTCGCCCTTGCTCTTTCTTCTGAATTCTCATGACCAGTTGTTATGCGGTAGTGCTTCCGGGGGGCTCGCGGATGCGTGTGTCTGGGCTCCTCTCGCCAAGGTTCTCCTCTTATGGATTTCGCTAACCCGGGCCGTTGCCGCCCGCGGATACTGCCCGGCGAACCCAACCTTGGCGAACTCAGACATAGACATCCCGCGAACTAGACCTCCCTGACTCTAGTATCTCAACTCGCTACCTTAGGCCTCATCAGCCTCGACCCTTTCAATTTTGCGAACCGAGCCGTTCTGTCTCTAACTCTTTAACCTGTTACCTTAGGCCTCATCAGCCTCAACCTTTCCAATTTTGCGAACCAAGCCCTTCTGGCTCTAACACCTTAACCTGTTACCTTAGGCCTTTGGCCCCTATTGCCAGCCTCTCCAGAGATCCACCTGAACCCCCCGTCTAGGTGAGAGCCCGGGAGCGGAATCGATCCGGGGCATTCCAGCATCCATGTTTCCAACCTTGCCAGCCGCTCCAGAGATCAACCAGAACCCCCCGTCTAGGTGAGAGACCGGGAGCGGAATCGATCTGGGGCATTCCAGCACCAATGTCTCCAACCTTGCCAGCCTCTCCAAAGATCTACCTGAACCCCCCGTCTAGGTGAGAGCCCAGGAGCGGAATCGATCTGGGGCATTCCAGCACCAATGTTTCCAACCTTGGCAGCCTCTCCAGAGATCTACCTGAACCCCCCGTCTAGGTGAGAGCCCGGGAGCGAAATCGATCTGGGGCATTCCAGCACCAATGTTTCCGACCTTGCCAGCCTCTCCAGAGATCTACCTGAACCCCCCGTCTAGGTGAGAGCCCGGGAGCGGAATCGATCTGGGGCATTCCAGCACCAATGTTTCCAACCTTGCCAGCCTCTCCAGAGATCAACCTGAACCCCCCGTCTAGGTGAGAGCCCGGGAGCGGAATCGATCTGGGGCATTCCAGCACCAATGTTTCCAACCTTGCCAGCCTCTCCAGAGATCTACCTGAACCCCCCGTCTAGGTGAGAGCCCAGGAGCGGAATCGATCTGGGGCATTCCAGCACCAATGTTTCCAACCTTGCCAGCCTCTCCAGAGATCAACCAGAACCCCCCGTTTAGGTGAGAGCCCGGGAGCGGAATCGATCTGGGGCATTCCAGCACCATCATATCCAACCTTGCCAGCCTCTCCAGAGATCTACCTGAACCCCCCGTCTAGGTGAGAGCCCGGGAGCGGAATCGATCTGGGGCATTCCAGCACCAATGTTTCCAACCTTGCCAGCCTCTCCAGAGATCTACCTGAACCCCCCGTCTAGGTGAGAGCCCGGGAGCGGAATCGATCTAGGGCATTCCAACACCAATATTTCCAACCTTGCCAGCCTCTCCAGAGATCAACCTGAACCCCCTGTCTAGGTGAGAGCCCGGGAGCGGAATCGATCTGGGGCATTCCAGCACCAATGTTTCCAACCTTGCCAGCCTCTCCAGAGATCAACCTGAACCCCCCGTCTAGGTGAGAGCCCGGGAGCGGAATCGATCTGGGGCATTCCAGCACCATCATATCCAGACTTAGTCATGTCGGCACGGCAGTAGTTATGAGCATTATAAAAAAGGAGTAAGACATTCATCAAACAACATAGTAAAGCACTTAAGGGTAAAACCTTTTCAAATCATCCCCACTTCGGGCTCGGTCGAGGGGTACCCCTTCCACATCCTGGAGATGATACCCTCCCGACTTGAGTACCCTGCTTACAATATATGGACCTTCCCAGTTGGGGTTAAGCTTTCCCACCGTGGCCCCTCTGCCGGCCGCGTCGACCTTCTTCAGGACTAGATCTCCTTTCTGAAAGTGTTTTATCCGGATATGTCTGTCAAAATATCGAGCCATCCGCCGCTTGACCTCTTCCTGCCTGATGGTAGCCAAGTCTCGGAGTTCTTCCACCAGGTCCAAGGACAGCCTCTGCTCTGCATTGTTACCTTCCAGCCACTCTTCATCCCCCTCGCTCGCGGCGATCACCCGGGGGGGTCTTCACCTCAAACTCTATGGGGAGAACGGCCTCGGACCCGTGAGAGAGCTTGAATGGAGTCTCCCCGGTGGCGGTATTCGGAGTAGTCCTCATGGCCTAGAGGACGGAGGGTAGCTGTTCCACCCAACTTCCCCGAAGGTTTTCCACTTTCTTTTTTAGCAGGTTGACGATTATCTTGTTTGCCGCCTCCACCTGCCCATTGCTCCTCGGGTGGTGGACCAAAGCGAACCTGAGGTCAATGCCGAGCTGAGTGCAGAAGCCGACAAACTCCTCACTCGCAAACTGCGGCCCATTGTCCGTCACTATAGCTAGAGGGAGTCCATGCCTGCAAATTATTTCTCCCCACACAAAATTCCTTACAACCTGAGAGGTTACCTTAGCAAGTGCTTTCACCTTTACCCACTTGGAGAAGTAGTCGATCATGACCAGCAGGAACTTCCTCTGGCCGCTGGCTTGGGGAAAGGGGCCGACCAGGTCCAGCCCCCATATGGCGAAGGGCCAGGGGGCGGTGATGGTCCGGAGCCTTTGAGCTGGGAGGAGTTGGAGCGGAGCATAGAGCTGGCACTTCGGACACTTTCTTGCGAACTCTGCCGCATCCTTGCTGAGAGTGGGCCAGAAGTAGCCTTGTCTCAACACCCTCCCTTCCAGGGTCCGGCTCCCGGAGTGACTGCCGCACTCCCCGGAGTGGATTTCTTCCAGCACTCTCGGGACCTCCTCCTCGGAGACACAACGGGCCAGGAGTCCCGAGAGGGTCTTTCTATATAGCCCCCCTGCATGCAAAGAGTAATAGGCGGACTTATACCTGAAGCGTCTCTTGTCCACATCCTCTCCAGGGAACTGCCCGGAGGATAGGAAGGTGATGAACGGATCCATCCACGAGGCTTGTTGATCCACCTCCATCAATTCTCCTTCCTCGATGGAGGGCCGAAAGAGTTCCGAAGTCGTCCCTCCTGCTCGGGGACCGAACTTGGCTAGGAGGTCCGCCTGGGCACTCTCCTCCCTCGGCACGTGCTTGATGGAGAAGGTGCGGAACTGCCCGATGACACCCTTAACCTTTTCCAGGTATAGTAGGAGGGTCGGGTCCTTTGCTTCAAATTCTCCCTTGATCTGGAATGCTACCACCATGGAGTCCGTGGAGACCTCCAAGTCCTGCACACCCAGTTCTCGGGCCAGCCGAAGGCCCGCTATCACTGCTTCGTACTCAGCCTGGTTGTTGGTGATTGGGAAATGGATGTTTAAGGCTTGCTCAATCCGAGTCCCCTGAGGACTCACCAGGACTATTCCCCCTCCATAGGAGTATATTCCCGACGCTCCGTCCACCAACATCTTCCATGCTTCTGGGGGAGGTGGCTCGTGCTCCCCCACTTCGGCCGCATAGTCGGCCATGAAGTTTGCCACCGCTTGAGCCCTGATGGACGTCCTGGGTACGAACGTGATATTGAATTCGCTTAACTCCACAGACCACTTTGCCAACCTCCCTGAGTGCTCCACCCCTTCCATGATTTTGCGGAGCGGATGGTCCGTCACTACTTTAATTGAATGGGCTTGAAAGTAAGGTCGGAGCCTCCGGGCTGACACCACCAATGCGAAGGCCAACTTTTCCAAAATCGGGTACCGGAGCTCTGCCTTCTTCAGCACTCGGCTGACGTAGTAGATAGGGAACTGTTTCTTCACTTCCTCCCGGATTAACACGGAGCTCACTGCTTCGGATCCTACCCCCAGGTACAGGGATAGGTCTTCTCCTGGCTTCGGTCCCTGGAGCAGAGGGGTTTGGGTGAGCTGTTCTTTCAGAGCCTGGAAGGCCTTCTCGCACTCCGGGGTCCATTCAAACTTCTTGTTTCCTCGCAGTACTTTGAAAAAGGGGGCACACTTCTCTCCCGCCTTGGAGAGGAACCTGCTGAGCCCGGCCAACTTCCATGTGAGGCTCTGAACCTCCTTCGGATTTCTTGGCGACCCCAACTCCATCACCGCTTTAACTTTGTTTGGGTTGGGTTCCACTCCTGCGGGGGTGATCAAATGGCCCAGGAACTTCCCTCGGCTCGCCCCGAAGACACACTTCAAGGGATTGAGTTTCATCTTGTACCGCCGCAGGGTCCCGAATGTCTCTTCGAGGTCTCGGAGGTGAGTCCCAAGGTCTCGGCTCTTCACCATGAGGTCGTCAACATAGACTTCTAAATTTTTTCCTTTCTGCTCGCGGAAGACTCTATCCATCATCCTTTGGTACGTAGCCCCTGCGTTCTTGAGCCCGAAGGGCATCATCTTATAGCAATAACATCCATCCCCCGTGATGAAGGAAACATCCTTGATGTCCGGGGGATGCATGCGGATTTGATGGTAACCTGAAAAAGCATCTAAGAAAGACATTACAGAAAAACCAACGGCTGAGTCAACCAGCGCGTCGATTCTGGGAAGGGGGTAGCAATCTTTCGGGCATGATTTATTAAGAAGTGAAAAGTCGATACACATACGCCACTTACCTCCTCCCTTTTTTACCATAACGACGTTGGAGACCCAGCCTGGATACTGGATCTCCGATACAAACCCGGCCTGCAGGAGTTTGCCCACCTCCTCACGGATGGGCCCTTCTAGCTTGTCTGCGACGGCCCTCCTCTTATGACGGATGGGGCGGGCGCCAGGGTCGAGGTTGAGGCGATGGCAAGCCACATCCGCGTTGATCCCGGGCATTTCCGCGGCGCTCCAAGCGAAGACGTCCACGTTCTTCTGTACGCAAGCCAGAATCTCCGCTTGATCTTCTGGGCTGAGTTCTCCGCTGACCCGGACTTTTTCCACCACCCCCAGCCGGGTGGTGACCTCGAGCTCTACGACCTCGTCCACAGCCTCCAACCGGGACTGCTCTCCCCAAGCCCTCTCCTCTCCGTGACAATTGGGAGTCTGGGCTTCCTCCTCGACTTCCTTCTCTACCACCATCAGCTCTTCCGCCCTTCCCTCCTGAGCCTTTTCTTCTTCTTCTTCTTCTCCTCCCGCCCGGGGTCCCTCAGCTACCCCTTCCTGGGCACGGACTTCATCTCCTTCCAACTTCTCCACTGCTACCTCCTTACCTCCGGCTTCGGCCGCCTCCTCCATCACCCTATCCCACTTCTCAGCTTCTCCCATCCAGGAGATGGTGTTGACAGCCGTTACGTAGCACTGTCTTGCCACCTTGGGATCCCCCCTGATCCGCACCTGAACCCCTCCGTCGTTGAACTTGAGGCACTGATGAAAGGTGGAAGGGACACAGCGGAACGCGCTGATGAGTGGCCGTCCGAAGAGAGCGCTGTAACTGCTTGGGGCGTCCACAATGACAAAACGACAGTTTCGGGACTGCCCACCCAGGGTCACATGAAGCCCTACTCCCCCTTCTACTTCCTTCCTCTCCCCTGAGAATCCGAACAAAGGGCCATCTGAGGCCAACACCCTCCTAGGCTCTACCTCCATCTTGTCAAACGCCTTCTTGAAGATGACGTTGACCGAACTTCCGTTGTCCACTAGGATCTGGGAGACGGTGAAGTTCTCGATCGCTGTCTGGATGACCAACGTGTCGCAGAACGGGTCCTCGTAGCCTGGCATGTCTTTCTGAGTGAAAACGATTTTTTTGGCCGGGGGTGGGGCGGTGGATGTCGAAGCCATGCTTCGGCGGTAGATAGTATGGAGGCTAGCCTTGCGGGTCGCCTCTATCCCTACCCACCCATGGATCACCCCGATCCCTCCTCTACTCCCCATATCGGCATTATCCTCACACCTTTCCTCCTCCTCCTCTCGAGGTTCAACCTCCACGATCCTTAATGGCTGCTGCTGTGGTGGCGCGGGCGCTCTGCCCCTCTTCACTTCTAGGAACTCCGGACAGGTGTCTGTTGAGTGGCCTTCCACATCATGGAAGATGCAATATGGCACTGCCACTTCCCTCGCCTCGGCCTCTGCCACCCTATTCCTCCTTCTCCTAGCGGCCGCCGTTTCCGCCTCCCCTCCCCTTCCCCTTCCTCTTCCTCTTCCTCGTCCAATCGCCATGGCCTGCTGGGGAGGGGGAGGCATCTGCATCGGACCTTGCCTCCACCCCAACTGGGGGGGCCTCCATTGACCTCCGACATGGTTACCCCTTCCTGGGCCGTAACCCCTTCCCTGCCCTTGCACTCCTCCCCCTTGCGGCCTCCATTCTCCCTCCGGGGCCCGGGGCTCTTCCCTTCTCCTGACCTCCTGCTGTCTCACCTACGGCTCACTGAGCTTTGCTAGCCTCCTGGTGAGCTCCGGATTGGCTTCCTCACTTGCGACTTCCTCCGACACCCTCTCCATCAGCTCTTCAAAGGAGACGGGGGCTTTTCTCTTCAACGCCATCTTAAAGAAACTCTCTCTCAACCCGACCGTGAAGGCGAGTTGGAGTGCAAACCCAGGCATCTCCTGAGTGAGCTGCACTTCCTCCTGGAATCGATCGGCATACTGAGCCAGCGACTCCCTGGGTCCCTGCTTCACTGCGAAGAGGGAATCAGCGTCCTTCTTCCTCTTTTTTGAGGTCGAGAACCTTAGCAAGAAACTTCGGCGCAAATCTTCGAACGAGTAGATGGACCCTGCTAGGAGATGATGGAACCAGTCCCTGGCCTTCTCCTTAAGGGTGACGGCAAAGAGCCGACACTTAAAGGCGTCTGACATCGGCCTGATGGAGACCGAGTCTTCGAAACTCTGCAGGTGCTGGACAGGGTCATCTCTACCGTTGTAGTACACCCGGTCCCATTCTCCAAATCCCCCAGGGACGGGTGCGGAAAGCACCAGCTCGCAAAAGGGGCTTCCCCCTCCTGTCACTCTTCCCGGCTCTACTCGTCCCCCAAGCTCGCTCGCCAAACTTGAGCTCGCCGGGACTGTGCTTGCGAAGGAGGTGCTCGCCTGAACCACTCCAATAGTCGCCGCTTCCGCTTGGCGTGCACTCGCCAGTGACGCGCTCGCTGAGATGGAGCTCGCTAGCGCTAAGCCCGCCGGCACGGAGCTCGCCGGGCTGGCGAACAGCACCCGTCCTTCCTGGCCCTGGCCTAAGCCGACGGCAACTTCTTTTCCAGCCCTTCCTCCTGGTTCCCTCTTGCCGACTGTTGTTGGGGGTGTGGTCGCCTGAGGTTCCGGGGTCGCAAACTCACTTCGCAGAGCTGTGACCGCGAACCCCAAGGTGTCGAGCACCTCCTTTCTGAAGTCCGCGAACATCCTCGGTGTTACCACCTGCGGTGGCTCGCTGAACCCCTCGCCTTGATCCTCATCTCCCGCCATAACCCTTCTCTGGAACTTTCTTGAACCAGCCACGCTCCACGCTCACCGCACCAAAATGTTGAAACCGATTTCTCGGTCTCTGGTGGAGCTCGGGGCCCTCAACGAATTGAGGGGCAGCTAGCCCTTACCGGTCCCTCGGAAGAGATAGGTAGATAACTCGGACAAAGAACAAGGACCCTAGTCTTAGCGAGGAGGTCCCTCCACTAACCCGGAAGATCGTTGAGCGCTTCCCCTCCCAAGCCAAAGCTAAGACTCGGGCACCTTGGAGAGCTAGAGAGCCCAAACCAAAGCGACCTATGGAGAGAAGAAGGCTCAAAGATTCTGAAACCGCTCTTCTTCCAAGGTGCCCCTTGAGGTCTATTTATAGATTTTAGTTCTGTGGTCTGTCAATAGCCAAATCCCGCTGTCCATTCTTACTATCCGCACACCGGATTGGTCTGCTAACAGCCAAACTCCGCTGTTCGGTGGGGCTACCCGCAGACCACCAGGGGTTTTTTGGTAAAGGACCACCCTAGGCGCCGGCGAACCAGGGACCCCTGACCTGTTCAGCGAACACGGGGCTCGCCAAAAGATCTGGCTGGCTCGCCTAAGCCGTCTAGCGAACTCCTCCGACCGGCTGACTCGCCTGCCTCTACGGCTCGCCTGCCGAACCGCTCCTTAGCGGGCCGAGCTCGCCTAAATGGCTAACTGTACCCCAGAAATGGCTATTTGTACCCCAAGGTCTCGGACCTGCCTAGCGAGCTCCTCCGACCGGCTGGCTCGCCTGCCTCTACGACTCGCCTGCCGAACCGCTCCTTAGCGGGCCGAGCTCGCCAAAACGGCTAACTGTACCCCAGAAATGGCTATTTGTACCCCAAGGTCCCGGACCTGCCTAGCGAGCTCCTTCGACTGGCTGGCTCGCCTGCCTCTGGGGCCTCTCGCTCTTCTTGGGCTCGCCCCGCCTGGCTCGCCCATCCTTGACTCGCCCCCTGGGGTATGCGAACCAAGGATCCTTCCAGGCGAACATCGGGGTTGTACATCGCCCAGGCGCGCGTTTTTCTCCCGAACGAGTGTTTTTTCACACTGGCGCGCTTTTTTTTGCCAGGGCGCACTTTTTTTCGCCCGGGCGCACGTTTTTTTCGCCAGTGCGCGTGTTTTTTTCGCCCGGGCGTGCGTTTTTTTCGCCCGGGCGTGCGTTTTTTTCGCTCAGGCGCGCGTTCTTCTCTCGTGCGTGCGTATTGTCGCCCTGGCATGCATTTTTCGCCCAGGCGCACTTTTTTTTGCTCGGGCCCACAATTTTTCGTCAGGGTGCGCATTTTTTCGCACGGGCGCCCGTTTTTTGCCCGGGAGCGCGTTTTTCGCCCGGGCGCGCGTTTTGTCTCCCGGGCGCCCATTTTTCGCCCGGGCGCCCGTTTTGTCTCTCAGGCGCCCATTTCTCGCACATGCGCCCGTTTTTTGCCTTGTCAGGCATTTTTCTCCCGGGCGCTCGTTTTTTGCCATGTCGCACATATTGTCGCTCGGGCGCGCGTATTTCTCCTTGGCGCACGTTTTTTGGCCAGACACACATTTTCTTTAGCAGACACATTTTTTTATTATATATGTAAATAATATTAGTTTTTCTTAATATTTTTCAATTCTTAGGTTGAATTTTATTTAACAAATGAACAAAAGAATTAATCAATTCCACAATATTCACCAATATTGTTTATTAGTCGAATGCTGGAATTGGAATTAGATCAATTCCAATTCTGAATATTGAATCCCAATATCAAATTCTAATATTAAATTTCTATATTAAATTCCAATTCTGTCCAAACCAACGGAACTTATGAGATTTTATTATTTCAAGCAGTTAAACCCGGCCCCGTGTTACATGCCCTGCAATAAATATCAAATAGGTGAAAAATGTGGGTCAGCTGCAAGCTAACCAATAATGGTGTAATGAAACACACTCCTCCCAGCCGTTCTAGCAGAAGTCGATGAATTACATCGCCCTACAAGTCAACATTTAGCATAATAACAAACAAAGAATCATAAACATCATGTATAATTTGTATATAGTGGGATGTCACAAGCATCAAACATGTATTCTACTAGTTGAACGTTTAAATAAGTGTCTACTATGAAACATGTATGAAGGCCAATATATCAATATGGATACTGCACGACTCCTAATTATTCGCATATGATTTTATCAAGCCATCACATAAACCATATAACGTACTCAATGTAACATTCCACATGTAAAAACAATGTAACATGGGTCAAGTCGGACCCCATAACATACCACAAACACAAGCTAAACACTATAAAGAGGCACACAAATACAACTATAATCAGAGCAGTAAAAACAGTAGCGGAAGCTCAACATTAAAACTATGAATGTCCTCATTTATTAATTAGGAATGTTCAACAAGTTCGGCTTTAAGGCCTTACAACATATCAAATGGAATTTACATAAACAAACATGCAAGTACTACAATCTATTCATCGACTCGCATGTCGGAATGGAAAAAACAATAAAAGAGTGCATATCCTCTCTGTAGGTAGTTTTGGGCTTTAATTTTTAAAAAACTCCACTGCGCGCTATAGCAGCTGCACCAAAAACAAGTCAGGGGAAAACTAGGGACATATATGAACTCACCACAAACCGCGTAATGAACCCTCTTCCCAGTCATCCTAGCGGATTCCAGGACGATATGTATCAAATTGAAGTATCATGCAATATGTATCAAATTGAAGTACAAGTAAGCTACACAATGTGAAAACCCAAGCACAATCAATTTTCTAGGTTGAGCATATAAAAATAGTAAACATAAATATGCAAATCATGACAGTTGGGTTCACCCGAAGGTTCACCACAACCACCTAAAATAGTATCGCATAAATCTAATATGGAAACATACAATCATCCAAGTGTCGTGAGTATTCTTACCCGTATGATCATGTTCACATCAACAATATAAGTGTCATGGGCACTCACAGCCACACAAGTTCAAAACTTCAAAAAAAAAATTTATTTTTGTTCTGGTATGTACTATTTCATTTTGAAATTTCTCAAATTTATTTATTTTTATTTTTTTTGTTTCGCCTTATGTTTGTCCCCTCTTATTAAAATTTCTGGATCAGCCCATGTTTACGCATCTACCGGTTCGGCTGATTTAGCTGCACGACTTAATTAGATTGGCTTCATTTCATGGTGTTTGGGGCTCAGAAGAATAGGCGAAGGAGGAGTACACAAAAGAGGCAAATCAGGCCACCTGTATTTACATATTTGAGTTGGTAACAACTCCAGAATATTAAGGGTATGATTTGTTTAATTAATTAGATAATAATTCCTTAGAAAGTGTCACATTAAATATATGTATGCGAATTTTTTTAGATCCGAGCTTCAGATTTTCATCTCTGTCGCAAGCTAGAAGTTAAAGTTTTTTGTAACTATTGAATAAAATTTTAAAGTTCCTATCAATTGTTGTATGTGGTAATAAAAATTATTCTAAAGTGCTCGGCTTACTTTTTTTTAAATGTTTTTTTTTTGCGATGAGCTGGAGAACACGTCAATCGTGGAGCCCGTGTATGATCAATGGCAAGGATTGGCTTAGCACAGAACGCAGATAGTTGCGTCTAGAGGATAATATATCTGGCACTTTGCATACAACATATCATTGACTCTCATGATTTTGGAATATTCTTCTATGATTAAGGGCTTGTTTGGGTTTGCGAATTTGTGCGGGGCAAAGTGATCCATCGTCACCCACCCGATCGTGACTGCAGCTAGTGGCAGACTCGGGATTTTTGTCCGACCCGGGCACAAAATAAAAGCTTTAGATTTTTGATAGTTTTTTTTAATTCAAAAATAAAAAAATATTATTGCTAAAGAAGGTTGATCAAGTAAATCATGTTGAAAAAATACTAGAGAATACTCATAGAGTCCTTTCGTTTGGAGGGAATTGAGGGAATGTAATTGGAATTGCACCCCCAAGTCCAATTCTGTTGTTCGTTTTCGCAATTCCTTTCCCCCTCCTGTTCCGCCTTTTCCACTCCCGCGACGAGACGAAGCTCAGCCACCCGAAATCTCCTGCGCCTCTCTTCTTCTCCATCGAAGAGGCCTACAACTCCGGCGACTAGCCCAGAGCAACCTCCAGTCAGTCTTCTCTGGCGACGGCGTGCACAGTCGGATCCATTTTTGCACATTAGGAGGTGGCGTGCACCTCCAGTCGATCGTAGAAAACACCTCCGACACTCTTCTTGGGACCGCTCTGGCGGATTGAAAAGCTGCTGTCCGGATAGAGCTGTTTTAAAAGAGCTCTCTGGGGAGCAGTTTTGAAAAGCTGCAGAGTGTTTGGGTGTTCTGTGCAGAAGTGCGCTTCGAAGAGCGATTTTCTAATTTAGCTGTTTGGAGAAACAGCTTTTGGAAGCTGTTTTTTTAGAACTTAAAATACATAAAGTTTTAAACGTGGAGAATAATAAAAAACAACCGATAACAATAGTATTTTACATAATTCTCTGGTAATGCTATCAACGCGCCCCGTATATTTCTTCGGCAATGCTATCTCGTACTGTAGACATCTGTTCAGCTCCAGCAGCATCACCCATATCGCTTCCAATATCATCCTCCGCCGCAGGGTCTTCATCCTCTGAGGGAGCGAAAGAAGACTCATCAGCATCGCAAACATTAAACTCAGGGTCCCAGCGAGAAGGATGTCTACGAATGAAGTTATGTAAGGCCATTGTGGCCAACACTATGGACCTCTGTTTCTTGAAGCTATACTGTGGCATTTTGCTCAGAATGTGCAACTTCTTCTTCCACACTCCAAACGTTCGCTCAATAACACTGCGAAGAGATGAATGCGCCCTATTGAAATGTTCTTGCCTTCCTTGAACAGGCCGACTCCCACGAGCAAAGTCTGCCAAGTGATATCTTGTATCCGGATACGGCTTCAAATATACCCATCTTTAACGGGTATCCAGCATCTACTAAATAATATTTACCTGCATTTATTTTGTATGTTAAACAAACAAACATTAGGGGATATTTGAAGGATTTGAATGAATGTAAAAATATTGATTAGTATACCTTGTGGGGGATGCGGAAAATGCAATCTATCGTCTGCCAATGCGCGTGCAAAGATGCGACTATCATGAGCAGATCCCTCCCATCCAGCCAGGGCAAATATAAAACACATGTTAAAATCACAGACTGCCATTACATTTTGCGTCGTAGTGCCGTGACGTCCTATGTATCTGACTTGATCTTCTACGGGTATCCTCGCATCTACATGTGTACCGTCAATTCTTGAAGAATGGCATGTAACGAACATCATACCTTATCTCAGCCGGAATATCTCTGAACTGACGGTCTATAGGCTTTATAACATCAATTGAGAGTAACAAAAGAGATCTAAGACATTTCGAAAAATATCTACTAATTGTTTCGGTCGAGTGCTGGAATCGCTCTTTCGCCAATCTAATGGAACCTCCTTGTGCTAAGATATACAATGTCATGCATGGTCGTGTGTCACGAACATGATAATTCATCCTCTCGATCGATGACATAACTACACGACAGTACTCTATATATTGCATCCGCTCCGGCGAAAGACTTGTTGAATCCCCGGAATCCTCAGGGGAGGAGTCATGCTCTTCCATTGTAGTACCTGTATTTAAAGTATCACATAACGTTTATCATAATCTATGTGAAGAAAATACCAAAACAACTAATATAAATTCGAGGTCCAATGTTAATCAACATGAGGTACATATCAGAAGTAGAAAGATAGAAAATACCACATAACAGTTTGGAAGCCGTTTTTTAAAACGTAAAATACATAATTTTTTTTACGTGGAGAATAATTAAAAATAAATGATCACTGAGCCCTCTTCTCGTACGCCTTCGTAATCCACCAAACCCGCATATCTTCTGGAATACTCATGAAGATCTCCTTACTGGTCTTGTCCCTGATGCGGTCGAGAGCAAAGTAATAAAAATCCAGGTTTGCCCGTATCTCGGTGCTACTGGAAATCAACTCCACCACCTCTTTGACTGTGATAACTGGTGGAGGCTTCACAGCTAGGGTGGATTGATGTAAGTCTGACATCAAAGAAAATGTCATTCCTTTGTTCTTCCCGATCTTTCTTCTTTTACTCACCGAGGTGGACGCATTCCCAATGGTTGTTGAATGACCTCCTATCTCTTCAGGGCCACCTTGATTGTTCTCCATGATATCTTCTACATCATTATCTTCCAACTAGATCCTCCCCACATCCGGTGGCAAACTCCCAACAGATGGAGCCCATGAGTCATCTCCAGTTGCGACAACCTGACTGAACATGGTGTTCAGTTTCTCCTCCAACTCAGGTGAAATACCTCCGTATTGAAATTTTTTCGCTGCTGGAACAACCTGTTATAATCAATACATCAATACATCAATATTAATACCATGAACTGAAAAATGATTTTATTTTCACCTTTATCTTTTCGGCCCACCATTCTTCTGATGCAGCAATAGTTCTCTTCTCTGGATCCAAACCTAAACCAGTCTCGCCATGTTTCAGTTCCTTCCATAACTTCCAATCCTTCTTCAAATGATCCCATTTATTTTTCATTTGCATTCGATCGTAGCTTTTCCCGGTTCGTTCTTTAAACCCTGCAATCAAATTTTTCCACCCTTCTTTGCTAAAGTGGGTGGTAGGCCGATTCCCCAAACCAATCTCTTTTATGCAGAGATCACAAAATAACATCACCTCGCTAGACTCCCAACTCGCTACGATTCCTCCTTCTTTTAGTTTACCCATTATACTATTAAAAAGTAATGCAATTTTAGAAGCTTTATCTACTAAAACAAACATACACACATCCTAAAATAAACACATACACACAAACATACATCAACAACATACACACACACATCCAACAACATACACACATCCAACACAAATACATACACACACACACATCCAACAACACACACATACACACACACACACTTATCCAACAACATACACATACACACATACACACACACTTATCCAACAACACACACATAAACACACACATTCAAAAAACAAACACAACACACACATCCAACACAAATACATACACACACACATCCAACAACAAATACACACACACACACATCCAACACAAATACATACACACACACACACACACATCCAACAACAAATACATACACACACACATCCAACACAAATACATACACACACACACACACACATTCAACAACACACAAACACACACACTTATCCAACAGCACACACATACACACACACTTATCCAACAACATACACATACACACATACACACACACACTTATCCAACAACACACACATAAACACACACATTCAAAAAACACATACACAAACATACATACACACACATACACACACACACATACACACACACATACACACACAAACATACATACACACACACACATACACAAACACATACACACACATACACATACACAAACATACATACACACACACATACACACACACATACACACACACACACACACATACACACACACACAAACATCCACACATACATACACACATACAAACATACACAAACATAAACATACACACACAAACATACATACCTACACACCCAAACATACACACACACCCAAACATACACACCCAAACATACACACCTACACACAAACATAAACACACACACACACACACACACACACACACAAACACACACACAAACATACACACACACATACTACATACACCATAACAATAAACACAAACACACAATAAACACAATACACACACTATACAAGCCCATATAAATGAAAAATTGAAAAACAAATAGCATAGCACTGTAATTGAAACAAAAAAAAAATAGCATATGAAGAAGAAAAAGGGGGATACCTCACGTATATTGCCAAACAGAGCCCTAGCGCCCACCAGTTGAGAGGTTGCAGTCGGCGTCGTCGTCTAGCGTGCAGGGGCCGTCGATGTCGCCGTCGGAGTAGAGGGGGAAGAGTTTCGCTCCGGGCGAGATCGGGAGGGCAGAGGTTGCAGTCGGCGAGTTGCCGAACGGAGCCTAGCGACAACAGAGGTTGCAGACGGAGCGAGATCTGGGCGGGATCGGGCGGGATCAGGCTCGCCGGTGGGAGGGAGGAGAAAATCGGGAGATCCATGCGGGAGCGGGCTCGCCGGTGGGAGGGAGGAGAAGATCTGGAGATCCGGGCATGAGCGGGCTCGCCGGAGATCGGGCTCGCCGGAGGTAGGAGGGGGCGACCTAGCCGGAGTAGGAAGGAGCAGAATCGCGAGGAGGATAGAACGTCGCGAGCGGAGCAGAATCGCGAGGCTGGAGGGGATCGGGAGAGCGCTCTGGGAAATCTATTTTGCGAGAGCCGAAAAGCTGCCCTTGGGTAGATTTTTGAAGAGCAAAAAAACAGCTCTTTGAAGAGCAGCTTTCTGCAGAGCACTCTCTCCCAAACAGTTTATTAACAGCTCTGCCGGCTGGGAAAGAGCTTCTCCAGCCGCCAGAGCTCTCCCAAACAGACCCAATATATCTGGCACTTTGCATACAACATATCATTGATTCTCATGATTTTGGAATATTCTTCTATGATTAAGGGCTTGTTTGGGTTGGCGAATTTGTGCGGGGCAAAGTGATCCATCGTCACCCACCCGATCGTGACTGCAGCTAGAGGCAGACTCGGGATTTTTGTCCGACCCGGGCACAAAATAAAAGCTTTAGATTTTTGATAGTTTTTTTTTAATTCAAAAATAAAAAAATATTATTGCTAAAGAAGGTTGATCAAGTAAATCATGTTGAAAAAATACTAGAGAATACTCATAGAGTCCTTTCGTTTGGACGGAATTGAGGAAATGGAATTGGAATTGCACCCCCAAGTCCAATTCTGTTGTTCGTTTTCGCAATTCCTTTCCCCCTCCTGTTCCGCCTTTTCCACTCCCGCGACGAGACGAAGCTCAGCCACCCGAAATCTCCTGCGCCTCTCTTCTTCTCCATCGAAGAGGCCTACAACTCCGGCGACTAGCCCAGAGCAACCTCCAGTCAGTCTTCTCTGGCGACGGCGTGCACAGTCGGATCCATTTTTGCACATTAGGAGGCGGCGTGCACCTCCAGTCGATCGTAGAAAACACCTCCGACACTCTTCTCTCCTACACTATTCTTCTTCTCCAGATGCGGCTAGTCTTGCTCCAGCGACAGCCTCTTTCTCCGGCGATTGTAAGTCCATTTTCTCAACTATCATCAAGGATAAAATCTTGAACATATAGAAATCTGGAATGTAGGTTTAAATCTGGAATGTAGGTTTAAATCTCAACGTAGAAATCTGGAATGTAGGCTTACATATAGAAATCTGGAATCTTCCTTTGATTTTGTGAATGTGTGTGAATGTTTTGTGAACTAAAATCTGGAATGTAGGCTTACATATTGAAACCTCATGTAGGTTTGGTTTTGTCTAAATTGGCCATATTTGTGTGTTGTATTTGGCTGTTGGCCATGGTGTATGTGTTCCTATGGTTGTATGTAAAATATGTGTTGTTATGTGTTGAATTTATGTGTTGAGTGTGAGTGTGTTGGCGTATGTGAATGTGTGTGAAAATACACAATAAACCTATTTGATGATCATTATAAGAAACCTATTTGCAAATGCCTGAATTTTTGTAATGCTAGAATCATACTTTGGTTATTATTAATGAAAAAAAACAGAGGCTATGAATTGATGTATGAATTATTATTAACAGAGGCTATGAATGTGTGTGTTGCTATGAATGTTTGTGTTGCTATGACTGTGTGTTGTTATTAGATTGTTTATGAATTATTTTATTTGTAATCGTGTAGATGAATGAAATAGAAAGACATCGTATATGTAAGAAGGCAGTTGTTGCAGTGTCTCTTGCTGCGGCGATAATAGTTTTGAAGCCTAAGATATGCAAGGATCTTATGGAGTGCGAAACAAAAAATATTCTACGCAAATCATTATTAAAATGCTTGTACAATGGAACAGATATAAACTGTTTTAACCAACTGCGTATGAATAAGAGTTCATTTGAAGCACTGTCATATTCTTAAGCGTCATAGATTATTAAATGACACACAACACATTATGGTTAAAGAGACAGTATGCGTGTTCTCTTATGTGCTAGCACATAATAAGACAGTCTGAGATGTTGGAGGCACGTATCTTCGTTTAATTGATACAATTAGTAGACATTTCAACAATGTGTTGGTGGCAATTCTGAAGTTATCTCCAGACTTTACAACACAATGATGGTAGGATTTTGCGGTGAGCAAGTCACATATATATATATATTCTCTTATCAATTAGGACTGTGTCGGAGCCATAGATGACACTCATATCGATGTAACAGTGTCTGTTAAAGATCAAGGTAGATATCGAAATAGAAAGCAAGCGATAACAACAAACGTCATGGGTGTATGTGATTCAAACATGACGTTTTTATATGTATTGCCTGGATGGGAGGGTTCATCACAGGACTCCAGATTTCTACGTAATGCACTGGAACGAGCTGATCGTTTTGAAGTGCCGGTGGACAAATACTATCTTGTGAATGCAGGATACACAAATGGCCTTGGCTATCTTGCATCTTATAGGTCCATAAGATATCACCTTAAAGAGTGGTCCGCACAGGGCAATAATCCCTCAAACTACAAAGAGTTATTTAGACTCTGTTTGGGACAGCTTTAGCAGATGGAAAATCTGCTGATTTAATAGAGCTTTTAGAATAGAGCTTTCAGAAAAACTTTTATGAGAGAGCTGCAGACTGTTTGGAGAGTTTTTGCATAAGTGATGATCGAATACAACTTTTTCATTTTAGTTGTTCGGTAGAACAACTGTTTGAAAACTGTTTTTTAAATAAAAATAATGAAATATAATGGTTGTGAAAACTCGCGCCCAGGCAAACACGCGCGTCCGATCAAAAAATGGTCGCTCTGGCGAAAAACGGTCGCCCGGGTAAAAAACGGACGGTTGGGTGAAAAACGGCCGACCGGTCGAAAAACGGTCGCTCGGGCAAAAAAACGGCCAAATGGGCAAAACACGGGCGCCCGGGTGAAAAACGCGCGCTCGGGCGAAAAAAACGCCCTGGGCAAAAACGGTCGTCCGGAGAACAATAGTCGTCGGGCGAAAAATGCGCGTCCCGGCGAATAATGCGCATCCGGGCGAAAAACAGTCGCCCGAGAGAAAAACGATCGCACAGTCGAAAATCGCGCGCCCGGGTAAAAAACACGCGCCCGGGCAAAAACACGCGCCCGGGAGAAAAATGCGCACCCAGGGCAAAAACGACCGTCCGGGAGAACAATAGCTGCTCGGGCGATAAACGCGCGTCCGGGCGAAAAATGCGCATCCTGGCGAAAAACAGCCGTCAGGGCGAAAAATAGTCGCACGGTCGAAAAACGCGCGCCTGGGAAAAAACCCGCGCCCGGGCGAAAAACCCGCATCCGGGTGAAAAATGGTCGTCAGGGCGAAAAACAGTCGCACGGGCGAAAAACGGACGCAAGTGGGAAAACGAGCGCACGGGCGAAAATCCGCCTCCCGGGAGAAAAAACTACCGCCCGGGCGAAAAATGTCCACCCGAGCGAAAAACGTCTGCCCAGGAGAAAAACGCGCGTCCGGGCGAAATACGGCCGCCCGGGCAAAAAACAAGCGCTCGGGCGAAAAACGTGTGCCCGGGCAAGAAAAGGCCTCCCGGGCGAAAAAACGGCCGCCCGAGCGAAAAACAACCGCTCGGGCGAAAAACGCGCGCCCGAGCAAAAAATGGCCGCGCGGGAGAAAAATGGCCGCGCGGACGAAAAATGGCCGCGTGGGCGAAAAACGCGCGCCCGAGCAAAAAAAACGGCCGCCCGGGCGAAAAATATCCGCCCGGGCGAAAAAATGCGCGCCCGGGTGAAAAAGGACTGCCCGGGCGAAAAATGCACGTCCGGGCAAGAATTACGAGAGCCCGGGCGAAAAATGATCGCACAGGCAAAAAATGAGTGCACAACCGAAAAATGCGCGCTCGGACGAAAATACTGGAGTGGTATGCAACGAGGTGGAGTTAATAAAAGAGAAAAAACTAAAAACAGAAAAAACGGTTTTTAGAAAGCTATGTTGGATTGGCTTCTCAAAGAGCCTCTAAAACAACTTATTTGAAGAAGCTCTTTTCAAGAAGCTGGGCTAAAGAGTTGTCCCAAACAGTTAAAAAACAGCTCTGGCGGTTGGAAAATAGATTTTCCATCCGCCAGAGCTGTCTCAAACAGAGCCTTAATCTTCGTCATTCAAAGACAAGAAATGTGATTGAGAGAACATTTGGCTTACTTAAGAAAAGACGGGCTATCTTGCGTGGACCATCCTTCTTCGATATTAATGTGCAGGTTCAAATCTATGTCAATTGCTTTATGTTAGCCTAAATTAATGTTTACTTTACAATCAATTATTTTATGTTAGCCTAAAGTAATGTTTACTTTATGCAGGTTCAAATCATTAATGCTTGTTGTATTCTGCATAGTTTTCTTATAGAGAGGAGATTAGATCATGATGCTAGATTACTTGTTGAGGTTGATGCAGAGATATTACTGCAAGATACAAGAGGTGATAGCTATGAGTACGCAGATGTAGTGGGGCAAGTTCAAGCAACACCCGAGTGGTCTCATTTTAGAGATACATTGGCTATGAACATGTTCAATGACTATCAGGGCCGGCGAGGAGCATAAAATTTTAAAATTCATGTTTATTTTGGATGTCATTTTGATTGCTAGATGTTACATGTCTAGCTTATGGTTTTTTTGGATGTTACACGTTTAGTTTATTTTGTAAAAGCTATTTTAATTGCTACATGTTCATATAATTAACTAATTCCTACACATGTTTAAAGTTTTTTTTCTTCATTTGATTGCGTTATACTTGTGAACAGCTAGTAAATGGAAATAGACAAAGGAAAGGAACTTTCGTATATTCACTGGACAACACAGATGGATACCACTTTATCAAAATCTCTACTCGAGCAGCAGGGTTTGTGAAATAAAGCGGCAAATGGTTGAAAATGTGTTGCATTCACCGCTGCAATCCAAACAGTGAAGGAGGAATGTAATGTGGTGATAAATAAGGAGAAAATAATGGCCTGCTTAAAGACGTGGAACAAGTATTATTAAGAAATATCGGCCATGTTGGATACAAGTGGCTTCAGTTGGGATTGGGAGCGCAATGTCGTCAAGGGAGATAGCGAGGATGTTTGGGCGAACTATGTTACGATAATATTTGTTATTTTAGAAAAGTAAATTACCAAAATTAATAAATTATTTTTCTAATCTTTAATTTACTTGCAGGCACACCCAAATGTAAAGCATTACAGCAGTAAGGTGATCGTCAATTGGGGCGACTTAGACATGTTGTGCGGGGTGGATAGAGCTACTGGAGCTCAAGCTGCGACTATAACAGAGACTATGAATGAAGTTAACATAGAAGCACCTGTGGATGAAACATCGTTGAAGAGGTCGAACCACGACCAAAGAAGAAGAAGAAGGTTGCAACTGATATTATTGCAGATGCGATTACATCAATTGCAAGGAACATGGAGCAGGAGACCAACGTACCAGTTCAGCCGAGACAACATTCGAGAACTGACGGATATATACGTCCCTTGCAGATGTTACTGATTTGACTGAGCAGGAGATCATCAAGGCTATCGATATGTTGAACGTTGATGTAGCAAAGAGTGACGTGTTTATGGCTCTACCAGTATCTATCCGGAGTACCTGGCTATATATGCATCTTGATGATTGTATGTGTGCGACCCGAGTCATTATCAGTTTTTGTTGAACCTTGTTTTGAGGGATGAACTTTAGAGTTATTATTCCTATGAATTATGCGAACTTAGTTTATATTGGTAGACATTTTGTCCGCTTAGCATTTCTCTGCAATTTTGTCAGTTTTTTTTAAATTGAATTTCAATTCCTATCAATTAATTTTAACATGCAACCGAACAACAGAAATGTTAATTCCAATTCCACTGTCAGAATTCCTGCATTCAGCCGAACAACATAATTCGAATTGAATTCTATTCCAATTCCGGTCTAATTCCAATTCCATTCACCCTATTCCGTCCAAACGAACGGACCCACAGAGATTCTGGAAACTGGCAGAATTCATTCTATTAGGGCCTGTTCGGCCCCACGGTTTTAGAATTCTGGAATTGGAATTGAGAGATTTGAATTCAATTACGGTGTTCGGCACTCTGTAATTGGCTCGGAATTGGTTTTCGTTCAATTCCAAAGGTTTTCACATAAACCTATGCCCAATTCTTTGGGTCCACGTCGGGTCTTCGTGGTTTTCGAAAAGGAGCAAGACACCCGAGGCCTTAGCCGATGCCCACTTGATCGTGATTCACTTCCAACTGCCTGTCGCCTACGTCGATTCTGCCGCCGCCGGTAATCACCAACTCTCCCCTTCCTATTTCTCCTTCTTTGGCTTTTTCGCTCTCATCGTCTTCTTCTGCTCCTTCTCTCTCATAGTCTTCTTCTCTTCTTCCTCCATCCGTGATTTTACCCATCTTCTTCCTCCTCCTGGGTACCTGCATCCGTATTTATGAATATTCGTGATGTATTTTCCAATACCTGCATCCTTATTTATGACCAAATGCTATGTCTTTTGCAGAACTACTGCTATTACCTCCTTGTTTTATTGCTTTTTTTTTTCATCGCATTCTTCCGGGACATTTCATTAGGAACTATTGCTATTACATTCTTGTCTAATTTTTTTATCAGCTTGCTTTATATGTTCAATCTATTGATTTTATAAAATTTCTATTGAGAATGTTACCTTGATTTGTTCAAGCTAAACTCATTGCTTGTTCAATCTCAATATATGCAATCCTCTATTTAGTTATAAGTGCATTTGATTCAAGATAAACATTGTTTTCCTGCTTTCTTATCCAATTCCAATTCTAGAAAATCAGTATGTAGCTGAACAATAGCATTGAAATTCAGACCAATTCCAATTCCACGTAGAATTGGAATTAACTGAATTCCAATTATAGAATTCAAAAACCCAGGGGCCGAACGAACCCTTACATTTAATATCTACATACATTAATACACCTGACTAAGCCCATGACAGACACTTGCATTCCAGATTTCCAGCCACACATATATTCTATATTTATACATGTCACTAACCATTAACATATTTATACAACATATTTTATAATTTATATTACAGCTGAACCGGTATGCTCATGACGATTTACTCTCCGCACAAAACATGGCTTGGATTATGAATTTATTACCTTCTTGAGACTACCGATTGCTAATTGATATGCACCCATAAATTTATAGAAGCTCCAAGGGGTGCGATTAACGAAAATCCCACCATAGGAAAGTGGAGGTAATGGAGTCGAGTTCAACCCCATGATCAAGGGAATGGGGAAGAGAGGAAGAAACCGCTGCATCCATCGCACGACGTCACTTGCGCAGGTAGTTTTCAAGGCCGCACCCCGCTATTGCCGGGTGTGGCCAAAGCCACACAACCACGCCCCACTAAGGGGGTGCGGCCAAAGATGTACCCCCCATGGGGGGGGGGGGGGGTACGGCCAAACCCGCACTCCACATAGGGGGTGCGGTCAAAGTCGCACCTCCCATAGGAGGTGCAGCCAACACCGCACCCCCCATGGTTGCACCCCCATGGGGGGTGTGGCCAAAACCGCACCCACTTTTTTTGGAGGGAGCGGCCGAAACCGCACCCCCCTCCTAGGGGGATGCGGCTGAAACCATCCCCCCCTTCTCAGGGGATGCGGCTGAAGCCCCCTCCTTTTCTCGGGTGTGCAGTTTCCTATTTTTTGGGAGGAGGCGCGGCCTTTGAGGGACGCGCCCTCTCTCTTGTAGTCAAGCCTCTCCGACGGCGCTCACTCTCCTTCTTGACTTTCCGAACGTAGCGTGAGCAAAGCGCTTATAAGTTCACGACACGCTCAGAACGCTTTCGCATTCATCGCGCGCTCAGAATGCATTTGCGTTTACCGCGCGCTCAGAACACCCTCACATTCTAGACGCACACGACAATTAACCTTTCTTAATTTCCTAGATTGCAGGTCTTGTTCACTGCGCTCAACGCCATCAACGAAGCTGCCCGAACTGCCCGAGGGGGGGGGGGGGGGGGGGGGGGGGGGGGGGGGGGGGGGGAGGAGGGGGGCAAGACGGGAATTTCCAAAAAATGGCGATCCGTTTGCTCCAAATCGGCAAATGTAATTCGTCCGTCAGGTGGTTACGATGGTTACAACAACAACACTAAAGCCTTTATCCCACCATAGTGGGGTCGGCGATGTGGATCCTCAGTCGCCATTGCGCCCTATCTTTAATCATAGTCTCACTAATGCCTAAGTACATCATGTCTTTCCTTACAGTTTCATTCCAAGTCTTTTTTGGTCCACCACTCCCCCGTTTAACATGTCTAGTGACTAAACTCTCACAACGCCCAGTAGGTGCCTCTAATGGTCTCCTATGTACATGTTCGAACCATCTTAAATGAGCTTCTCGCATCTTCTCTACAATTGGCGCCACTCTTGCCTTATCCCTGATACATTCATTCCTAATTTTTTCCAGTCTTGTGTGACGACACTTCCACCTAAACATTCTTATCTCCGCAACTCCCATTTTTTGCTCATGTACACCATTCACTGCCCAACACTCAGAAACATAGAGCATTACTGGTCTAATTGCAGTACGATAAAACTTGCCTCTAAGTTTTAATGGTACTTTACGATCACATAAGATCCCAGACGCGCCTCTCCACTTCAACCAACCTGCTTGGATTCTATGTATCACATCTTTATCTACACCTCCATCTTTTTGAATTATCGATCCTAGATATTTAAAGCACTCACTGTAGGAAATATCTTAGTCACCCAATTTAATGATGGAGTCATCCGACCATGTACTACTAAATTCAAGCTCTATATACTCCGTCTTTGTCCTGCTCAACCTAAAACCCTTCTATTCTAAAGTGTCTCGCCAAGATTCAAGCTTCGCGTTTACACCCTCATGCGTCTCATCGACCAAAAAAATATCATCTGCAAATAATAACACCTAGATATTGCTTGTTGGATATGTCCGATGAGCTCATCTAAGATAAGGGTAAAGAGATAAGGGCTTAAAGCTGACCCTTGATGTAAGCCAACAAAGATAGGGAATTCCTGTGTTGATCCTTCAGATGTCCTCACCCTGGTCACTGAATTTCTATACATATCTTTGATAACGTCAATGTATGATACATTTACACCTTTCTTTTTCTAAGTCTCTCCACAAGACCTCTCTTGTAACCCTATCATAAGCCTTCTCCAGATCGATAAACATCATATGCAAATCTTTTTGTCTTTCCCGATAGTTGTCAATGAGTCTCCTCAAGAGATGTATAGCTTCCATGGTTGACCTCCCTGGCATGAATCCAAATTGATTCTCTGAGATGCCAGTCTCTCGTCTAACTCTTCTCTCTATTACTCGTTCCATAGTTTCATAGTATGACTCATTAATTTAATTCCCATGTAATTGATAATTTTTTATATATTATTTATTCTTATACAAAGATACCAAAATACTTTCTCTTCATTGGTCTGACATCCTCTTTGTCTTCAATATCTTATTGAAGAAACGTGTAAGCAATAAAAATTCTTCTCGCCCTAAGCATTTCTATACTTTAATGGGTATATCACCTAGTCCAACCGCCTTTCCATTTTTCATCTTCTTCATATCATCATCTATCTCTGATGCTTGAATTTTACGATAAAAAGTACGTTTCTATACTCCTCCGATTTATTTAACTCTTCCAACTTCAGTTCATTGTATTTCCTTCATTGTATAGTTGATAAAAGTATCTTTTCCATCACTCCTTAATAGCCGCATCATCCGTCAAAATCATATCTGTTTCATCTTTTATGCATTTAACATGACTTAAATATATTGTCTTCCTCTCTCTGGCTCGAGCAATTTTATATATATCACGCACTCCATCTTTGGTATCTAGTCACTTGTAAAATTCTTCACAAGCCATAAGCATGACTTCTTGCTTTACTTACTGCATTTTTAGCTTCTTTCTTGGCGACTTTATACTTTGTCAAATATTTATCGTTCCTATAAGCCTGTAATATTTTGTAGCTGACCCTCTTTGTCTTCACTTTGTCTTGCACTTTCTTTTCCCACCACCAAGATTCTTTTTGTGGGGGGCACACAACCTTTTTACTCTCCAAGTACGTTCTTTCCACTAATCCTTAAAAGAGAAGACATAACTTCTTATGTGACACTAGGATCACCATAAGGATCATCAACTAGTTATTCTATAATCGATGTCTTGAAAACAACCTGTTTTTCCTTCTTTAAGTTACACCACCGAATTTTTGGCAACTCTTTTTCTTTCTCTTAAAGTTACTATATTTAATTTGCACATCCAACACAACTAGTCTATGTTGTGTTGTCATACTTTCTCCTGGTATGACTTTGCAATATTTATAAATCTTTTTATCCATTTTGCGAGTAATAAAATAGTCAATTTGTGATTTATTTTGTCCGCTCTTGAAAGTAATTAAGTGTTCTTCCCTCTCACTACAAGAAAACATGTCTTTAGTGACGAAAATTTTGTGATGACTTTATTTTGGTCACTAATGATATGCTGTTTGTGACAAATTTTATATTTTGTCACTAATAATTAATTTGTGACCATATTTAATTTTTAGTCACTAAAAATATTAAAAATAGTGATCAAATAAAATTTCGTCACAAAGTACTACTTATTAGTGACCAAACAATATCTTCGTCACTAAATATTTAACAGTGACCAAGATATTTAGTCACTATTCATGAGATTGAATCTTCCCTCTAAGACAAAATATTCCCTCTAAAATTAAAACATCTTCCCTCCTTAAATAATTATAAGTGTTATAAAAATATTTATTAAATATATTATTTCCTATTTTATTAATATATTTGTTTGCTTTTTTTCTTACTCGTACAAACCCAACGAAACCGCCGCCAATTCCATTAGAACCACGATCCCGACCTTCTCCATCATTCAGCTCCCCCCTTCGACGCCCAACCTCAGTTCGAAGACGCGACGCAGAGGATTTTCGATTCCAACCTTCTCCATCTTGTCGCTCCCCCCATCGACTCCCAACCTCAGATTGCTGTTTCGCTACTCCATTTATTTTTTGAACACTTACTGGTCAGTATTTTAGCTTTGAATAGTTTTTCTTTACGGTTTTTAATATCTTGGAAAGAAAAACTTCTATTCCAGTATGAACGACAATGTTTTCTCTTTTAAAAAAACTTGTACTATTCAACCAGCTCAATTCTATCGTTTTATTATTATTTTGAATTCTAGCATGTCAGCTTTACTATCAGTTCATGAACGTCTTAATAATGGTGTCGAACTTATCTTCAGTCCCGCCTTCCTCTTTCAAGTTGGAGTTGCAGCCCCAAATGTGCCAAGAGAACTAAAGATGAATATTGTTTTGACTACGTATATATTTTCTTCGGTACCTGTAAGAAAGCAAGGATGATTAATTTTTATGTTGTATAGATTTTTTCTCATGTACTGGCTTTAATTAAAGATAATAGTTCTATAAGTCTGTATTGAGGGATTTGGGCTATCTCACACCCTCTTATTTCTCTATTAATAAATTCAAAAAATATTAGTTTTGAATGAGCTTCATTTAGCAATTGAGTACTTCTTTTCCTTTTGTGTTTGAATTTTTAATTAATAGCAAATAAACGATTTTATAATATTGTGTGAGAAATTAAAAGAAATATAGTGACAAAAAATAAATTTGGTCACTAAATATATCAATAAATAGTGACAAAATAAATACTTTTAGTGACAAAAAATATAGCCACTATTGGTTTTGTGACAAAATATTTGTCGTCATTGAATATATTTAGTGACGAAAACTAATTTGGTCACTGCAATTGTTTTGTGACAAACTATTTTTGTCATTGAATACAATTAGTGACGAAAATTATACTGGTCACTAAATATGTACATTTAGTGATGAAATGTATTATGACCACAAAAAACAATCAGTGACGAGGCTTTAGTGACAACCTATTGACAAAATAAATTTGGTCACTAAATGTTATTAGTGACCAAAACTCAACATTTAGTGACGAAGTTTTCCGTTACTAAAAGTCAATTTTCTTGTAGTGATCTTCATGTAGAACGTATTTGTTACAATTAGCTCATGTGTTATGACAAAGTCTAGAATGGTTCTTTCTTCTTCATTTCTTTCTCCATACCCAAATCCTCGATGAACATTTGTATAATCCATATTTTTCTTCCCTACATATCCATTTAAGTCTCCTCCAATGAAAATTTTCTCGCTTTGTGGGATTTCTCTTACCAAATCATTTAAGTCTTCCCAAAATTGTACTTCAATAGCTTCACTTAATCCTACTCGTGGCGCCTAAGCACTAATTACATTAATAGTTTCCTTTCCTACGATTAATTTAAGAGCTAAGATTCTATCATCTTTTCTGTTTATCCCAATAACTTCATCCCCCAAGTAGTATCTACAATAATACCTACTTCATTGCTTATTTTATTTTTTTCCTGTGTACCATAATTTATAACTTGAATTATCTATAAATTTAGCTTTCTCACCCAACCATTTAGTCTCTTGCAGATATAAAATATTTATCCTTCTCCTAATCATTGTATCCACTACTTCTATCGCTTTTCCAGTTAACGTACATATATTCCAACTTCCAAACCTAGGTCGATCACAAATCATACGATCTACTTTTCTAGGACGCCTAATATGTGAGGGCTCTTGCATATTTAACACTACACCAAGTCCTCTTGGAGGTGCAACGGTCCTTGCCAAAACGCCGTATTCTGACCATACGACGAGGACCATTGTCTATTTAACACTACAACCAAGTCCTGGAGATGTAGCAGTCCTTGTCAAGACGTCGCATTCGGACCATACGACACATTCCTTATTGGGAACAACCTAGCTTTAGCACAATTTCTCAAAAGATCCATATTCATAAGGGTGACTAAATTTTACGATGGTCATCTACCTAACACAACCCTCGCCATTTTTCATCTGGGCTTAGGACCGGCATCGGCTGGTTTCAGGTGGTTACGGTGGTTACAACGGCAAAATTATCGGGTTACCCCTGTCCAAGGCTATAAAAGGATCTCAAAGCCTTCATTTCAAGACACCTTGCCTTCTACACCCGAGAGAGCTCCGTTGAAGATTTATTGGAGTTCTCCTTCAGTGATTGAAGATCTCCTTCAAGTCTTTACAGATCTCATTCAAGTCCTCAAAGATCTCCTTCAAGCATTCGAAGATCTCATTCGAGCCTTTGAAGATCTCCTTCGCTTTTGAAGAAATTCTTCCTAAGTGAATCGGAGATCCTCCGGGCACCGAAAGGCGACTAGAACATTTCACTTTCATTCCGACGAAAAAGTACTTAGTTTCCTGAGAGGTCACATGTCACCCTCGGAGATTCTCTTTATGACCACTATAATGAGCGGCGGTCTGTCTCCCTCGAGTTCTCATTTTTACTTGTAATAAATGACATAGTGGAATTTGGCTGCCACAACTCTGGCCGCATGGTTTTTTACCCTTTCTGGGTCTTACATGTTAAAAACGTCTTCGTGTCATCCACTAGTTTTCTCATTGACTGTTTGCGCGCTCGGCTCGCTCAAAAGCTATGGTGGTTCGATTCGACCAGTCTACCAGAGCGTCGAGCGACCCGCAAGAGTTAAGCGCCGTCTGTGGGAATTTGTTCCCAAAAATGCTATAAAGGTTTACAGAGATTTTTTCAGGACAACATCCGGCAATGACAAGAAGGAGTGTCCGCACCACCGAAGGATCAATCTCTGGGGCGTGTCGACCCGACTCCCTTTCATTCACTCATAAATGTGCCCCTCGCAGATGAAGTAGGAAATGCTCCCATAGCAGCGCTGGAAGGGCGCATGTGTCAAATGGAAGAACAACAAACCGAGATGTTGACTCTCCTAAGAAATTTCGAGGATCCTTGAGCTCCCGCTCCACCTCTAGTATCAAACGTTCCGCTCCCCCCATCCCCAAATCGTGCTCCGATTGAGTAGGCGATTGGGAGGAGGATGTCTCAGAAGAACTCTCCAATGCAGAAAGCTCCACTCATCTTGCCCGGCCGACCAGGGGACCAGAAGTTGATCACCATCACCAACACTAAGGAAGAATTGACCCCAGGAAAATTATAGGAAGAACCACTTGCGAAGAAATACGTAAAGTGATAGCGAAAGAGTACGGTCAGGTTGGGCGGCGTACTACTTTTGCTTACCGTCCCCTGCACTATGACTCTCTACTGTCGTTCAAGGTCCTGGCTCACCCAGTTGCGCATGACTTCAAACTCCCTAACATTAAAACATTCGACGGGACGGACGACCCGTTAGAGCATGTCAACCACTTCACTACTATCATGAGAATTTACAATGCTCCAGACCAGCTCCTCTGTCAGGTGTTTCCTGCAACCTTGAAAGGGAAAGCACACACTTGGTTCCATTCTCTGCGAAATGGAGCCATAGACAACTTCGCGGAGGTGGCGCGATAGTTCACTGACCAGTTCATCGCCAACCACAGGACCATCCGAGACCCCTCCCATCTTTTAGAAATCCTCTAGAACGACGGAGATACTCTTAAGAATTTTTTCCTCCGCTTCACTTTCGAGGACCGACAAATCCCAGGGGTCGATCCCGAGCTTCTGCTAAGTGTCTTCCTTGGGATCTCCGTCCAAGCCGTTTTTACTCGGCTCTGATGAGGGAGACAGTGTCAAGTTATCCCGATCTCATTCATTGGGTGGAAGCTCAGATAGCAGCCGATGAGGCTATCAAAGCGCACCGACAGTAATTCGAAGGCAGCCAAAGAAGGAAAAGGGGGTTGGAGCAGGCCACCATAAGACCGAAAGAGCAGTGCAATGAAGAGCGCCGCATTGACGAGCGTCGTCATGACCTCTGAAGTGATCAGGGTCCGCGACTGCCTAGATTTTACACCTCGTTGAATACCACCAGAACCAACGTACTCTACGCCATCCAGAACAACCCGGAGCTTCACAGACCAAGGGTACCTCTCCCAAATCAGAGAAGCAAACAGTCAAAGTACTGCGAGTTCCACCGGTAAATTGGGCACAGAATGTTCCAGGTTGAAGGACAAAATTGAACGTCCCATCCGTTAGGGACTTCTCTAGAGAATTTTGTAAGGCCAAGTGCCCAATCATTCCCAGCCACCTAGGGAGGTAAGGGGGCAACCTCCCACTCCTCAAGGAGCTGCAGGAGGTAGGCCAATGGTGGGAGAGATTGAGACTATTTCCGGACCTCCCACCCTTGCCGCGCAGGTCCTCTCTGTAAGACCCCCCCTCCCCAAAATGGAACCGGGTTCAGGGAGGGGGGATCTTACTGCCCAAAGCTGACTACTAGTGCTTCCTGGGTGGCAACGGCCCACCCTCTCAAGCACCGATTAATCGCCTTGTCAGGCACAAGAATCACAACAACACATAAGAATCACATAGCGGAAGCAATAGAACAGGAAAACTAAGCACACAACTTATATTTACATAAAGTGAAAAAGGCTGAAGCCTATTGTTTACTACATCTGCCTCGGGGGCTACACATGACTATAACAAAATGCTCTTAAGCTAGTCCTATACTCTAGGACTCACGTCGCGGAAGACAGGGGGCGAGGCTGGAGTATCCGATCGGGCCATCTCTAAGGCCGGTAACTCATCCTGAGGTGTGGGGGCTTCGCGCTGTCCCATCTCCTGTGATTGGTTATAAGAATAACCATAAGTGACATAGCTAAGTAGAAGACGCACTCCCTCCCCGGATCCATTTCCTGGGGGCGGGCTAAAGTACAAAAATAAATAGCCGAAGCAAGGTAGAGGGCTAGCAGCAGGCAAATATATATACGTATATATATCTATATGGCCTACCATATATAATATCCACGAGGTGACATAGACGCACAGTACGTAATAAAGGCGGTACTATTTCGCGCACAATCGCACCTAGGTATTCAAACCTGCACACACGTAAAAAGGAACCCTGTGTCGACACAGCTTGGACTGCTTCGCTTCAAGCAGGGTTGCGAACCCCGCGGGCCTCACCGATGTGGCCGTCGGTGACAGTGGCTAGTCCTACCACTTCTGAATGTAGTTGTACCGTATCACTCAGGCCCTCCCGTACAACTTGGTGTACTAATAGGATGTGAGCGACATCCAGCGATTTCGAGATTTAGGCCGACCAGCGGAGGCAAAACTGCGGGTTCGGAGTGGTGATAAGCCGCTATGCACATCTCCCTATCGCCATGAGTCGTCAACCCTCCCGCACCGGTACGAACGGTCTGCGGGCGTGACCGACCCGCCACTTCCAAAACAATCTTCAAAAGCTTAAACTCAGAGTAAGCACTTTAAGTCTTGACGCGACATTCTTAACTCGACCGGTCACTCGACTTTTGACCGGGAGGCTCGGCGGTAGGAGGGCTCCTTATTTGGGGCTAACTCGGGAGGATGGACTCAACTCCGGGTTTTCCCCAACTAAGGCCTCACAGAAAGGAGGAGAAGCACCGCTTGCCAGCGTAGGACCGCGGTAGCACTACAATATATAAAGTGCAACATAAGCAGTAAGAAAGGCCGGATGCAGGGGCCGTAATATCAGGACCAGTACGAGACTAGAGAATTGAAAGTACAGAAAGCAGTAAATAAAGGACCAGTTTGAGACTGGATTACTGGAAATGAACGAACAGAAATATAAGTAAGGGGACTAGTGCGTGATTGGATTACTAAAATTATAAACAGGAAGCAAAAGCAGGGGGACCAGTGCGAGACTGGATTTAAAGAATAAATGCAAAAAGTAAATGCAGGACCAGTACGAGACTGGAGAGCATAATAAATAAAAGGGTTAGTAGTCCAATCACTCCATAACAGGAGGCTTCAATGTCGACTCCGTTCTTAGGAGGAAGTTCCGTTCAATCCCCGTTCATAGGAGTCTTTTCTCCGTTCATAGGAGCTTACTTATATTTTGTGAGATTACTTATATATCGTGTGCCTTGGGTTCACATTTTAAATATCTTGACGTTATTGAATTTGCAGTGTCGTCTCGCGATTGCGACCCAAGTTTCTCGTCGATACTTTTAACTTAGTCGATTCCTTAGATCGATACGCATATTTTTGCTACGTAACTAAAAATACGCATCGCGAGTCCGCCAAATTATCCCACATAATGTCGCTCACTTTCGGGCATTTATTTTGCTCGTAAAAGACCTTTAAAGGAGCAAAAGAAAAGATCACAACTTCAAACTTTTATAGTAATTGCAAAATACCCTAAATTAGAGCCTATAATTTTTGGGGAATTTTCTCAACTCATTTGTGCTTTTAATTGTTTTAAATAAACCTTGTATAGGGGTTTAAAAATAGCAAACCTCCACCTAAAAATCTCAAAACATTACAGGAGGTGCCCCTTTGAGTGGGGAACATTTTCCATGTTGGGGTTTTTTGCCAAAAATGGCCCATTTACCCTCAGAAAATTAAATTGGGAAGGGGGCTTTTGGGGTGCGGATAGAGGAAAGGAGAGGGGGCAGGGGGGCACTGCACCGTGCGCCCTCCTGGGTTCCCCACAGCAGATCGGCAACGGATCCGCTGTGGGGGGCACGTATGTGAAGGCGGGAGGGGGGGGGGGGGGGGGTTAAGGAAAGGGGAGCCGCCCGATTTCCTGGGGACGGCTCCCGCTATCCCAGCGGGAGGCGGACGCTGCCGCCGCCGGGCAGCGGCCGGCTGGGGTCGGCAATGCCCCCGGTCAGTGCGCCGGGGGCCGACAACCACTCCGGGGCTGGTCCGGCGGCCTGGCGCCGCCGGCCACCGCCGAAAATACAGAAGGAAGGGGGTGGGGGTGGGGGTGGGGGCGCAGCCTGCATGCGCCATGCAGGCTTGCTACGCCACCTCCCAGGCTGGGGGAGACTCCCCTACCACCCCTGGCTGGGGCCCAGGGGAGGGGGCAGTCCTCCGGCGGGGCTCTGGCGGCCTGGCGCCGCCGGCCACCGCCGGGGTTGGGGCTTTTCCCCGTACAAGAAGCGGAGAGGGAGAGGGAAGGGCGCGGGTGCCGCCGGAGGCGCGTCCTCCGGCGGCCCTGCCGCCTCGTCCTGTCGGAGCTCGGGTCCTCGGGTGGGGACCCCCAGCGCCACCACCGGTGCTGGGGGTGTAGGTTTACGGTCAGCTCCCCCCCTCCAGAACCTGGGCAAGGTTCGTGGTGGGGCTGGCGGCGCTCGGACGACGGGGGGGTGGGGGGGGGGGGGGGGGAGGGGCATGCCTCAGGGAGGTAGGAAGGAGGCGGAGGATGGTTCTCTACCCGAGGGAGAGGGTCTCGGGAGGTTGAGGGGCGGCTGGCCATGGTGGGGAGGTGGCGGCGGCGGCTTGGCTGGGAAGGGTTCCGACAGGGGGAGGGGGAGTGCTGGCCGGCAGGGGAGGAAGAGGAGGGTGCTGAGGGGGGGGGGGGGTGTACTCAGGGAAGGAGGGGCTGGGGCCCTTTTATAGTGGAGGAGGGGTCCCTCCCTCCCTTTACCCACGATATGGGACTAAAGGGAGGGTGGGTGGGGGGAGATATTTTCTCCCCCCTCCCCTCCACTACCCTAGGGGCTGCCCAATCATGGGCAACCCCCTCCCCCTTGGAGGAGGAAATTCTCTCTCCTTCCTCCTCATTTTCTCCTTTTTTCCCAACTTTCATGTTTGGGGGGGGGGGGGGGGAGTTGACCGAAGTAAACTTAGGGCGTGGTCCTCCATGGTCCCGGTGGTCCACCAAGATTTACCGGGGACGATTACGAGTTTGTGCGCTCCATATTTCGTGCGATGTATTGAGGCGGTCTGCATAATCCTAAAATGGCATATTCTCCATATGAACTCGGGTTGAAATGGAACGAGTTTCATTACACTCGTATAGATTACACAAGTCCGACGAAACCGACGGAAGTCAAATCGGTGTACGTTTGGCCACTATTCCACAATAGTGTGGTTGTGGCGCGCAACGATACTCAAAATGGTCGTTTTCTCTAAACGACCTCAGATCGAGGTGCAATGAATTCCGTTGCACTCGTATTGGTCATACGAGTCTAACGGAACTGACTGAAGTCAGATCGGAGTACGTTTGGCCACTGTACACCAATGACTTAGGTGTGGCGCACAATAATACCCAAAATGGTCGCTTTGGGTCTACTTTTATTGGGTTCACTAGGGTCCAGTGACCCAATAAAAGTCGGATGTTACAATCCAATAAGAATAAAGGGATTTCCATCCTCGAAAATTGCCCAAAGTAGGGGGTTTAAAATACATACCTGGGGAAAGAGTCCCGGGTATCTTTCTCGGACAAGCGTTTCTGGTTCCCAGGTAAACTCTTCGCGTCCACAATTTCACCATAAAATCTTGACCATCGTGGTTTTGTTCCGCAGTTCTTTGAGCTTGGAATCTATTATCTTCACCGGTTAGATTTGGACGGATCGGTCAGATTGCACTGACGTTGGTGGCACAGGAAGATGTTGCTCTGGTTGGCAAAGGACACGTCTTAGCGAGGAGATGTGAAATACGTTGTGAAGATTTCCCAACTCCGCCGGCAGAGCTAGCCTATAGGCAACAGGGCCAATCCTTTCTATGACTTAATATGGGCCTAGATAGCAGGGATCTAGCTTTTTCTGTTTCTTTATTCGGGATACCCCATGCATTGGTTTAATCTTCAAGAATACCATGTCTCATACATTGAATTCTACCATTCGATGACGTGCATCATAATATTTGGCTTGACGGCTCTGTGCCTCCAGCATTCGTTCTCGAATTAACCTTATAGCTGCTGTGGTATCATCTATGCAGGTGACTCCTAAAGCTTCGGGGTCCTCATCTTGTGCCCATGATAATGGTGTTCGACAGCGTTTTCCTTAGAGGGCCTCGTATGGTGTCATCTTGATGCTTGCCTGAAAGCTGTTATTGTATGATAATTCTACCAAGGGCAGTACCTGTTCCCAAGGTTCATTGTGTTCCACTATGCATATTCGGAGGAGGTCTTCCATGGTCTTTCGGTTTGCCCATCGGTTTGGGGATGGAAAGCGATGCTAAAAGCCAGTCTGGTTCCCAGATAAGCTTGCACTCTCCTCCATTCTTTCGAAGTAAAGCGCCCGTCGCGGTTATATACTATTGACTAGGTACCCCATGAAATCGGACCACCTGCTCTATAAATAGCCGGGAAAAATTGTCGACGCTGTCGCCTTGTCTGTTTGGGATAAAATGGGCCACTTTGGTGAGGCGATCTACTACAATCCATATTGATTCGTTTCCTGCACGAGATCGGGGTAAGCCATGAACGAAGTCCATGGAGATATCTTCAAATTTCCATTATGGTATGGGCAGGGGTTGTAGCAAACCTCCTGGTCTACGACATTCTACCTTGACCATTTAACAGGTCTGGTAGTGCGCTACATAATCGGTGACGTCCTTCTTCATACTTGGCCAATACAATGTTCTTCGTAGATCTGTATACATCTTTACCACTCCCGGGTGTATCGAATACCTTGATTGATGTGCTTCGCGAAGTATCTCTTCCCGGATTCCTTTGACAGAGGGAATGAATATGCGGTGTTTGTACTGCAGGATGCCATCATATATATTATAGTCTTCGTTTGCACCATGTTGCAGGGTCTAAATGATTGGGGCCGCTTCTACGTCGACCTTCTGTGCTTCTCGTATAATGTCTCTGATGTCACACTGTATCTCCATCCAGTAGATCTGGGCCTGGTAATCCATCGGGTTCCTATGGGTGATGAGGATGATATCCAAGTCTGCCAAGGACTTGACTAATTCCTCTGGTATCATCTCTAGCCAATTTCCGGACGTCTGAGGTTGCGGACTCAGGGCAACTGCAACCTTATTGGCTTTGCCGGGGTGGTATTGGAGGGCGAAGTCGTAATCGCACAGGAATTCCAACCATCGGCACTGTCGGAGATTTAGCTCTTTCTGGGTGAAGATGTATTTGAGGCTCTTGTGGTCGGAGAAGATCTCGCATCTTACTCCGTAGAGATAATGCCTCCAAACTTTTAGTGTGAACGCTACCGCACCCAGTTCCAGGTTATGGGTGACGTAGTTTAGTTCGTGAGGCTTTAGCTGACGTGGGGCGTAGGTGACTACCCTGTCGTGCTGCATTAGTACGACTCCCAACCCTTTCAGTGATGCGTCGACGTAGATTTGGAAGCCCTCAGTGCCTGAGGGGAGTGTCAGATCGGAGCCGATATTAGTCGGTTCTTTAGTTCCGCGAACGCTGCCTCGCATTCAGGAGTCCATTGGAACGTTGTATAATTTTTGGTGAGGGCGGTGAGGGGTAAGACAATTTTAGAGAAACCTTCTACAAACTTGCGGTAGTAGCCGACGAGGCCAAGGAAGCTCCTGATATCTGCTGCTGACTTAAGTAGCGGCCAGTCTCGTACTGCTTGTACTTTGGCTTGGTCTACCGCTACCCCGTTCTTGTTGATCGTATGCCCGAGGAAACTGACTTCCTCCATCCAGAATTCACACTTGCTAAACTTCGCGAAGAGTGAGTGTTCCCTTAACTTGAGCAAAACCATTTGGAGGTGTCTGGAATGATCGGTCTTACTCTTTGAGTAGATGAGTATATCGTCTATAAAAACGATCACAAAGTGGTCCAGGAAGGGTTCAAACACTTTATTCATTAGAACCATGAAGGCGGACGAGGCATTGGTCAGCCCAAACGACATTACCATAAATTCGTAAAGTCCATAGCGGGAGCAGAAAGCGGACTTGGGGATGTCTTCTTCTCGTACTCGGAGTTGATAATAGCCGGACCTTAAATCCATTTTGGAGAAGATGGTCGCGCTTTGCAACTGATCGAACAATTAGTCAATCCTAGGTAGGGGATAGGTATTTCAGATAGTTAGCTTATTTAGTTCCCTATAATCGATACAGAGATGTAGGGATCCTTCCTTCTTCTTGACAAATAGTACTGGAGCTCCCCAAGGCGAGGTACTCAGACGAACGAAACCTGCGTCAATTAACTCTCGTAATTGTATCTTGAGCTCGGCTAGTTCCCTTGGGGCCCGTCGGTAAGGTGCTCGAGACACTGGTCGAGCTCCATGAGCAAGTTCAACCTGGAAGTCCACTTCTCGTTGCGGGGGCAACCCGGGAAGGGATTCTGGGAAGACATCTGGGAAGTCTCAAATTATGGGTACTCTAGAGAGCACTTGCGTCTTGTCCTCCATCTCGAAGTAGATCAGGTACACCTCATCCTTTCGTCGGACTGCTTTGACTGTTTGAGCGGATGTCAAGATGATGCAGGTGACAGAGGGTATACCTGTTAGTGTGATAGACTGCCCGTTTGGGTTTCAGAGGTGGATCTCTCGAGTCGAACAATTGATTTGGGCGATGTGCTCAGCCAACCAAATCCATTCCTAAAATGATGCCGAATCCGGTTATCGCTAGAATGGTTGCATGATCTCGAATTCTACGCCTCCTAGCGTTGATTGGAAGGAGCACTTTTTTGTGGACGTCATGTCTGATCCATCTGGGAGTCATATTTGTATCGACATACCAGATGATCGTACGGTGTTTCCTTTGTCTGCAATGAAGCTCTGTGCGACGAAGGAATGAGTGGCATCGGTATTGAACAGCGTTTTAGCGGGATGATCTTCTACCAAAAGTAAACCTGGTAATATATATATATATACTATAATCATATGGTTTTTTACAGATATACAAGAGGAGTAATCACATAGTCAAAACAGAAGCTACATCACATATTTCTACTATATCATCCTCCTAGGATATTGTGGCCAATGAAAATATATACCTATCACTACATCTGGTGCAGGGCCATGCTGAAGATCTAATCCGTATGACTCGAGCGGTGCTGCTCTGCCCTGTCTAGCCTGGTCCCTCCTCCCTGCAGGATGTCCTCTACATCCTCCTCGTCCTCGTCCTCTCTCTGCAGCTCCCTGTACTGCTCCTAAGTCGGGCCTGCCTACAGCCTGAGGCATAAAGCTCGTATGTGTCCGGGCTGCTGGCAAAGGTAGCAGTTCCCTGCAAAGGGAACATCTCGTCGGGCGGCTAGGGCGGGTTGGGGTGCTGGGGCTAGAAGTGCCTGTCGGGTCTGGGGTGCCTGCCTATATGGCTGGTGGCGCTGACGCTGTCTCCTATCCCAGTCTTGCCTGCGAGGGCCTACTCCTCTCTCTCGGCCCTGAGCTCGGGGAACATCCATGTGTCCCCTTCACTGCTGGGCCACCATCCTCTGATCCATCTCTAAGGCTGCGGCGTGTGAGGCGATCGTGTGAATGGTCGACTGGGAGATCATGATCAAAGCCTGTCGAAGACCGTCTCGTAGTCCTCGATAGAATCTAGTCGCTCTATCTCTGTCTGTAACTACCAAAGTCCCAGCGAAATGGTCAAAGTGGATGAACTCTCGCTGGTACTCCGGTACCGTCCTCTCTCCTAGCCAGATCTGCAGGAAACGCTCCTAGAGTGCAATCCTATCTGCGTCTGAGATGAAGTGCTCTAGGAAGGCCTCTGAGAACTCTCCCCAGAGGATCGTGCTGAGTGGTCGCCCTCTAAATGTGGAGAGGCTGGCTGCCCTCCACCAGTCTCGGGCATACCCCTCCAGTAAGGTCACTACTAAAGACACTGCGGCCACAGCGGGGCACATCATCCCAACCAGAAGCTCCTTCACTCTCTCTACCCACTCCTCTGCATGTAAGGCAGGCTCGGTGACTCAGAAGGTAGGGGGACTTAGCCCCCGGAATGTCGTCAGAAGGTCGGTAGGCACAGTGGTCTGTTGGGGTGTCCGTAGGATGGCCGTCTGAAAGGTGGCTAGCAGAGCTGTCAGTGTCCATCCTAGTTCCGTATCAACAAAAGGAACTGCAGCTGGGGCGTGCGGGGCTGGTGGTGGAGTGGTAGGATGGTTCTGATCCCTAGAGGAGGACCTTCCGTTACTGGACTCCGGTATCTGGAGAAGTAACAGGCGAACATCAGTACTTGTAAAAGTAAGGGAATTTCGCAGAACTGACTGAAAGGAAGCAGAAGAATGTGTGGGTGTACAACTGTGCAGTCTAGGATCCTTAAACCTTAAACCTAAGGGTCCACCAGGCTTCCGCTGCATGGTTTGTCCCAAACCAAGTAACGGAAACTGAGAAGGGAGGATCTACTGATCCATTTGTAAGACCCCTCTCCCCAAAATGGAACCGAGTTCAGGGAGGGGGGATCTTACTGCCCAAAGCTGACTACTAGTGCTTCCCGGGTAGCAACGGCCCACCCTCTCAAGAATTGAGTGGTCGCCTTGTCAGGCACAAGAATCACAACAACACATCAGAATCACATAGCGAAAGCAATAGAACAGGAAAACTAAGCACACAACTTATATTTACATAAAGTGAAAAGGCCTAAGCCTATTGTTTACTACATCTGCCTCGGGGGCTACACATGACTATAACAAAATGCTCATAAGCTAGTCCTATACTCTAGGACTCACATTGCGGAAGACAGGGGGCGAGGCTGGAGTATCCGATCTGGCCATCTCTAAGGCCGGTAACTCATCCTGCGGTGTGGGGGCTTCGCGCTGTCCCATATCCTGTGATCTGTTATAAGAATAACCATTAGTCACAGAGCTAAGTAGAAGACACATTCCCTACCCGGATCCATATCCTGGGGGCGGGCTAAAGTTCAGAAATAAATAGCTGAAGCAAGGTAGAGAGTTAACAGCAGGCAAACATATATACGTATATATATCTATATGGCCTACCATCTATAATATCCACGAGGTGACATAGACGCGCAGTACGTAATAAAGGTGGTACTATTTCGCGCACATTTGCACCCAGGTATTCAAACATGCACACACACAAAAGGGAACCCTGTGTCGACACAGCTTAGACCGCTTCGCTTCAAGCAGGGTTGCGAACCACGCGGGCCTCACCGATGTGGCCGTCGGTGACAGTGGCCAGTCCTGCCACTTCTGAATGTAGTCGTACCGTATCACTCAGGCCCTCCCGTACAACTTGGTGTACTAACTAGATGTGAGCGACATCCGACAATTCTGAAATTTAGGCCGACCAGTGGAGGCAAAACTGCGTGTTCAGAGTGGTGATAACCCTCTGTGCACATCTCCCTATCGCCATGAGTCGTCAACCCTCCCGCACCTGTACGAACGGTTTGCGGGCGTAACCGACCCGCCACTTCCAAAACAATCTTCAAAAGCTTAAACTCAGAGTAATCACTTTAAGTCTTGACACGACATTCTTAACTCGACCAGTCACTCGACTTTTGACCGGGAGGCTCAGCGGTAGGAGGGCTCCTTATTTGGGGCTAACTCGGGAGGAGGGACTCAACTCTGGGTTTTCCCCAACTAAGGCCTCACAGAAAGGAGGAGAAGCACCGCTTGCAAGCGTAGGACCGCGGTTAGCACTAAAATATATAAAATGCAATATATGCAGTAAGAAAGGCCAGAAGCAGGGGCCGTATTATCAGGACCAGTACGAGACTGGAGAATTAAAAGTACAGAAAGCAGTAAATAAAGGACCAACGCAAGAGTAGATTACTGGAAATGAACGAACAGAAATATAAGTAAGGGGACCAGTGCGTGACTGGATTACTAAAAGCATAAACAGGAAGCAAAAGCAGGGGGACCAGTGCGAGAATGGATTTAAAGAATAAATTCAGAAAGCAAATGCAGGACCACTACGAGACTGAAGAGCATATTAAATAAAAGGGTTAGTAGTCCAATCACTCCATAACAGGAGGCTTCAATGTCGACTCCGTTCTTAGGAGGAAGTTCCGTTCAATCCCCGTTCATAGGGGTCTTTTCTCCATTCATAGGAGCTTATATTTTGTGAGATTACTTATATTTCGTGTGCCTTGGGTTCACATTTTAAATATCTTGACGTTATTGAATTTGCAGTGTCGCCTCGCTATTGCGACCCAAATTTCGCATCGATACTTTTAACTTAGTCGATTCCTTAGATCGATATGCATATTTTTACTACGTAACTAAAAATACGCATCACTAGTCCGCCAAATTATCCCACTTAATGTCGCTCACTTTCGGGCATTTATTTTGCTCTTAAAAGACCTTTAAAGGATCCAAAGAAAAGATCACACCTTCAAACTTTTATAGTAATTACAAAATACCCTAAATTAGAGCCTATAATTTTTGGGAAATTTTCCCAACTCATTTGGGCTTTTAATTCTTTTAAATAAACCTTGTATATGGGTTTAAAAATAGCAAAAATCCACCTAAAAATCTCAAAAAATTACAGGAGGTGCCCCTCTGAGTGGGGAACATTTTCCATGTTGGGGGGGTTTTGCCAAAAATGCACCATGTACCCTCAGAAAATTAAATAGGGAAGGGGGCTTTTGGGGTGCGGATAGAGGAAAGGAGAGGGGGCAGGGGGCGTTGCACCGTGCGCCCTCCTGAAGGAAAGGGGAGCCGCCCAATTTCCTGGGGAAAATCGGACAGCTCCTGCTATCCTAGCGGGAGGCGGCCGCTGCCACCTCCGGGCAGCGGCCGGCTGGGTCCGGCGCCGCCCCAGTCGGTGCGCCGGGGGCCGGCGACCACTCCGATGGTGGTCCGGCAGCCTAGCGCCGCCGGCCTCCGCCGGAAATAAATAAGGAAGGGGTCGGGGGCGGGGGCGCAGTCTGCATGCGCGATGCAGGCTTGCTGCGCCACCTCCCCCGCTGGGGGAGCCTCCCCTGCCGCCCCTCGCTGGGGCTCCGGGGAGGGGTCAGTCCTCCGGCGGGGGTCCGGTGGCCTGTCGGCGCCGGTCGCCGCCAGGGGTGGGGCTTTTCCCCGTACAGGAAGCGGAGAGGGAGAGAGGGGAGGGCGCAGGTGCTGTCGGAGGTGCGTCCTCCGACGGCCCTGCCGCCTCTTCCTGTCGGAGCTCTGGTCCCCGGGTGGGGACCTGCTCCCCAAGAGCCACCACCGATGCTGGGGGTGCAGGTTTACGGCCATCCCCCCCCCCCCCCCCCCCCCCCCCCCCCCCCCCCCCCCCCAACACATACACCCAAACCCGGGCAAGGTTCGTGGTGGGACTGGCGGCGCTCCGGCGAAGGGGGGCATGCCTCATGGAGGTAGGAAGGAGGAGGGTTCTCTACCTGAGGGGGAGGGGCTCGGGAGGTTGAGGGGCGGCTGGCCATGGTGGGGAGGTGGAGGCGGCGGATCGGCTGGGAAGGGTTCCGGCAGGGGGAGGGGGAGTGCTGGCCGGCAGGGGAGGAAGAGGAGGGTGCTGAGGGGGGGGGGGGGGGGGGGTACTCAGGGTAGGAGGGGCTGGGGCCCTTTTATAGGGGACGAGGGGGCCACCCTCCCTTTACCCATGATGTGGGACTAAAGGGAGGGTGGGTGGGGGGGGAGATATTTTCTCCCCCCCTCCCCTCCACTACCATAGGGGATGCCCAATCATGGGCAGCCCCCTCCCCCTTGGAGGAGGAGATTCTCTCTCCTCCCCCCTCATTTTCTCCTCTTCTTCCCAACTTTCAAGTTGGGGGTGGGGGGGGGGGGGGGGGGGGGGGTGGGGGGTGGGGGGTGGGGGGGGGGGGGGGGTTGACCGATGTCAACTTAGGGTGAGGTCCTCCATTGTCCCGGGGGTCCACCAAGATTTACCAGGAACGATTCCGAGTTTGTGAGCTCCATATTTCTTGCGTTGTACTGAGGCGGTCTACATAATCATAAAATGGCATATTCTCCATATGACCTCGGGTTGAAATGGAATGAGTTTCATTACACCCGTATAGATTACACGAGTCCGATGAAACTGACGGAAGTCAAATCGGTGTACGTTTGGCCACTAATCCACAATAGTGTGGTTGTGGCGCGCAATGATACTTAAAATGGTCGTTTTCTCTAAACGGCCTTGGATCGAGGTGCAACGAATTCCGTTGCACTCGTATTGGCCATACGAGTCTAACGGAATTGACTGAAGTCAGATCGGAGTACGTTTGGCCACTGTACCCCAACGACTTAGGTGCGGCACACAATAATACCCAAAATGTTCGCTTTGGGCCTACCTTTATTGGGTTCACTAGGGTCTAGTGACCCAATAAAAGTCGGGATGTTACACTCTCAATCGCCAAACACCTGAGGGACCATGAAGATAAGAAGTTTAAACAAGACATCACGATCACTTTTGGTGAAGAAAATCTATCAGGGGTACGGCTACCGCATCAGGACCCACTCGTAATCAGCGTAGGAATTGGAGGCCCTTGCTTCAACGTTAAAAGGATATTGGTCGACAATGGAAGCTCAGTCGACGTCCTGTTCATGTCCACTCTGCAGAGCATGAAACTCACTAAGGAATAACTCAGCCCCGCGGCCAGACCTGTCTACGACTTCGACAACCGACCCATTCCGGTTCAGGGAATGATCACCCTGAAAGTAAGGTTAGATCTTAAAGTTACTCTAGAGGGCGGTGAATAGAGTGTTAAAAATTTTTTCACTTATATTTATAGCGGAGTTAAAATAGTGATATATATGTGTAATGAGTGATTTATAAAAACAAATAAAGAACACACAGCACAACACAGTACAGAAAAATAAACACAATCATAGAGGACACAAGGATCTATATTAGTTCCCCAATAAACCTAGGTGCATCTACTCTTCAACCACCCTTGGTAGGAATCCACTAGGTTTTTGATCAGGTGCCCTATCACCAATGGGGTTTTGATCATGTGCCCAAAACACCAACTGAGCTTTCGATCAGGTGCTCTAACAAAACTACAAGTTTTTGTTCAGGTGCCCTACCACCAAGGGGTTAACTTTTGAAGGGAGTTAGAACCATGTACAAGAGGGGATAAAGAGGGTTATGAAGTTCTTCTCTGCCAATAATCTGAGAGAATACTAGTGGATTTGTTTTTGTAAAGCTCCCCTGTCTGATTGAAATGGTTGACAGTTGAGGATGGAGCTTTCACTTGAATGAAACAAATCTTCTTTGAAGCTGATGAATATGAGAGACAATGTTTCTCAGATTTGTTGTTGCTCTTAAAGATTTGAACTTGCAGCAGAAAACTGAGAGAAGATTTTTGTTGTTGTTCTCTGAGAATGAGAGAGTTGCTATTTGAGGAAGATGAACTCTATATTTTTCTCTCGACAGTATTATCTCTCTTCTTCCTACTACTCGTAATGTTCTTCTACTGTTTTCCTTTTTCTTTTGACAATATATCTCAGATTTGAATTTCAAATCCTCTGAATAAGGAATATAATAATCTGGAGGATTATTTCTTGGAACTGCAAGCCAAGACTTTAATTCCTTTTCCATTAAGTGATATCCTTTTCCGATTAGCCAAATGGCTACTTTCTCGAAATAAGAGAATAATAAAAGGAAAGATAATATCCTTGACTTATCTGGAAGAAATAGATCCGTTGCTGATAGTCGATCTGAATTCAGAGAATAAAATAAAAATAATCTGTCTGAAATACTGAACTGAATAGAAATTTCGTCGACCTGAGAATTGAGTTCGTCGAACAGAGTGTTGAGTTCGACGAACTGAATCTGGAGTTCGTCGATCTGAGAGCTAATTTGCTAAATCTGCATGGAAGAACTGAGTTCGTCGATCTGAGAATGAATTTTGTCGATCTGAACATCTTGATAATTAATCTTCAAACGTAGAGCTGAGTTCGTCGAACGCAGAATGAAGTTCGTAGAACTGAAGAGATAATCTGCTGGACTGGCTGGAAAACTCAGTGCGTCGAGCTGGAGAGCAAGTTTGTCGAACGTAGAGAGGAGTTCGTCGAACGCAGAATGAGTTCGTCGAATGCAGAACCTTGGCAAGTTCGTCGAACTGGAGCATGTCGTTCGTCGAACGCAGGATGGAGTTCGTCGAATGCAGTATGGAGTTCGTCGAACGCAGTATGGAGTTCGTCAAACGCAGAAAACTTATCTTTTCCTTAAATCTATCAGCCTAAAACCTTGACCCTTAGACTATACATTGGGGTCAACTTAGTCCTAGTCAACAGATAATGATCCTATCCCAAATCAGTAATAGGGTTGTTCTAACAATCTCCCCCTATTTGGGTTAGGACACTATTTGACAAAATTAAATAATAAAAAAATAAACAACAAAACTGTTGAAACCGATTTCTCGGTCTCCCGTAGAGCTCGGGGCCCTCACCGAAATGAGGGGCGGCTAGCCCTTACTACTCCCTCGAGGAGGGTAGGCGGAAGATTAGGAAACTGACTAAGACCTTAGTCACAGCGAGGAGGTCCCTCCACTAACCCGGAAGATCGTTGAGCGCTTCCCTCCCAAGCCAAAGCTGAGACTGGGGCACCTTGGAGAGCTCTGGAAATGCTAACCAAAGAAAGCCTAAGGAGAGGGAAGCTGAAGTGAGATCCTCTCCAAAGGTGACCTTAAGGTCCTATTTATAGATTTTCTGATCTGGTCTGCAAATAACAGGATTCCGCCTTTAGATTTTACTATCTGCACCCCAAATGGGTCTGCTAACAGCCAAGCTCCGCTGTTTGGAAAGGCTAAGGGCAGACCACCAAGGGTAAAATGGTAAGTCGACCCTAATGATTTATGGATAAGGGGTTGCGATGACCTTACTGTCGGAGCTCTCGCAGGCCTTCTCGCGGATCCTGTCCGCGATATCTCTTCCGGGGGATTGCCTTGCGAGAACCTTGCTGAAGGAGTTCTCGCGGGTCCTCTCGCGAATACTGCCCGCGACGTCTCTTTTAGAGGGTCGCCTCGCGAGGACCTCGCTGCCTATTTTGGTGGTCTGCCGAGGTCTCATCGGCTGGGGGCCGATCTTGGCGAGGTCTGGATCTCGCCACTCCCGTCTCGCTCGATTTCCTTACCTGGCGAATATCGGGGTTGTACACAATCCCCGCTCTTCGCGAGGACTAATGTCCTCGCGAAGAATCATCCAACCCTTGATATTCGACCGCTCCCGGATGACCTGTCAGGAATCTTTGGTGGGACCCACCCCGTAGGCTATAAATATCGTCCCGAACCCCTATTGGCGCGCGCCGTTTCTTTTCTTCCCTTTCTTATTTTAGCTGCCTGGAGATGCCGATCTCTGAAGAAGCAGAGGCTCGCCTGAGGGCGATGAGAGCTGGCGGGCTACCTTCCACGACCAAGGTCCCTGCCTGGATGAACCGGCCGCCCCCCGTTCAATCGTCGAAAGTCAAGAAGGCGAAGGCGGCTCGTCGCTCCGGCGACGACTCTGTGATGCTGGACTCCTCCCCGGATGACCGCCGCCCCGAGGAGGTATGAGCTACTCGAATTCACGTCAATAAATCGCTCCTCACTAATTTCTACTCGCAGGATGCTTTGCCGAGCGAGAACATTGGAGAACCCGCTGAGAGGTCTCGCAAGAGTCCACAGGCGGATCTGAGCCTTGCTGGGAAAGATGTCACCGGTATGATCTTAATCTCGCATACCGTAATACTTCTGTCAACCGTATATGACCTCCGTTACTCTTTTCTTACAGTCTCGCCCCTAAAGTCCCCGGCCCGCCCGTCGTTGCGGTCGCCGTCTCCGCCTCCTCCAGGTAAAATCATAGATAAGCCCGGGTTCCAGCTCCTGACGAGCGAGGAGACCGGTGGCTCCGCACCGCCAAAATTCCCCCGACCAACAGCACAGCTTATCCCGCCGGCCTGCGCAAATCTCTCTACCCCCACTATGGCAATGTGTTCCAGGGCCGTCCTTCGGCTTCTCGCCCCCTCTCAGTAAGCGTTATGGCCTCGCCGAAACCCTGCGTGATCTCGCGCTCGTCATCTAACCTTGTAAAATCTTGCAGACAATGCCGAAAATCCGCATACCGATTCCGAACTAGGCGATGACAAGATGTCTCCCCTTCTTGACCAGGTGGAGGAATTCTTAGGGGATCCGCGAGATCCGGAGACGATGAAGCAGCGAGCCGCGGAGCTCTTGAGGAAGCATGGGCGAATGCTGATGGATCTCAACATGCAGGCGAGACGGGATAGGGAAGCCACGGAGGATAGGCACGCGGTCCTGATGGAGGAGTGCGCGAGGCTCCGGCAAGCGAGACAGCGCGATCAGGACGAGATCGCCACGACGCCGGAGGTGCACATAGCGAGAATGAGAGACTACGCTTACCTCATGGACAGGGAAGGTCGTTTGGCGGAGGACTATTATAATTCTAGGGTACCGCCAAGGTCCGGATCGCGGGGTGGGGGCCGGTGGAAATGGCTACCCCATGATTCCCGCTAACTGCTATGTTGTGGAATTACTTGTAATAGGTGTCGCTGTTTTTGAACTATCTCGATATGTTTCGTGGCTCGCGTAATTGCCACTGATGCTGGCTTCTGACAATTACCGTTATTTTTATGGTTTCTCGCTCGCTGTCTATGGATCTATTTTAACTGTTATATTGTGCTCGCGAAGACCCTCTATTCTCGCTAGACGTATCCCGCAAAAATGTTTATACTAACCTTGCAGGTCCACCTCGCCCATGGCCATGATGTGATGTTTTTGTTGATACTCGTGCTCGCCGACGTTTGGAATTCCTCCCGCCCTTTTGCTTTGGCTATAAATAGGTGGTCTTGACTGGGCCAACCACCGCATTTATTCTCGATCTTCTTCTTCTTCTGCTGCAGAGCTCTCGCTCTTTCTCGTTCTCGCGTTCCTTCCTTCTTCGCAGGTTTTCTAGATGGGCGGCGACGCGGAGTCGGAGGGTCGGCGAAGGGTCGCGAAGGCCTTTGCTGAGCATAGCTTTTTTTCCCGCAACTTGACTGATGAGGAGTACTTCAGCGCGGTCGCTGATTACGTCACCCCCCCCCCCCCCAGTTCGAGGCACGCCGCCCTAGCGAGGACGACGTGATCAACGACCCGTTGGTCGACGAGCTGGACATTCCTACCGCCCATTTCGCGGTCGATTTGCGCCTTCCCTTATGGCCAGAAGTTCGCCAGGTAATAATCATTCTCGCTTACTTCCTATTTTTTTGCCACTCGAGTCTCGCTCGCCACGCGGATTAATCCTGTTCTCGTTGTCTGTTAGGTGCTCAAGCATTATGGCGTGGTTCCCGTCCAGCTCACACCCAATGCCATGGCGGTGGTCACCGCTTTCGCCTGCTACCTCCGCGAGGAGCGAATCGAGTTCAGCCTCCCGGTCTTCCGGAAGCTGTTCTCATTTCGGGCCTACAAAGATGGGACAGCCTACTTCGTGGGCACGGGCCCGAAGGTGATTGAGACCGTCAACAAGGCCCACTTATGGGCCCAGAAGTTCGTCGTCGTCAAGGGGAACTTCGGCAATATTCCCCTCTCGCCGGTTCAACACAGCGAGACCACCTACCGGCCCACCGCCCTCGGCGGCCATGACGCCCTCCTCCATTAGTTCTTCTGCAAGAAGAACTTCGAAGTCGTCTACCTCCGCCGCAACCTAGACTCGCTGCCTCCGGTTCTCGCCGGAGAAGGTAAAAATCTCGCCTAATATCTTTGTCTCAATTCGGTAGCATATTATACTTATCCATATTATTGTTTGTTTTTAGGCGAGCGAGATCTTCCCCTTCATCCCCCCTACGCGAGCAATCGGAAAACCGACGCTACTATGACTCTCGCTACCATGGGGGCGGAAGCTTGCCGAGGCGTCGTCGCTCCGGCCGAGCCCTCTTCTCGCAAGAGGTCGGGGGCTTCCGGTAGTCATGCTGCCCCTTCGAAATCTCCGCCCAAGAAGAAGAGCAAGAAAAGTGCGGCCTCGCTCACTCCGTCGAAAGGTAAGGAACCTCGCGAGGCCGCCTTCGACGAGTTTGACCTCACCGGCCTCTCAGTGGGCGAGGACGAAGAGCCCTGCCAGGAGGCGGTCAGGACCTCCGCCCTCCCCATCCCGGTGAACCACTACAACTTCGGGCTCGGCCAGAGGCGTCAGGACGAGACTGGTGAGCTCCTCGTCACCTGGAAGCCGGAGAACAACAGGGTGGACATTTCTTCTATCCTCCCCTCCTGGGTGGAGAAGGAGACCGTCAGTGGTCATGCTTTTGACCTCGCGTTCGCCCTGTATGGTCGCGAGGATGCGGGGTCTTATAAGGATGAGACTGCGAGGATCCTTGCTTACGAGAGCGCGAGGTCCCAGATGCACTCTGCCGAGCTCGCCCACATGACGGGGAGGCGTTGCTTACAGCTGGAGCTTCAGAATGTGGAGCTTGCGAGGGCCTACCAGGGGGTTCTTGCCGAGAACACGCAGCTGAAGGAGAAGCTGCTCGCCGCGGAGGGCCGGGTGGTGAGTCATCTAGACCTCCCTCATCCTCATTCCCCTGGCCGTTTCACCTCTAACTGAACTTATTTGCAGGATGTCGAGGCCGCCGGGAGAGCCAACGCTCGCATCGAGAATTTGGAGGGAGAGGTGGCCGGGCTGAAGGCCCTAAACTGTGACCTCACTCGCGCCGTTGTTCCCCTCTCGCCTCGCCGTTTAAAAGAAGACCGGCGAACGCGAGATGAAGAAATCCGCGTGGGATCTATAGAGTCAGCTCGCTACATTTTTTCAGTGGTGAAGGCGATCGGCCTCTTGGCTGATAATGCGGCCGACATGACTCTGGAAGACATCGTCCCGGAGCTCTTCCTCCCTCTTCCGCCCGTGAAGGATAGTGATGACGAAGAAGGATCGGCGGGTGGTTCCTGAAGCTCGCCGCTATTCCTTTCTTTCGCGCTGTAATTACGATCGGCGAGATCGCTGAAGATTGTAACCAAACAATGAACTGTGGAATGCAAATTTTGTTTTGTTCATTGTGTCTTCTCTTTCCTGTCTTGTTATTTTCACGCGTTGAATGTCTCGCTCTCGCTTATCTCGATATCCGCCTTCGCGGAGGCTATTCTCGCGTTGGTTGTTCTCGCGTCACGCGTTGTTGAATAGATAGGCATAGGATACTTTGGTTGCTAGGCCCTTTCGTCGTTTCTTAGGATTACTACCCTTCGGGTTATGCGTATTTCTTCCTAGGTTTCGCAAGGTGTTTTTCTTCTTGGCGAGGGCTCGCCTCTTACCCGGTGTCGGCAACCTTTCTGCCGAGGACCAGTTGTCTGGGATCGTGTAAGATTGATTCTCGCCAATCGCCTGTCGTCGTGCGAAATTTCTCTTTGCCGAACGGACAGGTCCGCCGAGCGAGACGGAGTATTCTAGCATAGAGACCTTCCGCCGAGCGAGATGGAGTATCCTAGCATAAAGACCTTCCGTCGAGCGAGACGGAGTATCCTAGCATAAAGACCTTATCCTTGCCAGCCTCTCCAGAGATCAACCTGAACCCCCCGTCTAGTGAGAGCCCGGGAGCGGAATCGATCTGGGGCATTCCAGCACCACCCCCTGTTACCTTGCCAGCCTCTCCAGAGATCAACCTGAACCCCCCGTCTAGTGAGAGCCCGGGAGAGGAATCGATCTGGGGCATTCCAGCACCACCCCCTGTTACCTTGCCAGCCTCTCTAGAGATCAACCTGAACCCCCCGTCTAGTGAGAGCCCGGGAGCGGAATCGATCTGGGGCATTCCAGCACCAACATATCCAACCTCGCCAGCCTCTCCAGAGATCAACCTGAACCCCCCGTCTGGTGAGAGCCCGAGAGCGGAATCGATCTGGGGCATTCCAGCACCAACACTTGTTACCTTGCCAGCCTCTCCAGAGATCAACCTGAACCCCCCGTCTAGTGAGAGCCCGGGAGCGGAATCGATCTGGGGCATTCCAGCACCAACACTTGTTACCTTGCCAGCCTCTCCAGAGATCAACCTGAACCCCCCGTCTAGTGAGAGCCCGGGAGCGGAATCGATCTGGGGCATTCCAGCACCAACACTTGTTACCTTGTCAGCCTCTCCAGAGATCAACCTGAACCCCCCGTCTAGTGAGAGCCCGGGAGCGGAATCGATCTGGGGCATTCCAGCACCAACACTTGTTACCTCGCCAGCCTCTCCAGAGATCAACTTGAACCCCCCGTCTAGTGAGAGCCCGGGAGCGGAATCGATCTGGGGCATTCCAGCGCCAACATATCCAACCTTTGTCACGCCGGCACGGCAGTAGTTATAAGCATCATAAGAAAGGAGTAAGACGTTAATTAAACAACATAATAAAGCTCTCAAGGGTAAAACCTTTTCAAATCATCCCCACTTCGGGCTCGGTCGAGGGGTACCCCTTCCACATCCTGGAGGTGATACCCTCCCGACTTGAGCACCCCGCTTACAATATATGGACCCTCCCAGTTGGGGTTAAGCTTACCCACCGTGGCCCCTCTGCCGGCCGCATCGACCTTATTCAGGACTAGATCTCCTTTCTGAAAGTGTTTTATCCGGATATGTTTGTCAAAATATCGGGCCATCCGCCGCTTGACCTCTTCCTGCCTGATGGTGGCCAAGTCCCGGAGTTCTTCCACCAGGTCCAAAGACAGCCTCTGCTCTGCATTGTTACCTTCTAGCCACTCTTCATCCCCCTCGCTCACAGCGATCACCTGAGGGGTCTTTACCTCAAACTCTATGGGGAGAACGGCCTCGGACCCGTGAGAGAGCTTGAACGGAGTCTCCCCGGTGGCGGTATTCGGAGTAGTCCTCATGGCCCAGAGGATGGAGGGTAGCTGTTCCACCCAGTTTCCCCGAAGGTTCTCCAGTTTCTTTTTTAATAGGTTAATGATTATTTTGTTCGCCGCCTCCACCTGCCCATTGCTCCTCGGGCGGTGGACCGATGCGAACCTGAGGTTAATGTCGAGCTGAGCGCAGAAGCCAACAAACTCTTCACTAGCAAACTGCGGCTCATTGTCCGTCACTATAGCTAGAGGGAGTCCGTGCCTGCAAATTATCTCCCCCCACACAAAATTCCTTACAACCTGAGAGGTTACCTTAGCAAGTGCTTTCACTTCTACCCACTTGGAGAAGTAGTCGATCATGACCAGCAGGAACTTCCTTTGGCCGCTGGCTTGGGGAAAGGGACCGACCAGGTCCAGCCCCCATATGGCGAAGGGCCAGGGGGCCGTGATGCTCCGGAGCCTTTGAGCTGGGAGGAGTTGGAGCGGAGCATAGAGCTGGCACTTCGGACACTTTCTTGCGAACTCTGCCGCATCCTTGCTGAGAGTGGGCCAGAAGTAGCCTTGCCTCAACACCCTCCCTTCCAGGGTCCGACTCCCGGAGTGACTGCCGCACTCCCCAGAGTGGATTTCTTCCAGCACTCTCGGAACCTCCTCCTCGGAGACACAACGGGCCAGGAGTCCCGAGAGGGTATTTCTATATAGCCCTCCTGCATGCAAGGAGTAATAGGCAAACTTATACCTGAAGCGTCTCTTGTCCACGTCCTCTCCAGGGAACTGCCCGGAGGATAGGAAGGTGATGAACGGATCCATCCACGAGGCTTGTTGATCCACCTCCATCAATTCTCCTTCCTCGATGGAGGGCCGGAAGAGTTCTGAAGTCGTCCCTCCCGCTCGGGGACCGAACTTGGCTAAGAGGTCCGCCTGGGCGCTCTCCTCCCTCGGCACGTGCTTGATGGAGAAGGTGCGGAACTGCCCGATGACCCCCTTAACCTTCTCCAGGTATAGGAGGAGGGTCGGGTCCTTTGCTTCAAATTCTCCCTTGATCTGGCATGCTACCACCATGGAGTCCGTGGAGACCTCCACGTCCTGCACACCCAGTTCCCGGGCCAGCCGAAGGCCCGCTATCACTGCTTCGTACTCAGCCTGGTTGTTGGTAATTAGGAAATGGATGTTTAAGGCTTGCTGAATCCGAGTCCCCTGAGGACTTACCAGGACTATTCCCCCTCCATAGGAGTATTTTCCCGACGCTCCGTCCACCAACATCTTCCATGCCTCTGGGGGAGGTGGCTCGTGCTCCCCCACTTCGGCCGCATAGTCGGCCATGAAGTCTGCCACCGCCTGAGCCCTGATGGACGTCCTGGGCACGAACGTGATACTGAAGTCACTTAACTCCACGGACCACTTTGCCAACCTTCCTGAGTGCTCCACCCCTTCCATGATTTTACGGAGCGGGTGGTCTGTCACTACTCTGATTGAATGGGCTTGAAAGTAAGGTCGGAGCCTCCGGGCTGACACCACCAATGCGAATGCCAACTTTTCCAAGATCGGGTACCGGAGCTCTGCCTTCTTCAGCACTCGGCTGACGTAGTAGATAGGGAACTGTTTCTTCCCCTCCTCCCGGATCAACACGGAACTTACTGCTTCGGACCCTACCCCCAGGTACAGGGACAGGTCTTCTCCTGGCCTCGGCCCCTGGAGCAGAGGGGTCTGGGTGAGTTGTTCTTTCAGAGCCTGGAAGGCTTTCTCGCACTCCGGGGTCCATTCAAACTTCTTGTTGCCCCGTAGCACCTTGAAGAAAGGCGCACACTTTTCTCCCGCCTTGGAGAGGAAACTGCTGAGCCCAGCCAACTTCCCTGTAAGGCTCTGAACCTCCTTCGAATTCCTCGGCGACTCCAACTCCATCACCGCCCTAACCTTGTCCGGGTTAGGTTCCACTCCCGCGGGGGTGAGCAAGTGGCCTAGGAACTTTCCTCGGCTCGCCCCGAAGACACACTTCAAGGGATTGAGTTTCATCTTGTACCGCCGCAGGGTCCCGAACGTCTCCTCAAGGTCTTGGAGGTGAGACCCAAGGTCTCGGCTCTTCACCATGAGGTCATCAACATAAACCTCCAAGTTTCTTCCCTTCTGCTCGCGGAAGATCCTGCCCATCATCCTTTGGTATGCGGCACCTGCATTCTTGAGCCCGAACGACATCATTTTATAACAGTAGCATCCATCCCCCGTGATGAAGGAGACATCTTTGATGTCTGGGGGATGCATGCAGATTTGATGGTAACCTGAAAAAGCATCTAAGAAAAACATTACAGGAAAACCGACGGCTGAGTCAACCAGCGCGTCGATTCTAGGCAGAGGGTAACAATCCTTAGGGCATGATTTATTAAGCAAGGAAAAGTCGATACACATCCTCCACTTACCTCCCCCTTTTTTCACCATAACGACGTTGGAGACCGAGCCTGGATACTGGATCTCCGATACAAAGCCTGCCTGCAAGATCTTGCCCACCTCCTTGCGGATGGGCCCTTCCAGCTTGTCTGCGACGGCCCTCCTCTTCTGGCGGATGGGGCGGGCGCCGGGGTCGAGTTTGAGGCGATGGCAAGCCACATCCGCATCGATCCCGAGCATTTCCGCGGCGCTCCAAGCGAAGACGTCCACGTTCTTCTGTACGCAAGCCAGAATCTCCGCTTGATCTTCCGGGTTGAGTTCTCCGCTGACTCGGACTTTTTCCACCACCCCCAGCCGGGTGGTGACCTCGAGCTCTACGACCTCGTCCACAGCCTCCAACCGGGACTGCTCTCCCCAAGCCCTCTCCTCTTCGGCACAAGTGGGAGCCAGGGTTTCCTCCTCGACTTCCTTCTCTACCACCATCAGCTCTTTCGCCCTTCCCTCCTGGGCCTTCTCTTCTTCTTCCTTTCCTTCCGCCCGGGGTACCTCAGCTACCCCTTCCTGGGAATGGACTTCATCTCCCACCATCTTCTCCTCGGCTACCTCCATACTTCCGGCTTCGGCCGCCTCCTCCATCATCCTATCCCACTCCTCAGCTTCTCCCATCCAGGAGATGGTGTTGACAGCCATTACGTAGCACTGTCTTGCCACCTTGGGATCCCCCCTGATCCGCACCTGAACCCCTCCGTCGTTGAACTTAAGGCATTGATGAAAGGTGGAAGGGACACAGCGGAACGCGCTGATGAGTGGCCGTCTGAAGATAGCGTTGTAACTGCTTGGGGCGTCCACTATGAAAAAATGACAGTTCCGGGACTGCCCACCCAGGGTCACATGAAGCCCCACTCCCCCTTCTACTTCCTTCCTCTCCCCCGAGAATCCAAACAGAGGGCCATCTGAGGCCAACACCCTTCTGGGCTCCACCTCCATCTTGTCAAACGCCTTCTTGAAGATGACGTTGACCGAACTTCCGTTGTCCACTAGGATCCGGGAGATGGTGAAGTTCTCGATCGCCGTCTGGATGACCAGCGCGTCGCAGAACGGGTCCTCGTAGACCGGCATGTCTTTCTGGGTGAAAACAATTTTTTTGGCCGGGGGCGGAGCGGTGGATGTCGAAGCCACGCTCTGGCGGTAGATGGTATGGAGGCTAGCCTTGCGGTTCGCCTCCACCCCTACCCCCCATGGATTACCCCGATCCCTCCTCTACTTCCCATATTGGTTCTATCCTCACACCTTTCCTCATCCTGCTCTCGAGGTTCAACCTCCACGATCCTTACTGGCTGCTGCTGTGGTGGCGCGGGCGCTCTGCCCCTCTTTACTTCCAGAAACTCCGGACAGGTGTCCGTCGAGTGACCTTCCACATCATGGAAGATACAATATGGCAACGCCACTTCCCTTGCCTCGGCCTCTGCCACCCTATTCCTTCTCCTCCTAGCGGCTGCCATTTCCGCCTCTCCTCCCCTTCCTCTTCCTCTACCTCTTCCCCGTCCAATTGCCATGGCCTGTTGGGGAGGGGGAGGCATTTGCATCGGACCTTGCCTCCACCCTAACTGGGGGGGCCTCCATTGACCTCCGACATGGTTACCCCTTCCTGGGTCGTAACCCCTTCCCTGCCCTTGCATTCCTCCACCTTGCGGCCTCCATTCCCCCTCCGGGGCACGGGGCTCTTCCCTTCTCCTGACATCCTGCTGCCTCACCTCCATCTCACTGAGCTTTGCTAGCCTCTTGGTGAGCTCCGGATTGGCTTCCTCACTTGCGACTTCCTCCGAAACCCTCTCCATCAGATCTTCAAAGGAGACGGGGGCTTTTCTCTTCAACGTTATCTTGAAGAAACTCTCTTTCAACCCGACCGTGAAGGCGAGTTGGAGTGCAAACCCAGGCATCTCCTGAGTGAGTTGTACTTCCTCCTGGAACCGATCGGCATACTGAGCCAGCGACTCCCTGGATCCCTGCTTCACTGCGAAGAGGGAATCAGCGTCCTTCTTCCTCTTTTTTGAGGTCGAGAACCTCAGCAAAAAACTTCTGCGCAAATCCTCGAACGAGTAGATTGACCCTGCAGGGAGATGATGGAACCAGTCCCTGGCCTTCTCCTTGAGGGTGACGGAAAAGAGCCGACACTTGAAGGCATCTGACATCGGCCTGATGGAGACCGAGTCTTCAAAACTCTGCAGGTGCTGGACAGGGTCATCTCTACCATTGTAGTACACCCGGTCCCATTCTCCAAATCCCCCCGGGATGGGTGCGGAAAGCACCAACTCGCAAAAGGGGCTTCCCCCTCCTGTCACTCTTCCTGGCTCCACTCGTCCCCCGAGCTCGCTCACCAAACTTGAGCTCGCCGGGACGGTGCTCGCGAGGCTGCTGCTCGCCTGAACCACCCCGACCGTCGCCGCTTCCTCTTGGCGCGCACTCGCTTGCGTCGCGCTCGCTGGGACGGAGCTCGCCAACACTGAGCTTGCAGGCACGGAGCTCGCCGGACTGGCGAACAACACTCGCCCTTCCTGGCTCTGACCTAAACCAACGACGACTTCCTTTCCAGCCCTTCCCCCTGGTGCCTTCTCGCCGACTGCTGTTGGGGGAGGGGTCGCCTGAGGTGCTGGGGTCGCAAACTCACTTCGCAGAGCTGTGACCGTGAACCCCAAGGTATCGAGCACCTCCTTTCTGAAATCCGCGAGCATCCTGGCCATCGCCTCCTGAGGAGTCTCGCCGAACTCCTCGCCCTGCTCCTCATCTCCCGCCATAACCCTTCTCTGGGACTTTCTTGAACCATCCACGCTCCACGCTCACCGCACCAAAATGTTGAAACCGATTTCTCGGTCTCCCGTAGAGCTCGGGGCCCTCACCGAGATGAGGGGCGGCTAGCCCTTACTACTCCCTCGAGGAGGGTAGGCGGAAGATTAGGAAACTGACTAAGACCTTAGTCACAGCGAGGAGGTCCCTCCACTAACCCGGAAGATCGTTGAGCGCTTCCCCTCCCAAGCCAAAGCTGAGACTGGGGCACCTTGGAGAGCTCTGGAAATGCTAACCAAAGAAAGCCTAAGGAGAGGGAAGCTAAAGTGAGATCCTCTCCAAAGGTGCCCTTAAGGTCCTATTAATAAATTTTCTGATCTGGTCTGCAAATAACAGGATTCCGCCTTTAGATTTTACTATCTGCACCCCAAATGGGTCTGCTAACAGCCAAGCTCCGCTGTTTGGAAAGGCTAAGGGCAGACCACCAAGGGTAAAATGGTAAGTCGACCCTAATGATTTATGGATAAGGGGTTGCGATGACCTTACTGTCGGAGCTCTCGCAGGCCTTCTCGCGGATCCTGTCCGCGATATCTCTTCCGGGGGATTGCCTTGCGAGAACCTTGCTGAAGGAGTTCTCGCGGGTCCTCTCGCAAATACTGCCCGCGACGTCTCTTTTAGAGGGTCGCCTCGCGAGGACCTCGCTGCCTATTTTGGTGGTCTGCCGAGGTCTCATCGACTGGGGGCCGATCTTGGCGAGGTCTGGATCTCGCCACTCCCATCTCGCTCGATTTCCTTACCTGGCGAATATCGGGGTTGTACAAAAACAACAGAGCATATATATCTAATAGATTTTAAATATTTCAGCAGATATAAAATATGATACTCTGAGTTTTGAAATTTTACATTGAAAAGAAAAATAATAAAAACAAATAATAACCTTTTGCTTTCTGAATTCTGACATTGCCCTCAGCTTTCTGAATTTTATTATCTGAGCTGTATCTGCTATATCAAACAATATTTCTGAATCTGCATCTCCATCTTTTGCTTTGCTTAGAAATCCTTACCTTCAGCATTTTTCTTTGTTTATCTGAACTGAATCTTGCTTTCTGAAATTTTTTGGAACTTAAGTTGGAGGTGACTTCACCAAATCAACTTGAACTGGAACTTGAACTGGAACTGAAAAGCTTTATAATCTAAATCTGCAATTTTCAGCTTTAGCTTTTGTTTATCTGAACTGTGGCAATAACTGAATCTGCTTTGCTACTAATCTGCATTTGAATCTGTCATATCTGAATTTCTGAATCAAAACTGCTGTGAGCTTCTTCATCAAGAACTGATTTTTATTTTTTCATACAACATCTCCCCTTGAAACTTGAGCATCTTCATAAAACATCTCCCCTTATCATAAAGGAGCTTCTTCAAAACATCTCCCCCTATCAAAAGGAGCTTCTCATGAAACTTCTCCCCTGCCTAGTTTCAGGAAGGCTTGAAGCTAGGCCCCTAGAAGAAGGGACAGATTAGGAGGTAGGGAAGGATGCAATCTTTTTGAAGAAATATTGCTATTGTTCCTGTAAAGTAAAACAGAGATCAAGTGCAAAGGAACTGGAAAGAGAAGCAATACTGTAGGCATACAGTTAAAATGAAATAAAAGATTTGATTATAAGGAAATTCCATACAATGGAATAGGTTCAGAGGTGTGCTAAGTAATCAGCTGGAAAAGTTTCCCTGTCTCTGCTGAACCGTTGAGAAGACAGTGTTCAACCGCTGAGAAGAAAACTGTCCAACCGCTGAGATTGAAAGCTGTCTCAGCTGAACCGCTGAGATTGAGAGCTTGTCTCAGCCGTTTCAGTTGAGACTGAGAGCTTGTCTCAGCTATTTCAGTTGAGACTGAGAGCTTGTCTCAGCTGCTTAGACAACAAACTTACTGAACTTATTTCACACAATGAAACATTGAGGGATAAATAAAAGATATAATTTTTAATTAATTGAATCTCCATCTATCATTCCTAGCTGATTTATGAAGAAAATATGTTTCTTTTCATCCAAGGGTTTGGTGAAAATATCAGCCCTTTGCAAATCAGTAGAAATGAATTGTAGGCAATTTTATTTTTATCCACATTATCTCTGATAAAGTGGTGCCTAATTTCTATGTGTTTAGTCCTACTATGGAGTACTGGATTTTTTGCTATAGATATTGCACTAGTATTAGCACAAAATATAATTGAATTATTTAAGTTGATACCATAGTCTAGAAGTTGATTTTGTATCCACAGTATCTGTGAGCAGCAACTGCCTGCAGCAATATATTCTGCTTCTGCTGTTGATGTAGACACATATGTATGTTTCTTACAAATCCAAGACACAAGCCTATCACCAAGAAACTGGCAAGTTCCCGATGTGCTTTTCCTGTCTACTATGCATCTAGCATAATCAGAATCTGAGAATCCAGTTAATTCAAATTCTGAAGCTGTTGGATACCAGAGTCCTAGATTTGGACAACCCTTTATATATCTCAAAATTCTTTTTAATAAAATTAGGTGAGATTCTTTGGGGTTAACTTGGAACCTAGCACAAATACATGTAGCAAACATTATGTCAGGTCTACTAGTTGTTAAGTAAAGTAATGAGCCAACAATTGCTCTATATACTTTCTGATCAAAAGGTTCCCCTGATTCATCATTGTAAACAAAAGCATTGGAGGGCATGGGTGTTTTCATGGTGGAAGCATCAGACATACCAAATCCTTTCACTAATTCCTTAGCATACTTGGATTGTGATATGAATATGCCATTTGGGGTTTGCTTCACTTGAAGGCCAAGGAAGTAAGATAACTCACCCATACTACGCATTTCAAATTTAGATTGCATTAGGCTAGAGAACCTTTTGCATAGATTTGAATCAGTAGAGCCATATATGATATCATCTACATATATTTGAACTAGTAATGTTTGGTTTTTATGTATCCTGAAAAATAGGGTTTTATCAACAATGCCTCTACAGAAATTGTTCTCCAAAAGAAAATTAGCTGAGGTCTCATACCATGCTCTGGGAGCTTGTTTGAGACCATAAAGAGCTTTATTAAGCTTAAATACATAAGAAGAGTGGGTTGGAGAGATGAAACCTGGTGGTTGTTCCACATAGACTTCTTCTTTGATATCTCCATTAAGAAAAGCACTTTTCACATCCATCTGATATACCTTGAACTTCTTGAATGCAGCAAAAGCAAGAAAATCCTTATAGCTTCAAGTCTAGCAACGGGAGCAAAGGTTTGATTATAATCAATTCCTTCTTCCTGAGAATATCCTTGGGCTACTAATCTTTCTTTATTTCTGATGATTATGTCTTCATCATCTAGCTTGTTCCTGAAGACCCACTTGGTGCCAATGACTGGATGGCCTTTTGGTCTTGGAACCAAACCCCAAACCTTGTTCCTTTCAAATTGGTTGAGCTCCTCTTGCATTGCAAGAATCTAGTTTGGATCTTATTCTGCATCTTTTATGGTTTGAGGTTCAACTTGTGATAGGAAACAAGTGTGCATCTGATTTTGGTGTAGTTGATGCCTTGTTTGAACTCCTGCTGAAATATCTCCAATGATTTGAGATATCGGATGATCTCTAACTATGATGTGATCAACAGTTGGAGTTGGTTCAACAATGGTTTCCACTTGAGGGATATGATCAACTGTCACTTGATTTGAGTTGTCAGCAAGATCAGGATTATCCTCTTCTTCACTGTCTTCAATTATTTCATTTGATGGAAGTAGAGAATTTTTATTCTGTAGATCTAATCCATTAAGCTCTTCACATAGAGCTGGTACCTGCAAAGTATCTTTGGTAGAGGTGGTATTCCTCTCCTCATTTAACATATTAGTTTCATCAAAAGATGCATGCATGGACTCTTCTATCTTAAGAGTAGATTTGTTGTAAACTCTATATGCTTTACTAGAAAGAGAATATCCAAGGAATATACCTTCAACAGATTTTGCTTCAAATTTCCTAAGATACTTCTTATCATTGTTATGCACATAGCATTTACAGCCAAATATCTTAAAATAGTTAATCTTAGGCTTTTTATTCTTGAGTAATTCATAGAGTGTTTTACCCTTAAGCTTATGTATCCGACTCCTGTTCAATACATAATTTGCTGTGTTCACTGCCTCTGCCCAAAAAGAGATTGACAAGTGAGCATCAGCAAGCAATGTAGTTGCTGATTCAATTAAGGTTCTATTTTTCCTTTCAGCTACCCCATTTTGTTGAGGAGTTCTGGGAGCAGAGAAACATTGCCTGATCCCTTCTTTTCCACAGAATTCTCTCATCAGAAGAGATTCAAACTCAGTGCCATGATCTCTTCTGATCAATGCAACTAGAGTAGAGTACTCAATCTTGATGGAGCTGAGAAAGTCTGTCAGAATATTGAAGGTGTCACACTTGTTCCTAAGAAAGAACACCCAAGTGAATCTTGAGAAGTCATCTACAATAACTAAAGTATAATGCTTCCCTCCTAGACTTTGTATTGCAGTGGGTCCAAAGAGATCCAAATGCAGTAAGTACAAAATCCTAGGTGAATCACTCTTGGATAAAGATTTAAAACTACTCTTGGTCTGCTTACCTAATTGACAAGCCCTGCAGAGTCCTTCCTTCTTGTATGAACCAGAAGGCAGTCTCTAATAAGATTGTCCATAGAAAGCTTAGATATAGTTCTAAGGTTAATATGTCCTAGCCTTTTATGCCAAAATTCATTTGTTTTACTTATAGAATTAAATAAACAAATATCTGAATTGGCAGTGTCAAAGTTGACTAAATAAATGTTTCCATGTCTAATACCAGATAATACATTTATGTTTTTATTATTTGTAATAAGACATAAGGAGTGGTTAAAAGTTACCTGATAACCTTCATCACATAACTGGCTTATGCTGATGAGGTTGTGCTTCAGACCCTTGACATAAGCTGCCTCTTTGAAGGTGACTGCTCCAACTTTGATCTGTCCATAGCCTTTGGTTTGTCCACAGTTGGAGTCTCCAAAGATCACTTTGGGTCTGAGCCTTGCCTTGTAGTTGCTTTGGTTGGCCTTGTTTCCTGTCATATGCTTTGAGCACCCACTATCCAAGTACCCATTGTTCATTTATTTTTGGATAGCCCTGTACCTGTAAAACAGAAAACATTCTAGTTGTTCTTGACCCAGACTACCTTGGGTCCTTTTGTTTTTCCACAAAATTCTGAAATATAAGATATCTCAGGCTGATCCTTATAACCTTGTGGATGATATCTCCTTGGAGGAATTATCCACTCAGTGAAAGGATTCTTAGTATATTGAGAATAAGAATTCTTCTGAAATTCAGTACATTTTTCATTCGATGAATTCTAGTGAGTTCGTCGATCGTTGTTCGACGAAGTGAAGTGCTTTCGTCGAGTGTCGTTCGAATAATAACTGTACTGGAAATCTGTCTTCAGAGTTTGTCGATCTCCGTTCGACGAATTCGTCTGATTTCGTCGAGCTCCGTTCGACGAATTCTGTTGAATTCCTTTATTCTTAATATTCTTGCTTGAAATATTTTTATCTATTTCTACTGCCTCTTTGTTCTTAGCAGAAATGAATTTTATTGGTGTAGATAAGATGTTTTTCTTAATCAAATGTGGCTCACTTGATGATACACCCAAGCCCAATTTGCCACTAAGTTTGGCATTCACTATGCTTGTGATGTCCATCAGTTTGATACTTCTCCCATTTAGGGATTCTTCAAATTTCTTAGCCTCAGATAGTTTGTTCTCAATGAGAACAATGTGTTTCCTGGAGGCAGCCAAATCTTTCTTAAGATTGACATTTTCTTCACTTAGTTGGTTCATTTCAGCCAACTTGCCTCTGAGAGCGATTATCTCTTTCTCAGATTTAATTAAATCTAAACAAAGAGTTTTGAATTCATGTTTGAATTCAATTGAATTAAAATCAAGGGTAGATATTACCTGATCACTGTCAGTTTCTGATTATGATTCTTCTGAATTATTTCCCGAGGCATTGATAACCATCATGCAGAAATTTCTTTCATCTGCATCATCTTCATCATCAGAAGAGCTGGATGAAGATGCATATTCTGAATCTTTGCATGAGTCATAAACAACCATCAAGCATTGATCCTTTTCATTTGCATCATTTTCATCTTCAGATGAGCTAGATGATGACTCTGATTCTGTTTCACTCCATGTTTCAGCTACAAAGCCTCTTCCCTTATGTTTGTGTTTGTGGGAGGTAGGCTTGCTGGAGTGCCATTTCTCTTCTTTCTCATTTCTCTTTTCTTTCTTTTGGTTCTCTGGACACTCGGGTAGAATGTGTCCAGGTTTCCTGCAGCCAAAACAAATTATTTCTTTAGAATTAGATTTGTCATACCTTGGCTTTTCTCTGGATCTTTAATCCTTCTTTCTGAAGTCTTTTCTAGCCATCTTGTAGAACCTTTTGGCTAGTAGACTCATAAACTCTACTTCTCCTGGAGCTTTATCTTCCTCTTCAGTTGCTTGGAAAGCAATGCTCTTTTCCTTTTTGGATGCTGGTGAGGAAGTAGATTGTTCAGCTTCTCTGGATTTGATAAGCTGCTCATAGGATTTGAGCTTGCCTAACAAGGTCTCAGTAGAGATCTCATTAAGGCTTCTGGCTTCCTTGATTGGCCAGATCCTAGAGTCCCATGTGCTGGGGAAGCACATTAGGATCTTATCATTTACTTCAGTGATAGAGATCACTTTTTCCAAAGTCTTCAGGTCATTGATTATGAGACTGAGTCTATTGTACATATCTGCAACACTTTCAGTTTCTCCTTTCTTAAAATTCTCATACTAAGAGATAAGGTGAGATCTTCTGTCTTTTCATTCATCTGCAGATCCTTCAACCATGTTGTTGAGGGAGGTCCAGATTTCCCTGGCTGAGGTGCATTCCATAACCTTTTGAAAGATGTCATCAGACATTGTTTGTGCCAATATATTCATTGCTTTGGCATCAACACTTCTCTGCTTCTTTTGAGCTTCTGTCCACTCAGGAGGTGGAACATCATTATTTGTTGTTGCTTCAGCACTTGTTGTTGCTGTAGGAGTAGGAGGTCCTGTCAAAATAACATTGAAAATATCTTCATCAATAGAGTTCATATATAATCTGATCATTGCCTTCCATAATGCAAACTTATTTAGATTGCACATAGGAGGTCTTGTGCTTGAGTATTCTTTGTTCTGTGCCATGTATTTCTAGCAAAAGAAACTCTAGAAGAAATTTAAGATCTAATTGATCTTTTGATTCAGGTGTTAGCCTATAAAGAATCAACCAACCTCTGATACCAATTGAAAGTGAGGTTAGATCTTAAAGTTACTCTAGAGGGGGGGGGGGGGGGGAGGGTGAATAGAGTGTTAAAAAAAAATTCACTTATTTTTATAGCGGAGTTAAAATAGTGATATATATATATATATGTGTACTGAGTGATTTATAAAAACATATAAAGAACACACAGCATAGCACAGTACAGAAAAATAAACACAATCACAGAGGACACAAGGATCTAAAGTAGTTCACCAATAAACCTGGGTACATCTACTCTTCTATCACCCTTGGTAGGAATCCACTAGGTTTTTGATCAGGTGCCCTATCACCAATGGGGTTTTGATCAGGTGCCCAAAACACCAACTGATCTTTTGATCAGGTGCTCTAACCAAACTACAGGTTTTTTTTCAGGTGCCCTGCCACCAAGGGGTTAACTTTTGAAGGGAGTTAGAACCCTGTACAAGAGGGGATACAGAGGGTTATGAAGTTCTTCTCTGTCAATAATCTAAGAGAAGACTAGTGGATTTGTTGTTGTAAAGCTCCCCCTGTCTGATTGAAATGGTTGACAGTTGAGGATGAAGCTTTCACTTGATTGAAACAAATCTTCTTTGAAGCTGATGAATATGAGAGACAATGTTTCTCAGATTTGTTGTTGCTCTTGAAGATTTGAACTTGCAGCAGAAAACTGAGAGAAGATTTTTGTTGTTGTTCTCTGAGAATGAGAGAGCTGCTGCTTGAGGAAGATGAACTCTGTATTTTTCTCTCGACAGTATTATCTCTCTTCTTCCTACTACTTGTACTGCTCTTCTACTGTTTTCCTTTTTCTTTTGACAATATATCTCTGATTTGAATTTCAAATCCTCTGAATAAGGAATATAATAATCTGAAGGATTATTTCATGGAACTGCAAGCCAAGACTTTAATTCCTTTTCCTTTTCCATTAAATGATATCCTTTTCCGATTAGCCAAATGACTACTTTCTCGAAATAAGAGAATAATAAAAGGAAAGATAATATCGTTGACTTATCTGGAAGAAATAGATCCATTGCTGATAGTCGATCTGAATTCAGAGAATAGAATAAAAATAATCTGTCTGAAATACTGAACTGAATAAAAATTTCGTCGACCTGAGAATTGATTTCGTCGAACAGAGTGTTGAGTTCGACGAACTGAATCTGGAGTTCGTCGATCTGAGAGCTAAGTTGCTAAATCTGCTTGGAAGAACTGAGTTCGTCGATCTGAGAATGAATTTTGTCGATCTGAACATCTTGATACTTAATCTTCGAACACAGAGCTGAGTTCGTCGAACGCAGAATGAAGTTCATCGAACTGAAGAGATAATCTGCTGGGCTGGCTGGAAAACTGAGTGCGTCGAGATGGAGAGCAAGTTCGTCGAATGCAGAGAGGAGTTCGTCGAACGCAGAACCTTGGCAAGTTCGTCGAACTGGAGCATGCCGTTCGTCGAACGCAGGATGGAGTTCGTCGAACACAGTCTGGAGTTCGTCGAACGCAGTATGGAGTTCATCGAACGCAGAAAACTTATCTTTTCCTTAAGTCTATCAGCCTAAAATCTTGACCCTTAGACTATACATTGGGGTCAACTTAGTCCTAGTCAACAGATAGTGATCCTAGCCCAAATCATTAATATGGTTGTTCCAACACACCCTCCCGGTCATGCTGGGATAATTCTCAAAATAATAAATGCACGACATCCAGTTCATAGTTTGAGTCCATCTCCGCCTACAATGCCATCTTTGGAAGGCCATTTCAGTCCAACTTTAGAGAAATTCTGTTTATCCCACATCTAGCCATGAAATTCTCGACCGGCGCAGGGATAGGTGTCGCAAGAGGAAACCAAGAAGCGGTGCGAACATGTTATCTAAAACAGGCTCGACCGGCTGAGGCCACCACTCTCAACATTGACAATTGCGACCTACGGGACGAGGTGACTTTGCAACGTAGAGCGCCTGTTAAATGGCTCGTGGAAGTACCACTCTCCCAATAGAATCCGACCCAGACCGTTCAAGTCGAATCCCTCTTATCCAAAGAAGAGCGAGAGGAATATGCCCGCTTCCTCCGTGCTAATGAGGATGTTCTGGTTGGAACACAGTTTTCCGCATCCCTTTGGTTTAAGAATAACAAATCCTACTTGTGTTTGATCTAGTTTGTCATTGTGTTTTTAATATGCAGGTTTGAACAAAATTGACACTAGGATGCTGCATTGTTGGTCTGGATTTGCTCACAAGCTGAAAAGAAGAATGCGGTCTAACGCCAGGCGTTAGGACTTAATGCCGACGTTGACTTTCATTCCCACCAAGATGAAAATGACATAGAGGGAAGCTGCAGTGATTGTAGGAGCATTTTGAGAATGATTTGGCTTAACGTCAACGTTAGCCTCAACATCAGCGTTAAGGTTGCCTAAAATAAATGTTTCCAAAGATGCATAATATCTTTCCTATTTTGAAGATCTGAACCATCAAGATATTTCTATACAGAGTTGTTGAAATTGTTGAAGTGGAGTGGAAGGTGGCCGGCGGTCTGAATTTTGGAGACCGCAGAGACCGCGCGGTCTGGGTTGGTGTTCTGCCGGTCTGGCTCTGCCGGGTTGATTTTGACGGACTGCTGGTTGACCGGTTTGTTCCTGGTTGTTACGGTCTCGTCCCGGGTTGTTCTGCTTGGATTGACTTTCTCCTTTGTAGAAGACCGGGCGGTCTGTTCTGGTGTAACCGCTGTGACCGGGCGGTTTGTGCTTGGCGATCTGACGACTTATCTGAAGTTGGCCAGATGTTCTTGGTGTGCTCTTGGTGTTCTAAGGAAGGAGCGGTCTTACGTTCGCGCGTCTTGTGCGCGTTCTGCCTGCTGATCTGCGGTCTTGGACGGAAGGTTGTCCAAGTGGTATGATTGCGCGGTCTGCTCTTTGAGACCGCTCGCAATATGGCGGGTGGTGATTGTATCTCTTTTATGGCGGTGACGACATCCATCTTTTCGCCTATAAATAGGGGTGCATGACCCATCATTCATAATGAGAACTGTAAGAACTAGAGACTGGGTTAATTCGTGCGGTCTCAACTTTGAGGTCGGGCGGCCTAGGAAGCGAGTTGACTGTTTGTTGTCTTCGCAGGTTTGTGATTAGCAGGTTGCGCTCTCCTTCCTTGGTGATTCCCAGCGGCTTGAATAAACAGTTCGGCAGGGGGCTGTCTGTGAACTGGTTTATGGTGTTCTTGTGTTGTTCGCATCGAGCTCAGCGGTCAGGCGACCTTCAGCGGTTAGGCGATCTGAGTTGCGGTCTGGCGACAACTTCTGTTCTTCGTTCAATTCAATAAGTTCCAGTTCGTGCGGTCTGAGGTGGCGGTCTTATAGTGTAGGCGGTCTTTCTGTTTTCTATTCGCACAGTCTCAGGTCAAGCCGGGCGATCTCTGGAGTTGTGCGGTCTGTGCGGTCTTTGCCTTGTCAAGCCGCCAGTTTTACTTTTTGGTGTTTTGTTCTTCTCTCCTTTGTGATTCTTATGAATCATGTCTCGCCATGTATACCTCGCACTGTAATCAAGTATTGTGATTCAATAAAGTTTTGTGTTGCTGTGTGGCATATTGTGGTTGTTTGGCTATAACTCAAATGATGCAACTCCTGCTTACTCCTAAACGATTCAAATCAAAAATTTTAACATGGTATCAGAGCGAGGTTGTTGGAGTGGATAAGCAGTGATCAACTTGAGTTGCCATTGTCTTTGTGAAGAAGAGACCACATAGATTGCCATGGAAGGTGGATACGCAAGAGGGCTTGGTATTGAACTCCTCACATCGACTAACTACAAGAAGTGGAGGTCGTGTATGGAGAGTTACTTACTTGGCGAGGATTTATGGGAGATAGTTGGAGGAGAAGACACACAAGATGTGTTTGTAGCAGGAGATAATATGGCAGAGGTGACACTTTGGAGGAGGACTAATGCTAAGGCAGAGTTCACACTCAAGAGGGCTATCTCACCAGAGCTATTTGATCACATCATTGGATGTAAATCTGCTGCTGAGATTTGTACGTCTTTGGACGGGTTGTTCAATAAGAAGAATGTAGCTCGGCTACAGTTTCTTGAAAATGAGTCGGCGAAGGCCTCTCAATGTGATCTTTCTATTTCTACCTTCTTTCTCAAGATGAAGAACCTTACAATATAGATTTCTGCGTTGGACCCTGATGAGCCCATCTCGGAAGGAGTATCTTGCCTTTGTGACTTCAGTTCAGGGTTGGGCAAATCAACCATCTCTGTTGGAGCTGGAGAACTTACTTGCTTTGCAGGAAAGTTTGGCAAGACAGATGGCGGGGACTTCTATCTCTGGGGGAGATAGTGATGTGTTGTTCTCTGGAAAGAAGAAGAAAAAGAAGTGGGAGAAGAAGAAGCCAGGTCAGGATGGACCCTCTACTTCAGGTCAGCAGGATAGAGGTTATGCTTCTAAGTCTGATGGGAAGAAGAAGGGAGAGGGACCAAGGTGCTTCAGGTGTAATAAGATCGGCCACTTCAAAAAGGATTGCTGGGTTAATCTTCAGTCGGGACATGTAGCGGAGAAGGAGAAGCCAAAGTCTGATGAAGCTGGATGGGGATGAGCCTTTGCGTCTAATATGACGGCGATGCCCGTTAAGGCCTTGGCTGCCATCAACTTCGAAGAGGATTGGATCGTGGATTCAGGGTGTGGGCATCACCTCACCGGGTATGAATCAAAATTCTCTTCTTTGGCGCCTTACTCAGGTAACGATGCTATCATTACGGCTGATAATTATGTTCATGCAGTAGAACAAGAAGGTGTTGTCTCCCTGAGCAGTGATAAGGGTCCACTCACATTGAGGAGTGTTTATCACGTGCCTAGTATGAAGAAGAATCTCTTTTCTGTGACCAGATATGTCTGGGTGTATTTTCTGAAAGAGAAGTCGGAAGCTTTTGTTAAGTTCGTGGAGTTCAAGGAGCTGGTGGAAGGTCGGTTAGGCCTGCAGGTGAAAAAATTGAGAACTGACAATGGTGGGGAGTTCACCTCTGGTGAGTTCTCAAGTTTTTGCAGGAAGCACGACATCCAGAGAGAGCTCACTTGTGCCCATACTCCACAGCAAAATGGCGTTGCAGAGAGGAAGATCCATCATCTGACGGAAACCTGCAAATGTTGGCTTCATGCCAAGAGTATCCCAAAGTCCTTCTGGGCAGAGGGAATGTCTTGTGCAGCGTACGTCATCAACAGGATGCCTCTAAGTCCTATCAACATGAAGACCCCTCACAAACTGATGTTCAAGGAGAAACCAAGTGTTGCACACCTTCGGGTGTTCGGGTCAACCTGTTATGTGCATATCCCTGATGCTCTTCGGACAAAGCTAGATGCGAAAGCAAGGAAGCTAGTCTTTGTTGGGTATGATGAGCGGAAGAAAGGATGGAGATGCATGGATCCTGAGACACGAAGATCAGTGGTATCTCGGGATGTGGTATTCGATGAGGTGACTTCCTACAAGGGGAGTTCAGGAGTTGAACTACCGGAGAGCAGGGTTGATGAAGAATTAAGGCTGCGGGAAATATTCAAGTGGAGTTGCCTGTTTCACCAGGAGCTCCAGCTGTGTCAAACTCTGAGATGGAGGCTTCAGGTTCTGGAAGTAGGGGGAGCGATGCTCCAAGTTCATCTGGAAGAGGAGCTAGCACAGAAGAAGCAGCTGAGGAGGTGGTTAGTCAGGAGCAACCTCTTAGGAGGTCAAAGAGGACTATCAAGCCACCAGATCGATACACGGGAGGAAATATGGTGAGCTTTGTCTCATGTTTCTTTGCTGGTCCCTTGGATGAGAGGGAGCCGTCGAGCTTTTAGAAGGCCAAAGGCGTGAAGTAGTGGGACATTGCTATGCAGGAGGAGATGGATGCTCTCAAGAAGAATGAGACTTGGTCTCTAGTGCCCAGGCCCAAGGGCATTACCCCTGTGCATTGCAAATGGGTTTATAAGCTCAAGAAGAAAGCTGACGGCACGATCGAGCGATACAAGGCTCGCCTTGTGGCTCACGGGTTCTCACAGCAGTATGGAGAAGATTATGATGAGACGTTTAGTCTAGTGGCAAAGATGACTTCGGTTCGATTTGTTATTGCTTTGGCGGCATCCAGTGGATGGGAGATTTGGCAGCTCGATGTGAAGAATGCTTTCTTATACGGATAGATTGACAAGGATATCTTCATGATCCAGCCGCCGGGCTTCATCTCGGAGGATTGTCTGGACTACATCTGCAAACTGAAGAAGGCCCTGTATGGGTTGAAGCACCGCCTCGGGCGTGGTATGGGAAGATCGCGGAGTATCTTCTATTCTGCGGGTTCTTTGCTTCAGACTCTGATTCTAGCTTGTTCGTCAAGAAGCAGGGGGCACTTCGGGTTATTGTTATGCTGAATGTGGATGACATGATTGTCACCGGGAAATCGAAGGAGGCAAGTAGCGAGGCTGAGAGCTGAGATTGCTATCAGGTTTGAGATGAAGGATCTGGGTGAGCTTCACCATTTCCTTGGACTCGAGGTCCAAAGGCGGGAGACCGGAGTGCTCGTTTCTCAGGCTGGATATGCAGAGCGGATCGTTCAACGATTCGGCATGGAGGAAGGAAAGAGCAGCTCAGTACCTCTAGAACAACATCATAAACTTTGGAAGAATGAGGGAAGAATTCTATCTGATCCATTGGTGTTCCGAGCTCTGGTTGGGAGCTTGATTTACTTGACCATCACGAGGCCAGATATCGCTTATGTAGTTGGCAAAGTGAGTCGGTACATGGCGGAACCACGGAAACCTCATCTTCTAGCGGCGAAAGGAATTTTGAAGTATGTTGTTGAAGCCAAGCGGTCTCGAAGGATTGATGCCGCGCGATCTGAAGTCAGCGGTCAGTGCGGTCTCCCAGAATCAGACTGCTCCTCCTCCTCAGATATGCGAGATCGTGCCAGATGAAGGTCGGCGATCTCCAGCTCTATCAGACAACTGTTTGATAACCGCGGTCTGTGCGGTCTCCCAGCATCAGACCGCCACTTCTCCTCAAGTATGCGAAGTTGCGTATTGTGAAGGTCAGCATCATTCCGCCTCTCCAAGCGGTCTAGAGCCAGCGGTCTCAGCGGTCTCCAAGTACAAGACTGCCGGTTCATCTCGGATATACCAGATCGCTTCTTATGGAGAGAAGTGGCCTGGCCCTCCCGGTCTCTCCCTTATGGGGGAGTGTTCGCCAGAACGATCTAACCGTCCGACGGTCTCCTCTGTCACACGACCTTCCTCCTGTCGTGTGACTGCCCGATCTCACTCCAGATCGCAGAGGTCACTGCGGTCTCAATATTCCTGATCGCCCGGACCGCCCAGCTCTCTTGTGTACTGTGTATTTGTATTTAGTCCCACATCATATAGTTGTATCTTACTGTTTCCCTCCTAGTCTATATAAAGGAGGCAATACACTTGTAATACTCAATTTTTTGGAAATAAAAATTTCTGTTATTTTCAAGTTCTCACATATGTGAAGTCGACCTCTGATTTGGGTATCCTATATAGGAGAGGGTCAAACTTGTAGTTGCTTGGATATATGGATGCTGACTATGGGGGAGACCTGGATGATCGGAGATCAATGTCTGGTTTTGTCTTTATGACAGGCCCCACAGCTATTTCTTGGTGCAGCAAAAAGCAGGACTCGGTGTCCGTATCTACCACAGAAGCGGAATACAAGGCTTTCGGCCTTGGCAGCTCAGGAAGTCGTTTGGCTCAGGAGGTTGGTGGAGTACGTTCATGAGGAGGTTCGAGGTGCCACTATGCTACGCGGGGATAATGAGAGTGCTCTCAAGCTGGTTAATAATCCAGTCTGTCACACGAGGACCAAGCATATTGAGATTGTGCACCATTTCATTCGTGAAGAGGTGTTGGGAGGATCTCTTATGGTCGAGCATGTTTGGAGTGCGGACAATGTTGCAGACATCTTCACAAAGCCGCTCGCGAAGGGACCGTTTACTCGGTTGCGGAGTTTACTCGGGCTAGTTTCCACTTCCCAATTCAAGGGGGAGTGTTGAAATTGTTGAAGTGGAGTGGAAGGTGGCCGGCGGTCTGAATTTTGGAGATCGCAGAGACTGCGCGGTCTGGGTTGGAGTTCTGCCGGTCTGGCTCTGCCGGGTTGATTCTGATGGTCTGCTGGTTGACCGGTTTGTTCCTAGTTTTTGCGGTCTCGTCCCGGGTTGTTCTGCTTGGATTGACTTTCTCCTTTGTAGAAGACCGGGCGGTCTGTTCTGGTGTAACCGCTGTGACCGGGCGGTCTGTTCTGGTGTAACCGCTGAGACCAGGAGGTTTGTGCTTGGCGATCTGACGACTTATCTGAAGTCGGCCAGATGTTCTTGGTGTGCTCTTGGTGTTCTAAGGAAGGAGCGGTCTTGCGTTCGCGCGGCTTGTGCGCGGTCTGCCTGCTGATCTACGGTCTTGGACGGAAGGTTGTCCAAGTGGTATGATTGTGCGGTCTGCTCTTTGAGACCGCTAGCGATCTGGCGGGTGGTGATTGTATCTCTTTTATGGCGGTGAAGACATCCATCTTGTCGCCTATAAATAGGGGTGCATGGTCCGTCATTCATAACGAGAACTGTAAGAACTAGAGCCTGGGTTAATTCGTGCGGTCTAAACTTTGAGGTCGGGAGGTATCAGAAACGAGTTGACTGTTTGTTGTGTTCGCAGGTTTGCGGTCAGCAGGCTGCGGTCTCCTTCCTTGGTGATTCCCAGTGGCTGGAATAAAAAGTTCGGCAGCGGTCTGTCTGTGAACTGGTTTATGGTGTTCTTGTGCTGTTCGCATCGAGCTAAGCGGTCAGGCGAACTTCAGCAGTTAGGCGATCTGAGTTGCGGCCTGGCGACAGCTTCTGTTCTTCGTTCAATTCAATAAGCTCCACTTCGTGCGGTCTGAGGTGGCGGTCTTGCAGTGCAGGCGGTCTGTCTGTTTTCTTTTCGCGCGGTCTCAGGTCAAGACGGGCGATCTCTGGAGTTGTGCGGTCTCTGCGGTCTCTGCCTTGTCAAGCCGCCAATTTTACTTTTTAGTGTTTTGTTCTTCTCTCCTTCGTGATTCTTATGAATCATTTCTCGCCATGTATACCTCGCACTGTAATCAAGTATTGTGATTCAATAAAGTTTTGTGTTGCTGTGTGGCATATTGTGGTTGTCTGGCTATAAGTCAGTTGATGCAACTCCTGCTTACTCCTAAATGATTCAAATCAAAAATTTTAACAAGAGTCACGCACGGCGTTAGCCTTAACGTCGACGTTAGCTTGTTGTCCTATAAATAGGTGGCTTTCATTCTCTTCAAATACACATGCAAAGGAGACCTATACCAGCACTTCAGAAACTCTGTGAGGGCCGTATTTTCTAGACCACCATCTTCCACACAAATTCAAGAGAAGAATTCGAAGGAGGATCAGATCAACGCTAACCCAACACGAAGAACGCATGCTTCGACTTCGACTATATTCAGCGAGTCTTCGCCATCTCTAGAACTCTTCATAGGGAGTTCATAATTTGTCTTTTATATTTTGTTGTACCTTTATCTTTTGTAATCATTTAAGTGAATTCGCCGTGGATGTTGGCGGCTAGGTTCATGCACGGCTTAGGAGGAATTTGCCGCGGTTGTTGGCGACTAGGTCTAGGAGTTAGATCTAGGGGTGTTCGAGGCCTTTCTGGGGATAGAAGGGCTAGAGCGGCTTGAGGCCGGATCTGGGGATAGAGCGGCTTGAGACCGGATCTGGGCATAGATCAGCTAAAGCCAACCGATTCTTAGTGAGAAGAGTCGGTATAGAAAACCAAAGAGTCTATTATATTCGCCTTTGATTTCTAGCGTCATAGAAATCCTATTTTCTACTCAATTTTATAAATCACAATCATGTCTCTTGGTATTGAATAAAATTAATTTCTTGCTCATTACTTTTGATTTAACTTGCTTCATATAAAAATATCAAAAGATTGTTTTAAAATCCTAAAGTTTTTAAAAACCCTTATTCACCCCCTAAGGGCGCCTAAAGATCCAACAGTTTTCGCATGGAGTCTAGAGGAGATGCCCGGGGTAGATCCACAAGTCATCTTTCACACTTTAAATATTAACCCTGCCTGCAGGCCTGTAATCCAGAAGAAGCGGAACTTCGCTCCAGAACGGCTCAAGGAGATCGAAGAGGAAGTAGAGAAGATCCTGGAAGTGCGGTTCATCCGTGAAGCAAAATACCCCACATGGCTCGCCAATGTGGTCATGGTGAAAAAGGCCTCTGAGAAGTGGCGGATGTGCGTCGACTACAACAACTTGCATCAAGCATGCCCAAAAGACAGCTTCCCCCTTCCAAAGATCGATCAACTGGTCGATGCAATGGTTGGACATGAACTCCTCAACTTCATGGACGCTTACTCATACTACAAATAGATCAGGATGAACCCGGTAGATGAGGAGAACACCGCATTTCGAATGGATAAGGGAGTCTATTGCTACAATGTCATGCTGCTCGGCCTCAAAAATGTCGGGGCAACCTACCAGAGATTGATGAACAAAGTATTCAAAGACCTCATCGGCAAGACGATGGAGGTATATGTGGACGAAATGCTGGTAAAAAGCGTCCACCGCCACGACCACTTGGAAGATATGGAAAGATGCTTTCATCTCCTTTCTCACTTCTAAATGCAGCTCAACCCTAGCAAATGCGCATTTGGTGTGACGGCAGGGAAGTTCCTGGGTTTCATGGTGACCCATCGGGGAATCAAGGCAAACCCTGAAAAGATCAAGGTGCTAGGGGACATGTCGCCACCCTACTCCATCAAGGAAGTACAATGCTTGAACGGAAGGATTGTTGCTATCTCGCGGTTCCTAGCACGGACATGAGATTATTATCTCCCCTTCTTCAAAATTCTCTGAGGGGCACGCCATTCTGGAATCCAATGGACGGATGAGTGTCTGATGTCTTTTGAGCCTCTCAAACAATACTTGGCCTCACCACCACTTCTATCAAAGCCTATCCCCGGAGAGGTCTTGTATCTTTACCTGGCAGTGTCTCCAACTGTCGTCAGTTCGGTACTGGTTAAAGAAGAAGGAGGAGTCCAATAGCCCATCTACTATCTCAGCAAGGTCCTCACCGACACCAAAACCAAATACCCGACGACTGACAAAACGGCCTTCGCTCCTGTCTTCTCTGCAAGAAAGCTTCGGTCTTACTTTCAGGTTCACATGGTAAAGGTGCTGACCCAATTACCATTGCGAGCCATCCTCCAAAAGCGAGAAATATCCGAAAGATTGGTAAAGTGGGTGGTCGAGCTAGCGAATTCGATATCCACTTCCTGCCGTGGACATACATCAAATCTCAGGTACTTGCCGACTTCATTATGGAAAACACCCTCCCACCAGAGTCCATTCCCATTAAATATACCTCCACCGCTCGTTGGACTCTCTATATCGATGGGGCCTCTGCGACCGAAGGAGCAGGAGCAGGATTGCTCCTAGTCAGTCCATAGGAAAGCACCTTGGAGTACAACCTCGGGATGAAGTTTCTAGAAACCAACAACATCACCGAATACGAGGCCATTGTTGTTGGCCTTCGACTTGCCATTGAACTTAAGGTAGAGAACTTGACAATCTACACCGATTCATAACTGGTGGTCTTGCAGATCGAGGAGAATTACAAGGCAAGGAGTGACCAGATGGCACAATATCTCACATTTGTGAAGTCTCTCCTCCAAAAGATACCTGCGTACCAAATCTTGCACATCCCAAGGGAGCAGAACACCATAGTCGACGCACTCTCCAAACTTGCAACCTCTCCTTCCAACTACCAGTCTCTTCGACACCGGGTTGAAGACATCATGACCCCTAGCATTAAGGGGGCATGGGAGATTGCCGAAATCAGCAAAGAATAATTAACTTGGATGACCCCCCTCCAGGCCTACATTGAACATGGAGATCTTCCTGAAGACCGCATAGAGGAACGACGGTTATGGATGCGAGCGCCTCGTTCATCATCATCGAAGGGGAGCTCTACCGTCAGGCCTTCTATGGACCCTACCAAAAATATCTCCCAACAACAGAAGCAGAATACACCCTAAGGGAGGTTCACAGTGGTATCTGCGGGGAACACCTGGGCGCAGGAGCTCTGGTTCAAAAGATCCTGTGTCAGGGTTTTTATTGACCAATAATGAAGAAGGATGCGATTATGTTCTTCCAAAAGTGCAAGTGCTGCTAGCTTCATGCAAACATCCTCCAGCAACCCTCAGTTTCTCTCACATCACTCCAAGGCACCTGCCCATTTGCTCAATGGAGGATCGATCTTCTTGGTCCCCTCCTATGGCATCTGGCCAAAGGAAATTCATTATCATGGCTATTGATTACTTTACCAAGTGGGTAGAAGCTGAGCCCCTCGCCAAAATCACTGAAGAGTAAGTCAAACAATTCGTATAGAAGAACATTGTTTGCCATTTCAGAATCCCAGCAGTAATCGTCGCCGACAATGACACTCAATTCACATGGATGTCATTCACAAAGATGTGCGAGGATCTGAAAAATTAACCTCCACCATACGGCCGTAGCTCACCTACAAACAAACGGCCAGGTTGAAGTAACAAACCACACCATTCTCAAAGGACTCAAGACTCTCCTGCATGAGGCAGGGGGAAGTGGGTAGATGCACTTATGAATATACTATGGGCATACCACACCATAGAAAGGACTCCGATGGGAGAAACACCGTACAATCTCTACTACGACACAGAAGTAGTGCTTCCCGTCGAAATCAGCTTCCCCAGCATCCAGATAATGACTTTCGACCCCAAGAAGAACGACAAATTGCTCTGGGAAAACCTTGACTTAGTCACCGAAGTCAGGGACACGGCTGCCCAATGCATCTCCATCTACCAGAGGCATGCAGCCTAGCTTTATGATCGAAGGGAAAAGTCCTGACCAATCAATGTCGAAGATCTTGTCCAACACAGCATTGAAGCGGCTGGTAAACGCTCGCAAAGAGACAAGCTCTCACCAACTTGGGAGGGACCATACGTTGTCACTACAGTCATGAACCCAGGGACGTACAAGCTCAGAACGACAGAAGGAAAGACCGTACCACCGACTTGGAACGCACAAAACCTGCGCCATTTTTATCAGTAAATTTTTATTTTTGCTATGTAAAATGATGTGAGCTTCCACTCGCGCAAACTAACTTTATGCAATGAAAACTATGTTTTAACATCAACACCTATGTTTAAGCAAAAATGATGTCATACGCTTTTCACCGTCGCAATATGACATAACATCGTAAGGGCCAGCCCCTCACATGGTCGCCAGCGGTTTGAACATAAACGCTCTTCACCGTCAACTCTGGGGCCAGACCCCCTGACCACTCACTGCCGGCTTGAACGCATTTGCTCTTCGCCGCAGTAGGTCATGGCATCGTGGGGGCATGCCCCTCTCACGATCTCCAATGGTTTGAACACAAATGCTCTTCACCATCAACTTTAGGGACCGTCCCCCTCCGACCACACACGACCGGCTTGAATGCATCCGCTCTTCGCCACCGCAGTAGGTCACAACGTGGTAAGGGTGTGTCCCTCACACGGTTGCCAACTATTTGAACGCATACGCTCTTCACTGTTGACTCTGGGGCCAGACCCCCTAACCATCGCTCTAATAATAGCTAAAACAATGGAGTCATAAGACACAATGACGTCAGCACAACGTTGTACATAGCAGGAGGGGGCCACAAACAAGAAAGGAAAGCAACAAGATGTAAGCAGTAAATACAACAAATCCAAAGTTCAGTCCTCGGCTGTGTCAGAATGATCCTTCTATAAGAGGTCGCCAGCTCCAATACTGCACCCGAACTTCTTCTCCGTCAGACGGAGAGTCTTCTGGACACCCCTCTATAAATCAACCACAGACTTATCCTCCAGCGACGACTCCGATCCAAATCACCGCAAAGAAAGTGATGAAACCTTTAAACTCCTCCAAGCAACAATAATGACTTCAAAGGTTTGGTGGGCAATTGATATGCACCCATAAATTTATAGAAACTCCAAGGGGTGCGATTAGCAAAAACCCCACCATTGGAAAGTAGAGGTAATGGAGTCGAGCTCAACCCCATGATCAAGGGAATGGGGAAGAGACGAAGAAACCACTGCAACCATCGCACGATGTCACCTGCGTAGGTAGTTATCAAGCCCACAACCTGCTATTGTCGGGCGTGGCTAAAGCTGCCCAGCAATTAATGCTGATAAAACAACATTTAATATTGATAAATAAGCATTAAAATGCTGATTATCAGCATTTTGGGCCTACCTGGGCCTGGTTTGGTAGGCTCAGGCAGGCCATTTTATTTTGACGAGGCCCGGGCCCGGCTTGGGCCCGGTTTAAGCAGGACTCGTCTTAGGCCGGTAGCAAAAAAGCTCGGGCCCCGAGCCCAGCATGGGTCCGCAGGGCTTTTTCTGCACGCCTACCAATAACACCGTGCCGATCACCCCTCCTTTGTAGCCTCCCATTCCAACTCCTCCATATTGCCACCAACACTCCCATAGGCCTACCCAACCCCTCCGGGCCATTTACCCCCTACTTGAGCCCCCTCACAACCACCCCATCGACCCCTAGTGGAGTCATTTCTCATCTCTGATAGCGCCCATAATTGTATTCTCCCTTCTAGGCAGCCATGACCACCACCAAATTTTTTCCTTAACCGTCGACATTGATTACACTGTGAGTTTGCGTTTTAGTTTCATTTTCTTTTACATTAATATGAGTATTCCAATTTATTGCTAGTGATATTTTGCATTAATCATGTTTGACTAATTTTCTTTCATTGATGTGCATCTCTTATTCTCCATGTGCTTTAATTTTGTGTGCTCTCAATAATTCGTACTTGTTGTCTGCTTACTTAAATTATAATATTTGTGATTAATTGAGGCACTTGCAATAGATTTTAAAAGTAATATTGTCTAATTAATTAAACGACAAAAGTAATTGTTTGATTGATTTATTGCATATGCTTCGCATTAAGTTTATGACGTGGGATCCCGTTCATTGAATTTCGTGTTTAATTGTATACTTGTGCTCCCATTTTCATTTTAGGGTTGACCTTAGATCCATCGCATATGTCCGTGATTGCTTGCATTCCATATGTAGTTAGGGCATTGTTTGTTCATCACCTTTAGATTCATCCTACATGAGTCTATTTTGAAGCTAAGTAAAATCCTCATGTCGCCCTATTCGGAGCTTTGCGTTTGAAGCTAAGTAAAATCTTCAAGCCGCCTTCGGAGTTAAGCGATGGAAGCTAAGTAAAATCTTTGAGTAATCTTCGAGGGATTTTCTAACTCAGAAGGAGGTCTTCAAGCGCTCAAGGAGATCTTCGAGCATCGAAGGAGATCTTTGAAGGGATCTTCCAACGTTGAAGGAGATATTCGAGCGCCGAAGGAGATCTTCGAGCGTCGAAGGAGATCTTCGAAGGAATCTTCAAGCTTCGCAGGAGAACATCGAGCGTCGAAGAAGATCTTCGAAAGAATCTTTAAGCGCCCAATAGGAACTCTATGAGATCTTAGAAAGAAGACTCGAGAGCTCTCTCAGGGGTGGGAGGTCTGGTCTTCTCAAATGAGGGCTCTTAGTCCCTTTTATAGCTTCTGAGAGGGTCGTTTTGGTAATTGTGCTGAAAGGTGGTGTGGCTATCCACACACCCATGATATAATGTTTTATAATTTGCACCCCCATAATGAGGGATTTTACTATCCACACCCCCTATAATTGAGGATTTTATTATGCACACCCGCATGATGGAGGATTTTATTATCTGCACTCAATGATGACAGATTTTACAATATGCACTCCCATGATGGAGGATTTTACTATCTGCACTCAATGATGTGGGATTATACTAAACACACCCATATGATGGAGCATTTTTCTATCCGCACTCAATGATGGGGATTTTACAATGTGCACCCCAATGATGGAGGATTTTATAATCCGCACCCATTGATGGTGATTTTACTATGCACACCCCTATGATGAAGGATTTTACTATCCGCACCAAATGATGGAGAATTTTACTATCTGCACCCAATGATAGAGGATTTTACTATGCGCACCCCTAGGAAGGAGAATTTACTATGTGCACCCCTATTATGAAGGATTTTACTATGCGCACCCCCACGATGGGGGATTTTATAATGCGCACCCACAACAACAACAACAACAACAGAACCCATATAGTCCCCAATCATTGGGGGTATGGGCGGGGAAAGATTGGAAACAGACCTAACCTTTGGCCCTATGCACAAAGTGGCTTCTCTCAAAGGAGAAAGACCGAACCTTTGACAATAAATGCACAAAGTGGCTGCTCACAGATTACCACTGAAATAGTGGCCCCCTATACTGTCACGTTTGCTGCGGAATCATGCCCTCAAATCAAAGCCAAAGACATCAGAGAGGGCAGACCAAAGAATCCATTTTACTATGCGCACTCCATGGTGGGGGATTTTACTATCCGCACACAAAGATGAGGGATTTTACTATGTGCACCCCATAATGGAGGATTTTACTATCTGCACACCAACGATGGAGGATTTTACTATGCACACCCATGGTGGGGGGATTTTACAATCCACATCCCCATGGTGAGCTCTCGTGCATTTGTCCGCACGACAGATGCTCTAGCGCACTAGTGGTGCGGGAGAGAGGCCCCCGTGGGATGGTGTGCACGGGAGGGAGGCCCCCGGGCGCCGGTGCGCGCGGGCGCGCTGGTGCCATCTAGAGGGAGGCCCCCGCGCACTGGTGTGCAGTGCACGGAAGGGAGGCCCCGTGCGTGCGGGAGGGAGGCCCCCGCGTGCAGGTGCCCTCTGGAGGGAGGTCCCTGCGCACTAGCGTGCAGTGCGCGGGAGGGAGGCCCCGTGCTTGCTTGTGTGCACTGGGGCCGCTCTCATGCTCTATTGCGTGCGGGGGCTGCTTCCATGCGCCGGTACGCACAGAATTGAGATCCCCACGCGTTAGTGTGCGTGAGGGGGGGGGGGGGGGGGGGGGGAGGGGGCGCCCATGTGAGGGAACATTTCGGGGGGTCGTTCCTGAGTGCGAGGTGCTCTGCCGTCAGTTTGGGGGTACCAAACGGACTCAGAATTGCGCGAGAATGGGCCCGTTGAAATTGCATCGACGAGACGGTTGAGGCCGCGACAAAAAATCTTGGGTTCGATTAAACTGTTTTTTGGAAAACCCTATCATAAATAAAATAAAAAATTATAAAAACAAACGTAAACAAGACAACATAAAAAGTAAGCTGCCATAGGTAGACCTTTATTTCAGAATGACATTACCAAAACTCAGCTACGAGTAACAAAGGTTTCTTTTGTTATAAAAAAGTGTCTTTCATGAGTAATTTATTTTATCGTGATATATTAATAAAGGTTAGGGCACATATATGTATTAAAAGAAATCAACAATATCTTTCATATATAATTCGCACCCCACAAAAGTGGGGGTAACCGCACCCAAGAGGGTCTGGCCAAGCCGCACCCCAAGGGGATGCGTCCATGCCGCACCCACAAGGGGGTGCGCCTTGCCGCACCCCCTCTCCCCCATGCTGGGGTAAGGCCAAGCCCCCCAGCCTTGCGGGGGAGGCGGCCGAAACCACACCCCATCATCGGGTGCGGCCGGAGCCCAATTGCGCATTTTCCTATTCCCCAAGTGCACGCCGCGCGTCGAACACCTCCGTGTTCGTTGCTCGCTCAGAATGCTCCCGCGTTCGTTGCGCGCTCAGAACGCTCTCGCATTCGTTGCGCGCTCACAACACTCCCGTGTTCGTTGCATGCTCAGAACGCTTCCTCGCGCGCTCAGAACGTTTCCACGTTCCCGACACGCGCACAGTTAACATTTCCTAATTTCTCAGATTACAGGTCTCGTTCGTCATCGTCATCACCTTTAACGAAGCTGCCCGAACTGCCCGTAGGGCGAGACGGTCATTTATGAAAAATGGCGATCCGCGTACTCCAAACCGGCGAATGTGATTTTCCTGTCGGGTGGTTACAACGACAAAATTACTGGGCTACCCCGGCCAAAGCTATAAAAGGAGTCCAGGGCCTTCATTCCAAGACACTTTGCTTTTTGCACCCGAGAGAGCTCCGTTGAAGATTTCCTTTGAGTCCTCCTTCGGGCTTCAAAGATCTCCTCTGTGGACTTGGAGATTTCCTTCGCTCCGGAAGACCATGTGATTCGGAAATCCTTCGAATCCCGAAAGGTGACTCAATGTTCTCACTTTTGTTCTCACTACCGTTCTCAGAAGAAGAAGTACTTAGTTTTCCAAGAGGTGCCCAGTCACCCCCGGGGCTCTCTCTCTATCATTGTAACGAGCAATGGCCTATCATGCTTTAGTTCTTAATTTCTAATTGTAACCCCCCGCAGATTGTGGAAGTTGGCCGGCACAGCTCCGACCACGTAGTTTTTCACCCTTTCCGGAATTTCCACGTTAAAAATCTTCGTGTCACTTATTAATTCACTCCGTGAATGTTTGCGCGCTAGGTTCGCTTCCGAGCTAAGGTGTTTCAATTCGACCGTTCTACCAGAGCACCCGAGCGACCCAAAACAGTTTGCGCCGTCTGTGGGAACAGTGTTCCCAAATACTCCACAATGACTCCCGAAAGGAGGTATTTGCTTCAAGGCAATACTCGTTACCGATCGCAATGGTTAGAAGAAGTGCCAAGACCACCAAAGGATCAATCTGGGGGACGCGTCGACCCACCTCCCTCGCACTCACTCATGAACGCGCACCTTGTGGACAAACCAAGAAGTGCTCTTGTAGTAGCACTAAAAGGGTGCGTACGTCAAATGGATTAGCATCAAACTGAGATGTTGGCCCTACTAAGGAACCTCGAGGTCCCTCGAGCTCCCGCTCCTCCTATGATGCCAAGTGCTCCGCTCCATCCAACCCCGAACCATGCTCCGATTGAAGCAGCGACTCGGGAAGATAATGTCTCAGATGAACTTTCAGATGCAGCAAGCTCCGCTCATCCCGCTCGAGTGCCGGAAGGCGAGCAGTAGCAAGGGCCACTCGAGAAGAAATTCGAGACGTAATAACAAAAGTGTACGATCTGGTTGGGTGGCACGCAGCTTTCATTTGCCGTCCCATGCACAACGGCTCCCCATTATCACCTCACGTTCTGGCTCACCCAGTTCCCCATGGCTTCAAGCTCCCCAGCATAGAGACGATCAATGGGACGGACGACCCACTGAAGCATGTCAACCATTTCACTACTATCATGAGAATCTATAACACTCTAGATCGACTCATATGCCAGGTGTTTCTAGCAACCATGAAAGGACAAGCGCGCACTTGGTTTCACTCTCTACAAGAAGGAGCCATAAACAACTTCACAGAGATGGCGCGATAGTTCACAGACCAGTTCATCGCCAATCGCAGAATTGTCCGAGACCCCTCTCATCTTTCAAGAATCCTCCAGAACGACGAAGAACCACTCAGGGATTTCTTTTGCCGCTTCACCACAGAGGCCAGACAAATCCTGGGAGTTGATCCCGAACTCCTGCGGGGCGTCTTCCTTGAGGGGCTCCGTTCAAGTGGTTTTTACTCAGCCCTGATGAGGGAAATGGTGCCAAGTTATCCCGATCTTATTCATTGAGTAGAAGCTCATATAGTTGTTGATAAGGCTATCGAAGCGTACCGACAACAGTTTGAAGCCAACCAAAAAAGGAAAAGAGGGCTAGAGCAAGCCTCCAGAAGGCAGGAGGAGCGGCGTGGCGAAGAGCGCCGCTTCGACGAGCGCCGTCGCAATCCCCAGAGAGATACGGATCCGTGACCGCCCAGAGTGTACACCCCATTGAACACCAGCAGAACCAACGTGCTTTAGACCATCCAAGATAACCCAGAACTTTATAGGCAAAGGGTGCCTCTCCTGAATCTAAGAAGCGACCAATCGAAGTACTGTGAGTTCCACCGAGGAACTGGGCACACCACCGAAGAATGTTCCAGGCTTAAGGATGAGACCGAGCATCTCGTCCGTCAGGGACTTCTGGGATGATTTCTGCAGGACCAGATTCCTAACCTATCTCAGCCACCTAGGGAGGCAAGGGAACAGCCCCCCTCTCTCCGAGGTGCTGCAGGGGGTGGGGAGATGGTAGGAGAAATTGAGACTATCATTGGACCTCCCGCTCTAGCCGCTCAGATTCTCTCAATTGCCAAACCCCCTAGAGATCACGAGGACAAGAAGCTCAAACAGGATATCACAATCACTTTCGGGGAAGTGGATCTACAAGGATTAGAACTACCGCATCAAGACCCGCTCGTAATCAGCGCAGGAATTTCGGACCCTTGCTTCAATGTTAAAAGGATATTTGTCGACAACGGAAGCTCGGTCGATGTCCTATTCTTGTCCACTTTGCAAAATATGAAACACACGAAGGATCAACTCAGCCCCGCAGCCACGCCCATCTACAGTTTCTACTACCGTCCTATTCTGGTTCAGGGCCTGATCACACTTCCAGTCACATTGGGCAAATTTCTAAGGCAATCAATGCACAATATCCTGTTCAAGGTGGTGGAGTCTACCTCCGCCTACAATGTCATCTTCGGAAGACCATTCCAATCCATCTTTGGAGCAATTCCCTCTATCCCGCACATAGCCCTAAAGTTCCTGAGCGCCGCAGGAATATGGGTCGCATTAGGAAACCAAGAAGCAGCGTGAACGTGTTTCCTAAAGCAGGCCCAACCGATGGAAGCGACCGCTCTCAATATTGACAACTTTGATCTATGGGATGAAGCCACTCTACAATGCGGATCGCCCGTCCAAGGACTCATAGAAGTACTACTCTCCCCGCATGACCCGACCAGGATAGTTTAGGTCGGGTCCCTTCTATCCGAGGAAGAGCGGGAAGAATACGTCTTCTTCCTCCACGCTAAAGGAGATATCTTCGCATGGAGTCCGGAAGATATGCCTGGGGTAGATCCTCAGGTCATCTTTCACTATTTAAATAATACTCCCGCTTGTAGGCCAGTGATCCAAAAGAAGTGGAACTTTGCCCCGGAGCAGCTCAAGGAGATCGAAGAAGAAGTGGAGAAGCTCCTGGAAGCGCAGGTCCTCCGTGAAGCAAAGTACCCCACATGGCTAGCCAATGTGGTCATGGTAAAGAAGGCCTTAGGGAAGTGGAGGATGTGCGTCGACTATAACAATCTGAACCAAGCGTGCCCAAAAGATTGTTTCCCCCTTCTAAGAATCGATCAACTGGTCGATGCGACAGCTAAGCATGATCCCCTCAGCTTCATGGATGCATACTTAGGCTGCAACCAAATCAGGATGAACCCAAAGGACGAGGAGCACACCGCATTCCGAACAGATAAAGGAGTTTACTGCTACAGAGTAATGTCTTTCAGACTCAAGAACACCGGGGAAACCTGCTAGAGGCTAATGAACAAGGTATTCAAAGACCTCATCAGAAGCACAATGGAGGTTTTTGTGGACGACATGCTAGTGAAGAGTGTCCACTATCGTGACCACTTGGAAGATCTGGAAGGGTGCTTCCATCTCCTTCATCGTTTTCAAATACGGCTCAACCCCAGCAAATGTGCATTTGATATGACGGCAGGAAAGTTCCTGAGTTTCATGGTAACCCACCTAGGGATAAAGGCAAACCCAAAAAAAATCAAGGCGCTGGGAGACATGTCGCCACCCCGTTCCATCAAGGAAGTACAATGCTTAAATGGAAGTATCGCCGCTCTTTCGCGGTTTCTGTCACGGACGGGAGATAAATATTTCCCCTTCTTCAAAATCCTCTGAGGGGCACATCACTCTGGGTTCCAGTGGACGGACGAATGCCAGACATCTTTCGAGCACCTCAAACAGTACCTGGCCTCGCCTGCCCCCGCTTTTATCAAAACCTATTCCTAGCGAAGTCTTGTTCCTCTACTTAGTGATATCCCCCACAACATTCATCTTGGTGAAGGTAAAATACGGAGGAGTCCAATGCCCTGTTTATTATCTTAGCAAGGTCCTCACCGACACCGAAGCTAGATACCCGATGACCGATAAAACGGTCATCGCCCTCGTCTCTTCTGCAAGAAAACTTCGGACCTACTTCCAGGCTCATACGATAAATGTGTTAACTTAGCTACCGCTGCGAGTTATCCTCCAAAAGCCGGAAGTATCCGGGAGATTAGTAAAGTGGGCAGTCGAGTGGGGCGAGTTCGATATCCACTTCTTAATACGGCCAGATATCAAATCCCAAGTACTCGCCTACTTCATCGTAGAAAATACTCTTCTTCTGAATACACTCCCGTTAAAGATGTCTCCACTGCTCGCTGGACTCTCTACGTCGACGGGGCTTCTACGACCGAAGGAGTAGGAGCAGGTCTGCTCCTAATTAGTCTGGAGGGCATCACTCTAGAGTATGGCCTCAGGGTGAAATTCCCGGTGACCAACAACGTCGTTGAATATGAAGCTATAATTGACGGACTACGACTCGCTGTCGACTGCAAGGCAGAGAGCCTGACAATCTACACCAATTCGTAGTTGGTGGCCTCGCAATTCGAGGGGACCTACGAGGCAAAGAATGACCAAATGGCATAATACTTCATATTTGGGAGATCTCTTCTGCAAAAATACCATCGTACCAAATTTTGCGCATCCCCAGGGAGAAAAATTCCAGAGCTGACACACTCTCCAAACTCGCGACCTCTCCTTCTAGCTACAAATCTCGAAGGCGCCGAATCGAAGACATCATAACCCCCAGCATTCACAGGGCATGAGAGATCACCGAATTCAGCAAAGAATGATCATCCTGGATGACACCCCTCCGAGCCTACATTGAACGCGGAGACTTGCCCGACGACCATTCAGAAGCACGACTATTTCAAATGTTAGCCACCTCGTACGTTATCATCAAAGGAGAGCTTTACAGGCGAGCCTTCTCTGGGCCCTACCTAAAGCGCCTTCTGGAAGCGGAGGCGGAATACATCTTAAAGGAAGTTCATGGCGGGATATGTGGAGAGAACCCGGGCACACGAGCTCTTGTTCAGAAGATGAGTTTTTACTGGCCGACAATGAAGAAGGACGCAACCAAATTTGTTCTAAGGTGTAGAAGTTGTCAGCTCCATGCAAACGCCCATCATCAAGCCCCAGTAGCGCTTACGACACTCCGAGGTGCCTGGCCATTTGCTCAGTGGGGGATTGACCTCCTCGGTCCCCTCCCCATGACCACTGGTCAGAGAAAGTTTATCATCATGGCTATTGTTTGGAAATTGACCCTCAATGTTCCCTTGATTTGAAGAGGCCTCACACTCAATACTAAGTACAAGTTGTATTTGATGATCCCTATTTCTATCTCATAAGCATGCAGGGTTAGGACTTAACAAGGTGCAGGTGTTGCTCAGTTAGTTTACTGACAAAACAACTGAGACAAGCTCTCAGTCTCAGCTGAATCGCTGAGACAAGGCCAGGAGCTGATGAGAAGGTGTATGGGCCAGCTGAGCTGCAGATAGAAGAAAACCACTGAGACAGCTGTCTGTCTCAGTGGATCCGCTGGAACGGGATAGAAGAAAACCGCTGAGATGGCTTACCATCTCAGCCATCTCAGCCCAACCGATGAGACAGTTCAAACTTGATCTGGCGGGTTCTGCTTTTGGCGCAAGCTGCGAGAATGCATTGTGGGGACCACCAATCACCCCCATACCTGACAGGAGGTCAGCTAAGAGCCGTTGAAGATCAGAGATGTATAAAAGAAGATGTTAGTGTTGGACATGTGTGTCACATCCCTTTGTTTGAGAATAACAAATCCCAAATTGTATTTGATCTTGTTTGTTATATTTATAGTGTGCAGGAACTATAGGTGCAATACTCCACAGGTAGAAAGCAGCAGAATTCAAAAATCTGGAAGAATGCGCTACCGCGAGAGCTAGCGCTACCGCCAGGTGCTAGCTCGTTCGACGAACTTGAAGTTCCGTTCGACAAAAATTTTCATTCTACGAAAATTCCGTTCGACAAAATTTTCCGTTCGACGAACTTGAAGCTTCGTTCGACGAAATGTTTTGTTCGACAAAAATTTTGTTCGACGAAAGTTTGTTCCGGCACGCGCTATCACTACTGCCAGTGCTACCATCTGGCTCTATCTCAAGTTCGTGCACAGCACCACGCCGCCGACGGTTTTGCAACCGCTCCACACGAACGCTACCGCAGGCGCTAGGGAGCTACCGCAGGCGCTATCGTCAAGTTCTATAAAATGGTGGGCTCTCTCTCGTTTCAACTAGTGCTTCCAGAGAGATTACCTGTGCCATATTTCCAGAGCTGCTACTCTGCCGAAAGTTCATCTCCCACTCAAATTCAAAGAAGATTTCTGGAGAAGGAAGCCACCACGCTGCACCGAAGGACGATCGCTTCGACCTCGCTTATACTACAACAATCCTTCATCTCCGACTTCAGAGATCTCATATAGGGAGTTTCATTATTGTTAAATTTATTTTTATTCCATAATTTTTGTAATCGTTAAGTTAATTCGCCTTGTGTTGCCGACTAGGTCTGGGTAGGACTTAGGGGGAAATTCACCTTGTGTTGGCGACTAGTTCTAGGTGATTAGATCTAGGGGGCTCGAGGCCATATCCGGGGAAGGATTGGCTAGAGTGACTTGAGGCCTTATCCGGGGAAGGATAGGCTAAAGCCAACCGGTTTGTGGGGATACAAGTCGGTATAGAAAAGGAAAAATTGTATTACTTTATTCGCCTCCGATTTCAAGCGCTATTGAAATCAATTTTTGTAAACACCTTTTTCATATAATATAATCATGTCTCTTTGTGTGTTTACTTGATTTCTCTCATTTGGCATAATCTATAAAATTGCAAATTACTAATTGTTTCCTACTTTAAGTTAAATTGATTATTTCAGTCTAATTATCTCTAAACAAATTTAGTAAAAATTATCAAAGATTTTTATTCCATTATTCACCCCCCCCCCCCCTCTAAGGGCGCCGTAAGATCCAACAAGTGGTATCAGAGCGCAGGTTATTCCAAACGGTTTAAAAACTAGGAATAATGGCGTCTTATGATCTCGCTTTTTCCGAGGTTCAGGGAATTAGTAGACCTTCACTCTTTACTGGGTCAGATTATAATTATTGGAAAAATAGGATGCGTTGTTTTCTAATGACCCTAGATATTGAGGTTTGGAACATGGTAGAAGAAGAATACACTCCTCCTACATTTGTAGTTGGAGAAGTTATGCTAGAAAAACCCAAAGATAAATGGGATGATCGGGATAAACTCAAATGTAAAAATAACGCAAAAGCCATGAATGCTCTATTTTGTGCGTTAGATAGAAATAAATTTAATAGAATTTTTGCATGTGCTACTGCATATGAAATTTGGAATCATTTGGAAGTTACTCATGAAGGTACATCGCAGGTTAAAGATTCCAAGCTTTTCCAACTGGAGTCGGAATATGAAAAATTCCGAATGGTTGAAAGCGAAGATGTTGATGGTATGTACACGCGCTTCACCAAGATCATCAATGCCTTAAAAGCTCTTGGAAAGACCTTCTCAAATGGCGACTTGGTCCGTTAGATCCTTCGTTCTCTTCCACCAAAATTCAACCCGAAGGTGACGGCTATTTCGGAGTCGCACAACTTAAGAACGCTCCAAGTTGAGAGCCTCATTGGGAATCTCAAAACGCATGAGGTAGAACTCAAGATCCAATTTGATGAATACAACAAGGAGCCAAAGAAGAAGGCGTTGGCACTAAAATCAAAGAAAGAGTGCCAAGAGGATGAGGATGAAGATGAAGAAAGCCTTTTGGTGAAGAACTTCCGAAAATTCATGCGCAATCCGGAAAGCAGAAACACCTTTCGAAAATATTTCCAAAAAGGTGAAAGATGGAAAGGGTCATCTTCAAAGAAGGAAAAAGAGAGCGACAATGAAGAAGAGAGACCTCCACCGGAATGCTGTCATTGTAGGAAGACGGGGCACATAAGGAGCCAATGCCCAAAATTCTTGAAGGAGAAAAAGGATAAACGACACAAAGGAAAAAAAAAGAGGAAGGTGCTAAAGGCAAAGACATGGGATGACTCCTCTTCCTCCTCCTCCAAAGAATCAAGCGGGTCTTCATCAAGCGAAGATGAGGAAGCAAACATGTGCCTCATGGGACATGGAAACGACGGCGACGACACCAGTGTTCCTAGTGACACTGAGGTAACTCCTCCCACTTATGATGAACTCTTTAATGAATTCTTTGAAACTTGCAATGCTTTTGATAAAAATATGAAAGATAGTATTTTATTAAATCGTGAAAATGAATCTCTTATTAAAGAAAATCAAAAGCTTTCCAAAAAGGTAATTGTTTTAGAAAAGAGAAAGGTTTCTTGCCAAGAATGTGATCACTCCACTAAATTGGCAAAAGATATTGAAGAGTCACTTTTTAAAGCCCTCTCTCATGCCAAAACTCTTACAAAAGAGAAGGGGGAATTAGAAAGGAAATTAGAAGCCTCTCTTTTGCAAATCAAAAATAATAAAAAAGGTTTTGAAAATAGGTGTGTCATGCTTGTGAAAGAAAACTCTTCACTTAAAGCACAAGTTCATGATCTCACCATGGCCATTAAAAAATTTGGAATAGGCCAAAAATCTCTGGAAATGATCTTAGGGAACCAGTACCATGGTTCTGGAAAATTTGGGCTCGGATATCGAGGTGAGCGCTACCTCCCTACGCTAGACACTAACACCGGCGCTAGCACCTCATACCAGAAACCTGAATTTTCTTTTTCAAAATGTTTTTCTTCTGTAAATCCAACTTATTCCAGCAAGAAAATATTCCAGAAAAGGGTCTCAACCCCCTTTATTTCGTGTGCAAACTGTTATAGGTTAGGTCACACATCTAGTTCTTGCAGGAAAATAAAACAAAATGCTTTAAAACAAATCTGGGTACCTAAGGCTTCCACTTATTCTATGGGTGGTACCACTTGGGTATCCGGATCTTTACTCTCATCTTCTTTCTAGATGTGCAGGCAAGCTAAGGACAATGAAGACGTGTGGTACTTGGATTCAGGATGCTCCAAGCATATGACGGGCAATAAAGCAAAGTTCCTTAGCCTAGCTAGAAAAGAAGAAGGGAGGGATCGTGACGTTTGGTGATAACTGGAAAGGAAAGATCATGGGAATTGGTACAGTTGGTAACAAATCCTTTACTATATCTAATGTTCTTTATGTGAAAGGATTAAAACACAATTTAATTTCTATTAGCTAATTATCTGATAAAGGATTAGATGTGTTATTTGAATCTTCCACTAATCTATGCAAAATATCTAATCCTATTACAAACAATATTTTACTAACTGCACCAAGAATACACAATGTTTATATAGTTTCATTTCATGATCTTTCAAAATCATCTTTAAAATGTTTTATTACCAAAAATGATGAACTTGAACTTTGGCATAGAAGGCTAGGACATGCTAGCACAAAGCTTATTATAAAACTTGCCAAAAGAGATTTAATTAGAGGATTGCCTAGATTAAATGGAAATTTACCTTCACTTTGTTCACCATGTCAAAAAGGTAAAATTACTAGATCCTCTTTCAAAAGTAAAAATGTTATTTCTACTACAAGACCTTTGCAATTAATTCATATGGATCTTTTTGGTCCCGTTAGCACCGCAAGTCTTGGTGGTAGATTATATACATATGTTTTAATAGATGATTTTTCTAGATATTGTTGGACAATATTTCTGTCGTCCAAATCCGAAGTGTTTTGTGAATTTTCAAAATTATGTACTCGTATTCAAAATGAAAGTGATTTAAAAATAAAATGCATTCGCTCGGATCATGGAGGAGAATTTAAAAATGAAAAATTTACATCTTATTGTGATATGTTAGGCATAAAACATGAGTTCTCCGCACCACGCACACCACAACAAAATGGTGTTGTAGAAAGAAAGAATAGGACACTTCAAGAGCTAGCACGCACTATGTTATGTGAATATAAAATACCTAAGTCCTTTTGGGCCGAAGCCGTAAACACATCATGTTATGTTATAAATAGAATCATGCTTCGCCCATCTTTAAATCTCACACCATATGAACTTTATTTTCAAAAGAAGCCTAATGTATCTTACTTCAAAGTTTTTGGTTGTAAATGCTTTATTTTAAATACAAAAGATAGCTTGGGAAAGTTTGATGAAAAATGTGATGAAGGAACATTTCTTGGATACTCTTCAACTAGTAAAGCTTATAGAGTTTTTAATAAAAGAACTAGAAAAGTTAAAGAGTCAATTAATGTGAAATTTGATGAGCTTGTTCCTTGTATAGAAATACTTTTCGCAGGCAAAGAGGATGATCTATTACCTCCTTTGGAGCATGGTGATGAAGAACCTTCCAAAGAAGAAGAAGAGGAGGCCAAGAAAGATAAATATGTACTCCAAGCGTCTTAAAATTCACAAAGGATCATCCACGAGAACTTATAATTGGTGAACCATCCATCGGGGTAAGAACTCGCTCTTCTCTTCATGAATCATTTTCAAATATTTGTTTTGTTTCCGAAATAGAACCAAAAAATGTTTCTACTGCTTTAAATGATGAATTTTGGTTTTTGGCTATGAATGAAGAGTTAGAACAATTTGAGCGACATAATGTTTGGAAATTAGTTGAAAGACCATCTAATCACCCGGTTGTAGGTGTAAAATGGATTTTTAAAAATAAATTAGATGGTGAGTCAAGAATCTCTAGAAATAAAGCACGATTAGTAGCACATGGATATTCTCAAATCGAGGGGATAGATTTTGATGAATCTTTTGCACCCGTTGCTAGATTAGAGTCTATAATAATTTTTCTAGCATTTGCAAGCTTTAAAAGAATAAAACTATTTCAAATGGATGTGAAAAGTGCTTTTCTAAATGGGTTTGTAAAAGAAGAAGTTTATGTTGAACAACCCCCCGGTTTTATTAGTGAAAAATTTCCAAATCATGTTTATAAACTAGAGAAAGCGCTTTATGGTTTAAAACAAGCGCCCCGTGCATGGTATGAAAGACTTACATCATTTTTATTAAACCACGGTTATATTCTGGGAAGTGCGGATAATACTCTCTTCATTAAGCACAACAATGATGATATAATTATTTTACAAATATATGTTGATGATATTATTTTTGGATCTACTAATGAAGAGATGTGTAAAGAAGTTATTTTGGTGATGAAAAATGAATTTGAAATGAGTCTTGTAGGAGAACTTTCTTATTTCCTTGGTTTTCAAATATCACAAAGAATTGATGGTATCTTTGTATGTCAAACTAAATATGTCCATGATATGCTTAAGCGTTTTGGTTTTGAAAACCTTAAACATTCTTCTACACCAATGAGTGCATCACTAAAATTAGAAAAAGATGAATCAGGAATTTCTATAGATCAAACTTTATATAGAGGTATGATAGGATCTCTACTTTATCTATGTGCAACTAGACCCGATATTATGTTTGTCGTATACTTATGTGCTCGATTTCAAGCCAATCCAAAAGAATCTCATTTAAAAGTGGTAAAACGTATTTTTAGATATCTTATTGGGTCATCTAAACTAGGATTATGGTACCCCCATAATAATTCATTTACACTTCACGGCTACTCCGACTCGGACTATGCCGGTTGTTCACTTGATAGAAAAAGTACTAGTGGTACTTGTCATTTTCTAGGACCTTCATTAGTTGCATGGTCTAGTAGGAAACAAAATTCTGTTGCACTCTCTACCACGGAGGCCGAATACATCGCATTAGGGAGTTGTTGTGCACAAGCACTATGGATGAGCCAAACTTTAGAGGACTTTGGTTTTCATCTAAAAAATATTAAACTAAAATGTGACAACAAAAGTGCCATTGATCTCACAAATAATCCGGTACACCACTGTAGATCCAAACATATAGATGTGCGTCATCATTTCATAAGGGATCACATTAAAAAGGAAAATGTAAGGATTAGTTTCATTGGCACGGACTCTCAACTTGCTGATATATTTACTAAACCTCTTCCGGATGCAAGGTTTCAAATGTTAAGGTTGGAATTAAGAGTCTTAGACATCTTAGGATGAATACCATGTATAACGCTAATGTTTTATGCAATTTGAGCAATCAAAACATCTCTGATTATTACACAATTTCTGCATAAGACTACTCTTAAGACCCCTAATCAATATCAAAAATAAAAAATTGAAAATTCTTAAAAAATCGTGTACTGTTTGCCTTATTGCTAATATCAAGCATGAATGAATTCTATTAAAAAATCTATAAAAATATGTTAGTTCATATGTACTACTTATTTGTTGTGTTTCTGACTTTTTTATTTTTTTATTCATATTTTGAAAATCAACTACAAAAATTTAAAATTCAAAATTACAAAAATATGTTTATGTGAATTTTCTGTTTTTATCTCATTAAAAAATGATAAAACAACAAAAACAACTGTATGATCCTTATTGCTAATATCAAGCATGAATGAATTCTATTATTTAGAATTATTTACAATGTTAAAATTTATTTCTTCAATTTCTATAAACATTGTTTTGTTTATCATGCTTTGATATATCTATTTAAAAGTGCATCAATTGTATTGAAAAATATGTGTAGAACCAAGCTTAGCATGCCTCTAAGTATGAGTAAATGTATTTTGATTGATAATGATACCTTTCACTCACTTATTTTTGGTAATCAACATGTGTGTTTAAATCTAAAAATGCTTTTATGTATTGTATTTGTACAATAAATTAAAACTTGCATAAGTTTATTGCCTACACTACATTTGAATTGCACTTATGAAATTTAGAAAAGTGGTTAAGTTAAAAATTTGGGTTTGCAAAACAAGTGTATTCGGAAAATGTTGTCTCACAATTATTAACACCAGCGCTAGCGCTACCGCCTGGCGCTATCTCAAGTTCGTGCACAGTGCCACGCCGCCGACGGTTTTGCAACCGCTCCACACGAACGCTACCGCAGGCACTATGGAGCTACCACAGGCGCTATCGTCAAGTTCTATAAAATGGTGGGCTCTCTCTCATTTCAACTAGTGCTTCCAGAGAGATTACCTGTGCCATATTTCCAGAGCTGCTACTCTGCCGAAAGTTCATCTCCCACTCAAATTCAAAGAAGATTTCTGGAGAAGAAAGCCACCACGCTGCATCTGAAGGACGATCGCTTCGACTTCCCTTATACTACAACGGTCCTTCATCTCCGACTTCAGAGATCTCATATAGGGAGTTTCATTATTGTTAATTTTATTTTCATTCCATAATTTTTGTAATCGTTAAGTTAATTCGCCTTGTGTTGGCGACTAGGTCTGGGTAGGACTTAGGGGGAAATTCAACTGGTGTTGGCGACTAGTTCTAGGTGATTAGATCTAGGGGGCTCGAGGCCATATCCGGGGAAGGATTGGCTAGAGCGGCTTGAGGCCTTATCCGGGGAAGGATAGGCTAAAGCCAACCGGTTTGTGGGGATACAAGTCGGTATAGAAAAGGAAAAATTGTATTACTTTATTCGCCTCCGATTTCAAGCGCTATTGAAATCAATTTTTGTAAACACCTTTTTCATATAATATAATCATGTCTCTTTTTGTGTTTACTTGATTTCTCTCATTTGGCATAATCTGTAAAATTGCAAATTACTAATTGTTTCCTACTTTAAGTTAAATTGATTATTTCATTCTAATTATCTCTAAACAAATTTAGTAAAAATTATCAAAGATTTTTATTCCCTTATTCACCCCCCTCTAAGGGCGTCATAAGATCCAACAGTTAGGGCAACTTTGAAGCGACTGGTTGAGTGCTTAACAATTACTGTTCCATTGTCGGCCAAAAAGTTCTTCTCATTCTCCTCCTGCTCACTGAACAAGCAAGAAGAATCTGAGAGATAAAGTTAGATCCTTTGCAAGAAGGAGCAAGGTGATCTTCCACCCTTCAACTGAAGAGGAAGATCAAGTTGTAGCTGCCATCAACATCACAAGCTACAAGATAGCACAAGCTGTGCAGAAACTACAGGAGACATCTTTACTGTGCTGTCAGCTGTAGTAAGTTCAAACACTCTTTTATTGTAGGGCTTAAAAGCCTGAGTTGTAGGGCATTATTGTCTGAGCTGTAGAAGGAGGATTCTTATGAGTTGTAGGACCTGGAAGAGGTCTGAGTTGTAGGATCAGGAGCTGATCTGAGGTAGGGCTGCTGAGCCTGAGTTGTAGGGCTGTTTAGCCTGAGTTGTAGGACCTGCTGAGGTCTGAGCTGTAGGATCAGGAGCTGATCTGAGGTAGGGCTGCTGAGCCTGAGTTGTAGGGCTGTTTAGCCTGAGTTGTAGGACCTACTGAGGTCTGAGCTATAGGATCAGGAGCTGATCTGAGGTAGGGCTGCTGAGCCTGAGTTGTAGGGCTGCTTAGCCTGAGTTGTAGGACCTGCTGAGGTTTGAGCTGTAGGATCAGGAGCTGATCTGAGGTAGGGATGCTGAGCCTGAGTTGTAGGGCTGTTTAGCCTGAGTTGAAGGACCTGCTGAGGTCTGAGCTGTAGGATCAGGGGCTGATCTGAGTTGTAGGGCTGCTGTGCCTGAGGTAGGGTTGAGAAAACCTGAGAGATCCTGAGGGATCTGAGTTGTAAGCTCTTGGAGCTGAGTTGGAGGAGTTGGCCCTGTCTAAAACACTGTTAGAAGGGTGAAGGGGGAAAGTGGACTACCCAAGGACACACTGTCTTTGGGGAACCACTATAAATTCTTGTGTGCTTTCTGTGTTTGTTGATTTGCTTAAACTAACTCAGAAATCAGTTAGGTACTTACAGGAAAAATAAAAGAAACCTATTCACCCCCCCCCCCCCCCCCCCCCCACTCTAGGTGATTTAGACTACAAACCTATAAACTAATAAGTGGTATCAGAGCCAGGTTGCTTAAGAAAGACATAACAGTCTGACCAGATCCTAATTAGGTATTGAATTTTCTACTGTAATGGCCTCTAGTGCAATGCAGAAAGAGATGAGCTCCATGAAACTGCCCATATGCAATAAAGCCAACTTTGGCATATGAAAGCAGAAGGTTAGATTGTTCATGGAAGCATCTAACCCCGGAATCTTCATCACTGTTCAGGAAGGGCCATTCATTATCACAAAGCCATCCACCATTGATCCTACTAGGATGGTGGGCAATCCCATCACTGAAATGACCTAGGATGAAATAGAATTAACTACAATGGATAAGAGGGCTCAGAATATCATTGTCAATGTTATTGATGACTCAACTTTCCAAAACCTGGTGCACTGTGATTCTGCAAAGGAAATGTGGGACACATTAGTAGTGTATATGGAAGGGACTGCAGAAGTGAGAGATGATAGAAAGTCACTTCTAAACCAAGAATATGAAGCCTTTAGGCAGATGAGCCCGTAGAGCATTTTCATATGCTATAAAAGGTTCTTTAGGATAGTAAATGAACTAAGAACCTATGAGAGAGTATTCACAAATTATGAGCTGAATGATTAAGTTCCTTAGATCTCTAACTAGGGATTGGGACACAAAAGTTTGTGCAATAAGGGAAGTGGCCAAGCTAGGTGAGACCCCAACTCACACATTGTTTGGAAAACTGCTCTCCTATGAGATGCAGCTGTCTGCAAGGAAGGAAGAGGACACCTCTGCAAGGGCTCAACCAAGGGAGAAATCTGTATCTCTCAAAGCTGACAGCTCCAAGAAAAGCAAGAGCAGGATGGTGTCTCCTCTAAGGAGAAGTGCTGAACCTGAAGTTGGCACCTCAGGAAGCTCTTCCTCTGATGAAGAGTTTGCTGCCTTTTCAAGGCAGTTCAAGAAGATGATGAGAAGGAATAAATGGAAGAACAAACCTTCCTCCTCCTCTCATCCCAGGAAGGATCACTATAGATCTGAAAGGCAGCACCCCAAAGGGGACAGGTATGATTCTAAATCTAGTAAATATGATTCAAATAACATCATTTGCTATTGCTGCAGTAAGACTGGACATGTCATTGCTGACTGTCCAGTCAGGAGAAAAGAAAGAGATGACAAGAAGACTCATCACCAGAAGGAGAGGAAGGGAGAAAAATCATTTCTAGCCAAGAAAGGAAAGAGCTGGAGTGAATATGAATCTTCAACTTCAGATTTAGATGGAGAAGAGGAAGCCTACATAGGGCTATTTGCTGCTCAAGAGGAAGAGGACTATCCTGCTGCCATGACAGGAATCAGGGCCCCTCTTTCACATTCAGATAGTGATATAGAGGAGGATAAAGACATTCAGGATGACCATGGGCTGATGGCTCTAACTGATGATGAGGACAGCCACAACAATTCAGAACATGAGCAGGTATTAATCCATTCCATATCCTCTTCTGATTATGAGACTGCTACAGAATATGAAGCACCTTCATCAATTGGGGGAAGTATTTCAGAAGCTGAGGTAGGTGTCAATCAATTGATTGACAAGTATGATGCTCTTGTGGAAGCTCTGAAGAAGAGCAAGAAGCTTGCCAAGAGGCAAGCCCAGGAAATTGTTTCCCTTAAAATGACTAAGAATTTCTACACTGAACCTACCACCCTGGTGGCTTAGATGAGTAGACAAATTAGCCATTTATAGGGGTTAACTGTTGTCCAATTAAGCACTATTTCCCTGAAGAACAAGGTCATCAAGGACCTTGAGGAGAATCTTGTGAAGAAGAAGAACCTGGTGGCTCAATTCTCCAAACCCAAATCTGTGCTTCCTATTATTGGCACCTTCTCCTCTCAAACTAACAGGAGAGGATTAGGATTCAATAAAATGGAAGTAGGAGAAGGGAGTGGAGAGAAGAGCAAGGGGAAGGCTAAGCCTCAAACCACCTTTCAAAAGGTGTTACTTCCTTCCAACAGGTATGACCATGAAAGCATTCGTGGTCACTAGAAGAATGGGAGTTTCTATAGGAAGGAAAATACTCCTTCCCATAGTGGAAGAAAGGGGATGGGATTGAGTTCCATGAAGGCTCCCCATGAGGAAATTCAACTGGTCCAACCTGGACCTTTTGTATTTGATACTTCAGCCCCTCTAGTCAAGAATAAGGGAGCAAGCTCTTCCAAATCTGCTTCATCAAAGAGCATAACTGATGTCAAATCTGTTGACAAGGCTTGTTGCTCAATGTCTGATGCTATCAGATCTTGTATGGCTGCCAAGCCAAATCAGGCTGATGACATCAGGACAAAGAGCATCAAGACAGCACCTAAATTGACTTTCAGTCAAATCATTATTGAGAGAAATAGGAAGAATGCAGTTGTCTCCCCTCCTGAACACATTCAAAGTAATGCTAATTTCTTTGGAAATGTTCAGAAGAGGAGATATAACATTCATGAATGTTGGTGTTGTGGGAAAGTGGGACACTTTGCCATAGATTGTTTGTACAATCCCAATGTACCTAATGCAAAGAAGAGCCATCCTGCTAGGAGTGCAGCTAGTGTGAGATTCTCTCATCAGACTAACAGGCACCTAGGACCCAAAGTTTCTTGGGTTCCTAAGGTTAACTAATCTTCTTCTTGCAGGGTAGTTCAATACCAACCTTGGGCAGATTTGGTATTTGGACAGTGGGTGCTCAAGACATATGACAGACACCAAAGGATTACTGCAGGAGTACAAAGCAGTGAAGAATGGACCCAAAGTCATCTTTGGGGGTTCAGAAAAGGGAGTCGCTAGAGGTTATGGTATGATCACAAATGACATAGTCTCCATTACTAAAGTGGCTTATGTTATAGGGTTGCAACACAAACTTGTTAGCATAAGCCAACTGTGTGATCTTGGCTATGTCATTGAATTCCATAATGATAAGAGCCTAATCAAAAATTCTAATGACTTGGGAACCATACTATCAGGCACTAGGAGTGGAAATGTTTACTGTTTAGATTTTATTTGTAATTCATGTTCCTCTCCTATGTGTCTTGTGACAAATGAGAGTGAGTCTCTATGTGTTCAATGGCATAAGAGACTCGCCCACATCAACTACAAGACAATGCATAGACTATTCTCTAAGAAATTGGTTAGAAATAGTCCTAATTTAAAATGTGTTAAAAATGGCCCATGTCATGCTTGCCAAATGGGCAAGCAAACAAGGGCCACTTTTAAAAGTATTGGCTCCAAAGACTCTAAGAGATGCCTTTATTTATTGCACATGGACTTGTTTGGTCCTATGCTAATTCAGAGCTTAGGAGGGAAGTTGTATACCTTAGTGATTGTTGATGATCACTCAAGATATACATGGGTAATTTTCCTTAGAAAGAAATCTGATACTCTAAATGTCTTCATAAGCCATGTCAAGGCTATTCAGAATGATTTGCAATGTTCTGTGGTCAGAACTAGGTCTGACCATGGCATAGAGTTTCAATCTGAAGCCATGACAAGGTTCTGTCAAGAACTAGGTATTATTCAAGAATTTTCCTCCCCAAGGACCCCACAACAAAATGGGGTGGCTGAGAGGAGGAATATAACATTGATAGAAGCTGGGAGAACATTTCTTAGTGACTCTTCTCTCCCAGAATATTTCTGGGCTGAAGCAGTCAATATTGCCTGTTATGTTCTCACTAGAGCTTCCATCAATAAAGTTCATGAAATTACTCCCTATGAGATTCAGAAAGGCAAACAACCAACAATCTCATATCTTACGATCTTTGGATCAAAATGCTACATTCTAAATAATGGAAAATCTAAACTAACCAAGTTTGCTGAAAAATGCTACTTGGGAGTTCTTGTTGGCTATAGATCACATTGTAGACCCTATAGAGTATATAACAAGAAAACCCATGTAGTTGAAGAGTCCATGCATGTAGTATTTGATGCGACCAGCCTTATTCATAAGGGCTGCTCCAGTTCTTCTGTTTTGACAGGATGTGAAAGAGCCATGGAAGAACTATCTATGCAAGAACCATCCAGCAGCAGTAAGGCACATACTGATGTAGCAATTCCAAAAGATGTAGAGGAGCAAGATGTTGAAGAGCTGCTGAAGAAATTGCTGACCCTGTGGAAGAAATTTAGCATGTAGAGGAGAGAGTGCATGTAGCTACAAGACATCTAAGGGATCATCCCTTGGAGGATATTATTGGGAACATCCAACAAGGGGTGACAACTAGGAGCAGAGCTCATAATGAGGCTCTGTTCCTCAGTTTCCTGTCACGGGTAGAGCCTAAGAAGTTTGAAGAGGCCAACTTGGATCCATTCTGGATTCAGGCAATGCAGGAAGAACTCTTGCAATTCAAAAGATGCAAGGTATGAAAGTTGGTGCCAAGACCACAGGGACACAACATCATTGGCACCAAATGGATCTTCAGAAACAAGATGGATGAAAATGGACAATCATCAAAAATAAGGCAAGGCTGGTTGCAAAGGGGTATAGGCAAGAGGAAGGAATAGACTTTGACCAAACCTTTGACCTAGTTGCAAGGTTGGAGGCCATAAGGCTATTCCTTGCATATGCAGCACACAAAGGCTTCAAGGTATACCAGATGGATGTCAAATCAGCATTCCTGAATGCAAATCTGAAAGAGGAAGTTTATGTACAACAGCCATCAGGTTTTGTCCATCCTACTTTCTCATTTCATGTTTATCTTCTTAGGAAAGCTCTGTATGGTCTTAAGCAAGCCCCCAGGGATTGGTATGAGACAGTGACTATCTTTCTCATCAAGAACAAGTTCTTGAGGGGAAAGATAGATAGCACATTGTTTCTTAGGGAAACAAGGGGCAAGTGTCTCTTAGTCCAAATCTATGTTGATGACATAATATTTGGGTCTACTGATGACAACCTCTGCAAGAGATTTGCCAATCTAATGCAGTGGGAGTTTGAGATGAGCAGTATGGGTGAACTTAAATATTTCCTTGGACTCCAAGTGAAACAGTCTGATGATAGAATCTTCATTTCCCAGACTAAGTACACCAAGGAGCTCATCCAGAAATTTGGGATGGAATCAGCCTCCACCATTAGAACACCCATGGGATCTAATGCATCATTAGACAAGGATGAAAAGGGGAAGGCCTTTGATGAGTCCATGTACAGGTGTATCATTGGATCCCTGTTGTACTTGACTGCTAGTAGGCCAGACATTATGTATTCTACATGTGTACAAGCTAGGTATCAGGCTTGTCCTAAGGAATCTCACTACACCTATGTCAAGAGGATTTTGAGTTACCTCAAGGGCAGCCTAAATCTTGGCCTTTGGTACCCTAGGAACAATGACTTTGAACTAATAGGCTATTCAGATGCAGATTTTGCAGGGTGCAAAGAAGACAGGAAAAGCACAAGTGGTACTTGTCAATTCCTAGGGAGAAGGCTGATCTCTTGGAGCAGCAAAAAGCAAACCAGTGTGTCCATATCCACAGCTGAGTCTGAGTATATTGCAGCAGGCAGCTGTTGTGCTCAACTTCTATGGATCCAACATCAATTGGAAGATTACAACATCAAGGTAAGTCAATCTCCCCTGCAGTGTGACTCATCCAGTGCAATTTCTATTGCTAAAAATCCTGTCTCCCATAGCAGGACCAAACACATAAAAATTAGGTATCATTTTATAAGAGAGCATGTAGAATGTGAAGATATCAAACTTGAATATGTCCCCACAGACAATCAAGTAGCTGACATCTTCACAAAGCCACTGGATGAGGCCAAATTCAATTCTTTCAAAATTGAATTAGGAATGTTAAATTTAGAATGAGTTCATATATGAATCAATATCTGCTGTTAACATGCTTATATTCTCATCTGTTATGATAAACTGTACTGACAACATGTACTGTTAGGATATACTGACATCTGAACTGATCAAATTTATAGCAGGCATAGGCCATATAATAGGGTAGACAATCTCCCTAAGAATGTTGAATGTAGGATAGTATATAGTAGAATGATCAGCTGAATCAGAAAAATCTGGATCAGCTGAGCTTTAGGTTTCCCTTAAATCATAAGATCAATAGATATGATCTAAATGAGGGGGAGCTAAAATGGATTGTTCAAAATGAACAAGATCAGCTATTAAAGATAATAGTTCTCAATTTGAGGGGGAGCAAGTTCCTGCTCAGATTGAGGGGGAGTTGGAAAATGAAGTTGTGGTTCCCTCCCAATTCCTTAGGGAAAAATAATTGAAGAAACCAGAAAGGGGGAGATGGCCAATGCTATGTCTAAATTAGAGTAAGCTGTCTGATCAAGTTATCACAGATAGTGATTATGAATAAGCTTAATATAATCTAAGGGGGAGATAACCTATGAGCTAGTCAAAGCTTTACATAATCTGTCATAAGGTATCAAAGCATGCTTAAACAATGTTATCTTAAGCAAGTTATCATGAATGCTACATAGTTCATTTTCATGATATGTTTTTATTTGGGTATGTACCTTAGCATTGAGAATGTTCTGCCTTCTTCAAATAGGGGGAGATTGTTGGGAAATTGACCCTCAATGTTCCATTGATTTGAAGAGGCCTCACACTCAATACTAAGTACAAGTTGTATTTGATGAACCCTATTTCTATCTCATAAGCATGCAGGGTTAGGACTTAACAAGGTGCAGGGGTTGCTCAGTTAGTTTACTGACAAAACAGCTGAGACAAGCTCTCAGTCTCAGCTGAACCGCTGAGACAAGGCCAGGAGCTGCTGAGAAGGTGTCTGTGCCAGCTGAGCTGCAGATAGTAGAAAACCGCTGAGACAGATGTCTGTCTCAGCGGATCCGCTGGAACGGAATAGAAGAAAACTGCTGAGACGGCTGGCTTTCTCAGCCCAACCGCCGAGACAGTTCAAACTTGATCTGGCGGGTTCTGCTTTTGGCGCAAGCTGCAGGAATGCATTGTGGGGACCAACAATCACTCCCATACCTGACAGGAGGTCAGCTAAGAGCCGTTGAAGATTAGAGATGTATAAAAGAAGATGTTAGGGCAACTTTGAAATGACTGGTTGAATGCTTAACAATTACTGTTCCATTGTCGGCCAAAAAGTTCTTCTCATTCTCCTCCTGCTCACTGAACAAGCAAGAAGAATCTGAGAGATAAAGTTAGCTCCTTTGCAAGAAGGAGCAAGGTGATCTTCCACCCTTCAATTGAAGAGGAAGATCAAGTTGTAGCTGTCATCAACATCACAAGCTACAAGATAGCACAAGCTGTGCAGAAACTACAGGAGACATCTTTACTGTGCTGTCAGCTGTAGTAAGTTCAAACACTCTTTTATTGTAGGGCTTAATAGCCTGAGTTGTAGGGCATTATTGTCTGAGCTGTAGGAGGAGTATTCCTCTGAGTTGCAGGACCTGAAAGAGGTCTGAGCTGTAGGATCAGGAGCTGATCTGAGGTAGGGCTGCTGATCCTGAGTTGTAGGGTTGTTTAGCCTGAGTTGTAGGACCTACTGAGGTCTGAGCTGTAGGATCAAGAGCTGATCTGAGGTAGGGCTGCTGATCCTGAGTTGTAGGGCTGTTTAGCCTGAGTTGTAGGACCTGCTGAGGTCTGAGTTGTAGGATCAGGAGTTGATCTGAGGTAGGGCTGCTGAGCCTGAGTTGTAGGGCTATTTAGCCTGAGTTGTAGGACCTGCTGAGGTCTGAGCTGTAGGATCAGGGGCTGATCTGAGTTGTAGGGCTGCTGTGCCTGAGTTAGGGTAAAGAAAACCTAAGAGATCCTGAGGGATCTGTGTTTTAAGCTCTTGGAGCTGAGTTGGAGGAGTTGGCCCTGTCTAACACACTATTGGAAAGGTGAAGGGGGAAAGTGGACTACCTAAGGACACATTGTCTTTGGGGAACCACTATAAATTCTTGTGTGCTTTCTGTGTTGGTTGATTTGCTTAAACTAACTCAGAAATCAGCTAGGGTACTTAGAGGAAAAATAAAAGAAACCTATTCACCCCCCCACCCCCACTATAGGTGATTTAGACTACAAACCTATAAACTAATAGCTATCGATTACTTCACAAAGCGGTTAGAAGCTGAACCCCCTCGCCAAAATTACTGAAGAGAATGTCAGACAGTTCGTATGGAAGAACATCGTCCGTCGCTTTGGAATCCCAGCAATAATCGTCGCCGACAAAGGCACCCAGTTCACGGGGAAGTCGTTCACCAAGATGTGCGAAGACTTGAAAATTAATCTTCGGCATACGGTCGTAACTCACCCACAAACAAACAGTCAAATTGAATTAACGAATCGCACCATCCTTAAGAGACTCAAAACCCGCATACAGGAGGAAGGGGCAGTGGGTAGACGCATTTGCGAATGTTCTGTGGGAATACCGTATCATAGAAAGAACACCAACGGGGGAAACACCGTACAATCTCTGCTACAACACAAAGTCTATCATCCCCGTCGACATCGGCGTCACCAGTAGTCGCGCAAAAACCTTCGATCCTGAAAAAAATGACGAGCTGCTCCAAGAAAACCTAGACTTAATTACAGAAGTTAGGGATACGGCCGCCCAGCACATAACTCACTACCAAAGGTGCGTGGCCCAACTTTACGATTGAAGAGTGAAGCCCAGGCCAATCAATGTTGGAGATCTTGTCCTACGCAGCATCGAGGCGGTCGGTAAAGGACCACAAGGGGACAAAATCTTGCCAACTTGGGATGGACTGTATGTTGTCACTACAGTCCTGAAGCCCGTGACGTGCAGGCTCAGAATAGTGGAAGGAAAAACTCTACCATGCACCTGGAACACCCAGAACCTGTAATTTGAATCTTCTATTATGTAAAAATCCTTTAGCTCAGACTCGCGCAAACTTATCTTCTATTATGTAAAAAGACGTGAGCTCAGACTCGTGCAAACTTATCTTCTATTATGTAAGAAGACATGAGCTCGGACTCGCGCAAATTCAACTTTCTACTATGAAAACTATGTTCTAACACCAACATCTATGTTTAAATAAGAATTTTATGCACATTTCTCGCCTTCACAGAAAATCACAGCACCGAAAGGGCCTCCCCCTCACTCGGATGCCAACGTTTTAAAAAACACACACAAGACATTCTCTATCGCTAACTCTAGGGCCTAGCCCCTGAGACATCGCACTACCGCCGATTAAAGGTCAGCCCTTCTCACCACAGTAAGGTCCTAATGTCGTATGGGCCTTCCCCTTGTACGACCGTCAATGGTTTGAATGCATACGCTTTTCACTATCCATTTAGGGGGTCTGCCCATAGGACTTCGCACTGCCGTCGATCGAAGGTCAGCCCTTCTCCCCGCAGTAAGGTCCCAATGTCGTAAGAGCCCGCCCCTCTTACGGTCGTCAACGGTTTGAACGCATACGCTCTTCACTTTTTGGGGCCCTGCCCTTGGGACTTCGCACTCCCGCCGATCGAAGGTCATCCATTCTCCACGCAGTAAGGTCCCGACGTCGTAAGGGCCTACCCCACTAACGGTTGTCAACAGTTTGAACGCATACGCTCTTCACTGGCCATTTTGGGGCCCTACCCTAGGACTTCACACTTCCGTCGATCAAAGGTCAGCCCTTCTCCCCGCAGTAAGGTTCCAACGTCGTAAGGGCCTGCCCCTCTTACAATCGTCAATGGTTTGAACGAATACGCTCTTCACCGTCCATTTTGGTGCCCTGCCACTAGGACTTCGCTCTGCCTCCGATCAAAGGTCAGCCTTTTTCCCCGCATTAAGGTCCCGACGTCGTAAGGGTCAGCCCCTCTTACGATCTTCAACGGTTTGAATGTACCCACATTTCGTTGACCATCCTGGGGCCTGTACCCCCAACCAACGCTTCAACAATAACCAAAATAATGGGGCCACAGAATGCAAAAGTGCCGCCGCAACACTCTAAATAGCAAGAAGTGTCTAACAGAACAGGAAACGAAAGCAACCTCACACTCACCCTCCAACAATGACATGTTGGGTGTTCTATACATCGAATGAACAACGTATCATATATGCGCAGCGGAAATAACAAACAAGAATAACCCAAAAGAGTTTAAGGATCTTACGATTTCATGAATCAAGAAATATGAAAGGTAACAACAATGAAGTACCTTGAGGGGATTGAGTCAACAATCAACCAAGATACTCCAATAAGAAATATAGAGCACAAACTCAGAGTCCCAAGTGCAGAAATCGATCGACGCCTCTATAGAAGTCCACACAAGTGAAGGAGAACCCCACAAATCTTGTCCAACAAGATCTGGGATGGAGAAAGAATGCCCTCTAAGTCTCCCACGGACTGCTAGATCCGACGACGGGGAGAGGCGACGATGATCTCACGGAATGCGGATGGAACTGTCGAAACCTACACGGAACCCTACCATTTTTGGCTTTCCCAGTTTCGTAAAAGGAAGAATTCATACTGCTGGAAACCTAATCGCTTCCTTTTATACCCAAGGCATAAAACATGCTATCCGCAGACCCGAGATTTTATTGGAGTTAACACAGAATTTCATCGAGTGGACCAAATTCGTCGAGATAATTTAACAAATTCGTCGAGTAGAGTATAATTCGTCGATACAATTCGACGATTCGATGTGACGAATTAGTATGTGTTCTGTCGAGACAATCTTGACGATTCTTCGAGTATATCTTATTCGTCGAGACATTTCGACAAATTTCGATGAGACGAATTAACACGTATTTCGTCGAGATTATTCGACGATTCGTCGAGTACAACTAAATTCGTCGAGACACTCTTGACGATTCGTCGTGTACTTCCTTTCCCATCGAGACGTTCTCGATGCAACTCCAATCAGTCATAAGATTAGCCCTCCACTCATATCCAATATGAGTAAGGCCAACACAATCCTTCATCAAATTTCTCCAACACTGTTATGTGCGACACTATAGGCTCAAATTGTGTTGGCAGTAAGACTAACTGTTTGATTGCTGAGATCACCTTGAAAACAAAAAACAGTCTCTCACTTGATCACAAAGTATCAACAAAAGTCTCACAAACAATGAGCGACATCTAGCAATCCATCATTGCTACCCAAGAAATAAGAGTTCATAACTCAATAAGCCTGTCTTGACCAATGCACCAGTGCTGTCATGTCCCTTTGTCCCTTACATCTGGATAGAACTAGAGGCATGGACCGTGTCACCCTTATAATTGTTCAATCCTAGTTTCCTGATCTATAGTAGACTATTTGAAATTAGTGAGCTCAATATCATATACTGACTCAACCAAACATGACCATGAATTTCTCAGTCTCATTCCATCAAAGGGCCCTTGCATGTAACTCATGTCATATAGGAGGACAAATCCCATATCTGTCCACACACAAACACCCAAATGAATCGTAGCATACCCAATAACCACTGTTATCATCAACCTTCTTCAAGGAAGACTTTTGATGGTATCAAAGTAAGTTCTTCCTCACTTGATGAATGCTCACTACAAGTTATAGTCTCTACGACGACGTTTTTTTTTTTGCGACATTTTTGAAAGCGTCGCTGTTAGTTTTATATTTAGCGACGATTTTTTTCATAAACGTCGTTAATGCAAAAAAATAGCATTTGCTACGTTTTTTAGGGAACATGTCTCCATACGTGTTGAGCTCTTGTGACGATTATTCTTAAAACGTCACTAAAGTAATGTTTTTATTGTGATGTTTTTGAAAATGTCGTCGTTCATTTACATTTAGCAACAATTTTTTTTAAAACATCGCCAATATAAAAATTTAGCATTAGCCACGCTTTGCATGAAAACACGTCAGCATACATGTTTATCTTTCGTGACGATTTTTTTTAAAAACGTCATCAAAACATATGATTTTTTGTCAAAATTTGTTATCAAACATTTTAGAAGATCTTTTGTTAAAAAGGATATAAGTGATATATAGTTATCATTTATCAAATGATTGAACTTGAATCATGTCATGTACTTAGTGAGCATGATGCATGAAATACATCATGAAGTACGTATACGACGCACATTATGCATGTTTAAGTTGATGATATATATATCAGCCTTATCAATATGCACACACCCATAACCATACACTTGGTTATGTGCGTACTCCAATGCTATGGGTAGTTTGTATGCACACATGCACCCATAATTATGCGCTTGGGGCTATGCGCACCCCATGATGGCTGGATATTTTGCTATGCGCACATAACTATATGAATGCACACCCCCATGCATGCATGTACGATGGGGTATTTCGCTATGCGTTATAACCATATGCTTGGCTATGTACACCCCCATGATGGGGTATTTAATTGCTATGAGCACCACCCATAACGTACTACTACGCTTGGCTATGCACACACCGTACCCTCATGATGGGGGTGCATGTTTTTTTATGCACATAATCATACGCTTGGCTATGCGCATCGCCATGATAGGGTATTTTGCTATGCGCACACCCATCACCATACACCTGACTATCTGCACTCCCATGGTCGGTAGACGGCTGCGGCAGACGGTGAGCGCGGCGTCATCAAAACATACGATCTTCTGTTAAAGTTCTAATATATAATGATATTTTTGATGGTAGTGAAGTTATATTGATGATAGCGACGATCTCGATCGTAAGCATGATACAAGTAATTAAATATATATATATAATATGAATGCGTTCACTGTGGATATTATATATGTCTCCACAAACGTACATAACTGTTAGGGTCAGCATACATACGTACATCATGTAGCCATGTATTCTTTGGCCTGTAGCTCAATGATCTTGTCAAATGTTACTAGTTATGGAATACCCTGCAATATATCATACCAAGATATTTCTTTCTGTATGGAGAATATGTTTACATTGATCGATGAGGCGTTAGGTAAATGTTCTAATATTGTAAGTATCATGAGTTGCGTAACGATGAAAATGACTGCATAGATCAATGACGAGTCGATTAAACAAAGTTTAAGATGACAGATCATAACCTCATATCAAATGCTCCTATGTATATGAATTTTGCGTTTACCTTCAAAAATAACAACTATTTTTGTTGGTGCAAAAATAACAATGAATTATTTTGTCACAAAATACATGTTTTTAAGTAAAAATGAAATATACATTTCCAAAATTTTCATGTAATATTTTAATATAAAATTATTTATGGAGGGAAAAATTCGTTTCCCTCCAAAACTTTCATTGTCACTTTTAGATTTTTTTTTTAATTTTTTATTTCCTCCCCCCTAACGGGCGATCCACTTCCTCCCCTAACCCATAAATTAGCCCTAGCTTTTTCATTTCCTCCCCTAACCCGTAATCAGTTACCTAATACGTGACTAATATTTTAGCCCCACTTCTTAAATAAGATTTTGCACTTGTGTCGAAGGTCGTCATCCGTGTTGTCCAACCGACGAATATATATATATATATATATATATCTTTATTATATAAGCAAGGAGCCAAACACCCCATGGTGTAACATTTAAATCCAAAAATACCCCTCAATTTTTCCAACACGCACTTTCAGTCTATGGGCTTTTGGTCTTTTGGTAATAATGTTAATATAATTAATCTTTATTATATAAAGGAAGACAAAAGTGATCTTGGTGTAACATTCACCTTCCCATAATGCCCCCTTTCTATCCTCCCTTTAATTAAAAGAATTGGTTTTAGGGTAATTTTATTTCCAGCCAGATTTTCCTTCCAACTCAACTTTCCCGTCTCCCAAAAATGCCATATATCTCCTATGTTTGCACGTTACCTCTGTTGGAGGCGAAGAGCCAACTTCTACCTCCTCCGATACCTCTATTGCAGAGCCTCCTCCTCTCCTCGATAATAACCCTACGCGGGAGCTCCTCGGTAGATCATACTTGACAGAGCCTCCTCTTTCGGTTTTCTTGCCTCCCTCAAGTACTCCTCGACGTGTTCCTCCTCAGCGTAGCCTCGCCTCTACCAAGTCCTGCTTGCGCTGCTTCAGCTCCTCAACTCCCTGCAGGTCAACTTCGTAATCATCTATGGTTTATTTTTTTTGTTCTGGAACGATCGACTCATCACTTAAAGGCATCGACGCCATCTTGCGACTTCGGATGGCGCTAGGGCTGCGATTTCCCAACTGTACCTAATTTCATCGTCTTCCCAAAGAGGGGCGACCTGCAGAGGTTTCTTCGATCTTATCGGTGTTATGTTCTACTTTTGATTTCCGGGAGGTTTTCTATCTTAATTTCAAGGCTTGCTCTCTCTCTCGCACACACACGGTTACACATCACTGATTCTCCATCTGAAGCCTCTTTTCCCCCACAGATTGTTGTTATTTGATTATTCTTCAATCCTGAACAATTTTCATTCTCTCTAGCTACATTCCTGCCTGAGCATGATTTGTTGTTTCCGACTTTCTATTTTACAACTCTGCAATGGTTTTAAGATTTTTATTTGATCATTTACATTTGCACTTTTCACAAATAATTTGTGATATGGGTATATAGAAATCAACTCATTATATAGATACACATGAATTTCCTATTTGTTCCAATTTTATTCATCATTTAACCATTTGGTTCTGATGCATTTTGGATAGATGTTTTTCAAAACCTTCGTTAGATGCATTTTGACCTACATAATATATCTTCCCAAACTTTATTTCCTCTTACTTTTTTATTTCTTTAACAGTCGGATGGATATACGCCAAATGGAATGGTCTGTGGATAAGGTACTTGAGATCAACATCATAAATTGCAGATCATGGCATGGTGAAAGGATGAAGTTTTTTTCACTTCTTAGTTTGATGGTCATATCTTTTATACTACTATACTTTTTCACTTCTTAATTTCTTCTTAATTTAGTTTCTTTTTTCCTAGGCAGATCTCCGAACATGACAATGGAAAACACAAGTACACCTTAATCCTCCTTCACCTGCCAAATAAAATTTGATAAATTATTTTGGCAATGCTACTCTACTTCACATTCTTACCTAAGGTCATTTTTCAACTTCAAATATGTTCACCATAATAGCAACTCAAGCGCTCACCCACAAACTTACAGGTAATTTAATTGCAGGTGCTTTTATCTCTGAGATCTCTTATGTGTCTATTGATGGAAGTATGATTTTCTTCCTGGCTATATTTAGGTGGTTCAATTATGAACTAGGTTCAATATTTCAATAACTCATAGTTAGTCGAACGACAATGTGGAGGTGAAGCAGACGATGAGGGGGGACTGAAGAAGAAGCCACAAATTCAATATGAGATCGGCGACAACAGAGAGAACAGCCACAATCGAGAGGAGAATCAGGAAATTGTTGTCGACATCAGAGCGAAAGAGAAGACAACTTCTAGCAAATCACGATAGATTTAGGGCTAGCAGCCGATATAACTTATATAAGTATACAAACATTATGATTTTATTAAAAAAATTAAAATATGAGCCCCATTTATTTGGTTTGATATATTGGGCCAAGCCGATATATTGAGCCATGCATTGAGCTATTTTTGTGTGGGGGGGGGGGGGGGGGGGGGGGGGGGGTGGGGGGGGGGGGTGGGGGGGGGGGGGGGAATCAGTGACGTAGCGTTGCCACTTTAGACCGACATTAAGAAAAACTTCGAAGATCACGCAAGTTTTTTTTCTTATCCATGTATGTTAACAACGTATACTTGGAGGGTTTTTAGTAATTTTGAAAGATAGATGGGAGGTCCCTGTAATTATGCGAAGTTAGAGGAGAGGTCCCAATTAATGACCCTATTACATATATATAAACAGCAGGATTTTGGTAAGTGCAGCTGTAATAAATGACCCTATTATATATGCAGGAATATGCTATGTGCAGCTGCTACTTTCTACAAAGCGACCATATCGGTGACTACTGGATTATCTGCCCCATTCAGCAATTTGGCAGTAATATATAAACAACAGGTTTTTGCTGCTTTGAGATACTTCATCTCTATGCAATAATATTTTTTTAGTGTCTTCATATTACATTTAAATAATTACCTGTTTCATTCAATGCTTATTATTCCAGTGACCAAAGTGTACATTTTTTAAATGAATATTATGTTTGTGTTTATAGGGAAACTTAATTGATGCTCTAGCATGTTACAATGAGGTTCTTCGAATAGATCCTATGGCAGCTGATGGTCTCGTCAACAGGGGAAACACATTTAAGGAGATCGGAAGGGTCACTGAAGCTATTCAAGATTATGCACGAGCTGTTTCTATCAGGCCGACTATGGCCGAAGCCCATGCAAACTTGGCTTCTGCTTACAAGGACAGGTAATTAAATCTGTTTTTTTTCTTCAGGTTTTTAGATCTTTGTTTTGAATATACTTTATTATACTGCTCATTTAAATATTTAGATTAGTTATCATATGATTATGCTCATTTTATTGCTATATTTGTTTATAATTTTGTGATTAAAATTATTAAATTGCACTACGAATATCATATTTTTCCAGTTTAAGTTAATATACCAATGGTGAATTTGTTTCTCTTCAGTTCGCCATAGTCACAGCAGTACCTGTTGCCCGGTATGACCTTAATGCATTTGATGTTGAATTTCGTGCCTTTTTCATACAAACCATAATTTTCTTTAAATGCTTTAAGTGTTATAAGATATTTGGCATGTTTTACGTGTTGGCGTTAACATCAGCACTCATGAGTCCTTAAAATTTATTTATTATGATCTTCTTTCTACTGCACTAACACTATTATTCCTTCTTTAAATATTGTCTAAGAACTTGACAGGAAGAAATTGAAATTGTGTTGGTTATTTGTTTATACTTAAAATGTTGTCTTTCCTCGGATAATGAAAAACGAAAGGGTGTCCAAGATTGTGTGAGGATAATGTATGGTTTTAGTCTTCTTAAAGGGATGTACAATTATGTTATGGAGGTATACAATGGTTTATTTGTCATCTTTCATGTACACATAGGAGACAGTACCACAATACTTACAAAAGAATCAATTTAACAATATCTTAAGGAGCTTGGGATATCATACAACTTAATTTCTTTCCTCAACCAATGATTTGCTATACTTTGGCTAAATACAATTATTTATTTTAATAATAGTAACATTCTAATTCTCGATTTTCCAAGTTTAGGATGAACTTTGGTCCCATTCAGACAGCCATTTCAAAGGCCTATGAGAAGGCTGAAGAAGCATTTCTGTCACTCAGCCCCTGGTTGAGCTTGGTATGATTTTTCCATCAATTTGACAAATTTATTACTCTCATATTTGTATTTCAAAATTTTCTCTTTAATGCTATTATTAGAGGAATTTATATATAGAGGAATTTATTTTTAGAGGAATTTTCTCTTTGATGCAGGTAGTAGCTTGATTTTTGTGTTAGTGGATATTATCTAAAGAAGAGAGGAGAAGACATCAGTTGACTATCAAATATGTACAAGAATGTGCATTCATAGATTTTTCTTCTTTGTAGATACTTTTTTTCATGTATTTAGTTAAATTAGAGATGAAAGTATTATTAGTCTGTATTGAGGGGTTTGGGCAATCTCCCACCCTTTTTTTATTAATAAAATAATGAATATTTAACACATTTTTCTTTGTTATTGAATATTTTATTTATTTGTGTTCGAATGTTTAAAATTAAATTAAAATAAAAAGTAAATGTTTAGTGGAATTTTGATTAGTATTTAGATTATTTGAGAAGTATTATCATAATTTCTTTTCATTTTTTTAAAATATAATATTTTGCGACATTTTTTTTTTGAAAAAAAAACGTTGTTGTACAGTTTTGGCTTTTGTGATGTTGGCTAAGAAACGTTGTGGTAGGATGAACATCTTTTGCGACATTTTTTGGAAAAGTGTCACGATAGAGCAATTACTTATTATGACGCTTTTTTAAAGTGTCACGGTAGAACAATTGCCAATCATGACATTTTTGAAAAAAAATGTCGCAGTAGAGTAACTGGCAATCACGACGTTTTTTTTGGAAAGCGTCCCAATGAGCTACGGCGACATGCGCAATCACGACGATTTTGTGACATTTTTATAAACGTCACGAAAACTATCGCGACGCTTTGAAATCGTCACTAAAGACATAAAAAACGTCGTCGTAAAGCGATTTTGTTGTAGTGGCTATGACTTCAGGTCAAAGAACCACAAACACCATTGCCAGTTGATATCTACATGTGACACGTTCACATAACAATCCACAAAGTAGCCTCGAGGTGGGTCTGTCCAGTACAACTTGTTCACTAACAAGTACCCATGTGATGACTTGATATCACAATATCATGACATGTGAGAACCGGTCATCAGTCAATGCACATGCTAGTCTTAATGTACCATCATCGCCCTTCAACTTCTAAGATGATACTCCGACCAGGGACCATTTAAGAATGAAGCTTCTAATTCAACATAGACCCTCACATTCAAGTCACGCACTTGAATTCCTATCAAAGCAAACATTCTAAGTGCATTTATTATGCTAATTAATCTATCATGCAGAAATAGTTGACAAAATAATAAGAACTTGCCATAAATGTAAATTCAAATATAAAAGTATTATATTCATCACATGAATAACCAACAACCGACAAATATATATATATATATATATATATATATATATATTAATCCACAAGTCTCCTACTAGAGATGATCATTCATGTATCTAATACCCATGGATCTAGTATGACCATCATGCTTTCTCTATGCAAGAGGCTTCGTCGGTGGATCCGCAATATTCTCTTCAGTCGGTACCTACGTATGCTCACATCTCCTCGATCGACAGTCTCTCGAATAAGATGGAACCGCCTAAGTATGTGCTTGGAGCGCTGATGAGATCTAGGTTCCTTAGCTTGTGCAATAGCACCGTTGTTGTCACAGTAGAGAACTACGAGATTAACAATGCTAGTAACTACACTAAGCTCGCTGATGAATTTCTTAATCCACACAGCCTCCTTCGCCGCATTTGCAGCAACGATCTACTCGACTTCAGTCATAGAATCATTAACTGTCTCTTGCTTGGAACTCTTACAGCTCACAGCTCCTCCATTCAGGCAAAATACAAAACCTGACTGGGACTTTGAATCGTCCATATCAGTCTAGAAGCTAGCATCCGTGTAACCATTTACAACGAGCTTTTCCTCTCCACCAAACACCAAGAACATATCCTTAGTCCTTTGCAAGTACTTTAGGATATTCTTGACAGTTATCCAGTGACCATCACCAGGATCAGACTGATACCTGCTCATCATGCTTAAAGCAAATGAGACATCGAGTTGAGTACACAACATTGCATACATGATTGATCCAATTGACGAAGCATATGGAATCAACATAATGCGATCATTATCTTCCAAAGATTCGGGACACTATTCCTTACAGAGACTCACACCATGAGACATTGGTAAGAATCCCTTCTTGGATTCAAGTATGCTGAACCATTTCAGCACCTTCTCAATGTATTTACTCTGGGTCAAACCCAACAACTTCTTTGATCTATCTCTATAGATCTTAATACCAAGTATATAAGTCACTTTGCCCAAGTCTTTCATAGAAAAGCAGTTTCCTAGGTTGTTCTTAACAACTTGCAGGGTCAGAATGTCATTCCCGATCATCAGTATGTCGTCTACATACAATATCAGGAAAACAACTATGCTCCCACTAATCCTTTTGTAAACACAAGGCTCATCTTCGTTCTTGATGAAACCAAACTCTTTGATTTTCTCATCAAAATATAGATTCCAACTTGAAGAAGCTAGTTTCAATCGATAAATGGATCTCTGTAGCTTGCAAATTTTAGTGGCTTTATTTGGAGATACAAAACCCTTGGGTTGTGTCATATACACTTCCTCAATGAGGTTTCCATTTAGGAAAGCTGTTTTGATCCATTTGCCAGATCTCGTAGTCATAATATGCAGCAATAGCAAACAGAATTCTGATGGACTTAACCATAGCAACTGGGGGAAAAGTTTCATCATAGTCAACACCATGAATTTGCTTGAAATCTTTAGCCACTAATCGCCCTTTGAATGTCTGTACATTTCCATCCATGCCGGTCTTCTTCTTGAAGACCCAATTGCACCCTATGGGCCGTACCCCTTCAGGTGGTTCCACCAAGGTCTAAGCGTGGTTTGCATAGATGGAATTCATTTCAGATTTCTTGGCGTCAAGCCACTCCTCGGAGTCCGGTCCATCCATAGCCTCTTGGTAGGCTGCAAACTCATCATCATGATCCATAAGCAATATATTACCTATCTGAGATATGAGAAATCCATATCTCTCGGGCTCAAATCTTGGTCTATCGGATCTACATAGGACTTATGTTTCTTAAGCAGGCTCTCTAGCTACAACTTCTTGTAGTCCTTTCTCAGGTTCCAATTCTGGTTTGTTCTCAGTTTGTGGTTCTTGAACTTCTTCAAGTTCTACCTTCGCAGTCTTTCTGTATAAGAACTTTTTCTTCAAAAAGACATCAGTCCTAACAACAAACACTTTGCCCTCAGACGGCATGTAGAAGTAGTACATTTTGGTCTCCCTAGGATACCCCACTAAGTAACACTCATCCAACTTGGGTTCTAACTTGTCAGACATTTGACGTCGCGCGTATGCCTCACAACCCAAATCTTAATAAAATACATACTAGAACACTTCCCAGTCCATATCTCATATAGTGTCTTTAGAAACGTTTTCGTTGGAGCATGATTTAAAGTGAAAGCAGCAGTCTCTAGAGCAAATCCCCAAAAGGAAATGGGCAGATCTACATGACTCATCATCGATCATGCCATGTCTAACAAAGTATGATTCCTCCTCTCAAAAACACCATTATGTTGTGGTGTTCTAGGTGGGGTGAGTTGTGATATAATACCACACTCTTTCAGATGATCACGAAACTCATGACTTAGGTATTCGCCACCTCGATAAGATCAGAGTGCCTTAATCCTTTTTCCCAATTGATTCTCTACTTCATTCTTAAACTCTTTGAACTTTTCAAAAGTTTCGGATTTACACTTCATAAGATATATATATATATATATCCATATCTACTGAAATCATCAGTAAATGTAATGAAGTTGTAGTACCCACGTCTAGCCATAAAACTCATGGGTATGCATACATCACTATGTATTATACCCAAGAGATCATCAATCCTCTCACTACAACTAGTGAAAGGGGCCTTTGTCATTTTGCCTAATAAACATGACTCGCATCTCTCAAATGATTCATAATCAAATGAGTCCAATAGTCCATCTTTATGGAGCTTGGATCTGCATTTCTCATTTATATGACCTAAACGACAATGGCAGAGATATGTAGGATTAGATTCATTTGTTTTTAGTCGTTTGGTATTTTGTATGTTATAGATTGGATGATTTATGTTTAAAACATACAAGCTATTAAACATTTGAGCAACGCCATAACAAACAACATTCTTATGAATAAAACAACAATTGTTCTTAATAATAAAAGAAAAGCCACTCATGTCCAAACATGAAATAGAAATAATGTTTTTAGTTATAGCAGGAACAAAATAATAGTTACCAAGTTAAATAATTAGCATAGTGGGCAAGGAAAGAAGGTACACTCCTACGGCAACGACGTCAACTCTTGCTCCATTTCCAACGTGCAGGTCTACCTCTCCTTTACCCAGCAGTCTTCTCCTTCCCAATTACTGCACATTTGTACAAATGTGAGAACCACATTCGGTATCCAGTACCCAAGATGAAGGAGCAGACATGTTTATTTCTATAACAAAAATACCTAAAGCGAAAGTCACACTTCTCTTCTTCTTCAGATCCTCAATGTAGAGCGGACAGTTCCTCCTCCAATGTCCTGCCTTACCACAATAATGAATGTCTCCTTCCTTAGTTAATCCCTTCCTTTTCTGTGCAGAAGATTTGGGATCAATGCAAGACTTAGGTCCCACCTTAGTCTTCCTGAATCCCTTGCCCTTGCCCTTGCCTTTATGCACCATCAATATGGGGCTAGCAGGCTTGGACTTCTTTATGTTATTCTCGGTAGTTCTCAACATGCCTAGGAGCTCGGGCAGCGTCTTGTCAATTTCATTCATGTTATAGTTCAAGACAACTGCTCATAACTGTCCGGCAACGATTGCATGATCAGATCAGTAGCCAACACTTGGCTTAAAGGAACCCCCATTCTTTGAAGGTTCTCGATGTAACCAATCATCTTGAGTACATGAGTTCCTACTGGGTCTCTAGCTCCCATTTTGCACTGAAATAAAGCCTTCGAGATGTTGAACCTCTCTTTTCAAGCCTGCCATTGGAACATTTTCTTCAGGTGCTCGATAATCTCAAAAGCACACATATTATCATGTTGCTTCTGAAGCTCAGATTTCATGGTAGAGAGCATGAGACATTCAACATCTAAGGATTCATCTTGATACTTCTTGTAAGCATCTTTGTCGGCTCGGGACGAATTCTCGGTCGGCACTTCAGGGGGATCCTCTTCGAAGATATCGAGCATGCGCTCTTGCCTGCGAACAATTCTCAAGTTTCTGTACCAGTATAGGAAGTTAGTCCCGTTGACCTTATCCTTCTCAAGGATGGCTCTTAGGGACAAGGTGGAGTGAGATCCACTTGCCATGGAAATTCTACAAGAATTATGCAAAATTGATTTTAGTACTATATTTCAAAATACATTTTATTTAATAAGGGATTTTACTAAAAACTCCCACTATTTTATTCAAATTGATAACCCTTAATATCAATTCAGAGAGTTTACGCGAGCTTCTCTCTTAGTGGACAAGATCCGTATTTCACCAACACAACGATTCCGCTTTGGCGTTCCTCTCGTAATGCGGTTATTTAGGTAGACAACACTTGCCAATTGCATCATTATGCAACTCTTGTATAGTTGGTGAATAACTCTTTATTCGCATCCATCATATGGTGCAAGCCAACCATATGCCTCTAGATACTCAACCTTTGAGGTAACCTAGTTAAGTTGGACCCGATGTTGACAATGAGATATCATAATTATCCACTCGCACCCTTACCATGATTGATTAATGCACCTTACTTTGGCAAGCCCACACTTCATCGTTCTAGGCAGGAAGAGTGTCATCCATCAGAAGACATCCGTATACTTAATATTGGATAAGAGATTTTATGATAAATGACTAACATTTAATCATTGTGCACTAAATAAAATACAATATTCACAATCCAAATATATCCCAGATGTGCACAAATTGAAATTATCAACACTTTGATAAAAGGGCTAAATCTGAACACGGGTGAAGGAGAAATCAATCGGCGCCTCTATAGAAGTCCACACGAGTGAAGGAGAACCCCACGACTCTTTGATAAGTAGTAAAATATACGTATTTTTAGTATAGTTTCTAGTATAATTGTAAGTAATATTGTAAATATTTTATGTAAATTAATGAATAAATTGCTTGTTTTATTATTTACCTTCCAAACTTAGCTTTGTTTTCTATTTTTCAGCATTTGGCATTTTTTGTTAGGTCAGGCCCCCAGTGATGCCCGTGACCTTGGGTCACGCCCGTGACCAAGGTTGTGTAATCTTAAAATGCCAATTTCCAGCTCGATCGACCTCCCGTCCCGTCGTTCGACATCCCATCCCATCGATTTTACATGGTCCCTCGATCGACAATCCTTCCCGTCGATCGACATCCCGTCCTGTCGATCGGCTCCCTGTCCCATCGATTTTGCAAAGTCACGCCCGTGATAGAGTTCGTGTCCCATCAATTCCTTCCAAAAGCCAGCGTACACGCCAGCCGTCACGCCTCAGTTGAACCTGATGTCTGCCGCCCAAAGTCACGCCCATGACACCTTAAGTCACGCCCATGTGTAGCCATTTTCCCGGTCAAATGCTTCTAGGAGGCGGCTGAGCCTATCTTCCCATCACACGCAGAAGTCACTCCCTCGGTCACGGGCGTGATCGAGGGCGTGTAATCTTAAAATTTTCCCTATACATAGAGGGGCTCGGCTGAAGCATTTCCATCCAGATTTTGAGAGTGTGTTAGTGTTTTCTTAAATTGTTTTGAGTGTTTGTGAGTTCTTTTATGCATTTAAGTTTTATTTATTTTGTAATTTTCACTTTCCTAGTCTAGTCGTAATGTTTATTTTGAAAATAAAATAGTTTTTTTCTCATTTGGATCTTCTTTTCCATATGTCAAGAGTGTGTGAGTGTATGAGATTAATTTTTACGCTTTCTTTCATTTTATTGAGTGTATGTGAGTGTATGAGATTAATTTTTATGCTTTCTTTCATTTTAAGAAGAGCGCGTGTGTGTACGAGATAGTATTTTTTTTTTTTGCAACTTAGCTTTATTTCAAGTCTTATTACCACCCCCATCCCGGAAGAGAGGCTAAGTACTTTATATCACTTGATTAAGATGGTTGGGACGGATACTATTTCTACATTTTATAAGTCTCTTAATTTTCTTTGTAAACACTTTTATATCTGCTTAAAATATTAACATGTATTGTCTTATTATTAATGTCGTCCCCATTCCAATGAGTGGCTAATTTCTTTTAGTGCGCGATATCGAAGAGCATTGAGACAAATAAATAGTTTTCTAAAAATAAAATATCTCTTTCTAAAATTAATTAATGAGCTTAAGGTTTACCCGAGAAAAACGTAGAGTGAGACCATATAATCGATGTATGGTTCTCATTTTCATTTCCATACACTAGTTAGCTGAGAGGCTCATGCGTATGGACTGATCGCTCATGGGTAAAGAGAAGTGCACTCTACCCTCAAGAGAGTATGAGGTAAGTCTCCTGAATTGGAATAACAACCAAATAGAGGGGTTCACAACATAAAGCTGGTATTAAGGAGATTCGATTAAAGAACGAGAGTTCGGTCGAATATTCTTAATCTCAGGTGGGCGTACCCTCGAGAGAGGTGCGTTCATACTTATGGAACCTCCACGGCCAAGTCGTTCTAATGTTTTGAAAATCAGATTTTTTACTTCTAAAAAAGCTATTTTCCTCCCAAGGTAATTCGACATCGGGCGCTATCTTCATCATCGTTTAAAACCCTAGTTATACATATATTATCTGTCTCTAAATATTATAAATCAAATAAAAAACTTATTCTGATAAAATAATCGTTCATTCCTTATAAGTAAGAATAATCAACAGGATCCGCGGAAATATACGGCTCTAATATTTTCTAAACCAAAATATCTTGTACTATATGCGATAAGGTATACTTGCCTTTATCGAATGATTAATTTGAATATAAATTAAACAAAAACTTTTAAATCCACACAACTCCAACTTAAATCATCATGTTTTTGGCGTCGTTGCTAGGGAACTTCGAGTTGTTATTTCGAAAAAGGAATCACTAAAAAATTTATTACTTATATATTTTAAAACAAAAACAAAAAAAAATAGAAAAAGCCGAAACCATAAATTAAATTTTATTATTAGTATATGACCCGAGGAAACTCCTCGGATGATTCGAACATTCCTTTTGACCCCGAAATCAAGCGCACCATTCGTGAGCGCCTCCGATTTCGTGATCAAAACTTACTTGAATTTCCCGAAGAGTCTATCGGAGATACTTACGCTGAAGCTATGACTGATCCAATTTCAGATGCGGCCCCGCCACAGACCATGACATATTATGCCCGGCCGAATTTGGAAGATACGGGATCGAGTATTACACGCCCAATAGTGGCTAATAATAATTTTGAAATAAAATCTAACATCTTTCAAATGGTACAACAGTCAGTCCAATTTGACGGTTTGCCGGATGAGGATCCGAATTAACACATTTCAAGTTTTTTGGAAATTTTCGACACTTTTAAAATTAATGGCGTTGCTGTTGACGCTATTTGTTTACGCTTATTTCCATTTTCACTGCGGACAAAGGCAAAGGCGTGGTTAATTTCTCTTCCCATAGGATCCATAACTACGTGGGTCCAATTGACGGAGAAATTTCTAACAAAATATTTTCTCCCGTCTAAAACCGCTAAATTACGCATAGATATCGCCTCTTTCATTCAATTTGAATCTGAGTCTCTCAACGAGACTTGGGAGTGTTTTAAAGAGTTCTTGCGTAAATGTCCTCATCACGCGCTGTAGTCCTGGCTGTAGGTCCAGACGTTCTATAATGACATAAATTTCTCAACGTGGCAGATGATCGATGCAGCCGCCGGGGGAACGTTAAACAACAAAACCCCGGAGGCCGCTCAAGCTCTGTTCAAAGAAATGGCCATGAACGCCTATCAATAAAATGCGCCTAGATCACGCCCTAACAAACCAACTGGGATATATGAAGTGGATGCCACTTCTCACTTAGCCTCTCAAGTCGAGAGGTTAAGTAAGCAAGTGGCAGAGATGACTGCTTCCTCCTCCACTCCCGTTTGGGCTCCAAATAATAATTTTGTCGAAGAAAATGTAGATTACTTAGGCAACCCAGTTCGGCCCCTCTTCAACCCTAACAACAACCCTTATAGTAATAATTATAATCCGGGTTGGAGTAACCACCCAAACTTCTCCTGGAGCAATCCAAACAACGCTCAGAGGCCCCCAAATGTGAATCCGCAAGGATTTCTACACGGATTCCAGCCTCCTCCAAAACCTTCTCCACTCGAAGATGTTTTTGCTAAATACGTCGCGTCCACCGAGTCAAATATCCGGAATATTACCGAATCAATTAAAAACATGGAAAATCAGGTTGGACGGCTTGCAAAGATGGTCTCTGAGCGGCCATATGGAGCTCTACCAGGGAACACGGAGCCGAACCCCAAAGAAAATGCCAACGCCATAAACCTTCGCATCGGCAAGGAGGTAACCTCCCCAAAATGGGTTGATTCTAAGGTACCTATTTCGACACCGACCCCTACACCCTCTTCTTAAATAGATAATTCACCAAGTATTCCGATTATGCCGAACGTTTTTAGCCCGTCTCTTCCTTATCCTTCAAAAATAAACAACAAGCGGAAGGACGAGCAATATAAAAAATTCTTACAAATTTTAAAACAAATTCAAATAAACATTCCCTTCTGCGAGGCACTCTCCCAAATGCCGAAATACACGAAATAACTTAAAGAGTTACTTTCTAATAAGAAGAAACTCGAGGATGTTTCGCGCGTTTCCCTTAACGCAGAATGCTCAGCTGTTCTCTTTAATAAATTTCCACCAAAACTGAATGACCTAGGATGGTTCTCCATCTCGTACCTCTTAGGTAATTTGATAATAAAGTACGCTCTAGCAGGCTTGGGCACCAGCATCAATTTGATGCCCTTTCCCCTTTTCAAAAAACTCAATTTGGGCATCCAGAACCCGACAAAGATGAGCATCCAACTCACGGATCGCTCGGTAAAGTACCCTTCAATTCAGAAGCTTTAAAAATTAAACCATCATTTGATGAACCACCAGTCCTCGAATTAAAACAACTCCCCGATAATCTGAAATATATTTTTCTTGAAAAAGATTTAAAACTCCATGTTATTATCTCTTCTTCCCTAAGTGATTCAGGGACTTTCGAATTATCTATCCTATATTCGACAGTACGTGAGCAAGCCCCGTACAATTCATCCCCAAAAAGTGTGGTATAACGGTCGTGGCAAAGCAAAATAACGAATTGATCCCAACTCGTTCTGTTATAGGTTGGAGGGTGCACATCGACTACCGAAAATTAAACAATGCCAACAGAAAAGACCACTTCCCGCTACCATTCATCGATCAAATCTTGGAGCGTCTTTTAGGTCATCATTTTTATTGTTTCTCGATGGTCTCTTGGGGTTTTTCCAAATCCCTATTTCCCCCGAAGACCAGAAGAAAAAAAATTTTACTTGCCCCTTCGGCACCTTCGCATATCGAAGGATGTTGTTTGGCCTCTGCAACGCGCTAGCTACATTCCAAAGATGTATGTTGGAGATATTTGGCGAGCTCGTAGAAGATATCATGGAAGTCTTTATGGATGACTTCTCCGTCTTCGAAAACTCTTTTAAAAACTGCCTGAAAAATTTAGATAGAGTCCTCCAGCGGTGTGAAGAGATGAATTTAGTTTTAAACTGGGAGAAATGCAACTTCATAGTCCGAGATGGTTTAGTCCTCGGCCATAAGATTTCTTACAAGGGGATGGAGGTCGATAAGGCTAAAGTTGCAATAATTGAACAACTTCCCGCACCCTCAAACGTAAAGTCTATTCGAAGTTTTCTAGGCCACGCAGGTTTCTACCGGCGGTTTATACAAGATTTTTTAAAATAACAACACCGCTAACCCACCTCTTGGAGAAGGATTCTCCGTTTATTTTTGATAGTGAATGCGTAGAGGCATTCAATTTTATAAAAACACAACTTATCAATTCTCCAATTCTGGTGGCACCATATTGGTCCCTTCCGTTTGAAATAATGTGCGATGCGAGCGATATTGCGGTATGAGCCGTACTAGGCCAACGTGTTAATAAATATTTTCATCCAATCTATTACGCTTCTCGCACGCTCACAGCCGCACAGGCTAACTACACAACGACGGAAAAGGAAATTCTCACCGTCGTCTTTGCCTTCGATAAGTTCAGGCCCTACATAACGTTTTCAAAAGATATCATTTTTACTGACCACTCCGCCCTCAAATATCTTTTGGCCAAAGTAGATGCAAAACCCCGCTTGCTTCGATGGATCCTCCTTTTACAAGAATTTGACTTAGAGATCCGGGATAAGAAAGGGGCTGAAAATTTGACAGCCGACAACCTCTCGTATTTAGAACACCCCGTCGCTGAAGCGCTCGTCAAACCCGAAATAGACGATAGATTTCCTTAGGAGCGCCTCTTAACTGTAAACCACATAAAAACTTCTTCCACCCCTTGGTTCGCAGACTACGCCAACTATCTAGTTGCACGGGTCCTTCCAAAAGATTTTTTGACCCAGCAAAAGAAGAAATTCTTTTCTGATTTGAAAAACAACTTTTGGGAGGATCCCTTTCTCTTTCGCGTCTGCGCGGACCAAGTAGTGCGGAGATGTGTTTCAGGCGAGGAGGGTGCGCAAATTTTGCGACATTGTCATGAAGGGCCGGCTGGGGGGCATTATCATGCCAACCGGACTGCGCGGAAAGCGTTAGAGGCGGGCTTTTATTGGCCCACTCTCTTTAAAGATGCTCACAATTTTGTGAGTAAATGTGATAGCTGCCAGCGGTGGAGTAACATCTCTCGTCGTGACGAGATGGCCCAAAACCTTTTTCTCGAATGTGAAATATTTGATTTGTGGGGAATAGATTTTGTTGGCCTCCTACCTTCTTCTTTTAATAATCGCTATATTTTAGTGGCGGTCGACTACGTATCTAGGTGGGTGGAAGCGCAAGCTCTCCCCACCAATGATGCGAGAGTCATCATTCATTTTCTAAAAAAAATATTTTCTCGCTTTGGCACGCCCCACACAATAATTAGTGAAAGGGGTACGCACTTCTGCAACGCCCAGTTTTCAAAAATCTTATCTAAATAAGGCGTCACGCATAAGCTCGCCACCGCCTATCACCCCCAAACAAGCGGCCAAATAGAGGTAGTTAATGTTGGTGTTTCCATAGTGATCTGGAAGTGGTCAAGTATCTAGTCTCACTGCCAACGCGCCTATAGGGTCACACACAAGAGTGTTTGGAGAAGTTGGAGGAATAATTGTGTTGTCCTTACTCATATTGGATATGAGTGAAGGACGAATCCTACGACTTATTGGAATCGGGTCGAGTCAACTGAATGCTCCACAGGTATTGTGAATATTGTATGGAGCGTGTTGACAAGTGTTCGACGAACTCAAAGTGCTTAGAACGAACGGCTAGCGCATTCGATGAACGTCCAGCCCGTTTGACGAACGGCCAGCGCGTTCGACGAACGGCTAGCGCGTTTGACGAATGGCTAGCACATTCGACGAACGGCCGGCGCATTCGACAAACGGCCGGCGCATTCGACGAACGGCCAGCGCATTCGACAAACATCCAGCGCGTTCGACGAACGGCCAGCGCGTTTGACGAACGGCCAGCGTGTTCGAGGAACGACCAGCGCGTTCGACGAATGGCCAGCGTGTTCGACGAACGGCCAGCGCGTTCGACGAACGGCCAGCGCGTTCGATGAACGACCAGCGCGTTCGACGAACGGCCAGCGCGTTCGACAAACGGACAGCCCGTTCGACGAATGGCTCGCGCGTTCGACGAACGGCCAGCGCGTTCGATGAACGCTAGCCAGTTCATCGAACGCAGTATTCTATGAATTCTGTTTGCTTCAATTAATGTCATGGCTTTGCAGATAGCTTTTTTTCGCTGGGTATAAAAGGAATGCGATTTTTTGACCTATGAATGCGATCTGTTTTGCGAAAAAAAACTGAGAGCGACGAAAGAGTTCCGCCCAAAAGCATCTGATGGAAGAGTTCCGTCCGACCGCCGCCGCCGCCGCCTCGTCCTGTAGTCGGACCTAGCAGTCCGAGGAAGACACTGAGGGCTTTCTTCTCTCCGACCTAGATCTTGTGAAACAAGAGGCTAGAGTTCTTCAACGCTCGTGTGGACTGCTATATTGGCGCGGATATACTTTCTGTGCTAGGAACTCAACCGCACGATTTTGGATCTGCCATTGGAGCACCTTGGTTGAGTATCGACTCAATCCCTCTCAGGTATATATTGCAATGTGTTGCTTTTATTTATTTCTTGATTCATGAAATCACAAGGTCCGAAACTCTTCTTGGGTTGTTCTTGTTAGTTTCTTTCCGCTGCTCATTTATGATGTGTCTCTAGAGAAAACCCAACAGTGGTATCAGAGGGAGGTTTGCAATCAAGTGCGTGTAAATCTGGATTTTAGAAGCGTTCTAAATGCCCTGATTTCTTCTTGGAACATCAAATTTGATGTGATGTTGTGTGGTTTCTGGTGGTGGGATTTCAAAAATTTGGACGAAGCTCTGCCCCACACCACGCAACGGCTCTGCCCCTTGACCCCATTCGCTGATCGGTCAGTGAGACCACCGCCAGGGGCGCTGCCCCATGGAAGCCCGCCAGGAACGCATGTGATTGCGTTGCGATTTTCATGTTTCAAAAATCGTTTCTCCTTTGCAGTAACCGTCCCTCTAATTGGTTTGTGAAACCAAATGTCTTAGATTTTGAATCTGACATTGAGAGATGAGCTTGTCTACTGCACAAGTGGAGTTGTTGTTCATGTGTCAAATGCATGTAAATCTGGAGATTTAGAAGTGTTCTAAATGCTCAGATTTAGCCCTTTCTATCAAAGCGTTGATAATTTTATTTTGTGCACATCTGGGATGTATTGGGTTTGTGAATGTTGTAATTTTGTAAATGTGCACATTGATAAATGGTTAATCATTTTTATAAAAAAATCCCCTTATCCAATATTAAGTATACGGATGCCTTCCGATGGATGACACTCTTCCTGCCTCGATCGATGATGTGTGGGCTTGCCAAAGCAAGGAGCATTAATCTATCTTGGTAAGGGTGCGAGCGGATAATTATGATATCCCACTGTCGACATCGGGTCCAACTTAACTAGGTGAACCCAAAAGTTGAGTGCCTAGAGGCATTGGGTTGGCATGCACCATATGATGGAAGAGAATAAAGAGTTATTCACCAACCATACAAGAGTTGCATAGTGATGCAATTGGCAAGTGTTGCCTACCTAAATAACCGCATTATGAGAGGAACGCCAAAGCGGACTCATTGTGTTGGTGAAATACGGATCTTGTCCACTAAGAGAGTAGCTCGCATAAACTCTCCGAATTGATATTAAGGGTTATCAATTTGAATAAAATTGTGGGAATATTTAATAAAAGACCTTATTAAATAAAATTGTATTTTGAAATATAGTACTAAATATATTTTGCATTATTTTGTAGAACTTCCATGGCAAGTGGATCTCACTCCACCTTGTCCCTGAGAGTTATCCTTGAGAAGGACAAGCTCAATGGGACTAACTTCCTTGACTGGTATAGAAACCTGAGAATTGTTCTCAGGCAAGAGCGTAAGCTCTATATCTTAGAAGAGGATCCCCATCAGAGCTGACCGGGAACTCGTCCTGTGTAGACAAAGATGCTTATAAGAAGTATCAAGATGAATCCCTGGATGTCGAATGCCTCATGCTCGCAACCATGGCCTCTGAGCTTCCGAAGCAACATGAGACCATGTATGGCTTTGAGATTATCGAGCACCTGAAGAAAATGTTTCAAGGGCAGGCTCGACAAGAGAGGCTCGACATCACTAAGGCTTTATTTCAGTGTAAAATGGGAGCAAGAGACCCAGTGGGAACTCAAGTACTCAAAATGATTGGGTACATTTAGAACCTTCAGAGACTGGGTTTCCTTTAAGCCAAGAGTTGGCTACTGATCTGATCGTGCAATCGTTATCGGACAGTTATGAGCAGTTTGTCTTGAACAATAACATGAATGAGATAGATACGACACTGCCCGAGCTCCTAGGCATGTTAAGAACTGCTGAGAACAATATGAAGAAGACCAAGCCTGCTAGCCCCATATTGATGGTGCATAAAGGCAAGGGCAAGGCCAAGGGATTCAGGAAGTTTAAGGTGGGACCTAAGTCTTGCCTAGATCCCAAGTCTTCTACACTAAAAAAGAAGGGATTAGCTAAAGAAGGAAATTGCCAGCACTGCAGTAAGGCAGGGCATTGGAGGAGGAACTATCCCCTCTACATCGAGGATCTGAAGAAAAAGGGAAGTGTGACTTCCACTTCAGGTATTTATGTTATAGAAATTAACATGTCGGCTCCTTCATCTTGGGTATTGGATATCGGATGTAGTTCTCACATTTATATGAATGTGCAGGAACTAACAAGGAGAAGATTGCTGGGAAAAGGAGAGGTGGACCTGTGCGTTGGAAATGGAGCAAGAGTTGTTGTCGTTGCCGTAGGATTGTACCGTCTTTCCTTCCCCACTGGGCTTATTATTGAACTTGATAATTGTTATTTTGTTCATGCTATAATTAGAAACATCATTTCTATTTCATGTTTGGACATGATTGGTTTTACTTTTATTATTAAGAACAATTGTTGTTCTATTTATAAGAATACAGTTTGTTATGGCGTTGCTCAAATGTTTAACAGTTTATATGTTTTGAACATAAATCATCCGATCTATAACATAGAAAATACCAAACGACTAAAAGCTAATGACTATAATCCTACATATCTCTGGCATTGTCGTTTAGGCCATATAAATGAGAAACGCATATCCAAGATCCAAAAAAATGGATTATTGGACTCATTTGATTATGAATAATTTGAGAGATGTGAATCATGTTTATTAGGCAAGATGACAAAAGCCCCTTTCACTAGTTGTAGTGAGAGGGCCCATGATCTCTTGGACATAATACATAGTGATGTATGTGGACCCATGAGTTCTATGGATAGAGGTGGGTACTACTACTTCGTTACATTTACTGATGATTTCAATAGATACGGATACGTGTTTCTTATGAAGAACAAATCTGAAACCTTTGAAAAGTTCAAAGAGTTTAAAAATGAAGTAGAGAACCAACTGGGAAAGAGGACAAAAGCACTCTGATCTGATCGAGGTGGCGAATATCTGAGTCATGAGTTTCGTGATCATCTGAGAGAGTGTGGTATTGTATCACAGCTCACTCCGCCCGGAACACCACAACATAATGGTGTGTCTGAGAGGAGGAATCGTACTTTGTTAAACATGGTACGGTCGATGATCACTCATGCAGATTTGCCTGTTTCCTTTTGGGGATTTGCTTTAGAGACTGCTGCTTTCACATTAAATCGTGCTCCAACGAAAATGGTTCTAAAGACACCATATGAGATATGGACTGGGAAGCATCCTAGTATGTCTTTTATTAAGATTTGGGGCTCTGAGGCATACGTGCGACGTCAAATGCCAGACAAGCTGGAACCCAAGTCGGATAAGTGTTATCATGTGGGATAACCTAGGGAAACCAAAGGGTATTACTTCTACCTGCCGTCTGAGGGCAAAGTGTTTGTCGCAAGGACTGGCGTCTTTTTGGAGAAAGTGTTCTTATCCACAAAGACTGCAAAGGTGGAACTTGAGAAAGTTCAAGAACCACAAACAGTAGTTGAACCAATTTTAGAACCTGAGCAAGGACTACAAGTTGTTGTAGCTAGAGAGCCTACTCAAGAAACACGAGTCCTGCGTAGATCATATAGACAAAGATTTGAGCCTAAGAGATATGGATTTCTCGTGTCTCAAATAGGTAATGTGTTGCTTATGGATCATGATGATGAGCCTGCAATCTATCAAGAGGCTATGTGTGGACCTGACTCTGAGAAGTGGCTTGAGGACATGAAATCTGAAATGGACTCCATGTATGCAAACCAAGTTTGGACCTTGGTGGAACCACCTGAAGGGGTACGACCCATAGGGTGCAAGTGGTTCTTCAAGAAGAAGATTGACATGGATGGGAATGTACAGACATTCAAAGGTCGGCTGGTGGCTAAAGGTTTCAGGCAAATTCATGGTGTTGACTATGATGAGACCTTTTCCCCTGTAGCCATGGTCAAGTCCATCAGAATTCAACTTGCTATTGCTGCGTATTATGACTACGAGATCTGGAAAATGGATGTCAAAACGGCTTTCCTTAATGGAAACCTCCTTGAGTAAGTGTATATGACACAACCCGAGGGTTTTGTATCTCTAAGTGAAGCCACTAAAATATGCAAGTTGAATCGATCCATTTATGGATTGAAACAAGCTTCTCGAAGTTGGAATATTCGTTTTGATGAGAAAATCAAAGAGTTTGGTTTCATCAAGAACGAGGATGAACCATGTGTTTACAAGAGGATTAGTGGGAGCATTGTCGTTTTCCTGATATTGTATGTGGATGACATACTGTTAATCGGAAATGACATTCCGACCCTGCAAGCTGTTAAGAACAGGCTACGGGACTCCTTTTCTATGAAGGCCTTGGGTGAAATGACTTATATACTTGGTATTAAGATCTATAGAGATAGATCAAAGAAGTTGTTAGGTTTGACCCAGAGTACATACATTGAGAAGGTGTAGAAACGGTGCAACATGCTTGAGTCCAAGAAAGGATTCTTACCCATGTCACATGGTGTGAGTCTCTCTAAGGACTAGTGTCCAAAATCTTTGGAAGATAAGGACCGCATGAAGTTGATTCCATATGCTTCGGCAATTGGATCAATCATGTACACAATGTTATGTACTCGACCCGATGTCTCTTATGCTTTGAGCATGACGAGCAGGTATTAGTCTGATCCTAGTATGGTCTCTGGATTGCCGTCAAGAATATCCTGAAGTACTTGAGAAGGACTAAGGATTTATTTTTGGTGTATGGTGGAGAGGAAGAGCTCAGAGTAAATGGTTATACGGATGCTAGCTTACAAACTGAAAGGGATGATTCAAAGTCCCAATCAGGTTTTGTATTTTGCCTTAATGGAGGAGCTGTAAGTTGGAAGAGTTCCAAGCAAGAGACAGTTGCTGATTCAACGACTGAGGCCAAGTATATCGTTGCTGCAAATGCGGCGAAGGAGGTTGTGTGGATTAGGAAATTCATCAGCGAGCTTGGTGTAGTTCCTAGCATTGTTGATCCCGTATAAAAGGAGGAGTTTTATTTCTTATTTATCTGTTAAAACTCTTGTTTAAGTTTGCTTTCAAAATAAATGATATATATAAGGTATTTGTTGTAGGAGTGATAAGCACAAGCAGTAGAAGTGCTTAAGTAAAACACAGCACAGGTAAAGAAGTAAAACAAGGCAAACAGAAATCAAGCAATCCAGATGACACAAGATGTATAGTAGTTCCCCTCAACTGGGTACATCTACTCCTCTACCCACTGGTAGGAATCCACTAGGAGGTTATTGATAAGGTGCCCTCACACCAGGTGAGCTGTTGATAAGGTGCTTTAACCAAACTGCAGGTTTTTGCTAAGGTGCCCTGTCACCGGGATTAACTTTTGAAGGGAGTTATAACCCTGTAAAGGATGGGGTAAGGAAGTAAAGAAAAACAGAAGTTATATTGTTTTTCTCTGTATAAGAAGACTCTTGAAGATCATGATTTGAAGTTGAATGGATCTGAATGTGATGTTGAAGAAGGCTCCCCCTGTCTGATTAGAGTTGATGACAGCTTATGGATAGAGCTTCTTCTTTTAACTACTTCTTCCTTCTTCTTTTGCAGTGATGAACCTGAGCAAGTAATTGTGATTTGTGTCACAGGTTGTTTTGAATCTGCAGGAAGATGTTAGCAATGAAGAACAAAAATGAGTTTCCTCTTTATTTCTGTTGTGTGTTCTCTTCTTTTTTTTTGCTTTCTCTATAACTGTCCTTTTATAATCTGAGAACCTTTTCTCTTATTTTGAATTCTTCTCTTGGGAAGAAGGAAAGGGCTGAGGTCTCTATCAATGCTTTGACTCCTTGAGAGAATAACCTGCTGTTTCTTTTCATTAAAGCAATTGCAACGGCTAATGGCATTGATTGATCTGCAACGGCTAAGAGACAGTAAAAAGAATATTAAAATAATTCAGAAAGGAATTCGTCGATCCCAGCTCTACATTTGTGAGGCTGGGCTCGCCGTCTGATGTGCTGAGCAATTGTCTCTATATTAGAATTCGTAGACCGCTGAGAATTCTGAGTTGAATTTATCGAGCTCTGTTCAGGGAATGTCTGGCCGCTGAGATTTCTCTGACTGAATTCGTCGAGCGCATTTCGCCATTTGTCGAACGTTGTTCTGATGAGGATTTTTCGAGCGCTGGCTATCTGGCTATTTGTCGAGCGCCGTTAGTCATTCGTCGAGCGCAGAGAACTTTTATTTTATATGCTTAAGTATATTCTCTGATTCGATCGCATCATATTTAATTTATGTTTACTTAGATTTCTTAATTTATCTAAATTATTAGATGACTTATTAACAAAAGGATGGATCCTAACTCAAATCAAAAGCTAAGGTTCCAACAATTTCCCCCTATTTGAGTTGGGATCAATTTTCAAGTTAAGACCTAGTAATCTGAAAAACAGCTTTTGATTGGCAATATTTAAGTGCAGCAGCTTATTTCTTGAAGTTAAAATTTTCAATTGCAGCAACCTATGTAATCAGAGAGATTAAATCTCGTGGTCTGGTAATCTTCTCTATTTAGTAGGATGCTAGCAGTTTTAATTTTATTTTCTCCTTTTCTCTCTCACTTGGTTTCTCTGAATTTCTCATTTTCTTTCTCACTTGAGCTTTAATAATTTTTGTTCTTAAATTTTTTGAGCAACTCTGCTTTCCTAGATTTTGATTTCTGAGTTAAATTTTCCATTGCAGCAACCTTTAGTGGATTTTAAGGAAAAAAAAATTTGTCTGATACCTTCCTTCTTGAGAATCCCCTTATCAGATGAGACTCACACTCAGTGCTTCTGATTATTTCTAATCAATGCAACTACAGTAGAATGCTCAACATGATTTGGAGAAGGTCTGAAAGAACATTGAAGTTATCTGACATTGTTTTTGAATGAGTTTTATGCTTGCTTATTAGGAATGGAGTTTAATGGTGAAAAACTTTTTAACACCATTTGAAAGTTCTTATAGAAATATATGTCTTAAGAACTTTAAGATCTGATTTTTGATACTAATTGAAAGTTTTCTTTTGTAGTCATTAAAATATATGTTTGAAATTATTTTAAGGTTTTCTTGATAATTATCAAGTAACTCAATTTTAATTGATTTATTTTGTGCTCTTGTGCTTCCTTTAGGTTTATTATTTTCAGAAGCTAAATAATTTATGTTAGTTATCTTCTTTTTAATCTCTTTGTTTGATTTTACTAAATTTGTAATTGTTATTTTAAACACAATTTTAGAGGTATAGTTATGATTTGATTTTACCTCATTTATCTTTCCTAACTCTGCTTCTGCATTTGGATTTTGGTATGATCCATTTATGGCCATCATGTAGAAATCTCTAGCTCTGTGCTCCTTTTCTTTTTCTTCTTCACTCAGATTTATTGATGGTTCTGCATCATAAATACATTTAGTTAGAGTAAAGGAAGAGGAGGGTTCATTTACCCTCCTGGAGAGGGAGTTCCAGATTCCTCTTGCAGAAGTGCAGTCTTCAATTTTTTGGAGAATGTCTCTTGACACAGATTGAGTCAAGATCTGCATAGCTTTGGCATCTGCATCTGTTGAGTGGTCTGAAGATGTGGTAGGTTCTGTAGATGGGGAAGGTCCTTTATGTTTATCAGACTGCCGCCCATCATCAGTACCAGCTTTGAATTTATCTGGCTTCATTTTGCAAACACGGGCAGTGACATCAGTTTCTCTGTTGGTAGTCTTCTTTGAAGAAGATATATCAGCACCAACATAAACAGGCCCTTTCATTGCTCTCGAAGGGGACTTGAGACCCGTGGAACTAGGTAATGCAGATGTAGCTACCTTTGATGATATGGGGGGAGGTCCTGTCAAAATAAATTTGTAAATTTCTTCATCTATAGCATTCATAAATAATGTAATTCTAACTTGTCATAATGAGATATTATCTAAATTAAATATGGGTGGATCTGAGAACAGAAAGATTTCTTGTGCCATTTTGAAAACCCTAAGAACTAAAAGTGATCTTTGTGATTTCAGGTGTTAGCCTGTGTGAGAAATCAACTGTTTTGATACCAATTGAAAGGAGGAGTTTTAGTTCTTATTTATCTGTTAAAACTCTTGTTTAAGTTTGCTTTCAAAATAAATGATATATATAGGGTGTTTGCTGTAGGAGTGATAAGCACAAGGAGTAGAAGTGCTTAAGTAAAACACAGCACAGGTAAAGAAGTAAAACAAGGCAAACAGAAATCAAGCAGTCCAGATGACACAAGATGCATAGTAGTTCCCCTCATCTGGGTACATCTACTCTTCTACCCACTGGTAGGAATCCACTAGGAGGTTGTTGATAAGGTGCCCTCACACCAGGTGAGCTGTTGATAAGGTGCTCTAACCAAACTGCAGGTTTTGCTAAGGTGCCCTGTCACCGGGATTAACTTTTGAAGGGAGTTATAACCCTGTACAGTATGGGGTATGGAAGTAAAGAAAAACAGAAGTTATATTGTTCTTCTCTGTATAAGAAGACTCTTGAAGATCCTGATTTGAAGTTGAATGGATCTGAATGTGATGTTGAAGAAGGCTCCCCCTGTCTGATTAGAGTTGATGACAGCTTGTGGATAAAGCTTCTTCTTTTAACTACTTCTTCCTTCTTCTTTTGCAGTGATGAACCTGAGCAAGTAATTGTGATTTGTGTCACAGGTTATTTTGAATCTGCAGGAAGATGTTAGCAATGAAGAACAAAAATGAGTTTCCTCTTTATTTCTGTTGTGTGTTCTCTTCTTTTTTTTGCTTTCTCTGTAACTGTCCTTTTATAATCTGAGAACCTTTTCTCTTATTTTGAATTCTTCTCTTGGGAAGAAGGAAAGGGCTGAGGTCTCTATCAATGCTTTGACTCCTCGAGAGAATAACCTGCTGTTTCTTTTCATTAAAGCAATTGCAACGGCTAATGGCATTGATTGATCTGCAACGGCTAAGAGACAGTAAAAAGAATATTAAAATAATTCAGAAAGGAATTCGTCGATCCCAGCTCTACATTTGTGAGGCTGGGCTCGCCGTCTGATGTGCTGAGCAATTGTCTCTATCTTAGAATTCGTAGGCCGCTGAGAATTCTGAGTTGAATTTATCGAGCGCTGTTCCGGGAATGTCTGGCCGCTGAGATTTCTCTGACTGAATTCGTCGAGCGTATTTCGCCATTTGTCGAACGCTGTTCTGATGAGGATTTGTCGAGCGCTGGCTGTCTGGCTATTTGTCGAGCGCCGTTAGTCATTCGTCGAGCGCAGAGAACTTTTATTTTATATGCTTAAGTATATTCTCCGATTCGATCGCATCATATTTAATTTATGTTTACTTAGATTTCTTAATTTATCTAAATTATTAGATGACTTATTAACAAAAAGATGGATCCTAACTCAAATCAAAAGCTAAGGTTCCAACAATCTCCCCATATTTGAGTTGGGATCAATTTTCAAGTTAAGACCTAGTAATTTGAAAAACAGCTCTTGATTGGCAATATTTAAGTGCAGCAGCTTATTTCTTGAAGTTAAAATTTTCAATTGCAGCAACCTATGTAATCAGAGAGATTAAATCTCGTGGTCTGGTAATCTTCTCTATTTGGTATGATGCTAGCAGTTTTCTTGATAATTATCAAGTAACTCAATTTTAATTGATTTATTTTGTGCTCTTGTGCTTCCTTTAGGTTTATTATTTTCAGAAGCTAAATAATTTATGTTTGTTATCTTCTTTTTAATCTCTTTGTTTGATTTTACTAAATCTGTAATTGTTATTTTAAACACAGTTTTAGAGGTATAGTTATGATTTGATTTTACCTCATTTATCTTTCCTAACTCTGCTTCTGCATTTGGATTTTGGTATGATCCATTTATGGCCATCATGCAGAAATCTCTAGCTCTGTGCTCCTTTTCTTTTTCTTCTTCACTCAGATTTATTGATGGTTCTGCATCATAAATACATTTAGTTAGAGTAAAGGAAGAGGAGGGTTCATTTACCCTCCTGGAAAGGGAGTTCCAGATTCCTCTTGCAGAAGTGCAGTCTTCAACTTTTTGAAGAATGTCTCTTGACACAGATTGAGTCAAGATCTGCATAGCTTTGTCATCTGCATCTGTTGAGTGGTCTGAAGATGTGGTAGGTTCTGTAGATGGGGAAGGTCCTTTATGTTTATCAGTCTGCCCATCATTAGTACCAGCTTTGAATTTATCTGGCTTCATTTTGCAAACACGGGCAGTGACATCAGTTTCTCTGTTGGTAGTCTTCTTTGAAGAAGATATATCAGCACCAACATAAACAGTCCCTTTCATTGCTCTCGAAGGGGACTTGAGACCCGTTGAACTAGGTAATGCAGATGTAGCTGCCTTTGATGATATGGGGGGAGGTCCTGTCAAAATAAATTTGTAAATTTCTTCATCTATAGCATTCATATATAATTTAATTCTAACTTGTCATAATGAGATATTATCTAAATTAAATATGGGTGGATCTGAGAACAGAAAGATTTCTTATGCCATTTTGAAAACCCTAAGAACTAAAAGTGATCTTTGTGATTTCAGGTGTTAGCCTGTGTGAGAAATCAACTGCTTTGATACCAATTAAAAGGAGGAGTTTTAGTTCTTATTTATCTGTTAAAACTCTTGTTTAAGTTTGCTTTCAAAATAAATGATATATATAGGGTGTTTGCTGTAGGAGTGATAAGCAAAAGCAGTAGAAGTGCTTAAGTAAAACACAGCACAGGTAAAGAAGTAAAATAAGGCAAATAGAAATCAAGCAGTCCAGATGACACAAGATGTATAGTAGTTCCCCTCAACTGGGTACATCTACTCTTTTACCCACTGGTAGGAATCCACTAGGAGGTTGTTGATAAGGTGCCCTCACACCAGGTGAGCTGTTGATAAGGTGCTCTAACCAAACTGCAGGTTTTGCTAAGGTGCCCTGTCACCGGGATTAACTTTTGAAGGGAGTTATAACCCTGTACACGATTGGGTAAGGAAGTAAAGAAAAACAGAAGTTATATTGTTCTTCTCTGTATAAGAAGACTCTTGAAGATCCTGATTTGAAGTTGAATGGATCTGAATGTGATGTTGAAGAAGGCTCCCCCTGTCTGATTAGAGTTGATGACAACTTGTGGATAAAGCTTCTTCTTTTAACTACTTCTTCCTTCTTCTTTTGCAGTGATGAACCTGAGCAAGTAATTGTGATTTGTGTCACAGGTTGTTTTGAATCTGCAGGAAGATGTTAGCAATGAAGAACAAAAATGAGTTCCTCTTTATTTCTGTTGTGTGTTCTCTTCTTTTTTTTTGCTTTCTCTGTAACTGTCCTTTTATAATCTGAGAACCTTTTCTCTTATTTTGAATTCTTCTCTTGGGAAGAAGGAAAGGGCTGAGGTCTCTATCAATGCTTTGACTCCTCGAGAGAATAACCTGCCATTTCTTTTCATTAAAGCAATTGCAACGGCTAATGGCATTGATTGATCTGCAACGGCTAAAAGACAGTAAAAAGAATATTAAAATAATTCAGAAAGGAATTCGTCGATCCCATCTCTACATTTGTGAGGCTGGGCTCGCCGTCTGATGTGCTGAGCAATTGTCTCTATCTTAGAATTCGTAGACCGCTGAGAATTCTGAGTTGAATTTGTCGAGCGTTGTTCAGGGAATGTCTGGCCGCTGAGATTTCTCTGACTGAATTCATCGAGCGCATTTCGCCATTTGTCGAACGCTGTTCTGATGAGGATTTGTCGAGCGCTGGCTGTCTGGCTATTTGTCGAGCGTCGTTAGTCATTCGTCGAGCGCAGAGAACTTTTATTTTATATGCTTAAGTATATTCCTCGATTCGATCGCATCATATTTAATTTATATTTACTTAGATTTCTTAATTTATCTAAATTATTAGATGACTTATTAACAAAAGGATGGATCCTAACTCAAATCAAAAGCTAAGGTTCCAACACCGTAGTTCTCTACTGTGACAACAACGGTGCTATTGCACAAGCAAAGGAACCTAGATCTCATCAGCGCTCCAAGCACATACTTCGGTGGTTCCATCTTATTCGAGAGATTGTCGATCGAGGAGATGTGAACATATGCAGAGTACCGACTGAAGAAAATATTGCGGATCCATTGACGAAGCCTCTTGCACAGAGAAAGCATGATGGTCATACTAGATCAATGGGTATTAGATACCTGAATGATCGTCTCTAGTGGGAGTCTTGTGGATTGTATTTGTCGGTTGTTGATTATTCATGTGATGAATAGAGTACTTTATAATTTATTTTATATTTATGGCAAGTTCTTTTATTATGTCAAATGTTTCTACTGATAGATTAATTAGCATAATAAATGTCCTTAGAATATTTGCTTCCATAGCAATTCAAGTATGTAACTTGAATGTGAGAGCCTATGTTTATAAGAAGCTTCATTCTTAAATGGTCCCTGGTCGTAGTATCATCTTAGAAGTTCAGGGCGATGATGATACATAAAGACTAGCATGTGCGTTGACTGATGACCGGTTCTCACAGGTCATGATATTGTGATATCAAGTCATCACATGGGTACTTGTTAGTGAACAAGTTGTACTGGACAGACCCATCATGAGACTACTGTGTGGATTGTTATATGAACGTGTCACAAGTAGGTCTCATATGAAAATGGTGTTTGTGGTTCTTCGACCTGAAGTCACAACATTCATCAAGTGAGGAAGAGCGTACTTTGATGTCATCTAACACTACAACAAACTGCACCTGTTGTAAGAACTGAAATATAACTAAAATACAGTTTGTTACTAATAGTTATATTTAATAACAATTTTTTTTTGTTACAAAAAAGTACTTTTTTGTAACGAATATTTTAAATTTTGTTACAATAATAATTAATTCGTTACTATAACTGTAAGTATTTGTAACAACACTAATGTTACGTTACAAATATAAAACTTTTCTCACAATAAGTATCAATTGTAACCACATCATGAAAGTTTTTTGTGACAAAGACATTGTCCTTACTAATTGTAATATTTAATTATTAAAGTTTTGTTACAAAAAATATATCATATTTTATTTTCAATTTTTGTATTATTTTATTTTCAAAGTTTTGAATTATTATTTTTTTTTAAAAAAAATAAAAAAAATTGTATGCGCGCGACAGTACCCCGCCTCGATAGTGCTCTAACGCGACGACAATACTCCTACAGCTCGCAAACATCCGTGCGCGGCTGTCGCAGATATGTGGTACTATTGCGACATGTATTTTTGCGCGTACGGGAGTTTTTATAAATCTTTAACTTTTTATAAAAGTTTTTCTACCTCTCTCCCATGCAGCTTTATCTCTCTCTCACATGAATGAATGAAATATACTGATGAAAATTTCCCTCTATAAAATTTTGAACAAAATAAAACTAAAAATTAAAAATATATTAAATGTAAAAATGAATGCAAATTAATATGAAATTAATTTTTTAATATAATTTTGGAATTAAAATAAAATCACGCACGAACCCGCGTGCACGCAAATGTACTCTCGCGCGCACGCAAATGCACTCTCGCGCGCACGCAAATGCACTCTCGCGTGCATGCAAATGCACTCTCGCGCGCACACAAATGCACTCTCGCGCGCATGCAAATGCACTCTCGCGCGCACACAAATGCACTCTCGCGCGCACGCAAATGCACTCTCGTGCGTGTAGTTTTCCTTTTTTGCTTGAGAGGTAGCGCGTATTGCATGTGTCGGGGCTCAAACACAGACACATGCACATACACAGACACGGAAAACCAAACACACAAACATCCATTTGCGAGCTGTAGCAATGTCTTTCACGTACGGCAGCCGCCGTTGTCTCCCCTCTCTTTGATGGTCGCCGCCGCCGTCACCTCTCTCTTCCACGGCCGCCGCCATCGTCGTTCTCTTTCTCGGCCGTCGCCGCGCGCCGTTCTCTTCCTCTAGTTTATTAAGTTTTGTCTATTTCCTTCCCCCTCACATTAATGAAATATATTGAGGGAAATTTTCCTCCATAAAATTTTGTTCAAAACAAATCAAAAAATTTAAAAAAAATTATATTATTTTTGAATTTAAAACTAGGGTGCGGTTAACAACAAGATCATATATAATAATTTTAAATTTGTTAATAATTTTTTATCTATATAGACATAAAATATAATAGTCAAATCGCTAAGGGTTTGTTCGGCGCGTGAGTATTTTATATAAACCTTTATAAAACTTTATAAAATATTTTTATAAAAATTTTATATAAAGTTTATAAAAAAATTTATATAAAGTTCTTATATAAAGTTTTTTTATATAAAGTTTTTATAACACATTATAAAAAAGTTTATATAAATTTTTTATAAAACTTTAAAACATTTTTATAAAAGTTTTTTCGCCTCTCCCTCTCTCTCTCTCACATGAATAAAATATATGGAGCAAAATTTCTCTCCATAAAATTTTGCAAAAAACAAATCTAAAAATTAAAAACATATTAAATTTATAAAAGCATGCAAATATGACATTAATTTATTAATATAATTTTAGAAAAGAAAAAATAATGATAGTGCACGGGCCCCGCACGCACGCAAAGGTACTCCCACGCGCGCCCACGACCACCGCCGAGCACAAGCGCACGCACGTCACGGGCTCGAGAGATCATTTTGGCCCGGCAGAGCATTTCTCGCCCGGGCACGTGTTTTTCACTCGGGCGCAAGTTTTTTTGCCCGAGCACATATTTTATGTCTAGTCGCACATTTTGCACTAGCATGCATTTTTTGACTGGTGCGCGCGAGATGACTATTAAATATCGTAACATGAAAATATCTAATGTACCTTTTAATTTTTTATATAAATAGAAATATATTATCAATAAAAAATAATTTTATTTATTTATTATCGCTACAAAAGAGGCGTCTACGACGACATTTTTTTTGTACGTCGTTTAAGAAAATAACAATAAAGATTTTAACTTTTATAGCTTTTTTGAGAGAAACGCGCATTTTTCTTACGGGCTCGCGAGAGATGACCCCTGCGTACTGCCGCAAAAAAATTAAATTTAAAAACATATAAATTTAAAGTATGTAAACACATGTCTTATCAATTGCTAGAAGATACGTATTTTAATGAAAAGGGCGGTGCTATATGCACTGCATTTTTGTCTATTTGCACTCGCCGCTATTAGCAAACGCTGTTTTAAGTGATTGTCTATTCGCACTCAACATGTCTATTAGCAAAGCACTATTACTATTAGCACTTTTTTGTCAATTTTTTTTAACATAATAAAAATATCATTTTCACTATCGTCGCCACCGCCAACGCCATCGTCGCTGCCGCCAACTCCAACGCCATCGTCGCCTCCGCCTCCGCCATCGTCGTCGTCGCCAACTCCAACGCCATCGTCGCCTCCGCCAACGCCATCGTCGTCGCCGCCTACTCCAACGTCATCGTCGCCTCCGTCAACGCCATCGTCGTCGCAGCCAACTCCAACACCATCGCTGTCGCCGCCAACGCCATCGTCGTCGCCGCCAACTCCAACGCCATCTTCGCCTCCGCCAACTCCATCGTCGCCGCCGCCAACACCATCGTCGCCGCCGCCAACGCCATCGCCGTCGCCGCCAACGCCATCGCCGTCGCCGCCAATCGTCGCCTCCGCCAACGCCATCGTCACCGCCGCCAACACCATCATCATCGTCGCCGACTCCAACGGCGTCGTTTCTGCGAGAGGAGAAGTGTAGGGGCATGCATCTAAGGGGGAAAGGGCTGCTTGCGGCTATTAAAAATAACACCCAAAAATTTTAAATTTTTGAATGCTAATAGACAAAAGTGAGTGCTAATAAGCCCTAAAATTTTAAAATTTTGAGTGCTAATAGACAAAAGAGCAGTGCTAATAGCAGCGCCCAATGAAAATAGATGTAATGAAAACCACAAATACATGTCATATCGATTGATAAATAAAACATGTTGTTTAATAAGAATTACTTTTTAATTTTTATATAAGATTATTTACTTTTCAAATAAATATTTATTGTGATCAATTTATTGTTTAAATACATGTCATATCGATTGATAAGTTCCTATTGTTTAATCTATTGTAACGAAATAATATTTATTATACTTTATTGTAACGAAGTTAGTTTATTTTTAGTGAGGAAAAAATAAAATATTTGTAACGAAATAGTTTTAATCGTAACTGTTTTTTTTTTTTTGAGAAAAAAAAACATTCGTAACGAAATAATATTTATTGTGAGGAAGAATCTATTTTTGGTGAGAAAGTATCGTTTGTTACAATTAATTTATTTGTAACGACATGAATACATTCGTTACAAGAACTTTTAGCGTCGAGCTTTAGAGGAGGACCGTTACTTAAAGTTTTTTTCGTTACTAAATAGTTTTTGTAACGATTTTTGGCACTTATTGTAATGATTTAGGTACTTACTATAAGTGCAGTTTGTTGTAATGTAAATTCTTCCTTGAGAAATGTTGATGATAAGGGTGGTTATTGGGTATGTTAAGATTCATTTGGGTGTTTGTGTGTGGGCAGATATGAGATTTGTCCTCCTATATGACAGGAGTTACATCCATGTGCCCCTTGATGGAATGAGACTGAGAAATGCATGACCATGCTTGGTTGAGTCAATATGTGATATTGAGCTCACCAATTTCAGACAGTCTATTCTAGATCAAGGAATTATGATTGAATAATTACGAGGGTGACACGGTCCATGCCTCTAGTTCTACCCGGATGTAAGGGACAAAGGGACATGAAAACACTGATACATTGGTCAAGATAGGCTTGTTGAGTTATGAACTCTTATTGCTTGGGTAGCAATGATGTATTGCTAGATGCCGCTCGTTGTTTGTGAGACTTTTATTTGATACGTTCAAGATCAAGTGGGAGACTGTTGGTGTTTCCATGGTGATCTGGAAGTGGTCAAGTATCTAGTCTCACTGCCAACGCGATATGAGCCTATGGTGGGGTCACACACAAGAGTGTTTGGAGAAGTTGGAGGAAGAATTGTGTTGGCCTTACTCATATTGGATATGAGTGAAGGACCAATCCTACGACTTATTGGAATCGGGTCGAGTCAACTGAATGATCCACAGGTATTGTGAATATTGTATGGAGCGTGTTGACAAGTGTTCGACGAACTCAAAGTGCGTTCGACGAACGGCTTGCGCGTTCGACAAACGGCCAGCCCGTTCGACGACGGCCAGTGTATTCGACGAACGGCCAGTGCTTTCGAAGAACGGCCAGCGCCTTTAACGAACGGCCAGCGCGTTCGACGAACGGCCAGCGCGTTCGACGAACGGCCAGCGCGTTCGACGAACGGCCAGCGCGTTCGACGAACGGCCAGCCCGTTCGACGAACGGCCAGCGCGTTCGACGAATGGCCAGCGCGTTCGACGAACGCTAGCCAGTTCGTCGAACGCAGTATTCGACGAATTTTGTTTGCTTCACTTAATGTCGTGGCTGTGCATATAGCTTTTTTTTGCCTGGGTATAAAAGGAATGTGATTCTTTTGACCTATGAATGTGATCTGTTTTGCGAAAAAAACTGAGAGCGACGGAAGAGTTCCGCCTAAAAGCTTCTGACGGAAGAGTTCCGTCCTACCACCCGCCGCCGCCGCCTCCTCCTGTAGTCGGACCTTGCAGTCCGTGGAAGACGCTGAGGGCTTTCTTCTCTCCGACCTAGATCTTGTGTGACATGAGGCTAGGGTTCTTCAATGCTCGTGTGGACTACTATAGAGGCGTGAATATACTTTCTGTGCTAGGAACTCAGTCGCACGATTTTGGATCTGCCATTAGAGCACCTTGGTTGAGTATCGAGTCAATCCCTCTCAGGTATATATTGCAATGTGTTGCTTTTATTTATTTCTTGATTCATGAAATCGCAAGGTCCGAAACTCTTTTTGGGTTGTTCTTGTTTGTTTCTTTCCACTGCGCACATATGATGTGTCTCCAGAGAAAACCCAACAGTTAATCGAGAGATCAAACACATTTTAGAAAAAAACCGTTTCATTAAATAAGAAAGATTGGTCTATCAAACTCGACGACGCACTGTGGGCGTATCGTACGGCGTGCAAGACCGCCATCGGTTGTACGCGCTATCGATTAGTCTACGACAAGGCGTGTCATTTACCCATAGAGTTAGAGCACCGCGCTTTTTGGGCTTTAAAACTTTTAAACCTCGATTCGAACTTAGCCTCCGAAAGTCGGAAATTCCAATTAAACGAACTCGATGAATTGCGTGCGAATGCTTATGAGAGTAATAAATTTTATAAGGAGCGCTCTAAGTTCTACCACGATCGAAAAATCAAATTTCCAAAAACATTTACATCGGGCGATCATGCCCTTCTTTTTAATTCACGCCTTCGTCTTTTTCCGGGAAAGCTAAAATCCTGATGGTCCGGCCCCTTTGAAGTCAAAGTGGTTTGGCCGTATGGGACTACTCTTATCTCCCACCCCGAAAAAGGCGAATTAAAAGTCAATGGTCACCGTCTAAAACTTTATATTGTGGGCGATCCTGTTGGAACCAAGACTTGGCCCCAACGAGGAGATCAGACCCCTTAGAGGGGGCAGGTAGCACCTACTGATCCCGCGGAAGCAACAGACCGGAGACTAAGAGCTTAACACAGACCCTGGGCTACAGCACGGAGGTCCCACCATACACCCAGAAGATCTTGGAGTGCTTCCCCTCCCAAGCCAAAGCTGAAGCTGGGCACCTTGGAGAGCTGGAGGAGCTAACCAAAGGACTCTTGAGGAGAAGCAAAGATCTAGAATGCCTTCTCAAGGTGCCCCAAAGTGTGTATTTATAGTTTTTTTGTCTGGTCTGTCAATAGCGGGATTCCGCCTTTTGGTTTTACTAAACGCACCACAAACTGGTCTGCCAATAGCCAAACTCCAATGTTCTGGAGGGCTATTGGCAGCCCACCAGGGGTACCAGGGTAAATTCACCTGCACCCCCTGGTGGGCGAGTGACTCATGAAGGCGCCACTCGCCAATCACTCTGCAAGCTCGGCTCGCGAGATCCCCTCCTGCGAGTGGAGGGGAGCCCCCTCTTGCCTCGCCAGCGTACTGCTGCGAGACCTTATCCGACTCGTCCTGGCTAAAGGCACCCCTTGAGCGGTCTTCAAAACACTCATGCTATCGCCTCTCGCTACTCGCGAACGGGATCCCTGTGTCGCTTCTCTGGCTCTCCTCGCCCTGCCCTAGCAAGGTACTCGCCGCGAGTCTGCGAGCACTCCCTGAATTACCTGTGGTTGATTCCTCTGCGAGGCGGTGAACACTGGGTTGTACACAATCCATGCTCTTCGCGAGATTATGCTAACCTCGTGAAGAAACATACAACCCTTTGTGTTTGCCGGACGAGGATGAGCTGACATAAATCTTTGGTGGGTCCCACCACCGGTGCTATATATATCAACACTCCAAAGGAATGAGGGACCCTTTCCCTCCATCCTTCACTTTACTATTCACCACCGCCTTCACTGAAAATGCCTATCTCGGAAGAAGCTCAGGCTCGCTTGGCGGCCTCCCGCGCGAGGGGACAATCGTTCACCAAATGGCTCGCCCCTAGGGGCGCCCGACGGACTCCGCCTCCCCCCATTCTGAAGCGAGCCCAAGCGGTGCGGCGGCGCTTCGGGACGATGCAGTCTTCCCTTCGAGATATGCTGGATGATCTAGCACTCGCCGGATAGGTACTCGGATCCGTATGCCTTTTCTCTCCTGTTTCTGTGCTAACCTTTTGATTTGTAGAACGCGTCTTTGGCAGGAATCCAAGCAAGCGAGAGCCTGGAAGGTACTCGCCTTTCCTCCCCCAGGGGAAACAACTCCTCGGCTGCTGACGTGGAGGTTCTCGACCTGTCAACTTTGCAGCGACCAGGTAAGATTATGACATCATCTTTTCTAGCGAGTTCACCTACTGAGCCTCTTCGCCTTTCAGAGAGAACCGCCTCGCGACTCCTGGGAGGCACGCCACCCCGCTGGGCTCGGCGCCCCCTCCGAATTCTCCGCCCCCACCAGATTCGCCACCTCCTCTTGGCTCGCAGCCTCCTCCGGTCGAGACAGTCCTCGTCCCTGGGTTCAACATGTTGGGCCATCAAGGCCCCGACAGTTCGCCTCCCGCCGACATCCGGGATGCAAGCAACCTCTCTCATGTTCCCGGCATGGGGAAATCCTTCACAATACCGTACTCGGAGGCCTTCCAGGGGCGACTGAGCTCCTCCCGCCAGCGACCCCATAAAGCTGTCGCGGCCCTGTCAGGTTGGTTAGTTATAAATCCACAAAATACCTCTAGCACTACAAATTTGGATCTTTTCTCACAGGTATCCCGGAGTCCTCCACCAAGATGGAGATTGGGGAGGAGGAGATGTCGCCACTACCTTCGCCGGGCGAAATCATTGACTTCCTCGGTGACCCTCGGGACCCTGAGGCGATGAAGCGGCGAGTCGCGGACGTGATCGAGAAGCAAGGGTAAATGCTGCAAGATCTGCGCAGCCGAGTGTGCGAGGATAGAGCGGTCCGCGAGGAGCGCTTCGCCATGATTGAAGATGAGCTAGCCCGAGTTCTCGCCCAGCTGTAGACAGGCGCCTACCGCGAGGCCACCTCTCCTGGGGTGCACATCATGCGGGCGGAGGATCAAATCCGGCTGCTGTAGCGCGAGCTCCGTGCGGTCCACGCGTATCACTATCTGCGTATACCGCCGCGCTCGGGGGTGCGAGGACGAGGTCGATGGCGGTGGATCTGTTATTGATCCAACTCGCACTCGCCTGGCGAACTCGCGAAACCTATTTGTTGCTTTCTTTTTCTGCGATGTCCTGTAAACAATAATGATATTACTTTGGAATGCCTCCCGAGAAATGGCGGGATTTTTCTTTAATTATTGCTCTCTTTTTATTGTTTCCTTTATCGCATTCGCTAACCCATCTTGTCCAATTCCCCTTTCTCGCGGCTTGTCGGGGAGTCGCCTTACCCAACCGCGATCCATCCATGTTGCCTCGTGACGAGATCTCTGGGGGCATGATGGAACCTTAGTTTTGATTTGAGTTAGGATCCATCTTTATGGTCATAACACATCTTGTATAACTTAGATCAAATCCCATTAAGATAGAAGGCTGGAAATATATATAATTAATAGGCTGAGAAAATAAGAGAAAGATAAAAATTATACATGTTCTCTGGGTTCGACGAACGGCTATCTGCGTTCGACGAACGACACTCTGCGGTCGACGAATTATATTCATTCTACGCTCGACGAAGAACAGCTATCTCAGCGGTCGACGATCCCGTCTCAGCGGTCGATGAAATCCAGCTATCTCAACGGTCGACGAAAATCTGCGTTCGACGATCTCAAGTCTGCATTCGACGGATATTCAGCAGAAGGTCAAAACGACGAATTAAATGTTCAGATCGACGAACTTGAAGCTGAGCTCGACGAAATATTATCAGTTATATAAATTCTCCTTTCTCAGCTCGACTAAAATTATATATGTTGTCAGATTTAATAAAGCAATATTTTGTATAGTTTCTATTTATATATTGCTGTCTTTCTTCTATTTGAATTGTTACTGCTTCACATTTATATTATAGCCGTTGGCAGAAGCATTAAATGAAATAGCCGTTGTAGAAAAGCTTAAAGACGGCAGTTTATCCTCTCGAGGAGTCAAGATAATTAAAGAGACTTTATCTCTTTCCCTTTCTCGAAGAAGAATTCAAATCAGCCGAAGAACAGCTCTCCAGATATAATTCAGAGAGAAGATCAGAGAAGAATAAGAAAAGGAATAAGGCAGAACAAAGAAAAGAGAAAAAGGAATATACAGAACAGGAAGATAAAAATAGAGAAGCAAAAAGAAGAAGCGGATCTAATATATTATTTATCTTCTTTTTGCTAACTCCTCTTTGCAGATCATCTTCATCCTGAGACACCAAACAATATAATTTGCTCAGGATCAAAACTGCATAAGAAGAAAATGAGTTATTACAATCAAGAGAAGAAGCCTCCACAAACTGTCATCAATTCAATCAGACAGGGGGAGGCCTTCAACATCATCTTCAAAGATCCAATCTCAACAACCCATCAGGATCATCAAGAGTCTTCTCAGCAAAGAGAAGAACAACATATTATTTTTGCTTTCTTTATTCCCCTCTTGTACAGGGTTATAACTCCCTTCAAAAGTTAACTCTCGGTGACATGGCACCTTAGCAAAAACCTGTGATTTGGTTTTTGAGCTACCTGATCAAAAGCTCATGTAGTGATTAGGGCACCAAATCAAAAACCTATTGGTGGCAGGGCACCATATCAAAAACCTGTAGTGGATTCCTACGAGTGGGTAGAAGAGTAGATGTACCCAGGTTGATTGGGGAACTACTATATTTCTTGTGTCTTCTGGTTGCTTATCTATTTTATGTGATGTGCTGATATCTGTTATTTCTTTATTTAGTTTTTATAAATCACTCAATACACATATTTATATATCATTATTTTGAAATAACCTAAAAAGAGTTTTTAATTTAAGAACTAAACTCACTTTCAATTGGTATCAAAGCAGGTTGATTATTTATACAGGCTAACACCTGAATCATAAAGATCATTTAGTTCTTAAATTTTTTTAAAAAGGTTTTTCTAAAATCTAATGGCATAAGAAGATTTTTTAATCACTAGTCCATCAATCTGTAATTTGGATAGATTTTCTTTATGGCAAGTTAGAATTAAATTATATATGAATGTCATAGATGAAGATATTTACAATTCTATTTTGACAGGACCTCCATCTTAAACTTCTTCAACAGATGATCAAGAGAAGTTGATAAGTGTTGATGCAAAGGCTATGGACATATTGGCTCAATCAATGTCAAAAGACATTCTTGAAAGAGTAGCTGATTGCACTTCAGCAAGGAGCATCTGGAACTCCCTCTCAAGGATGGTAAATGAATCTTCTTCCACTTCTTCCACTAACTGTATTTATGATGCAGAACCATTTTCAAGATCAAGTGAAGAAGAAGAAGAAGAAGAACAAAAAGCTAGAGCTTTCTGCATGTTGGCCATATATGGCTCAAACCACATCTCAGATGCAGAAAAGGTAAATGAGGTAACTTCAAATCCCAACTCTACCTCTGAAATTACAAATCAGATTTTAAAATTCTATGTACATATATAATAAAATCTGAGAAGGAAATTATAAAAGAGTTAATAGAAATAAATAATTTAACTCCTGAAAATAATAAACTTAAAGAAGATTTGAAAGTATCATAAAAGAAAAGTATTTCTTTGAAAAATAAATTAATTAATGTTGAAAAATTTGAACAATCTTTTAAAAAGGAAATTCCATATGTTCAACAAAATCAAAGAAATTTTACAAATTTATATTTTAATGAGATAAAAAGGCCAATATATCTAATTATAAGGCATTTTTTAATCTAAACTTTTATAATTAAATAAGCATTTATATGATTCATTGGAATTTCCTATCTTAAAAACAAAGTCAGATAACTTCAATGTTCTTACAGACTTTCTCCAAAATCATGTTGAGCATTCTACTCAGATTGCATAGATCAGAAATGATCAGAGCACTGAGTGTGAGTCTCTTCTGATAAGGGGATTCGATAGAAAGAAGGTATCAGACAATGTTTTTCTGATTTTAAAAAATTTCTTAGAATCCAATAACAGCTAGCAATTCATATCATTAAAATCCTATTTAAATCAAAATCTAGGAAATCAGAAATTGCTTGGTTTTAAAAGAAGAAATTTAGAATTTAAAAGAAGAAGAAAACTATATAATTTATGATTAAATGTTTTAAAAAAGAACAATAAATTCTTCTATAATCTCTGACCCTTAAGCCTTAAGTTATTCAAAACTTTTTATGCTTAGGTATCCTAAACCAAATAGGGGGAGATTGTTAGAACACCTAGTCTTAATTTGGATTAGGATCCCAACTCAAATATGGGGAGATTGTTGGAACCTTAGTTTTGATTTGAGTTAGGATCTATCTTTATGGTCATAACACATCTTGTATAACTTAGATCAAATCCCATTAAGATAGAAGGCTGAAAATATATATAATTAATAGGGTGAGAAAATAAGAGAAAGATAAAAATTATACATGTTCTCTGGGTTCGACGAACGGCTATCTGCGTTCGACGAACGACACTCTGCGGTCGACGAATTATATTCATTCTGCGCTCGACGAAGAACAGCTATCTCAGCGGTCGACGATCCCGTCTCAGCGGTCGACGAAATTCAGCTATCTCAGCGGTCAATGAAAATCTGCGTTCGACGATCTCAAGTCTGCGTTCGACGGATATTCAGCAGAAGGTCAGAACGACGAATTAAATGTTCAGATCGACGAACTTGAAGCTGAGCTCGACGAAAAATTATCAGCTATATAAATTCTCCTTTCTCAGCTCGACTAAAATTATATATTTTGTCAGATTTAATAAAGCAATATTTTGTATAGTTTCTATTTATATATTGCTGTCTTTCTTCTGTTTGAATTGTTACTGCTTCACATTTATATTATAGTCGTTGGCAGAAGCATTAAATGAAATAGCCGTTGCAGAAAAGCTTAAAGACGGCAGTTTATCCTCTCGAGGAGTCAAGATAATTAAAGAGACTTTATCTCTTTCCCTTTCCCGAAGAAGAATTCAAATCAGCCAAAGAACAACTCTCCAGATTATATATTCAGAGAGAAGATCAGAGAAGAATAAGAAAAGGAATAAGGCAGAACAAAGAAAAGAGAAAAAGGAATATACAAAACAGGAAGAGAAAAACAGAGAAGCTAAAAGAAGAAGCAGATATAATATATTATTTATCTTCTTTTTGTTAACTCCTCTTTCCAGATCATCTTCATCCTGAGACACCAAACAATATCATTTGCTCAGAATCAAAACTGCATAGAAGAAAAGGAGTTATTACAATCAAGAGAAGAAGCCTACACAAACTGTCATCAATTCAATCAGACAGGGGGAGGCCTTCAACATCATCTTCAAAGATCCAATCTCAACAACCCATCAGGATCATCAAGAGTCTTCTCAGCAAAGAGAAGAACAACATATTATTTTTGCTTTCTTTATTCCCCTCTTGTACACGGTTATAACTCTCTTCAAAAGTTAACTCTCGGTGACAGGGCACCTTAGCAAAAACCTGTGATTTGGTTTTTGAGCTACCTGATCAAAAGCTCATGTGGTGATTAGGGCACCTGATCAAAAACCAATTGGTGGCAGGGCACCTGATCAAAAACCTGTAGTGGATTCCTACCAGTGGGTAGAAGAGTAGATGTACCCAGGTTGATTGGGGAACAACTATATTTCTTATGTCTTCTGGTTGCTTGTCTATTTTCTGTGATGTGCTGATATCTGTGATTTCTTTATTTAGTTTTTACAAATCACTCTATACACATATTTATATATCATTATTTTGAAATAACCTAAAAGGAGTTTTTAATTTAAGAACTAAACTCACTTTCAGGGCAGACGGGCTCGAGTATCGAGGCGCGTAATAACGGGATTCGGCTATCCGCACCCCCGACGCCTCGATTCCTCCCCTCCACCTTGAGTTTCTTATAAATAAGCCCGCCATAAATAGTCAACCACCGCATTTAACCTTCATGACCTCTCTCTTTCTCGTTAGCCCTCGCCTTCTCGTTCTCGCAATCTTCTCTATTTTCGTTGATATGGGTGGTGACGGTGAAACCGAGGGTCGAGCCAAGTGCGCCTTTACCTTCTGTGACCACTCCTTCTTTACCTGCTCGCTGACCGAGAGCGAGTACCACTCGGTGGTGGCCAACAACATCACGCCACCATTCATTGCTCGCCATCTGGCGAAGACCGAGGCCATCAATGACCTCCACACTTATGAGCTCTCCATCTCCGCGGCCCATTTTGACGTGGGCCTGCTACTCCCCCTATGGCCGGAGATCAGCTAGGTAACTCACTCGCTACCCTTCTCCTAGCATTCCTTTCTCGCTTTAGCTTAGGATGTCATTCTAACCGCTTCTCGCAAATTTTCAGCTGCTGAAATACTATGGCGTCATCCCCGGTGAGATGACCCCGAAATCCATCGCTGTCATGGTAGCGTTCGTGTGCTATCTGCGTGAGGAACGCATCGAGTTCAGCTTGCCGGTCTTCCGCAAGCTGTTCTCCTTTCGCGCGAACAAGGATGGGACAACGTTCTTTGCGATCCAGCATGCCAAAGTTCAAGAGACGGTGAACAATAGCCACAACTGGGTGCAAAGGTTCGTGTTCGTCAAGGGACCCTTCGGCAGCGTCCCCTTCTCGCCCGTTCAGCAGGGCGAGTCCACCTACCGCCCTCCCAAGCTCGGCGGCCCTGAGGACGAACTCTTCAAATACATGTCCACCACCTTCGAGGTCGGCTACCTCCGAAAGAACATGGACTCGCTGCCCCCCCCCCCCCCCCCCCCCCCCCGTGTCGCCTGGGGCAGGTTTGAACCGTGATCCCTTTCTGTCTCGCTTGAACCGCCTTTTGTTCTTTTTATGACTTATCTTCTTTTATCATTCGAAGGAGAGCGAGATCTTCTGCTTCACCCCCCCTTTTGCGACGACGACGCCCATCACCCAGGGCCTAAGGCACGCTTCCGCCGCCGACGACGCCTGCCGCGAGGCCCCCAGCACCTCTTCCGCCTCCAAGAAGCAGGCCGCACTCGCCAGCCGCGAGCCGTCCCTCAAGCCTCCGTCGCCGAAGAAGAAAAAGCAGCACTCCGTCCCTGGAAGGGGCTCGCTGAAAGCTCGCCAGGAGCCAATCCCCTAGCGGATTCTCTCGCCGATCAGGGCGTCGGAGAGGCCCCTGGGGAGACTGTCTGTGTGCCGACTACTCCCACGCCGATGGGCCATCGCAACTTCTGCCTTGGCTCCAAGCACCGGGACGCGGTCGGCGAGCCCGTGTTGGAATGGGACTCAGACTCCAACCGGGTCTCTATCTCCACCCTCAACCCCTCCTGGGTGGAGCGGGAGACCAATGGAGGAGTGAAATTCGTCGTGTCCTTCGGCCTCTATGGGCGGGAGGATGCCGCAGAATTCCACACCCTCTCCTCCTGAGCACTTGCCTAGGAGTGCACGCAAGCCCAGCATCGCGGGCTGGACCTCGCCCATATGGAAGGTCGTCGCTGCCTCACGACGGAGAGGAACTCTGATGACCTGAAGCGGGAGCTACAAGAGATGCAGAAGGAGCTCGCCGACCTTAAGGAAAAGTAGGTCGTCTCAGATGGCCTCCTCGAGAGCCTCAAGGGCGGGATGGTAAGCCTGCCGAGAACTCGAGTGTTTCATTTTGCCATTTTCCTTTTTAACTCATTTGCTTCTTACAGGACCCTGCGATCGACGACCAGCTCCTTGCTCGCAGGACGGAGATGGAGAAGGAGGTCGATATTTTGAAGGCTCACAATCAGGAGCTCGCCCAGACCGCCCTTCAACCCACTCCTCTCTCTCTCCGAACATTGAGGAACTTCAAGCGCGCGGAGGAGGAGGCACTGCGAGACACCGGGGTCCTGGCGGCGAGGCACATCTTCGATACCTTAAAGGGGGCAGAGCTTCTCTCAGCTGACGCGGAGGAGCTCACCGTTGAGGAGGTCGTCCCGAAGTTGTTCGAGCCGATCCCTCCTTTCGCAGATGATGAGGGCGAGCCTTAAAATGTATTTTCTTTCTTTTTCTTTTCTTTCTTTGTAAGGCGGGACTCGCCCCTCCCCCCCCCCCCCCCCCCCCCCCCCATGATGGGAACAATTTTTGAAATGGAATGAAAATTATGTTCTCAAGTCTTTCTCCTGCTTTTTACTTGCATTGCTTTCAATTACTTACGCGCTCGCGCCTTGATGACTCGCACCACGCGTGCACTAGCACTTTTCTCAAGCACGCGCTCGCGCCTCGACGACATGCACTATGCACGCACTCGCGCTTTGCTCGAGCATCTATTGTTTTACGCGCGCCTACTTGCACACGCACACATTTGCCTACGACACGCACCCTACGCACGCCTTTGAGTTGATCGGATACCCACTTATTCGCCCCCCTTCGCGGGACTTAAACAAATTTTCCCCTTTTGTATTTGCGCCAAACCAGGTTCTCGCTTGCGAGCCCTTCGCCGAGGCAAGTGCTCATACGGGTAGACTTATTTCTTGCTTTTACGTTCGCGTGCTTCCATTCTCGTCAATTGATAGGTACCTAACAACTGCTTGTACTTGCTCGCACACCACTACTCACATTTTTGCGAGCGATGCGCTTGCCTCAACTTCTTTCTTACACTCGCACCCACTCACTTGCCCAATCGCGAGTAGTGTGCTTTTGCCGATTTCTAATGACGTAGGTGGCTACAACAATTCCACCGTGAGTGCAACCTTGCCGAGAACCTCCTTTGCTGGGGCCACTCGCATCGTTGTCGAGCGAGTGCCCTTCCGAGCGAGTGCCCCCTACTGGGGCCACTCGCATACTTGACCTTTGAGAGATTTTTTTCCCTTCTTCTTTTTGCCTTACCTTCCTGCCACCGGGTGAGCCTGTTGTCCTGTCAGCTGGGTGAGAGCCTGACTATGTCGTTTTTGTGAGAGCTTGTTGCCCTGGGCCCGGTACTACCTTTACCTTGGCCATCCTCTCCAGAGATCAACCTGACCCACCGTCTATGGGAGCCCGGTAGCAGAATCGATCTGAGGCACTCCAGCTCAAAACTTTCTCAGCTAGTCTCTCCCGAGATCAACCTAACCCACCGTCTATGAGAGCCCAACAACGTAATTGATCTGGGGCACTCCAGCTCAACCCTTCCTCATCCAGCCTCTCCAAAGATCAACCTGACCCACCGTCTATGAGAGCCCGACAGCAGAATCAATCTAGGGGATTCCAGCTCAAAACTTCCTCAGTCAGCCTCTCTAGAGATCAACCTGACCCACCGTCTATGAGGCCCGAAAGTGGAATCGATCTGGGGCATTCTAGCTCAAAACATCCTCAGCCAGCCTCTCCAGAGAACAACCTGACCCACCGTCTATGAGAGCCCGACAGCGGAATCGATCTGGGGCCCTCCAGCTCAACCCTTCCTCAACCAGCCTCTCTAGAGATCAACCTGACCCACCGTCTATGAGAGCCCGACAGTGGAATCAATCTGGGGTATTCCAGCTCAAGACTTCCTCAATCAGCCTCTCCAGAGATCAACCTGACCCACCATCTATGAGAGCCCGGCGGCGGAATTGATCTGGGGCACTCCGACTCAACCTTTCTCAGCCAGCCTCTCCAGAGATCAACCTCACCCACTGTCTATGAGAGTCTGACAGCGGAATCGATCTTGGGCATTCCGGCTCAAACTTTCGAGAGAACACGGTTAGAGTAGGCATCGAAATCAGCACACCATAAGTCAATCATATAATAAATCATCATAAAAAGTTTTAAGGATAGAAACGTTTTAGATCATCTCCGCTCGGAGCTCGGCCGAGGGGTGCCCCCTCTACATCCTAGAGGTGGTACCCTCCCGACTTGAGCACTTCATCTACAATATAAGGCCCTTCCTAGTTGGGGTTGAGCTTTCCCACCGTGGCCCCTCTCACATCCGCATCTACCTTTTTCAAGACTAGATCCCCTTTCTCGAACTGTTTTACTCGGATGTGTTTGTCGCAATATCGAGCCATCCGCCGCTTGACCTCCTCCTGCCGGATGGTGACAAGGTCCCGGAGCTCTTCTACTAAGTCCAAGGATACCTTTTGCTCTCCTTCATTCTCCATTAACCATTCTTCATTTCCTTCCTCCGTGGCCACCAGCCGGGGTGACTTTACCTCAAATTCTATAGGAAGAATAGGCTCGGATCCATGAGAGAGCTTGAACGGAGTCTCCCCTGTGGCTGTGTTGGGGGTGGTTCTCAAGGCCCAGAGGACCGATGGCAGCTGCTCTACCCAGTTGCCCCTTAGATTCTCGACATCCTTTTTTAGTAAATTCACAATGATTTTGTTTACCACCTCCACTTGCCCATTGCTCTTCGGGTTGTGGACCGATTCAAACTGAAGATCTATGCCGAGCTGGGTGCAAAAGCTGACGAACTCGTCACTGGCAAACTGTGTCCTGTTATCCGTGACTATGACTAGCGGAAGCCCATGCCTGCAAATTATCTCCCCCCTATATGAAATTTCTTACCACCTGAGATGTTACCTTAGCCAGCGCTTTTAACTCCAGCCACTTGGAGAAGTAATCGATCATTACTAGCAGGAACTTTCTTTGGCCACTCGCCTGGGGGAAGGGACCCACCAGGTCTAATCCCCATATCGCGAAGGGCCATGGATCCGTGATGGTCCGGAGCCTCTGAGCTGCTAGGAGCTGGAGGGGTGCGTACAACTAGCACTTGGAGCATTTCTTGGCAAATTCCGCCGCATCCTTGCTGAGGGTAAGCCAGAAGTAGCCTAGCCTCAACACTCTTCCTTCCAAGGTTCTACTCCCCGAGTGGCTACCGCACTCTCTCGAGTGAATTTCCTCCAGGACCCTTGGGACCGCCTCCTCCGAGACGCAGCGAGCTAGGAGTCCCAAGAGGGTCTTTCGGTATAGCTCACCTGCATGCATGGAATACTATGCCACTTTTTACCTGAGCCGTCACTTATCCACATCCCCTTCTGGGAATTTCCCCAATGTTAAGAAAATGATGATAGGATCCATCCACGATGCCCGCCGATCTACCTCCATTAACTCCCCTTCCTTGATGGAGGGCCGGAAGAGTTCCGACTTTCGACACCGTCCCCCCCCCCCCCCCCCCCCATCCCCGTTAGGGGACCGAAAACTTCTCTAGATATCGCTGGAGGGTGGGCTCCTTTGCCTCAAACTCCCCCTTTACCTGACATGCCACTACCACGGAGTCCGTTGAGGCCTCCACGTCTTGCACTCCCAACTCCCAGCCCAGCCGCATGCCTGCTATTACCGCCTCATACTCGACCTGGTGTTTGGTGATAGGGAAGCAGATGTTGATGGCTTGCGCCATCCTAGTTCCCTGGGGGCTTACTAAGATTACTCCTCCCCAGAAGAATGCCTCCTCGATGCTCCATCGACCAACATCTTCCAAGCTGCCAGGTGGGGTGGCTCGGACACTTCCACCTCGGTCACATAATCGGCCAAGAAGTCCGTGACTGCTTGTGCCTTTATCGAGAGTTTGGGCACGAAAGAGATATCAAATTCGCTTAGCTCCACCGACCACTTAGCCAACCTTCCCGTGTGTTCCACTCATTCCATGATGCTGCGAAGGGGGTGGTCGGTTACCACCTTGATGGAGTGAGCCTGAAAGTAGGGTCGGAGCTGACACCACAAGATCGAAGACCAACTTTTCCAAAATGGGATACATAAGCTCGGCCTTTCTCAAGACTCGGCTGACGTAGTAGATCAAGAGTTGCTTCTTCCCTTCTTCCTGCACCAACACGGAGCTCACCGCTTCGGACCCTACCCCTAAGTAAAGGGATAGGTCCTCTTCCTGCCTTGGTCCCTGGAGTAAAGGGGCTTGGGTCAGCTGCCTCTTTAATGCTTGAAAGGCCTCCTCACATTCCAGGGTCCACTCGAAATTCTGGTTCCCCCTTAGCACTTTGAAGAACGAAGCACACTTCTCTCCTGCCCTAGAGAGGAATCTACTTAGCCCAGCTAGCTTCCCGGTGAGGCGCTGGACCTCCTTCGCATTCCTCGGCGATCCCAGCTATAGGATTGCTTTCACTTTGTCAGGGTTCGGCTCCACCCAGGCCGGGGTGAGCAATTGGCCCAGGAACTTCCCTCGGCTAGCCCCAAAGACACACTTCTGGGGGTTGAGTTTCATCTTGAACTTGCGCAAGGTCCCGAAAGTCTCTTTGAGGTCCCGGAGGTGGGACTCGAGGTTCCGACTCTTAATCAAGAGATCGTCCACGTCCTTTCTATTCCCGAAAGACCCTGTCCATCATCCGCTGATATGTTGCACCTGCATTTTTTAGCCCAAAGGGCATCATCTTGTAAAAGAAGCACCCATCCCCCGTGATGAAAGAGACATCCTTGACTTCGGGAGGGTGCATGCGGATCTGATGGTAACCTGAGAAAGCATCTAGAAAACTCATTAGGGAAAAACCAACGGCTGAGTCAAACAGCGCGTCGATCCGAGGCAAGGGGTAACAATCCTTGGGGCACAATTTATTTAATAAATAAAAGTCCACACACATCCTCCACTTATCGTCCCCCTTTTTTACCATTATTACATTGGAGACCCAGCCTGGATACTAGATCTCCGATACAAATCATGCCTTGAGGAGCATGCTCACTTCCTCCAGGGGACGCCTCCAGCTTGTCCGCGATGGACCTCTTCTTCTGGCGGATGGGACGAGTACCAGGGTCGAGATTGAGGTGATGGCATGCCACATCCGCATTGATCCCAGGCATCTCTGTGACATTTCAGGCGAAGACGTCCATGTTCTCTTGGACACAAGCCAAGATCTTCTTCCGGTCCTCGGGGCTGATCTCCCTGCTGATCTTTACCTTTTCAATCGTCCCTGCCCTGGTGATGACCTCCAGCTCTACCACCTCCTCCACGGCCTCCAGGCTTGACTGCTCCGCCCAGTCTCTCTCCTTCCCCTCGCCGTAAGCAAGCGCTTTGGCTCCTCCTTCTTCTATCTCCTCCCCCCCCCCCCCCCCCAATCACCATCAGCTCCTCTACCGCTTCCTCTTGGGCTTCGCCCTCTTCTCCTCCTCCCTCTTTCCTTCCTTCTTCTCCTACCTCTACTGGCATCGCCGGCTCACCCATCTCCCTATCCCATTACTCCGCTTCCTCCATCCAGGAGATGGTGTTCACGGCGATCACATAGCACTGCCTTGCCACCTTCAGGTCACCCCTCACCCAGACCTGGACTCCACCTGCGTTGAACTTGAGTCATTGGTGAAAAGTTGAGGGGACGCATCTGAACGCGCTGATGAGGGGACATCTGAAGATGGCACTGTAACTGCTGGGGGAATCCACTATAATAAAGCGGCAGTTCTGGGACTACCCCCAAGACCACATGGAGCCCCACTCCCCCTTCCACCTCCTTTCTCTCCCCCGAGAAGCCAAACAATGGGCCATCTGAGGACAACACCCTCTTGGCCTCCACCTTCATCTCGTAGAACGCCATCTTGAAGATGACGTTGACTGAGCTCCTGTTATCAACGAGGATCCGGGAGACAGTGAAGTTCTCGATGGCTGTCAGGATGACCAGCGCATCGCAGAACGGGTCCTCATGGCCCGGCATATCCTTCTGAGTAAACGTGATCTTTTCTGCTGTGGGTGGGGCTTGGGATGTCGAAGCTAAGCTCCGACGATAAATGGTATGGAGGCTCGCCTTCTGGGTTGCCTCGATCCCCACTCCCCCATGGATCACTCAGATCCCTCCTCGAGTCCTTACGTCAACCTTGTCCTCGCACCTCTCTTCCTCCTCCTCCTGAGGCAGGACCTCATCAATCCTCACCAGTCGCTGCTCCCGTTGCGCCGGCACTCTGGCCCCCCTCATCTCCAAGAACTCTAGGCAGGTGGCCGTCGCGTGACCTTCCTCCTAGTGGAATTCACAATAGGGCAACGCCACCCCCCTCCCCCCGGCCTCCGCCCCTTTGTTCCTCCTCCTGAGCCCGTCTTCTCCGGCTCTCGCTCCTCTTCCTCTTCTTGCTCTTCCTCTCCCGTCCGCCATTGCCTGCTGAGGCGGGGGAAGAGGTGGCCTCGGGCCCTGCCTCCACCCTAGCTGATGGGGTCTTCCCTGCCCTCCTTGGAATTTACCTCCTCCCTGATGGAAACCCCTTCCTGGGCCCTGCACCCCTCTTCCTTGCTACCTCCACCCCATATCCGGGACCCTTGCCTCTTCTCTTCTCCTCGCCTCTGGTTGCCTAACCTCCGGCTCGCTCAGTCATGCCAGCCTCTTCGAGAACTAGGGGTTGGCGGCCTCCCCCTCTATCTCCTCCGCCGCTCTCTCCATTAACTCCTCGAAAGACAAGGGAGCCATCCTCTTGAGGTCCATCTTAAAAAACCCCTCCCGCAGCCCTACTATGAAGGCAAGCTGAAGGGTGAACCCCGGTACCTCCTTGATGAGGAGGACCACCTCCTGGAAACGATCCACATAGTGGGACAGCGACTCCCCCAACCTCTACTGATGTTGAAGAGTGCCTCGGGGCCTTCTTCCTCTTCTTCGAGGTTGAGAAGCGCAGCAGGAAGCCGCGACGCAGATCCTCGAAAGCGAAGATTGACCCCAAGGGTAACTGGTGGAGCCAGTCCCTTGCCTTTTCCTTCAGGGTTGTGGCGAATAGTCAGCACTTGAAGGCGTCCGACATTGGTCTGATAGAGACCATGTCTTCGAACCACTGCAGGTGTTGAATGGGGTCAGCCTTGCCGGTATACAACATCATGGCCGGCTCCCTGAACCCCTCGGGGAGTGGTGCCGAGAGCACCAACTCACAGAATGGGCATCCCTGAAAGTATCTAATCGCAACCTAAATCACCTAGAGGGGGGTGAATAGGTGGATTCTATGGCTTTAAGCGGAATTAAAAAATTAAACAACAATCACGCAGAAAAATGAGCACATCACAACACAAGGATTTATAGTGGTTCCCCGATGTGGGTAGTCCACTTTCCCGCCTCGCCTATCTAGCACTCTAAGGCTAGATTCGGCTACTTCACTAATCTTAGATTTTTCCAAATCTTACAACTCGGAGTCACAACTCCTACAACTCGGAGCAAACTACTCCTACACAAACTTGGAGAACAAATCTCTCCTACAACTTGATCCCTAAACAAGGATATACAAAATATCTTGGAAGCAAGCTTCCTACAAAAGTATGTAAAAAGGGGGTTTTACAATACAAATGAGATTGACAAGCAATCTAACTAGAAACTCTAGGAAGAGTTCTTTTCTTCAGATCTGAGAGAGAGATATCCTCTTCCTTGAAAAATGTTCTTCAGTCGATTGAGAATAGAGGAAGAAGAGATCTGTAAATTTGAGAAATAGATGTGATCCTTGAGAGTTGAAAGATTCAAGATGTTGATTGAAAGAATCTGATTCAGTTGATCTTGTCGACTCTAACTTCAGAAGAAGAATCGCAAAGTATTTCTGATCGGCAGGAAGAAAGTCGTGCGAGAACGAGAGAGACGGCCGACAGAAATTGCGAGAGATTGAAGTTCTGATTCCTGATTAGCGATTAGGGTTTTTCGAAATAACCCTTAGGTACTTATAGAAATCTACTCCAACGGCTATAAACAAAAAATAGGGAAAACATTCCACGTGTATTGTATATGGCAGAAGCCTAAAGGAAAGCCATCTGCGATTTGAAATAGAAACCGTGCAGAACCAATTCGTCGGATAAAGGAAATTACGCGACGAATTTGTCTTCGATGAATTCTTCTTCGACGAAAAGTTCTTCGACGAAAACTCCTTCGACGAAAACTTCTTCGACGAAAATACTTAGAGACTTAAGATTAGACGGCAAGAAAAACAAATAAGATTTCTCGAGTAGGAAAACATTACTCGACGACAGATATTTATCATTCGACGAAAATGTTTGTTACTCGACGAAAACACTTAGGATAAAATTTTCTTCCAAAACTTAAGAACAGCAGCATCTTCCTCTTAGCTTCTCCTTTGTGTTTGAATAAGAAGTACACCCCAATAGAGAGATTTCACATGAGTCAACACCTTGGTCTATACAATGAGAAATTACATTGCACTGGCCTGTGTTTAATGACTCAATGAAACCTGACATTGGTTTGTACTTAGCCATTTAGAATTTTCAACACATGATTAAAAAGGTATATCAAATACAATACCAATTCTCCTTAGTTTAAGGGATACTTCTTCAAAACAAGGTTATTGTGGCTACAATACCCAACAATCCCCCCATCACCCCCTGACCTGCTCCACTCGCCCCGCGAGCTCCCCGGGCCACCCGCCTCCTTCCAATCTCGCACTCGCCGAGGGGCCTCTCGTCGGGACCCCACTGGCCAGGATCCCGCCTGCCGGGACGGTACTCGACAGGACCCCACTCGCACTCACTGGTCTGGGGAAAAGCTCTCGCCCTGCGAGATCTCGCTCTAGCACTTGGGACGTTGCCTTCTTTTCTTCCCTCTGCCCTGGGCATTCTCGCCAACTTCAGCTGGAGGGGCCACCTGGGGCGCAGGGGTTGCGAGACCCCCAAGTGTCGTGGCGAGAGCGCACTGAAAAGCCCCGAGCAGGTCCCTCCCGAGGTCTGTCAGCATCTCTACCATCGCTGATGCGCTGGGTGGTGGCGAATCGCCAAAGACTGCTTCTTGCTCGTCCTCTCCCGCCATGTCTCTTCCTTGGAACTTTCTTGTACTATCTGCTCTCCACGATCACAGCACCAAAAATGTTGGAACCAAGACTTGGCCCGAACGAGTAGATCGGACCCCTTAGAGGGAGCAGGTAGCACCTACTGATCCCCCGAAAGAAATAGACTGGAGACTAAGAGCTTAACACAGACTCTTGGCTACAATACGGAGGTCCCACCACGCACCCAGAAGATCTTAGAGCGCTTCCCCTCCCAAGCCAAAGCTGAAGCTGGGCAGCTTAGAGAGCTGGAGGAGCTAACCAAAGGACTCATGAGGAGAAGCAAAGATCTATAATGCCTTCTCAAGGTGCCCCGAAGTGTCTACTTATAGCTTTTTATTTTGTCTGGTCTGTCAATAGCGGGATTTCGCCTTTTGGTTTTACTACACGCACCCCAAACTGGTCTGCCAACAGCCAAACTCCACTGTTCTGGAGGGTTATTGGCAGCCCACCATGGGTACCAGGGTAAATTCACCTGCACCCCTGGTGGGCGAGTGGCCCATGAAGGCGCCACTCGCCAATCACTCTGTGAGCTCGTCTCGCGAGATCTCCTCCTGCGAGTGGAGGGGAGCCCCCTTTGACCTCGCCAGCCTACCGCTGCGAGACCTTATCCGACTCGCCCTGGCTAAAGGCACCCCCAGAGCGGTCTTCAAAACACTCATGTTATCGCCTCTCACTACTCGCGAGCGAGATCCCTGGCTCGCTTCTCTGGCTCACCTCGCCCTGCCCTAGCAAGGTACTCGCCGCGAGTCTGCGAGCACTCCCTGAATTACCTATGGTTGATTCCTCCGCGAGGCGGTGAACACTGGGTTGTACAGATCTAGTGGGCGATAAACTCGAATCCTTAACCCTCTCCAAGTTATAATCCCACCACGCCAGACTAGTCAAGCTACGTGACGGTAAACAATGCGCTCGTGGGAGACACCTCATATCTATCTAATATTTTATTATGCTTTGTTATTTTTATGTGTTTTTGCAGGGTTTCTTCAGGCCCCGTCAGCTTTAATTCAGGGATTCATTTTTGCTCCTTCTTTCTTTTTGTACATACTGCACTTTCATTTTCCCTTCTTCATACTTAAATTACAACATTGAGGACAATGTTGAGTGTTTAGTGTAGGGGTGTTTTACCGTTTTCATTCAAAAAAAATTCATAGTTTCCATAATACCCAACCCCAAAATTAGTTTAGTTTGTAAATATAAATTTGAAAAACCTCCACAATAAAAACAAAAATTTATTTCGTAGTTTCCAGAATACCCAACCCCAAAATTAGTTTAGTTTGTAAATATAAACATGAAAAACCTCCACACAAAAAATATATTTCAAAAACAAATATATATATTTTGTAATTATTTCTACATTTTATTTCTTATTTCATGACTTTTTTTGTAAATTAGAACAATAAGAAAACCAAAAGCGTACATATAACTTGGAAAAATTCAAACAAAAACAAATTTAACAAAACCAAAAATTTTCAAAAAACAAAAACAAAAAAATATATATATAGTTTATTTCATAGTACCAAACTTAGAAAAATCCAAAAATATAATAAACCCCTACTTTACTTTTATTCTTAAAGCATTTAGTTTCGAGAATATTTAGTTGTGGCTTTTCTTAATCGCTAGTTTTGTTATTCGTTCGTTTATCTAAGATTGATAAATTTAAACGTTTGAGGTTAAGTTTTAAAAAATATCTTGTGTTTCTAATTTAAATAGAGGCTTTGTTTTCAAGCACTATTTCTAATTCATCTAAAATAGAGGCATGTGTATTATGTTAGCAAAACAACCTTAGACCTCAATTATCTCTACTTTATGTCTTTAGGAATCTAGGAATAATCAAATTACTAAGGTTGCTCTCAAACCTTTTTATTATTATTCTAAAATTTCTCTTGAAAACCCCTTGTATACACCCATTTAGCATGACATAAAAAATAGAAGAAGAAAAAGATCTTATGTTAATGAGAATAAGATTTCATTCCGTAAACATATGCACCCAATAAAAATTTATAAGATTTTATGTCAATGAGAATAAGGTTTCATTCCATAAACATAAGCATTGAGTTAATAAAAACAAAAGAAAATAAAATTTCTCACGTAAACCACTGTGGGCGCCAAAGAAAACTAAAAGGGAGGGGGGTGGAAGGATAAAATCCATCACACCTAATTCAAATACTCTTCTTTTTGCCAAAGCTTTTTATTCCCTTTTCCCTTAACCAATTTATTGTATCTAATTTTAATTCAAAAAATCATTTAAGAGCATAATTAGTAACTTGTACTTAAATCATTTGCATAATTTAGGACCTAACTCCTTATACTCTGAATTTTTATTTTCCAGTCTCTTATGATTAAATAAAATGATAGCTAAAAAATTAGAACTTATGTTAATCACATATGGATCTCTCTTACTTTTGCCTTGAAATTGCAAAAACTTAAGTATGAGGGTATTTGATAAGTAGTAAAATATACGTATTTTTAGTATAGTTTCTAGTATAATTCTAAGTAATATTGTAAATATTTTATGTAAATTAATGAATAATTTGCTTGTTTTATTATTTTCCATCTTAACTTAGCTTTGTTTTTTTGTTTTTCAGCACTTTGACATTTTTTGTTATGTCACGCCCCTAGACACGCCCGTGACCTTGGGTCATGCCCGTGACTAAGGGCGTGTAATCTTAAAATGCCAATTTCCAGCTCGATCGACCTCCCGTCCCGTCGATCGACATCCCGTCCCATCGATTTTACATGGTCACTCGATCGACAATCATTCCCGGCGATCGACATCCCGACCCATCGATTTTGCAAAGTCACGCCCATGATAGAGGTCGTGACCCAAAGTCACGCCAGCGTACATGCCAGTCGTCACGCCCTAGTTGAACCTGACGTCTGCCGCCCAAAGTCACGCCCGTGGCACCTCAAGTCACGCCCGCGTGCAGCCATTTTCCCAGTCAAATGCTTCTAGAAGGTGGCTGAGTCTATCTTCCCAGCACATGCAGAAGTCACGCCCTCGGTCACGGGCGTGACCGAGGGCGTGTAATCTTAAAATTTTCCCTATAAATAGAGGGGCTCGGCCGAAGCATTTTCATCCAGATTTTGAGAGTGTTTTAGTGTTCTTAAATTATTTTAAGTGTAAGTTATTTCTTTTATGCATTTAAGTTTTATTTCTTTTGTAATTTTCACTTTCCTAGTCTAGTTGTAATGTTTATTTTGAAAATAAAATAGTTTTTTTTCTCATTTGGATCTTCTTTTCCTTATGTCAAGAGTGTGTGAGTGTATGAGATTAATTTTTACGTTTTCTTTCATTTTATTGTATAGTGTGTGAGTGTATGAGATTAATTTTTACGCTTTCTTTCATTTTAAGAAGAGTGCGTGCGTGTATGAGATAGTATTTTCTTTTTTGTAACTTAGTTTTATTTCAAGTCTTATTACCACCCTCATCCCGGATGAGAGACTTTTTAGCGCTTGATTAATATGGTTGAGACGGATACTATTTCTGCATTTTATAAGTCTTTTAATTTTCTTTGTTAAATACTTTTATATCCCCTTAAAATATTAACATGTATTGTCTTATTATTAATGTCACCCCCATTTCCGATGAGTAACTAATTTCCTTTAGTGCACGATGTCGAAGAGCATTGGTCAAATAAAAAGTTTTCTAAGAATAAAATATCTCTTTCTAAAATCAATTAACGAGCTTAAGGTTTACCCGAGAAAAATGTTGAGTGAGACCATATAATCGATGTATGATTCTCATTTTCGTTTTTATACACTAGTTAGCCGAGAGGCTCGTGCGTATGGATTGATCGCTCACGGGTAAAGAGAAGGGCGCTCTACCCTCGAGAGAAGATAAGGTAAGTATCCTGAATTGGAATAAAAACCAAATAGAGGGGTTCACAACATAAAGCGAGTATTAAGGAGATTCGATTAAAGAACGAGAGTTCGGTCTAATATTCTTAATCTCAGGTGGGCGTACCCTCGAGAGGGGTGCGTTCATACTTATGGAACCTCCACAGACAAGTCGTTCTAATGTTTTGAAAAATCAGATCTTTTACTTCTAAAAAAGCTATTTCCCTCCCAAGGTAATTCGACATCGGGCGCTATCTTCGTCGTCGTTTAAAACCCTAGTTATACGTTTATTATCGCTCTCTAAATATTATAAATCAAAACAAAAAATTATTCTGATAAAATAATAGTTCATTCCTTATAAGTAAGAATAATTAACAGGATCCGCGGAAATATACGACCCTGATATTTTCTAAACCAAAATATTTGTCGGATTACGCGATAAGGTATACTTGCCTTTCTCGAATGATTAGTTTGGATATAAATTAAACAAAAGCTTTTCAATCCACACAACTCCAACTTAAATCATCACTCTTGTCCAACAAGATCTGGATGGAGAAAGAATGCCCTATACGTCTTTCACAGACTGCTAGATCCGACGATCTCGCGGAATGCGGACGGAACTGTCGAAACCTACGCAGAACCCTTCCGTTTTTGGTTCTCTCAGTTTCATAAAAGGAAGAAGTCATACTGCTGGAAACCTAATCGCTTCCTTTTATACCCAAGGCATAAAACACGTTATCCGCAGACCCGAGACTTTATTGGAGTTAACACAGAATTTCGTCGAGTAGACAAAATTCGTCGAGATAATTCTACGAATTCGTCGAGTGGAGTATAGTCCGTCGATACAATTCGATAATTCGACGTGACAAATTAATACGTGTTCCGTCGAGACAATCTCGACGATTCGTCGAGTATATCTAATTCGTCGAGACATTTCGACGAATTTTGACGAGACAAATTAACACGTATTTCGTCGAGACAATTTGACGATTCGTCGAGTCTAACTCAATTCGTCGAGACACTCTCGACGATTCGTCGAGACACTTTCGACGATTCGTCGTGTACTTCCCTTCCCATCGAGACGTTCTCGATACAACTCCAATCAGTCATAGGATTAGTCCTCCACTCATATCCAATATGAGTAAAGCCAACACAATCCTTCATCCAATTTCTCCAACATTGTTATGTGCGACCATATAGGCTCAAATTGCGTTGGCAGTAAGACTAAATATTTGATTGCTTTTAGATCACCATGGAAACACCAACACGACACTGGTCCAAGACATCACAAGGATATCGATGACCAGAACTACCGCAGATAAATCAAAACCTTCGCACTCCTCCACACAGTGATCCGGACTCCGAAGGTTTGGGGGCTTATGATGTGCACCTGTAGATTTGTGAGACCTACTGTGGCTCCACTAAGGAGAGGTGAAATAGTGGGGTCAAAAAACAACCCATGATCGTGAGAGCGGAAAAACACGCCGCGCACAAATCGCGCTCCGTCAGCGCCCTAAGCGCCATCAAGACCGCACCTCACCTTGGTGCGGCCAAGCCGCACCCCAAGGGGGCGCAACAAAAGCCGCACCCTCACGGGGGTGCGGCCATATCCGCACATCCAAGGGGTACGGCCAAGCCGCACCCTCAAGGGGGTGCCGACATGCCCCCCAGCCTTGTGGAGGAGGCAGCCAAAACTACACCCCCTCATCGGGTGCGGCCGGAGCCCAATTGCGTGATTTCCTATTCCACAAGTGCACGCCGCGCGTCGAACATCTCCGTGTTTGTTGCGCGCTCAGAATGCTCCCGTATTCATTGCGCGCTCAGAACACTCACATATTCATTGCACGCTCAGAACGCTTCCTCGCGCGCTCAGAACATTTCCGCGTTCCTGACACGCGCGCAGTTAACATTTCCTAATTTCTCATATTACAGCTCTCGTTCATTGTTTTCATCACCTTCAACGAAGCTGCCTAAACTGCCCAACCTGCCCAAACTGCATGAAGGGTGAGACTGTCATTTACGAAAAATGGTGATCCGTGTGCTCTAAAATGGCGAACGTGATTCGCCCGTCGGGTGGTTACGGTGGTTACAACGGCAAAATTACCGGGCTACCCTCGACCAAATCTATAAAAGGAGCACAGGGCCTTCATTCCAAGATACCTTGCTTTCTGCACCCGAGAGAGCTCCGTTGAAGATTTCCTCTGAGTCCTTCGGCGCTCGAAGATCTCCTTCGGGCTTCGAAGATCTCCTTCTTGGACTTGGAGATTTCCTTCACTCCGGAAGACTATCTTCCTAAGTGATTCTGGAATCTTTCGAATCCCGAAAGACGACTTAGTGTTCTCACTACCGTTCTCAGAAGAAAAAGTACTTAGTTTTCCGAGAGGTGGTTTGTCACCCTCGGGGTTCTCTCTACCTCTCTCTATCATTATAACGAGCAGCGGCCTGTCGCACTTGAGTTCTTAATTTCTAATTGTAACCCCCCGACGGATAGTGGAATTTGGCCGGCACAGCTTCGGCCGCGTGGTTTTCACCCTTTCCGGGTTTTCCACGTTAAAAGTCTTCGTGTCACTTACTAATTCACTCATAGTCTGTTTGCGCGCTCGGTTCGCTTCCATGCTAAGGTGGTTCAATTCGACCGGTCTACCAGAGCACCTGAGCAACCCACAACATGTCTCTTAATTGTACAAATATTAAACTCATTTTAATATATCCATATTATCTATTTTGGAACTTAATTGATATGTAAATTATAATATGAGTAATAATATATTAAACATTCTTTAAGATATCCACTTACAAAGTCACTCTAACTTTAATATTATTATCTATTGGCGGGATCATGTTGTAACCGTCAGCTTCTTGTAGATGATTTTCTTCTCTCCTCATCATTGTGTGTACTGATAAATCATGTCTCGCAATCTATGTCTCGAAATATACAAAAGATAGTTGATTCAAGACTTCTCTTGTTCATTCATTGTTTCTGGTTTCTGGTGCTTGGCTATGGTTGGAGTGCTCCTGCGACCTGGTTCCCATTTTTCGCTTATTAAAAATTTTAACAGCAAGGATAGCGATGACCTGAATTGTCGCAGAGAAATCAAAACCTCCGCACTCCTCCACACAGTGATCCGGACTCCGAAGGTTTGGGGGGCTTATGATGTGCACCTGTAGATTTGTGAGACCTACTGGGGTGCGTTTAGAGGAGGCTCCACTAAGGAGAGGTGGAATTAGTGGGGTCAAAATACAACACATGATCATGAGAGCGGAAAACCCGCCGCGCACAACTCGCGCCCCGTTAGTGCCCTAAGCGCCATCTAGATCGCACCCCACCTTGGCGAGGTGCGGACAAACCGCATCCCACAAAAGTGGGGTTAACCGCACCCAAGATGGTGCGGCCAAGCCGGGCCCAAGGGGGTGCGGCCAAGCCGCTGTAAGACCCTCTTTTTTTTGCTTTAAAAACCGGGTCTTACCGCCCAGAACCGCCGTCTTACAGTGATACCATTTAACTACATGGTCGCCACCACAACACGCCGATCCTGCCGGCTATTCAACATTATCCAGGCCAACCAAAATTATTAAGAAAGGAACAAACCAGACGTACGAGTCCACAACAATCACATAATAGAAAGAGAACATGTCCAAAATGAGAAAGTTATACATAAATGGATAGATACTAATCAGAGCGCGAAATTTTAACATAAAAATGCAACTAAGGCCTAAGCCAGATCAAACAACGATTTCTTCGCCTCTCGCCTGGCAAAGATGTAGCAGTCCAAACATCCACAAGACTCGACACCCTCAATGGCGTATAGCTCTGCCCTCTGTCCTGGGTAGATGTGTAAAGTAGGTAGATGAGGGGTCTTGCTTACCGGAGCTCTCCCGACAGTAGCGGAGAGTCCGACTCCCGGTCTGGCCACCATCTCATGTACCTCCCTCTGGGGGATGTCCTGCACGTTCGGGTTCTCCTGTAATAATGAGGTCCACCGACCGTCAGTCTATAAGACTCAGCACATTCCTCACCGCCTCCACCCGCGACTCCTAGGCACCGAGCAGGAGGAGGAAGTGGAGGACATCAAGGGGTAAAGAAACAAGCAGATGACAGGTGGCAAAGAAAACTAGCAAGGATATATAATTAAGATATTCTAGAAGTTCTACTATCAGTCTCAAAGTAAAGCAACAATATAAGGAAAGTTATACTAGCAATAACGAGAGCAAGTAAAGTAATATGTAAAGCAGCTAAGAAAACTAACCTTAACTTATATGCGTACACACAAGGCACATAAGTCAAGGGATCTGGCAAGAAGTAAACTCATCGTATAAAGGGCCTATACAAATTTATACAATGAGGTCTCTGTTTGTGCTGAAATGTCATGTTATGTTATGCAATGCTATGATGAGATGTTTGTATTACTAATTCATGCACATGCAACTCACTCACACGACTCTGTACGTACAGACCTTTAGTTCCCGCTTTTCGGAGGTAGCTAACCTCTCGGGCACCTCCCGTCGTGGTCAAACGGTGGCAGAGGAGCAGGCGTCTCCTCACCTAGGTGGGTAAGTCGCACTACCAGACCTAGTCCCTAACGTACGTTGTGATACTTGTACCCGGTACTCACGAGCTCGTGCGTACTCTTGCTGGATCCAAAGAAACCAGACCTTTAGTTGGCCAGGCAGGGTTTAGGGATTTCGTCCTGTCGGACGCACAGTAAGACAACCGGGTCCCCTTTAAAACCACTAGCACTGCCGAGTCCACGAACTGCTGTCGGTGTGACGACCAAGCCAGAACCGAAGACCCACCACATCTTATGCACAAGTTAACATGTATTAACTCTTACAACCGAGCCTCCAGCTCGCAAACCTAAATCAACATTTTTAAAGTAGAGCCAACCACTCGCTATACTACAACAGTTTTATATTTAAGCTACGAGCCTACCGCTCGCTAGACTACACAAGTCTTATATTAAGCTACGAGCCTACCGCTCGCTAGACTACTCCAGTTTTATTTAAACTACGAGCCTACCGCTCGCTAGACTATACCAGTTTTATATTTAAGCTACGAGCATACCGCTTGCTAGACTACTCCAGTCTTATTTAAACTACGAGCCTACCGCTCGCTAGACTATACCAGTCTTATTTAAACTACGAGCCTACCGTTCGCTAGACTATACTAGTCTTATATTTAAGTTACGAGCATACCGCTCGCTAGACTACTCTAGTCTTATTTAAACTACGAGCCTACCGCTCGCTAGACTATACCGGTCTTATATTTAAGCTACGAGCCTACCGCTCGCTAGACTACTCCAGTCTTATTTAAACTACGAGTCTATCGCTCGCTAGACTATACCAGTCTTATTTAAACTACGAGTCTACCGCTCGCTAGACTATACCAGTCTTATATTTAAGTTACGAGCCTACCGCTCGCTAGACTACTCCAGTCTTATTTAAACTTCGAGCCTACCGCTCGCTAGACTATACCGGTCTTATATTTAAGCTACGAGCCTACCGCTCGCTAGACTACTCCAGTCTTATATTAAGACCATGAGCCTACTGCTCATTAGACTATACTAGTCTTATATTTCACTCCTTCCTAAATCTTCGGGGGGGGGGGGGGGGGGGGGGGGGGGGGAGATTAGGTTCTGATTTCTCCTACTTACTACTCTTGTCTACTGATAGTTGATCTTAGGAGCTTGGGGGTGAATCATGGACTTCCCGTGGGTTACCTGGTGAATGGCTCGCAACGGTACTAGGGGATGTGATGGTGACTGAAGCCCAAATCACCCTTTCCAGGATATTTATTTATTGAGTTGCTACCCATTCTAGTACACCCATTTACTCTCTCTTATTACTCAAAAATCCTAGGGTGGATTTCCATTTGACTCGAGTAGACATGAGTCGGTGTTCTATTGATCACCGGACCACGTCGTTCCTAATAGCCGACTATTTCCTTGTGTTGTCTTCCTATCACCGTTTTCACCTCTTGCTAAGTCATCCTTTGCCTCCCTTAATAGGACCTTGTCAATTCCCTGAATTACTAGTTTCGCTAAACGCCCCCCGACTTTATTTCCAATAACTACACTTGGTGAGAAAAACCTTAACTCAACTGGGCATCCACAATTTTCCTAGAGTTAGTAACTCTGGGGTGGTAACCATAAGGAAGGGGTCTGAACCTATGTTTTCAGTTTCTACTGTTCGCAGACCAAGGTATATTTATCTTTAATTTACATTTATTACTTTTGGTGTGCCAATAAGGGTTTACACTACAAGTACTATGTTAAAGCTTCAATAAATTCTGGGAAAATTACTGTAGCTCAATATTGGTCTAAAAACACCAGATCCTAAGTCTCATATTGAACTAAAGTATATTTATCTTTATTTATCATTTATTACTTTTGGTGTGCCATTAAGGGTTTACATTACAAGTACTATGTTAAAGCTTCAATAAATTCTGAGAAAATTACTGTAGCTCAATAATGGTCTAAAAACACCAGACCCTAAGTCTCATATTGAACTAAGGTATATTTATCTTTATTTATCATTTATTTCTTTTGGTGTGCCATTAAGGGTTTACACTACAAGTACTATGTTAAAGCTTCAATAAATTCTGGGAAAATTACTGTAGCTCAATATTAGTCTAACAACAGCATACCCTAAGTCTCATATTGAACTAAGGTATATTTATCTTTATTTATCATTTATTACTTTTGGTGTGCCATTAAGGGTTTACACTACAAGTACTATGTTAAAGCTTCAATAAATTCTTGGAAAATTACTGTAGCTCAATATTGGTCTAAAAACACTAGACCCTAAGTCTCATATTGAACTAAGGTATATTTATCTTTATTTATCATTTATTTCTTTTGGTGTGCCAATAAGGGTTTACACTACAAGTACTATTTTAAAGATTCAATAAATTTTGGGAAAATTTATGTAGCTCAATATTGGTCTAAAAACACCAGACCCTAAGTCTCATATTGAACTAAGGTATATTTATCTTTATTTACCACTTATTTCTTTTGGTGTGTCAATAAGGGTTTACACTACAAATACTATGTTAAAGCTTCAATAAATTCTGGGAAAATTACAGTAGGTCAATATTGGTCTAAAAACACCAGACCCTAAATTTTATATTGAACTAAGGTATATTTATCTTTATTTATCATTTTTTTGTGTGTGCCAAAAAGGGTTTACACTACAAGTATTATGTTAAAGCTTCAATAAATTCTGAGAAAATTACTGTAGCTCAATATTGGTCTAAAAACACCAGACCTAAGTCTCATATTGAACTAAGGTATATTTATCTCTATTTATCCATTATTACATTCTTGCTAAATGTACCCCAATTTTCCCTATACCCTTAAGTCCAAAACTTCAACTTGAAGCTCAGTGAAATCCACTCATTCATATGAGTTGATATTATATCTATGGCATGGACAAATTTCCAAAGCATTTGCGTGAGACCATATCACTAAATGCACAAACTACACATTTATACATGTCTCACTAAAAATGGCCTAGAAGGAGCTATACTTAGCCAAATGACATGAAATCAGTGGCATTTTAAAGGCGACCTCCACATCTATATTAGTCATGTTGATCACTACTTCCAGAAATGGGCCTAACCTAGGTGATGTCAACATGTAAGTGCTGTACAAATTGTTTAACTTAACAGAATACAAATATGTACATGTTACACCAGAAATGACATAGAAAGAGATACACTTGTCCAAATGGCATGGAATCAGTGGCATTCTAAAGGTAACGTAAAGGGCTACAATATTCATGTTGATCATTTTCTCCAAAAATGATCCTAACCTAGGTGGAGTCAACATGCAAGTTCTGAACAAATTGTTTAACTAAACAAAATACAAGTATATACATGTTACACCAGAAATGACATAAAAAGAGCTACACTTATCCAAATGGCATGAAATCAGTGGAATTTTAAAGGTAACCTAAAGGGCTACAATATTCATGTTGATCATTTTCTCCAGAAATGATCCTAACCTAGTGGAGTCATCAAGCAAGTTCTGAACAAATTGTTTAACTAAATAAAATACAAGTATATACATGTTACACCAGAAATGACATAGAAAGAGCTAGACTTATCCAAATGGCATGAAATCAGTGGCATTTTAAAGGTAACCTAAAGGGCTACAATATTCATGTTGATCATTTTCTCCAGAAATGATCCTAACCTAGGTGGAGTCAACATGCAAGTTCTGAACAAATTGTTTAACTAAACAAAATACAAGTATATACATGTTACACCAGAAATGACATAGAAAGAGTTACACTTATCCAAATGGCATGAAATCAGTGGCAATTTAAAGGTAACCTAAAGGGCTACAATATTCATGTTGATCATTTTCTCCAGAAATGATCCTAACCTAGGTGGAGTCAACAAACAAGTTCTGAACAAATTGTTTAACTAAACAAAATACAAGTATATACATGTTACACCATAAAGGACATAGAAAGAGCTACACTTATCCAAATGGCATGAAATCAGTGCAATTTTAAAGGTAACCTAAAGGCCTACAATATTCATGTTGATCATTTTCTCTAGAAATGATCCTAACCTAGGTGGAGTCAACATGCAAGTTCTGAACAAATTGTTTAACTAAACAAAATACAAGTATAAACATGTTACACCAGAAATGACATAGAAAGAGCTGCACTTATCCAAATGGCATGAAATTAATGGTATTTTAAAGGAAACCTAAAGGTCTACAATATTCATTTTGATTATTTTCTCCAGAAATGATCCTAACCTAGGTGGAGTCAACATGCAAGTTCTGAACAAATTGTTTAACTAAACAAAATACAAGTATATACATGTTACACCAGAAATGACATAGAAAGAGCTACACTTATCCAAATGGCATGAAATCAGTGGCATTGTAAAGTTAACCTAAAGGGCTACAATATTCATGTTGATCATTTTCTTCAGAAATGATCCTAACCTAGGTGGAGTTAACAAGCAAGTTCTGAACAAATTGTTTAACTAAACAAAATACAAGTATATACATGTTACACCAGAAATGACATAGAAAGAGCTACACTTATCCAAATTGCATGCAATCAGTGGCATTTTAAAGGTAACCTAAAGGGATACAATATTCATGTTGATCATTTTCTCCAGAAATGATCCTAACCTAGGTGGAGTCAACATGCAAGTTCTGAACAAATTGTTTAACTAAACAAAATACAAGTATATACATATTACACCAGAAATGACATAGAAAGAGCTACACTTATCCAAATTGCATGAAATCAGTGGCATTTTAAAGGTAACCTAAAGGGCTACAATATTCATGTTGATTATTTTCTCCAGAAATGATCCTAACCTAGGTGGAGTCAACATGCAAGTTCTGAACAAATTGTTTAACTAAACAAAATACAAGTATATACATGTTACACCAGAAATGACATAGAAAGAGCTACACTTATCCAAATGGCATGAAATTAGTGGCATTTTAAAGGTAACCTAAAGGGCTACAATATTCATGTTGATCATTTTCTCCATAAATGAACCTAACCTAGGTGGATTCAACATGCAAGTCCTGTTAATAATTATTTATCTTAACAAAATTCACCTTTATGTACATGTCACACCATTCACTAATTTTTTTTTAATGAATCTTGCATGTGAGATATGTCCACATGCATTGATCCAACTTGCCCAAAACTTTGGTCAGAGACTTTTATATCTAGGTCTACTATCCACCAAAGTTTTGAGTGGATTTGACTTCATAAAAAACTAGATCTAATATTTTTCAAGGGAAATGAAATGATGATTAAGACCTTAGAAAAATCACCTCCACAAGTTCTCAATTTTTGGTAGGATGTACATTAGGGCATGACTCATGCATGCACAAAATTTCAAGATATTTAGAGTCGATTACCTTTCCAAATTACTTTATAAATGAAAAAGGGGCCCATATGTACATGCTACACTAAAAATGGTCTGCAGGGAGCTACATTGCTCCTTTTGGGGTGATCTAAATTTCTAAAAATTCTTGAGCCCAAGGGCTACAACTTTGATGCTCAAAGTTTTCTCAGAAAATGAGAGGAGGTATTTTTAATAAATTGTTTAAGAGGGCTGCAATATATGTGACATTTAATTAAATGTTATGAAATAATTCATTTATGGGCTGCGATTAAACAAGGCTGCCAGATCTAACGGCCACGGGTTATCGTCCCCGATGAGCCAAAGGCCCTGATTTGTTGCGCCTGGGCCGGTTTTACGGGTGGATTTCTGGCCAAACCCCCAAGCCACCATCTCCACCCGACATAGGGCTTTTGATTGGCGGTGGCCGTTTGGCCGAAGGTGGTCAGAGGTGGCCTGCGCCACCTTTCGTTTTTGAGTCAGAACAAGAAAAATGAAACGGCGAATTACACCGTTTCTTCACAAATTTTGAAAAGGGAAGAGAGGGGGAGACTAGCACAGATGGAGAGGGGAAGGAATGTTGCTTGTGCGCGAGCTTGGTGGTGGGTATTACGGCGGAGGAAGATAGCATTCCTGTTCCCGGCATCCATGTCTCCTGGTGCGGCTGAGGTCGAAAACTCTATCTAGAAGGGGCGGCTCGACTGCTTGGAGTGCTCTGAAGGTGATGGTGAGGAGAATTGAGGGGGAGAGGGGGTATATGGCTATTGGCCATTATGGTGATTTTCGGCCAGCCTTGCCGCCCATGGCAGCCAGTCATGGCTCACCTCCCACTGCCCCAGTTTGAAGGGAATTAACTCCCCTGCTCAGGGCTGAGCTTGGGAAAGGGACATGGTGTAAGACCCCTCTCCCGCACCGGAAGAGTTCCTGGATCTTATGCCCAGAACCGCCGCCTTACGGAGATGCTAGCGCATAAGTTAGCCACCTCCGCAAGATGTCGATCCTGCCGGTAAGAACGATCAACCAGGCCAACCAGAGATAAGAAGAAAAAGAAAACTAGAACCAAGTCCACAATCACACATTTATACAACAAAATATAAAAGTCCATCAATGAGTGCAACAAAAGAAAGAGAAAGAGGGCTTATGCCCGGTACATGTCCGAATGAATAAAAGAAGTACAATTCTCTCTCTCACTATATATATCTATGCGGAAGCTACAACATAAATATCTCTCATCGGACACCTGTCCAGTAACGGTAGTAAAGCACGGCATCTGCTCCACTGGTCCTCTCTCCCCTGCCAGCTGGGCTCCATCTCCTCGGTTACCTACGGTCACCACCGACCGTTAGTCATAAAGACTAAGCCGATTTTGTCCCCGCCTCCCCCCGCGACTCCTAGGCACCGTGCGGGAGGAAGAAGCGGAGGACAACAAAGTGGAGCAATCAAGAAGGTAGCAGGTGACAAACATTCTACGCTAACAAGAGTATATCCTTATAAAATTCTATACTAGTAGTATGAGCAAGTAAACAGTAATAAGTGCAGTAAAGTAATATCGCAGCAGTAAAAGAGGTAAACAAGAGAAGCAGTGCGACGCAAGTAAATTAATTTAAGAGTAACCATTGATTTATAGGAATGCCCATACAAACCTATAGACCAAGGGGTCGTTTAGCAGGGCCTATCGTATAAAAAGTCTCATACAATTTATACGATAGGGGTAGGGGTTGAAATGCAATGTTCATGATATGACATGCAAGGTATGGTGTTATGCTATGTTCATACAAGTGCAACTCACTCACCACGACTCTATGCGCATAGACCTTTAGTTCCCCCTTTTTTGAGCTAGCAAGACTCCCAGGATACTCCCGAAGTGGCAAACGGAAGCGGTGGGTTGGGCCTCGCCCACCTCTAGGTTGGTATTCACACTACCTAACCTAGACCTATCGTACGCCTCAACACAAAACCGCGGAGCGTCTCCGTACTCTTGCTGACTGGACCGCCAAACTTTTTAGGCTAAGTGTATATACCACACTTGCCGAGTCAACGTATTGACGTCGGTGTGAACGTCCGTCCAATACAGAAGATCCACCACCTTCGTGCACATGCAACATGTTCTACAATCTATCTCCGAGCTATAAGCTCCCCGGGCTAACCTGCCTGTCATTAATAACCTTCCGAGCCATATGCTCCCCGGGCTAACCTGTCCGTCATTAATAACCTTTCGAGCCACCGGCTCCCCGGACCAACCCGTCCGTACCAACAAACACTACTGAGTTGCAAGGTCACCTAACTTTCAATCCGCTCTTTCAAACACTGAGCTTACTGCTCGCAGCACCAAACAGACTAGGCTCCCGTAACCACGGGGTGTGGGTGAGTGTGTTATTAAATTATTCTTGTAGCATCTTATCCCTACGGTTTACGTTTAATCTTGGATTCCCGAGGGTTACCCTGTAAAGGGCTCGCTACGGTATTAGGAACTAAATGGGATGACACCCCAAAGTTCCCTTTCCCAAGACACTTAGTATTATTGATATCTACCCATAAGATTACCCTCTTATCATTTCACTTGAATTAACCTCAGCGCTTTGTAACTCTCTAAGGGGAAGGACGATCTTTCGTCAATCCCGAGCACAGCCTTACCCACAGCTCACCAAGCACTCTCATCTTCTAAACTCCTATTTAGACTACTCTTGTTTAGTTATTATTCAACTTGGAAGTTTAGGGTGGATCCTGGACTTCCCGAGGGCTACCCGGTGAAGGGTTCGCAAGGTACTAGGGCATATGATGGGATGATGCCCAACCCCTTTCCAGGACATTTAACATTCTTGGCGGCTACCTTGACCTAACCTTCTTCCCTCTCATTACCCTTTATAACTTACGCCTTATGTTTCACCTCGCTCCTATGCAATCAATCTTTTGGACTCAACTCTAAAAACTTCTAGTCCTCTAAGTGATCTATACTCATCTCTTGTTATAATCAAATTCTCACCGATTTCCTTGTGATTATATTGACCTATTCATCATAATGAGTTTTCACTATCCGCAGACCACGACATATAACTGCTTAGATTCCTATGATGGAACCTTGGTCAAATTACTTCCAAATGACTTCTAATTTATATCATAGGTTCATAGTGGATAAAATAAGGGATGATCAAAATCCAAGCATGTTTCATATAATTTTGCCCTCTATAAAAATTCATCATTTACTAATCTGAATCTAAAATGTGAAGGAGGTATCATGCTAGTGAATTCAAACTTGTTAAATATCCTTCCAGAGATGAAATGTGACATGATAAAAAGATTTCCAAGATTTCATATTTTTTCCAGCAATTAAATAACCCTAATCCCTAATTTTCAATGAATGAATGGAAAAATAATTTTACACATCAAGTACAAGATTTTGACTTCCTGAAATTCAGGAAAAATTACAGTAGCTTCATATGAACATAAAATCACTATTTCCAGAAGATCATATTTTTCCAGCAAATTTATAATCATAATTTATATTTATCATGAAAAAGATGAAGACGTGACTTTACACACCAAGTACTAAAATAAGAATTCCAAAAATTCTGAGAAACTTAACCTAGCATACTAATCATCTAAAAACACCAAATCCAAGGTTTCATAATATTCCAGGTAATATTTAACCACAATATTCATTTAATACAAGTGGTGTGCCAATAAGAGTTTACACTACAACCACCACCTACAGGTCTCAATAAAATCTGAATAAATCACAGAAGTATGTTATTGACCTAAAAACAGCAATGCCTAAGTTTCATATTATTCCAAGGAGTATTTACCCTTAATTATTATTTGTTACATTTGGTGTGCGTATAAGGGTGTACACTACAAGTGCTATGTTAAGACTTCAATAAATTCTGGGAAAATTATCATGGCATAATAATGGTCTAAGAACACCAATTCCTAAGTTTCACATTTTTAACAGGAATTTTTTACCATAATTTCTATTTAACATAAATGGGGTGCAAATAGAGATTTACACTACAACTACCATTAATATGTCTCTATAAATTCTGAGAAAATTATCCTAGTATAAAAATCATCTTAAAACACTAAATCCAGTGATTTAGAATTTTACAAACTATTTTACCCCATTAAATTAATTAATTACAAAAGGGGGTTTTTCCTTAATAAATTGATAATTACCACAAAAATTCATCTAAAAATTATGATAAAATTTACAGAGCTATAGAATCACCAAGGAAACCTACTAGAATAATTTCATAATTCCCCAAATGCATATGAGACCTAAATGTCATATTTGAATAAATTGACCTAACCAAATAAATCAAATTCAGAGAAATAAGTGAGGTTCAAAAATTCCAACAAAATTCCTAAATGTGCATTTCCAGTCAAAGATCCATTTCCCAGAGTTTTGGATTTAACCCTAAGTTTTTTATTCAAATTATTCCATTAATTTAAAAGTGTGACAATTTTCATTTAATTAAAAACTTTAGGAAAATAACTTCCAAAAATCATGAAACTTATGACAATGATGTATATCCTCATAACATACACTAACCCCAAGGTTTCATAGGCATGCAAGGTGATCCCCACCATCAATTCCATCAAAAAGCTCAAAAGCCCAAATTGACTATTAGCACCCCAATTCTTCACTTAAGACCCTAACTTCATTTTGAAATTCAGAGAAAAATACTCATGCACATGTGATGAAATTATAACCAGAGATTTATATATATATAAAGAGCTCACCCTCCAAATTAGGGGGTGTTTGGAGTTATACAACTCCATATATACCAAATATTTCCTTTTACTAATAAATGAAATAACTCAATGGATACACATCCAAAACTTCCCAAATTGAAACCCTAGGTGTGTCATCATACCATGCATGCATGGTAGAAAAATGAAGGGATTTGGTTAAGCCATTTAAAAGGTATTGCACTTTTAATTTCTGCCCTACACGGAGCAATGCTAGGGAAATGAGTGCCCTGGTGTCCACATTACACCAAATCAGTTGATTCCAGTGGCAAATGAAAGCAGACACATAGGGATACAAAAGTTGTCTCTGCCCCTTTTTGCCAAAATGGCATCTAAGGCCTTCAAAAATTGCATGCAAACCACTGAATAATTCTAGGCAGAATTATTGTGGTCTGCTAATAGAGATCAAGGAGACAAAATCAACGGCTGTGATTTCGTCTCCTACCTCTAGCCGACGGCCCAAAGGAAAAGGCCCTTGATACCGGCCAACCACCACCCTCCCAGGCCATCTGCCGCCGCCACCACCTCCGTTGAGGGGTTGGCCGTCGATTGGCGGTGGAATGGTGGCCGGAGGTGGGGTTTTCCGGCGATCCCTGGAGGAAGCCCAAACGGAGAAATGGGAGGGAAAATCCCATGGCTGACGGCTCAATTGAGCTCGACTGCCCTTGCTAAGACCTTAGATAACTAGCACAGAGGGAGAGGGGGAGAAATCGTGTCTGAAATAGGGCCTGGCGGCGAGTATTGTGGTGGTGCGGCATGGCGGTGACGAGCTCCGGCGACCCTGCTCGAAATCCCGTTTCTGCACCGTTCTCCTTGCTCCAATATACTGGCTCGACTGCTATCAACCCTCTGAAGGTGATGGAAGGGTCGAATTGAGCTGAGAGGGGCTGGTTATAGGAGTTTGGAGAGGGGGGCTTCGTTTCTACCTTGGTTGCTCCTCCTAGCCGCCAAGTGGCATTCCCTCTTCTTAATTTCGGCTGGCATTCATGTGGGGGGTTCAGAGGAGGTCTTGGGCAGAGGAGAGGAGGGCCACATGGCCTTCTCTCCCAAAATTCTCTTGTTTCTTAATGGAGGAAGGGGGATTTACCATTTTTGCCCCCATGCATGTGCTTACATGTTGGAAATGGGGGGCAAGGCTGGTCATTGACTCTTGGGCCTCAGAATGGGCTTTGGGTGAGGGCCTTAATCCATTGGAATTTGGATTAATTCCAATTAAGCCCAATTTAGGCAAAGTTGACCCTATGTTGACTTTTGGGTTGACTTAGTCAATTGGGTGTGTTGACTGGTCCAATGTGTTGACATTGAGTTCAGTGACACCACCCAAGGTTGGTTGAGTCATGGTGAAGACCTAAGTGAGCCAATTTGACCCAAAGGTGTGATTTTGACCAAAATTGGGGAAATGTTGACTTTGGTCAAGTTGGTCAAATTGTTGACCCCATGATGGGGCTTTTGGGTCAATTAGGTCCCCCATGATGTTCTAAGACTAGGGGTGAAGTCAATTTCATGCTTTGTGGTTCAATTGAACTTATTGGGGAGGATTTGACCTATGTTGACCCAAGTTTGACTTTGGTCAAATTGGGTCAATTGGTGACCCCATGTGAGTTCACCTAACCCTATGTGTCCTAAGGCTGCAACCTAGCTCAAACTCACCATACTCACCACTTGTCTCACCCTAAATTGGAGTTAGGGGGTCTAGTAGGAAATGGGATGTTACACATGGGATGCCATTTGGCACTCATCCCTTAATTTCCTCCTCTTTCCCTCTCTTGTCTTCTTCCTCCTTTCTCACACTTGCACAAGGCATTTATTCCCCATATTTCGAAATTCAGATGGGCATGGGGCTGATAAACATGTGGGTTGCCATCTTGGGCAATGGAGTTGGGTTAAGCCCACTTAGCTTGGGTTTGGGGCTCACTTGACCCAATTAGGCTAAAATAAGGATTTTGGGTTTGAGGCTTGATCTAATCTCAAACCACCAAATGTGACTGACCCACCTTATTTCTTTAGGAACTATGAACTCTTCCCAAGAGAAATTGAGTCAAGGTGGGGTCAAATGGGGCTTGATTGCACTTGTTTGCCTATAGGGGCAATTTGGGCATTTTGTTGATTTTGCCCTAATTCTCCAAAATTAACTGTGCACCTTGGTTCATTTGGGTCTCATTTACTCCCCTTAGTGTTTAGGGGTGATCAATTTGATCACAATAGGTCATTTTGAGATCAATTTGTGTTTTTAGCACATTTAGGTCAATTTGGGGCTTTTTAGAAATTGGCCCAATTTCCCCAAATTGATGGCCCTATGATGGGGCTTTTGGGTCCATTAGGTCCCCTAGGGGGGTTTCCATATGAGGGTGGGTCCAATTTGATCACTTGGAGTTCAATTGCCCTTATTTATGGAGGTTTGACCTGGGATAACTTCAAAGTTGACTTTTGGTCATTTTGACCAATTTGGTTGACCCCAAGGGTCCCTAGTGGCCTACTTACCTCCTTGGATGGATATAGGGATCATAGTGAGGTTATGTTGTCCCTTTGGAGTCTTTTGGTCACCCCTAGGCTAGGACATCAAAATTGCTAAATGCACACCAATGTATTTTCCTCCTTAACTTAAGAAATTCATGGGGCCTCCTTGGCCCATTTTGTGTACTTGAGTCAACCTAGGTAATATCCATTGATATGTGTGATGTATGAGATGTTTTAGCCTCTTTTTAGTTCACTTTTCATTAGGGTGGTTCATGATGGCTAAGTGCACACCATGTGTTCTTCACTTCTTTCACTATCATACTAGGGCTCTGTGTCACTTATCCTATTTTTGTCATGACTTGTCATGACAAAAATTCTTTAGGGGCCTAGCAGTTTGGGGGATGTTACAAATCTCAATACAAAACAAAACAATTTCGTCCCCGAAATTAAGATCGGGTGTACGGGTTTTCAGATCAAGTCAAAAATAAAATCGAGTACATTCTAGCAATCGAGTGTTACCTGATTCAAATAATTCTGGGTAGCATTGTTGCATTAGGTCCAGTGGTTCCCAAGTGTGCTCTTCCTGTCCGTAGTTGGACCAAAGGACCTTCAATAGCGGTACCTTCTTCCGTCGTAGAATCCGGATGCTAGAGTCATCAATCCGAATAGGCTCCAAACAGACTGACCGATCTGTAGCTACTGGGCCCGTGGTGCGGGTAATCTGTTGTTCTGGCTTAAGCAGGGCTCTCCTGAGCGAAGAGACGTGGAAGACGTCATGCAAGTTCTCTAGTTCTGGTGGAATCTCCAGTCGGTAGGCCAGGGGGCCGATCCGCTCCAGGATCCTATAAGGCCCCATATACCTAGGACTGAGCTTCTTTAACCTCCGTACCCGTATGACGCCGTGCACCAGACGTATATTTAGAAAAACCTTATCTCCCACCTAGAACTCTACTTTACGATGACGCGCATCGTAATATTTGGTCTGTCAATTCTGGGCTTCTAGCTTTCGCTCCCGAATCAGTCACACCAGAGCGTCCGTGTCCTCTTCAAACTTTGATCCCGGCACTTCTGGATATTCATCCTGGACCCATGATAGCGGGGTCCTGCATTTCTGACCATACAATGCTTCGTAGGGGGCCATGCTGATGCTGGACTGATGGCTATTATTGTAAGAAAATTCGGTGAGCTGCAGCAATCTCTCCCAAGGTTCCTTGCGATCCAGGATGCAAAGGAGTAGTAGGTCTTCCATTGTCCGAATAGTATGCTCAGTTTGACCATCTGTCTGAGGGTGGAAGGCGGTGCTGAAGGTCAACTTAGATCCCAGATAGGCTTGGACAGCTTTCCATTCCCGAGACGTGAACCGGCCATCCCGATCAGACATGATCGATCTAGGGATTTCGTGATACCGAACAAACTTTTCCACAAATAGCCGTACTAACATTCCGACCGGAGCACCCTTTCTGACGGGAATAAATCGTGCCACCTTTGTCAATCGGTCCACGATCACCCACACGGAATCATTCCCGGAGTTGGAGCGGGGCAGTCCGTGTACGAAATCCATAGATATGTCTTCAAATTTCCACTCTGGCATGGGTAGGGGTTGTAATAATCCTCCAGGCTTCTTGCACTCGGCTTTCACTAGTTGGCAGGATACGCAGTGTGTAACGAAGTGAGCGATATCTTTCTTTATGCCGGGCCAGTACATCGACTTCCTCAGGTCCGCCGTCATTTTGGAAATTCCTGGATGTATAGAATACTTGTTGCTATGTGCTTCCGCCATGATGCCTTCTCGGATCCTATCCCCCGCGGGTATAAGAATCTGCCCTCGGTAGTGGACAAGACCATCACGTAAGGTAAAGTTTCCTATGGGGCCCGACTCCAGTGCTGCAAACACTGGTTCTAAGGACGCATCTTGCCTCTGCCCAAACTTGATGCGATCCTGAATATCACAGGTCATGCTCATCGAAGCCAAGTATTCTTTGTAAACTTCGGGGTCGGCTTTGGATACAAGGGTGATCTTCAAGTCCTGTAGTACTTTTATCACTTCCATCGTCATCAGCTGGGGTTCCGAGTCGGAAGTACTTGCTCTTCGGCTAAGTGCGTCTGCCACAGAATTTGCCTTCCCGGGATGATAGTGCATCGTATACTGGTAATCGCACAGAAATTCTACCCATCTTCTTTGTCGGAGGTTTAGATCCTTCTGGGTGTCCACATACTTCAGGTTTTTGTGATCTGAAAAGATGTCGCAATGCACTCCATATAAATAATGCCTCCAGATCTTTAGTGCAAATACCACGGCTCCCATCTCTAGATCATGTACCGGGTAGTTCTGCTCGTGCTTCTTCAGCTGCCGTGAGGCGTAAGCAATCACATGCCCATTTTGCATCAACACTGCCCCCATTCCTTGGTAGGATGCATCTGTGTACACTTGAAATCCTTCCCTCCCTGACGGAAGGATAAGGATCGGGGCGGAGATAAGTCTACTCTTCAGTTCTTGGAAAGCGGCTTCGCACTTTGGCGTCCATAAGAATGGTGCATCTTTCTTGGTTAGAGATGTGAGGGGAAGGGCAATCCGAGAGAACCCTTCCACAAATTTCCGGTAATAACCAGCAAGCCCTAAGAAGCTTCTCACATCCGATGTTGTTTTTGGTTGGAGCCAGTCACGCACTGCCTGAATCTTGGCCTGGTCCACTGCTAATCCAGCTCCGCTGATGGTGTGTCCCAAGAAAGCTACTTCCTTAAGCCAGAATTGGCACTTACTGAATTTGGCATAAAGTTTGTGCTCTCGGAGCCTTTCTAGTACGAGTGTCAGGTGCTGAGCGTGTTCCTCCTCCGTCCTTGAGTAGATCAGGATGTCGTCTATGAAAACGATGACGAAAACATCCAGGTAGGCCTCAAATATGCGGTTCATTAGACTCATAAACATAGAAGGAGCATTTGTGAGTCCGAACGGCATCACCGTGAATTCGTATAGGCCATATCTAGAACTGAAGGCTATCTTCGGTATGTCCTCTTCCTGGATCAGCAATTGATAATACCCCGATCTCAGATCCAATTTTGAAAACCAGTGCGCCCCTTCTAGCTGATCAAACAACTCGTCAATCCGGGGTAGAGGATAAGTGTTACGCACTGTCAACCTATTGAGCTCCCGGTAGTCAATACACAATCGAAGAGTCCCGTCCTTCTTCTTTACAAAGAGCACCGGAGCTCCCCACGGCGACGAGCTTGGCCGGACGAACCCTGAGTCTACTAACTCCTGCAGTTGGGCACGGAATTCTGCTAACTCCTTCGGGGCCATTTGGTACGGTGCTCTGGACACAGGCCTTGCTCCTGGTACTAGTTGAATCTGGAAGTTCTTTTCTCTGTGTGGCGGTAGTCCGGGCAGTTTTTCCGGGAATACATCGGGAAATTGTTGGACTATGGGTATATCAGTTAGGGGATTACCTTCCTCTTTCATTTCAAAGCAGATCATAAAAACTTCATCTCCTTGTAAGTGGGCCTTGACGGCTTGAATTGACGAGATTAATCGACGGGAAATAGGTTTAATACCTTCGATTACCACCTCGTCGCCCTCGTGTTTTAGCACGATTTTCTTTGCCTGGCAATCAATCTTTGCGTGGTTCCAGTACAACCAGTCCATGCCCAAGATTAGATCGTAGCCCTTCATCTTTAACAGTGTTGTTGGCGCTTCGAACATCTTCCCTCCGATCTCTACATTCATGTTGCACTTGGCATATGTTTTTTATCTCTGATCCGTCCGCAAGTCATACCTTCATTTCGACGCCTTCAAAGTGCTACACTTGGTCCAAGTCTTCAACGAATTTTGCCGAAACGAACGAGTGGGAGGCACCCGTATCGAAAAGGGTGTACGCAGGCTTTTTACATACTAGCACTATACCTGGGCGATTTCGTGGTTTTAGTTATTATTCGATGTAAACTAAGGGTCGGCAAGGTAATTAAACAAATACAAAAGGAAAAACTGAGGTACCTGTGATCACATCCTCTGGATTTCTGGGTTCGGCAAGGTCCAATGCGTACATTTGCTCCGGCTGCCTGCCTCTGCCATGTGGTCCTCGGCCTCGACCTCGACCCCTGAATTGTTGTGCCGGCGGTGCTGCTATAGGTAGGGGTGGGGGATTACCCCACCACTGAGGGCAATGGGCCCGCACATGGCCCGGTTGATGACACCAGAAGCACACCGGAGGAGGATATGCCCCACCTGCCTGTTCCTGGGGCTCCTGAATCCGTAACGGCTGAGGTGCAAGTACAGTCGGGTGCCTCTGCTCTGGTCGGGAGTCTGGATGAGGTCGTCCTCTGCCTCTCTGATGTCTGACAAATCCGCCACGTTGTCGGTGGTCTCGCCCTCTGTTCCCATTTCCGTCTTCTGCTGGCCTTTTCCCTCGGCCATGTACCATCAGCTGATTGGCTTCTAGTCTTCTTGTTGCCTCGATGATTAGGGCTAGACTGGAATCAGCCACGTACTACAGAGAGTGTCTGAGGTCATCTCGGAGGCCCTTAAAGAACCTTTTGGCATACCCGGAGTCACTCAACTGATGAGTTGTAGCAAAGCGTGCTAAGTGTGAGAACTCCCGCTGGTAATCTAGCACCGATAGGTTTCCTTGCTTTAGATGCAGGAACCGTTCTTCCAAGTCGTCCCTTGCAGTTTGTGGCACGAAGTGCTCCAGCAGCGCCTCCTTGAACTCATCCCATGTGATGTCACCATATTCCAAACCTGCAAAGGTGGTGTCTAAGGCTGATTTCCACCATCTCTTGGCATGAGATTTCAAGGCAGAAACAGCCAAGGACACTGCTACGTCCACTGGGCAACGAATCCCTGCCAGCATTTCCTGAATTGCGTTTAGCCATTCCTTCGTTTGAACTACCGACTCAGACCCCGTATAAGATGGTGGGGAGAGGCCTCGGAAGACGCTCAACCAATTTTCCCCTGTGTTGGGGGCCTGAACCGGGGCCTGCTGCTGAGAAAATGCGTGCAGAATGGCGGCCAAAGTCTGGCCCAGCTCCGTCTGCTGGAATTGGGTCGGGGCCGGTGGTGGAGGGACCGCAGTTTGTACCGGAGGAACTTCGTCTTGAAGTGGGGGAACCGTAGCCCGTACATGAGGGACTTCATCTTGTGCCGGGGGAATCATGTTCTGCACAAGGGGAACCGTCCCCCGGGTGGGGACGTTCACCGGAGGCTGCATAAGAAAGGGTTTGATTAGAAAGATTGGCCTAAAGCATCTCATTTTGATGGACAATAAACGTGATTTTTCCCATTGGCACACCATTGCTTCCGCTACTAGTTTGTCCTCAAACTATCTCGAGCGGGGTTGCCCTAGGGTTGTGGACATTCTTATTTTGGATCGAAGTTGGCTAAGCTGATACCAGTTTGTAAGACCCTCTCTTTTTTTGCTCTAAAAACTAGGTCTTACCGCCCAGAACCGCCGTCTTGCGGTGGTACCATTTCACTACATGGTCGCCACCACAGCACGCCGATCCTGTCGGCTAATCAACATTATCCAGGCCAACCAAAATTATCAAGAAAGGAACAAACCAGACGTACGAGTCCACAACAATCACATAATAGAAAGAGAACATGTCCAAAATGAGAAAGTTATACATAAATGGATAGATACTAATCAGAGCGCGGAATTTTAACATAAAAATACAACTAAGGCCTAAGCCTGATCAAACAATGATTTCTTCGACTCTCTCCTGGCAAAGATGTAGCAGTCCAAACATCCACAAGGCTCGACACCCTCAATGGCGTATAGCTCTGCCCTCTGTCCTGGGTAGATGTGTAAAGTAGGTAGATGAGGAGTCTTGCTTACCGGAGCTCTCCCGGCAGCAGCGGAGAGTCCGACTCCCGGTCTGGCAACCATCTCACGTACCTCCCTCTGGGGGATGTACTGCACGTCCGGGTTCTCCTATAATAATGGGGTCCACCGACCGTCAGTCTATAAGACTCAGCACATTCCTCACCGCCTCCACCCACGACTCCTAGGCACCGAGCGGGAGGAGGAAGTGGAGGATATCAAGGGGTAAAGAAACAAGCAGATGACATGTGGCAAAGAAAACTAGCAAGGATACATAATTAAGATATTCTAGCAGTTCTACTATCAGTCTCAAAGTAAAGCAACAATATAAGGTAAGCTATACTAGCAATAACGAGAGCAAGTAAAGTAATATGTAAAGCAGCTAAGAAAACTAACCTTAACTTATATGCGTACACACAAGGCACATAAGTCAAGGGATCTGGCAAGAAGTAAACTCATCGTATAAAGGGCCAATACTAATTTATACGATGAGGTCTTTGTTTGTGCTGAAATTTCATGTTATGTTTTGCAATGCTATGATGAGATGTTTGTATTACTAATTCGTGCACATGCAACTCACTCACACGACTCTGTACGTACAGACCTTTAGTTCCCACTTTTTGGAGGTAGCTAACTTCTCGGGCACCTCCCGTCGTGGTCAAACGGTGGTAGAGGAGCGGGCGTCTCCTCACCTAGGTGGGTAAGTCACACTACCAGACCTAGGCCCTAACGTACGTTGTCATACCGGTACCCGGTACTCACGAGCTCCTGCGTACTATTGCTGGATCCGAAGAAACCAGACCTTTAGTTGGCCAGGCAGGGTTTAGGGATTTCATCTTGTTAGACACACAGTAAGACAACCGGGTCCCCTTAAAAACCACTAGCACTGCCGAGTCCACGAACTGCTGTCGGTGTGACGACCAAGCCAGAACTGAAGACCCACCACATCTTATGCACAAGCTAACATGTATTAACTCTTACAACCAAGCCTCCAACTCGCAAACCTAAATCAACATTTATAAAGTAGAGCCAACCGCTCGCTATACTACAACAGTTTTATATTTAAGCTACTAGCCTACCGCTCGCTAGACTACACCAGTCTTATATTAAGCTACGAGCCTACCACTCGCTAGACTACTCCAGTTTTATTTAAACTATGAGCCTACCGCTCGCTAGACTATACCAGTTTTATATTTAAGCTACGAGCCTACCGCTCGCTAGACTACTCCAGTCTTATTTAAACTACGAGTCTACCGCTCGCTAGACTATACCAGTCTTATTTAAACTACGAGCCTACCGCTCGCTAGACTATAACAGTCTTATATTTAAGCTACGAGCCTACCGCTCGTTAGATTACTCCAGTCTTATTTAAACTACGAGCCTACCACTCGCTAGACTATACCGGTTTTATATTTAAGCTACGAGCCTACCGCTCGCTAGACTACTCCAGTCTTATTTAAACTACGAGCCTACTGCTCGCTAGACTATACCAGTCTTATTTAAACTACGAGCCTACCGCTTGCTAGACTATACCAGTCTTATATTTAAGCTACGAGCCTACCGCTCGCTAGACTACTCCAGTCATATTTAAACTATGAGTCTACCGCTCGCTAGACTATACCCGTCTTATATTTAAGCTACGAGCCTACCGCTCGCTAGACTACTCCAGTCTTATATTAAGACCACGAGCCTACTGCTCATTAGACTACACTAGTCTTATATTTCACTCCTTCCTAAATCTGGGGGGAGATTAGCTTTCGAGTTCTCCTACTTACTACTCTTGTCTACTGATAGTTGACCTTAGGAGCTTGGGGGTGAATCATGGACTTCCCGTGGGTTACCTGGTGAAAGGCTCGCAACGGTACTAGGGGATGTGATGGTGACTGAAGCCCAAATCCCCCTTTCCAGGATATTTATTTATTTAGTTGCTACCCATTCTAGTACAACCATTTACTCTCTCTTATTACTCAAAAATCCTAGGGTGGATTTCCATTTGACTCGAGTAGACATTAGTCGGTGTTCTATTGATCACCGGACCACGTCGTTCCTAATATCCGACTATTTCCTTGTGTTGTCTTCCTATCACCGTTTTCACTTCTTGCTAAGTCATCCTTTGCCTCCCTTAATAGGTCCTTGTCAATTCCCTGAATTACTAGTTTCGCTAAACGCACCCCGACTTTATTTCCAATGACTGCACTTGGTGAGAAAAACGTTAACTCAACTGGGCATCCACAATTTTCCTAGAGTTAGTAACTCTGGGGTGGTGACCATAAGGAAGGGGTCTGAACCTATGTTTTCAGTTTCTACTGTTCGCAGACCAAGGTATATTTATCTTTAATTTACATTTATTACTTTTGGTGTGCCAATAAGGGTTTACACTACAAGTACTATGTTAAAGCTTCAATAAATTCTGCAAAAATTACTGTAGCTCAATATTGCTCTAATAACACCAGACCCTAAGTCTCATATTGAACAAAGGTATATTTATCTTTATTTATCATTTATTACTTTTGGTGTGCCATTAAGGGTTTACACTACAAGTACTATGTTAAAGCTTCAATAAATTCTGGGAAAATTATTGTAGCTCAATAATGGTCTAAAAACACCAAACCCTAAGTCTCATATTGAACTAAGGCATATTTATCTTTATTTATCATTTATTTCTTTTGGTGTGCCATTAAGGGTTTACACTACAAGTACTATGTTAAAGCTTCAATAAATTCTGGGAAAATTACTGTAGCTCAATATTGGTCTACAAACACCAGACCCTAAGTCTCATATTGAACTAAGGTATATTTATCTTTATTTATCATTTATTACTTTTGGTGTGCCATTAAGGGTTTACACTACAAGTACAATGTTAAAGCTTCAATAAATTCTGGGAAAATTACTGTAGCTCAATATTGGTCTAAAAAAACCAGACCCTAAGTCTCATATTGAACTAAGGTATATTTATCTTTATTTCTTTTGGCGTGCCAATAAGAGTTTACACTACAAGTACTATGTTAAAGCTTCAATAAATTATGGGAAATTTACTGTAGCTCAATATTGGTCTAAAAACATCAGACCCTAAGTCTCATATTGAACTAAGGTATATTTATCTTTATTTATCATTTATTTCTTTTGGTGTGTCAATAAGGGTTTACACTACAAGTACTATGTTAAAGCTTCAATAAATTCTGGGAAAATTACCGTAGCTCAATATTGGTCTAAAAAAACCAGACCCTAAGTCTCATATTGAACTAAGGTATATTTATCTCTATTTATCCTTTATTACATTCTTGTTAAATGTACCCCAATTTTCCCTATACCCTTAAGTCCAAAACTTCAACTTGAAGCTCAGGGAAATCCACTCATACATATGAGTTGGATTCTTTGCTAGAGGTGGTTGATATCATATCTATGGCATGGACAAATTTCCAAAGCATTTGCATGAGCCCATATCACTAAATGCACAAACTACACATTTATACATGTCTCACTAAAAGTGGCCTAGAAGGAGCTATACTTAGCCAAATAACATGAAATTAGGGGCATTTTAAAGGTGACCTCAAGATCTACATTAGTCATGTTGATCACTACTTCCAGAAATGGGCCTAACCTAGGTGAAATCAACATGTAAGAGTTGTACAAATTGTTTAACTTAACAGAATACAAATATGTACATGTTACACAAGAAATGACATAGAAGGAACTACACTTGTCCAAATGGCATGAAATCAGTGGCATTTTAAAGGTAACCTAAAGGGCTACAATATTCATGTTGATCATTTTCTCCAGAAATGATCCTAACCTAGGTGGAGTCAACATGCAAGTTCTGAACAAATTGTTTAACTAAACAAAATACAAGTATATACATGTTACACCAGAAATGACATAGAAAGAGCTACACTTATCCAAATGGCATGAAATCAGTTGCATTTTAAAGGTAACCTAAAGGGCTACAATATTCATGTTGATCATTTTCTCCAGAAATGATCCTAACCTAGGTGGAGTCAACAAGCAAGTTCTCAACAAATTGTTTAACTAAACAAAATATAAGTATATACATTTTACACCAGAAATGACATAGAAAGAGATACACTATCCAAATAGCATGAAATTAGTGGCATTTTAAAGGTAACCTAAAGGGCTACAATATTCATGTTGATCATTTTCTCCAGAAATGATCCTAACCTAGGTGGAGTCAACATGCAAGTTCTGAACAAATTGTTTAACTAAACAAAATACAAGTATATACATGTTACACCAGAAATGACATAGAAAGAGCTACACTTGTCCAAATGGCATGACATTAGTGGCATTTTAAAGGTCACCTAAAGGGCTACAATATTCATGTTGATCATTTTCTCCAAAAAAGATCCTAACCTAGGTGGAGTCAACAAGCAAGTTCTGAACAAATTGTTTAACTAAACAAAATACAATTATATACATGTTACACCAGAAATGACATAGAAAGAGCTACACTTTTCCAAATGGCATGAAATCAGTGGCATTTTAAAGGTAACCTAAAGGGCTACAATATTCATGTTGATCATTTTCTCCAGAAATGACCCTAACCTAGGTGGAGTCAACATGCAAGTTCTGAACAAATTGTTTAACTAAACAAAATACTAGTATATACATGTTACACCAGAAATGACATTGAAAGAGCTACACTTATCCAAATGGCATGAAATAAGTGGAATTTTAAAGCTAAACTAAAGGGCTACAATATTCATGTTGATCATTTTCTCCAGAAATGATCCTAACCTAGGTGGAGTCAACATGCAAGTTCTGAACAAATTGTTTAACTAAACAAAATACAAATATATACATGTTACACCAGAAATGACATAGAAAGAGCTACACTTATCAAAATGGCATGAAATCAGTGGCATTTTAAAGGTAACCTAAAGGGCTACAATATTCATGTTGATCATTTTCTCCAGAAATGATCCTAACCTAGGTGGAGTCAACAAGCAAGTTCTGAACAAATTGTTTAACTAAACAAAATACAAGTATATACAAGTTACACCAGAAATGACATATAAAGAGCTACACTTATCCAAATGGCATGAAATCATTGGCATTTTAAAGGTAACCTAAAGGGCTACAATATTCATGTTGATTATTTTCTCCAGAAAGGAACCTAACCTAGGTGGAGTCAACATGCAAGTTCTGAACAAATTGTTTAACTAAACAAAATACAAGTATATACATGTTACACCAGAAATGACATAGAAAGAGCTACACTTATCCAAATGGCATGAAATCAATGGCATTTTAAAGGTAACCTAAAGGGTCACCATATTCATGTTGATCATTTTCTCCAGAAATGATCCTAACCTACGTCGAGTCAACATGCAAGTTCTGAACAAATTGTTTAACTAAACAAAATACAAGTATATACATGTTACACCAGAAATGACATAGAAAGAGCTACACTTATCCAAATGGCATGAAATTAGTGGCATTTTAAAGGTAACCTAAAGGGCTACAATATTCATGTTGATCATTTTCTCCAGAAATGATCCTAACCTAGGTGGAGTCAACATGCAAGTCCTGTTAATAATTATTTATCTTAACAAAATTCACCTTTATGTACATGTCACACCATTCACTAATTTTTTTTAATGAATCTTGCATGTGAGATATGTCCACATGCATTGATCCAACTTTCCCAAAACTTTGGTCAGAGACTTGTATATCTAGGTCTACTATCCACCAAAGTTTTGAGTGGATTTGACTTCATAAAACACTAGATCTAATATTTTCAAGGGAAATGAAATGATGATCAAGACCTTAGAAAAATCACCGCCACAAGTTCTCAATTTTTGGTAGGATGTACATTAGGGCATGACTCATGCATGCACCAAATTTCAAGATATTTAGAGTCGATTACCTCTCTAAATTAATTTATAAATGAAAAAGGGGCCCATATGTACATGCTACACTAAAAATGGTCTACAGGGAGCTACAATGCTCCTTTTGTGGTGATCTAAATTTCTAAAACTTCTAGAGCCCAAGGGCTACAACTTTGATGTTCAAAATTTTCTCAGAAAATGAGAGGGGGTATTTTTAATAAATTGTTTAAGAGGACTATAATATATGTGACATTTAATTAAATGTTATGAAATAATTCATTTTTGGGCTGCGATTGATCAAGGCTGCCAGATCTAACGGCCACGGGTTATCGTCCCCGATGAGCCAAAGGCCCTGATTTGCCGCGCCTGGGCCGGTTTTACGGGCGGATTTCTGGCCATCTTAGGCCGTCTCCGGCCAAACCCCCAAGCCACCACCACCACCCGACATAGGGCTTTCGATTGGCGGTGGCCGTTTGGCCGAAGGTGGCCGGAGGTGGCCTGCGCCACCTTTCGTTTTTGAGTCGGAACAAGAAAAATGAAACGGCGAATTACACCATTTCTTCACAAATTTTGAAAAGGGAAGAGAGGGGGAGACTAACACAGATGGAGAGGGGAAGGAATGTTGCCTGTGCGCGAGCTTGGCGGCGGGTATTGCGGCGGAGGAAGATAGCATTCCTGTTCCCGCCATCCATGTCTCCTGGTGCGGCTGAGGTTGAAAACTCTATCTGGAAGGGGGGGCTCGACTGCTTGGAGTGCTCTGAAGGTGATGGTGAGGAGAATTGAGGGGGAGAGTGGGTATATGGCTGTTGGCCATTATGGTGATTTTTGGCCAGCCTTGCCGCCCATGGCAGCCAGTAATGGCTCACCTCCCACTACCCCAGTTTGAAGGGAATTAACTGCCCTGATCAGGGCTGAGCTTGGGAAAGGGACATGGGATGCCATTTGGCACTCATCCCTTAATTTCCTCCTCTTTCCCTCTCTTGTCTTCTTCCTCCTTTCTCACACTTGCACAAGGCATTTATTCACCATATTTCGAAATTCAGATGGGCATGGGGGTTGATAAACATGTGGGTTGCCATCTTGGGCTATGGAGTTGTGTTAAGCCCACTTAGCTTGGGTTTGGGGCTCGCTTGACCCAATTAGGCTAAAATGAGGATTTTGGGTTTGAGGCTTGATCTAATCTCACACCACCAAATGTGACTGACCCACCTTATTGTTTTAGGCACTATGAACTCTTCCTAAGAGAAATTGAGTCAAGGTGGAGTCAAATGGGGCTTGATTGCACTTGTTTGCTTATAGGGGCAATTTGGGCATTTTGTTGATTTTGACCTAATTCTCCAAAATTGACTGTGCACCTTGGTTCATTTGGGTCTCATTTACTCCCCTTGGTGTTTAGGGGTGATCAATTTGATCACACTAGGTCAATTGGAGATCAATTTGGATTTTTAGCACATTTAGGTCAATTTGGGGCTTTTTAGAAATTGGCCCAATTTCACCAAATTGATGGACCTATGATGGGGCTTTTGGGTCCATTAGGTCCCCTAGGGGGTTGCCATTTGAGGGTGGGTCCAATTTGATCATTTGGAGTTTAATTGCCCTAATTTATGGAGGTTTGACCTGGGATAACTTTAAAGTTGACTTTTGGTCAATTTGACCAATTTGGTTGACCCCAAGGGTCCCTAGTGGCCTACTTACCTCCTTGGATGGACATAGGGATCATAGTGAGGTTATGTTGGCCCTTTGGAGTCTTTTGGTCACCCCTAGGATAGGACATCAAAATTGTTAAATGCACGCCAATGTATTTTCCTCCTTAACTTAAGAAATTCATGGGGCCTCCTTGGCCCATTTTGTGTACTTGAGTCATCCTAGGTAATATCCATGGCTATGTGTGATGTATGAGATATTTTAGCCTCTTTTTAGTTCACTTTTCATTAGGGTGGTTCATGATGGCTAAGTGCACACCATGTGTTCTTCACTTCTTTCACTATTATACTAGGGCTCTGTCTCACTTACCCTATTTTTTTCATGACTTGTCATGACAAAAATTCTTTAGGGGCCTAGCAGTTTGGGGGATGTTATAGCCGCACCACCAAAGGGGTGACGCAAAGCCCCCTAGCCTTGTGGAGGAGGCGGTCGAAACCACACCCCCTCATCGGGTGCGGCCGGAGCCCAATTGCGCAATTTCCTATTTCCCAAGTGCACGCCGCGCGTCGAACATCTTCGTATTCGTTGCGTGCTCAAAAGACTCTCGCATTCGTTGCGCTCTCAGAACGCTCACGTGTTCATTGCACGCTCAGAATGCTTCCTCACGCGCTCAGAACGTTTTCATGTTTCCGACACGCGCGCAGTTAACATTTCCTAATTTCTCAGATTACAGCTCTCGTTCATCGCCTTCATCACCTTCAATGAAGCTGTCCGAACTGCCCAACTTGCCCAAACTGCCTGAAGGGCGAGACGGTCATTTACGAAAAATGGTGATCCGTGTGCTCCAAACCGGCGAACTTGATTCGCCCGTCGGGTGGTTACGGTGGTTACAACAGCAAAATTACCGGGCTACCCCCGGCCAACCCATAAAAGCAGTACATGACCTTCATTCTAAGACACCTTGCTTTTTGCACCCGAGAGAGCTCCGTTGAAGATTTCCTCTTAGTCCTCCTTCGGCGCTCGAAGATCTCCTTCGGCGCTCGAAGATCTCCTTCGGGCTTCGAAGATCTCCTTCGTGGACTTGGAGATTTCCTTCGCTCCGGAAGACCATCTTCCTAAGTGATTCTGGAATCTTTCGAATACTGAAAGGCGACTCAGTGTTCTCACTTTTGTTCTCACTACCGTTCTCAGAAGAAGTGCTTAGTTTTCCGAGAGGTGACCTATCACCCTCGGGGTTCTCTCTCTCTATCATTGTAACGAGCAGTGACCTGTCGCGCTTGAGTTCTTAATTTCTAATTGTAACCCCCGACAGATAGTGGAATTTGGCCGGCACAGCTTCGACCGCGTGGTTTTTCACCATTTCCGGATTTTCCACGTTAAAAGTTTTTGTGTCACTTACTAATTCACTCATTGATTGTTTGCGCGTTCGGTTCGCTTCTGAGCTAACGTGGTTTAATTCGACGGGTCTACCAGAGCACCCGAGCGACCCACAACATGTCTCTTAATTGCACACTTATTAAACTCATTTTAATCTATCCATATTATCTTGTTTGGAACTTAATTGATATATAATATGACTAATAATATATTAAACATTCTTTAAGATATCCACTTACAAACTCACTCTAAACTTTAATATTATTATCTATTGTTACATAAAATATAACATTGGGGCAGTTTATTTTTCTTTACATTATACAATAAATAATATTAAATATTTTTTAATTAGAATTATATCTACAAAGTGAAAATTGGTTGACCAAGCATAAGTTCCTTCAAACTCACGTCTTTGATTATATTCTTCTACGATCAGTCAAAGAGATATATCTTCAGTTTGATTGAACACCCAATTGGCTGGTCAAGAGAAACCCTAAACTTTTCAATTTAGTTTCTCTCTCTTATCAATTTACACGGTCAACTCCCTAATCTCTATCCTTATTCCTCTTTGTAGATTATAAATTTTTAATATTATAATATATATTTTCAGAAGTCTTAAAATATGACTCAAAATATGAACTATTAATAAATATTAACATCTAATTTTCATGTAGTAAAAGTTGAATCTAGAAAATTTACATGCCCGATTTTTCTATATTCAATGTCTTACCTATAGGATACTCTCACTCTAGATTCTTATGCATCCAATAATGAATCTAAAATACTAATTGTTGGGGGCCAGTTAAAATTTAAATTGGTAGGATTAGACATAAGAGACCGTGACTGCGACCGGCTCATAGAGGATATTCCAATTATGAACCCCAAAATGCGTGATTCATAGTCTGTTTGAACACGCAAACACACTCTGGAGCGGTTTATATGTAAACCAACCAGAATCCGGCTAGCTTAGACCGGTCTCACCGAACCTCACACTAGGTGTAACACTCTGCCAGTACAAATAATATAACACAGGTCCAGCCGGGACCCTACGTTATATTGAACACACTAGCTACATACGTTAATAAGATGATAAATAGAAAAGAATTACTCGAGAGTAATTAAGCAAAAGCGGAAACTTTCAATAAACATTTAAATCAGAATGTTCACCTACTCAGGAATGTCACATTATTAAAGTTATGGTCTTAAGGTTTTTCATTCAACAATGCAATTAACTCAAAAAGTATACATCGGCACGCAGGTTGGCAGAACAAGGAAAGCAGTAAAACAAAGGATGGCCTTCAAGGGCCAACTCAGCAATGAGCTTCAACCCGCTACTTCCCGCTCGGCTCACCAACACCTGCACCATCCACAAATAAGAGGTAAACGAGGGTCAGCTATGAGCTGACCACAAACCGCATAACGAGCCAACCACCGACCATACTAGCCGGCTCAGGGGCGGGGGCACCGCTAGCCTGCAAGCAAGCCGTACATACAACATGTAATAATATAAAGAAAGTGCGTCTACTCTACATATGTTGAAATTTCAAGCACAATCAATCTTCTAGGTTGAGCATCAAAGAAAGAGGAACTCAGGTATGCACATGATGTTAGTTGGGTTCACCCGGAGGATCCCCACAACCGCCTAAGCAACCGCATGAGGCTGACATAACATCAATCACCAAAACACAATGTGGGTACTCGAAACCACACGCTACATGCACTCATGACATGATTTATGAGTACTCTCCTAGGAGCATCGCCACCACCCTAAGTTATGCAAACTTAGTTGGTAAAAGTGCTTTTGGCCGGTCTAGGTAAACACCTTCCACGACCTCTCCCATGATCTCACAACATACTAGAAGTTGAGACCTCTCATCGAATCTGCAAGGAAACGGGTTCGGTTCAGCTTTGTCCGTGCTCTAGCCATCGTGATCTAACTACAACGGTGCGGGTACAGCTTCGCCTCGGCCCGTAAGGGTTTAACACATAGAAGTACTACCAAACATGAGCTACCCACCTAATCCATAAACGAATGTAGGCTTCGTTATTAACACGGCGTAGGAGGTCCAAGTCAACTCCACTGCACATTTGTTATGAAGGTTTGCGTTTCAACCACACTTAACCTTGGGGCTTCCGTTAAGTACACCAAGAGCCACCTTAATCCTAGTCCTGAAATAAGAATAACGTATTCCATAGAGTCACTCTCCGACACACATACTAGGTTTAACCTAAATGCAAGGTTACAAATCAAGCATCACCGATATGGGCTAACAGCCATAGGTAGGCTTCACACACACTGCCTAAATTCGTACTATTGGAACATGGTTTTCCGCATCCCTTTGATTTGAGAATAACAAATCTTACTTGTATTTTTTCTTATTTTTCATTGTGTTTTTAGCATGCAGGTATGAACAAAATTGACACTAGGATTCTACATTATTGGTCTGGATTTGCTCACAAACTGAAATGATGAATGTGGTCTAACGCCAGGCGTTAGGACTTAACGTCGGCATTGACTTTCATTCCCACCCAGACAAAAATGGCATGGAGGGAAGCTGTCGTGATTGCATGAGCATTTTGAGAATAATTTGGCTTAACGCCAGCATTAAGGTTGCCTAAAATGAATGTTTTCAAAGATGCAGAATCTCCTTCCTGTTTTGAAGATCTGAGTCATCAAATTATTTCTATACTGAGTCAACGCATGATGTTAGCCTTAATACCGGCGTTAACTTCCAGTCCTATAAATAGGTGACATTCATTCTCTTCAACTAATTGATTCCAAGGAGCCCTACTCCATCACTTCAGAAACTCTGTGAGGGCCGTTATTTCAGACCACCATCTCCCACACAAATTCAAGAGAAGAATTCGAAGGAGGATCTGATCAACGCTCACCCAACGCGAAGAATGCACGCTTCGACTTCGACGATATTCAGCGGGTCTTCGCCATCTCCAGAAATCTTCATAGGGATTTTTTACTTGTCTTTCATGTTTTGTTGTACCTCTTTCATTGTAATCGTGTAGTAAATTCACCTCCTGTTGGTAACTAGGTCTGGGTAGGACTTAGAGAGGAATTCGTCTTATGTTGGCGACTGGATCTAGTGTAGGTCTAGGGGTGCTCGAGGTCGTATTCGGGGGAGGATTGGCTAGAGCGGCTTGAGGCCGTATTTGGGGAAAGATCAGCTAAAGCCAACTGGTTCTTAGTGAGAAGAGTCGGTATTGAAAACGAAAAGAGTACTTCATATTCGCCTTGATTTCTAGCGTCATAGAAATCAAATTTTGTAATCCAATTTTATAAATGATAATCATGTCTTTTCATGTTAATTAATATTGATTTCAATTCTTATTTCTACCTCTTTACTTTTGTTTTAATTTACTTATTAAAAAATCACAAAAGTTTTTCTTAAAATCTTAAAGTTTTCTAAAACCCTTATTCACCCCCCCCCCCCCCCCCCCTAAGGGTGCCTCAAGATCCAACAAGTGGTATCAGAGGGAGGTTATTCCAATATGGTCTAACAACCAAGAATAATGGCACTCCATGATCTCGCTTTCCATGAGGGGCAAGGAATAAGTAGACCTCCATTGTTCACCGGAACTGACTATAACTACTAGAGAACGCGAATGCGTTACTTTCTAGTTAATTTAGATCTAGACGCCTGAGCTTGTGTTGAAACATCGTATACTACTCCTACTTATGTTGTTGGAGAAGTAACCATGGAAAAACCTAGAGATAGATGGGATGATGGGGATAAAAATAAATATTAAAATAATGCTAAAGCAATGAATGCCTTATTTTGTGCGTTAGACAGGACTGAATTTAATCGAGTTTGTGCTTGCGAAACTGCTTATGACATTTGGAATTTACTAGAAATAACGCATGAGGGTACTTCGCAGGTTAAAGACTCAAAGCTATTCCAACTGGAATCGAAGTTTGAAAGATTCAGAATGGATCCAGACGAGGACGTTAACTCGATATACACATGTTTTACCAAGATCGTAAACACCTCGAAGATTCTTGGAAAAACCTTTTCAAACAGTGACTTTGTGAGGAAGATCCTTCGATCTCTCCCTCTAAAGTTCAATCCAAAGGTGACAGCTATTTCTGAATCACATGATCTAAGACGACTCCAGATTGAGAGTCTCATTGAGAATCTCAATACCCATGAGGTAGAACTCAAAATCCAAGATGAAGACTACAACAAAGAGCCAAAGAAGAAAGCCTTGGCACTAAAGTCAAGGAAAGTGGATGACGAGGAGGAAGAGGATGAGGAGAGTCTCTTTGGGAAAAATTTCACAAAGTTCATGAAGAATCAGGAAAGGAGGAACACCTTCCGTAAGTATTTCCGAAAAGGCTCATCTTACAAAAGAGAGAAAAAAGAGAAATCAAGCGATGACGACGATGAGCGACCTCCTCCCGAGTGCTTCCACTGCAGGAAATCAGGCATATTAGAAGTCAATGCTCAAAGTATTTACAAGAACAAAAGGAAAAACAACATAATGGAAGAGAAAAGAATAATGTTCTGAAGATTGCAACTTGGGATGACTCTTCATCTGAAGTTCAATCGAGTCGACTTCAAGCGATAGTGATGAGGCAAATCTGTGCCTCATGGGGAGGAGCCATGAATCAACGGATGACGACTGCAGTGTCCAAAGCGACACTGAGGCAATTCCTACCACTTATGATGATCTTTATATTGAGTATATGAAAACATGCAAATTTTTCAGTAAGAGTCTAAAAGATCTTGATCTTCTAAAAACTGAAAATAAAATTTTCTTAAAACAAAATAAAAAATTAAATAAGGAAGTAAAAGCTTTGGGAAAAGAGATAGGGTCTTGCCAAGAAAATGATCATAACTTAGCAAGGACCAAAGAACTAGAAAACGATCTTTCTAAGGCTCTCTCCAATATCGAATCTCTCACAAAACAAAAGGGAGACTTAAAAAGAAGTTTAAAAATCTCACTTTCTCAAATAGAAAATGAAAAGAAAAATTTCGCAAATACGTGCGGAAATTTAGTAAGTGAAAACTTCGCCTTAAAAACCCGAATCAATGATCTTAATATGGCAATAAACAAATTTGGGGTTGGCCAAAAATCGCTGGACACGATTTTGGGCAACCAGTGTCATGGTTCTGCAAAGTTTCGGTTGGGTATGGTTCAGGAAGCTACCTCCCAACGTTAACTTCTAACGCTGGCGTTAACTCTGGTTCCAGAAACCAAAATTCTTTTTATAAAAATATTTCTGTCACCCCTTCTACCTCCTTGTCTACCAGCAAGGGTCAACAAAATTATCTGAAAAAGGTCTCAACCCCTTAGGTTGTCTGTGGCAATTATTTTGTTTTTTTTGCCACACGATGGACTCTTGCAGGAAGAAGGGAAAGCGCATTTTAAAATAAATCTGGGTACCTAAGGCCACCACCTATATTATGGGAGGAACCTCTTGGGTATCCAGATCTTCACTAACATCTTTTTTTAGGTGTGTTGGCAGGCTAAAGACAAGGAAGACATGTGGTACTTGGACTCAGGCTATTCCAAGCACCTGACGGGCGATAAAGCAAAGTTCCTTAGCCTCACAAAGAATAAAGGAGGAACAGTGACATTTGGTGACAATGGAAAAGGAAGAATCTTAGGCACTGATACAGTGGGTAACGACTCCTTCTCTCTTACAAATGTCTTATATGTAGAAGGCTTACAACACAACTTAATCTCTCTTAGTCAACTAAGCGATAAAGGTCTTAATATTTTATTTGAGTCTTCTACAAAATTGTGCAAAATTATAGATCCTAAGGCAAATGATATTGTACTCACTGCACCAAGAATTCACAATGTCTATTTACTTTCTTTTCATGATCTATCACGTGTGTCACTAAAATGTCTAATCACAAAAAATGAAGAACTTGAATTGTGGCATAGGCGCCTCGATCACACTAGCACCCAGTTGATCTTAAAATTGTCAAAAAATAAAATAATAAGGGGTTTACCAATGCTTAATGGAAACCTATCTACTTTATGCCTGCCATGCCAAAAAGGAAAATTCTCCAAAACATCTTTTATGAAATGTCCACCACTAGACCCCTACAACTAATTCACATGGACCTATTTGGACAAATTAGCACTTGTAGTCTAGGTGACAAAAAGTAAACATTTGTATTAATTGATGATTTCTCTATATTAACTTGGACACTATTTCTTACCTCCAAATCCAATGCTTTTTCTTAATTTACAAAACTATGCAATCTCATTCAAAATGAATTAGATTTAAAAATTAAGTGCATTCGATCGGATCATGGATGAGAATTTGAAAATGACAGTTTCACCACTTTTTGTAATAATCTAGGTATTAAATATAAATTTTCTGCTCCACGCCCCCCCCCCCCCCCCCCCCCCACAACTAAATGGTGTGGTAGAGGGGAAAAATAGAACCTTCGGGAACTTGCACGCACTATGCTATCCGATTATGGGTTGCCTAGATCTTTTTGGGCCGAAGCGGTAAATACATCTTGTTATGTCATAAATCGAGTCATGCTTCATGATATTTAATTTTTGCGGTTTTGAAATTTAGTGAAGGATTGAGATTTTCTCCAAAACTATATCCGATAAAGGCAAGTGTACCTTATCGTCTATAGTATAGGATATTAAGAAATACCAAGGTCGTATTCCACGGGGCACGTTGATTACTTCTACTTTGAGGAAAGTCGCTATTATCTTATCTAATGATATTTTGGGGTTTTGATTACTTAGCTAGAAAAAGAGAAATTGCAAGCTAAATTAAGGGTTTAGATGATGATAAAAGAGGCTAGTACTCAATCAAAAGTCACCTTGGAGTGAGAAAAGATAAGTGAAAAAGAAATGAAATCTAATTCCATTTAAATTGAACTACTTGACCGTGGAGGTTCCCGAAGCTCGAACATGCCACTCTCGAGGTTAATGCCCAACTAAGTTTAGGAAAAATCAACCGGACTCTCATCCTATAATCGATTACCTAAAACTTGCTTTACGAAGTGAACCCCGCTATTGGATTTGACTCCAATCTGGGAGATTTACGCCATCCTCTCTCGAGGGGTGCGTGCAACTCTCTTTACCCTTGAGTGATCGATTCATACTTTGAGCCTCTCGGCTAACTAAGTATGAAAACATAAGCGAAAACCATATATCGAAAATATGGTCTCACTAATTAAAAATCAAGGGTAATTCAAGTGTTTATAAAAACGGAAAAAGAAAACTTCAAAAAATCATAACTTGTCTAACTCATCCTCGGATCATTTTGATCGAGTACTAATGAGGATTAGTTAATCATGGTGGAGGGGAAAGAGGAAGAAAAATAAAAATGCATAATAAGGAAATTTAACTAAGTAAGGAGGAGACAAAATAAAGAGAACAACTAATTTTTATTTAAATGAAAACTATTACAAGTCTTAAGAGAAGAGATTGCAAGCTAGGAAAAACAAGTTACAAGCTTAAACTAAACTATTGCATTGAAAGGAAGCTAGTACATTGCATGAGAAAAGGAAGAGAGCATGAAAGTAAAGTCACATGAACATGAAAGTGAAAAAATACTCAAGATTGGCTCCAACAGCACCTCCCCCACTCCAAAATTCTGAACCCTGGACTCAAGGAGAACCTCTGAATTTATAGGAAAAAATTTCAGATTACACGCCCTCGGTCACGGGCGTGACCAAGGGCGTGACTGCACTATTCACATCAGATCCGACAGCGGCGTGGGCTTGAATTCGGCAAGGCGAAAAGTGACATGTCACGGGCGTGACAGGTCGGGTCACGGCCGTGACTTTGGACGGCTGCATTAAATGCGGCGTGGGCTGGAATTTGGCGCGGTGGCGAAGCAGAGATCACGCTGGAAAGTCACGGCCGTGACATGTGGGTCATGGGCGTGACTTAGGTTGACTTCTCGACAGCATCTCCACGTCTCGACGGCGGCTCCACGTGGAAGATTCTAAGTTTACACGCCCTTGGTCACGGGCGTGACTTTGGGTCACGGGCGTGACCTGGGGCGTGACTTGGTGTGGGCTAGCTCAGACAGCGCGGCATCATTCTGGACTGATCTTTAGGTTACACGCCCTTGGTCACGGGCGTGACCGAGGGCGTGACATGCCATTTTTTCCGATTTTTCCCAAAATTCTGCAAATATTGAAATTAAGCTAATTTAGAATCAAAATTACAAAAAGAACTAACTTATAACCTAAAATTGACATAAAAGGAAAATTCATATTAAATATTTACAAAATATTCTATTAAAAAGTTATAAAAATACTACTTATCACTTCGCCCAATTTTGAAATTAACTCCATATGAATTATATTACAAAAAGAAACCTAATGTATCTTACCTTCATATTTTTGGGTGTCAATGCTTTATCTTAAACACCAAAGATGCATTAGCAAAATTTGATGAGAAATGTGATGAAGGAATATTTCTTGGCTACTCTTCAACTAGTAAAGCATATATGATATACAATAAAAAGTCTAAAAAGGTTGAAGAGTCTATTCATGTGAAGTTTGATGAATTTGTTCCTTGTGTAGATTCTAACACTACAGGAAAAGAAGAGGAACCCCCTTCACCCTTGGATGATGATGATGTTGAACCACTTGGAGTTGACAAAGAAATAGAGGTGGTGCAAGAAGAGTTCGTGCCACCAAGCGCGCTTAGAATCACAAAAGATCATCCAAGGGAACTTATCATTGGAGAACCGTCAAGAGAAGTAACGACACGCTCTTCCATTCATGAATCCTTCTCTAATTAATGATTTGTTTCTGAAATTGAACCCAAAAATATCTCTACCGCACTAAACGATGAATTTTTGTATTTAGTTATGCATGAAAAATTAGAACAATTTGAACGTAGTAAGGTTTGGAATCTTATAAAATGACCATCAAATCATCCGGTAATAGGCTTAAAATGGATTTTCAAAAATAAATTAGATAGTGAATCAAGGATTACTAGGAACAAAACTCATTTAGTAGCACAAGATTTTCACAAATCGAGGGGGTAGATTTTGTTGAAACCTTTGCACCTGTAGCTCTCTTAGAATCCATTCGAAATTTTCTTGCCTTTGCAAGCCAAATCATGTTTTTAAACTAGATAAATCACTTTATGGTTTAAAACAAGCACCTCGTGCTTGGTATAAAAGATTAACTTCATTTTTATTAAAACACGATTATCTAATGGGACATGCCAATAATACACTCTTTATCAAACATGTTAATAATGATCTAATCATATTACAAATTTATGTAGATGACATCATTTTTGGAGCCACTAATGATCAATTATGTAATGAAGTTCTAAGTGTGATGCAAAAAGAATTTGAAATGAGCTTGGTAGGAGAACTTACTTATTTTCTAGGTTTTCAAATCAAACAAAGAAATGATGGAACATTAATAAATCTATCTAAATATGTTCATGACATGCTAATAAGATTTGGATTTGAAAATTTAAAATAAGCCTCCACTCCTATGAGGAATGATAGGGTCGTTATTATATCTAAGTGCGTCTAGACCTGATATTATATTTGTCGTTTGCTTATGTGCTAGATTTCAAGCTAATCCTAAAAAATCTCATTTAAAAGCGGTCAAACAAATTTTTAGATATTTAATCGGATCATCTAATCTAGGCTTATGGTATCCTTATAATGATTCATTTATATTACATGGATATTCCAACTCTGATTATGCAGGGGGCTCACTAGATCGTAAAAGCACAAGCGGCACATGTCACTTCTTAGGCCCCTCACTAGTTGCTTGGTCGAGTAGGAAACAGAATTTTGTTGCCCTCTCCACCGCCGAGGCCGAATATATCGCACTAGGAAGTTATTGTGCACAAGCACTTTGGATAAGTCAAACACTAGAAGACTTTGGGGTGCATCTGAATAATATTGAATTAAAATGTGACAACCAAAGTGCAATTGATCTAACCAACAATCTCGTTAATCATTCACGGTCCAAACACATTGATGTGCGTCATCACTTCATTAGGGATCACATTAAGAAAGAACATGTGAGAATTAGCTTCATAGGCACGGAATCCCAACTTGCGGACATCTTTACAAAACCTCTCCCCGATGCTCGTTTCAATATACTTAGACTTAGAATTAGGAGTCTTGGATATATCGAATTGAAACCCATCAAAAGATATTTCTCCTCAAACCAAGGTTTATGTACTACTCTATCAATCTTATTGAGTCTCATCACATCTGATATTACATAAACCTATGTTTATCATAAATATCAAAGTTGAACTAAAAGTCCTAACGCTCCGCGCTATCAATAACGCCCAGTGTTTGCATATTACTCTGAACTTGATAGCTGTCTCTGCCTATTCATTTGAATATATATATATAAATATATATATATATATATATATATATGTTTACACCTTAGTTAACTTTTCATTCCTAGAAAAATCAAAACCAAATATAAAATATAAAAAGCATTTTAAAACTACCAAAAACATGCTTAAATAGCCTTCTAAAATCTCTAAATTCTCTGAAATTTCTACACTAGGAAGGCCTAGTAATAATACCTCCTAATCAAAGAAAAAGTTTTTCAAAACCTAAGGAAATCATGTTCTGTTTGGGCGTTAGGAGTCAACCCCCGACGTTAGCTCCTTTGGCCCAATTGTCATTCTGGTTTTTCTACAAAAACACGGATATTTTTCTCATGCATATTTTATGATTATTATCTCTACTTGGAATTTATCTTGTTTCCTTAATTTGTTTTTATTCCAAAAATTCAAAACAACAAAAAATTCAAATAATCCAAAATGATGAAAATTATGTTTTGCTCCTTTTTATGTTTAAAAAATATGTTTTGATTATAAAAATCTCACATGAGCAAAACATCTTAGTATTTTCATTACAAATTGTCAAAATTGATAAGACATACATTTACAGATTTTCTTCAATGTTTAATTTTCATTTCAAGTTTCCTAAACATTGTTTTATCTTGTCATGTCTTGACCTTAATCTTATTATGTGCAATGAAATGGTCTATAGAAAATTATGTAAGATTGTCTAACATGCCTCTAAGTATAAGTAATGTTTTATGTTAATCAATGATTCATTCTGTACAACCCTTATTCTCCGAGGGTGGGCCCATTCTAAGCCACTTAGGCAAAAGGTCAGCACAGAGGTCAACAGTCCAAGACACAAGGCAGCTCAGCCAGCGGGAGAAAAACGAGGCCTGGGCGAGTATGGGTGAGATCGCGCGAGTAACCCTAATACTCACCAAGAGGTGGACGACCATAGGTGATACTCGCCTATTTCCAAGCGAGGTCGCCGAGCTGGGTGGGGTATAAATAAGACCCCTCCCCCCCCCCCTTTTACCCCAGGGGTACTTGGATTGGCACCTGATCTTGAGCTTTTGGAACCCCGTTTTTGAACTCTCGGACCCTTCATCCTTGGTCGCTACTCTTAATGCTAGCCAAGTCAGTGCCTTCCTCGTACCCTGCTCGACCATCTTTGGTTGTGGAGGAGAAGTCTCTCCTGAGCTTCTGGGTACGTGGTGGGACCTCTCTGCCACAGCGCCTGGGGTCCTATTGTTTCCGTTCTAGTTCCGTCGTCATTGCCAGTCAAGTCGTCTGGTTGGACTGCTGGGCAAGTAGCCTCCGACTGCATTGATCCAAATTTTGGAGTCGGGATTTTCCTGGCTTCAACACTTTGGTGCGGTGAGCGTGGACCGTAGCCAGAGGGAGAAAGTCTAGTAGAAAGGCAAGATGGTGGTAGTTGGTGACCATGAGGAGGTAGTCGGAAACTCGGTCGGAGGCGGCGAGTTTGTGACGTTGGCTGTCTTTGAAGAGTTCGTGCGACATCTAGAGGGGACCGTGCGAGTAGCCCTCCAACCTTGCACAGAGAGCACAACAACCTCGCCTCATTGCCCAGTTCTGACAGAGGAAGGTGGTGTCCATCGGCGAGCAGGGAAGGAGCACGAGGTGGAGCCCGAGCGACTGAGGAGGTCGCAGTTCTACCCGCAGACCTTGCTGGGAGCCAACAGAATCTGATTTCGCGAAGTGGAGGAGCTGGCGAGGTACTATGGTACTCACCAATTCGGCGAGTATGGAGGTGATACTCGCCAGGGAGAAGATCGTCGACACCTGGGTGGGAGGAGCCTATTTTGTGAGGAAATTCTTACTGCACCCGTGCTGGAAGGGTTCAGAGATCTCGTGATGAATTACTACTCAGGGAGGGATGACCCTATCCGTCACATCTAATGGTTCGAGGATGTGTCCTCCATCCGAACCATGTCGGATGCCTTTAAGTGTAGGCTCTTCACTATCACCTTCAGAGGAAAGGCCCGGTACTGGTTCCACCAGTTGCCAGCAGGTTCGATCTACTACTTCGAGGATCTGTGCCGGGGGTTGACGATGCGGTTCTCCACGGCCAAGAAGATGAATATGGAGGCAACGACCCTCTTCCATCTCATGCATGGAGCAAAGGAGACATTGGGGCACTATATCGATCGCTTCTAGGAGGAGGTGTTGGACATCCAGGAGGTGGATGGACCCACCTTGCAGCTTGCCTTGACATTTGGCCTACGTCAAGGCCTCTTCAGGTTGGAGCTCGGCATGAATCCTCCCTATTCGTATGACAATCTTATCGAAAGGGCCAATAAGTTTGTTCACGGGGAGGCTTCTAACCGCGGCTTCTTACCCAGGCTCACCAAGGTGACCAGGGAGGAGGAGGAAGAAGAAGATAAGACCTCCGAGAGAAGGAAGAAAGAAGATCCCGGGAGGGCGGAGAAGAGGAAGTCGAAGGAGAGTCAAAGAGAAGGAAGGAAGAGGGAGGAGCCCAGGAAGGAAGAGCCAAGAAGAAGTTGGCGGTCTGGGAGGGAGGTCGCGCGGTCTGACAAATCGCGCGGTCTTGCGATCTCCCTCTGCGGTCTGATCTCTCTGGTCTAGATGTAGGTCTACTCGGCGTGACCGCCATTCCTTCTGTCCTAGGTGCCGGGGTGAGGCCGCGCGGTCTGTTTCGTATGACTGTGTGGCGGAGCAGTTTTTAGCGTGGTGAGGTCGCGCGGTCTGGTTGTGTGACCGCGTGGCGAGCTGTCTTCTATAAGGCGAGACCACGCGGTCTGGTTTGTGTGACCGCGTGGTGGGGGCAGTCCGGTCTGGTGGCTATCCGGGTTTCTTGGTGGTGCGTGCGGACTAAGCTATTCTTAATAGCGTGGTCTCCGGTTTGTGTTCGCATAGTTGTTCCTTCGGCGATCTGCTGGTATATGCGGTCATTGGTGTTTGGTCGACTTGGCGGGCTATTGCCCTAGTCATCCTGGCTGTGTTCGCGGTCTCTGGACGAGTTCTTGTTTAGGCGAACACAGGTGGTGAGCGTCATGAACAGGCGAGTTGTCATGATCGCGTGGCTTTCTGTTGAAGTCGACGAGCTCACGGCGCAGAGCGATCTTTCTGACCGCGCGGGTTGACCGGTCTTGGTCACGCGGTCAGAGGGCGGTGACTCTATCTCATAGGGTGGTGACTGGATCATGTCGCACGCCTATAAATAGGATTCACTGTAGCAGCAAACAAATCGCACCAAGTGTAAGCTGAGCTCGCGTTTTATTCCTGCGGTCTCTTTTTGTGACCGGCCGGTTAGCTGATTGAACTTTCCTTGTGCAGCTTCTGCGGATTGTGTGGGCAGCAGCGATCACCTCTTCTTCTAGGGTGTTTGGGCGGTATCGTGGTTTGTAGTGTGGGTTGCTGGAGTTCGGTAGAATCAGTGGAGGTCGCGGAGTTCTCGGTTGGTGTTGTTCAAGTTGTAGATTGGCAGTTCGGGCGGTCTCGTGTTCTAGTCGTGGGAACTCGCAGGTCTTGTGGTTTGGCGGTCTCAGCTTTCTGACCGCCAGTTATCTTTCTTAGCTTGTTTTTTTCTCCTATTTTTTGTGTACTGGTGAAATTATGTCTCGCCATGTATACCTCGCTCTGTAATGAAGATTTCTGCAAGTATCAATAAAGATTAAAGTTTTTCATGTGCTTCTGGTTGTTGGCTATAACTTTGAGGTGTTCTATTCATGCTCACTCCTAGATCTACAGAATTTCACATGGTATCAGAGGGAGGTTGGAGTGGATAGAGCATTGAATAACTCAAAGTTGTCATCGCCTTTGTGAAGAAGGAACCAGTGGTAGAGCCATGGAAGCAAGAGGTCTTGGAATTGAGATGCTCAACTCGACTAACTTCAAGAAGTGGAAGTCGTGTATGCAGAGTTATCTTCTGGGCGAGGACCTCTGGGAGGTGGTCGGAGGAGATAGTACAAAGGAGGTTGTCCCAGTTGGGGACAATGGTCATGAGGTGAGGAACTGGAGAATGATTAATGCGAAAGCAGAATTCACTCTGAAGAGGGTAATATCACCTGACCTATTCGATCACATCTTGGGGTGTGGATCAGCTGCGGAGATCTGGAGAGCCCTGGATGGGCTGTTTAACAAGAAGAATGTAGCGAGGCTACAGTTTTTGGAAAGTGAGCTGGCTAGGTCGGCTCAGGGTGATCTTTCTATCTCTACGTTCTTCCTGAAGATGAAGAACCTGTGCGCTGAGATTTCAGCACTAGATCCTGATGAGCCAATTTCTGAGGCGAAGATGAAGAGGCACATCATCCGTGGTTTGCGGAAGGAGTATGTGGTATTTGTGACGTCGGTGCAGGGTTGGGCAAATCAGCCGTCTCTGCTGGAGCTGGAGAATCTGCTTGCATCGCAGGAGAGTCTGGCAAGGCAGATGGCGGGGGTGTCAGTGTTTGGGGGAGAAAGTGAGGTTCTCTTCACAGGGAAGAAGAAGAAATGAGATAAGAAGAAGAAGACCGCTGGAGGCTATGGGCCTTCAACTTCTGGACAGTAGGAGAGGGGTTATGCTCCTAAGGCTGAAGGGAAGAAGAAGGGAGAAGGACCCAAGTGCTTCAGGTGCGGGAAGCTTGGTCACATCAGGAAGGATTGTCGGGTGAATCTTCAGCTGGGGCATGCTGCTGCAGGGAAGGAGGAAGTTGAGGCCAGGCAGAATGATGGAAGATGGGGAGGAGCCTTCTCGGCTTTTGTTGGAGTTGCGTCTCCTATCAACTATCAGGAGGACTGGATCGTGGACTCGGGGTGTGGTCTTCACCTCACCGGGGATGAGTCGAAGCTTACTTCAGCGCAGCCTTACTCAGGTAACGATGCCATCATAACTGCTGATAATACCGTGCATAGTGCCGAGAAGGTGGGGGTTGTTTCTTTGGGCAGTGATAGAGGGCCACTAACTTTGAAGAGTGTCTATCATGTGCCCGGAATGAGGAAAAACCTCTTCTCCGTCACCAACACTGTTGACGCTGGGTATCACGTTCTGTTCGGCCCAACAGAAGTGAAGTTTCTAAGAAACGTTGAGGTGGTGAAGGCCGAGGTTGTTCATGTCGGGAGAAGGGCAAAAGACTTGTTCATCTTATCGACAAGTTCTTATGTTGACAAGATGAGGATGAATGATAGTGCTGTCATATGGAACTAGAGGTTGGGGCATGTAGGGACGGATAAACTGAAGACTATGGCGGTGAAAGGTCTTGTCAAGGGCCTGCCTAGTCTATCTTCCTACGGTGATGGTCATGTTTGCGCGGGATGTCATTTCGGCAAGTCTCATCGACTGCCGTTTGATAAGTCGCAGACAAGGAGTAGTGTGCCTGTTGAAACCAAGACTTGAGAACAAGACTTAGTCTCTGTGGAGTTCGGGCCCTCAACAAGTTGAGGGGTGACCTCACACTTACTCCTCCCAAGGGAGAGCTCTAGGCTAAGAGGGCTATGGAACTAGGAACAAGGCCAAGGGCTTAGCGAGGAGGTCCCACCACACACCCGGAAGATCGTTGAGCGCTTTCCCTCCCAAGCCAATGCTAAGCTTGGGCACCCTGTTGAGTCTCTCCTCACCCACTAGAGAGATTTGGGGAGAGAGATAGCCAAAAGAGAGCTCCCCCCAAATAGTGCCCCTTGGGCATATTTATAGGATTTCTGGACTTGGGCTGCAAAAAGCCCAAAACTGGTCCCTATAATTACCAAAATACCCTCGAAAATGGCTGCGAATAGCCAAATCCCGCTGTTCTGAGGCGCTAAATGCAGACCAACCCCTCCCTCCGGAATTGAGCGAGAGGGGGTACTTCACGGGGCTCGGCGAGCCCCCTTAACTAGGGTGGGGCGAGACCCGGGGGTCGGCCCCCTGCTGGTCTCGCCCCCCTGCTGGGGCGGGGGCGAGGGGGGTCCAGAGGCCTCCTCCCCTCGCCCCCCCTGCTGGGGATGGGCAAGACCCAGCCAGGGTCACCCCCTGCTAGTCTCGCCTCCTCCTGCTGGGGGCGCGGGGGTGAGGGAAGCTCGCCCCCCCCCCCCCCCTGGATGAGGGCGGGGGCGAGAGGAGATCGCCCCCCATTACATGGGGCGGGGGCGAGAGGAGCTCGCCCCCTGCTGGATCTCGCCCCCTCCTGCTGGGGGCACGAGGGAGAGGGGAGCTCGCCCCCACTGGATGAGGGCGGGGCGAGAGGAGCCCCCCCCCCCCCCCCCCCCATACATGGGGCGGGGGCGAGAGGAGCTCGCCCCCCCTGCTGGATCACACCCCCTCCTGCTGGGGGCGCGGGGGAGAGGAGAGCTCGCCCCCCCCCCCCTGGATGAGGGCTGGGGCGAGAGGAGCTCGCCCCCCTATTGGATCTCGTCCCCTCCTGCTGGGGGCGCGGGGGCGAGGGGAGCTCGCCCCCCTGGGTGAGGGCGGGGGCGAGAGGAGCTCGCCCCCCCCCCCCCCCCCTTACATGGGGCGGGGGCGAGAGGAGCTCGCCCCCCCTGCTGGATCTCGCCCCTTCCTGCTGGGGGCGCGGGGTTGAGGGGAGCTCGCCCCCTGGATGAGGGCGGGGGCAAGAGGAACTCCCCCCCCTACATGGGGCGGGGGCGAGAGGAGCTCGCCCCCTCCTGCTGGGGGCGCGGGGGCGAGGGGAGCTCGCCCCCCCTGGATGAAGGCAGGGGCGAGAGGAGCTCTCCCACCCCTTACATGAGGCGGGGGTGAGAGGAGCTCACCCCCATGCTGGATCTCTCCCTCTCCTGCTGGGGGCGCGGGGGCGCGGGGGCGAGGAGAGCTCGCCCCCCCCCCCCCCCCCCCCTTACATGGTGCGGGGGTGAGAGGAGCTTGCCTCCCTGCTGGATCTCGCCCCCTCCTGCTGGGGGCGCGGGGGTGAGGGGAGCTCGCCCCCCCCCCCCCCCTGGATGAGGGCGGGGGCGAGAGGAGCTCACCCCCCCCCCCCTTACATGGGGCGGGGACGAGAGGAGCTCGCCCCTCCTACTGGATCTCGCCCCCTCCTGCTGGAGGCGCAGGGGCGAGGGGATCTCGCCTCCCCTGGATGAGGGCGGGGGCGAGAGGAGCTCTCCCCCCCCCCTACATGGGGCGGGGGCGAGAGGAGCTCTCCCCCCTACTGGATCTCGCCCCCTCCTGCTGGGGGCGAGGGGAGCTCACCCCCCTGGATGAGGGCGGGGGCGAGAGGAGCTCACCCCCCCCCCCCTAACATGGGGCGGGGGCGAGAGGAGCTCTACCCCCTGCTGGATCTCGCCCCCTCCTGTTGGGGGTGCGGGGGTGAGGGGAGCTCGCCCCCCCTGGATGAGGGCGGGGGCGAGAGGAGCTCGCCCCCCCCCCCCCTTACATGGGGCGGGGGCAAGAGGAGCTCGCCCCCCCCTGCTGGATCTCGCCCCCTCCTACTGGGGGCGCGGGGGCGAGGGGAGCTTGCCCCCACTGGATGAGGGCGGGGGCGAGAGGAGCTCTCCCCCCCCCCCTACGTGGGGCGGGTGGCGAGAGGAGCTCGCCCCCCCCCCCCCCCCTGCTGGATCTCGCCCCCTCCTGCTGGGGGCGCGGTAGCGAGGGGAGCTCGCCCCCCTGGATGAGGGTGGGGGCGAGAGGAGCTCCCCCCCCCCCCACATGGGGCGGGGGCGAGAGGAGCTCGCCCCCCCCCCCTACTGAATCTCGCCCCCTCCTGCTAGGGGCGCGGGGGCGAGGGGAACTTGCCCCCCCTGGATGAGGGCAGGGTCGAGAGGAGCTTTGGACCAAGTCTCATTCTTCTCAAGAGCAGCAATCTCTTCTTCCATAGCCGAATCCCACTGCTTCACGCCTTTGGCCTTCTCAGAGCTCACTGGTTGCCGCTCATCTAGGGGACCGGCAAAGAAACATGAGACAAAGCTCACCATGTTTCCTCCTGTATAGCGATCAGGGGCAATGATCGTTCGCTTCGTTCTTCTCAGCTCCTTCCCCTGACTCGCAACATCCTCAGCTGCTTCTTCCCTAGCTCCCCTTCCAGTCGTACTGGGAGCATCCCTCCCCCTGCTTCGTGATCCAGAAGCCTCCGTCACAGAACTAGAATTGGATGGACCACCTGGTGACAAAGGCAGCTCCACCTGAAGATTTTCCACAGCTCTCCCCTGCTCCACCATCCTGCTTTCTGGTAACTCAACACCAGAACTTCCCTTGTAAGACGTCACCTCGTCAAACACGACGTCGCGAGATACAACAAATCTCCGCGTCTTCGGGTCCATGCACTTCCAGCCCTTCTTCCAATCATCATATCCCACGAAGACTAGCTTCCTTGCTTTCACATTTAGCTTCATCCAAAGCGCATCAACATGTTGACCCCGCATGAGATGATGTTCAAAGAAAAGCCAAGTGTGGCACACCTTCGGGTGTTTGGTTCCACCTGCTATGTGCACGTTCCAGATGCGCTTCGGACGAAGCTAGATGCGAAAGCAAGGAAGCTAGTCTTCGTGGGATATGATGATCGGAAGAAGGGCTGGAAGTGCATGGACCCGAAGACGCGGAGATTTGTTGTATCTCGCGACATCGTGTTTGACGAGGTGACGTCTTACAAGGGAAGTTCTGGTGTTGAGTTACCAGAAAGCAGGATGGAGGAGCAGGGGAGAGCTGTGGAAAATCTTCAGGTGGAGCTGCGTTTGTCACCAGGTGGTCCATCCAATTCTAGTTCTGTGACGGAGGCTTCTGGATCACGAAGCAGGGGGAGGGATGCTCCCAGTACGACTGGAAGGGGAGCTAGGGAAGAAGCAGCTGAGGATGTTGCGAGTCAGGGGAAGGAGCTGAGAAGAACGAAGCGAACGATCATTGCCCCTGATCGCTATACAGGAGGAAATATGGTGAGCTTTGTCTCATGTTTCTTTGCCGGTCCCCTAGATGAGCGGCAACCAGTGAGCTCTGAGAAGGCCAAAGGCGTGAAGCAGTGGGATTCGGCTATGGAAGAAGAGATTGCTGCTCTTGAGAAGAATGAGACTTGGTCTCTGGTGCCCAAGCCCAAGGGCATCACCCATGTGACATGCAAGTGGGTCTACAAGCTCAAGAAGAAGGCAGACGGCAGTATCGAGCGTTCTAAGGCTCTCCTTGTGGCTCGTGGATTCTCGCAGCAATACGTTGAAGACTATGAAGAGACATTCACTCCGGTGGCAAAAATGACTTCAGTTCGGTTTGTGATTGCCTTGGCGGCGTTTTGGGGTGGAAGATTTGGCAGCTCGACGTAAAGAATGCTTTCTTGTACGACGAGATTGACAAGGACATCTTCATGGTCCAGCCGCCAGGCTTCGTATCTGAAGATTTTCCAGACCATGTCTGTAAGCTGAAGAAAGCCCTGTATGGGTTGAAGCAAGCACCGAGGGCGTGGTACGGGAAGATGGCAGAATATCTCCTATTTTGTGGTTTTGGTGCTTCAGACTCAGACTGAAGCTTGTTTGTCAAGAAGAGCGGGGAGCTTCAAGTCATCGTGTTGCGTTACGTCGATGATATGATCGTGACGGGGAATTCGAAGGAGGAAGTAGCAAAGCTTCGGGCTGAGCTATCTATCAGGTTTGAGATGAAGGACTTAGGTGAACTTCACCATTTCCTTGGACTCGAAGTGCAGAGGAAGGAAAGTGGAGTACTGGTGTCCCATGCTGGATATGGGGAGCGAATCGTGGAGTGATTCGACATGAAGGAAGGGAATTGCATTTCTACACCTCTGGAGAAGGCCATGAAACTTCGGAAGGATGAGGGGAGGATTCTGGAAGATCCTCTTATGTTCCGAGCTCTGGTTGCGAGCTTGATTTATCTGATGATCACTAGGCCGGATATTGCTTATGCAGTTGGCAGGGTGAGTCGTTATATGGCGGAACCACGGATGCCTCAACTACTAGCGGCCAAGAATATTTTGAAGTATGTTAAGGCGGCCTCGGATATGGGTCTCCTATACAAGAGGGATGCGGGCTTAGAGGTGCATGGGTACATGGATGCCGATTACGGGGGAGATTCGGATGATCAGAAGTCGTCGTCTGGATTCGTCTTCATGGCGGGCCCCACGGCTATATCATGGTGCAGCAAGAAGCAGGATTCCGTGCCTGTCTCTACCACAGAAGCATAATACAAGGCTTCGGCCTTGGCAGCTCAAGAAGCCATCTGGCTTAGGAGGCTGGTGGGAGACGTCCATAAGGAGGTTCGGGGTCCGACTCTGCTCCATGGCGACAATGAGAGTGCACTCAAACTGGTTACTAATCCAGTTTGTCACGCGAGGACCAAGCACATCAAGATCGAGCATCATTTCATTCGTGAGAAGGTGCTGGAGGGGTCTCTTTCGGTCGAGCATGTTCGGAGTCAGGACAACGTTGCTGACATATTCACAAAGGCGCTGGCAAAGGGGTCGTTCACTCGGCTGAGGAGTTTACTTGGGTTGTTTTCAACTTCCCACTTCAAGGGGGAGTGTTGAAAATGTTGAAGTGGAAGTTGGCGGTCTGGGAGGGAGGTCGCGCGGTGTGGCAAACTGCACGGTCTTGCGATCTCCCTCTGCGGTCTGATATCTCTGGTCTAGCCGCAGGTCTACTCGGCGTGACTGTCGTTCCTTCTATCCTAGGTGCCAGGGTGAGGCCGCGCGATCTGTTTCGTGTGACCGTTTGGTGGAGCAGGTTTCAGCGTGGTGAGGTCGCACAGTCTGGTTGTGTGACCGCATGGCGATCTCTCTTCTGTTAGGTGAGACCGCGCGATCTGGTTTGTGTGACTGCATGGTGGGGGCAGTCCGGTCTGGTGGCTGTCCGGGTTTCTTGGTGGTGCGCGCGGACTAAGGTATTCTTAGTAGTGCGGTCTCCGGTTTGTGTTCGCATAGCTGGTCCTTCGGCGATCTGCTGGTATATGCGATCACTGGTGTTTGGTCGACTTGGCGGGCCGTTGCCTTAGTCGGCCTGACTGTGTTCGCGGTCTCTGGAGGAGGTCTTGTTTAGGCGAACACAGGTGGTGAGCGTCATGAACGGGCAAGTTGTCATGATCGCGCAGCTTTCTGTTGAAGTCGGCGAGCTCACGGCGCAGAGCGATCTTTCTGACCGCGCGGGATGACCGGTCTTGTTCACGCGGTCAGAGGGCGGTGACTCTATCTCATAGGGTGGTGACTGGATCAGGTCGCACGCCTATAAATAGGAGTCACTTTAGCAGCAAACAAATCGCACCAAGTGTAAGCTGAGCTCGCGTTTTATTCATGCGGTCTCTTTTTATGACCGACCGGTTAGCTGATTGAACTTTCCTTGTGCAGCTTCTGCGGATTGTGCGGGCAGCAGCAGTCACCTCTTCTTCTAGGGTGTTCGGGCGGTCTCGCGGCTTGTAGTGCGGGTTGCTGGAGTTCGGGAGAATCAGTGGAGGTCGCGGAGTTCTCGGTTGGTGTTGTTCAAGTTGCAGACTGGCATTTCGGGCGGTCTCGTGTTCTAGTCGCGCGAACTCACAGGTCGCGCGGTTTGGCGTTCTTAAATTTCTGACCGCCAGTTATCTTGCTTATCTTGTTTTTTTCTCCTATTTTTTGTGTACTGGCGAAATCATGTCTTGCCATGTATACCTCGCTCTGTAATGAAGATTTCTGCAAGTATCAATAAAGATTGAAGTTTTTCATGTGCTTCTGGTTGTTGGCTATAACTTTGAGTTGTTCTATTCCTGCTCACTCCTAGATCTACAAAAATTTCACAGATGGCGGCGTGTCTTCAAGAGAACGTCGACATCTTTGCCTGGAGTGTTGTTGAGATGCCGGGGATCGATCCTGAGGTTGCCTGCCATCACCTCAATCTTGACCCCTCTGCAAAGCCCGTTCTCTATAAGAAAAGGTCAAGTGCCACCATGCTGGTCGTACCTATCCACGAAGAAGTAAAGAAGCTGCTTGAAGCAGGCTTTGTGTCAGAGATCCAGTACCCAGGCGGGGTCTTGAATGTTGTAATGGTGAAAAAGGCTGGGGCAGTTGGAGGATGTGTCTCGATTTATCGATAATGAATAAAAGCTGCCCGAAGGATTGTTATCTCTTGCCTCGAATCGACGCGTTGGTTGATTCAGCCGTCGGTTTTTCTGTAATGAGATTTCTATATGCATTTTCAGGATACCACCAGATCCAGATGTATCCCCCCGACTATTGTGATGTTTCTTTCATCACTGGCGATGGTTGCTACAGCTACAAGATGACGCCCTTCGGGTTAAAGAACGCGAGAGCAACCTACCAGCGGATAATGGACGATGTCTTCAAGGAGCAGAAGGGGAGCAATCTAGAAGTGTACGTAGTCGACCTGTTGATCAAAAGCAAGAGCATCCAGGAGCTTGTAGCTGATCTGGTGGTGACCTTTGCAATGCTGAGGAAGTTCAAGATGAGGCTCAATCCGACAAAATGCGTATTCGGAGCGGGAAGGGGAAAGTTTCTGGGACATCTCATCACCCCGGAAGGGGTAGAGCCGAACCCTGACAAGGTTAAGGCAATCTTGGAGATGACTTTGCTGAAGACAATGAAAGAAGTCCAAAGGTTGACGGGATGGCTGGCGGGTCTTAGCCGCTTTCTGTCAAAGGCAGGAGAGAAGTGCTCTCCATTTTTCAAAATGCTTCGAAAAAGCGAGGACTTCGAATGGTCTGAAGAGTGTAGGAAGGCGTTCGATAGGCTGAAAGAGCAGTTGACTAAGACACCTCTCCTTTAGAGCCCAAAGGAAGGCGAAGACCTGCTCATCTACCTGGGAGTAGGAATGGAAGCAGTGAGTTATGTACTAGTCCAAGAAGAAGGGAAGAAGCAGCTACCCATCTATTATGTTAGTCGGGTGCTGAAGAAGGCCGAACTTCGGTCTGATACTAGAAAAGCTTGCCTTCGCCTTAGTGGTATCGACACAGAAGCTCCGGCCTTATTTTCAAGATCATTCCGTCAGGGTTGTGACTGATCATCCTCTATGAAATATCTTAGAAGGGGTGGAGCATTCGGGAAGGCTGGCGAAATGGTCGGTAGAACTCAGCGAGTTCGACATTTCATTCTCACCCCGTGTGGCGATCAAAGCGCAGGCAGTGGCAGACTTTTTATCCGACTTCTCGGTAGAAGCAGAGTCGGGGGAGGAAGTTTCTAATCCAATTCCCTGGAAGATGTTCGTGGACGGAGCTTCGGGCAGAAGCTCTGTGAGAGTAGGCATCGTTCTTATCAGCCCATAGGAAACTAGGATCGAGCAAGCAGTCGAGATCCTCTTCCCCGTCACGAATAATCAAGCGGAGTACAAGGCCATAGTAGCAGGCTTGCGCCTCGCGCAAGAGTTGGGCATCCAAGAAATCAGAGCCTTCACTGATTCAATGGTGGTCGCGTCGCAGATTCGGGGAGATTTTCAAATGCGTGATGCCGTCTTGCAGAAGTATCACGTCAAAGTAAAAGGATTGATTGGAGGCTTCCAATTCTTCTTTGTAGAGCATGTACCGAGAGAGGAGAACTCAGCAGTGGATCGTTTGTCCAAGTATGGGCCGAGGGCTGGAGGGACTATCACTGAGTTATTTTGGCTATCCATCGAAGAAGGGGAGATGATGGAGATCGAGCAGCGCCCCTCATGGATGGATCCGTTCGCAGCATTCTTATCCACTGGACAGCTCCCTGCGGATGACGAGGACCAAAGAAAGTTTCGATACAAAGCGGCATATTACTTATTGTAAGATGGGGAGATATATCGCAAGACCATCTCGGGCCCCCTGTCCAGATGCATCTCTGAAGACGAAGTACCTCGAGTGTTGGAAGAGATCCACTCGGGAGAGTGCGGAAGTCATTCTGGGACTCACACTTTGGAGCAGAGGATTCTAAGGCATGGCTACTTCTGGCCTACTATCTGTAAGGATGCGGAGATCTTTTCGAAGAAGTGTCAGAAGTGCCAGCTATTCGCCCCCCTTTAGTTGCAGCCGGTCCAGCCACTTCGCTCGATCACTGCCCCGTGGCCGTTCGCTATCTGGGGGATGGATTTGATAGGTCCCTTTCCTCCAGCCAGTGGCCAGAGGAAGTTCGTTCTCGTCATGATCGACTACTTCTCCAAGTTGATCGAGGCAAAAGCTCTGGCCAAGACAACCTCTCAAGTCGTGAAGAACTTCATATGGGAGGAAATCGTCTGCAGATTCGTGATCCCCCTCGCCATCGTCACCGACCAATGTCCCCAATTTGCCAGCTTGGAGCTGGAAGATTTTTGCAGGCATCTCGGAACTGATCTTCGATTCGCTTCAGTACACCACCCCAGAAGCAACGGACAAGTGGAGGCCGCCAACAAACTGATCATCAACCTCTTGAAGAAGAAAGTCGAGAACCTAAGAGGTAATTGGGCGGAGTAGCTCCCCTCAGTTTTGTGGGCTTTGAGGACCACTCCTAGCTCAGCCACGGGGGAAACCCTGTTCAAACTCTCTCATGGGTCTGAGGATCTCATTCTAGTAGAGTTCAAAGTCCGAAGTCCAAGGGTGGTCGCGGCAAAGGATGGAGATGAATAATGGCAGCTGGAGAATGAGGAAGCTCAAAAGCTATCTCTCGACTACATCGAATAACTTGTGATTTAGCCTTAGCTCGGCAAGAGGAGATCAAGCATCGGATGGCGAGGCACTTCGACAAGCACGTCCTCCTCAAGCATTTCCAAGCTGGTGATCTAGTCCTAAAGAAAGTGTACGCATCCGGAAGGTCAGCGATCGTTGGGAAGCTCAACCCAAATTGGGAGGGACCTTTCATCTTCCACGAACCGCTTACAACGAGAGGATATCGCCTGCAGAATCACAAAGGGGAGTTGTTGAGGAACACCTGGAGCGGCGATGACCTAAAAAGGTTTTACCCCTGAGCAGGAGCGTGTACGTCCCTCTCCTGTAAATCTATCACTTGTGAATAAATTCCTCACTCCCCTGAAACATGGGATAACAAAAAGGTTCTTACATTTACCTCAATTGAAAAATGTTTTCAAATAAAGGAAGAAAAGCAGGTAAAAGCATATCTCCACGCTAGGTTGGGAAACGGGCCTCCAACTTGATTCTCGTAAAACCTAGAACGGATGATGGGACAGTGCCTCGGTAGTGCGTTCTATTAAGACCAAGCCTATGCACTGACGGTCGAGATCAGCTCCCCCTTGCACGTTGGTCGTAGATACCCTCCGGCTGCATTTCTCATCTGGCTGGAGAGATTATCAGGAAGAAGTCTGGACGCCGACCTCCCGATTCGACGAAGGGATGATCGACTTAACCTATCAAGAGACCCTTGAGTAAAGTTGTCGTAAGCCCTCGAGAGCTGAAAGCTCGTGGCATAGCGCTTCGTTTCCGATTATTTTCGTCCGATCATTTGAGTTAGTGTGCTTAATCCCCTCTGATTGTTGAGTATCTCAGGAATGAGTTCATCTCCCCAGCATCAACATCACAGTAGGATGGAGACTTCGGGATGGTGTGTCCCAACGGACCTCCCCGGCAGTCATCCCCTACTTGTCGATCTCTTCATCAACACTAAACATCATGGTAGGACAGAGACCTCAGGACGGTGTGTCTCCTAGGACACGCCGACGGTCATTCCCTACTTCTATCATCTTAAACTCTAGTATTATTACAAACTTCCTGGCAATTCTTTATCAGGTACAAGAGAAGGCCTTGGGAGCATATATCCCTCAGGATCCTCTCCAAGTGCTCTTCACAGGTCAACTCTACCAAAGATTTTGAAAGGGGCGAGCATGCATGTGCGAGTATAGTGATGCGAGTATGTAGGTGCGATCATGCGGGCGCGAGTACAAATGAACGAGCAGCTACGTGCGAGTAAGGTATGATCGTCAGTTATAGCAAACATCTTCCGAGGTCGCAGTAACCTCAATAGCGAGCACTCAACCTCACCTCGGGCCTAGGAGCCTAGCAAGCACTCAACCTTACCTCGAGCCTAAGAGCCTAATCGGCATACAAACAAGAAAGAAAGAACAGTAACAGAAGGCGAGCAAAAAATTCCTGTTTTCATTTCATTCATGTTTTCTGAAATTACATGTTCAAAAAATGTTGTACACAAAAAGGGCCCCGTCGACTATGCGTCATCCTCGCCTTCATCATCATCTTCATCCTCGCCATCCACGTCGACGTCCTCCTCTCCATCCTCATTCTCAGAGTCTTCGTCCTCAGCATCACTGGAAGACGGTGGAGGAACTCGCCTAGGGGAGGTGGACTCCTCGGCGAGCAGCGCCGGGATGATGTTCACCACGGTCAGGTCCATCGCCTCCAGCTTCAGGTAACCTTCAGCTTTCAACCGACTCAGGACGACCTTCTTGGTCGCTCACGTGATCTCTTAGCGGATGTGCGACATTTCATCGTCGTGCATCCTGATCTGTTTGCCGAACCTGGAGGGGCCCGCCTCCGAAGGCTGTTGCTCGGCAGGCCGAGTTTCCAGCTCGGCGATGTGGACTTGGGCAGCCTCCAAGGTCTGCCGAGTGTCTTCCAACTCCTTCTCTAGCTGGGAAACCTTCTTCTCCATCTCGATCTCGGCAGCCTGCACAGATATGAAGAAAGCAATTAGTGAAATGATCGGCACAAAGGCGAGTATTCCAAAAGCCAAAAAGACAGCGAGCGAGTACCTCGTAATCTTTGCACTTAGTGGCCTGTAGTCCCAAGGAGATGAGCTTCTTGCTCTACACCTTGATCATCTTCTCATACTCGAGCAGCCTCCTCGCCGTCGCATGGAACAGCTCGGCGGATCGCAGAAACGAGCGCGAGGTCTGGTGAGCCAGATACTCGGCCGAGACATCCTGCAAGGCCTCGGCATCCGCGCGGACATAAAGGGAGAACATCATGTCGAATGCTTCTCCGCTATGTTCCCAATCCTCTGACCAGGCGAGGAGATTGGTGTTGAGGTTCACCTCGTGGGCACGCTCCGCCCAGGACACCAGTGGGCGACCATAGGCATCCTCGCCACGAGTGCCTTCGTTGAAGAGCGGATGACTGTGAGGCTCACCAGCCTCCGAAGGATCCGCCTTCACCCCCAGGTCCCTATGCACGACCTGCTTTTTCTTCCTCGCGGGCTCAAGGGCTTTGGCCTTGCCCTTCCGCTTCTTAGAGATCCCGGCCTCATCACCGACGACCACCGGCTCCTCACCAACAGGCGACAAGACGATCGGGGAGGAGTCCCTGCCCTCGTGCGCTGAGGTCCCCACACCCCCTTGGGAGGAAGCCGGCACCTTCGCCAACGGGAGAAGCTCGCGCGGTAATGAGTGAGTAGCTGAAAAAAGACAAGACATATGAAGATTAGTCGCCAGCCGAAGATGAAGAGGCGAGTATAACCAATACTAGCTCAGAAGGCTACCTTCGCCCGAGAAGACCTCAGCGAGTACATCTACTCGCTTCCTCCAGAAGACCACGTCAAGGCGGCAATTCCGGAAGGAGTCGAGCATCTTCTCCCTTGTCTCCTACAGGTAAGGAACGGAGAAGGCGCTCTCCGACGGCTGGAAGGACGAGCTCGGGATGGTCCCGAAGTCACCACTGACGACGATGAGCCGCTCGCCCTAGTGGTGGTTCCTGTTCTCCGTGCCAGCCAGTGTGCATACATGACAGCACAGGAAGACGATGCCCTCGCCAGTCGCCATGAAGTGAAAAACCCTCCTGAAGACAGAGAGATCGAAGGTGATCCTCTCTTCTCGCAATAAGCATAGGAACCCAATGATCATTGCCACTCCATTCGGGTTGATCTGGGCAGGGACTATCCCGAAGTAGCGGAGGATCTGACATATCTCCGTCCACAATGGTAGTCGCAAGCCGACTTCGAAGTGGAGAATAGGGAACACCATCTCGGTGGACGAGAAGGAGTTCAGTCGCTCATCCTCGCAAGGAAGCCTAGCGACATAGCCTGGCGACAAGTACTTTTCTGAAAATTCCTCCAAATCCTTCGGCCGAGTAATTGGCTTCTTGAAGGACGTCGCCGCAAAATTCTTAGCGTGATTCGCACGCCGGATGGTCGCCTCATCCGTCATTCTGAAGCAAGAGAAGGAAAGAAGCGAGTATCAAAAGGGCGGGAACGGAAGTAAGCAAGAGATACTCGCGAGCACAGAAGGAAGATCGCCAAAATCGTAATTAATACGTACCCACCCCCCTATTTATAAGAGTCGAACAGACTTGGCTTGTCGTCTACGCTGCCGCGAGTACGAATGACGGGTGGCGAGTAGTTAGGAAAGTCGCCAAATCTATAGCGTGCACCGAATCACCAAACCTTCAGCGCGCTAGTACCTGCATCAGAATACCAGGAAGCTCGCCAAATAGACGCGACATTCAACCACTACTTGCAAGAACAAAAAAAGAGAGATAGAAAAATTCAGACATCACAGCCAGTAAACAAGAAATGAAGGGTGAGATTTAAGTACTCGCCAAATAAATTTTACAAAGAAACAAAGATGTCTGCATTACAATATACTCGCCAAGTTGCGGCCATTCAAATACAAGAGAAAAGAGAGAAAAGTGCAATCTAAGGAGAGCCCTGGAGGTTCGTCTGAGGATCCGGGGGTTGTGGATGTCGCCCAACCCAGCCCATGCTGCGAGCACGCTTGAAGTGCTCGAAGACCACGGTCATCGCGTCCACGCCTTGCCGCAGCTGGTCCTCGATCCTCGCGAGCCGACCAACCGAGCCCATGCTCGCGCGCATCCCTACTAACTCGTCGTGATGCAGCTGTTCGTGATGCTCCATCCTAGCAACCCGGTTCTCCAAATCGCTGACAGTCTGAAGACGAGATTCTGCACTAGCCAGCCGAGCGTCAAACTCTTCCAGTCGGGATACCCGCACCTCCAAATCAATCAAGCGACGATGGAGCTCGCTGATCGCCAAGTGCTCTACCTTCACCTCCAGATCTAGTTTGGCGCGAGTAGCCTCTCCTGGTACTCGCGGGAAGAAAGCCCGACTGCGTCAAGCTCCCACGGGAGATTGAGCACGAACTGCCAAAAGAGAAGGAAGCGGAAAGCATTAGTGGCGAGTATCAAAGGAAGATCGCAGCAAAATGAACAAGACAACAACTAAGTTACCAAGCCGATGAACTTCTTTCCTTGAGCCGCGAGGAGGACTGCGAGATCGCCGGCGAGGAGAGCTCCTTCCTCGACGAGGGGAGGCGCTATGATGACCAGCATCTCGTGGGCCGAAGTGAGTTCCGCCGGTTTGCTCCCTATTGGGAGGCGCATTCCCCCGACCGCGACCATCCACTGGTCGCCCTCCCCCCCCCCCCTTGGGGTGAAGAATCCTAAAGATCCCCCAACCCCGCCTCGGCGCGAGGACTCTCTCGGATGGGATGAGGGGGCTGTATAAGACAAAGGGCGATGATCGCTCGGGCCATCAGCTGGAGGCGGCAATGGAGGTGGTGGCGGAAGTCCACCCGCGGGCAGCTGCGAGCTACTCGCCAGCTCTGGTCATTGTAAAGGAGATGGCGGTGGAGGCGCGTTGCTCGCCAAAGGAGCCCTCTGCTCACTCATGGGCCTCTTCTCTGATAGCGAGCTATGAAGGATCTGCACTGATCCACCACGACGAGACCCCTCCCCAGCTCTAGGCGAGATGATCGCAGAGGAGGTACGGAAAAAGGCTCATCCATAGCCCCGGTAGCTGGCAAAACTTCGAATAGTAGAAAGGATGTCAGAACTTCGCCAGCGGCGACAATTTAGCAAGCAAAACCAAAGGTGGAGAGTATGGAGCTTTCACCTCGCACAGGGGTGACATCTGGTTGATCCTGAGTCGAGGCCCTAGTCGTACTCGCCTCCGGAGCGACCTTTGGCGCAGGAGGATCCGGAGCAGGCGAGCCTCCCTCATGAGAGAGACCCAGGTCGTCGAGCAGTTGTTGACGACGGCCGGCCAGAGGATCGACGACATCCTCCGTAGTAGCATTCTTCTTCTTCTTCTTCTTCTTCTTCTTCTTCTTAGAGAGCCGCTTCCTCTTTTTTGAGGTGAGGAAGTCCTCAAGCTCGATGTCCGCACGAGCAGGAGTCCTAAGAGGCGGTAGCAAGCCCAGAAGGTCATGCATATCAGCATCTGCTTCCTCGGTATGACTACGCGACATCTTGGGCGAGATCAGAAAAGTCGTGCCATCAGAGACCCCTCCCCCTCTATATATAGAGTCAGGGCGACAACCAGCGAGATGTCGACTATAGACCGATACTCGCCAGCATGACAGCTCATCGAATAAAGATTGGATGATTCTTTCCGAGCAACTACGTTACTCGCAAAGAGCGGGGATTGTGTACAACTCTTATTCTCCAAGGGTGGGCTCATTCAAAGCCATGTAGGCAGAAGTCAAGGTCAAAAGGTCAGCACAGAGGTCAACAGTCCAAGACACAAGGCAGCTCAGCCAGCAGGAGCAGAAGGAGGTCGGCGTGAGTATGGGTGAGCTCGCGTGAGTAACCCTGATACTCGCCAAGAGGTGGGCGTCCATAGGTGATACTCGCCTATTTCCAAGCGAGGTTGCCTCAATGTCTCCTAGTCGCCGAGCTGTGTGGGGTATAAATAAGCCCCCCCCCCCCCCCCTCTTTTTGGTTTGCCTATAAATAGGACCCTAGGGGTACTTGGATTACACCTGATCTTGAGCTTTTGGAACCCCATTTTCGAACTCTCGGACCCGTCATCCTTGGCCGCTACTCTTGATACCGGCCAAGTCGGTGCCTTCCTCGTACCCTGCTCGGCCATCTTTGGTTGTGGAGGGGAAGTCTCTTTTGAGCTTCTGGGTACGTGGTGGGACCTCTCTGTCACAGTGCCTGGGGTCATGTTGCTTCTATTCTAGTTCCGTCGTCGTTGCCAGTCAAGCCGTCTGGTTAGACTGCTGGGCGAGTAGCCTCCGGCTGCATTGATCCGAATTTTGGAGTCGGGATTCTCCTGGCTTCAACACATTCACTCACTATTTTGGTAATCTACATGTGCTCATAATCTTAGTCTTGCATGATTGTGTAGTGTAATAGTTTTAACTTATTAAGTTGTGTGTCTATATTACCTACACCATCATTCTAACAAAATATTTCTTACACATATAGAAGTGTTATTTCAATATTGTTAGTGTATGCAAACACAAGTGAATTCGGAGACCTTTGTCCCAAAATTAAAAATATGAAATAAAATGACAAAGATAACTCCACCAAGCACTACTCACCCTCCTGATAAGTCTTAATGAGCATTGTGAGGTTGAGCACCTTGGAATGAATTGTAAAGTGTCTTGTGCAAACACATTTTCTTTATCAATTCTATTCTTTACACCGGATCACTCAAAATAGAAATTTATAAAAAATTCTTATGTGATCCCCCAAGCAATACTTCGCTCCCTGATAAGTCTTAATGAGCATTATGTGGGCAAATCACCTTGGTAGTTGTAATCTTTTTATGTGCTTTGAAATTTTCTTGTAGAATTGATGCGTTAAAGTAATTACAAGATTACAATCTTAATATTGTTTTACTATTTCATTACATATGTCATGTCACTGCAACAAAATACACTTTTAGTAAGAACTAAAAACGTTACAAAAGTTAACTAATACTGTTACACAAAGTTTTTGTAACGACATTTATTTTATGTGACGACCGTTACCTAAAGCTCGACGCTAATAGTTCTCGTAACGAATTTTTGTTTGTCGTTACAAAAAATTTATTCGCGACAAACATTACTTCCTCACAATAAGATGAGTTATAATAAAGAATATTTCGTTACAAATGTTTGACTTCTTCCACCCTAAAGAAATTATATTTATATATTAAATATAAGAATATTTCGTCACAAATGTTTGATTTCTTCCTCACTAAAAATTTATATTTATATATCAAATATATTGAAATTAATTTATCATTACAAAAAATTATAATAAACATTACTCCGTTACAATAAGTTGTAACATAGCAATAATTATTTCGTTACCATTGTTATATACTTTCGTTACTAAAAAAATTCATTTATATTTTTAAATTTTCAATTCCTAATTTAGATGGGTACGCATGATTTTATTAAAAATATTAATTATTACTTAAAGTATAATATAGTTTTATATTATGTAATAATATTTTATATTCATAATTTGTAATTAAAATATTTAAAAATAGAAATCATTATAGGTTTAAAGAACTAATATACTTTTCATATATAAAATTTGAATAAAGTACGGGAAGGAAAAAATGTTAAATTAATATAAAGAAAACACATTACAAATATTAAATTTGAAATACATGTAACTAGATAGAGTACAAGTGTCATCTCATCTATAACAAAACAACATACATAACAACAATAAGATCAAAATATTTTACAAAGCGCATCAACTTCTACACTTTCCGACTAATGCATATTCTTCCATAACTTTTCGTCCCAAGCTCCAACTCGATCCCTAGAAATAAAAGAGAGCAATTATTAAAGGGGGCAACAATACTTTAAAAGAGGCAAAAAAGTAATATAAAGAGGATTCATAGGTGTGATGTGAAAATGTGTAAGCTTTACAAGGCATAAATATTTAAAACTAATACTTAGATGCAGTTTAATACATAAATAGTTCATTTGATCATTACAATACATAAGCACTGAATAAGATATCTGAATAAGCAGTTGAAGTGCCCTAAACATGCAAGTTCATTTGAGTAATACAATGATAACTGTATTTTATGATCTAGTACATTAGCAGTTTTAATAAGAAATTGAAGAACTTAAACAATCCCAAGAACAGTAAGTTTTAGTACTTCCGGCATCAAATTATTTGCTACTCCTTTTCTCAGCAAACTGTTTGCATACCTGGAGAACCAAACCCACCAACAAAACAAAAACATAGCTGAATGCACAGAAAACCTGCCAGGCATACAATTATTATTATTTTTTCAGGGCATACTTCAATGTTATAGCTGAAACAAACAAGCCCCGGCACAAAACCCGCCATCTAACGAAACCTGAGTTGAAACCAGTAAGTATCACCAAAACTGATAGATATTACAAAATACAAGCATGGTACCAATGCAGAAATGTGAGAAACTATTCTGGCCAAAGCAGGACCTAAAATACATACCCAGCAGCTAAATACAAAATAGTCTAGCACCCCACTAACAAAACCTACAGATCAAGTATATAATAGGCAAAACAGAATCATCCAAGAAAACAAACCAAGCAGATCCCCAACCATGTAGCCAAAATTGTAACTAATGCCAGGTTAATCACAATGTCCATTAACAATGCTAAGAGTTGATGTGAGAAATTTGATAATATAAAACTTATTAAAATTCTCACCACACTAAAGATTGAAGTAAAATCAATATGAGGTTGGGCCTTCCATTTCTAAACCTCGACATCATTAAGATCTGATAGCCGATAAGATTTCATTGTACATTGGATAGTTTGAGGTCTGGGCACTATAAAAGTGATCAAGGCAAAGTAAACAGTCAAGAAGGAAATAAAACCAACGACCTCAACAAGTGCAGTGTTCAAAACACATCACGAAAGCTACCAGGCCTAAAGGCGACAACAATCGCTAAGTATAAATGTATAACCATAACCATCATTGGCCAAAAATAGAAAATTTAGTGCACAACCACAACACACCCGGCAGTGGAAAAAATTACAGCATGTATATTTGGAGAACCAAACCCACCATCAAAACAAAAACATGGCTGAATGCACAGAAAACCTGTCAGGCATAGCAACACCCTCCAAATACACAAGTGCTCCATACCATGTCAGGGCAGGTACCTTTGCTCCAAAGATGCCATTAATTAGTGTCACAACAATAATCTACATATTTGACAACACTTTTTTGTTTTTTATTGCACACTGTAATCTTAGTTGCAAAAAATAACGCAAGAATGAAGCATAAAAAAATAATCTCACCCTAAAGGCAGAAATGGAAGTTGAGTGTCCAGCCTGATAATAAATGGCGATGGAAATGAAGGCCTTCAATGATGTCACCCCTCCATATACTCATTAGTAATAGAAAAAATAATGAAAGAGAAAAGAATTCGGAAAATCAAATTGTTGCAATTTTCAGTTTTTTCCACCTCACCAGGGATGTAAAGAATCCAGCAAATCAATGTGTTGTCATTTCAAAGTGTTTTTTTCCAAAAAAATGTATTACTGGAAGCTTAGAACATAAATAAATAGTGGAAAAACATACCTCGGATGGGTCTCTCAGAGAGTAATAGGCATTAGTTTCTTTCGGTGCAGAGGAAACCAAAATCCTGCAGCCTTTGTTTCCTTCTCTTAAGACCCAGCTTTCAGAACTTTTTCTTCACTAGATAGGATTATCTCATTCTTTTGTTTCTTTGTAGCCAATAATAATAAGTATAAGTGTCTAACCATAATCATCATTGGCCAAAAATAGAGAATTTAGTGCACAACCACAACACCAGGAAGTGAAAACAATTACAATATGCATACCTGGAGAACCAAACCCACCAGCAAAACAAAAACATAGTTGAATGCACAGAAAACCTGCCACGCATACTCAATTATTATTATTTTTTCAGGGCATACTCCAATGTTATAGCTGAAACAAACAAGGTCAAGCACAAAACATGCCATCTAACAAAACCTGAACTGAAACCGATAAGTATCACCAAAACTGATAGATATTACAAAATACATGTCTAGTACCAATGCAAAAATGTGAGAAAATGTTCTGGATAAAGCAGGACTTGCAATACATACCCAGCAGCTAAATACCAACTAGTCTAGCACCCCACTAACAAAACCTACATACCCAATATATAATAGGAAAAACAAAATCATCCAAGCCAACAAACCAAGCAGATCCCCAAGCTTGGAACCAAAATTGTGATATATTGAAATTCTCACCACACTAAAGAATGAAGTAAAATCAATGTGAGGTTGGGTCTTCAATTTCTAAACCACGACATCATTAATATTTGATAGCTGATAAGATTTCATTGTACATTGAATAGTTTGAGGTCTGAGCACTATAAAAGTGGTCAAGGCAAGATAAATAATCAATAAGGAAACAAAACTAGCGGCCTCAGCAAGTGCAGTGTTCAAAACCCATCACGAAAGCTACTAGGCCTAAAGGAGGCAACAATCGCTAAGTATAAGTGTATAACCATAACCATCATTGGCAAAAAATAGAAAATTTAGTGCATAGCCGCAAAATACCCGACAGTGGAAAAAATTACAGCAGGACCTGCAATACATACCCAACAGCTAAATGCCAAATAGTCTAGCACCCCACTTACAAAACCTACTGATCCAGTTTATAATAGGCAAAACAAAATCATCCAAGCCAACAAACCAAGTAGATCCCCAAGCTTGGAACCAAAATCCTGATATATAACTAATGTCAGGTTAATCACAATGTCCATTAACAATGCTAAAAGTTGATGTGAGAAATTTGATAATATAAAACTTATTAAAATTCTCACCACACTAAATATTGAAGTAAAATCAATGTGAGGTTGGGCCTTCAATTTCTAAACCTCAGCATCATTAAGATCTGATAGCCGATAAGATTTCATTGTACATTGGATAGTTTGAGGTTTGGGCACTATAAAAGTAACTAAGGCAAAGTAAATAATCAATAAGGAAATAAAACCAGTGGCCTCAACAAGTGCAGATTTTAAAACCCATCACAAATGCTACCAGGCCTAAAGGCGGCAACAATCACTAAGTATAAGTGTATAACCATAACCATCATTGGCCAAAAATAGAAAATTTAGTGCACAGCCACAACACACCCGACAGTGGAAAAAATTATAGCAGGACCTGCAATACATACCCAGCAGAAATGTGAGAAACTATTCTGGCCAAAGCGGGACCTGCAATACATACCCAGCAGCTAAATGCCAAATAATCTAGCACCCACCAACAAAACCTACTGATCAGTATATAATAGGCAAAACAGAATCATCCAAGCCAACAAACCAAGCAGATCCCCAAGCTTGGAACAAAAATCGTGATATATAACTAATGTCAGGTTAATCACAATGTCCATCTACAATGCTAAAAGTTGATGTGGGAAATTTGATAATATAAAACTTATTAAAATTCTCACCACACTAAAGATTGAAGTAAAATCAATATGAGGTTGGGCCTTCAATTTCTAAACCTCGACATCATTAAGACCTGATAGCCGATAAGATTTCATTGTACATTGGATAGTTTGAGGTCTGGGCACTATAAAAGTAACCAAGGCAAAGTAAATAATCAATAAGGAAATAAAACCAGTGGCCTCAGCAAGTGCAGTGTTTAAAACCCATCACGAAAGCTACCAGTCCTAAAGGCGGCAACAATTGCTAAGTATAAGTGTATAACCATAACCATCATTGGCCAAAAATAGAAAATTTAGTGCACAACCACAACACACACGGCAGTGGAAAAAATTACAGCATGTATACCTGGAGAACCAAACCAAGGTCAGACTAAACACCACCATGATTTATGATTGTTCAACTAAAAAGGATTTAAGTCTTTTTTTTTTCAAAATGTGTTGAAATAAGCATTCATAAATTGCATAACTAAAATGTACCACATACTCATGTATCCTAAACACATGTAGAACAACTAATTCAAGATAATGGGTTTGGTTACAACATTAAAAAGAAGTTTATCTGCTCAGAAGTAAAATCGTTGTTGAGCTTTTAGTTTAACTAAAAATATCAAAGACGAATGTAATGTATTGAACAACCTGATTCAATATGATTGATTTTTCAGATTCTCAAATAACTTTAAGCACAAAAACTCAATACAATTATTATTAAGCATAACAAAATATTAAACATCAAAATTATAAAGTAATAATCGAGCTTCTCGCATCTGCTCTAATCAAGATTTTCTCTTAGTGTCTGTGTCTGTGTCTGTGTCTGTGTTTCTATGTTTATCAGTGCATGTGTGTGTGTGTGTGTCGGTGTCTGTATGTGTGTCGGTGTCTGTGTGTCTATGTCTGTCTGTGTCTGTACCTGTGTGTGTGCCTATGTTTCTGAGTGATCTCTAGCTATGTGTGACTGTGCATGTGTGCGTCTGTGTCTGTGTGTCTATGTGTGTTTGTGCATGTGTGTGTTTGTGTCTGTGTTTGTGTGTCTATGTTTGTTTGTATCTGTGTCTGTGTCTATGTCTGTTTGTGTCTATGTGTGTGTGTCGGTGTCTCTGTGTGTGTGTGTGTGTGTGTGTGTGTGTGTGTGTGTGTGTGTTTGTGTCTGTGTGTTTACGTATGTGTCTGTGTGTGTGTGTGTGTGTGTCGGTGTCTGTGTGTATGAATTTATGTGCGTGTCGGTGTATGTGTCGGTGTGTGTGTGTTTGTCTGTGTCTGTGTCTGTGCATGTGTGTGTCTGTGTGATCTCTAGCTAGCAATGTGTGACTGTGCATGTGTGTATGTCTGTATCTGTGTGTATATGTGTGTTTGTGCATGTGTGTCTGTGTGTCTTTGTTTGTGTGTATGTGTCTATTTGTGTCATGTATCTATATCTGTGTATGTGTGTCTGTGTCGGTGTATATGTGTCTGTGTGTGTGTGTGTCTGTCTATGTCGTCTGTGCCTGTGTGTGTGTATGTCTGTGTTTGTGCCTGTGTCTGTGTATCTATCTGTCTGTGTTTGTGTCAGTCTGTTTCTGTGTTTGTGTTTGTGTATGTGTGTTTGTGTGTCTGTGTCTGTGTGTCTGTATTTGTGTCTATCTGTGTTTATGTGTGTGTATGTATTTGTGTGTTTGTGTATGTGTGTGTCTGTCTGTGTGTCTATGTGTATATGTGTGTCTGTGTGTGTCTGTGTGTTTGTGTCTGCGTGTGTGTGTGTGTGTGCATGTGTGTGTGTGATTGTGTGTGTGTCTGTGTGTCTGTGCGTGCGCGTGTGTGTGTCTCTGTGTAATGAGATACAAGAAAAGGAGGAAATGACTAGATCATAACACAATTTTTCTCGATGAAAAAATAACGATGTAATGAGATAACATGATGGCGTGGCAAAGTCGACGAAGAAAGAGAAGATGACGAAACTGTACGTGCAACTGGGTTTGGTGAAACAATTAGCGATATTTTTAATGTTACGATATTTATTAGTCATCTCGCGCGTGCCTGTAAGAAAAATGCGCGCTCCGGCAAAAATTTGCACCTGTGTGAAAAATGCACGTCCGCAAAAAAAATGCGTGACTGGGCTAAAATGCACCTTGGAGAAAATGAGTACCGATGATTCGAAAATGTGTGTCAGGGTAAAAACGCGCTCCCAAGCGAAAATGCGCGCTTGGGAGACAATGCGCCCGGTCAAAAATGCATGCAAGTGTAAAACGCACGACTGGGCATAAAACGTGCGCTCGTGCAAAAAACGCGCGCCCGAGTGAAAAACACCTGCCCGGCCGAAAAATTTCTCTCTCGGGCTAAAAATGCTCTCCCGAGCCCGCTTCGTGCATGCGCTTGTGCTCAAAGGAGGTCGCGCGTGCGCACGGGAGTGTCTTTGCGTGCGTGCGGGGCCCGTGCGCGATAATTATTTTATTCCAAAATTATGTTAATAAAGTAATGTCAAAATGACATTCATTTTTAAATTTAATGTTTTTATTTTTAGATTTTTTTTTGCAAAATTTTATTGAGAGAAATTTTCCTCCATATATTTCATTCATGTAAGAGAGAGGGGGAGTGGAAGAAAACTTTTATAAAAACGCTAGTTTTTACCGTTTTATAAAAACTTTATATAACCGTTTTTATAAAGTTTAATAAAAAATTTATATAAAGAAACTTTATATATTGATGTATATTTTTTTGTTAAAATATGACTGTTTTTGAAAAAAATAATTATAAAATATTGATGTATATTTTTTACGGTCATTTTGAGTACTCATATGTATATGTTACGGGCGAAACCCGCCGTCGCTGGTCGGGTACTGTAAAATGCGGGAGCAGCCCGCTAAGAGTCAGTGAGCACGGGTGAAGCCCGTGCGGAGCTGCTCGTAAAGTTTTATATAAAAACTTTATATGAAATTTTTATAAAAATGTTTTATAAAGTTTTATATAAATTTTTATACACGTATATATATAATTAAATTTATAATTATAATTTATTATATATATAGCCGGTTATATATATATATACTATATTAAAAAGAAATACTGCGGCCTGCGAATAGCCTGAAATAAAAAAATTAATTGAATAAATCTGCACCGTCAATTATGGTATAATAAATAGGGACCGTTAGATCAAAACTCTCACCTCTCTCATTCTCTCTCCTCATTCCTGATTCCAACAAAAGAAAAAAAATTGGTATGCGTCAGAGGGAGAGAGAAAAAAAGAAAGAGAGAGAAAGGGAGAGAGAAGGGAGAGAGAGGGACATGGCGGAAGAGAGAGGAAGAGGAGAGAGAGAGGGTGAGATGAAGAAAAATAAGTTTTTTTACATAAGCGTAATTTTTTTTAAAATAAAAAATTTATTTTTAATTTATATTTTTTTACGATTGTTTTGAGTACTCATACATATATGTTAAGGGTGCAACCCGAATTGATGTGGGCGCAGCCCGCCTTGATGCTGGAGCAACTCAAAACAATGCATCGATTTAACTGGTCAGCTTGAATGCGGGCGAAGCCCGCAGCGATGCATTGATCTGGGGCGGGCGAAATCCGTCGATCAGAGGCCGATTACTGTCGTGCGGGGCACAGGGGGCCCCACGTGCACTGTCACTCGTAATATTAAAAAGAAATATTGCGGCTTGCGAATAGCCCGAAATAAAAATTCATGAAAAAAATCGGGACCGTTCAATAAAAACTGGCATAATGGTGTGATAAGAAATATTGCACCGTCAATTTTGGTGTGATAAATAGGGACCGTTCAATAAAAACTTTCAACTCCCTCATTCTTTCTCCTCATTTCTGATTCTAGACAATGGAAAAAATTGGCATAATGTGGAATGCGTGAGAGAGGGGGAGAGAAAGAGAGAGACGTGGAGAGAGAGAGAAAGAGGGGGAGAGAAAGAAAGAGAGAGGGAGAGAGAAAGGGAGAGAGGGAGATGGCGTAAGAGAGAGGAGGTGGAGAGAGGGAGAAAGAGAGAGGGTGAGAGATAATAAATGGAGGAAGAAAAATAAATGTTTGTACATCAAGCGTTAAATTTATTTTTTTTAAAATAAAAATTTTAATTTTAATTTATATTTTTTTACGGTCGTCTTGAGTACTCCTACGTATATGTTAAGGGCGCAACCTGCATTGATGTGAGCGCAGCCCGCCTTGATGCGGGCACAACTCACAACAACGCATCGATTTAACTGTTCCGCTTGAATGCGGGCGAAGCCCGCAACGATGCACCGATCTGGGGCGGGCAATGCCTGTCGATCAGAGGCTGGGTACTGTCGCGTGGGGCATGGAGGACCCCCGCGCACTGTCACTCATATATATATATATATATATATATATACTATTTATTATATATATAAAATAATATATATACATAAATTATATTATGTATTGTTATACATCCATAAAGGCATTGAGGTGCGTCTAGAGAAAACTCCACTAAAAAGAGGTGGGATCAACGATCAACGCATGATCGCTCGAGTTGGAGAAACCGAACCCGTCATTTCCGCCGCCAATCGCCAGTGCGAGAGCACGCACGAAACGCGCCGCGCGCCGCAATAGTCAAACCCCACTTCTGGCGTGCGATTAGCCCGCACCCCACTAGTGGGGTGCGAATAGCCGCACCCCCCATAGTAAGGGGTACGGCGAAACCGCACCCCGTGTGGGGTGAGGCCAAGCCACACCCCGTGTGGGGTGCGGCCCGGCCGCAACCCCTGAGGGGTGCGGCCAAGCCGAGCCACACCCCCTTGGGGTGCGGCCAAGCCCAGACGCACCCACCTCGGGTGCGGCTGCGTCGTGCCCCCCTTAGGGTGCGGCCAAGCCACTCTCCTTCGTAGTGGGGTTAGGGCAAATCCCCCCTCTTCTGACTCGCCGTCCGCTCTTCGGGTTCCGGATTCCGCCTCGAACACTTCTGCGTTCACCGCGCACTCAGAACGCCTCCGCATTCACCGGGCGCTCAAAATGCCTCCACATTCACCGCGCGCTCAGAACGCCTTCGCGTTCGCCGCGCGCTCAGAACTCCTTCGCGTTCGCCGCGCGCTCAGAACGTCTTCGCGTTCGCCGCGCGCTCAGAACGCTCTCGTGTTCGATGCGCGCTCAGAGCTCTCCGCTCGTGGCGCGCTCAGAATGCCTCTCGGTTCGCTCAGATCGCTCTCGAATTCGTTGCGCGCTCAGATCGCTCTCGTATTCGTTGAGCGCTCAGAGTGCTCCCGCGCTCGTTGCGCGCTCACAACGCCTCTCGTGTTCGTTGCGCGCTCAGATCTCCCGCGCTCGTTGCGCGCTCAGAACGCCTCTCCGTTCGCTCAGACTGCTCCTGCGCTCGTCGCGCGCTCAGAACGCCTATCCATTCGCTCAGAACGCTCTCACATTCGTTGCGCGCTCAGAGCGCTCCCGCGCTCGTTGCGCGCTCAGAACGCCTCTCCGTTCACTCAGAACGCTCTTGTGTTCATTGCGCGCTCAGAGCTCCCGCGCTCAGAACGCTTCCCTGCGCGCCCAAGACGCTTCCCCGTTCGTTATGCGCTCAGAACACTTCTGAGCGCGCTCAGAGCACTTTCACATTTCGGGCACGCTCACTTTTTTTCTTTCTAATTTCTCATATTGCAGGAACGGCTTGTCGCCTTTTTTGCCTTAAACGAAGCTGCCCGAACTGCCCGGGGGCGAGACGGTCATTTACGAAAAATGGCGATCTGTGTGCTCCAAACCGGAAAACGTGATTCGTACGACAGGTGGTTATGGTGGTTACAACGGCAAAATTACTGGGCTACCCCCGGCCAAAGCTATAAAAGGAGCCCAGAACCTTCATTTGGAGGACCTTGCCTTCTACACCCGGGAAAGCTCCTTTGAAAATTTTCACGGAATTCTCCTTCGGCGCTTGAAGATCTCCTTCGTGGACTTGAAGATCTCATTCGTAGACTTGAAGATTTCCTTTCTCCCGAAAGGCGACTCAGCATTCTCGCTTTTGTTCTCCCGAAAGGCGACTCATCATTCTCACTTTTGTTCCCCACCGTTCTCAGAAGGAAAAAGACTTAGTTTTCCAAGAGGTGGCCTGTCACCTTCGGAACGCTCTCACTCACTCTCTCTACTATTGTAACGAGCGGCAGCCTGTCGCGCTCGATTTCTAAGTACCTAACTGTAAACTCTCAGAAGATAGTGAAGTTTGGTCGGCCTAGCTTCGACCGCGTGGTTTTTCACCCTTTTCGGTTTTTCCACGTTAAAAAGTCTCAGTGTACTCAACGAATCTCTAATTGACTGTTTGCGCGCTCGGTTCGCTTCCGAGCTAAGGTGGTTCAATTCGACCGGTCTACCAAAGCACCAGAGCGACCCGCAACAGTTTGGCGTCGTCTGTGGGAAATGGATTCCCAAATACCGAGCAAAGGATTTCCGAACGCAACGCCCGCTTCGCCTGAGTACACGGAACCAGCAAGAGCGGACACCTCCCCCGAACTATCCGACGCATGCAGTTCTTCAATCCCTGAAAACCCGGCAAAAAGAGCGACCATCGCTGCACCCGTCCTGCCCCAGTGGCTTGGATCAACTAGCAAGCCGGCCCCTCTCGCGGCAGGGCAGGATCTGAACGATGTCACGCACCAGCAAAGGCGATCACCCCTGTCAAAGTCAATTTTGGCATACCCAGTTCCGTCATGGCTAAAGCTCTCGTACTACAAGGAGTTCCACGGAGCAGAGGACACGTACGGGCACGTTAATCACTTCTTGATAACGATGCGGACGTTCGGACTTTCCGACCAAATCAGCTGCAAAATCTTCACCAAGACACTGCGCGAAGACGCCTTCCGCTGGTATCAATCTCTGCCAAACGGAGCGATTCACAACTTCACCGAGTTGTCCCAACTGTTCGTTGAATGGCACGAAGCGCACGCGCTGAGGATCCAAGAAGAAGAGCGAGAAGAGCCTGAGATGGACGAGTCGCCCCACCTAGGGGAAGCGGGGCGGAGCAAGCAGCAAGAAAAGATCCACACAAGCTTTCGACATGAGCGTCCCCGTGGATGGTTGGACTTCGCCTTAGACGCAAGCATAGACAATCCAGCCTGTGAACTAAGGAGGGCGTTGATAACCCATCGCATCTCGTTCAATATCCTATTTGTGGCAGCCGTGGTACGACTCAAACTCCTAAGCGGGAACCTCAAGCTCAGGGCCAGCGACGCAGAGCTCCCAGACGGAACTATGGTACCCACCATAGGAGTCGTCACCTCCCCGTTCAAGTAGGGATGCACTCGGAACCAGTCCAGTATGACGTTCAGTTCGTCATCGCAGAGGCAGACTCCCCATACGACGCAATATTTGGGAGCCTCCTACTCGACGCCCTGAACCACGACGTTTCCATGTCTGGACGCATGGACAACAAAGGGAGAATCCTCAGGGATGCAATTCGTGATTTCGATACGGCCACAGCCGAGCTCCCTTGGATCAACTACGACCCGTCTCCAAAACCAAATTCTAAGAAGCAAGGCGTGCGAGAGGGCCGCACAACCCCCACACTGGCAGAAAAAGCTAATCTTCTGGCACCGGCAAACCCACTGCAACTTGGGGATACGTGTCACAAGAGAAAGGAACAACAACACCAGTTCGAGAAGGCCGTACCGCCCATTCAGAACCAAGCGGACCGCTCCCGAGGGATAGCAAATCAAAGCTCACGGATCTACACCACGTTAAATGCCCCCCGTGAGCATATATTGTCCGTAATCTACAACAACAAAGTCATCAACTGGCCCAGATCGCTCCCCCAGCATAAGGGAGATCAATCCCCATTCTGCAACTTCCACAAAGGTCGAGGGCACCGTACGGAGCACTGTGCCAGGTTGAAAGAAGAAATTGAGCACCTTGTCCAGTCAGGGCACCTTGAAGCTTTCCGCGATGATGCACAGAAGGATGCCACCGAGGGTCGGTCGCCGGTCACCGCCACCCACCATGCTGAACGACCGAGAGAGCTCGAGCATGTGCAGCGCAAGGGGAGCTCGATGTTACCTTCTCTCTCGTCAAACTTGTATCAGGAACTTATTGGCTCATAAGCCGCAAGATTGCACTTGCGCATGTATCAATGTTCATTTTCTAATTATGTTTTACCTGTCCTAAACTATTCTACTGCAGGAACCCACTTTGGGGCCCAGCCCCGAGGACTTTGCACCGCCGTCGATTGAAGGTTCACCCTTCTCCTCCGTCGTCGAGTCCCGGCGTCGTAGGAGACTGCCCCCCTTACGTTCGCCCCCGGTTTGAATAGACCCGCTATTCACCGGCCACTTTGGGGCCTTGCCCCGGGGACTTTGCACCGCCGTCGATTGAAGGTTCGCCCTTCTCCTCCGCCGTCGAGTCCCGGCGTCGTAGGGGTCTGCCCCCCATACGTTCACCCCCGGTTTGAATACACCCGCTATTCACCGGCCACTTTGGGGCCCTGCCCCGGGGACTTTGCACCGCCGTTGATTGACGGTTCGCCCTTCTCCTCCGTCGTCGAGTCCCGGCGTCGTAGGGGCCTGCCCCCCTTACGTTCGCCCCTGGTTTGAATACACCCGCTATTCACCGGCCACTTTGGGGCCCTGCCCCGGGGACTTAGCACCGCCGTCGATTGAAGGTTCGCCCTTCTCCTCCGTCGTCGAGTCCGAGCGACGTAAGGGCCTTCCCCTCTTACGTTCGCCCACGGTATGAATACACCCGCTATTCACCGGCCAAATCTATATTATAAAAGCCGCGAGCTCAGACTCGCGCAAACTAATTTTCTATTATGTAAAATCCGCGAGCTCAGACTCGCGCAAACTAATTTTCTATTATGTAAAAGCCGCGAGCTCAGACTCGCGCAAACTAATTTTCTATTATGTAAAAGCCGCAAGCTCAGACTCGCGCAAACTAATTTTCTATTATGTAAAAGCCGCGAGCTCAGACTCGCGCAAACTAATTTTCTATTATGTAAAAGCAGCGAGCTCAGACTCGCTCAAACTAATTTTCTATTATGTAAAAGCCGCGAGCTCAGACTCGCGCAAACTAATTTTTTATTATTATGAAAAAGCCGAAGGCTTGGACCCGCGCAGACTCATCCGTTATTTTGTAAAAGGCCATCAAGTTGTTCAGGTATCAACGCTAAATAGCAAGCCAGCAATAATCTCAAAGTGCGAACACCCCTCGCCGAACATCTTGGAGCATCTTCCCTCAATCAACACTTCGACGATAACCAGGACAGCGGAGCCACGAGAGCGTTATCACAACGCTGCGCAGAATGAGAAACGCCTAAACGGAACAAGGAAACAAAAGCAACCGCACACTCATCCTCCGACAGCAATTCCTACCCAAGGCACCACAAAGAGAGCAATGATCAAAGCCGCCACAGAAAAATCGAAACCTCTGAAATCCTCCGCGCAGAAATTCGGACTCTGAAGGTTTGGGGGTACTGTTGGGTATTGTAACCACAATAACCTTGATTTGAAGGAGTATCTCTTAAACTAAGATGAATTGATTTTGTATTTGATGGTATTTTCAGTTATGTGTTTGCAGGTTCTAAACGGTTAAGTACAAACCAATGTCAGGTTTCAATAAGTTGTTAAGCACAGGACTATACTATGTAATTCCTCATGGTATAGACAAAAGTGTTAACTTATGTGAAATCTCTCTATTGGGGCATACTTATTATTCAAGCACAAAGGAAGAGCCAAGAGAAAGTTGCTGCTGATCTAGAAGAATAATTTTTCCTAAGTTTTCAAGAATTCGTCGAACGGAGCATGGCGTTCGTCGAACGCCGTTCGACGAAATATATATTTCTTAGTTCACTAGTTTGCTGTTAGCTGAAGACATTTCGTCGAGCGCTGTTTGCTTATATTTCGTCGACCGCTGTCTGCTGAAGGGTGAAGTGATTTCGTCGACCACGCTCGTCGATCTCCGTTCGACGAAAGGATGGAAATTCGTCGAACGCTATTCCGTTCGACGAAATTTTAACAGACTCTTAAATTGCGTTGTTTCAAATTTCAAATTGTTGATTCCTCCTCGTACAGTATATTTGGAATATCTTCCGTATTTATTGCAGAGAGCCGTTGGATATTATTTTATTCCTTTACTCAATATTATAGCCGTTCGAGATAAAAGTTTTCCTTAAAAGAACTTGCGTACAGCCGTTGGAGAATGTTGGAGATATATATATTCTGTTCTATTTTTCTGAATATAACTAATCGTGAATCTTAAATCAGAAAGAAGAATTTTCGGGATTTCAGTCATCATCTTCTCTCACTCAAAAATCAGATCTCTGGTTGCCGACAAATTTTTGTGCTCGATTCTTCATCAAGTCTCTATTTCACAAGATCACTGCTCTTGGATTGCATCATCTCTACTCCCGATCTTGTTGAGTAGATAAGTTCTCAGATCAAGGGTTTCAAGAGAAAAGAGTTTTCTTCTTCCTCACTTTCATTCAGGATTTCTATACTCAAAGAGGAAGAAGAAGATCTATTTTATCAGGTCTGAAGAAGAAAAAGAATTTCTTGGAAATTATTAGATATTGGATTTGTTAATCCAAGAATTTTGTAATACCCCTTTTATATTTTTGTAGGAGTTATTTTGCTCCGAGTTTTTGTAGGAGTTATTTTGCTCTAAGTTTTTGTAGGAGTTGTTTTGCTCCGAGTTTTTGTAGGAGAGTTTGTTCTCCGAGATTGTAGGTGTTTGACTCCGAGTTGTAGGATTATTGATAATCCGAGATAGTGAAGTAGCCTAGTCTAGCCGGTCGTGCTAGATAGGTGAGGTGCAAAGTGGACTACCCAAGAACGGGGAAACACTATAAATCCTTGTGTGTACTGTGCTCTTTGGTTTTCTGTGTGCTCTACTTCTTATATTTTTAATTCCGCAAAAAGCTATAGAAACCACCTATTCACCCCCCCCCCCCCCCCCTAGGTGATTAGGTTGCAACTAGATTCTTTCAATTGGTATCAGAGCTAGGTTGTTCATTAAAAGTCTAACACCTTGAACAAGATCTCTAAATCTAGATTGCAAGAGACAGTATATCCGGAATGGATAAATCCAAGGATTCCGTCAAGCTGTCAGTCTGCACTAAAGAGAATTTTCCGATGTGGAAAGAAAGAGTAAAATTCTTCATAGAAGCTGCAGATCCAAGAATCTTTCAGATTGTGGGAAGAAGGCCCTCATGTCCCCATGAAACCTTCTTCAATAAACTCTAATATTCAAATAGCCAAGAAATGCTGGAAAATATCAAGGATGAGATTGCTCTCGTCGCTTTGGATAAAAAGACCAAAAACATCATTGCCGGTGCAGTGGATGATTCAATGTTGCAAAATCTGATACATTACAAATCTGCAAAAGAAATGTGAGATTCCCTAGTGGTTCTTATGGAAGGTACAGAAGAAGTGCGAGATGATCGATGATCTTTGCTGAATCAAGAGTATGAAGCATTTAAGCAAGATCCGAGAGACTCCATCTCAGACACTTATGAAAAGTTCTTCAAGATCGTAAACGGTCTTAGGAATTATGATCAAGAATTCACCGTCGGAGAATTAAATGACAAGTTCTTGAGATCCCTGACGAAAGAATGGGATACCAATGCAATTGCTATCTGGGAATTCAGAAAGTTGGCTACTATGCAGCCACATATATTATTTGGAAAGCTCTTATCACATGAGCTTAAGCTCAGCATCAGGAAAGCTGAGGAAGAGGGCAACAAGACATCCAGGAAGGAAAGATCCGTGGCTCTGAAGGCTGAAGGATCTAAGAAAAGCAATGTCATAACACCAGTAAGAACTCTGTCATCAGAAGAGGATAATGAATCTGTAACTAGCTCGTCAAACTCAGAAATATCTGATGGAGAGCTCTCTCTTCTCTCAAAGCAATTCAAGAGGATTCTAAATAAGAGAAGGCAGAAGAGAGGCCAATCCTCCACTTCTGATCACAGAAGATCAAGACGTGATGGTGAACATCACAAGAAAGATTACAATAATGACAGGTATAAATCTAAACCAAACAAATAGGTTTCTACTAACATTATTTGTTATTGTTGCAATAAGCCAGGACACGTAATATCCGAGTGTCCATACAAAAAGAAGGAAGGATCAAAGAAGGAAGAAAAGAGATCTTTCAAAGGAAAGAAGAAAGAAAAGAGATCTTTCAAAGGAAAGAAGAAAGAAAAGAGCTTCCTCGCTAAGAAGTCTAAAACTCTGAGCGACAGCGACTCAGATCAGTCAAGCTCAGATGAAGAAGCCTATTTTGGGCTAATGGCACAATCAGATGAAGAAGGAAGTGTCTCCTCATACAAGGGGAAGGTTAACTCTCACACTCATCTTTCCGCTTCTGATAATGAGACTGCATCCATAGCAAATGAAGGCTATTCATCAGAGGAGGAGTCAGATTTAATGACTCAGTACAAAGCCATTTTGAAGGAATTCGACAAGTGCTGCAAGGTCGTCAGATCCCAGTCAAAAGAGATTGCATCTCTTAAGACTTTGGAATCGGAACTGAAGGAGGAAATCGAAAGATTGACTCCCTTCAGAGAAGAAGTTAAAAACTTGAAAGATGAACTAAATGGCTCCACTGAATTATTAACTCTGAAGGAGAAAATGATAAATGAACTGGAAGATAAGTTAATGGTGGAAAGGAAGCTCGTAGAAAGCTTCTCGAAGCCAAAGACTATTCTTCCACTCATTGACAGATTTTCTGCTCCTGCGAAGGGTAGTGGCCTTGGTCATGAGGCTGAAAGTAGTAAGGTTGCTGAGAAAAGAGCCGTGAAAGGAAATGGAAAGGCTGATCAAAGTCAACCTTCATTCAGGAAGGTAGTTTTTCCGACAAACCCATTTGACTTTGAAGCATCCAGCCAAAGACTATTCTTCCGACCAACACATGTTGAATCTATCAACAGATATCAAGGATGGACCAGACCCCGGAACTTTGACGTGTCTCCATTCAAAGCTCCTCATGAAGAAGTAATCCTCAAGGATCATGGTCCATTTGTTCATGGATCAGCTGCAAAGAAAGCACCAAAAATCAAATCGACTGCACCCAAATCTGTTGAGAAGAAGTTGGAGCCATGTGTGTATTGCAACCATGAGGCCCCTACTTCTAAGAAAGCTACTTACAAGAAAGCTGCTCCTGTTGTACCCCGGTCCAAAAAGTAAAACAGGAGACAAGAAGAAGGTACAATCGATTCGATTGTTGGTGCTGTGGCAAGGTTGGTCACTTTGCCATAGATTGCTGGTTTAATCCTAGGAATGTCAACACTCCACGAGTTAACAATGCAAGAATGACCCCTCGCAATGTTAACATTCCTAGTGGTGGTCATCTAACTAGAAGCCAAGGACCCAAATACGTTTGAGTTCCTAAGGGCAATTGATTGTTGATTACAGGTATGTCCAAAGGCCAATTCAAATACTATATGGTACTTGGACAGTGGATGTTCATGACACATGACCGGAACAAGAAGCTTATTACAAGATTATACTCCAGTAAAAGATGGTCCAAAGGTTATCTTTGGCGGATCTGATCGGGGAGTTACTAAAGGCTACAGTATGATTTCTAACGGTATAGTCTCTTTCACAGACGTGACTTATGTTAAAGGATTACAACATAATCTCATTAGCATAAGTCAACTATGTGACAAAGGCTATATGGTAGAATTCTACAAGGACAAGTGTTTGATAAAGTCGTCTGATTCGTCAGAAACTATTTTAACAGGCACTCGGAGTAGAAATATTTTCTGCTTGAATTTTCTATGTTTGGACTCTTCTACATCAGTGTGTTTTTTAGCAAAAGATAGTGCATCTCTTTGTGACCAATGACACAAGAGACTAGCACATATTAATTTCAAAACTATTAGTATGCTATTTTCTCACAATTTAGTTCGTGATGCTCCTGATGTTAAGTGCATCAAAGAGAGACCTTGTCATGCATGCCAAATGGGTAAGCAGACTCGGGCTACCTTTAAGAGCATCATTGGCAAAGATTCTACCAGATGTTTATATCTGCTCCATATGAACTTGTTTGGTCCCATGCCAGTCAGAAGCTTAGGAGGCATAACTTATACTTTGGTTATAGTTGATGACTACTCACGTTTTGCTTGGGTATTATTTCTGAAACACAAGTTAGACACCTTCGATTCTTTCACAACATTCGTCAGGCAAATTCAGAATGAACTGGAATGTTCTGTGGTCGAAATCAGAAGTGACCATGACACAGAATTCAAGTCTGGGGCCATGACCGAATTTTGTGAAAGCCTAGGTATCTTTCATGAGTTTTTCTCTCCTCGTACTCCACAACAAAACGGAGTTGCCGAGAGAAAGAATAGAACACTCATAGAGGCCTGCAGGACAATGTTGAGTGATTCATCATTACCAGAATACTTCTGGGCTGAAGGTATCAACACTGCTTGCCACGTGCAAAACAGAGCACTAATCAACAAGAACCATCATAAGACACCTTATGAACTTCTGAAGGGCAAGAAACCAACCTTGTCTTATTTTAGAATTTTTGGCAGTAAGTGCTTCGTACTTAACAATGGGAAACATTACAAAACTAAATTTAGTGAAAAATGTTTTGAAGGTATTTTTGTAGGCCATAGTAGCCATAGTAAGGCATATAGGATTTTCAACAAGAAAACCCTGGTTGTAGAAGAAACTTGCAATGTTATTTTTGATGAGACGAGTATGCTTCACAGCAGCTCCTCTAGTGTATTTGTTGAAGATGCAGGTTCAAAATTCAAAGAACTCAATTTGGAAGAAGCACCCAATGAAGATACTTCAAGGTCTACAAAAGTAGAAATTCAAATTCCACATGAGGAAGAATCTCAAGAGGAAGAGCTCCAAGAAGTGGAAGAAGTGCCTCAAGCAGATGTACCAGTTGACAATGTACCTGGAAGAAACTGGGTGATCAGACATCAAACGGATCATCCTATTGATCAAATCATTGGAGAACCTAATGTTGGGGTTAGAACCAGAGGAGGTACAGCTAATCAAGTCTTGCACTTGAGCTTTCTTTCTCAGATTGAGCCAAACAAGTTCGATGAAGCAAAGAACGACGCCTCATGGATCGTTGCTATGCAAGAGGAACTTAATCAGTTCAAAAAATGCAAAGTATGGAAGCTAGTACCCAGACCCAAAGGACAAAACGTCATTGGAACAAAATGGGTCTTCAGAAACAAGCTGGATGAAGAAGGAGTAATCATCAAGAACAAGGCCAGACTTGTTGCTCAAGGCTACAGACAAGAAGAAGGGATTGACTTCGATCAAACTTTTTCTCCCGTGGCAAGACTCGAAGCAATCAGGTTATTTCTAGCATATGCTGCTCACAAAGGTTTCAATGTATATCAAATGGGCGTGAAGTCAGCCTTCCTTAATGGTGATCTAAAGGAAGAAGTATACGTAGAACAACCCCCAGGTTTTGTTGACTCCTCTCTACCTGATTATGTATATTACTTGCATAAAGCTTTATATGGTCTCAAACAAGCTCCCCGAGCTTGGTATGGGACGCTCTCTAGCTTTCTTCTTGAGAACAAGTTCACAAGAGGAAAGATAGATAAGACATTATTTCTTAGGGAAGTAAAAGGCAAGATTTTGCTAGTGCAAATCTATGTCGATGACATTATCTTCGGATCTACTGATAATAACCTCTACAAAAAGTTTTCTAACTTGATGCAAGGGAAATTTGAAATGAGTAGTATGGGAGAGCTGAAGTACTTCTTAGGACTTCAGGTAAAGCAATCTGAAGATGGAATTTTCATCTCTCAGACGAAGTTTACCAAAGAGTTAATTAAGAAATTCGGAATGGAGAATGCAACCTCTATGAGGACTCCAATGGGATCAGCTATGTCTCTAGACAAGGATGAGAAAGGGAAACCTTTTGATGAAACCAAGTATAGAAGCATAATTGGATCTTTGCTCTACCTCACTTCTAGTAGACCGGACATAATGTTTTCAACATGTGTATGTGCTAGATTTCAGGTGAACACTAAGGAATCTCACTATGCCGCTGCAAAGAGGATTTTGAGATATCTTAAAGGCACACCGAATCTTGGCTTATGGTACCCAAGAAGTAATGACTTTGAACTAACAGGTTTTTCAGACGCAGATTTTGCAGGTAGCAAGGACGATAGGAAAAGCACCTCTGGAACCTGCCAGTTTCTAGAAAGAAGACTAATTTCTTGGAGTAGCAAGAAACAGAATTGTGTAACAATATCAACCGCTGAATCGGAGTACATCTCCGCAGGCAGTTGCTGTGCACAATTACTGTGGATAAGGAATCAATTGGAAGACTACAACTTGAAGTTAAAGGACATTCCAATGTACTGTGATTCGTCAAGTGATATTGCAATTGCTCACAATCCAGTATCTCACAGCCGGACAAAGCACATCGAGATTCGCTATCACTTTATCCGAGAACATGTGGAGAACAAGGACATCAACCTCAGTTATGTTCCGACAGATAAGCAAATTGCAGATATTTTCATGAAGCCTCTTGACGAGACAAAGTTTAATTACTTCAAAATGGAACTTGGAATGCTCAACATTGAGTAATCTTCAAGTTAGGAAGAAAATCAAGAAATGCTTAGCCAATCAGTTCAGGAACTGAAATTTTAGACAAAGAAAAGATTGAGGGGGAGGACTGCCTGCTAAAGGCAAAGATATCATGAAATCAGAATTCATGAAGGCAACGACAATATTCTCGGGTTCACATGTAAATTTACATCAATTTCGTCGACCTCAACTTAGTCGATCTCAAAGTCAGACTAATCAGAAATCAGCTGCATCAATTTCGTCGACCAGAATGTTATTCAAATCAAATTTAGTCGAACTCTCCTGAAATTATTTTTCGTCGATCTCAAAGATCTTTCCAAACAAATTTCGTCGGTCTCTTCTATTTTCCCGTCGACAAGCATGCATATATTTGGCATCAAGATCTCTAATTTTGTCGGGCAAAGATTCCTATATATGTTCTCATCAATTAGATCAGGAGATTTATTACCTAATAAATCAGAATTCTAATACAGTCGGGCAAAGATTTCCACTCATTCCAAATATATTGGATCTGAAGATTTAATTCCTAATAAATCAGGTACGCGTCTCTCTCTCATTTTTTATATATAAAAAGGTTTTAAGGGTTAGCTGCATCACAACACCTGCTCCATCGCCGAATCTTGATAAGTTCTGCCGATTTTATACCAAATCTCCATTCTCGCCGCAAGCTCTTGTTGCTTCCTTCCATCAATCTCGACATGGCAAAGCAGAATAGTCACGAGTTTCTTGACGTAGGGGGAGTGATCAAGTGTGCAGGTTTCGGCTCTGCTCCAGATGTTGGAGGTAATAATGAACCTCCTTTCTCTGAATCTTTTTTACTGAAGTTATTGCAAGCTCTGAGGGGGAGCATAGCAGAACAAGAGATGTTGCTCAAGATCAGATTAAATCGACTGAATCCCTCAAGGATATGCATACTAAGCATGATCTTATTTCTTCTCGACATGAATCCTTCAAGGATATCACTTCTTCGAGACCTATTCCTGCAGCACTTTCTCCAAGTGATTTGCTGCACTCTATTGAGGATCTGCTCAGGACTCAAGCAGATCACATAAAGTTTTCTCTCAAGCTTGTTTATAACAAAATTTCAGAAGTTGAAAAGGATGTCAATAATGGTCTGGCAGGTGTCAATCATAATATGGGTGTTCTAAGAAGAGAACTTGATGAAAAATTTGACAAAGCTGCTGAGGCTATGAATCTCTCTGCACAAGGAATGTTCTCTCTGTATGAACAAGCTAATAAGGTAGACAGAGGTCAAGATATGTTGCTGAGATCACAAGAGGCAAATAATCAAATACTCCACTCTACTATTAAAAGTTTCTCTGAAAAAGTTATCCAAACCCTTCTTAAAGAAGTCAGAAGGGGGAGGAAATTATGGCAGCCAAGCTAATTGAATTATACAGTACAGTAGAGACCAGATTTCAGGAAAGCAACATGTATCAATCTCAAAATGCTGGATGGCTTCATGATGTCTTCACAGGAAAGCAATATGCTCAGACTCAAGAAGATTATCCTGAGCAAGTCTTTGAAAATCAGCCACCTTTTGTTCCTCCTATAAAGTCTGATCAGGTGGAGATTGTAAAATCCTCAAAGCATTTTTTCAGATGTGAAGCCCGTCCAGGAGGAAAGTGCAAAATCTTCAAAGATTCCAGATATAAAGCCAAAGGTTGCAACAAATATAAAGCCAAAGGCTAGCTCAGAAAGTAGACCTGTTAAGGCGGGAAGGAAAAGAAAGGAAGCTGGCATAGCTATCAAAGAGCCGAGGTATGAAAGGAGAAATATTAATGAAAACTGGAGTCCAATTTCCAAGAGTATAATTCTGGACACATATAATCTGATAGAGATTTCAAATGAAGAGCCTCAGAATTATTATTCTCAAGAAGAAATCAACAAGCTGAAAGTTTCAAAGCTGAAAAGAAAAATTCATTTTAATGAGCATGGCTACAACAACCCAGATGCTCCTCCTCCTCCTCCAAAGTATTACCCAAAGCCCAAGGCTTATTTTGTCAGGCAGTTGAAGAAGAGCAGGTTAGAGAAGGCCAAGTTAGAGAAGGACAAGATACCTTAAGAAAAGTGTTGTGACTGCTTGTTAACTTTTAAAATCTTTTTATATTATTTCTGAATAAAATTTTGCTATTCCTTTCTCTTTGATAATTATCTTCGCTTGTGATTATTAGTTTTATGTGTGAAATTCATCTTAGTAGATAGGGTTCTGACTTCTTCAAATAGGGGGAAATTGTTGGGTATTGTAACCACAATAACCTTGATTTGAAGAAGTATCCCTTAAACTAAGATGAATTAATTTTGTATTTGATGGTATTTTCAGTTATGTGTTTGCAGGTTCTAAACGGTTAAGTACAAACCAATGTCAGGTTCCAATAAGTTGTTAAACACAGGACTATACTATGTAATTCCTCATGGTATAGCCCAAAGTGTTAACTTATGTGAAATCTCTCTATTGTGGTATACTTATTATTTAAGCACAAAGGAAGAGCCAAGAGAAAGGTGTTGCTGATCTAGAAGAATAATTTTTCCTAAGTTTTCAAGAATCCGTCGAACGGAGCATGGCGTTCGTCGAACGCCGTTCGACGAAATATATATTTCTTAGTTCACTGGTTTGCTGTTAGCTGAAGGCATTTCGTCGAGCGCGGTTTGCTAAAGGGTGAAGTGATTTCGTCGACCGCGCTCGTCGATCTCCGTTCTACGAAAGGATGGAAATTCATCGAACGCTATTCCGTTCGACGAAATTTTAACAGACTCTGAAATTGCGCTGTTTCAAATTTCAAATTGCTGATTCCTCCGCGTACAGTATATTTGGAATATCTTCCGTATTTATTGCAGAGAACCGTTGGAGATTATTTTATTCCTTTACTCAATATTATAGCCGTTTGAGATAAAAGTTTTCCTTAAAAGAACTTGCGTACAACCGTTGGAGAATGTTGGAGATATATATATATTCTGTTCTATTTTTCTGAATATAACTAATCGTGAATCGTAAATCAGAAAGAAGAATTTTCGGGATTTCTGCCATCATCTTCTCTCACTCAAAAATCAGATCTCTGGTTGTCGACAAGTTTTTGTGCTCGATTCTTCATCAAGTCTCTATTTCACAAGATCACTGCTCTTGGATTGCATCATCTCTACTCCCGATCTTGTTGAGTAGATAAGTTCTCAGATCAAGGGTTTCAAGAGAAAAGAGTTTTCTTCTTCCTCACTTTCATTCAGGATTTCTATACTCAAAGAGGAAGAAGAAGATCTATTTTATCAGATTTGAAGAAGAAAAAGAATTTCTTGGAAATTCTTAGATATTGGATTTGTTAATCCAAGAATTTTGTAATACCTCTTTTATATTTTTGTAGGAGTTGTTTTTCTCTGAGTTTTTGTAGGAGTTGTTTTGCTCCGAGTTTTTGTAGGAGTTATTTTGCTCCGAGTTTTTGTAGGAGAGTTTGTTCTCCGAGATTGTAGGAGTTTGTCTCCGAGTTGTAGGATTATTGATAATCCGAGATAGTGAAGTAGCCTAGTCTAGCCGGTCGTGCTAGATAGGTGAGGTGCAAAGTGGACTACCCAAGAATGGGGAACCACTATAAATCCTTGTGTGTACTGTGCTCTTTGGTTTTCTGTGTGCTCTACTTTTTATATTTTTAATTCCGCAAAAAGCTATAGAAACCACCTATTCACCCCCCTCTAGGTGATTTAGGTTGCAACTAGATACTTTCAGGGGGCTTATGTTATACATCCATAAAGGCCTTGGGGTGCGTCTAGAGAAAACTCCACTAAAAAGAGATGGGGTCAACGATCAACGCATGATCGCTCGAGTTGGAGAAACCGAACCAGCCATTTCCGCCGCCAATCGCCAGTGCGAGAGCACGCACGAAACGCGTCGCGCGCCACCATAGTCAAACCCCACTACCTGGGTGTGTTTAGCCCGCACCCCACTAATGGGGTGCGAATAGCCGCACCCCCCATAGTAGGCGGTACGGCCAAACCGCACCCCGTGTGGGGTGCGGCCAAGCCGCACCCCATGAGGGGTGCATCCGAGCCGCACCCCCTCGGATGCGGTTGCGCCGTGCCCCCCTTAGGGTGCGGCCAAGCCACTCTCCTCCGTAGTGGGGTTAGGGCAAATCCCCCGTCTTCTGACTCGCCGCCCGCTCTTCGGGTTTCGGATTCCGCCTCGAACGCCTCTGCGTTCACCGCGCGCTCACAACGCCTCCGCGTTCACCGCGCGCTCAGAACGCCTCCACGTTCACCGCGCGCTCAGAACGCCTCCGCATTCGCCGCGCGCTCATAACGGCTTCGCGTTCGCTGCGCGCTCATAATGCCTTCGCATTTTCTGCGCTCTCAGAACGCTCTCGTATTCGATGCGCGCTCAGAGCTCTCCGCTCGTTGTGCGCTCAGAACGCCTCTCCGTTCGCTCAGAACGCTCTCGTATTCATTGTGCGCTCAGAGCGCTCCCGCGCTCGTCGCGCGCATCAGAATGCCTCTCCGTTCGCTCTGAACGCTCTCGTATTCTTTGCGCGCTCAGAGCGCTCCCGTGCTCGTTGCGCGCTCAAAACGCCTCTCCGTTCGCTCAAAACGCCTCTCCGTTCACTCAGAACACTCTCGTGTTTATGCGTGTTCAGAGCTCCCGCGCTCATTGCGCGCTCAGAATGCCTCTCCGTTCGCTCAGACCGCTCCCGCGCTCGTCGCGTGCTCAGAACACCTTTCCGTTCGCTCAGAACGCTCTCGCATTCGTTGCGCGCTCAGAGCGCTCCCGCGCTCGTTGCGTGCTCAGAACGCCTCTCCGTTCTCTCAGAACGCCTCTCCGTTCTCTCAGAACTCTCTCGTGTTCATTGCGCGCTCAGAGCTCCCGCGCTCGTTGCGCGCTCAGAACGCTTCCCTGCGCGCCCAGGACGCTTCCCCGTTCGTTATGCGCTCAGAACACTTCTGAGCGCGCTCAGAGCACTTTCACATTTCGGGCACGCTCACTTTTTGTCTTTCTAATTTCTCAGAATGCAGGAACGGCTTGTCGCCTTTTTCGCCTTAAACGAAGCTGCTCGAACTGCCCGAATTGTCCGGGGGCGAGACGGTCATTTACAAAAAATGGCAATCTGTGTGCTCCGAACTGGAAAACGTGATTCGTCCGCCAGGTGGTTTTGGTGGTTACAACGGTAAAATTACCGGGCTACCCTCGGCCAAAGCTATAAAAGGAGCCCAGAACCTTCATTTGGAGGACCTTGCCTTCTGCACCTGGGAGAGCTCCTTTGAAGATTTCCACGGAATTCTCCTTCGGCGCTTGAAGATCTCCTTCGTGGACTTGAAGATATTCTTCGTGGACTTGAAGTTTTCTTTTCTCACGAAAGGCGACTGAGCATTCTCACTTTTGTTCTCCCGAAAGGCGACTCATCATTCTCACTTTTGTTCTCCCGAAAGGCGACTCAGCATTCTCACTTTTGTTCCTCACCGTTCTCAGAAGGAAAAAGACTTAGTTTTCCAAGAGGTGGTCTGTCACCTTCGGAACGCTCTCACTCTCTCTACTATTGTAACGAGCGGCGGCATGTCGCGCTCGATTTCTAAGTACCTAACTGTAAACTCTCAGAAGATAGTGAAGTTTGGTCAGCACAGCTCTGACCGCGTGATTTTTCACCCTTTCCGGATTTTCCACGTTAAAAAGTCTCAGTGTACTCAACGAATCTCTAATTGACTGTTTGCGCGCTCGGTTCGCTTCCGAGCTAAGGTGGTTCAATTCGATCGGTTTACCAAAGCACCCGAGCGACCCGCAACATGTATATATTATGCCCAGATTTTTTCATTTCTTAAATTTTTTTTTATTTTAATATGTTTTATACCCGCCGATGGCGGGAGGATCCCGTCGTCGTCGGAGAGATAGATATAGGCATGGGGTACTGTTGCGCCGAAAGTACTATCGCGACGGATGCAACGGCCGGCGGGCCGTGCCGTTCGACTCGTGTGTGTGTGTATATATATATATTATAAAGGTACGCCGGTGCTCGATACTCTCCGTTGTGACAGTACCCCGGCAGCGACGGTACCTCCGCCAAAACTGTACTCTCCCACTCTCAGACGCTCGATCGATCAACTAACAGTGCATAGGAAAAGCGCGCGTGCCCCCACACGACATTAATTACGCCCGCCTCGATAGTGTCCCAGTGCGACGACGCTCATGCAGCTCGCAAACCTCTGCGGGCGAAAATACCCAAAATTTAAAATCTTTAGACTTGTTTTTTTAAATGCTACGAAAAAATGTCGTCGTGGACGTCTCCTTATAAGTGGTGATAATAAATAAATAAAATTATTTTTTAGTAATAATATATTTCTATTTATACAAAAATTTACAAGTTACATTAAATATTTTTCAAGTTACGATATTTAATTAATAGTCATCTCTCGCGCGCCCGTAAGAAAAATCCATGCTTGGGCTAACAGTACTTGCACCCAGTTGAAAACTGCGCGCCCGCGAGAAAATGCGTAACTAGCTAGGCTAAAACGTGTTCGGGTGAGAAAAAGCATCAGGACGAAAAAAGTGCGCCCCAAAAAATGTGTTTTTGAAGAAAACGCTCATGAGCGAATAACTTGTGCGCAAACAAAATTGTGCTCCCGAGCCAAAAAGTGTGTGTAGTCAAAAACACGCGCCCTGACAAAAACGAACTCGGGAGAGAATGAGTGATGATTCGAAAATGCGTTCTCGGGCGAAAACATGCTCCCGGGCAAAAATGCGCGCCTGGGAGACAATGCGCCCGGGCAAAAATGCATGCTAGTGCAAGAATGCGCCTCCGAACAAAAAACACGCGCACAAGTGAAAAACACATGCTCAGGCGAAAAAATACGCTCTAAGGTCTAAGATGCGCGCTCATGTTTTAAAATTTAATATATTTATTGTAACAAAACTTTGGTTACAAAAAATACTGAATGTAGGTAATTCTAGTTGTTACAAATACTTTCAAGGTGTTGTTACAATTGTTGTTTATTGTGAGGATAGTTTACTATTTGTAACGTAAAATTAGTTTTGCTACAAATACATGCACTTATTGTAACAAATATTTAGTTATTGTAACAAAATATAAAATACTTGTTACAAAAACTAATATTTTGTAACGATAGAAAAATTTCGTTGCCAAATGTAGTTATTAGTAACAAATTTCTTCTTCGTTACAATTTAGTTCTTACTATAAGTGCAGTTTGTTGTAGTGTGTGTCTTGATTATTTCACTTGTATACTCTTATCAAAACACTTTTATGCACACATCATTGATTTTCATAAAGCTTCTACTGAATGAGAATTGGATCCTAATGCATATTTACATAATTCTCTAAAAGCTTAAGTAAAAGCACTAGATTGCAATGCATGATTTCTACAATGTTTGTTTTACTTGAAATACGAATTAGTAACATTGTAGCTCTTATCTTTTTGAATATGTCAAATCATGTTTGCCTATTAGTTATGAAAGATTTTCAAAGTTAATGCTCAAATGTGAAGAGTCTACACATATTGTTAGAAGAGTCAAACCAAAACAAAGATATTCTTTACAAAAATATTACTCTTAACTGCCCGCGTCTGAAACGGTCGGATGAGTATCCATCCTTGCCTGTCTCTCGGGGAGACTGCTTTCAGATCTAACCGGGAACTTGCTTTCCCATAGACGGTGCCAAACTATTGCGGGTCACTCGACGCTCTGGTAGACTGGTTGATTTGAACCACCTTAACTCGATAGAAAACCGAGTGCGCAGACAGTCAATGAGAGAACTAGTGGATCGATGACCCCATAATGTTTTTAATGTGGAAAACCCAGAAATGGTAAAAACCACACGGTCGGAGCTGTGTCAATCAAATTCCACTATATGTCGGTTTCTTATAAGTAAAACTGAGAACTCGGGGGCGACATGCCGCCACTCGTTACAATGATTACGAATAGAAATCTCTGAGGGTGATAGGTCACCTCTCAGGAAGCTAAGTACTTTTCCGTGCGAACATAAATGAGATGCTCTGGTCACCTTTTGGTGCTCGGAAGATCTTTGAGTCACTTAGGAAGAATGTCTTCGAAAGCGAAGGAGATCTTCAAAGGCTCGAAGAAGATCTTCGAAGACTGGAAGGAGATCTTCGAAGATTCGAAGGAGATCTTCGAAGACTTGGAGGAAATCTTCAAGCGCCGAATGATAACTCTGAGGAATCTTCAACGAAGCTCTCTCGGGTGCCGAAGGCAAGACCCCTTGAAAAGAAGGCCCTGGGCTCCTTTTATAGCCTTAGGCAGGAGTAGCCCGGTAATTTCACCATTGTAACCACCTGGCGGGCGAATCACGCTTGCCGATTTGGAGCACACGGATCGCAATTTTTAGGATGTTCTCGTCTTGCCCCCCCCCCCCCCCCCCCCCCCCGACAATTCGGTAAATTCGGGTAGCTTCGTTGACAATGTTGAGTGCAGAGAACTAGCCCTACAATCTAGGAAATTAGGAAAGGTTAATTGTCGCGCGCGTCGCGAACGCGCAAGCGTTTTGAGCATGCGATGAACGCGGTGGCGTTCTGAGTGCGCGATGAACGCAGAGGCGTTCTGACCGTGCGATGAACGCGGATGCGCTTGACTCGCTTTGCGGACAAAAAATCAAGAATATGATTGTTGCGTTGTAAAAGGGAGGGGGTGCCTCCCTGAGATCGCACCCCCCCCCCCCCCCCCCCGAAGAAAGGAAGACACACCCTCCTAAAAAGGAGGGTGCTGGGACTCCGGCCGCACCCCCAAGGGGAGTGCGGGCCCTGCCGCACCCCCAAGGGCGCACGGTGCCGACCGCTCCCCCATGGGGGAAGCATGTTTGCCTATTAGTTATGAAAGATTTTCAAAGTTAATGCTCAAATGTGAAGAGTCTACACATATTGTTAGAAGAGTCAAACCAAAACAAAAATATTCTTTACAAAAATATTACTCTTAACTGCTCGCGTCTGAAACGGTCGGATGAGTATCCATCCTTGCCTGTCTCTCGGGGAGACTGCTTTCAGATCTAACCGGGAACTTGCTTTCCCATAGACGGTGCCAAACTATTGTGGGTCACTCGACGCTCTGGTAGACTGGTTGATTTGAACCACCTTAACTCGAGAGAAAACCGAGTGCGCAGACAGTCAATGAGAGAACTAGTGGATCGATGACCCCATAATGTTTTTAATGTGGAAAACCCAGAAATGGTAAAAACCACACGGTCGGAGCTGTGTCAATCAAATTCCACTATATGTCGGTTTCTTACAAGTAAAACTGGGAACTCGGGGGAGACAGGCCGCCACTCGTTACAATGATTACGAATAGAAATCTCCGAGGGTGATAGGTCACCTCTCAGGAAGCTAAGTACTTTTCCGTGCGAACATAAATGAGATGCTCTGGTCACCTTTTGGTGCTCGGAAGATCTTTGAGTCACTTAGGAAGAATGTCTTCGAAAGCGAAGGAGATCTTCAAAGGCTCGAAGAAGATCTTCGAAGACTGGAAGGAGATCTTCGAAGATTCGAAGGAGATCTTCGAAGACTTGGAGGAAATCTTCAAGCGCCGAATGATAACTCTGAGTAATCTTCAACGAAGCTCTCTCGGGTGCCGAAGGCAAGACCCCTTGAAAAGAAGGCCCTGGGCTCCTTTTATAGCCTTAGGCAGGAGTAGCCCGGTAATTTCACCATTGTAACAACCTGGCGGGCGAATCACGCTTGCCGATTTGGAGCACACGGATCGCAATTTTTAGGATATTCTCGTCTTGCCCCCCCCCCCCCCCCCCCGACAATTCGGTAAATTCGGGTAGCTTCGTTGACAATGTTGAGTGCAGAGAACTAGCCCTACAATCTAGGAAATTAGGAAAGGTTAATTGTCGCGCGCGTCGCGAACGCGCAAGCGTTCTGAGCATGCGATGAACGCGGTGGCGTTCTGAGTGCGCGATGAACGCAGAGGCGTTCTGACCGTGCGATGAACGCGGACGCGCTTGACTCGCTTTGCGGACAAAAAATCAAGAATATGATTGTTGCGTTGTAAGAGGGAGGGGGTGCCTCCCTGAGATCGCACCCCCCCCCCCCCCCCCCCCCCCGAAGAAAGGAAGACACACCCTCCTAAAAAGGAGGGTGCTGGGACTCCGGCCGCACCCCCAAGGGGAGTGCGGGCCCTGCCGCACCCCCAAGGGCGCACGGTGCCGACCGCTCCCCCATGGGGGAAGCATGTTTCGCCGCACCCGCGAGGAGGACCGCACCCCCCTACGTGGGGTGCGGACTTGGCGCCCCCCCCCCCCCCCCCCACACACACACACACACTTAGGGGCCTGCGGACTTGGCTGCCCCCCCCCCCCCCCCCCCACACACACTTAGGGGGGGTGCGGACTTGGCGGCACCCCACTATGAGGGGTGTGACTTTGGTCGCACTCCCTAAGCGGGGTGCAGGCCGCACCCCTTTAGTGGGGCGTGCCTATCCGCACCCCCTTGGTGGGGTGTGGCTACGTGACTTCAATCGCGCCCGGTGATGGCAGAGTGTGGTCCTGCTGCTGCCCATTCCTGTGACGTCACGCGATAGCTGAGGCGGTTTTCTCCCCACTCTCATTGTCATGAGGCTTAGCATGACTCCACTCTCATGGTGGGTATATGGCTAAACGCGCCCCTAGGAATTGTATAAATGCATGAGCACATATCAACAATATTACACTAGTCCACTTCAGCATGTTTCAGTCTTTCACTTCTTTTCTTTGTATTCACCACCTCCGGTTGTTCGAAGAACAATATTCATGGGATTCACTCATGGAAATCATTTCATACAACTGAAGATGCTGGATAATTATCCACTACCTCAAATGATCTCGATTTGGAGGAGGTATCATGAAGAGATTGCTGACCAATGATACATATTTAACTTTAATTTTGAATTGTAAAGTTTATGACTCCATATCTTATGTTAATATTCACTAATACATATACATTTTCTAGGTGTCAATATGTGCATATTAATGTACTTCATTAATCTTGAAATCAAACATGTTTTTCGACCAATATTTTGGGACTACATATACTATAAAGTTGGCACATATTTATTTACCTTACATTATATTATAAAATTTTAAAGTACTTTTTTTTGTAGATGGAAGAACTCAAACTGAAGTTGGAACTTAAAAAAGCATTACATGATGAATTAAAAAGTTTTATTATTTGTTATAATTTGTAACCCTAAGTTTTAAACTATTGTTTACAAATTTTTAGTATTTTTATCATGGATCTACACATTTTTTGAAAAGATATCAAATTTAAACAACACTTTTTGATTACTTTCATCATAAACCAATTAAAAGATTTTTTAATAGATATAAGAAATCTGGTGTTTTTGTGAGAAGTGGGGTCCACTTTTTGTGGCTTTTTTGTAGAATTTAAGTATGTGTAGTAGCGCCCTTAAAATTATGCCCTAAAGCAACCTTTTAAGAACCGGACCGGACCGGCCGGTCCGACCGGTCCGACCGCCGACCGCCCCCCCCCCCCCCCCCCCCCCCCCCCCCCGAGCGGTCCGGTTCTGTGCTAGAATCGGTTCCGCCAAAAACCGCCCGAAAATCGGCTGACCGCCCGGTTGAACCGGCGAACCGGTCCGGTTTTCACGTGGCCGGCCGGTCTCCTAATCCACCGTAGATTTCAATTTGAAGGGTGCAGATGAATGGGAAGGCGAGATCTCACGCAATTTTAGGGCTTGGACCGGCTGCCTGGAGCATTCCTCTTCCAATTTTTTCCGCATTCGGCTACGGCGCTACCTCACATCCTCTTCTTCCTCGCACGATTTGGTGGCTACCGGCGAGGAGATCACACATCGTCTTTATTTTCTTCCCCGCGGTGAGTCTTCTTCCTCGCACACCATTTTCGTCGCCGTCTAATGTGAATTCAATATTTCAGATCCGCCCTTTGGCAGCAGTTCAGTTGCCAAAGCCATTAGGTTTACTGCAGCAGTTCATTTTCTTCCTCGCTCAACTTTGCTGGTGATCATTCCTTCCATTTGTATTCTTTTTCCTCCATTCATATCACCGTGGAATAAGTCTTATTTTAGATTTCAAATCCATAACTTAATGAAAGAATTCAACTTTTATTTGCCAAAGCCATTAGGTTTACTGCTTGATGGGTTATCACCTACTATGTAGAGAAATTCGGGTTGCATCTAGCCAAAAACCTCACTCCCCACTAAAATGGTGGAGGCATGGGCAAGAAAGAGGAGAAAACCGCCGCAACCACCGCACGAAGCCTCGCACAGCACCACACGCGGCCACAAGGCCGCGCGGCACCACACGGCCGCGCGACACCGCCCGGCCGCGCGGCATCCCGCGGCCACGCGGCGTCGCACGGCCGCGGCACCGCACAGCCGCGCGGCGCCGGGCGCGGCCGCCCGACACCACGCGGCCAAGCGGCACCCCCGGTCGCGCGGCATCCCGCAGGCGCGCGGCCGCACGGTGCCGCGCACCTAACGCCGCGCGGCGACACCGCGCCGCACCGCACGGTACCGCGCGGCGACACCGCGCGCGGCGCCACATGCCCGGCACCGTGCGGTGTCGCGCACCTAACGCCGAGCGATACCGCGCGGCGGCACCGCACGGTGCCGCGCACCTAACGTCGCGTGGCACCGCACGGTACCGCGCGGCGACACCACGCGCGGCACCGCGTGCCCGGTGCCGCGCGGTGCCGCGCACCTAACGTCGCGCGATACCGCGCGGCGGCACCGCACGGTGCCGCGCGCCTAACGCCGCGCGGCACCGCGCGCCGCGCGGTACCGCCCGGCACCGCGCGTGGCCGGCCGATGGGCGCGGTGCCAGTCGGCCTCCCTCGCCGCCGGGCGCACTCTCCGACCCCTCTCGTCTCGTCCCCGGCCGGCCTCGCTTGACCAACGGACGCGCTCGCCCGGCCTCTCCCGCCTTATTCAGCGGAGAGAACAAGGGCGATCAAGGCAAATCTCGCTAAATCCGTAACCACCCATCATGGGGTGCGAATAGTAAGAATTCACCTCATGAGGTGCGAATAGTAAAATCCTCCAACATGGGGGTGCGAATAGTGAAATCCTCCAACATGGGGGTGCAAATAGTAAATAATATGGTTATGGTGTGCGCATAACCATATCCATCATATGAATACATATCATCACCAAACTATACAAATTGGTGTGCGCATAGCCATTTTCATGATGAGTGGGCATCTGGTCTGCGTCTAGCAAATAATATGGCTATGTTGTGCGCATAATCATATCCAACATATGAATATATATCATCACCAAACTATACAAATTGGTGTGCGCATAGCCATATTCATGATGAGTGGGCATCCGGTCTGCGTCTAGCAAATAATATGGTTATGGTGTGCGCATAATCATATCCAACATATGAATATATATCATCACCAAACTATACAAATTGGTGTGCGCATAGCCTTATTCATGATGAGTGGGCATCCGGTCTGCGTCTAGCAAATAATATTGTTATGGTGTGCGCGTAACCATATCCGACATATGAATATATATCATCCTAAAAACTATACAAATTGGTGTGCGCATAGCCGTATTCATGATAAATGTGCATATAGCACATAAATTGGTTATGGTGTGCGGATAGCCGTCCTAACCACCATAACCACCCTAACCACCCTCAAAAGCTATAAAAGGAACCCCAGGGCTTCATTTCAAAGGACTATGAATTTTCTTCAGGGGAGAGAGCTCTCTGGAATTCCTAAGAAGATCTTCATCAGCATTCGAAGATCTCCTTCGGAACTCGAAGATCTTCATCAGCATTCGAAGATCTCCTTCGGAACCCGAAGATCTTCATCAGCATTCGAAGACCTCCTTCGGAACCCGAAGATCTCCTTCGGAACCCGAAGATCTCCTTCGGAACCCGAAGATCTCCTTCAACATTGGAAGATCGCCATCAGCACTCGAAGACCTCCTTCAACCTTCGAAGAACTCCTTCGTCGCTTGAAGATCTCCTGCAAACTCTGAAGACTGCTCAAGAAGAAGAAAATACTTAGTTTTTCTGAGAGGTGGCCTGTCACCCTCAGAGACCTTCATTCAACTGCAATTGTAACGGGAGCGGCCTGTCGCTCCCAATTCTCGCACCATTACTTGTAACGCTCCGCCACATAGTGAAATTTGGTCGGCGCTGATCCGACCACGTGGTTTTTCACCCTTTCCGGGTTTTCCACGGCAAAAACGTCTTCTTGTCACCTGTTCGTTCTCTCTGTGACTGCTTGCGCGCTCGGTTCACTCTCGGGCTAAGACGGTTCGATTCGCCCGGTCTGAAAGAACGTTGAGCGACCCGCAACACTGCTAGCTAACAGATTTTGCAATTATTATTAGTTCTAAATACAGTAGTGTTAATTATTTTGATAGAAATTAATCTTTATTAATAATGTCGGAAGTATTTACATTCAATGGGATATAATGTTCAAAACCAATTTGACCTGTAGTTGTTTGACCTGTAGTTGTTTGACCACACAGTTTAGGGAGCTAGTAGTTATAGAGATTTTACCATCAAGATATTGCTTTAACCAATTTGAGATGTTTTCTCAAGGCTTTGGTTTGCCAAAGAGGACTACAAGTATTCAATTCGTTAGGAATTCTGATTATTTGTGTTTGATTATTTCTTTCTCTCATTTTTGTGTTTGATCTAACATTGGTATGCATGTGTGATTATTTAATGTTTGTATCAGAAAATGGACTCTTCTTCCGAGCCGTCTAATGTTTCTTTACAAGCTGTCCGTGAAAAAAATGATCCCGATTGGAATCATTTTAGTCTCATGCAGAGTGCTGACGGTAAAAAACACTATAAGTGTTTACATTGCATAGTGACTTACAAGGGTGGGGGGGTTAATAGAATGAAGCAACATTTAGCTGGGATTAAAGGAAATATTGGTGCTTGCAAAAAAGTTCCGCATGATATTCGACATCAGATGCAAGAAAACTTGAAAGGAATAACTGAAAAAAAAAACAAGAAGCACAAGAATCCTAAGATAGTGTAAATCCATACGGTGATCACGTGAATGATGATAGAACTTCTCTACCTAAGTCTCAAAACTCTATCGTACAGGAAAAGGGTAAAAGAAAAATTGATCAAGCTGAAAATTACTTTGCCCCTAGAACATCTATAGGATCACAACCATCGTTGAAAAGTGTCTTATCCTCAAAAGAGGCGGTACATCGTGCTGATATGGTCGTAGCTAGATGGTTTTTTGATAGTTGCATACCTATAAATGCTTTAAATTCAGCATTTGCGCAAAAAGCCGTTTATGCGATTGCTTCAAATTGTCCTGGTTATAAGTTGCCTACCTACCACATGATGAGAATTAATTTGCTTAGAGATTGCAAAGAAGAATGTCGACTTCTTGTAGATTCATATAGAGATAATTGGAAAGCAACTGGATGTACGTTGATGGCAGATGGCTGGACTGATAGGAGGAGTAGAACTCTAATTAATTTCTTGATTTATTCACCTCGTGGTATCTCATTTTGCAAATCAGTTGATGCTTCAGATGTTACAAAAGATGCGACGACTTTGTGTTCTTTATTTGCAGAAGTAGTTGAATGGATAGGTTCAACAAGTGTGGTTCTACTTGTTACAGATAATGCAGCAAACTACAAGAAAGCAGGAGAGTTATTACATGAAAAATATGGCAATATTTATTGGTCACCGTGTGCAGCTCATTGCTTAAATTTAATTTTAAAGGATATTGGAAATTTAAGTCATATGGTAGACATTACAAAAAATGCTTCAAAGGTTACTGTATTTATTTACAATCATATATTTCTTTTGTCTTGGTTGAGGAAAAGGGAAGGATGGAGAGAGACCGTTCGCCCAGGAGCTACACGCTTTGCCACTACATTTATTACGCTTAAAAGTTTACATGAACACAAGCATGATTTGCAGGCATTGGTGACTAGTAAATATTACACTGATTCAAAACTTTCAAGATCAAGCAAAGGTCAAGATGTTGTTAATATCATTTTGGATAATCATTTTTGGAACATGTGCTTGGTGATGACAAAGGTTGCAGGTCCACTAATCAGATTGTTACGCATTGTTGATTCTAATGAGAAGCCATCACTTGGCTATGTCTATGATGGAATGTATAGAGCAAGAAAGGGAATTAAGTTGATTTTCAAAAATGTTAGGCGATTATATAAGCCATATACACGAATTATCAAAGATAGATGGGATCGTCACCTTCGCCAAAGACTTCATTCTGCAGCATATTTCTTGAACCCTTCATTCCAATATGATCAAGTCAATTACTCCAATAAACCAGAAGTTGTGCAGGGCTTAATTGATCTTATTGGAAACAAGGACATTTGCAATAAATCTTCAGCTGCAATGAATGAGGTTAGACTATATCATGACCAGCTTGAGAGTTTGGGGAAGCCAATCGCAGTCAAAATGTCAAAAGAAATGCAACCAGGTGAGTACAAATAGAAAATTAATTCAATTACAATATATAGATTTCTAATTTAGCTTTTAACCTCAAAGTTAATTTGATGATTTTTTAGATGAATGGTGGAGGATGTTTGATTCTAGTGCTCCTAACTTACAAAAATTGGTTATTCGTATACTTAGTCAAACTTCCTCTTCTTCTGGATGTGAAAGAAATTGAAGCGTCTTTGAGCAAATTCATACAAATCGAAGAAATCATCTAGAGCATCAAAGAATCAATGATCTTGTTTATGTTCGTTATAACCTGAATATGAGGGATAAGTATGCAAAATGTATATTTGCTTTAACATGTTAAATTTTATGTTTGTTCAATGTCTTATGTATTGTACTGATTTGTAGGATTTACTTTAAAAAGAGAAGTTATGATCCACTTGATTATATCAGTATTGATACAGTGGATTTCTGGGTAGTTGAGGAAGAGCCAACTCCGGAGCTTAATTATAATGATTTGGAAAGTAAAATTTATGAGGAATTCGCTATACCAATTGTTGGAGAAGTTCAAGCTTCTGATCAACAAAATGATCAAATTAATAGTAAGTTTTATGTACATATATATAGTTAATTAATATGTATATTATTATTATTATATTTGACTACTTGTATGTGTAGAATTGATTTATTTTAAATTTGATTTTGCAGATGATGAATGTGTTGAGAATATTCTTGAGCATGCCGGTCTTGAAGCATTTGGAGCAGAATCGTTTGATAGATATGATTTCAATGATATATTATGATGAATCTTGGTTTCTTTAATTTTTGTTGATGTTGACTTAGGTTTTGAAAAACTTATTATGCTTTGAGACATTGAGTTCTGGAAGAATATGTTATTTCATGAATTTGTGATTGTTATCATTAAATTATGAAGATATAGTATTAGTTGAATTACATATATAGTTTCATAAATGTCTTAACGGTTCGACCCCGGTTCAACCGGTTGAACCTTTCACTCCACCGGTTCGATGTCCGGCCCGGTTCTCAAAACCTTGCCCTAAAATTTTCTTTCAAAATTTAATCTTGATCTGCATGCACTTATAATATTTTAATTTGCACGTATCGAAATGTGATCTTCACTTATAACGGTAATGATACTTTTAATATGAATATGCGAAATACTTCGATATTATTAAAATTAGCCATGTAAAGGTGAAAAAATAAATTAAAATGTGCATATTTTAATGATAAATAAAAAGAAGGGTGTGTGGAAGTGGCGACGGAAACAGCCGCGTGGGCACCCAATCAAACCAGCTTCCGTGGGCCAACAGGAAACAACAGCACAGCAAGGCGTCGGTGTTTTTATAATTGAGTAATTAATTAATTACTGGGGGGATTAAAACACCGGCTAAAACCCCCCTTTGATTTTAACGAATCCTTGGAAGAAAACCAAGGTTGGTTTAGGGTTACAGAATTGATGCTCGTGCTGTGCTTCCGCCCAACCCTTCGAATTTATTTTCCAACGAAGTTTAATATAGCGTAAATTTTATATACACCAGTCGATGTGGGACTAAAGTAAGGCACAGTATGATCACCACTCACCCTCCATATACTCCTTCGCTAGATATAATTCGGACAAGATTCTTTTTGCTTTTCGCCTCTGTTTTGGGGAAAATAATTCTACACATTCAACGCAGCATGCCTTGGTGCGTGAATAAATAGTTTTTTTTACTGGGGCCCACCTCTCATTTCGAAATTTCGGAGCTCCCGCCTCAGTTCGCCGCCCTAGTGTTTCTCCGTCTCTTCGCCGGAAATCTCTTCGCCAAAAATCTCGCTGCAAAACCCTCGCGACCACCTAATACGATGGATCTTTCTCACCATTCCCGTCGTCAGCTCACTGCTTGTTCAGTTTCCGGCGAGGTTTGGTTTCAGCTCACTGCTTGTTTCAGTTTCTGGCTGAGGAAATGGACACTGTAAGGCAATTTTTTGTTCATTCATCATTTTTGTCCCGAAACGCTACTTTTTCCTCATTCTTCCGTCCCCTTTAACTCAGTTTCTTACAATTTATTTTTCAACTGCATTTAGTATGAAATTTTCAAATGTTTTTAAAATGGACTGCATTTTATTCCTTATTTGCAGTTCGATTTTAGTTAAAAATATACTAACCTTCATATGAATTTTCTCAAGTCAAAAAACAATCTTCACACGTTTTATTCCTTATTTTGCATAATAAATACAACTGCAACTACTACTAAACAATGCGACTGCAAACAAACTCTGAAACTAAAAACAAGTGCAACTACAACAGCTCACTCTGAACCGAAAACAACAGCTCACTTCGTCTTCTGGCTCTAGTGGAGAAGCTGACGACAACGAAACTTCAAAGGAAATGAAAATAGAAAAAATGGGGTAGGCTCGCGAGAAGATTTGATGCTACCTACAATAAAGCGGCGAGATTTTCGGCGGAGCAGCGAGATTTCCGGCGGAGAGGCGGAAAAAAGCAAGGGCGTCGAACTGTTGCGGCGCAGGAGCTCCAAAATTTCGAAATGAAAGTGGGCCCTAGTAAAAAAAACTATCTATTCACGTACCAAGACATGCTGGGTTGAATGTATAGAATTATTTTCCCTGTTTTGGGGGTGAAGCTGAATTATAACACGTGTTGAAGTTTCTGATCATCGCAGCTCTATTTATTGACATTTATTTATTCCAAAGAAAAATTTGCTTGTCAAATAAATAAACATTTGCAGTCATTTATTTAGAGATTGCTTTATTAATTTAATTGGAACTTGTTCTCTAGTTACTAATTTTTTTTGTAAAACTTTAATTTTGTTTACTAATCTTATTATTGTTCGTTTAAAAAGACTTTCATCTCAAAGTAATTCAAAGTACCTAAAATAAATAGTTATGTGCAGACAATATTCTCTATTCACAGACCAAAAAAATTGCATTGTATTTGAATAAAGAATGACATAACACCTAATAATTCCTCGGTCTGACCAAAATAAAAATCACGCCTTGTCTCGCGCCAGGCCTCCCAACTCTGTCGCGAACCTAGGTCATTCATGTCTTCTTCTTGGCCCTCTCACTCTCTGCTGTGCTCATGACCACTCCATCTCTTCCTGCATGCTCTCATTCCCCCGCCGTCGCCTGCACCTCTTCCTCCCTTTGAGGACTGCTCTCAGACTCTCAGTCCCCCCACCATCGTTTGTAAGTCCTCTTGTCGATGTCTACTCACACTCCCCCTCCGGCTCCTGATCGATCTGTGTGATCGTGAAACTAGGTTTGCCTATTATTGGATTTTTAATGTAACTAGTATTGATAGATTGAGAATGTCTTATATTGATTAAACATGTTATTTTGATCCGATAAAGACATGGCTAATTGTAGCGAAGGAGAACTTATGATTATATTATTTATTGCTCTATATATGGATAAACAAATTTTTCGATTGTTCTGAGCTGTGTAAAAATTTGTGGTTATCCAAACTTGGCCAGCTTATAATAATTCCTTTAAAATTTTACTTAGTTTTCTTTTTAAATTTAACAATGATGCACAATGTCTCTTCGGGTATGTATATTTCAAATGTAAAGAAGGGTAAAGTATAAATAACCCTCCATCCAACTTATCATTGCATCTATGCATGTCATTGGCATGGGCACTAATAGATTCAGATAATTTTTTGAATCATGTTATATGAGTTCCTCAATTGTAATTTATAGAACGGGTAGAGAATTACTATGAGAAGTTGGATGAATCAATATCCAATCTTCCAGCAAAGAAGCCAATGAAGTTGAACTAAGTTGAAATATCAATTACGAAGGAGAAACATCCGCTAACTTGGTTGCCCAAGTCAGCCATTTTGGCCAGCCACTCTTGAACACAGTTGGCGTAATAATCTCTACTCCTCGTCTCGTTATTAAGTTTTGGGCATACAATAAGGAGATAATTTCGTAAGAGATATTGTTGCTGCATGAAGATGATATATTCAGACGACCAATGATATTGAAGAAGAAGAGTCAAAAGAAGAAAGCACTGTGTAGAACGCCCCTACCCATGATATCAACAAAATTTCAATATCCGGCGATGAAGACGGCAAAATATTGAACTTAAATGAGGTCAATTTGATGAAGTGTATGTAATTCCTTTAAAATTAAACTGGTTTTGTTCGAGAAGTCCAATATCCAGAATTGATATCTAATGTTGAAATGGCGAAGAAATTCAACGGGCAGTGGAGAATATGAATTGATTTTCATAATCTTAATGAAGCTTAGCAGAAGGATTACTATTTTATACCTTCAATTGACTCTTAATCATTTTTTCATCGTTTTTATTTACAGAGTTTTCTTGATGCAATTTCTTATTATCATTAACTTTGCATGCACCTTATCAAGCAAAAACAACGAATGATAGGTGTTTCTATTATAAAACACTGCATTTTGGATTAAAAAAATGTCAGGGTGCCTTATCAAAAGACAATGTACTTTATATTTAAAAACCAGTGAGCTTTTAATGTTGAAATACATGTTGGAATAATTTCTCTATTATATTCCTATATTAATATAAAATATGATAGTTTTTTTTTTTTAACTTTTACTGAAACAGCAGAACTTTTAATATGAACAGCAATAATAATAAAATTGCATGAAGGGGATGAGAAATAAAACAGAGTAAATATATAGATCAGAATCGAGCCTAGGTAAGGCGTGTGATCACTGCCCTAAAGAAGTTGCACCACCCTCCGGCAGGGCTTTCAACCGATGCTCACTCCTCCAAGGTACAACACCCGGCTAGATCCCAAAACTCCGATGTGCGCGGACACCGAAGAAGCACAGAGCACCCGAACCACCACTTGATGAAGCAAACGTAAAGAAAAGGAAGCACGAAGAATATCGTCACAGGAACCGAGAGCACAAGAGCGTATGAGAGCATGTAAGACTATCTGAGAAGAACGAGTATATATATAACTCGGACCGCAAGATCTTCAATGAAATTCGATCTCGTAAAACGGAAATAAAATAAAGCCCCAATAAATACGAATGGTTATATGGGGAAGGATCATAATCAGGAAAATAAACGTTGAATATTTCCAACGTAAATATTGGCGAGAAAGAAGCGCAAAAGAGCGGTTAAGAAAACACGTAAAAACAGCAGAACGTGTGAAGAGAAATCGATGTTGCGTCGACATCATATCGACGCTACGTCGAGTTCTATCGACGCAAGCCTCATCGACGCTACGTCGAGTTCAATCGACGCATGCGTCGAGTTCAATTTGACGCCACGCAACTCCAGCGGGCAAAACGACGCTACGTCGAAATCTATTCGACGCAGCTCCGAATTCTAATCGACGCAACTCCCGTTAAAATGCTATGAAACTTTTTGGAACAAAAAATACAATTCAATTCAATTATTCCCCAAATCCCAAATCCCAAATCCAAAATCCGAAATCCGGATCCGGTCCGGTGCGGTGCGTGCGCGCGCACGCGCGTGTGGTTCATAGTTTCTCCTTATGTTCTTTTGAACAAATAAGAATGTGTGAATTTCTTTATATACACTTAAGGGAAGAAGTAGAATGGCAAGGTGGGACTAAAGAATACTCTTTCATCATGAAAGGCTTCCCTCCAAATATTTGGATTCCCTCCAAATTTGGTTTTGAGCTTTTCCATCACAATGAGGAGCCCAAACACCAAACACCATTTAGCTCCAATCAAAACATTTAATTTATAATGTTTTATAATTAAAATTTCTAACAATCCCCCACAAAAGCGATAAACCAAAAGCGAACTTCATAAATATGATATTACTAATAATAAAATCAAATACAAATTTGCTTCATCAAGTTGTATCTAATGCAATGGGTATAGATGGAATGGTTACCTTGAATCTATACTTAGTACTTACTTCCTCTACCGAAGAGTATAATGTGCCAGAGGCTTTGAATTATAAACTTTTGACCGGTAAATTAGATAAGCACACAAAAGATTGGTTGTTCTTGGGTTATGGCGGTGGGCGCGTTAATGGCCATGCGCATTCCTTGATTTTTCATGAGAGTTATTTTGGGTTCAGCCCGGATCCCAAAGTTGCGGCCTCACAACAACCCCCACATAGGTGGTGCCTCAAGAGATAATCGTAACCAATATCTCGCAAAGAAATATGCCTTTGGCAACCATTAAGAACTTAATTAAGTTCAACCTAACTTGTTACGTAGAGCACAACATCATAGGAATGGGGAGAAGGTTTTCTCAACCTTATATTTTGTGCTCTCAACTACGCTACATCAACGGCTTCGTTTCTACCACATTGAACCCACTTCATGGGATCTCCAATCACATGGGTTGGGTATCCACCGTTGGCAGCAAATCATGTGGGCTTAAGCCCCATTCCCCTCGATGACAACAATATCTCCCTTCGGGACAATCCCTTGGTAAGATTATCAGCCAGATTCAATTCTGACTTTACATAGTTGAGTGATATCACTTCTTTTCTTCTTTGCTTCACGGACTTGTACCAGATTCTCATGAACTTATTCATTTTGGAATTAGTACTGTTAGAAGCAGTTAAATCAATAACACTTTTATTATCACAATGTAAAGAGATAGCAGGCATGAGATTTTCAATTAATGGAATTTCACTAAGTAAATTTTTAATCCATTCCGCTTCGGCACATGTAGTGTCCAAAGCTATAAGCTCCGATTCCATGGTGCTTCTAGAAATAACTGTTTGTTTTGTAGAAGCCCATGAAATGGCAGCACCTCCAAGGAGGAATACATAGCCCGTCGTTGACTTAACGTCTAACGAATCAGTTACCCAATTGGCATCTGAATATCCTTCTAGTACTCCGGGAAATCCCGTGTACACTAAACTATAATCCATAGTTCCACGAAGATATTTAAATATTCTATTTAGTACTATCCAATGTTCATCACTTGGATTACTAGTATATCTACTAAGGCGGCCTACGGCATAGGAAATGTCGGGCCTAGTGCGGTTAGCTATGTATAGGAGTGATCCTATCATTTGTGCATACCTATGTTGATCAACAGGTTCATTAGTATTTTTACAAAGTTTTACACTAGCGTCATATGGAGTAGAAGCGGGAATGGAATCATATAAGTTGAATTTAATCAACATTTTCTCAATCGAGTATGAAAGAGATAATGATACGCTAGAATCATTTTTGACTAGTTTCATTCCTAATATAATGTTTGCTTCCCCCAAATCTTTCATATCAAAATTGGATGATAAATTATTTTTGGTTTCATTAATAATTTTAATTGAGTTTCCAAAAATTAAAATGTCATCTACATAGAGACATAACAATACAATTTCATTTCCGTTTTGTTTGGCGTAAATACATTTATCAAATTCATTAGATTTGAAGCCAAAAGTTAAGACTACGGAGTCAAACTTTTGATGTCATTGTTTAGGTGCTTGTTTTAAACCGTAGAGAGATTTAATTAATTTACAAACTTTGGTTTCTTGGCCTTTGACCACAAAACCTTCGGGTTGAGACATGTAGACTTCTTCATCTAAGTCTCCATGCAAGAAAGCGGTCTTGACATCCATTTGATGAATGATCATCCTATGGATCGAAGCCAAGGCGACTAGAATACGAAGAGAGGTTATTCTAGCTACGGGAGCATATGTGTCTAGATAATCTATTCCTTGTTTTTGGGCATAGCCTTTAGCTACAAGGCGAGCCTTATTTTTATCTATGGATCCATCCGGATTTAATTTCTTTCTAAAAATCCATTTACATCCTATGGCTTTGGCACCGGGAGGTAAATCGGTTAGGATCCAAGTTTTATTTTCTAAGAAAGAATTAATTTCTAGATTAATTGCTTCTTTCCAAAAGGGATAATCAGATGAGGTCATTGCTTCCTCATATGTATTAGGATCTCCTTCAACTAGATAAGTGAAGTAGTCCTCCCCATAGGATCTTTCGGTTCTAACTCTTTTGCTTCTTCTAGGTTCATCATTTTCTAAAGGTTCTATAGAAGAAGTAGAAGGTTGGTTTGAGCTAGTTGAAGGTTGAGATGAGTTATTTAGTTTATATGGAAATTTATCTTCAAAATAAGCTGCATCTCTAGCTTCTATAATGGTGTTGTTAGATATTTCACTAATTAGGGAATTAGTGATGAGAAATCTATTAGCACTACTATCGGATGCATATCCTATGAAAATAGAGTCTAATGTTTTTGGTCCTATTTTCTTTCTCTTAGGTTCAAGAATTGCTACCTTAGCTAAACACCCCCACACTCGAAGAATTTGGAGGTTAGGTTTTCTTAATTTGAATAATTCAAAAGGTGTCTTATTGTTTTGTTTAGATGGAATCCTATTAAGGATGAAGGAGGAAGTGAGCAACGCTTCTCCCCAGAGATTTTCCGGGGCACCGGACTCGGCTAACATGACATTGACCATGTTCATCAAGGTCCAATTTTTACGTTCAGCTACACCATTCGATTGAGGAGAATATGGAGCAGTCACTTGATGAATAATCCCATGTTCTTGGCAAAATTGGGTTAGTTCATTCGAAGTGTATTCTCCACCTCGATCGGATCTAAGAATTTTAATCGATGATCCTAATTGATTTCTACTTCCGCTTTGAAAATCTTAAAATATGAAAAGACTTCATCTTTAGTTTTTAATAAATATATGTAACAATATTTAGTAAAGTCATCAATAAAAGTTACAAAATATTTATTTCCACCTCTAGTGGGTTGGCGGTTTGAATCGCATACATCTGAGTGAATTAGTTCTAAAGGTTTTGAAGTTCTATCAACTGATTTAAAAGGCTTTCTAGAAAATTTAGCTTGCACACAAATTTCACATTTAGCACTTGGTGCAATATTGATTTTGGGAATCAAATTTAAGGACATCATTCTTTTCATGCAATCAGAATTCACATGTCCTAATCTAGCATGCCAAAAATCAGGAGAAGAATTTGAAACTGAAGAAGAAGAAATTTGATTAACTTCCAAATCAGCAATATTTAATTTAAATAATCCATCACATACAAAACCTTTGCCAATAAAATTATCATTAAATGTTATTACAACTTTATTTGATTCTAAAACAATTTTGTAGCCTTTCTTCACTAGCAAAGATCCACTAACAAGATTCTTCCTAACTCTCGGCACATAAAGCACATCATGCAAGGCTAGTATCTTCCCGGATGTCAACCTAAGATCCACTCGCTCACGTCCAAGTATTTGTGCCGAAGAGGCATCTCCAAAGATCACGCTTCCTCCACTGATGTCCTGAAAGGTGGCAAAGCAAGAACGATCAAAACAAGTATGAACATTTGCTCCGGAATCAAGCCACCAATCTGATGAACAAGTGAGAAGAAGACAAGGAGTATAATCTAACCTGAAGATAGGTTGAACCGGTGCTTGGATCATGTTGGCCTGAGGCTTGTCTCCACGAGACTTGCCAATCACGGGTTCTGTCTTCTTGTAGAAGCAGTTGGTGGACAGATGGTTTGTGCGGCCGCAGATGAAGCACCATTTCCCTTTACCTGGGTTTTGGCTAGAGGGACCAGGCTTGGGATGATTGGGTTTTTGATGGCGGGAACCTTGACGGAAAGGTTTCTTGAAATTCTTTCCTTTCCCTTTGAAGTGATGGTGGGAAGAATGATTGTCTTGCGATTCAGTGAGATTTACTTTAGGAGCAAGGTCTTTGGGGGTTTTAGAATTTTTGCTCTTATGTTCCTCCTCTATGCGGATTGCATTTTGGATTTGAACATAAGTGAGGTTTGATTGGTCATGCCTTAGTCTAGTGCTAAAGTCGGACCATGAATCGGGAAGAGAATCAATAAGACATGCCACAAGATAATTTTCGGAAAGGATTGAGCCATCGGCTCGGATCTTGGACAACATCTCATCTAGCTGATGGAGTTGAGGATTGATGGGCTTGGAAGCATCAATCTTGAATTTGTGGAGGTTAGAAACATTGTAACGTTCTATACCCGCATTGTCTAGGTTATAACGTGCTTCGAGAGCATACCACAAATCCTTAGCCGTACGATATTGAAGGAAGACATCGTAAAGGCTATCGGACAAAGCACTTAGAATTCGGTTACGGCAATGATATTCAATGTCTACCGGATCTCTATAAGGACACGTCTTACATAAGTTCTAGTGGTGTTTGCAGTTGAGGATTAGGATGAAGGAAGAGTTGAAGCGACTGCATTTGCAGCGCTAGGGATTTCAGTTTCTACAGCGGGGGCATCGAAGATGGCAGACAAAAGGCCTAACGTATTAAGCCAATATTCTATCTGAGCTTGCCAACGACGAAAACCATTTCCATTGAATTTCTCGGGTTTGATCCTGGCAGAATCCTCAGATCTAGAAGCCATTAGTGATTTCTGAAATTTAAAATAAATACAATAAATAACAGTACATGTAAACACTAAAACAGAGATAAACATTTGATTAATTGATTTTATTTATTCTATTGATGTGGAATTAACAACTTCTTTAGATTGTTGGAATATTTTCTCTATTATATTCCTATATTAATATAAAATATGATAGTTTTCCTTTTTTTTTTAACTTTTACTGAAACAGCAGAACTTTTAATATGAACAGCAATAATAATAAAATTGCATGAAGGGGATGAGAAATAAAACAGAGTAAATATATAGATCAGAATCGAGCCTGGGTAAGGCGTGTGGTCACTGCCCTAAAGAAGTTGCACCATCCTCCGGTAGGGCTTTCAACCGATGCTCACTCCTCCAAGGTACAACACCCGGCTAGATCCCGAAACTCCGATGTGCGCGGACACCGAAGAAGCACAGAGCACCCGAACCACCACTTGATGAAGCAAATGTAAAGAAAAGGAAGCACGAAGAATATCGTCACAGGAACCGAGAGCACAAGAGCGTATGAGAGCATGTAAGACTATCTGAGAAGAACGAGTATATATATAACTCGGACCGCAAGATCTTCAATGAAATTCGATCTCGTAAAACAAAAATAAAATAAAGCCCCAATAAATACGAACGGTTATATGGGGAAGGATCATAATCAGGAAAATAAACGTTGAATATTTCCAACGTAAATATTGGCGAGAAAGACGCGCAAAAGAGCGGTTAAGAAAACGCGTAAAAACAGCAGAACGTGTGAAGAGAAATCGACGTTGCGTCGACATCATATCGACGCTACGTCGAGTTCTATCGACGCAGGACTTATCGACGCAAGCCTCATCGACGCTACGTCGAGTTCTATTCGTCAGCCATTCGGGTTAAAATGCTATGAAACTCCAGCGGGCAAAACGACGCTACGTCGAAATCTATTCGACGCAGCTCCGAATTCTAATCGACGCAACTCCGGTTAAAATGCTATGAAACTTTTTGGAACAAAAAATACAATTCAATTCATCCCGAAATCCGCATCCGGATCCGGATCCGGTCCGGTCCGGTGCGGTGCGTGCGCGCGCGCGCGCGTGTGGTTCATAGTTTCTCCTTATGTTCTTTTGAACAAATAAAAATGTGTGAATTTCTTTATATACACTTAAGGGAAGAAGTAGAATGGCAAGGTGGGACTAAAGAATACCCTTTCATCATGAAAGGCTTCCCTCCAAATATTTGGATTCCCTCCAAATTTGGTTTTGAGCTTTTCCATCACAATGAGGAGCCCAAACACCAAACACCATTTAGCTCCAATCAAAACATTTAATTTATAATGTTTTATAATTAAAATTTCTAACAATACATGTGGGTGATTTGTTGTCTAAAAGCAAGTCCTTTGAAGTACATCTCACTACCTTACATGATTGTTGGGCGTAGTGCTCTTGGAGAACAGATGCAAGGGAAAAAATGATCGTTATCAGGAATACCTAAATGTAAACGACCAATCAGAGCAAGGAGAGGCGAAATGCTTACCAGAGATGAGGATATGCATCAGTCGAAGAAGAAGGGAGCGAAGGAGCGATGGACGTCCTCTCTGATTCGTGGCTGAGAAGGCGAGTGATGCCCTAGCCAGAGAGATGCAAAATAAAAGCAATCATAAAATAAGCACTCATGAAATTTGGATTTCCAAAATACAGTTGCATCATTAAAATTTCGAACTTCGATTCCCCGCCACCAGCTTCGATCGATCGGGATGTGTACGTGTGGCGCTTGGAGGCTTCAATCTCACCGGTCGAGGGACGGGAGTAAACGAAGAAATGATGGCTCGGGGAACGTTTGGTTTCTGGAGGCTCGTCGAAAGAAACGAAGGCTCGCCGACACTGATTGAATTCTGGGAGGAAGAAAAGAAGGGGGCACCGGTACTCTACGTCGGCTTCGCGGCAAGGGGGAAGGTTTTAATGACTTAGGGTTAATTACTTTGGGCGCGTGAAAGCAAAAGACAGGCGGGATTTTTTAGGTTACGACGCATTGTCGAACTATACGCCGCAATAAATAGGCTCTACCGCGTACAACGTTTCTTAAAAAGCGTTGTTAAAGTTAATATATTTACCCACGCTTTTTAAACCTTCCGCAAAAAAAAAAGTTGCAGTAGTCGTATATTCTTGTAGTGACATAATTTTATTAGGCAAACGTACCTATCATTTTATAGTATATATTATCAAAATAATCCCGAGTGTCGTATTCCATGGATTTGTTTAGTACTTCTTTGTTACTATTATTTTATCTAAAGGATTATAGTTTGATGATTTGTAAAAAAAGCAATTAGTAGAATATTTGTTAAGAGAGAATAAGAAATTAGAGGTAGTACTTGATCTACAATCCCTCTAAAATAAAATAGAAATAACTCAATTAGTATCATAAACTTTTAATAAAAGTATCTTGACTGTGAAGGTTCCTAACTCATGATATTGTCCCTCTCGGGGGTAATCATCAACTAACTTTAGGTTGATTGATTCAAATCTCTTTCTAATTGAAACCCCTAAGCTTGCTCTATGTTTTGTGAACCCTTCTATTAGATTTGACTCCATCATCCTATCTCTATGTGAGCTTACAACTCTTTTGACTAATGAGTGATCTCCTCGCATCCTATTATCCTCGACCCTCTAGAATATGAATCTTAGATGATGCACTTGCACTAGAAATATGTAATCAGCACAATTATAATTCAAAGGTAAATGGAAGAATTCTAGAGTTCATCATGATCAAGTACTAATGAAATTTTAGCTACTTATCATGATGAAAAAAATGACTAAAAAAGATGTAAGAAAATGAAAGATTCTTACAACTTTTAGGACTCCTTCAACAAAATAAAACTCCTCTCTCTCTCTCTCTCTCTCTTCAAAAGTAAACAAAAATAGTAAAAAATAATAAGTAAATTAAAGACAGATCCTTGTGCTGAAAATTGGATTCTTGAACCACTGGAATTGACTCCTTTTTATAGTAGTAAATGTAAAATCCACGCCTTAATTACACGATGTGTAACATGGGCGAGGATCTAGAAAAACCGCCAAAATTAAACTGAGAAGTATTTTGGAATTTATGAAGAGTCGTTAGTCATAAACTGGGTTTACACGCTCTAGGTACACAACATGTAACATGGGCATGCACTGTTACACGCCTCATGTGCACGACATGTAAACTGGGCATGCACTATACATGCCCTATTTACACAACGTGTGTACTTCTCTCATATTATAAATGACGCCTTGCCCTTTCTGAAATGAGGTGGCACGTTCTGTTATTCTTCCTAAATTGAATGTTATGTCATTTGTGTTAGAAATGAAGAATGTGTAACTTTATTCATCCCAAGAAGGGGGTATTTATAGGAGAGAGAGAGAGAGTACATGAAAGAAGATAGGAGATGTGGGACTAAAAGAGCCTAAGTGGGCTATACAATAATGGGCCTAAAAAATGGGCCTTTATATACAATATAAATATTACTTTAACACCCCCCTCAAACTTATAACTGATGAAGTAGAAGTTTGAATAGCAGCGGAACAATCAGGGAACAACATTGTCACATGTGTCGATCAAGGAGAGCTGGCGAATCAGAAATTCGTGTCGCTGGACTGAGTGAGACTTGGTAAATAAATCAGCTATCTGAGAAGCAGATGGTACATGAGGCAACGAGATAACGTTGTTGAGAAATTGCTGTCAAACATAATGGCAATCAATTTCAATGTGTTTAGTGCGTTCATGGAAAACTGGATTTGAAGCAATCTGTATGGCACTAGTGTTGTCACAGTATAGTGGTGTAGCGCCAGGGACGGTAGTCTGGAACTCCTGCAACAAATGACGAAGCCAAGTTATTTCTGCAGCAGTGGTATCCATGGCACGGTACTCAGCTTCAGTGCTAGAGCGAGATATGACATCTTGTTTCTTGGATTTCCAGGAGATCAGAGGGTTGCTAAGGAATATGCAATACCCAGTGGTAGACTTGCGATCAGATATGTCACCAGCCCAATCAGCATCAGAATAGGCACGAAGTTCCAGAGGAGAGGTTGAGTCAAAAAATAGTGATCGTGTTCTTGTACCACGAAGGTATCGCAAGGTGCGGAGAAGAGCCGCATAATGGGTGCCCCGTGGTTGCGCAACAAACTGGCTGAGGATGTGAGTAGCGTGGGAGATGTCCGGTCGACTGATGGTGAGATACACTAACATCCCAACAAGTTGTCTGTATCTGGAGGGATCAGGTAGGATCTCCCCTTCCTGAGGACTCAGTTTAACATTTAGCTCAATAGGAGTTGCAGCAATGCGGTCATCTGTTAGAGCAGCACGGTCAAGTATCTCAGTGATGAACTTCTGTTGAGATAAGACGTATCCTCTGGGAGAATGATCAACTTCAAGGCCTAGAAAATATCGTAATGGTCCGAGGTCTTTCATCTCGAATTATGTATTGAGATAAGTCTTGACTTCTTGGATATGCCGAGAGTTTCCTCCTGTGATAATCATATCGTCAACATATATAAGCAGGATAGTGCCGGAGACATGAGTAAACAATGTCGGATCAGAGAGACTAGCAGTAAAACCAAAGGCCAACATTGCAGTTGCAAATTTTGAGAACCAAGCGCGAGGAGCTTGTTTGAGACCATAAAGAGCCTTGCGAAGATGACAGACTTGTCCAACTGAGTGTTGAATTCCCGGTGGTGGTGTCATATAGACATTTTCAGAAAGATCTTCATGTAAGAAAGCATTCTTGACATCAAGCTGAGAGATGTTCCATGAGTGGATAGAGGCAATAGCAAGAATAGTACGAATGGTGGTCATCTTGGCAACTGGTGCAAATGTTTCATCATAATCAATACCATATTGTTGTTGGAAACCACGAGCAACCAAGCGTGCTTTATATCTGTCGATGGTGCCATCAGCCAGAGTTTTGATTTTGTAAACCCATTTACAACTGATAGGTCGAGTGCCCTTAGGAGGCACAACGAGGTCCCAAGTATTTGTTTTCTTCAAGGCTTGTAATTCTTCATCCATTACATGCTGCCAAGCAGGTATAGAGGCTACCTCATGGTATGTTTGGGGTTCCCGATGGTTAGAGGTAGTTGAAAGAAAAGCTTGGAGAACAGGAGTGAGAGAGGAGAACAGGCTAAGACGATTTGGAGGCTTGTGGGTGCGAGTAGAGCGATGAAGAGGGATTGGAGATTGTGACGATTCACTGTTATTGAGGTGTGAATCAGGGATTTGGGAAAGGACTTGATCGTTTGTTGGGTCGAACTCACTTGTTCGAACATCAGGAGTAGCAGAGATGGTTACTGGAGATGTAAGTGGTTGAGAAATGTCGAGAAATATGAGATCTTCAGGAGTGGATGGTGTTAATGGGATAGGTGGATTGGGAAAGGCATAGTAGGGAAGATGTTCAAGGAAAACCACATGTTGGGAGATGCGCATGCGTTTGGCAACAGGATCATAACATATGTAGCCCTTGTGTTGTTCGCTGTAGCCCAGAAAGACACAAGACACAGAGCGAGGTGATAGCTTATCTCTTTCAACAGAGGGGAGTTTAACAAAGCAAGTACACCCAAACACTCTTAAGTGGGAGTATGTTGGGTTCTTGTGATAAAGTCGTTCGAACGGGGAGATGTTTTGCAGGTTTGGGGTAGGGATTTTATTTGTTAAGAAAACACTGGTAAGAACGGCTTTTGCCCAGTATTGGACAGGTACCGAAGAGGTGAGAAGAAGAGATCTCGCTACTTCCAAAATGAGTCTATGTCGACGTTCGACTACTCCATTTTGTTGGGGAGTATGAGCACATGAGTATTGAGCAAGGGTTCCTTGAGACCGAAGGAACTGCTGAAAGTGGTGTGAGAGATATTCCCCCCCCCCCCCCCCCCCCCCCCAGAGTCGGTACGCAAAGTTTTAATTTTACAGGCAAATTGCGTAGCTACCATAGAAGTAAATTTAACATACTTAGAGAATACATCAGACTTAGCGTTCAAGAGATATAACCACGTAAAGCGAGAGTAATCGTCAACAAAAATTACATAATATTTGTTTCCTCCTTTGAAAATGTGAGGAGAAGGCCCCCAAACATCGGAGTGAACTAACTCAAACGGGGCTACAGTAGCAGAAGTGCTAGCGGGAAAAGAGGAGGCAATTTGACGACCTCGAATACAATGAGTACACGGATTAAGCATTTTTGTATTGACAGAACCCAGAGCACCGGAGGAGGCCAGGAGTTGAAGCCGTGGTAACGAGACATGGGCAAGACGACGATGCCAGAGATCACACGAGGAGATGACGGCAGGAGAAGCAACAGCAACAGTTGATTGGGGAAGTGGGAGGTGCAGACTGGTAAGGTAGTAGAGACCGTTCCGACGAAGACCTTTACCAACAACCTTCCCCGTAGTTGAATCCTGTATAGAGCAGTTAACAGTATTGAAGGAAACAGAAAAATTATGATCAGTAAGTTGAGAAACAGATAAGAGATTCATGGCCAGTTTTGGAACATAATAGACATGAGGAATAGTGAAGTTAGGATGGTCTAGGAGATGTCCACGACCCTGAATTGGGAGTAAAGTGCCATCAGCAATTGGAATAGAGGAGGATGAGGAGAGAGGTGTAAGAAAAGATAGGTGGCTATCATCATTAGTCATATGGTAGGAAGCACCCGAGTCCAAAATCCAAGAGGCAGAAGCAATACCGGCGGCAGCAGCAGCAGCAGCGGAGGAGGAACCTATGTCAGAGGAGGAACTGTTGACCTGCATCATTGCCATAAGTTGCTGCATTTGTTATGTAGAGAAGGTTGGGGTGAGAGCGGTAGTAGCGGCCTGAGGAGTGGGGCGACTAGCGGACCGGTGACCTGCAGCTTCTTGAGCCTTGCGGTTTGCAAGAGCAAGGCATTCTTGAGTAGTATGAGTTCCATAGCGTTTGTGCCAGTTGCACCATTTTTGCCCAGGGGTAGTAGTCGGCACTGCCCGAGATTGGCGATTTCCAGAGGGGGGTGGTGATGACCGGGGAGGAGGCCGAGAGGAAGCGGCCATAGCAGGAGTGACCGGGGTAGCCAAAACAGTGGGTTCCAGAGAGGAACCATTCTCAAGGGCAAGGCGGCGATTTTCCTCTGCAGTTAGTTCATTTACCGCGACATCTAAGGAGGGAGGCGGTGATCGTTGAAGATGTATGCCAGCAAAAGTCTGGAATTCAGGCCGGAGATGCATAAGGAACTACAGTAGTCGGCGCCGATCGCGAAGAGCAAGGTACTGTTGATAGAAAGGACTTGTGTCTCCGGGAAGCGGAGATGGCTCCATGATGCTAAGCTGATTCCAGAGATCAATCATGGTGGCATGGTACTGACGAATGGAGAGATTTCCTTGACGGGTGGACTGGATAGTTTGAAGAAGCTGGAACTCATGCGCACTGTCAGTTAAGGTGAAGTAGGTGCGAAGGTGATTCCACATGGAGGCTGCAGTGTCATAAGGTTCAAGTTGCAGCATGATTGAGGGCGAGGCAGATTGAAGGATGACATCGATTGTCCGATGCTCATCATAATGCCAGGTATCGAGAAGACCGAGGAAGGCCTTATCAGTTGCTTTGTCAGCTGTTGTCGTGGGGATGGGAGTGGTGCCATCGATATGCCCCCAGAGACGGCGACTGCGAAGATGACTTTTGACGGCTAACGACCATATCCTGTAGTTGGTGCTATCAAGAGTGATGCGGAGACGGGACTCAGAGGTAACAGTAGAGTCGGCCATCAAGACAAAAAATGGAGGGGAGCGGGTGGAGTCTCGGCGAGGTGGTCTCGGCGAGCTGGGAGGGGAGGTGGGGTCTCGGCGAGGTGGTCTCGGCTAGAGGGGGGAAAGGGTTGTTGGCGAGAGGGGGGAGGAGGTCTCGGCGAGGTGGTCTCGGCGAGAGGGGGGGAGGAGGGGTCTCGGCGAGAGGGGGGGGAGAGGATCTCGGCGAGATGGGGGAGGGGGGGGGGGCTCAGCGAGCTGGGAGGGGAGGTGGGGTCTCGGCGAGAGGGAAGGAGGAGGGGTCTCGGCGAGAGGGGGGGAGGGGAGAGGATCTCGGCGAGAGGGGGAGGGGGGGAGCTCGGCGAGCTTGGAGGGGAGGTGGGGTCTCGGCGAGGTGGTCTCGTCGAGGGGTCTCAGCGGAGGGGGGGGGGACTCGGCGAGGGGAAAGCACGAGCAGAAAAAAAAATTTCGAACCCAAAAAAAATTTAGACAAAATTGAGCTCTGATACCATGTTAAAAAGGAAGAATGTGTAACTTTATTCATCCCAAGAAGGGGGTATTTATAGGAGAGAGAGAGTACATGAAAGAAGATAGGAGATGTGGGACTAAAAGAGCCTAAGTGGGCTATACAATAATGGGCCTAAACAATGGGTCTTTATATACAATATAAATATTACTTTAACAATTTGAACTTCAGCAATCCATATATGATTTATTTTCAACATTTAGAATTTATAAAAAAAAAACTCAATATCATTCCAATTAGCCTTAGTTTGCTCCTAGTTCTCCGCGATGACCCTAAAATATGCAATAATAGAAAGAAAACATAAAGGGGAACACAATAATAGGAAAGTGGTGCAAAACTTATGATGATAGCCTAAAGATAATGAATTAAAATAGATATAAATTAACATCATCAAATACCCTCACACTTATCTTTTGTTATTCTAGAGCAAAACAAATTTATGAGAAATTAATATGAATAATATATGTATAAAATTCCTATAAAATTACTCCTAGTTATGTACCTCGCCTTATTAATGAACTAAATCAAACTCACATAAATAAAAATTAGCAGCATAAGTTATAAATTGAAATGAGTATAATTATTCTAAGTTTTAATATTCTAATAAATTTTTTATAAACAATATTGCATTGAATCAGCATAAACAATCTTAGATCGGATTATACAAACATAAGAAAATAAAGATCTTATAAAAATACAATAACTTTATTCTTCTATACTCTCTCTACTAATTGGAATCAAGTATTAAGTCTAGGATCACATGGGGCTTTACTAGGTTAAAATATTTGAATTTAGTTTAAAAGGTAGGGGATCAATTGATAATCAAACTGAAGGTCACATACCTAGCACAAAATATATATGAGCTTTCTAAAACAATTTCCCTCCTTTCTTACTTTCTTTTTGAATTTCTCTCATACTTATTGTGAGAAGAAATTATAATTTATTTAATTTGAGTTTTTGACAATAAGAATGAAGGTTTTCCTCCCTTTTTCATGTACTCAACTACTCATCATTTTCACATAAAAATGATGATACAATTTATTTCATTTATCTCATTTTCTCCTTGAAATTCTACTTTATTTTATCTAATAATATTTTAAGCTCAAAATATGTGTGCATGAAATTGTGATGAATAGGTAGGAAAAATTGTCTTCGGTGAGAAAAACAAAATAATCATTTTGTTTTTTCATAAAGGAAAAAAGGTTAGGTTTAAAAATCTAAATACTGATTAATAAATTTCACTTTTAGAGTATATATAAAATAAGTTCTAGCATTTATGAGACTATATAATCTTAATGATGTAAGTATAATCACCCTCTAGATCTCTTTAGCAAAATTACTACAATACTGAGAAATGATATTAAAGAGAGAATAAAAAACTAAGATTTTCCAAGCTTTTCAATTTATAAAAAATTTATCATTTCACAATTATCTAAATTTAAATCAAGCTCGTATGAAAATAAAATATAACAAGATGAGAGTGCATAAAAGAAAACCATTGAAATAGTTATATATAAGACTCATTAGTTAATTTGTTCATAAACTCATTATTTTGTAGAAAGAAAAAAAAAGTGGAATTACTTGATAATACGAATTATGTTTTAGCATTATATAATAGCACATACAAAACTAGACATTTTTGCTGTTTTTTTTTTTAAGTTTTGTTTTTTAAAATAGATTAATTATGATTTTTAAGAAAAACAGCACTAAAGATGAGGAATTGAGAAAATTATGTGACAGAATAATAATAAAACATATCTATATTTTAAGAAAAACATTGTCCCAATGTTTGAAAAAATAAAATACGGGTGTGAGAGAGAGAACTTCCCCGGCTAATAGGCAATAATTGCATGGTCGAATCTGCAAAAACAGCAACAACTAGAAAGCATTTAAAACACTATCTAAATAGAAAATAAAATAAGTTAAATGAAAGATATATGGAATTAAAGATAGCTCAAAAATAAGAATGATAAAGACCTACGAAACATTAGAAAAAGAAAAGCAAAGATAATCAATGAGTGTCTCTCAAAAGCACTTTGTTTTACCGTCGGTAAGATGCATTTGACATTTGTTAACTAAATAGATAATAAAAATTATAATGTAACGACAACTCTCTTAATTCAGGTGTAGGTGAATCTGCAATTGTTGGTTGCCTATCAATAACTCCTCCTTTATGTATTTGATTATTCATATGTCCTTCAATATGTTGAATCTGAATTATTTATACTCATTGCAATATTTGCAATATATACCTTTTTTTACTATTGTGTTCCCCTTCATATGTCCTTCGATCCGAACGGGCTTCGCCCATACTCGCTGACTCTTAGCGGGCTGCGCCCGCATTCGACAGTACCCGTCCGGCAACGGCGGGCTTCACTTGCCCCAGGCGGGCTTCGCCCGCAACAAATACATATGAGTACTCAAAACGACTGTAAAAAAATATACATCAATATTTTATTATTATTATTTTCAAAAACATTTATATTTTAACAAAAAATCATTTTAAAGTAAGCATTATATTTCGAAATTAGTTTTTGTAGGCTAGTGATAACCTACCATAGTAGGTCTAGGAGGTCTACTAAAAACTTTTGAATTTTATAAATTTCTATCATTATTTTTATTATAAATAAATGATATATTACACAAATATTTATTACATTTTATGAATTTTCATTTTCTTTATGGTATATGTTAAGTCGTTGGAGTAAAAGAATGAGGATATATTTGACAATTTTGAATGTTGCACCAAAGACAACTTCTTCTATATAGTAGTGTTGCGGGTCGCTCGGGTGCTCTGGTAGACCGATCGAATTGAACCACCTTAGTTCGGAAGCAAACCGAGCGCGTAAACAGTCAAAGAGAGATTCATTGAGTACACTAAGACTTTTTAACGTGGAAAACCCGGAAAGGGTAAAAAACCACGCGGCCGGAGCTGTGACGACCAAACTTCACTATCTTCTGAGAGCTTACAATTAGGTACTTAGAAGTCGAGCGTGATAGGCCGCCGCTCGTTACAATAATAGAGAGAGAGAGAGAGAGAGAGTTCCGAGGGTGACAGACGACCTCTCGGAAAACTTAGTCTTTTTTCCTTCTGAGGACTGTGGGGAACAAAAGTGAGAATGCTCTGGAGAACGAAAGTGAGAATGCTGAGTCGCCTTTCGGGATGAAGGAAATCTCCAAGTCCACAAGGGAGATCTTCAAGCGCCGAAGGAGAATCTCGTGAAAATCTTCAAGGAGCTCTCCCGGGTCCAGCCGGCAAGGTCCCCTCAAATGAAGGTTCTGGGCTCCTTTTATAGCTTTAGCTGGGGTCAGCCCGGTAATTTCGCTGTTGTAACCACCGTAACCACCTGGCTGACGAATCACGTTTTCCGGTTCAGAGTACACAGATCACCATTTTTCGTAAATGACCGTCTCTCCCCAGGGCAGTTCGGGCAGTTTGGGCAGTTCGGGCAACTTCGTTGAAGGCGAAAAAGGCGACAAGCCGTTCCTGCAATCTGAGAAATTAGAAAGACAAAAAGTGAGCGTGCCCGAAATGTGAAAGTGCTCTGAGCGCATAACGAACGGGGAAGCGTTCCGAACGGAATCCGAAGCCCAAAGGGCGCACAGCGAGGTTGGAGAGGGGGGACACGCCCGAACCCCTCTACAGATAAGCGAATCGACCGCACCCACATGGGTGCGGTTAGGCGAGAGTGGTTGGTTACGACACGGTTGGTTATGGCGCGGTTGCGCGCCCGGCGAGAGCGGTTGGTTACGGAGGAAGTAGGCTTGCCCACTTCCCCACTCTCCCCTCATCATGCTAGTGGCTTTGGGGAGTAACCACCTCTTCTTATGCATATAAATGAATGAGAGTCTTGTATGAGTACGCATCAAGTAGTTAAAGATATATCTTTATTATACAAGTGAATATAGCATTCTCCATGCTCTTACCGTGCTTTTCATTTTTCACCGTTGGATCTTTCATATGTTTTATCCGAAAATTTTTAATATAAAAAAATAAAAATAAACTTCACGGGTGAGAGATAGAATGAGAGAGAGAAAGAGGGCGAGAGAGAGAGGGAAAAAATATTCTTTTTAAGCGTACACGTATTTTTTTTACAAATAAATATTGTAATATTCATGTATATTTTTTTACGATCATTTTGAGTACTCATATGTATATGATGCGGGCGCAGCCCGCAGACGCATCGAGCACGGGCTTCGGCGAAGCCCGCCTGGATGCGGCCGAAGGTCGCTCGACAGCATCACGCCGGGGTTGGGCGAAGCCCGCCATCGCCGACAGGATACTGTCGCGCTTGGCCGTAGGGGCGGAGCCCCGTGTCGATCACTCGTATATCTCTATATAATCAAGGACAAAAGTCATTCGCCAACTTAAGCTGGGGGAAGAGAGAGAGTAGTGGGGGATGAAAGAGAGGGAGGGGGGAGAGAGAGGGGAGAGAGGGAGAGAGAGAGAGGAGAGAGCTGCGTGGCGAAGAGAGGGAGAGAGAGAGCTGTGTGGCGGAGAACGCATGCGTTCGACGAACGCGGGCTCCCGTTCGACGAATGCGGGCTCCCGTTCGTCGAACGGCGCCCCGTTCGACGAACGCGGGCTCCCGTTCGTCGAACGGCGCCCCGTTCGACGAACGCGGGCTCCCGTTCGTCGAACGGCGCCCCGTTCGACGAACGCGGGCTCCCGTTCGTCAAACGGCGCCCCGTTCGACGAACGCGGGCTCCCGTTCGTCGAACGGCGCCCCATGCGACGAACGCGGGCTCCCGTTCGTCGAACGGAGCCCGCGTCCCCGTTCGACGAATGCGGGTTCCCGTTCGTCGAACGGGGATACGTGCCCGTTCGACGAACGCGGGCTCGCGTTCGTCGAACGGGCCCGCATCCCCGTTCGACGAACGCGGGCTCGCGTTCGTCGAACGGGCCCGCATCCCCGTTCGACGAACGCGGGCTCCCGTTCGTTGAACGAAGCCCCGTTCGACGAATGCGCCTCCCGTTCGACGAGCGCGGGCTCCCGTTCGTCGATCACAGCCCGCGCCCGCTTTCGTCGATCGCAACCCGCGTTCGACGAACGTGGTCGTCGTTCGATCGACGAACGCGGGCTCCGTTCGACGAACGCCGGAGCGGTTAGGTCGGCTCGGTGTCATCCTCTAAATCTACCCACTGCCACGTGCCACCGTCTTCTCCTCTCGGTGTGTACTCTTCTCCTTCCTCCCACCGCCCTACAACCTCTACAAATCTTCTCTCCGTCCCATCACCAAACTTCCACTTCCTCTACCTTTTATTTCTTCCTTCTGCAACTCTTCAAATTATCCATTCTTGAAGATCAGCGGACTCACCAGCATGCCTTAGGGGTGCATTAGGGCTGCTTCTATACCATGTCTTCTCTCCATTTTTATTTGGTATTTATCTTTTCTCATTTTTATTTGTTATTTATATTTCTACATTATCTTGAATGGAAGTAATATTGCTATGACACCCTCATCTTCATCAGGAACTACAGATTTTTGGTTTTCCTGGGTAATTTTTTATATCCGATTTTCAGCAAGAGGACGTGCAAGTGGCTGATCCATGAATTACTTTACTTAATGTTTTCTTCTTATTTATTTACTTATTTTTCTGGGGTTGAATTTTCTACCAGGGACTGAAGTTAAGATTCAAACAAGAAAAATATTAAAATTAGTCAAGAGAGCTCTTTTCTGGCTTTAACCACATGGAAATTGGAAAGATTAGCTATTAGTGATACCTTTAGAGGAAGGTTATGTTTAAATTACTCCTCCCTGCATCAGGTATTTTGACAACCATATACAGTATGATATCTTTAGAGGAAGGTTATGTTTAAATGGTATTATTGATGTTACTACTTGACATTTTATAGCTGTTTCCCAAAGCTCTCAATCACTGTAATGAAACGTGCTAATACATTTTTGTCGTCTTTTTGGCAGTTGGATTGAGGAATAATGTGAAAGGTGAGTTTGTGTTCTGCAGACATTTTTCTTACCTTCTTTTGTAGGTTGGGGATAGGGGAGAATGTATATTGTAGTAGTTCAACAAATGAAGTATCTATTTAAAACTACAGATTACTCAGGTAGGTTAGTGTTATGAAAATATTGTTGTTAATAACTTGATATGTTTTAAGTTTTGTGCTATTTTCTTATGATTTTTTTCCTGATGTCTACGGTGTATGATTATTTTCAATGATTGCTAACTTGGTTTAACCTCTACCATACTTTATTCACTTCTCTTGCTCATTCATTCTTTAATGCATAACGTAGTTGTTGTATTTTTCTTCTTAATTGAGCCTACTGCTTTGTGTAGAGTCTGTTTGTACAATCAATTGCATAACCCACACTCATACAAGAAGGTTAAAATAGAAATCTTAGAAAGAGGAACCTGATTGACCTCAGACTCCTCTTTGTTAATTCTCTGTTTTTCTATTTTTTATTATTGTAAATGAATTTACTTCTATACAAACTCTCTAGAAATTTCATAAAACTTGAGATATTATATCTTAATTAAATAAAACCAACTACTGTGTTTAACTATGTTTCGGTTAGCTTTCGCAACTTGAGATGGAATGTATCTATAATAGGCATATGTATTATTAATGTGGATTTTGGGGTTGTTGATGGCCACGTTCAAGGGGCATTGCTGCTGATTTGGTCATTATACAACCAAACCTCGATTGCAGCTTCTTCCAGCAGGGAGGTTCTCAACGAGGCGATGTTCTCCTTTGATTTCGTTAGGTAAACCTGTCACCTTCTCACATGATTGCTCTTACTCTCCCCTACTTCAATGTCCAACAAAACTAAAGCATTTTAAGGTTTTCAAGGAAATTAGTTCAGCTATAACTCTCTGATTTGCTCTCCCTCTCTCCCCTCTCTCTCCCCGTTCGACGAACGGAGCCCGCGATCGACGAACACGGGCTTCGTTCGACGAACGCGGGCGCCGTTCGTCGACCGGACCCGCGTTCGACGAACGCGGGCTCCGTTCGACGAACGTGGGCTCCGTTCGACGAACGTGGGCTCCGTTCGACGAACTTGGGCTCACACGCCGCATCGAGAACGTGCGAAGCCCGTTCGAAAGCCGGAGGCGGGCGAAGCCCGCTTGAATGTCAAGCGGGCGAAGCCCGCTTGGTTGCGGGCGAAGCCTGCATCGACGCATTGAGAACGGACGAAACCCGTTCAAAGATGCTAGTATATATATATGTGCTATTTTAAATACTATGTTAAAATAAAATCTTTGTCATACCTGGCGTAATAGGACGAACAATCAGAATAATTTGTGCAATTTAATTTATTTTCAAATTAATTTTATTTAAAAAAGTATTTATTTAAATAATATTTTAATAAATTTAACAAACAAATAAATAACAAAGATGGTGAGGTTTGACCAATGGCTGCCCATTAATATCACAAAGTTCCCGGATTAAATTTGGTTGTATTTCTATTTCAACGCACCATATCGAGGCCTTGGGCATGGAAATGACCATTTTGAAGCTATAAAAAGGAGATCATCCCAAAGGTTGAGCATCAAATATTTCAGCTCAATTTTTTTTTTCTTCCTATTTTCCCTATTTTAGTTTGTATATAGAGAGTTAGAAAGTGTCTTATATTGCTGAATAATCATAGTATTTGTAAGAAACTTTCATCTTATCGTTAGGTTTCATATTTTCTTATATCTTTCTTAGTCGTTAATTTTATCATCATAATAAGTAGCTAAATTTTCATTACTACTTGATTTTGTTGAACTCAAGAATGAAATATTTAATATAACTCGTTTTGGTATCATAAGTTCTCAAAAAAAAATCTTCAATTTACTTTTGAATCTTATTTGTGTTGATTACATGTTTTTAGTATATGTTTATCATCCATGATTCGTATTTTAGTAGATCGATAAATTTATAAATACAAGAAGATAACTCATTGATAAAAGAAGTTGCATGCACTCATGGAGATAATTAAGATGACATAAATTTTTTGGATTAAAGTCAAATCTAATAGAGGGTTCACAAAACATCAAACAAGCTTAGGAGTTTCAATTTGAAAGAGATTTTGATCCATCAATATAAGATTAATTGATAGTTATTCTCGAGAGAGAAATTATCATGACTTAGAAACCCTCGTAATAGAGATATTTTATTTAAAGCTTATACTATAAATTAAATTACTTTTATTTTATTTAGAGGAATTCTGAATCAAGTGTTATCTTTATCTCATATTCTCTCTTCCTATTTACTTTTCCAATTTTCTCAGTTCTCTGTGGATTATAAATCATCAAACAATTTATCATTAGATAAAATAAGGTGATTGTTAACCGCAACCCATCATTGGCTAATCGCACCCCAAAATTCCTTTTGTTTTCTCCTCTTATGGGGCTGCTGCTATTTGGGCGGGCAAGAACCGGCGGGCGCAAATCAGGATTTCGAACCGGAGGGCGGAACGGGGGATCGAAATTGAGCTTTTGCTCCGTTTCTCATGACGCGGCGGGTGCAAACGCGGCAAACGATACCGTCAGACATTTATTTACTCGCCTTGCGGCAGTGTTTGCCACAAACGCCGACCGCCGCCGCGCCAAATGAAGCCTAAGTCACATGTGTTTTACTAAATGGGTCACATAGGCACCATTGCTAATAATACGGAGTGGTGCATTTTTGGCTTTGTGCCGAAGGAAGGTGGCTAACATAAATCCTAATGAATGGGTATGTACACTCTCTTGGAACATATCAAAATAATATGATCGGGTTTTTTTTTGGGTAATTATATTTGCAGGCCCTATATGGATATTTGCAGCCCAATTTTTACGAGTTATTACGCGCCTTTTGAAAATACTCTTTGTTAGGTGCATTTTTAGGAAAAGTGTTCAACATGAAAGTTGTAGATCTCGTCGAAATCTACAACTTTGATGTTGATCACTTTTCCTAAAAATACACCTAACATTGCGTATTTTCAAAAGGCGCGAAAAATTTCACAATAGTCTCGCGCCTTTTGAAAATACGCAATGTTAGGTGCATTTTTAGGAAAAGTGTTCAACATCAAAGTTGTAGATTTCGACGAGATCTACAACTTTCATGTTGAACACTTTTCCTAAAAATGCACCTAACAAAGAGTATTTTCAAAAGGCGCGTAATAACTCGTAAAAATTGGGCTGCAAATATCCATATAGGGCCTGCAAATATAACCACCCTTTTTTTTAATATTACAAGAATGTGGATAAATTGATACAAAAATAATAATTGTAAAAATATCATAATTCATACTCTATAATTTTTTTTTACAAAAAATTATTTTTTAGTCACTTAAAATACGATTTAGAGCTAACAAGCAGACAGTTAAGAATGATAAGTTGTGCAACCAAAAATTTCTTCTTCACCCTCTCTCCAAATTCTCTCTGCTCACCACTTAAATTTTGAGTAGGGCAGATATCGAGTCTAATTCGAGTGATTTGGGCTCGGCTCGAAATCGAAATTTTCGAGTCTAGCTCGCCTCGAAATCGAAATCAATTTTGAGTTGAGTTGGCTCGACTCTAAATTGCTCGATTCCGAGCCGGCTGGAAATCGAATTGAGCCGGCTCGGAATGGAGCAATTTTTCTCTTTATTCGTACTTACTCGAAATTAAATTGGACAACCTCTAAATTTAGTAAATGAAACACTTAAAGTCTTCCCTTTTTTTATTTAAATTTTAATTTTAGTGTTTTTAATTTTAAAATAAGAATATATTAATAAGTACGTAATATTTCTAATCAATTCGAGCTGATTCGAATCATATTTCGAGCGATTCAGGGTTGACTCGAAATATATTTTGAGCGATTCAGGGCTGGCTCGAAATCGACTCAAAAGCAGATTCGAGTCAAATTGAGTCGAATCAATTTTAACCGATTCTGATTCAGCTCAATATGCAAACGATTTTCAAATTTCGAATAATTTGCCCGGCCCTAACAATTTTTTTATGAGAGTAGCGCTGCTATCTCTAGCTGCGGGACAGTATTTTCCCTATTAACTACAGTTGTAATCGGAAATACAGTTGCAAAAAACTGTGTTTTCAATTCTTTTTTGCAGGCAAAAATACAGTTGTATTTAACACTAACAAAATCAATTTTTCTACAGTAATATTTTTACAAAATTTATTCAAAACAGATGCATATGAGATCTTAAAATGATCGTAAAAAAATATGAATCGATATTAAGATTTTTATTTTGTTAAAAAATATACATATTAGCCTACAAAATCAATTGCGGATCTAGAAGAAGTAGCAACGCTACACTCATAAAAAAAAGGGTGCTGCTATTAGCACCGCAGTTTTGGCTAGTCGCACCGTACTTTTTTCTAATTTTTCACGCTTTTTGGAAATACGCCTTGTAAATGCATTTTTATGAAAATTGTTCAACACGGAAGTTGTAGATGTTTGAAATTTCCCGTAAGGTGGATTCGATTCATCGAGACGACCCGTTAGAGTCGTACGCGAATATTTAAGTCTATTCGGACTCCTGCGAGCGCGCGTTAGTTCAGTCGTGCGAACGATCGAAGCCTGTGATAGGTGGGCCCGCCCGTCTCGTAAATTCAGCATGCGAACCCGGTCTCGCCTTTGGCACATTGTTATTTGCATGAGAATTAAAATCCGAATTAATTAATAGGATTTTATTTAATATTTGGCTATTAATTATGAGAGTTATGAGGATTTATTTACCTCATTTTGTAACTCCCATTATGCTTCCCTATTAAGCATAAAAAAGGTCAAATCTCAAGCATTGTTAACAGACGGTGAACAAAGGTGAAAACCCAAGGTTATTTTCGTGAGCTTCTTTTCTCTCCCATACAGAAACCGTCGTCGGCAAGGGTGTAACATCCCCCGAACTACTAGGCCCCTAGATGATTTTTGTCATGACAAGTCATGACAAAAATAGGATAAGTGACTTAGAACCCTAGGATGAAAATGGAAGAGGTGAAAAACTCATGGTGTGCACTTAGCCATCATGATCCACCCTAACGAGAAGTGAACCAAAAGGGAGGATAAGATATCTTATAAACCCCACATAACCATGAATAGTTCATATGGTGAGTTAAGTACACAAAGTGGGCCAGGAAGGCCCTATGAACTCATTGAAATGGGAAGGAATGCACTTTGGGGTGCAAATAGCAAAAATGGATGTCCTAACCTAGAGGTGACCAAAAGACTTCAAAAAGCCAACATACCCTCACCATGATCCCTATGACCAACTAGGAGGGTAAGTAGGCCACTAGGGACCCTTGGGGTCAACCAATTTGGTCAAATTGACCAAAAGTCAACTGTGAGCAATCTTAGGTCAAATCACCATAATAAAGGGCAATTGAACCCCAATTGATCAAATTGAAGCCACTCTCATATGGCAACCTCCCTAAGGGACCTAATGGACCCAAAAGCCCCATCATAGGGGCAACATTTTGGAGAAATTGAGTCAATCACTAAAAAGCCCCAAATTGAACTAAATGTGCTAAAAACCTAAATTGACCTTCAATTGATCTAGTATGATCAAATTGATCTCCCCTAAACCCTAAGGGGGAGTATATGAGACCTAATTGGACCATGGGGTGCATTCAACCAAGGAGAATTAGGGCAAAATCAACAAAATACCCAAATTATCCCTATAGGCAATTAAGTGCACTCAAGCCCCAATTGACCCCACCTTGACTCAATTCTTTTGGAGTAGGTCCATAGGGTCTTAAGGAGTAATGTGGGTCAACCAAATTGGTAGTATGACATGAGGTCAAGCCCAAACCCCAAATTATTCAATTAGCCAACCCTTGATCAAGGGAGCTTGAACCTAGCCCAAGTCATTAGACTTGGCTCAACCTCACTTAACCAAGCCCACAAAGGGGTTGGTCTGCCTTGGGCACAATCGGGTCCAAGGAGGGGTGCACCAAAGGTGGTGGCCGGCCACCACCAAGAGTGAATTCAAGGTGAATTCATGGAGGGGTGGCCACTTGGCCACCACTCCCTATTTTCTGGTCTTCCCTCAACCTTCCCAAGGAGTTCCAGCAGGGAGAGGTCTGAGCTGGCAGCCGCAGATAGGGTAGGGAGGAGGAGGCTGTCGGCCACATTAATGGCAAAACTCCAAGGAAGTTCAAATGGGCTCGATTTTCCCCCTCCCCTGACCGGCTATTGAAGAGAGGAGCTGAACCAAGCTGAGCTGGAGCCATGGCAATGGCTGCTGAGGGCGGTGTCACCATTGGTGAAATCGCCGGATTTGATATCCGGCGATATACACCTCCTCCCCCTCATCTCTCCCTCTCACCACGTTCAGGAGCTTCCAAGCAGTCGAGCCCCCCTTCCAGAGCAAGTTTTTGTCCTCAGCTGCACGGGATAGCCATGGATGCCGGGAACAGGGACGCACTCTTCCTCCGCCGCAACACCCGCCGCCAAGGCCGTGCTCAGGCAAGTTCCTTTCCCCCTCCACCTGTGCTAGTATCTAGATTCATTTAGGAGAGCAATCGGGCTCAATTGAGCCCGATCCCATGCGAGATAGAGGGAGATTTCTCGAGCATTTCTTCTTGCTCGGGATCGCCGGAGAGGCCATCTCCGGTGGCCGTGTCACCGCCTGGCGTTAGCCACCACCTCAACGGAGGTGGTGGAGGCGGTGGCCGGCGGTAGGGTGCTGCAGATTGCCGGGAAAATGCCCCGCAAAATGGCTCAGGCGCGCGAGATCTGGGCTGTTGGCTCATCGGGGACGATGAACCCTGGCCGTCCGATATGGCTGAATTTTTATTCGCAGCCCATGAAATGAATGAAATCATAATGTTTGATTAATTGTCACACCTTTAGCCGATTTTGTATGCTGAAATTGAAGGCCTTAGAGGCCATATCATGAAAAGTTGGCAGAGACAACATTTGTAGCCCTATGGGTCTACTTTCTGTAGGATTTAAGATCAAGTGATTTGGAGCTTTACAGCTCCTTGTAGAGCCATTTTTCTAGGACTGCTCATTTTGTCTATTAGCAAACCACATAATCCTGCCTAGGTTTTTAATGTAGTTTGCATGCTATTTTTGAAGGCCTTAGAGGCCATATCATGAAAAGTTGGCAGAGACAACTTTTGTAGCTCTTGTTGTCTACATTCTGTAGGATTTAAGATCAAGTGATTTGGAGCAATACTGCTCCTTGTAGAGCCATTCTACTAAGACTGCTCATTATGTCTATTAGCAAACCATAATATTTCTGCCTAGGATTTTAATGTACTTTGCATGCTATTTTTGAAGGCCTTAGAGGCCATATCATGAAAAATTGGTAGAGACAACATTTGTATCCATATGGGTCTACTTTCTGTAGGATTTGAGATCAAGTGATTTGGAGCTCTAAAGCTCCTTGTAGAGCCATTTTTCTAGGACTGCTCATTTTGTCTATTAGCAAACCACATAATCCTGCCTAGGTTTTTAATGTAGTTTGCATGCTATTTTTGAAGGCCTTAGATGTCATATCATGAAAAGTTGGCAGAGACAACTTTTGTAGCTCTTGTTGTCTATATTCTCTAGGATTTGAGATCAAGTGATGTGGAGCAATACTGCTCCTTGTAGAGCCATTCTACTAAGACTGCTCATTATGTCTATTAGCAAACCATAATATTTCTGCCTAGGATTTTAATGTACTTTGCATGCTATTTTTGAAGGCCTTAGAGGCCATATCATGAAATGTTGGTAGAGACAACATTTGTAGCCCTATGGGTCTACGTTCTGTAGGATTTGAGATCAAGTGATTTGGAGCTCTACAGCTCCTTGTAGAGCCATTTTTCTAGGACTGCTCATTTTGTCTATTAGCAAACCACATAATCCTGCCTAGGTTTTTAATGTAGTTTGCATGCTATTTTTGAAGGCCTTAGAGGCCATATCATGAAAAGTTGGCAGAGACAACTTTTGTAGCTCTTGATGTCTACATTCAGTAGGATTTGAGATCAAGTGATTTTGAGCAATACTGCTCCTTGTAGAGCCATTCTACTAAGACTGCTCATTATGTCTAATAGCTAACCATAATATTTCTGCCTAGGATTTTAATGTACTTTGCATGCTATTTTTGAAGGCCTTAGAGGCCATATCATGAAAAGTTGGCAGAAACAACTTTTGTAGCTCTTGATGTCTACATTCTGTAGGATTTGAGATCAAGTGATTTGGAGCAATACTGCTCCTTGTAGAGCCATTTTCTAGGACTGCTCTTTATGTCTTTTAGCAAATTTGGGTGGAGTGAGCCCTATGCCTTGGGGTTGACCCAATGGCTTGAAATGCTGGACATGGATCCTTGGCAGCAATATGCCTTCCCAAAAGTTGTTTGGGATTTTTGGGTACAAAAATCCCAAGATATGGAATTTACTAAATTACCCCTAATTTAGGTTATAAAATAAAAAGGCGGTCATATGAACTTGGAATAATATGAGACTTAGGATCTGGTGCTTTTAGACTAATATGGTGCTATAATAGTTTTCCCAGAATTTATTGAAGTCTTAACATAGCACTTGTAGTGTAAACCCTTATACGCACACCAAACGTATTAAATGATAATTAAGGGCAAATATCACTTGGAATAGTATGAGACTTAGGATCTGGTGCTTTTAGACTAATATGGTGCTATGATAGTTTTCCCAGAATTTATTGAAGTCTTAACATAGCACTTGTAGTGTAAACCCTTATACGCACACCAAACGTATTAAATGATAATTAAGAGTAAATATTACTTGGAATAATATGAGACTTAGGATCTGGTGGTTCTTTTTAGACCAATTTGGTGCTATGGTAATTTTCCCAGAATTTACTTAGGTCATAACCTAATACTTGTAGTGCAAACCCCTATTTGCACCCCATCTAGGTTAAATAGAAATTATGGTCAAATATTCCTGCTAAAAATGTGAAACTCAGGTTTTGGTGTTTTTAGACCAGCGTTATGTCATGGTAATTTTCCCTGAGATCATTGAGATCATAATCAAATACTTGATGTGTAAATCTCTATTTGCACACCTCCTATCTTTAATAGAAACTATGACTTAAGATTCCCTGGAGAATTATGAAATTAGGATTTGAGATTGTTAGATCACTACTCATTGCGAACCTATGGTGATAATTGGAACTCGTTTGGATATGATGTGATCAAGATCGCACCATAGGAGTCTAATTTAGATCAACCTTGTTTCGGTCTGCGAATAGTGAAACTGATTTACATGAATTAGACCACCACTGACCTTCACACGCGGAACTGTTAACTCTTTAGTAATTATGAAGGCTCAGGTCACTTGGAAGAGCATCTCTAAGGGCATCTTGGGAAATAAGGATTGGGGCGCGTTTAGCAAAGCTATAGGTGTGTGAGTTTACAGTGATATGAAAAGGAGGTTAGACCTCATCAAGGGCCACACACACAACTCATCAGTGTTAAACGACTGTATGAAAGTAAAACTACCCTTAGCCGGGGAGCCATTTTAAGGTAGTACTCGAGGGAGAAGTCGAGAAGTATCTAAGGCAAACCCTGGATTAAGGATGACGAAGAATAGGAGTGTGGGTCCAAGTAAGGTTGAGGATGTTATTTGAATGTGAGCAGTTCCTCGGTGAAGAAAGGGGACTCGAGTTTAAAATGTGACGACGGGAGAGTCAGCACCCGGTCACAGCTGGAGGTGTTGGAGTTCAAGGAACTCCCCCACTTCTAATTGCCAAGTTTAACTCATCTTAGAGATGTAATGTAATTGGAGAGGAAAATGGGGATCAAGTAAAAAGGGCTAGACACCAACAAGATTAAGTGCCTTGGGAATAGGAAGTTCGGGGTGTCAGCCCGCCACACTTCCTAGTACCGCTGCGAGCCCCTCACAGGGTAACCCTCCGGATGTCCAAGGTTAACCATAAAGCTTCTAAGTTCAACTACATCATAGACAAGATTAGTTAAGTAGGAGAACTCGGCAAGTTAACTCCCATCCCGAACCGGGACGTTATATATAAGGAAGGACTGGGATAGTCCTGCGAGCGTTAGGCTCGGGTTATAGGAAGGACTGGGATAGTCCTGCGAGCGTCAGGCTCGGGTTATAGGAAGGACTGGGATAGTCCTGCGAGCGGTAGGCTCGGGTTATAAGGAAGGACTGGGATAGTCCTGCGAGCGTCAGGCTCGGGTTATAAGGAAGGACTGGGATAGTCCTGCGAGCGTTAGGCTCGGGTTATAGGAAGGACTGGGATAGTCCTATGAGCGTTAGGCTCGGGTTATAAGGAAGGACTGGGATAGTCCTGCGAGCATTAGGCTCGGGTTATAGGAAGGACTAGGATAGTCCTGCGAGCGTTAGGCTCGGGTTATAGGAAGGACTGGGATAGTCCTGCGAGCGGTAGGCTCGGGTTATAAGGAAGGACTGGGATAGTCATGTGAGCGGTAGGCTCGGGTTATAAGGAAGGACTGGGATAGTCCTGCGAGCGTCAGGCTCGGGTTATAGGAAGGACTGGGATAATCCTGCGAGCGGTAGGCTCGGGTTATAAGGAAGGACTGGGATAGTCCTGCGAGCGTTAGGTTCGGGTTATAAGGAAGGACTGGGATAGTCCTGCGAGCGTTAGGCTCGGGTTATAGGAAGGACTGTGATAGTCCTGACTCCTGCGAGCGGTAGGCTCGGGTTATAAGGAAGGACTGGGATGGTTTAGCGAGCGGTAGGCTCGTAGTCCAAATATAAGACTAGTGTAGTCTAGCGAGCGGTAGGTTCGTAGTTTAAATACAAGACTAGTGTAGTCTAGCGAGCGGTAGGCTCGTAGTTTGGATATAAGACTGGAATAGTCTGGCGAGCGGTAGGCTCTACTTTATAAATGTTGATATAGAATTGCGAGCTGGAGGCTCGGTAGTAAATGGCGAATACTTGCTGCTTGTGTATAAGATGTGGTGGGTCTTCGGTTCTGTCTTAGTCGTCACACCGACAGCAGTTCGTTGACTCGGCAGTGCTAGTGGTTGTATTGGGGCCAGGTTGTTTTACTGCGCGTCCGACGGGACGAATTCCCTAAACCCTGCCTGGCCAGTTCAGTTTAGTACGCAGGAGCTCATGAGTACCGGGTACCGGTATCACAGCGTACGTTTGGGCCTAGGTCTGGTAGTGTGACTTACCCACCTAGGTGAGGAGACGCCCGCTCCTCTGCCACCGTTTGACCACGACGGGAGGTGCCCGAGAGGTTAGCTACCTCCGAAAAGTGGGAACTAAAGGTCTGTACGTACAGAGTCGTGTGTGTGAGTTGCATGTGTATGAAATAATAATACAAATATTGCATCATTGCATTGCATATCGTAGCATAGCATTTCTGCATAAACAGAGACCTCATCGTATAAATCAGTGTGGGCTCTTTTATACGATGAGTTTATTGCTTGCCATATCCCTTAGCTTATGTGTTATTGTGTGTGCATATAAGTTAAGGTTACTTTCGTAGCTGCTCCTTAATTATACCGCTCTTTTACTTATACTGCTCTGTTACTTATATTGCTTCTTACTTTTGCTCATATACATACTCCTGCTTGGGTAGATATGCTTTCATTACTTGTGTAGTACCTTTATACTTGCTAGTCTCGCCATTGCCACCTGCTTCTTTGGATTACCCCTTGATGTCCTCCGCTTCCTCCTCCCGCACGGTGCCTAGGAGTCGCGGGTGGAGGCGGTGAGGAATATGCTGAGTCTTTTAGACTGACGGTCAGTGGACCCTATTATTACAGGAGAACCAGGAAGAGCAGGTCAACCCCCAGAGGGTGGCGCCTGAGACGGTGTACAGGCCTGGAGTCGGACTCTCAGCTGCCGCCGGGAGAGCCCCGGTAAGCAAGACCCCTCATATTCCTACGCTACACATCTACCCAGGTCAGAAGCCGGAGCTATATTCCATCGAAGGAGTCGAGCCTTGTGGATGCATAGATTGTTATATCTTCGCCAGGAGAGAGGCGAAGAAAGCGTCTGAGGACCGGGCTTAGGCCATGTTGTACTATTATTTTAATTTCCGCACTCTGATGTACTCTTACTTTATATGAATATCTCTTGTTGGACATGTTTCCCTATTTGAAGTGATTATTGTGGACTTGTATTATTAATTCACTCTTCCTTTTAAGATTTTGGTTGGCCTGGATATAGTTGAATAGCCGGCAGGATTGGCGTGTTGTGGTGGGGACCATGTTTGAGAGGGTATCACCACAAGACGGCAGTTCTGGGCGGTAAGACCCGGACTTCAAAAAAAAAAGGGGGTGGGGTCTTACAAAGGGTTTGCGATTTCGTCCTGTTCATGCCCAGCGCTGGTTCTCGATCTCCTAGAGAAGACCTAAAGCCACTGTAGATCTCCTCCTCAAGACTTCAGGAAGCAGGGCCGGCGTTTGTTCTTTACATCTCCTGGAGGTGTTCGAAGGTCGGATCTGGAGCAAGGCTTGGAGAAATTCTTCATGGCTGCCACTGATCTCCATCTTCTCCAATCGATGCTCTGAGAAGATCAAGCCAAGTCGCTCTGTGAAATTTCTCGGGTCTGCAAGCCGATCTTGATCCAGATCTGACCACATTGCAGGAATCCAACGTTTTCTGGAGGTGGGCTTTCATCCTGAACATCAGGTATATGATGTTTTGTTCACTGTTAGAAATAATGAGTTTGATTCATAACTCATCTACATAAAACCTATCTCATATCCTTTGCTATGGTTATTAATTTCCATAAGTTTCTGAACACCAAATCTGACTAACCCTTCATAAACCTGAACATCAGTCAACTGCATGTTTTTGATGCTGAATGTTCTCTTTTTGATTTTCTCTTAGTGAAACAAGAGTGGTCATATTTCTGCATACATAAAATCAGTCGAATCAGGAGATTGTGTATTGTTCTCTAGATCTGGAATATAAACACTAAGCATATTGTTCACTTTCAGCGGCAAAACAAGCGGTTAATTAATGTATATATATATATATATATATATATATATATTTGGTTCTAATTTTCTCCTTGTTGTAGAGATACAAAATTGCAGATAGTCTTGTATGCTAAGGGGCTCCGTTAACGCCGTGGAGTTTATAAGAAAGAATACTTCACGACTTTTGAGAATCGCGGCCATGATGAAGCACGAGACTGAATCTAAGAACGGTATACATTAAGCTTCCGCACTTCAGTTATATTGCCGTTCATTTCAGTCTAATAATTTTGTGTGTTTCACTTGATTAGAAAGTTCCATTCTGTTTTAATACCTCCATTGAGACCGGTAGCTTTTGAATAAGAACGATCCTACATAGTCGTAGCGTCGCCACTTTAGTTTTGTTTTGTGCTGCATTTAATTTTCGACAGCATAATTTGGTGACGCACACACCCCTAAGTTTCTAACAGTTGGTATCAGAGGGACTTATTTCAAAAATTATTGGTCTCCTTCATTAATCGGAGTAATTAATTTTCTAATTGAATTAAGTAAGAACACCAAAATTAAAACCCATTAAGAAAATTAGAGAGAAATAAAATTTGGGATTGAAAACCAAAGTGCTTCTATTAATCAATCCCCGACAAAGTCGTTGTGTTTTCTTTGGACGATTAAGTGCCCACACATCATTAAGCAAAAGAAACACGATATTAATTTAGGGCAATATTCAGATATCCCGGTGTGAAAGAGTCTCGTGGATTGATAAGAACTGTAGCCGCCAAAGTGGCCTTTTCGAGTCGATTTGTGAGATTACGTTTTCACATGTTTTAGGGAGTTCTCTGAGACTAGTGCACAATCATTCTCCCAAAGGAGGTGCTTGCGCAATAGGTTCAGAGGGATACACACGAACATTTGGACGGTAGTGCGGGGCTCTAGCAATCTATTCGCCCAAAGGTGGTAGAACCGTGAAAAGCTCAAGCGTAACTGTTGCTCGTTCTTGTGTTGAGAATCACTAATTGTGTGGCGCGTAGTCTGCCCAAAGGTGTTGCGCGCTGACACGCTAGGATTCTCTACCTAGTGTGCTATTTAGGGTGTTATAGCCATTGTTGCCCTATTTGTCTCTGATATTTCATTTCTCTCTGTACAGTCACCTTTACAGTTCACAATAATATGACGACCATTGAGAAACTCACTGGATCAAATTTCAAGAAGTGGAAATCCGACATCATGTTTGCGTTAGAGATGGCGGATATAGAGATGGCCATGAATACCGACCAGCCTGCAGTCCTCACAACGACCAGCACTCAAGCTGAAAAGGATCTTTATGGTGCATGGAACAAGTCCAACAAGATCTGCTTGTTGACTATGAAGCGTTCCATTCCAGAGCACCTGCTGAGTGGTCTTCCTGAAACGACCGTCGCTAGGGATTTTCTGACTGTCGTTGGGCAGAGGTACAAGGTGTCTTCAAATGCTGAAATCGGGACTCTCATTCAGGACCTCTTCTCCATGAGGTATTCGGGAGGAGGCGGAGTCCGCGATTACATACTGAAGATGGTCTATTTCCAGACCAAACTGCAGGAGATGGAGATTACTCTCCCTGAAGCGTTGATTGTGCACCAGGCACTCAACACCCTCCCTGCAGAGTTTAGCATCCTGAAGACCACCTACAATTCCCAGGACGAGGCGTGGAAGATAAATGATCTGATTACGCGCTGTGTTGCTGAGGAGGAGAAGCTGAAGAATGAGAAGACGAACACTGCACTGCTTGTAGTCAAGTCTCCCTTCAAGAAGAAGAAGAATTCCAAAGCTCCTACTAAAGTGCACCCGGGAGAAACTTCAGGGACTAAGGACGTCGCTGGTGGAAAGAAGCCTCTTAGCTGTTTCTTTTGCAGAAAGAAGGGGCATGTGAAGAACGAGTGCCTCAAATTTAAATCTTGGATGGAGAAGCGTGGATTCGCACCTAAAGGTAACCCTTTAGCTTTTGTCCTTTGTGAATCCAATTTAATTGAAGCTCCATCAAGTTCTTGGTGGCTCGATAGTGGAGCAACTAATCATGTTGCTTACACACTACAGGGATTCATCAAAAGGAGGAGGCCAAGCAAGGGTGAGTGCAGACTCACAGTCGGCAACAATGCTGAGGTGGAGGTGGAGTTCATCGGGGACATTTGTTTAGTCCTTGATTCAGGATATGAACTTTTATTGAGAGACATATTTTATATTCCTTCATTTAGAAGGAATTTGATTTCAGTTTCTGCATTAGATAGACTTGGTTATGGTTTTAATATTTCTGCTGGTTTGATTAAGTTATTTTATGAATCACAGTTTATTGGTCAATGTTCTCTATCTAATGGTTTATATAGAATATGTCTTGCACCTATTAATTACTATGCTACCTCTTATAATATAGAAAATGTTGCCACTAAAAGACATATAATTAAGGAACAGTCTTCCATGCTATGGCATAAAAGATTAGGACATATCTCTAGGGAAAGATTGGAGAGATTAATTAAACAAAATATTCTTCCTACTCTAGACTTCAGTGACCTAGAGACATGTGTGGACTATTGTAGAGGCAAAATGACCAAGATTAAAAAGAAAGGCTCAACTCGTAGTTCAAGTTTATTAGAGGTTATTCATACGGACATCAGCGGTCCTTATTCCACTACCCTCTGTAAGAGCACCTATTTCATTACTTTCATAGATGACTACTCCCGTTTCGGATATTTGTATTTAATTAAAGAAAAATCTGAATCTCTTGACAAGTTCAAGATTTTCAAGACTGAAGTAGAAAAGCAAATAGGGAAAGTCATCAAGATTGTTAGGTCTGATAGAGGTGGTGAGTATTTTGGTAGACATGATGCCTCCGGGCAACATAAAGGTCCGTTTGCCAGATACTTGGAGAGTTGTGGCATTGTAGCCCAATACTCCATGCTGGGTAGTCCTGAGCAAAATGGTGTGGACGAAAGGCGCAATCGCACCCTTAAGGAAATGATGAGGAGCATGATGAGTAGGACAAATCTTCTTGAGTTTTTGTGGGGTGAGGCACTTAAGACTGCAGTGTATATCCTCAATAGAGTACCTTCAAAGTCAGTACCCAAAACACCGTTCGAGTTGTGGACTGGTAGGCGACCCAGCCTTAATCATTTGCGTGTCTGGGGTTGTCCTGCAGAAGTCCGTCTTTATAATCCATCGGAGAGTAAAATTGCCCCCAGGTCTTGTCGTTGCTACTTCATAGGCTACCCAGATCATTCGAAGGGATTTAGGTTTTATTCCCCTCTAGGAGGATCTAGAGTAGTAGAGTCACAGACAGCCAAATTCTTGGAGTTAGATGTTGCTGATGAGCCAAGTTGTTCTCGCCCAGTTAGTGAAGTCGATGAAATCGTGCTCATTAATCTATCTGTGCCTTTATTGGAGAACCTGGTGGTGCCTGAACCTAGGATAGAACCTGTAGAGGAAGTGGAGCCGGTTTTACCACCGATTCCAATTGAGATTCCTCCACAGATTCAGGAGGATCATCCGCCTGCTAGGAGATCCATTAGGCAAAAAAGGCCAGCGATTTCCTCAAACTATGAAGTCTGTCTGGGCGAAAGTGATTTTGACATAGGTCATGTAGTTGACCCAGTGACTTTTCAGGAGGCTGTATCTGGACCTCAAACTGATCTGTGGTGGGATGCGATGAAAGACGAGATGGAGTCTATGAAGCTAAATAAGATTTGGGAATTAGTTGAGTTACCCAAAGGCTGTAAGCCCATTGGTTCTAAATGGGTGTTTAAGACCAAGAAAGACTCTAAAGGAAAGGTCGAGCGGTTTAAGGCCAGACTGGTAGCCAAAGGATTTACGCAAAGAGAGGGAATCGATTATAACGAAACATTTTCTCCCGTTTCCTCTAAAGACTCATTCAGAGTAATAATGGCACTAGTAGCTCATTATGATTTGGAGCTACACCAGATGGATGTAAAGACCGCATTCCTGATTGGCGATCTTGCCGAAGAAGTCTATATGGTGCAGCCTGAGGGATTCAAGTCTGGTCATTCCTACCAGCTTGTGTGTAAACTTAACAAATCCCTATATGGTTTGAAGCAAGCTTCTAGACAATGGTATCTGAAATTCGATGAGGTGGTTACCTCTTTTGGTTTTGTAGAAAATCAGGTAGACCATTGCATATATCTCAAGATCAGTGGGAGTAGATACATCTTCTTAATTCTTTACGTAGATGATATCCTGCTTGCAAGTAGTGATTTGTCGTTATTGCATGAATCTAAGCAATTTCTGTCAAAACACTTCGATATGAAAGATCTTGGAGAAGCATCCTTCGTTCTAGGAATTGAGATCATTAGGGATCGATCTCACTATTCTTTAGCACTCTCTCAGAAAGCCTACGTCGAGCGTGTACTTGAGAGATTTAGCATGCTTGATTGTAAGTCTGGTGACGTACCTGTGATTAAGGGTGATAAGCTTAGCTTAGCACAATGCCCCAAGAACGACACAGAGAGAGAGAGTGCATGAAAGATATACCTTATGCTAGTGCGGTAGGCAGCTTAATGTATGCACAAGTATGTACCAGACCGGACATTGCCTTCGCAGTAGGACTTTTAGGCAGATATCAGTCGAACCCAGGACCTGCTCATTGGGTGGCTGCCAAGAAAGTCCTAAGGTATTTGAAGGGAACTAAGGATGTGAAGTTGGTTTACCATAGAGTGCAGAACCTTGAGTTAGTGGGGTATACTGATTCTGATTTTGCGGGGTGTGAGGATGATAGAAAGTCTACCTCAGGTTTCGTTTTTAAGTTTGCTGGCGGGGCCATTTCGTGGAAGAGTGTCAAACAGACACTCATCACTTCATCCACAATGCATGCGGAGTTTGTTGCTCTCTTTGGAGCTTCTACTCACGCGGTGTGGCTTAAGAACTTCATTACTGACTTGAAGGTCGTCGACTCTATAGCTGGACCCATTCAGATGTATTGTGATTATATTTCTGCAGTTATGTTCTCGATGAACAATAAAAGTATCACGGGGTCTAAGCATATGGAAATTAAATTTTTGACCGTTAAGAAATTGGTCAAAAAGGGTGACATTTCAGTGGAGCATATAGGGACAAATGACATGTTAGCCGATCCACTTACTAAAGGACTTCGCCCCAATGTATTTCAGAAGAATGTCTTTAATATGGGGCTTAAGGAGTCATTTGATGTGCTAGATTAGTGGGAGGCTGCATGGAGCTCCATTTCATTTATATGTCAATTTTGCACTTTAATTATTTCATCAATAATAAAGAATATTCATCTAGGAATATCATTAAGTTTAGATATTCATGGAATTTCTGTGACACGTCACACTTCATATAAAAGTCTCATGACTTGTGTAAGTTAGAGCATAAGGCCCAGGGCACTACATTTTTGATTAGGGTCTGTTTGTATGTCTTTTGACACGTGAATCTAAAATCTTAAGATTGGACATATATGTTCTTTTGAACACTTAAGACCTTCTCGTAGCATGGTTTAGTGCATTCATTTGAGAAGTTTGGTTGACCATCAAATTAGAACAACCTTCATGTGCACAATTTCATTATGTTGTTCTAAATTTTTATAACCGCGCTTTGTCCATGTCGATTGAATCCGTAAGCTGCTGTGACCATGGAAGGTCCCGTGTCGCTCAATGATGCGGTTGCCGCCATGATTCAGAGTGAAGGATTTGATTGGACCGGATTGACGTGGGAGTAGACTCAATATAGCGTTCGCTAATTGGTACCCTTAAGTTTAGTGAAGATTTTATCGGATTGTCATAAATTACGATGAATACAAGTCCAAGTGGGAGAATGTTGGAAATTTCCCCTAAGGTGGACTCGATTCATCGAGACGACCCGTTAGAGTCGTACGCGAATATTTAAGTCTATTCGGACTCCTGCGAGCGCGCGTTAGTTCAGTCATGCGAACGATCGAAGCCTGTGATAGGTGGGCCCGACCATCTCGTAAATTCAGCATGCGAACCCGGTCTCGCCTTTGGCACATTGTTATTTGCATGAGAATTAAAATCCGAATTAATTAATAGGATTTTATTTAATATTTGGCTATTAATTACGAGAGTTATGAGGATTTATTTACCTCATTTTGTAACTCCCATTATGCTTCCCTATTAAGCATAAAAAAGGTCAAATCTCAAGCATTGTTAACAGACGGTGAACAAAGGTGAAAACCCAGGGTTATTTTCGTGAGTTTCTTTTCTCTCCCATACAGAAACCGTCGCCGGCAAGGGTTTGCGATTTTGTCCTGTTCATGCCCAGCGCTGGTTCTCGATCCCCTAGAGAAGACCTAAAGTCACTGTAGATCTCCTCCTCAAGACTTCAGGAAGCAGGGCCGGCGTTTGTTCTTTACGTCTCCTGGAGGTGTTCGAAGGTCGGATCTGGAGCAAGGCTTGGAGAAATTCTTCATGGCTGCCACTGATCTCCATCTTCTCCAATCGATGCTCTGAGAAGATCAAGCCAAGTCGCTCTGTGAAATTTCTCGGATCTGCAAGCCGATCTTGATCCAGATCTGACCACATTGCAGGAATCCAACGTTTTCTGGAGGTGGGCTTTCATCCTGAACATCAGGTATATGATGCTTTGTTCACTGTTAGAAATAATGAGTTTGATTCATAACTCATCTACATAAAACCTATCTCATATCTTTTGCTATGGTTATTAATTTCCATAAGTTTCTGAACACCAGATCTGACTAACCCTTCATAAACCTGAACATCAGTCAACTGCATGTTTTTGATGCTGAATGTTCTTTTTTTGATTTTCTCTTAGTGAAACAAGAGTGGTCATATTTCTGCATACATAAAATCAGTCGAATCAGGAGATTGTGTATTGTTCTCTAGATCTGGAATATAAACACTAAGCATATTGTTCACTTTCAGCGGCACTTGTTGTAGAGATACAAAATTGCAGATAGTCTTGTATGCTAAGGGGCTCCGTTAACGCCGTGGAGTTTATAAGAAAGAATACTTCACGACTTTTGAGAATCGCGGCCATGATGAAGCACGAGACTGAATCTAAGAACGGTATACATTAAGCTTCCGCACTTCAGCTATATTGCCGTTCATTTCAGTCTAATAATTTTGTGTGTTTCACTTGATTAGAAAGTTCCATTCTGTTTTAATACCTCCATTGAGACCGGTAGCTTTTGAATAGGAACGATCCTACATAGTCGTAGCGTCGCCACTTTAGTTTTGTTTTGTGCTGCATTTAATTTTCGACAGCATAATTTGGTGACGCACGCACCCCTAAGTTTCTAACAGTAGATTTCGACGAGATCTACAACTTTCGTGTTGAACAATTTTCCTAAAAATACATGTACAAGGCGTATTTCCAAAAGACGCGAAACGTTGGTGTATTTCCAAAGTACGCCTTGTACATGCATTTTTAGGAAAAGTGTTCAACACGAAAGTTGTAGATCTCGTCGAAATTAACAACTTTAGTGTTGGACAATTTTCCTAAAAATGCATGTACAAGACGTATTTCCAAAAGACACGAAAAAATAGAAAAAAAATATGATTCGATTAGCCAAAACTGCGGTGCTAATAGCAGCGCCCAAAAAAAATTGTCCAATTTGACTACTCACACCAAAAGCAATTAGAGCAGGTCCCTCTCAAAAATTTCTCTCTCCCCAACCCTCTCCCCCCACGATGTAATATTAACACACACACTCTTTCTCTAGCAGAGGAAAGTACTGTGGGCCCCGATGTGCACAGTTGTATTCCACCACAATGCACAATTTCCTGCATTGTGATTGGCCCTGGTGTGCACATATGGCCTGAAAGGCCCGGGCCAAGGCCTAGTTATAAAAACAATAATGACTTGATATTCTTAGCAATAATTGCATGGCAATAATGAGTGTTCTTTATGAGTTGCTTTATAATAATGGCTGCTATATTATTAGCAATAATGAGGTGTTATATTTATACGACATTATTCATGAACTTCTTTAGCAATAAAACTGCACTTTTCATATATTAAAATAAATTTCTTTACATTATTTTGCTTTATACTTTTTAATTATTATATAAAAATTTTATCAAGAGGAGCTATCAAGATTTCGCATAAAAAATCCAAATGAAAAGAAGAAATTAAAATTTTATTGATAATATCAAGATGATGTATAAAATAATAAATACATTAAATTTTTTTGTTTCCATTAATAATTCCAAAATTATATTTTAATTTAAAATTTTATAATAAAAATAACTCATAAAATGTGAAAATATTATATTGAAAATATACAATAATCAAACTTCATCGTTCAAGTCTAATATACTTGATGGAGTCACTCTCATTATATAGGAATTTCGAGCTGCGAATAGCCGGATTTCCATAACCTCCACTACCTTAGTGTGGAGTTAGGAGAAAAACCGTCACGCACGCGATCAATACACGCGATCCACGATCCAACCGCCGCTCTAACCGCCTGAGGCCTACAAACCGACCACCACCACGCCGCCGACATGCAACTGCAAGCCCCCGCGGCCGGCCACCCGGTCGGCTGCCCTTGGCCATGCGCCCACAGGGCACAACCCCACGACCGGCCTCGAACACCCTCGCACAGCGCGTGGTCGTGAGGCCAAGCGACCGACCTTGGTCGCGCGACCGAGAGGCCACACGGACAGCCTTGGCTGTGCGCCCACGACGCGCGACGTCCCGGCCCCACGACCGGTTGCCCTTGGCCGCGCGCCCATGGCGTGCGGCCGCCTAGCCATGCGGTCGGACGCCCGGCCTTGGCCACAGGCCCACGTGGACACAAGGCTCTCGAGGCTGGCCGCCCTCCCGGCCGGCCGACCACCCTCCTGGCCGTTCGGCCCCCCTCGCAGGCCGATTTCCGCCACCGACCGGTCTCCTCGCCGCCGTCTGATTCCCCCGTCGCCGGCCGGACCCTCAACTGCCGTCGTTCGATTATCCTGCAAAATCTCCACCCTCCGATTAGTGGATAACCACTCGTGTAACCGCCAGTATAACCACCCATCATGAGTTGGTGCGATTATCTCAAAATACATCGGGTTGCGTAAATAGAAATGTAATACCTCAATTTCCAGTGGACTGAAATCAGCAAGATGTGGTCTTAAAACTAACGCCAGCGTTAAGACTAACGCCCGACATTAGCCCAGGCCATTCGTCGAATGCAGCTAGTCGTTCGTCGAACGCAGCTAGCCGTTCGTCGAACGCAGCTAGACGTTCGTCGAACGCAGCTAGACGTTCGTCGAACGCAGGTTTCGGACAGTTCGTCAAACGCAGACTGCAGCGGGTTTGTCAAACGCCGCTCGACGAACTTCAGGTCGTTCGTCGAACGCAGGCTGCAGAGTATTCGTCGAACGCCGCTCGACGAACTTCAGGTCGTTCGTCGAACGCAGGCTGCAGAGTAGATTCGTCGAATGTCGTTCGACAACTCCAGGCCGTTCGTCGAACGCTGTTCGACGAACTCCAGGCCGATCGTCGAACGCCGTCGGGCTTTAAGCGGCTGTGGATAAGCGCAGCCACCGCCTTAAGGGATAACGCCCGGCGTTAGGTGCTATCGTCGGCGTTAGCTAGGAAAATATATAAAGCAGCCAAATTCAGTTTCCCTTCTTATTTTCTGATTCCAAGCTCGTGTAAGGCAGAGAAACGTGGGATCCTGAAGGAAGGAGGTCGGTTTTGGCTAGCCGTGAGTTGTGTTGACGACAAATCCGTGAAGGAGATTGCTTGAGTGCTTGTGCCATCGTTGGAGAAAGCTATTTTTAAGAGAGTCCAGTCGAGTTCCTCTCAAATCTATGGCACCGAAACGAGCGCCGAGGGTAACGATTCTCCTCCCTAGTCGTTGGACACGTTCGTCCTTTGATTTGCATAGTAGTAGGCGGATTTCCACTAGCAAGTGGATAGATTTCTGCCGACGGGTCGATGTTATCCCCGTAGAAATTGCATATAGAGCCCGGAATTGAAGTACGGGCATAAGCATGCTGTGTGAAGCCCATCTGGATAGGTTGGTCTGGATTGGTGATGTTGATATGCTATTGCACTCCAGAGAAGACTCAGTGATTATGCTGTGTTTTTCGGGTGTTGTGTACTGTTTCGTACTGCAAAAGAGATCTGGCGGTGTTTCCCAGAAAATACCCGGAAAAGAGTAGCAGAACTGGGTTCTGTTACTAGCGCCTGACGTTAGTGTTAACGCCGGCGGTAGCTCCAGGTGAGCAGATTGTGTGACCCAATGTGGGTACAGTTAGACAGGCACAAGGGGAAGCCAAACCCGTGTCAGGCATAGTTGAATACTGACATTTATGAGCACGGGCACAAGCTGAACCGAACCCGTTCCATAGCCGGTCAGTAATGAGGTCGCTTCTCCGGGGTCACTGAGGGAATTGTGGATTAGAAACCGTAAGGTAGGGCTAGCCTTGACGGTCGCAGCTCATAGTGTACATCCAAGTTGAAAAAGTACTTATCGATGTCGTGCCGAGGGTGCACAATGCGTGTAAGCCTAAATCCGAGTTGAAAAAGTACTTGTCGATTAATGCATCGCTCTCAATGAAAATGAATGCTTCTATGCGGTGCTTAGACGCACCTGTGATATACCTACTGTTATATGCGGTGTCTCGATCCCTTTCCGTCTGAATTCGTGGTCGAATTCTTTTAAGGGGTGGTGAGCACGTGTGTGCGTCGTCGTTAACTCATGTAAATAACCAGTAATTGTCCACTTTAGGAATGAATTACATGTATGTGTGTAGCATTGGGATGGAACTTTTGTGTTCCTCTAGTGATCTGTGCTATCTCTTAGTCGCTAATGGTGTTTTGGGCACATGTATAGGTAACTGGGAGTGGAGAGGGGCCATCTCGACCCCCGCGTTCGACTGCCAACAGTACTCCAGCTGAAGTACCGACTCCTCCTTCTGCTGAGACAGTAAGGATGATAGCGGAAGCAGTGTTTGCTATGTTCACTGCACAACCTGGAGGGCATGTCCCTGGACAGCCTCCTACTCTTGGAGTGGCCCCAGTGCCGGTTGTGGCAGCTGAACCTGCGGTTGAAAGGCCAGTGCCGGTGAGGGCACGAATAGCTCCGGACCAACATCTGCAGTACTTTCCGAGTTTCCATCCTCCTACATTCACGGGGGCAGGAACCCCGACGCAAGCTGAGGATTGGCTATCAAAGGTGCGCAAGACCTTGAAGGCCACTAACACGGAGGAAGACCAGAAGGTTACTTTGGCAACCTTCCTACTTGATGGGGAGGCGCAGTTGTGGTGGGATGAGATAGAGCTGCATCACCTAGCAGGAAGGCAGCTGACGGACATCACGTTTGATGAGTTTTCGAGATTGTTCTTGGCGCGGTATCTCCCACCTGCTCAGTAAATCGAGATGGAGAACCAGTTCAACCGTCTGACTCAGGGTGATCGTATGGATGATGATTACCTGCACGAGTTTACTCGATTGGGGAGATATGCAGGAGCGACCTTTGCCGATGAAGCCCGGAAGGCCAATCGGTTCTATGAAGGTCTGCGAGAAAAGTTGCGGTTCCTTCTGTCAGGGGCAATGACACAGGGGTTTATGAACCTAGTCAACACGGCTCGTTCCTTAGAAAAGGATATGAAGCGGTCCCAGAGCAGGAAGGAGTTAGCAGTGGTAAATCCAGAGTTCAAAGCACCGAGCTTTTGTTGCATTTTATACTTCATACCTTGTGCATTGCTTGTAACTGTTTGTATATTAGGCTTTGTCCTAATATTTAACTGTCCGGCGAGAGCGTTGTTCGATACGGGAGCTTCGCATTCTTTTCTATCGGAGGCCTTCATACGACAGCTTGGGGTGCCTTTGTCATTTAGAAAGGAACGTTTAGAGGTGATGCTGCCCAATGGCTGCTCGATAGGTGTGGATCGAGGCTGTGTTGTAAAGGTACGAATAGGAAGTCAGGATTTCGATTTGGAAGCACTGATACTGCCACTGTCAGAGTTCGAAGTGATCTTTGGTATGGACTGGCTGTCGGCGCAGCAGGCCTACATTTATTGCACTTCTAAGGAGGTCACACTGGGGCGGAATACCGAACGTACAACTACGTTTGCCGGTTTGCATAGGTCGAGCAAGACGCTGATGTCTGCTGTCCAAGTAGTCAAGGCCGTTCGGCAAGGCGCAGAACTGTGTGTTGTGCTAGTGGGGGCTGCAAAGCCTCAGCCCAGTCTGAGTGACGTTCCTGTTAGTTCAGAGTACCTGATGTGTTTCCTAAAGATCTTCCTGGGGCGCCGCCTCAGCGAGAGATAGACTTCACTATAGAGCTAGTGCCAGGTGCCAAGCCTGTGTCACGCTCTCCGTACGGTATTGCGCCAAAGGAGATGGCAGAGTTAAGGGTTCAATTACAGGAGTTACTAGAGCAAGGCTATATACGCCCTAGTACATCACCTTGGGGTGCTCCGGTCCTTTTTGTGAAGAAGAAGGACGGAAGCCTGCGTCTATGCATCGACTACCGTGAATTGAACAAGCTAACTGAGAAGAATAAGTATCTGATTCCTCGAATCGATGACTTATTTGATCAGCTAGTGGGTTCGTCGGTGTATTCAAAGTTGGATCTCAAATCTGGCTACTACCAGTTGTGAATTCGGGATTGTGATATCCCCAAGACGGCATCCAGTACCCGCTACGGGCACTACGAGTTTACAGTGATGCCGTTTGGATTGATGAATGCGCCGTCAGTATTTATGGATTTGATGAATAGGACCTTTCGAGAGTACCTGGATCGATTTGTCATCGTCTTCATCGACGATTTCTTGGTGTACTCTCAGTCTGAAGAAGAACACGCAATTCATTTAAGAGAAGTTTTGGAGACCCTGCGACGGAGTCAGCTGCATGCCAAGTTCTCCAAGTGCGAGTTTTGGCTAGCTTCAGCAGCGTTCCTTGGTCATGTTGTTAGTGGCGAGGGTATCACAGTGGATCCGGCAAAAATCGATGCAATCCAGAAGTGGCTCGTTTTGACAACAGTAGCGGAGGTCAGGAGTTTCCTTGGACTTGCCGGCTACTATCGGCGCTTCGTGGAGAACTTTTCGCGGATCGCTCTACCTCTCACCACCTTGACAAGGAAGGATCATAAGTTCGTTTGGTCACCGGAGTGTGAGCGAGCTTTTGAGGAACTTAAGAGTCGTCTGACCACGACACCGATCTTGTGTTTGCCATGTGGTACGGAAGGCTATGAAATTTACAGCGATGCGTCAGGGAGCGGCTTAGGCTGCATACTTCTTCGGCATGGTTAAGTGATAGCTTATGACTCTCGCCAGTTGAAAGTGCATGAGCGGAATTACCCGGTCCACGACTTGGAGTTGGCGGCCGTGATCTTCGCTCTGAAATTGTGGGGACACTACTTGTATGGTGTGAAGGTTGACATCTTTACAGACCATAAGAGCCTCAAGTATCTGCTAAATCAGAAGGAGCTCAACATGCGACAGCGAAGGTGGATGGAGTTCCTGGGGGACTACACTTTCTAGATACACTATTCTCCCGGGAAGGAAAATGTCGTCAAAGATGCTTTGAGCCGGAGGGCTTCTGCGCAGGCCAACTGGATTCAGATGTATGATCCACGTCTGATCAGTGACTTGGAAGCCTTGGAGATCTCCTGTGTGGAGAGGAGTTCTAGTGCAAGTGCGTGCTTGAACTGAATGGATGTGCAATACGACATCACAGACAGAATACGACAGGCACTGGAGCTTGATTCGAGCATGCAATGCTACTTTTTGGAGTCTGAAGTTGGGACTTCTGCAAAGTTTGTGTTAGACGAAGGTCTGATGTGGAAAGACGGTCGGTTGTGCGTCCCAAATGTTGGTAAGCTGCGAGAAGAATTGATGTACAAAGCGCATTATACAAAGTACTCAATTCACCCGGGGAGCACAAAGATGTACCAAGACATGAAAAAGCTGTTTTGGTGGCCAGGTTTGAAGAAAGACATCGCCTTGTACGTGGCAAAATGCAAAACTTGAGCACTTGTGAAGGCGGAATTGCAGAAACCTGGAGGTTTCCTGAAGTCGTTGCTAGTACCGAAATGGAAATTTGACGATATTTCTATGGATTTCGTGCACGGTTTGCCGAGATCTCAGAGTGGGAATGATGCCGTTTGGGTGATCGTGGATCGCTTGACGAAGGTAGCCCACTTTATTCCAAACCGGAGGGACGATTAAGTTGAAAGGTTGGCAAAGCTTTATGTTGATAGCATTGTACGATTGCACGGTGTGCCCCGTAGCATCGTCAGTGATCGAGATGGGCGCTTTACTTCGAAAGATTGGAGGCTAATCCACCAGTTGTTGGGTACAAAGTTGAAGTTTAGTACTGCCTTCCACTCTCAAACGGATGGACAGATTGAACGTACGAATAGAACTCTGGAGGATATGCTCCGTATGTGCGTCCTGGATTTCGGTAAGAAGTGGGAAGATCATCTTTTCATGATCGAGTTCACTTATAATAACAGCTATCAGGCAAGTATAAAGATGGCGCCCTTCGAGGCCCTCTATGGTAGAGCTTGCCGCACTCCCTTAGCGTGGGCGGAAACAGGTGAGACAAAGCTGTTTAAGCGAAAGGAAGTCGAAGATGTAAATTCGGCTATTTAAACAATTCGGGAGAGCTTGTTGATTGCGCAAGATATGCAGGCAAAGTACTATAATGCCAAGCACAGAAACGTCTAGTTCGCCGTGGGCGACTGAGTTTACCTAAAGATCAAATCTTTCAAGGGCGTGTCCAGGATTCGATGCTTGAAAAAGCTGAGTCCGAGGTATCTTGGACCGTTTAAAATTCTGGAGCGTGTTGGTGAAGCTGCCTATAGGCTCGCCCTTTCGACAGAGTTGAGCGGACTGCATGATGTGTTTCACATCTCTGTGCTGAGGAAAGCTGTGCCAGAGCCTAGCCAGGTCCTGTTAAAGAATCAGGTGTCGGCCGATGATGAGTTGAAGACGTTGGTCACGCCTATTTGCATCGAAGACACTGATGTCAGGCAGTTGAGGAATAAAATGATCCGAATGATCAAAGTCCGCTGGAACAATTGCGGTCGTGAGGAGCTTTCATGGGAGCGTGAGCAAACCATGCGGGATGAGTTCCCCGAATTGTTCCGTTGAGGTACAAGTTATGTTTTGTATCTTTTTGTTTCTTTGTACTGTTAAAATTGAAGGTCTGCGAGAAGAGTTGCGGTTCCTTCTGTCAGGGGCAATGACACAGGGATTTATGACCCTAGTCAATACGGCTCGTTCCTTAGAAAAAGATATGAAGCGGTCCCAGAGCAGGAAGGAGTTAGCAGTGGTAAAGCCATATTTCAAAGCACCGAGCTCTGTGAAGTCGAGGCGAGGCAGTTGGAAGAACAGAGCACGACCTTCTGGGTCAGCTCAATCTGCGGCTTCAGGTGTGACAACTGGGCGAGGCCCACTCATCTGTTTTAACTGTGGTAAGCTGGGTCATATGGCCCGAGACTGTCGTGGAGGTAAGAAGGCGGCTGCGGCAGAAAAAAGGAAGGCGGCAGAGTCAACCGCATCCCATGCTGCTCCAGCCCAACCTAGAGTGTACAATCTTGGCCAGCAGGAGGCCATAAAACAAAGCGATGTGGTGACAGGTATGCGCTAGTATACAACTTTTGTTGCATTTTATACTTCATACCTTGTGCATTGCTTGTAACTGTTTGTATATTAGGCTTTGTCCTAATATTTAACTGTCCGGCGAGAGCGTTGTTCGATACGGGAGCTTCACATTCTTTTCTATCGGAGGCCTTCATACGACAGCTTGGGGTTCCTTTGTCATTTAGAAAGGAACGTTTAGAGGTGATGCTACCCAATGGTTGCTCGATAGGTGCGTATCGAGGCTGTGTTGTAAAGGTACGAATAGGAAGTCAGGATTTTGATTTGGAAGCACTGATACTGCCACTGTCAGAGTTTGATGTGATCTTTGGTATGGACTGACTGTCGGCACAGCATGCCTACATTGATTGCACTTCTAAGGAGGTCACACTGGGGCGGAATACCGAACGTGCAACTACATTTGCCGGTTTGCGTGGGTCGAGCAAGACGCTGATGTCTGCTGTCCAAGTAGTCAAGGCCGTTCGGCAAGGCGCAGAACTGTGTGTTGTGCTAGTGGGGTCTGCAAAGCCTCAACCCAGTTTGAGTGACGTTCCTGTTATTTCAGAGTATCCTGATGTGTTTCCTAAAGATCTTCCTGGGGCGCCGCCTCAGCGAGAGATAGACTTCACTATAGAGCTAGTGCCAGGTGCCAAGCCTGTGTCACGCTCTCCGTACTGTATTGCGCCAAAGGAGATGGCAGAGTTAAAGGTTCAATTACAGGAGTTACTAGAGCAAGGCTATATACGCCCCAGTACATCCCCTTGGGGTGCTCCGGTCCTTTTTGTGAAGAAGAAGGACGGAAGCCTGCGTCTATGCATCGACTACCGTGAATTGAACAAGCTGACTGAGAAGAGTAAGTATCTGATTCCTCGAATCGATGACTTATTTGATCAGCTAGTGGGTTCGTCGGTGTATTCAAAGTTGGATCTCAAATCTGGCTACTACCAGTTGCGAATTCGGGATTGTGATATCCCCAAGACGGCATTCAGTACCCGCTACGGGCACTACGAGTTTACAGTGATGCCGTTTGGATTGATGAATGCGCCGTCAGTATTTATGGATTTGATGAATAGGACCTTTCAAGAGTACCTGGATGATTTGTCATCGTCTTCATCGACGATATCTTGGTGTACTCTCAGTATGAAGAAGAACACGCAATTCATTTGCGAGAAGTTTTGGAGACCCTGCGACGGAGTCAGCTGTATGCCAAGTTCTCCAAGTGCGAGTTTTGGCTAGCTTCAGTAGCGTTCCTTGGTCATGTTGTTAGTGGCGAGGGTATCGCAGTGGATCCGACAAAGATCGATGCAATCCAGAAGTGGCCCGTTTTGACAACAGCAGCGGAGGTCAGGAGTTTCCTTAGACTTGCCGGCTACTATCGACGCTTCGTGGAGAACTTTTCGCGGATCGCTCTACCTCTCACCACCTTGACAAGGAAGGATCAGAAGTTCGTTTGGTCACCGGAGTGTGAGCGAGCTTTTGAGGAACTTAAGAGTCGTCTGACCACGACACCGATCTTGTGTTTACCATGTGGTACGGAAAGCTATGAAATTTACAGCGATGCGTCAGGGAGCGGCTTAGGCTGCGTACTTCTTCAGCATGGTTAAGTGATAGCTTATGGCTCTCGCCAGTTGAAAGTGCATGAGCGGAATTACCCGGTCCACGACTTGGAGTTGGCGGCCGTGATCTTCGCTCTGAAATTGTGGCGACACTACTTGTATGGTGTGAAGGTTGACATCTTTACAGACCATAAGAGACTCAAGTATCTGCTAAATCAGAAGGAGCTCAACATGCAACATCGAAGGTGGATGGAGTTCCTGTGGGACTACACTTTCGAGATACACTATACTCCCGGGAAGGGAAATGTCGTCGCAGATGCTTTGAGCCGGAGGGCTTCTGCGCAGGCCAACTGGATTCAGATGTATGATCCACGTCTGATCAGTGACTTGGAAGCCTTGGAGATCTCCTGTGTGGAGAGGAGTTCTAGTGCAAGTGTGTGCTTGAACTGGACGGAGGTGCAATACGACCTCGCAGACAGAATACGACAGGCCCTAGAGCTTGATTCGAGCATGCAACGCTATTTGACGGATTCTGAAGTTGGGACTTTTGCAGAGTTTGTGTTAGACGACGGTCTGATGTGGAAAGACGGTCGGTTGTGCGTCCCAAATGTGGGTAAGCTGCGAGAATAATTGATGTACGAAGCGCACTTTACAAAGTACTCAATTCACCCGGGGAGCACAAAGATGTACCAAGACATGAAAAAGCTGTTTTGGTGGCCAGGTCTGAAGAAAGACATCGCCTTGTACGTGGCAAAATGCAAAACTTGCGCACTTGTGAAGGCGGAATTGCAGAAACCTGGAGGTTTCCTGAAGTCGTTGCCAGTACCGAAATGGAAATTTGACAATATTTCTATGGATTTCGTGCACGGTTTGCCGAGATCTCAGAGTGGGAATGATGTCGTTTGGGTGATCGTGGATCGCTTGACGAAGGTAGCCCACTTTATTCCAAACCGGAGGGACGATTCAGTTGAAAGGTTGGCAAAGCTTTATGTTGATAGCATTGTACGATTGCACGGTGTGCCCCATAGCATCGTCAGTGATCGAGATGGACGCTTTACTTCGAAAGATTGGAGGCTAATTCACCTGTTGTTGGGTACAAAGTTGAAGTTTAGTACTGCCTTCCACCCTCAAACGGATGGACAGACTGAACGTACGAATAGAACTCTGGAGGATATGCTCCGTATGTGCGTCCTGGATTTCGGTAAGAAGTGAGAAGATCATCTTTTCATAATCGAGTTCGCTTATAATAACAGCTATCAGGCAAGTATAAAGATGGCGCCCTTCGAGGCCCTCTATGGTAGAGCTTGTCGCACTCCCTTAGCGTGGGCGGAAACAGGTGAGACAAAGCTGTTTAAGCGAAAGGAAGTCGAAGATGTAAATTCAGCTATTCAAACAATTCGGGAGAGCTTGTTGATTGCGCAAGATAGGCAGGCAAAGTACTACAATGCCAAACACATAAACGTCGAGTTCGCCGTGGGCGACTGAGTTTACCTAAAGATCAAACCTTTCAAGGGTGTGTCCAGGATTCGACGCTTGAAAAAGCTGAGTCCGAGGTATCTTGGACCGTTTGAAATTCTGGAGCGTGTTAGTGAAGCTGCCTATCGGCTCGCCCTTTCGACAGAGTTGAGCGGACTGCATGATGTGTTTCACATCTCTTTGCCGAGGAAAGCTGTGCTAGAGCCTAGCCAGGTCCTGTTAAAGAATCAGGTGTTAGTCGATGATGAGTTGAAGACGTTGGTCACGCCTATTTGCATCGAAGACACTGATGTCAGGCAGTTGCGGAATAAAATGATCTGAATGGTCAAAGTCCGCTGGAACAATTGCGGTCATGAAGAGCTTTCATGGGAGCATGAGCAAACCATGCGGGATGAGTTCCCCGAATTGTTCCGTTGAGGTACAAGTTATGTTTTTTATCTTTTTGTTTCTTTGCACTGTTAAAATTGAGGGACGGAATTTCTTAAAGGAGGGGAGATTTGTAATAACTCAATTTCCAGTGCACTGAAATTAGCAAGATGTGGTCTTAAAACTAACGCCAGCGTTAAGACTAACGCCCGGCGTTAGCCCAGGCCGTTCGTCGAACGCAGCTAGCCGTTCGTCGAACGCAGCTAGACGTTCGTCGAATGCAGTTTTCAGACAGTTCGTCGAACGCAGACTGCAACGTGTTTGTCGAACGCCGCTCGACGAACTTCAGGTCGTTCGTCGAACGTATGATGCAGAGTATTCGTCGAACGCCGCTCGATGAACTTCAGGTCGTTCGTCGAACGCAGGCTGCAGAGTAGATTCGTCGAACGCCGCTCGACAACTCCAGGCCGATCGTCGAACGCCGTCGGGCTTTAAGCGGCTGTGGATAAGCGCATCCACCGCCTTAAGGGATAATGCCTGATGTTAGGTGTTATCGCCGGTGTTAGGTAGGAAAATATATAAAGCAGCCAAATTCAGTTTCCCTTCTTATTTTCTGATTCCAAGCTCGTGTAAGGTAGAGAAACGTGGGATACTGAAGGAAGGAGGTCGGTTTTGGCTAGCCGTGAGTTGTGTTGAGGGCAAATCCGTGAAGGAGATTGCTTGAGTGCTTGTGCCATCGTTGGAGAAAGCTGTTTTTAAGAGAGTCCAGCCGAGTTCCTCTCAAATATATGGCACCAAAATGAGCGCCGAGGGTAACGATTCCCCTCCCTAGTCTTTGGACACGTTCGTCCTTTGATTTGCATAGTAGTAGGCGGATTTCCACTAGCAAGTGGATAGATTTCTGTCGACAGGTCGATGTTATCCCCGTAGAAATTGCATATAGAGCCCGAAATTGAAGTACGGGCATATGCATGATGTGTGAAGCCCATCTGGATAGGTTGGTCTGGATTGGTGATGTTGATATACTATTGCACTCCGGAGAAGACTCCGTGATTATGCTGTGTTTTTCGGGTGTTGTGTACTGTTTCGTACTGCAAAGGAGATCTGGAGGTGTTTCCCAGAAAATACCCGGAAAAGAGTAGCAAAACTGGGTTCTGTTACTAGCGCCTGACATTAGTGTTAACGTCGGCGGTAGCTCCAGGTGAGCAGATTGTGTGACCCAATGTGGGTACAGTTAGACGGGCACAAGGGGAAGCCAACCCCGTGTCAGGCATAGTTGAATACTGACATTTATGAGCGCGAGCACAAGCTGAACAAAACCCGCTCCATAGCCGGTCAGTGATGAGGTCGCTCCTCTGGGGTCACTGAGGGAATTGTGGATTAGAAACCGTAAGGTAGTGCTAGCCTTGACGGTCGCAGCTCATAGTGTACATCCAAGTTGAAAAAGTACTTGTCGATGTCGTGTCGAGGGTGCACAATGCGTGTAAGACTAAATCCGAGTTGAAAAAGTACTTGTCGATTAATGCATCGCTCTCAATGAAAATGAATGCTTCTATGCAGTGCTTAGACGCACCTGTGATATACCTACTGCTATATTCTATGTAACAGGGAGGGTGTTACAAGAAAAATGCATAAATAATATGCGTCCTAAACCATATTAAACCGGCCTGCAAATAACAAATATGGTGGTTACAGACTTGGAATAACCGCATAACAACCATAACCACCTATGTGGCCTATAAATAGGACCCCAAGCTCTCCTTCATTCTCACCTTTCACTCCTCCCTCCTTTCCTCCTAAGTGTAAGAGTGAGAGCTCCCTTGAAGATCTTCATCATCTTTGAAGGCGTGCTTGATGAGTCTTTGAGTGTAACATCACTATTCATTCTAGAACCCCTTTTATTAGAGCTAGGATTTGAGTGGTGAGTAGAGATCATGGTATGACCCTAGGTTAACTTGAACTTAAGAAAATTGCTATAATCACCCCAAAAGTGCACAAGTCAACCTTGACCAATTATTTCAAATTGGACTCCCAACACAAATTTGTTGGACATGTGTGTCACATCCCTTTGTTTGAGAATAACAAATCCCATATTGTATTTGATATTGCTTGTAGTGTGTTTATAGTGTGCAGAAACTATATGTGCAATACTCCACAGGCAGAATGCAACAGAATTAAAAAATCTTGAAGACTGCACTACCGCCAGGCGCTAGCCGTCTGACGAAAGTTCTTTCTGCCACGCCACCGACAGTTTTCGCTACCGCCAGCGCTAGCGCTACCGCCTGGTGCTATCTCGAGTTCGTGCACAGCGCCACGCCTCCGACGGTTCTGCAACCGCTCAACACGATCGCTACCGCAGGCACTATCAATTACCGCAGGCGCTAGCTCCAAGATTTATAAAATGATGTATTCTCTCTCGTTTTGGGTCAGAACTTCCAGAGACATTACTTGTGCCCAAACTCTCGCGCTGCTACTCTGTCGAAACATCATCTCCCACTCAAAGCCAAAGAAGAAAATCTGAAGAAGGAAGCCATCACGCTGCATCCGAAGAACGATCGCTTTGACCTCGCTCGTGCTTCAGCGATCCTTCATCCTCATCTCCAGAAATCTCAAGAGGGAGTTTGCTTGTTATTTACTTCACTTCTTTATTTGTATCTTGTAGTGAAATCACCTTGTTTTTGGTGACTAGGTCCTTGCGCGGCTTAGGGGGAATTCGCCGCGTGAGTTGGCGACTAGGTCTAGGGGATTAGATCTAGGGGGTGCTCGAGGCCATATCCGAGTTTGGGTTGGCTAGAGCGACTTGAGGCTTTATCCGGGAAGGATATGCTAAAGCCAACCGGTTTGTGGGGATACAAGTCGGTATAGAAAAGGAAAAAAAATTCACTTTTGTACGCCTCCGATTTCTAGCGATATTGAAATCAAATTTTGTAAACACCCTTTTTATATAATGCAATCATGATTATATTTGTGTTTATTTGATTTCTCTCAATTGGCGTAAAATTTCATTATTGCAAAATTGTTATTACTAAATTGTCATCTTATTTCCTATTAATCAAAAACAACTTAGTAATTATCTTAAAAATTATAAAAAGAACTTTATTCCCTTATTCACCCCCCCTCCCCCTCTAAGGGCGCCGTAAGATCCAACAAAATTGAGCTTACCAATAGGTCCCTAACCCTAAGAGAGACCCAAGTGACCCAAAAGACCCATCATGAGGTCAACAATTGGTCCACATTGAACTAAGTCAACTTTAGGTCAACATAGGTCAATCCTTCACCAATAGGTCAAATTGACCCCCAAAACATGCAATTGACCTCACCCCTAGTCTTATAACATCATAGGGGATCCAATGTACCCAAAAGACACGTACATCAAGTGGTCATCAATTGGCCAAATTTGACCAAAGTCAACTTTCCCCCAATTTTGGTTAAAACACACATATTGGCTAAATTGGCCCAATTAGGGCATCACCATGACCCAATCTACATTGGGTGGTGTCAAGGGACTCAAAATCAACACTTTGGACTAGTCAACCCATCACTTTGACTAAGTCAACCATGGTCAAACCTAAGCCCAAAGAGGCGAAATGAAAGCCCAAGTCTATTCCAATGAGCTAAGGCCTTGAACCAAGGCCCATTCTGTAGCCCAATGACCAATTGACAGCCCTTGCCCTCTGAATTTTAAAGGGGGAGACATGCATAGGGGGTAATTTGGACCTTTTCCCAAAATCAAGAGAGGGCAAAGAAGGAAATCATGGATTGGGTGCCACTTGGCTCCCAATTCCTCTCCCAATACACTCCACTAAACTCCCTCAGTTATTCCCAACTGAAATCCAGCAGAGTGGATGCCAAATGGCAGCCTTGGTTAATCATCCAAGGCTTTGCCGACCTTGCCCCAATGGCAACTCCATATACTCACCTCCCCAGCTCAAATTGAGTATACCATTAGCTTCAGAAGGTGGAAAGCATATGAAATCGAGCCTTGGAGCACTGCAAATGGTGGATGATTGAGGTTTTGAGCAAGCTCGCTTGATAAAGCGAAATTCATGGACAACCGGAGGAATACCCAACGACAAGCACCATTAAGGTCTATTTTCTCCTCCTCTCCCTCTGTGCTAGCTTCTTAGATCCTTAGGAGGTGAAAACCAAGCTTAATTCAAGCTCTATCCATGGACATTAATGAAGATTTAGGTTAAAATTGCTCATGCTAGAACTTCTTTTCTAGGACATTATTTGCATGAAATAGGTTACAATCAACTCCTCTCTTTAAAATGAAGTATAAGAACTTATATCATTCAAAATGGTGGACTATGTAGGGAGTATTGGACAAAATAGGATTAGATCTCATCATTCCCGTCAGCTGGAGGAGGAAGATGACCCAGGATCGTCGGATCTTGCTGTAAAATGTGTGATAGATGATATCTTATAACATTTAATTAAAATGATTTCTGCCACATGTTATACAGTAGTTTCATGCTCATTTTTTAGCACCTTAGGGGCATAATTAGGAAAAGTGTAACGTATAAAAGTTGTAGATTATGGTCCTAACTTTCTAATGAACTTTAAATCACATTATTTTGTGCCCTATAGATCCTTGTAGGGCAGTTTTAGTGGGATTGGTCCCTAGGAGGGGACAACCCATATTATTGGCATAACTTTTAAATGGTTAATGGTATTAGGTTGAAATTGTGTACATGCATTCATGTACCCTAGATACACCTCCTGTCCAGAAAGGAAAATATTTGGACAACATTTGTCTATAGTTTTAGAAATATTTAATAATCCATGCATGTGTTGATTTTGAGTTTTATGAACTCAAAATCCAGCAAATCTTCTCTGGAAGATCAATTAGGACAATAAAAGTCCATATACAAAATTTTGGACCATTTGGAGTTATGCAAGTTGATATTTTCAACATGCAAGTTTTGTCTAGTATATGAAATTGTGTGCTTATATCACAGAGAGTATTTGGAGTATATCTCTCCAATTAATGGGTTAATAGGGCTGAGATTTTAACCATAGATATATATTACCACTTTGTTCCCTCTGTCCAAAAATCATAACTTTTGGGAAACATCTTCCCATAGTTTTTACTATAATTTGATAAATCATGTATTTGTACTATACATGGCTAGACAACACCAAGTGACCCCAAATTTTTGTAGATAGTAGTGTAGGTCACTATAAGCCTCTAGTAAAAATTTGGGACCAATTGGCTTTGTGCATGTGAAGGAATTCCACATGCATACAATAGGGAAATTTTTGGTGTGCATATAGCACAAAATGCAAATCTAAATCTACATGGTTAAATTAACTCAGTTTGACCCAAAACTTTGGTGGCATATTAATTAGACCATAAATAGTCACTAGTAAAAGTTTAAACCCATTTGGGTTCATGCATGTGAGGGAAAGCCACATGCAAGACCAAGGTGACTTGGGAAAAATGAGTGTGTATTATACACTCTCTATTTTGTTGATATGAATTTATTCCCTTGGTCAATGTCTACCAAATTTGGAACAGGCATTTTGATTTATAATATCTATCATCTAAAGAAAACCCAATAACATTTGGGTTGATTTCCCTGGGAAAGTAGAGTTTGGGTACTTATGTCACATTTGACATAAATGAGAAATCTAGGGTCAGAAGGCTCTGGAATGTTATGAAACTCTGGATTTCACTATAGGAGGTGAAATTATAATTCACTATAGTACATATACCCCCAATTAACCCCAATTAGCTTGTCCCATATTTAGATGGGTGAATGACTTTATTATTACATGAAATTGGGTAATTAAGCTTCTGCGATCTATATTATGTTCTAAGAATTTTAACAGAATTTATGGTGTAATATTTTATTATGTTTCTTCACAAATTGAATATTGATGGTCTCCTTGATTAATTGTTTTTTTGGTCAATTTGATTTGGAAAATTATGAAACTTGGTCAGTAGGCTCATTTGACCACAATAATGTCTAGATAATTTTGTCATATTTAATCTCTGAGGAATTACAGTAGTTCTTTCACAAAGTGAGAATTTAATATTTTCCTCGAATAATTGCTATTGATGGACAATTGACTTAGAAAATTATGAAACTTAGCCAGTAGTTTTATGATACCGCCATAATGCCCTGTAAATTTTGTGGTAATTATTTTATGATTGTTTATAGTATATCCTTCATTAAATGGAATTGTTGGGCTTATATTGTTTATTTAATATTATTGACGTATCACTGTTAGAAAAATACCAAACTTTGCTGATGATTATTTTAGAGTGACACAATTACCTGGAAAATTTTTTGGACCCTTTGGGCCATGATAATTGACACTTCATGTGCAAGTTGATGAATATCTTAAATATAGGGAATTAAATTATAGGCCAATATAATTTAATTAAAGGAAAAGAATGAAAAATCTGAAGTTTATCATCTATACAACTTTTGGAATCTTATTTGAGTACACATTAGCAAGGAGGATCATGTAGCTCCCTCTTAGGCCATATATCATAACTTAGTACGATTTGGTCTGCGAATAGTAAGAGTGGGTTAGTCGAATTTGAACCCCATTTGATCTTTACACACAAAAATATTAATACTTGGAACATTGTGTACATCGTAAATGGTTTAGTAGAATAACCCACTAGTGTTAACCTTAGTGGTTGAGATTCAGCGAGTTTAGTAAATTTACCGATACGGAATATAATCTTATTATGGTAAGAGATATAGGAAGTGATCCACTAGCAAGTAGGAGTTATGTCCGATGACTGAATATGGATCCATTAAGTAAGGATTGAGTGATGACACGAAAGAATAGTCGGTCACTAGGAAAGGTAGGGATCGATGTTCAATTGAACATCGACACTCATATGTCCGGTCTATTTGTAATCCACCTTAGGATTTTAGAGTAACTAGAGAGGAAGTGGGTATAAAAAAGGTTGGGTAGCCACCAATAAGAGTAAATATCCTTGAAAGAGGGATTTGGGCTTTAGCCCATTGTATTCCCTAGTACCGCTGCGAGCCCTTCACTGGGTAGCCCTCGAGAAGTCCATGATTCACCTTAAACTTCTAAGTACAACTAAATGATAGACAAGAGTAGTTTAAGTAGGAGAACTTGATAAGGTAAACCTCGTCCCATATTTGGGATGGAATGGTACAAGGACTAGTTTTTCTGCGAGCTGGAGGCTCGGGAAAATTATGATATCTTGACGGGTTAGTCTTGCGAGCGGTAGGCTTGGTGTTATATAAGGAGGACTGGATAGTCTGGCGAGCTGAAGGATCGGGGGAAATATAACTAAGAGGCGTTACTTACCAAATAGTACGCGGATACCCTGCGTATTCTTAGGGGCATATGTAAGGTCTAGGCTGGGAGGTGTCATACTAACCTAGGAGTGGAGGACCCGATCCACTGCCCTTGTTTGCCTCGACAGGGTGTGCTTGAGCGGAGACTCAAAAAGCAGGATAGAGGTGGTGCTTACCGGATAGTATGCGGATACCCTGTGTGTTCTTAGGGCGCACATAAGGTCTAGGCCGAAAGATAGTGAAAGGTGCCTAGAAGTGGACATGCCCGATCCACTACCCTGTTTGCCTCAACGGGGCACCTGAGTTGACACACTCGAATAAAGGGAACTAACAAAAGGTCTGTACGTACGGAATTGAGTGTGCGATTTGCATCATTGCATTGCACAACATAGCGTAACATCAAATCATAAATAAGACCTCATCGTATAAATTAGTATGGGCACTTTCATACGATGAGTTTGGCGTAGTACCAGATCCCCCAACTTATAAGTTTGTATGAGCATTCATATAAGTTAGGGTTACTTTTGTAGCCGCTCTTAGATCTAATTACTCAGCTCCCCTTACTTTTATTTAGCTACTTTTACTGTTAGCACTAATTACTGCTTACTGCTCATTATTCATATTTCAGTGTTTCTTCATACCGCTATATAGTAGAACTAATAGTGTAGACTGTTAATATTTTGTAGATTGTTAGTATTTCATCATATACAACTGTTAGTATATCCGCCGCCACCTGCTTTGCTTTTACCCCCTTGATGTCCCCCGCTTCGTCCTCCCGCTCAGTGCCTAGGAGTCGCGGGGGTGGGGGTGGGGGGTGGGGGGGAGGCGAGGACAAAACTGGCTTAATCTTTTTGACTAACGGTCAGATATGGCCGTAACACCAGGGGTTCGAGGAGCTGGAGCAGCAGTATGTCTAGCAAGACGTAATGGCAAGACCTGAGGAGCAGTTGCCGCATAGCACCACTACCCGACGATAGATTGATGAGAGTTTGATAGCTTCTGCATCAATGTAGAGTGAGAGAGAGTTTGTTTACTTTATTTTAAACATGTACCAGACATAAGCCCTTACTCTCTTTCAGATTATTGTACTGATTGTTGGACTTGTATTCTTTTGGATATATATAAATGTGTGATTGTGGACTTGTTTACCTAGTTTACTTCTAATCTCATGTTGTCTGGTTGATCATTCTTGTCAGCAGGATTAGCGTCTTGCGGAGGCGACTAACTCGTGTGTTAGTGTCACTGTAAGGCGGCGGTTCTGGGCATAAGATCTGGGAACTCTCCGGTGCGGGAGAGGGATCTTACATCGAGCGCTTCGAAGGCAGTTCAGATATCTTCGTCCTCCTCCAAGCATCGTTCCGAGTACGGAACGTCTAGCGATCGTCACCACCAAGGCAACAACAAGCTTCGCGCTTCAGACACTGCCATCAATCGCCAAAGTAATCCAAGAGCCCAGTGCGCACCCCTTGACTTCCCAAGCGTAAGTAGAAGGTCGTCCGAGACCCAGAGCGCGGTACTCCCCACTGCGGATAAGAAGAAGACTTAGCTTCGAGAGTGGTGGTCTGCCACCCACCGAACGCTTCCCGCTCCCCTAAATTGTAACGAGGAGCGTCCTGTCACCCTTATTTCTCGCCAAAGCAATGTAAAGAAGTAGCTGATAGTGAAGTTAGGTCAGCACCGAACAGACCAAGTGGGTTTTTACCTCTTTCTGGGATTTTGCACGGCAAAAAAAAGATTTCTTGTCAACCGTCTCAATTTTTTATGACTAATTGCGCGCTCGTACGCTCCTGGGCTAAGATGGTCATTCTAGACCGGTTTTAGGAGCCTCGAGTAGATTGCAACAGTACTCAAGCCTTCTTCAACCTCCGATGAGCTATTTTCAATAGAGGCAATATGTTGCTCTTTATTATGTGCATCCAAGTGGTCTTTGTAACATATGCAAATCTCCAACGACTATTCGTTAAGTCGCCTCCGCAGCTCGTTCAAAATCCTACAACTCGAAGAAAATGCAGACTCTGAAGTTACTGTACTAACTTGGATAGTTAGAATATCTCGAGCCATTAATGCCAAAATATAATATGTGTTGGTTTTACTTTTCCACCATTCTAATATATTAACATTTTCAAGTTATATTACTCAAAAAATCTCTACAATTTATTTTCGTATATAATCTTAATTCATTTAACATAGTAGATGTTTGTAATTTTTTTTCTAAACGCGACACCATAAATAGCATTTTTAAAATCATGAGTGATTTGAGTTTGTGTAATATTATCTCTCGGTTGTGCGCCAAATAGTTCATAATAAAGATTATAAAATTTTATAAAACTTGTATTAAAATTTGAAATGTAAGTATCTTCGTGATCCAACGAATTTAAATCTAAGTGTAAATTGATATATATTTCTTCTAAAAGATTTTTGACGCCTTCTACATGTAATAAAAGATTTAAAGTCGCAGCATATGAAAACATATGAGACATTTCTCTATAATATTTTAAAATTTTACTTTCTATTATTTTCAATTACCTGGCATCATAATACACTTTGTTTAGCAAGATTAATTATTCATGTAATAATTACAAATTTTTTATATCGAAAGGACCAGTAGGATAATAAACTTCCGATAAAAAACAGTTGCTCAATGAAAACAATAATGAATGCATATAATTTTCAATGATTTCTCAATCATTATCGGTTAAGTCATTTATTGTAATTAACTAATTATTGAATAAAATTTCATTAATAATGTTTTTATGTGCACTGCTCTTTTTAACATTTTGTAAGTTAAATTTCATCTAATTGATATGTTATATTCGAGTTTAAAAAATTTGTCCTTGATTTATTACAAATTTTTAAAGCTTGTTGTCCTTTTTGTGAACTATATCTTTATTATATAAGGGAATATAGCGAGCCAACCATGCACTCAGGGGACTTCGAGCGGCGTGAGTATCATCATGTGAAGCCTGTATGCCTGAGAGCCGTAACAGAGCCTGAAGCAGAGCAACCCTTGCAAGGCCTCCTTGGATGCGCACAGGTGTAGCAGGTGCATATCCAAGGCAACCCACGAACGAGCTTAGCCATTCGCAACCAAATGCATCGAACATGGGCGGAGAGATGTTTTCATGCATGCGCAGCCCGCAGGATAGCATCAAGCACGGATAGAGCCTGATTGTATGTGGATGCAGCCGACAGGAGAACATCGAGCGAAGGGAAGCCTCACTTCTCGTCATCTAACACCCTCGCCACATAATCTTTCCATCAATTGATGTTGCCCGTCAAATGTTTCCGCCCGCCGAATGATAACGCTCCGAATGATACCGCCTGTCGAATGATGTCGTCCGCCGAATGATGATGTCCTCCTAATGATGTCGCCCGCCGAATGTTGCCGCCCGCCGCATATTGCCGCCCACCGAATGATGTCATCTGCAGAATGATGACGCACACTGAATATTGTCGCCTACCGAATGATGTAGCATGCTGAATGTTGTCGCTTGTCGAATGTTGCTGCCCATCGAATGTTGTAGCCCGCCGAAAGTCCCCCCCCCCCCCCCCCCCCCCCCCCCCGAATGTTTTCGCTCTTCGAATGATACAACCAGCCGAATGTTGATGCCCACTAAATGTTGTCACCCACCGAATATTGTCGTCGTACGCCGAATGTTAACCGCACAAGGGGACCTTATATATATGAGCAGTCATGCACGGGGGACCCCGTGCGGGGTAGCAACATTGGTCGGGGAAACAACATTGGTTGTGGTGGGCAACATTGGTCGAGGGGGCGACATTGGTCGTGGGCGGCGACATTGATCGTGGGTGGCGACATTGGTCATGGTGGATGACATTGTTCATCGGGGGCGACATTTGCGTGGGCGGCGACATTTGTCGTTTGCAGCGACAATGGTCGTGAGGGGCAATATTGGTCGTGTGCGGCGACATTGGTCGTGGGTGGCGACATTGGTCATGGGCGACGACATTGGACTGGGGCAGCGACATTGGGCGGGGGCGGCGACATTCGGCGGGGGTGGCGACATTCAGCGGGAGCACGATAAGCATGGAGTATACACACGAATTGATAAAATAGAATGTAGTCAAATGACAACTAAAGTTCTCAATAGTATCTTCTTCTTAAAGAACTTAGAAAATAACGGCAACAGTTGTTACCAATTTTGCCTGAAAAGAGGTCGAATACAGTTACAATGCCTACAAATAAAAAAAATGTCGAATAACATACTCGGTGTACCACATGAGGCACATTTTCATTATTCAACTTTAACTTGCAACCTATAAAAATCAATAAAATGCATGTATGGCTAATCTTTATTAAAGAAAGGGGAGAACATCTAATGAACATAACTAACAAAATCAAATACATTGATAAAATTAGAAGTTTGTGTGAACTGGGAAAATGTAATTATCAAATAATTGCATTGATGAATGTATAATATCCTTTCCTTGGCAGAGGAGCTGAACTCACATTGAAATCATTCAATATAGAAGAGGAAATAAGCAATCATGAATTCAAGAATTTGAAACCCACCCTAAATCCAAAGCAGGTCACCAAACACCTAAACTCATTAACATTTTGTATGTGTTTGCCTAGGTACAAACATCTCTCCTAAAATTTCTAATATGTGCCTTCACCTCCTTGTAATTACTTGATCAACAACGGATCCTCCTCCCAGACTGATTTCTCTATGGTTTATTCCTATCATGGCCATACACATAAATTGTTGCGGATGCAATACAATTGCAATAGTGTTGATCAGTGGCCTGCAATGAATACCAAATACATGAATATTGCATATTGAATATTTGGAAAATCAGGTTCTATAAGGGTTTGAATATTGAATATTTGGAAAATCAGGTTCTATAAGGGTTTGAATATTGAATATTTGGAAAATCTGCTTATTGAATATTGATTATTTATAAAGTTTGTAGAAAGAATGTGAATAATAGGGAAAAAGAACATTTATTAGTGAAGAACTGTGAGTAATGATTAGAGCAGATGGTGTGAAAAGCTTAATAATAAGACCATGCAGAATCACATAATAGAAGCTAAATAACAGAACCTGTAAGAAATTAAAAAAGTAAAGGAATCCATCGAGAACCAAATTTGTTTAATTATAATCAATTCATGTGGTGAAAAGAGAATCAATGTCTACCAAGTCATATGCACTAATTCAAGAGACTGTACATTATAAAGACAACCAATGCCAAGGTTCCTGCAACACCCCTAAGAGCTACTGCAAGAATCATCTACATCTCCATTAGAAACATATAAACCATTCATTATATTTTAAAATAGAAACTACAAGAAGACTACTTATGTGGGAATCAAATTGAAAAGTTTTCATGACTTTTCATATATATTTTTTTGTCAATCCAAGGCAGAATTCTAATCTAGGTGCATTAATATTGCAGGAATTCATGAACTAAAAAAATTACCTGAACACTACTCCTTCGAAGTGCCCAGATTACATGACACAACTATTACACGACACAACCATTACATGACAACCAATCTAGCTGGATGTAGGGAGAATGCTTAAGCATTTCCACATGGTGGAAATAAGCTACTGAAGCGATGAAATCTTGTTAAACAACAACTAAAAAACCAATATATGATCAACTCGATACCGCCATATGCCGCCAAACAACCACAACAACCCAGATTTTTGAGACAGAGAGACCAAAAGAGAGATAGAGGTAGATGGACCAAGAGAAATAGAAGCAGGTAGAAATCAGAGTCTTGAATCTCAGACTTTCGGGAGACAGAGATAGCAAAGGGAGAGATAGAGGTAGATGGACCAAGAGAAATAGAAGCAGGTAGAAATCAGAGGCTCAGATGTTCCAAGATAATGGTAGATAAGGAGAAAGATGAAGAAGAAGCTCACATGGCTTGGAATTCAATCCCCATAACAAAATAATGAAAGCTGAAATAAAAATATCCCTAACCTGAATCTCAAACTTTCAAGGATACAATAAGTTTTTGAAGAAAACTAAAGCGACATTGACTAAGTGCAAAAAAGAGGATATTAAGTGCAAAAACTTTCAATTTTTTTAATAGTAGCAGTAAAATTCATTGGGGCAGTTCATCAAATATTTTTGTTGTAGCTTAAAAGAGTGGGAATTTAGAATGAAGCATTGCACAAAATGCAAAAATCATCTCCAGCATTCTCCCTATGGAGTAGACGTTGAACAAAATAAATAAAATATCTAATACCAGAAAACACATAAATCATATTCAGCTTCACATTGTGACGTAGATATAGTGTACTGGGAAAATGATGGATAATCAATGTAAAATAATTTTTTGGCCACTAATCACTTCTAATCGCAAACTTGAATCATAAAATAGTTCATAGAAAATGAACAATTGACCACAGACATTGTGACAAATGAAGTCGTGATAATTATTACGATAACTAAAACAATCATATTATTTGCAAACCATTCACATATGGTTTAAAGTATAGTTTTTGGTTGGGAACTCGAGCATTTTGCCTTCTAAGAGTGAAAGTGCACAAATAAAAAAATCACGCAATACCAATTTTTGCACAAATAAAGCAATACCATTTTTCTGTATTTTTAATATATTGGCTTACATATAGCTTGAAAGTACCATATATTTAAAATACAAACATATAAATCATGCAATACCATTTTTTCGTATTTTTAATACATTGGCTTACTGGAAATCCTTTCTAAGAAAACACATGATCATTAAGAAAATACATGATCAGCAAGAACCATTTCTAAGGCATTGAAACCCTTTTTGGACACTTCTCATTTAATCAATTTCTTCGCATCAAATTAATTGAGGAATCTATAGAAACAATATTTCTTATTTACGCAATCCTTTATGGAGTTTCTTTAATCAAGGCCATCCTTAGTAATGGATTCTTTTTTCTCTAAATCAACCTCCTTCAATTGCTCATGAAGTAATATAATAGAAAAATAAACAATTAGAAAATCAGATAATAGTAGAAAAATGAATCCAATTGTCAGGCCATCCATAGTGCGAAGAGGAATCCAAAGACCGCAACCTCAGTTCCAGGGAAATTACAAATGAAAATTTCACAACATGCTGACACATAAGATCACAAGAATAAAAATATTTCAAATAAAATGACGTATTCTGATCAATTACCACAAAGAAATGAAGAAAAATACTTGTATTGATGGCAGAACCTGCTGGAAGTCATCACAGTCGAGGAACTTGGAAGCAAATATATAGGAGAAGGATTTCAGGAAAACGTGACAGATTTCTAAAAGTTCTGATTTCTAAGTCTTTTTATTTCTATAACTTTTAATTTCATAAAACATTATAGGAGGCATGAAACTTTTGAGTTATGAGAGTTTTGATTTCTAAAACATTGCAGTAGAAGATAGATTTCATGAACTTTTGATTTCTAGCAAACATCGAAACATTGCAAATAAAATGTGTAGTTGGCATGACCTGAAGAGGAATTGCAGCAACTTGATAAATAGAGGTTCAAAAAAGAAGAAAGCTGAAAAAAAAAAACTTAAAGAAAACAAACTGTTGGTTTAGTACTGATAATGGCTACAATGTTGGTGCTTTCATTTCAAAATCTGAGAACAATAATAGCAGCACATAAATCTATAGCAGCCAAAAATGAACAATGTTGGTGCTTTCATTTCAAACTACTTTATAAATCCTCATGTGAATAAATCTGTACAGTAAGCACAAACATTGTTCATGCTTGCAGAAAAACCCATTTGATTTTTTAGCAGGGATGGCTTCATCACACTTTAATGGCTTGTTGCTCTGAAAAGTTAATATAAAATGAATGTGAGGAAAGTGCGCCCACTGCAAACATTAACAATCTAGGAAGAACTCATGGGTTGTTTATGTTTATAGAAATATTCCAAAATTTCTGAAAACACATTAATTTCAGAAATTATATTAACACAAGTATTTTTGAAAACAACATTTCACTAAACCATATGTTGAGAAAAAGGCAGAGAGCTAAAAAAATTATATTAACACATGTATTTTTGAAAACATCAGAACAAACCTATTCAAAAACTTGAATATGAGACTGCAAGAGAAAATAAGAAAGGCTGATTTTCTCAAACAGCAGAACAGACCTATTCCAAAAGTTGAATATGAGACTACAAGAGAGAATAAGAAAGGCTGATTTTCTCTAACAGAAATGAGAGAAATAAAATTTGATGCAGTAAGAGGAAGTCATTATAGTAAGATGAAGTCTTAAACAAAAGATGAATAAAACCAAGCCCCAAATTTAAACAATTTCAGGAAGAAGTCATACCATTCGAGGTGCCCGAGTTCTTGATGCGCCGATGGAGTAAGAAGTAACAAAAGTTGAAAACCTACGTTGAAGAAAAGGCCTAAACTCATGCCAAGTTCTGATGGGAGAGGTAGAGGTAGATAGAGCACACCTTCAATGATGGAGGATACATAGAATAAGATGCACAAAGGACTGCATTTCCTTTGATTCGAACTGCACAGTAGCTAAAGGTTTCTTTGGAGGTACCAGCTGTGGAGGAGGAGGAGCACGGTGGAGGAGGAGGAGCTCTTAAGGAATCATATGTGGAGGAAGAGACTAGCAAGAGGCCTGTCGAGGAGGTATAGTTGCTGCTTTTGGCGAGGGATCTCTCGATGACAGGTAAGTCTGCTTTCGACGGGTGGCAGTCGAGGAAGAGGAGATGTGGGAGGACATTTCCGTGTGAAAGGAGGTGTGCAGGCGCCAAAATGATTAAAGGAGCGTGGGGGCGCGAGACTATGCTGGTAGGAGGAGTTTGCTGGGTAGGGGAGTTTGCCTGCTTATTACCAAAAAACCCCAAATAAATGACTGTAGGAGGGGTTTTGTGAGGGTATATTGGGTATACAAATGTTACACCATGGATAGAAATGGGTTTGCTTATATATATATGATTGATCTTAGCCGTTCATTCATTCCTCTTCATTTCCGTTTGAACGATCACATCTGATCGTTTTCACTATGCGCAATTAATATGATTCCTTTTATTCAAAGAGAAGAAAGCAATGAGGACTCATGCTTGGAGAACAACTTCTCACACTCATCAATGAAAGAAGAATGCATCTTCACAATATCATGTTCGGATGACGACGCGACAACCACATCAAGCCAAAAAGAAAATGATAATGGAACTTTATGTTCAAATCGAATTTCCTCATCCGAAAGCATTGTAAGTTCTCCCAAACACTCTAAAGAAAATCTTAATACTATATCTGTTGAGTTACAAGAAGCAAGAGCAAAAATTTAGGCCTTAGAAAAGGAAAATGAAAATTTAATTTTAGAAAATTTATCTTTGAAAAATGATTGCACTATGTGTAAAAATTTTAATATTGAAATTAATGAGATAGATTAAACTTTCGAAAAATTAAGAAGTGATTATAAAAATTCATATAAATTCTATGATCACCACTCTTAAGAATAACACGATCGCTTACAAGAAAACACGAGACGACCTTATTTCAAGAAATAATAAGTTAGAGTCTAAACTTAAATCACTTTCATTAATAGTTAAGAAGTACTCTACAAATTGAAGTCCAAAATTTTAAAACATGATAAATATAACTAGAGATTTGGAGAAACATCAAGTAAACAAAAAAATTATTCTAAGGATCAATATCCAAATCAATATCATTACCATCATTTACAAAATCAATTTTCTCCCAACGTAAAATTGAATTTGCACAAATTTTCTATCAATAATATTTTAAGAAATCACTACTATTCTAAGTCTCAACATAAAAAATAAAAACTATGGAAATTTGAAAAATATTCAACCAAAATATGAATGGAGGCCCATTGTTAAAAACAACATATTAACTCCATATATATGTATATATAGGACATATTCACCTTGCAAACTTTCACTATAATAAATTAATAAGGATGAATATGAATATTCATGTAGTACTTTACATACATCACCATGAAATTTTAATCTCATGATTATGAATACTTGAAATCTCATATTTGTTAGTCTCTAATCATGTGTCATAATTTATCATGAGAAGAAGTATAAGCTCATTTATTTCTATTATATTTAAGTTTTAAAATAATCATATAAATTATCATGTAAAATCAAATATCTATTATTTCAATCAATGAATACAATTGGAATAGATACTATTCATTTCAAATTTTGTTTTGTTTGTTTTAGTTCATGATCATTATGTGAATGCATTATGTCTTGTGTTTGCATGTATCTCATTTGTATCTAGACTCCAGAATCAATCATGTACTTATCAAACCAAATCAATAGATTAAACACTTCATTCTAGGTCTATGAAAAATTAGATTGAAACTCTATTTTGAATACATGCAACTCTATCACCTAATTAATTATATTGAACTTTATCATAAATGGCATAACATTTCACTTTGTCATCCAAACTCACTTTTCTAGCATCACCTCTTAGTATATGTACAACTTATCGTCTATGCTAGTTATCTCATTTATAATGCCATGCTATGCCACATTAAAATAAGCGTATTGAAATTCGTAATAATTACTTTCAAAATTTATCATGCAATAATTAAAGCCAAAGTTTGTGTCTTAAGTAAGATTAAATGTCTACTATGCTTGTGATAATCTCCACTCAATGTGTCTCAAAATAGCTGGGTGTAGGATTGTGTGCATTAGAGGTGCTAACATGTAAGTCATGTATTGTCCTTGATCTGGGAGGGTTCCAGTGGGCCTTGCGAGGCACTGGGGGAATGAGTGTTAGGTTGAGCGACCTATTGTGTATGCATATGAGGCTCATATCCCAACTTACGACCTGTGTGCATCTCCTCATGCCCATCTATCACTGAGTACGGGGTTATTTGTAGATATGTATTTGGGATAGTTTGGTCTTAAGCATTCGTATATTATTTATAGTGCATGCACTCTTCATGATTATACATTTCATGAATATTTGGTTTGTTGAAACATGTTAATCTTACGTTTTGCGTCATTTTTACTATTTCATCTCTCGAGCCTTCATGAATATGGAGAACACAAGAAATGAAAAATAACTTTTTTGAACACCTTAGGCTATAATTTAAAATCTACAACTTTTTAATTATTTTCTGATTTCATTACTGCATTTGATGCCCCTATCATGAAAAACCGTAATCAAGAGAAATCAGAATAAGAAATGCCGAAAAACATGATTTTAAAGTGAAAAATCACATCTATGTTTGCTAGCACCGGTCAGTAGGAGCTAACGATGGGACAAGCTTTGTTTTATTGAAAATCATGACTTTCTTTACCTTTTATTTCTCTGAAAATTATTTTACTACTTTAAACATAATTTTTTTTCTGTTTTCAGTGAAGTTTACATATTTTTGGTTCATTTTTCTCACAAATTCAAAACAAAGAGAAAATTACAATACAATTCAAAATTACCCAAAACATATATATTTTTTCTTTTTATACTGTATTTCCTGCTTAAATAAAAACCAAAAATCATAAGAACTGATTATTCTTCATTGTTAAAGCCAATGATGAATTGGTATACCTCTTATAGATTCATTACAATGTATGATTTAAATTTCAAGTTTCTTAAAACATTATTTTATTTTATCATGCCTTGAATACTATCTTTTGTGGTGCAATAAAATTGATTATAGAAAACATGTGTAGGAGTGATTAGCATGCCTCTAAGTAAGAGTATTATTTTATGTTAGATAATGATTTACTCACTCACTTCTTTAATTCCAACATGTGCATTTAATCTTAATCTTACATGATAGTGTAGTGTAATAACATAACAAATTAAAATGCACAACTAGATTACCTACACAACATTGAATTGTTTTTGACAATTCTTTGTCTTTCATGCACTTATTTCTTAGAGAAGTGTGGTTAGAAATTAAAATTTTATGTATGTTAAACAAGTGAATTTGGAGTCCTTAGTCACAAAATCAAAATCCATATAATCAATGACAAGAAAACTCCACCAAACACTACACACCCTCCTGATAAGTCTTAATAAGCATTGTGATGTTGAGCACCTTGGATAGAATTTTAAAGTGTCTCGTGGAAACAAATTCTTACTACACCACTTAACTTTTCTTTTGTACACAGGATCACAAAAATAATATTAAAGAATAATATTAGGTGATCCCCCAAGCACTACTTCACTCCCTTATAAGTCTTAATAAGCATTGCGTGTATGAAGCACCATGGAAGTTGTACAATTTCTTAAATGTGCATTGAACATTGTGGAAGTAATTTTATTTGTGTACTTTTGATAATGTTGTGTTTTTATTCCATTACATCTGGCATGTGTTTTGATTATTGCACTTGTATAATTTATCAAAATACTAATTGTACACATCATTATCTTACATAAATCTTCCACTTATGAGAATTGGACCATAACGCACAAATACACCTTTTTCTTCAAACATTAATAAATGTGCTAGATGGCTAAGCATGACCTCTATAATGTTTTTGTTTACTTGAAATGCAAATTACTTTACAATGTAGATTGTTATCTTTTTCATGATATTTTAATAATGCTTGCTATATTTCCAAAAATTCAATGGATTAACATCTCTTGTGCAATAACAAAATATCTTCTTATCAAGTTTATAACATCTTATATTTTGTGATATTATTTTCTAAATATGTTTCTTTTAAGAACACTTAATCTATTTTTCTACTATGAACTCTCTCATTGGTTTTCACTCATTTTAGAATTCATGATTATCCTTTCAAATCATTTAAAGGGAGCTTCTTTATTTTTTTTCATGCCTATCTTATATATACTATTTACATTTATTTTATATATTGTTTTTTACCTGTGTTTTACTCTTATCCTCAGTCATGATTATCTTTTTATAAACCAACAAGTTGTATGTATTCTTTGATAAAAATGGAATCATATTTCATCTCTACATTGGACAAACTAGCACTTATTGTTATCACTCACCCCTACCATCTTTTGATAATACCAAAAAAGGGGAGAATTAATTGAAGATATCTAATACTTTACGGGGAGTTCATAATATCGTAATGTGTAAATGAAGCATCTATGTAGGGGAGCTTTCATATAGGTATTGCATATATTTTTTTGCTCAATCATGACCATCTTTAAAACAAGTGGTCCTTTGTTCCTTTAGGGGAAGCATTCATCTCATGACTATACTCACCTCTTCCCTCTTTTGATAACAACAAAAGGGGGAGAATAATTTGAGAAATCTAAACCTCTAGGGGGAGAATAAATTGGGAGTAAATTATAAACCACTTTGTGTATGTGAGTACATATGTAGGTGAGAGCACATATGTATGGGGGATCACACACTTAGAATGGATATCATATTAATGTACTTGCTCACACTAAAATTATCATGCAAACATGTTATTTTCCTGATGATTATCTAGTGCACACTACTATAAACAAAACACTAATATTTATTCTTAATTTTTCATTATGAGATTTTTTATTATCAAAAGGGGGAGTTTGTTGGAACATGCATTCCACATCTCTTAGTTTGAGAATAATAAATCCTAATTTTTTTATCCACCTTGCTCTTGTTTATAGTGTGCATGTTATATAAGTTAAATAGAGACAAGTAAAAAGAATTTTGTTCGGGATGATCAAAGTAGAATAAGGAAAATGATCACTAATGTGATGCAGTAACCTCTACTGCTGGTAGTAGCAATTGCTCTAGAAGGATTGCTGGAAGAATGTTCTTGTAAGGAAACATGGAATGAGAAAAAGATCATAAAGGAAGTAACTATCGCGTGACGATAGGCTTATCACGTGACAGTAGTTTTCAGAAATCCCATCAATCACAACATGATTTTTGTGGGGCATCATTTGGAGGTAATATCATGCAATATCATTTTGAAGGTAAGGATCTATCATATTTTTGTGGCGCAACATTTGTTTACAAAGATGATATCCATTCGTATGGAATTAAAGAGCAAATAAAGAAAGACATGTGAGGAGCTGGTGATGATCGATTCTCTGGGATGAGCGACAAGTGAGACTGAAGGCTGGCGCTGACTGAAAGTGGAGGGACAAAAGTAAGATAGGAGCAGTCGGAATGAATGATGGGGTCCCAGACTCCGATTTCTGAATGGAACCTAGACGTAAAAAACCCTAATCGTATATGACATGCTAACTCAATGATCTATATATATAGCTTGACTCACTTCATTATTATTATTTATATCTATATATATCCTCTTGCCAGGTCAAATACATATTAGCCAACTAAAGGACCAATTTCCTCCCTTTGATGATTATTGCGATTTGACTTATACACTCCAGTTCTTTCCGGCTCTTGTGCTACGTAGCGGTTTCTCAGTTCAATAGATATCCAATGTGGTGGTTAGCCAACAGTTCGGTCTTATACTAAGTGTTGTCGGCCTCCTTAGCTATGTGAAAGCTTTGATTATTTTTTTGAAATTTTGTAATTTACACAAATCAATTAGATTGTTAGTTATTAGAGATAGTTGGAGATGCTGACGGTTCCTCTTCTCTTCTCCCTACAGAAAAAATAAATTTCTTGGTATGGTCACAAAGTGTATATTTTGTAGTAACATGCAATTTGATGAGACCATTGAGCTATAAGTTGAAGAATCTACCTGATGTACCAACCCATACCATTTACACTTGTGGAGACATTAAATATATCCATAGTGAACACATTCATTATAGTTATTTGTATCAAGGTAACGATTGATATCATCACTATCATCAATTATGTCGATACTACCATCATCAACTGCAACACTATCATCAGTATTGATATCATTAACATATATAAGTGTTAATCACTAAGTATTTGATTAAAGAGAATTATATGTCAAGGTCATTACATGAAGATGAGGAAATGGCTAGATCAAAATATATTTTCACGATTAAAAATAACGAGGTCAATGAGATAACATGATGCCGTAGAAAAGTCGACGAAGAAAGAGAAAATGGCAAAAACGCGCGTATAGCCAGGTTTGTGGACACAATTACCGATTTTGCTATTATATTTTGTCTAAATAGATATGAAAAATCATTAACTAATTTAAAGCTATTATATACAATCTTCATTTTATTCTGAAATTATATTAAAAAATAGTATCATATTTTCATTCACTTTTAAATTTAATATATTTATCATAACAAAACTATGGTTACAAAATATTACTAATAGTAAGACAATTCTATTTCTCACAAATACTTTCAAGGTGTTTTTATAATTGCTACTTATTGTGATGAAATTTTATTGTTTGTAACGTAAAATTAATCTTATTATAAATGCTTGCATTTATAGTAACAAACTCTGAGTCAGCATATCATATACGATGATGTTTCTTTACATCTGGGTTCCATTCTAAAATCGGAGTCTAAGACCCCGACCATTCTGCTATGTGGAGGAATGAACAAAGGAGATCGAAACTAAAAAATCAAGGGATTGGAGAGCATGTTCGATCTCCACAAAGATCATTTTTGATCTAGAGTGTAACGCACTAACGCTAAAGCACAATAATCAGCAAAGCTATCATGTTGATCGTTAAGTCGGCTCATATGTGTTTGATGTCCTATGAGGATATATATATAGATTGAAGGTCGAAGAGTAAGAATCTCTGAAACCATTCTATATAGATCGTTAGTCAATAGACTCATATATGTCAGAGATTGATCTCCTAGGAAGAAATTGTTGGATCTTATAGCGCCCTTAGAGGGGGGGGGGGGGGGGGGTGAATAAGGGGTTAATGAAATTTTCAGTAAAATAGAGAGAGTTTCAGAAAAATGAAACCTTTTGATTACTGTTGCTAACACTCGCGTTAAGAGTTAACGCTGGGCGTTAGCACTCCAGAAAAAATATGCTTCACAGAATTATATCAAAGTGATTTTGCTTATGAAAACTTAAATGAAATACAATTCCAGAAAATCACAGATAATAAAAATGGATATTATATTTCAAAGATAATTACGAAGATAAAATTTCAATAAAGCTTGAAATTAATGGCGACAATGTAAAAATTACTTTGTGTTCCTTCACCGGTCCTTCTCCCAAGGACCAGTTGGCTATAGCCTATCTTTCCCCAGATGAGGCCTCTAACAACCCCCTAGATCTACCCTTGAACTAGTCGCCACGCATAAGACAGAGATTTACCCCCTAAACCGAACCCGCAATAGTCGCCACACACAAGATGGTGAATTCACTACCGTTACAATAAGATAAGGAAAAGATAAAATAAATTCTGAATTATGACTCCCTATAATGAAGAGATCTGAAGGAGATGTTGAAGACACGCAATGACCATTGTCGGAGTTGAAGCGAGCGTCCTTCTTCAAGTTTGATCGTTGGAAATCTCCTTCTCACTCTTCTTCCCAATGGTGGTGTTGGAAGTACTCTTTGAATTCAGGGATGAAATGCTCTCTCAGAAGTTTGGAATGAAGGTATATGATCAGCACCTTTGAACAATGAAATCAGCTCTTTAAATAGGCACGGAATCTAACGCAGGGCATTAAGAGTTAACGCCAGCATTAGTGATCGTGTACAGTCGGGGCCGAGTTCATGCAACCGTCGATATCGTGGCAGATCATGGACTCAAAGCCTGCGTAAGCTCCAATGCTGGCGTTGTCTCTGGCTTCTCGATGCTATTTCTTCTCTATGTTATTCCCTTCTCGACGACATCCCCACTTGATGATAAGTTAATGCGGGGCGTTAACTACCAACGCGGGGCATTAACTACCAACGCGGGGCATTAACTACCAACGCGGGGCATTAAATCTCGGTTCAGAGAATCATCATCAATCAACATCATGTTCATGTGGTTATTTAACTATAGTATCTGCACACTATAAACACAAGTAAGATCAAATACATAGTGTTATTTGTTATTCTCAAACTAAGAGATGTGGAACATAAACTTCAACAATCTCCCCATTTTGATAATAATAAATCCACTAATAAGAAATAAACTTTAATTTGAGTAGTATTTATAGTATATAATAAGCATGATGAACATGCATACTCCCCATATATAGATACCCCCTACATGAATGCATTTTCTAATTTACTCCCCCTAAATATTAGATATCTTCAATTTATATCTTCAATTTATTTCTTCTATTTATTCTCCCCCTTTTGTTATAATCTAAAGGAGGTAGGTTAGAGTAGTCGCAATATGAAATGATATGCACTATGTAGATATAATAACAACTTTTTGAAAAATAGTGAACACGACGAAAGCAATATTGAACATCTTTAAGAATTTGTAAATACAAAATATAATAAGAGTTTAAAGCAATTAAGTAGATGTTTTTAATTTACATACACAAGTTGCAAGTATATTTGATATTTGTAATGAAAAATAATTAGCAAGCAAGATTACAAATATTAAGAAAATATATGCTTTACAATGTAAATGAATTTGCATTTCAAGTATGCATAAACATTGTAAAGATCATGCTTTGCTATCAAATGCATTTACTCAAGATTATAGAGAATAGTGTTGATAAGCTTTAGGTCCAATTCTCATGAGTGGAAGTGTTATAAATGATAATGATGTGTTTGCACTCCAGGAGCGGTTCCTGCAGATCCGGCAAGGAGAGAGGACAGTACCGGAGTACCAGCGAGAGTTCATCCACTAGGCCCGTTTTGCCAGAACCTTGGTAGTTACAGATAGAGATAGAGCGACTAGATTCTATTGAGGACTACGAGATGATCTTCGACAGGCTTTGATCATGATCTCCCAGTCGACCTTTCATACGATCGCCTCTCACACTACAGCTTTAGAGATGGATCAGAGGATGGTGGCCCAGCAGCGAAGGGGACCCATGGATGTTCCCCGGGCTCAGGGCCGAGGGAGAGGAGTAGGCCCTCACAGATAGGACCGGGATAGGAGACAGCGTCAGCGCCACCAGCCATATAGGCAGGCACCCCAGCCCCGACCAGCACCTCCAGCCCCAGCACCTCAGCCCGCCCCATCCACACGACGAGACGCCCCCTTTGCAGGGAACTGCTACCTTTGCCAGCAGCCCGGGCACATACGAGCTTTCTGCCCTCAGGATATAGGTAGGCCCAACCTAGGAGCAGTGCAGGGAGCCGCGGAGAGAGAACGAGGATGAGGTAGACGCAGAGGATGACCTACAGGCAAGAGGGGCCAGGGTAGACAAGGCAGAGCAGCACCGCTCAAGGCATACGCTTTAGATCTCCAGCACGGCACCGCACCAGATGTAGTGATAGGTATCTATTTTCTTTATCCACGATATCCTAGGAGGATGATATAGTAGAAATATATGATGTAGTCTTTTGTTTAGCTTGTGTAATTACTACTCATGTATATCTGTAAAAAGCATATGATCATAATATATATATATATATATTATCAGGTTTACTTATGGTAGAAGGTCACCCCGCTAAAACGATGTTCGATACCGGTGCCACGCATTCCTTCGTCGCACAGAACTTCATCGCAGACAAAGGAAACACCATACGATCATCTGGAATGTCGATACAAATACGACTCCCGGATGGATCAGACATGACGTTCACAGAGAAGTGCTCCTTCCAAGCAATACTAGGAGGCGTAGAATTCAAAGTCAACGCAACCATTCTAGCGATAATCAGATTCGACATCATTTTAGGAATTGATTGGTTGGTCGAGCACAACGCCCAAATCAATTGTTCGACTCGAGAGATCCACCTTTAGAACCCAAATGGGCAGTATATCACCCTAACAGGTATACCCTCTGTCACCCGCATTATCTTAACGTCCGCTCAAATAGTCAAAGCAGTCCGACGAAAGGACGAGGTGTACCTAATCTACTTTGAGATGGAAGACAAGACGCAAGTGCTCTCTAGAGTACCCATAATTCGAGACTTCCCAGACGTCTTTCCAGAATCCCTTCCCAATTTGCCCCCGCAACGGGAAGTGGACTTCCAGATTGAACTTGCTCATGGAGCTCGACCAGTGTCCCGAGCACCGTACCGAATGGCCCCAAGGGAACTAGCCGAGCTCAAGATACAATTACAAGAGCTAATTGACGCAGGTTTCGTTCGTCCGAGTACCTCACCCTGGGGATCTCCAGTACTATTTATCAAAAAGAAGGATGGATCCCTGCGTCTCTGTATCGACTACATGGAACTAAATAAGCTCACTGTCCGAAATACCTATCCCCTACCCAGGATAGATGAATTATTCGATCAATTACAAGGCGCGTCCGTCTTCTCCAAAATGGATTTAAGGTCTGGCTATTATCAACTCCGAGTACGAGAAGAAGACATCCCCAAGACCGCTTTCTGCTCCCGCTATGGACATTACAAATTTATGGTAATGTCGTTTAGGCTGACCAATGCCCCGTCCGCCTTCATGGCTCTAATGAATAAAGTGTTTGAACCCTTCCTAGACCACTTTGTGATCGTCTTTATAGACGATATACTCATCTATTCGAAGAGTAAGACCGATCATTCCAGGCATCTCCGAATGGTTTTGCGCAAGATAAGGGAACATTCGCTCTTCGCGAAGTTGAGCAAGTGTGAATTCTGGATGGAGGAAGTTGGTTTCCTTGGGCATACGATCAACAAGAATGGGGTAGCGGTAGACCAAGACAAGGTGCAAGCAGTGCGAGACTGGCCGCCACTTAAGCTAGCGACAGATATCAGAAACTTCCTTATCCTCGTCGGCTACTACCGCAAGTTTGTAGAAGGTTTCTCTAAAATTGCCTTGCCCCTCACCTCCCTCACCAAAAAGGATGCAACGTTCCAGTGGACTCCCGAATGCGAAGCACTGTTCGTAGAACTAAAGAGCCGACTAATATCAGCTCCGATTCTGACACTACCCTCAGGCACTGAGGGCTTCCAAATCTACGCTGACGCATCGCTGAATGGGTTGGGAGCCATACTAATGCAACACGGCAGGGTAGTCGCCTACGCCTCACAATAGCTGAAGCCTCATGAACTAAACTACGCAACCCATGAATTGGAATTGGGTGCGGTAGTATTCGCACTAAAAGTTTGGAGGCATTACCTCTACGGAGTTAGATGCGAGATCTTCTCCGACCACAAGAGCCTCAAATATATCTTCACCCATAAAGAGCTAAATCTCCGACAGCGCCGGTGATTGGAATTCCTGTGCGATTACGACTTCGCCCTCCAATACCACCCCGACAAAGCCAATAAGGTTGCAGATGCCTTAAGTCGGCAACCTCCGATAGCCGGAAATTGGCTAGAGATGATACCAGAAGAGTTAGTCAAGTCCTTGGCAGACTTGGATATCATCCTTATCACCCGTTGGAACCCGATGGATTACCAGGCCCATCTCTACTAGATGGAGATACAGTGTGACATCAGAGACATAATATGAGAGGCCCAGAAGATCGATGTAGAAGCGGCCCCAATCATTCAGACTCTACAAGACGGCGCTCAGGAAGACTACAATCTATATGATGGCATCCTGTAGTACAAGCACCGCATATTCATTCCCTCTACTGAAGGAATCCGGGAAGAGATACCCCATTAAGCACATCAATCAAGGTATTCAATACATCCGGGAGTAGTGAAAATGTATACAGATCTACGAAGAACAATATATTGGCCAGATATGAAGAAGGACGCCACCAATTATGTAGCACACAGCCAGACCTGTCAAATGGTCAATGCAGAATGTCGTAGCCCAGGAGGTTTACTACAACCCCTGCCCATACCAGAATGGAAGTTCGAAGATATTTCCATGGACTTCATCCATGGCTTACCCCAATCTCGTGCAGGGAACGACTCCATATGGGTCGTAGTAGATCACCTCACCAAAGTGGCCCATTTTATTCCAAACAGACAAAGCGACGACGTCGACATATTAGCCCGGCTATTTATAGAGCAAGTGGTCCAATTTTATGGGGTACCCAAGTCAATCGTGTCTGACCGCGATGGGCGCTTTACATCAAAAGAATGGAGGCGAGTGCAAGCTTATCTGGGAACCAGATTGGCTTTTAGCACCGCCTTCCACCCCCAGACAGACGGGCAAACAGAAAGGACGAACCGGATGATGGAATACCTCCTCCGATTATGCATAGTAGAACACAATGAACCTTGGGAGCAGTTACTAACTTTGGTAGAATTCTCATACAATAACAGCTTCCAGGCAAGCATCAAGATGGCACCGTACGAGGCCCTCTACGGAAGACGTTGTCGAACACCACTATCATTGGCACAGGATGAGGACCCCGAAGCTTTAGGAGTCACCTACATAGATGGTACCACATCAGCTATAAGGTTAATTTGAGAACGAATGCTGGAGGCACAGAGCCGTCAGGACAAATATTACGATGCACGTCATCGACTGGTGGAATTCAAGGTAGGAGACATGGTATTCTTGAAGATTAAGCCAATGCATGGGATATCCCGAATAAAGAAGCACCAAAAGCTGGATCCCCGCTATCTAGGCCCATATCAAGTCATAGAAAGGATTGGCCCCATTGCATATAGGCTAGCCCTGCCAGTTGAACTGGGGAATCTTCACGATGTATTTCACGTCTCCTCGCTAAGACGTGTCCTTTGCCAACCGGAGCAACATCTTTCTGCGCCACCAGCGGCAGTGCAATCTGACCGATCTGTCCAACTCGAACTAGTAAAGATAATAGACTCTAATGTTAAGGAACTGCGGAACAAAACCATCACGATGGTCAAGATCTTATGGTCAAACTGTGGACGCGAGGAGTTTACCTGGGAACCAGAGACGCTCGTTCGGGAAAAATACCTGGAACTCTTTCCCCAAGTATGTCCTCTTAACCCCCTACTTTAGGCAATTTTCGAGGACGAAAATCTCTTTATTTTTATTAGATTGTAACATCCCGACTTTTATTGGGTCACTAGACCCTAGTGAGCCCAATGAAATAGGCCTGAGCAATAGAAAATGACCGTTTTGGATATTGTTGTGTGCCGCAACTAAGTCATTGGGGTACAGTGACCAAATATACCCCGATTTGACTTCCATTAGTTCCGTTAGACTCGTATAACCGATATGAGTGTAATGGAGCTCGTTCCATTCCGATCCGAGGTCGTTTGGAGAAAACGGCCATTTTGGGTATTGCTGCGCGCCGCAACTAAGTCGTTGGGGGTACATTGACCAAATGTACCCCGATTTGACTTCCGTCAGTTCTGTTAGACTCGTATAACCGATACGAGTGTAATGGAGCTCGTTCCATTCCGATTCGAGGTCATTTGGAGAGAATGACCATTTTTAGTATTGTTGCACGCCGCAACTAAGTCGTTGAGGTACAGTAACCAAATTTACCCCGATTTGAATTTCGTCAGTTCCATTAGACTCGTATAATCAATACGAGTGTAATGGAGCTCGGTCCATTCCGACCCGAGGTCGTTTGGTGAAAACGACCGTTTTGGGTATTGTTGCGCGCCGCAACTAAGTCGTTAGGGTACAATGACTAAATGTACCCCGATTTGACTTTTGTCAGTTCCGTTAGACTTGTATAACCAATACGAGTGTAATGGAGCTTGTTCCATTCCGATCCGAGGTCGTTTGGAGAAAACGACCATTTTGGGTATTGTTGCGCGCCAAAACTAAGTCGTTGAGGTACAGTAACCAAATATACCTCGATTTGACTTCTGTCAGTTCTGTTAGACTCGTATAACCGATACGAGTGTAATGGAGCTCGTGCCATTCCGATTCGAGGTCGTTTGGAGAAAACGACCGTTTTGGATATTGTTGCGCGTCACAACTAAGTCGTTGAGGTATAGTAACCGAACGTACTCCGATTCGACTTCCGTCAGTTTCGTTAGACTTGTATAGTCCACACGAATGTCACGAAACTCGTTGACCATCAATCCGAGGTCATACGGAGAATATGCCCATTTTGGATTATGCAGACCGCCTCGGCACAACGCACGAAATACGGAACGCGCAAACTCGGAATCGGCCCCGGTAAATCTTGGTGGACCCTCAGGACCATGGAAGACCCCACCCTAAGTTGACCTTGGTCAACCCCCTCCCCCCCCAAACATGAAAATCTTTGGGAAAATAAAAGAAAAAGGGAGGAGGAGAGAGAATCTCCTCCCTCAAGGAGGGAGGGGGCTGCCCATGAATAGGCAGCCCCTGTTAGGGCAAGGGAGGGGGGGGAGAAAATATCTCCCCCAACCCATCCATCCCTTTAACCCACGTGGGATAAAGGGAGGGAGAGGGGAGGCCTCCCTCATCCCCTATAAAAGGAGGGGCCCAGCCTCCTTCCTGGGTGCTCACCCCCCCCCCCCCCCCAAAGCCCCTCCTCCCCCTGCAAGCACCTCCTCCCCCTGCCGGAGCCCTTCCCAGCCAAGCCGCCACCACCACCTCCTCTCCATGGCGAGCCGCCCCTCCACCTCCCGAGCCCCTCCCCTACAGGTATACACCTCTCCCTCCTCCTTCCTACTTCCCTAAGGCAGCCGGCCTCCCTTCCGCCGTCGTCGGAGCGCTGCCAGCACCACCACGAGCCTTGCCAAGCGCGGGTGGAGGTGCTGGCCATGAGAGCTGCACCACCAGCGCCGATGGTGTAGCTGGGGGAGCAGGTCCCCACCGGGGGACCTCTGCTCCGACGAGGAACGGCGGCAAGGCCGCCGGAGGATGCGCCTCCGACGGCACCCGCACTCTCCCCTCCCACTCCTTACTTTTCCTGTAAGAGAAAAGCCCTCCCCCGACAGCGGTCGGCGGCACCAGGCCGCCGGACCCCCACCGGAGGATTGCCCCCTCCCCGGATCCCCGGCCAGGGGTGGTAAGGGAGGCTCCCCAGCAGGGGGCAGCGGTGCAGCAAGTCTGCATGGCGCATGCAGGCTGCGCCACCGCCCTGCCCCCTTTCTCTCTTTTATTCTGGCGGTGTCCGGCGGCGCTAGGCCGCCGGACCACCACCGGAGTGCTCGCCTGCCCCTAGCGCACCGACCAGAGGCGGCGCCGGCACCAGCCGACCGCTGCCCGGCGGTGGCAGCGGCCGCCTCCCGCTAAGATAGCGGGAGCCGTCCGATCTCCTCTAGGAGATCTTGCGGCTCCCCTATTAGCGTTTCCCTCCCCCGCCTCCAATTATGTGCCCCCCACAGCGGATCCACTGCAGATCCGATGTGGGGACCCCAGGAGGGCGCCCGGTGCGGTGCCTCGTGCTCTCTCCCTTTCCTCTATTTGCACCCCAAATGCCTCTCCCCCTTTCCTCATTTTTCTGAAGGAAAATGGGGCATTTTTGGCAGAAATGTCCAACATGGAAAATGTTCCCCACACAGAGGGGCATCTCCTGTAATATTTTGGGATTTTTAGGAGATGTGTTGATATTTTTAAACCCCTATGCAAGGTTTATTTAAAAGAATTAATGGCCTAAATAAGTTGGGAAAATTTCCCAAAAATTATAGGCTCTAATATAGGGTATTTTGCAATTACTATAAAAGTTTGAAAGTGTAATATTTTCTTTTGGTTCTGTAAAGGTCTTTTGCGAGCAAAATAAACGCCCGAAAATGAGCGCAATTAATTGGGATAAATCTGCGGATGCGCCACGCGTATTCTAGCTACATAACGAAGTTATGATTCAAGAAATCAATTAAGTAAAAGTGCCGACGCGCATTTCGGGTCGCAATCACGAGGCGACACCGCCAATTCATTAAGCGTCCAAATATTTAAAATATGAACCCAAGGCACACGGAAATAAGGAATTTCATGAAATATAAGTAAGCTCCTATGAACGGAGAAAAGACCCCTATGAACGGGGATCAAACGGATCTTCCTCCTAAGAATGGAGTCGACATTGAAGCCTCCTATTATGGAGTGATTGGACTACTAACCCTTTATTTTGTATGCTCTCTAGTATCGTACTAGTCCTGCTCTTACTTTCGGCATTTATTCTTAAAATCCAGTCTCGCACTGGTCCCCCTGCTTTTACTTTCAGCATTTATTCTTTAAATCCAGTCTCGCACTGGTCCCCCTGCTTTTACTTTCGCCATTTATTCTTAAAATCCAGTCTCTCACTAGTCCCCCTGCTTTTACTTTCGGCATTAATTATTTAAATCCAGTCTCGCACTGGTCCCCCTGCTTTTACTTTCGACATTTATTCTTTAAATCCAGTCACGCACTGGTCCCCTTACTTATATTTTTGTTCGTTCATTTCCAGTAATCCTATCTCGCACTGGTCCTTTATTTACTGCTTTCTGTACTTTCAATTCTCCAGTCTCGTACTGGTCCTGATATTTCGGCCCCTGCTTCCGGCCTTCCTTTCTGCTTATGTTGCACTTTATTTATATTTTAGTGCTAACCGCAGTTCTACGATGGCAAGCGTTGCTTCTCCTCCTTTCTGTGAGGCCTTAGTTGGGGAAAACCTGGAGTTGAGTCCCTCCTCCTAAGGTAGCTCCAAATAAGGTGCCCTCCTACCGCCAAACCTCCCGGTCAAGATTTGAGTGACCGGTCGAGTAAGAATGTCGCGTCAAGTTTTAAAGCGCTTGCTCTTGTGTTTATGCTTTTGAAGATTGTTTTGGAAGTGGCGGGTCGGTCACATCCGCAGATCTTTCGTACCGGTGCGGGTGGGTTGACGACTCATGGCGACAGGGAGATGTGCACAGCGGGTTATCACCACTCCGAACCCACAGTTTTGCCTCCGTTGGTTGGCCTAAATCTCGGAACCGCCAGATGTTGCTCACATCCAGTTAGTACACCAAGTTGTACGGGAGGGCCTGAGTGATACGGTACGACTACATTCAGAAGTGGCAAGACTGGCCACTGTCACCGAACTCCACATCGGTGAGTCCTGCGGGGTTCGCAACCCCGCTTGAAGCAAAGCGGTCCAAGCTGTGTAGACACAGAGTTTTGTGTGTATAGGTATGAATACCTGAGTGCGGGTATACACGAGATAGTATTGTTTGTCGTTTCGTACTGCACGTCTATCTCACCTCGTGGAAATTATGGTTGGTAGGCATTATAGATATATATACGTATATATGTTTTACATGATGCTAACCCTCTACCTTGCTTCGGCTATTTATTCATGTCCTTTAGCCTGCCCCCAGGATACGGATCCGGGGAGGGGATGTGTTTTCTATTTAGCTCTGTGACTAACGGTTATTTTTATAACCAATCACAGGAGATGGGATAGCGCGAAGCCCCGCGCCGCAGGATGAGTTACCGGCCTTAGAGATGGCCCGATCGGATACTCCGGCCTCGCCCCCCATCTTCCGCGATGTGAGTCCTAGAGTGTAGGACTAGTTTAAGAGCACTTTGTTAAAGTCATGTGTAGCCCCGAGGCAGACGTACTAAACAATAGGCTTCGGCCTTTTTCCTCTTTATGTATATATCAGTTGTGTGCTTAGTTTTCTTGTTCTATTGCTTCTGCTATGTGAATCTGATGTGTTGTTGTGATTCTTGTGCCTAACAAGGCGACCACTCAGTGCTTGAGAGGGTGGGTCATTTCCACCTGGGAAGCGCTAGTGGTCGTCCTTGGGCAGTAAGATCCCCCATCCCTAAACCGGGATCAGTTTTGGGGAGGGGGGTCTTACACAACAGGTGCTGAAGACGTAAAGAAGTGTGACATGGAAGGCGCAGATGAATATCCATAATACTTACGCACACCATATGGAGTACCAGACAAAGTCGGTGCTCCATATACTGGGTCTTGAGTGTTAGGGCTATTATCTCCCTTTGGACATCTATCACTAGCATGAGAGATATCTCCACACCAACGGTAACGAATATTAAATGCGACCCATATTGCGTGAAGATAACCAGATTCAAAAGAAAAACACTATGGTGCAAAATACTTCACCCAACAATAATTTACTAAAGCAACCTATATTTAAAGAAGGAAAAATAGAATATGAAAAAAAGGATGCAATTTACAAATGGAAGGACTTCTATCTCTCGTCTCCCTCTCCAGAAACTCACACGACTATGTTCCCCGGCAATGGCGCCAAAAACTTGATGCGCAAATCTTACACACCGCTATAGGCGGGAGCGAGACTACGACACGAAACGGTAGTGTACCGATCGTTCAAGTAATATAAAATGAGGAGTGAGTCACTGGTATCGAATCTCAAAGGAACACAGTAAGGTGGAGTTTACTTTTGAGGAAGGACTTGAGATTGAAGTCCTTACGAGCGGATGGGTTGCGAGAGGTTTGGTTTTGGTTTATAGGATACAAAATAAAAGTAACCTAAATTAACACTACTATGCAGGCCGTTATGCACTACTTCGTCGGGCGGATGGAAACTATGCAGGCCCTTATGCACTGCTTCGCAAGGAGGATGGACGAGTAGGCAAGCGAATGAGGTGAGAGTAACTGCGGAATGAAGTGAGGGCCGTTAGCACCTCTAGGCTAGGAGGATGGATTATACGGGCCGTTAGCACCGCTTCGCTACGCGGATGGACGAGAAGGCTTGCAGATGGAATGGGTAGTCAAGCGGAATGGACCAGTAGGCTTGCAGAATGGAGCGGGGATGATGGCAATGGAATGGCGCCACACCTCATGCACACATATAAACAAGATGATTTCATATAAATAAAATATACATTATAACACATAGTTTATAGTGTTCGTCATCAAAAGTTAGAGAAATCCTGCCCTAAATAACAAATTAAGAGGAAAATGAGTAAAGGAATCGACCACGTCCGAAGCCTTGTTGGGATTCGCGGAAGGAATCGTTGGGTTGTCAATCCGCATCCAAACTCGGTCTGCAACTATGTCCGGGGTAGAGGAGGGCTGTCACATCCTCCCAATGACCCATCGTCTTCGTCTCACTACCCAATCTACTCTGGTGCACGATCTCCTTGCTTGATATTGATGATCTTTGGGCTAGAATCCTCTCCTTGGATGCTCTTGGATGATGGATGGTGAATGAGGATGAAGAGTACCTGAAAACGGCACTCAAAAAGACCTAAAAATGTCGATTCCCGGAAGGATTGGTGAAAATGCATATTTATAGAAAGCAGAATTTTGAACGCGCACGACCAGTGGTCGTTGGAGAAGAAATGCCACTGATCGTGCGAGAATAACCTGTAGCAAAATCCAGAATGGAAAAATAACGCACGATCAATAGCGCATGACCAGTGGTCGTGCGAGAAGAAAGCCAGTAATCGTGTGAACCGCTCGGTTTGGAAAAGGGGGAATGCGCACGACCAGTGGTCATGCGCCTGATCGTGCATGAACAAAAACGCACGACCAGTGGCCCATTAGGCTAAAAATGGCTCAACCCCACTACGAGCGCCCACACAACCCTTGTACCTGCACGAAGACCAATGATAAAGGCATTCCACATAATCCATAGTAAAGGTATATCATCAAAGAATAGATCGAATGTAAGGCATACAAGAAATCACACCAAAATGGACCAAGGAATGCACTCAGTGCTGAAATACACAAAGTGATCAAATAGTAGCATTTATGAGCAATAAGTGAAGCACATTGACAAGATAAACGACCCAAATGAGTCCGAAAATAGCTATATAAACCAGACTCATCACTCGACGACAAAACGTGTCGTTACGACGATCCATCTTGGACTTGGGCAAATCTTCAAGTCTTCTTCAATATTCTTTAGAGAATGATATCTCAACGATACAAGATATCACAACTGCACTTGCACTTACGATGACATGAAATCATCTTAAAGGTGTCATCGTAATCTTGTTATCAACTTGAAATCTTCTCGACGATGTCGTTGAGACCATTCTATCTTCTCGATGATGTCGTTGAGACCATTCTGTCTTCTCGATGGTGTCGTCGAAACCATACTGTCATATCGACGATGTCGTCGAAACTATACTATCATATCGACGATGTCGTCGAAACCATTCTATCTTATCGACGATCTTGTCTTAATCATTTTGATGACGAGTAATTTTTCTTCCATAAACTGTCTTCAAGAGTTCCCCCTTAGCCTTCTCGACGACAAGGATTCTTTACGATGATGTCGTCGATATTCCCAAGTACTTTGACTTAACTCTTCTTAGAATTTACAACGATGTCGTCGTGTGATTCTGGTTGACACGACGATACTGGACTTTGTTCGATTCTTCTTGTTCTTACTACGATATCAACGTGTGTACTTTGATGTCACAACAATATCGTCAAATTGTCCATGTTATCTCGATGATAGCTGAGTGTTTATTTGACGATATGGCCAGTCCTTCTCGGCAATTTTAGACTTAATAAGATTGGAGAAGAACTGAACATATGATTTAATCTCTGCAAATGTAAACTAAGCAAACCATCAAACACATAGTGCTTTTATCATTGACCTGAGCACTTCTTCAAATCAGGAACATTGTTGGGCATTGTTCCCAACATCAACCAAATAGGCCAAATTGACCAAAGTTAAGCTTTGGTCAACATAGCCCTATTCAACACAATTAGGCTCAATTGACCTTCAATGCCTCATATTGACCTCACGCCTAACCTTTTAATCCCATTAGGGACCCGATGGACCCAAAAGCCAACCATGATCAACCAATTCACCAAATTTGACCAAAGCCAAAGTTAGGCCAATTTAGGTCAAATTCACACCATTTGGACCTATTGGCCCAATCAAGGCCCCACCATGGCCCAACCAACATTGGGTGGTTTCATGTGACTCACCACCAACATGTGGGACCATTAAACTCATCAAGTTGACCAAAGTCAACCATGGTCAAACCTAAGCCCAAAGATGGGAAATGAGAGCCCAAGCCAATTCCAATGGGCTAAGGCCTTGACCCAAAACCCATTCTGTAGCCCACAACCCTAATTACTCCCCATACTCACTGATTTAAAAAGGGAGAGACATGCAAGGGGCAATTTGGACTTTCCCCCAAATTTAAGAGAGGACAAAGGAAGAAATCTTAGAGTGGAGGCCACATTGCACTCCTCTCCCCTACCCAAGCCCTCCATTGAACTCCCCAGTTAATTACCAGCAATTTTGGTGTTGGGAGGATGACACATGACAGCAAGGAGGAGCATCTTATGCTTGGTCGAGAGCCCCTTAATGGCTGTCATGAATTAAGCCCTCCTTAGCTCAAATCAACCTCACCATCACCTTCAGAAGCCTCCATTGAGTCGAGTCAGCCCCTGAGATCACTGCATTTGTTGGAGAATTGGAATTTCGAGCAAGGTTATTGGAGGTATCTGCCACCATGCCTCGCCGCTACAACACCCATCGTGAAGCCCCAACAGAGGTTTGTTTCTCCTCCTCTCCCTCTATGCTAGCTTTCTAGCTCTTTAGGCAGAGATATTGGGCTCAATTGACCCCGATCCCAAGTGGGTTGTGTGAGGAAATTCCAAGAAAATGAGGCCGCTAGGGATCGCCGGAGATGTCTCCTTCGGTGGTCGTGTCGCCGCCAATCAACGTTCACCACCTCAACGAAGGTGGTGGTGGTGGTGGTGGCTGTCTGTGGTGGCCCTCAGGTGGCTGGCAAATCGAGGAATAAGGGGCTACGGGAAGAAGGAATCTGGTCCCTTAGCTGCTGGGGACGATGACACACAGCAGTTCGATCTCATCAAAGATCAGCTATCTGCAGACCCAAATTATTTTAATTAAAGGTGTTATCTGTCGCATAAATTGCAGTGGTTTATATTAATTATTAAAGGTACTTAGAGGCTGATCTACGGAGCATGATCAAGATTAAAAATGTAACCATTGGTGTCAACTTTGCATAGAAATTTAAATCACCAGATTTGGTGACCTACAGCTCCCTGTAGGACCATTTTGCTAAAGTATGTCCTAAAGGGGGGACAGTCATCAAAATATAAATATCTTTCTTATGGATGATTGCATGGGCCTAAGATTTTGGCAATGCTAGCATATACCTTAGACACACCCCCTGCCCAAAAATCAGAATTTGTAGGCATAATTTTTATATAGTTTTGTAAGAAATATGGTCTTTCATATGTTTGAAATATATGTGTCTAGATCAACTCAAAATGACCCATATCTTGGGTGGAATGTTAGTTAGGTCATAAACATTCACTGGTAAAAATTTAAGGTCATTTGAATCTCGGCATGTTGGTGTATTCCACATTCATGTGAATGTAGTATATGGGAAATTGGTGTGCATATAACACAATGTTGATTTCTGATTTAATATGGTTAAATCAACTCAAAATAACCCAATTTTTGGGCACAAGGTTAATTTGTGTATGCTTAGTCTCTGTCCAAAATTTAAGGTCATTTGGACCTTTGCATGTTGGTGTATTCCACATGCATTTGAACATATTGTGTATGTGGCTTGGTTTGCATTTAGCCAAGTTTTGATGTTTTGTGAATTTAGCACAAATGACGGGATGCATGTCAATAGTATTTTGGTCATGCACCCATTATGATGAAAGGAGTCATCCACATAAAAATTAGGATTTTTGGAATAAAAAATCCTAGGTATTTACTTAATTATAAATATGTCACATAAGTGTATTAATGACATAATGATGACTTAATGAATTAGCAAAAATCCAATCTTCTGTCACATAGTGATATATGTCATATTACTTCTCTGGAAATTTTAGTATGAATTTTGGAAGTCATTTAATTAGGAAATTATTAAGAATTCCATTTGTCACACTTTGGTATTATTGAAATTTCTGTGGTTAATATTTCTTGGAAAATTCTGAAATTGTGGTTAGGCAATTTTTAGGTCACTATAAGCCTATGGTAATTTTCTCAGAATTTTGGAATGACTTATTTTAGTACTTACTGTATAAAGTGACAAACTGACATCAATAATTAAGTACAAAAATTTTAGGCATAATTATTATGGAACATTATGAAACTCTATCAATCATGATATTTCATCATTGAATACCCCTGATAAATTATTTGGGATATTTTGACTTATGGAATAGACATTTCATGTGTAAATGATATATGTCATGAATTTAAAGAATTTTTATTTATGGCCAAATTAATTAGAAATATCATGAATTTCTGGTCATTTCTTAACCTTGTCATATTAAACCTATGTTATGAATTTTAGATCATTTGGCCAAAGATTAATGATAGTTATATCCTAAAGATCAAAACTAGTTCATTTTGTATGATGGTCTGCATTTAGTAAACTAATGATGTAATGATTAGACCATCAAGAACACCTGGGATCTGAATGAAATTTGGAACTTATCTGTACGACATCATTTATATTAGTCCCTATAAGTGGTAGAATTTTTGGAGGACTTTTGTCCTATAGTTTGGAAATTAATTTAGATTCATGTCACACATTTAAAGAAAGATTTGATTTTGGCATTTCCACCTTAGCAGAATTGTGTTCATCATTCAGGATGATAATATGGTCATGGTACACCATTAGTATAATTTTGGGGACATGTAGACAAATATGTAAGGATTTGCATCACACATAGTATATTGGAGATCAAAGGGGTTATGCATCGTTCAATAGAATGTTTACTTAAGGGTAGATCTTGGAGGTGATCATAGGGGTTAAACCCAACTGACTTAATGGAAATTGGAGTGTCATAGACTTCTGATTGAAGTCCTAGGGAAAGGAACCAAGTGTTGCTAAGTGTTAGGGTACACTGACATTAAAGGGAGTTCTAGTTTTGGAGTCCGACGATAGATCATCACTCCCCTACAAGTATCATAAGCCATCTTAGGATAGTCTAATGAGTAACAATTAGAGTGGGCTTAACATCGGGCAGCCACCATTAAAAGTAAATATGTTGAGAAAGGAAGGTTTGGGATGTCACCCCAGCATACCATCTAGTACTGCTGCGAGCCCTTCACCGGGTAGACCTCGGGAAGTTCGGGATTCACCGTAAACCGTTTCGATCAACTAAACAATAGATAAGAGTAGTTTAAGTAGGAGAACTCGATGAAGGTAAACCTCATCCCAAAATATGGTATGGAATGGTACAGGGACTTGTTAGTCCTGCGAGCTGGAGGCTCGGGAGGTTATGATAGTAGAACGGGTTGGTCCTACGAGCTGGAGGCTCGGATGGAGAGATAAAATTACATGTGCATAAATTAGTGGCGGGTCCTCGGTACTGGCCCAGTCGTAATACCGACGACAGTACGTTGACTCTGGCGCGGTGTAGTGGTTTAGAGGGATAGTAGGTTGTTTTACTGCAGTCTGGAGGACAATCCCCTATAACACCCACCCGACCATAAAAGACTTGTGGTTTAGCCAGCAAGAGTACGCAAGAGCTCACGAAAGTGCACCTAGGATGTGTACATCAGAGTACGTAAGGTCTAGGCCTGATAGTATATATACCCGCCTAGGAGTGGAGTGTCCAATCCACTGTTTTCGTAGCCATGATGGAAGTATCTGAGAGGCTTACTACCTCTGAATAGTGGGAACAAATGGGAACAAAAGGTCTGTGCACGCAGAGTCATGTGGGTGAGTTGCATTGTATGATCATATCATGACATTTATAACATACATACATCTTATAGGCATACACATTTGCAGATTCTTATCATATAAATTAGTATGGACTCTTTTATATGATAAGTTACAATTTTGGAAATATTAACTTAGAAGTTTGTATGGACATTCATATAAGTTAAGGTACTCTTATGATGATAGTGTAGTAGTTTGCTTATTACCTTTACTTACGTCGCACTTACTTATTTACTGCTTTACTTGCTTTCCTTTACTGATGTATTTATTGCTCATACATATTGCTAGCTTAGAGATGTATGTGTTTTACTTTACACATCTGCTAGCTTAGTACCATGTCACCTGTTTTAACTTTACCCCTTGTTGTCCTCCGCTTCATCCTCTCGCATGGTACCTAGGAGACGTGGGGGGAGGCGGGTACATAATGACCTAGTAGTTTTTTTTACTAACGGTCGTATGTGGCCGTAACACTAGAAAATCGAGGAGCTGGAGCAGCAGTGCGACCAGGAGGATGTGATGGTAGCACCTGAGGAGAAGTTTCCGCGCATTACGACAACTACCCGGCGACAGGTTGTTGAGAGACTATTTAGCTTCCGCATAGTTCAGTGAGATAGAGAGTGTTTTTAATATTTGATTTGGATATGTACCAGGCATAAGCCCTTGTACTCTTTTATTAGTACTCATTGTGGACTATTGTTTCGTGTATTTATATATGTGTTCTGATTGTGGATTGCTTTTATTTACTTCATTTCTCGTTCATTGGCTTGTGATATGATCGTACTAGCCGGCAGGATCAGCGTCGAGCAGTGACGACTAACCCATGAGTTGGTGTCATTGTAAGGCGGCGATTCTGTGCATAAGATCCGGGAACTCTCTTGTAAGGAAGAGAGGTATTTTACAAATTTGTAACATTTATAGCAGTCCCTATAAGTGGTAGAAATTTTGGAGGACTTTTATCCTGTAGTTTGGAAATTAATTTAGATTCATGTCACACATTTAAATAAGGATTTGATTGAGGCATTTCCACCTTATAAGAATTGTGTTAATCATTCAGTATGATAATATGGTCATGGTACACCATTAGTATAATTTTGGGGACATGTAGGCAAATATGTAAGGATTTGAACCACACATAGTATATTGGAGGTCAAAGGGGTTATGCATCATTCAATAGAACGTTTGTTTACGAGTAGATCTTGGAGGTGACCATAGGGGTTAAACCCAACTTACTTAATGGCAATTGGAGTGTCATAAACTTCTGATTGAAGTCCTAGGGCAAGGCACCAAGTGGTGTTAAGTGTTAGTGTACACTGCCGTTAAGGGGAGTTCTAGTTTTGGAGTCTGACGATAGATCATCACTCCCCTACAAGTATCATAAGCCCTCTTAGGATAGTCTAATGAGTAACAATGAGAGTGGGCTTAGCTTTAGGTAGCCACCAATAAAAGTAAATATCTTGAGAAAGGAAGGTTTGGTATGTCACCCTAGCATACCTTCTAGTACCGCTGCGAGCCCTTCACCGGGTAGACCTCAGGAAGTCCAGGATTCACCATAAACCGTTATGATCAACTATACAATAGACAAAAGTAGTTTAACTAGGAGAACTCGGTGAAGGTAGACCTCATCCCAAAATATGGGATGGAACGATACAAGGACTTGTTAGTCTTGCGAGCTGGAGGCTCGGATGGAGAGATAAACTTACATGTGCATAAATTAGTGGTGGGTCTTCAATTTTGGCCCAATCGTCATACCGACAGCAGTGCGTTGACTCTGGCGTGGTGTAGCTCAATTGGTGATGAGGAATGAAAAAACTCCATAGGTAAGCATGCTTGGGTTGGAGTAGTTGTAACATACCTAATCCTACTAGACCCCATGGTGGTGTTAGGACCTAACATGAGGAGAGAAGGGTGAGTGGAGGCAAGGAGATGACATTAGAGTTCACTAAGTTGGGGTGAACTCCCATAGTGATCATAAGTGAGCACAAGACAAACTAGGTCAATTTAGCCAAATTGAACTCACAAGCACTAATTGACCTCACCACTATGTTGCTAACCCTAATAGAGACTCACTTGACCAAAAGCCCCATCAATTGGGTAACCAGATAGGCCAAATTGACAAAAGTCAAACTTAGGTCAACATAGCCCTATTCAACTCAATTAGACTCAATTGACCCCCAATACCTCAATTGGACTTCACATAGGTCCTCTTAATCATTAAGGGAGGTCATTAGATCAATAATCACTAAGTGATTCCACTCAATTTTAAGGAATGGACCAAAGTCAATTCTTAGTCAACATAACCCAATCAACCCAATCAAGGATCAATTGACCCTCAATTGACCAAATTGACTTCACCCCCAACCTTCTAACCCCATTAGGAATCTATTGGACCCAAAAGCCCCATCAAGTGGTCAACCAATCCACCCAATTTGGCCAAAGTGAAACTTAGGCCAATTTAGGTCAAACTCACACCATATAGATCAATTAACCAAATTAGAGTCACACCATAGTATAATGGACTTTGGGTAAGGTCATATGACTCATGACCATCAAGTGGGGCTAACCCACCTATCAATTTGACCAATTCAACCCAAAAGTCAACCATGGCCAATATAAGGCCTTAAGGAAGAAATTGAAAGACCAAATGAAATCCAAGTAGACCAAGGCCCCACCCCATGCCTAACCAGCAGGCCACGCACCTATTGGCGCGCCACATCTGAATTTGGGGAGAGAAGGTGAGCATGGGGCAAAATTGCCATTTTCCCCTTAAGGCCTGCCATTTTCCCCTTAAGGTCAAAAGCACTTTTGAGTAATGGGGCTTCCATGGCCCCTTACCTCTTTGCCCAAGCCTATAGCCGATCCCCTCAGGCCGCGAACAGTCTTTTCGGGGAATGGCAGCTGCTCAGCAGCAAAGGGGAGGTTGTACAACCCATGGCTAAAACACCATACTCTACATCCTCTCTATACAACCATCACCACCCTCATTTGACATTCCCATCACCTTCAGAAGGCCCTTATGTAAGACCCCCCTCCCCTAATTGCAACTGAGTCGGGTCGGAGATTTGCCTTAATGCCCAAGACGACCACCATATGCTTTCTGAGTGGAACCAAACCACTTTCCAAGCATAGAATGATCGCCTTATCAGGCTATGGAAACTCATCACATCACATCAGATCACAACGGAAGTAATTCAGAAACCAATATATTTATATATATTTATCAAATGTTGCCGCCATAAGTTTATACATGTGGCTCATTGGGCTAAAGAAAACTACAACATCCTCTCTCTCTGCTTCTCTCAAGCTAAGGGATCACATCTATAAGTACTGGAGACGCGATTGGTGTGTCTGCTCGTGCGGGATCTAAGGCGGGTATGCTCTCACGTTGAACTTTGCGCTGCTCCATCTCCTGTGAATGGTTATTCAATAATCGTTAGTCACAGACTAAGTGGATTCACACCTCCTCCCCAAGATCCCTAAACTTGGGGACGAGAGTGAGCCTCAACATTATCAATAATAGTCGAAGCAAAAATGAGTTAGCATCATATTTATATATTGCATTTTCAAGAAATAAAGCTAGGAGCATTAGGCTGAATAAACGCAACAATATATAACCGGAAGTCGCAGTATAAACATCAGTTATTTCACAAAGAGATCAACTAGCATTACGCAATCACAAAGGTTTTCATAACCTACAATCACACCGCAGGTGTTCAAAACCCACGCACACACCCTATGTTGACACAGTTTGGACTGCTTCTTTATCTGTGAAATACCATGCATATACTTGATCTTCAAGAATACCATATATCCTACACTAAGCTCTATCGGATGATGATGGGCATCGTGATACTTGGCATATTTTCTTTGTGCCTCCAATATCCGATCTCAGATCAATCTTATTGTTGCGGTGGTGTCATCTGTTGGAACAACCCTATTACTGATTTGGGCTAGGATTACTATGCATTGACTAGGATTAAGTTGACCCCCAATGTATAGTCTAAGGGTCATAGTTTTAGGCTGATAAGATAGCTAGAACTTAGGTTTTCTCTAAGTTTCTGCGTCCGACGAACTAAATACTGGGTTCGACGAATTGCTCTCTGCGTTCGACGAATGGCTTCCTCTCTGCGTTCGACGAACGACTTGCTCCAGTCTCTGCGGTCGACGATCTTCAATACTCAGCGGCTCAGTGGCTCAGCGGTCGACGAATTCTTCAGTTCGACGAACTCAAACTTGAGATCGACAAACTCCAGCCTAAGTTTGACAAATTCTTTATCAGATGTTCAGTTAAACGAACTCATCCTTCAGGTCGACAAAGTCTTGTCTCAGATCGACGAATTTTCTTTCAGTCTATTCAGATCAGTTATTCTATTTCTCTGAACTCAGTTCAACTATCAGATTCAGTTCTATTCTTCATTTGGAGTTATTCTTCCAGATAAGACAAGTTTTATCCTTCCTTTATTTTATTCCCTTTCCAATTCCTTCTCTCGAGAAAAATAGTCGTTTGGCTTATTGGAAAAGGATATCATTTATTGTTGAAAAGGAAAGGAATTAAGATTTGCTGAATCAATTGAAGTTCCAAGGAAAGATTTAATGCAGATTATTCTATTCCTATTCAGAGATATTTGAAATTCAAATCAGTCGTCTTCTCTCAAAGAAAATATAGTATACCAGAAAGAAAAAGAAGACAGACACAGAGATAGAAAATATCAGAGCATCTGTCAAGAGAGAAAATTATTCAGAAGGAAAAAGAAAGTTCATCTTCCTCAAGCAGCATCTCATTCTCTGAGAACTTCTTCAAGATCAATCTCTCAGTGTTCTGCTGCAAGTTTGAAATCTTCTATAGAGCAGCAATAATCTGAGGAACTTCTGTCTCTCAGATTCATCAGCTTATCAAGGAAGATATTTTCATTCAAGAGAAAGCTCCATCCTCAAGTTGTCAAGAATTTCACTCAGACAGGGGGAGCTTTACACCATCGATCCACTAGAGTCTTCTCTCAGATTGTTGACAGAGAAGAACTTCTTAACCCCTTTATTCCATCTTGTACAGGGTTCTAACTCCCTTTAAAAGTTAACCTCTTGGTGGCAGGGCACCTGAACAAAAACCTGTGGTTTGGTTAGAGCACCTGATCAAAAGCTCACTTGGTGTGTGGACACCTGATCAAAAACCCCTTGGTGATAGGGTACCTGATCAAAAACCTAGTGGATCCTACCAAGTGTGGTAGAAGAGTAGACGTACCCAGATTTATTGGGGAACTACTATAAAAATCCTTGTGTCCTCTGTGTGTGATTTTCTGTGTGCTGTGTTGTGCTAATTTGTTTTCTTTATTTAGTTTTTATAAATCGCTCTGCTATACACATATATAATACTATTTTAAATCTGCTATAAAATTAAGTGAAAACTTTTTAATACTCTATTCACCCCCCCCCCCCCCCCCCTCTAGAGTAACTATAAGATATAACCTCACTTTCAATTGGTATCAGAGGGTAGTTGATTTTTACAGGCTAACACCTGAATCATAAAGATCAATTAGATCTTAATTTATTTTAGAGTTTTATTTTATTTTCTGTTAAAAACTCATGGCACAGAATAAAGAATATTCTAGCACAAGACCTCATATGTGCAATCTCAGTAAGTTTGCACTATGGAAGGGAAGGATTAGATTGTACATGAATTCTATTGATGAGGATATCTTTAATGTAATTTTGACAGGACCTCCAACACCTACAGCAACAACAAGTGCTGAAGCACCAGTAAACAACAATGTTGTTCCACCACCTGAGTGGACTGAAGCCCAGAAAAAGCAAAGAAGTGCAGATGCAAAAGCAATAAACATTCTGGCACAAACAATGTCTGATGACATTTTTCAGAAAGTGGTGGAATGCACCTCAGCAAGAGAAATTTGGATCTCACTCAACAATATGGTTGAAGGATCAGCTGATGAAAGAAAGGACAGAAGATCCCACCTCATTTCTCAATATGAGAATTTCAAAAAGGGAGAATTTGAGACAGTTGCTGATATGTATAACAGGCTCAGCCTCATAATTAATGAGATGAAGACCTTGGACAAAGTGATCTCTATCACTGAGATAAATGAGAAGATCCTAATGTGCTTCCCCAGCACATAGGACTCTAGGATCTGGCCAATCAAGGAAGCCAGAAGCCTTAATTAGATCTCAACTGAGAGCTTGTTAGGCAAACTCAAATCCTATGAGCAGCTTATCAAAACCAGAGAAGCTGAACAATCAACTTCATCTTCAGCATCCAAGAAGGAGAAGAATATAGCTTTCCAAGCTACTGAAGAAGAAGAAAAGGCTCCAAAAGATGAGGAGTTCATGAGCCTTCTATCCAAAAGGTTCTACAAGATGGCTAGAAAGGATTTCAGAAAGAAGGACTCCCGATCCAGAGAAAAGCCAAGGTATGACAAATCCAATTCCAAGGAAATAATTTGTTTTGGCTGCAGGAAACCTGGACACATTCTGCCAGAATGTCCAGAGAATCAGAGGAAAGAAAAGAAAAAGGAAAAAGAAGACAAGAAGCACTCCAACAAGTCTTCCTCCCACAAACACAAACACAAGGGAAGAGGATTTGTAGCAGAAACTGGAGTGAAACTGATTCTGAATCTTCATCCAGCTCTTCTGAAGATGAAGATAAATCAAATGAGAATGACCAATGCTTGATGGCCATTTATGACTCAAGGAGTGAGTCAGATCTTGCATCTTCATCCAGCTCTTCTGATGATGAAGATAATGAAGAAGAAAGAAGCTTCTGTATGATGGCTATCAATGCCTCAGCAAACAACTCAGATGAAGAAGAATCAGAATCAGAAGCTGACAATGACACTGATCAGGTAATATCAAATTTTGATTTCAATTCAGTTGAATTCAAAGATGAACTCAAAGTTCTTTGCTTAGACTTAATAAAATCTGAGAAGGAGATAATCACTCTCAGAAATAAGCTAGCTGAAATGAACAAATTAAGTGAAGAGAATGCTAATCTTAAGAAAGATTTGGCTGCCTCTAGAGAACATATTATTCTCATTGAGAATAAACTTTCTAAGGCTAAGAAATTTGAAGAATCCCTAAATAGGAGAAGCATCAAACTGATGGACATTACAAGCACAGTAAATGCCAGATTAAGTGGCAAACTAGGCTTGGGTGCATCATCAAGTGAGCCACCTCTGATTAAGAAAAACATACTGTCTACACCTATAAAATTAATTTCTGCTAAGAGCAAAGAGCAAAGAGGTTGTGGATGCAAATAAAAACATTTCAAGTAAGGCTGTTAAGAATAAAGGAATTCAACAGAATTCATCGAACGGAGCTCGACGAAATCAGACAAATTCGTCGAACGGAGATCGACGAACTCTGAAGACAGATTTCCTGTATAGTCATTATTCGAACGGCGCTCGACGAAAGCACACCCATTTGTCGAACGGCGATCGGCGAACTCAGCCCAGTTCGTCGAATAGAAAACATACAGAAAAAATGAAGAATTGTTATTCTAAACATAATATCAATCCTTTCACTGAATGGATAATACCTCCAAGGAGATATCATCCAAAATGTTATAAGGATCAACCTGAAATGTCTTTTATTTCAGAGTTTTGTGGTATTACAAAATGACCCAAGGTAGTCTGGGTCAAAAACAACTAGTTTATTTTTCTGTTTTGCAGGTACACAGCTATCCAAGCAAGAATGAACAATGGTATTTGGATAGTGGCTGTTCAAAGCACATGACAGGAAATAAGGCCAACCTGAACAACTATAAGGCAAAGCTTGGACCCAAGGTAATCTTTGGAGACTCCAACTGTGGACAAACCAAAGGCTATGGACAGATCAAGGTTGGAGCAGTGGCCTTCAAGGAAGTAGCCTATGTCAAGGGTCTGAAGCACAACCTCATCAGCATAAGCCAGTTATGTGATGGCGGTTATAAGGTAACTTTCAATCATTCCTTATGTCTTATTACCAATAATAAAAATATTACTGTATTATCTGGTATTATACATAGAAATATTTATTTAGTCAATTTTGACTCTGCCAATTCTGATATTTGTTTATTCAATTCTATAAGTAAAACAAATGAATTTTGGCATAAAAGGCTTAGACATATTAAACTTAGAACTATCTCTAAGCTTTCTAAGGACAATCTTGTTAGAGGACTGCCTTCTGGTTCATACAAGAAGGGAGGACTCTGCAGGGCTTGTCAATTAGGTAAGAAAACTAGAAGTAGTTTTAAATCTTTATCGAAGAGTGATTCACCTAGGATTTTATATTTGCTGCATTTGGACCATTTTGGACCTACTGCAATACAAAGCCTAGGAGGGAAGCATTACTCTCTAGTGATTGTAGATGACTTCTCAAGATTCACTTGGGTGTTCTTTCTTAGGAATAAGTCTGACACCTTCAGTATTCTGACAGACTTTCTCAGGTCCATCAAGATTGAGTACTCTACTGTAGTTGCATTAATCAGAAGTGATCATGGCACGGAGTTTGAGTCTCTTCTGATGAGAGAATTCTGTGGAAAAGAAGGGACCAGGCAATGTTTCTCTGCTCTTAGAACTCCTCAACAAAATGGGGTAGCTGAAAGGAAAAATAGAACCCTAATTGAATCAGCAACTACATTACTTGCTGATGCAAACTTGCCACTCTCTTTTCGGGCAGAGGCAGTGAACACAACAAATTATGTGTTGAACAGAAGCCTGATACATAAATTTAAGGGCAAGACTCCCTATGAATTACTTAAGAATAAAAGGCATAAGGTTAACTATTTTAAGATATTTGGTTGTAAATGCTATGTGACAACAATGATAAGAAGTATCTCAGGAAGTTTGAAGCAAAAGCTGTTGAAGGCATATTCCTTGGATATTCTCTTTCTAGTAAGGCATACAGAGTTTACAACAAATCTACTCTTAAGATAGAAGAGTCCATGCATGTATCCTTTGATGAGACTAACATGTTAATTGAGGAGAGGAACACCACCTCTACCAAGAATATTTTGCAGGTACCAGCTCTATGTGAAGAGGTAAATGGACTAGATCTACAGAAAGAAGATTCTACACCTCCATCAACTCAAAATCTTGAAGACGGTGAAGAAGAAGATCATCCAGATCTTGCTGACAGCTCAAATCAACTGACAGCTGAACAAATTTCCCAAGTGGATATCATTGTTGAACCAACTCCAACTGTTGACTACATCACAGTTAGAGATCATCCAATATCACAAGTGATTGGTGATATTTCAGCAGGTGTTCAAACAAGGCATCAACTACACCAAAATCAGATGCACACTTGTTTCCTATCACAAGTTGAACCTTAAACCATAAAAGATGCAGAACAAGATCCAAACTGGATTCTTGCAATGCAAGAGGAGCTCAACCAATTTGAAAGGAATAAGCTATGGGATTTGGTTCCAAGACCAAAAGGCCATCCAGTCATTGGCACCAAATGGGTCTTCAGGAATAAGCTTGATGATCAAGGCAATATAGTGAGAAACAAAGCAAGATTGATAGCCCAAGGATATTCACAGGAAGAAGGCATTGACTATGATCAGACCTTTGCTCCTGTTGCAAGACTTGAAGCTATCAGGATCTTTCTGTCCTTTGCTGCATTCAAAAAATTCAAGGTATATCAAATGGATGTGAAGAGTGCATTTCTGAATGGAGACATCAAAGAAGAAGTCTATGTGGAACAACCACCAGGTTTCATCTCTCCAACTCACTCCTCTTATGTATTTAAGCTTAATAAAGCTCTCTATGGTCTCAAACAAGCTCCCAGAGCATGGTATGAGACCTTAGCTAATTTTCTTTTGGAAAACAATTTCTGTAGAGGCATAGTTGATAAAACCCTATTTTTCAGGATACATAAAAATCAAACTCTACTAGTTCAAATATATGTAGATGATATTATTTTTGGCTCTACTGATTCAAATTTATGCAAAAGGTTCTCTAATCTAATGCAATCTAAATTTGAAATGAGTAGTATGGGTGAACTATCATACTTCCTTGGTCTTCAAGTGAAGCAAACTCCTAATGGCATCTTCATATCACAATCCAAGTATGCTAAGGAATTAGTGAAAATGTTTGGTATGTCTGATGCTTCCACCATGAAAACACCCATGCCCTCAAATGTTGTTGTTGATAATGATGAATCAGGGAAACCTGTTGATCATAAAGTATATAGAGCAATTGTTGGCTCACTACTTTATTTAACAGCAAGTAGGCCTGATATAATGTTTGCTACTTGTATTTGTGCTAGGTTTCAAGTTAACCCCAAAGAATCTCACCTAATTTTATTAAAAAGAATTTTGAGATATATAAAGGGTTGTCCTAATCTAGGACTCTGGTATCCAACAACATCAGAATTTGAATTAACTGGATTCTCATATTCTAATTATGCTGGATGCAGAGTAGACAGGAAAAGCACATCAGGAACTTGCCAGTTTCTTGGTGATAGGCTTGTGTCTTGGTTTTGTAAGAAATAAACATTTGTGTCTACATCAACGGCTGAAGCTGAATACATAGCTGCAGGCAGTTGCTGCTCACAGATATTGTGGATACAAAATCAGCTCCTAGACTATGGTGTCAATCTAGATAATTCAATTATATTTTGTGATAATACTAGTGCAATACTATATCACACAATCCAGTTCTCCAAAGTAGGACTAAACACATAGATATTATGCACCACTTTATTAGAGATAATGTGGATAAAAATAAAATTTGCCTACAATTCATCTCTACTGAATTGCAAAGAGCTGATATTTTCACCAAACCCTTGGATGAAAAGAAACATATTTTCTTTATAAATCAGCTAGGAATGATAGATGGAGATTCAATCTGATAAAAATTAAATTTTCTATTTATCCCCTCATTTCGTCGAACGGAGAACGACGAAATGCTATCGTTCGTCGAACGGAGATCGACAATACTTAATTGGTCAGGATCGACAAAGATAAGCGCGATCGTCGAACGGAGATCGACGAAAATTATTTTTTCGTCGAACGCAGTCAGACGAAGCCCTAAGTCTTTTCGACTTCTGATTCTATTAGGTTTAGCCGAACCCTGTTCTATGAAAGTGTGCGCCCTTCTCCGATCTCTCTATATAATCAAAGCTTTTATCCTATTTCATCTTTGCGCCTACAGAACTTGCTCTTTCCCTCCAGTTCCCCTTTGCACTTGATTGTTCTCTCTTTTGCAGGTAACAATGGCGATTTCTCAAGCAGTTCTTTCCTCGATAAAGTTTGACGCCGGGTTTGACATTGACTTCAAGTCGTTTGAGCATTCCGATCAAGTCTTCCAGGATATTCTTCATCTATTTGAAGAACAACAGCTTAAGAAGATTATGAAAACGAGAATCAAACTACCAGTGACTGAAATCAAGGAATGGGCTTATACAGTCAAGCCAGAGAATAATACATTATCAGGAAGCATATTAGGAAATCAGGTTTTTCTAACCCCAGTAACACTATCTGAAGTTTTTGGTTTAGTAAATGGAGATGATGATTTGGATATATCTTCTTCTGAATTCGTTAATGCTTTGGTTAAAATGGGTCATTCCAGTGGAAACCCTAACCACCTCTTAAAGAAAAACCTGTCTGTGGAATATAAGTTTTTAGATGATGTAGTGGGCAAGGTCTTGCTAGGGAAAACCTCAGCCCATGACTACATAACTAGGCATCAATTTCTTGTGATGGTGGCCTTGGTAGAGAAGAAGAAAGTCAACTGGGGACTGATCATTTTTGAATCAATAAGGAAGAAAATCAGTAAGATAAATGTTGGTTATGGTAGAATTTTGGGAATCTATCTTCAGGAAAGGCATCCAAACCTTTTGGTTTCTCCTAAAGTTTTCATCAATGCTAGTAAGAGGCTGACCTCAGCTTTGTTTGGAAGATGGGAAAGGGTTATCCCAAAGAGGACTCCAAGAGCAGAACCATCAAATATAGCTTCAGAAGGCACCAGGACTGTGCAAGTCACTCCCCTAACCCTTCAAGAAGCTTCTCTTGTTGTTTCTCCTCCTCCTCTCCCTTCTCAACCTACTACTTCTTCTGAAGAAATTCCTCCTCCCAACTCTCCCATTATCCCTTCATCCACATTGCCATCTTCTTCTATTCTTCAGACTCACCCATCTGAAGAACTTTCATCTTTCAATGACATTCATTCTCCCATCAACATTGATTCTCAATCACCAACCCTTCCCCAATCTCCTATCCCTCAAGATATCTCTCCACCACAATCACCCATTATCCCTTAATCACCTATTCATCCACAATCACCCATTATCCCTCAATCACCTATTCATACTCAATCACCTACCCACCCTCATTGCCCTATTCATCCACCCATAGCTCATGCTACTAACATATTTTTCCCATACTCCATCCCATCATCTTCTCACCCTAATCAAGACTTTGTCTATATTGAATTCTCATCTGCTGCTGATCAAATATATCAACACCTTGCTCCAAAACGGAATGATCTACTAGATGCAAAACTTGCTCCAGTTCTTCAAGCTCTAGCTGATCTCTCTGCAAAACTAGCTTCCTTCCCTTCACCCTCCTATTATGTCCCTTCTTCTAGGGGCCTAGCTTTAGGATTTCCTAAAACTAGGCAGGGGGAGATGTCTAATGAAGAAGATCTAGTTCTTACAGCTTTCAGTGCAGATGCAGTTATGTTTGAAGAAATTTCAGTTCAGGCAGATTCAGAGATGACAGATTCAGTTCTTCCAGTTATAGAAGAAATAAATAATATTTCTATTCATCCATCTATAGATATTATTTATTTGCTTTCTAAGTTCAATACAGTTTTCAAAGATTTTCCAGAATATCAAGTTTATTCCAAAGCAATTATTCCTTATACTGCTCCTATAAATAAAACCATATTGAAAGAATTTCTCAAGAGTTTTGAAATACCAGTTCAAGTTCCAGTTATTGAAGAAAGTCCAGCTACTCCAGTTCAAGTTCAGAATGACAATGTTGAAATTGTTAATGCTGAGAAAGATATTTCTAAAGCCCTGAAGCTTATTGATGACCTCTATGATAATCCCCAATCATCTGATGACAGTGATAATGATGATAGTGATGATGATGATTCTGATGATAAATCATCAAGGAAAAGAAAAGCTAAGCATATGTCAAAGGCTGCTCCTAAGCCTCCAAATCCCAACAATGATATTCCCTATTACATATTGCATAATATCACTCTCACCAGGGAATCTCCTGCTTTGATGAAGATTTCAAGAAATGAAGCAAATAGAAGAAAGAAAATAAGGAAGACTGGTTATTGTCTTGATAAGCCAGTTAAATTCAATCCTCCTTCTCCTCCTCCAGCAGCAGGTGCAGCTGGCTCAACAAAGTTCTCTTCTTCCTCTCAAAGATACTCTTCCCAGCAATCCAAGAGACCAGCTAGTTCTAGTGGTTCTCAGAGTTCTAGGTCTTCAAGACCTCCTTCAGTCTCCTCAAGATTAATATCCTCAGAGTATAAGTATCATGTCTCTGATGGCTCATCTCACAGAAACAAAAACCTTCAAGATCTTTCTCCTGTTCAAGACAATATTTCTGAGTATTGCCCTTCTTCTCCCAATCCAGAAGAAGAAAGGATAGCTCAAATGGCAAGATTCAGAGAATCCATTGCAGTAGCCCAGATAAATAAAGCAAAAGCTGAAGGTAAAGATTACTCCAAATTTTCAACTATGTTAGAATTCAGAAAGAAAGAATTTGAAAAGTACAAATCCAAAAATGTGTTCAATGCTGAAGAGTACTTGGAGAAGCACCCAGAAGCTGTGGTTCCTCAAGCCAAATCTCAAACCATTCTGGGAGCTCAGGATCTTTATATGAGCAAGAAAGAATTAGAAAATCCAAACAGACAGATTATTTTCAAGCCTCCCTCAGCAAAGAAGTAAAAGGTTTGGACTATTTGGTTTTGTTGATATTTCTATTTTATTGTAATATTGTTAAACTCAGAGCACTACTTATTTTATCTGCTGAAATGGTTTTACATTCTGTCAGATATATTTATGCTCTGCTGTTTTTCTGTTGTTTATTATTTGAAATTTGTCAAATAGTATCCTAACCCAAATAGGGGGAGATCGTAGGAACAACCCTATGACTGATTTGGGCTAGGATTACTATGTGTTGACTAGGATTAAGTTGACCCCCAATGTATAGTCAAAGGGTCATAGTTTTAGGCTGATAAGATAGCTAGAACTTAGGTTTTCTCTAAGTTTCTGCTTTCGACGAACTCAATACTGGGTTCGACGAATTGCTCTCTGCGTTCGACGAATGGCTTCCTCTCTGAGTTCGACGAAAGGCTTGCTCCAGTCTCTGCGGTCGACGATCTTCAATACTCATCGGCTCAGCGGCTCAGCGGCTCAGCGGTCGATGAATTCTTTAGTTCGACGAACTCTAACTTGAGATCGACGAACTCCAGCCTGAGTTCGACGAATTCTTTATCAGATGTTCAGTTCGACGAACTCATCCTTCAGGTCGACAAAATCTTGTCTCAGATCGACGAATTTTCTTTCAGTCTATTCAGATCAATTATTCTATTTCTCTGAACTCAGTTCAACTATCATATTCAGTTCTATTCTTCATTTGGAGTTATTCTTCCAGATAAGACAAGTTTTATCCTTCCTTTATTTTATTCCCTTTCCAATTCCTTCTCTCGAGAAAAATAGTCGTTTGGCTTATTGGAAAAGGATATCATTTATTGTTGAAAAGGAAAGGAATTAAGATTTGCTGAATCAGTTGAAGTTCCAAGGAAAGATATAATGCAGATTATTCTATTCCTATTCAGAGATATTTGAAATTCAAATCAGTCGTCTTCTCTCTAAGAAAATATAGTATACCAGAAAGAAAAAGAAGACAGACACAGAGATAGAAAATATCAGAGCATCTGTCAAGAGAGAAAATTATTCAGTAGGAAAAAGAAAGTTCATCTTCCTCAAGCAGCATCTCATTCTCTGAGAACTTCTTCAAGATCAATCTCTCAGTGTTCTGCTGCAAGTTTCAAATCTTCTATAGAGCAACAATAATCTGAGGAACTTCTGTCTCTCAGATTCATCAGCTTATCAAGGAAGACATTTTCATTCAAGAGAAAGCTCCATCCTCAAGCTGTCAAGAATTTCAATCAGACAGGGGGAGCTTTACACCATCAATCCACTAGAGTATTCTCTCAGATTGTTGACAGAGAAGAACTTCTTAACCCCTTTATTCCATCTTGTACAGGGTTCTATCTCCCTTCAAAAGTTAACCTCTTGGTGGCCGGGCACCTGAACAAAAACATGTGGTTTGGTTAGAGCACCTGATCAAAAGCTCACTTGGTGTGTGGACACCTGATCAAAAACCCCTTGGTGATAGGGCACCTGATCAAAAACCTAGTGGATCCTACCAAGAGTGGTAGAAGAGTAGACGTACCCAGATTTATTGGGGAACTACTATACAAATCCTTGTGTCCTCTGTGTGTGATTTCCTGTGTGTTGTGCTGTGCTAATTTGTTTTCTTTATTTAGTTTTTATAAATCACTCTATTATACGCATATATATAACACTATTTTAAATCCGCTATAAAATTAAGTGAAAACTTTTTAATACTCTATTCACCCCCCCCCCCCCCCCCCCCTCTAGAGTAACTTTAAGATCTAACCTCACTTTCATCATCAATATACGTCACACCTAATGCCTCGGGAATGGTGAGCTTCTCAGAATATCTCCTCTCGGATTCCTCCAGTGGAGGGAATAAAGACTCTGTGCTTAATTATTCCGCAGGATGCCATCGTATAGATTGAAGTATTCTTGCGCACTATCTTGTAGCGATTGGATGATCGGAGCTGCCTCCAGGTCAATCTCCTGGGCTTCACGAATTCGGTCCTGAATATCACATTGAGTTTCCATCTTATACATCTGAGCTTGATATTCGATTGGGTCCCTATAAGTAATGAGGGTAATTCCCATGTTTGTTAACGATCAGAGAAATTCTTCATTTATTGACTCTATCCAATTTCCAGTCGCTATCGGTTGGTGACTTAACGCATCAGCGGCCTTTATTGGCCCTGCCAGGGTGGTATCACAGAAATTCTAACCACTGACATTGTCGGAGGTTCAACACTTTTTAGGTGATGGTATATTTGAGACTTTTGTGGTCGGAGAAGATTTCACATTTAATTTCGTAGGTAGTGCCTTCGAATTTTGACTACAAAGGTTACCCTACTCAATTCTAAGTCGTGGTCTGGGTAGTTAAGCTCGTGTGGCTTTAATTGTCGAGACATGTAAGCAATCACTTTGCTGTGTTGCATTAGTACAGCTCCTAATCCTCAGAGATGCGTCAGTGTAGATTTGGAATTCCTTGGTTCCAGATGGAATTGTAAGGATCGGCGATGAGGTCAAGCGATTATTTTAGCTCATTAGATATCGCCTCGCATGGTCTTCCTTGCTTCTAGAGTGGATAAGGATGTCAGCTATGAAGGTGATAACGAAGTGACCCAAGTAGGGTTTGACCACTCTATTCATCAAAGCCATGAATGCGGATGTTGCGTTGGTTAACCAGAAAAAAGCATTACTATGAATTTATAATGCTCCTACCGGGAGCCGAATTCCGTTTTAGGTACATCCTTCTCCCAGATCCGAAGTTGGTAAAAACTTGAACATATATCCCTCTTGGGAAAATGGAGGCACCTTGCAGTTGGTCGGATAACTCGTCGATTCTTGGTAAGGGATTAGTATTCTGAACCGTATGTCGATTTAACTTTCTGTCTAACTACCCTGGCGGGCGGTGCAGAAGTTAAAATTATGCGTGAAACAGAGGGAATACTTTTCAGTGTGATGTACTATCCGTTCGAGTTTTGGAGGTTGACCACCCTGGTCGAGCAATTGATTTGGGTTGGGTGCTCGGCCAACCAGTCCATTCCCAGAATGATGTTGAAACTGATTATCGCTAATATGGTCGCGTAAACTTCGAATTCCATGTTTTCCAGTATAGCTTAGAATGGACACTTCTCCGTAATGGTTATATCTGATCCATCCAAAAGTAGAATACGTATTGACATTCTGTCTGATTGGATGATGTTGGTTTTGAAGAAACAAGATATCGTGATACAAAGGAGTGCGTGGATCTTGTATTAAATAGAGTTTTGGCAGGTTGACTTTTTACCATAAGTAATCCTGAAAAGAGTTATTAATCTTATAACCGTATTTATAACAACTGAGATTACATCAAAACTAAAAAATAAGCTTCACCGAGAAAGTATATACCGATAATTATATCTGGAGTTGTTCCTTGTTATAAGCTTATATCATACGCCTCTAGAGGTGTGGCTCAAACGTTCCTCTGCGGCTCTCATCCTCTATGTGCAGCTCCCTAAACACCTCCAGGCCTCTCTGCGGCATGCGGGCAAAAAGCTCAGATGTGTCCGTGTTGATGGCACAAAAAGAAGTTCCCTGCGAAGGGTACATCTCATCATATTACTAGTGTCGTCTAGGGTGCTGGTCGGTATAGTTGGTGGCGGCGATGTTGTCTCCTATCTTGAAACAATCATAGGGGTGACACTACCCTCTCCCATCCTCATGGTGTAACCAATGTCTCCATAGGTCTCCTCCGCCATTGGGCTACCGTAATCTGGTCCATCTCTAGTGCAGCGGCGTAGGTTGCGATGTTGTGTAATGAATTCTGTGCTATCATAATCAGGGCCTAGCATAGGTCATCGCGCAAACCTTGGTAGAACCTAGCAGCTCTTTCTATGTTTGTCATTGCTAGTGTTGGAAATTGTAATCACAATTACCTTGATTTGTGAGAAGTCACCCTTAAACTAAGATTGAATTGCATTTGTATTTGATATGCTTTTCCAGTATTGTCTTGCAGATTATCATTGCTAAGTGTAACTCAATGTCAGGCACAATGGGTCTGCAAACACAGTTTCATACAATGTAATTCTTCATTATATGAAACATGGTGATGACTCATGTGTGATCTCTCTATTGGGGTACACTTCATTTTCAAGACTATTGAAGACTTTGGAGTGCGGTTGCAGCAAGTGTTCAAGAGAAGAAAAGAAAATTGTTGAAAACAATTTTCCTAAGGACATGTCTCGAGAGATCAAGTATGTCTCGAGAGTTCTGACATGTCTCGAGAGGCAAGTTCTTTGGATCTCGAGATATGGGTTCTTGATGTCTCGAGAGATCAAGCATGTCTCGAAAGACCTTATGTCCGAAATCCTTGTAATGTCTCGAGAGATCATCAAGTTCTCGAGACATCTCCTTCCTGCTCTCTTCGCTTCATATTTCGGGAGATCCCTCATATCTCGAGAGAACCCTTATGTCTCGAGAATTCTGTTCGAAATTTTATCTAATTTGTTTTCTCTATTCTTGTCGTTTCATAAACGCTCTCTCCCGATCCTAACGGCTATATGGAGTGCATTTAAGGTCGATTTAATCCTTAATTGCTTCCCTCTATATATAGGATCGCTCTTGAGTTATTATAACAAGTTTTCAAATCGTTCTCAAACCCTAATTTCTCTTCCGATCAAAAAGAACGTGAAAAGCGCCGCCTCGCCGTCGTCTACGATTGGAGATCGATCTACTCATTGGAGTTGCCGATTTCTATCAAGAAGGATTCGATTGATCCGTGTTCTGTTTCTACAATCTCTATTGGATTGTTTCGGATTGCCAAAGACAGATTTGAAGGATCGTTGTTCTTCCTCATCGTTTTCAAAAGCTATTCAAGAAGAAGGAAGAAAACGCCTCTGTTATTCAGATCTGGTATCTCTTTGTTCAAAACCTTTTATCATCTATTGTAGGAGTTGTTATCTCCGAGTTGTAGGAGAGGTTGTTCTCCGAGTTGTAGGAGAAGTTTTCTTCGAGTTGTAAGAGAGGTTCTCTCTGAGTTTGTAGGAGTTTGACTCCGAGACTGTAGGATCGTTCTTGATCCGAGATTTAGTGAGTAGTCAAGTCTAGCTGTGGTGCTAGATTGGAGAGGCCGGCAGTGGAGTACCCAAATACGGGGAACCACTATAAATTCCTGGTGTTATCTGTGACTGTGATTTATTTTGTGCTGTGCTTTACGTTTAATTTTTAATTCCGCAAAAGACGTAGAGATCACCTATTCACCCCCCTCTAGGTGATTTAGGTAGGCAACTAGATACTTCAGTTGGTATCAGAGGGTCGTTGTTCGTTGCTAGGTTAACACCTTGAACAGGATCCATCCCTCTAGTTGCTATCTAGCCATGGATAGAGTCAAGGAATCCTCTCTAAAATTGCCCATCTGCACTAAGGACAACTTTCCTATGTGGAAGGAAAGAGTCCATTTTTATATGGAAGCTGCAGATCCCAGAATCTTCTAAGTCATGGAAGAAGGTCCCCATGTGCCAATGACCGCTTCGTCTACAAATCCTACTGTTCAGATACCTAAGAAAATGATGGATTTGACCAAGGATGAGATAGCTCTTGTTGCTCTTGACAAGAAGGCTAAGAACATAATTGCTAGTGCAGTGGACGACTCCATGTTGCAAAACTTAATCCACTGCAAATCAGCCAAAGAGATGTGGACATCCTTAATTGTTCTAATGGAAGGTACTGACGAGGTAAGAGAAGATAGAAGGTCTCTACTCAATCAAGAGTACGAGGCGTTTAAGCAGAATAAGAAGGAGTGCATTCATGATGCGTACGAGCGATTCTTCAAAATAGTCAATGGTCTGAGGAACTACGACAGGGAGTTCACAAACGGTGAACTAAATGACAAATTCTTGCGTTCCCTAACGAAAGACTGGGATAGCAAAATTGTTGCCATAAGAGAGTTTGGAAAACTGCCAAGTCTAGAACCTCAGAATCTGTTCGGAAAGCTGCTGTCTCATGAATTACAAATGAACATCCGAAAGTCTGAAGAGGATGTAAATCGAGCTTCAAGCAAAGAAAGAACCTTAGCTTTGAAGGCAGAGAATTCAAAGAAGAGCAAAGCAGTGACACCGATCAGAGAAAAGGAATCTGATAATGAAGAAGAATCGGAAGCCAGCTCCTCCTGTTCTGAATTGTCTGATGGGGAGTTCTCTTTAATTTCCCGTCAGTTTAAGAAACTGCTGAACAAGCGAAGGCACATGAACAACAAGCCGTCTTCCTCGGATCATAAATATTCTCGTCGTGATGGAGAATATCATAAGAAGGGCTCAAGCAATAATGACAGGTATAAATCCAAACAGAACAAACACATTTCTTCTGACATTATTTGCTACTGTTGTAATAAGCCAGGGCACATGATTGCTGAGTGTCCCTATAAGAAGAAAGAAGGTGGAAGGAAAGAAGACAAGAAATCCATCCACGGAAAGAAGAAATCAGATAGAAGCTTCGACGCTAAGAAAGCCAAAATTCTGAGCGACAGTGACTCCGATGAGTCGAGTGATGAAGAAGAAGCTTACTTCGGTCTGATGGCCATGTCTGATGATGAAGAAGCACCCCCGTACACCGGAAAGGTAAATGATCACACTATCCTATCTGATTCTGATTATGCTTCGGCTGAACAAAAGGATAACCCCTCAGACGATGAATCTGAGCTCATGTCTCAATATACCAAAATGCTCCAAAGCTTTGACAAGTGCCGAAAGGTTGTCAAAACTCAGGGTAAGGAGATCATGGCTCTCAAGGAGGTGGAATCTAACTTGAGAAAAGAAGTTGAAGAACTTTCTTCTCTCAAAGAGGAAGTCCAAGCCTTGAAAGACAAGATCAAAAGCTCGGAAGAGACTCTTGACCTGAGAGATCATTCGATAAATGTCTTGGATGAACAGCCTTCGGCTGAGAAGAAGTTGGTTGAAGCATTCTCTCAACCCAAAACTGTTCTGCCAATTATTGGTACTTTTACCACTATGGTAAAAGGAAGTGGTATAGGGCATGAAGCTAGTACTAGCAATTCTTCAAAAAATACAATTGCTAAGAAGAATGGTTTGGTTGCTAAGAAAGCTACTACCAAAGAAAAAGGGAAAGCTCATCAAGAGCCTGTAGCATTCAAGAGAGTCATATTCCCTACGAATGCTTATGATATGGAGAGTTCCTATGGTCATTTCACACGACCAATTCCTTTTTCACCTGTGAATGATCATAAGGAATGGGCTCCTCCCCGAAACTTTGGTGATAGTGCTTTTCAAGCACCTTATCAAGAGATTAATCGGAAAGGGTACGGTCCGTTTGTTCATGGTCCGAGCGTTAAGAAAGCACCAAAAGTGAATGCTGTTGCACCAAAGCCGAAGAAGACAATATCATCTTGTGTGTGTTGCCCCCTTGAGGCATCCTCATCTAAAAGGGCTGCTCCTGCAAGAGCTAACGTTCAAAAAGTTAAGCAGGAGAGTGTAAAAAGAAGGTACAACAGATTCGACTGTTGGTGCTGCGGCAAAATTGGTCACTTTGCCGTTGATTGTTGGTTTAATACAACGTATACTAGGAGACTACAAGTGAACGTTGCAAGGCAGACCACTCGCAATGTTAACATTCATCGTGGTGCTCAACTGACACGGGACCAAGGACCCAAATCTGTTTGGGCTCCTAAAGCGAAATGATTTGTTTTTGCAGGTATGTCCAAAGGCCAATAAAAATCCTATCTGGTACTTGGACAGTGGATGCTCTCGGCATATGACCGGGACAAGAAGCCTTTTGCAAAACTACATTCCAGTTGCGAACGGTCCAAAAGTTATTTTTGGCGGTTCAGACAGAGGAATAACTAAAGGCTATGGTATGATTTCTAATGGTAATGTATCGTTTTCCGATGTAGCTTATGTGGAAGGATTACAACATAATCTGATAAGCATAAGTCAACTTTGTGATAAAGGATACACTGTTGATTTTCATAAAGATAAGTGTTTGATAAAGTCGGCTGGAAATCATGAAACGATTTTATCAGGCATTCGCTGTAGAAACATATTTTGTTTAAATTTTCTGTGTATATCATCTTCTACACCAGTATGTCTTTTGGCAAAAGATAGTGCATCTCTTGTTGACCATTTGGCACAAGAGATTAGCACATATAAATCTCAAAACTATTAATAAATTGTTTTCTCAAAACTTAGTGCGAGATGCACCAGATGTTAAGTGCATTAAAGATAGACCTTGTCATGCATGTGTAAAAGGCAAGCAAACAAGAGCTACCTTTAAGAGCATTATTGGCAAAGATTCAACCAGGTGTTTATACCTGCTCCATATGAATTTGTTTGGTCCTTTGCAAATTAGAAGTTTAGGAGGAAAGTCTTACACATTGGTTATTGTAGATGATTACTCTCGTTTTGCCTGGGTATTCTTTCTGAAACACAAGTCAGATACCTTTGACACTTTCACTAGTTTTGTCAGGCAAGTCCAGAATGAATTTAACTGTTCGGTGGTCAAAATCAGAAGTGACCATGGTACAGAATTTGAATCTGGAGCCATGACAGAATTCTGTGAAAGCCTCGGTATCTTTCATGAGTTTTCCTCTCCTCGAACTCCACAACAAAATGGAGTAGCTGGGAGAAAGAATAGAACACTTATTGAGGCTTGCAAAACCATGTTGAGTGACTCTTCACTACCTGAATATTTCTGGGCTGAAGCTGTCAATACTGCATGCCATGTGCAAAACCGAGCGCTCATAAACAAAAACCATGAAAAGACTCCTTATGAACTTCTAAAAGGCAAGAAACCGACCATTTCTTATTTTCGAATCTTTGGTAGTAAATGCTTTGTGCTAAACAATGGAAAGCATTACAAAACTAAGTTTAGTGAAAAGAGCTTTGAAGGTATTTTTGTAGGTTATAGTAGCCATAGTAGGGCATATAGAGTTTTTAACAAGAAAACCCTAGTGGTAGAAGAATCTATTAATGTTGTATTTGATGAGACGAGCATGCTACAAGGCAACTCCTCTAGCATTTCTTCTGTAGACACAGGTTCAAAGCTGCAGGACTTAAGCTTGGATCAGCCAGTTGTAGAAAATTCTCAACACTTCATCAAGATTCCCCCAATAACTACCTATGAAGAAGATCATCCTGATGAAGAGCCAATCCAAGTGGAGGAAGATTCTCCAACAGTAGAAGAAACTCCTATTGGTTCAAATCATGCAAGGAACCTCGGGCTACGACACATGAGGGATCATCCAGTTGATCAGATCATAGGAGATCCTCATGAAGGAATAAGAACAAGACGAGGTACCATTAACGAAAATATGCATTTAAGTTTTCTCTCGCAGGTCGAACCAAAGAAATTCCAAGAGGCAAATGAAGATCCATCTTGGATAATTGCTATGGAAGAAGAATTAAATCAGTTCAAACGCTGTAAGGTATGGACACTTGTTCCAAAACCCAAGGACAAAAATGTCATTGGAACAAAGTGGGTGTATAGAAACAAGCTGGATGAAGAAGGAACAATCATAAAGAACAAAGCCAGACTTGTAGCTAAAGGATACAGACAAGAGGAAGGCATCGACTTCGATCAGACGTACGCTCCAGTAGCAAGGCTCGAAGCGATCAGACTCTTCCTTGCTTATGCTGCTTTCAAGGGTTTCACCGTATATCAAATGGATGTCAAATCCGCTTTCCTAAACGGAGACATTAAAGAGGAAGAATACGTTGAACAACCCCCAGGTTTTGTTAATCCTGAACATCCCAATCACATTTATTTATTACAAAAAGCTTTATATGGTTTGAAACAAGCTCCTCGAGCTTGGTATGAGACGTTGTCTAACTTTCTTCTTGAGAACAAGTTCACAAGAGGAAAGATAGATAAGACATTATTTCTTAGGGAAGTAAAAGGCAAGATTTTGCTAGTGCAAATATATGTCGATGACATCATATTTGGCTCTACGTACGATAACCTCTGCAAAAAGTTTTCTAAACTTATGCAAGGGAAATTTGAAATGAGCAGTATGGGTGAGCTGAAATATTTCTTAGGACTTCAAGTGAAACAGTCTGAAGATGGAATCTTCATTTCTCAGACGAAGTTCACTAAGGAGTTGATTAAGAAATTTGGAATGGAGAGTGCAACCTCTATGAGGACTCCAATGAGCTCAGCTACGTCTCTGGACAAGGATGAGAAAGGGAAACCTTTTGATGAAACCAAGTATAGAAGCATAATTGGCTCCTTGCTCTACCTTACTGCCAGTAGACCTGATATAATGTTTTCTACATGTGTATGTGCTAGATATCAGGTGAATTCTAAGGAATCCCACTATACTGCTGCAAAGCGAATTTTGAGATACCTTAAAGGCACACCAAATCTTGGCTTATGGTACCCAAGAAGTAATGATAGCGAACTAATTGGTTTTTCAGATGCAGACTTTGCAGGTAGCAAAGACGACAGGAAAAGCACTTCTGGGACGTGTCAATTCCTCGGAAGGAGACTTATTTCCTGGAGTAGCAAGAAGCAGAATTGTGTTGCAATATCAACCGCCGAGTCAGAATACATTTCTGCTGGCAGTTGTTGAGCACAACTTCTATGGATAAGAAATCAACTTCAAGACTACAACATGAAGATCAAAGACATTCCCATGTTTTGCGACTCTTCCAGTGCAATTGCTATTGCAAATAATCCAGTCTCTCACAGTCGGACAAAGCACATCAAGCTACGATATCACTTTATCCGGGAGCATGTGGAGATGGGTGATATAAATCTAAGTTATGTCCCCACGGATAAGCAAGTTGCTGACATATTCACGAAGCCACTGGATGAGACTAAGTTCTCCTTCTTCAAGACAGAACTTGGAATGCTCAACATGGAGTAATGATCAAGTCAAGCAAAACCATGAAGACATGAAGATTACAAAAATTCAGAACTTTTCCTGAAAACTTCAGGCATGTCTCGAGAACTACATGTTGTCTCGGGAACTATCTGTGTTCTCGACAACTCAAGTCACTTTAAAGTCTCGAAATCCAAAGAATTTCTGGGATTTCTTGAGACAAGCTAGTTCTCTCGAGACAAGTTCAAGATCTCGAGATATGGTGATGTCTCGAGATATGGGTCATCTCCCGAGACATCAATGAAGGAAATAACCTGTTGAAACTCCTGAGTTCTCGAGACATACCCGATGTCTCGAGACATAGTTTTCTTTAAGAATTCCAAACGTCAGGTACGCGCTATTTCCACTTTTAATTTTCTTCAAAATGTCATTTTAACGTCAAATCAAAATCATATACATATATAAGAAATCGAAAACTTGATGTTCACGAAATCAATTTCCGAGTTCTCCTCGACCTTTCGACTCTCTCTCGAGCGGCGACGGTTAGCGACAGGTCTCAGTGCTCTCGGTGGCTCTCGATTCTTCATCCTCTCCGTTCGACAGTTCTCCATATCTTGCTTCAATGGCTCCTTCTTCTCTTCCAAAGATCGGCGTCGGCAGTGAAGTCATTCGCTCAGGAATCGCCGGTTTATCCGAGAATCAAAGTCTCTCCAAAGACTCTTACTAAGTATTTGCAGATGTCTGAAATAGAAGCTGAAGAAGATCTAGATGACAATGACTGGTTGAGAACAGCAAGGTACTGTGGTCTGGACTCAGATTTTTCTGCAGTTAAGAGGCACAAGATGAATGATGCAGGGAAGCTCCTGGTGGACATAATCTTAAAAGTTCTATTCTGCAAGACAGGCACACAAGGGCATGTGTCTGAAGAGACTTTTCTGTTGATGGCTGGAATCGTGTCAGGGAAAAAGAGAGATTGGGCCTCAATCTTATTCTCTAATATCAAAGCCTGTATTAATTCTCCAAAATTTGCCCGGATCATCTCTTTGTTCCTGAATCAGTTTAATCCTGCTATTTTTGACATGTCTAAAGGTACAGTCATCCACCATCTCAAGAAGATCGATGTCATCTCCATGCAGAGATGGGACATTCGAATCAAGAAGCCAGGAATGGCTAGTGCTACTTCTGAGGGGGAGACTCATCAGTCTGCAGCTGCAAGTGAAATTCCTCCTCCTCGGATCCGTTCTAAAGCTTCAAGTCGTGCCAAGCTGCCAATCCGTTCTAAAGCAAAAGGTCAGCCCTCTTCAGCTCCAACAGAACTCATTCCATCAGTGACACAGTCAGATCCGACAAATACTATCCCATCACCCTCTCATGTTCACACTCAAGATTCAGTTCCACCACCACCTCCTTCTCCATCAGTTGTTGCAGCAGAAACTTCTTTAGCAAATGAGATAGTTTCAGCTGTTCTGAAGAATATTCAACAAGAAATATCTGAAGGGCACAGTCCCAGTGGCCAACGGGCAGGGTCTGGTGCTGATTATGTTTTTGAAGATGATGATGCTATGTCAGTTCATGAATTATCACCTCCCCTAGTACATGTTGAGGGGGAGTCAGAGTTTGACACAACCAAGAATGCTCCAGATGAGCTAGGTTGTGCAGAAGATAATAAGGTTTCTTCTCTTGAGATTGAAGAAATCCCTGATGATGCTCCTGGTGCTGCCCCTGCTGCTACTCTTCCATCCTTTCATCCTTCCCCTCCAATCCATGATGCAGATTCTCTTCTGGGCAAGATTGAAGCTATGCTCAAGAAGCAAAGTGAACAGTTTGAGAACTCCTTGACGACTGTTCACAGGAAGATTGCCTCAGTTAAGAGTGATCTTGGTAGGGAGTTAGCCAAAATCAAATCAAATTATGAAAATCTCTCTGATTTGATGAGTCTAGGGAGCAAGCAAATTGAACATGCAACTGAAGGTGTAGGCACAGTGTTGAAACAGACTGTAATAGTAACCCAACTTCAACAATCGATGAGTAATGATGCAGAGGCTAACACCTTCAGAGTTGTTGATGAGGTGGGCCATTTCAAAGATGATATTCTCCAAACCCTATCTGTAGAAGTCAGAAAGGGGGAGGAAAATATAGTAGCTCAAATGACAGACTTGATTGAAAGCTCCGTATCTGCTCTTCAAAGCTCATGGAATTCTCAGTTTGAGCAGTTCTCTTCCAGGATGCTGAAGCAAGTTGCTGATATTAATGCATATTCCTTTAAAACAGCAACGTGGCTTCATAATCAGATTTTTCCTGAGTTGGCAATTGATCCAGATGTTCCTGTTCCTCAGTTTTCTCCAAGGCCAGAAGAACTACTTGGGAAGGCTCCTATTGTTGAAGATCAATCAGATAGGGCTGGGACCAAAAGAAAAAGAATGTTTAGTGAAGGTCCTTCTGCTAGTCGATCTGTTCCAAGTTCTAGCTCTACAGGTCAGTGCAAAGCTAAGGTTGAGAAGAGTTTTCCAGAAATCTGGAGCCCAGTCTCAAAAGACATTATTCTTGAAACCTATAAGTTAGTTCATGAAGGTAAAATGAATAGATCTGAATGCTACAGCTCTCAAGAATGGGAAAAACATGAGACAGCTCAAAGGAAGAGAAGGATTCATTTCAGGGCTTTTGGATATAATAATGCTGATGCTCCGGATCCACCTCCGTTTTATCATCCCAAGCCTTATGCTTATTTCTCCAGACAAGAAGAAAAGATGAAAAGAAGATCGTGAAGGATAGTGCTGATGCTGTCAAGACATATTCTGTTTTGGTTCTGATTTTGTTGAACATCAAGTCTTCTTAACAATTCAATTTAGACATATATATATATATATATATATAATTGTTGATTTGATGTTCTCTACTTATTCATTTTCATATCTTTGTGTAGTGTAGCATATTTGTTCTATATTGTTGTAATTCAACTTAGTATATAGGGTTCTGACTTCTACAAATAGGAGGAGATTGTTAGAAATTGTAATCACAATTACCTTGATTTGTGAGAAGTCACCCTTAAACTAAGATTGCATTGCATTTGTATTTGATATGCTTTTCCAGTATTGTCTTGCAGATTATCATTGCTAAGTGTAACTCAATGTCAGGTCACAATGGGTCTGCAAACACAGTTTCATACAATGTAATTCTTCATTATATGAAACATGGTGATGACTCATGTGTGATCTCTCTATTGGGGTACACTTCATTTTCAAGACTATTGAAGACTTTGGAGTGCGGTTGCAGCAAGTGTTCAAGAGAAGAAAAAAAATTTGTTGAAAACAATTTTCCTAAGGACATGTCTCGAGAGATCAAGTATGTCTCGAGAGTTCTGACATGTCTCGAGAGGCAAGTTCTTTGGATCTCGAGATATGGGTTCTTGATGTCTCGAGAGATCAAGCATGTCTCGAAAGACCTTATGTCCGAAATCCTTGTAATGTCTCGAGAGATCATCAAGTTCTCGAGACATCTCCTTCCTGCTCTCTTCGCTTCATATTTCGGGAGATCCCTCATATCTCGAGAGAACCCTTATGTCTCGAGAATTCTGTTCGAAATTTTATCTAATTTGTTTTCTCTGTTCTTGTCGTTTCATAAACGCTCTCTCCCGATCCTAACGGCTATATGGAGTGCATTTAAGGTCGATTTAATCCTTAATTGCTTCCCTCTATATATAGGATCGCTCTTGAGTTATTATAACAAGTTTTCAAATCGTTCTCAAACCCTAATTTCTCTTCCGATCAAAAAGAACGTGAAAAGCGCCGCCTCGCCGTCGTCTACGATTGGAGATCGATCTACTCATTGGAGTTGCCGATTTCTATCAAGAAGGATTCGATTGATCCGTGTTCTGTTTCTACAATCTCTATTGGATCGTTTCGGATTGCCAAAGACAGATTTGAAGGATCGTTGTTCTTCCTCATCGTTCTCAAAAGCTATTCAAGAAGAAGGAAGAAAACGCCTCTGTTATTCAGATCTAGTATCTCTTTGTTCAAAACCTTTTATCATCTATTGTAGGAGTTGTTATCTCCGAGTTGTAGGAGAGGTTGTTCTCCGAGTTGTAGGAGAAGTTTTCTTCGAGTTGTAAGAGAGGTTCTCTCTGAGTTTGTAGGAGTTTGACTCCGAGACTGTAGGATCGTTCTTGATCCGAGATTTAGTGAGTAGTCAAGTCTAGCTGTGGTGCTAGATTGGCGAGGCCGGCAGTGGAGTACCCAAGTACGGGGAACCACTATAAATTCCTGGTGTTATCTGTGGCTGTGATTTATTTTGTGTGCTGTGCTTTACGTTTAATTTTTAATTCCGCAAAAGACGTAGAGATCACCTATTCACCCCCCTCTAGGTGATTTAGGTAGGCAACTAGATACTTCAGCTAGTATTCACGCAAAATGGGCTAAGTGGATAAACTCTCTCTGGTATTCTGGTATTGTCATATCTCCTTCACGAATCTGCAGAAAGTGTTCCTGCAGCTCAGCTCGGTCGACATCGGGTATGAAGTGTTCTAAAAATGCCTCCAAAAATTCTCCACATAGAGTAGTTCTGAGTGGGCGTCCAATAAAGGTGAAACAAATAGATGCTCGCCACCAATCGCGGGCATATTCCTCAAGTAGGCTCAACACCAATGAAACTGCACAAACTTCTGGGCATCTCATTCCCATTAGAAGTTCCTCGACTCTTTCTATCCATTCTTTCGTCTGCATAGCAGTCTCGTTACCTAGGTAAGTAGGAGGTCTCAATCATCGGAAGGTCGTTAGCATGTCATTCTTGTGAATGAACTGTTATTGCTACTGGGTAATGGCGGTCTAGAGCATGCCTAGCAAGGTTGTGAGGGTCTGACCCAACTCTGTCTCTATAACGGGAGCAGTATGAGCGGGTGGTGGTGTCAAAAAGTGGTACTGGTCACTCGAGGAAGATCTTATGTTACTCGACTCTATTGTTTGGAGAAGTAATAGGGATAGAGTCAGGATTTTGCAAAGAAGGGAATTTGCAAAACTGACTAACGCATAAACGAAGTGTGTACGGGTGTGCAGCCTAGAATCATTAACTCTATCCTTAACGGTCCACCAGGCTTCCGCTCCATGGTTCATCCCAAACCAAGGAACGTAGCGAGGGACAGAAGGATTCTGAGACTTCCCACAGGGACAGATCGTGAATGCCCTGATTATTTATTAACTCAAATATTTGATGTATTTTAATTTCTAAAAATACTTAGCCTCTTCCAAAAAATATGAAATTCTTACAGAAGGTAGCCCTTGCCAAGATGCACAATTTTTATGTTGAAAGTTTTTTGCTCATGGTTTCCTATAGGGCCCAGAAAAATAAAATACTATAATAAATAAAAATTATAAAAAAAACTAAAATCCTAGCCTTTTTCCTGTACGCACCACCGCCCCTTGCGGGCCTTCCCCGCTGGCATCTGGCCACCGGTCGGCCGTGGCTCTACCTCCGACTGACTCTAAGGGGGCGAGCACTCCCTCCGGCGGTGGTCCGGTGGCATGCCGTCGCCGGCCACCGCCGGAGCTATTTTTAAAATTGAACGGAGGAGAGTGGGGGACGGCGGGGACGCTCCGGCCGCCGGAGTTTGCATGCAACACGTCCGGAAGGTGGGGAGGAAGAAGAGGAGAAGGATCCACCTTGGTTGGGGCCCTTCGGGAGGCCTCCGGCAAAGTTTCCATGGGAGGGTGGTGGAGGTCACGGAACTTGGCTTCTCTTCCACCGGCGAGGTGGGGCTCCGACAAGGATGTTGCTTCAGTTTGACTAGATTGGGGGAGAGGGATGCTTTGCTTTGGAGGGAGGGGTCCATTTATAGGGGAGCAATGCCCCTCCCTTTCTCATTCTAACGATGTGGGACTAAAACCCCTTTGGGAGAGGGTTAGCTTAACCCAAACAAGGTTGGGGAGTGAGCTGGCCTCCATCTAAGAGGGAGGGTACAACCAAGTGTCAATATTCTAGGGATTGGCATGGGGTGGGCTTGTCTTGGGCTTTGGGAAGGAGAAGGAAGATGCCCCCTTCTTTTGTTTTGAGCCCAAGCCTAGCCCTTCTTACTTGGAAATCAGGACTCATTTAAGGCTGAGAATGGGCCCAAGTATGGCCTCAAGTAGGGGGTGTGGTGGAGCTCAAGTGGATGGAGTTTTAAGAAAAATTCATAAATTAAGCTTTTTGAGAGGTTTGACCAAAGTCAACCCTAGGGCAGGTCCCCTAGGTGGGTCAAAGTCAAAGTAAGTCCAAGTCGTCGAATGACGAGCCAACGTTGGTGGGTTTGGAGTAATATCGGCGTGTGCACTTTTTTTTTCTTCAATGCATCACTTAACTTGACGGGACCCGATTTGACCAAGTTGACCTAACGGTGTCAGAATTGAGCGTAATGAATTATGTCGCTCTCGTTTTGACCATACAAGTCCAATGCAACTGACAGAAGTTGATTCCGAGTTCATACGCTCAATAAACAAAATGGCGTTGTCGTGACAAGCAATGACACTCAAAATGGTCATATTCTCCATATGACCTTAGATCGGAATGAAACGAGTTCTGTTGCGCTCGTATCGACTATATGAGTCTAACGCAACTGGCAGAACTTAATTCGGAGTCAGTATGCTCAAAATACAAAACTGCATCGTCGTGATGCACTACAATACTCAAAATGGTCATATTCTCCATATGACCTCGGATCAGAATGAAACAAGTTCCGTTGCACTCATATTGACTATGCGGGTCTAACGCAACTAACAAAACTCAATTCGGAGTATGTATGCTCAAAATACAAAACTACGTCGTCGTGACATGCTACGATACTCAAAATGGTCATATTCTCAATATAACCTCGGATCGGAACGAAATGAGTTTCATTGCACTCATATCGACTATACGAGTCTAGCGCAACTGACAGAACTCAATTCGGAGTACGTATACTGAAAATACAAAATTGTGTCGTCGTGATGCGCTATGATACTCAAAACGGTCAAACCCTATGACCCCATATCGGAACGAAATGAGTTCCATTATACTCGTATCGACTATACAAGTCTAACGCAACTGACACAACTCAATTCAGAGTACATGTGCTCAAAATACAAAACTGTGTTGTCGTGACGTGCCACGATACTCAAAACGGTCATATTTTCCATATGACCTCGGATCAGAACGATACGAGTTCCATTGCACTCATATCGACTATACAAGTCTAACGCAACTGATAGAACTCAATTCGGAGTACGAATACTCAAAATACAAAATTGTGTCGTCGTGATGCGCTACGATACTCAAAAAGGTCATACCATATGACCTTAGATCGGAACAAAATGAGTTTCATTAAACTCGTATCGACTATACGAGTCTAACGCAACTGGCACAACTCAATTCAGAGTAAATGTGCTCAAAATACAAAACTGTGTCGTCATGATGCGCTACGATACTCAAAACGAACATATTTTCCATATGACCTCAGATCGGAATGATACGAGTTCCATTGCACTCGTATCAACTATACGATTCTAATGCAACTGATAGAACTCAATTCGGAGTATGTATGCTCAAAATACAGAACTGCGTCGTCGTGACGCGCTACGAAAATCAAAATGGTCATATTCTCCATATGACCACGGATCGGAACGAAATGAGTTCCATTGCACTCGTATCGACTGTACAAGTCTAACGCAACTGATAAAACTCAATTTGGAGTTCTCTAGCTCAATATCCCCAAATAGGGTCACCTCCTACCTCTTTTGGGCCTTGGGTAGATGGTTCAGTCACTTTTATTGGGTCATCTAGGGTCCTTGTGGCCCAATAAAGTCGGGATGTTACACCTTAGGAGTCGAGCCAGCCCATGAGAATAGAGCTTTTGGTGGAGAATAGGCAGATCAAGGAAGCTCGACGGAGACGGAGAAATCCATGGCCACCCGTCAGAACACCCGCCGTCGAACCACAATTGAGGTTTTTTTCTCCTCCTCTCCCCCGATGCTAGCTTTCTAGTTCTCTAAGATGAGAAATCAAGCTCAATTGAGCCACGATTCATGTGAGAAGATGGAGACTTTGCAGAGCTTTTTACCTCGCTCGGGTTCGCTAGAGACACCTCCTCCGGTGGCCGTGTCGCCGCCAATCGATAGCCACCACCTCAACGGAGGTGGTGGAGGTGGTGGAGGTGGTGGAGGTGGTGGCCGGCAGTGGTGGCCCTCAGGTGGCTGGCAATTACAAGTAGAAAATCTTCAGGAAGATTGAATCTTGATCGACAGCTCTCGGGGATGAAGACCCCTGACCGTCTGATCTAAGCTGATGGATACCCGCAGACCACATCATATTAAATGAAATATTTGTCACACCTTTATCAGATAATAGCTCCCCAAAATTAGACCACTTAGAGGCCTCTTTAGACAAAAGTGCCTGAGACAACTTTTGTAGCCCTTGAGTTCTACTGTCCATAGGGCTTTGAATCACCAGGTTTGTTAGCCTACAACTCCTTGTAGGGTCATTCTCCTTAGGTATGTCCTAAAGGGGGACCATACATTATTTTGTAGATCTAACTCACATAGAAGCTTTGATAGACTTAATATTTTGTACATAAGAGTATACACCCTAGATACACCCTCTGCACAAAAATCGGAATTTTTGGGCAACATTTTCCCAAGGTTTTGTGGTAAATATGATTTTTCATATTAATGAAATAAGTGTGGTTAAATAAACTCAAAATGTCTCAAATCTTGGGTGACTTGTATGTTAGGCCATAAGAGGTCACATGTATAAATTTGAAGTCATTTTGGCCGGTGTAGAACATTATATTCCTCATACATATGAATGAGATGTATGGAAGGGTGGTGTGCATATAGCACCTTTGGGTATTTAGTGAATTTATCACAAATGGCTTGTAATATGCTCATGATATTTGGGCAATACACATATTATTATGGAGGGTATCATATCTAGAAAAGTTATGATTTTTGGAGTGAAAAATCGTAAGTAATTAGTTAATAATATTAATGCACATAAGTGTATTAATCAAATGAAAGTAACCAAAAGACTTAGAATAAATCATATTTCCTTCCACGTGATGTTTTAGAGTAATATACACCTTTGAAAATTTTATTGGAATTTTTGGAGTTGATTTCCCTCAGTTATTTGAGCATAATTGATTTTGTCACATAAGTGTATAAATGAAGTAAACATAATCTAATATCTTGAGAAAAATTCAATTTTCTGTAACATGATTCTTTATGTTGAAATACATCTCTGAGAATTTTAGTAGGATTTTTGGAAGTCATTCACACTATAAATTACAAAAAATTCCTTTTGTCGTACTTATGTATTAATGCAATTTATATGTTTAATATCATCTGGAAGATTTGAAAGTTTGGCTAGACTGTTTTTGGATCATTATAAACGTATGGTAATTTTTCAGAATTTTTTGAATCAGTTATTTTGGTACTTACTGCATAATGTGATCAGTTGACATAAATATTTAAATATTTAAATAGTGGTCACAAATACTATGGAAAATTAAGAAATTCAGTAATTCGTGATAATTCAACATCATATTCCACTGCTAAAATATTGGGAGTACTTTGACTTCTAAAAGTGGTACTTCATGTGTAAAGTGAGGTGTACATTATCTTTAAAGAATTTTTATAAATGGCCAAAATAATTAGGAAAATTATGAATTTCTGAACATTTCTTAATTTGGTCATGATTAACCTATGTTAAAAAATTTAGGGCATTTGGCCAAGTTATAGTGAAGTTCACATCATAGAGATCAATCTAGTTCAATTCTAGAGCTGGTCTGCGAATAGCAAAAACTTGAGGTAATGTTTAGACTAGCCAGAACATATAGAAATGAAATGAAATTTGGAACACATAGTTAGGGCATCCATAATAGCAGCCCCTATAATTGTAGCCTTATCGGAGGATTTCAACCATATAGTGATTAGTAAACTAGAATCGCGTCGTACAGTGAATAAGTGAAATCATTTAGGGTCTTTCCACCTTAGGTAATTATGGTGATATTTAAAAGGATAAATATGATCATGGTGCATTTTAAGATAAGTGTTGGACCCATTGATAAATACATAAATGTTTGCACCACACTCCACATATAGGTCGATGTGCTGCCTAAAAGAGTTCTAAGTCACCCTTAAGTAATTCTAAAGCAACCATTGTTGGATCTGTAGGCGCCCTTAGAGTGGGGGGCTGAATAAGGGATTTAAAACTTTTAAACTTAATTGAGTTTATTCAAATAGGTTGACAGTATTTATAAGAATATCTCAGATTTACCACTGTAGTAAGCTTCTTATGAAAGTGGGTTGTATTTGGCACGACAGATGTGAACTCTGTTACTACCGCCAGCAGTTGCGTTAACACTCGGCGTTAGTGACAGAGAATACCTTTTCATTTAGATTTCAAAGATTAGAGTTTGCATAATGATATTAGTGAAAAACATATAGTATTATTGCTTTTAGAATCATTACAAAAAATTATCCCAATAACGCTTGAGATTGTGGAGAATGCGTAAAAACCTTTTTGGTTTTCTATACTGACCCTTCTCCCATGGACAGGTTGGCTCTAGCCTATCTCTCCCTAGATGAGGCATCGAGTCGCCCCTAGATCTAACCCTAGACCTAGTTGTCACACTCACGCAGTGAATTCTCCCTAGTCCTCGCAAGACCCTAGTCACCAACCATGCGGTGAATTCTCCCTAAGCCACTCACGACCTAGTCACCAACACAAGCAAATTTCTCTACCGATACAAAGGTTAAGAGTTACAAGATAAAATAAAACTAAAGACAAAAACTCCCTCTTAGGTTGAACTCGAAGATCTTGTCGAAGGCGTGCTGAAGTAATGTTTGATGTTGATGCGTACGGCCTTCGTGTAGAATAAGAGTGATTGATCCTTTTTGAGTTCTTTGCATTTACGAACATTGATGGAGTTCTCTTGCCTGCAAAGAGGAGGCTCTCACGAATACAGGAGTTGTGACTTCGATATCTCGTCAAATCAGCCAATCAAAATGGAGGCGGACCGCTCTTTAAATAGAGTCGGTTCCTAGCGCCAGTGCTACTGCTACCGTCGGGCGGTAGCCACTTTAGGCAACTAGTTGGCATGCGGATTGAGTCATTTTTGGTAACATTCTAGCTCCAAATTTGGCATTACCTCCTACTGCGCCACAGTAAGGTTAGCGCGCCGCATTAGCGTTATCTCTTTTCTAGTCGTCAGATCTCCTTCCTTTTCTGCTCCTCAATCAGCATCATGATCGCGGGACTTCCATATGTTACCGTCGTGCGTTAGCCTTAATGAGTCGCGATAAGATTTGCTATATTTAGTCCCGACGACCTTCCTTTTTCGACAAATTCTTCTAACTCGACGATATTTCTAAATCTGCAGAAGCTACCGGCAGCGGTAGCGTTAGCGCGCCATGCTAGCAGCAGAGTACTGAATGTATAGGAAATCGTCGTCTTTTTTTTTGAACTTATAGGGGCTTGAGAGTAGAAGTTCATGCACACTATAAACACATGACAAGTATGATCAAATACAATGAGATTTGTTATAATCAAACCAAGAGATGTGGAAAGCATGTTCCAATAACCATGAGAATAACCTTAACAATGTGTAAATACTAATAAAAGTAAATATTCTTAGAAAGGAAGGTATGAGATGTCACCCCAAAATACCTTATAGTACCGCTAAGAGCCCTTCACCGGGTAGACCTCAGGAAGTCCAGAATCCACCTTAAATCGCTATGATCGACTAAATAGCAATCAAGAGTAACCTTAAATAAGGAAAGTTGAGGAAGGTAAACCTAGTCCTATTACAGAGGACGGAATGGTTCAGGAGTAGTTGGTCTTCTGAGTTGGAGGCTCGGGTGATGTGATAAATCTTGCATGTGCATAAACTAGTGGAGGGTCTTCGGTACTGTTCTAGATGTCATAGCAATGGCAGTATATTGACTTTGGCGGGGTGTTGTGAGTGAGGGGGCAGTAGGCTACTTTACTGCGGTCTGGAGGACAATCCCTAGTAACTCACCCCCAACCATAAAAGACTGACGGGTTGTCAACAAGAGTACACAAGAGCTCATGGAAGCGCACCTAGGACGTGTACAACAGCGTATGTAAGGTCTCGGTCTGGTAGTGTGTATACCTACCTAGAAGTGGAGTGCCTGGTCCACTATTTCCATTGCCACGGTGGAAGTACCTAAGAAGCTTGCTACCTCTGAAAAGCGGGAATAAAAGGTCTCTGCGCACTGAGTTGTTTGAGTGAGTTGCACTGTATGAACATAGCATAACATAACATAATATATGTACATAATATAAACATATGCACTTGTAGATCATTATCATATAAATTAGTATGGGCTCTTTTATATGATAAGTTACAATTCCGGAAACCTTAACTTATAAGTTTGTATGAGCATTCATATAAGTTAAGGTACTCTAGGTGTAGCGTAGTAGATTACTTGTTACTTTTACTAGTGCCGCATTTACTTATTTACTGCTCACATTTACACGGTGCTGTTATATATACTATTTATTATTCATATATAATGATAGTATCAGTCATGTCACATGCTCTTTCTTTTACCCCTTGATATCCTTCGCTTCGTCCCTCCTCTTAGTGCCTAGGAGTCGCGGGGGGAGGCAAGGACAAAATTGATTTAGTCTTTTTAATTAACGGTCTGATGTGACCGTAACACATGGAGATCAAGGAGTGGGAGTGGCATTCCGTCAGGCAGGACATGTACAACCCCGATATTCGCCAGACGAAGAGGCCCGGTTAAAGAAGGGCCAAAGACCTCACGAGGGAGACTTTGGAGAAGTCTCTCTCGAAGCACTCGCTAAGAGGCGAGCGAGAAGGGTCGATGCGAGACCCATCAGCAGGTTCAGTGCGCGGCAAAGTCAATGGGCGATCCCGCAGGAGGGCTCGTGAGTTTAGAGCCTCAGCGTCCAACGAGCTCAATTCTGCATTCGACAAACGTTGAACGGAGCTCGGCATTCGTCGGACGGAGCCCGACGAACAAAATATGTTCAATAGCAGCGGTCGATGAACCGCCCGTCACAGCGGTCGGCGAGTAACTTGACGTCCTGTATTTCGTCAACCTCGTCCGCGTTAGGCGAGGCGACCTGCGATCGGCGAAAGGTGTGTTGAGCTTGATGAAGCCAAAGGGTCGGTCTCGCAAGATCAGTCGCGAGATCCAGACCTCGGTAGGTATCGCCAGGAGGGGCCAGCGAGGTACTCGCAGGGCGATCGCCCAGGAGAGGTACTGCGAGCAGGACTCGCGAGGGGGCCTGCGAGAGCATCTCGCAGGAAGGCTCTCGCAGTTCCTTGCCCATAAGCCGATAGGGTCAAATTATCCTTTTACCCTTGGTGGTCTGCCTTTAGCCTCTCCAAACAGCGGAGTTTGGCTGTTAGCAGACCTATTTGGGGTGCAGATAGTAAAATCAAAAGGCGGAATCCTGCTATTTGCAGGTCATGTCAAAAAACCTATAAATAGGACCTTAAGGGCATCTTTGGAGAGGACTTCTTCACTTCATCTTCTCTCTCCTCAGGCTCTTCTTGGTTAGCATTTCCAGAGCTCTCCAAGGTGCCCGAGTCTCAGCTTTGGCTTGGGAGGGGAAGCGCTCAATGATCTTCCGGGTTAGTGGAGGGACCTCCTCGCTGTGTCTAAGGTCTTAGTCATTTTCCTAGTCTTCGGTCTGCCTTCTCCGAGGGATCAGTAAGGGCTAGCTGCCCCTCATCTCGGTGAGGGCCCCGATCTCCACTTGAGGCCGAGAAATCGGTTTCAACATTTTGGTGCGGTGAGCGTGGAGCGCGGCTGGTCCAAGAAAGTTCCAAAGAGCAGACATGACAGGAGGCGAGGATCAAGGCGAGGGGTTCAGCGAGCCACCGCAGGTGGTGACACCGAGGATGTTCGCAGACTTTAGGAGGGAGGTGCTTGACACCTTCGGGCTCACGGTCGTGGCGCTGCGGAGCGAGTTCGCGACCCCGGCACCTCAGGCGATCCTTCCCCCAGCGTCAGTGGGCGAGAACGCCCTGGGAGGGAGGATCGGAAAGGAAGTCGCAGGAAGTTCAGTTCAAGACATGGAAGCGCTAGTGCTGTTCGCCAGCCCGGCGGGCTCTGTGCCGGCGAGCTCTGTGCCGACGAGTTCTGCGCCGGCGAGCGCGGCGCGGGGGAGCGAGCGCCTAGAGGATGCAGTGACTGTGGGAGTGGTCCAGGCGAATGCTGTTCTCGCGGGCGCGGTCCCCGCGAGCTCGAGTCTGGCGAGAGAGCTTGGGGGGCGAGCGGAGCGAGAAAGGGTGGTAGAAGGGGGAAGCCCCTTCTGTGAGTTGGCACTTTCTGCACCTGTCCCGGCGGGGTTCGGAGAGTGGGACCGGGTGTACTACAATGGCAGGGATGACCCTGTCCAACATCTCCAATCTTTTGAGGACTCGGTCTCCATCAGGCCGATGTCGGATGCTTTCAAGTGTCGGCTCTTCGCCGTCACTCTCAAAGAAAAGGCCAGGGACTGGTTCCATCAACTCCCTATAGGGTCGATCTATGCCTTCGAGGATCTGCGCCGGAGTTTCTTGTTGCGATTCTCCGCTTCGAAGAAGAGGAAGAAGGACGCCGAGTCCCTCTTCAAAGTAAAGCAGGAGCCAAAGGAGTCGTTGGCTCGCTACGCGGATCGGTTCCAGGAAGAAGTGCTACTCACCCAGGAGATGCCCGGGTTTGCACTCCAGCTCGCCTTCACGGTCAGGCTGAGGGAAAGTTTCTTTAAGATGGCTTTGAAGAGGAAATCCCCCGTCTCCTACGAGGAATTGATGGAGAGGGTGGCAGAGGAGATTGAGAGTGAGGAGGCCAATCCGGAGCTCACCAAGAGGCTAGCAAAGCTCAATGAGCCGGAGGTCAGGCAGCAAGAGGTAAGGAGAAGGGAAGAGCCCAGGGCCCCGGAGGGGGAGTGGAGGAAGCGTGCCGAAGGAATGCAAGGTCAGGGAAGAGGTTACGGCCCGGGAAGGGGTAACTTTTATGGGGGTCAATGAAGACCCCATCAACTGGGATGGAGGCAGGGTCCGAGGCCATTGCCTCCCCCGCCTCAGCAAGCCATGGCGATCAGGAGGGGAAGAGGAGGAAGAGGAAGGAGAGAAGAGACGAGAGAAGAAGCGGGAGCAAGAAGGAGGAGGAATAGGGTGGCGGAAGGTGAGACAGGGGAGGTGACGTTGTCGTATTGTGACTTCCACGATGAGGAAGGTCACACGACGACCACCTGCCCAGAGTTCCTGGAAACAAAAAGGGGCCGAGTGCCCGCGCCAAGGCAACATGTGAGAATTGAGGAGGTCGAGCCTCGAGGGGAGGAGGAAGAAAAGTGTGAAGACAGAGTTGATGTGGGGAGTAGAGGAGGGATCGGGGTGATCCATGGGGGGTAGGGGTGGAGGCAACCCGCAAGGCTAGCCTTCATACCATTTATCGGCGGAGCGTGGCCTCAACATCCACTGCTCCACCCCCGGCGGAGAGAATTACTTTCTCTCAGAAGGACATGCCAAGCTATGAAGACCCGTTCTGCGATGCACTGGTCATCCAGACCGCCATCGAGAACTTCACCGTCTCGCGGATTCTAGTCGATAATGGTAGCTCGGTCAACGTCGTCTTCAAGAAGGCGTTCGATGAGATGAAGGTGGAGTCCAAGAGGGTGTTGGCCTCGGATGGCCCCCTATTCAGTTTTTCTGGAGAAAGGAAGGAGGTAGAAGGGGGAGTGGGACTCCATGTGACTCTCGGAGGGCAGTCTCGGAACTGCCGCTTCGTGACAATGGATGCCCCGAGCAGCTACAGTGCCATCTTCGGATGGCCTCTCATCAGCGCGTTCAGATGCATCCCTTCCACCTTCCACCAGTGTCTCAAGTTCAACGCGGGTGGAGTCCAGTTCCGAATCCGAGGAGACCCCAAGATGGCGAGACAGTGCTATGTGACGGCTGTCAACACCATCACCTGGATGGGAGAAGCGGAGGAGTTCGATAAAGTGATGGAGGAGGCGGCAGGAGCCGAAGTAGAGAATAGAGTCGAGGAGAGGATGGAGGAAGAAGAAGTTCGTGCCCAAGAAGGGGTCGTTGAAGGACCCAGGGCGGAGAGAGGAGGAGAAGAGGAGAAGTGTTGAAACCGTTTTCTCCATTATGGTCAGCGGACCAGCATCGGGGCTAAGTACCTTTGAAACATCCGGCCATCGAGCGGTTCCCGGCCCTGCCAGCTTGATGGGAGCCTGGTCAGCGGGCCAGCATCGGGGCTAAGTACCTTTGAAACATCCGGCCACCGAGCGGTTCCCAGCCCTGCCAGCTTGATGGGAGCCTGGTCAGCGGGCCAGCATCGGGGCTAAGTACCTTTGAAACATCCGGCCACCGAGCGGTTCCCAGCCCTGCCAGCTTGATGGGAGCCTGGTCAGCGGGCCAGCATCGGGGCTAAGTACCTTTGAAACATCTGGCCACCGAGCGGTTCCCGGCCCTGCCAGCTTGATGGGAGCCTGGTCAGCGGGCCAGCATCGGGGCTAAGTACCTTTGAAACATCCAGCCACCGAGCGGTTCCCGGCCCTGCCAGCTTGATGGGAGCCTGGTCAGCGGGCCAGCATCGGGGCTAAGTACCTTTGAAACATCCGGCCACCGAGCGGTTCCCAGCCCTGCCAGCTTGATGGGAGCCTGGTCAGCGGGCCAGCATCGGGGCTAAGTACCTTTGAAACATCCGGCCACCGAGCGGGCCAGCATCGGAACTCACTCTCAACTTCTTCTGCCACCCTTTCCATCAACTCCTCAAAGGACAAAGGAGCTCTCCTCTTGAGGTCCATCTTGGAGAAGCCCTCCCGCAACCCCAACATGAAGGCAAGCTTGAGGGTGTACCCGGGAACTTCTTGGACGAGGAGAACCTCCTCCATGAACCGCTCCAGATAGTGAGCCAGCGACTCCCCTGGCTCTTGCTTGATCTTGAAAAGTGCTTCGACATCTTTCTTCCTCTTCCTTGACGTCGAGAAGCGTAGCAGGAAGACTTGGCGTCAGTCTTCGAAGGCATAGACGGATCCCACAGGGAGCTGATGGAGCCAGTCCCTGACCTTTTCTTTAAGGGTGATGACGAAGGGTCGGCACTTGAAAGCATCCGTCATGGGCCTGATGGAGACCATATCCTCAACCACTGTAAGTGCAGGACGGGGTCATCCTTGTCGGAGTAGTGAGACATCTCCAACCTCCCGAACCCCTCTGGAACCGGGGCCAAGAGGATCAACTCACACAAGGGACTTCCTATGCTCGCCCCCTTTGGAGCTGGGCGAGATGGGGTTTGACACCTTCCCATTCGCCCACTTGGGTCTCGGCGAGTGGGGGTCGAGGACCTCCCCACTTGCCCACTTGGGTCTCGGCGAGTGGGGGTCGTGGACCTCCCCACCCGCCCACTTGGATCTCGGCGAGTGGGGGTCGAGGACCTCCCCCCCCCCCCCCCCCGCCCACTTGGGTCTCGGCGAGTGGGGGTCGAAGACCTCCCCACTCGCCCACTTGGGTCTCGGCGAGTGGGGGTCGAGGACCTCCCCACCCGCCCACTTGGGTCTCGGCGAGTATGGGTCGAGGACCTCCCTACCCGCCCACTTGGGTCTCGGCGAGTGGGGGTCGAGGACCTCCCCACCCGCCCACTTGGGTCTCGGCGAGTGGGGGTCGAGGACCTCCCCACCCGCCCACTTGGGTTTCGAAGAGTGGGGGCCGAGGACCTCCCCACCCGCCCACTTGGGTATCGGCGAGTGGGGGTCGAGGACCTCCCCACTCGCCCCCTTCCGGCACCTCTTTCCCGGATGGCTGGCTGAGGGTGTTCTCGCCAACCTGCTGAGGTGAGGCCTCCAAACCACTTTCTCTCCTGCCTTCGCTTATCGTGGCGAAAGCTACCTGCAAGGTCTGCATGACCTCCCGCTTGAGATTTTCAAACATCTCCAATGTCACCCCAGCCACCGGGGGTTGCGAGTGACCCGGGTCAGAACTTCCTCCACCTCCGTCCATGGAACTCATCTTGAGAGTTTCTTGAATCGGTCACACTCCACGCTCACCGCACCATAATGTTGAAACCGATTTCTCGGTCTCTGTGGAGTTCGGGGCCCCCAACAAGTTGAGGGGTGGCCAACTCTTACTCCCCCCAAGGAAGAGCTCTAGGTTGGAAGTGTTGGAACTATGGACTGGACCAAGGGCTTAGTGGGGATGTCCCGCCACATACCCGGAAGCCCCTTAGGAACTTCCCCTCCCAAGCCTCTACTAAGCTTGGGCACCACTGGAGGCTCTCCTCACCCCCTAGAGAGACTTGGTCAGCGGGCCAGCATCGGGGCTAAGTACCTTTGAAACATCCGGCCACCGAGCGGTTCTCGGCCCTGCCAGCTTGATGGGAGCCTGGTCAGCGGGCCAGCATCGGGGCTAAGTACCTTTGAAACATCCGGCCACCGAGCGGTTCCCGGACCTGCCAGCTTGATGGGAGCCTGGTCAGCGGGCCAGCATCGGGGCTAAGTACTTTTGAAACATCCGGCCACCGAGCGGTTCCCGGCCCTGCCAGCTTGATGGGAGCCTGGTCAGCGGGCCAGCATCGGGGCTAAGTACCTTGAGCAACATCCGGCCACCGAGCGGTTCCCGGCCCTGCCAGCTTGGTGGGAGCCTGGTCAGCGGGCCAGCATCGGGGCTAAGTACCTTTGAAACATCCGGCCACCGAGCGATTCCCGACCCTGCCAGCTTGATGGGAGCCTGGTCAGCGGGCCAGCATCGGGGCTAAGTACCATGAGCAACATCCGGCCACCGAGCGGTTCCCGGCCCTGCCATCTTGGTGGGAGCCTGGTCAGCGGGCCAGCATCGGGGCTAAGTACCTTTGAAACATCCGGCCACCGAGCGGTTCCCGGCCCTGCCAGCTTGATGGGAGCCTGGTCAGCGGGCCAGCATCGGGGCTAAGTACCTTTGAAACATCCGGCCACCGAGCGGTTCCCGGCCCTGCCAGCTTGATGGGAGCCTGGTCAGCGGGCCACAATCAGGGCTAAGTACATTTGAGGCATCCGGCCACCGAGCGGTTCCCGGCCCTGCCAGCTTGATGGGAGCCTGGTCAGCGGGCCAGCATCGGGGCTAAGTACCTTTGAAACATCCGGCCACCGAGCGGTTCCCGGCCCTGCCAGCTTGATGGGAGCCTGGTCAGCGGGCCAGCATCGGGGCTAAGTACCTTTGAAACATCCGGCGACCGAGCGGTTCCCGGCCCTGCCAGCTTGATGGGAGCCTGGTCAGCGGGCCAGCATCGGGGCTAAGTACCTTTGAAACATCCGGCCACCGAGCGGTTCCCGGCCCTGCCAGCTTGATGGGAGCCTGGTCAGCGGGCCAGCATCGGGGCTAAGTACCTTTGAAACATCCAGCCACCGAGCGGTTCCCGGCCCTGCCAGCTTGATGGGAGCCTGGTCAGCGGGCCAGCATCGGGGCTAAGTACCTTTGAAACATCCGTCCACCGAGCGGTTCCTGGCCCTGCCAGCTTGATGGGAGCCTGGTCAGCGGGCCAGCATCGGGGATAAGTACCTTTGAAACATCCGGCCACCGAGTGGTTCCCGGCCCTGCCAGCTTGATGGGAGCCTGGTCAGCGGGCCAGCATCGGGGCTAAGTACCTGAAAAACTTTCATAACTTTGATTGTCATATTACATGTAAGAAAAACTAAGTCTGAAAGTAGACCGTCATACTACTTGGGCTTAAAGAAAAAGTTAAGCGAGAAAACTAAAACTTGGTCTCCTACTCCCATGTCTGGTCTTCCTCGACCTCTTCAGGTTGAAGTTGTTGCTCCCTCAGACCCCTCGCTTCCCTTAGTTCCAAGAATTCAGGGCAGGCGGATGTTGCGTGACCCTCCTCATCGTGGAAGTTGCAGTAAGGTAACTCAACCGTATCCCTTCTTTTTCCTCTTCTTTCTGCCTTCCTGGCTCTCCTCCTTCTCCCCCAACCGATTGTCATGGTTTGCTGAGGTGGCGGAGAGGGTGCCTTCGGTCCCTTCCTCCACCCTGGGAGGTCGGACTCTTCTTCCTGGAAGTTGTCTTCCTCTTGGTCGAACTTCCCCTTGGGGGCCTCTACCCTCCCCCCCTGCTGCCTTGTCTCCGGCTCACTCAGCTTGGCCAACCTTCTCGCGAACTCCGGGTTGGCCTCCTCACTCTCAACTTCTTCTGCCACCCTTTCCATCAACTCCTCAAAGGACAAAGGAGCTCTCCTCTTGAGGTCCATCTTGAAGAAGCCCTCCCGCAGCCCCAACGTGAAGGCAAGCTTGAGGGTGTACCCGGGCACTTCTTGGACGAGGAGAACCTCCTCCCTGAACCGCTCCAGATAGTGAGCCAGCGACTCCCCTGGCTCTTGCTTGATCTTGAAAAGTGCTTTGACATCTTTCTTCCTCTTCCTTGACGTCGAGAAGCGTAGAAGGAAGACTCGGCGTAAGTCTTCGAAGGCATAGATGGATCCTACAGGGAGCTGATGGAACCAGTCCCTGGCCTTTTCTTTAAGGGTGATGGCGAAGAGCCGGCACTTGAAAGCATCCGTCATGGGCCTGATGGAGACCATATCCTCAAACCACTGTAAGTGCAGGACAGGGTCATCCTTGCCAGAGTAGTGAGACATCTCCAACCTCCCGAACCCCTCTGGAACCGGGGCCAAGATGATCAACTCACACAAAGGACTTCCTATGCTCGCCCCCCTTTGGAGCTGGGCGAGACGGGGTTTGACACCTTCCCATTCTCCCACTTGGGTCTCGGCAAGTGGGGGTCGAGGACCTCCCCACGCGCCCCCTTGGGTCTCGGCGAGTGGGGGTCGAGGACCTCCCCACCCACCCACTTGGGTCTCGGCGAGTGGGGGTCGAGGACCTCCCCACCCGCCCACTTGGGTCTCGGCGAGTGGGGGTCGAAGACCTCCACACTCGCCCACTTGGGTCTCGGCGAGTGGGGGTCGAGGACCTCCCCACCCGCCTAATTGGGTCTCGGCGAGTGGGGGTCGAGGACCTCCCCACCCGCCCACTTGGGTCTCGGCGAGTGGGGGTCGAGGACCTCCCCACCCGCCCACTTGGGTCTCGGTGAGTGGGGGTCGAGGACCTCCCCACTCGCCCCCTTCCGGCACCTCTTTCCCGGATGGCTGGCTGAGGGTGTTCTCGCCAACCTGCTGAGGCGAGGCATCCAGAACACTTTCTCTCCTGCCTTCGCTTATCGTGGCGAAAGCTACCTGCAAGGTCTGCATGACCTCCCGCTTGAGATTTTCAAACATCTCCAACGTCACCCCAGCCACCGGGGGTTGCGAGTGACCCGGGTCGGAACTTCCTCCACCTCCGTCCATGGAGATCATCTTGAGAGTTTCTTGAATCGGTCACACTCCACGCTCACCGCACCATAATGTTGAAACCGATTTCTCGGTCTCTGTGGAGTTCGGGGCCCCCAACAAGTTGAGGGGTGGCCAACTCTTACTCCCCCCAAGGAAGAGCTCTAGGTTGAAAGTGTTGGAACTATGGACTGGACCAAGGGCTTAGTGGGGAGGTCCCGCCACATACCCGGAAGCCCCTTAGGAACTTCCCCTCCCATGCCTCTACTAAGCTTGGGCACCACTGGAGGCTCTCCTCACCCCCTAGAGAGACTTGGGGAGGAGAGAGAGAGAGAGAGAGAGAGAGCTAGCCTAGAATAAGCCCGCCTCCAAATGGTGCCCCCTTGGTCCTATTTATAGGATTTCTGGATTTGGGCTGCAAGCAGCAAAAAACTGATGCCCGAAATTACCAAAATACCCCCGAAAATGGCCGTAGATAGCCAAATCCCGCTGTTCTGAGGCGCTAAACGCAGACCGTTCCCCCCCCCCCAGAACTGGGCGAGAGGGGGCATCTCGCGGGGCTCGGCGAGCCCCCTAACTGGGGTGGGGAGAGACACGGGGGTCGGCCCCCTGCTGGTCTCGCCCCCCTGCTGGGGCTGGGTGAGACCCAGGCAGGGCGGCCCCCTGCTGGTCTCGCCCCTCTGCTAGGGCTGGGCGAGACCCAGGCAGGGGCAGCCCCCTACTGGTCTCGCCCCTCTGCATGGGCTGGGCGAGACCCAGGCATGGGCGGCCCCCCTGCTGGTCTCGCCCCTGGAGTTGGGTGAGACCCAGGCAGGGCGGCCCCCCTGCTGGTCTCGCCCCTCTACTGGGGCTGGGAGAGACCCAGGCAGGGGCGGCCCCCCTGCTGGTCTCACCCCTGGGGCTGGGCGAGACCCAGGCAGGGGCGGCCCCCCTGCTGGTCTCGCCCCTGGGGTTGGGCGAGACCCAGGCAGGGCGGCCCCCTGCTGGTCTCGCCCCTCTACTGGGGCTGGGCGAGACCCAGGCAGGGCGGCCCCCTGCTGGTCTCGCCCCTCTACTGGGGCTGGGCGAGACCCAGGCAGGGGCGGCCCCCCTGCTGGTCTCGCCCCTCTACTGGGGCTGGGCGAGACCCAGGCAGGGGCGGCCCCCCTACTTAAGGGTCTCTCCCCCTCCTTCTGGGGGCGCGGGGGGCGAGTGGAGCTCGCCCCCTGCTGGGGGTGGGGGAACGGGAGGCCTCTACCTCCACCGCTCGCCCTCTTCTCTCCCTACCCTGGATCCTGCTGAGGAACAATGTTCTGAAATTCCTCTTGGCTCGAGTACCTAGTCGGCGAATACAGGGTTGTACAAGAAGGAAGGGGATACCCAGGAAGGAGGGGTGGAGGAGTTGATGATGGTAGGGGAGGAAGAGACGGAGGAAGGAGCCCAAGCGCTAGCTTGCGGCGAAGAGAAGGAAAGTGCTTGGGGAGAGCAATCCAGGCTGGAGGCCGTGGATGAGGTCGTGGAGCTCGAGGTCACCACTCGGCTTGGGGTGGTGGAGAAGGTCCGAGTCAGCGGGGAGCTCAATTCGGAGGAGCGGGCTGAGATCCTAGCCTGCGTATAGAGGAATGTGGATGTCTTCGCATGGAGCGCCGCGGAGATGCCCAGGATCGATGCGGATGTGGCCTGCCACCGCCTCAACCTCGACCACGGTACCCGCCCCATCCGCCAAAAGAAGAGGGCCACGGCGGACAAGCTGGAGGGACCAATCCGCGAGGAGGTGAAAAAGCTCATACAAGCAGGTTTTGTGTCGGAGATCCAGTATCCAGACTGGGTCTCCAATGTAGTCATGGTAAAAAAGGGGGGAGGTAAGTGGCGCATGTGTATCGACTTTTCACTTCTTAATAAACCATGCCCGAAAGATTGCTACCCCTGCCTAGAATCGACGCGTTGGTTGACTCAGCCGTTGGTTTCTCTGTGATGTCTTTCTTAGATGCTTTTTCAGGTTAACATCAAATCCTCATGCACCCCCCGGACATCAAAGATGTCTCCTTCATCACGGGGGACGGATGCTACTGTTATAAGATGATGCCCTTTGGGCTCAAGAATGCAGGTGCCACCTATCAAAGGATGATGGATCGGGTCTTCCGCGAACAAAAAAGAAGAAACTTGGAGGTCTATGTTGATGACCTCATGGTAAAGAGCCGGGACCTTGGGTTTCACCTGCGAGACCTTGAGGAGACGTTTGGGACCCTGCAGAAGTATAAGATGAAACTCAACCCCTTGAAGTGTGTCTTCGGGGCTAGCCGAGGGAAGTTCCCAGGCCACTTACTCACCTCGGCGGGGGTGGAACCTAACCCTGACAAGGTCAAGGCAATAGTAGAGTTCGGGTCGCCAAGAAACCCGAAGGAGGTCCAGAGCCTCACGGGGAAGCTGGTCGGACTCAGCAGGTTCCTCTCCAAGGCGGGAGAAAAGTGTGCGCCCTTCTTTAAGGCGTTAAGGGGCAACAAAAAATTCAAATGGACCCCAGAGTGCGAAGAAGCTTTTCAGGCTTTGAAAGGGCAACTCGCCCAAACCCCCCTACTTCAAGGGCCGATACTAGGAGAAGACTTATCCCTATACCTGGGAGTAGGACTTGAAGCGGTAAGTTCAGTATTGATCCGTGAGGAAGGAAGAAAGCAATTCCCGATCTATTATGTCAGCCGAGTGCTGAAGAAGGCGGAGCTCCGGTACCCAATCTTGGAGAAGTTGGCTTTCGCATTGGTGGTGGCGGCTCGGAGGCTCCGGCCCTACTTTCAGGCACACTCCATCAGAGTGGTGACAGATCACCCGCTTCGCAAAATCATGGAAAGGGTGGAGCACTCGGGAAGATTGGAAAAATGGTCCGTGGAGCTGAGCGAGTTTGATATTACATTCGTACCCAGGACATCAATCAAGGCCCAAGCGGTGGCGGATTTCATGGCCGACTACACATTCGAAGTGGGGGAACATGAACCGCCTCCCCCAGTGGCGTGGAAGATGTTGGTGGATGGTGCGTCAGGAAAGCACTCCTATGGAGGGGGAATCATCCTGGTAAGCCCCCAGGGGACCAAGATCGAGCAAGCTTTAAACATCCACTTCCCGATTACCAACAACCAAGCAGAGTACGAGGCGGTGATAGCGAGCCTGCGGTTAGCTCGAGAACTGGGAGTGCAAGATGTGGAGGTCTCGACGGACTCCATGGTGGTAGCATGCTAAGTCAAGGGAGAGTTTGAGGCAAAGGACCCGACCCTCCTACGGTACTTGGAGAAGGTCAAGGGAGTCATCGGGCAATTCCACACTTTCTCCATCAAACATGTGCCCAGGGAAGAGAGCACCCCCGCGGACCTCCTAGCCAAGTTCGGTCCCCGAGCAGGAGGAACGGTTTCGGAACTCTTCCGACCCACCATCGAGGAAGGAGAGTTGATGGAGGTGGATTAGCGGGTCTCGTGGATGGATCCCTTCATCTCCTTCTTGTCATCGGGGAAGTTCCCTGAGGGAGACATAGACATGCGGCGCTTCAGGTATAAGTCAGCTTATTACTCTTTGCATGCAGGAGGGCTGTACAGGAAGACTCTCTCGGGACTCCTGGCCCGTTGTGTTTTAGAGGAGGAGGTTCCGAGAGTCCTAGAAGAAATTCACTCAGGGGAGTGTGGAAGTCACTCCGGGAGCCGAACTCTGGAAGGAAGGGTGTTGAGACAAGGCTACTTCTGGCCCACCCTCAGCAAGGATGCGGCGGAGTTCGCAAGGAGGTGTTCAAAGTGCCAGCTCTATGCTCCGCTCCAACTCCTCCCCGCTCAGAGGCTCCGAACCATCACTGCTCCCTGGCCCTTCGCCATATGGGGGTTGGACCTAGTTGGCCCTTTTCCTCAAGCTAGCGGCCAAAGAAGGTTCTTATTGGTCATGATCGATTATTTCTCCAAATGGGTAGAAGTGAAGGCGCTCGCCAAGGTAACCTCTCAAGTTGTGAGGAATTTTGTGTGGGGAGAAATAATCTGCAGGCACGGCCTCCCCCTGGCTATAGTGACGGACAACGGGCCGCAATTTGCTAGCGAAGAGTTTGTTAGCTTCTGCACCCAGCTTGGCATTGACCTCAGGTTCGCATCGGTTCACCACCCACGAAGCAACGGCCAGGTGGAAGCGGCAAATAAAGTAATCGTCAACTTGCTGAAGAAGAAGGTGGAGAACCTCAGAGGGAAGTGGATAGAGCAACTACCATCCGTTCTCTGGGCCCTGAGGACTACCCTTAACACCGCCACTGGGGAGACCCCTTTCAAACTTTCCCATGGATCTGAAGCAGTCCTTCCCATCGAGTTCGAAGTAAATACCCCCAGGGTGATCGCCGCAGGTGAAGGGGATGAAGAGTGGCTGGTGGCCAACGATGAAGAACAAAGGCTATCCTTAGACTTGGTGGAGGAACTCCGGAACCAGGCCACCATCAGGCAGGAGGAAATCAAGCGGCGAATGGCCCGGTATTTTGACAAACACATCCGAGTAAAACACTTTCAAAAAGGGGACCTGGTCTTGAAGAAGGTCGACGCGGCTGGGAGAGGGGCCGCGGTAGGTAAGCTCAACCCCAATTGGGAGGGTCCATACATTGTAAGTGAAGTGCTCAAGTCAGGGGGTATCACCTCCGAGATATGGAAGAGGTACCTCTAGGCCGAGCAATAAGTGGGGACGATTTGAAACGATTCTATCCTTGAAAATTTTATGATGATGTTAGTTGAATATTTTGCCTCCTCACTTGATAGTTATAACTACTATGCGAAGGCAAGCAAGGTGACAAGTTTTTATGCTGGAATGCCCCAGATCGATTCCGCTTCCGGGCTCTCACTAGACAGGGGGTTCAGGTTGATCTCTGGAGAGGCTGGCGAAGTGACAAGTTCTTATGCTGGAATGCCCCAGATCGATTCCGCTCCCGGGCTCTCACTAGACGGGGGGTTCAGGTTGATCTCTGGAGAGGCTGGCGAGGTGACAAGTTCTTATGCTGGAATGCCCCAGATCGATTCTGCTCCCGGGCTCTCACTAGACGGGGGGTTCAGGTTGATCTCTGGAGAGGCTGGCGAAGTGACAAGTTCTTATGCTGGAATGCCCCAGATCCATTCCGCTCCCGGGCTCTCACTAGACGGGGGGTTCAGGTTGTTCTCTGTTGAGGCTGGCGAGGTGACAAGTTCTTATGCTGGAATGCCCCAGATCGATTCCGCTCCCGGGCTCTCACTAGACGGGGGGTTTAGGTTGATCTCTAGAGAGGCTGGCGAGGTGACAAGTTCTTATGTTGGAATGCCCCAGATCGATTCCGCTCCTGGGCTCTCACTAGACGGGGGGTTTAGGTTGATCTCTGGAGAGGCTGGCGAGGTGACAAGTTCTTATGCTGGAATGCCCCAGATCGATTCCGCTCCCGGGCTCTCACTAGACGGGGGGTTCAGGTTGATCTCTAGAGAGGCTGGAGAGGTGACAAGTTCTTATGCTGGAATGCCCCAGATCGATTCCTCTCCCGGGCTCTCACTAGGCGGGGGGTTCAGGTTGATCTCTGGAGAGGCTGGCAAGGTGACATGCCCCAGAGCGATTCTGCTCCCGGGCTCTCACTAGACGGGGGGTTCAGGTTGATCTCTAGAGAGGCTGGCGAGGTGACAAGTTCTTATGCTGGAATGCCCCAGATCGATTCCGTTCCCGGGCTCTCACTAGACGGGGGGTTCAGGTTGATCTCTGGAGAGGCTGGCGAGGTGACAAGTTCTTATGTTGGAATGCCCCAGATCGATTCCGCTCCTGGGCTCTCACTAGATGGGGGGTTCAGGTTGATCTCTGGAGAGGCTGGCAAGGTGATAAGTATTGGTGCTGGAATGCCCCAGATCGATTCCGCTCCCGGGCTCTCACTAGACGGGGGGTTCAGGTTGATCTCTGGAGAGGCTGGCAAGGTGACAAGTTTTTATGCTAGAATGCCCTAGATCGATTCTGCTCCCAGGCTCTCACTAGACGGGGGGTTCAGGTTGATCTCTGGAGAGGCTGGCAAGGTGACAAGTCTTTATGCTGGAATGCCCCAGATCGATTCCGCTCCCGGGCTCTCACTAGGCGGGGGGTTCAGGTTGATCTCTGGAGAGGCTAGCAAGGTGACAAGTCTTTATGCTGGAATGCCCCAGATCGATTCCGCTCCCGGGCTCTCACTAGATGGGGGGTTCAGGTTGATCTCTGGAGAGGCTAGCAAGGTGACAAGTCTTTATGCTGGAATACTCCTTCTCGCTCGGCAAAGAGATACTTCGCACGATAGTATGCGAGGAACGAGAATCAATCCTATGCGCTCCGGGGTATCCGGTGCTCGGCAGAAAGGTAGCCGGCAGGGTAAGAGGCGAGCCCTTGCCGGGAAGAAAAAAAATACCTCGCGAGACCTAGAGAAAAACACATACCTAAAGGGTAATAATCCTAAGGCAAATGACGAAAGGCCAGGGCCGCCAAAAAGGTCCTGTGTCTGTCTATTCAATAACGCAAGATGCGAGAATGATCATCGCGGGATAGCCTGCATAAAAATGAACATCGAGATAAGCGAGAGCGAGATGCCAACAAAAAAGACAACCGCAGAAAGGGCGAACACAATACAAGGCTAAAAATATGCATCCATGGATTTCACAGTTAAATTATAAAAGGCGGCGATCTCGCCAGCCCAAAACAAAACAGAAAATAAAATCAAAAATCTATAAGCATCATGAGTCGCTCGCGAATTCCTCCTCGTCATCACTGCTCTTCACTGGTGGAAGCGGGATGAAGAGCTCCGGGACGATATCCTCCAGAACCATGTCAGCCGCGTCGGCAGCTAGGAGACCGGTCGCCTTCATCGTTGAGAAGATGTAGCGAGATGACTCGGTAGACTCCAGGCGAATGTCCTCGTCTCGCGCTCGCCGCTCTTCCTTCAGACGGCGGGGGGAAGGGGGAACGACGACACGGGTGAGATCGCAGTTTAGGGCTTTTAGCCCAGCCACCTCGCCATCCAATTCCTTGATGCGAGCGTCGGCTCTTCCGGCAGCCTCGACATCCTTCAAATAAGTTCAACTAAAAAAGCGAAATGGCCAAAGGGAAGAAAGATAAGGAAGTCTAGGTGACTCACCACACAACCCTCTGCGGCGAGCGGCTTCTCCTTCAGCTGCGTATTCTCGGCAAGGAGCCCCTGATAGGCCCTTGCGAGCTCCACGTTTTGAAACTCCAGCTGTAAGCAGCGCCTCCCTGTAATATGGGCAAGCTCGGCAGAGCGCAACTGCGACCTCGCGCTCTCGAAAGTGAGAGTTCTCGCAGTCTCATCTTTATATGACCCCGCGTCCTCGCGCCCATAGAGAGCGAACGAGAGGTCGAAGGCGTGACCGCTGACGGTCTCCTTCTCCACCCAGGAGGGAAGGATGGTGGAGATGTCCACCCGGTTGGTCTCCGGTTTCCAGTTGACCAGGAGCTCGCCGGTCTCATCGCGGCGCCTCTGGCCGAGGCCGAAGTTGTAATGGTTGACGGGCATGGGCAGGACGGAGGTTCTAGAAGCCTCCTGGCAGGGCTCGTCGTCCTCACCCCCTGCGGAAATGTCGGTGAGGTCGAACTCGTCGAAAGCCACCTCGCGGGGCTCCTTTCCCTTCGAGGAGGCGAGCGAGACCCCGCTCTTCTTACTCTTCTTCTTTGGCGGAGATTTTGAGGGAATGACATGACCACCAGAAGCTCCCGGTCTCTTGCGAGAAGAGGGCTCACCTAGAGTGACGGCGCCTCTGCAAGCCTCCGCCCCCATGGCCGCGAGGGCCAAGGTAGCGTCGGTTTTCCGATTGCTAGCGTAGGGGGGATGGAGAGGAAGATCCCGCTCGCCTAGAAAATAATTGAAGCTTCAATAAGTATGAGATTACCGGAAAAAAAGGGGGGTCAATGATTGAGCGAGATCTTTTACCTTCCCCGGCGAGTACGGGAAGCAGCTTGTCGAGGTTGCGGCGGAGATGGACAACCTCAAAGTTCTTCTTGCAGAAGAACTGGTAGAGAAGGGCGTCGTGACCTCCAAGGGCAGCGGGCCGGTAGGTAGTCTCGCCGCGCTGGACGAGCGAGATCAGGATGTTACCGAAGTTCCCCTTGACAAGAAGGAACTTCTGGGCCCATAAGTGGGATTTGTTGACGGTCTCGTCAACCTTAGGACCCGAGCCCACGAAGTAGGCAGTCCCGTCCTTGAAGGCGCGGAACGAGAACAGCTTCCGAAAGACCGGGAGGCTGAACTCGATGCGCTCCTCGCAAAGATAGCAGGCGAACGCCGTGATTACCGCCATGGCATTAGGCGTGAGCTAGCCCCGAACAACGCCATAGTGCTTGAGCACCTGACGAGCAGCGAGAAGATCGGGATTAGTTCACATAATGAGCGAGACTTGAAATGCAGAAAATAAGAAGCGAGCGAGAGCGATTATTACCTGGCGAACTTCCGGCCACAGGGGTAGGCGCAGGCCGACCGCAAAATGGGCGGTGGGAATGGCCAACTCGTCGACCTGCGGGGCGTTGATCACGTCGTCCTCGCTAGAATGGCATGCCTCGAAGGGGGGGGGGGGGGTGACATAATCAGCGACCGCACTAAAATACTCCTCGTCTGTCAAGTTGCAGTGGTAGAAGGTGTTTTTAGCGAAAGCCTTCGCAATCTTTCACCGGCCCTCCGACTCGTTAGCGTCGCCGCCCATCTTAGCGACATGCGAGAAAGGAAGTAAAGCGAGAATGGGAAGGGGCGAGAGCTTTGAAGCGGAGGAGGAAGGAGGTTGACAGTAAATGCGGCGGTTGACTCAGTTATGGCCACCTATTTATAGCCAAAGTAAAATGGCGGGAAGAATTCCAAGCGCCGGCGGGCGCGGGTAGCAGCAAAAAACATCACATCAAGTCCGCGGGCGAGAAAAACCTGCGGGGTTAGAACAAACAACATTTTTGCGAGATATATTTAGCGAGAACAGAGGGTCCTCGCGAGCATAATATAACATAAGAATGAAACAGATTTATTAGCAGCGAGCGAGAAATAATAAAAAGCCAGTAATACTTATTGTCAGACGAAATAAAGCCAACATATAAGTGGCAAGTATACGAATTACAAGCCATGGCAAGATTGTATAGAATAACAGCAGTCGTTTGCAGGAATTAAAAGGCCGCGACGACGAAAAAGTTAGCGAGAATCATTGGGCAACCACTTCCATCTACCCCCTCCCCGCGACCCGGACCGCGGCGGTATCCTAGAGTTATAGTAATCCTCGACCGCGCGGCCCTCCCGGTCAATGAGGAAGGCGTAATCCCTCATTCTCGCTATATGCGCCTCCGGCGTCGTGACGTTCTCATCGCGATCGCGTTGTCTCGCAGCCCGGAGCCTCGCACATTCTTCCATCAAAACGGCATGCCTGTCCTCGGCGGCTTCTCTGTCCCGTCACGCCTGCATGTTGAGGTCCATCAGCATCCGACCATGTTTTCTCAGCAACTCCGCGGCTCGTTGTTTCATCATCTCCGGATCCCGCGGATCACCTAAGAAGTCTTCCACTTGGTCAGGAAGGGGGGACATCTCGTCGTCGCCCAACTCGGAATCGGTAGGAGGAATCTCATTATTCTCTGCGAAGTATTACGGAAAGGTCAGATAACACGCTTGAGCTCGCGTAGGGAAAGGGGCAGTCGGAATGCTTACCCAGAGGGGGGCGGGAAGTCTCAGGGCGGCCCTGGAAGAGGTTGTCGTAGTGGGGATAGAGAGATTTACCAAGGCCAGGAGGGCAGGCTTCGCTGTTGATCGGGGGGACCTTTGGCGGCACGAAGACGTCGGTCTCCTCGCTCGTCAGGAGCCGGAACCCTGGCTTATCTATAGTTTTGACGCGAGGAGGCGGAAACGAAGGCCGCAATGCCTGGCGAGCTGGGGACTCACGGGGCGAGGCTGTATAAGAAGTAAGGAACGAAGGTCAGATGGTTGACAAGAAACATTTTGGCATGTGAGATCGAGATCATACCGATGACGTTTTTCCCAGCGAGGTTCGCATCCGTCGGCGGGCTTTTGCGAGACCCATCCTCGGGTTCTCCAGTGTTCTCGTTCGGCAAAGCATCCTGCGAGTAGATATGAATCACAAGCAACTTTATTGACGTGAACCAGAGGAGTAGCTCGTACCTTCTCGTGGTGGCGATCGTCCGGGGAGGAGTCCAACAACACAGAGTCGTCCCCGGTTCGGCGAGCCGCCCTCGCCTTTTTGATTTTCGGCGACTGAGCAGAGCGACCGATTCATCCAGGCGGGGACCCTGGTCGTGGAGGGTAGCCAGCAGGCTCTCACCGCCCTCAGGCGAGCCTCGGCTTCTTCGAAAAGAGGCATCTCCAGGCAGCTACAGTGTCAGGCAAAAAGAAAAAGGAAAGGAAGTGGCGGCGCGCGCCGCTAAGGACTCGGGACGATATTTATAGCCCTCGGGGTGGGCCCCACCAAAGATTCCTGACAGATCATCAAGGGGATGGCGAATACCAGGGATTGGATGTTTCTTCGCGAGCATAAATATCCTCGCGAAGAGCGGGAATTGTGTACAACCCCGATATTCGCCAGACGAAGAGGCCCGGTTAAGGAAGGGCCAAAGACCTCACGAGGGAGACTTTGGAGAAGTCTCTCTCGAAGCACTCGCTAAGAGGCGAGCGAGAAGGGTTGATGCGAGACCCATCAGCAGGTTCAGTGCGCGGCAAAGTCAATGGGCGATCCCGCAGGAGGGCTCGCGAGTTTAGAACCTCAGCGTCCAGCGAGCTCAATTCTGCATTCGACAAACGTCGAACGGAGCTCGGCATTCATCGGACGGAGCCCGACGAACAAAATATGTTCAATAGCAGCGGTCGACGAACCGCCCGTCACAGCGGTCGGCGAGTAACTTGATGTCCTGTATTTCATCAACCTCGTCCGCGTTAGATGAGGCGACCTGCGATCGGCGAAAGGTGTGTTGAGCTTGACGAAGCCAAAGGGCCGGTCTCGCAAGATCAGTCGCGAGATCCGGACCTCGGTAGGTATCACCAGGAGGGGCCAGCGAGGTACTCGCAGGGCGATCGCCCAGGAGAGGTACTGCGAGCAGGACTCGCGTGGGGGCCCGCGAGAGCATCTCGCAGGAAGGCTCTCGCAGTTCCTTGCCCATAAGCCGATAGGGTCAAATTATCCTTTTACCCTTGGTGGTCTGCCTTTAGCCTCTCCAAATAGCAGAGTTTGGCTGTTAGCAGACCTATTTGGGGTGCAGATAGTAAAATCAAAAGGCGGAATCCTGCTATTTGCAGGCCATGTCAAAAAACCTATAAATAGGACCTTAAGGGCACCTTTGGAGAGGACTTCTTCACTTCAGCTTCTCTCTCCTCAGGCTCTTCTTGGTTAGCATTTCCAGAGCTCTCCAAGGTGCCCGAGTCTCAGCTTTGGCTTGGGAGGGGAAGCGCTCAACGATCTTCCGGGTTAGTGGAGGGACCTCCTCGCTGTGGCTAAGGTCTTAGTCATTTTCCTAGTCTTCTGTCTGCCTTCTCTGAGGGATCAGTAAGGGCTAGTTGCCCCTCATCTCGGTGAGGGCCCCGAGCTCCACTAGAGGCCGAGAAATCGGTTTCAACAGGACAAGACGGTAGACCCTGAGGAGCAAATGACGCATATCACTACTACTACAAGGTGACAGGTTGGAGAGTATTTTGTATAGCTTACGCATTGTGTAGGGTGAGATAGTGTATTACTATTTACTTTTGGATTTGTATCGGGCTTAAGCCCTTGCACTCTTTATTTTCTTCTCATTGTGGACTATCTGCATTATATATATATACGAGCAGCTCCACACGGGCTTCGCCCGTACTCGCTGACTCTTAGAGGGTTGAACCCGCATTCGAGCGGGTTGTGCCTGCATTCGAGCGGGTTGCTCCCGCATTCGAGCGGGTTGTGCCTGCATTCGAGCGGGTTGCTCCCGCATTCGAGCGGGTTGTGCCTGCATACGACAGTACCCGACCGACGACGGCGGGTTTCCCCCGCAACTTATACATATGAGTACTCAAAATGACCGTAAAAATATATATCAATAATTATTTTTTTCAAAAACATTTATATTTTAACAAAAAATCATTTTAAAGTAAGCATTATATTTCGAAATTAATTCTTGGAGGCATAATGATTACCTACCATAGTAAGTGTAGGAGGTCTACTAAAAAGTTTTTGGATTTTATGAATTTCCATCATTATTTTTATTATAGGGATATTGTGCAATTACACAAATAGCCATTATATTTTATGAATTTCCTTTTTTTCATAATATATGTTAAGTCATTGGAGTAAAAGAATGAGGCTATATTTGGCACTTTTGAATGTTGCACCAAAGTTAACTTCTTGTATATATATGTGTGTGTTTATGTGTGTCTGTGTGTGTGTCTGTGGTTGTTGACTTATCATATTTGATAGTACTTCTTTCTCGCAATATTGGCCTGTGATATGATCGAACTAGTCGGCAGGATCGACGTTGAGCGGTGACAGCTAACCCGTGAGTTAAGGTCACCGTAAGACGACGATTCTGAGCATAAGATCTGGGAACTCTCTGGTAAGGAGGGGGATCTTACAGTAGTCATGGGATGGGTGACCTCCTGGGAAGTCTCAACGCTGCCGCTTAATTGAAGCATTCCTCATGAAAAGGGGGGTTGCGATCTCCAACAACCCGTTGGGCCCTGTGGTGGGACAGAGAGGGGTTGGGGTGCTTGGTCTGTAGACCAATTAAGGTTGAACCCTTTCGAGCTGGATGCTGGGGGTGCCGGCGGTTGTCCTTTCGAGCTGTGTGTTGGGGAGACCATTACACTATAGGTGGTTAATACCTTCACAAAAATGGATAAAAAGAGTTCGAAGTCGAATGGTAGTTGGACGTATGTATGTCGTATCGCCAACCGAGGGGGAGCGCTTCTATTTACGTCTTCTGCTTAATCATATTCCAGTGCCAACATCGTTTAATTACTTATATACCGTCAATGGTAATCGCTACTCAACATTTAAGGAAGCTACTAAGAAACAAGGCTTACTAGAAGAACGCAATAGCATCAGAGAATGCCTAGCGGAAGCTAGAAATTATAGAATGTCGGCGGCACTGCGAAGATTATTTGCTATAATACTGTTGTATTGTCAACCAACTGGGTAAGAACACTACGGGATGAAAACCATGTTGCATTGCAGATTACGGTAGCACCAACACTGCAAACAGTAATTTCTTAATTAACATATTACTTTGTGAGTTAAACAATATATTTGAATAATACAACAAAAACACAAAGGATTTTGACTTACCACGGTTAAGCGAGGACATACAATATTCACTAGACTTACAAGGCTTGATTGACAATGAACTATCAATTTCAATATCGGTTGTTGATTTAAAGTCAATGTCTCTACTCAATCATAGATAACAAACATCGTACAATACTATATGCACTTGCATAAGAGAAGGAATGAAGGTATGTTTTTCGTTGACGGCCCTGGTAGGGCTGATAAAACGTTCCTTTACCGGTCTATATTAGCAACTTGTTGTAACCAAGGTCGAATTGTGATTGCAACTGCAACTTCCAGTATAACAACAAATTTTCTCCCAGTCGGTTGTACTACTCACTCCCGGTTCAAAATACCAATTAAACTCGAGAACATACAAAATTGTGGTTTCAGTAAACAGTCTGATATGCGCAAATTGGTTGAAATGACAACCACAATTATTTGAGGCGAGGCACCCATGGCTAACAGGAAAACTTTTGAAATTCTGGACCGTACATTGCGAGACGTGTTATAAAAAGACAAGCCTTTTGGTGGAAAGGTTCTTATCATGGGAGGCGATTTCAGACAGGTGACACCAGTTGTGATTGTCATAAGATTGGAAATAATTCGGTCAAGAACCGTTGAGTCTTATTTATGGTCAGTTGTCAAGTTGCTTACACTTAAGTAAAATATGAGGGCACACATTGATGTCGAATTTGTTGAATTCTTGCTCAAGGTTAGAGATGGTGAGGAGCCGACACTAGAAAATGACATGATTCGATTTCTTGACTCAATTGTTATGCTTTGGGAATGAGAGCAGTCAATCGATGATTTAATAAATTTTGTTTTTCCAAATATGCAAACTTATGATGTCAGCAGTACCGATGTGGAGTATATGGAGACATGAGCCATAATAACTCCATTAAATGAAGACGTTAACAAGTTGAACGGAAAATGCATGGACATGTTCCCCGGGGATAGCACAACTTACTACTCTTTCAGCTCTATCTCAGATGATAACCATAACTTATATCTCCCGGAATTTTTAAACTCTATTAATCTTGGTAATCTACCAACACACAAACTAACATTGAAGCGTGGCTGTCCAATAATGCTTCTACGAAATATAGATCAAAAAATTTGATTATACAACACCACAAGACTAATATGTCGTAGGTTTAGAAGAAATATCATTGAGGCTACTATATTGGTAGGACATTTCAAGGGTCTTAGAGTTTTTATTCCACGCATACCGCTTAAGAGTGCAGAAGATTACAAGATGTCGTTTGAACTGACGAGGAAACAATTTTCTGTGATATTGAGTTTCACATTAACAATTAACAAGTCCCATGGCCAGACAGTTAGAAATGTTGAGATCTATCTTCCAAATCACGTCTTCAGTCATGACCAATTGTACGTTGCTTTATCATGAGGGGTTTCAACACAATCCACAAGAGTTTTATTCAAAAACTACGTTATCGAGGGTCAAGATGGTGTGTATATAATGAACGTGGTGTTCAAAGAGATTTTTGATCGGGTTGATTCGACGACGACAAGAAGTATGGTATGACATCAACAACAACTGAGCAACATTTTAGTTCATGCCTAATACTAATACAATCATTTCACATCAAATTATTTATATCCTAACATATATCAATGATTTCTCAGGCTTGACGGTCTCAACTACTGAAAACTATGCATCCACTAATACCATCGACACAAATGAAAATATAGAAACACGTAGGTTCTCTGATCTTCCGCTAAATGTAGTTAAAGGATTTTGAATAATTATATCAGCAGTGCCAAAAGACATGAATGTTCAAGAAGAATGAAAGTTTGTTTTTGATATGATTAGGAGGTAAATAATTTTTATCATTAAGCATTGTTAGTTTATGGAAAACATTTTTTCTAATATTTTGTTGACGTTTAATGCTCATATTTCTACTAAATATATCTTTGAAAATATTTTGTAGATACTCACAAAAAAACGGAAGTCGATTGATAGAAAGCCACAACTATGACATCAGAGCAGTTGCTGTTGTTTATCAGTTGGTCTACTTGCATGCTTTTTTTCATATAATATTCTCTTTTTTAATTTTGCAATAGCCCCCACAACAATATTTTTAGGTTCTTATAATCTTGAGTTATATGCTGCACTTTTTGTACTTTGTCGCAGTCTCCATTATTACATGAGCATTATATTTAAAATTTGCAATTTTCTCATTCTTGGTCGGTCACCCTCTTACAAAAGCATTATTACTATTTGTGGTGTTATTGTTGGTGTTTCCATGGTGATTTGGAAGTGGTCAAATATCTAGTCTCACTGCCAACGCGGTATGAGCCTATGGGGTCGCACAAAAGAGTGCTTGGAGAAATTGGAGGAAGAATCTTGTTGACAAGGGATCAGAATAAAGGGATAGGATTAAAGCAGGCGTTCGTCGAACGACTAATGTAGCGCATTCGTCAAACGGTGCTCGTCGTACAAGTTCGTCGAACGGCTAGCATAGCGCGTTCGTCGAACGACTCGTCGATCGGCTAAGTGTTGAATTATATCATCTTGACTGTCAAGACGATGTTCTCGATGATATATGTATATCCTCTCAACGATATATATGTCTTCTCGACGATATATATTTATATGTCTTCTCGACGATATATGTCATCTTCTCGACGATATACATGTCTTCTTAACGGCCAGTAAAGCACGTTGGTCGAAAGGCTATTGTAGCGCGTTCGTCGAACGGCGTTCATCGAATAGTTCGTCGAACGGCTAATGTAGCGCGTTTGTCAAACGGTGTTCGTTGAATGGTTCATCGAACGGTTCGTCGAACGGCTAGCGTAGCACGTTCGTCGAACGGTTTGTCGAACGGCCAGCGCGTTCGACGAACGCTGGCCAGTTCGTCGAATGCAGTGTTCGGCCCTTTTATCTTCGCCCGATGCTTCTCTTGATTGCTGGAGGTATAAAAGAATACGATTCTTTTAACCTAGGACCCGATCTAATTTTGGCGATCTGTTTTGCGAGAGAGAGCGACAGAAGAGTTCCGCAAGGGTTCTGACGGAAGTGTTCCGACTTGTTGGAACAACCCTATTACTGATTTGGGCTAGGATCACTATATGTTGATTAGGATCTGTATTGACCCCATTGTATAGCCTTAGGGTCAAGTTTTAGGCTGATTAGATTAGCAGAACTTAGGAAAATTCAAGCTCAACTCATGGCGAGTGGTGTTCGACGAATGACCAGATTCGTTCGACAAATTGTTTCCAGCAGACTGAAGAAATTCACAGTTCCAGCACTCGACATTTTCTGAGCGGCGCTCGACAAATAGCTAACAGCGTTCGACAAATTCTAGCCAGCGCTCGACAAATGACTAGCAGCGATCGACGAATTCTAGCCAGCGCTCGACAAATTCCTTTCTGAAGTTCAGATTAATATTCTCAGTGGATGTCAGTTCTTTGAACACAAATCAGCAGAATAACGGATATATTTATTTCTCCTTGGACGTATTCAGGCAGCCATGTAAGGATATCTTTCTTATTTATTATATCCTTATATTCCTTCTATTCCAAGAAGAAGAATAGCCGTTGACATTTAATGCCAAGGCATCTTTCTCGACAAAAGAAATTGAAAGGACCTGCCAAAGTCATTTTTGGGTGGCTACCTAGTTCCAAGAAGGATTTAAGTCAGAAAAATATATTCCTTAAATAGACAGAGGATTTGAATTTGAAGCATGACAAGCTATCGAAAAGAAAAAGAGATCAAGCATTCTTCCTCAGCAAGGAGAACAGAAGAAGTTTAAGAGGAAGAAGAAGAAGAAAATATATTATTCTTTCCAGCATTCTTCCTCAGCAAGGCAGCATCCTCTTCATTCTGAGAACAAGATTCAATCTCTCAGATCTGCTGTAAAATAAAGTCTTTCAAAAGCAACAACAATCTGAAGATTAACTTCTTCCAGATAATCTGCTACAAAGACTTCTGTTTGAGAAAGCTCTGTCCACAAAGCTGTCATCAACTCTCATCAGACAGGGGGAGCTTTCAGCTTCAACACCTTTTGTCTTCTCTCAGATCATTGGCAGAGAAGAACACTCTAAACCTTTTATCTCATCATGTACAAGGTTAATACTCCCTTAAAAAGTTTACCCAGTGGTGGCAAGACACCTTATCAAAAAATCCTTGTGTGGTTTTTAAGCACCTTATCAAAAGCTTATTGGTGTGTGGACACCTTATCAAAAACCCCTTGGTGCCTGAGCACCTTATCAACCCTCCTAGTGGATTCCTACCAAGGGTGGTAGAAGAGTAGACGTACCCAGATTTATTGGGGAACTGCTATAGCTCCTTATGTCTTTTGTGCTTGCTTATTTCTGTGTGCTTGTGCTGCGTGCTTTTTACTACTTCTGTCTTTATCTTTAACTCTCACTGATTACACATATACCTACTCAGTATCTTAAATTCCGCTATAAAACTAAACAAAAAATTTTAATACTCTATTCACCCCCCCCCCCCCCCCCCCCCCCCCTCTAGAGTAACTTAAGATCTTACCTCCACTTTCAATTGGTATCAGAGGGGTGTTGATTCTTCATAGGCTAACACCTGAATCACAAAGATCAACTAGATCTTAATTTTTCTAAGAGTTTCCTTCTCTAAAATTTTATCTTATTTAACACTCATGGCACAAAACAAGGAATATTCCAGCACAAGACCTCCTATGTGCAATCTCAATAAGTTTGCACTATGGAAAGCAATGATTAGGCTTTATATGAACTCCATTGATGAAGAGATTTTTAATGTTATTCTAACAGGGCTTCCAGCACCTACAGCAACAGCTAGTACTGCAGCAACAACGGACAATACTGTTGTTCCTCCTCCTGAGTGGACTGAAGCTCAGAAGAAGCAGAGAAATGCAGATGCAAAGGCCATGAACATTATGTCCCTAACTATGTCAGATGACATATTCCAGAAGGTTGTTGATTGCACCTCAGCAAAAGAAATTTGGGAATCTCTCAACAACATGGTGGCAGGCTCAGCAGATGAAAGAAAAGATAGAAGATCTCACCTGATCTCTCAATATGAGAACTTCAAGAAGGGAGAATCAGAAAATGTTGCTGATATGTACAATAGGCTTAGCCTCATAATAAATGAGCTGAAGTCTCTGGACAAAGTGATCTCACTCACAGAGATTAATGACAAAATTCTTATGTGCTTCCCCAGCACATGGGACTCCAGAATCTGGCCAATCAAGGAAGCCAGAAGTCTCAATGAGATCACCACTGAAGTTTTGCTGGGCAAGCTCAAGTCTTATGAGCAGCTCATCAAAACTAGGGAAGCTGAAAAATCTACTTCATCCCCAGTACCCAAGAAGGAAAGAAGCATAGCCTTCAAGGCTGCAGAAGATAAAGGAAAAGCTCCTGACAAAGAGGAGTTTATGAATCTGTTTGCCAAAAGATTCTACAAGATGGCTAAGAAAGACATCAGAAAACGGCTATCCAGAGGTCATGACAAGCCAAGGTATGACAAAAATCACTCTAATGAAATTATATGTTTTGGTTGCAGGAAACCAGGACACATTGCTCCTGAATGTACAGAGATTCAACACAAGAATGACAAGAAGGAAAGAAGAAAAGAAAAGGAAGAAAAGAAGGGATCCAGCAAATCTTCCTCCCACTCTCACAAAAAGAAGGGAAGAGGATTTGTAGCAACATCCTGGAATGAAACAGAATCTGAATCTGAATCTGAATCTTCATCTTGTTCTTCTGATGAAGAAGAAATAAAAGAAAACAGCCAATGCTTAATGGCTATTTATGACTCAGACAATGAGTCACAATCAGCATCATCATCCAGCTCCAGTGATGATGAAGAAGAAAAAATTTTTTGCATGATGGCAATCAATGCCTCAACCAATAATTCTGATGAAGAGAAATCAGAATCAGAAATAGAAGATGATATTGATCAGGTATTATCTGACTTTGATTTCACTTCTATTGAATTCAAAGATGATTTCAAAATTCTTTGCCAAGACTTAATAAAATCTGAGAAAGAAGTAATCTCTCTCATAAATAAGTTAGTTGAAATGAACAATATAAGTGAAGAGAATGCAAATCTTAAGAAAGATTTGGCTGCCTCCAGAGAACACATTACTACTCTTGAGAATAAGTTATCTGAAGCCAAAGAGTTTGAAGAATCCATCAATGGGAGAAGTATCAAACTGATGGACATTACAAGCACTGTCAATGCTAGATTTAACAATAGCAAACTGGGCTTGGGTGCTTCATCAAGTGAGCCATCTCTGATTAAGAGAAACATCCTCTCCACACCCATAAAATTCATTTCTACTAAAAGCAAAGAGGCTGCAGAAAGAAATAAAGACATTTCAAGCAAGTCTGTTAAGGATAAGAGAATTCAGAAGAATTCGTCGAACGAAGCTCGACAAAAGGATTCAAATCTGTCGAACGATGCTCGACAAAAACTGAGAACAGATTTTCAGTATAGTTATAATATGAACAGTAGTCGACGAATTTATTCAAATTCCTCGAACAAGCACTATACAGAAAACTCTAAGAATTCTAATCCTAAAACTACTAAAAATCCTTTTACTGAGTGGACTATACCTCCAAGGAGATATCATCCACAAGGCTATAAGGATCAGCCTGAAATGACATTTATTTCTGAATTTTGTGGTAACATAAAAATACCCAAGGTAATCTGGGTCAAAAACAACTAGTTTATGTTTTTGTCTTTGCAGGTACACAGCTATCCAAGATTAAATCAAAAATGGTACTTGGACAGTGGATGTTCAAAGCATATGACAGGGAACAAGGCCAACCTGAACAACTACAAGGCAAAACTTGGACCCAAGGTGATCTTTGGAGACTCCAACTGTGGACAAACCAAAGGCTATGGTCAAATTAAAGTTGGAACAGTGACATTCAAGGAAGTAACCTATGTCAAGGGTCTGAAGCACAAGCTCATCAGCATAAGTCAGTTATGTGATGAAGGTTATCAGGTAACATTTAATAAATCAGAATGCATCATTAAATCATCTAATAATGTTATTGTTCTATCAGGAATTAGACAAGGAAATATATATTTAGTAAATTTCAACTCATCTAAATCAGAAATTTGTTTATTTAATGAGTTAAGCAAATCTAGTGAATTATGGCATAAAATATTAGGACATGTAAACCTTAGGACCATTGCTAAACTAGCTAAGGATAATCTTGTTAGAGGCTTACCATCAGGATCATATAAGAAAGAATGTCTTTGTAGGGCATGTCAATTAGATAAGCAAACCAAAAACAGCTTTAAATCATTATCTAAAAGTGATTCACCTAGAATCTTATACTTGCTACATATGGACCTTTTTGGACCTATAGCAATAAAGAGCTTAGGGGGGGAGTCTTACACTCTAGTTATTATGGATGACTTCTCTAGATTCACTTGGGTGTTCTTTTTGAGAGAAAAGTCAGATAACTTTAAAGTTCTTACAGACTTTCTTAAGAGCATACAGATTGAGTACTCTATTGTAGTTGCATTGATCAGAAGTGATCATGGCACTGAGTTTGAGTCTCTTCTCATGCAAGAATTCTGTGAGATGGAAGGTATCAGGAATTACTTCTCAGCTCCTAGAACTCCTCAACAAAATGGGGTAGTTGAAAGGAAGAATGGAACTCTAATTGAATCAGCAAGAACATTGCTTGCAGATGCTAACTTGCCCCTATCTTTTTGGGCTGAGGCTGTCAGCACAGCAAATTATGTTCTGAATAGAAGTTTGATACACAAACTTAAGGGTAAAACTCCCTATGAATTGCTTAAAGGGAAGAAACCTAAAGTTGATTATTTTAGAACTTTTGGATGTAGATGTTTTGTTCATAACAATGATAAGGAATATCTTAGAAAATTTGAACCAAAATCTGAAGAAGGAATCTTCTTAGGATATTCAATAGTTAGCAAAGCATATAGGGTATTTAACAAATCCTCTCTTAAAATAGAAGAGTCTATGCATGTTTCCTTTGATGAAACTAACATGTTTTACAAGGAGAAGAACTATTCTACCAAGAACACTTTGCAGGTACCAGCTCTATGTGAAGAGCTTAAAGGATTAAATCTACAGACAGGAGATTCACTGGATCCATTACCTCAAACTCTTGAAGACAGTGAAGAAGAAGATCATCCTGATCTTGTTGATTACCTGAATCAAGTAACAGCAGAACATCCTCCACAGGATGTAACAGCTGAACAAATTCCTAATGTGGATACTTCTGCTGAACCAACTCCAACTGCTGACCACATCACAGTTAGATATCATCCAATTTCACAAGTGATTGGTGATATCACAGCAGGTGTTCAAACAAGGCATCAACTACACCAAAATCAGATGCATACTTGTTTTCTATCACAAGTTGAACCTCAAACCATAAAAGATGCAAAACAGGATCCAAATTGGATTCTTGTAATGCAAGAGGAACTCAACCAGTTTGAAAGAAACAAGGTTTGGGATTTAGTTCCAAGACCAAAAGGCCATCCAATTATTGGCACCAAGTGGGTCTTCAGGAACAAGCTTGATGATCAAGGCAATATTGTGAGAAACAAAGCAAGATTGGTAGCTCAAGGATATTCACAGGAAGAAGGCATAGATTATGATCAGACATTTGCCCCTGTTGCAAGGCTTGAAGCTATACGGATTTTCTTAGCCTTTGCTGCATTCAAAAAGTTCAAGGTATATCAAATGGATGTGAAAAGTGCTTTTCTCAATGGAGACATCAAAGAAGAAGTCTATGTGGAACAACCACCAGGTTTCATCTCTCCAACTCATTCCTCCTATGTATTTAAACTTAATAAAGCTCTCTATGGTCTCAAACAAACTCCCAGAGCATGGTATGAGACTTTATCTAACTTTCTCTTGGAAAACAATTTCTGTAGAGGCATAGTAGATAAAACATTATTTTACAAAGTACATAAAAATCAAACTCTACTAGTTCAAATATATGTAGATGACATTATCTTTGGATCTACTGATTCAAATTTGTGCAAAAGCTTTTCCAATCTAATGCAATCAAGATTTGAAATGAGTAGTATGGGTGAATTATCATACTTCCTTGGTCTTCAAGTGAAGCAAACCCCATCAGGAATCTTCATCTCTCAATCTAAGTATGCTAAGGAATTAGTGAAAAGATTTGGAATGTCTGATTCTTCTACTATGAAAACACCCATGGCCTCTAATGCTGTTATTAATACTGATGAATCAGGGAAACCTGTTGATCAGAAATTGTATAGGGCAATTGTTGGCTCTCTACTCTATTTAACAGCTAGTAGGCCAGATATAATGTTTGCTACATGTATTTGTGCTAGGTTTCAAGTTAATCCCAAAGAATCTCATCTTACTTTTCTAAAAAGAATTTTAAGATGTATAAAGGGTTGCCCTAATCTAGGACTTTGGTATCCAACAGCATCTGAATTTGAATTAACTGGATTATCGGGCTCAGATTATGCTGGATGCAGGGTAGACAGGAAAAGCACATCAGGAACTTGTCAGTTTCTTGGTGATAGGCTTGTGTCTTGGTTTTGTAAGAAACAAACATCTGTGTCTACATCAACAGCTGAAGCTGAATACTTAGCTGCTGGCAGTTGCTGCTCACAGATATTGTGGATACAAAATCAGCTCCTAGACTATGGTATCAACTTAAATAATTCAGTTATATTTTGTGACAACACTAGTGCAATATCTATAGAACAAAATCCAGTTCTCCATAGTAGGACTAAACACATAGAAATTAGGCACCACTTCCTTAGGGACAATGTGGATAAAAACAAAATTTGCCTATAATTCATTTCTACTGATTTGCAAAGAGCTGATATTTTCACCAAGCCCCTGGATGAAAAGAAGCACATCTTCTTTCTAAATCAACTAGGAATGATAGATGGAGACTCAATCTGTTTAAAATTAAGTATTTCTATTTATCTCACAAATTCGTCGAACGGAGAACGACAAATTTGAATCATTTGTCGAACCGTGGTCTTTGAAACCTCTTAAACGCAGAGTCAGTTAAGGCAATTTCATTTGTCGAACGATGGTCGACGAAAAAGATGTTCTCGCCGAACGCTTTCACACAAAGAAATAAAGCCTTTTCGACTTCTAATTTTATTAGGTTTTGTCGAACAGTGGTTTACGAATGCGCCCTTATTCTTCGACCCCTCTATATAAGACTTATTTTATCTTATTCTGAGCTTTGCGCCTACAGAAATCGTCTTTCCCTCCAGTTCCCCTCTGCACTTGATCTTCAACTCTCTTTGTAGGAACAATGGCGATTCCTCAGGCCTCTCTGCACCTAATGAAGTTTGACGCAGGTTTCGACATTGACATGGACTCGTTTGCATAGTCGGACCAAATCTTCAAGGATATTCTTCAAATGCTGGAAGAACAACGTCTAAGGAAGTTTCTAAGCACCAGGCAGAAGATAGCTGTTGCAGAGATAAAAGAATGGGTTTACACTACAAAACCAGTCGATGAAAGCTTGTCGGGAACAATCTCAGGTCATCATGGTTCTCTCTCTCCCACCATCCTTTCTGAGATCTTTGGTTTTGAGAATGGTGAAGATGACTTAGACATAAGCTCAAATGAATTTGATGAAGCTTTAGTCAAAATGGGCCATTTGACTGGAAACCCTAACCACCTTCTGAAAAAGAACTTGTCTCAGGACTACAAGTTCTTAGCAGACATTGTTGGGAAAGTCTTGCTGGGCAAGACATCTGGGCATGACTATATCAATAGGCACCAATTTCTGTTGATGGTGGCCTTGATGGAGAAGAAGAAAATCAACTGGGGATCAATTCTTTTTGAATTGATTAAAAAGAAAAATTCTAAAGATAGTGTAAGTTTTGGAAGAGTTATAGGAATTTTTCTGCAGGAAAGGCATCCAGACCTTTTGGTGTCACCAAAAGTGACAATAAATGCCAGCAAGAGGCTGACCTCAGCACTTTTTGCTAAATGGGATAGGGTAATTCCCAAGAAGAATACAGGAGCTGATGTCTCTAGAAAAAGGAAAACTTCTGAGGACACAAGGACTGATCAAGTCACTCCCTCTACCCTTCTAGAAGCTCCTTCCTCAGTTCCTTCTTCCTCTCATATCCCCTCTCCACCTGCTCAACAGTCTCCTGCACATTCTCATTCTTCACCACCTCCTTCAACTGCCATATCTCCCATCAATGATATTCCACCTCTATCTCCAGAACCACTACCTACCACACCTCCATCTCCAATGCATAATGAATATCATTCACCCACTCATTCTCCTAGTCAAATCCATCCAGACATTCCCACAAATACTACCAACATCAGCAATATCCCTCTAATTCCTCCAATCTCATCTCCATCCACTTCACAACCATCCTCTATTCATCCACCAGATTATCCATCCCTCAACCTCTCCTCCATTGCTGATCAGGTTTTTGATCATATCCTTCCTAAAATAAGCCAACTCCTGGATGCAAAATTTGCTCCAGTTCTTCAGGCAATTTTTGCTTTATCTGCTAAGATAGCTTCTTTTCCTTCCTCTACTGCTGTCCCTTCTTCTAGGGGCCTAGATTCAGGTTGTCCTGAAGCTAGCGGGGGAGATGTCCTATGAAGAAGCTCTAGAAACAAAAGACACTCTAGAAGATACAGAAGTTACAGTTTTTGGTACAGATATGATTGATTCATGTATAATATCAGATACACAAGTTATAGGAGAAATAAATAGTATATGCATTCATCCATCCTGTGATCTATATAGTTTATTATCAAAATTTGATGTCACATATACTTCAAGGGTATCACCAAAAGTATACATAGAGGATTTATCAAAGGCTCTGATATGCCTTCCTCAGAAGACTCATTCTGATATCATACAAAATTACATCTCCTCTATTCCTTCATCCACTGATCAAGACATTCAAATGAAGGATCATTCTGCAGAATATGAAGATGATCTTGCAGAATTCCTTGATGATACACAAGATTACCCCACTCCACCAGATACAACAGCCTCACAAATTACTTCTTCACCTCCAATTCCTGTATGGAATGAAGAACCAATGCCAAGCTTTGATGAAATCTGGAAAGAAGCAGATGCAGAGTTTGACAAAGCTGAAGAAGAAAGATTAAAGGCTCGTGAAGCAATCAAAAGAATTGATGATTTATATAATAAGCCAATCTCCTCTTCTGACTCTGAAGATGATGATGATGACAATAGTGATTCTGATGATACATTTTCAAAGAAAAGAAAGAAAAGAACAGCTAAGTCAAAGGCTGCTCTCAAGCCTCCAAATCCAAAGAATGACATTCCTTTGTACATCTTGTATAATGTTCCTCTTGATGAGAAAACTCATCACTGGATGAAGCTCTCCAGAAATGAGAACATGAGGAAGAAATTCAAGAAGACTGGCTACTTCCCTGACAAACCAGTCAAGCACAATCATCCTCCTCCTCCTCCTCCAGCAGCTGGTGCAGCAGGATCAGCAGGTGTATCATTCTCTTCTCAGAAGCAAAGCTCTCAACAATCATGGAGCCCTAGTAGTTCTAGTGGTCCTCAAACCTCTGGATCAGCCAGTGCTCCTCCTTCTAAGAAATCTGCACTTGCCTTACAAGGGGGTCAAACCATTACTTCACCCCAAATATCTTCAGAATACAAACTTCACATTTCTGATGGATCTCTTCATAGAGATAAAGTACTTCAAAAGGTCATTCAAGATAAAAATAATTCAGAAGATATTTATTACTTTCCAGATCCAGAAGAAGAGAAAATTTGTCAGATGGCAAGACTGAAAGAAACAATTGCATCTGCACAGATTAACAAGGCTAAAGCAGAAGGCAAAGAATTCTCAAATATCTCAACCATGTCAGAATACAGAAGAAAAGAACTTGAAAAATACAAACCAGTTAAAGCATTCAATGCTGAGGAATATATTGATATGCACCCAGAAGCATTTATCCCTCATGTCAAAGAACAGAAAATCATTGGAGCTCAAGATCTGTTTATCAGCAAAAAGAAGTCAGAAGATCCTAACAGGAAGATCATATTCAGCCACCTTCTTAGGACAAAAATTCTTATATAATTGCTTGTTTATGAATGTAAAGTTTCTAAACTCAGAGCATTTTCTTTATCTTATCTGATGATCTATTTTAATCTATTAGATATATTTCATTTCACTTTTGCTCTGTTGATTATACTTTCTGCTGTATCTATTCAATTATTTGTCAAATAGTATCCTAACCCAAATAGGGGGAGATTGATGGAACAACCCTATTACTGATTTGGGCTAAGATCACTATATGTTGATTAGGATCTGTATTGACCCCATTGTATAGCCTTAGGGTCAAGTTTTAGGCTGATTAGATTAGCAGAACTTAGGAAAATTCAAGCTCAACTCATGGCGAGTGGTGTTCGACGAATGACCAGATTCGTTCGACAAATTGTTTCCAGCAGACTGAAGAAATTCACAGTTCCAGCACTCGACATTTTCTGAGCGGCGCTCGACAAATAGCTAACAGCGTTCGATAAATTCTAGCCAGCGCTCGACAAATGACTAGCAGCGATCGACGAATTCTAGCCAGCGCTCGACAAATTCCTTTCTGAAGTTCAGATTAATATTCTCAGTGGATGTCAGTTCTTTGAACACAAATCAGAAGAATAGCGGATATATTTATTTCTCCTTGGACGTATTCAGGCAGCCATGTAAGGATATCTTTCTTATTTATTATATCCTTATATTCCTTCTATTCCAAGAAGAAGAATAGCCGTTGACATTTAATGTCAAGGCATCTTTCTCGACAAAAGGAATTGAAAGGACCTGCCAAAGTCGTTTCTGGGTGGCTACCTAGTTCCAAGAAGGATTTAAGACAGAAAAATATATTCCTTAAATAGACAGAGGATTTGAATTTGAAGCATGACAAGCTATCGAAAAGAAAAAGAGATCAAGCATTCTTCCTCAGCAAGGAGAACAGAAGAAGTTTAAGAGGAAGAAGAAGAAGAAAATATATTATTCTTTCCAGCATTCTTCCTCAGCAAGGCAGCATCCTCTTCATTCTGAGAACAAGATTCAATCTCTCAGATCTGCTGTAAAATAAAGTCTTTCATGAGCAACAACAATCTGAAGATTAACTTCTTCCAGATAATCTGCTACAAAGACTTCTGTTTGAGAAAGCTCTGTCCACAAAGTTGTCATCAACTCTCATCAGACAGGGGGAGCTTTCAGCTTCAACACCTTTTGTCTTCTCTCAGATCATTGACAGAGAAGAACACTCTAAACCTTTTATCTCATCCTGTACAGGGTTAATACTCCCTTAAAATGTTTACCCAGTGGTGGCAAGACACCTTATCAAAAAATCCTTGTGTGGTTTTTTAGCACCTTATCAAAAGCTTATTGGTGTGTGGACACCTTATCAAAAAACCCTTGGTGCCTGGGCACCTTATCAACCCTCCTAGTGGATTCCTACCAAGGGTGGTAGAAGAGTAGACGTACCCAAATTTATTGGGGAACTACTATAGCTCCTTGTGTCTTCGGTGCTTGCTTATTTCTGTGTGCTTGTGTTGTGTGCTTCTTACTACTTCTGTCTTTATCTTTAACTCTCACTGATTACACATATACCTACTCAGTATCTTAAATTCCGCTATAAAACTAAACAAAAAGTTTTAATACTCTATTCACCCCCCCCCCCTAGAGTAACTTAATATCTGACCTCCACTTTCACGACCGATCGATCCCGCCGCCATCCCCGCCTCTCCCTGTCGTCGAACCTAGCAGTCCGTGGGAGACGTAGAGAGCAGTTCTTCTCCGACCTAGATCTTGTGCGACAAGAGGCTAGGGTTCTTCAGCACTCGTGTGGATTTCCCGTAGAGGCGCAAATCTATTTCAACGCTTGGAACTCAAGTTTTGTTCTCTGGATCCGCCATAGGAGCATTTCGGTTGAGTAGAGACTCAACCCCCTTTCAGGTATAATTTCTGCAATGTGTTGCTGGATGTTTTTATTTCTTGAATCAGTGAAATCGCAAGTTCCATATAACTCTTTTGGGTTGTTCTAGTTATTTATTCCGCTGCGCATATGTGATATGTTGTATTATCATTTCTGAAATGGTATTAAGAAAACCCAACAGTAGTATCAGAGCTAGGTTGGCAATCTAATGCGTGTAAATCAGAAATTTAGAAGTGTTCTAAATGTCTGGGTTTCTTCCTGGGTGTTTGGATTTCGAAGAAATGTTCTAGATTGGAACACTCCCAGGAATGCATGTGATTGCGTTTCGATTTAATTGTTTCAGAAATTGTGTCTCCTTAGCAGTAATCGTCCCTCTAATTGGTTTGTGAAACCAAATGTCTTAGATTTTGAATCTGACATTGAGAGACGAGCTTGTCTACTGCATAAATGGAGTTGTTTTTGCTTGTGTCAAATACATGTAAATCTGGAGATTTAGAAGTGTTCTAAATACTCAGATTTAGCCATTTCTATCAAGCGTTGATAATTTTATTTTGTGCACTTCTGGGATGTATTTGGTTGTGAATGTTGTAATTTTGTGAAAGTGCATGTTGATTAATTGTTAATCAATTTCATAAATAAAATCCCTTATCCAATATTAAGTATACGGATGCCTTCCGATGGATGACACTCTTCCTGCCTCGATCGCTGAAGTGTGGGCTTGCCAAAGCAAGGTGCATTAATTTATCTTGGTAAGGGTGCGAGCGGATAATTGTGATATCCCACTGTCGACATCGGGTCCAACTTAACTGGGTGACCTCAAAAGTTGAGTGCCTAGAGGCATTGGGTTGGCATGCACCATATGATGTATTCGAATAAAGAGTTATTCACCAACCATACAAGAGTTGCATATTGATGCAATTGGCAAGTGTTGCCTACCTAAATAACCGCATTATGATAGGAACGCCAAAGCGGACTCGTTGTGTTGGTGAAATACGGATCTTGTCCACTAAGAGAGTAGCTCGCATAAACTCTCTGAATTGATATTAAGGGTTATCAATTTGAATAAAATAGTGGGAGTATTTAATTAAAGACCTAATAAAAATAAAAATATATTTTGAAATATAATACTAAAATAAACTTTGCATTATTTTGCAGAATTTTCATGGCAAATACTTCACACTCCACGTTGTCCCTGAGAGCCATCCTTGAGAAGGATAAGCTCAATGGGACGAACTTCCTAGACTGGTTCAGGAACCTGAGAATTGTTCTCATGCAAGAGCGTAAGCTTTATGTCCTTGAAGAAGATCCCCCCGAGGAGCCACCCTCTACTGCACCTCGTGCAGATAAAGATGCTTATAAGAAGTATGGAGATGACTCCTTGGATGTTGAATGTCTCATGCTCGCGACCATGAACTCTGAGCTTCAGAAGCAACATGAGAACATGAGCTGTTACGATATGGTGAAGCACCTAAAGAAAATGTTTCAAGGGCAAGCTCGCCAAGAGAGGTTTGACATATCCAGGGCGTTATTTTAGTGTAAGATAGGAGCTCGGGACCCAGTAGGAACTCACGTACTCAAGATGATTGGGTATATAGAGAACCTTGAAAGACTAGGGTTTCCGTTGGGCCAAGAGTTGGCCACTGACCTGATCCTGCAATCGTTGTCGGACAGTTAGGAGCAGTTTGTCTTAAATTACAATATGAATGAAATTGACAAGACACTTCCCGAGCTCCTAGGCATGTTAAGAACTGTCGAGATCAATTTGAAGAAGGTCAAGCCTGCTAGCCCCATATTGATGGTGCATAAAAGCAAGGGCAAGACCAAGGGATTCAAGAAGACTAAGGTGGGACCTAAGTCGTATCTTGATCCCAAGTCTTTAGCACTGAAGAACAAGGGCTTGGCTAAGGAAGGGAAGTGCCACCATTATGGTAAGGCAGGGCATTGAAGGAGGAATTGTCCCCTCTATCTTGAAGATCTGCAAAAGAAGAAGGGAAGTGTGACTTCCACTTCAGGTATATTTGTTATAGAAATAAACTTTTCTGCCCCTTTATCTTGGGTATTGGATACCGGATGTGGTTCTCACATTTGTACGAATGTGCAGGAACTGACAAGGAGAAGAATGCTGGGTAAAGGAGAGGTAGACCTGCGCGTTGGAAATAGAGCAAGAGTTGTTGTCGTTGCCATTGATGTTTATCGTCTTTCTTTGCCCACTGGGCTTGTAATCGAATTAGATAACTGTTATTTTGTTCCAGCCATAACCCGAAATATTATTTTTGTGTCTTGTTTAGACATGAAAGGTTTTTCTTTCATTATAAAGAACAATAGTTGTTCTATATTTATGAATGATGTTTGTTATGGTGTAGCCCAATTGTTTAATGGCTTATATGTTTTGAACTTAGATCAGCATATTTATAACATAGAAAATACCAAACGACTAAAAACAAATGACTCGAATCTTATATACCTTTGGCAGTGTCGTTTAGGCCATATAAACGAGAAACGCATATCCAAACTCCATAGAGATGGACTACTGGACTCATTTGATTATGAATCATTTGAGAGATGTGAGTCTTATTTATTAGGCAAAATGACTAAAGCCCCTTTCACTAGTCATACTGAGAGGGCTGATGATCTTTTTGGTGTAATACATAGTGATGTATGCGGACTCATGAGTTCTATGGCTAGAGGTGGGTACTACTACTTTGTTACATTTACTGATGATTTCAGTAGATACGGATACGCGTTTCTTATGAAAAACAAATCCGAAACCTTTGAAAAGTTCAAAGAGTTTAAAAATGAAGTAGAGAACCAACTGGGAAAAAGGGTAAAAGCACTCCGATCTGATCGAGGTGGCTAATATCTGAGTCATGAGTTTCGTGATCATCTGAGAGAGTGTGGTATTGTATCACAGCTCACTCCGCCCAGAACACCACAACATAATGGTGTGTCTGAGAGGATGAATCATACTTTGTTAGACATGGTACGGTCGATGATGAGTCATGCAGATTTGCCCATTTCCTTTTGGGGATTTGCTTTAGAGACTGCTGCTTTCACATTAAATCGTGCTCCAACGAAAACGGTTCTAAAGACACCATATGAGATATGGACTGGGAAGCATCCTAGTATGTCTTTTATTAAGATTTGGGGTTGTGAGGCATACGTGCGACGTCAAATGCCTGACAAGCTGGAATCCAAATCAGATAAGTGTTATCTTATGGGATATCCTAAGGAAACCAAAGGATATTACTTCTACCTGCCGTTCGATGGCAAAGTGTTTGTCGCAAGGACTGACATCTTTTTGGAGAAAAAGTTCATATCCAGAAAGACTGTGAAGGTGGAACTTGAAGAAGTTCAAGACCCACAAACAATAGATGAACCGATTTTAGAACCTAAGCAAGGACTACAAGTTGTTGTAGCTAGAGAGCCTGCTCAAGAAACAGAAGTCCTGCGTAGATCTGATAGACCAAGATTTGAGCTTGAGAGGTATGGATTTCTCATGTCTCAAATAGGTAACGTGTTTCTTATGGATCATGATGATGAGCCTGCAACCTATCAAGAGGCTATGTGTGGACCTGACTCTGAGAAGTGGCTTAAGGCCATGAAATCTGAAATGGACTCCATGTATGCAAATCAAGTTTGGAACTTGGTGGAACCACCTGAAGGGGTACGACCCATACGGTGCAAGTGGGTCTTCAAGAAGAAGACTGACATGGATGGGAATGTACAGACATTCAAAGGTCGGCTGGTTTCTAAAGGTTTCAGGCAAATTCATGGTGTTAACTATGATGAGACCTTTTCCCCTTTAGCCATGGTTAAGTCAATCAGAATTCTACTTGTTATTGCTGCGTATTATGACTACAAGATCTGGAAAATGGATGTCAAAACGGCTTTCCTTAATGGAAACCTCCTTGAGGAAGTGTACATGACATAACTCAAGGGCTTTGAATCTCCAAATGAAGCCACTGAAATATGCAAGTTGAATCGATACATTTATGGATTGAAATAAGCTTCTCAAAGTTGTAATCTTCGTTTTGATGAGAAAATCAAAGAGTTTGGTTTCATCAAGAAGGAGGATGAACCTTGTGTTTACAAGAGAATTAGAGGGAGCATTGTCGTTTTCCTGATTTTGTATGTGGATGACATATTATTGATCGGAAATGACATTCCGACCCTGCAAGCTATTAAGAACAGGCTAGGGGACTGCTTTTCAATGAAGGACTTGGGTGAAGCGACTTATATACTTGGTATTAAGATCTATAAAGATAGATCGAAGAAGTTGCTGGGTTTGACTCAGAGTACATACATTGAGAAGGTGTTGAAACGGTTCAACATGCTTGAGTCCAAGAATGGATTCTTACCCATGTCACATGGTATGAGTCTCTCTAAGGACCAGTGTCCAAAATCTTTGGAAGATAAGGACCGCATGAAGTTGATTCCATATGCTTCGGCAATTGGATCAATCATGTACGCAATGTTATGTACTCGACCCGATGTCTCTTATGCTTTGAGCATGACTAGCAGATATCAGTCTGATCCTGGTGAGAGTCACTGGATTGTAGTCAAGAATATCTTAAAGTACTTGAGAAGGACTAAAGATGTATTCTTGGTGTATGGTGGAGAGGAAGAGCTCGTCGTAAAGGGTTACACAGATGCTAGCTTCCAGACTGATAGGTATGACTCAAAGTCCCAATCAGGCTCTGAATTTTGCCTTAATGGAGGAGCTGTAAGTTGGAATAGTTCCAAACAGGAGACAGTTGTTGATTCTACAACTGAGGCCTAGTATATCTTTGCTACAAATGCGGCGAAGGAGGCTGTGTGGATTAGGAAATTCATCAGCGAGCTTGGTGTAGTTCCTAGCATGATCCCGTAGTTCTCTACTATGACAACAACGGTGCTATTGCACAAGCTAAGGAACCTAGATCTCATCAACGCTCCAAGCATATACTTAGGCGGTTCCATCTTATTCGAGAGATTGTCGATCGAGGAGATGTGAGCATATGCAGAGTACCGACTGAAGAAAATATTGCGGATCCACTGACGAAGCCTCTTGCACAGAGAAAGCATGATGGTCATACTAGATCAATGGGTATTAGATACCTGAATGATCGTCTCTAGTGGGAGTCTTGTGGATTGTATTTGTCGGTTTTTGATTATTCATGTGATGAATAGAGTACTTTATATTTCATTTTTCATTTATGACAAGTTCTTTTATTATGTTATATATTTCTACTGATAGATTAATTAGCATAATAAATGCCCTTAGAATGTTTGCTTCCATAGGAATTCAAGTATGTGACTTGAATGTGAGGGCCTATGTTTGTATGAAGCTTCATTCTTAAATGGTCCCTGGTCGTTGTATCATCTAAGAAGTTCGGGGCGATGATGATACATAAAGACTAGCATGTGCGTTGACTGATGACCGGTTCTTACAGGTCATGATATTGTGATATCAAGTCATCACATGGGTACTTGTTAGTGAACAAGTTGTACTGGACAAACCCACCTTGAGACTACTTTGTGGATTGTTATATGAACGTGTCACAAGTAGGTCTCAACTGACAATGGTGTTTGTGGTTCTTCTACCTGAAGTCACAACATTCATCAAGTGATGAAGAGCATACTTTAATGCCATCTAATGTCTTCCTTGAGAAAGTTTGATGATATGGGTGGTTATTGGGTATGTTAAGATTCATTTGGGTGTTTGTGTGTGAGAAGATATGAGATTTGTCCTCCTATATGACAAGAGTTACATCCATGGGCCCCTTGATGGAATCAGACTGAGAAATGCATGGCCATGCTTGGTTGAGTCAATATGTGATGTTGAGCTCACCATTTTCAGACAGTCTATTCTAGATCAAGGAATTAGGATTGAATAATTACGAGGGTGACACGGTCCATGTCTCTAGTTCTATCTGGATGTAAGGGACAAAAGGACATGACAACACTGATACATTGGTCAAGACAGGCTTGTTGAGTTATGAACTCTTATTGCTTGGGTAGCAATGATGCATTGCTAGATGCTGCTCATTTTTTGTGAGACTTTTATTTGATACGTTCAAGATCAAGTGAGAGACTATTGGTGTTTCCATGGTGATCTGGAAGTGGTCAAATATCTAGTCTCACTGCCAACGCGGCATGAGCCAATGGGGTCGCACAAAAGAGTGCTTGGAGAAATTGGAGGAAGAATCTTGTTAACAAGGGATCGGATTAAAGCAGGCATTCGTCGAACGACTAATATAGCACGTTCGTCGAATGGCGCTCGTCGAACAAGTTGGTCGAACGGCGCTCGTCGAACAAGTTGGTCGAACGGCTAGCGTAGCGCATTCGTCGAATGGCTCGTCGATCGGCTAAGTGTTGAATTATATCGTCTTAACTGTCAAGATGATGTTCTCGACGATATATGTATATCCTCTCAACGATATATATGTCTTCTCGACGATATATATTTATATGTCTTCTCGGCGATATATGTCATCTTCTCGACGATATAAATGTCTTCTTAATGGCCAGTAAAGCACGTTTGTCGAACGGCTATTGTAGCGCATTCGTCGAACGACGTTCGTCGAACAGTTCATCGAACGACTAATGTAGCGCGTTCATCGAACGGTGTTCGTCGAAAGGTTCGTCGAACAGTGTTCGTCGAATGGTTCGTCGAATGGTTCGTCGAACGGCTAGCGTAGCACGTTCGTCGAACGGTTCGTCGAACGGCCAGCGAGTTCGATGAATGCTGGCCAGTTCGTCGAACGCAGTGTTCAACCCTTTTATCTTTGCCGGACGCTTCTCTTGATTGCTGGAGGTATAAAAGAATACGATTCTTTTAACCTAGGATCCGATCTAATTTTGGCGATCTGTTTTGCAAGAGAGAGCGACGGAAGAGTTCTGCAAGGGTTCTGACGGAACTGTTCCGACCGGTCGATCCCGCCGCCACCCCCGCCTCTCCCTATCATCGGACCTAGCAGTCCGTGGGAGACGTAGAGAGCAGTTCTTCTCCGACCTAGATCTTGTGCGACAAGAGTGTTGAAACCAAGACTTATGAACAAGACTTAGTCTCTGTGGAGTTTGGGCCCTCAACAAGTTGAGGGGTGACCTCACACTTACGCTCACCGCACCATAAATGTTGAAACCAAGACTTGGGAACAAGACTTAGTCTCTGTGGAGTTCGGGCCCTCAACAAGTTGAGGGGTGACCTCACACTTACTCCTCCCAAGGGAGAGCTCTAGGCTAGAGGCTAAGGAACTAGGAACAAGGCCAAGGGCTTAGCAAGGAGGTCCCACCACACACCCGGAAGATCTTAGAGTGCTTCCCCTCCCAAGCCAATGCTATTCTTGGGGATGGGCGAGACAGGGGGCTGGCCGCCCTCCCTGCTCGCCCCCCAAGGGAGTTGGGGGGAGACAGGGGGCAGGCTGCCCTCCCTGCTCGCCACCTAAGGGAGCTGGGGCGAGATAGGGGGCAGGCCACCCTCCCTACTCTCCCCCTAAGGGAGCTGGGGCGAGACAGGGGGCAGGCCGCCCTCCCTGCTCGCCCCCTAAGGGAGTTGGGGCGAAACAGGGGGCAGGCTGCCCTCCCTGCTCTCCCCCTAAGGGAGCTGGGGCGAGACAGGGGGCAGGCAGCACTCCCTGCTCGCCCCCTAAGGGAGCTGGGGCGAGACAGGGGGCAGGACGCCCTCCCTGCTCGCCCCCGAAGGGAGCTGGGGCGAGACAGGCGGCAGGCCGCCCTCCCTGCTCGCCCCCTAAGGGAGCTGGGGCGAGACAGGGGGCAGGTCGCCCTCCCTGCTCGCCCCCGAATGGAGATGGTGCGAGACAGGGGGCAGGCCGCCCTCCCTGCTCGCCACCTAAGTGAACTGGGGCGAGACAGGGGGCAGGCCACCCTCCCTGCTCGCCCCCGAAGGGAGCTGGGGCGAGACAGGCGGCAGGCCGCCCTCCTTGCTCGCCCCCAAGGGAGCTGGGGTGAAACAGGTGGCAGGCCGCCCTCCCTGCTCACCCCTTAGGGAGCTGGGGTGAGACAGGGGGCAGCCCGCCCTCCCTGCTCGCCCCCGAAGGGAGCTGGGGCGAGATAGGGGGCAGGCCGCCCTCCCTGCTTGCCCCCCAAGGGAGCTGGGGCGAGACGGGGTACAGGTCGCCCTCCCTGCTCGTCCCCTAAGGGAGCTGGGGCAAGACAGGGGGCGGGCCGCCCTCCCTGCTCGCACCCGAAGGGAGTTGGGGCGAGACAGGGGGCAGGTCTCTCTCCATGCTCACCCCCCAAGGGAGCTGGGGCGAGACAGGGGGCAGGCCGCCCTCCCTGCTCGCCCCCGAAGGGAGCTGGGGTGAGACAGGGGGCAGGCCGCCCTCCCTGCTCGCCCCCGAAGGGAGCGGGGGAGAGACAGGGGGAAGGCCGCCCTCCCCGCTGGCCCCCCAAGGGAGCTGGGGAGAGACAGGGGGTAGTCCGCCCTTCCTGCTCGCCCCCCAAGGGAGTTGGGGTGAGACAGGGGGTCGGCCGCCCTCCCTGCTCGCCCTCTAAGGGAGCTGGGGCGAGACAGGGGGCAGGCCGCCCTCCCTGCTCGCCCCCGAATGGAGCTGGGGCGAGACAGGGAGCATGCCGCCCTCCCTGCTCGCCCCCCCAAGGGAGATGGGGAGAGACAGGGGCAGGACGCCCTCCCTGCTCGCCCCCGAAGGGAGTTGGGGCGAGACAGGGGGTAGGCCGCCCTCCCTGCTCGCCCCCCCCCCCCCAAGGGAACTGGGGTGAGACAGGGGGCAGGCCGCCCTCCCTGCTCTCCCCCAAGGGAGCTGGGGCGAGATAAGGGGCATGCCTCCCTTCCTGCTCGCCCCCCAAGGGAGCTGTGGCGAGACAAGGGGCAGGCCGCCCTCCCTGCTTGCCCCCCTCTTCGAAATAATCTGGGGTTGTGCCCCCCCAGGTTTGAGCCCCTCCGAAGGCTCACATGCCCCTCTTACTTGGGGCAGTGCCCTTTAAAAAGATATTGGGCCTAATGACATCTTGAGCCTCGGGGCACTCTGCGAATATAAGGTTGTACACAATCCACGCTCTTTTCGAGCGAGGTACACGCTCGGAAAGGAAAGTCCAACCCTGCTTATTCGACGAGTGCCTTCCTGAGGACCCGGCTAACGGGGCCACCTAGGGAGAAAAACTACTTAGCCTCCCCGAGAGGTCATCCTAACCCACCGGCTTGTGAGAGCCCGGCTAGTGAGAGCCCGGCTAGCGGAGCCACCTCGGGGGAAAAAACTACTTAGCCTCCCCGAGAGGTCATCCTAACCCGCCGGCTAGTGAGAGCCTGGCTAGCGGAGCCACCTAGGGAGAAAAACTACTTAGCCTCCCCGAGAGGCCATCCTACTCCGCCGGCTAGTGAGAGCCCGGCTAGCGGATCCACCTCGGGGGGAAAACTACTTAGCCTCCCCGAGAGGCCATCCTACCCTACCGGCTAGTGAGAGCCTGGCTAGCGGAGCCACCTCGAGGGAAAAACTACTTAGCCTCCCCGAGAGGTCATCCTAACCCGTCGGCTAGTGAGAGCCCGACTAGCGGAGCCACCTCGGGGGAAAAACTACTTAGCCTCCCCGAGAGGCCATCCTACCCTGCCGGGTAGTGAGAGCCCGGCTAGCGGAGCCTTGGGGGAAAAACTACTTAGCCTCCCCGAGAGGTCATCCTAACCCGCAGGCCAGTGAGAGCACGGCTAGCGGAGCCACCTCGGGGGAAAAACTACTTAGCCTCCCCTAGAGGCCATCCTACCCTGACGGCTAGTGAGTTCCCGGCTAGCGGAGCCACCTGGGCGAAAAACTACTTAGACTCCCCGAGAGGCCATCCTACCCCGCAGGCTAGTGAGAGCCCGGCAAGCGGAGCCACCTCGGGGGAAAAACTACTTAGCCTCCCCGAGAGGTCATCCTAACTCGTCGGCTAGTGAGAGCCCGGCTAGCGGAGCCACCTCGGGGGAAAAACTACTTAGCCTCCCCGAGAGGACATCCTACCCTGCCAGCTAGTGAGAGCCTGGCTAGCAGAGCCACCTTGGGGGAAAAACTACTTAGCCTCCCCGAGAGGCCATCCTACCCCGCCGGCTAGTGAGAGCCCGGCTAGCGAAGCCACCTCGGGGAAAAAAATACTTAGCCTCCCCGAGAGGCCATCCTATCCTGCCGGCTAGTGAGAGCCCAGCTAGCGGAGCCACCTCGGGGGAAAAACTACTTAGCCTCCCCGAGATGCCATCCTACCCCGCCGGCTAGTGAGAGCCCGGCTAGCGGAGCCACCTCGGGGGAAAAACTACTTAGCCTCCCCGAGAGGCCATCCTACCCTGTCGGCTAGTGAGAGCCCGGCTAGCGAAGCCACCTCGAGGGAAAAACTACTTAGCCTCCCTGAGAGGCCATCCTACCCCGCCGGCTAGTGAGAGCCCGACTAGCGGAGCCACCTCGGGGGAAAAACTACTTAGCCTCCCCGAGAGGCCATCCTACCCTGCCGGCTAGTGAGAGCCCGGCTAGCGGAGCCACCTCGGGGGAAAAACTACTTAGAGAACTTCTGGCCACCGAGTGGTTCCCGGCACTGCTAGCTTGATGGGAACCTGGTCAGCGGGCCAGCATCGGGGTTAAGTACCTGGAACACTTCCGGCCACCGAGTGGTTCCCGGCCCTGCCAGCTAGGTGGGAGCCTGGTCAGCGGGCCAGCATTGGGGCTAAGTACTTCTGAAACATCCAGCCACCGAGCGGTTCCCGGCCCTGCCATCTTGATGGGAGCCTGGTTAGCGGGACAGCATCGGGGCTAAGTACTTTCCTTCCTGCCACCGAGCGGTTCCCGGCCCTGCCAGCTGATGAGTCCCGATTATATACACATATATGGACTCATCTGGGCCGTTTATCTAGTCATTCCACTGCACTTTAGCCTTGTTTTAGCTTATATCTGTTATCTTCATTAGTAGTTTTCATGCACTGTTAGGTGCCACTTTCAGTAGCTGGATTCGTGGTTGTACGCTAGAACAGGAGTCGTGCAGGTGTTTCCGGTGCAATTCTGCACAGGAACATTGCGCACGATCACCGGTTCTATTGTGCACGACCACTGGTCGTGTGCCACTGATCATGTGCACTTAACCCTTTTTTTATGAGTTCTGTTTGGTGCAGTGCGCACGACCATCTACGATAGTGCGCACGACCACCGGTCGTGCGCCACTGTTCGTGCGCACTTATCATCAATTTCATGAGTTTTGTTTCAACCAGTGCGCACGACCACCTACGATAATGCGCACGACCACCTACGATAGTGCGCACGACCACCGGTCGTGCGCCACTGGTCGTGCGAACATGTTATTTTATAATTTCTGTCTTTGCAGGCTCCGTCCAGGCAGAGCGCACGATCACAGGATTCTAGTGCGCACGACCACTGGTCGTGCGCCACTGACCGTGCGCACTGTTTATTCCAGCGCCTATAAATTGTCCTTCTCGCGATTTTAGGTCGGATCCCGAATTTCAGCCGCCGTTTTCCGCCCGGTTCCGCCCAGATTCGCCCCTCCACCATCGCCCACCATATGGAGGTGCTCCGGGCTTGCTCTTCACGCCAATCTTGAGCCGGAGTTTCCTCTCGGCCTCCTCCTTCATCCAAGAGCTCCAAAGGAAGACCTAGCCGCCATTACCATCAAGCAAGAGGAAGTTTGCAACCTCTACCGGATCGTGACACGAAGAAGACGGGTCCATTGGAGAGTCGTGACAGCTCTCTCTACCCCGGATGTAGTTGCGGACCGAGCTTGGATGCGGATTGACAACCCGGCGATTCCAACCGTGAATCTCCAACGAGCCTTCGGATTCGGTCGATTTCTTGCCTTGTTCTCTTCTTATTGATTGTTGTAATAGTTAGATCTTTTGTATTTTGATGAAGAACACTATAAACCTTGCTATTTAAAGTTATTTCATGTCTATGTGAAATACCCTTTTTGTTTATTTGTGTGCTTGAGGTGCGCCCCATTCCATCCTCCATCCCGCCGTCACGTTCGTATGCCGCACTAGCAATTGCTAGTGGCGTGCTTGTCGAAGAGGTGCTTGCGACCCTCACTCCGCTAGCCTACTCGTCCATCCGCCTACCGAAGCGTGGCATCGCGGCCCGTATTCCATCCCGCCTAACGAAGCAGTGCGCTCAAGGCCTGCACTGTTCGATTCCACTTGCCTACTCGCCCATCCGCCCTTTCGACGCAGCGCGCTCAAGGCCTGCCTAGTCTCCATCCCGCCAAGCGAAGCATTGTACAGCGGCATTGCATAGGAGTAGTTGATAGCTTTTATTTTATTTTCCAAAAGCCAACCCAACTCCCCCGCATTCCATCCGATTTAAGGACTTCAATCTCAAGTCCTTCCTCGAAACCTAACTCCACCTTACTGTGTTCCTCAAGAGACCGACACTCGGGGATTTTCCCCATTATTATTACTTGCGCGACCGGTGCACTTGCCGAAACGCATCACCAGCTAGGTGGGAGCCTGGTCAGCGGGCCAGCATCGGGGCTAAGTACCTTGAGAACTTTCTGCCACCGAGTGGTTCCCGGCCCTGCCAGCTAGGTGGGAGCCTAGTCAGCGGGCCAGCATCGGGGCTAAGTACCTGGAACACTTTCGGCCACCGAGCGGTTCCGGGCCCTGCCAGCTAGGTGGGAGCCTGGTCAGCGGGCCAGCATCGGGGCTAAGTACTTCTGAAACATCCGGCCACCGAGCGGTTCCCGGCCCTGCCATCTTGATGGGAGCGCCACCGAGCGGTTCCTGGCCCTGCCAGCTAGGTGGGTACCTGGTCAGCGGGCTAGCATCGGGGCTAAGTACCTTGAGAACTTTCGGCCACCGAGCGGTTCCCGGCCCTGCCAGCTAGGTGGGAGCCAGGTCAGCGGGCCAGCATCGGGGCTAAGTACCTTGATAACTTCCTGCCACCGAGCGGTTCCCGGCCCTGCCAGCTAGGTGGGAGCCTGGTCAGCGGGCCAACATCGGGGCTAAGTACTTCTGAAACATCCGGCCACCGAGCGGTTCCCAGCCCTGCCATCTTGATGGGAGTCTGGTCAGCGGGCCAGCATCAGGGCTAAGTACCTTTGAAATATCCAGCCACCGAGCGGTTCTCGGCCCTGCCAGCTTGATGGAAGTCTGGTCAGCGGGCCAGGATCGGGGCTAAGTACCTTGAGAACTTCCTGCCACCGAGCGGTTCCCGGCCCTGCCAGCTAGGTGGGAGCCTGGTCAGCGAGCTAGCATCGGGGCTAAGTACCTTTGAAACATCCGGCCACCGAGCAGTTTTCGGCCCTGCCAGGTAGGTTGGAGCCTGGTCAGCGGGCCAGCATCGGGGCTAAGTACTTTCTTTCCTGCCACCGAGCGGTTCCCGGCCCTGCCAGCTAGGTGGGATCCTGGTCAGCGGACCAGCATCGGGGCTAAGTACCTTGAGAACTTTCTGCCACCGACCGGTTCCCAGCCCTGTCAGCTAGGTGGGAGCCTGGTCAGCGGGACAGCATCGGGGCTAAGTACCTTGATAACTTCCTGCCACCGAGCGGTTCCTGTCCCTGCCAGCTAGGTGGGAGCCTGGTCAGCGGGCCAGCATCAGGGCTAAGTACTTCAAAAAACTTTCATTATATTAAGCATCATAAAACATGCAAGAAAAACTAAGCATGGAAATGAAGCATCACAGTACATGGACTTAAGGGTAGAAAAAGAAAAAAAAACTAAGTATGGAAACCCAAACTTGGTCTCCTACTCCCAGGCCTGGTCTTCCTCGACCTCTTCCGGTTATTGCTGTTGCTGCCTCGGACCCCTCGCCTCCCTCATTTCCAAGAAATCAGGGCAGGCGGACGTCGCATGACCTTCCTCCTCGTGGAAGTCACAGTAGGGTAGCTCAACCATATCCCTTCCTCTTCCTCTTCTTTCTGCTTTTCTGGCTCTCCTCCTTCCTCCCCCAATTTCCATGGTTTGCTGACGTGGTGGAGAGGGTGCTTTCGGTCCCTGCCTCCACCCTGGGGGGTCGGGCCTCTCTACCTGGAAGTTGTCCTCCTCTTGGTCGAACTTCCTCTTGGGAGCCTCTACCCTCTCCCCCTGCTGCCTCGCCTCCGGCTCACTCAACCTTCTTGCGAACTCCGGGTTGGCCTCCTCACTCTCGATTTCTTTTGCCACCCTTTCCATCAATTCTTCGAAGGATATGGGAGACTTCCGCTTCAAACTCATCTTGAAGAACCCCTCCCGCAGCCCCACTGTGAAGGCGAGCTGGAGGGTGAACCCTGGTACCTCTTGGACAAGTAAAACCTCTTCCTGGAACCGATCCACGTAGTGAGCCAGTGACTCCCTTGGCTCTTGCTTGATCTTGAAGAGTGCTTCGGCATCCCTCTTCCTCTTCCTTGACATCGAGAAGCGCGGCAAGAAACCTCGACGAAAGTCTTCGAAGGCATAGATAGACCCCACGGGGAGCTGGTGGAACCAATCCCTTGCCTTCTCCTTCAAAGTTGTCGCGAAGAGTCGGCACTTGAAAGCGTCCGACATGGGCCTGATGGAGACCATGTCCTCAAACCACTGCAGGTGCAGGACTGGGTCATCCTTGCCGGAGTAGTAAGACATCTCCGGCCCTCCGAACCCCTCTAGAACCGGGGCCGAGAGGACCAGCTCACAAAAAGGACTTCTCTCGCTCGCCCCCTACGGGGCTGGGCGAATGGGTGCTGGCTGCCTCCCCACTCGCTCCCTTGGGGCTGGGCGAGTGAGGGTCTGGGACCTCCCCACTCGCCCCCTTGGGGCTGGGCGAGTGGGGGTCTGGGACCTATCCACTCGCCCCCTTGGGGCTGGGCGAGTGGGGGTCTAGGACTCCCCACTCGCCCCCTCCTAGGGGTCCGGGCGAGTGAGGCCGAAACCCTCCCCACTCCCCCCCACTGGCACCTCCTTCCCGGGCTGCTGGCCTGGAGGGCTCTCACCCACCTATTGAGACGGGACCTCTAGACCACTTCCTCTCCTACCTTCGCCTATCGCGGCAAAGGTTAGCTGCAAGGTCTGCAGGACCTCCTGCCTAAAATTTTCAAACATCTCCAACATCGCTCCAGCCACCGGGGGCTGCGAGTGGCCTGGGTCGGATCCTCCACCTCCAGCCATGGAGCTCAGCTTGAGACTTTCTTGAGTTGGTCACTCTCCACGCTCACCGCACCATAATTGTTGAAACCAAGACTTGGGAACAAGACTTAGTCTCTGTGGAGTTCGGGATCTCAACAAGTTGAGGGGTGACCTCACACTCCATGCTCACTGCACCATAAATGTTGAAACCAAGACTTGGGAACAAGACTTAGTCTCTGTGGAGTTCGGGCCCTCAACAAGTTGAGGGGTGACCTCACACTTATGCTCACCGCACCATAAATGTTGAAACCAAGACTTGGGAACAAGACTTAGTCTCTGTGGAGTTCGGGCCCTCAACAAGTTGAGGGGTGACCTCACACTTATTCCTCCCAAGGGAGAGCTCTAGGCTAGAGGCTAAGGAACTAGGAACAAGGCCAAGGGCTTAGCGAGGAGGTCCCACCACACACCCGGAAGATCTTAGAGCGCTTCCCCTCCCAAGCCAATGCTAAGCTTGGGCACCATTAGAGGCTCTCTCCACCCACTAAAGAGACTTGGGGAGAGAGATGACAAAAGAGAAAGAGCTCCAAATGGTGCCCCTTGGGCTTATTTATAGTTTTTGGAACCGGGTCTGCAAATAGCCACGATCTGGCCTACGAGATTACAAAAATACCCCCAGATTTGGTCTGCCAACAGCCAAATCCCGCCATTCTGAGGCGCTAAACGCAGGTCGCCCCCATATTCTTGGGGCTGGGCGAGACAGGGGGCAGGCCGCCCTCCCTGCTCGCCCCCCAAGGGAGCTGGGGCGAGAAAGGGGGCAGGACGCCCTCCCTGCTCGCCCCCCAAGGGAGCTGGGGCGAGACAGGGGGCAGGTCGCCCTCCCTGCTCGCCCCCTAAGCGAGCTGGGGCGAGACAGGGGGCAGGCCGCCCTCCCTGCTCGCCCCCCAAGGGAGCTGGGGCGAGACAGGGGGCAGGTCGCCCTCCCTGCTCGCCCCCTAAGTGAGCTGGGGCGAGACAGGGGGCAGACCGCCCTCCCTGCTCGCCCCCTAAGGGAGCTTGGGAGAGCCAGGGGGCAGGCCGCCCTCCCTGCTCGCCCCCTAAGGGAGCTGGGGCGAGACAGCGGGCAGGCCACCCTCCCTGCTCACCCCCTAAGGGAGCTAGGGTGAGATAAGGGCAGGACGCCCTCCCTGCTCGCCCCCTAAGAGAGATGGGGCGAGACAGCGGGCATGCCGCCCTCCCTGCTCGCCCCCGAAGGGAGCTGGGGCGAGACAGGGGGCAGGCCGCCCTCCCTGCTTGCCCCCGAAGGGAGCTGGGGCGAGACAGGGGGCAAGCCGCCCTCCCTGCTCGCCCCCAAGGGAGCTGGGGTGAGACAGGGGGCAGGCTGCCCTCCCTGCTCGCTCCTCAAGGGAGCTGGGGCGAGACAAGGGGAAGGTCGGCCTTCCTGCTCGCCCCCAAGAGAGCTGGGGCGAGACAGGGGGCATGCCGCCCTCCCTGCTCGCCCCCCTCTTCGGAATAATCTTGGGTTGCGCCCCCCGGGCTTGAGCCCGTCCGAAGGCTCACCTGCCCCTCTTACTTGGGGCAGTGCCCTTTAAAAAGATATTGGGCCTAATGACATCTTGAGCCTCGGGGCACTCGGCGAATATAGGGTTGTACAAAGAGGCTAGGGTTCTTCAACACTCGTGTGGATTTCCCGTAGAGGCGCAGATCTATTTCAGCGCTTGGAACTCAAGTTTTGTTCTCTGGATCCGCCATAGGAGCATCTCGGTTGAGTAGAGACTCAACCCCCTTTCAGGTATAATTTCTGCAATATGTTGCTGGATGTTTTTATTTCTTGAATCAGTGAAATCGCAAGTTCCATATAACTCTTTTGGGTTGTTCTAGTTATTTATTCCGCTGCGCATATGTGATATGATGTATTATCATTTCTGAAATGGTATTAAGAAAACCCAACAGTTATGAGCTCACCTTTAAGGATGTGTCCATTATGTTAACCTGTTGAAATCTCAACTCTAAAATGCCTTCAAAATGTTAGCTAATTCTATTACAAAATCTACAACTTTGGACCAAACATTTAATCGTGCAACGAGTAAGACAGACGGAAGAAGAGCACGGGAGGTTTCTTGATTTCCCATTTTGATTTAGGGAATTTTTCGGTTTTTGTTTTAGTTCTAAATTATCATGTGCAACCAGATTTTGGATGGATTATATATATGAGCGATGTTGGCTATTTTACTGTGAATAATTTCGTTTGTTGAAGGTGTTGAAGTGAAATGTCTTTAAACTAGGAAAGGGATTAAATGATCCAAAAATTAGTGAGTTGGGATATGTTTGACTCGATTCGTTAACCATCGCCCGTCCGGATGCATGTGCATCCCGCACGGGTATGGGTGCAACCCACACAGATGTTTTGTCGTAACCATGAAAATTGTCGTGCCCCCACGACAATTGTAGCTGCCGACGACAAATGTCACCCCCACAACAAATGTTTCCCCCCGCAAAAAAGTCGCCCTAAGGATAAATGTCGCCCCCACGACAAATGTCGCACCCCAAGACAAATGCCGCACCCCAAGACAAATGTCGCACTCCAGGACAAATGTCGCCGCCCATGACAAATGTCGCCCCCATGATAAGCATCGCCTTGGATAGGGCAGTAGGCCCGTGCCTGTCACTCGTATATATATATATTATAATTATTATCTATACTATATATACAAAGATGTATGGAGCCTCCTTTGGTGTAACACCTAAGGACCATCAAATAAATCTGAACCGTTCCCTAATAAAGAATTCGATCTCAACCGTATGATGGTATCCGACTCTCCATATAACCACTAATCTCGCTACTCTTAGCCGCCCGTCTCCCCGCAGAAAACCCTCGCCGATCCCTCCTCCCGTACACTCCGCAGAAGAGATCTTCATAAGTGCCATTACCAGAAGTGCCTCCTCAACCTCCGCAGGTAAATCCCCGTCCGGCCCGCAGAAGAACTTGAAAGTGCACAGTTAACCTCACTAGAATTCTCTAGAGGGGGGGTGAATAGAGATTTAAAATATTTTTGTGCAAAGTTAATAATTATATAAATATATGTGTGTAGTGATCACAGATTAGTGCTTCCCACACACCAACAAGAATTAAACAAGTAAAGAAAATAAATGCAAGAAGAAAAATCACAGCACAACACAAAGAAATATAGTGGTTCCCCAAACTTTGGGTAGTCCACTCTTCTACCCCCTTGGTAGGAATTCACTATCTTGCACTGAGTCTTTTGATAAGGAGACTCTTAGAACCACCCTGAGTCTTTTGATAAGGAGACTCTTAGAACCAACTGAGTCTTTTGAAAAGGAGACTCTTAGAACCAGTACAACTGAATTTTTTGAAGAGAGATTCTATAAACTCTTTTACAATGTTATAAAGAAGAAATAAGAATATGAAGAAGATAAGAGGGAATCTTCTTCCTAGCAAGAAGATTGGAAGCACAAGAAGTAGTGAATAAAATCTCTCTTCTATAGTGAGAAGGAAATTTGTAGCTTTTCTCTCTTTTAGTGAGAGCTATCAGAGCTTGCAGCAAAATGGCTTCAGAAGCAGGAGAAGATGGAAGCTTGATGGTTGCTGCAGAACTATTTCTCAATTCTCTTTCTTTTTACTTGGGAGCCCTTCCTCTTTTTCAAATGTAAAAATGGTGGATCACTTGTTCTAGTTCTCTGCCGACCTCCTTGGTATTTTATAGCTCTGTCCATTCAAATAATACTATAGGAGGATAATTGATTAGCAGACAGAGAAATAGAAAGATAGAAATATTTCCATAATAATTATATCAATAGAAGGAAAGAATTCATTCTGATTTCAAATAATGTCCATAATGGATTTAATCAAATTAGCCAAGAATCCATTAGAGGAAAAGAATGATTCAGAACGGCTATAAAGAATAAATTGATTCCATATAAATCAAATCTATAAAAGAAGGAAAGAGATCTGGCGATTTTTGAATTAAATATAGAAATCGACGTGCGTCGATTACTATTCGACGTAAGCGTCGAATTCGTCCTGGCTGGACGTCTAGAGAAGAATAAGGAAGGTGCATCGACTGAGGTGCGTCGACTTCACTAGATGCGTCGACTAGAAGTCAGAGCTACGTCGACATAGGATACGTCGGATTCTTCTTAAGGTTACTTCGACTCATTCTGAAAGGAACATCGACACCACTTCTACGTTGCGTCGAATACTATTCGACGCATGTTTACTTAACCTTGATTTTTCTTTCTTAGAATTCATATTCAACTCATTTTCAGGGGTTAAGAGAAATCATTTTCCCAACAATCTCCCCCTATTTGTCTTAACCCTATTTAGAGAGAAATTGTATCAGCATATTGATCAATCACAGCAAAGCATTTAAGCAAGTAGAAGAAAAATTAGAAAAGGAAATCTTATAAACAAACTTCATGTTCAGATCAATCAGTATTCAACCATAAATATATCAGTCATTGTTTTTAAGGCATTTCAGGAGGGGTAGGAGGAGTCTTCCTTTTTCTAGTGAATATAACTGTTTTAAGAGAGGGAGGTTGCTCCTTCTCAGCACCAGGTAGTTCACTCAGCTCCCCCCGAGTTACATCAGTTTTCTCCCCCTGGGATGGAGCTTCCTTGGTTGCTTCTACTTCTGCCTTTTCAGTTTCTTTTTCAGTTTCAGCTTCAGTCATAGTAGTACTTGGCTCCTGAGCTCCTAATTTAACTATCACAGTACCTAGCTCCCCCTGAGTTTCAGCTTCTTTATCTTTATCTTTCTCACCATCTGCCACATCTTCCTTTTCAGCTTCTTTATCTTTATCTTTCTCACCATCTGCCACATCTTCCTTTTCAGCTTCATTTTCTGCCCTGCTTGCCTCCCCTTGTAATAGTACCACTTGACTTGCAGCCTCTCTTGCTATATTGAGTACCTCTATTGTTTGTTCTTCAATATGTAGTTCAGGTACTCTCTCATTTCCAATTGACTTGTGGGAGAGAGATTTAGGAGTGGAGGGCTGCTCTTCATCTAGCTTCTCCCCCTTCTTGACCTTCTTGGCCAAGGAGGTTAAGAAAGACCTGGTTACTCTAGAGGAAGAGAGAGGTCTTCAGATTTTGCACAGAGGCACTGACCACATCTATTTGGGTGTGCATGTGTAGGATGGAGGAATGAATCTGGGAGCAGTGCTCATCCAGCATTGCTTGGAATGTTTGAGCTGCTGATGCAATGCACTGAATGAGGAGAGCTTCAGCGGATGCAGATGGTTCATGTTGTGGTTGGTTATGAGGAGAGAGTGGTGGAGGTGGTGATGAAGCTGGAGAGAAGTTAGTTGATATACGAGGTGTGGGTGATAAAGGAGGTGGAGAGGATGAGAAAGTATGAGGAGGAGGAGATGGAGAAACTGCTGTTTGAGTAGGTGTTTGAGAAGAGGTAGGTAGAGTAGGAGTTGTGAGAGTGGTAGAGACTAGTGGAGTAGATGATGGTGGTAGAGAAGGATTGTCTCTTTGAGGAGGAGGAGGAGGAGAAGGATGAACAGGAGAGTTAGGAGGAGATGGAGTCTTTTTAGGAATGGAACCAGGCTTAGGGATTTGCCTGGTCCATTTGGAGAATAGAGCTATTGACATCCTTTTCCCTGGAGGAATATGGATTCATTTTGACCTACATAGGTCAGGGAAGGAGTGGAAGAGTACTTGACTCATAATCCTCATATATGCATTTTCTTTGTATGAGTATTTAGAGCTTATCATCTTGAGCAAACATGTGGCCCAGTCCACCTTCTTCTTCAGCACCAGGGCCACCATGATATTCAGTTGCTGCTTGGGCACTGCATCATGGGCTGAGGTCTTGCATAGCAGGATTTTTCCTACTATATCTGCTAGCAGTCTGTACTCCTCAGAAAAGTCTATTTTCTTTAGATGGATTGGTCTATCTTTTGAAAACTTCATGGTGGTTAGCAGATGCTTGATTTCATCAGGTGTGAGGTCTATAGATTCATCACCTAATAAGGGAGTGATGAAGACTTATTTAGTCATTCTTTAGAAGCTATTTTTCTTTCCCTATTTGCTTTGAACAAAGATAATATTAGGGTGTACCTGATGGAAGATCAAAGGTTATCCTAATGTGTTCTGCAGATATTGAGACAGGTGTCTCATGGATTGTTCCTTGGATTTCTCCTTATTCAGATATCTGAACATGAGTCATCAGCTTTGTGAGCTCTGTGAGCTCTGTTTCCAGGAGCTTGCATCTTGTGGAGATAAGCTTATCTAGTCCAGCTTCAGTGAACAGAGCAATGATGCTCTTGTAGTTTTCTGCGGCGGCTTGGAAAGATGCAAGGTCAATGTCGAAACCAGAGTTGGTCTTGGGAGCCATTTTAGGTCAGTGAGAGAGAGAGAGAGGAAGAAATCGGCTGGACTGGGGAGCAAGAAGGATGAAGGATGCAGAGTAGTGAAGGTTTCTAACTGAAGAGTCTTTTTAAGTCAGGTGAAACGTCGAAATGCGACACTATTCGAGGCTTATTTGGTACTTCTGTGGATGTGACCGAAAATATTTTAGTATTGCCGCTCGTTTTCATGAAATCGACGTTACATCGAGTGGTATTCGATGTAAGCGTCGATACAGCCCACGTTAGGATGCTAGGGTTTCGTATCGACGTATGCGTCGATTGTAGTCGACGTATGCGTCGATTTTGCTTATTGTGTTGAGTCATCGACGGTGCGTAGATTAGAAGTCGACGTGACTTTTAGTTTTCCTGAAAAATTCTAGGTGTTTATTTCTTTTTATCTCTTCCTAATCCTAAAGGTTTCTAAGTTAGTCTTGGACTAATTTTCACAGATAGTTTGATTGATTGGGTCAACATTGTTTGGCAAGGTGGCCAGTTTTGTTACATATGTAGCGCTTGATTATCTTAGTATTGTGAGAATTTGAGTTTAGAGAGGGATAAAAGTGTTGATTAGGATAGAAAGTTTGATTTAGATGGGAATTTTGGTTAGGATAGAAAGTTTGGTTACGATAGAGATCATGATTAGGATGAATGGGTCCTGAATAGGGGTTAAGATGGAAGGTTTTTGGAGGATAGGCATTTAAGTTGCTCTGAGTTTATATGCGTCGATATCTATTCGACGTATGTTGATAGTTGCGTCGATTTATATTCAGCGCTTTCTCCAGATTGCGTTGATCTGGTATCGATGCATGAACAAAGTTGCGTCGATTTGATGTCGACGTACTTTTACTCAAGCGTCGAGTTGAATTCGAGGCATCTGAGAGATTGCGTCGAGTAGAATTCGACGCACTATCACTCATGCGTCGATATGAAGTCGACGCAACTGTATCTTCATAAATTTTCTTCTTCCCTGTTTCTGATTTTACTCTTTTATGTATTGTTTCTTTTGACTTAGTTGCTTCTTCAGATGAAGTTTGAGAGTCATCAGCTGAATAATATGATGTTTCATCAAATTGTTTTATTTCCTTGAGGGAGTCTTCTTCCTTATTTAGTGAGTCTTTTTCTTGGTTTGATTTGATGGGTTTTGTGAATTTTATAGGGATCATCCAAGCAGGTTTGTTGGATGGAATTTGGCTGGTTGAGGGGTCAGCCCCTAGACCAAGATTTTTATGTCTCCTTGTTTATTGTTCAGTGATTTCCTTGAGAGTTTGGCTTCTCATTTTTATTGATTCTTCAAAAGCTTTTGTCTGGGACACCTTATCCTTAAGGAGCTGTTTTTCTATCTTAGCCCTTTCTACTTCCTTTTCTATGATGTTAGCCCTTAATTCATAATTTTTAGAGCATTTATCTTCTCTATTTCTCTGGTTTTTAGCCATATTAATTTGTTCTTTTAGATCCTTAATTTCTTGTTTAGCTTTTAGTTGATCTAGACATATTTCCATAAAATCATTTCTGGAATTATCACTTTGAAAATCTATTTCATCAAAAATGCTTACCTCATCCTTATCCTCAGATTCCTCTATGAGAATAAGGTTATTTTCTCTTTCATCTTCAGAAGATATGCTTTCATCTGATCCTGTCTCACTCCATGAGTTGGTACCATCATCTTTCTTTGAGCCTTCAAATGCCATTAAACATAGGTCTTCTTGCTTAGGCTCTTCATTGTCACTCTTAGAAGAGGAGCTGTCCTCAGAGTCTGTTTCACTCCAGGCTTCTACAATAAAGCCTCTTTCTTTCTTCTTCCCCTTTTTCCAGGCTTCTGCAATAAGGCTATGACGTAGCACACAAGGCCACGATTTCCCACCAAGCCACACAAGGACTTGGATGCTCCGCACAAGGAAGCGATTTTCCCTTAAGCCACGCAAGGACTTCGACGCTCCGCACAAGGAAGCGATTTTCCCTACCAATACAAAGTAAAATGTATATAAATGAAAATACAAGATAAAATAAGAACTCCGTAGAAATTCAGATCTCTGAAAGGAAGGTTGAAGACTCAAGATGATTGTTGATGTAAAAGCGCGTCCGATCTCGTCTTCAATTTCAAACCTTCTCAGCACAAATGGGAGTTCTTGAGGTTCTGGAGCTCTCTGGTTCGTATGCACTTAGGAAGGAACTTAGAATCTTCAAAGCTTTAAATCCACGAAGTTCTGAATCCTTTTAATAAAAGAGAGCTGTCGGATTTCCGTTAGCTAGCTATCGAAAATCAGTTATCTCCAGAGGCTGCCACGTGTCCCACTAATTCAAAGTTTCTGCGCAAAGTGGAGGTCGTGGTTGAGACGTGGGCTGTCCGATATCCGATATCTCTATCGTATATCCGTTAGCTTGCGTAACTGCTGCACGTCGTGGAGTTACGGGAAGATCATGCACTGTCGGAAATCCGTTACCTAGCTATCGGAAATCCGTTACCTAGCTATCGGAAATCCGTTACTGATGTCAAAAATCCGATAGCTCCATTTTCATTTTGTCATCTGAAACTTCTCTAAACTGTAGATGATGCCGTTCTCATTCCAAAATGGGGTGGCACGTTCCGTAACTCTTCCTGGATTGAAAGTTATTGCCGTTTGAAGTTTACCATACAAAACTCGTCATTTTGTCTTTTTGATCCATGAACGAAGTCGTGTTTCTTTATTTAACATGTATCACCTGTACACTATAAACACACAAAAGAGTAGATCAAATACATCATGGTATTTGTTATTCTCAAACCAAGAGATGCGGAATGCAAGCTCCAACACTCCTTCCATAAAGGATTTCTCAAATAATGAATAAATCATGCGTGTGTACAGCTTTGACAAATGTTTTAATGGATAACAATTTCTGAATCGCACGGTGACAGCACCATGCTTGCATTTAAAGTCTTCCTCATGCTCGTTTCTACGCCACAATAATACAAGCTTCTCCAAACCAATAAAACACTTAACAAGTGTACTCGTAGTCTTCGAACTCCCATGCTAACGATTGTTAGCTGATTCGCTTCTTTGCGTTGACAAAATGCTGAGATCCAAGATATCTTTGTTAAAGGCAGTAGACCACTTCTTCTTGACCGTATATAAATCAGCCAACCATTTGTTAGCCTGCAAATTTCTTCTCGTCACCATCTCAATCCAACATCTTTCAAACTCATCTTCACTATCACACTTGCTCATGCACTGATAAAAATAGGACCGAACAATTTTGTCTTGGTTGAAGCTTGGTACTTTTGAGGGTGCTTTCTTCGAGATGTGCCATTGACAAAGACGGTGGCGACTAGTAGTGAATACCCTTTGAATAGCTACTGCCATGACTTGATCTTTGTCAGTGAAAATAGAAAATGGTTGCTTCCCACCAACGAATTTTAAAAAGGTCTCAAACACCCAGCAAAACGATTCTATGGTTTCTTCAGCTATGAATGCACCTCCAACAAAAATATTCTGCCAATGATTGTTCACGGCAATGAAAGGCGCGCATGCAAAATTGTATTTAGTAAGTCTATAAGTCGTGTCAAAAATAAGGACATCGCCGAAGCAGTCGTAATCTATCTTGATATGCCCATCCATCCAGAAGAAATTAGTCAACCTATTCAATTCATCAGATTGTACCTCATACGAGAACATATTGTCTTCCAATTGTTTCCCTTGCAGTATCTTTAGCAAGCTTGAGGCGTCACCGCTTTCTATTAACGCTTTTCTTTCTTGTTGAACAAAGTTGAAGACATCAAACTTACTGAACCCAATATTTTCAACGCCACCGGCTTCTTCAGAAAGGAAATTATATGCATCCACCGCTTTAATTTCGGCTCCGGTCATATTCTTCATTAAATTACCTTGCATTTCAGATATGCTTCGATTAGACCTCAATAAATGCTTCTCACTCTCGGTTCCTAGTGGATGGTTATGCTCCTCGACGAACTTCATTACTGCCCAATTCTTGCCATCTTTATCAGTGTGAAACACAATGCAGGCAAGGCATCCGGTGCGCGTTTCTAATTTGCGATACTTCTTTGGCGAAGGCCTTGCTGTCTTAACACCCGCTTTTGCGTAGATATATTCTCGCATTTTGATAATTCTTGTATGAGTCCAGTATGTCAAATGTTGTTTACGAACACTAAATCATGTTGTGTGGGCATAATTACAATACATTGCCCAAGCCTCATCCTCTGAGTGCACAATGGGGAAGACAACATGGTCCTTCTGGGCCTGCTGTTAAATGATGTAACACAATTGGAATTAGAGAACATGATCCAACTGGAATTTCGGGAAATAATACAGTCGTAATATATTACGAAAATACGAATGTAATGAGGTAGAATAATTACAGTTGGATATTAATTATAATTTCCAGTCGTATTTACTTACATTAACAACATTTCATCAACTTTCTCGGACGACATCGATAGTGGTTGAATAATCTTCGAGGAGCTGAAGGAAACAACCGAGGGGACAAGGTGAGATGGGTAAAAACTGCGGATGAGAGTGTAAATAAATACAAGATTCTACCGTAGGCTGGAGAAAGCCGAGAAGAAGTTCTAGGAGCTGGAGGAAGCTCGCTCCAGTGGCACAAAGGCTGGGAGGAACTTCAGACCTAGCTCGGACGTTGATTCCGTTCCGACGAAGCTCGTGGACGTAGAAGCTAGGGTATCGCAGCTTAGGAAGCTTGCCGATGTAGAAGCTTAGACGAGCATACGAAAGTAGAAGATAGTCAAAGCGAAGAGGAAGCTACAGGCGGAAGGAGGAAGGTCAGAGTGGTTTCGTTGTCTGAAAGGGCTAAGCGAAGCATTACGAACTGGTTCTCTTTCGGGAAGAAGGCGAATGCGTGGGCCCCGGGCATAAAATAGCGTATTTATGCTCGCACGATGCCATCGTGCGAGCCCTTATAGAAAATTTTCTCTACTATGATAGGTTGTCATTAGACATGTCAACGGTCTTCTCGAGGAAGGTTGTCATTAATTACTAATTAGGCATGTTAGCGGTATTTTAAAGGAGTTACCACTAAACCAATCAGCTTTATTAAAGTTAATTTGACATTCATGATAATATATGCATCATAATGATTTTTTTTGTAAAAATAAAATTAAAAGTAGTGTATAACTATTTTACGCATTAATTAATTTATATTGTGTTTATTTTAAACTTTATTAAATAATTGATAGGGGCGGAGCCCCGAGCCTATCGTGATCAAGGTACTATTGCGGTGGTCGTAGGGGCGTAGCCTCATGTCTGTCATTCGTATATATATAATATTTGGCCCTATGTTTCTTCCTCCATCACCTTGGTGAGTGGAGAATTGTTATAAAATAACAAGCCTTTTAGTGTGTTTGTTTGGCAAGATTTGATACAACTAAAATTGAAGTTGGATTTCCGAATTCTAATTCCATTCGTTTGGCCATAAATGTCGATGGTATTGGTTTTAAGACTTAGGAGCAAAAGTCGGTTTTGGCTGCTCGACAGAACGCACGCGCAAAAGTGAGGAGGAGCTGCGGAGTGCTCGACAGAACGCACGCGGCTTGCGAATCGCAAAAGGCACGCGGCTTCTCCCTTCCGTCTCCGGCGAAACTGCAGCTCCTCCTCCCAGGCGACTTCACCCCCTTCTCCTCTCCGGCGAAGGTCCAGCTACTCTCCGTCTTTGTGATCATATTTTCCCATCTTCAAGCTCCGATTAGGCCTAGCATTGCATACGGCGACCTAACCGGCCGACCATCGCATCGCCGCTCCTTCTTCCTCCTCCCCGGCGACGACAGCGAGGATCTTCTTCCTCCAACGTCTACAGGGGCTTCTTCCTCCCATTTGGCCCACCTTCTGATAGGGTATAAATTTTTTTGTTCCTAGGTATAGTTATCTTACTTGTATTTGTGTTTGTATATGTGATTGTTTATATGTATTTGTGTTTGTATGTGTAAATAATTGTGTATATGTGTGTTTGTGTGGCTATCTCTTTGTTGTGTGTGTATGTTTGTGTTTGTGTGGGTGTTTGTGTTTGTATGTGTGTGTTTATGTTTGAATGTGTGTGTTGTGTTTGAATGTGTGTATGTGTGTGTTGTGTTTGAATGTGTGTATGTGTGTATGTGTGTGTTGTGTTTGAATGTGTGTATGTGTGTGTTGTGTTTGAATGTGTGTATGTGTGTATGTGTGTGTTGTGTTTGAATGTGTGTGTTGTGTATGAATGTGTGTATGCATGTGTTTATGTTTGAATGTGTGTTTGTATGGTTGTGTGTGTTTGTGGTTGTGTGTGTGTGTGTTGTGTGTGTTGTTAAGTGTATGGTTGTGTGTGCTTGTGGTTGTGTGTGTTTGTGGTGGGTGTATGCTTATGTTTGTTATTTATGTGTTATGTGGTTGTGTGTGTGTGTTGTTAAGTGTATGGTTGTGTGTGTTGTTAAGTGTATGGTTGTGTGTGTTTGTGGTTGTGTGTGTTTGTGGTTGTGTGTGTGTGTTGTTAAGTGTATGGTTGTGGCTGTGTGTGTTGTTAAGTGTATGGCTGTTTGTGTTTGTGTGTGTTTGTGTTTGTGGTTGTGTGTTTATGTTTGTTATTTGTGTGTGTGCGTTGTGTGCGTGCGTGTGCGTGTTGTGTGTGTTGTTAAGTGTATGCTTGTGTGTGTTTGTGGTTGTGTGTGTTGTTAAGTGTATGGTTGCGTGTGTGTGTTGTTAAGTGTATGGTTGTGTGTGTGTTGTTAAGTGTATGGTTGTGTGTGTGTTGTGTGTGTTGTTAAGTGTATGGTTGTGTGTGTTTGTGGTTGTGTTTATGTTTGTTATTTGTGTGTGTGTTGTGTGTGTGTTGTTAAGTGTATGATTGTGTGTGTGTTTGTGGTTGTGTGTGTTGTTAAGTGTATGGTTGTGTGTGTGTTGTGTGTGTTGTTAAGTGTATGGTTGTGTGTGTGTTGTTAAGTGTATGGTTGTGTGTGTTTGTGTTTGTGTGTTTATGTTTGTTATTTGTGTGTGTGTGTAATACGAACAAGAGGGAGTTTGCTTGGATTAATGAAAACACGGATACAATCCGGAGCAAGCTCCGGCCAACTCTCGGAGGCTGGTTCCCCCAAAGAGCTTCTCTCTAATGAGAGCCCAAAAGACCAAGGATCAAAAGATAACCTAACTCCCCAAAACCACCTCCTTATATAGGGAGGTGGGGGGGGGGGGGGTGACTCACATCAAACCTAATACATTTAAACGAAAAACAATAATAATACAATAAGAGGGCGCGTGCGCGTAACAATACATCCCGTCAGAAAAGTGACCTTGACCCCAAGGTCGGAGCGCCGCCCGCCGGTCAGTAGTGATATGCTCGCGGTTGGGATACCGTCAAGGTGCCCGGGGCGTCGTCTGGTAGTCCGTCCGAGAGCAGCATGTCGTCAAAGTCGGCGGCGGAGAGCGCAACCACGTCGTCGCCGATGAGGACTCGACACTCCTTCACCGAGCACTCATGACCAGGAGAGTAGGGGTGCTTGCAGTGGAAGCACAAACCCTTGCTTCGTAAGTCGTTGTACTCCTGGTTGGTCAGGCGGTGGGTAGGGACATGCCGATTGTTGCGAGGACCCGTCATTGGTTGTCGGGGCAGAGGAGGTGGCGGAGGTGTAGGTTTCAGATGGGTCGAGAAATATTTGTAGGAAGGATGCCGAGAGGGAGGTGATGGGGAAGGAATGTCGCCGGATGTCGCGAGGAATTCCGCCTCCACCAGGGGGGAGAGGTCAATGGCATGGTGAACTGTTAACGGTTGGAGAGTGCGGCGACGGGATCAGAAGTGGGGTTGCAAGCTGTTCATGAAGAACCCCAAGTAATGGTCTGGGGGAAGACCGGGGACATGGGTGACTAATTCCACGAAGGCATCAATGTACGAGTCAATGAAGCCGGTGTGGCGGACCCCGCAATGTCGCTCGAACATGGGGCCGGAGTAGCGGGCGTCATAGCGCTGAATGAGCGCCTCAGAGTGAGCTGGCCAGGTGAGGTCGAGAGAGGTCTGGCCGAGCCAACGGACCCAATGGATGGACGACCCTTCTATGCCGATAATTGCGGTGGAGACCCGTTGTGTCGGCGCGGTCTGGTGAATGTCGAAGAACTGCTCGGCGCGGGCAATCCACCCGAGGGGGTCAGACCCATTGAAGGTAGGCATGCCAGGTCCACGGTACGGTGGAATAGACACTTCCACCACTGCGGAAGTATCAAGAAGCACGGTGCTGGGGGATCCCACAGCAGAGGTGGTAGAGGGCCCAAAGTGCTGGGCGGGCTGCAATTTCTGGAGCATGGTCAGAATCGAGGCAAACTGCTCGGTCTGTGCCTCGAGACGAGAGTTGATGGTGGCGAGGGAGTGTTCGAGGGCTTCCACGCTGGATTCCATTCGGCTCTTTGGCATATGAGGACGATTGCGCCGAGCTGGGGGTTGGCAGGAGAGTGCCGAAGCCGGGGAAGGGGCGCTAGCAGCGGACGGTCGCTGCAGAAGAGCAGGCGTCGACTAGCGCTGTGGCAGGTTGAGAGCGGAGCAGGCGTTGGAGAAGCAGGTGGAGGCGTCGGGCGAAGTAGGTGGAGAAGCAGGTGGATCGTGCGTAGGATCGGCGGTCGGCAGCCGCAAGACCTAACAGAAACGAGAGCGGGCGCTGGATCGGGCGAACAGGACAGGCAACTGCACGGAGGGGACTCGCAGTAGGATGGCCTGGACGCGCGGGATGCCGTGGACGCGAGCGGTGACGGGACAGGGACGCCTTGGACGCGAGCAGCGACGGAATTAGGACGCGAGGCAGGCTGCGATGCGCGATAATGAACACCAACAGCTTCCTGAGCGGGCGGGGCGGCAGGTCGGACCAATTAATACGAACAAGAGGGAGATTGCTTGGATTAAGGAAAACACGGATACAATCCGGAGCAAGCTCCGGCCAACTCTCGGAGGTTGGTTCCCCCAAAGAGCTTCTCTCTAATGAGAGCCCAAAAGACCAAGGATCAAAAGATAATCTAACTCCCCAAAACCACCTCCTTATATAGGGAGGGGGGGGGGGCTCACATCAAACCTAATACATTTAAACGAAAAACAGTAATAATACAATAAGAGGGCGCGCGCGCGTAACAGTGCGTGTGTGTGTTGTTAAGTGTTTGGTTGTGTGTGGTTGTGCGTGTGTGTTGTGTGTGCTGTTAAATGTATGGTTGTGTGTGTGTGTGTGTGTGTTGTTAAGTGTATGGTTGTGTGTGTGTTGTTAAGTGTATGGTTGTGTGTTATGTGGTTTCTTGTGTGCGTGTGTTGTGTGTGTTGTTAAGTGTATGGTTGTGTGTTTGTGGTTTGTGTGTATGTTTATGTTTGTTATTTATTTGTTTGTTTATTATGTTTCGTAGATGGATACTTTGATTGAGTTCCATAGGAGAAGAAGAATTAACATGAGAAAAAGAGCTATTGTCGCCGCTTTATCAGCTGTTGCCTCCGCTAATTTGATGAAAAATATCGGAATCCATTGTCCGGGCATTAGGGAACAACACAATACTTTCAGAAAGGCAATATTAAATAGGTTATATAATGGGTCAAATATCAACTGTTATAACCAACTGCGTATGAACAAGAGCGCGTTCCGTACCTTGTGACGTGGAAGAGATTCCTGAAGAGGATGTTGCGTTAGAGCCTAGTGCTCAAAGGAAGAAGAAACCCAAAAAACCAACAACTATTGATATGATTGCAGAAGCTGTCACTCATATTGCGAATAACATGGATAATCCAGTTGAAATTTTCCCGGTCGGAGCACCTTCAAGGTCAAGGATTGAGACAGTGTATCAAGCATTATCTGTCATGCCAGAACTTTCAGAGGATGATCTGATAAAAGCCATATATTTGCTCAGTGTTGACGCGACAAAGTGCGAGGTCTTCTTGGTTTTGCCAGAGATTGCTAGGAGGAGATGGTTGCACATTCATATAGGCGATTAGTTTGGAGTTGTTTTATTTTGCATGTATCAGATTCAGTAACCAAAACTATGACATGACTGTCTGAATGATCTCTTTTATCTCCTTGTTGGCTAAGTCGAACTTGAACACATTTTGATGTCGAAGAAGTTTGTTTTAGCTATGTATCTGTTTTGGTAGAACTTCTTGATTTTGCCATGTATCTGCTATGCAAGAATTTTGATGTCGAAGAAGTTTGTTTGTTATGCTTATATACATGGGTGCTGCATTTCTTATATATATGTTTCTGGTGACTCTACATATATACATGGCAAGGATGAAAATATTAGTTTCTGGTACAAGCATTGACAATCTGTACTAAAGATTGCCAATGATATTGTATTTCATAATCAGCATTTGTTTATATTAATAAGATTTAACTTCTGGTGCAAAATAATTCAATTTTTGAATTTCAAATATCAATTCCTGTCTCTGAATTCCATCCTGCAACCGAACAGGAATATTGGAATATTCAATTCCTGTGACTGAAAATCTTCCTGCAAACGAACACAGATATTGGTTTTGACCCAATTCCAAAACCTCTGCGCCATAGGTTTTCGGCCAAAACCAATTTCTGTCAATCAAAACCTACCAAACGAACGCACCCTTATGTTTTGAGGGCATTCTCATTGACTTATGTCGGAAGAATGAAACACTTTCTCGAGCCATCACCATTCTAGATCAGGCCACCTCCCTCATCCTCTATCTCAAGTCGTGACACGTAATGACGAGCTTGATTTTCTCAGAGAAGTAAGACTTGAGCTTGATTATCTTCTCCCTTTGCTGCTGCAGATGTCGTAGTTCTAACATTTGATCCCCGCGAGGACATCTTGGCATTCGACGATGAAGCTGTTCCCGATACCACCAACCATGCATCTAGCATACACCTACTTTGTAGTGACTACTTAGTCTTCCGCCAACTCCTTTACTCTAAGCATCTCCCCTCCACGAATTTGTTCTCCTCCATAAATACACAATCCGGAAGGTGCTGTCAAGAAAAATACATAGACATGCTATTTTCATCTCCCCTCTTTCAATTTCTTCCAATACTCTTGTCCTAACCGTTTGTTTTCTTTTTGAATTCCTATTGTGCTAATGAATGTGATCTGATTTTGTAAATGAGAAGTTGAGCTTATTCCAGTGATTTGTGCTTTATTCCTCTTTTTTTCTTAGCAATGGTGCTCTTGTTATGACAATGCCACCCGCCATCTTTGCCTCCGTTGCATTCCAATGCTAATCGTTGGTCACTACAAAACCCCAAGTCACTTCCCCTTCCAACTCGATACTCATCGAGATCTAGTCTTGTGCTCAATCTACCCCAAATTTTTCTCTCAGCCACGATTGCCCTTCTTAGAAGCCTTATATCGCCGAGACATCGACAACCACCAAGTTCTGGTTCTACCCTTCTAGAAATCAAACTCGCTATCCGTCTAGGTCCCTTTCAAGGTTTGGTAACCGTGACTATCCCACTTCACCACCACCACCCTATGACGAAGTTGTACCCACCCTCGCCACTATAACCAATAACAATTTTAACCGCATCTCTACCATCTATGACCGGCTCAATGCTGTCGTTGCATTCGTTTCTGCTATTGAAGGCGTCCATCATCGAGGTTGCTGATGGGCTCGCATATACGAATCCACCGTCGTTCGAGAACTAGATCGAACGATTCACGATAGATCTTCCTCTTGAACCCTAGAAATTCTAATATTTGAATCTATGTCCAGGAGGAGAAGGAGATGAAGGTACTCAGGTCCTCACCTTGAAGGATAATGTCGGCTGGAGAAGGGGAAGGGGCGTAACAGACAATTAGCACCTCATGTGCTCGACGTGAGTAGTTGACATAAGATAGGGTTCTGGAAATTCTTCTTGATTTTCATTTCCTCTAAAGCTTAAATATAGAGTAACATAAGCGCATAAAACTTGTAAAATGTCATATTACAAAAAGATAAAAATATTCTGATACCCATGTCAGGGACTCGATAGGTCTCCATCAAACCAATGCATGGGATTTTTGTTGCCATGCCCCTTGGGGCCCGATAAATCTTTATCAAACTCCCGATCCAATCCAAGAGCTGCAAATTCATTTGTTGCATCTAGGGGGGGGGGGGGGGGGGGGTTAAGCTTACCGAGCTTTCGATAGACATTAGTGTCCTCCCTTTTTAGTTGTGTCTTCTCAATCTCTTCTTGTACGAGCGTCCTTATAGTGGATCCATAATAACTACCTCAATTACTGGACCATCAAACCTCCCGACATATCCTTGACGACAAGTTACACCAACTACCCATCACGACTAAAACTCAAACACACTTAATTATTTCAGTACCACCACATCACAATCGACTAATACCCCTGCATTGGTTGAAAACCCTAGCTTGATTTATACTGACACAAGCCAATTTTCCTGTTACGATGAGTCTCTCCACATTAGAGACACTTTGGCCGCTCACAATTCATCAATCATTAAGTTGCTCTTTCGAAATTCACTCAATCATCCATGATCCTCTCTTACACTACTAAATTCAAAACTTTCTCCAATCACATCACTAGATTACCCAACTCCTTCACACTAAATCTGTACATTTTGGGCCTTAAACCCTTCGATGGCCACAAAGTGCAATACTTTCAACTGAACTCACTCTCACAAGCCATGAGCCCTGCCAAACTCTTTCGGCCCATATCCATATTGCCCATCCCTCTTCAATATGGCGACTACCTACTATTTACACCTAATCCCAACTTCCCGCATACCTCCTCAACCCTTACCACACCACTCCCATCATGCTTTCCTATTAACCTCTATCCTCTACCAAAATGCATGTGGACTATGACAATTTTATGCTTTAATCGAGACAAATTTGTTACACCCTCTACTACCTGCCAAATTTCATTTGTTTTTAGTAGGTGACATTCCTTAACTAGATGCAATCAACTCTAAATTACTCGATATACCCTTTCTATTGTAAGATCACTCCCTTAAAATATCATTCTTAGCCCCTGCAGGACAACCACGAGCATATACCTTGTGCATCGTCGATTATATCTACAATTTTTCAGATCACTAACATCCTCATCGACAACAACATCAACAACCACATCTTCGTCCAAGAACGCCTAATTACACACCCGTCCAGTCAGATGCCCCTTTAAAGCAATAGTTGATATTGACAATTTTATAACCCGCATTTGGATATTGCCTAACTTTGCTTGTTTTCCTCTCTTCCCACCATTTTTTGTTGATATCCATATCCTATCATTGCATGGGGCCTGTGTCGTCATAGGTGTATGTTGACTACAACAAATGATATTAGTCACCTAAGACTACAAAAAGCTTATCCACTCCTTTACCCACGAGGACCATAATATTACTATTTTTAGGAACTCTAACTCCACTTACACTAACTTCCTCGTCACAACTCCATTGCATCTTATTTAGCAACTCATCACCCACATTTATCATAGAGCGGTCATTCTAGATATGTACTAAGTCCACATCTTCGCATAGCCCTCATTGATATTGTAGAAAAAGAGCCAAAACTTGTATATTCCTTTCTGTGTGTAAAATACAATGTATGAATACATATATATAGGAGGGAGAAAGAGAGAGGAAATCCTTATACATGATGTGGGACTAAAGAGAAGAGAGAGAGAAACAAGAAAAGAGGCTCTAATATGGGCCTTTACATGGGCTTTTCTAACACTCCCCCGCAAGCTTGAGCGTACAAGTCGTAGACACCCAGCTTGGACAGGAATTGATAGAATAAGGTACTTGATAGGGCCTTGGTGAGAATATCAACAACTTGGTCAGTACCCGGAACGTGCTTTAATTCTATCTTCTTCATTTGAACTTTCTCCCGGATGAAATGACAGTCCACTTCAATGTGTTTTGTTCTTTCGTGGAAGACCGAGTTCTTAGCTATGTGTATAGCAGCTTGACTATCACATAGTTGGATAGCTGGTGAGGAAAGTTTTACTCCTAGATCAACAAGGAGACTTTCAAGCCATGTGAGTTCAGAAACAACTGATGCCATCGAACGGTATTCTGCCTCAGCTGAAGATCGAGCAACCACAACTTGTTTCTTACTACGCGAGGTAACAAGGTGACCTCCAAAGTAGGTACAAAATCCACTAGTAGACCGTCGATCATCCAGGGACCCAGCATAATCTGCATCAGAATAAGCAATCAATGTTGGAGTAGAGGACGAGGTTTTGTATACCAACCCTTGACCAGGCGCTGTTTTCAGATATCTTAGGATGCGCTCGACAGCCTGTAGATGAGATGTCCGAGGAGAATGCATAAACCGGCTGACCACCCCAACAACAAAGGATATGTCTGGTCTCGTGACTGTTAAGTAAATAAGTTTTCCAACGAGTCGTCGATAGTATTCTGGATTTGGAAGAGGAAGATCTTCATCACCAGCATGTGCACACAACTTGTGATTGACATCCATTGGGGTGTTAATCGGCTTGTATCCAGAATACCCAGCATCTTGAGGAAGGTCGAAACAGTACTTTCGTTGAGAGAGGACAAGCCCATCAGGACGTCTTGCGATCTCTAGGCCAAGGAAGTATCGAAGGTTCCCCAGATCTTTTGTTTGAAAAATGGAACTAAGATGCTGTTTTACCGCTTGTATTCCCTTAGAATCATTTCCTGTGATTAGGATGTCATCGACATATACCAACAGAAGAACCGTGCCCGTAGTTCGATGTCGAGTGAATAGAGAGAAGTCTGCTGAGCTCCGAGTAAAGCCAACCTCTTGAATAGCCTTACTGAACTTATCAAACCATGCCCAGGGGGATTGTTTGAGACCATAAATGGATTTCTTAAGGTGACATACGCGGGACTCCCCCGTGGTCTCAAACCCGGGAGGCTGTTGCATGTATACTGTTTCTTGTAGGTCACCATTTAGAAACGCATTCTTGATATCCAGCTGATGGAAAGGCCATTGGCGATGCACAACCACGGAGAGAAGGACACGAACTGTGTTGAGCTTGGCCACCAGAGAGAACGTTTCCTCATAATCGAGACCTTGTTATTGAGTAAAGCCCCGAGCCACCAAACGAGCTTTAAGACGGTCAATTGTCCCGTTAGGAGCATGTTTGATGACAAAGACCCATTTGCAACCAACAGGAGTATGGCCTGGAGGGAGAGGAACCAAATCCCATGTCTGGTTAGCCCAAAGAGCTGTCATTTCGTCGTCCATGGCTGCCCGCCAGCTTGGATGTTGGAGAGCCTCCTGCACAGAGTTAGGTATAGAAATAGAGGATAATGAAGTAGCGAATGTTTGAAGTTGTGGGGAGAGGCGATGTAAGGATACATAATTCGCCAAGGGATGAGCGGTGGAGGCCGATGCCGGATCAGCAGAGCGCAGAGTGTCAGAGGTCGAAGCCGACTGCATTGGGGCAACGGAGCAAGGAGGGCGACGAGTGTAGACACGGATAAGAGGTGGTTTCGGGAGAGCGGGAGCAGGTTCAGGAAGGAGTAGTGGTAGAGGGGTGTTAACTGGAATGACAAGTCGTGGGAAGGATGGTGGTGGAAGATGCGTGGTTGTGTTGGAGAAGAAAAGGTTGGTCTTCCTGGAAGGTAACATCTGCAGAAACAGTCACTTTTCGGGTAGTAGGAGAATAACAAACATAGCCTTTCTGAGTGCGAGAATAGCCAACGAATATGTGTTTGGCTGCTCGGGGATCCAACTTGTCCTTGGACGGGCCAAGTAGGTGAACGTAGCAGGCACAACCAAATATTCGGGGTGTGAGAGAGAATGCCAGAGTGGAAGGGAAAAGGAGGCTAAACGGAGTAGCATTTTAGAGGACGGAGGAGGGGAGACGGTTAATGAGATAACATGCTGTGGACAGAGTGAAGTTCCAATAGGTTTTGGGTACCTGCATCTGGATCATGAGAGATCGAGCAACATCGAGGAGATGTCTATTTTTCCGTTCAGCAACGCCGTTTTGTTGTGGAGTATAGACACATGACGTCTGGTGAATTATCCCAAATTCAGAGCAAAGATTAGCAAATTCGTGACTCGTATATTCGCGAGCATTATCTGTCCGGAGTGTTTTTATATTTTTGGAAAACTGCGTGTGAATCTCAAGGGCGAAAGTCTAAAATACACAAGGAAGCTCAGAGCGATCACGAAGTAAATATAACCAAGTAATGCGAGAATAATCATCAATAAAGGTGATACAATATCTATATCCAGAAATACTAGTGATTTTGTACGGGCCCCAAACATCGGAATGTACTAAAACAAAAGGAGCAGAGCTCCGAGTACAATGAGGGGGAAAGGAGGAACAATGTTGTTTGCCTAGAATACATGAATCACACTTAAAAGCAGAAAGAGAGATATCAGGGAGAGCCTTCTGAAGGACTGGAAGAGGGGCATGCCCAAGACGCCGATGCCAATCAACGGAGGAGACTGAGGAGAGGATGGTAGGAGAAACATCAAGGAGGTAGAGCCCGTTTTGCAGTCGTCCCTTACCAATGATATTCTGCGTCCGTAGATCCTGCATCAGAAAAGAGGAAGAGGTGAATGTTACTGAGCAATTAAAATCGGTAGTAAGACGACTAACAGAGAGTAAATTAAACGGGGAACCCGGAACATGAACAGCCGAGCGTAGAGAGAGAGAAGAATTGAGAGGGATATCAGCAGAGTCGGAGACGGGAACAATGTCGCCATTGGCTACTGTGATGTACTTAGGATGAGGAGCATCCAAATAGTGATGTGGTGGTAGCGAGGTAATATGGTGGGTAGCACCTGAATCCACTATCCAGCGCGGACTAGTGGAGAGACAAGCGATACCTTCATTGGAGATGGAGGCGACGGAGGCAGGTAGGTGGCTAAGCATTCCTTGAAGTTGCTGGAGTTGGAGGCGAACTGCATCAAGATCAGCACGAGTGGCAGAGGGATTGTCAGCGACAATATGAACAGTTGGGTGAGGAGGACGACCATGCTTGCTGTAGCAGGTCGCCTCAAGATGGCCATCCTTTCCGCAGAACGTACACTTAGGACATGGTCGGCCTCCGCGACCCCCTGCCCCGGGAGCCTGTCCGTCCTCCACGAGTAGTGGGCGGGAGAGGTAATAATGGTGCAAACGAGTGCTGGAGAAGGACCGGTGAGGGAGGTCCAATAGTATCCGCAGGTGGTGAGACTTTGAGCAACATGGAGCACACATCTGATAATGACGGGGTTGTAGCCGATGAGAGAATCTGTGCCCGAATACTCTGAAGGTGAAGCGGGACACGCGCCATCATCATGGCAATACACAACCTCTTTTTGAGCCCGCTGAGCTGCTAGATCCGTAGTAGAGGATTGATGTTGTATCCAAGCTTCTGCGAGTTTTGGCCCGAGCAACAAAGGAGGTTAAGTCAGCCGCCCCGCCGGTGTCAAGGTTTTAAAGCTCGGTAATGATGTCATACAAGTGCTGAAGGCTGTCCTTGCCGGAGTACAAGGAATGGAGTTCCTCCCACATTGCCTTGGCCGTCTCGTGATACATGGCCATGCGGTAAGGTTCGCCATCCAGTGAGTTGAGAAGCCATGTCTGAACCCGTCCATCGTTACGCAGCCAGTCATCAGTAGGAACAGAAGGTGGGGTCCTTAGTGAGATGAGACAAGTCACTTGGACTGAAGAACACGTCTGACAGAGTGCACCCACTCGACAGTTTTTCTTCCCAATCAGGGAGATGGTGGTGATTCTTAGTTCGTCGCGTAGTTCAGGAGTGGGAAGCAAGCGGACTGCAGGAGTGGTAGCGGTCTGATCACTGGAGGAACCCATTTCAGAGAGGTCGGCAAGGCTGAGAGGATCTCGGCCAGGGAGGAGCGAGCTCGCTGCTGAGGGAGATCGCGGGAGAGCAGGCCGCAGGAAGGGGGTCGCACGACCTCAAGGGGCGCGACAAAGAAAGCTCGGTAGTCCAATGGAGGCGAGCTCAGCAACGATCCGGCGAACAGGGGCCCGCTGGGTAGGAGACCGATTGGGACCGACAGGAGATCGATCTGGAGATCACAGGAGGAGCTCGACAGTGATCCGACGAACAGGAGACCGACAGGAGAGCGATTGGGAGATCGCAGGAGATCGTGCGATTGGGAGACCGGCAGGAGCTCGGGAGATCGCCGTTGGAGATCGATCTGGAGATCGCCGTTGGAGATCGATCTGGAGATCGCAGGAGGAGCTCGACAGTGATCCGGCGAACAAGAGGCCGGCAGGAGATCGATCAGGAGGAGCTCGGGAGGCTGCGGGAGGCGCTCGACAGAGATCGATCAGGAGGAGCTCGGGAGATCGCCGTTGGAGTTTGCAGGAGAAGCTTGAGAAGGCTGTGGGAAGCTGCGAGGAGATTGCTGCGAGGGGATCGCTGCGAGGAGAAGCTTGGGAGACCGCTGCGATCAAAGAGAGATCGGGAGAGGCGGGGTCCACAAGTCAGAGGTGAGAAGGCTATAAGAGGGCCAAAGAGGAGGCCTGGAAGCAGAGCTGGCAGCAGGGTGGGTGGGGGGGTGGGGCGGTCACAAAAAAAGGAGACCACAAAAGATATCGCACGAGCTCGCTAAGAGGGAGAGGGGGGGGGGGGGGCGGTCACAAAAAAAGGAGACCGCAATTTTTGGACCGGTGGCTCTGATACCATGTAGAAAAAGAGCCAAAGCTTGTATATTCCTTTCTTTGTGTAAAATACAATGTTTGAATACATATATATATAGGAGGGAGAAAGAGAGAGGATGTAACAGTCCTGGCCCAAGCCCATCCGGGTCACTGGCAACCCCAGGAACTGCCGGCACCGACGGCCCAGGCCCATTCTGGGACGGCCTGACCAAGCCCATCCGGGTCACTGGCCCCGCCCTAGGACACTGTACCGCCGGTTCAGCCTGACCACAACTGGTCAACAACAAGCCTGCAGGCCGTACACCCCAACCCCTCTCTGGCCTGCCACAGGGCACAACGGGTTGTTGGAGGGGGGGCACGAACCCACGCCCTCCCTTGATGAGAATTGAGCCAGTTAAGCGGCAGCGCGTGGACTTCCCATCAAGGGAGGGCGTGGGTTCGTGCCCCCCCTCCAACAACCCGCTGTGCCCTGTGGCAGGCCAGAGAGGGGTTGAGGTGTACGGCCTGCAGGCTTGTTGTTGACCAGTTGTGGTCAGGCTGAACCGGCGGTACAGTGTCCTAGGGCGGGGCCAGTGACCCGGATGGGCTTGGTCAGGCCGTCCCAGAATGGGCCTGGGCCGTCGGTGCCGGCAGTTCCTGGGGGTCAGTGACCCGGATGGGCTTGGGCCAGGACTGTTACACAACACTGGCCCCGTCCTAGGACACTGGCATCGCGGTTCAGCCTGACCACATTATAATTTCGCCGATTCTCATCAGAATCGAGCGCGGACAGTTTCGTTGAACTCGTATAGGCTTCACGAGTCTAACAAAACTGACTGGGGTGAATTCCAAGGTCGTTTGCTCGATTTCACCGTTTTGGATGATGAGAATCGAAAGAACTCCGTAGTTAAGCGTGCTCGGGCTGGAGTAGTCACGGGATGGGTGACCTCCTGGGAAGTCCACGCGCTGCCGCTTAACTGGCTCAATTCTCATCAAAGGGAGGGCGTGGGTTCGTGCCCCCCCTCCAACAACCCGCTGTGCCCTGTGGCAGGCCAGAGAGGGGTTGGGGTGTACGGCCTGCAGGCTTGTTGTTGACCAGTTGTGGTCAGGCTGAACCGATGGTGCCAGTGTCCTAGGACGGGGCCAGTGACCCGGGATGGGCTTGGTCAGGCCGCTCCCAGAATGGGCCTGGGCCGTCGGTGCCGGCAGTTCCTGGGGCGCCAGTGACCTGGGGATGGGCTTGGGCCAGGACTGTTACAGAGGAAATCCTTATACATGATGTGGGACTAAAGAGAAGAGAGAGAGAAACAAGAAAAGAGGCTCCAATATGGGCCTTTACATGGGCTTTTCTAACAGATATCATTATTTGTTTCCCTTAAGTTTTTAAACCCCCACCCAATATTTTATCACCCATCTGACTTGTCCACTAATTGCATCGCAACATTCTTAACAATTCATCTCCATTTATCAACCGACAATCACTCTTGATATGTATTCACACCTTACCTCAACTCTTTTCATCCATTATTTCATCCCCTCCATACTCTACCGCCATCCAACATGTCCAACACATACACCTTAAACCAGATGCTTCCCCATTTAATGTTTGACCCTACTGCTGTAATGACCTAACTCATAATATCTGAGGTATTATTCATTTTGGTTGTACCCACCCCATTCTAAGTTGAACCTCACTATTTTATTATTTTCACAGATGACCGATGAGTACTTCCTATGAGGTCACTCACTCCAGAATTACTTACAACAGAGCACATATAACTATGTCGTTTTTAACGAAATTCCCCCACTTGATATGAAAATGCACATCTAAAAGGGGGGGGGGGGGGGGCAAACTATTACTTAAGCTCAATAACGTTTCCTTAAATTCCAATATGAGATTGAATTCATTCATACACTTCTTTTTACCTTGAAGCTTGCCATTGTAGAAACCTTTTGGGAGCTGCTTTATCCGAGTTACATTGCCCCAAAGATAATTCCCTCTCTTATTTGACCACCCTCATTAAATTCAGGATGTTACAAGCCCATCAACTTCCGCTTGGTTCATTCCCGAACCATAAATATCTAAAGTATTGTCTACTTTGGTTTATCCCATCACATATTACATTGAACCTCACAGTTTTATACTTTCCCATAGGTGGCATATGAGTACTTCTTAGAAAGTCACCCATCCCATAATTACTCGCTACTAGAGCACACTTAACTGTTAAGTGCCTAATAGAACTCAGCTTGCTCTGAAAAGATGTCTCTGATATTTGGGTCAAAAGTATTACTTAGACTCATTAATTTTTCCTCCAATTCTAATGTGAAATTCAGTTCATTTTTGCACCTCCTTTCACCTAAAAGTCTGTCATCCTATTGGTCTGCCAGGAGCTGCTTTATCTGAGCTTCACTTTCCCAAAGACACTCTCCGTCTTCATCGGACCCCTCGTTGAATTCAGGATATTACAACTGCTACCTTTACTTTCAAATATATGAAATTGAAAAATTGATAAGTTTTATGTTGGCCACCGACGATGCTATCTGCTCAATTTGATTTGATCTATCAGTGCCCTCTTTAAACTAATTTCCTATTGGATGCCTTGTGCGAGGACATCGGGGTGACGATAATATTAGGGGCTGATACAAGTCTATCAGAATCCTGATAAAGTATATGGTGCATGTGTAAGGAAGATGCAATGCATGGATCCTAAAGAGCAAAATTGAGCTCATCATGATCATTACTCTTTTTTATTCTTATGTAAAATGACATCTATCCTACGACTCTAAGAGTATAAGATGATTCCTTAGAGCCATTCATTTTTTAGCATTGTCGACTTCGTAACAACCCAATTCATCGAGTAGAAATCCACGCTTACACTTAATTAAGTTATTGGTATTTGAATGCCATTTGTTATCATCAAAACAAGATTAGTTAACCAAATGTCCAACAATGAGGAGGGCAATAATAGGTCACCACCCTGGATATAGTTACCATGGATCTCTTCACTACACTAGATATGCCAACTCTCTCATTCCCTGTCCAACCACGACCCGTGACTAACAAGCCCGACTCTACTGCCACCGACAAGGTATCATGACTACAGTTTCCTTCCCCACTGCTCAAACTTTGACTTACCCTTTCACTCCAAATAGTTCCTTGAGCAAATACATTTATTATTCACCACGTTCATTTCCTCACCTCCTTTATTTAATTCCATTGCTTGCAATTTTCTATTTTCATTTGCTTACCTCCTTCACTTTAATGTGAATGCGATTTTCGTTCCTGTTAATGTCAAGTTTTGAGCATATTCCGATGAATTCTGCTTTAGTCCGCTACCTTTGCATTAACAATCACCCTCTCATTGATGTATTATCACGGGATCATATTTTGTAGAATACTCTTTTTTGCTATTTTTATTCTCCCGGCTAAAAGTGCTTTTGTAGTCCAATAATGATTTGTTTTGATGTACTTGCTAAACTATTTTTTGGAATATGATTAGTTTTTTCAGACCCCCTCCTTATCTGATACTGTGGTGTTATTAAGGTTTATACGCTTAATATACCTAATAATGATTATTGTTAACATTAATCTTATTTGCGTATTTTTTGTTTCTTATTTTGTCCCAAGTCATTTATTGTATGCTTGTATGGACCCATCTCTTTATAAATACATAGAGGAGGTTTATTCTATTGTAATACACACGAATTATTTTTCTCAAATATTGTATTAGAGAAGGGGGGTGGGGAGTTCTTGCCTTAACTTCAAGAAATTAGAAACATGCACCCGATCATCCATCCGTGGCCCATTCGCTTTGCTCATCGCCTTCGACGACTCCATCTACCAACTCACTCGATTTGCTTGTCACCTTCATCACCTCCAGCAACTCCTACCAGCGCCCACCCTTGCTTTGCTTCTTTATTCCGCATGTTTCACTTTACTTCAGACCCAAATCTTGCTACACGTCTTTCCCTAGAGACCTTTTGATGTAATATGCAATCTAAATTCAATATTAACCGCTAAATTCCAAACTTGTTTTCTACTCATGCAACTCATCCAGATTCATCAAAATAGAAAGTTAATGCAAAATTTTCGAGATAACTTTTGAAGGGAATTTAGCAAGTTACAAAGACAATTGTTTAGTTTTCTATATGCAATTTGATTAACATAGTAAGTTGAAAAGTTAATGACAGTAGGATTAGAGGTAGTGACAAGCTTTTCTAAGATCACGTAAATTCTCATATAAAATTTAGTGCAACAATAAACCAATGGGACAAGATGCTATTAAGAGATTTACCGCCAGATTTCATATAAAATTTAGTGCAACAATAAACCAATGGGACAGGATGCAATTAAGAGATTTACCGCCAGGATTCTAAATGCAATGAAGGTTCATACCCACTGACGGTTCGTTTGGGGGATGAAGGCTACAAAGATAAGGATCTATCAGATATGGATATTGTGGGAAATTTTTGGTGGATGTTTTTTTTAATTTAAGCAAGTTTATTTTTTTTTTAAATTGGGAAGATGGGTGGACTGTTTGGTGGCAAAGGATTGAGAAAGCTGAAGTGGTTTGGTGAGGAGTTGGGGAGGAACGGTAAATGCGATGGAATTGTCCATCAGGGTCAGTGGGATATCAATGGGAATTGGAATCGGAGGGCTCGAGCATCTGGTAAGTGAGAAGAAGGATAGTCGGCTCTCCCATTCAACGGTGAGGGCTTGAGTAATTGAATATAAGAAGATTTTAATAAGGGTATTGAGCGAGGGAAACCGAGAGTCATTTTTAGGATCCCAAAGGGTTAAAACACTTGAAAGTTCATCTTAATTGATGTAGTTTTTTGATTAATTTTGAAAATAATTAAAATATTTTATTAAAGCTTATTATACTCTTGTCAAAAGCTTATTTTTTCTCTAGCATGATTAGTCCCACATTGCTAGTGGACTTTTCATATCTTATCTTCCTCTCTTTGTATATAGAGGGGTTCTTTAAATTATAGGATATTTGATTCCTTTTCTTTGATTCCTCAGCATGGTATCAGAGTAAGGAAAACTCGTGTTCTAGCCGCAAGGTCATTGCTCGCGGTCAAGCTCACTGTACTAGGTCTGCTTGTGATCACTGCACAATGCTACTTACCCGCTCGATAGAAGGCTCCAGTAGTACTTGCTTGCTCGATAGCAAGATCTAGGGACTCGCTTGCTCGATATCGAGATCCAACAGCACCCGCCCGCTTGATAGCAAGATCCAGTTGCACCAGCCCGCTCAATAACGAGATCCAACGATACCTGTTTGCTCGATAGCGATATCTAGGGACTCTTCAGCTTCATAGCGAAATTTATGGACTCGTCAACTTCATAGCGAGATCTAGGGATTCGTCCGCTCTATAACAAAATCTAAGGAATGCTATTCTATAGTGCTCCCCAAGTCTAGTGAAACTCACACATTGTGTGCTCGCATTGAGCCACTCCAGTTTTTTTTTTTTGCATAAAGTGACTCCCTTCTGGTTCTAACTCTTCCCTCGAGATCTTCGGGCATAGATTAAATTGTCCAAAATTCATGCACGGAAGCCCTCCTAAAAAGTTTGACATTCTTTATAATATTTTCGCATTATGTGATCGCTGAGACGAAGGGGAGCCTTGGCGCATCGGTTGAGCTGTTGCCGTGTGACCTTGAGGTCACATGTTTGAGTCCTGGAAGCAGCCTCTTGCAAAAATGCAGGGTATGGTTTGCCTACATTTCACCCTTGTGGTGGGACCCTTCCCCGGACCCTCGCTACGCGGGTATGCTTCGTGCAGCGGGCTGCCCTTTTTTTTATGTGATCGCAGAGACCTAAGATAAATTTTTCCCACCACTATGCGTGTGGACTCATTGATGTTGTGGTAATTCCTTCGTGTGGAGTGCTCGAGTTGTAATAGAAAACCCTGAGCCCACCTCTACCACAACCGTACCTACATTAACCACATTCCAGGAGTCTGCAAATCTTGGCACAAAGTCAAAATTGACTGTCCCCAACTATGCTAACTGGTATGTTTGCTTCTTTTTGATATGATCCCAAAGGAAGTGTTACCATCTCACCGTCTTCTGCCAATCAACAAATTCACGGAACTATACTGATTGAGATGCCAATGATGCACTTATTGGTACATGGTTAGCGAAACCCTCCTACATATTATTCGCATGACGAGACAGTAAAAACTTCTTGGGATCATCCTACAACTCTTTACTCCAAAGTGGACAGATGTTCTCACATTTATACTTTATATTTTGACATATTTGCTCAACCCACTTTGTCACCAGAGGTTGCATATCTGGAGGCCCAGTCGTTAGGCGCTGAATTATTACAACACGCACTTTCTTTCCTGATACTGCAACCCAACAAAAGCATTTCAAAAATTTTATTGTGGGTTGTTATCTTCAACGAAACCAGCCTATATTGGTCCCAAGCCCGGATGAAAAATGTTGAGGGTTGTGTTAGGTAGACGACCAACATAAAATTTAGTCACCCTTATGAATATGAATCATTTGAGAAATTATGCAAAAACTAGGTTGTTCCCCCTAAGGAACGCGTCGTATGATCTGAATGCGGCGTCTTGGCAAGGACCGCTACTTCTCCAGAATTTGGGTGTAGTGTTAAATATGCAAGAGTCTTCGTCGTATGGTCCGAATACGCGTCTTGGCAAGGACCGCTGCACCTCCAAGAGAACTCGGGTGTAGTGTTAAATAGGCAAAAATTCTCATATATTAGACGTCCTAGGAAAGTATAACGTAGGATTTGTGACCGACTAAGGTTTGGAAGTTGGAATATAGGTACGCTAACCGGAAAAACGATGTAAGTAGTTGATACGATGATTAGGAGAAGGATAAATATCTTATGCCTTCAAGAGACTAGATGGGTGAGTGAGAAAGCTAAATTTTTAGATAATTCAGGTTTTAAATTATGATACACAGGAAAAAAATAAAACAAGCAATGAAGTATGTATTGTTGTGGATACTTGGAGGGATGAAATTGTTAGAGTCGGTAGAAAAGGTGATAAAATCTTAGTGATGTAGGACGACGCGTAGGGTTTGCGCGCCTGTCGGCTATTTCTAGGAAACCCTAAATGCATGCAAATAAAAGTTGAAATTTGAGCGGCGTCGCACGACTTTAAGAAACTGAGCAACTAATTTTTTATAAAGCATAAAAATTACTATTTTTGTCTAAAATGGAATTTCTTGAAAAAATGGTTCAATTCTAAATTCGGGAAAGGAAGTCGCAACTTTCGTTCCGTTCCCCTTGTTGTAGCAAACGGAAATCGTGAACTCCAAATACGTTTCCGTTTGGAGTTTTCGACGTAGCGTTCGCTGACAAAATCCCGGGCGAAAACCCAACAATGAATCTAATTATCCTAAGAGAAAATTTAGAAGCACACAAAGGAAGGGATAGAAGCAAGTTACCCACGGAAAGAGGCGTCTTTCCGTATATGAAGTCGATGGCGATCACGCGAGGAACTCCTCGTCACCTTCGATCTCCCGCTCCGAAGTCGGCCGCTATCGCACAAGGCACTAAGGAGAAATTTCACTCACTCTCACACGAAAGTGGTTCCGCGGAAACTCAAACACTCACTAGTGTAAGAAAGCCACAAACTAAACAACCTAAATTCACTCACTCTCTCACACGAAAGTGGTTCCACGTAATCTCTAACACAAGAACTAAACTTCACTCACTATTCACACAAGAGGCTCCACGGAAGCAAGTATTTAAAACGTTCACCTACAGCAATATTAAATTAACCGTGAACAGTAACTTTAATGTTACTGTTCATCTTCTCCTGAATAAAACTCCTACGGGACTTCACCAAGCAACAACAACCTTAATAATTCATATGTTCATCGATCATAAGCAGATAACGGAGACAATTACTTCATTTACTGAACTCCACTCGAAATACAAATATCACAAATAAATTTCTCTGTTCATCTTCAACGGGAATCCAAATAACACATACAGAACTTCTTAAACCTACCAATCAATCTTCAACAAGAAAATAAAACGACAGCAACTGACAGGGGGAAGCAACACCACATCCTAATTACTGTTCACGGAAAATAAAATACCCATTACGAATTCTTTCAGATCTCCAACCTTCGCCTAACACCTACAACTCCTAAGCACTATTCATCATCTCTCTCACCGGAGGGGAAACACAGTAATTTCATTTCAGAATTCCTCAACATACACACCTACATCCTCCAACAGGAGGGATCCTGTTCACCATCAACAACAGCAAATGAATAATAAATAAAAACAGAATCGTGAACTCACTGTTCACTGTCTCCCTCATTCAGCACCTGGATTCAAACGAGAATCATAAGTCTCAAACTCCAGCCCTATTACAGAACGCCTAAAGAAAGCTACAGCCAACCCCTCTCGATCGGGATTTCAAGTTCACCCCAAACGATTCCAATTTTTCTCCCCAAAAGCTCCCAGATTATCAACTGCCATGCTCAATATCGCCGCCTCACGATGGCAGAACTAGCGGCCATTAATGGAGTGGCTCTGGCGGTTGCTGAAACTTCCCATGAGCTCGACGAACTGCTGCATCGCTGGATCGTGGGTGCGGGAGATGTAGCGTCGAAGTCGGGATGTGCCATGCTCGACGAACTGCTGGCCGAATCGGGATTGCTGAACCGGCTTAGGGCTTTTAAAACAGGATATATATATATGTAGTTTATATATATATATATATATATATATATAAAGGAAATTGCAAAAAAAAACTTCAAACATACGGCTACGCACGCAGGCGTGCAAAAAAATAAAATAAAATGCAAACTAAATAAATTGCAAGATAACAGAATTAAAATGCAATAATTCAGGGCCGGCAGAGGTCCGGACGGGTGCGGCGTCGGGCACTTTTGCGTCGACCTGATCTGGGATGGTCTCCACCACTTAGCTCTTAATTTAGTCATAAAAAAGAAATTATTAATGTGATCACTGCTTGTGCGCCACAAGTAGGATTAAGTTAAGCTATTAAAATGCAATTTTGGGAAGACTTAGATGATTTAGTAAGGGAAATCTCACAAGGAGAAAATTTTCATAGAAGGAGACTTAAATAGACATATATGGAAGAAAAATACAGATTATACATCCGTTCATGGAGGATTTGGGTATGAAGAAAGAAATGAAGAAGGAAGAACCATTTCAGACTTTGCCGTAGCACATTAAGTAATTGTGACAAATACGTTTTTCATGAAGAGGGAAGAACATTTAATTACGTTTAAAAGCGGTTCAAATAAGTCACTAATTGATTATTTTATGACTCACAAAATGAGTAAAATGATTTGTAAGAATTACAAAGTCATACCAGGAGAAAGTTTGACAACACAACATAGGTTAGTGGTGTTGGACGTGCAAATTAAATATAATAAATTTAAGACAAGGACAAAAGTGTTGCCAAAAATTTGGTGGCGGAACTCGAAGATGGAAAAACAGGTTGCTTTCAAGACAACAGTTATGAAATAACTAGTAAATGACCCTTATGTTGATCCTAGTGTCTCATGAGAAGCTATGTCTTCACATTTAAGGATAAGTGAAAAGAACGTACTTAGAGATTCAAAAAGTCGTGCGTCTCCCAAATAAAGAATCTTGGTAGTGGAAATAGGAAGTGAAGACAATGTGAGGGCAAAAATTGTCATTTATAAAACACTCTACGCTTATAGGAATGATGAAAACTTGACAAAGTATAAAGTCGACAAAATAAAAGCTAAACATGTAGTAAGTAAAGCAAGAAGTCCAGTTTATGAATAATTTTATAATCGACTAGATACCATTGATGGAGAGCGTGACATATAAAATTGCTCGAGCTAGAGAGAGGAAGACAAGAGATTTAAGCAAAGTTAAATGCATAAAAGATGAAACAGATACAGTTTTGACGGATGTGACTATTAAAGAACGATGAAAAAAAATATTTTTATCAACTCTATAATGAAACAAAAGACAATAAACTGAACTTGGAAGAGTTAAGTAAATCGGAGGAGTATAGACACAACGTTTTATTGTAAAATTCAAGTATCGGAGGTAAATGATGCTCTAAAGAAGATGAAAAATGGAAAGACGGTTGGGCCAGACGATATACCCATCGAAGTATGAAAATGTCTAGGGAAAGAAGAAATTTTGTGGGTTACATGTTTCTTTAATAAGATACTGAAGTCAAAGAAGATGCCAGACCAATGGATAGAAAGTATCTTGGTACCTTTGTATAAAAACAAAGGAGATATACAAAATTGTGTTAATTACAGATGTATTAAATTAATGAGTCATACCATGAAACTATGATATCGAGTAATAGAAAGAAGAGTAAGACGGGAGACTAGCATCTCAGAGAATCAATTTGGATTCATGCCAGGGCGGTCGACTATGAAAGCTATACATCTCTTGAGGAGACTCACTGACAACCATCGAGAAAGAAAACAAGATTTGCATATGCTGTTTATCGTTCTTGAGAATGCTTATGATAGGGTTCCAAGAGAGATCTTATGGAGAGTCTTAGAAAAGAAAGTTGTAAATGTATCATACATTGACATAATCAAAGATATGTATACAAATTCAGTGACGAGGGTGAGGACACCTGGAGGATTAAACAGGAATTCCCTATCACTTTTGGCTTACATCAAGGTTCAACTTTAAGCCCATATCTCTTTACCCTTATCTTAGATAAGCTCACCGAACATATCCAACAAGCAATACCTTGATGTTTATTGTTTGTGGATGATATCGTTTAGGTCGATGAGACGTGCGTGGGTGTAAAAGCAAAACTTGAATCTTGGCGAGACACTTTAGAAAAGAAGGGTTTTAGGTTGAGCAGGGCAAAGTCGGAGTATATGAAGCTTAAATTTAGCAGTTTAAGAAGAACGGATGACTTCGTTATTAAGTTGGGTGGTCAAGATATTTCCCGCAGTGAGTGCTTTAAATATCTTGTATCGATAGTTCAAAAAGATGGAGGTGTTGATAAAGATGTGATACATAGAATCCAAGCAGGTTGGTTGAAGTGGAGAGGCATGTCAGGGATCTTATGTGATCGTAAAGTATCATTAAAACTTAAAGGCAAGTTTTATCGTACTGCAATTAGACCAACGATGCTCTGTGGTTCTGAGTGTTGGGCAGTGAATTGTGTACATGAGCAAAAAATGGGAGTTGCGGAGATGGGAATGCTTAGGTGGATGTGTGAACACACGAGACTCGATAAAATTAGGAATGAATGTATCAGGGATAAGATAGGAGTGGCACCAATTGCAGAGAAGATGCGAGAAGCTCGACTAAGATGGTTTGGACACGTACAAAGGAGACCATTAGAGGCACCTGATAGGCGTTGTGAGAGTTTAGTCACTAGGCATGTTAAACGGGGGAGGGGTAGACCAGTAAAGACTTAGAATGAAACTATAAGGAAAGACATGATGTACTTAGGCATTAGTAAGATTATGACTAAAGATAGGGCACAATGGCGACAAAGGATCCATATAGTCGACCCCACGATAGTGGGATAAAGGCTTGAGTGTTGTTGTTGTATGTTATCTTCAACGCCTATCAAATTCCTATGAAATGATTTGACAACAGATTCTGGGGTAACCCATGATACCCACACTAGATGCCATTGCTACTTGCATCTCCATTATGACTCTTCTTTTGAACCGGAGTTCACATATTATCTCTCCTCCTCTAGGGAGCTTTGCCCATGCAGTTGGACCAGGAGGACGTTGTTATGGCCCCCCACAATCAGTTACATGCTATTTCATATAGTTAATTCATGTCGTGTCATTGCTGTTTAGCGTCTATGTTATGAGTCGAATCTTTAGACCCTGTTAGTCTCTTAGCAATTTCTAGAATTAGAGGGAGTGTGTGCACTTTATTTGTTGCTTCTGATAAAGAGCTTGCACCTTCACCAAACCACTTGCTGGCTTGCTGCCACTTTTTCTTAGCAATCTGGACATGATTGATATATATGCTCTAAGCTTGAGGGGGAGTGTTAGTGTTAATCTTATTTATGCAAATTTTCATTTCTTACTGTCATCGTCTGTGTACTCTTGTATGAACCCCTCCCTTTATATATATATATATAAACAAACAAGTGTCTCATTGGTTTAATCAACCCGTGATGCTTGTTGTTTCCTCGTTTTAATATGTCCATGTTCATGAACAGGTAATGTGCAACAAAGCACACAGCTATACAGAAGTATAAGATGCCACGCTGGCTGTGTTGCGCTCATAAGGTGGATGAATCTGATGATCCTCATGAGAGTGAAGCTTTGAAAAGTTCAAACGAGGATGGTAGGAGTTTCAGTTTTTGCTCCATCATAATGTAATTTGTGGTAATGTAGTCAAAGCTGCACAATCAATTTTAAATCCATGTTCTTTAACTTCCTTCAGATCATTAAGTTGTGGAACAATTTCAGGCTCACTGGTTGATTTACCCATCTTTTTTCCAAACATTTTAAAGCTTGTTTACGTCTAATGACTTTGCTTGATTTCTTTCTATATATTAGCGCTATTTTTATGTTTTAATAAAAATTTATAAGCTTAGAAAGACTTATAATCAATCTTTTTTATTTGTTATAAACTTAGTGTTATCAAAATAAAATTATTGTATAACATTATATATATATTACAATGCATCGTTTTGTAATTCTTAATAATATTTTATCTTGGAAACTCTTTGAATTTATTTTGGGATATACATGACTCATTCTTCGTCTATTTGTTTTATTAATTTTTCCTACTTTTAGAACATATAATATAATTAGTATACATAAAAATAAAATTTTTATTTATAAGATATAAAAATCCGATTTTTTAAAATATCCTCGACATGTCTCCGACTTCCGACATTTAAAAACTCAATCCGGCATGTCACTGACATCCGATATTTACAACCTTGCTTAGATGTGTGGGGAGCTAAAACATTTAGAGACCGGCTTGAGGAAGAGAGACAGGTGGCCCATATCCACCATGCCTCAGAGATAGAGAGACTGGTGACCCATATCCACCATTGCCAACAACCGTGAGCTCCAAAATTATGACAGCTCAGGCATCTCCTCTCTTCATCTCTTTCTCTCTACATCTCTCTCCCTCCCCCCAAAATTTGATTAGTACACATTGCTAGTTTATGTTATTGTATCAAGGGCTTGAGATGAGAAACAGCTTTTTTGGAGTGTGATTCAGTGATTTAATACAAGGCTCCTGTTTTAACTAAGTCCTGTTAAAGGAATATAGGGAGCAGATCATTAACGTAGGGGGACGGGAAATGGAAGGGAGCCTTCTTCTGATGACATTGGGCTGCATCATTGTTATTTTACTTCATACAAAAAATAATTCACATCAAGAAGGCTGTTTAGTTTAGAAGAGGCTGTTGTTTTATCTGTATTTTAGTATCTATTTCCTTCAAGTTCCAGTAGTTTATGTTTCTATAATTTTCTTTTCTTCATTATGAACTGCATTCAAAACTCTCTTGTGTAGCTAAAAATGATGCCCAAAAGGCACCCCCTCCTATTGATGTACCCGCCCTGTCTCTTGATGAGCTGAAGGAGAAGACTGACAATTTTGGATCAAAATCTTTGGTTGGAGAAGGGTCATATGGAAGAGTGTATTTTGCTGCTCTGAATGACGGTAGTCGTGTGGCAATAAAAAAACTTGACGTTTCACAAGAGCCCGAGAGCAATTCCGAGTTTTTGACACAGGTACGCAATTTTGAGAATACCTATTCTTCCTGATTATTTGATAGAATAGTTTGTCATCATGAGTGATTTGTTGGATTTTTTAGACCATGTTAATTGCCAAAATCAGGTTGCATTGATATCAAAATTGAGACATGATAACTTTGTTGAACTGCGGGGATACTGCGCAGAGGGAAATTTCCGTTTACTTTCATATGAGTTTGCTACCATGGGTTCTCTGCATGATGTTCTGCATGGTATTAAATCCCTCCTAGGTGTCACATATATTCCAATCCTTTGTCTATTTGCTAATTTGGGGGATGATTTAGGCAGGAAAGGAGTACAAGGTGCACAACCTGGTCCTGTTCTTGACTGGATTCAGCGTGTGAGGATTGCTATTGATGCGGCTAAGGGTTTGGAGTACCTCCACGAGAAAGTTCAGCCTTCCATTATACATAGGGATATCCGTTCGAGCAACATTTTACTATTTGAAGACTTCAAAGCAAAAATTGCAGATTTCAATCTTTCTAATCAAGCTCCGGATATGGCTGCTCGCCTCCACTCTACGCGTGTTCTCGGAACCTTCGGTTATCATGCCCCAGAGTAAATATTTTCAACTTACGCGTAGACAAAAGTAAATTACACTTTCTACAGTAGTTACAATGATTAATCTTGTACCCAATTTTAAACTTCCATAAACATATCAATATCTGATATACACAACAACGTTGAAAACAGGGAAACCAAACTAAAAACCTACAATTGTCGGGCACTGTAGTCGGACTATAGTGTAGGGATTGGATTAATGTTGAGGATGGGTGGGTTTTTTTCGTGGTGCAGGTTCAAAGGAAGGGGGTTGTGGAGGATAGAGAGAGGTCTGTGTAACAGCCTCCATTTTGGCAGCCGCCTCAATTGAACATTTACATTTCATGCGTTATCAGAGGCGGAAGATAAGAAAATTTGGCGTGAATCATAAAGAAACATTCATTATATGACAGAGTATTAAAGAGAAATGTAGTGCAAAATAAAACTTTTTATTTCTTTCTAGTGCAAAACTATACATTGACAAAATGTCCTAGACATAAACAAATAATGAGGGCACAAAATAAATGTATCATATACTATTACTGACTATCCATCATCTATCAAATACATATAGATACACTAAAAGATACCTATCTACTAAAGTGAAAGTTTTCATGTTTGTCGTCCGGGTCCCTGCATCTCTCCCAGTTGGCCAGTTAGCGTCAAGTAAAACACTGTTGTGATCACCTCCACTCATAGTCAGTACCTCCTCTTCATCTGGATCCGCTTCTTCTCCTCTACCTACTTCGAATTGTCGTCGACCACCACTTCGTCCTTCGCCTAAAAACATTTATTAATCTATGGGTTAGTCAATAGACTAAGTGAATTCTTACTTTCTTTAACTGCTTACCAAGAAAACAAAGTCAGTAACCAATATAAGTATAAAAAATAAACATGTATCAAATTAACTTTCTTGCAATGATTCATATGAAGTAGACAATGTAAATAAACTACTTTATATTCATTTGTATGACATACAGTAGTATACCTGACCTGAGTGGATACTAACAAGAATGATTTTCATAATAGCTTAATTATTCGTTCACTTTCTTGACTTTAGAGTTGCTTTCATACATTGGTTTATTGTTAGGCGTACTTTCAACATTCTTCATTTGGGTAAAGTTAAGGATAAATTTCATCATTCATTCTTTCATGGACCCATTACATGCTTTTCTAGCATGCTTACATTTGATTCGATCCAGGGCTATCATCTAGCATGTAGTTCGGTCAGGACACCTGAATCGAATCCTTCATGTACATGTTCTTTGATCTAGGGCAATCATCTAGCATGGTGTCCGACCTGGGTACCTCAATCAAATGCCTCATAGTGGGAGGAAATTCACACCCTTCCTCCGCACTTGGGTTAACCCTTAATAGTTTTCTTTATATCGACGCATCCTTTCATTTATCTTTTAGACCTTTACCTTTTTTGTGTTTGTACTTTAAGGGAAGTTATTTCTATTGATAGCTTCCTTCGGTTTCTTTCATCTCTTTTCTTTTTATTCAAGTTCCCTATGGACGACTTGCGTTGCACGGTCATAATGTATAATATTCTTTTTAGAGATTCCAATACTAGTGACATTAAATCGGATGAAAATAAAATACATAAAGAAATAGTTGCATATAAATAAACAGTTAACTAATCATAGCTACATAAGAAGCATTAAAATAATAGAGCATAAATTAAAGAAGTAAGAACTCACCGCAGCTTTCCCCTTTTCTTTATCCTTCTCCGGGTCTGTTTCCCGTCCCCCATGTGAAACCAACTCAAACACGACTTGTTCTCGATTGGGACTCCAAGGGCTTAGAGATAACCTTTCCCATATTGAATGTCATTTATTCGAATTCATTCTCTATATCATGTGAGTTGCATTTGCGAGGGGAAGATTACTCTATCGTCATTGGGAGGATGAGAAAATAGCTAGAGGATTGCCAAGCATCAAAAATCAAGTGAAAAGAGCTTGAACATCAATTATTAAATTTAAGGTGACAAAATGAATTAATAGAACTGAGACATTTCATCACAACTTGAGGGACACCTCGATGAAGCATGGAATTATATGAAAGCCCAATACCTTGAACAATTAAAGGAAGAAAACAAGGATTAAGAGAATCCCTCATATTTACTAAGTTAAGGCTTCACCCAATACTAAATATGCTCAGCCATTTCAATCATCTATAACATTACATTCAAATCTTTAAAGAGATACGGTAAGGAGAGCAAGAATTTATCATAAGTCCCAAAAATAGTCCCCCCCCACAACAAACTAGGAACTTGCTGCCATAATATAAAAGAAAGGGGTTTTGCAGGAAATGAACATCATAACCCCACAATAACCATTATTCTTAATATAGATGGAGAGAAAGAAGAGAAAAAAGATATTTAATCATTTTAGTAAAACTAAGGTTTTTCTTCCACCACAAAAGGCCACCATTAAAGCCACCAATTGACATAGAAACGAAATGGAGTGGAAATAGATGCATTACCACGGGTTTAAGAGGGAAATCCCACAAGAAATCACAGCCGCCGATGTCAACCGAGACAACTCGCAACGCGCTGCAACGGGAGAGGAAGAAGGCTCGTTTCTGGAGATTTCTTGATATGAAATGAAGTCGACGACAGAAGAAAATTAAAAACCTTTAATTGAGTCATTTCCGATATACCCTCTTTCAACCCACCGTTGATCGCATCCGACGGTTCAATTTGAGCCATTTGTAATTCATTTAGGGGTATAAAAGTCTTACCAAGTCCCACTAATCCTTTATTTAAATCAACAAGCCAGGCTTCTTTCATAAGCCGAAAAATGTAACTTCCTCTTTAAATTATCTGGCCAAAAAGACGCTAGATCAGGTATATTATTTAGCTTATTATCTTATATATCATATATTAAGTATATGTTTGTAATACATCAGATATATACATATACATAGCCTGACAACCACTACATCCTTATAATATACGAGTGACAGGCACGGGGCTCCGCCCCTACGGCCAACCGTGATAGTACCCCGACCGTGATAGGCACGAGGCTCCGCCTCTATTAATTAATTAATGCAACTTAAAATAAACACACTATCAATTAATTAATGCGAAAATTAGTTATACACCACTTCGATTTTTGTTAAAAAAAATTTCATCATTATGCATATATCATATCAAATGAACTTTAATAAAGTTGATGAGTTTAATGGTAGCTCCTCGAAAATACCACTGACATGCCTAATGACAGTCTTCCTCGAAAAGACCGCTGACATTCCTAATGACAATCTACCATAGTAGGTGTATAAGCTCTACTAAAAACTTTTTTATGAGTTTTCATCGTTACTTTTAATTTGGGGATATGGTGTAATTACTTGAATGAACATTGTATTTTAATTTTTTTTAAATAGATTATAATATATGTTAAGTCATTATATTAAAACAATAAGGGTATATTTCACAATTTTGAATGTTTCACCAAAAATAACTTTTTTCCTTTTAATATTGTAAATATATATCAAGGCGCGCGCCTAGGCGCACCTTAGGCGCCGGGCGCACCCCGTTGCGCCCTAGCAAGGCTTAAGCGGGCGATGTGCCTGAGGCGCGCCTAGGTGCACCCGCGGCGCACCCAAGGCGCACCTGAGGCGCGCCTAGGTGCACCCGCGGCGCACCCAAGGCGCACCTGAGGCGCGCCCAAGGCGCACCTAGGCGCCCAAATGCTGAATTTCAGCAAATTGGGCGCCCAATTCGCAGAAATTCAGCGAATTGGGGGCCCAGTTCGCAGAAATTCAGCGAATTGGGGCCCAATTCGCAGAAATTCAGCGAATTGGGGGCCCAGTTCGCAGAAATTCAGCGAATTGGGGGCCCAGTTCGCAGAAATTCAGCGAATTGGGGCCCAATTCGCAGAAATTCAGCGAATTGGGGGCCCAATTCGCTGAAATTCAGCGATTTGGGGGCCCAATTCGCTGAATTTCAGCTAATTGGGCGCCCCATTCGCTGATTTTTCATGAATTGGGCCCCCAATTAACTGATTTTATTTTTTCCCCATTTTTGCGCCTCACGTGCCTCAGGCGCGCGCCCGCGCCTTGCACCCAGGCTCCAGGCCCCTTTGTGCCTCGGTGCGCCTTGCGCCTTTAATAACTTATAATCTATACTATATTATAAAGAAATATCAATTTTGAGTCCATGGCAAGGAAAATAGGAAGTCTATGACAACGAAATTGAGACATAAGCTAATCAGAGCCGTTTGATCTCAAATCGAATCAGGAAATTGGCCTGCTAATAGCCATATTTCTAAAACAATCCTCCCCTCCTCCAAGGTTTTTCCCGTGCCCCCCCTCACGGCAGGTTCACAGAGTACTCCGGAGCCCCCCCTCCCCTCCCCTCCACCAAGGTACTCCGGAGCCCCGCCGGAGTACCACCGGAAGGTTCGCCGGAGACCGGCGAACATGCCGGTGGCCTCACGCCGGCCAGCCGGCGGCTCCGCCTCCGGTGGCAGCCCAAAAGGCGGCGGGAAGAAGAGGAGGGAGGGGGGGGGGGCACGGGAAATAAAAAAATATAATTTCATTTATTTTTTAAAACAAATAAATATATGTATATATAATTAGTTTATATATATATATACTCAGTAAAATAAAAAGGGTGGCTGCGGGGGGCGGGGGGGCGAAGCCCGCCGATTGCCCTCGCGTAGGGCCGGAGGCCTGTGCCGTTCGACTCGTATATATATATATATATACACACACACGCACACACGTGTGTGGATGTACGTTTATTAATAAATTGAAATCGTGAACCCGCTAAATATCAAACATATTCCAAAATTCACGAAAGCGCCGAACATAAAATTAGGCGATAAAAACGTAAAATATCTGATTCGTCGAAACTTCGACGTTTGCACCGTCACTTACTCATTTTCATTATTAGGGAAACTTTTAAATAATTATTCTTAAATAAATTCGTAATAAATGCTTAAGGGTCCGTTCGTTTGCACGTTAAATCAAAATGGATTCTTGTGTGCACATAAATCAAAATGGATTCTTGGGTCTGCCCTCTCTGATGTCTTTGGCTTTGATTTGAGGGCATGATTCCGCAGCAAACGCAACTGTGTAGGGGGCCACTATTTCAGTGGTACTCTGTGAGCAGCCACTTTGTGCATTTATTGTCAAAGGTTAGGTCTTTCTCCTCTGAGAGAAGCCACTTTGTGCATAGTGCCAAAGGTTAGGTCTGTTTCCAATCTTCCCCCGCCCATTCCCCCAATGATTGGGGACTATATGGGTTCTGTTGTTGTTGTTTCGTTTTGAGCCAAAACGAAAACTTATGTTTGCAGCCTGGTTTTCAGTTTCGTTTTGGTCCAAAACGAAAACTTATGTTCGGTTGGTAAAAAAAGAAACAACTCTCGCCTCCATTTCCTCTCTCTTTCTCTCTCTCACTTCTTCGATTCTACAAGAATTTCTTCATAGAGAGATAAATTCACTTATCCAGTCTCTATCCTCTTCTCTAGTCTTATTCCTCCATGATTTGGAGAGGTAGAACAACAAAAGAAGCCATATACCATATAAAAGAAGATCAAAGAGCTGCGGATAAGAAGATTATATCTCATCACTACTTAACTTTTGCTAATCAAGTGTTCTTCTCCTCTCCTCTTCGACGCGGTGCTGACCAAGATCATGTGCAAAAGGATGGAGAATAGTCAGGGAGACCTCGCTGAAATATTCCGTAACAGCAACTGTGTAGACCTGAACTCCGGTCTTCCCAAATGATTCGATAACCGAGCGTAGTTTCAATAAAAAGGTCGCAATATTGAATCAAACTAAAGATCCACAGTACAAAGAACAAATAACACTAGATTGAATTATTTATTTCCAAAGGTCTTACAGAAATAAATATGAGTATCTAACTAATACTCATTACAAAAGTCACACTCATAATCGCCGCTGGTAGCTTTATGCTTTTCTTGCGCTTCCTCGATCCCGATAAAGATCTTTAACCATACCTTTGTCAGATCCTCAGCATGCTTTCGTTTCTCTTCTTCTGTGGGGGGAACCCTTTGGGGTACACTGGGAGACGCTCCTGTTGCTTAAAAAATGGGGTCCACAATGGGTTAGTCATAAACATATGACAATGTGAGCAAAGTATTCCGTGAACTGTTATACATACAGGCAATGAGAGATAACAATATGCATACATCACAATAAGTAATAATTATCAAAATATTTACTCAACACTAACTCTTGATCCCCCCTTTATTTTAGTTACATAAAGTAGGAAATATTAAGGTCTGCAACTTGAATTGGGCCCCACCCCTTTAGGGCAAAAATATAGGCAAACCCCTACTAGTGAACCCATCAGCAGATAACCTCTACATCATAGGATTCAATACTAAACATTTCCTTATGTAGAGTTTTTATATTGTTCTTATCTTGTCATAATTTTCATGAATACAAGTGTTGTAAAATAAACCTTCCCCTCAGAACTTTGTATCGCTTTCCTTTTTCCCTCACCCACATTTATTCCATAACGATATATCATTGCGTAACCCATATGCACATGCAGTGTTATCTTGAAAGAAGGTAAAACAGGAAATATGAAAAGTACGTGAATAAAACATAATTCAAGAAATAAGAAACTCACAAATGCTTTTTCTTTACCCATATCCTTTTCTGCATCATTGCCATGTCTACCTTGTGACGTCATCCTCTGGTTTCTCGGCCTCGGAAATCATTGAAATAGTACGCACTTTAACTGGGTTGCGTCACTTAATATTCGCAGCGTTAACATTAAAAAAAGATTTAGGGAAAGACGTTTTAAATCCGTCCAAATATGAAAGTTAACTCAAATAAGCGGCAAGACGATTTATACTTGTTGTCCAACACAAATGCTTGCTGTCCAACACAAATGCTTGCTGTCCAACTCCAAAACAGCCCCTTAACAAGGCTGCCAACACAAAATCAGCCTCCAACCAAGGCTGCCCAGCACAAAATCAGCCTCTAAATAGGGCTGTCCAGCAAGTCACAAGTTTGTCCAGCAAAGTATAAAGAAAATTGTACAAAACAGCGGATATAATACGGACAAGAAGGAAGTTGCATTAATCGAAGAAGAACACGGATACAATCCGGATCGAAGTCCGGCCAAGATCAAGAAGGCTGGTTCCTCCAATGATCCCTCTCTCAAATGAGAGCCTAAATCCCTAATGATCCAAGGATGAAAATAACACTCCCATACCTCCTCCTTATATAGGGAGGAGGGGGCTCACATCAAACCTAATATATTTAAAGAAAAACAGTAATGATAAAATGGGATGGCGCGTGCGCGTAACAATACATCCCGTCAGAAAAGCGACTTTGTCCCCAAGGTCGGAGCGCCGCCCGCCAGTCAGTAGTGGGATGCCGTCGAGGTGCCCGGGGCGTCGTGCGGTAGTCCGTCCGAGAGCAGCAGGGCGTCGAAGTCGGCGGCGGAGAGCGCGGCCACGTCGTCGCCGATGAGGACACGACACTCTTTCACGGAGCACTCATGGCCAGAAGAGTAGGGGTGCTTGCAGCGGAAGCACATGCCCTTGCTTCGTAAGTCGTTGTACTCCTGGTTGGAGAGGCGGTGGGTAGGGACAGGCCGGTTGTTGCGAGGACCCATCAGTGGTGGCCGAGGCAGAGGAGGTGGAGGAGGTGTAGGTTTCGGATGGGTCGAGAAATATGTGTGGGAGGGATGCCGAGAGGGAGGTGATGGGGAAGGAACGTCGCCGGACGTCGCGAGAAATTCTGCCTCCACCAGGGGGGCGAGGTCAATGGCGTGGTGAACCGTTAATGGTTGGAGAGTGCGGAGACGGGAGCGGAAGTGGGGTTGCAAGCCGTTCATGAAGAACCCCAAGTAATGGTCTGGGGGAAGACCGGGGACATGGGTGACTAATTCCACGAAGGCATCAATGTATGAGTCGATGGAGCCAGTGTGACGGACCCCGCAGAGTCGCTCGATCATGGGGCCGGAGTAGCGGGCGTCATACCGCTGAATGAGGGCCTCAGAGAGAGCTGGCCAGGTGAGGTCGGGAGAGGTCTGCTGGAGCCAACGGACCCAATGGAGGGCCGACCCTTCCATGCCGATGATTGCGGTGGAGACCCGTTGTGTCGGCGCGGTCTGGTGAATGTCGAAGAACTGCTCGGCGCGGGCAATCCACCCGAGGGGGTCAGACCCGTTGAAGGTAGGCATGTCAGGTCCACGGTACGGTGGAGTAGGCACTTCCACCGCTGCGGAAGCATCGGGAAGCACGGTGCTGGGGGATCCCACAACAGAGGCGGTAGAGGGCCCGTTGTGCTGGGTGGGATGCAATTTCTGGAGCATGGTCATAATCGAGGTGAACTGCTCGTTCTGTGCCTCGAGACGAGAGTTAATGGTGGCGAGGGAGTGTTCGAGGGCTTCCACGCGGGCTTCCATCCGGCTCTTTGGCATATGAGGACGATTGCTCCGAGTTGGAGGTTGGCCCGGGGCGGATCGGTGTGGCACGGGGCAGATCTGGCCCGCAGGGGCCGGGACGGCGGCGGGGAGCGCTGACGGGCTGAGGAGGATGCACAGGCGGTGGCTGGGATCGCTGGCGGGCTGAGGAGGACGCACGGGGCGGCGGCTGGGAGCGCTGGCGGGCTGAGGACGCCGATCGGGCGCTGGGTCGAGCGGATCTGGCGGTGCCGGGTGGAGCTGGGGCTGGGTCGAAGGGGCTGGCACGGTGCCGAGCTGATCGAAGCGTGCGCAGGCGGAAGTGGGCGCAGACGTCGGCGTGCTGTGCAGCGTCGTCTGTAGCAGCGGTTAAGAAGACGTGCGGCGTTGGCGGATCGGAAGATCGAGCGGCAGTGGCGAGGACGCACGGTGGCGATGGCGAGGACGATCGGGCTGGAAGATCGAGCGACAGAGGCGATGTGGCGTCGTCGAGCGGGCTGGAAGATCGAGCGGAGCGGCGCAGATCTGGCGTCGTCGAGCGACAGAGGCGATGTCGAGTGGTGCTCGTATAGCAGAACTCGATACTCCGGCGACTGTAGAAGCGGGCGGAGCGGCAGGTCGGACCAATTAATACGGACAAGAAGGAAGTTGCATTAATCGAAGAAGAACACAGATACAATCTGGATCGAAGTCCGGCCAAGATCAAGAAGGCTGGTTCCTCCAATGATCCCTCTCTCAAATGAGAGCCTAAATCCCTAATGATCCAAGGATGAAAATAACACTCCCATACCTCCTCCTTATATAGGGAGGAGGGGGCTCACATCAAACCTAATATATTTAAAGAAAAACAGTAATGATAAAATGGGATGGCGCGTGCGCGTAACAGGATATGAGACATAAAAACAGCCCAAAACAGTAACCGGAAGAGCAATTGCTCCTTTAAACTGTCCCCAAACAGCTCTTAAACCAGCCACCCTAAACAGCACAAAAACTCCTCCAAACTGCACAACCAGCCCGCAAAACAGTCCAGAAAATACTAAATAAACCAGTCCAAAGTAAAGCAGTAATACCTAATTCTCCTAACAGTTAACAACACTAGGGCAATATCTAAACCAGAAAATGGAGGAGAAGGAGAGACCTTACAACGGAAGAGGGAGGAAGCAAATCGCTGCACAACCGATCCTTCTTGGATACGCAGAAGTGTGGCGAAGTTCTTCCAAAAACTCCGGAGGAGGTACTGAAGAAGGTAGGAGGGAGAGGAGATAGGTAGGAGGCAACAAAACCCTAAACTGGCGGCACAAAACAGCTGACACAGAATATCGGTAGCAGCGACACAGAATAGCGGCAGCAACGGCAACTATTAAGAGGAAGAAGAAAAGAGAGTAGCAGAGCAGCAACAACACACGCAGAGCACAACAGAAGGTGCATACAGAGCCAGAAGCAGGACAGGAGACGAGAAAAAGGCGTCGGGGGAAATGATTTTGGCGGAAGAAGGGAAGTGCAGAAGACGGAAAGGCTCGCCCCTTTTTTGACCAAAAGTAAGCGCCCAACGGTTCAGGCCAAGCCAAATTAATACCAGTTGTCACAAAACAAGTCTAACCACACCACCCGCCAACACCTTTCTTGGCCAAGGGTCAAATGCAATTCCAACTCAACCACCACACTACACAAGTCAAACTCACAGCCAAAATGGCTTCCAGCTCACTAGGACAAAGAAAACAACCAAATTACTAATGGCGGCCCACATAACTTAAGGAATTACAAAAAGAATGAGCCATCACATAAAGATAATAATACCTTGGCTTTTAGCACCCCAACTCAAAAGAACTAAATGAAAAATAAAATGTAAATACTAAAGCAAATGCGATAAATTATTACGCAAAATCCGCACTACCTTGCGTTCTCGTCATCGGGGAAAAAATTTAAAATTCTTTCATTGCGCAAAATTTGGATCGTCACAGCAGCCTCGCCGCTCCGCCGGAGAACCCCAACGACGACTGGAATCTGCTTCCGAAGCCATCCTCATCCTTCCTGTACATGAATGACAACTTTGAGATCCCTTTTCCGACATCAGAGACCCCTTTCTCCACGAATTCCCGACAACCAACTTCTTCAACGCCTACGAGATCGCGACGGTGGTTAATGGAGAGGAAAGAACCAAAAAGAAACTCCTGAGTCGCAAGGGAAGAGCAGCGTGTAGAGCTTTGGAGAGGGAACGCCGGCGATGCGGGAGGTGAAGCTTGCGGGAGGTGGAGCGCGTCTATTCTCAAAACCGAGCAAAACAGACCTCGCCGGGTCTATTTTGGTGGGAGACAAGTTTAGAAGGAAATGAAAACAGAATGTTTTCAGCTCAAAACCAAAACAGACCAAAACAGAGCCAAACAAACGCTTATTTTTCGTTTTCAAAAACTCAACAAAAACTATGCCCCAAAACAGTGCAAACGAATGGACCTAAAGGTTTTTATTAAAATTCAAATGCATAATTTACTTTGTTAGTGCGTCACAGGCTGGATGCATGATGGTTCGATTATGGTTGGAGTGCAGGGAGAAGACTCAACCAGGCCCTAGGCTAATCGACACCCAGTGTTGCATTGTCAGCACCACGGATGACTGGTAGAATGAGGCAAAATATGCGATGAGCCTCAAACCAGTCCCTATACTTGTTTAAAGAGATTACACGCTCTAGGACAACCATCGTGAATGACATAGATCGCACGATCAAGACAATTGTCGAAACTCACTAAATAAAATACTAAAAATAAATAAAAATAAATACAAAATGGAAATACCGCCATGAACGTGACTGTGGACTCAGATCGTCCATCAGATGATGCCAAATATCGCTGGTGACAAATTAACCCCAAATGGGCCTATAAACTCTTGCTCCAATGGTCTCATTGATCCCCATCATTCTTCCCAGCTTGAAAGAATTCATCTCTTGATGAATGGAGATGGGTATCCTTTTGGTCTCGGGCGGGCAAGAATGGCTCCTCAGACATCAATTAAGTGTTGATTGTGAATGGGTGCCCTCTCCAACATTGCAAACAATAGGGTTCAACTTTGTCTGGTGTCACCTTGAACTCTGATGTTGTCTCAATCTCATAGCTCATGGTAGGTGTTGTATTCACTGGAGGTCGTCACATTGCCATGAGTGGCGCTAATGGTGCCAACTATTGAGGAAGGAGAGGGCGTAACTGAGGTGGGGTTGAGTGTGGTGCATAGGATGAGGTAGGGGAAGCTTTAGGATGGTGTCATGGTGTGGATCCATGTACTCGAGAAGCTCAAAATAAGGGTCAAAATCTCAACATTGAATACATAATGGGTATCTGTACTCTTATGGTTGTCGAGCTCGTAGGCATTTGCTCTGATCCGTCTTATGAGGACCCATTCGTTTGACATTCAATTTTCTAGCAGGTCCTTGTGGAGCCTCTCAACTCGATGGCAAACCATCACCTGCTTGCTCTGTCGAAAGATCTTCTTCTGCTTGTGACTATCTACGTAAGCTTTATACGATTCATTTTTTCTTGCATTTTTTGTCGAATAAACTCATGTAACTCGTACAAATGATGAACAAAGAACTTAGCCAATGCATGCGAGCGCGAGATCACCCAACTGAGTACCAGAGATATCAACACTAGGATGAGGCTCTGGGGTGTGTCCAATATCTCCAAAAGGAGAAAACTCATCAGGTGGACACAATCCTTGTACTTGCAACAGATGAACACACATGAAGTGAGAGAAGCTAGTGGATCATGTGAAGAATGAGTAAGTAAGCCTATAGACTCTCAAAATATGACTCATGAATGACAAAACCGATTATAGCCCAATTGGTGGTTCGTTAGAGACTCATGGGGTGGTTCATCAAAGAACTCATTAATGGGGTGATGCTCGTCCCGATGAGCATCAGTGATGACAATAGTGTCTTCTGAAGCGGACGAGTAAGCCGCACTAGGACATTACTAGGCTCTTGGCTCTCGTTCATGATGAGACTCCGGAAAACAATGGGGGAGTGGGAAGAACCTACACTGAAAATGGATCTTGGGTGGAGTGCCGAGGAAAGGGTCTATGCTAGGGGCAATAAGTAGTCCTAGACAGCGAGTAAGTAGAGTGCATCCCACTACTCCAGACTCGTTAGGTCACTCATGATCGCTCTTTGTTGGTGCCATAAGGTTTGGGTCAGGCTCAGTCCCATCGTCAAGTGGCCGACCACGCTTAGGAGTGGTCTACGACTATGTTTAGGGCTAGGGGGAGGGTTTTGGTGGATGATTGGATGGATCGTCTGCAGAGAAATTGTGACAGGAGTGGTGGTATAATAGAAAACAAGGATAAAATGGAAAGAAACATATTACCTAGAAGTTAGCACCGCGGATGATTGGTGGATTGAGGATGAGCTCTCCAAAATCGGCAAATGAGCCTCAAGCCAGCCCTTACACTTGTTTAAATGGATTGGATGCTCTAGGACAAGGGTGGGGTGGGGTGCTGGACCTAGACTTCTAGGTGTGGTCAGTTGCTATGATTAGGGCTAGGGAGAGGGTTATGGTAGTTGAGTGGATGGATTGGCTGCAGGAAAACAATGAGTGGAGGGGTGGTATAATGGAAAACACGGATAAAATGGCAAGAAGCAATATTACCTAGGAATTAACTCCTAGGGTTGCGAAATCAGCACCGCGGATGACCAGCGGATTGAGGAAGAAGCTCTCCAAAATCTGTGATACCCCTACACTTGTTTATATAGACTAGACGTTGTAGGGTAACCATCGTGAACGACATAGATCGCATGATCAGGATGGTTGCTGAAACTCGGTAAATAATAATGCTAAAAATAAATAAAAATTCATAGAAATATGGAAACGTTGCTCTGAACGTAATTGCAGACTCGGATCACCCATCGGGTGATGTCAAATATGACATGTTAGTTTCCAGAAAAGGTTGGACAAAAGTCTCACTTATCACTTTGTTCAAATCTTCTAGCACTGAGCAACCACTTTATGCTGGCCATTTGTTGATTTGCTATAAGGATGGATTAAGTTATGAGCTTTTCCAGATTTGTTGATGTCATATGCAGTTTTCTGTATTCAAACATTAGGTTTTTTCTCCAGCTCCTGGATGGTGTGAAATTTTTGAGACAGCTGGTAAAGGGGTTTACATGCCTTCTTGAGTGACTTCTGCTCTGTTTAGATTCCTTTAAATTCCTTGGTTTGTGAGGGAAGTGTAAATAAAAAGATAATGCTGTAGTTCTAGCTCGTTTTTCCTCCTGTAATTTTAGATTAGGACTTTGGTTATGCCACATATTTCTTGCAAGGGTATTTGCATATTACAGTTTTGTTATGCTTTTTTTTTTATGAGGTCCTTTACACAGGATCTTAGTTTTTCAAATGCCATACTGGATAGAGTAAGAATAGCAATTTTGAATATATATATTTGAAAGAGATTTATTTTTTTATGTTCTCATAATTTGCCAATTTCTAGATGCTCATCTTATTGGATTTTTCCTAATTTCGAAGGAATATGTATTGTGTTCTACCGTTCATCACACAATTGTGATCGAGGTACTTCTGTATGATTAAAGGTTCCTTATGTCGAATAAATTGCAGATATGCAATGACAGGTCAGTTGACCCAGAAAAGCGATGTGTACAGCTTTGGTGTGGTACTTTTGGAGCTTCTTACTGGGAGGAAACCTGTTGATCATACAATGCCCCGGGGACAACAGAGTCTGGTTACTTGGGTGAGTGCCATTTTTGTCATTCAATTTTTATCACCAGTAGTTCAAGTGTAAAATCTTTGATTCCTGAACATTGTGGTTGTTTTTATCTTATGTGCATATTAACTTTTTTTTGTTTTCTACTTTTTCCTTTTTTTATCCTTTTTTTCAGGCTACTCCACGGTTGAGCGAGGATAAGGTGAAGCAATGTGTGGATCCGAGGTTGAAGAGTGAATATCCACCAAAAGGGATAGCAAAGGTCTCTCTCCCCTTGCAGTCTAATACATATATATATATTTATATTTCCCCACTATATATTAAGGGAATATACATATTTGGTGGTGACACCCAACTTCATCACAACCATCCAATAGCTTTACCATTATTATTGTTGTTACAATATGTAATAGTTTTCTTGTATCGTATTTTTTAAATCCTCGTATTGTATTATCCGTCTCCATATATAGAGGGGATAAAGGCTTGTAATGGGTAAGAAGAAACTAATTCCTATCGTCCAACATGGTATCAGAGCAACTGCTCCTGGTGCCCTAGTCTTTCCTCCGTCTGCTTCTCGCACGCCAACACCCGAATTCAATCCCTCTTCTGCGTCCGTCATTCAATCCCGCTAGCTTCCGCGCCTATCTAGCTCATCGTCGCTTGGTTCGTCGCTCCCGCTACCGCCGTTCCCTCCTCCCGAAGCCGTCCTTCTCGCCTCCCGCAGACCTCGTTCTCGAATCCAGCAGCCGACTGTTCTTTCATCCGCTCTTCCTCCTCTTCAGTCCCTGTCCGACGCCGGATTCACCATGCAGTGAAGTGCCCGCCCCTTCTGGCACCGTCTGCGCTTCCCGGTGATTGCATGGAGTGGATTTCTCTTGCTCTCCCCTTCCAGATTCGTTTTTGCTCGGTGTAATCTTTCATTCTTTGTTGCCCTAAGTCTTGGATGGTCTCCAGATTTCTATTCTTGAGCTACTATGTCTAGCAGTGATAATTCTCCTGCTCCCTCATCAACTGTTGCCCCTCCAGTGAGTTCTCTCTATGGGATCCATGATCATAATACTCCTCAGATCACTACCATTCGCCTGGATGATTCTAATTACCTTTCATGGTCCCGGTTTATCACCTTGGTGCTCAAAAGCCATCGCCTCGTTGGCTATTTCAATGGTCAAACTAAGGAACCAGATAAGACCTCATCGGATTGGATATAGTGGGTTTCAGAGAACTCCTTAGTCATATCTTCGCTTACAAATTCTATGCAGGAGTCAATCGCTCGTAATTATTTAGTTCTTGACACTGCTGCCGACATTTGTAGGCGAGGGGAGTCTACATGCTCTCGTCGTGGTAATGCCGCTCAACTCTTCCAGTTGTGACGGAAGATATCCTTACTCCGACATGGTGATCGCCCTCCTTCTGTGTATTATTTGGAGTTTACACAGTTGTATCAGGAATACGATCATTTTGATCCCCTCACATTTGTTAGCCATGTCGATGAGGCGATGGTTCGTACCTGAGAAGACCGCATCGGATCTTTGAGTTTCTTCATGGCCTTCATCAGGACTTTGATCAGATCCGTGTTCAGATTTTGGGGAGCCACAATTACTCTCTTCCTGAGGTTTACAGTATTGTGACAGGAATTCGATCGCCGCCAGACCTTGCTTCCCGATCCTGCTCCTGAGAGTTCTGTCATTGTTGCTAGTACCTCTTTTATTCTTGGTGGTCGTCCGTCCTGTGACTCAAAGATGAAGGGCTCAGATAAAGACCATCTCCTCTGTGATTATTGTGGGAAGAGCTGTCACACTAGGGACACTTGCTTCAGGCTCCATGGGTTCCCTCCGCCAAGAGGGGGTGCTCCACCTCGTGTCGGCCGTGGTTTTGGGAGACCTTCAGGTCGTCATGCTCCTCCTCGTTCTGCTCATCTCTCTGATGCTACTGTGGACATCCCTTCTAGCCATTCCGACACCGATGGCTGTGCTCTTCCCAGCGCATTCTTGGCAGACGAAGTGCTTTCCCTCCTTCGCTTGATGCAAGGCCTTTCTACAGAGTTTTCTGCCTCCTCCTCCTATGCTCACACTGGCCTTCCAGGTGCTTACTCTGCTACATCCCATCCTTCCACCCTACAGATCATTAACTCTGGGGCCACAAATCATATGCAGATGACTCTCTTTCCTCTATTGCTGGAAAGGGCTCCATCTCCTGCTCCTCTCTCACCTTGTCCTCTGTCCTCCATGTTCTCAATTTCACTTGTAATTTACTTTCTATTAGTCATCTAACTAATTCAATGAACTGCTATGTAACCTTTCTTCCTTCCCCTTGTGTTTTTCAGGACCTGACGATGGGGAAGGTGGTTGGCTTTGGTAGCATGGTCAATGGTCTCTATGTGCTCGACTCCAGCCCAGCTCAACCTCCACATGCTCTTCATTCCAGCACTACTCATCCATTGTATTCCTGGCATTTTTTCCTGGGTCACCCGTCTACTCCTGTTATGAAATTGTTCTTTCCTGCTATGCCTACGATTGTTTTTGATTCCTTTGTGTGTGATGTTTGTACTATTAACAAACATCATCGTACTACGTTTAATCTTGTTTCGTTGCCTAGTTCAACCCTTTTTGCTGTTATTCATACTGATATTTGGGGACATTGCCTATACCTTCTATTTCTGGTTGTCTGTGGTTTGTTACTTTCATCGATTGCTTTTCTCGTGCTACTTGGTTATATTTGTTGCGACAAAAAAGTGATGTATTTTTTATTTTTCATAAATTTCATAACATGATCACTTAATTCCATACCACTATTAAAACTTTTTGCAGCGACAATGGCCGCGAATACATGGATTTACAGTTTAAGCAATATCTTGCTGATCATGGCATCGTTCACCAAACTACTTGCGCTTATTCCCCAGCTCAGAATGGTGTTTGCTGAGCGAAAAAATCGTCATTTGCTGGAAGTTGCCCGATGTCTTTTGTCCACCATGCATCTTCCCAAATATTACCGGGGGATGATGTCCTTACTAGGACATATCTTATTAATCGTATTCCCTCGCGTGTCCTTGGGAATGCCACTCCTCTTACCACTCTCCATGTTCCTCCTCAGCTTTCCCATAAGGTGTTTTGATGTGTCTGCTTCATTCACATCCACCACCCTCTTCCTACCAAACTTGATCCTCGCGCACTCAAGTGTGTTTTTATTGGCTACTCTCCCACACAGAAGGGATACAAGTGTTTTCACCCACCTACAAAGAAAGTGTTTGTCACTATGGATGTCACGTTCCGTGAACTGAGGCATACTACCCTGCCTCGGGTGACCCTCCTTCTATGCCCTCTCCTACTGTACCTTTGCCAATACCTCCACCTTATCTCTCACTTCAGGGGGAGTCTACACCATTGGAAGTGAGTTCCTCTACTGTCTCTCTACCTATTCCATCTACTGCTCCGAGCTTGCAGGTATATACTCGGCGCACAAAGAAGACCAACACACAAGATCCGACTATGCAACCAGAACCATCATTGGATCTTGACTCAGGGCCTTCTGATCCACCCATTGCTCTCAGGAAAGGTATCCGATTTTGTACCCAACATCATCTTTCACATTATGTATCTTACAACTCCTTTCTACTTCCCACAAGACCTTTGTGTCTTCCCTTGCTTCTCTTTCCATACTTGCATCTTGGCAGCATGCCCTTGAGATCCCTATGTGGAGATATGCGATGTTTGAGAAAATGTCTGCCCCTAAGAAGAACCACACGTGGGATTTGGTGCATCTTCCCCATGGAAAGAAGACTGTTGGGTGCAAATGAGTGTTCTCCGTTAAACAGAACTCTCAATGGGTTGTTGAAAGGTGTAAGGCGAGAATGGTAGTAAGAGGTTATACACAAACCCTCAGAATCGACTATCAGGAAACATTTGCCTCAGTGGCAAAGATGAACACTATTATGGCCCTATTATCCTGTGCTGCCTACAAAGGTTGGGACGTTTGACAATTTGACGTGAAGAATGTTTTCCTCCAAGGGGATCTGGATGAGGAAGTTTATATGTCTATTCCACTAAGCCTTACTCCTAAAGGTGCAGATGGAAAAGTCTGCAGGTTAAAGAAGACCCTATATGCGCTGAAACACTCTCCAAGAGCCTGGTTTGAAAGATTTCACAAAGCTATGGTGTCATTTGAGTATCACCAGAGCAATGATGGTCAGATATAGGACGACATTGTATATGTTGATGACATTGTCATAACAGGTGATGGTGTGGATGAAATCAAGAATCTAAAACGAAAATTGGCTAGTGAGTTTGAGGTCAAGAACCTGGGAAAACTCAGATATTTCTTGGGTATTGAAGTTGCATGATCCAAGCATGGGATCTTCCTAGAAAAAAAATACATTGGACCTCCTTGAGAAGGCGAGGATGAGTGAATGTAGACCGGATGACACCCCAATTGAAGCAAACCACGAATCGGGGTGTGATGATGGAGAGGTGATTGAAGACATCTCTGAATTTCAAAGGCTAATGGGGTGGCTGATCTACCTGTCTCATACTCGTCCTGATATTTCTTATGCGGTGAGTGTTATCAGCCAATTTATGCATGCTCCAATGGCGTGTAACGTGGATGCTAGCGCCCTCTTCGGCCACCGGTTGGAACGCATCCTCTCCGACCATGTCCTCCACCGCCACCGCCACCTACGTCTACGCGCGCCTCAATCAGCACAACGCTATGCTCTCCCACCTCCTTGACATGGCGCAGCACCTCGACGCCAAAATCGATCGACTCCACGAGCTCGATCGAATCCCTATTCGTTCGCAGCCCCCGAAGGTCCCCGCAGCCCTTGCACCCCTTTTGGGACAGCCTCACGACGCCGCCCAACTCTTCCCCTCAACCAACGGAGGACAGGTTGTGCCACTACCTCAAGAGTTACCAGCTCGGGTTCCCGTTGTCCACCATGGATGTTTGCTCGAGCCGACAGATACCCCCGCTAACCATGCGACGAGTGTCGCCACACGAAACCACGCGCAGAACCCAAGCTATCAGCACCTCCAGGCATCCCTTGCGAGCGCTCGCTCTCGTTGGTGGTCTCAACTCTCCGACCGGCTTCCCTGCCTTCGCAGACATCCCTCCTCATGGCGTATAGTGTCGCTTCACTCCTCATCGCATCCATGCACCCGCGATCGTTGCAGCTCCATGGTTTGTGCCCACCCGCCCCACCCTCTGTTCTTTTCCCTTCCACGCACGACACCCAATCCGCCTCTGTCTGTTTTCCAAACGATACCCCTCCATTTTCGCAATCCACGTGTCACTCATCCCCCTTCTCCCTCTCGTGTCGCCCAACCCCCTTTTACATTCGGTGTCTCTTCCCTCCCTTGAGCCCCACGTTGGCTGCCCACTCCTAGCCTGTCATATCCATTTCTGCACACCCTACTCTCACCCTTCTAGGTTAACACCCGACTACACCCACTCCCATCCAAGCCCGATCCAACATTTCGTTTTAAGCAGCACTACCATTATTCCACCTAAAATGCACCCACCCCTCCCATATTTCTTTTTCACACTCCCCATACCTCTTCTTTGCGGTCTCCCACTCACCCTACCTCATTTGTCTTATTCCATTCTCCGCTCAGCGCGCGCACCCACTCCACTTCCACAATTCTTTTCCTCCATGGCTCATCTGTCACTCTCAATGTCATGCCGCCTTTTCTACAATTCGTGTTCGCCACCGCCATTCTACAGATCCCGATGACTCTTGGAGGCTCGACCTTGGGGGCATGGTCGATTTTAAGGGCGGTATAGTGTTACGCACACACAATCGCTCAAGCGGAACCCCCCTCGTCGGATCCATCGGGGAGCGCGTATGGAAGCCGTCATGGTACATTCATGGCGCAATATAATATTATTATTGAGTAATTAATAGTCATTAGATTTAGAGTATTATGTATTTTGATATGCTCTCTCTAATCTATACAAGGGGGAAAGGCATATGGGTTGAGGATCTTGGAGGATCTTAGTTGTTTGAGTCTCTCTCTACTTCTCTCTCTATTTATCTTCCTCTCCTCTTGGAACTCTCCTCTCTTTCTTTCAAGAATGTATTTCCTTTATTAATTAATGCAAATGCTCATCGTTTGAGTCGCTTTATCACCTTTTTTTGCGTTCATTGCTTGAACGGATCGCTCGCCAATATTCTTGTTTGTAACATAGGTCCTCAAAAACACAAGAATTAGAAATGTCACTCAACACTTCAAAGTCTTTGTAAGTTACTGACATATAAACTTAAAAAGGAAATTTTGGTACATATAAAATTGAAGTTCTAGATTATGATGGGGTAATGTTTCTTATTCCCTTTGCATATGTAGTGAAGCCATCTGCAAGTTGAACCGGTGGAAGTGAAATCTTGGTAAGCATCTTGAAGAAAATCTTAAGATTACCTATTGATGGGTACCCGAGAAATCGATCTGCAACACCTGGTCATATGCTCTAAGGCATCAAAGTCGATGCCCGAAGTTGGTGAAGGAGATGAAACACAAATTCTCTTAGAGAAAATCTCAAGATTATGTCATATGCTCTAAGGCATCGAAGTCGATGATCGAATTTCGTAAAGTAGATGGAACACATACCGTATGGTAACTTAATTGAGCATAAGTAGCAACAAAATTGGCTGACTGAGATTGCCTCGAAGTTATCAATCGTACTACTCTTTAGTTGATGGGTTGCACGACCCGTAAAGGTCTACACATCCCGGACAAGGAAGTGACGATCAAGACTGTTTATTTCGAGCCAATTGTTGATCTAGGAATTTTAGTAAGTTTTTTATTTTTTTGGTATTTTGGTATTTTTTGATTATTTTTTAGTGTTTTTGGAGGTCGTCATAGTCGGAGAATCGTGACCATCCACGACGGCCCCTAAATCTATAAATAAACATATATGGCCAATTGTCGATCTGGATTTTAGGTGCGAAACTTAGAAGCCCCCCTCCTCAACTCTCCTTGGTCTCCCTTCTCTCTCCCCCCTCCATTCTACCCGCCGGCCATTGTTACCACCCACCTTATCACCGACCATCCTCCTTGTCCTGCCATCCTCTTCACCACCATCACTACCCCACCTCTCTATAACTACCCTCATAACCACCATCAACTCTGATAACCACCACGCTAACCCTATCCACATCCCTCCACTAATAACTTACTCAATTTTCCTGTAATTCCCAAGTGCCCCTCTCCTTCCTAATTACAATCTGACAACCTCCTAAATTCCTCCTTACCGAGACTCCCCTAGAGCTTTGGCGCATACGTTTTGGTGTTGCCGTGTGACATTGAGATCACGGGTTCTAGTCCTGGAAGCAGCCTCTTGCAAAAATGCAGGGTAAGGTTTGCCTACATTTCACCCTTGTGGTGGGACCCTTCCTAGGACCCTCGCGGCGCGGGGATGCTTTGTGCACCAGGCCACCCCTTATATATAGCCATTTACCGGGACCTCCCCTCTAAGTTTGCTAAATATACAGGTTGCACCCCTCTTACTTTTGAAATTACAAAAACCTCCCCTGAAAGAGTACATTTCATAACATCCAAGTGCAAAAAGATCCCCTGAAAATGTACTCAAAGTGGGTATTTTTGTGCATGAATGTTATGAAATGTAAACTTACAGGGGAGGTTTTTGTAATTTCAAAATTAAGAGGAGAGCAACCTGTAATTATGCTAACCTACATGGGATTTTGGTATAGGCTAGTATCCATTGAATGTGTGTAGTGTGCGTCTCTGTAGCGGGAATAATTACCTCTCGCATTGTAATGTAGGTTATGATGAACGATAACTGCTTATATTGACTGAAGCTAGCTTTATATATATAATAAGGCTTGTATCCATTGAATGCATGTGTTATGGTCCCACATCGGGGGTGACGGCGCTTGTCTGGGATGACGTGTATCTGCGATTACATTGCATCTTTATTTTCCCGCACTATTTTATTTTGCGCACTTTTCTTACTCACGCATTATTTAGCTCGGGTGAGTGACATATTTGGTAAATTTTGTGAAATCTTTCCTCTCACTATATATTGGTGTGGATGGTGAGCTTGATGATATGAATGAAATATCTAATTTCCTCCCAGCTTGAATCCTCTGCATCTCCTCTCATCTTCTAAGTTAGGGTTAGGGTTGAGCAAGACTCCCCTCTCCCCTTCTCTCTCGGTCGAGCCCGGCTCCGGTTGTATCACCCACCATTAGGAAGGCCATGTCAAGGAAGCGTCGAGACGATCCTCTCCGAGACTTCTACCTCTCAAGACAACACATCTGTTCACAATCAGAAGCTCATAACATCTTGGTATCAAAGCGTCTCTCCTCCTATGGTCGCGACATCCGAATCCAGCCCTCGTGTACCGCGGAATATCGTCAAATGAGCCCTCATCTCCATCGAATTCCCCTTCCAGCAGCGATGTTCGATCGCCTGCCGCACCTCCCGCATCGACGATGCCATCTCCGACCTCCACCGACCCCGTGCGGCCCTCGACTGCCCGTGACAACTCCCGCAAGACGACGACTCCTCCGACTGTCATTTCCGCCCAGGTAGCGACGCATCCACCATACGATCGGCCGACAACCCCAGCGGCTCCTCCTTTCTCGACTCCAACGTTGGTTTCCCCTTCTCCAATCTGTTGAACAGACCTCACCTACCTTCGCTGAGCCTCACAGCCCTCCCACGTGGCTGCTCCGCAGCTTCCATGCCTGGCCGATTGCCTAGTCAGCAGCATCGGGGCTCAGCCCTCTACCCCCACTTCTACCACCTCCGGACAACCCCACGCATATTTTGTGACCATGTAAGAGAGCGATTTTACCCTCATTCACATTATGGAGGTCATGCAAAAGCTGATTGTCGTTCAGGTTCAACAACATGCCTAGATTGCGTCTTTCACTGCCCTCTTAAATGGCTTGCCTCTGTCGGGAACCTCCCAGCATCTCCCATCCCACGATGAGTTCTAATTAGCGCGAACCGCCGTTCTTCGTGCACTCCGATTCTCACACACCTTGGCCAACTGGTGGCAGCGTTCCACATTACGTGAAGTTGGATTTCCGCCTGTTTGATGGCAAGATCGATCCCCTTGCCCGGCTCACGCGATGTGATCACTTCTTCGCCATCCAGCTTACGTCATTGGAGGATTGGATTGGGTTGGCTTCCTTCCACCTCTTGGGCTCGTCACAACTATGGTATGATCAACTAGCTCGGGAGATCGCTAATTTAACTTGGGCAACCTTAAGCACTTCTGCAATCTTCTTTTTGGTCCGCCTCTCCGCAACAATCCCTTAGGCGACCTCGTCAATCTCAAGCAATCCGGACCTATGGATGATCACTTGGAGAGCTTCAGATCTTACTTGCCTGTGTTTCTTTTATCTTGCCGGAGCATCAAGTGTCTATCTTCACTTCCAACTTACATGATCGGTTGCGCCTTGATGTCAAGTTCCAAGCCCCGTATGACCTTAACACAGCCACGAGCCTAGCTGTATATAAGAGAAACGTCTCCTCATGGACACCCCGTATGGCAGCCACTACCGAGGGAACGTGGACAGTCGGCGTGAGGACACCCACACTATAAGGTTCCCCCATACACCTCTGAGGAGGACCTTATTCCCAAGGCGAGCCACTTCGAGGGAGAGGAACCTTCCCTCTCACCTATCCATGGCCCACTTCCCGAAATCCTCGTCTTGTAAGGCTAACAGATCATTTCCAACCATATCAGATCAACAAAAGAATAATATAGATAGAGTCACAGGATAATTCTTAGATAGTTGCGACGGTGTTGCATATGTTCCATACCTCGTCTATCCACGATAAAACCAAAAATATATGTATAACATCCTGGCTACGTCATTTAACTCAGGCTAGGTTCACTTCGTTGGTCTTCAGCTGTCTCAATGCATAAGTCACCGCCTTATCGTGTTGCATTAGCACGACTCCCAGTCCTCGCAGGGATGCATTGATGTAGATTTGGAAACCTTCCTGGCCAGACGGTATGGTCAGAATTTGGGCCGAGTTAAGGCGATTCTTTAATTATTGGAACGCGACTTCACATTCAGGTGTCCAAGAGAAGGTGGTCTCCTTTTTCAGAAGGGTGGTGAGGGGTAGGACGATCTTCGAGAAGCCTTGTACAAACTTGCGGTAGTAGCCACGCCCCCAGTGAGTCTAAGGTAGGCGGTAGCTTGCCTTTTAACCCCCCCCCCCTCACTCAAGCAAACACCATAAACATCCATCATTCCAAGCCTGAGAGAATACTTGTGAAGAGTTTTACCAGAAACAACTTTGGTGAACATATCAGCTAGTTGGTCCCCAGAAGGCACAAACACGGTAATAATGGTTTGGTTCTGAATTTTTTTCCGCACAAAATGACAATCGATCTGTATATGTTTAGTCCTCTCATGAAAGACAGGGTTGTTGGCAATGTGGATAGCAACTTGATTATCATAGTGCAAGTTTATGGCCTCCAGGACAGGAAATCCCATATCGCCCAAAATAGATTTAACCTAGATCAACTCACATGTCATAATGACAATGGCTCGATACTCTAATTCAGCAGAAGAACGAGCAACAACATTCTGCTTCTTACTCCTCCAGGAAATAAGAATTTCACCCACGAAATAGAATATCCACTTGTAGATCTTCTATTAGAGGAGGAACCAGCCCAATTAGCATCACAGTAGCCGTGAGCTTTAAGATGGACATGATTTTGATAAATAATGCCTTTTCCAGTGTCCCTTTTTAAATACTTAAGGATCCGAAGAGCAACATGATAGTGATGAACTTTAGGATTGTGCATAAAGTGGCTAACAAACCCAACAACAAATGAGATGTCGGGTCTGAGGATAGTCATGTAAATTTACCTCCCCGCAGTGCATTGAAATTCTAACTTTCTTTTAAGATCAGGAGAATCATCGTTGTGGATATCATAATTAGCATCCACAAGGCTATCCACAGGTTTCACTCCCAGATATCTAATGTCACTGAGAAGATCTAAGACGTATTTGCGCTGGGAGATCATAATCTTTTCGGTAGATCTAGCAATCTCAATTATAAGAAAATATCGAAGAAAACCCAAATCTTTAATTTCAAAAGTAGAGACCAATTCTCTGTTAATAAGAGCAATGTGTGATTATCAGTTCCAGTGATAATGATATCATCCACATAGACAATAAGAATAGTGGCATATTGCTCCTTTCTGTAAATGAAGACTGAGTGATCATAAGTACAACGGGAAAAATCCAGACTCAAGAGTTGACACTTAGCTTTTCAAACCAGGTCCGAGGTGATTGTTTAAGGCTATACAAATCCTTCTTAAGACAACACCCGTGTCATTTAGGAACTTCCATGCCAGGAGGGGGAGTCATGTAGATTTTTTCCTTTAATTCACCGTGGAGAAATGCATTTTTCACATCAAGTTGATATAATGGCCAAGACTTATGGGCAACAAGAGATAGCAAAATTCTAACCGAGTTGAGTTTAGTAACATGGGCTAACGTATCCTAGAAGTCAATCTCATCAATTTGGGTAAAGCCTTTAGCAACCCGTCTTGTTTTATACCTATGAATATTGTCACCCTAAAGATATTTAATAGTATATATTCACTTACATTCGACAGTATGACACCCATGAGGAATATTAACAATTTTCCAAGTATTTTGATGTTGGAGAGCATTCATCTCCACCTCCATAGATTTCTTTCGGTGAGTATTAGGCATAACATCTGAAAAATTGTTTGGTATAAAAATAAATGAAACTGATGCAAGATAAAATTTCAGTGATGGTGAGATAAAGTGATACCCAACATATTTATCAATAGGATATCTAGTACGACCACTATGAATTTGGAGAGAAGAAAATGTATCTCCATGTGTGGTCTCAGTGTTTGAATCTGGCAGACTGGTGGTGGGTGGTGGAACATGAGTATGACTCTCTTGCTCAGTTTTCTTGCTTCCTTTGGTAGACTTGAAGATTTTTCCTTCTGTTTTAGACACAAATCATTTGTAGACACTTCCCTTTCAACTGGAACATCCAAACTACTAGTAGATAGAACATCCACGAGTGTTGGGAGTGGCGGCATCCCCTCATGTTCATACTTCTCTTGATATGTAACATTTTCCCTTCTTCCGAATAATATGGAGTGTGCTCAAAGAAAGTAAAATCTTTAGATATAATCCTTTTATGCAACAAAGGTGATTAACCCTTATACCCTTTTTGGTTAGCAAAATATCCAACAAAAACACATTTAATAGCTTGAGGACCCAATTTATACTTATGTGGTCCCACCATATGTACAAAGGCAACACATCCAAAAACTTTAGGAGGAAGATTAAATAACAGGAGATTTGGACAGAGAAGTTTTAGAGTATTCTTCACCTCCAAAGTATCAGACGTCATCTAATTAATTAGGTAAACAGAAGTGAGAACTCCTTCATCCTACAGTCCCTTAAGGACATGCATCTCTTCTAATAAACAATGAGTAGTTTCGATAATATGACAATTTTTCCTTTCCGCTACTCCATTCTGTTGAGTCCCAGGGCTTGAAGTTTGAAAAATATTGTCATGATCTCCCAGGAACCTCTGAAGTTCCCCACATGTAAATTCATCTCCATTGTCATTCCTAAGAATTTTAATTCGAGCACCAAACTAGGTCTGCACAGTGATAAAATAATTGAAATATATCATTCACTTCATTTTTCTTTTTCATAAGAAAAACTCAAGTAAACCAAGAGTAATCATCAATGAAAGAAATAAAATAGCAAAATTCATTCACAGAGCAAATGAGAGAGGTCCAAACATTAGAATGTATCAAATCAAAACATTTAACACTCCGCATACTGCTAGAAGCATAATTAGTTCTCCAATGTTTCCAAATTCACAAGATTGACAGTCAATTCTGGTTGCAGCCACATCAAAATAGCTAGGGAAAGCAGACTTCAAAGTCTACGAACTAGCATGCCCAAATTTTTTTTGCCACAACATCAATTGATTAGTACTTGAGGATTTCTTATCACCAAATGCAAGACTAGTGTCCATAACATAAACACCACCTGACTCATGTCCACCACCAACCGTCTTCCCACCCGCAAATCCTGGAAAACACAATGAGAAGAAAAGAAAGTAATAGTGCAATTCAGTTGTTTAGTTAAACTGCTTACAGAAAGCAACTTGGTAGGAAATGAAGGAACAATAACAACGGATTTGAGGGAGATATTATGTGAGATTTGGATAATCCCTTTACTAGTTACTGATGCAGAAGATGTTGGAATCTTGTGATCTAGAAGTAGTCAAGGGATTAGTCTCAATGCCAACATGATATGAGTCTATATGGTCACACATAAGGACGTGCGGAAATTGGAGTGATTGATCGTATTGGTTTATGAAAATAAGTCATAAATACATATGTTTGATATACGTTATATGGTATTTAATTAATTAGGAATTAATCATAAAAGGATAAATTCGGTTTTGAACCGAAATGAGAGTTCTTAAATACCATTAAAGTTTCTCTCTCTAGCGGTTTAAAGTGAGTGGATGTGTCTTTTCGTGTCCAATGCGTGGAGGAAGTTTCCACTGAGGATGCGACTTTTCGATCCACGTGCTCGCGGCACACGCCCGTGTGCCACATGCGTGTAGCCTGTTTGGTTACGTTTCTGGGAGTTATACACGAGTGGCAGTCAAACGATGCACCGATTGGGGCATGCGCCCGCGACACACGCCAGTGTGCCAAGGGCGTGTGGATGCATGTATAAATTCACGACATCCATGACTCTTTCTCAATTTTGTAGGACAAATTCAGAGAAGGAAAAACCAAGTGTGAAGAGAGAAAGAAGAATATCTCTGCAGAAACAGAACTGGCATTCGTGCAAAGAAAGCCGATCATCTTCCAGCCCCGAGTTCGTTGGACAGACTGCGAGGTGTTTCCGGCGTTCGTGTGGATACCTCTAGAGATGCAGATACCATTCTGCGTTTGGACTCAAATGTTAGTCATTCGCCTCGAAATCTTATTTTGACGCAGATATAATTTCATTTCTTGATTTGTTGTGTTTCATATGGATCCTGTCGAGGGTTTCTTGTATTTCCGCTGCGCATTTGATGCCCTTAAAACTCCACAGAAGATCCATCAGCAAGCTTAACACTGCCAGATGCAGAAGAGACATAAGTAATCCCACTAGAAGATCCTGTCATATGGTCAGAGGCTCTTGAGTCAATGATCCAGGGAGTAAGCGGCTTCATAGCAGATAGATAGGTAGTTTGAATATGAGCAACGGTACCAGACATGTTTGTAACAAGAGGTATACCAACATTAGTCTTCTGGGCATTTAGCTCCCTAACTAAACTTTCATTTTCCGCCATAAGGTTACATGTATTCTCCAATGTGCCATACACAGCTGTTTGTGATCTCACATACTTTCGATCAGTGCCACGACTCCAACCCAGAGGTACCAAGTTGAGATGCAAGTCTTAACACGTATCCTTCCCATGTCCCTTCTTCTCATAGTGAGGATACTTAATTTTACTCTTATCTTCATTTATCCCACATGCACATCAGTACGAAGAGAGTCTATACGACTAACCTCTCCCCGAATGTAATGAGCAACGGTCTCCAAATCAGGAACAAAACTTCTTCTTAACATCTGAACTCTTTGGAATTCAAGCTGTGAAAGAAGGTGAGAAAGCATTTCAAACCCTTCGTTGCATAAGTTCAATTTTGTAATCTTTGATGGTCTGAATAGTAGATTATTGATCAATTTCTGGCCACTTATGAGTCAGTTTACTATAATACTCTTCGAAGTTATTCATACCCGTCATATGTATCTGTTCAGTTTGAAGTTGATAGATCCTTGCCAAGTCCTTTTTTTTGAATAATTTCGTTCATTTAATTCCCATATTTCCTTAGCGGTCTAACAGAATAAGAATTGACTTGCAAACTTGGGTTCCATAGAGTTGACAAGCCAATTGATAGCGGTAAGATTCACACCTTCCCATTCCTCATAAGAGGGGCCAGTCTTACTTGGAGCAGGTTTGGATCCTGTAATAAATCAAATTCTTCGACGACTCCCAATGAATATCCACATGGACTGCGCCCATAGGAAGTAGTTCCTCCCATTCAGTTTGATGTGAGTCACGCCATGAGTGAAATTCACATTTGAACTTCCTCCACCATAGTATTTAGGTTGATCAACAACCACTTAAGGGACATTAACACTCTTTGATTTATCCCTCATTAGAGCACATATGAAGAAGAACCCCCTTTAGGAAGTTGAGGGTTGGACGACAAGTGCAGGAATCCTGGAGAGGGCTGGATGAGTAGACTGGCTTAAGCCAGATAAAACAGAGGCAGAACAACAACAATCAAGGAAGGAAGGAGCCAACAACGGTTGGGAACAGAAAGCAATAACAGGAACAACAGAAAGGCGACAACACAACAGGTAGAACTCAGGAAACTCCAGGATGGAGGGAAACGCGCGCACGTCGAACAAATAGACAGCCGGAAGCGATCGCAAGTGGAAGCGGTCGATCGATTGGAATCGTTGTCGAACGAAACGAGGGAGAGGACGGACATGCGACGTCGAACGAAGCAGGGAGGGCTCTAATCGTCGCCAGACGATCAGGATCTGACAGAGTCTTTGATTGAGGGAAGAGCAGGCCCAACGATACACGTTCGTACCTTGAGGTCGACGTCGTCGAGGTTACTACTCTAATACCATGTTGAAGAGAACACACCTTTAGGTTTTGATGTTCTCCCCTTTTTTTCTTGTCCCGGTTCAATAGACTGAGAATAGGATAAATACACCTTAGCCACAACATGTGATATAGTCACCCCCCAGTGAGTCTAAGGTAGTTTGCCTTTTAATAGTCTCTTTACTAGAAACTTTACTAGACAGTGACTATTGTGTTGTGTTATTTATAAATTTCAACTGTTGCAAGTTAATTCTTAGATTATTGTCTAGTTCATGTAGTCATCCTTATCAGTCTCCCGAACCCATCCTTTTAGAAATGCCTTTTGTCGTACTCGCAAACATTTTATGCTATAATTTGTGCTCTTAAAGCGCGAAAATTGCTAAAAAAAGAGCACATGCTCGAGAAGGAAGTTCAATTCCAGTCCAAAATAATTCACAAATGATGAAAAATACTCTGAATTCCCTAAAAAACTGCCATAAATCTTTTCGGTCACCAAACAAACACGGGCTCCGCCACCGTTGGCACATAATCCAAACTAGTCCTAGCAAGTTCAAGTTTTATTTGTGTGGGCAATAAATTGAACCTACTTTCTGTTGCAAATACTGTGCAAACTGGTCCTTCCTTTAAGAGAACTCACACTACTCTATACGAAGCTCCTACTACTGCTACAATGGAAGACAATTGCGCTTGCAATAATCAACGGTCATGCCACCATGCCACATGATTTTTTCATGAGGTGCTTTAAAAGCACTCTGCCCAAAACCTGCTCTTCTGTTTTTGGTAGAGGGTTTACAGCCACTGGTAGAGCAGGCATTGGTCAGATGACCATATGCAAAATCCTGATCAAAAAGATTAGATGCCAGTAGCACCTTCTTAAAAGAGGGTGGGGCCTCAGGAGCCTTTCCCATGACTGTCTCTTTGCTAAATCCTACACCACCTCTGTATGGTGCAGAGAAGCTGTCAATGATTGGGAGGACAGTCTTGGGCTTTGAGTAGCTGACAACTATTCTCTTTTCTACCAACAACATTTCCTCAAGGTCCTTAATGACCTTGTTCTTTTGTCCTAACTCAGCATTTTTGAGCTTTGTGACTTCCTTGACATTATCCAGTTCCTTGCTCATGGCAACCAACCTTTCAGCTGACTCCTGGAGCTCAGAATGGATATTTCTCAAGGAAGCTAACTCCTTAGATTGACCTTTAAGGAGCTTCTTGCTTTTCTTCAAAGCTTCCCATAAGGCTTCATATTGCTGCATCAGCTCAGATTCATCCTCATGTAGGGATCTTGAGGATGTGCTGTTGTGAGCAGACTCACACTCATCATCATGCATAGAATCTGCAACTGATTCAGAATCAGAGGCAGATAAGGGAGCTCTGATATGCACCTTCCCAGGAGAGGGTTTCTCATCCTGGATGCATTCATTTATGGCCATGAGGCCAATGAGGGCTTCCTCCTTAGATTCTGAGGAACTTGAATCAGATTCACTTAAGGTTCTGATCTTCTTTGCAATGAATCCTTTTTCTGTTTTCTTCTTGTCCTTTGGACTTCTTTTATCTTCATATTTCTTAGATTTCCTCTTTTTGGAGAAGCAGTCAGCTATCATGTGACCTGTCTTATTACATCAAAAGCACACAGTATTAGTTAAATCAAACTTGTTGGGTTTAGATTTATACCTGTCATCCCTTGAAGATTTAGATCTGTCATTGTGACCAGATCTTCTGGAGCTGGAAGAAGATGATCTATGTCTGTCTCTTCTCCTTCTTGACATTAGCTTTTTGAACTGCTTGGAGAAGAGGGTCAGTTCATTATCTGTGTTGTCTGAGTCTGATGTGCTGGCATCAGAATTCTCAATGCTTTCAGACAGATCCTGAAATGATGGAGTCTTGTTCTTGGTTTTCCTTAAGCTTTCAGCTTTAAGGGCCATAGATCTCTCCCTGGTGCTCCCCCTTGAGCTTTCCTCTTCAGCTTTTCTTGTGTTAAGCTGAAGCTCATGGGACAGTAGCTTCCCATACAGATTCTTGGGCTCCATGATGCCCAGCTGTCCCATCTCCTTGATGGCACAGATCTTGATATCCCATTCCTTAGAGAGAGATCTAAGGAACTTATCATTTAGATCAGAGTTTGTGAACTCCCTTCCATAATTTTTTAGGTCATTCACAATCTTGAAAAACCTCTCATAACAGCTTGAGATGGTTTCATTTTTGCCTTGCTTGAAGGCATCATACTCTTGGTTTAGAAGGGACTTCCTGTCATTCCTTACTTCTTCTATCCCCTCCATATAAACAATCAAGGAGTCCCACATCTCCTTGGAAGATTTACTGTGAATAATGTTTTGGAGGGTGGAGTCATCAGTGACACTTACTATGATATTTTGTGCCCTTTTGTCAAGAGCCACCAAGTCAAGTTCATCCTTACTCATATCTAAGTACCTCTTTGGTACTTGCTTGGTTGGATCTATGGTTGAGGCTGTCATGAGTATTTGAGGTCCCTCTTGAACATCAACAAATACTCTGGGTCTGCAGCCTCCATGATCAATCTGACCATTTCTTTCCAGATGGGAAAATTCTCTATGGAGCACACTAGAAGTTTCATGGATCTCATCTCCTTGTGCTGATCACCCCTAGCCATTAGGAATAGTTCCACTGATCTAGATCTGACCGTTAAGTCACTCTTTGATTAATCTCGCTCTAATACCACTTGTTATATATAGAACTATCACCTAGAGAGGGGGGGGGGGGGGGATAGGTGGTGTGACTATTTTTGATGTTCAAGCACGAAAGCAGATAAAGTAAATTTCAACGCAGATCACAGACACAAAACACATCACACAAGAACACCAGATTTATAGTGCTTCCCCAGGACGATGTGTCTTGAGTACTCCACTGTCCCTCTGCGCCTATCTAGCAGTGTGCTAGAATCAACAAAGTCCACCAAAACTCAGATCTCCTGCAGAGATCCTACAACTCAGGTACAAAGGCCCTACAGGCTACAGCTCAGGCACTCCAGCCCTACAACTCAGATCTATCAAAGATCCAACCTCAGGTTCCAGGAACCCTATAACTCAGGCACAACGACCCTACAACTCAGGCACAAGACCCTACAACTCAGGCACAAGGCCCTACAGAGAATAAGGTTTTACAAGGTTGAAGAATACTCCACACAGCTCTGGAGATTTCTTCCAAGGCCTTGTCACGGCCCGTCTCGACAGAAGTCAGAGTGCGCTTCGGGGCGGGCCGTGATGCCACAGGCATGGGCGAAAAGGAATTCATGCCTGCTAAGGCGGAGACAAAAATACTACAAATAGCTTTAAAAGATGTTTTGGGGAAAAACAGTTTGTTTTGTTGCGGAAGCTTTAAAATATGATAGTTTGAAACAGGTGCACATGCATTTTTGCAGAAAAACTTACAATACAAGTTTTAGAACAGATTCTTATGCAGTGATCATTGCAAATGAATGAGCATGCAAATATGTCGAATTCTAGTACATATAATATTTAGCCTAGCAGTTGTCCATGAAACAGGAGAAAATGACTGATTATAATTATTACATAACATAAATATCAACAGTAAAAGAAATGAAACATAAACACAAAACCTGAAGCTTGACGCAGATCGACTCATGAAGCAGGCGACACAGACACAAACACTAAGGCAAATTCCAAAACAAGAAGGAAAAGCCTCAGAACATTGATAATCAACAGTAAACAAGCTATAAATTTAGGTACGTGCATAAGAAATTAGAAATTTTAAGGTACCAATAAATCCCGAAGCAAGCCAATGAAACAGGCAAGTAACTGAAACAAGCAGAACTATCTGGAAATATTAGCCTACTCCGGAGTATAGCATAAACATTCTTGCAACGACATAAGCTGTAATCGTTGAAATGCATAGATGTTTACAGTGGGTGCACATGGTTCACACTCAAGTTCAAGTGTAAGTTTTACTAGAATAAGAGTATTTCTTGCTTAACGTGACCATGCAATCAAGACGATGCACCATCTAAACCCTAGCTTCCAAGATTTACTTATGACACGCAGGACATAAGTGATTCAGAAATTTAAGTTCGTTATGACCGGTCCTTTGTTCCCATTAGGGATTCAAGAGGGAACCCAAGTCAAAGAGTTTCATCAATTAAACTCTACCTTTCAATGTTAACTTACATTATTAATGACTTAGTGCAGGATTTTGTGGATTCTAGCATATCAAGACATGTAACCAAAATACTGATTCAGATATACAAGAGTATATTTACAAACGTGAACAGAGGTGCATGATATTAGATAATTTAAAAGATTCATAGATTGGTGATTCTAATTGAAACAGACTCACGCTGAAGAAAAATCAGATCAAAAGAAATAGACTTTATCCAAGTCTTTCAACCAAACATGCATAAGAAACAGAATTCGATGACTCAAAGAACTTGAAAGAGAGTTTTGAATCTTGCGCGTTCAATAATTCATGAGTAATAAGATTACTATACATCATTTTTCTAGGATACCAAGTATTCCTTTAGATTTAAGTCATTCCAAAACACGAAGATTTTCTAAGTAAACATGTGTACGACCCCATCATTTCATATCAAACACAATTCATTTATTTGCTAGCAAGAAATCTTAACCTTTGTCAATATACCAATTAATGTTCATGCTCAAAAAAACTACTAATCCTCCAATTAAAATCATCATTTCACATTTCAAATTCGTGTTATCCCAAACGCGTGAAGCCTCAAACTACTATCAAGTCAATTCAAGCAATCAAAAACTAAACTTATTTGATGAAATGTGTATTCAAAGGTGAAACATAAAATCATAAGAACAGGCCAGGCTAAATAAAATTCAATGTTTGCAAGAAAGAGGGATCTCTACTTGCCTTAAATGAGGTTAAATCTGACGGCGACGACAAAGCGTCGCAAGAAAAAACAGAAATCATAATCCGAACCTGATCAAGCACAACGAAAGAGATGCAGCATAAATTATTATGCTAACACATGCATTCTACGACGCGGAAATTAAACAAAAGAAGGTTTAGCAAAATTACCTCCCTCAAAGGTGAGGGGAGAGGAGATTACACGAAGGAGTTAGAGATTTGGCGGCGCTTTAAGCTAGGGAAAAATCCTAAATCTGAAGGGTCCTCAAGAAATCCCGCCAATTGAAGCGACTAACGGCGCCGGGGAGCAGGAAAAACCTAGAAATTGGACGGTTATATATCAAGCAAAAATCTTGAATTGCAAAAAAAATACGCAAATTAGGGCAAATCGGAATAGAGGCGAAGGAGGAGGAATCTTACCCAAAGGAAGTCATATCCGAGTTCTAAATCCTAGTAGAGGGGGAATCGAGCGAACCCTAGGCATCCCTCTTGCAAATTCTCGGCCAAGACGACGAAGAGGAGGAATTATGGCTGTCAGAGGAATAGGAGGCGGCTGCCGGCCTTGAGGAGGAGGAAAGAGCTGCTGCAGCCGGCTAGGGGAGGAGGAGAAACTGCTGCCCTAGTTGATCGAAGAAGAAGGAAAGAGGGGTTGTTGTCGCCCTAGCTGGTCGAAGAAGAAGCGTCGGCCAGCGGAGGAGGAGCGGCAGGAGCAAGCGGCGTCGTCAAGGGGAGTAGGAGAAACTGCCGGCTAGGGCGTAGAGGAGGCGGCAGGGCGGGAGACGCGCGAGCGGGAGCGACTGGAAGCAGAACCGGGAGCGGGATCGGGGTGCGGCTTGCGTGAAAAGGCGAGACGGGAGCGAGAGATTAAATGGGGGGGGGGGGGGGCTGGGGTGCGGATAGCCTTTTCTATAACTTTTTAATTTAATTTTAGGGTTGTTACAATCTCCCCTACTTAGGAAGTTTCATCCCGAAACTTTCAGAGGATTCCCTGAATGGGGTCTCTCATGCGAAGATTCCGATGTCATTCATTCCAAACAAAATTTGCAGATCAAGATATGGAAGCTAACTATGAATATGCTGAAAGAGAAAGGAAGACAAGCGCGGAGACTTACCAAGATTAAGAGAAAATTGCGGATACTTGCTTCGCATTTTAGATTCAAATTCCCGAGATAATTATTCAGACTTTTCATTCATTCAAAACACCGTTATCGGGATGATTTTTCTTTCGAAGCTTGCGTACTTGATACTCTACGATCTTAGCGGGTATGACCAGTTACGAAGGATTGGATTCAGGGAACACAAGAATTGCTTCACTTAGCTCGGAATTGAGAGATAAGACTCAAGAATTCGGGAGCGAACAATCTTTGCACGAAGGGGGTAACTTACTTGCGATGTTGACGCTTAAGAACTAACCAGAAGGGGATACTGGAGAATCAGATGAGACCGATAGTCGAGCAGAACAGGAAGATTGTATATGAATATCGGAGATTTGAAACTAGAGATTCTAACACATTTCCTACTGTCAGGTACATAAATTATGTAATAATTACAACATTTTCATTGGACAACTCTAGGTAATGATCATGCAAGTGCATCTATGAGATCGTGTGCAATGTCAAACAAATAGTAAATCCATGCGCGTGCAATCATTATTGTTGTTCTTGGCTTCACACTTGTGCAATGATTTATGATATGAATGCAATGAATGGATACACATGTCACGTTAAGCGCCCATATCACTTAACATGTCATGCATATTATGATTTTAATGCCAACGCACTTGAAAATATTAAACCGCCCATACAATTTAATATTCGCAAGCGGTGAATATCCTTAGTGAAAATTCATATGGCACAAAAATGTTAAGTTTGCCCATACTCCCTTAACATTCATGTGCATACTACTCATGCTTATGAGTGCGTGTGTGCGTGTTTCAACCGCGAACAACACAGAATGACAAGGTGCGTGAAGAAATGATGTATGCATAAATATTTATAAAATAAGATTCAAAATATTTGATAATTGTAAAATACTTTATCTTTAGAGCCTAACCTAGCTCTGATCCCAACTGTCACGACCCGTCTCGACAGAAGTCAGAGTGCGCTTCGGGGCGGGCCGTGATGCCACAGGCATGGGCGAAAAGGAATTCATGTCTGCTAAGGCGGAGACAGAAATACTACAAATAGCTTTAAAAGATGTTACTTTTGGGGAAAACAGTTTGTTTTGTTGCAGAAGCTTTAAAATATGATAGTTTGAAACATGTGCACATGCATTTTTGCAGAAAAATTTATAATACAAGTTTTGTAACAGATTCTTATGCAGTGATCATTGTAAATGAATGAGCATGCAAATATGTCAAATTCTAGTACATATAATATTTAGCCTAACAGTTGTCCATAAAACAGGAGAAAATGGCTAATTATAATTATTACATAACAAAAATATCCAACAGTAAAAGAAATGAAACATAAACACAAAACCTGAAGCTTGACGCAGATCGGCTCATGAAGCAGGCGACGCAGGCACAAACGCTAAGCCAAATTCCAAAACAAGAAGGAAAAGCCTCAGAACATTGATAATCAACAGTAAACAAGCTATAAATTTAGGTACGTGCAGAAGAAATTAGAAATTCTAAGGTACCAATAAATCCCGAAGCAAGCCAGTGAAACAGGCAAGTAACTGAAACAAGCAGAACTATCTGGAAATATTAGCCTACTCCGGAGTATAGCATAAACATTCTTGCAACGACATAAGATGTAATCGTTGAAATAGATATGAGTTTACAGTGAGTGCACATGGTTCACACTCAAGTTCAAGTGTAAGTCTTACTAGAATAAGAGTATTTCTTGCTTACCGTGACCATGCAATCAAGACGATGCACCACCTAAATCATAGCTTCCACGATTTGCTTATGACACGCAGGACCTATGCGATTCAGAAATTTAAGCTCGCTATGATCGGTCCTTTGTTCCCATTAGGGATTCAAGAGTGAACCCAAGTCAAGGAGTTTCATAACCCTACCTTTCAATGTTAACTTACATTATTAATAACTTAGTGCAGGATTTCGTGGATTCTAGAATATCAAGACATGTATCCAAAATACTGATTCAGATATACAAGAGTATATTTACAAATGTGAACAAAGGTGCATGACATTAGATAATTTAAAAGATTCATAGATTGGTGATTTTAATTGAGACAGACTCACGCTGAAGAAAACATCAGTTCAAGAGAAATAGACTTTATCCAAGTCTTTCAACCAAACATGCCTAAGAAACTGAATTCGATGACTCAAAGAACTCGAAAGAGAGTTTTGAATCTTGCGCGTTCAAGAATTCACGAGTAATAAGATTTCTATACATCATTTTTCTAGGATACCAAGTATTCCTTTAGATTTAAGCCATTCCAAAACACGAAGATCTTCTAAGTAAACATGTGTACGACCCCAACATTTCATATCAAACACAATTCATCTATTTGCTAGCAAGAAATCTTAACCTTTGTCAATATACCAATTAATGTTCATGCTCAAAAGAACTATTAATCCTCCAATTAAAATCATCATTTCACATTTCAAATTCGTGTTATCCCAAACGCGTGAAACCTCAAACTACTATCAAGTCAATTCAAGCAATCAAAAACTAAACTTATTTGATGAAACGTGTATTCAAAGGTGAAACATAAAATCATAAGAATAGGCCAGACTAAATAAAATTCAATGTTTGCAAGAGAGAGAGATCTCTACTTGCCTTAAATGAGGCTAAATCTGACGGCGACGGCAAAGAAAAAACAGAAATCATAATCCGAACCTGATCAAGCATAAATTATTACGCTAACACATGCATTCTACGACGCGGAAATTAATCAAAAGAAGGTTTAGCAAAATTACCTCCCTCAAAGGTGAGGGAAGAGGAGATTACACGAAGGAATCAGAGATTTGGCGGCGCTTTAGGCTAGGGAAAAATCCTAAATCGGAAGGGTCCTCAAGAGATCCCGCCAATTGGAGCGACGAACGGCGCCGAGGAGCAGGAAAAACCTAGAAATTGGACGATTATAAAACAAGCAAAAATCTTGAATCGCAAAAAAGTGCGCAAATTAGGGCAAAGCAAAATAGAGGCGAAGGAGGGGGAATCTTACCCAAAGGAAGTCATATCCGGGCTCTAAATCCGAGTAGAGTGGGAATCAAGCGAACCCTAGGCATCTCTCTTGCAAAATCTCGGCCAAGACGACGTAGAGGAGGAATTAGGGCTGCCGGAGGGTTGTCGGAGGAAGAGGAGGCGGCTGCCGGCCTTGAAGAGGAGGAAAGAGCTGCTGCAGCTGGCTAGGGGAGGAGGAGAAACTGTTGCCCTAGTTGATCGAAGAAGAAGGAAAGAGGGGCTGTTGTCGCCCTAGCTGGTCGAAGAAGAAGTGTCGTCCAGCGCAGGAGGAGCAGCAGGAGCAAGCGGCGTCGGCAAGGGGAGTAGGAGAAATCGCCGGTTAGAGCGCAGAGGCGGCGGCAGGGCAGGAGACGCGGGAGCGGGAGCGGCTGGAAGCAGAACCGGGAGCGGGATCAGGGTGCGACTTGCGGGAAAAGGCAAGACGGGAGCGGGAGATTAAATCGGGGGGGGGGGGGGGGGGGACTGGGGTGCGGATAGCCTTTTCTATAACTTTTTAATTTAATTTTAGGGTTGTTACAGGCCTGATGCAGATGGCCTCTGGACTTGAAGAGAAAGTTTTTTGAAAGATTTACTGATGCACGAAATCTTCTCTTCTATCTCCTTTCTGGAACACACCTTATCAGTCGATGATGCTTGACTGGAACTTAGAGAACTGAAAATACGAACGTATTGTTCTCAAGAAAAATATTCTCCTTCTTACAGTCGTTCTGTGTTCTGATTCTATTCTCTGTAATTCGTGATTTATTTGGGCACACACTTTGTCTTTTTATATTGACAAGACTCTCTAACGGTCTATTCTGGACACTCCTTTATGTTAGAAGTCCATTCCTTAAAAGCGTCCGCTGATTGGACCCTTAGACGGCGACATTAAATGCAAACAACACAATTTAAAATATCTTGGTCTGTCTCGACGATATGAGTACTATCTCGACAATAGAACCTGCCATCACAACTCTCCAACTTAGACATTCTTCAAGTCTTCTGAGATCTTCTTCTTGAATCAATTTCTCGACGATATGAAGGATCATCTTGACTATATCCTCTGTCTCCACGATATCTGATAGCTTTCTCGACGATAGAGCTTCTTCCCAACGATATACATCTCAGCTAGCCCTTCTTAAGACTTCACAACGATATCGTCGTGTGTGCTTGAATGACACAACAATATCATTGTGTTATACTTGATGTCATGATGATATCTTGACTTAGTTGTTTCTACTTATTCTCACAACGATATCGTCGTGTGTACTTTGTTGACACAACAACATCGTTGTGTTCTTTCCGTTGTTACAACGATTGCTGACTTGGTTGATTCTTCTTGTTCTCACTACGATATCATCTGTGTACTTTATTCACACAACGATATTGTCGTGTTATTTTTATCGTCATGACGATTGCTGACTTATTTCTTCTGCTGTCTTCTGCGAGTAATCTCAACGATATATGCATGCTATTTCAACGATATGTCCAATCCTTCTCAACGATTTTGGACTTGGAGGTATTAGAGAAGTACTGGACATACTGTCTTTACTCTGCAGTCATAAGTGAGACATACCATCAAATACATAATGCTTTTATCATTGACCTGAACACTTCTTCAAATCAGGAGCATTGCAGGGCACTGTTCACAACACTGTGCGTATCAACTGTCGTTGGAAAACTGGACTGGGCTATACACAAGTGATGTTGGTCGGTAAGTGACTGGGAATCAGAATGAGTCCGACAATTAATGTTGCAAGGGAGGAAGTCGGCGCTGGACACAAGCAGGATCCTTGCTGAATGATGGCGCAGGAAGAATGCCCCACACATTCGAACACTGGCGTGGCAGGGAAGTGGCACCAGACGACTCATTCTCGGCCAAACAGGGATCGATAGTTGAGAGACCAATTCCCAAGGGAGGACAAGGTCGAAGCGCTGCCGATATGTCAGATCTTTGACAACTAAATGGTTTCAATCTCACTCGGATGCTTCCTGCTGCACGAGATTCAACAGTTGGGATGTTTTTTCACAAATTTCACTCGGAAGTTCAAGTATAATAACCATCTCTCCTCGCTGCCGCTAAGTGTGAATATCCAGGGGCTATCGAGCCAGGTGAGCTTACCGCCCCGTGGGTTGATGTTCTTTACCTAGATAGGCAGACCTTTCCTATAGCTGTCCCTACACAACCAGAGGAGGATGTCGGTGCACTGGGACTCCTTTTCTGTCCTCTACGAACTTTGAAAGAAACAGAGGAGTCTTCGTTCTCTTACAGGGAAGAGCCGACGATTCACGGTGTAGCTTGCGACCTACCAGGATGACGTTCGTTCTCGTCCAGGAAGGGGCCGTCCGTCCAGAGTAGGCGTGAACGCACGGTTAGCTGTCAGTTACAAGAGGTTTGGAGGGAGTTACAGGCGGTTCCTGGAGGATGTCGAGGGGTTTGTGGAAACAGAAGATGGGGGGGGGGGGTGGAGAGCTCACAGGGAAAACAGAGGAAATAAACTTTTACTAGGCTTCGCACCCAGTGTTCCACGACGTCACATCGCAGAGGAATCAAAAAATTAGGAAATCTCTTCAAAATTCTGCCATGTCTTGAAATGAACACCAGACACATTTATAGGAGAGCCACACACATCAGAAAACTATGATTGACCGACGCAAGAAACACTAAAGCATACAAAATAACATGCGATAAAATAAAACCACACAAAAAATATCCCGTCGACGCTCTGAACGAGACCATGAACTTGGATCGGCCATATGACGACCCTAATTCCTCCTCATGCGAGTGTTAACCTGAATGGGCCCCGATGCGGGTCGGCCCGCCCGTAGACTATGATCCCCATCAACCCTCAACCTTTCTTACCCAAAGCTAGGGATTGAAAATGTTGTAGATAACTAATCTTTCTTAATTAAATAACATTTCAAATAGCAATTACTGATAAGATATATAGATATACAAAATCAGAAGAATTTCTTACATCAGATCTAAAACATTTAACAATATAGTTACTAATTAGACTTTGATTCTTATAATTATCCACTAAGAAGCAATTGAAAGGATATCCTGAATTTAAATATGCATAAATGAGGGGATCTCAAAGTTATAATTTTTTTTAATAATAAACAAACAACAAAAAATATCGATTAACACTGAAGGACAAAAAATTGTTCATGTTGGGTTAGTCCCACATGATCAATGGAAGAGACTTAGTGTTTGTTTATAATTATAAGTGAAATTCTCACCTTTTGAGCCAGTTTTTGAGTTTGAGAAGGCCCGATAGCACTTAATGTTGGTATCAAAGCCCGTGGTTCAACATCTCTTTCCATAGTCCAAGAATAAAATCAAGTTGTTGGCCTCCAACCTAAGGCCTAGTGTGTGAGTCGAAGACTGTTGACACAAAGCGTTCTTTATAAGTGTGAAGGAAAATGACGCAGGGCAGGCCGTGAAACAAGGGGGTGCCGACACTAATATGAACCTACGTGTGTGTGCGTAATGGACGCGGATGAACTCAATCTAAATGATGCACATCTTTTTAATTAAATCCGGAATAAAATAATAGCGAATAAAATTATAAAGTTTAAGCAAAATTGCCACAATGCGAGCTTTGATTTTCGATGCACAAGCAATGCCACACCCGCTCTCGCTAGAGTGTTATTTACCACAATTTCCACGATTAAGCGCAATAGAACAAAGACAATAAACAACAAAGACACTAAGGAATCAAATCACCCAAAAGAAATATGCAATGTTTTCCAATATTTAATAAGTAAATGAACATAATACGATAATACTTACGAAGCAATGGAGATCCAGTAGAAGGCAGCTGGAGGCGTGCGGCTACTGCGTGGAGTTGAGCGCGGTTGCAGGAAATGGTGAAATGGAGGGATATCTGGTGAGGCTTGCGGCAATAGACGGCTAGGAGCAAAAATAAATACTTTTGTGAGCGCATCCAACGACGGGTGGAGTCACGACTGGAGCGGAGGGAGATTCAGAGTTAGGCGGCGGGATCGAGAGAGGGAGGGGGATGGGGAGTCGAGAACTGCGGCTTACACAGAGATGGGGCGAGGTCGTGCGACTGTTTAGTCGAGGAGGAAGGAGATGTACAGTAGTTTGGCGAGTGGCTTTCGTGCGGTTTTTCTGTCGACGAAGAAGAACAGGGAGGGAATGGACCGTTTTCTCCTTCCCTGAATGGGGATCGTGGGCTCGGGCTCGCGACGTCGCACCACGATGATTGCCGGAATTCTGGAATCTCTCACAAAATCAGCAATGCCCCTAAATTGCAGCACCCGCCCCTATTTATAACAAGAAGGGGCGGTTGGACCCCGAGTGTGTACGACTATGATTGACCGTTACGCCCGAGGTCCTAAAACACCAAAACAAATCCAAAAAAATAAAATAAAATACATAAAAATAATAGCGCGACGAGCCGGACGCGCTCGCGGTCTCGGATCGTCGATCCGATCATCGCCTCCTGCGCGAATATACAAAAGTCCGCCCCGCCGACTGGCGACCCGTAGTCTGATGACGATCTCCATCAGAAAGCCTCGCCCTTTGTGCTAGTTTTGGCAATGTTACTTAAATGAAAAATAAATGCAATCGTCATTTCATGTCGAGAAGTCCCTCAAATGCACTATGCGGTAAAAAGATATCACTAATACTTAAAGGTAAATTTTATAAAATTGCAACAGGGTTGATAATTTTCTATGATTCTAAGTGTTGGACAATAAAAAAAGTCATTGGTTTCTAAGTTGAGTGGTACTAAAATGAAAAAGATGCTAAGATGAATATTTGACAAGATTAGCAAAGGTAAATGAATGAATGATTATATTAGACGAATAGTATGAAATACATATTGAAGATAAGATGATAAACAATATACTTTGGTAGTTTGGACTTGTACAATAAAGGATAGAAAATACATCGATTAGACATGTAGATAGAATTTTTGTAGAAGGGTTAGTAAGGAGAAGAGATAAACCTAAGATAAATTGGATGAAAGTGACCTAAAATGATTTGGGTATATTAGGTTTAATGCCTCAAACAGCACTCACCTGAAGCAAAATGGAAACTGAGGCTTCATAAAGCTGACTCCAAACTAGCATTGGTGTTGATGATGCAAATTATTAATATATTTGTTTTCTATTTATTATAAAAAATATTATTGGAACCAACGGAGTAAGGTTACCTGGTGATGTCAAAACTCTGGTGATACATGTGATTAGGGCTTGTAGAAGATATTTGCCTCCCAGGGTTCTTGTAGTAAACTTATTGATTAAATACACAATTGTTAAAACCCTTTATCCCATAGAATTTTGGGCACTTTAACAATTAAAGTAAGCACCTTGTGACATACAAGATATGCCATTTTTTGCTCGAGAACACCATTTTACTGTGGAGTACCAGTGCATGAGTATTGAAACACACTAACTTTATCATTCAGAAAGTTTTGAAATTCTCTATAAGTATATAACTCACAATTATCAAACTGAAGAATTTTAATCTTGGTTATGAATTGAGTAGCAATTAAATTATAAAAAAACATCAAAGGCTCTGTTTACCGTGCTTTTCTTTTTCATCACATAGAACAAACTAGTGCGGAAAAGTCATCAATAAAATGTAAAAAACATCGAAAGTTGTTTTTAGAAAATGAACCAGAGAAGTCCAAACACAATAGTACACTAAATCAAAAGACACATTAGATATAAGTAGTATGATGATGTTTCCCAAGCTTACAGACTTGACATCTACTAGGTTCGTTACAATTCTTAAAAAGTTTAGGAATGCTATATTTAAGGCTTCTTAATATGACATGTCCAAATTGGCGGTATCATATCATCAATTGATCGTCTTAAATAGCTTTGTCATCCTAGAAGGCCTTTTAAATAATAAACCTCCATTGACTTATGACCACCACTAATCCACCTCTGACCCCTCAGGCATTGAAAAATTCAGTAAATGGAAAAAGTGATTGAGCAATTCAGTTGTCTAATAATACTACTCACGATAATATATTTTTAGGAAATGAAGGAACACAAACCATATATTTTAGAGTAAGTTTGTGAGATATTGTTATAGTCCCTTTAACAGAAACGCTCGTGAATGAGCCATCAACCAACTTAACCGTACCTACAGTGGGAACAAAAGAAGTGATCTGGCTTGAACTACCGGCCATTTGATCAGAAGCACCAGAGTCCTAAAATGCACTTGAACTCCCAGAAATAGCATAGGACAGTTGGGTGACTGTACTCTAGAGATTTCATTTTGTGGCTTATCTTCCATAAGAGGCTCTTAGAGCTGTCAATTCTTTGGCAAGATTTTCCCTTTCAACAACTCCAAATAAGGTTGTATGAGGTCTAAGATAATATTCGTCATTGCCACAAATTCATCCCTTAGGGACAAGGTTGGGATGTAATTCCTAACATCTATCTTTCATCCGTCCTTTCCGCCTATAGTGAGGACACTTCAGTCAATTTTTATCATAATAGCTCTTATTCTCAGAAGAGATGTAGTTCTTGAAGTTCCATTTCTTATAATCAACAATCGTGACATATATCTCAATATCACAGCTTCCACTGACACGATCAATGGTGATCCTATTAGATTCCCCTTTAAGGTAGCGGGCAATTGTGTCAAGATCAACACAATGTCTTTACCCAATATTTGGACTCTCCATTGCATAATCTCTTTCTTATAATCTTAATGAAAAATTTTATTAGAGTACTAATCTAAATCAGCCCCACTTTTGTGCAGCCTAACGTAATATTTTTCAAAACTCTCAACATTTGATAAGATCTGTTCTGTTTGAAGTTGTTAGATCTGCGAATAATCTTTCTTTGTAGAGTAAATTTTTTTTTCAATTAGGTCTCACATTTCCTTAGTTGTTCGTCAAAACATTAAGTGCTCGTCAATGTAGGGATCCATAGTGTATAAGCCTGTTGATTATAGTTAAATTATCTCCTTTTCAATCTTCATACTATGCCTTTGTAATCGTGGGGGAACTTTAGTGTCAGTGATGAATTTGGTCTTTTTTTATTACCATCAAACATCCGGAAAGACTGTGCCCACAACAAATAATTTCTCCCTTTTAATTCGATGTTAGCGACATTGTCAGACATATCGCTACCCTTAGAGTTTCCAATATAGGTACTTTATTTGATTTCAGTAGACTTGTGCATGACCCATGATCCATCATTATGATGTTTTCCTTCGCAGCTCAAATATTTCAAGAAAGTTTCGAGAAAGGGTATTGTATTTAAAGATCATGGTCATTTGAGCATGTCTGGTTATCATGGTGTTAATTGGGCTGGCTCCTCCAACGCTAGAAGATAGATTAGTAGATACTCTATACTTATTGAGGAAACTTTGTTACTTAGAAAAGTAAGAAACAGGCGATTGTAGCTAGATCCTCTATCAAATCTGAATATACTGTCATAGCTTTAGCTGCCAGTTAATTGTTGTGACTTAAATCCATCTTAGGGGAAATGAGAGATGGTGCATGGAGCTATTCCACTTTATTGTGACAATCATGTCACAATTCACATCGCATCCAATCCAATGTTTTATGAAAGAACTAAACATATAGAGATTGGGTCTCATTTTATCCGAGAGAAGATTTAAAGCAAGATCATTACTATCCCGTTTGTTTCCACTAGAGGCCAATTTCTCGATATGTTCACTAACGCAATATCTGAGAGAACTTTCCATCTGAGCTCTATACGATTTTGGATGATCGAGTATGAAGTGAGTTTGCTGTGTAGTGGAACCAAGGTGGTAAGACGCCTAGTGGTGACCAGAACTCTAGTGATACAAGTGATTAGAGCTTGCGGTGAAAGGAGCATATATATGAAAAATCTGGAGTTCTTCGGGACATGAGATAGAAACCGGGTGCTTGGGCTCTCGCAACAGGTACCTTTCATCGTACAAGTATGTCGTAGAACATAATATACATGCGTGTATATTTGTATAACTATTAACTATTTATGTGTTATGTAGTCATGAATATATGTATGTATGTGTATTTATGCGCGCATGCACACACTAATATACATTTAGAAATAATGTATGTTCATATACATGGTAGGATATATAATGTTGATTTATCATATATTGAGTGACTTTGGAGTTCGATCAGAGTAAGATAGAGCGAGCATTTCGAGTGGAAACAAATCAGTATCAATTTCGTGTTGATTAAATTCAAGCGGTTATCGAGTAAATTTTGAGATTCTGAAATATTTTCAGATCTAGTTATCTGCATTATCTACCTGAAAACTTAAGACTATACTGGAATTGTTCCTGCAGCTTGCCGCGGTGGCTGCTCTATGCGTGCAATATGAAGCCGAGTTCAGGCCTAATATGAGCATCGTGGTGAAAGCATTATCACCCCTCCTTGTGAATAAGCAGCCTCCGGCACAACCTTCTCCTGCTACAGAAGCTACTTAAGATTGAATCTCCCAAGTTCTGTTCATTCCCACTTCAGTTTGTCGGTAAATTTCTCATTTTTACATTTCTGAAGCTTGCTTCCTGATTTCTTATTTATTAGATTATATATATATAAATACTCATTATCACTAGCAGAAACTTCACTTTTCTGGAGTATTCTTGCAACTTCCTTTACTTTGTGTGCAGTGTGATCTAGTGTTTTGTGTCCGCCAAACTTTTGTGAGATTGATATTTATTCTTAATGGACAAAATTATGAAATAAGTATTTTTTTTCTTTTGTCTGCTGTTGCCTAATGTTTTTAAATATATTTTTTTGGGCTGACTTCTCGTTCTTCATCAGGATGATGATGTAGCTTTCATAGTTCAGGTAATAAATTTTAGGGTTTGTGCATACCAGTTTCAGCAAGTAGGCACTGTTTAGGCCACAAATGGTTTTGTATTTGACTTGTAAATCCTATAAATAGAGCCATAGGGTCTGTAATAATAATAGTATTAATTAACCCAACAATCAAACCTCTTTCACCTGTCTCTTCCTCGCTAGTCTCTCTCAGTTCCATGTTCTTCTCCATCCCTCAATTCATGTCTTCTCTAGTTTTTCCCCGTCGTGACCTTTTCCTTCGTCTCTTCCTCTAGGATTATCTGTAGTCTGAGCTTTACATTAGTGCTCACATAGATCTCACCCTTCCACATTAGTGTAGGTGTATTAGGCAACAAGAGAAACTTGTGAGGTTTCAAGGTAAATTTTACTAAAATCATAATTAGGCTGGCTATTTGGGCGGCGGTAACATGGGCATCTAAAATGAGTAAAACACTAATAAGAATGTTAAAAACAATTGCATGCATGTCTTTGTAAACAAAGGATATAAAGATGCGCATGTATAATTAATGTCAATTAGAAATAATAGATCTAAAGCAACATGGATAAGAAGAAATATATTCTTGGTTGAGGAGCCTAATTATTTCTATGTGATTTCAAGTAACTGAATGGAAGGTCTAGTATAAACTACAATCAGTCATCTTTCTAAGAAATCTTTTTTTTTTCTGCAGAAGAGTGGTTTTAGTTTCACCTGCACAGTAGCTCTAACTATTAATTAAGAAATCAAACTTTACACTTCTCTCAGATATGGCGAAGAGTTTCACATACAAGGACTATCTACTATTAGCAGTTATTCTTGTTAGGAAATCTACAAGAGTTGATATGTGAATATGCAGATTTTTTATTGCATTTTCACAGATCAAATAGAACATTGCCCGGGCTGGCTGCGCACACCGTTACTGGTGTGAGGTATGATCCACACGCCATGGAACGCGCATATAGGTGTGTCAGCTAGGAGAAGTATTGGTTTAATCTCATATCAGATTAGCAGAAAGTACGTTGGTGTAGAAATATTATGAGTTTCATCGCTAGTCTAACTAGCCCAACTTCAGTCCTCTTTGATTCCCGCTCCCTAACACCTATTTCTGTCAAGGGTCCAAATGTCTGATGTTGGAAATGTTCATGCAATTGCATAGCGCTGTAGTGGGAGAAATTATAGTGTCCTCGCCGATGCAAGAGAGTTCTTTCGCTCTTCTATAGCTATGCATAAACAAAAACAACATTATTCACTCATTTAGGAACCTCTACACACCTAGAAAAAGTTGAGAGGAAATAGAAATCATTTTACTAAATCTAAAATACTCTATTACAATGCTTCTCTATATATGCACAAAGGAGGAAACCTAAAAATAAGTTTAGAGGTGTGGGACTAAATTCAAGGAGGAAAGTGGGTCTTATATGTGGGCCTTAACAATGAGTTATTTCTACTATATAAATACTCTATAATTCAACTCTCCCCCTCAAGATGAGATTATATGTCGATCATTCCTATCTTGGAGATGTTATCGGTGAAGGTGTCACAACTCAAGTCTTTGGTAAAGATGTGTGCCAACTGGTCTTGGGATTGAACAAAGGGAGTGCAGATGTTGTCTTTCTTCAGGTGATCTTTGATAAAGTGTCTATCGATCTCAACATGCTTTGTTCGATCATGCTGAACATGATTATGAGCCATGTTGATGACAACTTTATTATCGCAATATAGACGTATAGACTTCCCATTTTGCAGGCCTAAATCATGCATCCGAGATTTAAGTCAGAGCCCTTCGCATACCTCCTGTGACATTGCTCTGTATTCCCCTTCAGAACTGGACCTTGCAACAACATTTTGTTTCTTACATCGCCAAGTCACAAGGTTTCCTCCAACAAAGGAGCAATATCCGGTGGTAGACTTGCGGTCGTCATGGCTTCCAGCCCAATCAACGTCTGTATAGACTTCGACGTCCAAATTCCCATTCCGAGAGAATATTAGTCCTCGACCATGAGATTTCTTTAGGTACCGTAGCACTCTCATAGCTGCTTCATGATGACTTACTCTGGGAGAATGCATGTATCTGCTAAGGATTTCAACATCATGTGAAATATCAGGACGATCGTGAGTGAGGTAGATTAACCTTCCCACCAGTCTTTGATAACTAGAGGAGTTCACCTTCCCAGTCTTACGTCTCTGATAGACCAGAGGAAGAGGGGAAATAAGTCTCGTAATAACAGGGACCAGAGGAAGAGGGGAGGATATAGTGAGATCCTCAGTAGGAGTAGGTGGGTCCACAGTAGGAATTGTGGGATCCCCAGTAGCAGTGGGAATAATGTGAATATATAGAAGGATTGGAAGGGGAATCACGTCAACATCGATGTCCTGCTCCAAATAACTTTTTCCTTTCACGGAACGTCACGTCCATGGTACAGAAGAAATGGCGAGAGGCAGGATGATGTCAACGATAGCCCTTCGTGGTAGAGGAGTATCCAACAAACACACTTAAGGGAACGTGCATCTAATTTATCAAGAGTGTGTTGATGAATGTGGACAAAAAATACACATCAAAACACACGAGGAGGTAAATGAGAAGTGTGGACTACACATTTGATGGATAATCGGGAAAGAAGGGTGACATACTGTAAGGTACTGGATGGAAGACGATTGATGAGGTATGCCGTAGTAAGGGCTGCTTCACCCCAATAAGATTTAGGGAGGCCCATAGTAACGAGGAGGTAACGAGTGACTTCTAGAAGATGTTTATTTTTCCGTTCAGCGACACCATTTTGGGTGGAAGTGTGAACGCAAGTGGTTTGATGTAGGATACCATGGTTAGCAAGATAGGTACCAAATATTCCACGACCATCACTCTCCCCCATTGTCGCTGCGAAGGACCCGAATTTAACAGCCAAACTGCGTGTCAACCATCTTATGAAAGAGTTGAAAACAATTAAACTCATCACTCTTCCTTTTGAGTAAGTACACCCAGGTAGTATGGGAGAAACAGTCAATAAACGTAACAAACCATCGGTGACCAGATAAAGAAGTAATAGGAGAAGGTCCCCAAACATCGGTGTGAATTATGTCAAAAGGAATAGTACTGAGAGAAGATACATTTTGAGGACTATGTCGAACATGTTTAGAAAAACTACGAGCATCACAAACAAACATGTCTAAACATTTGGAAAACATAGGAAACATTCGAAGAAGATAACTGGGGGACGGATGCCCGAGACGTTGATACCACCGATGAACATCCGAGGTCGTAGGAGTAGAGGTACTGGAGAGAGCTTGCGTAGGAGGATGGTCGAAGATGTATAGACCCCCAGAATTCCTACCATTGCCAATGCACCGCCTCATTGCTAGATCCTGAAACACACAACCATCAGGGAGAAAACTTACGGAGTAGTTTAAAGAAGTAGTCAAGCGACTAATGGAGAGTAAGTTTTGAGAAAAGGTGGGAATATGCAGAACAGACGTGAGAGGCATGACAAGGGAACAAAAGACAGTCCCTTTGCCAGCGATAGCAGAAAAAGAGTCATTAACTGTGATGACTTTATCACGGCCCGGGAATATGCAGAACAGATGTGAGAGGCATGGCAAGGGAACAAAAGACAGTCCCTTTGCCAGCGATAGCAGAAAAAGAGTCATTAACTGTGATGACTTTATCACGGCCCGAGAGAGGAGTGTATGAGGTAAAACCTGATGACACACCCGTCATATGATTGGCAGCACCAGAGTCGACGATGCACTCAGAGGAAACTGCAGAAGCGGACTGCGCACTGGGAGCCCCGTAAGTGGCAAACACCGCGGTAGAAGAGGTGTTAGGAGACCGAAGGAGGCGACGCAGGGCAACAAGATCTTCAGCCGAAAAAACATCAGGAGAAAGCTTCTCAGGAGCATCGGCAGTATGGGCAGCAGGACGGAAAGTGTGCGGGCGAGAACCACTCCGCCCACCACCACCAGTAGTCTTGCGTATATGAGCAAGATGAGGATGAACGCGGTAACAGGATGCCCGGACATGTCCAAGCTTCCCACGGTGATCACAAATCTTAGGTGAGGGGCTGGTCGATGGTTATCCCTGGCTAATGCCCGCAAGAGCGGAACCTTATCAAACTGGAGAGAGCGGCGACTATCTTCATCACCTAACACCATGTTGAATGCTTCTCGGAGAGATGGAAAAGGGTTACGGTTCAGGACATGAGTGCGAACCATGTCAAAATTCATGTGGAGATCCATAAGAAAGACGTGGAGATGGTATCAATCCTCCTTCGTCTTCAATGCCCGAGCATCTGTGGTGCACACTAGTGTGAACTCATCGAAGTAGTCAAGCTCCTGATAGAGTCGTTCAAATTTAGAAAAATATGACGCAACCCCGCAGATCCCTGTCGAAGACTGAGAAGACGACGAGTAAGCTCGTACACCTGAGTGGAGCTACCAATTTGGGAATATGTCTCGTGTGCCCGAGTCCAAATCTCAAAGGCAGAATCCATGGTCATGTAACTGCGATAAACCACCAGAGACATAGAATGGAGAAGCCACGAGACCACCAGAGAGTTATCAACATCCCACTTCCTCCAGGTGGGGTCAGTGACGGAAGGTTGCTGCACCGTCCCATCAATGTACCCATATAGTTGATGACTGCGGATGGTGTGCTGAGCGGCTCGGGACCACTCAAGATAATTGGAACCGTCCAAAGGAACAGTAGTAATCCTGAAGGAGCTAGAGGAGCCATGGCTACGAGTGTAGTCCGTAGACGGAGGAGGCACGAGCGAGGTCTGAACGTCAGACTGATTGCTCGAAGGCGTGGTCTTTGCCATACAAAAATTGAAAGAACAGAGCTGGCAACAGCAGAACGAGCTCTCCGATCAAGCTCACTGGAACGAAAGCAAAGAGCTTATGGAAAGAGCGCTCAAATTGGGCGAGTTCGTTGATCGAGCTGACAGAATGCGCTCGCTGATGAGGCAAAGAGCTCGTTGATCGAGCTCATAGAATCATTGTGTATCGATCTTGGCGGATCGAGATCGGCAGAGAAGAGCCCGCACGAGACCGATCGAGCTCGCCAGGGGCAGAACTCGACAGATCGAGCTCGGCAGGTCGGGCTCGCAGAAAAGAATCCGCACGAGACCGATTGAGCTCGCACAAAGGCAGGGCGCTTGCACGCGTGCACAGGGGCAGAGTTCCGCCAGCGCCTTGCACAGTGCAGAGCAAGGCAGAGCTCGGCAGATGGAGCTCGCACGGGGCAGGGCTCGGTAGGTCTGGCTCGCAGAAAAAGAACTCGCACGAGACCGATGGAGCTCGCATAGGCGCAGAGCGAGCTTGCAGAGTGGGGCAGAGCGAAGTCATAGAATCGATGACGAAATGATGTTGCCGGATCCAGGTAATCGCAAATGAGGCGGTAGAGAACGGGAATTTCCGTTTGGACGGAAACACGAAAGAATGAGAGATGGGAAAAAAAATATTTCCTTGGCCCTGATACCAAGTTGAGAGGAAATAGAAATATTATTTCACCAAATCTAAAATACTCTATTACAATGCTTCTCTATATATGCAGAAAGGAGGGAACCTAAAAACAAGTTTGGAGGTGTGGGACTAACAAGAAGGAAAAAAGTGGGCCTTAACAATGGATTATTTATACTATATAAGTACTCTATCATTCAACTGAAAATTCTACATTCCCTTCTAACACTGCTATTTTACCCAAGTCTAGAATAATCTAGACTCTCCCACGCTAAACTAGAAGACTCCTTCAAAATAACTGTAGCCATAATCTTTTATGCCAGAGCTCTCCACGCATCTCTGGAGTATTCTACCATTTTCAAAAATTCTCCCTTGGTCCTAAAGATTTCCATCCACGATCACGCCATCGTCCCGAACGATCGTGCCTCCAAGTAACACGGATGCACACCAAGCATCCACGCGATGTTGTGTCTATGGCACTTGCACTCACCTATGGAAAAGTGAATCAGCTTCGATCTAGCCTTATTGCCATGGCGGTTTCATTTCCTTGCTTTTGGAGGCATGGTCCAATTCCTCCGCATGGACCCGGTGTCGATGTATCCCTTTGCGGGTTAGGGTACATCCTTGATCCTCCATGTGCTAAGTTTGCAGTGCAACTATGCAAACAAATGGACTTCACTCCTTGTCTTCTTGCAGCTCCGATATTTTCATGCTGCCTCAAGCCTTCTTAGCATTGGTAGACCTCCGCACCAAATCCTCCTTGCTTCACATGTCATGGCTATTATTGGAGCACCATAACTTCTTACTTCGCTTGCTCACAGTGCACCCTTACCGCTTACGTGTTTTGTGATGTCCATCCTCAGTCTACACAGCTATGTATATGGTGCTCGCCCTCTACTGTGCCATCATCACTACTTGCACATGACTGTTATCTTTGCCTTAAAATTATGGCACTCCCTTGTATCTTGAGGTACTTTCTCAGCTCCTTGACAGGCAAAGCCCTCTATCTAAGCTTCATCCATATAGCTCTTGTTTTGCTACTGCCATGCTAGAATCATGCAAGGGCTCTGATGTTGGCCTGCTGTGCTGTGCTGTACTTGGTCTGTACATGATTACCCTGAGTATGGAGCTATATGTGTGTCAAGGGCTCCCACACCCAAGTCTTCAATTTCTTTGAAGGGTTGCCTCACCATCCTGCGTCCCAATGTGCCATCTGCAGCTTCGTCAATGATCATAGTTGTGCCATGAACTCACGACCCATGATAACAGTGAAATAGCAGACCACCCGAGAAGAACAATTAAAAATATATCGTTGGTTTTCAAGGCAAAGATACAAATAATGGAATGGGTCAAAATGCTCGTGGTCGGCCAGGCAACGGAGGTGGTTTTGAGCCCCCAATTGTGGCCCGCCTGAGACGTTCGGCTGGTGCAGGTCCGCTGTCAGGACCAGGTTTTTTTTTACGATGGAATCTGTATTTAAAATAAGCTTATGCATACTTGTGAGCTGTGACACAGTCTTTATTTCCCATCTACGAATTGTTAGAAGTGACTGGTATAACATAAATGCTGGAACTCATGATTTACAGGTCGCAAGTAAAGTGTTTTCTAGTAGTGATGTGCACACCTCGTGGTGCTTCATATTTAAGGGTTCGTTTGGGAGCGCATCTGCCACGGGAGGCGAACCGAAATGGCAGAACGGAGTCGTTTTCCGAGGTGGCAGAAAGGAGCAAACGCTGCTGTGAGAGAAGGCGTTTGGGTCGCCTCCGTCTGCCGCCGTGTCGAAGCTCCAACTGTATAAATGTTCTCTTGCAGCGTTGTGCACGCATCGTGGCACATTGTGTCATATTTAAAGTGTTCTTATTTAGGTAATACGAGAGACATGACAGTGCTTGTGGGGCCCCCATGCGGTAGAGACAGTACAGCGGTGCGATGACGCTCCCTTTGCTCGCAGTCTCCAGAGCACATTAGAAAATTGAGTGACAACTGAACTGCTGCGCTCCTGGGGGTGCGACCATGCGAGTGCCTTCATGTTATCGCGTCGCGACATTGTTATGGCCAGGGTAATATCGCGGCCGCATGACCCCCCGTGCACCATCTCTCGTATTAATAAGTTATCACTTAAAACTTAAAATTGTAAACCGAACCGGAACCGCAGAGAACCGAACCGTTCGTGAAGTATTCAGGTTTCAGTTTGAATTTTGGAGCCGTAAGCAACAATGGTCTAGATGTGGTTCCTTCATTTTATTATTCGGACCGGAATTGGAACCACAACATAAATGTCTCGAGCGATTTCAGAATTTTTAGACCCGTTCTGAGTCGGACCGAAACACCGAAACAGAATCCAACCACAATCCGTTTATTACTACAATTATTATTTATAATATATACTTATTATTAATATTATTATTTTTTTATAATATTAATAATATATATTTATTATCTATACGACTGGCTATATCAGCTGTTTGATTGTAGCACTGTCTGATTGTAGCACTGTCTGATTGTAGCATCGTCCGATTGAAGTCGTACTCAGTGATGGACCCCTGCCAATATACAAAGATGGTATTTGGTGGTTGCTATTTAATTTTGTTGATTATATTTTCTACTTTGTGCATGCTTATGCTTGTCATTCCTCAACTACGGTAAAGTGACTGCTTTTGTTGAGCATCAAATATTACAATGTTATTTGTTGTCCATCATATTAATGATCATATATATGTTAATTAATATTTTGGATTATGTTTATTGTAATCATATAATATTACTCATTCTTTTTCTATTCAGTGCACTAAATTAGAAATTATTGCATGCATATCTGTATTAGTATAATTTTAATATATTTAGACTTAAAAATCATGAAATTATTGCTTCAATCATTTGAATTCTAATTTTTTTAAATATACATTTTAAAAGAGATAATAATCTTTGAGAATATGTCTAATCACTCAAATTATAGAGTTATAAAATGATTAACACTATAACACTGAACCGATTGGAATCGGAGTGAACCGCATAGAACCGATTGAACTGTTAGTGGACGGTTTGATTTTGATTCTTGTCGAATCGGAACCGCAACTGTTGACACTATGGTTCCAAAAATTATGGCGGAACTGTAACCGGAGCCAGAACCGATCAAACCAAATATGATTTTGATTCTAATTTGAAGAATCGTTACCTTAGCTGCAAGTCTCATCTTATATATATTTATAATAATATATTAATAAATTAATTAAGGCTCTTATTTATATCTCATATTATATATTAATAATTTAATAACTAAATATAAATAAATTAATTTATAGATTAAGCGGCATATTAACAGTGCACCACCCCGCTGTTCACACGCACACACACATAAAACAAGGAAAATGCTACGCACGCAGCTTGCTGTGACTGAGTACTATAGGCATGCAAGCGGTGAGGTTTGGGCCCAATCTTTGGGTGCCAGAACCCGTTTTGGAACGACCAAAATGGCATTGCACTGGAATTGTGCGGTACAGTTTTAATTCGGTGCAATTTGTTTTCGGCTTTTGCGTGTAGTTTTGGATTTTTGTAGATCTTTTGCCCTTCTTTAATTTGGGAAAGATTTTTTTGTGATTCGAAGGGAACATAAAAATTAATTTAAAATAGTAAAATAAATTAAGCGTGTGCGGTGCAGTGAAATATAGTCACGGTGCGGTACAGTGAAATATAGTCACGGTGCGGTGCAGTTTGTTTTGTTTTGAGGAGTCCATAACTACATCGAGCAGGGAGGGCACCGGTTTTCCAACATCTAAAACAGGACCGCGGTGCACCTGATTTGTTCGGGTCGAAATGCAATGTGGTTTCTCGGTTTTGTGGGGTTTTGGTTTTTCTGCATACCCCTGTCCGGACCTCCTCTAGGAAATGATGCTCGAGACTTTTTCTATCGGTTGTAACCGCCTACGCTTGTCATTACTCCATGTTCTACTATGAAAATTGATTCATGATTTTTCACTAGTGAAAAAAATATTTATTTTACTTTATATAATTGTATTTTGTTTCTCATTTACTTTGCAAAGATTTTGTTGCTTTTTTCTTGTTAAAAGTAATTGTATCAATAAATTTATTTTATTTTTCTCATTTATTTTTATTTATTTTATTTTATTTAGGTGAGTTTATTTAAAAAATATTTAGTAACAATTAAACTCATAATTATGAGATGGATTATCCATTTTAGTTCGACTCAGCTTATATTAAGTTGAACCACGTAGTTTAATGATTAATAACATTTGGTCTCAAATGCTTCCCATGAGGTTGCCCATCCCACAACTGTTAGAATTTATTATAAAATAATTATATCATTTTCATTTTTTGGAGCTTTGGTGTTTGATATCAATTGATGAGAAAAAATTCAAAATTATTTAGCGAAAACTCAGAATATTTGGAGGGAAATTTTGTCGTGAAAGGATGAAATCATTTAGTTTCATCTTGCTTAACTCTACTATTTTATGTGGGTATATAAATCATTTCTCTCATTCATGTTATATTGAAAGAAACATAAGAAGAATCTATGAACCACACATGCGTGCACACGCCCGCACGGAGTAGACAAGATTCGGATTTGGGATTTGACATTTGTGGAATAATTGAATTATTTAATTTGTTAAAAATTAAAATTATTTTGAACATTTTATTTACCACTCGCCTACTCGACATACGCGAGTTCTGCATTTCGACGTGTGTCGGGTTCTATGTGTGTACCAGTTCTATATTTTAATGTGCGTAAACCTTACGTGCGGGTGTCAACATTTTCTCTTCGCACGACGTTCTCTTAACTTCTTCGCTCGCACTATTCTACGTGCGTCGACTTCTCCTCATTGAACTCACGCATGATTTTCATACACCTTATTTGTACGCTGTCATTAAATTTTATATCCGTTGAGATTTTTTTTTGCCATTGTAATTGGCAAACCGGGTTTCGCTAATAGCTAACCCAAAAAAAAAATGGGTTCAAATATTTTAGGTCTTTTATTTCAATCCTAAAAAGTAGTCTATTAGCAACCCTTGTATTTCCCTCTTCCTCGCGAGTTCCCGTCTGAAACCCTCACCTTGTCTTTATCGCGAGTTCCCAGACCTCATCTCCTTCATAATTCCGTCGCGACACCGCCGCCTGCGAACGAGCTCGCCGTGACACCACCACACACGTTGGGTTCAGCAAAGCCATCAACGTCTAGGTTAAGGTATAGGTCGGCTACATCTGTAGGGTTGAGCCTATTTTCCTGCCTTTATTCCTGCCAGCATTCCCCAAATGGTTGATGTAGATACCCTATTTTGAATAGAGATTTTGAGATCTTGAGATTTTGAAATAGCTGATGTTAGATACCCTATTTTGAATAGAGATTTTAGGAGGTTTCCTGCCAACTATCTTGAAATGGATGTTGTTAGACATGGCTTAACCCAAAATTTTCCATGGGGATCCTCTCCATTTGAAGTGAAATGGATAGTATCCATTTGAAGTGAAATGGATAGTATCCATTTGAAGTGAAATGGATAGTATCCATTTCACGGTCCAGATCTATTTCTTGCTGATCCGACGGGTTCACTAATCTCATCCTTTTATATTTTCTTTTTAATCAAAAAATTCTCCACCAATAGATCTAGTGAGAATGCATCCGCACCACGAAATGGATACTATTCATTTCACCCAAATGGAGAGAATCCGGATCCCAATAGTTTTGGTCTTGAATTAGCGATTTTTTGGCTGTAGTTAGACTTGTTTAGGATGATCTTGTTTGTATTGTTTTTTATGGCTTCCTTGTATAACCGAGGATGAGGTGGAATGCGTAATGTCAATTTGGTTAAAGTAAATTGTTCTTGATTTTTTTGAAAATGTTGTAACTTAGTCAAATGAAATTGTCCCTAAGTATTGCACGTGTTATTAGTTTACAGGTAAATTTTGGAATTCACTTCCAAACTGATACCATTTTTTCATCCCGAGATGAGTTAGTTAATTGGGTGCGAAATGTGACTACACGTCTTAGTTTTGCCATTACTATAAAGAGTTCTGATAAATTGTGTGGTGCCTGATGGGTTTTTCTTACTAACAGCTCGAAAAGGCAAGTGCACCTATCGAATCGTAGTATAGAAAAAATGTCGTATTAGACCGGGGCTGTCAATTACTACTACTCACGCCGTTAGTATTATCCTACCGAACGAAAGTTGATTTTTGTTTTTGAAATTGAAAATTGCAAGTACGAAGAATTTACGAAAGAGAAATTCACGATTTTAAAAAGACTTTGCACTTGATTGAGTGTTCTTGAGAAACCGATTATAAAAGAGACGCTCTAATTCATAAAAATTCTGTTTCGATTGGAGGATTGAGAAATACGATAGAGGCTCGCTAGAGACAACTACCGCCTAATTTTAATAATATTTCAAACATAATCTCTTAAAATTTGAAAAAAATTAAAATTGCATGAACGATAATCCCGAATCCAAAAGCAGCGATATTTTTAATTCTCAAAGAAAATACAACAAACCTTTTATTTCCGAGAGATCTAAAGCATCCACGAGCCTCTCGGCCAACTAGAATACCAAATCGGATAGCGAAATTTATATACTAGTAATATTAATTCGCAACCAAAATTTAATCGGAAATAAATCGAAACGAAAAATCTAAGAATTAGAGATGGTAAATTATAAATTAATCTTCATCCCAATACTAACCAATCAAGCACTAAGAGAAAATTTAGCTACTCATAGTAAGAAAAGAGACAACAATAAAAAAGAAAGATTGCATTTTCATTAAAAGAAAATAATAAAAGTGCACAACTATATTAAGCAAAATGGAAACAAAAGCATATAAGAAACAACATGAAATTAAACTCTCATACAAAGTAGAACTCTCTTGAGCTTTCTCTCTTCTCCAACTCTTGAACTTTTCCCCAACCTCCCAAAGCTTTGGACTCATGCTCCTTTTATAGCCACAAGAGAGGAATCTAGAAGTGAAGATGAAATGGAGGGACACAAAGGAGGGGGGGGGGGGGGGCTGCCACATCAATGGATATCTTAATTTAGGAGCATTAATGTGATTGATTTTAAGAGGTGAAGGGGTGAAGAATTGGAAGGGTTGCATGAATTGATTTTAATAATGAAGGAGAAAGAAAAAAAAATACGAAAGAAGAGAGAGGGATGTGGCCGGCCACTTGTATGAATTGAAATGTGAACCGGTTGCAATGAAATGGATCAAGTGGATGGTTAGCTTCATGCAATTAATTTGTGGGCCGCATTGATGAATGTTAATTAATATTGCATGAAAACTAAATGGCCTATTATGAGGGAAAACGCCTATTATGGTGGAAGAGAGAGGGGGTGGTTTAGATGGGAGGAAATACTAATAATAAATGACTATTTTTAGTTTAGTTAAATTGGAGGGGAGAAGAAATGAAAGGGTATGGCCGGCCACATGAATGGAGGGGGGTGAGTTGGCAAAATGCATTGAATTAAAATGAATGGTGGGAGATGAAGGGTGGAGGAGAAGATGAAGGGTTAAAAGTAAAATGAAGAGAAAGGAGATGAAGGGGGTGGAAGATGAATTGAATTTAGAGAAATAAAGAGGGGAAGATGAAAGGCCACACACATTGAAATAAAATAAAATAAAGAGGAAGAACAAGGGGGAAGAGAGAATTTCGACCATGCATGGATGAGGTGGCTACATGAATTAAATGAGAGAAAATTAAATGGTGGAGGGGAATAGGAGAGAGACGGCCACATCATGATGAAAGGAAAAATAAATGGGATAAAGAAGATGAATTGGTGGAAGTGATTTAAATGGAGAGATAATATAAGAGAGAGAAAGAGTGCACATGTTTTGAAATTTATAAAATATTTTATGCATAATAAAGGTGACCATGCATGAAAAATTAAATATAATAAATTAAGGATAATTTCATGCATGGTGAGGAGAGAGAAAAGATGGTGGAATAACATGCATGCAAAAATTATTTGCATGATAATTATTTCTCGTACAAAAGTTGACAGCGGGCTTTTGCGTTGAGTCGTGTCCAAATTCCCCCCAAGCCTGTCATAAAATAAAATAAATCAAAATTAGTACGAATAATTATAAAATATTAATAATAAGATAATTATAATATAATTAAGAGAAAATTTATATAATTTATAATAAAAATATAATAATAATGATAAGAATATTTAAGTCAAAATATGCGCCATCAAATTCCCCCAGACTAAGCATTTTGCTTGTCCCCAAGTAAAAACATATGAGCTAGCAAAATAAAAAGAACTAACTAATCAACTTGGCTATGCTGCGCAAGAGTACGATACGAAATTAGAAGTAGGGAAATTATGAAAAATAAACTGAAAATTCTTACTTAACCATGACATGAATTTTTATAGATTTCACTAACATAAAGATAAATCATCCCATGTTTTAGCAAAATTAAAAACTAAGTAATGAGACGAATGAAAATGGCATTGAGTTGCTACTAAAATCTAAGAGACATTTTATAACCACCTCAATCTAAATCAAGAGTCTAAACTCCTACCAAAAGGCTTACCCAATCTACTTTTTCGCTTTCTTGACTAAAAATAAACCTAGGAGCATGAATCAAAAGGACTTCATTAGGTATAACATTTAAGGCTTGGGTTTAAGGTGCGAATATCAAATGATAAACGTGAAGGGTTAAGACACACTTAAAACAAAAAGAAGAGCTTTGCAAAAACTTGTATGCTAGCAAAAATAAATTTTGACACCCCAAATAATTTTGAAATATAAAGGTAGGGGTCAAAAATGCATTCTTCAAATTTTTTTCTCAATTTTTTTTCATACTCATCTCATAATTTTCTTCTTCTTTTGTAGCAAAAGGATAACAAAATTAAAACTCCACCATTTTCACAAAAAGGAGGCACAAGCTAGCAATAAATAAAGCTCTAAATTTCAAGCGTGCACCATAGGTAGACTATTTGGCTTTGGTGAAAATAAGTGGGGCTACAAAAGAAACAGGGAAAGCACAAAGTGGCTAGCAACGGTTAAGATTTTATGGCTTGGAATGCAAAGACTCAAACAAATCAAGAGGTGGCCTAAATCATTTTCATGCTCCTATGTCTATCTAAAGCAAAATCTTGAAAAATTCAAAAGGTGCAAGACTAGGTAGAAAAATAAAGAAACTTGACTTAGCATTAAAGTGAAAAAAATAAGCGTCTAGACCGGTTCGCATCTACTATACTAAACATAAGTCAACATTGCAAAGATTTTGTAAAAGGGAAAACAATGAATGATAGATTTTATATAAGTGAAAAACAAAAAAAGAAAATAATGAAAAAGTGCAAATTTTCAAAAGATTTTTCAAACATAACATGCTACCCTAATTAGAAACACTACACGAGTCAACATATTACCCGCGAAACATACCCAAAGTGAAAGTTAGAAAAATTTATTCTAGCTAACAAATACACGAATGATTAAAAACAAGAAAACACCAAGTCGCGGGGTACTAAAGACGAAGCAAAATTAACTCAAATTAGTATAGATTTTTGGGTTTTCTCATTTTTTGGGATTTGGGGATATTATCTTTTTTTTACTATTTTTATTTTTTTAGATTTTCATATTGTTTTTTTGATAATAAGAGAAAAAAAATAATTTTTTTTGAATTTTTTTTTATAAAGAGAACATGTAATCCCCCAGACTAGAGAGAGACATCGTCCTCGATGTTAAAAAAAAAGAAGAAGAAAGAGTAAGAGAAAAGACATGAATGGTAAATAAATAAAAACAGGTACTTCCCCAAATTGGTGAGTCCGAAGGTTGATGCCGCTCCCCCATGCTTGTGCATTAGACCATCGTTAGTATCAGCTCGAATCATCATGAAAGCAGCAATGTTGAAGCAGGCGATCAGGGAGTCCAATTCGCAGGAACCGCCGGGATAAAGGTAAAAAGGAAAGGAAATGCAAAACAAAGAAAAAGAAAGGAAAAAAATAACAGTAATAATTAAGTGTTTGGTAAAAGCATAGATTCATTGTTCGCAGGAATAGTATCACCAGAAAAATAAAGTTTGAGACGCTGACCATTAACTTTAAAATCACCCTTATCCGGGTGTGAAATCAACACAGTACCATAAGGAAAAACTTCTTTCACCATAAAAGGACCAGACCAACGCGATTTTAATTTGCCAGAAAATAAGCGCATGTGAGAATTATAAAGCAAGACTTGATCGCCCGGTTTAAAAGTTTTTGGATGCCTTAAATTTTTATCGTGAAAATGCTTTGTTCGCTCTTTATAAATTTTATTGTTTTCATAAGCGTTGGAGCGCCACTCGTCGAGTTCATTAAGTTGAAATTTTCTAAGATCGGCGACCGAGTGCGGATCAAAATTTAAAGATTTTAAGGCCCAAAACGCGCGGTGTTCTAGTTCTACCGGTAAGTGACACGACTTTCCATAGACTAAGCGATACGGCGTACAACCGATGACGGTTTTGTTGGCCGTCCGATAAGCCCAAAGAGCATCGTCAAGTTTTAAAGACCAATCTTTTCTAGAAGATGAAATGGTTTTTTCCAATATACGTTTGATTTCTCGGTTGACAACTTCAACTTGGCCGTTAGTTTGGGGGTGGTATGCAGTGGAGAGCTTGTGTGTAACGCCATATTTTGATAAAATTTTGGCGAGCTGGGCATTACAAAAATGCGCACCCCTATCACTAACGATCGCCCTAGGCGTACCAAATCGAGAAAATAATTTTTTGAGAAAAGAAATAACAACACGAGAATCATTCGTAGGAAGTGCTTGGGCTTCCACCCATCGGGAAACGTAATCAACCGCAACTAAAATATACTTATTTCCGCAACTAGAAGGGAGGGGACCAACAAAATCTATGCCCCAAAGATCAAAAACTTCGCATTCAAGAAAATAATTTTGCGTCATTTCATTTTTACTAGAAATATTTCCGGTTCGTTGGCAACTATCGCACCGACTCACCAAAGATTGAGCATCTTTGAAAAGGCTAGGCCAAAAAAAGCCTGCACTAAGTACTTTGTGAGCGGTTCGATTGGCTTGATAATGCCCACCAGTTGGTCCTTCATGTAAATGTTTCAAAATATTTTGACCTTCTTCAAACGAGACACATCTTCTTATTACTTGGTCTGCACATACTCTAAAGAGAAAGTGGTCCTCCCAAAAGTAATTCTTCAAATCAGAAAAGAATTTCTTCTTTTGCTGAAAAGAAAAATCTTTTGGGAGAACACGGGCCACTAGATAATTGGCAAAATTGGCAAACCAAGGAGTAGAAGAAGAAGAAATGTTAATTTTCAAAAGTTTTTCATCCGGAAAAGAGTCGTTAAAAGATTTTTCGTTTAATTCTTCGATACAAGGATTTTCTAAACGAGATAAGTGTTCCGCCGCCAAATTTTTGGCTCCTTTCTTATCCCGGATTCCAAGTCGAACTCTTGAAGTAGAAGAATCCAACGAATTAAGCGCGGCTTGGCATCCGGTTTTGAAAGTAAGTATTTAAGGGCCGAGTGATCCGTAAAAACGATGATTTTGGAGAGGGTTAAATAAGGGTGAAACTTATCGAACGCAAAAATAACGGCTAAAAGCTCTTTTTCCGTTGTGGTGTAATTTTGTTGCGCCGAAGTGAGAGTCTTACTCGCATAATAAATAGGATGAAATTTTTTAGAAATACGTTGGCCTAAAACCGCACCAACGGCAAAACTACTCGCATCGCACATAATCTCAAATGGAAGATCCCAAACCGGAGCGATCATGATCGGAGCGTTAATGAGTTTTTCCTTAATTAAATTAAAAGCATTTAAACAAACGTCGTCGAACAAAAACGGAGCATCTTTTTCGAGGAGATGAGTGAGAGGCTTAGTGATTTTTGAAAAATCTTTAATGAAACAGCGATAAAATCCAGCATGTCCTAGAAAACTTCTCATTGCTTTTACGTTTGTAGGTGGAGGTAATTTTTCGATCACTTCGATTTTCGCCCTATCTACCTCGATACCTTTAGAAGAAATCTTATGACCTAGAACTAGTCCCTCTCGTACCATAAAATGGCACTTCTCCCAGTTCAAAACGAGATTTGTTTCTTCGCATCTTTTTAAAACTTTTTCTAAATTCTTTAAACATAAATCAAAAGAATCTCCATAAACCGAAAAGTCGTCCATGAATACTTCCATAAAATCTTCTACGTACTTGTCAAAGATAGCCAGCATACACCTTTGAAATGTAGCCGGCGCATTACATAGACCAAATGGCATTCTTCGATATGCGAAGGTGCCAAAGGGACAAGTAAACGTTGTCTTCTCCTGGTCCTCGGGCGCAATGGGGATTTGGAAATAGCCCGAGAGACCATCAAGAAAATAATAGAAGCTATGTCCTGATAAGCGTTCTAGAATTTGATCGATAAAGGGGAGGGGAAAGTGATCCTTGCGAGTGGCATCGTTTAATTTACGATAGTCTATGCACATTCGCCATCCCGTTACTGTTCGTGTTGGAATTAAATCATTTTTCTCATTTACCACTACCGTTATGCCACCTTTCTTAGGAACTACTTGAACCGGGCTTACCCACTTGCTATCCGAAATCGGATAGATAATCCCCGCATCTAATAATTTAAGAACTTCTTTTACTACGTCTTTCATATTTGGATTTAATCGACGTTGGGATTGAATGACATTGCGTGAGTTATCTTCTAAAAGGATTTTATGTGTGCAAAAAGATGTACTTATACCCTTGATATCTGAAATTTGCCAAGCTATAGCTCGACGGCGCTTTTGTAAAACCGTTAATAATTTTTCATTTTCCGATTCAGTCAAAAATGCCGAGACTATAACTGGTAGATTAGAATTTTTCTCCAAAAAAATATATTTAAGGTGATCGGGCAATTGCTTAAGTTCCAAAGTAGGTGGCTGCTCGTACGAAGATTTTAAAACCTTGTCCTTATCTAAAATAATTTCTTCAACAGATTTGGATTTTATTTGATTTTCAGAAATATTGCTAATAACCATAACTTTATTAGGTGGAAAATTATGCGGGAGTTCAGAAAAAGAAGAAAAACTTTTTTCAGAAAAATTTTTAAAAGAAAATTTTTGCTCGTCATGAGAAACGTCTAAGAAAAAATATGAATCATCATTTGATAAAGTATTTTTCATGGATGGAGTAATGGAAAATGAAACTTCATCATCGCCTACTCGTAGGAAGAGTTTTTCGTTACTTACATCGATTACCGCACGAGAGGTGGCAAGAAAAGGGCGGCCAAGGATCAAGGGAACCTCGACATCCTCTTCGATATCCAAAATGACAAAGTCTACCGGGAAGATAAACTTGTCAACCTTTACGAGCGCATCCTCAACTATTCCTAACGGATACTTAATGGACCTATCAGCAAGTTGTATACTCATCCTAGTCGGGCTTAGAGTGCCCAAACCTAACTTCTTAAAGAGAGAAAAGGCATCAAGTTGATGCTCGCTCCTAGATCTGCTAACGCATGTTTCACAAATAAGTCACCAAAAACGCACGGAATTGAAAAGCTACCTGGATCATTTATTTTTTTGGTAAATTATTTGTTAAAACCGCGGAGCACTCAGCATTTAACGTCACGTGAGATAAATTTTCTAATTTCATTTTATTTGTTAGAAGATCCTTTAAATACTTTGCGTATTTGGGCATTTGAGAAATCGCTTCGTGGAAAGGTAGATTAATATGGATTTGTTTGAATATTTCCAAAAAATGATGATATTGATCATTTAACTTTTCTTTATTTAATTGAGATGGGTACGGCGGAGCGGGAGAATTTTTAAAAATGGGAGACGAAATAATAACTTCATTTGAAAGAGGTGGTTTATTTAAAATAGGGGCGATAGTCGCCTCAGGCATTTCGCTAACAGATGGACCAGATACTTCTTTCCCACTCCGAAGAGTTATAGCTTTCGCTTGCTCTCTCGGATTGGGCTCGGTATTAGCGGGAAGAGTCCCAGGCGGTCGGTCGGATATGATTTTGGCGAGCTGCCCGATTTGATTTTCAAGATTTTTAACCGTTCCTGTTAAGTTACGAATCATCGCCTCATTCGCATTAATATATTTTGAAAACATTTCCTCCATGGTGGGAGGTTTTTGAAAATTTTGCGCAGGTGGAGGTGGTGGTGGCGTAAAATCGGATGGTGGTCGCATTGCGTTTGCCGGGTTACTCCAAGAAAAATTTGGATGGTTAAGCCATCCAGGATTATAATTGTTCGAAAAATTAAACGGAGCAGAAGCGGAAGCAGAAAAATTATTAAAAACAGGCTTAGGTGCATTTCCTAAATAATCCACCTGCTCGGTGGCAGCATTTGCATTTGGCCATACCTGGGGAGCAGAGGGAGAAGTCATCTCTGTCATCTTCTTGTTCAACATCTCTACTTGCAACGCCAACTGGGAGACCGTGTCTACCTCGTATATACCTGCAGGTTTGTTTGGGCGGGACCTTGTCACGTTCCACTGATAAGTGTTCATCGCCATGTCCTCGAAAAGCTCAAGAGAGGCTTCCGGAGTTTTATGGTTTAAAGTACCGCCGGAAGCGGCATCTATCATTTGCTTAGTGGTTAGATTTAGCCCATTATAAAATGTCTGCACTTGTAACCATACAGGCAGAGCATGATGAGGGCACAGTCTTAACAATTCTTTAAAATCGTTCCCACGTATCATAAAGCGTTTCAGAATCGATTTGACTAAAAGAAGAAATATCATTTCTTAATTTTGCAGTTTTGGCGGGCGGAAAATATTTAGATAAAAACTTTTCCGTTAATTGAGCCCAAGTGGTGATAGAACCTCTAGGAAGAGAACTCAACCACTGTTTAGCTTTAGTCCTTAAGGAAAACGGAAAAAGTCTTAATCTAATCGCATCATCACTCACACCATTTATCTTAAAAGTATCACAGATTTCGATAAAGCTCGCAATATTCAAGTTCGGATCTTCATCTTGTAATCCGTTGAACTGCACATATTGCTGCACCATTTGAATTATGCTAGGCTTAAGTTCAAAATTATTATTCGCTACAGCAGGGCGAACAATACTTGATTCTGTACCCTCCAGGTTAGGCCGAGCATAATAGGACATGGTCCGTTGCTGGACTTCATCTGGATTGGGCTCACCCATATTTTCTGTGTTAGTGTCTCCGATCGACTCTTCGAGGTCTATATGTAAATCCTGATCACGAGTTCGGAGGCGCTGCCAAAGGGTGCGCTCGACCTCTGGATCAAAATGAATATCAGGATTACTCGAAGAGCTACTATGGGTCATGCACTAGAGAGAAGAAAAGAGGAAGAGGGAGAATAACCGAAAGTGAAGGAAAACCAAAATTAAAAATGATAATGATTTTTTTTCTTTTTTTAGGCGGATTATGTTAGTCCTGGACTTCCCGAGGTCTGCCCTGTGAGGGGTTCGCAGCGGTACTAGAGGCTATGATGGGAATTCAAGCCCAAAGCGTCCTTTCCAGGAATTTAGGTGGGGGTAGAAAAACGATGATGTGTGTTAATTATAATATATAATAATATCAATAATTTTTTGTTGATTTTTGTAGAAGTAATAGCGAAGGCGTTTTCTTAATATTGACAAATCTCCCCGGCAACGACGCCAAAAACTTGATGGGTTTTTCTTACTAACAGCTCGAAAAGGCAAGTGCACCTATCGAATCGTAGTATAGAAAAAATGTCGTATTAGACCGGGGCTGTCAATTACTACTACTCACGCCATTACTATTATCCTACCGAACGAAAGTTAATTTTGGTTTTTGAAATTGAAAATTGCAAGTACGAAGAATTTACAAAAGAGAAATTCACGATTTTAAAAAGACTTAGCACTTGATTGGGTGTTCTTGAGAATTCGATTATAAAAGAGACGCTCTAATTCTTAAAAATTCTGTTTCGATTGGAGGATTGAGAAATTCGATAGAGGCTCGCTAGAGACAACTACCGCCCAATTTTAATAATATTTCAAACATAATCTCTTAAAATTTGAAAAAAATTTAAAATTGCATGAACGATAATCCTGAATCCAAAAGCAGCGATATTTTCAATTCTCAAAGAAAATACAACAAACCCTTTATTTCCGAGAGATCTAAAGCATCCACGAGCCTCTCGGCCAACTAGAATACCAAATAAGATAGAGAAATTTATATACTAGTAATATAAATTCGCAACCAAAATTTAATCGGAAATAAATCGAAACGAAAAATCTAAGAATTAGAGATGATAAATTATAAATTAATCTTCATCCCAATACTAACCAATCAAGCACTAAGAGAAAATTTAGCTACTCATAGTAAGAAAAGAGACAACAATAAAAGCGAAAGATTGCATTTTCATTAAAAGAAAATAATAAAAGTGCACAACTATATTAAGCAAAATGGAAACAAAAGCATATAAGAAACAACATGAAATTAAACTCTCATACAAAGTAGAACTCTCTTGAACTTTCTCTCTTCTCCAACTCTTGAACTTTTTCCCAACCTCCCAAAGCTTTGGACTCATGCTCCTTTTATAGCCACAAGAGAGGAATCTAGAAGTGAAGATGAAATGGAGGGACACAAAGGAGGGGGGGGGGGGGGGGGGGCGGCCACATCAATGGATATCTTAATTTAGGAGCATTAATGTGATTGATTTTAAGAGGTGAAGGGGTGAAGAATTGGAAGGGTTGCATGCATTGATTTTAATAATGAAGGAGAAAGAAGAAAAACAAAAGAAGAGAGAGGGATGTGGCCGACCACTTGTATGAATTGAAATGTGAACCGGTTGCAATGAAATGGATCAAGTGGATGGTTAGCTTCATGCAATTAATTTGTGGGCTGCATTGATGAATGGTAATTAATATTGCATGAAAACTAAATGGCCTATTATGAGGGAAAACGCCTATTATGGTGGAAGAGAGAGGGGGTGGTTTAGATGGGAGGAAATACTAATAATAAATGACTATTTTTAGTTTAGTTAAATTGGAGGGGAGAAGAAATGAAAGGGTATGGCCGGCCACATGAATGGAGGGGGGTGAGTTGGCAAAATGCATTGAATTAAAATGAATGGTGGGAGATGAAGGGTGGAGGAGAAGATGAAGGGTTAAATGCATGAAGTAAAATGAAGAGAAAAGAGATGAAGGGGTGGAAGATGAATTGAATTTAGAGAAATAAAGAGGGGAAGATGAAAGGCCACACACATTGAAATAAAATAAAATAAAGAGGAAGAACAAGGGGGAAGAGAGAATTTCGGCCATGCATGGATGAGGTGGCTACATGAATTAAATAGGAGAAAATTAAATGGTGGAGGGGAATAGGAGAGAGCCGGCCACATCATGATGAAAGGAAAAATAAATGGGATGAAGAAGTTGAATTGGTGGAAGTGATTTAACTGGAGAAATAATATAAGAGAGAGAAAGAGTGCACATGTTTTGAAATTTATAAAATATTTTATGCATAATAAAGGTGACCATGCATGAAAAATTAAATATAATAAATTAAGGATAATTTCATGCATGGTGAGGAGAGAGAAAAGATGGTGGAATAACATGCATGCAAAAATTATTTGCATGAGAATTATTTCTCGTACAAAAGTTGACAGCGGGCTTTTGTGTTGAGTCGTGGCCAAATTCCCCCCAAGCCTGCCATAAAATAAAATAAATCAAAATTAGTATGAATAATTATAAAATATTAATAATAAGATAATTATAATATAATTAAGAGAAAATTTATATAATTTATAATAAAAATATAATAATAATGATAAGCATATTTAAGTCAAAATATGCGTCATCAGTGCCAGAGCTAGACCACGTGTAATACTGAGTTGCGACAAAGCAGGATTTTATCGTGAAAACCAATATAACAAAGGATGTGTCAAAAAGAATTTAAGGAATACCACCTCCAAACGATGTGGTTGCTCATTTTTACTAATTTCACAAGAAGGAATTAAAAGGTGGTACACTCATACAATTTCTATATAAATGTATAATTGAAAGTGGATATGTCAGCTTTAGTAGGGCGAAGGAAATGAAATAATATTTGGAGAGTTTATTTTTTGCACATCCAACTATGATTAGACTATGCAACATGTTTTTCAATGTTTTCTTGCTCGATTGCACGTACAAAACAAACAAATATAAATTGTCGTTCTTATCCATTGTTGGTATGACATCAAACTCAGCGAACATTTTTCTCAGCCTTTGTGTTCTTGTCAAATGAAATCGAGGACAATTTTAAGTGGGCACTTGAGCATTTCAAAACCATCTTAGATCAAAAATCATTACAACTTGTGCTTGTAATTGATAGAGATTTGACATTGATGAATGCCATTATGTTTGTTGTTGGATGTTTCTCAAATGTTGAAAAACTTGAAGAAGTCATCTAGGTGTCAAACAACACAAGCAAACAAATTTTTTGACCGGGTGCGCAGTCAACTTCCACCACAAATAGAAACTAATATAGTAGATGTTTTCAATGCGACATCTGATGGACATTGTGGATATCATGTTACTTTGGAAGCTTTGAACATTTCGGAAGGATGGATTAAAGTAAGAAAAAAATCTTTCAAATGAGATAAGTAAAAAAAACTTCTTTATGGTCATACTTTTGGTAACTCAAGGTGCAAAGAACTATTCCATTCCCTAGATTGTTTTGTCGTACCTACACCATTAGAAAAGTGGATGTACATGCCGGACATGAGATTGATTATATCATCACGCTATAATGTTGGAGTTATTCTAGTATCAAAGGCTCAAAGTATAACTTTTTCCCCATTAGATTCACCGTTTACTCCAATGCATAAGATAATCTTCATCATATTAAGAACAATTACTTTGTTGGGCTATGCATGAAAGATGGATGTTTATTACCACAAATCTACCATCCTTGGAGGAGATATCATCATCCAAATTCAAGTCCATGGGAGAGCACCTACACTTTACACTTTCAATGCTAAAGAAAGAAAGGTGAGTCTTAAACTAATATTTAATTAATTTTAAAATTGTCTACTTCATTTTGACAACATTTTGACTCAATTTTATGTAGGAAATACAACATTTTTTTTGGAATGGAGGACTTTCATGTCAGCATTTTGGACAATGTATTTTTTGGACTGTAAAGAGAAAGTTGATATTTAACAAAATATTTGTTGTACAATGTTTCTTAACAATATTTGTAACTACTTAAATATTATCAATATATTTTTTGGACATAATGTGCTATATTTTTTTTTTTGATTTTTTGATGATTTGCTAATAATAAAAAGTTTGCTATTAGCCATTTGCTAATAGCGAAACCCTGTTTGCTAATAACAATGACCTTTTTAATGACTAGTTCTTATAAATATTTTAATATCAGAAATATCAGTTTTATATGATAAATTAACTTTATATAACCATTGGAAATTAATTAAGTGTTAAAACTTGTGGTTTTACGAGACTCCTATATATATGAGGCATTTTCTGAATACACTTACATAGTTTTTCCGTTTTCTCTTTCTTGTGATCTGCCTTTTCTTTTGCGTTTGTTTCATCAAGTGAAAGTTCGGATGTTTTGTGTTTCTTCGGTATTTGTGCACATCAGAGTACCTTAGACAAATGATCATCGATTGAAAGCTTTGTCGGAGGGTTGGTGTAACTTCTTTAGGGCAGTGATCACACGTCTCATCCATACTTGATTTTTTAATCTCTTTATCAAAACATTTCTTGATCTGGGTTCCTCATATTATATTATTATTATTATTTAAAAAAATATTTCCTGTGAATATATCTGGTAAATATTCCAACAATCTAAATAATTTATTTTTCACATCATCAACCTCTTTGCGAAAGGGCCATATTGGGCTATCATCTCACAAACTGTCTAGTACTCGTGAGAACCCGTCATTGTGTATTCCTTAGGAAGTCTAAGAAAAACAAGATAATAAAATCAAATAATAAAAATGATCTATAATTCTTATTAGAGAGTCCCGGGCTTCTTTAGCAGATTGACAATCCACCACGCTATGATAGATTTTATCTGTCATTGTAGAGACATGGATGTTCTTTTCCTTTTCATCACAAGATCTTGCTTTCTTGTCTCTTTCACTCTAATCTCACTTGGGATTTGTAATTTCTTTACCATTTGAATCAACCTTTGTTGGGATGTTGGGACCTTTTTTATTTCTATTAGTATTGCAATTTATTTTGTGTATTTTTGTTAGGAAAATGATTTCTCTTAACCTCTGAAAATGAGTTAAATATGAATTCCAAGAAAGGAAAATCAATGTAAGTAAATATGCGTCGAATAGTATTCGACGCAACGTCGAAGTTGTGTCGACGTTTCTTTCAGAATGAGTCGAAGTAGCTCCAAGCAGAATTCGACGTATCCTATGTCGACGTAGCTCTGACTTCTAGTCGACGTATCTTGAGAAGTCGACGCACCCTAGTCGACGCACCTTCCTTATTTTCCTCTCGACGCTCTGCCAGGACGAATTCGATGCCTACGTCGAATAGTAATCGACGCACGTCGATTTCTATGATTAATTCAAAAATCGCCAGATCTCTTTCCTTTCTTTCATAGATCTGATTTATATGGAATCAATTTATTCTTTATAGCCATTCTGAATCATTCTTTCCTCTAATAAGATTCTTGGCTAAATTGATTAAATCCTTTATGGACATTATTTGAAATCAGATTGAATACTTTCCTTCTATGGATATAACTGTTATGGAAATTTCTCTTTCTTTCTAATACTCTGCTTGCTAATTGATTACTCTCCTGTTAATTATATGAAGGAATCCTAGGAAAATATCCTCAGAAAAGAGTCAAAAATGCGTCGAATTCTTATCAACGCACGTCGATTTCTAATCGATGCTTGCACCAAAGTGCGTCGACTCCTACTCGACGCTACCTCTCTCATGCTTCGACTGAAAATAAACGCAGAATGGAGAAGGAAGCGTCGATTTCATATCGACGCAACCATAAACCTACGTCGAATCCATATCGACGCAACCAATCAGACAGAAATATCTCCTCTTCCAAACAGGTCTCTCAATCCATTTCCTTTTACTATGACCACTATTTCTGTAACATCACCAAAGAAAATTGGTATGATAAACCAATACCCCTAAAGGAGGAAGGATATTCAGAAAAACCTACTTATTCTTTCATTAATTCTTTCACTGATGGGAGGAAGGGACCCCAGCTCAGCAGGGTCCAAACTAATGTGTAAAACTTTATGTGCAGATGTATCACATCTCCAGGCTGGTGTGGTACTTGGACAGTGGATGCTCCATGCACATGACAGGATGCAAAAATTTATTGATCAACTTTGAGGATAAACTTGGACCATCAGTGACCTTTGGAGACTCTAGCTATGGCCAAACTAGGGGCTTTGGAGACTTCAAAGAAGGGAAAGTCACCTTCAAGAATGTGGCAGTAGTTAAAGGACTGAAGCACAATCTGATAACTATAAGTCAGATATGTGAAAATGGTAAGTATGAGGTAAAATTCACCACACTACTCTGCCATATCATTGATATCAAGATTGGTGCCACAGTACTCAATGGAATTAGAAAAGGAAAAGTATATGTAGTGGACTTTAGCTCCTCACCCACAGAAGTCTGTTTATTCAATAATATTATTGATAAAAGTGACTTATGACATAGGAGACTAGGTCATCTAAACTACAAAACCATTAGTAAACTAGCAAAGAATAACCTAGTTAGAGGCTTACCAAAGGGTAGGTACTCTAAGGATTCTCTATGCAGACCTTGCCAACTAGGAAAACAAACCAAATCATCCTTCAAACCAATTGGTAAGGATGACTCTCCCAGGGTCCTTTACTTACTACACATGGATCTCTTTGGTCCCATATCCACTCAGAGCTTAGGTGGAAAATCCTATACCCTAGTCATTGTGGATGACTATTCTAGATTCAGCTGGGTATTCTTTCTAAGGGCTAAGTCTGAAACCCACAAGACTCTCTCAAGATTCATAAAACAAATTCAATCTGAACTCAATAGTCAGGTTTCCAAAATCAGAAGTGATCATGGGACTGAATTTGAAAATCAGTTTATGAGTAATTTCTGTGAAGATATAGGTATCAAAGAAAGTTTTTCAGCCCCTAGAACCCCTCAGCAAAATGGAGTTGCTGAAAGAAAGAATAGAACTTTAATAGAATCAGGAAGGACTTTACTTGTAGAATCAGGTTTACCAAAAACTTTCTGGGCTGAAGCAGTCAACACTGCCAACTATGTTCTAAATAGAAGCCTAATACACAAAACTAAATCAAAAACTCCATATGAGCTCCTGAAAGGAAAAACACCCATAGTTAAATATTTTAAGATATTTGGATGTGCTTGTTTTATCCTAAATAATGGAAAAGATCATCTTGCCAAGTTTGACAAGAAATCTGATGATGGAATATTTCTGGGATACTCAGCATCTAGTAAAGCCTATAGGTGCTATAATAAGAGAACTCTTAAAATTGAAGAGTCTATGCACATTATATTTGATGAAACTAACATGCTGTTTAAGGGGGAGGGAACTCCCACCAGCTCTTTTCCACAGGAAAGCAGCAGCATAGAAACACAGCTTGAACAACTGGTTCTAGAGAACACAAATAATGGAAAAGAAAACCAGATAGATTAATCAAGTGAGGAATCTGAACAAGAACATGAAGAAGGTTCAGAAAAGAGCATTCAAAACCAACTCCCATAAGAGAACATGGTTCAGGAAGGCCAGGTGGACAATGATCCTATCACCAATGAGGAAGAAGAACATCGGACAAGTTCAGGCAGGACAAGGGTCAAGTTGAAAGATCATCCACAAACTCAAGTAATTGGAGACCCCAATACAGGAGTAAGAACAAGACACCAGGTCTCCAATGGGATGATGCTCCAATGCTTCCTATCACAAGTTGAACCAAAGAAGTTTGAGGAAGCAAATTGTGATCCTCACTGGATTATGGCCATGCAAGAAGAGCTAGGCCAATTTGAGAGAAACAAAGTGTGGAACCTAGTTGAAAGACCAAGAAACTACCCTGTGATTGGTACAAAATGGGTATACAGGAACAAACTAGATTCCACTGGAGTAATTGTCAGGAACAAGGCAAGACTTGTAGCACAAGGATATAGACAAGAAGAAGGGATAGACTACAACCAGACCTTTGCTCCAGTAGCCAGATTGGAGGCAATCAGGCTCTTTCTTGCCTATGCAGCCTTCATGAAGATGAAAGTCTACCAAATGGATGTCAAGAGTCCTTTTCTGAATGGTGACCTTCAAGAAGAGGTATATGTGGAGCAACCACCAGGTTTTGTTAATCCCTCTTCTCATAACTTTGTTTATAGACTTAACAAAGCACTATATGGTCTTAAGCAAGCACCTAGATCTTGGTATGAAACTCTCTCCAATTTCCTCCTCGAAAATTCCTTTGAAAGAGGAAAAGTGGACAAGACACTCTTTACTAGAACCCATAAAAACCAACTCCTCCTTGTTCAAATATATGTAGATGACATCATCTTTAGCTCAACTCATCCTAAACTGTGTAAAAGATTTGCTAATCTAATGCAATCTAAATTGTAATGAGTAGTATGGGAGAACTCTCATATTTCTTAGGATTACAAGTAAAACAAAGTAGTGAGGGAATCTTCATCTCACAATCCAAATATACTAAAGAGCTAATTAAAAAGTTTGGTATGGAATCAGCATCTACCATGAAAACACCCATGACAACCAATGCCATTATAGAAAAAGATGATAAATGAAAATCAGTAGATCAAAAGACTTATAGGGCCATCATAGGATCCCTTCTATATCTAACAGCTAGCAGACCTGACATCATGTTTGCCACTTGCATATGTACTAGATTTCAGGTTAATCCAAATGAATCCCATCTCACCTATGTAAAAAGGATTCTTAGATACCTAAAGGGAACCCCTGAACTAGGTCTATGGTACTCAGCAGAAACCAACTTTGAATTAATAGGTTTCTCAGATGCAGATTATGCTGGATGTAGGGTTGATAGAAAAAGCACATCTGGCACTTGCCAATTCCTAGGTGACAGATTGATATCATGGTTTAGTAAGAAACAAACCTCAGTCTCAACCTCAACAGCTGAAGCTGAATACATAGCTGCTGGGAGCTGTTGTTCACAAATCCTGTGGATGCAAAATCAGCTTCTTGACTACAAATTGGAAATACATAACTCTAAGATCTATTGTGATAGCTCTAGTGCTATATCCATTGCATCCAACCCAGTCCTTCATAGTAGGACCAAACATATATAGATCAGACATCACTTCCTTAGAGACAATGTTGAGAAGGGTAAGATAATCTTAGAATATATTCCCACAGACAATCAAAGAGCAGACATCTTCACAAAACCCTTAGATGAAACTAAGCATAATTATTTCATTAACACCTTAGGAATGCTTGATGGTAGTCTGTAACCACCATTATTGTGAAATCTAAAAGAAATCAGGAAATCTAAGACAGTATTTGAAGATGCGTCGAATACATATCGACGCATCGTCGAAACGAACTCAACGCTGGCGTTGATTTCTTCCGGGCAAAGTTACGTTGATAACGTATCGACGCACCGTCGAACTTATATCGACGCAGGGCTATGAACACGTCGACAGAACAGTAAGTGGACAAATCTCCACGGAGCGTCGACTCCATATCGACACATATGTCGACATCAATTCGACGTAACGTCGACATCTGGTTACAATTAGAATCAAATCCTTACTTCCTCTTTTGACGATTGGATTACCTGATATACCTTTATTTCTGTTTCCTTTCTCGATGTTTCCCCTCCTTTAAATAATACCTCTTATTTCATAACATATACTCTCCTAAAACCCGCCAAAACTTCGTCTTCTACCTCTCTCTCTCTCTCTCTCTGCAACAATGGAACCAACTCCTGATCAATCGACCCTCATCAAAATGATGAACGATGCTCTCGAACACCTAGTAAGTGATTTCCAGAATCGCCTGAATCACTTCGCCGATGAATGTGCTGCCATGATCAACACCTGTGTAGCCAAACTGGCAACCCTCTCTTCTTCTCTTCCTGAGCTTAATGCTCTCATTCAAGAACGGCCTCTGTCACCAGAAAGGTTTAAATCCTTTTTGCAGGATATAAACCAGGGGGAGAATGGCTCCAGAAACTCACCTTGTCAGGTTCTCTATCTCTCTTAAAAGCTCAGGATTAATTTCCTTTTCAACTCTAAACATTATCTCTAAAGAGTTACACCAACCTCTTCTCTTATAATAGGCTCCAATCCTCTCCAATCACTCTGACTACACATTCAACAAATACTTTGGAGAGACCTCCTCTTATCACACTGAAGGAGATCATGCTGTGGATTCAGCATTTAGAACTGATGCACCATATACTCAGGGGGAGCTTCCTGTGGTAAAGAACTCAGGAGTTCAGGGGGAGGAAGAAGCAGCCACCTCTGATGACTGGAAGGGACAGATGTGGACTGATGCACCCCTATGTGAAGAAGAATTTCAGCATCACTCTCCTGGCTTCTCTGCCAGTTACATCAAACTGAAGACACTTATACTTGAGGACATCCCTTCAGAAGAGCCTGGAAGAGACAAAACTCCCTCAGCAGAGATTACTCTACCAGAGGTCATTCTGCCATCTATTGCAGAACAAACTCTTTTTCTTGAGAAAGTTCCTTCTCCACCTAAAGAGAAAACTCCATCTCCCTCTCCTTCTCTACCTCTTCCTCCACCTCAACTTCCTTCTCTACCTTCATCTCCACCTCTACCTCTACCTCCACCTCAACCTTCTTATCTACCTCCACTGCTACCTTTACCTCCTCCAATAGCAAAACTCACTAAGCAGATTCTACATAGGAAAAGTCCAGAAGGACAAATGAAAAGGAAAAGAGAAGCCATTCCCTACTGGAAAAACTTCTCCAAAGAAGAAAGGAAAGAGTATGCAAAAGAAAAGAAGTATAGAAAAGCATGTGAGGAAATAAAAAGATTTGAAAAGATGCCTATTATCACTCCTAACAGCCCTGTGAAGGAGTACCATGACCCTGACATGGAAAAGAGGCATGAAGAGATAAGAGAAAGAGAACTGTATGAATATGAAGCAGCTATGAAAGAAGTGGAAGATAAAAGGAATGCCTGGATAGAAAAGATCAACAGGGGAATGACCAAGGAACAAATTCTTGCTGAATCTTCTGTCAAAATTCCAAAGAAGTTGTTTGATATTGAAGCTTATCAAAAGAAAAACCCTCAGGCAGGGGTCATCCTAGAGAAAGGCCAAAAGCACAAGAGGGGTGTTGGGTGTATAGAAGATACTTACATTCCCTACAAGAAGCCCAACAGACCTGTAAAATTAGACAAGTGGCATGCCTCACCCTGGAAAGGGAAAGGGAAAATGGCTGAGATTCCTGAGAAGCAGCAATCAGAAAAGAAAACAAAATATAGGCCCAAGGTTGATAGCAAGGGACCACCTGAGATCAAGCCTACTGGAAAGAAAATTCAAAACATTACAATTGAGATTATTGATGAAAAGGCAGCAATCATCATCAGCAAAGGCTACTCCATAAATGACACTATCCCTGATGGTGATAAACTCTTGGAAAAACTGCATACAATCATCAGGAATGTCCAGGAACGACCTGATAGAGCCAGGGGATACATTTTTGATGCTATTGAAAACTTATCTAGGAAACTTTATTCTGCTTTTGTCAACTTCATGTACAGAAAGAAGTTTCTGGTTTAATTCTTGTGAAAGACAAATGCTTGTCATATGCTTTCTTATTCTAATTGTTTAATATATTTCTTATCTTTACAAATGCTGTGAAGAATTAATTATATGCTTTCTCTCCTATAGGGTTAAGACAAATAGGGGGAGATTGTTGGGAAAATGATTTCTCTTAACCTCTGAAAATGAGTTAAATATGAATTCCAAGAAAGGAAAATCAAGGTAAGTAAATATGCGTCGAATAGTATTCAACGCAACGTCGAAGTTGTGTCGACGTTTCTTTCAGAATGAGTTGAAGTAGCTCTAAGCAGAATTCGACATATCCTATGTCGACGTAGCTCTGACTTCTAGTCGACGTATCTTGAGAAGTCGACGCACCCTAGTCGACGCACCTTCCTTATTCTCCTTTCGACGCTCTGCCAGGATGAATTCGATGCCTACGTTGAATAATAATCGACGCACGTCGATTTCTATGATTAATTTAAAAATCGCCAGATCTCTTTCCTTCTTTCATAGATCTGATTTATATGGAATCAATTTATTCTTTATAGCCGTTCTGAATCCTTTATGGACATTATTTGAAATCAGGTTGAATACTTTCCTTCTATGGATATAATTGTTATGGAAATTTCTCTTTCTTTCTAATACTCTGCCTGCTAATTGATTACTCTCATATAGTGTTATTTTAATGAACAGAGCTATAAATAACAAGGTGGTCGGCAGAGAGCAATAAGAAGTGATCCACCATTTTACATTTGAAAAAGAGGAAGAGCTCCCAAGTGAAAAGAGAAAATTGAGAGATAGTGCTGCAGCAAAGATCAAGCTTCCATCTTCTCCTGCTTCTGAAGCCACTCTGCTGCATACTCTGATAGCTCTCACAAAAGAGAGAAAAAAGGCTTCAATCTCCTTCTCACTATAGAAGAGAGATTTTATTCACTACTTCTTGTGCTTCCAATCTTCTTGCTAGGAAGAAGATTCTTTTTTGTCTTTTTATTATCTCTCTTTCTTCTTTACCTTATTTTCACTTTCAAATATTGTAAAAGAGTTTTTAGAATCTCTCTTCAAAAAATTCAGTTGTACTGGTTCTAAGAGTCTCCTTTTCAAAAGACTCAATTGGTTCTAAGAGTCTCCTTGTCAAAAGACTCAGGGTGGTTCTAAGAGTCTCCTTATCAAAAGACTCAGTGCAAGATAGTGAATTTCCTACCAAGGGGGTAGAAGAGTGGACTACCCAAAGTTTGGGGAACCACTATATTTCCTTTGTGTTGTGCTGTGATTTCTTTTCTTGCATTTATTTTCTTTACTTGGTTAATTCTTGTTGGTGTGTGGGAAGCCTTAATCTGTTATCACCACATATAAATATATATAAGTATTAACATTGCAAAAAAATATTTTTAAATCTCTATTCACCCCCCTCTAGAGAATTCTAGTGAGGTTAACTGTGCACTTTCAATTTTAAATTCCAGCATTTTGTTATGGCTTTTTGCTCTGATGACTCTTTCGGAATCAAACCTGAGAAATTAATTAGAAATGACTTTCGTCGTTGGCAAACTCATGTTGAATAGGGAATGAATACCCTAAGACTTTTATCAGCCATCTTTGATTCTCCTATTGTAGAAACCGAGAACCCAAATGGTGTTACAACTGTAATCTCTAATTCCCTTCCATCATTTTCATCCTCTAGTGCCAACACCACTAAAAATTATTGTTGGAGAGAATGAATGCCACCCTTTTATAGGAGAGGAAGCTAACGCTAACGTTAGACCTAACGCCTGACGTTGACACAATTTAGAATTGTTTTGATGGCTCAAATCCACAGTCCAGGAAGGAGATATTGCATGTTTGGAAATATCTCATTTTAGGCAACCCTAATGCTGGCGTTAAGACTAACGCTAGTGTTAGGCCAAATCATTCCCAAAATGCGCCTGCAATCACGTCAGCTTCCCTCCATACCATTTTCATACTGGTGAGATCGAGGGTCAACGCTGGCGTTGGCTCTAACGCCTGGCGTTAGACCTCATCCTTTCCTTTCAGCATATTGAGCTAGTCCAGATCAACACATAACATCCTAGTGTCATTATTGTTCAATCCTGCATACTAAAAAACACAATGACAAACTAGATCAAATATAAGTAGGAGTTATTATTCTCAAACTAAAGGGATGTGTAAAACCGTGTTCCAATAATCTCCCCCTTTTGATAATAACAAATTCAATTAAGATAAATCAGATTTCAAAAGGTAAATAATGTGTTTTTATAAAAAGATATGACACTATGCTACTTAGAGATTTTTATGAGACATATAGTTATTTAGAGATATGTGCTCGCCCTACTTAAGTGCTCCCCCTTTGTGTATGCTCCCATAGAATGGATTTATGCTCCTTCTTGATCTAGTGCACCCTACTTCTTAATCATTAAGATTTATCATTTTATTCTCCCCCTTTTGTTATTAGTAAATGTGGGTGGAGTGGAATAAAACAAGGCTAGAATAAGGTAAAGAGGTGAAAGTTAGGATAACAAAGAGAGGGTTAAGAGTTTTGTTGTAAATAGAGGAAGTCATGATCGAGTTTAAAAGGATTAGTGCAGCAGAAAAAATATGATAAGCGTGTAAGAAACAAAATCCCTTGTACTTTACCAAGCGCGTCTACCACTTGTCGAAAAAAATGAAAAAGAGTTTTGAAACATAAGTGATAAAAATAACTCAAAATTTAAGACTTCAAAAAAGCATGGTAAAAATACATGATCAAATCAATAGTGCGAAAAACAAAGTAACTGTGATAATTGTTTTAATTTTTAGAGAGTTTCTTGATTTTTAGTTTTGGATTTTGAAATTAAAAAAATGCAAACAATTGTTAAGAATTTTCACAAATACGGAACATATACATTTTGTAAATGAAATTCCAACAACTAAAGGCAAGCATGATTTGACATATTCAAAGATATAATAGCTATAATGAAAGTAATTCGCATTCCAAGTAAAGAAAACATTGTAGAGATCATGCATTACAATCTAGTGCTTTTACTTAAGCTTTTTAGAGAATTATGTAGATATGCATTAGAATCCAATTCTCATGAGTAGAAGCTTTATGAAAGATAATGATGTGTGCAAATAGTGTTTTGATAAGAGTATACAAGTGATATAATCAAAACACATGACATATATAATGAAGTAGTAAAATAATATTAAGAGTGTAGTCTTAGAATTACTTCCACACACCAATTCTAAATTGTTTATTTCAAAGCACATATAAGAGTACAACTACCAAAGTGCTTCTCCCACACAATGCTCATTAAGACTTATCAGGGAGCGAAATATTTCTTGGGGGATCACATAAGCATTTGATATTTTTTTTTGAGTTATCCGGTGTGCAAATAGAAGTGACAAAAAGATGAGTTTGCATAAGACACTTACAATTCTTTCCAAGGTGCACAACCTCCCAATGCTCATTAAGACTTATCAGGAGGCCAAGTAGTGCTTGATGGAGTTATCTTTGTTATTCAATTCATATATTTTTATTTTTTGTAAACAACACATATTTGAGATCACACTTCTATATGTGCAAGAAATTTATGTTTGAAAAGAAGGTGTAGGTAATGTAGACATACAACTTAACATGTTAAACTATTACACTACACAATCATGCAAGACTAAAATTATGATCATATGTAGATTACCCAAAGAGTGAGTGAATGAATCATTATTTAATATAAAAAACGTTACTCATACTTAAAGGCATGCTATGCAATCTTACAGAATTTTCTATAGTCTATTTCATTGAACAAAACAAGATTAAGGTCATGGCATGACAAGACAAAACAATGTTTTGAGAAACTTGAAATAAAAATTAAACACTGAAGTGAATCTTATAAGAGTATGCCTAAACACTTTTGACCATTAGTGAAGAAAATAGCAAAAAATTCGCTTATGTGAACTCATATAGTGAAATAACAAAACATATATATTTTTTGAAAATAAAATAAGACAACATAATTTTCAAGATTTTTGATTATTTAATTTTTTGTGAATTTTTGAATAATGAAAAGCAAAGATGAATAATAAAAAAGGCAAATTTTTGGATAAAAAAATCATATGCTTATTTTAAAAAAAAATTGAAAACAAAAGCAAAAACATGTTTTTGAAGATTTTGGATTATTTGATTTTTTTTTTTTGTAGATTTTTGAATAAGGAAGAACAAAGATTAATGGAAAATAAAAATTTTCAAAACAGAGAATCAGATATGAAAATATGCATGAGAGAATATTAGAGATTTTTCAGAAATAAAAAATTTGGAAATTAGATCACAGAAGGTCAACGTCAGGCGTGAGATCTAACGCTGGCGTTGGAGCCTAACACTGGCGCTAAAAGTTAACGCCTAAATAGTAGATGATTTCTTGAGATTTTGAAATTTTTCCTTTTATTTAGAGTTATTATATATAGGTCTTCTTAGTGTAGAAATTTCAGGCATTATAGAGAAGATTAGAAGGCTCTTTAAGCATGTTTTTGTTTGTTTAAAAAATGTTTTTACATTTTTTTGGTATTGTTATTGTGAGAAATTTAAGAATGCAAGCATGAGAGAATAACAGATAATTTTATGTTTAGGAGGAGTAGCTTTTTATAGGTTTTAATGAGATATATCTAAGATACCCAATTCTAACCTAAGCATGTTGAAACGAGCATCGAGGAGAGGTTTGGTAAAGATGTCTGTAAGTTGGGATTCCATGCCTATGAAGCTAACTCTCACATATTCTTTCTTAATGTGATCCCTAATGAAGTGATGCCGCACATCTATGTATTTAGACCTTGAATGATGAACAAGGTTGTTGGTTAGATCGATTGCACTTTTGTTGTCACATTTTAATTCAATATTATTTAGATGAACTCCAAAGTCTTCTAGTGTTTGACTAATCCAAAGGCCTTGTGCACAACAACTTCCTAGTGCGACAAATTCTGCCTCGGTGGTGGACAGGGCAACCGAATTCTGTTTTCTACTCGACCATGCTACAAGTGACGGGCCTAAGAATCGACATGTGCCACTTATGCTCTTACGATCTAGTGAACACCATGCATAATCGGAGTCAGAATAACCATGCAATATAAAGGAATCATTATACGGATGTCATTAGCTTAGAGTAGATGATCCGATTAAATATCTAAAAATTTGTTTAACCACTTTTAAATGAGATTCTTTAGGATTAGCTTGCAATCTAGCACATAAGCAAAAAACAAACATAATATAGGGGCTAGAAGCACTTAGATATATTAATGAACCTATCATTCATCTATATAACGTTTGATCAATATAAATTTTGACTTCATCTTTTCCTAATTTTAGAGATGCACTCATAGGAGTAGAGGCTTGTTTAAAGTTTTCAAATCCAAATCTTTTCAACATATCATGAACATATTTAGATTGGCTAATAAATATTCTATCATTTCATTGTTTGATTTGAAAACTTAGAAAATATGTGAGTTCTCCTACCAAGCTCATTTCAAAAAAAAAATTGCATTACAAGTACAACTTCATTACACAACTTTTCATTAGTGGCTCCAAAAATTATGTCATCTACCTAAATTTGTAATATGATTAAATCATTATTAACATGCTTAATGAAGAGTCTGTTATCAACACTTCCTAGTAGATACCCGTGCTTTAATAAAAATGAAGTTAATCTTTCATACCAAGCACGCGACGTTTGTTTTAAACCATAAAACGCTTTATCTAGTTTGAATACATGATTTGGAAATTTTTCATTTATGAAACCAGGGGGTTGTTCAACATAGACCTCTTCCTTAATAATTCTGTTTAGAAAACCACTTTTAACATATATCCATTTGGAACAATTTAAATCTTTTGAAACTCACCAATGCAAGAAAAATTCTAATGGATTCTAAGCGAGCAACGAGTGCAAATGTTTCATCAAAGTCTACCCCCTCGATTTAGGAATACCCTTGTGCTACCAAGCGAGCTTTGTTCCTGGTAATCCTAGATTCACCATCTAATTTATTTTTTAAATCCATTTTACTCCTACTACAAGGTGATTAGATGGTCTTTCTATAAGATTCCAAACCTTATTGCGTTCAAATTGGTCTAATTCTTCATTCATAGCTAAATACCAAAATTCAACATTTAAAGCGGTTGAAACATTTTTTGGTTCGATTTCGAAAACAAAGCAAAGGTTTGAAAAAGATTCATGCAGGGAAGAACGAGTCGTTACCCCTTTCGATGGCTCTCCAATGACAAGCTCCCTTGGATGATGTTTTGTGAACTTTAGCATGCTAGGAGGCATATACTCCTCTTGCTTGTCCTCCTCTTCGTTGTTCTCCTCTTCTTTGTTCTCCTCTTCTTGTGACTTGTCATCCTCATGCTCTAATGGGGAGAGGGGTTCCTCTTCTTTTCCTGCAATAATATTCTCTACATAAGGAACAATCTTATCAAATCTAACATGAATAGATTCTTCAACTATTTTTGTTCTTTTGTTATATACTTTATAGGCTCTACTTGTTGAAGAATATCCATGAAAGATTCCTGCATCACAATTTTCATCGAATTTTCCTAATGAATCCTTTGTGTTTAATAAAAAGAATTTGCAACCAAATACATGAAAATAGGATACATTAGGCTTCTTTTGAAAATACAATGCATAACGGGTTAATTTTAAGAACGGTCGAAGCATGAAACAATTAATAATATAACATGATATGCTAACGACTTCGGCCCAAAATGATATAGGCAACCCAAATTCAGAAAGCATGGTGCGTTCTAATTCTTGAAAGGTTCTATTTTTCCTCTCCACAACACCATTTTGTTGTGAGGTGCGTAGAGCGGAAAATTCGTGCTTAATTTCTAGATCACTAAAAAAAGTGGTAAATTTTTTATTTTCAAATTCCCCTCCATGATCCGAGCGAATGCATTTAATTTTTAGATCATGTTCATTTTGAATACGTTTACATAATTTTGAGAATTCACAAAAAACATCAGATTTTGAGGTAAGAAAGACTGTCCAACAATATCTAGAAAATTTATCAATCAGAACATAAGTATATTTCCTACTACTTAGACTAGCGTGTTGGGCATGTGTGTCACATCCCTTTGTTTGAGAATAACAAATCCCATATTGTATTTGATATTGCTTGTAGTGTGTTTATAGTGTGCAGGAACTATAGGTGCAATACTCCACAGGCAGAAGGCAGCAGAATTAAAAAATCTTGAAGACTGCACTACCGCCGGTGCTAGCGCTACCGCCAGACGCTAGCCGTCCGACGAAAGTTCGTTCTGCCACGCCACCGACAGTTTTCGCTACCGCCAGCGCTAGCGCTATCGCCTGGCGCTATCTCGAGTTCGTGCACAGCGCCACGCCTCCGACAGTTCCGCAACCGCTCAACACGACCGCTACCGCAGACGCTAGCTCCAAGAATTATAAAACGATGTATTCTCTCTCATTTTGGGTCAGAACTTCCAGAGACATTACTTGTGCCCAAACTCTCGTGCTGCTACTCTGCCGAAACATCATCTCCCACTCAAAGCCAAAGAAGAAAATCTGGAGAAGGAAGCCATCACGCTGTATCCGAAGAACGATCGCTTCGACCTTGCTCGTGCTTCAGCGATCCTTCATCCTCATCTCCAGAAATCTCAAGAGGGAGTTTGCTTGTTATTTACTTCACTTCTTTATTTGTATCTTGTAGTGAAATCGCCTTGTTTTTGGCGACTAGGTCCTTGTGCGGCTTAGGGGGAATTCGCCGCGTGAGTTGGCGACTAAGTCTAGGGGATTAGATCTAGGGGGTGCTCGAGGCCATATCCGAGTTTGGGTTGGCTAGAGCGGCTTGAGGCTTTATCCGGGAAGGATAGGCTAAAGCCAACCAGTTTTTGGGGATACAAGTCGGTATAGAAAAGGAAAAGAAATTCACTTTTGTACGCCTCCGATTTCTAGCGATATTGAAATCAAATTTTGTAAACACCCTTTTTATATAATGAAATCATGATTATATTTGTGTTTATTTGATTTCTCTCAATTGGCGTAAAATTTCATTTTTGCAAAATTGTTATTACTAAATTGTCATCTTATTTCCTATTAATCAAAAACAACTTAGTAATTATCTTAAAAATTATAAAAAGAATTTTATTCCCTTATTCACCCCCTCTAAGGGCGCCGTAAGATCCAACAAGTGGTATCAAAGCTAGGTTATTCCAAATGGTTTAAAAACCAGGAATAATGGCGTCTTATGATCTCGCTTTTTCCGAGGGTCAGGGAATTAGTAGACCTCCACTATTTACTGGGTCAGATTATAATTATTGGAAAAATAGGATGCGTTGTTTTCTAATGACCCTAGATATTGAGGTTTGGAACATGGTAGAACAAGAATACACTCCTCCTACATTTGTAGTTGGAGAGGTTATGTTAGAAAAACCCAAAGATAAATGGGATGATTGGGATAAACTTAAATGTAAAAATAACGCAAAAGCCATGAATACTCTATTTTGTGCGTTAGATAGAAATGAATTTAATAGAATTTCTGCATGTACTACTGCATATGAAATTTGGAATAATTTGGAAGTTACTCTGAAGGTACATCGCAGGTTAAAGATTCCAAGCTTTTCCAACTGGAGTCGGAATATGAAAAATTCTGAATGGATGAAAGCGAAGATGTTGATGGTATGTACACGCGCTTCACCAAGATCGTCAATGCCTCAAAAGCTCTTGGAAAGAATTTTTCAAATGGCAACTTGGTCCGTAAGATCCTTCGTTCTCTTCCTCCAAAATTCAACCCGAAGGTGACGGCTATTTCAGAGTCGCACAACTTAAGAACGCTCCAAGTTGAGAGCCTCTTTGGGAATCTCAAAACCCATGAGGTGGAACTCAAAATCCAATTTGATGAATACAACAAGGAGCCAAAGAAGAAGGCGTTGGCACTAAAATCAAAGAAAGAGTGCCAAGAGGATGAGGATGAAGATGAAGAAAGTCTTTTGGTGAAGAACTTCCGAAAGTTCATGCGCAATCCAGAAAGGAGAAATACCTTTCGAAAATATTTCCAAAAGGGTGAAAGATGGAAAGGGTCATCTTCAAAGAAGGAAAAAGAGAGCGACAATGAAGAAGAGAGACCTCCACCGGAATGTTATCATTGTAGGAAGATGGGGCACATTCGAAGCCAGTGCCCAAAGTTCTTGAAGGAGAAGAAAGAAAAATGACACAAAGGGAAGGAGAAGAAGAAAGTGCTAAAAGCTAGAACATGGGATGACTCCTCCTCCTCCTCCTCCGAAGAATCAAGTGGGTCTTCATCAAGCGAAGATGAGGAAGCAAACATGTGCCTCATGGGATATGGAAACGACGACGATGACACCGGTGTTCATAGCGACACTGAGGTAACTCCTCCCACTTATGATGAACTCTTTAATGAATTCCTTGAAACTTGCAAAGCTTTTGATAAAAACATGAAAGATAGTATTTTATTAAATCATGAAAATGAATCTCTTATTAAAGAAAAACAAAAGCTTTCTAAAAAGGTAATTCATTTAGAAAAGAGAAAGGTTTCTTGCCAAGAATGTGATCACTCCACTAAATTGGCAAAAGATATTGAAGAGTCACTTTCTAAAGCCCTCTCTCATGCCGAAACTCTTACAAAAGAGAAGGGGGAATTAGAAAGGAAATTAGAAGCCTCTCTTTTGCAAATAAAAAATAATAAAAAAGTTTTTGAAAATAGGTGTGTCATGCTTGTGAAAGAAAATTTTTCACTTAAAACACAAGTACATGATCTCACCATGGCCATTAAAAAATTTAGAATAGGCCAAAAATCTCTGGAAATGATTTTAGGGAACCAGTGCCATGGTTCTGGAAATTTGGGCTCGGATATCGAGGTGAGGGATACCGCCCGGCGCTAGCCACTAACGCCGGCGCTAGCACCTCATACCAGAAACCTGAATTTTCTTTTTCAAAATGTTTTCCTTCTATAAATCCAACTTATTCCAGCAAGAAAATATTCCAGAAAAGGGTCTCAACCCCCTTTATTTCGTGTGCAAACTGTTATAGGTTAGGTCACACATCTAGTTCTTGCAAGAAAATAAAACGAAATACTTTAAAGCAAATCTGGGTACCTAAGGCTTCCACTTATTCTATGGGTGGTTCCACTTGGGTATCCGGATCTTTACTCTCATCTTCTTTCTAGATGTGCAGGCAGGCTAAGGACAATGAAGACGTGTGGTACTTGGATTCAGGATGCTCCAAGCACCTGACAGGCAATAAAGCAAAGTTCCTTAGCCTAGAAAGGAAGAAGGGAGGGATCGTGACGTTTGGTGACAACGGAAAAGGAAGGATCATGGGAATTGGTACAGTTGGTAACGAATCCTTCACTATATCAAATGTTCTTTATGTAAAAGGGCTAAAACATAATCTTATTTCAATTAGCCAATTATGCGATAAAGGATTAGATGTTCTATTTGAATCTTCTACTAATCTATGCAAAATATCTAATCCTATTACAAACAATATTTTACTAACTGCACCAAGAATACACAATGTTTATATAGTTTCATTTCATGATCTTTCAAAATCATCTTTAAAATGTTTTATTACCAAAAATGATGAACTTGAACTTTGGCATAGAAGGCTAGGACATGCTAGCACAAAGCTTATTGTAAAACTTGCCAAAAGAGATTTAATTAGAGGATTGCCTAGATTAAATGGAAATTTACCTTCACTTTGTTCACCATGTCAAAAAGGTAAAATTGCTAGATCCTCTTTCAAAAGTAAAAATGTTATTTCTACTACAAGACCTTTGCAATTAATTCATATGGATCTTTTTGGTCCCGTTAGCACCGCAAGTCTTGGTGGTAGATTATGTACATATGTTTTAATAGATGATTTTTCTAGATATTGTTGGACAATATTTCTATCATCCAAATCAGAAGCGTTTTGTGAATTTTCAAAATTATGTACTCGTATTCAAAATGAAAGTGATTTAAAAATTAAATGCATTCGCTCGGATCATGGAGGAGAATTTGAAAATGAAAAATTTACTTCTTATTGTGATATATTAGGCATAAAACATGAGTTCTCTGCACCACGCACATCACAACAAAATGGTGTTGTAGAAATAAAGAATAGGACACTTCAAGAGCTAGCACGCACTATGTTATGTGAATATAAATTACCTAAGTCCTTTTGGGCCGAAGCCGTAAACACATCATGTTATGTTATAAATAGAATCATGCTTCGCCCATCTTTAAATCTCACACCATATGAACTTTATTTTCAAAAGAAGCCTAATGTATCTTACTTCAAAGTTTTTGGTTGTAAATGCTTTATTTTAAATACAAAAGATAGCTTGGGAAAGTTTGATGAAAAATGTGATGAAGGAACATTTCTTGGATACTCTTCAACTAGTAAAGCTTATAGAGTTTTTAATAAAAGAACTAGAAAAGTTGAAGAGTCAATTAATGTGAAATTTGATGAGCTTGTTCAACTTTCCGCAGGCAAAGAGGATGATCTATTACCTCCTTTGGAGCATGGTGATGAAGAACCTTCCAAAGAAGAAGAAGAGGAGGCCAAGAAAGATGAATATGTACCTCCAAGCGTCTTAAAATTCACAAAGGATCATCCACGGGAACTTATAATTGGTGAACCATCCATCGGGATAAGAACTCGCTCTTCTCTTCATGAATCTTATTCAAATGTTTGCTTTGTTTCTGAAATAGAACCAAAAAACGTATCTACTGCTTTAAACGATGAATTTTGGTTTTTGGCTATGAATGAAGAGTTAGAACAATTTGAGCGACACAATGTTTGGAAATTAGTAGAAAGACCATTTAATCACCCGGTTGTAGGCGTAAAATGGATTTTCAAAAATAAATTAGATGGTGAGTCTAGAATATCTAGAAATAAAGCACGCTTAGTAGCACAAGGATATTCACAAATCGAGGGGATAGATTTTAATGAATCCTTTGCACCCGTTGCTAGATTGGAGTCTATAAGAATTTTTCTAGCATTTGCAAACTTTAAAAGAATAAAACTATTTCAAATGGATGTGAAAAGTGCGTTTCTAAACGGGTTTGTAAAAGAAGAAGTTTATGTTGAACAACCCCCCGGTTTTATTAATAAAAATTTTCCAAATCATGTTTATAAACTAGAAAAAGCGCTTTATGGTTTAAAACAAGCGCCTCGTGCATGGTATGAAAGACTTACATCATTTTTATTAAAACATGGTTATATTATGGGAAGTGTGGATAATACTCTCTTCATTAAGCACAACAATGATGATATAATTATTTTACAAATATAGCGGTGCTCACTGGACCAAAAAGATTCATATGAATTAATTGTAAGGGTCTAGAAGTAGAAATTTCAATTTTACTTTTCAAAGATGTAGAAAATTTTCCTTTTTGACAAGGTAGGCAAAGAGTAGATAAATTTCTATTTAGCATAGGTAATCCTCTAATTAATTTATCTTTTGCTAGTTTTAAAATAAGTTTAGTGCTTGTGTGTTCAAGACGCATATGCCAAAATTCTAATTCATCATTTTTTTGAAATAAGACATTTGATAGATGATTGTGAAAGATTGATAACTCTATTTTATCCTTATTTTTATTTAGTTTTTAATTTAATAATCAATCAATTTTTGTCTAAATTTTAATTATAAACTCCCTAATTTACTCTTATCTTTCATTCTTAGGCAAATCTGGGTTGTTGATATCATTTTGGGGCTCACTGTATTAATCAGGAGAAAATTTGAGGCTGTTCTGGAAAATGCTCAAGTACACGCCCTAGTCACGGGCGTGAGAAGGGGGCGTGACCAATGACACGGGTTGTGCCTTCTGCCAACGTCAAAACATGTAGCCACGACAGATTAAAAATACATGCCCTCAGTCACGGGCGTGACAAGCGGGCGTGACCATTATCACGGGTCGTTCCCTCCTTTTGTGCCGATATACTTGCCGAGTCAGATTAAATATACACACCCTTGGTCACAGGCGTGACCAAGGGGCGTGACCATTCCGAAACTGCCAAATTAACTCCAGCTCAGGCCGTTTCCCGACGTTTGCAGATCAAGCCAAGACACGCCCTAGGTCACAGGCGTGACTTAGGGGCGTGACCAACCGATTTATGTATTTTGGCAATTTTTCTCCTAACGTTCCTGGGTATTCAAGACAACATTCCCGGGCGTGTCTTTACAACTTTTCAACTATAAATTACTGGCATATTCAGATGCCAGAGAGGAGGATTTTGGAGGCTGTTTACTGTATTTCTGCATTGTTTTGCTGTATTTCTCATTTCTAGTTTTACTTTTGAATCACTTTTTAGTTGTAATTCTCTTTCAAGCAATTTCAATTTAAGTACTTGTCTTTTGCCAATCATGTCTTTTCTCTCTTTCAAATGTAATTCCCCCAACATGATGAGTAGCTATACTCCAATTAGCACTTGATCATGATGAACTTTGAAATGAAATGAAATTTGTTTTGTTTTTATAAAAATTAGCAAGCTCTCTATATTATTTTGCTTTGATTTATCTTTGAATTTAATTGCGTCGAATTCATATGTCGCAAATATGTTTCTCGATCTAAGATCCGTATGCTAGTTGATCGACAGATCAGTGCAAACAAGGAGATCACTCAAAGATAAAAAGAATTACATGCACACCTCGAGAGAGGGTGACATAAGCCTTCCGGACTGGAATCAAATCCAGTAGAGGGGTTCACCACCTAAAGGAAGCTTAGTGGTTTTGACTGGCCGAGGGGTCTTAATTGATCAACCTAAGGTCAGTTGATAGTTCTCTCTCGAGAGGTTCTATCATATTTTGGTAACCTTCACGGCCGAAGTAAATAATTTAGAAGTTTGCAGTTTAATCCATAAAAAGTTTATTTTAATCCAAAGGGATTCTAGATCAAGTGCCAACCCTCTTATCATCGAATCTCTCTTTAGCCCAAGTCATTTTTTTTCTTCGCTTCCCGAACCGAAAAAAATTCCGTTAGATAAAATAACAGTTTTTCTTTGTGAGTACAAGTACTCGACAAGCCCCGAGTCTAACACGACACTTGATCCTATACTTTAAAATGATAGGTATACTTGCCTTATCGGTTTATTGTTGGAATTGTGCTCCAGCAGAAATTATTCATCAAAGATCACGAAAAGCAATCATGTAAACATTATGAGTTCTTGGTGCGGTGAGTACAACTTCATTTATTTTGAGATTTATAATTTTGCAAAGTATTGGGAACTTTGATACCCAAGATTCTAGATCTGAAGAAGAACATTTACATAATAATAAACTTATTATGCTTGAGACAAACTCTACCTGAAAAAAGTTTAAAGAAAACTACTGAATTCAGAAGACTGTTGTTTACCTAGAAATCGACGATCCATCCAAAAGCGACGAAAGCAATCCGCATGGTCTCAGAAACCCAGGCGGTCTCGCAGTGCCCGGGCAACCTCCTCTAGATTTCCAGCTCCTGGCGATCTCGCCACGTCGCTGAGCCCAGGCGGTCTCCCACTGCCCGGGCGATCTCGCCAGGTCGCCGAGCCCGGGCGGTCTCCCACTGCCCGGGTGATCTCGCCAGGTCGTCGAGCCTGGGCGGTCTCCCACTGCCCGGGCGATCTTGCCAGGTTGTCGAGCTCGGACAGCCTCCCACTGCCCGGGCAATCTCGCCAGGCCGCCTTGCCCGGGCGGTCTCCCACTATCTGGGCGATCTCGCTAGGTCGCCGAGCCCGGGCAGTCTCCCACTGCCCAGGCAATCTCGCCAGGTCGCCGAGCCTAGGCGGTCTCCCACTGACCTGGCGATCTCTCCAGGTCGCCGAGCCCGGGTGGTCTCCCACTCCCGGGCGATCTCGCCAGGTCGCTAAGCCCGGGCGGTCTCCCACTTGCCGGGCAATCTCGCCAGGTCATCGAGCCCGGGCAGTCTCCCATTGCCCGAGCGATCTTGCCAACTCGCTGAGCCTGAGCGGTCTCCCATTGCTCAGGCGATCTCGCTTTCGTCGGTCACTCGTGGTTCGGGCATCCCATTTTTCCTGGTCCTGCCTGTTCGAGCAGGTCCCACGCCTATAAATAGATGGGCAGGTGTACCCGTTTGAGAACTTCGGAGAGTTTTCCATCCCTCGGCTAGTGACTTGAGCGGTCTCTAGTTTTGAGACCGCGGAGACCTCTTCGCAGCAGCCACTTCCAGGCGATCTCCCTTATGGGGACCTCGCCATCTCCCTTCAAGAGACAACCAATCTCCATCTTTTTTCTCCTCTCTCACTCCTTCACTCGTAGCTCAAAGTAACCGACCACCCAACAATTTTCCTCCTCCTTCTCCATCTTGAGCAAGCGTGGACTTGGTACATTTTTGGTTCGAACAGCTGTGAAAGTAAAAAATTGGTTCAAGTAAAAATCGACGGGATAGTCTGTCGATTGAACTCAAAATATCGACGAAAAGATAAGTCGGCAGAATCGATCGACGGCACAGACTATCTATTCTGATAATCGACTGGACAAAGGATCGACTGGATCAATGTCGATCGACGGGATGATCTCACATCGACGGGACAGACTTCAATTCATTCAGAATTATTCTAAGTGCTTGAATAGCACATGTCAACATTAATTCTCGGACCTCCTTCACGCCAATCAAGGAGCATTTCGATGGTACATCTATTGAAGATCTTAATGGAATAAATTCGTTGAAGAATTGTTTATGGAATTGTATAATTAATTGTTATAACAGGAATATCAGACAGAGTTATCAATTCCATTCAGATCCATACTTACCATATGTGGAATATTCCTATTTAAGTCAAATTTTAAATATTCCCTTTTCTGATTAAATTTGAAGATTCAAATTCAGAGATAATTATATCTTCCCAAATACTTCTCCAATTCCTTTTCAATGAAGCACTATTATAAAAGGAGAAGATCTGGACCTATTGAGACTAATGATATGCATCATACATAAGATTAGACAGAAAGGAATTTTAATTCTCTCTGCTATCAAGAGCAAGATCCTTCTAAGTTCTCAAGAATCCTATTAGATCCATATTCTGAAGAAATAATTTGCTGAATATAAGAAGAGAGATTTCTGCTGCTGTTAATTCTCTTGATATAGATCTCTATTTACAAGTTTCATGAAATTACCACACCAAGGCTGGAGAAAATTCAAATAACTCAGTTCCATGAAATTACCCATATGCAGAAAGGTGAACTTTGCCATATGGAAGGAAATGGTGAAGCTTTACATGGAGGCATCTGATCCAAGGATTTTTATGACCATTGAAGATGGTCCATTCATTCCAATGAATACCTCATACTCCAGCGCTTAAGCTGCAGTTCCTAAGAAATATGCTGAAATGAGTAAAGATGAGATAGTGCTTGCCACCATGGACAAGAGGGCAAAAATATTTTGGTAAGTGCTATTGATGATTCTACATTCCAAAATCTAGTACATTGCAAAACCTCCAAATAAATGTGGGACTCTTGTAGTCTACATGGAAGGAACAACTAAAGTAAGGGATGAAAGGAAATCCCTTCTAAATCAAGAATATGAGGCATTCAGACAAGACAAAGAGGGATTCCATCTCCCAGTGCTATGAATTTTTTTCAGAATTGTGAATGGTCTGAGAACCTATGGAAGGGTGTTCTCTAATTATGAACTTAATGGCAAATTCTTAAGATCCCTTCATAAAGAATGGGACACTAAAATCTGTGCCATAAAAGAAGTAGGAAATATGAGCAATATGGAACCCCAAAACCTGTTTGGGAAACTTCTATCTTATGAGCTACAATTGAATACCAGGAAAGCTGAAGAAGATAACTGCAGACCAAATCACAAGGAAAAATCAGTAGCCCTCAAGGCTGATAGTTCTAAAAATAATAAGGAATCTGAAGTTGAAGAATCTGAAACAAGCTCCACCAACACAAGACTATCGATGGGGAACTCACTCTATTCTCCAAGAACTTCATGAAGATTCTCAGAAAAAGGAGGAAAGAAAAAGAAAAACACTTATCTTCCTCAAACTCAAGAAGAAGCTACAATCCACACAAAGAAAAAGGGGACAGGTATGAATCCAAACATAACAAACACTCTTCTGCTGAAACTATTTGCTATGGATGCATGAAATTTGGACACATGATAGCTGAATGTCCTTCCAAAAGAAGAGACAGTAGAAACCTGAAGTTAAGAAAGCCTTCAAGGAAAAAAATAGAGAAAAGGGCTTTCTGGCCAAGAAATGCAAAACCCTGAGTGATGATGAGAGCATCTCCTCCTCCTCATCAGAAGAAGAATATATGGCTGCCATGGAAATTAGTGAAGAAGAAGAGCAAGAAAATTCTTTCTATGCACAGGTACCAATCAAAGCTTCCTTATCTATGCCAGATACTGATTCTGAGGCAATCATTTCCTCAAAAGATGAATCTGAAGGGGACTTATTAGATCAATATGGAGAATTGCTTGATGCACTTAAGAGAAGCAAGAATCTTTGCAAAGAGCAAGCTGGAGAGATCATATCTCTTCAAGCAAGAAACTCTGATATCTCAGAAAAAGCTGAAAGGCTAACTCTGGAGAATGCAGAATTCTGCCAACACAAAAAAGACTGCAATGCAAGCTCCAATCTTGATCTAATCATCAAGTTTGGAAAGACTCTGAAGGCATTAATAGACAGAAAGGAGTTATGTCAAGCCCTATTCAAAGAATTTGCACTTCTAAAGAAGGGTAGAGATCAATCTGGTATCCTGAAATCTAAGGATAAGAAAATCAAAGATCCGGAGGACAAAATTCTTATTGAAAGAAAGCTTGTAGTAAGCTTCTCTAAACCTAAGATCACTCTTCCCTTGATTGATGGCTTTTGCTCCACTCATGGAAGATGCCTAGGATACCTTAAGGATGGTAAATCAGGTAAATCTATTGAGAAAAAGGTTAACTTTAGGAAGGTAATATCACCCTCCAGCAAGTATGATCAGGAATCTAAATCTATTTATGGACACCTCAAGAATGAGTGCTCCACAAGTGGATTCAAGGATGCGCATAGTGCTTCAAAGGAACCTCATGAAGGGATCATCATGAGGAAACATGAATCTCATGTATCTAGGAAGAGGAAGACATCTTTTAAGAAGATTGACTTCAGAGGCAAAGCTGTGAGTGGGAATATCCAACACCACAATCATAAGCAGTGCAATTCTATCTCCTCTTCTACACAAAGGAATCGTGCTCCTTCTGACAGCAAGAAAAGGAGATATAACAAGTTTGAATGTTGGCGTTGTGTCAAGATTTGCCACTTTGTAATTGACTATTGGTTCAATCCAACAGTCCCAAGGGTAACCAATGCCAAGCTGACAAACAATCTTGTTAAGATCCACTATACACATCCTAGAGCAGTCAGATCTAGTGTGTATTTTATGACTAACAGAAATCTAAGACCCAACCAATCTTGGGTACCTAAGAAGAAATTGTTTTTTTTTTGCAGGTATGTCCAAAGACCAATCAAACCCCAATCTGGTATTTGGACAGTGGATGTTCCAGGCACATGATTGGAACAAGAAGCCTTTTGAAAGAATTCACTCCTGTACAGTATGGACCTAAAGTGATATTTGGGGGATCTGACGGAGGAAAAACTAAAGGTTATGGTAAAGTTACTAATGTCATAGTTACCATCTCAAGAGTAGCTTATGTGGAAGGATTGCAACACAATCTGATAAGCATAAGTCAACTTGGTGATCTTGACTATGTGGTAGTTTTCCACAAGGATAAGTGCCTCATTAAGAAGACTGAAAACTCTGAAGTTATTCTTACAGGCACTAGGAGTGGAAATGTATATTGTCTTAATTTCCTTTGCTCTAATTTGGATGTTTCTATCTGTTTAATGGCTACTAGTAGGCATCTCCTTGCATCCAATGGCACAAGAGACTAGATCATAAATTTAAAGCCCATCAATAAGCTCTTATCAGAAAACTTAGTCAGAGATGGTCTCAAGTGGAATTGTGCACAAGAAGGCCCTTGCCATGCTTGCCAAATGGGGAAGCAAACAAAGGCCTCCTTCAAATCAAGTGGATTGAAAAATTCCACTAGATGTTTATACATGTTGCACATGGACTTGTTTGACCCAATGTCAATTCAAAGCTTAGAGGGCAAATCTTACACATTTGTGATTGTAGATGACTACTCTAGGTTTGCATGGGTGTTCTTTCTCAAACACAAGTCAGATACCCTAGAAGTTTTCACTACATTTGTCAAACAAATTCAGAATGAACTAAACTGTTCAGTGGTCAAAATCAGAAGTGATCATGGAACAAAATTTCAATCTGGGTCAATTACCAAGTTTTATGAAAGTCTAGGTATTTCACAGGAGTTTTCCTCTCTAAGAACTCCACAACAAAATGGAGTAGTTGAGTGGAAGAATAGGACACTCATTGAGGCAAGCAGATCTATGTTGAGTGACTCATATCTACCAGAATACTTCTGGGTTAAGGCAGTCAATACAGCTTGCCATGTGCAAAATAGAGTACTAATCAATAGAATTCACAACAAGACTCTTTATGAACTCTTGAAAGGTAGGAAGCCAACCTTGGCCTACTTTAAGATTTTTGGAAGCAAGTGCTATGTCCTAAATAATGAGAGGCATCACTTGACAAAGTTTGCTGAAAAATGTTTTGAAGGCATCTTTGTTGGATACAGTCATCACAGCAGAGCTTATAGGAAATATATAATACATTCCAAAAATATAGAATAATCTATTAATGTAGTATTTGATGAATCAAGCATGATACTTGAAGAGCCCTCTAGAATTTCTGTGACGGGCTCAAGTTCCAAGCTCAAGGAACTGAAGACATCAGTCTCAGAAGAAGAAAAAGAACTATCTTCCTCTCATACAATGAGAATAGATGTAGGGGGAGTAGAAGATCAAGTTGATAATTCAACAGATGTAGACAATCAACAAGCTGAAATACAAGAACCATCACCCCCAATTGAAGAGATCCAAGCAGAAAATAGAAATCTGGCCAATGCCATAAAGTTTCAAAGAAATCACCCACCTAATTTGATCATTGGGGACATCAATCAAGGAGTACAAACAAGAAGCAGCTCAATAAATGAAGCACTATTTGTAAACTTCCTCTCAGAAGAAGAACCAAAGAAATTTGAAGATGCGAACAACGATCCATTCTGGATTTTAGCCATGCAAGAGAAACTGAACCAATTCATAAGATGCAAGGTCTGGAAACTTGTTCCAAAACCTCACGGTCCTAATATAATTGGAACCAAAGGGTGTTCAGAAACAAACTGGATGAGCAAGGGATCATTATCAAGAACAAAGCCATATTAGTTGATAAAGGATATAGACAGGAAGAAGGAATTGATTATGATCAAACCTTTGCACCTGTGGCAAGGTTAGAGGCAATCAGACTCTGTTGGACATGTGTGTCATATCCCTTTGTTTGAGAATAACAAATCCCATATTGTATTTGATCTTGCTTGTCGTGTATTTATAGTGTGCATGAACTATAGGTGCAATACTCCACCGGTAGCTAGCAACTTCAAATCAAATTCTCTGAAGGAGAGCTACCACCAGCGCTAGGGATACCGCCTGGCGCTAGCGCTACCGCCAGCGTTAACGCTACCGCCTGACACTAGCTCAAGTTTGTGCACAACGCTATGCCGCGACGATTTTGTAACCGCTTCTACATGATCGCTACCACAGGCGCTAGGAGCTACCGCAGGCGCTATCTCCATGTTCTATAAATTGATGGCTTCTCTCTCATTTTGGTTAGAGCTTCCAGAGAGATTACTTGTGCCACAATTCCAGAGCTGTTACTCTGCCGAAAGTTCATCTCCCACTCAAAGCCAAAGAAGATTTCTGGAGAAGGAAGCCGCCACGCTGCATCTGAAGAACGATCGCTTCAACCTCGCTTATGCTACAACGATCCATCATCCTCATCTTCAGAAATCTCATAGAGGGAGTTCTTGTTATTTACTTTATTTCATTATTGTGAATTTTTGTAATAAAATCGCCTTGTGTTGGCGACTAGGTCCTTGCGTGGCTTAGGGGGTAATTCGCCGCGTGAGTTGGTGACTAGGTCTAGGAGATTAGATCTAGGGGGTACTCAAGGCCATATCCGGGGTTAGGATTGGCTAGAGCGGCTTGAGGCCATATCCGGGGAAGGATAGGCTAAAGCCAACTGGTTTGTGGGGATACAAGTCGGTATAGAAAAGGAAAAGATACTTTCATTTGTACGCCTCCGATTTCTAGCGTTATTGAAATCAAATTTATGTAAACACTTTTTTTATATAATACAATCATGTCTTGTTTACTTGATTTCTTTCATTTGGCATAAATTTTATTATTGCAAAGTACTTTTTGCTAAATTGTAATTTTGCTCTCATTTATTCCTAAACAATTTAGTAATTTCCTTAAAATTATAAAAATAATTTTATTCCCTTATTCACCCCCCCTCTAAGGGCGCCTATCGATCTAACAGACTCTTCCTTCTCTATGCATCCCACAAAGGATTTAAAGTCCACTAGATGGATGTGAAATCAGCATTTCTTAATGGAGATTTAAAAGAAGAGGTCTATGTAGAGCAACCTCCAGGTTTTATCAACAAAACTCATCATGCTCATGTTTATTTTCTTAAGAAAGCACTCTATGGTATAAAGCAAGCACCTAGAGCTTGGAAAGATAGATAAAACAATGTTTCTTAGGGAAATCAAAGGCAAGATTTTGCTGGTACAAATCTATATTGATGATATTATCTTTGGATCTACAGATGACAACCTCTGTAAAAGGTTTGCTAACATTATGCAAGGGAAGTTTGAAATGAGTAGCATGAGAGAGCTAAAGTACTTTTTGGGTCTCCAGGTTAAGCAATCTGAGGAAGGAATATTCATTTCTCAGACCAAGTTTACCAAAGAACTCATTAAGAAATTTGGCATGGAGAGTGCAACGAGGACTCCAATGGGAACAAATGTATATTTAGAAAAGGATGAGAATGGGAAACCTTTTGATGAGACCATGTATAGATGTATTATTGGCTCCCTACTCTATCTTACTGCCAGTAAACCAGACATCATGTTTTCTACATGTGTTTGTGCCAGATATCAAGTGAACCCCAAAGAATCTCATTGCACCTCTGCCAAAAGAATTTTGAGATATCTAAAGGGTACACCTAATCTTGGTCTATGGTACCTTAGAAGCAGTGATTTTGAGTTAACAGGATTTTCAGATGCAGATTTTGCAGGTTGCAAAGAGGATAAAAAAAGCACATCTGGAACATGAGGTAAAAGGTTAATCGCATGGAGTAGTAAGAAGCAAACAAGTGTTGTTATTTCCACTGCAGAATCAGAAAACATCTCAGCTGGAAATTACTGTGCACAACTATTATTGATTCAACATCAATTGAAAGATTACGATATTCACAACAAGAAGACACCTCCCTACTGTGACTCTTCAAGTGCTATATCTATAACAAAGAATCCAGTCTCCCACAACAGAACAAAACACATTGAGATCAGGTACCATTTCATTAGGGAGCATGTTGAAAAGGAAGACATTTATCTGGAAATTGTTCCAATTGATAGACAAGTGGCAGACATTTTCACAAAGCCCCTTGATGAAATGAAATTTACTTAATTCAAAATTGAAGTAGGACTGTTAAATTTTAATTAATTTCAATTTTAATGTGGAGGTCAAACTTTTGGCATTCACACTTGATGATTTAATATTTGATTTAAGTATGCAGGATCAAAACCTATCTTTAAAGATATACTCGACGAAAACAAAGTCTAAATCGACTGGACTGGGTGCCTATTGAAATCAATTATCTCAAAAAGGAATTCTTTCCTTAATTACTATTCAAAAGTCCAAATATTGGCTCTTTTAAATTAGGCAATAACGTCAAATCAGCATCAAGCCTGGATCTCATCCTCTCGGAACCCTCTCCAATCTTCCAGAGAGAGGTATTGGAATTCTATCAGAACGTAAAATTGAACAACAATGGACAAGGGCAGCATAGGAAGTGCAACCATCAGAATCTCTGCCATCTATCTTTCTATATGTTTACCATCTCAAATGGATCCCAGCCTAGGGATGCCTATACATTATCTAAAAAAGATTGATCTCAACACACTAAGAAGATGAGATCAACATGTCCATCATCCAGGAAGGAGCAAAGAAGAAGAAAGGAAAAGCCTCTCTCCTAGTTCCCCAATCTCCCAAGGGGGAGTCCATAGCCCCCCATTCTCCTGAGGGGGAGTCCACATCACCACTATTTTCTACAACAGTTCCACTTCCAACTACACTTGCTCATGAAGTTACTGAAGTAATAAGTGAATCCAGTGAGCAAACTATGGCAATCCCCTCTCCCATTGAAGATGATCTTGAGAGATATATTCAAATAGACAAAATCACATCACAACTAGAATCAAATACCTACAAAGATAAATACTGCCAGCACAACAGAAATCTGCAATACCCTATCTGAAGAAGTCAGAAACGGGGGAGGAGAATTTGATAAAACCAAGGGCAGATCAAGCTGTATGGATAGCAAATAAGGCAAGAGATACAATGAATCTACCAAGAATAAATTAAGAGATTCAATATGATGATGATGAAGAAAACTATGTTCCACCTGAACAATATTATACAAGACCCCTAAGGATGGAAGCAGGTCTATCTCACAAAAGAAAGGCTCCCAATAATGAAGATGACTATTGGCAGTACAAGCAAAGAAGGAGAGAAGAAATCAAATAGATGCCTAACTATGAAGAGTGGAGTCCCATCTCAAAAGAAATCATTCTCTCAACATAGAGAGATTTTTGAAGTAAAGGACTACACAAGGAAATATTTTATAACTCAACTGAGTTGAAAAGGCATGAAGATCAAGAAACTAAAAGGAGACTCCATTGGAAGAACAAGACTGAGGGACCTGTACCTCCAAGATACATCCCCAAATCCAGGAATTGTTTCTCAAGGCAGAAGAGGAAGGCCAATGGTGAAAGTGATTAAATTTGAAAACTTATTATTATGTGAGGTTCTGACTTCTTCAAATAGGGGGAGATTGTTGGGAACTTGATACCCAAGATTCTTGATTTGAAGAAGAACATTTACATAATAATAAACTTATTATGCTTGAGACAGACTCTACCTGAAAAGTTCAAAACTACCGAATTCAGAAGGCTATGAAAGTCAGAAATTAGTTCAAGTAAAAATTGACGGGATGGTCTGTGGATTGAACTCACAACATCGACGAAAAGATAAGTCGACAGAATCGATCGACTGGATAGACTATCTATTCTCATAATCGACTGGACAAAGGATCGTCTGGATCAATGTCAATCGACGGGATGATCTCAACATTGACGGGACAGACTTCAATTCCTTCAGAATTATTTTAAGTGCTTGAATAACGCGTGACAACATTAATTCTCCGACCTCCTTCACACCAATCAAGGATCATTTCAATGGTACATCTATGGAAGATCTTAATGGAATAAATTCGTTGAAGAATTGAATGTGGAATAGTATAATCAATTGTTATAATAGGAATATCAGACAGAGTTATCAATTCCATTCTGATCCATACTTACCATATGTGGAATATTCCTATTTAAGCCAAATTTGAAATATTCTATTTTCTGATTAAATTTGAAGATTCAAATTCAGAGATAATTATATCTTCCCAAATACTTCTCTAATTCCTTTTCAATGAAGCACCATTATAAAATGAGAAGATTTGGACCTATTGAGACTAATGATACACAACATACATAAGATTCGACAAAAAAGAATTTTAATTCTCTCTACTATCAAGAGCAAGATCCTTCTAAGTTCTCAAGAGTCCTGTTAGATCCATATTATGAAGAAAGAATTTGCTGAATATAAGAAGAGGGATTTCTGCTGCTATTAATTCTCTTGATATATATCTCTATTTACAAGTTTCATTCTATTATCTATCAAGGGAGAAGAAGTCTACTGCTAGACCTCCACTGAAGACTCAAGATCAAAATCTTACTTTCTACTTAGTTTATTATTATAAACCATTATAAATCTATAAACAATGTGTAAGATCATTGTGGTCTGAGTGTAGGATTCCTGTGGAATCTGAGTGTAGGATTCTTGTGAGAATCTGAGGTAGGATCTTCGTGATCTAAGTGTAGGATTCCTGTGAAATCTGAGTGTAGGATACATGTGAGAATCTGATGTAGGATCTTGGTGATCTGAGTGTAAGATCTGAGTGTAGGATCTATTTGTAGAGATCCGAGTGTAAGTATGATATTATAAAGACTGAGGTGGGGACTCTATTTGAGTTCTGAGTTTTGGAGGAGATTGCCTAGGCTAGCACATTGCTAGATAGGTGAAGGGGGAAAATGGATTACCCAACTCTTGGGGAACCACTATAAATCCTTGTGTCTTCTGTGATTGATTGCTTTGTATTTTTTATTTGAAAAAGATATCATAAATCACTCATCACACTATTCACCCCCCTCTAGGTGTGATCCTTGTCATTCCTTAAGAATAACACAAAGGTTTGTAGAAGATTCAAATAGAACATTTAGACCTTTATCACATAATTGACTAATATATATTATATTGTGTTTCAAACCTTCAACATATAAAACATTTGAAATAAAAAAAGAGTCGTTACCCACTATACCAATGCCCATGATCCTTCCCTTGCCATTGTCACCAAAAGTCACGATTCATCCTTTCTTCATCATGAGGCTAAGGAACTTTGCTTTATCACCTATCATGTTCTTAGAGTATCCCGAGTCCAAGTACCACACATGTCTTCCTTGTCATTAGTCTTCCAACACACCTAAAAAGAGGATGGGAGTAAAGATCCGGATATCCAAGAGGTTCCTCCCATAGTATAAGTGGAGACCTTAGGTACCCATATTTGTTTTAAAGTGCATTTTCCCTTTTTCCTACAAGAGTCCGCGGTGTGACCAAAAATCAAACAATTGGTACACACAATAAAAGGGGTTGAGACCTTTCTTCGAGAATTTTGTTGACTCTTGCTGGAAGTCATAGATGTAGTAGGGATGATAGATCAATTTTTGAAAGAAACAATTTATTTTCTATAAATAGTGCTAACGCCAGTGTTAGGAGTTAACGTCGGGCGGTAACGAACCATATCCCAGACCAAACTTTGTAGAACTGTTGGAACTGCGGTTCAGAATCGCCCCGGTGCTGCGGTGCTATTCGAAGCAGAAGGACGTGTTCCTCATGGGCCTAACTGGCTGCCCCGTGGATCCTCCCGAGGACCAAGTTGATATAAAGAACAGTTGCGCCTTCACCAACAGTCCGGGCTCTTGTAGGAAAAATCATGTCCAGTGATTTTTGGCCAACACCGAATTTTTCTATAGCCATATTTAGATCTTGAATTTAGGTTTTCAAAGAGGTGTTTTCGGTAACTAGCATCACACATCGATTTGTAAATGATTTTTTTCAATCTTCTATTTGGAGAAGGGAGGTTTTTAGCTTTCTCTCTAAGTCTCTCTTCTCATTCACAATAGATTTATGTTCGGAGAGGGCCTTATGGAGAATTTTTTCAAGTTCTTGAATTTTTGCCAATGAAAGATCACAATCTTGGCAATCAACCTTTTCTTTTCCAAGGTCTTTTATTTCTTTAGTTGGTTTTTATTTTCTTTTAATAAAATTTTCTTTTCAGTTTCTAAAAGATCAATATCCTTAATGTACAACCTTGTATTCGCCGAGTGGGCCCCCGAGGCCCAAGATATTTTTAGGCCCAATATTTTCAAAGGGCGCGACCCCGGGAGGAGGAGGGGTGAGCATTTGGAGGGAGTCGAGTCTGAGGGGAGCATCCCAGGACTGTTCCCTTGTGAGGGCGAGCCGGAGAGGGCCGGGAGGCCTCCGGCTCGCCCAGAGCCTTGTGGGGGCGAGCTGGGAGGGACGGGAGGCCTCCGGCACGCCCAGAACCTTGTGGGGGCGAGCTGGGAGGGCCGGGAGGCCTCCGGCTCGCCCAGAACCTTGTGGGGGCGAGCTGGGAGGGCCGGGAGGCCTCCGGCTCGCCCAGAGCCTTGTGGGGGCGAGCCGGGAGGGCCGGGAGGCCTCCGGCTCGCCCAGAGCCTTGTGGGGGCGAGCTGGGAGGGCCGGGTGGCCTCCGGCTCGCCCAGAGCCTTGTGGGGGCGAGCTGGGAGGGCCGGGAGGCCTCCGGCTCGCCCAGAACCTTGTGGGGGCGAGCCGGGAGGGCCGGGAGGCCTCCGGCTCGCCCAGAGCCTTGTGGGGGCGAGCTGGGAGGGCCGGGAGGCCTCCGGCTCGCCCAGACTCTTGTGGGGGCGAGCTGGGAGGGCCGGGAGGCCTCCGGTTCGCCCAGACTCATGTGGGGGCGAGCTGGGAGGGCCGGGAGGCCTCCGGCTCGCCCAGAGCCTTGTGGGGCGAGCTGGGAGGGCCGGGAGGCCTCCGGCTCGCCCAGAGCCTTGTGGGGGCGAGCTGGGAGGGCAGGGAGGCCTCCGGCTCGCCCAGAGCCTTGTGGGGGCGAGCTGGGAGGGCCGGGTGGCCTCCGGCTCGCTCAGAGCCTTGTGGGGGCGAGCCGGGGAGGCCGGGGAGGCCTCTGGCTCGCCCAGCAGCAGGGGACGAGCTCCACTCGCCCCTGCTCCCTAGTCCGGCAGCCAGGAGGGGTGTCTAAATGCACTCCAGCGAGACCTCACCAGGAAGGATGTCTAAATGCACCCCAACGTGGGGGCGAGCCGGGGAGGTCGGGAGCCCTCCGGCTCGCCCAGAGCCTTGTGGGGGCGAGCCGGGGAGGCCGGGAGGCCTCCGGCTCGCCCAGCTCCAAGCCGGGTAGGCGGTCTGCGTTTAGCGCCCAAGAGTAGCGGGATTTGGCTATCTGCAGCCCAGTTCAAGGGTATTTTGGTAATCTGGCAGACCAATTTTCGGCTATTTGCAGCCCAACATCAGAAATCCTATAAATAGGACCAAGGGGGCTCCATTTGGAAGGATCTCATTCTAGGCTAGCTCTCTCCCTCTCTCTCCCTCCCCAAGTCTCTCTAGGGGGTGAGGAGAGCCTCCTGTGGTGCCCAAGCTAAGTAGTGGCTTGGGAGGGGAAGTTCCTAAGGGGCTTCCGGGTATGTGGCGGGACCTCCCCACTAAGCCCTTGGTCTAGTCCATAGTTCTCAACCTTCAACTTAGAGCTCTCCCTTGGGAGGAGTAAGGGTTGGTCGCCCCTCATCTCGGTGAGGGCCCCGAACTCCACAAGAGACTGAGAAATCAGTTTCAACACATGGTGCGGTGAGCGTGGAGTGTGACCGATTCAAGAAACTCTCAAGATGAGTTCCATGGACGGAGGTGGAGGAAGATCCGACCCAGGTCACTCGCAACCCCCGGTGGCTGGAGTGACATTGGAGATGTTTGAGAATCTCAGGCAGGAGGTCATGCAGACCCTACAGGTAGCTTTCGCCTCGATAATCAAAGACAGGAGAGAAAGTGGTCCGGAGGCCTCACCTCAAAAGGTGGGCGAGAGCATCCTCGGCCAGACATCCGGGAAAGAGGTGCCGAAAGGGGGCGAGTGGGGAGGTCCTCGACCCCCACTCGTCGAGACCCAAGTGGGCGAGTGGGGAGGTCCTCGACCCCCACTCGCCGAGACCCAAGTGGGCGAGTGGGGAGGTCCTCGACCCCCACTCGCCGAGACCCAAGGGGGCGAGAGGGGAGGCGCTATGCCCCCACTCGCCCAGCCCCAAAGGGGGGCGAGCGTAGGAGGTCCTTTTTGTGAGCTGATCCTCTCAGCCCCGATTCCGGAGGGGTTCAAGGGGGCGGAGATGTCTCACTACTTCGGCAAGGATGACCCCGTCTTGCACCTGTAGTGGTTTGAGGACATGGTCTCCATCATGCCCATGTCGGACGCCTTCAAGTGTCGGCTCTTTGCCGTCACCCTCAAAGAGAAGGCCAGGGACTGGTTCCATCAGCTCACTGCAGGATCCATCTACGCCTTCGAAGACTTGCGCCGAGCTTTTCTGCTACGCTTCTCGACGTCAAGAAAGAGGAAGAAAGATGCCGAAGCACTTTTCAAGATCAAGCAAGAGCCAGAGGAGTCGCTGGCTCACTATCTGGAACGGTTCAGGGAGGAGGTTCCCCTCATCCAAGAAGTGCCCGGGTATACCCTCAAGCTTGCCTTCACGTTGGGGCTGCGGGAGGGTTTCTTCAAGATGGACCTCAAGAGAAGAGCTCCTTTGTCCTTTGAAGAGTTGATAGAAAGGGTGGAAGAAGAAGTTGAGAGTGAGGAGGCCAACCCGGAGTTCACAAGAAGGCTGGCTAAGCTGAGTGAGCCAGAGGCAAGGCAACAGGGGGGAAGAGTAGGGGCTCCCAAGAGAAAGTTCGACCAAGAGGAAGGCAACTTCCAAGAAGAGGGGGTTGACCCCCCTAGGTGGGGGCAGAGGCCGAGGGCATCCCCTCCACCGCCTCAACAGGCCATGGCGATTGGCTGGGAAAAAAGGAGGAGAGTCAGAAAAGCAGGAAGAAGAGGAAGAGGGGGTAGGGTGGAGTTACCATATTGTGACCTCCACGATGAGGAAGGTCACGCGACGATCAACTGCCCTGAGTTCTTGGAATTGAAGGAAGCGAGGGGTTTGGTGCGACAACAACAACAACCAATTGGGAATGAGGGAGACCACCCTCGGCAGTAGGAGACCAAGTTTGTCTAAGTGCTCAGTTTCTTCTCTCCAACCTTAAGTTCGTGTAGCGTGGTTGTTTACTTAGTTTTTTCTTGCATGCAATGTGATGATTAATGTAGTGAAAGTTTTCAAATACTTAGCCCCGACGCTGGCCCGCTGACCAGGCTCCCATCAAGCTGGCAGGTCCGAGGATCGCTCGGGGGCAGGAGAGTCTCAGGGTACTTAGCCCCGACGCTGGCCTGTTGAACAGGCTCCCATCAAGCTGGCAGGTCCGAGGATCGCTCAGTGGCGGGAAAGTCCCAAGTACTTAGTCCCGATGCTGGCCCGCTGACCAGGCTCCCATCAAGCTGGCAGGTCCGAGGATTGCTCGGTGGCAGGAAAGTCCCAAGTACTTAGTCCCGATGCTGGCCCGCTGACCAGGCTCCCATCAAGCTGGCAGGTCCGAGGATCGCTCGGTGGCAGGAAAGTCCCAAGTACTTAGTCCCGATGCTGGCCCGCTGACCAGGCTCCCATCAAGCTGGCAGGTCCGAGGATCGCTCGGTTGCAGGAAAGTCCCAAGTACTTAGTCCCGATGCTGGCCCGCTGACCAGGCGCCCATCAAGCTGGCAGGTCCGAAGATCGCTCGGTGGCAAGAAAGTCCCAAGTACTTAGTCCCGATACTGGCCCGCTGACCAGGCTCCCATCAAGCTGGAAGGTCTGAGGATCGCTCAGGGGCAGGAGAGTCTCAGGGTACTTAGCCCCGACGCTGGCCCGCTGACCAGGCTCCCATCAAGCTGGCAGGTCCGAGGATCGCTCGGTGGCAGGAAAGTCCCAAGTACTTAGTCCCGATGCTGGCCCGCTGACCAGGCTCCCATCAAGCTGGCAGGTCCGAAGATCGCTCGGTGGCAAGAAAGTCCCAAGTACTTAGTCCCGATGCTGGCCCGCTGACCAGGCTCTTATCAAGCTGGCAGGTCCGAGGATCGCTCGGGGGCAGGAGAGTCTCAGGGTACTTAGCCCCGACGCTGGACCGCTGACCAGGCTCCCATTAAGCTGGCAGGTCCGAGGATCGCTCGATGGCAGGAAAGTCTCAAGTACTTAGTCCCGATGCTGGCCCGCTGACCAGTCTCCCATCAAGCTGGCAGGTCCGAGGATCACTCGGTGGCAGGAAAGCCCCAAGTACTTAGTCCCAATGCTGGCCCGCTGACCAGCCTCCCATCAAGCTGGCAGGTCCGAGGATCGCTCGGTGACAGGAAATTCCCAAGTACTTAGTCCCGATGCTGGCCCGCTGACCAGGCTCCCATCAAGCTGGCAGGTCCGAGGATCGCTCGGTTGCAGGAAAGTCCCAAGTACTTAGTCCCGATGCTGGCCCGCTGACCAGGCGCCCATCAAGCTGGCAGGTCCGAAGATCGCTCGGTGGCAAGAAAGTCCCAAGTACTTAGTCCCGATACTGGCCCGCTGACCAGGCTCCCATCAAGCTGGCAGGTCCGAGGATCGCTCGGGGGCAGGAGAGTCTCAGGGTACTTAGCCCCGACGCTGGCCCGCTGACCAGGCTCCCATCAAGCTGGCAGGTCCGAGGATCGCTCAGTGGCAGGAAAGTCCCAAGTACTTAGTCCCGATGCTGGCCCGCTGACCAGGCTCCCATCAAGCTGGCAGGTCCGAAGATCGCTCGGTGGCAAGAAAGTCCCAAGTACTTAGTCCCGATGCTGGCCCGCTGACCAGGCTCTTATCAAGCTGGCAGGTCCGAGGATCGCTCGGGGGCAGGAGAGTCTCAGGGTACTTAGCCCCGACGCTGGACCGCTGACCAGGCTCCCATTAAGCTGGCAGGTCCGAGGATCGCTCGATGGCAGGAAAGTCTCAAGTACTTAGTCCCGATGCTGGCCCGCTGACTAGTCTCCCATCAAGCTGGCAGGTCCGAGGATCACTCGGTGGCAGGAAAGCCCCAAGTACTTAGTCCCAATGCTGGCCCGCTGACCAGCCTCCCATCAAGCTGGCAGGTCCGAGGATCGCTCGGTGACAGGAAATTCCCAAGTACTTAGTCCCGATGCTGGCCCGCTGACCAGGCTCCCATCAAGCTGGCAGGTCCGAGGATCGCTCGGTGGCAGGAAAGTCCCAAGTACTTAGTCCCGATGCTGGCCCGCTGACCAGGCTCCCATCAAGCTGGCAGGTCCGAAGATCGCTCGGTGGCAAGAAAGTCCCAAGTACTTAGTCCCGATGCTGGCCCGCTGACCAGGCTCTTATCAAGCTGGCAGGTCCGAGGATCGCTCGGGGGCAGGAGAGTCTCAGGGTACTTAGCCCCGACGCTGGCCCGCTGACCAGGCTCCCATTAAGCTGGCAGGTCCGAGGATCGCTCGATGGCAGGAAAGTCTCAAGTACTTAGTCCCGATGCTGGCCCGCTGACCAGTCTCCCATCAAGCTGGCAGGTCCGAGGATCACTCGGTGGCAGGAAAGCCCCAAGTACTTAGTCCCAATGCTGGCCCGCTGACCAGCCTCCCATCAAGCTGGCAGGTCCGAGGATCGCTCGGTGGCAGGAAAGTCCCAAGTACTTAGTCCCGATGCTGGCCCGTTGACCAGGCTCCCATCAAGCTGGCAGGTCTGAGGATCGCTCGGTGGCAGGAAAGTCCCAAGTACTTAGTCCCGATGCTGGCCCGCTGACCAGGCTCCCATCAAGCTGGCAGGTCCGAGGATCGATCGGTGGCAGGAAAGTCACAAGTACTTAGTCCCGATGCTGGCCCACTGACCAGGCTCCCATCAAGCTGGCAGGTCCGAGGATCGCTCGGTGGCAAGAAAGTCCCAGGTACTTAGCCCCGACGCTGGCCCGCTGACCAGGCTCCCATCAACCTGGCAGGTCCGAGGATCGCTCGGGGGCAGGAGAGTCTCAGGGTACTTAGCCCCGACGCTGGCCCGCTGACCAACCTCTCATCAAGCTGGCAGGTCTAAGGATCGCTCGGTGGCAGGAAAGTCCCAAGTACTTAGTCCCGATGCTGGCCTGCTGACCAGGCTCCCACCTAGCTGGCAGTGTCAGGAACCTCTCAGTAGCCGAAAATTCTCTTAAGTATTTTTCCCCCGAGGTGGCTCCGCTAGCCGGGCTCTCACTAGCCGGCAGGGTAGGAAGGCCTCTCGGGGAGTCTAAGTATTTTTCTCCCGAGGTGGCTCCGCTAGCCGGGCTCTCACTAGCCAGCAGGGTAGGAAGGCCTCTCGAGGAGGCTAAGTGTTTTCCCCTGAGGTGGCTCCGCTAGCCGGGCACACTAGCCGGTAGGGTAGGAAGGCCTCTCGGGGAGGCTGTGTTTTTCCCCCGAGGTGGCTCTGCTAGCCAGGCTCTCGCTAGCCGGCAAGGTTGGGGGACCTCTCGGGGAGGCGTTGTGGCTTTTCCAAGATATCACCAATAACCGGATTCCCAGCGACACTCGTCGAATATGCAGGGTTGGACATTTCTTTCCGAGCGTGAGCCACGCTCGAAAAGAGCGGGGATTGTGTACAACCTTGTATTCGCCGAGTGGGCCCCCGAGGCCCAAGATATTTTTAGGCCCAATATTTCCAAAGGGCGCGACCCCGGGAGGAGGAGGGGTGAGCATTTGGAGGGAGTCGAGTCTGAGGGGAGTATCCCAGGACTATTCCCTTGTGAGGGCGAGCCGGGGAGGGCCGGGAGGCCTCCGGCTCGCCCAGAGCCTTGTGGGGGCGAGCTGGGAGGGCCGGGAGGCCCCCGGCTCGCCCAGAACCTTGTGGGGGCGAGCTGGGAGGGCCGGGAGGCCTCCGGCTCGCCCAGAACCTTGTGGGGGCGAGCTGGGAGGGCCGGGAGGCCTCCGGTTCGCCCAGAGCCTTGTGGGGGCGAGACGGGAGGGCCGGGAGGCCTCCGGCTCGCCCAGAGCCTTGTGGGGGCGAGCTGGGAGGGCCGGGAGGCCTCCGGCTCGCCCAGAGCCTTGTGGGGGCGAGCTGGGAGGGTCGGGAGGCCTCCGGCTCGCCCAGAACCTTGTGGGGGCGAGCCGGGAGGGCCGGGAGGCCTCCGGCTCGCCCAGAGCCTTGTGGGGGCGAGCCGGGAGGGCCGGGAGGCCTCCGGCTCGCCCAAAGCCTTGTGGGGGCGAGCTGGGAGGGCCGGGAGGCCTCCGGCTCGCCCAGACTCTTGTGGGGGCGAGCTGGGAGGGCCGGGAGGCCTCCGGTTCGCCCAGACTCTTGTGGGGGCGATCTGGGAGGGCCGGGAGGCCTCTGGCTCGCCCAGAGCCTTGTGGGGGCGAGCTGGGAGGGCCGGGAGGCCTCCGGCTCGCCCAGACCCTTGTGGGGGAGAGCTAGAAGGGCCGGGAGGCCTCTGGCTCGCCCAGAGCCTTGTGGGGGCGAGCTGGGAGGGCAGGGAGGCCTCCGGCTCGCCCAGAGCCTTGTGGGGGCGAGATGGGAGGGCCGGAAGGCCTCCGGCTCGCCCAGAGCCTTGTGAGGGCGAGCCGGGGAGGCCGGGGAGGCCTCTGGCTCGCCCAGCAGCAGGGGACAAGCTCCACTCGCCCCTGCTCCCTAGTCCGGCAGCTAGGAGGGGTGTCTAAGTGCACCCCAGCGAGACCTCACCAGGAGGGATGTCTAAATGCACCCCAATGTGGGGGCGAGCCGGGGAGGCCGGGAGTCCTCCGGCTCGCCGAGAGCCTTGTGGGGGCGAGTCGGGGAGGCCGGGAGGCCTCCGGCTCGCCCAGCTCCAAGCCGGGTAGGCGGTCTGCGTTTAGCGCCCAAGAGTAGCGGGATTTGGCTATCTGCAGCCCAGTTCAAGGGTATTTTGGTAATCTGGCAGACCAGTTTTCGACTATTTGCAGGCCAACTTCAGAAATCCTATAAATAGGACCAAGGGGGCACCATTTGGAAGGATCTCATTCTAGGCTAGCTCTCTCCCTCTCTCTCCCTCCCCAAGTCTCTCTAGGGGGTGAGGAGAGCCTCCTGTGGTGCCCAAGCTTAGTAGTGGCTTGGGAGGGGAAGTTCCTAAGGGGCTTCCGGGTATGTGGCGGGACCTCCCCACTAAGCCCTTGGTCTAGTCCATAGTTCTCAACCTTCAACTTAGAGCTCTCCCTTGGGAGGAGTAAGGGTTGGTCGCCCCTCATCTCGGTGAGGGCCCCGAACTCCACAAGAGACTGAGAAATCGGTTTCAACACTTAAGACTTTTTTCAAAATATTTGCAAGTTTGAAGAAATTCATCCTAGAAATCATCATAAGTAGGAGGAGGTACCTTAGTGTCATTTTGGAAACTGTTTTCTTCATTGATGAGATCTTTGCTCCTTCCCATGAGGCACATGTTTTCATCTTCATCGTCGCTTGAAGAAGATCCACTTGATTCCTTGGAGGAAGAATCATCATATGTAGCCGCCTTTAGAACTTTTTTTTCCTTTGTGCCTCTTTTCCTTTTGCTCCTTCAGATTTTTTTGGCACTGGCTCCGGATGTGTCCGGTATTTCGGTAATGGTAACACTCTGGCGGTGGCCGGTCGTCATCATCAATGCTACCTTTTTCTTTTGTAGAGGATGATCCCCTCTTTCTTGCATATTTCACGAAGTATTTTCGAAAAGAGTTTCTTCTATCCGGATTTTTCATGAATTTCTTGAAGTTCTTCACAAAGAGGCTTTCTTCATCCTCTTCATCATCATTTACCTCCTTCTTGGATTTTAACGCCAAGGCCTTTTTCTCAGGCTCCGCATGGCACTCTTCATGTTGAATTTTGAGTTCCACCTCATGGGTTTTTAGAGTCCCAATGAGGCTCTCAATGTGGAGTTGCCTTAGATCATTAAATTCCGTTATAACCATACCTTCAGATTGAATTTTGGTGGAAGAGATCTAATAATCTTCCTCACTAGATCTCCATCCACGACGGTCTTTCCGAGGATTTTTGATGCGTTAACAATCTTTGTGAATCTTGTGTACATGACGCCGATATCCTCGTCTGGTTCCACGCCGAACTTTTCGTACTCCGATTCCAGTTGGAACAACTTTGAATCTTTCACCTGCGAAGTACCTTCATGAGTAATTTCCAAAAAATTCCAAATATTATATGCAGTCTCATAAGCACAAATATGATTAAATTCGGTTCTATCTAAAACAAAAAATAATGTGTTCATTGCTTTAGCATTATTTTTACATTTAAGTTTATCTTGATCATCCCACTTATCTTTGGGTTTTTCAACCATAGCTTCTCCTACTATAACTGTAGGAGTAGAATAGCGTTGTTCCATCATTCCCCAAACTTCTATATCTAAAGTCATTAGAAAACATCGCATCCTAGTTCTCCAATAGTTATAATCGGACCCGGTAAATAACGGTGGTCTAATAATTCCTTGACCCTCGTAGAAAGCAAGATCATGGCGCGCCATTATTCATAGTGGTGAAACCATTTTGGAATAACTTAGCTTTGATACCACTTGTTGGATCTTACGCCCTTAGGGGGGGGGGGGGGAATAAGGGTTTTAGAAATCTTTATAATTTTAAAGAAAACTTTTGATATTTTATATGAAATAGATTGGATCAAAAGTAAAGTGATAGAAATTGAATACCAAATCAATTTTATTGAACAAATAAAGACATGATTATCATTTTTAAAATTGATTACAAAATTGAATTTCTATGACGCTAGAAATCAAAGGCGAATATGAAAAACTATATTTGTTTTTTTACCGACTTTTTTCCCTTTTTATCCCAAGATACGTCGTCAAGCCGCTCTAGCCTCTCTATCACAAGAAAAGGCCTTGAGCACCACCTAGATCTAAGCCCTAGACCTAGTCACCTTGTGGCGAATTTCCCCTAAGGCGCACATAGACCTAATCGCCAACAACCGCGGTGAATTCACAAAACTATCACAAAGATAAAGGTATTACAAAATATGAAAGACAAATTTAAAAACTCCATATGAAGAGATCTGAAGGAGATAACGAAGAACCGCAGAAGATCGTTGAAGTCAAAGCATGCATTCTTTTCGTTGAGTTAGCGTTGGTCCAATCCTCCTTTAATTCCTTCTCTTGAATTTGAATGGGAGATCCTTTGTGGTCTGGAAATACGGCCCTCACAGAGAATTCAGAGTGCTAGAATAGGGCTCATTGAGTTGTAAAGTTGAAAAGAATGAATGACACCCTTTTATAGTAGAGGAAGCTAACGCTGGTGTTAGACCTAACGCCATGCATTGACTAAATTTTGAATTGTTTTGATTTCTCGAATCTACTGTCCAAGAAGGAGATATTGCATGTTTGGAAATATCTCATTTTAGGCAACCCTAATACTGACGTTATGGCTAACACTATTGTTAGGCCAAATCATTCCAAAAATGCACCTGCATTCATGGCAGTTTCCCTCCGTACCATTTTCATACTAGTGAGATCGAGGGTCAATGCCGACGTTGGCTCTAACACCTGACATTAGACCTCATCCTTTTCTTTCAGCACAATGAGCTAGTGTAGACCAACATATAGCAACCTAGTGTCATCATTGTTCAATCCTGCATACTAAAACACAATGACAAACTAGATCAAATACAAGTAAGATTTGTTATTCTCAAACCAAAGGGATGCAGAAAACCATATTCCAACACTTATGTTAGATGTTTATTTATGCGAGATCCGACAGATATTTAATATAATTAACATAATAGGATTCTTAGTGCCTTGTCTGACATCTTTTACGATGTGTTCCTCCAATATCATATGATTAAGGATTTATGATATGCCCTTGAGTTGCGTTATAATTTCAGCAATGTGCTTATAGAATGCTATAATGTCTCCAACCTCCACAAGTTTAAGATAGATGTCTCCATGCCTATCAACCCCCAACTTCGCCAACTTGTTGAGATGCTTGTTAAGATTCGAGCCAACAATTCAATCTTATCTGAGAACAATTTATTAGTTTTTTTATTGATTCTCTACCTGATACATAGCCTGGTTTCAACATTCGACTTAAGCATGATCAAACCAACCTAACATATGTTCAAGTCCAAAATTCTATCTGCATTGAGGATGAACATAGACATAATAACTCCAAAGCTCTCAAATATCATACTAACAAAATAAACCTTACTAAATCTCATGGAAACCCTTCTTCTCATCACCATCTAAAAACTAAGTTTAAGAAACATAAAAAGCCTTTTCCACCTAGGTTCCCACCATCAAAAAACCAACCATCCTTAACCTAGTCACTCCAACCAAAACCCAGGTAAAGGGAAATGTTGTATTGGTTGTATCCGAACAAATCATGTCATCCAACTACTTTTACAAGAAGACAGAACCTATGATCGCCATATCTCATGCAGTCAAGCCACATGCTAACATGATCCAAGCACCAGATCAACTTATCTTCAGGTTAAATTTCACTCCTAGTTTTCTTCTTACATGTTATTCCGGTTTGTGGCTTGATTTTGGAGTAATGTTTTGGACTTATTTTGATTATTCTTGCTTTCCTATTAGGAGATGCATCTTTGACACAAATCCTTGAATGTGGGTGAGTGGATCTTAGGATGACATTTGGGAAGACTTATCCTTGCATGATATGCTTTATGTGTCGAGAGTTAGGAAGAAGTTTGGGAGTGGATCTTTGTTGGTGAAAAGGGGCTATAAAATTGTGTTGGGAAAAACACCCTTGTGATTTATATTACAAATTATCTTAAAGTGATTTCATAGTTTATGATGTATTACCCATGTTGTATAGAAAGGGTAAATTGGTCATTGGATGTCCTATGATATCACACTAATACTAGAGTGTCAAGACCAGTCCAAAATAAGCACAAAATTCAGTTGAGTTAAACTTGCATCGAATAGAAGTCGACGCAACTTCGACTAAAAGTTGAAGCAACTTCAAAAACAAGTAGAAGTAACTTAAACTAAAGTCGAAGTATAGTTGAAGTCGATGCAATGTCGAGATGTACTCAACATAGAAGGCAGAGCTTGTCAAAGCAACATCAGAAGTCGACGCAACTTTGACAAGAATTCGACGCAGAAGATGAAGTTCAAAGTCCAAGTCTTCAACTCAATGGATACGTCATAAAGTATTTGACGCAACATCAACATCTGAGTTCAGTCAGAGCTAAGAATAATTTCACATCTTCTTCTATAAGAAATCAGAGGTGCGTCGATTAGAAGTGAGATGAATTCGACGCTGCGTCGAATACAATCAGAAATAGAATGTTTTATGCTGTCTTTCTTGATGCTTTTTCCAGAAAGTATCCAAGGCTATAATTTGATTTCTAACGACTCGTTTATTGCCAAGAATGGAATGGAGTACTCCAGAGAGACAACAAAGACATTCTTGTAAGTTATGCAAATTAGATTGACGGGTCATGAGACAGAAATAGAAAGAAATACTTATTGTCCAATGGATATTCCTTCTGAGGATATAATATAAGATGAATCAATTTCAAACACTATTCGACAAAGAATAAGTATACAGAAGAAAGAAGAGAACAACAACAAGTGCATTATTCTATCTTCTTCGTCCTCAAGCTCTCACTCTCTCTCTCAGAAAGAACAAGGAGAACAGAATCTCTGTACAGGAAAAACAAGAAAGACTGCTTCTTCTTCTTCACATCTTACAGCAGGAAGTCAACAAGAGTACATAGATTATAAGGATCACAAGAAAAACAACTCTTGCATTCTTCTTTATCTTAAGCAAGAGTTCATCATATACAGATCATGAAGAACATCAAGTGACAACATCCTGAGTGATGGCTGCAAAAGGATTCAAATAGTAGAATCCTATTCTTTCTTCTTCTTCTTCTCCTTTATTCTCACTTCTTTTATTGTAACCGAGTAAAGAGTCCTAAGAATCCCTCTCTAAAGGATTCAGTTGGTTCTAAGAGTCTCCTTATCAAAATACTCAGTGGTTTTAAGAGTCTCCTTATCAAAAGACTTAGCTAGTGGTTCTAAGAGTGTACTTATCAAAAGACTCAGTGGCTGGTTTTGAGAGTCTCCTTATCAAAAGACTCAGACACTTATAGTGCATTCCTACAAAGGAGGTAGAAGAGTAGAGTACCCACATTTTGGGGAACCACTATAAAACTTATCTTCTCTATGTTTGTGATTTTTTGTGTTGTCCCTATTTATTATTTTTGTTCTCTGCATTTATTTTATTCTGGATTGGATTTGCTGATTGCATAGTTGTTAGAATTTTTATTGTGCATGCACATTTTGTATAAACGTTTTAAATCTCTATTCACCCTCCTCTAGAGAATACTAAAATGTTACACTGTGCACTTTTAATTGGTATCAGAGGGAGGTTGATCATAAAAAGGCTAACACATTGATCAAAATATCTCCTCACTCATATTTTAATATTGTAAAATTATTTTTAGAAAATGAGTTCTATGGACTATGCATCAACAAGACCACCAACGTGTAACCTTAACAAGTTTACACTCTAGATGGCCAAAATAAAATTATTTATGAAATCCATTGATGAAGACATCTTTGATGTCATTATTTTAGGTCCCCCAGCTCTAGTCAGACAAGATGCCAGTGGATCTGTGACACAGCAAGCCGTGCCCACAGCTGAATGGACTGAAGCTGAAAAGAAGCAGAAGGCATGTGATGCCAAGGCCATGAACATTCTGGTCTCTACAATGTCTGATGACATTTCCAAAAGGTGGTTGACTGCAACTCAACCAAAGATATTTGAGAATCCCTTTCCAGATTGGTTGAGGGAAGCTCTGATGAAAGAAAGGACAGAAAGTCCCTTCTCATATCCCAATATGAGAACTTTCAGAAGAATGCTGAGGAAAGTGTTACTACAATGTATGAGAGATTTGGCATTATTATTAATGAGCTAAAAAGTCTGGATAAGAAAATCTCTCTGACAGAAGTCAATGATAAGCTTCTCATGTATTTCCCTAGCCCATGGGACTCAAGGATCTGGGACATCAGAGAGTCCAGATGCCATGGAGAGATTTCCATTGATGCTTTGCTTGGAAAGCTCAAATCCTATGAGCTGCTACTAAAGAGCAGGGCTGAGACAGAGGCCAAGGAGACAGTCTCTACTCCCAACCAAAGGAGTATTTCTCCAAAGGCTATTGGAGGAGAGGCTTCCACTCCGGAATAAGAGATGTTCAATCTCTTAGCCAAAAGGTTCAGAAAATGGGTCAAAACAAAAGACTCAAGAAGAAAGGAGTGGAGCTCAAGCAAGTCAATCTTTGATAAGACTCCAAAGCAGGAAGTGATCTGTTTTGCATGCAAAAAACCAGGGCACATAGCTCATGAATGTCCTGAAGAGCAAAGAGATAGCAACAACAAGAAAGAGCACAAGAAGAAATCCTTCAGGAAGAAGGATAAGAAGAAGGGGAAAGGTTTCATTGCTGAGACCTGGAGTGACTCAGAGTCTGAATCAAGTTCTTCTTCATCTGACAGTGATGAAGAGAGTGCAGCTGAAGAAGCCTGCTTAATGGCTTTAGAAGATTCTACTGAAGAAAATTAGGTAACCATATTTGATGATTAGATTTTTCATCAGAAGATTTTAAAGATTGTTTAAAAGATTTTTGTCAAGATTATATTAACAGTCAAAAGGAACTTAACACACTCAAGAAGAACTAGAAGACCTCGGGAAAGACAATTTGTATTCAGTTAATTATGAATAAAGAAATCAGATGTATAGAAAAGAAACAGAAATAGATATATTAACTACTGAAAACTCTAACCTAAAAGAAGTGCTTGCAAAGGCAAAAGCCTTTGAAGACTCACTCAATGGGAGGAGTCAAAAACTTAAATACATTACACAAAATCTCTCCATGATATTTCAACACCTAGGTCTAGGAGCAGACCCATCCACCAGCACAATAATCCCTAGCAAACCTGCCTGGGAAAACCCTATAGTATTCATTAGACCTAGTGTAACACAAACTAATAACAATCTAGAATTTTGTGAAGAATTATATAACAACCCTAATAAAATCACTGTGTTCAATAGGGTAGATATAACTGATCAAACAGGAATTCTAGGTAAGCACCCTATTGAAAATTCAGTTAAAAATTACAAAATTTTTAATAAAAAAGAATTATGCGTCGAATAAAACTCGACGCAGTTCTAAATATGCGTTGAATGTAACTCAACGGAGTTCTGCATATGCATCGACATCAACTCGAAGCAAGTATAAGGTTGCGTCGAATTCTACTCGATGCAACCAATATTTTGCATCGACTTACTATCGACGTAACTATGCAGACACGTCAAATTCCACTCGACGCAACTCTAAAGATGCATCAATTTCTTCTCGACGCAAGTTTCCAGTGAATAATTTTCAAACATCTAGACCTCTCTCTCTCTTATCTCTACTTATATTCCTAGATGTTTTTGTTGTTCTAAAATTGGGCACATAGCTAAACATTACTGATGTAATAAACTATCACTTATTCACCTTAAGAGGTATACTGACAGACCAAATTATTCTTTCATAACTCCATATGATGATAGAAGAAAGAGACCTCATCAAGTGAGGGTCTATACTAATGTTTGATTTCATGTGCAGAAAGGAGACTGTTCTACCATAAACCAGCAGTGGTATATGGACAGTGGGTGCTCCATGCATATGACTAGAGCAAAAGAGGTGCTGGAAAACTAAAAGGCCAAGGACTGCCCTAAGGTAATCTTTGGGAACTCCCACTTTGGTCAGACCAATGGATAAGGTGTTCTCTGGATTGGGGAAATCTCCTTTTCTAAGTTAGCCAATGTTGAAGGCCTTCAACAAAATCTAATTAGTATTAGTCAATTGTGTGATGGTGAATACAAAGTTGTATTCACAAAGTCCTTTTGTCATGTAGTTAGCTCTGTAACTAACCAAATAGTATTAACTAGACTTAGGAAAGGTAAGGTCTATATAGTAGATTTTGAGTATGTTAAGTCAGAAGTTTGGTTGTTTAACTCCCACCTAGAAAATAATGAATTGTGGAATATGAGACTTAGTCACCTAAACTTTAAGACAATAGTTAAGCTATCCAAACATAACCTAGTAAGAGGCTTACCAATTGGTAAGTTTAAGAAAGACCATCCTTGTAGAGCCTGCCAACTAGGAAAGCAAACCAAGTCATCATTCAAACCAATTGGTAAGAATAATTCCCCTAGAATCCTCTATCTGTTGCACATGGACCTATTTGGTCCTATCTCCACTCAAAGCTTAGCAGGAAAGTCCTATATATTAGTCATTGTAGATGAATTTTCTAGATTCAGCCGGGTGTTCTTTCTAAAAACTAAATCAGACACCTTCAAGATCCTCTCAAGCTTCATTTGACAGATTCAATCTGAATTCAATTCTCAAGTTACTGTTAGCAGAAGTGATCATGACACTGAGTTTGAAAATCAGTTAATTTGTAGATTCTGTGAGGATGAAGGGATAAGACAAAGCCTTTCAGCTCCTAGAACCCCCCAACAAAATGAGGTGGCTGAAAGGAAAAATAGAAACCTAATTGATTCAGGAAGGACATTATTGTCTGAATCCAATTTGCCAAAGTCCTTTTGGGTTGTGGCAGTGAATACTGCCAACTATGTTCTGAATAGAAGTCTCATCCACAAAACTAAGATGAAGACTCCTTATGAGTTGCTGAAGGGAAAGACACCTATAGTCACATACTTTAGGATTTTTGGGCGTACTTGCTTCATTTTGAACAATGGAAAGAGGCATCTTGCCAAATTTAACAAGAAGGCTGGTGATAGAATATTCTTGGGATACTCCTCATCAAGTAAGGCCTATAGGTGCTATAATAAGAGCTCTCTAAAAATTGAGGAGTCAATGCATGTTGTATTTGATGAAACTAACATGTTCTCCAAGGGGAAGGAAACTTCCACCAATGCTATATTGTAGGAAGAAGACCAAATTGCAGATCAAGCGGAAAGACTCAGCTTCATGGATCACCCATCAGATTGCGAAGACAAGGGAAAGCATAAAGCTGACAATGATTCAGATGAAGATTCTGCTGAAAATGAGGATGACAATAGAGCACCAGTTCTACCAAACATAGAGGTCATTCTAGTAAATGAAAATTGTGCTCCCACAGTCAATGAGCAAGAAATAATTCATGAGGAGGTGAATCCACTGATCAACTCCACAAGAGCAAGGATGAACCTAAAGGATCACCCTCAAACTTAGGTTATAGGAGATTTGACAGTTGGAGTAAAGACAAGGAACCAGATAACAAATGAAACTATGCTGCAATGCTTCCTCTCTCAATATGAGCCCAAGAAATTTGAAGAAGCAGACAGTGACCCTCACTGGATTGCAGCCATGCAAGAGGAGCTAGCTCAATTTGAAAGGAACAAGGTCTGGACCTTAGTTGAGAGACCAAGAAATTACCCAAGAATTGGAACTAAATGGGTATACAAAAATAAGATGGACTCAACTAGAGTCATTGTCAGAAACAAGGTATGGCTTGTTGCTCAAGGATATACGTAAGAGGAGGGAATTGACTTCAACCAGTCATTTGCTCCAGTTGCAAGGCTGGAAGCAATCAAAATGTTTCTTGCTTATGCTGCACATATGAAAATAAAAGTCTATCAGATGGATGTGAAGAGTGCATTCCTAAATGGAACTCTTCAGGAAGAAGTATATGTGGAGCAACCCCCGGGTTTTGTCAATCCATCTTACCCCTCTTTTGTTTATAGATTAGATAAAACACTATATGGTCTCAATCATTTTGTATAAAAGTTTTAAATCTCTATTTACCCCCCTCTAGAGAATACTCAGAGGTTACACTGTGCACTTTCAAATTGTATTAGAGTCGAATAAAGTTGTATTGACTCTTAATAATGTTTTTTATTGAAAAAGGCTTTGTATCATAAGGATTATTTAAATTGAATGTTATTTATTTGGAAGTTAATCAATTTTATTCATATTTGATTCATAGTTCTTCTATTGATTTTTTGCATGCTAGATTATGACATATTAACTCTGATTGTATGAAAATGATGATATCATTAAATATCATTTCAAAGATTGATATATCTCCAAGTGTAAGATGTGAGATTTGTGTATAATCAAAATTCTCTAGAAAGACTTTTAAATTTATAGAAAGAACATCAAAGCCTTTAGAGTTAATTCATTCGAATGTATGTGACTCAAACCACCAACTCATTGGAGGTGGAAATAAATATTTATAACCTTCATAAAAGATTTTTAACAAATATTGTTACATATATTTATTAAAAACAAAAGATGAAGTAATTTCAAACTTTAAGATTTTTAATGCTAAAATATAAAACCAATTATGATCCTCCATTAAGATCATTAGATCTGATCGAGGTGGAGAATTCACTTCAAATGAATTGACATAGTGTTGCCAAGAATATGAGATCATTCATCAAGTAATCACTCCTTATTTACCTCAATCAAAAATGTAGTAGAACGCACAAAATTAGACTTTGATGAACATGATCAATGCCATGTTAGTTGAGTTTGGTTCCCTATAAAATCTTTGAGAGAAGTGTTACTTACCTCTTGTTTTATCCTTAATAGGATTCCTACAAAACAGTGAGAAAATCCCTTTTGAATGACTCAACTTTAATAAGCCTAACCTCCATATTCTTTGAGTGTGAGGGTATTTTGTTAAGGTAGTTATTTTTGAGTCTAAGAGGAAGATGATAAGATCTAAATCCATATACTCTATCTTTATAGGATATGCATTTGATAGTGGTGCTAATAGATTTATCATTACTAACTCCTAAGTTTGTGACATCTCTAATCACATTATCTTAAACGCTATAAATGTAGTTTATTCTGAAGATAATTTTTTTATATAAAATAAATAACTCATCACAGTGATCTAGTAGCTCTACCCAACCTTCTTCACATATCGACCCTTTAGAAATTGATGAACCTAGAAAGAGCAAAAGAGTTAGAATAGAAAGGACATTGGGAGATGATTACTTTGAATATGTAATAGAAGGAGTTCCTAATACATATCAGAAAGTCATGACCTCGTATGATTCTCCATTTTGGAATAAAACAATAAATATAGAAATTAATTCTATACTGGAGAACAAAACTTGGATTCTAACTGATCTACCTCTCGATAGCAAATCGATAACATGTACATAGATCACTAAGAAGGAGCTTTCACTTGAAAGAGATATCTTCCTAATAGCTGATGAATCTGAGAGACAATGTTTCTCAGATTTGTTGTTGCTCTTGAAGATTTTGAACTTGCAGCTGAATCACTGAGAGAATAATGTTGATGTTATCAGAGATTGAGAGTGCTGCTGCTTGAGGAAGATGAACTCTCTATTTTTCTTTTTGTGTTTCTCTCTCGACTGTTACTTCTCTTTTCTTTTTCTTCTTTCTTGTTGTTATCTTATAAATCTTCTTCTTCCTTTTTCTTTTTGAGAGTTCTGACTGATTTGAAAAATCAAATCTTCTGAATAAGGAATAGAATAATCAGGAGGATTATTTCTTGGAACTGCAAGATGAATCTTTAATTCCTTTTCCTTTTCAATAAATGATATCCTTTTCCAATAAGCCAAACGACTACTTTCTCGAAATAAGAGAATAATAAAAGGAAAGGAATAAAATAAAAGGAAGGACATAATCCTTGACTTATCTAGAATATACATCCGTTGCTGATTTAGGTTGATCTGAGTTCAGAGAATAATATAAAACTGATCCTTCTGAAATAATGAGCTGAGGAGAAAATTCGTCGATCTGAGAACTTAGTTCGTCGAACAGAATGTTGAGTTCATCGAACTGAGAGATAATCTGCTGAATCTGCCTAGAAGAACTGAGTTCATTGAGCTGGAGAGTAAGTTAATCGAACACAGAGAGAAGTTCGTCGAACGCAGAATAAAGTTTGTCGAACGCAGAACCTTGGCAAGTTCGTCGAACTGGAGCATGTCGTTTGTCGAACGCAGGATGGAGTTCGTCGAACGCAGTATGGAGTTCGTCGAACGCAGTATGGAGTTCGTCGAACACAGAAACTTATTCTTTTCCTTAAGTTCTAGCAGCCTAAAACCTTGACCCTTAGACTATACATTGGGGTCAACTTAGTCCTAGACAACAGATAATGATCCTAGCCCAAATCAGTAATAGGGTTGTTCCAACAATCTCCCCCCCATTTGGGTTAGGACACTATTTGACAAAATTAAATAATAAACAAATAAATAACAAACATAGAGCATATATATCTGACAAAAATTTTAAATCATTTCAGCAGATAAGAAATATAGTACTCTAGGTTTAGAAAACTTTACACTTTCAACTTTACACTTCCTTGCCTTCAGCTTTCTGAATTCTTGCTTTCATGTTTAGAAATCCTTGCCTTCAGCTTTTGGCTTTGTTTATCTGAACTGAATCTGTCATACTGTCATATCTAAATCTTCTTTATCAAAAACTGTATCTGCTATAACAAACATTATTTTTGAATCTGCATTTGCATCTGTCATATCTGAATCTTTAAACTGAAACTGCTGGAGCTTCTTCAAATAACTGAAACCTATCATAAAGGAGCTTCTTCATCAAGAACTAATTTTTGCTTCTTCATACAACATCTCCCCCTGAAACTGGAGCATCTTCATAAAGCATCTCCTCCTATCAAAAAGGAGCTTCTTCATGAAAATCTCCCCCTGTCAAAAAGGAGCTTCTTCAAAACATCTCCCACTGCCTAGTTTCAGGAAGACCTGATGTTAGGCCCCTAGAAGAAGGGACAGTTGTATAGGAGGTAGGGTAGGATGCAATTTTGGAAGAAATATTGTCATTGTTCCTGCAAAAGAAAAAAATGAGATCAAGTGCAAAGGAACTGGAAGGAGAAGCACTTTATGTAGACATAAAGTCAAAATGAAATAAAAGTTTGATTATAATGAAATACCATACAATGGAATAGGTTCAGAGGTGTGTTAAATAATCAGCTAGAAAAGTTTCCCTGTCTCAGCTAAACCATTGAGAAGACAACTGCTCAATCGTTGAGACTGAAAGCTGTCTCAGCGGAATTTTCTGTCCCGTCCCAGCGAATCCAGACAGCTTCTCAGCGGCCCTAGGCCTTGTCTCAGCGGTTCAGCTGAGACTGAGAGCTTGAGCTGGTCTCAGCTGTTTCAGTTGAGACTGAGAGCTTGTCTCAGCTGTTCAGTTGAGACTGAGAGCTTATCTCAGCTGCTTAGACAACAAACCTACTAAACTTAATTCACACAATGAGGGATAAATAAAATATATAAATTTTTTAATTGATTGAATCTCCATCTATCATTCCTAATTGATTTATAAAGAAGATATGCTTCTTTTCATCCAAGAGTTTGGTGAAAATATCAGTCCTTTGCAAATCAGTAGAAATGAATTATAGGCAAATTTTATTTTTATCCACATTATCTCTGATAAAGTGGTGCCTAATTTCTATGTGTTTAGTCCTACTATGGAGCACTGGATTTTGTGATATAGATATTGCACTAGTATTGTCACAAAATATAATTGAATTATTTAAGTTGATACCATAATCTAGAAGTTGATTTTGTATCCACAATATTTGTGAGCGGCAACTGCCTGCAACAATATATTCTGCTTCAGCTGTTGATGTAGACACAGATGTTTGTTTCTTACAAAACCAAGACACAAGCCTATCACCAAGAAACTGGCAAGTTCCTGGTGTGTTTTTCCTGTCTACTCTGCATCCAGCATAATCAGAATCTGAGAATCCAATTAATTCAAATTCTAAAGCTGTTGGATACCAGAGTCCTAGATTTGGGCAACCCTTTATATATCTCAAAATTCTTTTTAATATAATTAGGTGAGATTCTTTGGGGTTAACTTGGAACCTAGCACAAATACATGCAGCAAACATTATGTTAGGCCTACTAGCTGTTAAGTAAAGTAATGAGCCAACAATTGCTCTATATACTTTCTGATCAACATGTTTCCCTGATTCATCAGTGTCAACAACAGCATTGGAGGGCATGGGTGTTTTCATGGTGGAAGCATCCGACATGCCAAATCTTTTCACTAATTCCTTAGCATACTTGGATTGTGATATGAATATGCCATTTGGAGTTTGCTTCACTTGAAGACCAAGGAAGTAAGATAACTCACACATACGTACTCATTTCAAATTTAGATTGTATTAGGTCAGAAAACCTTTTGCATAGATTTGAATCAGTAGAGCCAAATATAATATCATCTACATAAATTTGAACTAGTAATGTTTTATTTTTATGTATCCTGAAAAATAAAGTTTTATCAACAATGCCTCTACAGAATTTGTTCTCCAAAAGAAAATTAGCTAAGGTCTCATACCATGATCTGGGAGCTTGTTTGAGACCATAGAGAGCTTTATTAAGCTTAAATACATAAGAAGAGTGGGTTGGAGAAATGAAACCCGGTGGTTGTTCCACATAGACCTCTTCTTTGATATCTCCATTCAGAAAATCACTCTTCACATCCATCTGATATACCTTGAACTTCTTGAATGCAACAAAGGCAAGAAAAATCCTTATAGCTTCAAGTCTAGCAACAGGAGCAAAGGTTTGATCAAATTCAATTCCTTCTTCCTGAGAATATCCTTGGGCTACCATTCTTGCTTTATTTCTGATGATTATGCCTTGATCATCTAGCTTGTTCCTGAAGACCCACTTGGTGCCAATGACTGGATGACCCTTTGGTCTTGGAACCAAATCCCAAACCTTGTTCCTTTCAAATTGGTTGAGCTCCTCTTGCATTGCAAGAATCCAGTTTGGATCGTGTTCTGCATTTTTTATGGATTGAGGTTCAACTTGTGATAGGAAACAAGTATGCATCTGATTTTGGTGTAGTTGATGCCTTGTTTGAACACCTGCTGAAATATCTCCAATGATTTGGGATATTGGATGATCTCTAATTGTGATGTGATCAACAGTTGGAGTAGGTTCTGCAATAGTTTCTTCTTGAGGGATATGATCATCTGTCACTTGATTTGAATTGTCAGCAAGATTTTCCGGATGATCTTCTTCTTCACTGTCTTCAATAAGTTGAGATGATGGAAGTAGAGACTCTTCATTCTGTAGGTCTAATCCATTGAGCTCTTCACATAGAGCTGGTACCTGCAAAATGTCTCTGGTAGAGGTGGTGTTCCTCTCCTTATTTAATATGTTAGTTGTTCTTGACCCAGACTACTTTGGGTCCTTTTGTTTTTCCATAAAAATTTGAAATATAAGATATCTCAGGCTGATCCTTATATCCCTGTGGATGATATCTCCTTGGAGGAATTATCCACTCAATGAAAGGATATTTAGTATGTGAAGAATAAGAATTCTTTAGATTTTCAGTATGTTTTCCGTTCGATGAATTTGGATGAATTCGTCGATCACCGTTCGACGAAGTGAAGTGCTTTCATCGAGCGTCGTTCGAATAATAACTATACTGAAGGTCTATCTTCAGAGTTCGTCGATCTCTGTTCGACGAAATGAAGTGATTTCGTCGAGCTCCGTGCGATGAACTCTGTTGAATTCCTTTATTCTTAACAACCTTGCTTGAGATATTTTTATCTACTTCTACTGACTCTTTGTTCTGGCAGAAATGAATTTTACTGGTGTACATAAAGTATTCTTCTTAAGAAGATGTGGCTCACTTGATGATGCACCCAACCCAGTTTGCCACTTAGTATGGCATTCACTGTGCTTGTGATGTCCATCAGTTTGATACTTCTCCCATTGAGGGATTCTTCAAACTTCTTAGCTTCAGACAACTTGTTCTCAATGAGAACAATGTGTTCTCTGGAAGCAGCCAATTCTTTCTTAAGATTGACATTATCTTCACTTAGTTGGTTCATTTCAGCCAACTTATTTCTGAGAGAGATTATCTCTTTCTCAGATTTGATTAAATCTAAACAAAGAGCTTTATAATCATTTTTAAAATCATTTGAATTAAAATCAAAGTTAGATATTACCTGATCACTGTCATTGTCTGATTCTGATTCTTCTGAATTACTTTATGAGGCATTGATAAGCATCATGCAGAAGTTTCTTTCTTCTTCATCATCAGTGGAGCTGGATGATGATGTATATTCTGACTCACTGCTTGAGTCATATATAACCATCAAGCATTGATCTTTGTCATTTGATTCATTTTCATCTTCACATGAGCTGGATGAAGACTCTGACTCTTCTGCAGAACCTTCAACCATATTGTTGAGGGAGGTCCAGATTTCCTTGGCTGAGGTGCATTCCACAACCTTTTGAAAGATGTCATCTGACATTGTCTGTGCCAATATGTTCATTGCTTTGGCATCAGCACTTCTCTGCTTCTTTTGAGCTTCTGTCCACTCAGGAGGTGGAACAACATTATTTGTTGTTGTTTCAGTGCTTGTTGTTGCTGTAGGAGTAGGAGGTCCTGTCAAAATCACATTGAAAATATCCCCATCAATAGAATTCATATATAATTTGATCCTTGCTTTCCATAATGCAAACTTATTGAGATTGCACATAGGAGGTCTTGTGCTTGAGTATTCTTTGTTCTGTGTCATGAGTTTTTAGAAAAATAAAACTCTAGATAAAAATTTAAGATCTAATTGGTCTTTTGATTCAGGTGTTAGCCTGTACAGAATCAACCAACCTCTGATACCAATTGAAAGTCCTCCGATATCAGTTGAAAGTAATCTCTGATATCAAAGGAAAGGGAGGCTAGATCTTAGATTTACTCTAGAGGGGGTGGGGGGGGGGGGGGGGGGGGGGGGGGTGGGGTGGGGGGGGGGGGGGGGGGGGTGAATAGAGTATTAAAAAGTTTTTCACTTATTTTTATAGAGGAGTTAAAAAAGTGATATATATATGTACTGAGTGAGTTATAAAAACAAACAAAAAATCACACAGCACAACACAGAAAAATAAACACAATCACAGATGACACAAAGATCAATAGTAGTTCCCCAATAAGCTTGGGTACATCTACTCTTCTACCACCCTTGGTAGGAATCCACTAGGTTTTTGATCAGGTGCCCTATCACCAATGGGTTTTAGATCAGGTGCCCAAACACCACTGAGCTTTTGATCAAGTGCTCAAACTAACTACATATTTTTGATCAGGTGCCCTGCCACCAATGGTTTAACTTTTGAAAGGAGTTATAACCCTGTACAAGATGGGATAAAGAGGGTTATGAAGTTCTTCTCTGTCAACAAGTTGAGAGAAGACTAGTGGATTTGATGTTGTAAAGCTCCCTCTATCAGATAGAAATGGTTGACAGTTGATGGATGGAGCTTTCACTTGAAAGAGATATCTTCCTGATAGCTGATGAATCTGAGAGACAATGTTTCTCAGATTTGTTGTTGCTCTTGAAGATTTTGAACTTGCAGCTGAATCACTGAGAGAATAATGTTGATGTTCTCGGAGATTGAGAGTACTGCTGCTTGAGGAAGATGAAGTCTCTATTTTTCTTTTTGTGTTTCTCTCTCGACTGTTACTTCTCTTTTCTTTTTCTTCTTTCTTGTTGTTATCCTATAAATCTTCTTCTTCCTTTTTCCTTTTGAGAGTTCTGACTGATTTGAAAAATCAAATCTTCTGAATAAGGAATAGAATAATCAGGAGGATTATTTCTTGGAACTGCAAGCTGAATCTTTAATTCCTTTTCCTTTTCAATAAATGATATCCTTTTCCAATAAGCCAAATGGCTACTTTCTCGAAATAAGAGAATAATAAAAGGAAAGGAATAAAATAAAATGAAGGATATAATCCTTGACTTATCTGGAATATAGAACGGTTGCTTATTTAGGTTGATTTAATTTCAAAGAATAATATAAAACTGATCCTTCTGAAATAATGAGCTGAGGAGAAAATTCGTCGATCTGAGAACTGAGTTCGTCGAACAGAATGTTGAGTTCGTCGAACTGAGAGATAATCTGCTGAATCTTCCTGGAAGAACTGAGTTAATTGAGCTGGAGAGCAAGTTCGTCGAACGCAGAGAGAAGTTCGTCGAACGCAGAATAGAGTTCGTCGAACGCAGAACCTTGGAAAGTTCGTCGAACTGGAGCATGCCGTTCATCGAACGCAGGATAGAGTTCGTCGAACGCATTATGGAGTTCGTCGAACGCAGAAACTTATTCTTTTCCTTAAGTTCTAGCAACCTAAAACCTTGACCCTTAGACTATACATTGGGGTCAACTTTGTCCTAGTCAACAGATAGTGATCCTAGCCCAAATCATTAATAGGGTTGTTCCAACACTATCTCCATGCCATAACTCTTGGGACACCTAGGATGGAAACCGAGGTGAGGGTTAGCAATACTGTATGTATTGACTAAGTGATTCTGCCTCTCCCCATGAGCCACTAATATGCTTAAGGGAGGCAGTAAATCGTCCTATAGTGGGTGTCAGCATAGTGCAACATATATATCTATGAATATGAATAACAACATGATCAATAATATATTTAAGAGATACAGTAATAGATTATAAAAGAGCATGGTAATAATGACAGTAGGTAAACACATCATTGTTTTTATCCTAGCGGTGTACACAACGCACGCACCATCATAAAATAACCAATCACTTAAAAATTCCATACAAATTTATATGATTTGGGTCTGGCACAATCTAAACTACACTTTTATGTACAAACAAATCTATGAACTATCAATTCATCCTGGTATAGTCTAAGTATAAATGTCATCTAAGTATAATGTCATCGTCAGAGGAGTGTCACAACACCATTACCAATACGACTCATCCAAGTTATACTATGTAAGTATATATATTCTTATCAACACATCCATGCATGAACAAATACACATACACACACTATGTCAACATCGATTTATCATACAAAGTGTCGAGATGCTGACACACGACCGTAATCGAGTGCAAACTAATGACTGGAATCTCTTATTTGCGGGGTATCTAGTCTCACATGCACTACCGTCGTGGCCAAATGGTAGCATTGGTCCGACCGTGCAATTTCTAGGGTATTTAAGCACAATCATCCCTAGGCCTTACGTACGTCTATTCCGAGTACATACTATCAATTCTACGACAATAGTCGCACCATCAAATGAACCAAGGTATATCTTATGTCGAACTCTAGGTGGCCAACACCTAAATAAACAATAATTAAGCTATGACACATGTTGTCATTTCGATCATGACACTATCTTATACAAGAGTTACTATCCTAACCATATGGGGTGTGCATTCTGGCTGGGCCAGTCGAGCCGCCACATTAAGCACATGCTTGATCACAAACATCGCATAAATAAGAAGTACATTGTTATGCTTCAGAAACTGGGGAAAATGTCGCCCCGCTAAACAACTCTCTTAGGGAAAACCAACACCATAATCTGTGCCAAACTATAGGCAAGAAGTAACCATAATAAACATCTCACTTAGGGAAAATGAGCACCCTAATATACACCAAAATGGGGAAGAGATCACCCCGCTAAGCAACCAACTTAGGGGAAAGTAAGCGCCCTACAAATACTACAGTCACCGACCGCTACTCTTACATATACGCTTGCATCCATGTTCGACGAATGACTTCATCAAATCACTAAAACTACTCTGGTTCATAATTCAATTCAACATTAGAGTCAGTTACTTAGTAATTAAGAGTTATTAACCTCGATAATCAAGAATCATATGTGACTAATCACAAGTACAATCTTCAATCATCAATTTCATATTTTCTTTATAATTATTAGATTCTTCTAATTATCATTAATTCATAACCTCGTCACTATTGATTTACATCCTCAAATATTTTTTTAAGATAAGAGGTTAAACATAATTATAATTAATTGTTAGAATCAGTTCCTAAATCAAAATATGTAATTCATATTTCAAATCTTTCATTCATGCTCAACGAAGTCACCCACTAATCATTTCCTCAAGATTGACTTGTTAGACGTGCAACCATTTATATCCCTCTAAATTAGATCCACTCAAGTTCCTTAATCCAACCTAAATTGGTAATCATATTAATCGTACTTCATTCAATATATGTTTGAGTCATCTTATAGATTCATAACTGTTGGGAATATTGCCCACAATGTTCCAGATTTGGAGAAATCTCTCAGTGAATGATAAGTACATTTTGTATTTGATGTCTATGTGATGTGACATGAGCAAAATAGGTCATCATTCAACATATGTATAATTGGAGATCAGATTAGTTCAGGATAGCAGAATAAAAGTCTCTAAGTACAATATCGTTGTGTGAATGACACTCACACTATGACATCGTTGTGATAACTCACAAAGAGGAGCAGAAAAGATCCGACACTTATCGTCATGTTAACAAGAAGAACTCAACGATATCATCGTGTCAACTATCCTCACACGACGATAATGTTGAGAGAGATCAAGGAAAAGCTGCTAAGTCATTTATCATCGTGTCAATTATCTTCACACGACGATATCTGTTGGGAAAACACCCTCTGGATTTATCTTATAAATTATATAAAAGTGATTTCATCACCTAGGATTCATTACCCATGTTGTATAGTGAGAGTAATATGGTCAATAGATGTCCTAGGATGTCTCACTCACATTAGAGTGTCAACGACCTGTCAAAAGGAGTGCAAAATATAGTTGAGTTAATTTTGCGTCGAATGGAAGTCGACGCAACTTTGACTTCAAGTCAAAGTAACTTTGAATAGATGTAAGAGCAACTCAGAGTAATAGTCGATGTATCAATTGAAGTCAATGCAACGTCGAAAGGTATTCAACGCAGAAGACAGAGACAGTCAAAGCAACATTTGAAGTCGACGCAACTTCAAATTATATTTGACGCAGAGGGCAAAACTAAAAGTCTAGGTCTTCAACTCGACGGATACGCTGATAAGTAATCGACACAATGTTGATATCAGAGTTTAATTCAGAGTTGAGGAAGATTTCGAAGCAGCTCCTATTATAACTCAGAGGTGCGTCGACAAGTAGGCAAATGTATTTGACACAACGTCGAATATAGTCACAGATTTAGAATTCTTCCTAGATTCTATTCTAAAGGTCATTCAGACCATATATAAGGAAAGTATTTGAATTTTGAAGGGTTGTTCATAGTCAAGAACAGAAAGAAAAATTCTAGAGATACAAAGAAGATATATTTGGAAGTTATTCAAAAAGATGTTTGTCGGGTTGTCAACAGAAATGGCAAGAGCATAATACTACCTGATGGATATTCCTATTAGGGAAATAACGGAAAAGGAAAGTAATCTATCTTTTTTCGATAGAAGAATAGTATAGGGCAAGTGATAGAGAAGAAACAAAATAAGAGATATACAGAAATTATCCATCTCTCTCTCGCTCTCTCGTCTACTCTTTGTCTCTTTTCAAATAGCATAAAAATAGATCTCTACAAAAGCAATAAGGATTCTTCTTCCCCTCTCTCTCTAATAGCAAGAAGCAATCAAATGCACATAGATCTTCTACAAGATCAAAGGCTCTACAATCCTTGCATCTCCTCTTGTCAAGCAAGGATTCATCTACTGGACAGAGATCCACATAAACACTATAGTGCCTGAATCCTCAGTGGCTGCTGTAGGAGGATTCAATAAGAAGTATCATCTTCCTTTCTACTTCATTACTCTTTTATTTCACTTTTGTAAACTGAGTAAATTCTCCTTAGAATCCCTCTTCAGAGGATTTAGTGGTTCAAGATCTCCTTATCAAAAGATCTAGATTGGTTCTAAGAGTCACCTTATCAAAAGACTCGGTCCTTAGTTCTAAGAGTCTCCTTATCAAAAGACTCAGTGGTTCTAAGAGTATCCTTAACAAAAGACTCAGGCACTATGATAGTGTATTCCTACCTAGGGGGTAGAAGAGTGGAGTACCCATATTTTGGGGAACCACTATAAATCTTGTCTCATTTGTGCTGTGATTTTCTGTGTTGTCCATTTACTTAATTTATGTATTCTGTGCTTATTTTATTCTAGATTGGACAGCTGAATGCATAGTTGTTAGAAGTATTTTATTGTGTTGTGCATAATAAATAGAAAAAGTTTAAAACTATATTCACCCCTAGAGAATATTCAGAGGATTCACTGTGCACTTTCAATTGGTATCAGAGTGAGGTTGAACATAAAAATGTTAACACCTTGATCAAAAGATCCCTTCACTCAAATTTTCATATTCTAAAAATATTCTTAGAAAATGTGTTCTAAGGACTATGCACCCACAAGACCACCAATGTGTAATCTAAATAAGTTTACACTCTTGAAGGACAAAATAGGACTATATAAGAATTTTATTGATGAAGACATTTTTGATGTCATTATGTCAGGTCCTCCAGCACCATTCAAAAATTATGCAAGTGGGACTGTCACACAGGAACTTGTCCCTAGATCTGAATGGACAAATGTTGAGAAGAAGGTGAAGGCATGTGATGCCAAGGCAATGAACATCTTGGTGTCCACTATATCAGATGCCATCTTCCAAAAAGTGGCTGACTGCAACTCATCAAAAGAAACCTGGGAGTCTCTGTCTAGCCTTACTTGGCAAGCTCAAATCCTATGAGCTACTTCTGAAGAGTAGAGTTGAGATTGAAGCCAAGGAGAAAGTTTGAACTTCTAAAGAGAGGACAATATCATTGAAGGCAGCTGAAGGAGAGCCTTCCACTTCTGAAGAAGAGATGTTCAATATCTTAGCCAGAAGGTTTAGAAGATGGGTCAAGACTGAAGACTCAAGAAGGAAGGAAAGGAGTTCCAACAAACCAAGGTTTGATAAGACCCCAAAGCAGGAGATAATCTGCTTTGCATGAAGAAAACCAGGGCACATTGCCCCTGAATGTCCTGAAGAGCAAAAGGACAGAGGCATCAACAAAAAGGAGCATAAGAAGAAGTCCTTTAGGAAGAAGGACAATAAGAAGGGAAAAGGTTTCATAGCTGAAACCTGGAGTGACTCGGAATCTGAGTCAAGCTCCTCTTCATCTGACAGTGATGAAGAAAATGCTGCTGAAGAAGCCTGACTAATGGCTCTAGAAGGCTCAACTGAAGAAGACCAGGTATCAGTTTTTGATGAAATTGATTTTACTTCAGAAGAATTTAAAATTTGTTTTAAAGAGTTTTGTCAAGACTATCTTTACAGTCAAAAAGAACATAAAACAATTAGCGAAGAACTAGAAGATCTTAGGAAAGAAAATTTGTATTATGCTAACTATGACTTGAGAGAAATCAAATATATATAAAGGAAATTGAAATAAGTAATTTAACAACTGAGAATACAACTCTAAAAGAAGAGCTTACAAAGGCAAAATCTTTTGAAGACTCACTCAATAGGAGGAGTCAAAAGCTCAAGGATATTACACAAAATCTCTTTAAGAGACCTAGATATAGGTCTAGGAGCAGAATCATCCACTAGCACAAGTTCCAGCAAACAAGCCTGGAAAAATCCAATAATCTTTGTTAGACTTAGTGATTATCAAAAAAGTGAAGACATGTCAGCATATAAAGAACAAAATAATCATCCTGATAGAATCACTATATTTAATAGAGTGAACTCTAATAATGGGAAGAAAACCTTAGGCAAGAACAACTCAGACATAGTAATGAAACAAAATCAAAAAGATAAAACCAAAAGTAGAATCATTAGACATTCTACAGACTTAATATATCAGGACACATTTTATGCCAACTTCCAGTATCAAGGTAATAAATCTAGACCAGATAAACCTATCTTCTGCCATCCAAAAGGATATAATGAAATACCACATTATTCTTACATATCACCATATAATGGTAAAAGCAAAGGGCCCAAGGTAACCCGGGTACCATCTAAGGTTTGAATTACTTGTGCAGAAAAACTTAGGGTCCCTTTCTCAGAGAAGATGCGGAGAAAGGGAGAGCAAAATCCTTACTGAGGAACTATAAATAATCAAAGGGGCTGATCTCTTCTCTAAAGCTCTATGATATTTTTTCCCACACATATTATCTTATAAATGGTACTTTCTAATAAAAATTATTGCTGGGAAAAATAACAAAATTCCTCGAAGAAAATACAAAGGCTAATTTAAAGCTGCGTCGAATAGAATTCGACACACCGTTTAGTTCTACTCGATGCTAGCTTTGAGCTCTATCTGAGGTAGTTAATTCGTATAGAAATCGACGTAGAGTCGAATTCATATCGATGCAGGCATCGACTTAAGAGTTGCAACAAAAATTCGAAGTCACGTCGATTAAAATTTGACGCAACGTCGAAATGTCAAGCGCGCGCAACTTAGCTTCTAGAAGCACATCAACTTATTTTGGCGCGCTGCATCTAATTCAACTTGACGTTGCTTCGATTTGAACCCTAAGCTACGATGAATCGTCTTCTTTTAAGCTACTCAGACGTTAGATCATCTCACGCTTTCGAATTCTCTCTCTCTCTTTCTCTCCCGCTTTCTTGCATTCTTGCTTTCGTCTTGCTTTCTTTATCTCTTTCTAGTCTTGTTTGTGCAGGTACTGCCATAAGAATCAATGGCTCCTCTAAAAGTGAACTCAGGATTTGATGTTGACATTGACTCATTCAATGCATCGGCAGAAAACTTCAAGGGAATCTTGAACTTGTTTCAAACTGCAGGACTCACAAAATTAATTTCGATAAGAGGAAAGATATATGATGTTGAATTAGCCGAACTGAAAGACAACATCCATATTAGAGAGGATGGGTCACTTCATGGGAGAATTTCTGGAAATGACACCCACATCACTGAGGAGATGTTGAGTCTCACCTTTGATCTACCAATAGGTGATGACTCATTTGAACTGACTGCGATAGAAATCCAGCAAGCACTGCAAATAAGGAATTTCAACAAAGACAAAACAATCAACCTAAAGAAGAATGACTTTTCAGAAGAGTACAGGTTTTTGGCAAACATAGTAGGCAAAGTCCTACTATGTAAAATTTCTGCTCATGATGCAATTCCCAAACAACAACTGCAGATAATGGGAATATTGGTTCTCAACAAGAGAATCCACTGGGGGAGGTGCCTCCTGAAATTGACTGTCACAAGTATGCCCACAAGGAAAATGCTTATATGAGGATTATGAGTCATGTCTTAAATCACAACTATCCAGTGTTCTGCAGATCCAAACGAGTGCCCATTCCTCCTGGTAAAAGAATAAACATAGGGATCTTCTCCAAATGGACCAGACAGATTCTGAAACCTGGCCAAGTTCCACCCGCTCCTCCTTCATCTCCCGTTCCCCAAGACCCTGATGCAGTCATAAGAGACATAATATGTGAACATCCATGTTATAAGACCATGAGATAGCCCTACCACAATCTCACAAACCGCAATGATGTTTCTCCAGATATACCTCATATTAACCTATCTCCACCTCTTGTTGATACACCCTCTACCTCCCATCTTATACACTCCCTTGGCATGGATCAAGCAATTTATAAAGTAGTGGGGACGGCCACTGGAACCTTTCCTGACCCACTACTAACTCATGCAAGAAAATTCAATAGAAAATACTCTCAAATAGTGAAATAACTGAAAGATTCACAAGAATCCATCCAGACAATCAAGGCATTGATATCTTCATCCAAAGTAACAAGACCTTTCTTAACCTCGCATTCCAGTAAGGTTCAGAAGGGGGAGACTATTCAAGAGGAGGAAGTTCCTGTCCCAGATTTTTCAGTTCCTGTTCCAGAAGTGCAGGCACAGATTCAGGGGGAACTGTCTGCACAGATTTTGGGGGAGCCTCTCACAGTTGCTCATGAAGAATAAATTCAAAAAGATATACATTTACTCATGAAGTTGTCCTCAATGCTGAACATATTACATCAACTCATGGGGAGCTTCAAAAAGATACTGGCAAATCTGCTGAGAAAGAGGTAGAGAAAATTACTGATAGGATTGCTTAGGAGGAGGATGAGGAGCCTCTCATATTTCCACAAAGAAATGTTACAACACACTTCTTTTCCAGGAAATGAAAAGCCTCTCCCAAAGATCGGTAACAATCAGGTGTAAAACTTTTCTTATAACTCTTTAGTGCCTATATCTGAGATACAATGATGATGAACACTTATTTCCTTTAGTTAGAAGTCTTAGTTTACTCTATCATTATGCCATTATATACTTGTACGAAATTTGTTTTAATATGATTGAAATCACTTAAAGGTTTGTAAAATTTGTTAAGATATATAGAGGGAGATTGTTGGGAAAAACACACTAGATTTATCTTACAAATTATATAAAAGTGATTTCAGCACCTAGGATTTATTACCCATGTTGTATAGTGAGGGTAATATGGTCATTAGAGATCCTAGGATGTCTGACTCACATTAGAGTGTCAAAGACCAGTCAAAAGGAGTGCAAAATACAATTGAGTTAATTCTGCGTCGAATGGAAGTTGACGCAGCTTCGACTTCAAGTTGAAGTAACTTCGAATAGAAGTAAGAGCAACTCAGACTGGAAGTCGATATATCAATTGAAGTCGACGCAACGTCTAAAGGTATTCGACGCAGAAGGCAGAGTCAGTCAAAGCAACATTTGAAGTCGATGAAACTTCAAATTATATTCGACGTAGAAGGCAAAATTCAAAGTCTAGGTCTTCAACTCGACGGATACGTCGATAAGTAATCGACGCAACAACGATATCAGAGTTCAATTCAGAGTTGAGGAAGATTTTGAAGCAGCTCCTATTAGAACTAAAAGGTGTGTCGATAAGAAGGCAAATGTATTCAACGTAACATCAAATACAGTCACAGATTTATAATTCTTCCTAGATCCAATTCTAAAGTTCATTCAGACCATATATAAGGAATGTATTTGATTTATGAAGGGTCATTCATAGTCAAGAACACAAAGAAAAATTCCAGAGATACAAAGAAGAAATATTTGGAAGTTATTCTAAAAGATGTTTGACGGGTTGTCAACAGAAATGACAAGAGCATAATACTACCTCATGGATATTCCTATTAGGGAAATAACAAAAGAGGAAAGTAGTATATCTTTATTTGAAAGAAGAATAGTATATGGCAAGAGATAGAGAAGAAACAAAATAAGAGATATACAAAAATTATCCATCCCTCTCTCTCGGCTGCTCTTTGTCTATTTTCATACAACATACAGAAAATAGATCTCCGCAAAAGCAACAAGGTTTCTTCTTCCTCTCTCTAACAACAAGAAGCAATCAATATATAGAGATCATCTTCAAGATCAAAGGCTCTACAATCCTTACATCTCTTCTTGTCAAGCATGGATTCATCTACTGGACAGAGATCCACATAAACACTACAGTGCTTGAATCCTCAGTGACTGCTGCAATAGGATTCAATCAAAAGAATCATCTTACTTTCATATTTTTTTACTCTTTTATTTCACTTTTATAAATTGAGTAAAGAGTCCTTAGAATCCCTCTTCAAAGAATTCAGTGGTTCAAGATCTCCTTATGAAAAGATCTAGATTGGTTCTAAGAGTCTCCTTATCAAAAGACTTAGTTTTGGTTCTAAGAGTCTCCTTATCAAAATACTTAATGGTTTTAAGAGTCTTCTTATCAACAGACTCAGGCACTATGATAGTGTATTCCTACCAATGGGGTAGATGTAAGACCCCTTTTTTGCATTCGTTCCTGGGTCTTACCGCCCATAATCACCTCTTGCGGTGGCGCCAACTCACGGGATGGTCCCCACCACAAGACGTTGATCTTACCGGCTAATCATTCATCATCCAGGCCAATCACATGTCACAGTAATAGAACCGTTAATGAAACAAGTCCACAAAATCACATAATATATAAATATCATAATACAAAAGTACACGATGAGAAAGTGCTAAAATGAATAGGGGCTTATGCCCAGTACATCATCATCCTCACTACAAAATCACTCGTCTTTGTAGTTGCTGCTGCAACAAGGGTTATTGGCTGCAATGCTTCGTCCTGTCCCCCTGTCCTGATCTTCTGAATGGGGTCCTGCTGCTCCGGCATAACAACTCCAAAAATGATATGGTCCACTGACCGTTAGTCAAAAGACTAAGCCAAATTCCCCATCCCCTCCCCCGGTGACTCCTAGGCACCATGCAGGAGGAGGAAGCAGAGGACAACAAGGAGTAATATATATCAAGTAGATGACGGTGAACCTATCTAGCAGTTCTACCATGTATAAGGTTACGTACTGTTCTAGCAGTTCTATCATAATAAGAGAAGTGTTACTATGAAACCAATTAGTAATATAAACGAACATCAAAGTGATTATACATACGCAGTTATAAAAGAATTTAAGTAGCTAAAAAATAAACTAGAGCAGTTATAAAGTAAACTAAAGCAAGTAAAGAAATAACTAGAGCATCTATGAATGTAACCCTAACTTATATGAATGCCCATACATTTGGGGATCGGCATTAAGGTAAACCCTGTTGGAGCATGCGTTTCGCACTCCTCCGGTTTGATAATAACAAAGTCCCGTTTGTATTTGATTCTATTTTTGTTAATGGTGTGCAGATAACAGGTATGCAATATTCACATTTCTCTTGGAGCAAAAATTGATAGTGGGAAAATTTCACTGTCGGAAAATTCCGACAGCCACTGTCGCCCAGGCGACAGCAGAGAGGTTACAACAGCGATCGGCAATTTTTGAGCTGTCGGAAATCCGACAGCGATGTCGCCCAGGCGATAGCTCAGCGGTTACATCAACTGCCCACGACTTCACCCACGACAGCGGCGGTTTTGCGCTGTCGGAAATCCGACATCGATGTCGCCCAGGCGACAGCTCCACGATTCCAGCAACTGCCCACACGACGGCTCGACGACACGACAGCGGCAGTTTAGCGCTGTCGGAAAATTCCGACAGTCACTGTCGCCCAGGCGACAGTGAAATTCTATAAAATGGTTCCTTTGGTTCGTGCATTCTAAGTTTTTTGAGAATTCCAGTCCCTTCCTGAGTGCATACGAACCAGAGAGCTCCAGAACCTCCTCAACTCCCATTTGTGCAAAGAAGGATTGAAGATTGAAGACGAGATCGGGCGCGCTTCTACATCAACGATCATCTCGAGGCTTCAACAATCCATTCAGAGATCTGAATTTCTAGGGCGTTGTCTTTTTCATATTGTATTTTCATTTACTCATATTTCATTTTGTATTGGGAAAGAAATCGTCGTCTTGCGTGCGGCGTCTAAGTCCTTGCGCGGCTTAGGGGAAAATCGCTTCCTTGTGCGGAGCGTCCAAGTCCTTGCGTGGCTTGGTGGGAAATCGTGGCCTTGTGTGCTACGTCTAGATCTTGGGAAGATCTAGAGGATAGGTTTGGGCTTGATCTTGGGAGAGACAAGCGATAGCCTTCCGATCCTTGGGAGAAGGATTGGTAAACCAAAATTATTGTATTTTTATTATCATAATTGTGCCTTGATCTTAAGCATTGTTAAGATCATTTTTATTTGTATGCAAATTTCATGATATATAAAATTATGATCCTTTCACTAATTGCAAATTTGTGTGCTTAAATCTTTATCTTAGAAATTTGTGTTTGGTGTTATACAAAAATTGCATTGGTTTAAAATTATTTTTAAGTAACTTTTTATTAAAGTAAATTTGTCTAAAATTATTAAGAAAAAAATTACAAATTTAAACACACCCTTATTCACCCCCCCTCTAAGGGCGTCATACGATCCAACAAGTGGTATCAGAGCGAGGTTACTCCAAAACGGTTTTACCACCGGGAGTAATGGCGCACAACGATCACGCGTTCGTTGAGGGGCAAGGAATTAGTAGGCCACCATTTTTCACGGGCACGGACTATAATTATTGGAAAACACGTATGCGTTGTTTTCTAATTGCTTTAGATATAGAAGTCTGGAATATGGTAGAAACTAGTTACACTTCTCCAACATTTGTTGTAGGAAATGTAACTATGGAAAAACCCAAAGACAAGTGGGATGATAATGATAAATTAAAATGCAAAAACAATGCAAAGGCCATGAATGCCTTATTTTGCGCACTAGATCGCACTGAGTTTAATAGAGTCTGTGCTTGTGATACTGCTTTTGATATTTGGAATCTTTTAGAAATTACTCATGAAGGTACTTCGCAGGTAAAGGATTCAAAGCTATTTCAATTGGAGTCAGAGTTCGAAAGATTCAAAATGGAGGTGGATGAAGAAATTGACACAATGTACACACGATTCACTAAAATCGTGAATGATTCAAAGGTGTTGGGTAAGGTTTTTTCAAATGGAGATTTAGTTAGAAAAATCTTAAGATCACTTCCCCCGAAGTTCAATCCAAAAGTGACTGCAATTTCTGAGTCACATGATCTTAAGACCTTACAATTGGAGAGTCTCATTGGGAATCTAAAAACCCATGAAGTGGAGTTGAAGATTCAAAGCCAAGAGTATAATTTGGAGCCCAAAAAGAAAAGCTTGGCGTTGAAATCTAAAAAGGAAATTGAGAGTGAGACTGAAGAAAGTGATGAAGATGAAGAAGGACTGTTTGTGAGAAATTTTAAGAAGTTTATGAGAAATCCGGAGAGGAGAAACTCATTTAAAAAGTTTTTCAAAAAGAAGGATTTTGCCTACCAAAAAGGCAAAGGAAAAATGGAGAATGAAGAGGAGCGTCCGCCACCGGAGTGCTACCATTGCAAGAAGATTGGTCATATCAGAAGCAAGTGCCCAAAATATCTGAAAGAGCAAAAAGCAAAGAGGCACGATAAAAGTTACAAGAAGAAAGTGTTAAAGGCAGAGACTTGGGATGATTCTTCGTCTGGTGAAGAAAGTGATCCCTCAACACAGGAGGAAGAGGAGGCTAATCTATGTTTGATGGCAAAAGGGAACATTACATCTGATGACGACTGCAGTGTCCAAAGCGACACTGAGGTAACGCCTCCATCTTATGATGAGTTATATTCTGAATTTATGAAAACATGCAAAGTTTTGGATAAAAGCTTAAAGGAAATTGATTTTTTAAAATCTGAAAATAAAGGCCTTTTAAAAGCAAATAAAAAACTATCAAATGAGTTGGAATCTATTGGGAAGGAGAAGGTATTTTGTCAAGAGTGTGATCATTCTTCGACAAGGATAAAAGAACTTGAAACTACTATTTCTAAGTCCGATCAAAAATTTGATCTACTTGTAAAAGAAAAAAAGGACTTAGAAAAAGTTGTTAAAACCTCTCATTCTCAATTAGAGAATTATAAGAAAATTTTTGCAAATAGATGTGGCATGATAGTAAAAGAAAATTCAATTTTAAAATCCAAAGTAAATGAGTTGAACATGGCAATTGGAAAATTTGGTGTTGGGAAAAAATCTCTGGATATGCTTTTAGCCAACCAATGTCATGGCACATCAAAATTTGGACTAGGATACATTTCTGGAAGCTCTGGAGGCTGTCAGAAATTTCCGACAGCTACTGTCGGAACCGGCGACAGCTCCAAGTTCAGAAAACCAATTTCTCAAAATACAAATTTTTCTAAGTCCACACATAAAGATGCTTCCACCAGCAAGAGTCCAGAGAAACCATTGAAAAATGGTTCCTAACCATTCATTGTGTGTGCTAAATGTCATCGATTTGGTCACATCTCGGGCTCATGTTGGAAGAAAGGAAAAGCTAATGTTAAACAAATCTGGGTACCTAAGGCGTCCACCTATACAATGGGATTGACCACTTGGGTAACCAGATCTTTACTCTCATCATCTTTTTAGGTGTGCGTGCAGGCTAGGAACAAGGAAGACGTGTGGTATTTGGACTCTGGATGTTCAAAACACATGACGGGCGATAAATCAAAGTTCCTTAGCCTGGAGTAGTAGGTAACAAAGAATTTAAAATTTCAAATGTTTTATATGTTAAAGGTTTGAAACATAATTTAATTTCTATTAGTCAACTATGTGATAAAAATCTAAATGTTTTATTTGACTCCAGCTCAAACCTTTGCAAGATTATTGATTCTAAAACAAACGAAATCGTACTTACTGCACCAAGAATAAACAATGTCTATACGATCACTTTTCATGATTTATCTCATTCTACACTTAAATGTTTTATTTCAAAGAATGATGAACTTGAATTATGGCATAGGAGACTAGGACATTCTAGTGCTAAACGCATAGTAAAGCTTTCTAAAAATAAAATAATAAAAGGTTTACCAAATTTGAATGGAAAGCTATCCTCATTATGTTCACCATGCCAAAAGGGAAAGTTTACAAAATCATCTTTTAAAAGCAAAAATGTCATTTCTACCACTAGACCTTTACATTTATTACATATGGACTTGTTTGGTCCAATTTCTACACAAAGTCTAGGAGGTAGAAAATATACGTTTGTTATTATTGATGATTATTCTAGATTTTGTTGGACTTTGTTTTTAAATTCAAAATCTGATGCTTTTGATGAATTTGTAAAACTAATTTCACGTATTCAAAATGAACTTGATCTAAAAGTAAAATGCATTAGATCCGATCATGGAGGAGAGTTTGATAATGAAAAATTTATTTCATATTGTAATGAATTTGGGATAAAACATGAATTTTCCGCTCCACGCACACCACAGCAAAATGGTGTAGTAGAGAGGAAAAATAGAACACTTCAAGAATTAGGACGGACTATGCTGTGTGAATTTAAATTGCCAAAATATTTTTGGGCCGAAGCAGTCAGTACGGCATGCTATATTATTAATTGTGTCATGATTCGTCCCACATTACAATTAACTCCTTATGAAATTTATTTTCAAAGAAAACCAAATGTATCTTACTTTAAAGTTTTTGGTTGTAAATGCTTTATTTTGAATACAAAAGATAACTTAGGCAAATTTGATGAGAAATGTGATGAAGGAATTTTCATTGGTTATTCTTCAACTAGCAAGGCCTATAGAGTTTATAATAAGAGAACAAAAATAGTTGAAGAATCTCTTCATGTTAGGTTTGATGAGTTTGCTTCATGTGTAGAAAAGAAAACTACAGGAAAAGAAGATGAACCCCTTCCATCGGTGGAGAATGATGATGAACTTGGAGAAAATGAAGAAGAAAAAGAAGAAGAAAGAGAAGAAGAAAGAGAAGAAGAAAGAGAAGAAGAAAGAGAAGAAGGAGGAGAAGAAGAAAGAGAAGAAGAAAGAGAAGAATATGTGCCTCCAAGTGAATTGAGATTCTCAAAGGATCATCCTAAGGAGCTTATCATTGGAGATCCGCAAAAAGGGGTTAGTACTCGTTCATCGCTACATGTTTTATTTTCAAACCTTTGTTTTGTTTCTGAAATAGAACCAAAAGATGTTTCCACCGCTTTAAATGATGAATTTTGGTTTTTAGCTATGAATGAAGAACTTAATCAATTTGAACGTAATAAGGTTTGGAATCTTGTAGAACGACCCAAAAATCGTCCTGTAGTTGGTGTTAAGTGGATTTTCAAAAATAAAATGGATAATGAATCTAGAATTGTTAGAAATAAAGCCAGATTAGTTGCAAAAGGTTATGCACAAATTGAAGGGGTAGATTTTGATGAAACTTTTGCACCTGTAGCAAGATTAGAAGCGGTTAGAATATTTCTTGCATTTGCTTGTTTTAAAAGATTTAAATTATATCAAATGGATGTCAAAACCGCATTTTTAAACGGGTATATAAAAGAAGAAGTTTATGTAGAACAACCCCCTAGCTTTATAAATGAGAAATATCCAAATTATGTTTATAAATTAGATAAAGCGCTTTATGGATTAAAACAAGCGCCTCGTGCTTGGTATGATCGATTAACTCAATATTTGTTAAAGCATGATTATAAAATAGGAAGTGCTGATTCTACACTCTTCATTAAGCAAATTAATCATGATTTAGTTATTTTGCAAATTTATGTTGATGATATTATTTTTGGAGCCACTAATGAAGAGTTGAGTAATGAAGTAGTTGAAATTATGAAAAATGAATTTGAAATGAGTATGGTTGGAGAACTTTCATATTTTCTAGGTTTTCAAATTACACAAAAACATGATGGAATTTTTATATGTCAAACCAAGTATATTCATGATATGTTAAAAAGATTTGGATTTGAAAACCTTAAGCATGCAAACACTCCTATGAGTACTTCACTAAAATTAGGAAAAGATGAAAGTGGTGTTTCAATTAAACAAACCCTTTATAGAAGTATGATAGGGTCTTTATTGTATTTAACCGCATCTAGACCTGATATTATGTTTGCCGTTTGTTTATGTGCTAGATTTCAAGCTAATCCTAAAGAGTCACATTTAAAAGCGGTGAAACGTATCTTTAGATATCTCATTGGAACATCAAAATTAGGTTTATGGTATCCTCAAAATGATTCTTTTATTTTGCATGGTTTTTCGGATTCTGATTATGCGGGATGTTCCTTAGATAGGAAAAGCACTAGTGGCACTTGTCACTTTATCGGCCCTTCCCTTATTTCATGGTCGAGTAGGAAACAGAATTCTGTTGCCCTCTCAACTACCGAGGCCGAATATATTGCACTAGGTAGTTGTTGTGCCCAAGCACTTTGGATGTCCCAAACGCTAGAAGATTTTGGCATACAACAAAGTAGTGTAGAATTAAAGTGTGATAATAAAAGTGCTATAGACTTAACAAACAATCCCGTATTACATTCTAGATCTAAGCACATAGACGTCCGACATCATTTTATAAGGGATCACATTAAGAAGGGTAATATAAAAATCAACTTTATAGGCACGGAAAATCAACTAGCGGATATATTCACTAAGCCGTTACCGGATTCCCGTTTTTCTATGCTTAGGCTAGAATTGGGCATTCTAGACATTTCACAATGAATATATCATAATTTAAAGCCTATAAAATAAAAAATTATTATCCCAAAACATAAACAATGTAAATACAAAAAGCCAAAATTATAAAAATCAAAACATTAAATTTCAAAAAAAACTTAACAAAATTCAACATCATTAACATTACATCAATATTGTTCACATAAAAACAGTAGAACAAACTTAAGGATCAAGTTCTTTAAACCAAAACAGAAATCTAAGGAAGTTCACTGTCGCCCAGGCGACAGTGGATGTCGGAAATTTCCGACATCTCCCAGCAGCAGCAGCAACATAAAACTACTCTGAATCTTCATAACCAGCCCCGCTGCTCTCTGGACAATCTTCTGGAAGTCCTCGTCTCACAGCATTGCCACAATGAGCCCGCCTCGCCGATTGGCATGACGGCTCTTCGTCCGGAACTTGCCATTCTGCCTCCTCCTCCGGCGTTGGCTTCAACTTCAGACCTTTGACGAGAAACTTCATAAACTTCTGCATTCGACTACGGCCCTTTTTCACTTCTTTCTTGTGATCCTCTAACGAATCACGCAAATCATCAATGGACTCCCTTAGTGATCCTGCCCTGGAAATGGTCGGCTCTCTAATCTCAATTCCCGGATGAGATTTTCTCTGCGGCTTCTTCCCATTCATTGAACCCGTAAAATAAATCTCCGGATAACAATCATCAAAATAAGAATCTTGCACAATCCATCCATACTTCTTATAGAGTACACGCTGAATTACCAACCCCATTGGCAGCGTATGAACCTTCACCCATCTTGGATGTTTCAGTCTGTACGTATACCTAATCTGGGAGAGTATGAAGTCTGCCACATCAAAAGGCTCATCCTCCATAATATAGTATGTAAAGAGGGTCAACTGCGCAGTAATGTTTCTTGTGTCTCCACTCTTCAACATCACTGAATTCCTTAATATGTCTTGGACTAAGAAAGCATCCGGAGTAAGTGACGTAACTTCAGTGGTAAGAGTTTTCTTTTGATTCCCATGTAAACTCATGTTTACTAGGGTCCAATCTCTATCCTTTCGATAATTCTCCACTATATCAGGCATATTCTCACTCATCACTAGTCCAAATTCCTCTCGTAGATCAACATGTGTTATTTCCACATGTTGACCTTGGATCCTTGATCTCACTCCTCCATCCAATTCAGTAACATTTGGGTCTTCCAAATGGTTATAAAATTCACGAATGAAAAAGGATGAAAACCCCTCTGGTGAGATTATTGAGAGAATACCTGCTTTCGCAAGACGATCATAAATATGATCATGCTTTGGCAAATCAAATTCAATATATTTGGCAACCCCAACAATAGCTTTCTCCACTCCAGGAAAAACTTGATATGAGTTATGTGCATCTTCCGACGTACTCTTTCGAGCTTTGGAGCTGGAAGCCATTCTGCAATAAAATACAAAATTTTTGATTAAACAAGGTATCACATTGTGCACTGGAACACTGTCGCCCAGGCGACAGTGGCTGTCGGAAATTTCCGATAGCCCTCCATGTGATTTTCTCTCAAAATTTTAACATATCCTTCCAGATTTACTCACAATAAATATTATTTCAACATCAAGTTTCAAAAATTTTGATCTATGTTTTTCAAATCATAATATTCTACAAATCTTTTTACTATTCATCATCTTCCACCTTCTTCTCTAAACTAGATCTACAAACCTCCTTTAGAAAATGAACGAATGGAAACCTTCCTCACCAAATCAAAGAGAAATCTAACAAAGATAAAAATTTAAGCAAAGATCCACCAAGATCCTCTTGTTTTAAAACTAGATCTACATTTTTTTTCAAATAAAAAAAAATTCAAAACCTACACCATTCCTCAAAAATCAACATGAAACCTAGATTTTCCTTCTTCTATCCTATCAAAATCACAAAGCCCTAAACATTTTTGAGTTAAAAACACAAAAATCAAAAACCCATACCTTAGATCTAAGGATGTCGCCGACTTCCGACAGCCTTCCTCTCGTTTTTCACTCCAGGAAATGATGCACAATGTGTTTTGACTCGGTTCTCAGCCCTATTTATATTTTTCACTGTCGCCCAGGCGACAGTGACTGTCGGAAATTTCCGACAGCTCCTATTTTACCAAAACTCCAATTTTAGGCCCCTTTGATGATCTACAATAGTTATATGTCATTATTAATGCTTCATCTCATGACTTGATGACAAACCATGTGATATTTATTTTAAATAAAATGACTTACATGTTTATATGATTTCATTTTCAAGCTATCATCGTATTGACATTTCTACTTAGCTGTTTAGACCATTGGAAATTGTTTTCGCATGCCTCTAAGTATGAGAAATTGTTTATCTATCATAATGAGCTATCACGTTCACCTCTTTTGATCAATACATATGTCTACTTCTTTAATATATACATGGATCATATTTGCTTTAACATAATACAATAGCACTTCTTAAAAACAACTTTCACCCTTGATTTGTTAGCACAACAAAAGTACACCATCTTTTGCGGTTCAAGTGAATTCGGAGATCCTTGGTCAATTAAAATATTATCAATATATAAAAAAATACGATATCACATCTGTGATCAAAAAAAAATTTCAAAATAAAGACAAGGATACTCCACCAAGCACTACTTACCCTCCTGATAAGTCTTAATGAGCATTGTGAGGTTAAGCACCTTGGAAAGAATTGTAAAGTGTCTTGTGCAAAAGAAAATGGTTTTCTATTCATCTTGTGCTATATCTTCAACGTTAAAGTTGCCTTTATATGCTTTTATTATGTTCTACATTTCAATGATCATGTAAATTAAATAAGTTCATATGTTTGTTCTAAGTATCACATGTACACATCATTATGTTATATAAATATTCATCTCATAAGAATTGGACCGAAACGATTCCATACTTCTTTACACTATTGTGTCTTTCTATGATACTTTCAAATGATCTTACTCATGTTTCAGTTATTTTCCTTCATTACTTCATATGGCTATACTGTCACTTCATGAGTTTATTCTTACTATGGCTTATGTCACACATCTCTTAGCCTAGAACTTACGTACGCCCCTAAGAACACACAGGGTATAATCGTAATATTTGGTAAGCACACATCTTATTGTATTTTCCCTGGCCTCCAGCTCACCGGACTATCCAATCCTCCTTAGATAACACGGAGCCTACCGCTCGCAGGACTAATCCAGTCCTTTTTTTATATAATATCGAGCCTACTGCTCACAGGACCTAACCCGTCCTTCCTTATATAATACTGAGCCTACCGCTCGCAGAATTTAACATGTCCTTCCTTGTACCATTCCATCCCAAATTTGGGACAAGATTTACGCATCAGGTTCTCCTACTTACTACTCTTTAGTTATACTTAGAAGTTTAGGGTGAATCCTGGACTTCCCGATGTTTACCCGATGAAGGGCTCGCAGCGTTACTAAGGAATACGATGGTAGCTGAAACCTAAATCCCCCTTTTCAGGAAATTTACTCTTATTGGTGGTTACCCATTGTTAGGAAAAACTCCTTTCGATTTAACTTAACTAATTAACTATAGATGATTTTACTCTCTAGGGTAATTTCCCATGTTGTATAGTTGTTTGTATTTAATTTTAGCCAAAGCATGTTTGAAATCACTTAATCAAATTGTAAAATTTGTTAAGATAAATATAGGGAGATTATTGGGAAAACCCTGGTGATTTATCTAACAAATTACTTAAAGTGATTTCATCAGTTAGGTTATATTACTCACATTGTATAGAAAGGGTAATATGGTCATTAGATGTGCTAGGATGTCACACTCACCTTAGAGTGTCAAGATCAGGTCAAGACAAGAACAAAATCAGTTGAGTTAAAACTTGCGTCGAATAGAAGTCGATGCAACTTCGACTAGATGTCGACGTAACTCTGACTGAAAGTCGAAGCAACTCAATCTTCTTGTCGAAGTATCAAGCCAAGTTGACGCAACGTCGAAAGGAACTCGACGCAGAAGGAAGAGCCCATCAAAGCCATCTCAGAAGTCGACGCAACTTCAACTTCAATTCAACGCAGAAGATATAGTTCAAGTCCAAGTCTTCAACTCGATGGTTACATCGACAAGTAATCGACGCAACATCGATATCTGAGTTCAGCCAGAGCTAAGAAGGAATTCGAAACTACTCCTATAAGAACTCAGAGGTGCGTCGATATGAAGAATGATGAAGTCGACACAGCGTCGAATACAGTCTGCAATAGAAGCTTTTCTACTGTCCTTTTAATACCTTTTCAGAAGGCCCACAAAGCTGAAGACAGTTGTCCAATGACACATTTATTGCCAAGAATGGAATGAAGTATTCCAGGATACATCAAAAACATTCTTGGAATGTATTCAAATCTGATGGATGAGTCGGGAACAAAAGAAGAAAGGGAAATCAACTGTCCAATAGGAATTCCTTTTCAGGACAGCCCAAAAGAAGAAAGAAATTCAAATTCCAATCATGGAGAATAAGTATGCTGAGAGGAGAAGAAAAACACAAGGATCGACAACACATTTTCTATCTGTCGAATAGGGATTTCTCTTCTTACTCCTTCAACCCTAAGACATAAAAGAAGTTATCTCTCTACACAGGAAATCATCATAGTTGTTTCTTCTTCTTCATCACACAACTACAAGTTTACAAGAAGTGCTCAGACAATAAGGATCAAGCCAATAACCCTTGCAATCATCATAATCATAAGCAAGGGTTCATTATATTCAGATCCAGTGATAAATAGAAGAAGCAGTTTAAAAAAATAGCTTCTGAAGAATTCTGAAAGCAGAATTCTATTCTCCTCTTTCTCTCTTTCTTCTTCTTTATTCACCAACTGTAAAAGAATTTTATTAATACCTCTTTCAAAGGATTCAGTGGTTCTAAGAGTCTCCTTATCAAAAGACTCAGTGGTTCTAAGAGTCTCCTCATCAAAAGACTCAGTGGTTCTAAGAGTCTCCTTATCAAAAGACTCAGTGGTTCTAAGAGTCTCCTTATCAAAAGACTCAGGCACAATTAGTGTTTTTTTATAGTGATAAACAGAAGCAGTAGTTTAAAAGAATAGCTTCTGAAGAATTTTGAAAGCAGAATTCTATTCTCCTCTTTCTCTCTTTCTTCTCCTTTTTCACCAACTGTAAAAGAGTTTTATTAATCCCTCTTTCAAAGGATTTAGTGGTACTAAGAGTCTCCTTATCAAAAGACTCAGTGGTTCTAAGAGGTTCCTTATCAAAAGACTCAGTGGTTCTAAGAGTCTCCTTATCAAAAGACTCGGTAGTTCTGAGAGTCTCCATATCAAAAGACTCAGACACAGTTAGTGCAATCTTACTAGGGAGGTAGAAGAGTGGACTACACACATTTTGGTGGAACCACTATAAAAATCCTGTGTCTTCTAGATTGAATTTTCTGTGTTTTCCCTCTTTATTATTTTTTGTATTTAAATTTCCTGCATTTACTTTATTCTGTTTTGGTAGTGTTGATTGCACACTACTTTGTAGTTTTATCGTGTGTCTACATTTTGGGTAGAAAATATTTAAAACTCTATTCACCCCCCCCCCCCCCCCCTCTCTAGAGAATACTAAAAGGCACACTATGCACTTTCAATTGGTATCATAGCTAGGTTGATCATTAAAAGGTTAACACCTTGATCAAAAGATCTCCTCACTCTCATTTCTTTATTTTAAATTAACCAAAAATATTTTCTAAAGAAAATGTGTTCTAAGGATTATGCATCACAAGACCGCCAGTGTGTAACCTAAATAAGTTTACACTCTGGAAGGCCAGAATAAATCTTTATATGAACTCTATTGATGAAGACATTTTTAATGTCATTATTACAGGTCCCCCAGTCCCAGTGAGAAAAGATGTTGTTGGGACAGTAACACAGACTCCAGTCCTAGGCAGAGTGGACTGATGTTGAAAAGAAGGTGAAGGCATGTGATTCCAAAGCCATAAATATTCTAGCATCAACTATGTTAGATGACATATTTGAGACAGTGGTTGAATGCCTGTCAGCTAAGGAAATCTGGGATTCTCTCTCAAGTATAGTTATAGGAAGCTCAGATGAAAGGAAGGATAAGAAGAAAGAGAGAGGATTTGTTGCTGAAACCTGGAGTGATACTGAATCTAGCTCGAACAGTTCCTCAGAAAGTGAGAAGGAAACAAAGACTGAAGAAGCCTGCCTGATGGCTTTGGAAGATTCCTCTGAGGAAGATCAGGTATCTCTCTTTGATAACTTTGATTTCGTCTCAGATGAATTCAAAAAAGTATTTTAAAGAACTTTGCAATGATCATCTAAAAGCTCAAAAAGAAATTAAAACACTTAGAAAAGAATTAGAAGATCTAAAGGAAGAATATCTATATTCATTGAATTATGAATTGAGGAACAAGGTATATAAAAAGGAAACAGAGATAGATAAATTAACTGTTGAAAATCAAACTCTCAAGGAAGAGCTCACAAAGGCAAAAGCCTTTGAAGATTCTCTAAATGGGAGGAGTCAAAAGCTAAGAGATATCACAGAGAACCTCTCTAAGAGATTCAAATATCTTAGATTAGGAGCAGATTTATCAATGAGTAATGGATCTTCCAGCAAACCTTCCTGGAAAAATCCAGTAGTATTTGTTAGATCTAGTGAGAATCAGGTAATTAAAAAACAGTGAAATTTGTGAAGAATTACATGATTATCCGGATAAAATAACTATCTTCAATAGGGTGAATAATACTAATCACATAGGAATTCTAGGTAAGCACCCCTCAGAAAATCTAATAAAAAATTATAAGATCCTTAATAAAAGAAATTATACGTCGAATAGGACTCGGTGCACTTTTAAGGATGCGTCGAATGAAACTCGACGGAGTTCTGCATATGCTTCGACATCAACTCGAAGCAAGTATGAGGGTGCGTCGAATTCTATTTGACGCAACAAAAATTCTGCATCAAATTATTATCGATTTAACTCTGCAGACATGTCGAATTACACTTGACGCAACTCTAAAGATGCGTCAATTTCTTCTCGACGTATGTTTTCTGAAAGAAATCTTAAATCATCTAGACCTCTCACTTTTATGTCTAATTATCATTCTAGATGCTCCGCTTGTATTAAATTTGGGCACAAATCAAAAAATTGTTGCCATAATAAACCAGCACTTCTTCACTTTAAGGGGTATACTGAAAGACCAACCTACTCTTTCATAACTCCATATGATGATAGAAGAAAGAGGCCCCTGTTGGAACATGGTTTTTCGCATCCCTTTGATTTGAGAATAACAAATCCTATTTGTATTTGATCTTGTTTGCCATTGTGTTTTTAGCATGCAGGTTTGAATAGATATGACACCAGGTTGCTGCAATATTGGTCTGGTACTATCCACAGGCAGAACAATTGAAAGATATCTAACGCCAGGCGTTAGGAATTAACGCTGGGCATTAGCGATCGACGGGATGGTCTGCCGATCGATGAGATGGGCTGCCAATAGACGGGATGGCTTATCGAATGAATAAAAAGAGAAAGAAACTCAACGCCAGACATTAGTACTTAACGCCGACGTTAACGATCGACGATTATGGCAAGGAGGAATGGAGTCGTGATTAAAGGAGCATTTTGGGAATGATTTGACTCAATGCCCGGCGTTAGAGTCAACGCCAGCGTTAAGGTTTCCTAAAATGAAAGTTTCCAAAGATGCAGAATCTCCTTCCTATTTTGAAGATCCGAGCCATCAAGTTATGTCTATACTTAGTCAATGCCCGACGTTAACTCCTAACGCCGGCGTTAGCTTCCCGTCCTATAAAAAGGTGGATTTTGTCTTCTCCAACTATTGATTGAAGAGAGCCCTATTCCAGCACTTCAGAAACTTTGTGAGGGCCGTATTTCCAGACCAACACATCTCCCACTCATATTTCAAAAGGAGGAATCGAAGGAGTCTTGGATCAACAAGCTAACTCAATGCGAAGAACGCACGCTTGGACTTCAATGATCTTCAGCGATTCTTCGGCGTCTCTTTCAAATTACCTCATAGGTAGTTTCATATTTGTCTTTTGTATTTGTCTTTTATTTTTATCTTTGTAATCGGTTCGGAAATTCGCCTCATGTTGGCAACTAGGTCTGGGTAGGACTTATGGAGGAATTCGCCTTATGTTGGCGACTAGGTCTAGGGAGTAGATCTAGGGGGTGCTCGAGGCCTTTCTGGTGATAGGAAGGCTAGAGCGGCTTGAGGCCGTATCTGGGGAGAGATCGGCTAAAGCCAACAGGTTCGTGGGGATACGAGTCGGTATAGAAAACGAAAAGAATATTTCATATTTCTCCTTCGATTTCTAGCGTCATAGAAATTAGATTTTGTAATTCATTTTATAAATGATAATCATGTCTTTTCTTGTTTAATAAAATTGATTTCATTTCTAATTTCATTATCTCTTTACTTTTGATTTAACTTACTTCTACCAAAATATCAAAAGTTTTCTATTAAAGTTTAAAGTTTTTAAAACCCTTATTCACCCCCCCCCCCCCCCCCTCTAAGGGCGCCTCAAGATCCAACAGCCCCAACAAGTGAGGGTCTATGCTAATGTTTGAGTTACATGTGCAGGATGATAACATAGGATAACCCGACTAAAGGAAGGGTAGTATATATATAATGGATTTTAATTTTAGTTAAATGAGTTATATGCGTAGGATGTACATTTGATCTTCTTTCTGGAGAAGCAGAAGCAGAGCAATCTGACAGAGAAATAAAAGAGACATTGTTGGGAAAATACTGTTGTGCAAAGTCTCTGCACATAATGTCATGTCTAGAACCCTCTATTTCATCAAACTAGGCAGTACAAATGGTCACTAAAACAATCTCAATATGGATGAGAATACTTCTCAAAAGTCAAACAGCCATTGAAACCATGCAAACACAGTTTGGTGAGGTCATGTCTCTGTGCAGTCTTTATAGTAAAAAATGTCATCCTCCTCTGTGACTAGGTCATTCTTAACCTCCCATGCTGATGAGGTTAAGAAGGGGAAGAAACAGAAGGAGGATCAGGTGGATCAGGTTGATAAACAAAGGTGAGATTGACAAGGGTGAGATTGAGATTGAACATGCTGAACAAGGTGCACATATTTTGGGGGAGAGATGCTAATTAAACTCCTAATCAAGTCACTGAACATGAAGATGATGAAGAGGAGTCACCTCTAAAATTGCAGAAACAGGAAGTTATCTCTCAGAGTAGTATCACAGTAAGTTGATACAGAAGCAAAGAAACAAAGGCTGAATGCTGATGCTAAATTAGTAAACGGAAAAACCTTGAAGACAAGTTTTCACTTCCCTGCTCATGATTTCTTCTTTCTCTTTACAACTTTTCTTTCTCTTAGAACTTAATTATGTAAAATCACTATAAACAATATGTAAATTTTGTTGAGATAAATAGGGGGAGATTGTTGGGAAAAACTCCTTTTAATTTAACTTAACTGATTAACTATATGTGATTTTATTCTCTAGGGTAATTACCCATGTTGTATAGTTGTTTGTATTTAATTTTATGTCAAAGCATGTTTGAAATCACTTAGGGTCCGTTCGTTTCACAGACATTGATATTGACGTATTGGCTTTGAGAATATAAAAGTCATTTCTGTTGTCCGTAACAATAATTGTAGAGTGGAATTGACTTTCTGGTAGAGAGTCGACGATATTCACCATAACCTAAAAACCAATCGATCCAATGTTAATCACCAGGGGCGGATATTGAGATCGCCAACTCGCCTGAATGCGCATTTTTTGTCCGTACGTGATTTTTTCGCCCGTACGCTATTTTTTGGCTCCATACGTGTTTTTTTGCGAGGTTGCGGAAATTTTGCCCGAACGCAAATTTTTCGCGTGTACACAATTTTTCTGTCCGGATGCGATTTTTCTGGCCGAACACGATTTTTCACCCCTTACGCGATTTTTTTGCTCGGGCGCGATATTTTTGCCCGGGGGCGATATTTTCGCCCGGGGGCGATATTTTCGCCCGGATGCATTTTTTTCGGCCGGGCGCGTTTTTTTTCGCCCAGACGTGATTTTTTCGCCCAGGCGCATTTTTTTTCGCCCGGGCGCATTTTTTTCGGCCGCACGCGAGTTTTTTCGCCCACGCGCATATTTTTCGCCCAGACGCGCTTTTTTCGCTCGGGCGCGTGTTTTTCGCCCGGGCACGATTTTTACGCCCGGGAGCGATTTTTTCGCCCGGGCGCATTTTTTTGCCAGGGCGCGATTTTTTCGCCAAGGCGCGTTTTTTTCGCCAGGGCGCGATTTTTTCGCCGGGCGCGATTTTTTCGCCCGGGCACGATTTTTTCGCCCGGGCGCGTATATTTTGCCCGGGCGCATTTTTTTCGCCCGGGCGCGATTTTTTCACTCGTGCGCAAAGCTGAAGACAGTTGTCCAACGTCTCGTTTATTGCCAAGAATGGAATGGAGTATTCCAGGATACAACAAAAACATTCTTGGAATGTATTCAAATCTGATGGACGGGTCAGGAACAAAAGAAGAAAGGGAAATCAACTGTCCAATAGGAATTCCTTTTCAGGACAGCCCAAAAGAAGAAAGAAATTCAAATTCCAATCATAGAGAATAAGTATGCTGAGAGGAGAAGAAAAACACAAGGATCGGCCACACATTTTCTATCTGTCGAATTGGGCTTTCTCTTCTTACTCCTTCAACCCTAAGACTGAAAATAAGTTATCTCTTTGCACAGGAAAACATCATAGTTGCTTCTTCTTCTTCATCACACAACAACAAGTTTACAAGAAGTGCTTAGAGAATAAGGATCAAGCCAATAACCCTTGCAATCATCACAATCATAAGCAAGCATTCATTATATTCAGATCCTGTGATAAATAGAAGCAGCAATTTAAAAGAAATAGCTTCTGAAGAATTCTGAAAGCAGAATTATATTCTTCTTTTTCTCTCTTTCTTCTTCTTTATTCACCAACTATAAAAGAGTTTTATTAATCCCTCTTTCAAAGGATTCAGTGGTTCTAAGAGTCTCCTTATCAAAAGACTCAGTGGTTCTAAGAGTCTCCTTATCAAAACACTCAGTGGTTCTAAGATTCTCCTTATCAAAAGACTCAGCGGTTCTGACAGTCTCCTTATCAAAAGACTCGGACACAGTTAGTGCAATCCTACCAGGGAGGTAGAAGAGTGGACTACCCATATTTTGGGAAACCACTATAAAAATCATGTGTCTTCTGGATTAAATTTTCTTTGTTATCCCTCTTTACTATTTTCTGTATTTACATTTCCTGTATTTACATTTCCTGTATTTACTTTATTCTGTTTTGGTAGTGTTGATTGCATACTACTTTGTAGTTTTATTGTGTCTACATTTAGGGTAGAAAATATTTAAACTCTATTCACCCCCCTCTAGAGAATACTCAGAGGCACACTGTGCACTTTTACCCATTCTTTTATACCCACTTCCTCTCTAGTTACTCTAAAATCCTAAGGTGGATTACGGTTATTTAGGGGAGCGTTGACCTTCAATTGAATCTCAACGCTGCATATTATTTGCTGACTAAATTCTTCTCAGCTCATCTTCACTTGGTGACAATTTTGGACTAACACCAGAAGCTTAACATGTCATATCATTGCTGGTGGCTCGTATTGTCTCACTCCTCTTTCTAGACTTAATAATCCAACCTTAAGCATTTCACTAACCACACACCAGCTTGTCTGGGACTAGTTCCAAAATAAATTGGCCTACCCGCCCTCCTATATGGTACATAACAGATCTAAGGTGGTTGGGTCTGTGTATCATGTCCAAAGGATATACAAACCACTAAATACAGATTTGCTATCCACAAACCACCATGATTATGAGTATAATCTAAGGCCCATATGAGATATGAATGACAATCATGTTCAAAGGACTCCCAATTTATTCCTGAAACTCCACATGTCATATTGTTGTGCTTCAAGTTTCATTTAGATCCTCAATGATCTTGATGGCTTAATCACTAGTTCAAGTTTTTGCTAATGCACACCATGCTACATGCACTAGATTTGTTCCTTGTATTATATCTTCCAAACCCTTGAATCTAGGGCTCTGCAATTTTTATCATGACTTAATAAAGCCATATATAGATGACATGCTACCAAAAATTCATAATTTTTCTGATTAATTTGCTCCTAAAATAAAATTGTTATTTCCATTTTCCACGCCACTTAACACTTAAAGGTTCATTTCCAAATGCCCAAATAATCTAAATAAATTATCATAGTCAACATTCATCAAGATATTAAGATGGGCAAGGTTTCAAATTTTTCCAACTTATTTAAATCAGCAATATCTATTTATAAAAAATATTATCTAAATGTCACTTTACAAATGAAGTAAGAGAAATATTCATCTAAAAATCTCATAAAATTTACACTAGTTCATATTGATGAAATAAGTACAATTCCAGATAATCATAATTTGTAGGTACTTTTCATGATATCTATTTCATTAATTCAAAAGTGTGACAAATGATATTAATGAAATTTTTGCAAGGCAAATGATCACCAAAAATTCCTAATAAATTTCTAGATGTTCAAAACTAGGTTTTAAATGTCCTTCCATAGTTTAACAATTTTCTAAAAGATTTTAACCATAAACATTTCAAAATTACATAATATTTTAATTTAATCAATTAATTAGGTTTTTAGATCCCGAAACTCCTAATTTTCTCTGATATGATGTATTATGCCATAACAAGGATGCGGCTAAAATATCAGAGGCTAAGATCAAGTCAATTGTGTTACGTTCCCAAAATACTATTTTGGACTATATGCACACCACACCCATACCATGCACGGACATGCAAATGGAACAACCCAACATACAGTAGTCCAATTGCATTCAAATTTTATCCAAGGCTAATTGATGGACTAATAGGCATGCCGCCCAAATTTGGGGTCATTTTGAGTTGTCCAACTCCTTAAATCACATTAGTTTGATAAATCAAATAATGAATAAATCTAGAGAAAATTGTTCCCAAACATCACAATTTGTGGGCAGTGGGTAGCTTGGGACTAATCTCAATCATGTCCAAAATCTCAGGTCATTTGGGTAAGCCATTTGAGAGGAGCACACAAAATGGTGCCTAGGGAACCATATGTACATGCTTTACTAAAATGAGTGCACAAGGAGTTATAGTGCTCCAAATGCCACAAACTCAAGACCATATTTCATATAAGACCTAGTCCTACAATTCATGAGAAGATAAGTTCCTCTGGTGAGGCCTCTAAGCCAAGTGAAATTACACATGCAAAAAGGTGTATTTCTAGGGCAATGATAATCACTATTCAAAGTTCACATTCATTTCATAAACATGCAATGAGTTCACTAACATAACTACTCATCCAAATGCTATGGAATTTTTACCAGAGTCCTAAAATATCAAAACAAAGCACTCACCATAATTTCAATGAAATCCAAGGTGGTTTGGTCACCTATTTATCACATACATGGAATCTTAGATTTTCTACAAAACTCTAGAAAATAATTCCCCAAAAATTCTCAAAGTCTTACAGGGGTTCTATTAGGGCAGAATACATGCATGCCCAAAATTTCAGCATGTTTGGAGTTGTAGAACTCCTTGAATGAATTTCCCAAGTTCACATCAATATTATGTCACATAGTGTAAATATTTTCTAAAACTTAGGAAAAATGTTTTCCAAAAATTGCCAAACTTGGGTAGGGGATGAGTTGGGGAATGACTCATGCATTTCCAAAATTTCATTCTATTTGGAGTTGTAGAACTCCAAAATTCACTAAATTCAACTTGGGTGCTATATGCACAACATTTCCCATACACTACACCTACTTGCATATGGTAATTCCCAAACATGCACATGTCTAATTGGTCTGGAATATTTTCTAGAGACAATTTATGTTATGATGAGGTTCCCACAAAAGATTTGGAGTCTTTAGAGGTCATATACCCATATAATACACCCATGCGTGATCTATGAAATTATTACCAAAACTATAGAAAATGTTTTTCCAAAATTCCTCATTTTGGGCAGGTTATGTGTTTGGGTATAACCCATGCATGGCCAAAATTTCAGCCCTATTGGAGTTATAGAACTCCTTAATTTAATTAATTAGTGCTTAGGGCACTTTATGTACACAGCCCACAAAAATTGGTGCTGAGGGAGCAAAATGCTCCAAATTTGGTGAACTCAATTTCTAAAAATATTAGAGACCTGGGGTTACATATTCCATGTTGGACATAATGATTGATTTTGCCTCTAGGTATTTTCTTTAATTAATTTAAAGTCAAGCAGAAATCATATATAACAACCATTTAATTAAATCAGGTCTGCGTATAAAAGATCGCCCAGATCTGATGGCTGAGGAGTTGTCTTCCTCCTTGAGCAAAGGGCTCTGATCGACCCCTCCTGGGCTGATTTCTTCCCCTTATTCCGGCCACATGAGGACATCTCCATCCAAAAGCACGACGCCACCACCTCCGCCCGAGGGTTGGTCGTCGATAGCCGGCGAAAAGGCGACTGGTGGTGGCTTGTAGACAAAACGGGGTGGGGGGGGGGGGGGGCGTGGAATTTGGAAGAGCTTTAAAGCTCAAGCGGGACGATGGCACAATCGCCATTACTCAATGAATTTCAAAAAGGGAAGAAGGAGAATCTAGCACTAGGGGAGGAGAAGAGGAATATATGCCTTATTGTGTGCTTGGGATCGTGTAACTCACTGGGAAACCATTGTCATGCTCTTCTTCGATTCCAAGCCGATCTTCCTACCTTGAGCTTGAAATCTCTAATCGACTGGGGGGTTCTACTCCTTGGGAGCCCTGAAGATGGTAATGAGCTCGATTGGGATGGGGTGGCTTAATTCAAGGTTGTCATTAAAGCCATCACCCGACCACCCAATAGCTTCCAAATTGAGCTCCACCTGGCAGCTGGCCAGCCAGGGAGCTGCTGGGAATTACTCCCTGGGTTTAGAGTAAGGCTTGGGAAGGGAAATTGAGTGTCATTTGGCACTCATGCCCCAAATCCCTCATTTTTGTCTCTCTTGATTTGGGGCTCATCCCAAATTAGCCCTAATCACTTCTCTAACCTCCAAAATTCTTGGTACTATCTGATATTAGGCATAATGGTCTTGCTCTTGGGCCCAAGCATTTGGGCTAACCCAAGTTGAATTGGGCTTTGAGCTCAAATGACCTAAATTGGGCATTTAGGGTTTATTGAGCTAGGGTTGACCCTAAGTCAATCTAGCCATTATGGTTGACCCACATTGGTGTAATTAAGTCCATAGACACCAATTAGGGTGAATTTGGGCTTGGTGAAGCCAGTTTGAGGTTATTTGACCTAATTAGGTCAAATTGCGCTTAAGGGGTAGTTTGGGGATTTTGGTGATTTTGCCCTAATCTTCCAAAATTGAATGTGCACTTTGGTTCATTTAGGTCTCATACACTCCCCTTAGGGTTTAGGAGAGATTGTGCTAGGTTAATTTGGCCAATTGAGGGCCAATTGAAGTATTTAGGGCAAAGTTGTAATTTGGTAATTTTGCTCAGTTTCCCAAAATTGGTTTATCTCATGGGTCCAATGTGGACCCATTAGACTCCTTCAGTGGCTTGGAGAGTTTGGGTCTGATCAATTTGATCATTTGAATCCTAATTGACCCTTAATAGAGATGGTTGACCTATTTCAAGCTAGAGTTGACTTTGGTCAATATGACCAATTTAGGTTAACCTCAATGAGTCCTTAGTGACCCAAGGGACTACCTAAGGTTTAGGGATGTCATAGTGGGGTCAAATAGTCATTATGAAGCGTAAACCTCAAAATCTAGGCTTGGGAGCTAAAATAGGCTATTTGCACACCAAGGTGATTTTGACCTATTCACCTTGATTCCTAGGGCCATTTTGGTCTCTTGGAGCAATGTCATGACCTTGTCATGACAAAATGCATCTTAGGGGTCTAGTTGTTCTGGGGATGTTATAGTAGAAGAGTGGAGTACCCATATTTTGGGGAACCACTATAGATCTTGTCTCATTTGTGCTGTGATTTTCTGTGCTGTCCATTTACTTAATTTTTGTATACTGTGCTTATTTTATTCTAGATTGGATAGCTGAATGTATAGTTGTTAGAAGTGTTTTATTGTGTTGTGCATAATAAATAGAAAAAGTTTAAAACTCTATTCACCCCCCCCCCCCCCCCCCCCCTCTAGAGAATATTCAGAGGACTAACTGTGCACTTTCAATATCGTTGAGAGAGCTCAAGGAAAAGTTGCTAAGTCTTTTATCATCATGTCAACTATCTTCACACGATGATATCGTTGAGAGAGCTCAAGGAAAAGTTGCTAAGTCATTTATCTTCATGTCAACTATCTTCACACGACGATATCGTTGCGAGAGCTCAAGGAAAAGTTGCTAAGTCATTTATCGTCGTGTCAATAATCTTCACACAACGATAACGTTGTGAGAGCTCAAAGAAAATTTCTTAAGTCATTTATCGTCTTGTCAAGCTCAGAAGGCGGGATTTCAAATTGATAGAGATGTCGAAAGCAGGTGTCAAATCAATCACTTCTGAAAAGTGGTCTGACACTAATTTTCTAAAGTTTCGACAGTTTGAAAGCTCAGAGCTATAAAAGGATAAGAGAGGGTCAGCAAACCCCAACTTTTGAAAGCTCTTGTAATCTTTGAAAAGCTTGTCGGCCGAAAAAGCAATAGAATAGTAAAAGCAAGCTTTTTCAAGGAGAAGAAGAAATCAAGCTTCAATAAAAAGAAAGCTCTCACTCTAGAGAGTAAGAAGACTTCTACTCACAAGGAAACTCAGCTCTGATCCTAGTACAAAGGCATATCTATTGATCCAGTGTTGTTGCTGAAGAAGGCTTTCTACTCATAAAGACTTATGAAGACTCAAGCTGTTAAAGCAATATTCTTTGGAGTCAAAACTTGTAAACCTAATTATCTATTTTCTTTATTGTAAGATCTCTCTGAGATCCGATGTAGAGTTGTGTTGCCAGCCTGAGTTTAGTGCTGGGGAGAAGGCCTGAGTGTTGGGCTTTGCTATAAGCCTGAGGTAGTGTCTTGTGAAGACTTGAGGAAGGATTCAGGGGTGAATCTGAGTTGTAGAAGTGTTATTACTCTGAAGTAGGGTTGCTGCTTGCACCTGAGGTAGGATTCAAGAAGTGGATCTGAGGTAGGGGACTTATTGGGTTCCTGAGTTGTATGAGTCAAGGACTCTGAGCTGTAAGATCTTTGATCTGAGTTATTAGAGGAGTTGGCCTAGTCTAGCACATTGCTAGATAGGTGGAGGGGGACAGTGGAGTACCCATAATCTGGGGAACCATTATAAATCTATGTGCGCTATTCTGTTATATGTTTGTTTTTCTTTTTCTGAGCTAAAACATTCAAAAGAGACTAAAATATTTTAAACACATATTCACCCCCTCTAGGTGATTAGACTACTCCTTAAACTTTCAATAACCTCGAGATTACAATCATCATTTCGTACTCAATCATGGCTTCATCATAATCACCTAAGCCTACTAATAAATCCAAATCTAAGTTTATAATATTCATTCTGATAATCGTACTTGCCTAAACACTTCAAAGATTAATATTCCCAAGATAATTCCTTACAAACTCATGCAATATCCTCATCAGAGTCACTTAAAATCTGCTCATTCTTAATAGTAAGACTCGTCGTCAAGATATCAGAACCTGATTATATCGTCAAAGGATTCCGAATAATTATTGAGTTCGATCGTAGACTCCTAATCATCAGAAGATAAGTCACTTCCATAGGAGTTAGCCTAAGGCACTAGAACAATTTAAATCCTCAAGTGATTTGATGATTGTCTTATACTTTAAATGAACACAATGTGATAATTTTGATAGTTATCGATTGATCTTGATTCTGATCATTAGAATATTTAGTAAAATATTTTAAACTAGTTTTAGTGTTATCTACACTTCTATGAAGGGAAAATAGCGATTTGACATGCACGTTCATCTTGATAAAATGAGCTGATTATAATTTATTCATTAGAAATTTAAATAATAAACATCCCACAAAAGTCTAGTTTGATAGTTGTCGTTTCTCACAATTTTGACGGCCAACATAGTATCAAACAATTTAAATACACTATTCAGGAATATTTCATATTCGAGTTACAAAATTTCATTTGAAGAAAAACCTTAGATCCATTCATGTGCATGAAACAGAGGCATAACTTACAATTCTGGTTCAACGTTAACTTCAACTACTATCTCCCTGTAGTGGATCAGAACCAGATCAATTGCGAACGATCGATAATTAATCCTATGGATCATTAACACTTCGATGTTGATTTATCGATAAGTGACATGGCAGTTAAGTGTTTAAACTAGTTCTATTCAACCTCTTTTCTGTAAAAACTTAACGACCGTCACTACATACTCATTTCTGGCAAGGATGGATCTAGGAGATGAAGAGCTCAGTTTTTGACTTGGAGAAGAGATGAAGTCATTTTGTCGAAGTTGGAGGATGAGGACTCTTAGCTTTCATGAATGGGAGGCTGGAGATTTGAGATGGTCAGCTATGGTAGAGTAGGGTATGGAGGAGCAACAACAAGTGGCCACCCTTATAGACTAGGGCTGGCTGAAACTAGGAGCGGCTCAGTTTTTCCTTGGAAGATCAGAGGTTGGAGGAGGGAAGAGTTGGAATGAATTGTTCGGTCATGGAGGAGCTCGATGCAACACCCCAAAACCCGGTTTAATCGAGGTCATGAGGAACCTGAGAGGCTTTGAGGAGTCCCATGAAGTTTGGGGGCTGATTGGCGATCTTTTGGAGGTTGTATAGCAAAACTTGCTTTGCATGCCTATTTACACGCCATGTAAACAGGGTGTGTCGCGCTACACACCCTAGAACACATGCATGTAAAGAGGGTGTGTACTTACCCAAGAGTCGAGTTGTGCATGTTTCTGTTCTGATTGATGAATGCCATGTTTATACGGGCATGCCCAGAGGACATGTATGGGCTGTGATCAGATTTAAGCTCTTTTTTTGAGTCATTCAATGGGAATCTTTAAGATCTAACAATGGAGATCATTGTTGGATCTTGAGGCTCCCTTAGAGGGGGTGAATAAGGGTTTTAAAAACTTTAATAGAAAACTTTTGATATTTTGGTAGAGGTAAGTTAAATCAAAAGTAAAGAGATAATGAAATTAGAAATGAAATCAATTTTATTAAACATGAAAAGACATGATTATCATTTATAAAATTGATTACAAAATTTGATTTCTGTGACGCTAGAAATCGAAGGCGAAATATGAAATATTCTTTTCGTTTTCTATACCGACTCGTATCCCCACGAACTGGTTGTCTTTAGCCGATCTCTCCCTAGATACGACCACAAGCCGTTCTAGACTTCCTATCCCCAGAAAGGCCTCGAGCACCCCCTAGATCTACTCCCTAGACCTAGTCGCCAACACGAGGCGAATTACTCCCTAAGTCCTACCCAGACCTAGTCGCCAACACGAAGCGAATTCACGAACCGATTACAAAGATAAAAATAAAAGACAAATACAAAAGAGAAATGTGAAACTCCCTATGAGGTAATCTGAAGGAGACGCCAAAGAATCGCTGAAGATCGTTGAAGTCCAAGCGTGTGTTCTTCACGTTGAGTTAGCGTGTTGATCCAAGCCTCCTTCGATTCCTCCTTTTAAAATTGAGTGGGAGAAGTGTTGGTCTGGAAATACGGCCCTCACAAGGTTTCTGAAGTGCTAGAATAGGGCTCTCTTCAATCAGTTAGTTGGAGAAGACAAACTCCACCTTTTTTATAGGACTGGAAGCTAACGCCGGCATTAAGAGTTATCGTCGAGCGTTGACTCAGTATAGAAATAACTTGATAGCTCGGATCTTCAAAACAGGAAGGAGATTCTACATCTTTGAAAACTTTCATTTTAGGAAACCTCAACGCTGACATTGACTCTAACGTCGGGCGTTGAGTCAAATCATTCAAAAACTGCTCCAGCAATCACGACAGCTTCCCTCCATTCAATTTGCATCTTGGCGGGAATAAAAGTTAACACCGGCATTAAGAGTTAACGTCGGGCGTTGAGTCAAATCATTCCTAAATTTCTCCTTCAATCACGGCTTCATTCCTCCTTGCCATAATCGTCGATCGTTAACGCCGGCATTAAGACCTAACGCCTAGCGTTGAGTTTCTTTCTCTTTTCATTCAGTCGGCAAGCCATCCCGTCGATCGGCATCCCATCCTGTCGATCGGCAGACCATCACGTTGATCGCTAACGCCCAGCATTAAGACCTAACGCCTGGCATTAGACAACTTTCACTCCTTCTGCTTGTGGATAGTTCCAGGCCAATATTGTGGCAACCTGGTGTCATATCTGTCGAAACCTGCAAGCTAAAAACACAATAGCAAACAAGATCAAATACAAGTAGGATTTGTTTATTCTCAAATTATAGGGATGCGGAAAGTCATGTTACAACAATCATTTGTTGGGGAAATGGAGCTGAAAGGAGGTCATTTCAGCAAGCTATTTTTCTTTCTTAGGTTAGAGAGTGGAATATGAGGAAGAATGAGGAGAGATCTGCCATTAGAGATTGCTCCATAGCTCCAAATCACAATTCGAGAGCGGATTCGCGGAGAGGATTCAATTGTGCTCTTCTTCAATATTCCATTTTAGTGATTCCATGGCGGGGAGAAGGTCCAAGAAGGTGACGACGTCCCTCATCTTGGTTATTAGGATGCGTATTTTCATCCTTGCATTTTGATGCTCTGAATGTTGGTATTTGTGGTACCCAGTGCCTATAATTAGAGGGCTTGGAGTTTTTCACGGTTCATTGTCAACCACCAAGTCATGAGATTGCGACCTCGCCATATTTGCATTAGAAATACGGAAGTGATTATCGGATTAGGCATTGTGGGTGATGCCAAATCGAGGCCCGTGACCCAATTTTGTGTTGATTGTTTGACATTGCATTTAGGAATTCCCGTAGATATGTGATCGCAGATGTTGGGGTTAGGGAAAGGTGACCATGTTTATATTCCTAGTGATTAAATGTGACACTATGATATTGCGTATGCTTGTGAATAGGTCGTTAGAAATGTCACGACATTGGGGACTGCATATGATGCCACTGAAGTATCAACATTGGGAATTCATGCAATGCCACACTTATAATAGTGTTAAGAATGTAACAATGAGGGAATTTATATGTATTACCACCATGAAGGCCATGAGAATTTACTCATAATGCCACCATATGTGAAATGATTACTTGTGCATAGGAAATTTGTGGGTATTGACACAACGAAAACCATGAGAATTTACTCGTGATCACGCCGCACTTGATTTGATAGAAGTGTAGAGAGAATTCATGGGTATTGTCATCATAGAGGCAAGGAGACTTTACTCACGATGCCTACACAATTGATTTGATTAGCTATGATAGAAGGGTATTGTTCGTTGGGACTATATAGGATATATTGCCGCCATACTCGTAAAATATTATAAATTGTGAATTCACATGAGTAAATGACTTGTTTATGACGTGATTGTGTTTGTCTTCTATTAGATCAATACACGTGATTAGGGTGTCGTGGGTGATTCCTGGTTGCATACATGTTTTCGTGATAAATCCATTTTATTTTGATACTCAACCTAGAGACATCGTTGTCGATTGTGAGATGTAGACTAGTGCTTGATATGCTTATTTATATGTTTTTCATATGCATACAAAGTGCTGACTTGCAGAGTGATATGGTTCCCCAGGGTACGCTAGGATGGCCGAGAGAGTGAGGTTGTTACGCAGTTTTGTTCAGATCATAGCTTACCCTCGTGTATCCTTCTTGTTGATTTGGTTGCACGACAAGGTTACAATGCAAGAGCGTGCTACCTGGTAATAAAAGCTAAGCCTCGTGAAGTGTTTATTTTCCCCTCTCCTCTTTAGTGTACTTTCCTTTGCTTTTGTTCTAGCATGCGAGTCGAGGTAGCTTAGAAGACACTATGTATTTTGGTATGTCGTGGATGATATGCTTTTTATGGCCATAAGCCCAAAGACTCTTGTTATCTGTTTATAAAAATGTAGACTCTCTTTATTTATTTAAAATTTTCTTCTTGCTATTGTGTAGATTGATGAGTTTACTTATACCTTCTTATAATACTTAAGTTATGATGAGTGTATGTTGTGGGGCCTGGGAGGACCCATACTATATGGTCATTGTGATGGAGGTGTTACAATTTGTATAAGATCAAGATATGTTTAGGGGTTTTAGCTATATAGATAGCGGTTTAGTGTATCTTGACTAATATTTTATAGTTCAGTAGTCTAATTCACCTAGAGGGGGGGGGGGGGGGGGGGGGTGAATAGGTCTCTTTAAGTTTTACTTAATTGTTGCTAGCAGTAAATGAATAGTAAGCAAAAACTCAAGCAAACACAAAAAAAACACAGTTGTTTATAGTGGTTCCCCAAGACAGGGTGACTGTACAACCCCGATATTCGCCAGGAGGAAATCAGCAGCTCGCGCTCGAGGAGGCGAGCCAGGAGGGGCGAACCCTGAACTCCGGCGAGGCAGGCCAAGGAAGAGCAAGACTGCGCAGGCGAGCGAGCCCGGAACCTTGGGGTACAGTTAGCCATTTTGGGGTACAGTTAGCCATTTTGGGGTGCGGATAGCCATCCTGGGGTTCGTCGACCCAGAGGCTCGCGAGCTCCACTCACAAGGGAGGTCGGCTTGGCCGGGTCGCTATTGGCGAGCCCAACCATTCGAGGAAGGAGCTCGCTAGGCGAGCCCGCCTAGAGGGAGAGCAGATAGTCATCCGGGGACTCGCCGAGGTAGTGCGGGCGAGCGAGCCATGTAATGTGCCGATAATACCCCTGGGGTTCGCCGACCCAGAGGCTCGCGGGCTCCACTCGCGAGGGAGGTCGCGAAGCGGGCTGGCTCGCCCCGTAAAAGTCCAGGAAGGGATTTTTACCAAGAGGCCCCCGGTGGTCTGCGTTTAGCCTCTCCAAACAGCGGAGTTTGGCTGTTAGCAGACCAATCCGGTGTGCGGATAGTGAGAATGGACAGCGGGATTTGGTTACTGACAGACCACAAAACTAAAATCTATAAATAGACCTCAAAGGGCACCTTGGAGGAGACCGGTTCATTATCTTTGAGCTCTCCTCTCCCTAGGTCGTTTTGGTTTGGGCTCTCTAGCTCTCCAAGGTGCCCGAGTCTTAGCTTTGGCTTGGGAGGGGAAGCGCTCAACGATCTTCCGGGTTAGTGGAGGGACCTCCTCGCTGAGACTAGGGTCTTTGTTCTTTGCTCGAATCGTCGGACTTACCTCTCCCGAGGGACCGGTAAGGGCTAGCTGCCTCTCATTTCGGTGAGGGCCCCGAGCTCCACAAGAGACCGAGAAATCGGTTTCAACATTTTGGTGCGGTGAGTGTGGAGCGCGGCTGGTTCAAGAAAGTCCCAGAGAAGAGTTATGGCTGGAGATGAAGAGCAGGGCGAGGATTTCGGCGAGACCCCTCAGGAAGCAATGGCTAGGATGTTCGCGGATTTCAGGAAGGAGGTGCTCGACACCTTGGGGTTCACGGTCACGGCCTTGCGAAATGAGTTTGCGACCCCGGCACCTCAGGCGACCACTCCCCCAACAGCAGTCGGCGAGAGGGCACCAGGAGGAAGGGCTGGAAAAGAAGTTGCCGTTGAACCAGGGCATGACAGGGAAGGGCGAGTGCTGTTCGCCAGTCCGGCGAGCCCAGTGTTGGCGAGCTCCACGCCGGCGAGTTCGGTGCCGACAAGCTCTGCCCCAGCGAGCACGGCGCAGGTGAGCGCGCGCCAGGAGGATGCGGCGACAGTCGGGGTGGTTCAGGCGAGCGTCGCCCTCGCGAGTGTGATCCCAAGCTTGGCGAGCGAGCTAGGTCCGCGAGCCGAGCGAGAAAAGATGGCAGGAGGGGGAAGTCCCTTCTGCGAGTTGGTGTTGTCTGCACCCGTTCCAGCGGGATTCGGAGAATGGGATAGAGTGTACTACAATGGCAGAGATGACCCAGTTCAGCATCTGCAGTCTTTCGAGGACTCGGTCTCCATCAGGCCGATGTCCGATGCCTTCAAGTGTCGGCTCTTCGCCATCACTCTCAAGGAGAAGGCCAGGGACTGGTTTCATTCACTTCCGGCAGGCTCTATCTACGCGTTCGAGGACCTGCGCCGAAGTTTTTTGTTGAGATTTTCAACTTCAAAAAGGAGGAAGAAGGACGTTGATTCCCCCTTCGCGGTGAAACAGGAGTCCAGGGAGACGTTGGCTCAGTATGCGGATCGGTTCCAGGAGGAAGTGCAGCTCACTCAGGAGGTGCCTGGGTTTGCACTTCAACTCGCCTTCACGGTCGGGTTGAAGGAAAGTTTCTTCAAGATGGCGTTGAAAAGGAAGGCCCCCGTCTCCTATGAGGAGCTGATGGAGAGGGTGGCGGAGGAAGTAGCAAGCGAAGAAGCCAACCCAGAGCTCACCAAGAGGCTAGCAAAGCTCGGTGAGCCGGAGATGAGGCAGCAAGAGGTCAGAAGAAGGGAAGAGCCCCGGGCCCCGGAGGGGGGATGGAGGCCGCAAGGTGGAGGAATGCAGGGGCAGGGAAGGGGTTACGGCCCAGGAAGGGGTAACCGCTTCGAAGGTCAATGGAGACCCCCCCAGTTGGGGTGGAGGCAGGGCCCAATGCAGTTACCTCCCCCACCTCAACAGGCCATGGCAATTGGCCGGGGAAGAGGAAGGGGAAGGGGAGGAGAAGCGGAGACAGCGGCCGCTAGGAGAAGAAGGAACAGGATAGCAGAGACCGGGGCAAGGGAAGTGGCGGTGTCATATTGCATCTTCCACGATGTGGAAGGCCACTCAACGGACACCTGTCCGGAGTTCCTGGAGGTGAAGAGGGGCAGAGCGCCCGCGCCACCACAGCAGCAGCCATTAAGGATCGTGGAGGTGGAGCCTCGAGAGGAAGAGGAGGAAAGATGTGAGGATAGAGCAGATCTGGGGAATAGAGGAGGGATCGGAGTGATCCATGGGGGGGTAGGGGTGGAGGCAACCCGCAAGGCTAGTCTCCATACCATCTACCGCCGGAGCATAGCATCAACATCCACCGCTCCACCCCCGGCCGAAAAAATTATTTTCACCCAGAAGGACATGCCGAGCTACGAGGACCCGTTCTGCGACGCGCTGGTCATCCAGACGGCGATCGAGAACTTCACCGTCTCCCGAATCCTAGTGGACAATGGGAGTTCGGTCAATGTCATCTTCAAGAAGGCATTCGACAAGATGGAGGTGGAACCCAGAAGGGTGTTGGCCTCGGATGGCCCTCTGTTCGGATTTTCGGGGGAAAGGAAGGAAGTAGAAGGAGGGGTGGGGCTCCATGTGACCCTGGGTGGGCAGTCTCGGAACTGCCGCTTTTTCATAGTGGACGCCCCGAGCAGTTACAGCGCCATCTTCGGACGGCCACTCATCAGCGCGTTCCGCTGCGTCCCTTCCACTTTTCATCAGTGCCTCAAGTTCAATGACGGAGGGGTCCAGGTGCGGATCAGGGGGGATCCCAAAGTGGCAAGACAGTGCTACGTGACGGCTGTCAACACCATCTCCTGGATGGGAGAAGCTGAGGAGTGGGATAAGGTGATGGGGGAGGCGGCCGAAGTCGGAGGTTTGGAGGTAGCCGAAGAGAAGGAGGGAGATGAAGTTCATACCCAGGAAGGGGTAGCTGAGGTACCCCGGGCGGGGAGAAAGGAAGAAGAAGAGAAGGCCCAGGAGGGAAGGGCGGAAGAGCTTATGGTGGTAGAGGAGAAAGTCGAGGAAGAGACCCAGGCTCCCGCTTGTGTCGAAGAGGAAAGGGCTTGGGGAGAGCAGTCTCGGTTGGAGGCTGTGGACGAGGTCGTGGAGCTTGAGGTCACCACTCGGCTGGGGGTGGTAGAAAAAGTCCGGGTCAGCGGAGAACTCAGCCCAGGAGATCAAGCGGAGATTCTGGCTTGCGTACAGAAGAACGTGGACGTCTTCGCTTGGAGCGCCGCGGAAATGCCCGGGATCGACGCGGATGTGGCGTGCCATCGCCTCAACCTCGACCCCGGTGCCCGCCCCATCCGTCAGAAGAGGAGGGCCGTCGCGGACAAGCTAGAAGGGCCCATCCACGAGGAGGTGGGCAAACTACTGCAGGCCGGATTTGTATCGGAGATCCAGTATCCAGGCTGGGTCTCCAACGTCGTTATGGTAAAGAAGGGAGGAGGTAAGTGGCGTATGTGTATCGACTTCTCACTTCTTAATAAATCATGCCCGAAAGATTGCTACCCCCTGCCCAGAATCGACGCGCTGGTTGACTCAGCCGTCGGTTTTTCTGTAATGTCTTTCTTAGATGCTTTTTCAGGTTACCATCAAATCCGCATGCATCCCCCGGATATCAAGGATGTTTCCTTCATCACGGGGGATGGATGTTATTGCTATAAGATGATGCCCTTCGGGCTCAAGAATGCAGGGGCTACGTACCAAAGGATGATGGATAGGGTCTTCCGCGAGCAGAAAGGAAGAAATTTAGAAGTCTATGTCGACGACCTCATGGTTAAGAGCCGAGACCTCGAGACTCACCTCCGCGACCTCGAAGAGACATTTGGGACCCTGCGGCGGTACAAGATGAAGCTCAATCCCTTGAAGTGTGTCTTCGGGGCGAGCCGAGGGAAGTTCCTGGGCCATTTGCTCACCCCCACGGGAGTGGAGCCCAATCCAGACAAAGTTAAAGCGGTGATGGAGTTGGAGTCGCCGAGAAATTCGAAGGAGGTTCAGAGCCTTACGGGGAAATTGGCTGGGCTCAGCAGATTCCTCTCCAAGGCGGGAGAAAAATGTGCACCTTTTTTCAAAGTACTGCGGGGAAACAAGAAGTTTGAATGGACCCCGGAATGCGAGAAGGCCTTCCAGGCTCTGAAAGAACAGCTCACTCAAACCCCTCTGCTCCAGGGACCGAAGCCAGGGGAGGACCTGTCCCTATACCTAGGGGTAGGATCCGAAGCAGTAAGTTCCGTGCTGATCCGGGAGGAGGGGAAGAAACAGTTCCCAATCTACTACGTCAGCCGAGTGCTGAAGAAGGCGGAACTCCGGTACCCGATCCTAGAAAAGTTAGCCTTCGCATTGGTGGTGTCGGCCCGGAGGCTCTGGCCTTACTTTCAAGCCCACTCAATCAAAGTAGTGACGGACCATCCGCTCCGCAAAATCATGGAAGGGGTGGAGCATTCAGGAAGGTTGGCGAAGTGGTCCGTGGAGTTAAGCGAATTCAACATCACGTTCGTACCCAGGACATCCATCAGGGCTCAAGCAGTGGCAGACTTCATGGCTGACTATGCGGCCGAAGTGGGGGAGCACGAGCCACCTCCCCCAGAAACATGGAAAATGTTGGTGGACGGAGCGTCGGGAAAACACTCCTATGGGGGGGGGGGATAGTCCTGGTGAGTCCTCAGGGGACTCGGATTGAGCAAGCCTTAAACATCCAATTCCCAATCACCAACAACCAGGCCGAGTACGAAGCAGTGATAGCGGGCCTTCGGCTAGCCCGAGAACTAGGTGTGCAGGACGTGGAGGTCTCCACGGACTCCATGGTGGTGGCATGCCAGATCAAAGGAGAGTTTGAAGCAAAGGACCCAACCCTCCTACTATACCTAGAAAAAGTCAAAGGAGTCATCGGGCAGTTCCGCACCTTCTCCATCAGGCACGTGCCAAGGGAAGAGAACACCCAGGCGGACCTCCTAGCCAAGTTCGGTCCCCGAGCGGGGGGGACGACTTCGGAACTCTTCCGGCCCTCCATCGAGGAAGGAGAATTGATGGAGGTAGATCAACAAGCCTCATGGATGGATCCGTTCATCACCTTCTTATCCTCTGGGCAATTCCCTGGAGATGATGTGGATAAAAGACGCTTCAGGTATAAGTCCGCCTATTACTCTTTGCATGCAGGGGGGCTATATAGAAAGACTCTCTCGGGACTCCTGGCCCGTTGTGTCTCCGAGGAGGAGGTCCCGAGAGTGCTGGAAGAAATCCACTCCGGGGAGTGCGGCAGTCACTCCGGGAGTCGGACCCTGGAAGGGAGGGTGTTGAGACAAGGCTACTTCTGGCCCACTCTCAGCAAGGACGCGACAGAGTTCACAAGAAAGTGTCAGAAGTGCCAACTCTACGCCCCGCTCCAACTCCTCCCCGCTCAAAGGCTCCGTACCATCACGACCCCCTGGCCCTTCCCCATATGGGGGTTGGACCTGGTCGGCCCCTTTCCCCAAGCCAGCGGCCAGAGGAAGTTCCTGCTGGTCATGATCGACTACTTCTCCAAGTGGGTAGAGGTGAAAGCACTTGCTAAGGTAACCTCTCAGGTTGTGAGGAATTTTGTGTGGGGAGAAATAATTTGCAGGCATGGACTCCCTCTTGCTATAGTAACGGAAAATGGGCCACAGTTTGCGAGTGAAGAGTTTGTCGGCTTTTGCACTCAGCTCGGCATCGACCTCAGGTTCGCGTCAGTCCACCATCCGAGGAGCAATGGGCAAGTGGAAGCGGCGAACAAGATAATCGTCAACCTGCTAAAAAAGAAAGTGGAGAACCTACGAGGAAGTTGGGTGGAACAACTACCCTCCGTTCTCTGGGCCATGCGTACTACTCCGAATACCGCCACCGGGGAGACTCCATTCAATCTCTCTCACGGGTCCGAGGCCGTTCTCCCCATAGAGTTAGAGGTGAAGACCCCCCGGGTGATCGCCGCAAGCGAGGGGGATGAAGAGTGGTTAGAAGGTTACAATGCAGAGCAGAAGCTGTCCTTGGACTTGGTGGAAGAACTCCGAGACTTGGCTACCATCAGACAGGAAGAGGTCAAACGACGGATGGCTCGATATTTTGACAAACACATCCGGATCAAGCACTTCCAGAAAGGGGACCTGGTCCTAAAGAAGGTTGATGCGGCTGGCAGAGGGGCCGCGGTGGGTAAGCTTAACCCCAACTGGGAGGGCCCATATATCGTAAGCGAGGTGCTCAAGTCGGGGGGGTATCACCTCCAGGATGTGGAAGGGGTGCCTCTCGACCGAGCTCGGAGTGGGGATGATTTGAAACGATTCTACCCTTGAAAGTTTTATTATGTTGTTTAAATCAATGTTTTACTTTCATTTGTTATGCTTCTAACTGCTGCGGTGCCGAGGTTGGACACATTGGTGCTGGAATGCCCCAGATCGATTCCGCTCCCGGGCTCTCACCTAGACGGGGGGTTCTGGTTGATCTCTGGAGAGGCTGGCAAGGTTGGACACATTGGTGCTGGAATGCCCCAGATCGATTTCGCTCCCGGGCTCTCACCTAGACGGGGGGTTCTGGTTGATCTCTGGAGAGGCTGGCAAGGTTGGACACATTGGTGCTGGAATGCCCCAGATCGATTCCGCTCCCGGGCTCTCACCTAGACGGGGGGTTCTGGTTGATCTCTGGAGAGGCTGGCAAGGTTAGACACATTGGTGCTGGAATGCCCCAGATCGATTCCGCTCCCGGGCTCTCACCTAGACGGGGGGTTCTGGTTGATCTCTGGAGAGGCTGGCAAGGTTGGACACATTGGTGCTGGAATGCCCCAGATCGATTCCGCTCCCGGGCTCTCACCTAGACGGGGGGTTCTGGTTGATCTCTGGAGAGGCTGGCAAGGTTGGACACATTGGTGCTGGAATGCCCCAGATCGATTCCGCTCCCGGGCTCTCACCTAGACGAGGGGTTCTGGTTGATCTCTGGAGAGGCTGGCAAGGTTGGACACATTGGTGCTGGAATGCCCCAGATCGATTCCGCTCCCGGGCTCTCACCTAGACGGGGGGTTCTGGTTGATCTCTAGAGAGGCTGGCAAGGTTAGACACATTGGTGCTGGAATGCCCCAGATCGATTCCGCTCCCGGGCTCTCACCTAGACGGGGGGTTCTGGTTGATCTCTGGGGAGGCTGGCAGGGTTGGATAAGCATTGGTGCTGGAATGCCCCAGATCGATTCCGCTCCCGGCCTCTCACTAGACGGGTGGTTCAGGACGGTCTCCGGAGAAAATGATAGGGTGATAAGTCTTATGCTGGCAAACTCCTTCTCGCTCGCCGGGCGTGCTCGCTCGGCTAAGAGAGGTCGTGTGCGACAATACGCAAGTGACAAGGACCAATCTCATGCGATCCCAAATATCCAGTCCTCGGCAGGAAGGTTGCCTGCACTAAGAAGCTAGCTCTCGCCAAGAGGAAAAATACCCTACGAAATCTAAAGAAAATACACGTAGCTAAAGGCGCAACGAGCCCAAGGCAGACGGCGAGAGACCCGAGCCGCTGGAGCGCCCCGCGCGCACCTATCCGATAACGAGCAGCGCGAGAATGACCTCCGCGAAAACGAATCACGAGATGAGCAAGGGCGAGACGGTCGAAAAATGAAAATAACGAGAAAAGGAGAGCACAGTGAAAACAAAATCTGCATTCTATGTTTAATAATTCAGTTACAATCCTTGGCGATCTCGCCGATCAAAAATTATAACGCGTTACAACACAAAAGGGGGAAGGGCGGCGAGCTTCAGGAATCGCCCGCAGATCCTTCTTCATCATCGCTGTCCTTCACCGGCGGGAGAGGGAGGAAGAGCTCTGGAACAATATCTTCCAGAGTCATGTCAGCCGCATTATCCGCCAAAAGGCCGATCGCCTTCGCCACCGAGAAAATGTAGCGAGCCGACTCTATCGACCCCACACGAATTTCTTCGTCTCGCGCCCGCCGGTCTTCTTTTAAACGGCGAGGCGAAGGTGGAACCACGACGCGAGTGAGGTCGCTATTTAGGGCCTTCAGCCCGGCCACCTCGCTCTCCAAGTCCTTGATGCGAGCGTTGGCCCTCCCGGCGACCTCGACATCCTGCGAGCGAGTCAGGTTAGAGAGATGAAGGGGTTGGGGAAAATACGTTGGAAGTCTAGATGACTCACCACCCTTGCCTCCACGGCGAGCAGCTTCTCTTTCAGCTGCGTGCTCTCGGCGAGAACACCCTGGTAGGCCCTCGCGAGCTCCACATTCTGAAGCTCCAGCTGTAAGCAACGCCTCCCAGTCATATGGGCGAGCTCGGCAGAACGCAGCTGGGACCTCGCGCTCTCATAAGCAAGGGTCCTCGCGGTCTCATCCTTGTAAGACCCTGCATCCTCGCGGCCATAAAGCGCGAACGAAAAGTCGAAGGCGTGACCACTGACGGTCTCCTTCTCCACCCAGGAGGGGAGGATAGAAGAGATGTCCACCCTGTTCGTCTCTGGCTTCCAGGTGACAAGGGGCTCGCCAGTCTCGTCCCGACGCCTCTGGCCGAGCCCGAAGTTATAATGGTTCACCGGGATGGGGAGGACCGAGGCCCTGACCGCCTCCTGGCCATGATCTTCGTCCTCGCCCGCCGAAAGGCCGGTAAGGTCAAACTCGTCGAAGGCAGCCTCGCGAGTTTCCTTACCTTTTGACGAAGCGAGCGAGGCCGCGCTTTTCTTGCTTTTCTTTTTTGGCGGAGACTTCGGGACGGCACCATGACTGCCGGAGGCCCCCGATCTCTTGCGGGAGGAGGGCTCAGCCGGGGTGACGTCTCCTCGGCAGGCTTCCGCCCCCATGGTAGCGAGAGCCATTGTGGCATCGGTCTTCCGGTTGCTCGCGTAAGATGGATGGAGGGGGAGATCTCGCTCGCCTAAAAACAGAATCATAGGGATGAGTACGATAGGCTTGCGAATTGAGACGAATAGGTTAGAGATCTTTACCTTCTCTAGCGAGGACCGGAAGCAGCGAGTCTAGGTTGCGGCAGAGGTAAACGACCTCGAAGTTCTTCTTACAGAAGAACTGATGGAGGAGGGCGTCATGGCCGCCGAGGGCGGTGGGCCGATAGGTGGTCTCGCTATGTTGAATCGGCGAGAAGGGAATGTTGCCGAAGTTCCCCTTGACGACGACAAACTTTTGGGCCCAGAAGTGGGCCTTGTTGACGGTCTCAACCACTTTCGGGCCTGTGCCCACGAAATAAGTTGTCCCATCTTTGTAGGCGCGGAAGGAGAACAGCTTCCGGAAGACAGGAAAGCTGAACTCTATCTGCTCCTCGCGGAGGTAGCAGGCGAAGGCGATGACCACCGCCATGGCATTGGGTGTGAGCTGGCCGGGAACCACGCCATAATGCTTAAGCACCTAACAGGTAGCGAGAACAAGGTCAATCCACGCGGCGAGCGAGGCTCGAGTGGCAAAATAAACAACAAACAAGAACGATTGTTACCTGGCGAACTTCTGGCCACAAAGGAAGGCGCAGACCGACCGCGAAGTGGGCGATAGGGATGGCCAACTCTTCGACCAACGGGTCATTGATCACGTCGTCCTCGCTAGGGCGGCGTGCCTCGAACGGGGGAAGAACGAAATCAGCGATCGCGCTAAAGTATTCTTCGTCGGTCAGATTGCAGGAGAAGAAGCTGTGTTCGGCAAAGGCCTTCGCGACCCTCCGACTCCGCGTCGCCGCCCATCTGGAAGATCTGCGAGAAGGGGAAGAACGCGAGAACGAGAAAGAGCGAGAGCTCTGCAGCAGAAGGAGGAGAAGATCGAGAATAAATGCGGTGGTTGGCTCAATAAAGACTGCCTATTTATAGCCAAAACAAAAAGGCGGGAAGAAGTCCAAGCGTCAGCGAGCACGAGTATCAACAAAAACATCACGTCATGTCCGCGGGCGAGAAAAAGAAACCTGCAAGGTTAGTACGAACGACACTTTCGAGAGATAAATTTGGCGAGAACAGAGGGTCCGCCCAAGCACAATATAATGTGAAAATGAAAGACTCGCTAGCACCAAGCGAGAAACAATAAAAAGCTAGTAATAATTGTCAGAAGATATAAAGCCAACATATAAGTGGCAAAGATGCGAGTTGCGAGCCATGACGAGATTGTCTAAAACAGCAATACCCATTAATGATAATAAGAGCACAACAAAGCAGTTAGCGAGAATCGTGGGTGAGCCATTTCCACCGGCCACCACCCCGCGACCCTGACCTCGGCGGTGCCCTAGAATTATAATATTCCTCCGCCAGGCGACCCTCCCGATCCGTGAGGTAGGCGTAGTCCCTCATCCTCGCTATGTGTACCTCCGGCGTCGTGGCGACCTCATCCTGATCGCGGTGTCTCGCTTGCCGGAGCCTCGCACACTCCTCCATCAGGACCGCGTGCCTATCCTCCGCGGCTTCCCTATCCTGCCTCGCTTGCATATTGAGGTCCATCAGCATTCGCCCATGCTTCCTCAAGAGTTCCGCGGCTCGCTGTTTCATCATCTCGGGATCTCGCGGATCACCTAAAAATTCCTCCACCTGATCAGGAAGGGGGGACATCTCGTCGTCGCCTAGTTCAGAATCGGTGTGCGGATTCTCGGCATTATCTGCAAGATCTCACGTCAGATAATGAGCACGAGGTCACGCAGGAGGTCGGCGAGGCCATAACGCTTACCGAGAGGTGGGCGAGAACCCGAAGGACGGCCCTGGAACACGTTTCCATAATGGGGGTAAAGAGACTTGCCCAGGCCGGCAGGATAAGCCGTGCTATTGGTCGGGAGAATCTTCGGAGGGGTGGAGCCACCGGTCTCCTCGCTCGTCAGAAGCTGGAACCTGGGCTTGTCAGCGATCCTACCTGGAGGGGGCGGAGATGGAGGCCGCGACGACGGGCGGATCGGGGATTTCAGGGGCGAGACTGTAAGAAAAGGGTAACGGAGATCATATAGGGTTGACATAAGTATTACGGCTTGCGAGATCCGGATCGTACCGGTGGTGTCTTTCCCAGCGAGGTTCGTGTCCACTTGCTGGCTTTTCCGAGACCCCTCAGCACGTTCGTCAACGATCTCGCTCGGCAAAGTATCCTGCGAGGGGAAAAGAATGAAGAGCAACTTATCGGCGTGAATTCGAATAACCCATACCTTCTCGGGGCGGCGATCGTCCGGAGAGGAGTCCAGCACCACGGAGTCGTCCCCAGAGAGGCGAACCGCTTTTGCCTTCTTGACTTTTGGCGACTGGGCGGGGGGCGGCCGGCTCATCCAGGCGGGTACCTTGGTCGTGGAAGGTAGCCCGCCGGCTCTCAACGCCCTCAGGAGAGCCTCTGCTTCTTCGGAAATCGGCATCTCCCGGCAGCTAAGACAAGGAAGGAAAAGAAGCGACGCGCACCGGTGGGGGTTCGGGACGGTATTTATAACCTGCATGGTGGGTCCCACCAAAGATTCCTGACAGGTCATCTGGGGAAGGTCGAATATCCGTGGTTGGACGATTCTTCGCGAGGACATTAGTCTTCGCGAAGAGCGGGGATTGAGTACAACCCCGATATTCGCCAGGAGGAAATCAGCAGCTCGCGCTCGAGGAGGCGAGCCAGGAGGGGCGAACCCTGAACTCCGGCGAGGCAGGCCAAGGAAGAGCAAGACTGCGCAGGCGAGCGAGCCCGGAACCTTGGGGTACAGTTAGCCATTTTGGGGTACAGTTAGCCATTTTGGGGTGCGGATAGCCATCCTGGGTTTCGCCGACCCAGAGGCTCGCGAGCTCCACTCACGAGGGAGGTCGGCTTGGCCGGGTCGCTATTGGCGAGCCCAACCATTCGAGGAAGGAGCTCGCTAGGCGAGCCCGCCTAGAGGGAGAGCAGATAGTCATCCGGGGACTCGCCGAGGTAGTGCGGGCGAGCGAGCCATGTAATGTGCCGATAATACCCCTGGGGTTCGCCGACCCAGAGGCTCGCGGGCTCCACTCGCGAGGGAGGTCGCGAAGCGGGCTGGCTCGCCCCGTAAAAGTCCAGGAAGGGATTTTTACCAAGAGGCCCCCGGTGGTCTGCGTTTAGCCTCTCCAAACAGCGGAGTTTGGCTGTTAGCAGACCAATCCGGTGTGCGGATAGTGAGAATGGACAGCGGGATTTGGTTATTGACAGACCACAAAACTAAAATCTATAAATAGACCTCAAAGGGCACCTTGGAGGAGACCGGTTCATTATCTTTGAGCTCTCCTCTCCCTAGGTCGTTTTGGTTTGGGCTCTTTAGCTCTCCAAGGTGCCCGAGTCTTAGCTTTGGCTTGGGAGGGGAAGCGCTCAACGATCTTCCGGGTTAGTGGAGGGACCTCCTCGCTGAGACTAGGGTCTTTGTTCTTTGCTCGAATCGTCGGCCTTACCTCTCCCGAGGGACCGGTAAGGGCTAGCTGCCTCTCATTTCGGTGAGGGCCCCGAGCTCCACAAGAGACCGAGAAATCGGTTTCAACAGTGACTATGGGTAGTCCACTTTCCCTCTACACCTTTCTAATAGTATGTTAGACAAGGCAAACTCCTCCAATCTCTGCTCAAAGAGCTTACAACTCAGATCCCTCAGAATCTCTCAGGTTTTCTTCAAACCCTACCTCAGGCCTAACAACCATACTAACTCAGAGTGCTCCCACTCCAACAGCTCAGAGATCACATTTATCTCCTTCCTCAGGCCTATCAAGAAGCCCTACTTCTCAGGCAAATTGCCCGACTGTTGAAACCGAGACTTGCGAACAAGACTTAGTCTCTGTGGAGTTCGGGGCCCTCAGCTAGCCGAGGGGCGACCAATCCTTACTCCTCCCAAGGGAGAGCTCTAGATTGAAGGTGTTGGAACTAGGAACTGGACCAAGGGCTTAGTGGGGAGGTCCCGCCACATACCCGGAAGCCCCTTAGGAACTTCCCCTTGGTCCTATTTATAGGATTTCAAGATCTGGGCTGCAAATAGCCAAAAACTGGTCTGCCAGATTACCAAAATACCCTCGAAATGGGCTGCGAACAGCCAAATCCCGCCATTCCGAGACGCTAAGCGCAGACCGCCTACCCGGCTTAGATATGGGCGAGCCGAAGGCCTCCCGGCCTCACCGGCTCGCCCCCACAAGGATCTGGGCGAGCCGGAGGCCTCCCGGCCTCCCCGACTCGCCCCCATAAGGCTCTGGGCGAGCCGGAGGCCTCCCGGCCTCCCCGGCTCGCCCCCACAAGGCTCTGGGCGAGCCAGAGGCCTCCCGACCCACCCCGGCTCGCCCCCATAAGGCTCCGGACCTCCCGGCCCTCCCGGCTCGCCCCCACAAGGCTCTGGGCGAGCCGGAGGCCTCTCGGCCTCCCCGGCTCGCCCCCACAAGGCCCTGGGCGAGCCGGAGGCCTCCCGGCTCTACCAGCTCGCCCCCACCAGGCTCTGGGCGAGCCGGAGGCCTCCCGGCCCTCCCGGCTCGCCCCCACAAGGCCCTGGGTGAGACGGAGGCCTCCCGGCCCTCCCGGCTCGCCCCCACAAGGCCCTGGGCGAGCCGGAGGCCTCCCGGCCCTCCCGGCTCACCCCCACAGGGCCCTGGGCGAGCCGGAGGCCTCCCGGCCCTCCCGGCTCGCCCCCACAGGGCTCTGGGCGAGCCGGAGGCCTCCCGGCTCGCCCCCACAGGGCTCTGGGCGAGCCGGATGCCTCCCAGCCTCCCCGGCTCGCCCCCACAAGGCCCTGGGAGAGCCGGAGGCCTCCCGGCCCTCCCGGCTCGCCCCCACCAGGCTCTGGGCGAGCCGGAGGCCTCCCGGCCCTCCCGGCTGGCCCCCACAAGGCCCTGGGCGAGCCGGAGGCCTCCCGGCCCTACCGGCTCGCCCCCACAAGGCCCTGGGCGAACAGGAGGCCTCCCGGCCCTCCCGGCTCGCCCCCACAAGGCTCTGGGCGAGCCGGAGGCCTCCCGGCCCTCCCGGCTCGCCCCCACAGGGCTCTGGGCGAGCCGGAGGCCTCCCGGCCTTCCCGGCTCGCCCCCACAAGGCTCTGGGCGAGCCGGAGGCCTCCCGGCCCTCCCGGCTCGCCCCCACAAGGCCCTGGGCGAGCCGGAGGCCTCCCGGCCCTCACGGCCCTCCCGGCTCGCCCCCACAAAGCCCTGGGCGAGCAGGAGGCCTCCCGGCCCTCCCGGCTCGCCCCCACAAGGCTCTGGGCAAGCCGGAGGCCTCCCGTTCCTCCCGGCTCGCCCCCACAGGGCTCTGGGCGAGCCGGAGGCCTCCCGTCCTCCCCGGCTCGCCCCCACAAGGCCCTGGGCGAGCCGGAGGCCTCCCGGCTCGCCCCCACCAGGCTCTGGGCGAGCCAGAGGCCTCCTGGCCCTCCCGGCTGGCCCCCACAAGGCCCTGGGCGAGCCGGAGGCCTCCCGGCCTTCCCGGCTCGCCCCCACAAGGCCCTGGGCGAGCCGGAGGCCTCCCGGCCCTCCCGGCTCGCCCCCACAAGGCTCTGGGCGAGCCGGAGGCCTCCCGGCCCTCCCGGCTCGCCCCCACAGGGCTCTGGGCGAGCCGGAGGCCTCCCGGCCTCCCCGGCTCGCCCCCACAAGGCTCTGGGCGAGTCGGAGGCCTCCCGGCCCTCCCGGCTCGCCCCCACAAGGCCCTGGGCGAGCCGGAGGCCTCCCGGCCCTCCCGGCTCGCCCCCACAAGGCCCTGGGCGAGCCGGAGGCCTCCCGGCCCTCCCGGCTCGCCCCCACAAGGCTCTGGGCGAGCCGGAGGCCTCCCGGCCTCCCCGGCTCGCCCCCACAAGGCCCTGGGCGAGCCGGAGGCCTCCCGGCCCTCCCGGCTTGCCCCCACCAGGCTCTGGGCGAGCCGGAGGCCTCCTGGCCCTATCGGCTGGCCCCCACAAGGCCCTGGGCGAGCCGGAGGCCTCCCGGCCCTCCCGGCTCGCCCCCACAAGGCCCTGGGCGAGCCGGAGGCCTCCCGGCTCGCCCCCACAAGGCTCTGGGCGAGCCGGAGGCCTCCCGGCCCTCCCGGCTCGCCCCCACAAGGCCCTGGGCGAGCCGGAGGCCTCCCGGCCCTCCCGGCTCGCCCCCACAAGGCCCTGGGCGAGCCGGAGGCCTCCCGGCCCTCCCGGCTCGCCCCCACAAGGCTCTGGGCGAGCCGGAGGCCTCCCGGCCTCCCCGGCTCGCCCGCACAAGGCCCTGGGCGAGCCGGAGGCCTCCCGGCTCACCCCCACCAGGCTCTGGGCGAGCCGGAGGCCTCCCGGCCCTCCCGGCTCGCCCCCACAAGGCTCTGGGCGAGCCGGAGGCCTCACGGCCTCCCCGGCTCGCCCCCACAAGGCTCTAGGCGAGCCGGAGGCCTCCTGGCCCTCCCGGCTCGCCCCCACAAGGCTCTGGGCGAGCCGGAGGCCTCCCGACCCTCCCGGCTCGCCCCCACAAGGCTATGGGCGAGTCGGAGGGCTTCCGGCCTCCCCGGCTCGCCCTCACAAGGGAACAGTCCTGAGATGCGCCCCTCAGACTCGACTCCCTCCAAATGCTCACCCCTCCTCCTTCCGGGGTCGCGCCCTTTGGAAATATTGGGCCTAAAAATATCTTGGGCCTCGGGGGCCCACTCGGCGAATTAAGGGTTGTACACAATCCCCGCTCTTTTCGAGCGTGGCTCACGCTCGGAAAGAAATGTCCAACCCTGCATATTCGACGAGTGTCGCTGGGAATCCGGCTATTGGTGATATCTTGGAAAAGCCACAGCGCCTCCCCGAGAGGTCCCCCAACCTTGACGGCCAGTGAGAGCCCGGCTAGCGGGACCACCTTGGGGGAGAAATACATAACCTCCCCGAGAGGTCTTCCTACTCTGCCGGTTAGTGAGAGCCCGGCTAGCGAGATCACCTCGGGGGAAAAATACATAACCTCCCGAGAGGTCTTCCAACTCTGCCGGTTAGTGAGAGCCCGGCTAACGAGATCACCTCGGGGGAAAAATACATAACCTCCCCGAGAGGTCTTCCAACTCTGCCGGTTAGTGAGAGCCCGGCTAGCGAGATCACCTCGGGGGAAAAATACATAGCCTCCCCGAGAGGTCTTCCAACTCTGCCGGCTAGTGAGAGCCCGACTAGCGAGACCACCTCGGGGGAAAAATACATAGCCTCCCCGAGAGGTCTTCCAACCCTGCCGGCTAGTGAGAGCCCAGCTAGCGAGACCACCTCGTGGGAAAAATACATAAGAGAATTTTCGTCCACTGGGCGATTCTTGACCCTGCCAGCTAGGTGGGAGCCTGGTCAGCATGTCAGCATGGGGACTAAGTACTTGGGACTTTCCTGCCACCGAGCGATCCTCGGACCTGCCAGCTTGATGGAAACCTGGTCAGCGGGCCAGCATCGGGACTAAGTACTTGGGATTTTCCTACCACCGAGCGATCCTCAGACCTGCTAGCTTGATGGGAGCCTGGTCAGCGGGCCAGCATCGGGACTAGGTACTTGGGACTTTCCTGCCGCCGAGCGATCCTCGGACCTGCCAGCTTGATGGGAGCCTGGTCAGCGGGCCAGCATCGGGACTAAGTACTTGGGTCTTTCCTGCCACCGAGCGATCCTCGGACCTGCCAGCTTGATGGGAGCCTGGTCAGCGGGCCAGCGTCGGGACTAAGTACCCTGAGACTCTCCTTCCCCCGAGCGATCCTCGGACCTGCCAGCTTGGTGGGAGCCTGGTCAGCGGGCCAGCATCGGGACTAAGTACTTGGGTCTTTCCTGCCACCGAGCGATCCTCGGACCTGCCAGCTTGATGGGAGCCTGGTCAGCGGGCCAGCATCGGGACTAAGTACTTGGGTCTTTCCTGCCACCGAGCGATCCTCGGACCTGCCAGCTTGATGGGAGCCTGGTCAGCGGGCCAGCGTCGGGACTAAGTACCCTGAGGCTCTCCTTCCCCCGAGCGATCCTCGGACCTGCCAGCTTGATGGGAGCCTGGTCAGCGGGCCAGCATCGGGACTAAGTACTTGGGATTTTCCCGCCACCGAGCGATCCTCAGACCTGCCAGCTTGATGGGAGCCTGGTCAGCGGGCCAGCATCGGTACTAGGTACTTGGGACTTTCCTGCCGCCGAGCGATCCTCGGACCTGCCAGCTTGGTGGGAGCCTGGTCAGCGGGTCTGCTCGGAGCCAACCTTGGAAAACTTAGAACCTTCCACCGAGTGAGCCTTCGGACCTGCCAGCTAGATGAGAGCCTGGTCAGCGGGTCTGCTCGGGGCCTTAGCCAACATGAATCACCCTGCCAGCCTCTCCAGAGATCAACCAGAACCCCCCGTCTAGATGAGAGCCCGGGAGCGGAATCGATCTGGGGCATTCTAGCACCAACATATATCACACCTTGCCAGCCTCTCCAGAGATCAACCTGAACCCCCCGTCTAGATGAGAGCACGGGAGCGGAATCGATCTGGGGCATTCCAGCACCAACATATATCACACCTTGCCAGCCTCTCCAGAGATCAACCTGAACTCCCCGTCTAGATGAGAGCCCGGGAGCGGAATCGATCTGGGGCATTCCAGCACCAACATATATCACGCCTTGCCAGCCTCTCCAGAGATCAACCTGAACCCCCCGTCTAGATGAGAGCTCGGGAGCGGAATCGATCTGGGGCATTCCAGCACCAACATATATCACACCTTGCCAGCCTCTCCAGAGATCAACCTGAACCCCAAGTCTAGATGAGAGCCCGGGAGCGGAATCGATCTGGGGCATTCCAGCACCAACATATATCACACCTTGCCAGCCTCTCCAGAGATCAACCTGAACCCCCCGTCTAGATGAGAGCCCGGGAGCGGAATCGATCTGGGGCATTCCAGCACCAACATATATCACACCTTGCCAGCCTCTCCAGAGATCAACCTGAACCCCCCGTCTAGATAAGAGCCCGGGAGCGGAATCGATCTGGGGCATTCCAGCACCAACATATATCACACCTTGTCAGTCATAATATTGCATGCGAGAAAAATAACCTAAGTAAGAAAACAAACCATTGCATTACGTGGAGTTACTGGTACATGCGTTTTTGGTCGCCACCACTTAGCTGGGATATCCTTTCTTTGCCTCCAACATCTTAGGGTCCGTCCTCCTTGACCCCCTTCGGCCAGTGTCGTTGTTGTATCGGAGTCATTGCCTCCATTATTTCCAAAAACTCGGGGTAGGTGGATGTCGCGTGACCTTCCTCCTAGTGGAAATCACAGTAGGATAACTCCACCCTACCCCCTCCTCTTCCTCTTCTTCCCGCTCTCCTGGCTCTCCTCCTTCCCACGCCCATCGCCATAGCTTGCGGAGGCGGTGCAGGGGGTGTCCTTTGTCCCTGCCTCCACCTCGGGCAATTGGATCTTTTCCTTTTATGGTTCTTCCTTTCCCCCCCTCGTGGAGTCGGCTTGTTGGCAGCTGCGCCCGCCGAGCTATTGGATGGCCGCCTACAGGGGTGGTCTCTCCCACCACCCTTCACTCGATTTCTTTTGGGGTGGGGCGAGTGGGGGCCGGATGCCTCCCCGCGCGCCTCCCTCCTGAGCTCGCCCCCTTGGAACAGAGGCGGGGCGAGCTGGGAGGGCGGCCACCTCCTGAGCTCGCCCCCTTGGAACAGGGGCGGGGCGAGCTGGGAGGGAGGCCCCCTCCTGAGCTCGCCCCCTTGGGACAGGGGCGGGGCGAGCTGGGAGGGCGGCCCCCTCCTGAGCTCGCCCCCTTGGAACATGGGCGGGGCGAGCTGGGAGGGCGGCCCCCTCCTTAGCTCGCCCCCTTGGAACATGGGCGGGGCGAGCTGGGAGGGCGGCCCCCTCCTGAGCTCGCCCCCTTGCAGGGGTGGGGCGAGCTGGGAGGGTGCCTCCCTCTTGAGCTCGCCCCCTTGCAGGGGTGGGGTGAGCTGGGATGGCGCCTCCCTCCTGAGCTCGCCCCCTTGCAGGGGTGGGGTGAGCTGGGAGGGCGCCTCCCTCCTGAGCTCGCCCCCTTGCAGGGGTGGGGCGAGCTGGGAGGGCGCCTCCCTCCTGAGCTCGCCCCCATGGGGATGGGCGAGTGGTACTTCCTTCCTGGACTGCTGGCCGAGAGTTCCCTCGTCCACCTGTTGGGGCGGGATCTCCGGACCATCTCTTCTGCCTCTGACTATCATGGCGAAGGCAACCTGGACGGTCTGTAAGACCTCTTGCTTGAAATTTTCGAACATCTCCAACGTCACCCCAGCCACCGGGGGCTGGGAGTGGCTTGGGTCTGATCTTCCACCTCCGTCCATGGAACTCATCTTGAGGATTTCTTGAATCGGTCACACTCCACGATCACCGCACCATGTGTTGAAACCGAGACTTGCGAACAAGACTTAGTCTCTGTGGAGTTCGTGGCCCTCAGCTAGCCGAGGGGCGACCAATCCTTACTCCTCCCAAGGGAGAGCTCTAGATTGAAGGGGTTGGAACTAGGAACTGGACCAAGGTCTTAGTGGGGAGGTCCCGCCACATACCCGGAAGCCCCTTAGGAACTTCCCCTCCCAAGCCACTACTAAGCTTAGGCACCACTAGAAGCTCTCCTCACCCCACTAGAGAGATTTGGGGAGGGAGAGAGAGGGAGAGAGAGCTAGCCTAGAATGAGATCCCTTCCAAATGGTGCCCCCTTGGTCCTATTTATAGGATTTCAAGATCTGGGCTGCAAATAGCCAAAAACTGGTCTGCCAGATTACCAAAATACCCTCGAAATGGGCTGCGAACAGCCAAATCCCGCCATTCCGAGACGCTAAGCGCAGACCGCCTACCCGGCTTGGATATGGGCGAGCCGAAGGCCTCTCGGCCTCACCGGCTCGCACCCACAAGGCTCTGGGCGAGCCGGAGGCCTCCTGGCCTCCCCGACTCGCCCCCATAAGGCTCTGGGCGAGCCGGAGGCCTCCCGGCCTCCCCGGCTCGCCCCCACAAGGCTCTGGGCGAGCCGGAGGCCTCCCGGCCCCACCGGCTCTCCCCCACAAGGCTCTGGGCGAGCCGGAGGCCTCCCGTCCCTCCCGGCTCGCCCCCACAGGGCTCTGGGCGAGCCGGAGGCCTCCCGGCCTCCTCGGCTCGCCCCCACAAGGCCCTGGGCGAGCCGGAGGCCTCCCGGCCCTCCCGGCTCGCCCCCACCGGGCTCTGGGCGAGCCGGAGGCCTCCTGGCCCTCCCGGCTGGCCCCCACAAGGCCCTGGGCGAACCGGAGGCCTGCCGGCCCTCCCGGCTCGCCCCCACAAGGCCCTGGGCGAGCCGGAGGCCTCCCGGCCCTCCCGGCTTGCCCCCACAAGGCTCTGGGCGAGCCGGAGGCCTCCCGGCCTTCCTGGCTCACCCCCACAGGGCTCTGGGCGAGCCGGAGGCCTCCCGGCCTCCCCGGCTCGCCCCCACAAGGCTCTGGGAGAGCCGGAGGCCTCCCGGCCCTCCCGGCTCGCCCCCACAAGGCCCTGGGCGAGCCGGAGGCCTCCCGGCTCGCCCCCAGAAGGCCCTGGGCGAGCCGGAGGCCTCCCGGCCCTCCCGGCTAGCCCCCACAAGGCCCTAGGCGAGCCAGAGGCCTCCCGGCCCTCCCGGCTCACCCCCGCAAGGCTCTGAGCGAGCCGGAGGCCTTCCGGCTCGCCCCCACAGGGCCCTGGGCGAGCCGGAGGCCTCTCGGCCCTCCCGGCTCGCCCCCACAAGGCTCTGGGCGAGCCGGAGGCCTCCCGGCCCTCCCGGCTCGCCCCCACAGGGCTCTGGGCGAGCCGGAGGCCTTCCGGCCTCCCCGGCTCGCCCCCACAAGGCCCTTGGCGAGCCGGAGGCCTCCCGGCCCTCCCGGCTCGCCCGGCTCGCCCCCACCAGGCTCTGGGCGAGCCGGAGGCCTCCTGGCCCTCCCGGCTGGCCCCCACAAGGCCTTGGGCGAGTCAGAGGCCTCCCGGCCCTCCCGGCTCGCCCCCACAAGGCCCTGGGCGAGCCGGAGGCCTCCCGGCCCTCCCGGCTCGCACCCACAAGGCTCTAGGTGAGCCGGAGGCCTCCCGGCTCGCCCCCACAGGGCTCTGGGCGAGCCGGAGGCCTCCCGGCCTCCCCGGCTCGCCCCCACAAGGCTCTGGGCGAGCCGGAGGCCTCCCGGCCCTCCCGGCTCGCCTCCACAAGGCCCTGGGCGAGCTGGAGGCCTCCCGGCCCTCCCGGCTCGCCCCCACAAGGCCCTGGGCGAGCGGGAGGCCTCCCGGCCCTCGCGGCTTGCCCCCACAAGGCTCTGGGCGAGCCGGAGGCCTCCCGGCCTCCTCGGCTCGCCCCCACAAGGCCCTGGGCGAGCCGGAGGCCTCCCGCCCTCCCGGCTTGCCCCCACAAGGCTCTGGGCGAGCCGGAGGCCTCCTGGCCCTCCCGGCTGGCCCCCACAAGGCCCTGGGCGAGCCGGAGGCCTCCCGGCCCTCCCGGCTCGCCCCCACAAGGCCCTGGGCAAGCCGGAGGCCTCCCGGCCCTCCCGGCTCGCCCCCACAAGGCTCTGGGCAAGCCGGAGGCCTCCCGGCCCTCCCGGCTCGCCCCCACAGGGCTCTGGGTGAGCCGGAGGCCTCCGGGCCTCCCCGGCTCGCCCCCACAAGGCTCTGGGCGAGCCGAAGGCCTCCCGGCCCTCCCGGCCCTCCCGGCCCTCCCGGCCCTCCCGGCCCTCCCGGCCCTCCCGGCTCGCCCCCACAAGGCCCTGGGCGAGCCGGAGGCCTCCCGGCCCTCCCGGCTCGCCCCCACAAGGCCCTGGGCGAGCCAGAGGCCTCCCGGCCCTCCCGGCTCACCCCCGCAAGGCTCTGGGCGAGCCGGAGGCCTCCCGGCTCGCCCCCACAGGGCCCTGGGCGAGCCGGAGGCCTCCCGGCCCTCCCGGCTCGCCCCCACAAGGCTCTGGGCGAGCCGGAGGCCTCCCGGCCCTCCCGGCTCGCCCCCACAGGGCTCTGGGCGATCCGGAGGCCTCCCGGCCTCCCCGGCTCGCCCCCACAAGGCCCTGGGCGAGCCGGAGGCCTCCCGGCCCTCCCGGCTCGCCCGGCTCGCCCCCACCAGGCTCTGGGCGAGCCGGAGGCCTCCTGGCCCTCCCGGCTGGCCCCCACAAGGCTCTGGGCGAGCCGGAGGCCTCCTGGCCCTCCCGGCTTGCCCCCACAAGGCTCTGGGCGAGCCGGAGGCCTCTCGGCCCTCCCGGCTCGCCCCCACAAGGCCCTGGGCGAGCCATAGGCCTCCCGGCCCTCCCGGCTCACCCCCGCAAGGCTCTGGGCGAGCCGGAGGCCTCCCGTCTCGCCCCCACAGGGCCCTGGGCGAGCCGGAGGCCTCCCGGCCCTCCCGGCTCGCCCCCACAAGGCTCTGGGCGAGCCGGAGGCCTCCCGGCCCTCCCGGCTCGCCCCCACAGGGCTCTGGGCGAGCCGGAGGCCTCCCAGCCTCCTCGGCTCGCCCCCACAAGGCCCTGGGCGAGCCGGAGGCCTCCCGGCCCTCCCGGCTCGCCCGGCTCGCCCCCACCAGGCTCTGGGCGAGCCGGAGGCCTCCTGACCCTCCCGGCTGGCCCCCACAAGGCCTTGGGCGAGTCGGAGGCCTCCCGGCCCTCCCGGCTCGCACCCACAAGGCCCTGGGCGAGCCGGAGGCCTCCCGGCCCTCCCGGCTCGCCCCCACAAGGCTCTAGGTGAGCCGGAGGCCTCCCGGCTCGCCCCCACAGGGCTCTGGGCGAGCCGGAGGCCTCCCGGCCTCCCCGGCTCGCCCCCACAAGGCTCTGGGCGAGCCGGAGGCCTCCCGGCCCTCCCGGCCCTCCCGGCTCGCCCCCACAAGGCCCTGGGCGAGCTGGAGGCCTCCCGGCCCTCCCGGCTAGCCCCCACAAGGCCCTGGGCGAGCGGGAGGCCTCCCGGCCCTCCCGGCTTGCCCCCACAAGGCTCTGGGCGAGCCGGAGGCCTCCCGGCCTCCTCGGCTCGCCCCCACAAGGCCCTGGGCGAGCCGGAGGCCTCCCGCCCTCCCGGCTTGCCCCCACAAGGCTCTGGGCGAGCCGGAGGCCTCCTGGCCCTCCCGGCTAGCCCCCACAAGGCCCTGGGCGAGCCGGAGGCCTCCCGGCCCTCCCGGCTCGCCCCCACAAGGCCCTGGGCAAGCCGGAGGCCTCCCGGCCCTCCCGGCTCGCCCCCACAAGGCTCTGGGCGAGCCGGAGGCCTCCCGGCCCTCCCGGCTCGCCCCCACAGGGCTCTGGGTGAGCCGGAGGCCTCCCGGCCTCCCCGGCTCGCCCCCACAAGGCTCTGGGCGAGCCGAAGGCCTCCCGGCCCTCCCGGCCCTCCCGGCTCGCCCCCACAAGGCCCTGGGCGAGCCGGAGGCCTCCCGGCCCTCCCGGCTCGCCCCCACAAGGCCTTGGGCGAGCCGGAGGCCTCCCGGCTCGCCCCCACAAGGCTCTGGGCGAGCCGGAGGCCTCCCGGCCTCCCGGCCTCCCCGGCTCGCCCCCACAAGGCCCTGGGCGAGCCGGAGGCCTCCCGGCCCTCCCGGCTCACCCCCACCAGGCTCTGGGCGAGCCGGAGGCCTCCCGGCCCTCCCGGCTCGCCCCCACAAGGCTCTGGGCGAGCCGGAGGCCTCACGGCATCCCCGGCTCGCCCCCACAAGGCTCTAGGCGAGCCGGAGGCCTCCCGGCCCTCCCGGCTCGCCCCCACAAGGCTCTGGGCGAGCCGGAGGCCTCCCGGCTCGCCCCCACAAGGCTATGGGCGAGTCGGAGGCCTCCCGGCCTCCCCGGCTCGCCCTCACAAGGGAACAGTCCTGAGATGCGCCCCTCAGACTCAACTCCCTCCAAATGCTCACCCCTCCTCCTTCCGGGGTCGCGCCCTTTGGAAATATTGGGCCTAAAAATATCTTGGGCCTCGGGGGCCCACTCGGCGAATACAGGGTTGTACACCGACAGCTCTGGCTCAACAGCCTTACCAAACTCAGGCTCAACAACCTTACCAAACTCATGCTCAACATCCCTATAGCTTGGGTTCAGCAACCCTACAAACTCAGGCACAGTGCCTTATAAGCTCAACACTACATTGTTCCTACAATGAGTATAAGTTTTAGCTTACAACAGTGAGCATCATTGATTTGATGTCTTCTATTGATTATGCATAGCTGATGCAATCTTGAAGCAGAGCTGAAAGTAATCTTCAGACCTACTCCTAACTGATCCATCTCTTCAGTAGATGAGAAAGGATCACTTTGCTCTTCAGAATAGAAGAGCTTTTTTCTCTCTTTGTATCTTCTTCCTGGTTCAGTAAGCAGAATGAGAAAGAGCTCTTGAAAGACGTCAATGGAACAATAATGGCTCTCACACTTTTTAGCACAACAACTGGTCCCTCTGAAAAATGCCATAAGTTGTTTTTTTATAATTCATTTATCTTCAACGTCTCTTAGAAAAGGGCCCTGACACTTTGGAAGAGGATAGAACACTTTATCTTCCCTTTACAGCTATTTGCGCCAAAAGCAAATCCCGTCAGTGTCATCTTCCTGATTTGAATCTGTCTCAGCGGTTGGGCTGAGATAGTTTTCCGTCTCTGCGGTTGAGCTATCTCGGTCTCAGCGGATCCGTTGAGATAGATTGTCTTCTCAGCGAATTTTGTCTATCTACAGCTCAGCTGAGGCAGACCCCTTCTCAGCGGATCTTGGCCTCGTCTTAGCGGTTCCGCTAAGATAGTGGGTTCTTCTCAGGGATTCAGACAATGAACCACACACGTTATTCCAATTCTTGGAATATATAAACCATGCACAGTTATGATGCAAAATTGGGTTTATCAAATACAATATGTACTTAGCATTGTGAGTGATGCCTCTTCAAATCAAGGGAACATTGATGGCAATATTCCCAACAATCTCCCCGTATTTGAAGAAGTAAGAACATCACCAATGTTAAGATACATAATAAAAAGAAACTTATCATGTAACTGTATTACATAGCATTCATGATATCATAACATATAAATGTTAACATTACTTTGGCAATATAGCAACAACATTGTTTATCAAAATAATAACATTGTTAACTATTTATGTCTAGGCATCACAAAATATATACAACAATAATACTGAATAACATTAAGCTTTGACTAATATTAGCCTATAACACAAACCATTGATTTTAATAAAATGTTCATTTTCATTGCTGTCATAATGTTGAAACATTGTTCAAGTTACAATTTGTTTTTAATGAAAAACAAAATACATAGATCTAAATTTTTCTCCTCTTTGAAGAAGTTGAGCATTCAGCTATGTCAGCAACAACTTCCTTTCCTTTGGTAGTGGCCTCCTTGTCATCAACAGTTAGCTCCTTGGCTTCAGCAGCAGCATCCTTGTCAGTAGTGTCCTTTTTCTGCATTTGTTGGTTCTATCTTAGATAGCTTTCATTTATTTTCTTGCCTCTTGAAGTAAAGATATGGATTGGAATATATCTAGAGGGAATCCTTCTTGAGTTATATTTTCTTACTAAGTTCTCCTTGAATATCCTTTCCCCTTTGGTGTTCCTTTCTAGATGCCTAATCCACTCCTCAGCTGGATAGATTCTATCAATATCCTTGCAGACTTGACCATGGCTTAGCCAGACATTTAAGATTATGCTCTTGGAGTCCTCACTCCAATATTCAAAATCAGGGTATTTGCCCTGCTCCTCCCTTTGCTTAGCCATATATTCTTCAGCTAGCATCATGTGTTCTCTTTTCTTTCTCTTTGCCAGTTGAACATTTTGAGTTATTTTGGCCTGCCCCTTAAAGTCAAAGTCTTCCTTTCTATAGTTATCCAGCAGTGGAAGATTGAGGGCTACCATGGTTCCTTGTAGCACTTAGAGAGCCAATTCAGATTTGGTCTCAGCATTGGCCACCTCCCCCTTTCTGGCTTCTTCAACCACTTTGGCTTCTATGGTCTGGGAGGCAGCTGCTACATAACCTGAAAGTGTCTGGAAGGAATTCTCCAAATCAGACTTTAGATCATCCTTCATTTTCTCTGCCTCTCTATTCATTATAATAGCTGTATTCCAGACATATTCTTCAATATAATTGGAGGATTTTTCTATAACTTCATCTATCTTATTCACATAGTTCTTTACATAGGACATGTCTTGCTCAGACAGTTGGAGTTGTTTGTCCTTTGATCTCATGATAGTATTCTGAGCAATTACTGACTTTTCTGCCAGATCAAACCATTTAATCATTTGCTTATTAAGGAAGGCAGTTTCTTCCTTAATCTCTTTTACTTTATCCTTCACTTCTTCCCTTATAGACATGATTGAACTGTCAATATAATTCTTCATTGAGTTCATCTGATCTTCAATTATTATAATGATGGAGCTGATCAGCTTCTCATGCGATACAATAGATGTTGAAGCATGGTCTTCAGGGACATCTAGCTCCTTTTCTTGCTGATCATTCTCCCCCTCAGTTTGGGTAGGGGAGTGCTCCCCCTCAGCTTTATCACTTGGTTGGGCAGCAACCTGATTGTTTGCAGCCTTCTTCCTTGCTTCTTCAGCATTCCTTTCTTGCTCCCCGTCACTTGGAGCACCTTCATCTTCCTTATCAGGAGTTTTCTTCTGCTGCCCCCCCCCCCCCCCTCAGAAGAGGGATCATCATTTTCCTGATCATCTTCCCAGTAGCCTGCCGGTTCAGGAGGGATTAGCTTAATTATTTGCTTCAGATTGAATATAGATAACTCAATCTTACACTAAAGATCAGCAGCAGTGTTGTCTTCTTCATCCTCATGATCTTCTGAGGAGGATTGAATGATCTGAACACTCTTGTCAGCAACAGCAGGATTGGAAGCATCAGAAGTAGTGTGATCTTCTTCATGTCCTTCTGACATGCTCTTAGCAGCAGCAGCAGCATCATCCTTTTCTTCTTCAGGCTCTTTCTCAGGAGCATGGCATACATGACCTTCATTGTCATGTTCTCCTTCTTGACCAACCTTTGGTGGACTACTGGCTGGTTCTTGATTGTCCACAGCTGGGAATTGCCTTTTGCCTCTGACTCATAATCAGAGCAGACAATCCTAGCTTTCCTCAGCCCTTTGACCAGAGTCTTCTTCCTATCCTTGGGTTCAGATAGTTGGCTAATGGGGAGGACCCTTGAGAATCTATCCAGGGTCTTGATATTCATTCTCTTTAAGTAATGGAAGTTTGTACCTTTAGTCTTGTCAAATTCCTCTGGGTAAGAGTGTAAGAGGTAGAGTGAGAGAATTCTGCCTAGGTTTGGGGCCTGCAGACATTCCCTTATCCTTTGATAGAGCACATCAGCCCAAGATGTCTTCTTCTTCAGAATGACCCTTGACATCAATTCAAACATGTATTTGGATATGGTGTCATGTGATCCTACTTTACACAATATGGCTTTGCCAACTATATCAGAGAGCAGTTTGCCTCTCTGGTTAAAGAACTTCCTCTTTAGTGAGCCAATTTTGGCATCACTATACTCACACCACTGTAAGGCTTGGTCTTATCCTTTTCAAAATTTCTTCTTCCCCTTCTCCACTGCAAGAGGTCAGTTGTAGGGCCTTCTCCATCTTCCTGGGAGAGATTTTTTATCTTTAAGCTTCCTATTTTGCCCTTGATGGAGGAACTAGAGGAAGACATTGTTGGAACATGGTCTTCCGCATCTCCTAGGTTTGAGAATAACAAATCCTATGTGTATTTGATCTTGTGTGTTTAAGTGTGCAGGAAACGAAGTCCATATGACTCAAGGATTACATAAGAAGGTTGCCCCCAAATTTGAGCCAACAAATCCAACATGCCTACTAGCGCCGGCGGTAGCACCTAGCGTCCAGCGCTAGCGATGATCACCACAATTCCGGAGCTCATATAGAAAGAGCTAGCGCATGGTAGTAGCGGATAGCGTAGGCGGTAGCGCAGAGCACAGAAGGCAAGAGAGAAATGTTTCCTCGGATTGAAGATTTCCCCGCGCAGAATAATGCCTAATCAGGGATAGCGTCGGCGGTAGCGATAGAGCAGGCACTAGCGCTGAGGCTATAATAAGGACCCCTTGGATCCGTCTTCTTAATCCTCTTAAGATCCTAAATTCCAGAGCTTCGTGCCACTGCATAGAGAGGAAGGTTCAGAGAGATACTCCCACAAATCCATGAAGGCTTAAGGAGTTCCGTGGAGAAGATTTCAACACACGTCATCGTCGTGATGAAAGACCGCATCGACTACGAGCATACTGTGCGGGTCTTCGTCTACTTCTCCAAGATATCCATATAGGGAGTTTTTATATTGTTGTTGTTATTTCATTCATCCATCTCTTTTAAATCGTGTAGTAAATTCGCCTTGTGTTGGCGACTAGGTCTGGGTAGGACTTTGGGCAGAAATTCGCCTCGTGTTGGCGACTAGGTCTAGGGTGTAGGTCTAGGGGTGCTCGAGTCCATATCTGGCAAAGGGTTGGCTAGAGCGGCTTGAGGTCGTATCCGGGGAAGGATCGGCTAAAGCCAACCGATTCGTGGGGATACGAGTCGGTATAGAAAACAAAAGGAGTCTTTCATATTTCGCTTTGATTTCTAGTCATTGAAATCAAATTTTGTAATCAATTTTTTTAATAATAAGCATGTCTCTCTTTGTGTAATAAAATTGATTTGATCTTCATTTCTCCAAATTGTTTACTATCCTCTCCTTCATTATAAAACAATTTAGATCTTTATTCAAAATCACTATTTTGATCTCTTATCATAAGCAAATATTTCAAAATATAATATAAGTTTTTAAAACCCTTATTCACCCCCACCCCCCCCCCCCCCCCTCTAAGGGCGCCTACCGATCCAACAATTGGTATCAGAGCGATTTTATTCCAAACGGCTTAACAACTAGGAATAATGGCATCTTATGATCTCGCTTCTACTAGTGGGGTAAATTTGTATGAAGAAGAAAAATCTCTTAAACCACCTGTTAGTCATTCTGCTTTTTTTGAGAGAACAAGGTTTCTTGTTTGAAGAGAGAAGATCTCTGCAGCTTGCTCCTTGCACAATATCTTGAGAATCTTGACATCTTCTAGAAGCTCATTGTATTTCTTGGACCAGTCATCATTTTCAGATGAGCTAGTCTCAGATTCTGAATCAGTGGCAGAGAGAGGAGCCATGATGCATGCCTGTTTATGAGAGTTTTCATCTTAAAATCCTTCCTCTGATTTAGATAAGGCAGTCACTCCACAACCAGTTTCTTCCTCTGAGTTTGAGTAGCTTGAGTCACTATCACTTAAGGTTTTAACCTTCTTCTCAGCTATAGCCCTCCATTTTTCACTCTGATTGTTGAGGGACCTTAGAGATTCAGCTTCTCCTTCTTTTGACCCTTCCATGAGGGCTCCTAGAGAGTTCCACATTTCCTTTGATGTGGTGCAGTGGCTCAGTTTCTGGAGTGTTGACTGATCTACTACCCCAGCTAGAATTCCTTTGGCTCCCTTGTCCAAGTTGACTAAGAGGATCTCTTCTTCAGTCATTTCAGTCATGGGGACATTTGGTCCTTTTTGAACAATTAGAAACATTCTAGGATCCATAGCCTCCATGTATATTTTAGCTCTTACTTTCCAAAGTCCAAACTTCTCCCTAGAATAAGTAGTTATTCTTGATTCCATAGTTATGATGAATGGACACCCCAGGCAGATCTGTTCAAGCTGTTGAGCTTTTCTTTGAACAACCTCCCTCTGATACCAATTGTTAGTTATTGGGTGTCGACTTATCACCTAGAGGGGGGGGGGGGAATAGGTATTTCAAATTGTTTGGTTCCCTCCCTTTCGGTGTTCTAGATTTCTGGTTAATAGATCTATAGATTAGGAAAGCATAGCACAGAAAACACTCAAGAACTTATAGAGGTTCCTCAAGACAGGATGTCTTGAGTAGTCCTCTTTCCCTCTGCGCCTACCTAGCAGTGTGCTAGGCTCGGCAAACTCCGCCAATGTCTCCGGCCCGCAATCCTTACAACTCGGACCCGCAAGTCCCTACAGCCTAGGCCCGCAAGCCCCTTCACTGCACCCGAGCCCACAAGCTCGGCACATTTGGACCCGCAAGTCCCTGCAGCCTAGGCCCTCAAGCCCCTTCACTGCACCCGAGCCCTCAAGCTCGACACTCAGGCCCTCAAGCCCTACACAGCACAGACCCGCAAGTCTTGCCTACAACCTAGGCCCGCAAGCCCCTTCACTACACCTGAGCCTGCAAGCTCGACAAGTTTGGACCCGCAAGTCCTCTGCCCTAGCCCTCAAGCCTCACAGATCTCAAGCCCTCAAGCTTGACACTCAGATCTGAAATAGATCTTACCAGTTCTTGGCCCGCAAGCCTTACAAGAGCTTACAGTAATGAAAACTGTTTCTTCTGTCGGATGGAGATTGGCTTCTTGACTTGAAGAGGATGCTTCTGATTTTCAATCTGAATGGTGCAAATCTTCTTCAAGCTTTCTAACTATGCCGGTTGTTGACTGGCTACCTTTTCTTGAGAGAAACCTATCAGTCGATGTGGCTTGACTACAACTTGAAGAACACAAGATGATCGTTTTGTTCTTCCATTCTCTCTTCCTTCTTCACCGCAACTCTTCAAGAATGCTCAATGGGATTCTTTTTTGTTCCTCTATCCGAGAGTTAGATTTTGGGCATCCATCGTTCCCTTTTATAGGACTAAGAGGCCGCTTAACGGTGTCCTTTGACGTCCTATTCTGATAAGCCCCCATGCCTTAAAAGCACGCGTTGATTGGACAATCAGGCGGCGGAATTAAATGCTGACAGCGCGTCCGGCTACTTTTGAATTTGTCTCGACGATATTTCCATTGTTACGACGACATGGATAAAATATCTTGACGACAGGACTTTGTCGATGCCTTGAACTAGTCTCTTCTTCAATTCTTCATCAGATAGTGATATCTCGACGATGTTGGACATCACTTCTCCATTTGAGCTTAAGACGACACGAAGTCATCAAACTGATATCGGCGAGAACTCCTTGTTTGTACGATGTCCCTTAGGCCACCTTATCTTGTCGACGACATGAATGACCTCATGTCGACAGACTATACTTCAGCAGCTGCTAGTCTTCAAATGACCTTCTTCAGTCTTCTCGACGTCATGCCTTCTTTATGACGATGTCAATCGCCATCAGTCTCACTTAGCCTTTCCAATGACAAGGCTTCTTGTCGATGATATTATCGACATCTTTGATTCTTATTCTTCATCTCGACTTTCTGATATCGTCGTGAAGATGCCACAACGATATCACCGTTTTGCATTGCTCTGCATATTGTCGATGATGTGCTTAATTCTTTTTCGACGATATCAGACACAATCATTCTTCTTTGCTTTGCATATACTTATCTTTTACTGAAATGATAAAGCAAAGAGGATAATCAAATACATAGTGAAGTTCTCTTGAATTGGTGACTTCTCCAAATCAGGAATCATGAGGGCAAGATTCCCAACACCACCTTTATTTGAAGGAAGAATTTTAAAGGATGGAAAATTGTAATGGAAATTTTCTTAAAGCTTTAGATGAAAAAGTTTGGAATATTACAATTAAAAAGACACCTAGCGTATTAAATAAAAACGAAATGGTTTTAAATGCAAAATCTATGAATAGTCTATTTTGTGCGTTAGATCAAAATATTTCCAAACTCATTCATACTTTTCCTACTGCATACTAGATGTGGAATTTTCTTGAGATAACTTATGATTCTCCATCTACAGGTATAAAACAAACGCAAGAATTGGAGAACATAAAAGCTTGCAAAGATGTTCAAGAAAGCTCCTCTCATGATGAATCAATGGAGAGCACATCAAGTAGAAAAGAAGAAATCGTGTCTTTGGAAGACGAATGCCAAAAGGATAAAGATAACAAAGGAACTCTATGCTCAAATCTCATCGCGTCCAAAAGCACTGTAAGGAAATCAAATTCCATCTTTTGCAATTCTATTTCTGCATTACAATTGCTACAAACTTCTAAGCGTAAAATTAAGAAATTAAAAAATTTAAATTCAAAATTATGTTTAGAAAATTAAAACTTAAAAGCTAAAATTAATGTAGAAACAAAGATTGATGTGTTTGATTATTCTCCACCTTGCACTTTAATTGAAAATATAAAACCGTGTTTTGATTGTAATAATATTAAAGAAAAATTCAAGGATTTTGAAAAAGAACTATTAATTGTAAAAGAACAAAATGAAAAATTATCTTTAGAAAATTCATCTTTGAAAAGTGAGACATGCAAAAGTTATAAAATTGAAATCAAAGAGATGGATGAAACATTTGAGGAATTTAGAAATGACTATCAAAATCATATTGACTTTATTGTTTCTACTCTTAAAAATAGCACAATAGCTTATAATAAAGCTAAGCATAATCTAAAAATCAAGAATGATGAATTAAAATAAAAAATCAACTTGCTTATGAAAATTATAAATACAAATTCACAATATCAAACTATATCTAAAAACAAGTTGAATATGAATATGAACATCTTAACTAAATTTATTAATGGGAGTAAGGAACACAAAGGATTTGTAAATCAAAATCAAATTCACCATTATTTACAAAATCATGTTTCTCCCAACTTAAAAATGAAACTACACAAATTTCATATGAACAATACTTTCAATTATAATTTTCAAAATAAAGATAATCACAATAGAAATTTAAAGCATAAGAATAACATTAAACCTAAGTATGAGTGGAGACACAAAATTAAAGATGAAACATTAACTCCACTTGAAAAGATTCTTTCATTCTCATCTCCCAAAAAGTCATCTCGTTATATTTTTGTACCCAAAGGAACCACCACACTTGGTCTCCTTTGGATACCTAAATCACTTATTCATTAGGTATCACCAAATGCATGAAGTAGAATATTTTCAAAAATGAAATATACAAATTTTCTACTTCATGATATGCTTTAATGTCTTTCTATTTTTCTTTTTGTTTTTCTTATCATGTTCTGGTCATCTTATATTTTATAGGAAATATGATCTTATCTCTTAAAACTTAATGAGTTTATAAATCAAATTGATCAAAATTCAAAATCATATTTTATTCTGATGACCTATCAATTATTCTTATATTCATTGCATATAAATATCTTATATTATTCATATGAATCAAACTCTAAATTTGTTATGAGATATTTACCTAAATTATAAATAAAATCACAAATGACATATTGAAAGATTAATTGTCTTAAATACTAATGCCACATGCACCACCATGATCTATTGATGTCCTTTGATAAAATTCTCTAAAAATCATATATCATAATTCATATAAAAACATCTAAAAACAACTATCTCTATCACATGTATATGAATTATATGATAACAATTGGTGTTATAATTATTTACCATGGTTGGTGTATTATGTGTGTATTGTAATTTATTTCAAGTTTAGACCTTAGAATCTTCTTGATATCAATAAGATCTTCACTTCATTCTAGCTCAATAAGTTGAAACACTATCATACTTTGGCATAACTTTAATCTCAAAACATTGCCACCTATTGAATATTAGTGCATATCTGTTTTGTTCAAACATTTTTTTGTTTGCATATCCTATAATATTAAGCTTAAATGGTTGTGCAAAACTCAAGAATTAAGGTTTAATGAATATGGAGCTTTATTGAATATGGAGCCATGTTCTAAAATTTTAACTTCCGCAACTTTTGGCGATTTCTTCTCGTCTCTTCACTTCATTAGACAGGCCTTATATTGCACAAACATAATTAAGCAAAATCGGAAGTGAAATCGAAGAAAATCTAGGCTATATGATTAAAATAAGCACTCTCTGTGAGCTAACGCAGGTGCTAGGACCTAACGTCGGCACTAGCTCAAGTGTCTGATTTTTTGTAATTTTAAAATTTTGAAAAATCACTACAAATATATTATTTTATATGTACTACTCATTTTTGCATTTATGCCTATAATTGATTTTTGAAAAATTAAAATACAAAATTACAAAAGCCAAATTACAAGAAAATATTTTTCATACTTTGGTTATTTGTTTGATTTCTATTTCTATATGCAAAATCAAATAAAAAAATATAAAATAAAAACAAGTATGAACAAGTATTTTTTGAACTTAAATTTTCTATTTACATGTATCTTGTGAAAGGGAGATTTGGGCTATCATCCCATCACATCTCCTAGTACCAGGCGAACCCCTCACAGAGTAGACCTCGGGAAGTCCAAGATCAATCTTATGAGTTCAAACTTTAAATCAAAATTATTCTTCAAAATATCAAAAATACTGTATAGACTTCATTGAAAATCAAGCATGATTTAACCCATCATTTAGACCTTCTACAATGTTACAATTCATCTTTTCAAACTACTTTGAACATTGTTTTTATCATGTTTTGATATATCTACTCATATATGCACCAATTGTAATGAAAAGGTTGTGTAGAACCAAGCTTAGCATGCCTCTAAGTATGAGTAAATATTTTATGGTTGATAATAATTTTTATTCACTCACTTATTTTGGCAAAGTCTACATGTGCTTTTAATCTAAGAATGCCTGCTTGTGTATTGTAACTGTACAATGAATTAAACTTTGCACAAGTATCTTACCTACACTACCTTTATTTGCACTCTTAATATTTAAGAAAAGTGTTTGTGCTTTCAAAATTACATTGGTTTGTAAAACAAGTGTATTCGGAGAACGTTGTACAAAAAATAATAATGAAATAAATTGACAAAGATAACTCCACCAAGCACTACTTGAACCTCCTGATAAGTCTGAATAAGCGTTGTGAAGTTGAGCACCTTGGAAAGAATAATAAAGTGTCTTGTGCAGACCCTCATTTTTACACCACTTATTCTTTAGTACATCGGATCACAAAAATATATATATTGAAAAATAAAGTGTGTGATCCCCCAAGCACTACTTTGCACCCTGATAAGTCTTAATGAGCATTGTGTGTGCAAAGCACCTTGGTAGTTGTACATTTTCTTTGTGCATTGAAGTGTTTGGAAGTAAAATTATTTGTGTTTTATTGTGCACTTTACTCTACATATGTCTTGTATTTTTTATTAAATCATTTGTTTACTCTACTCAAAATACACTTATGTGCACATCATTATCTTCCATAACACTTCTTCTCATGAGTATTGGATCCTAATGCTAAAATTCTATACTCTCTTTATATATATAAATACACTAGATAACCTAACATGCTCTCTACAATGTTTTGTATGTTTTGAATTTGTGAATTAATATAACGTTATAGTAATCTCTTTTTGAAAACATTATTTCATGCTTGGTTACTTTATTGTCTAACTTAAAGATTTTAAATGCAAATTGATTTACAAAAACATCTTCATTTTTGGAATTTAACTCATACATCTTCTTATGAATCATCATGTTTATAAAAAGATGTTTTCTTGTATTTCTATAAGTCTTCCGCATCATAACCATATAATTGTTTCTATCTTGCACTTTCATGCTTATTTAAAGTCTTTTCTTATGTGTGCATCGTCACTTGAATCTTAAAATTCCTTTCTTTCAATAAGTAGCAGACTTGCTTGGTAAACTTTATATTGGTTGCTCTAAACATGAAAATATTGTAATGCTAAAACTCTGATTAATTAATGAATTTCAAATTAGCTCTGTGACATTTTTCTTTAAAAATTCAAATAAAAATATAAACTCATAGGCTATGAACTTGTCATTAGAATAAAATGATTAATGTTTCCAATAACTATTATACATGATTACATATCTCACCATAGCGGGGGTGTAGGGTTGTAGACATTAGATAACCTGGCCTCTAAGTCATGTCTTGTCCTTAACTGGGGAGGGTTCCAGTGGGGCCTTGTGAGGCACTGGGGGGAAAGAGTGCTGAGTTGAGTTTTTTTCTAGTGTTTGCATATGGGACTAACACCCCAACCTACGGCATGTATGCAGCTCCTCATGCCCATCCGTCACTTAGTACGGGGCCAGGGTATAGACATATTGTCTGGGTAGAATGGTTACTTGGAAATCATTACCTTTTTATGCTTAAAACTCTTATATAAAAAGGAAAAACTAACAAGATAATATTGATTACTTCGCAAATGTTTTATTGTTCATCTTTAAGCTAAAAACTCTAGTTTATTTCTATGAAAATTATTCTAAAACTCCTTATCATTTTCCTTCTCTCTCAAAGCTCGATCATGTCTTTATATCAAAACTTTTATGTGCTTGCTTCCTTTACCCACTTTTGCTAATAACAAAAGAGGGAGAACTAACAAGATAAATATAATCTGCTATCAAAATGGAAAACTAACGTGATTAATTAAGATGATAGCTTACATATTAGGGGAGCATTCACTTAGGGGGAGCATGTATTTAGGGGGACCATTCTAAATGCTAAAATCAATAATTATCCTAAGTCATCACTCTCACACACACACAAGTATGTTTCATCATGCTTATATTAATGCTCTGATTTATCATTAATGGATTTGTTATTATCAAAAGGGGGAGTTTGTTGGAACATGATCTTCCGCATCTCCTAGGTTTGAGAATAACAAATCCTATGTGTATTTGATCTTGTGTGTTTAAGTGTGCAGGAAACAAAGTCCATATGACTCAAGGATTACATAAGAAGGTTGCCCCCAAATTTGAGCCAACAAATCCAACATGCCCACTAGCGCCGGCGGTAGCACCTAGCGCCTGGCGCTAGCGATGAGCTCATATAGAAAGAGCTAGCGCCTGGCAGTAGCGGATAGCGTAGGGGGTAGCGCGGAGCACATAAGGCAAGAGAGAAATGTTTCCTCGGATTGAATATTTCCCCGCATAGAATAATGCCTAATCCGGGATAGCGCCTGCGGTAGCGATAGCACAGGCGCTAGCGCTGAGGCTATAAAAAGGACCCCTTGGATCCGTCTTCTTAATCCTCTTGAGATCCTAAATTCCAGAGCTACGTGCCACAACATAGAGAGGAAGGTTCAGAGAGATACTCCCACAAATCCATGAAGGCTTAAGGAGATCCGCGGAGAAGATTTCAACACGCGTCATCGTCGTGATGAAAGACCGCATCGACTACGAGCATACTCTGCGGGTCTTCGTCTACTTCTCCAAGAGATCCATATAGGGAGTTTTTATATTGTTGTTGTTATTTCATTTATCCATCTCTTTTAAATCGTGTAGTAAATTTGCCTCGTGTTGGTGACTAGGTCTGGGTAGGACTTAGGGCAGAAATTTGCCTCATATTGGCAACTAGGTTTAGGGTGTAGGTATAGGGGGTACTCGAGGCCATATCCGGGGAAGGGTTGGCTAGAGCGGCTTGAGGTCGTATCCGGGGAAGGATCGGCTAAAGCCAACCGGTTCGTGGGGATACGAGTCGGTATAGAAAACAAAAAGAGTCTTTCATATTTCGCTTTGATTTCTAGCACCATTGAAATCAAATTTTGTAATCAATTTTATTAATAATAATCATGTCTCTCTTTGTGTAATAAAATTTATTTGATCTTCATTTCTCTAAATTGTTTACTATCCTCTCCTTCATTATAAAACAATTTAGATCTTTATTCAAAATCACTATTTTGATCTCTTATCATAAGCAAATATTTCAAAATATAATATAAGTTTTTAAAACCCTTATTCACCCCCCCCCCCCCCTCTAAGGGCGCCTTCCGATCCAACAGATATCTTTGCACTATTGAAAAATTTCAGAACTTAAGTTCTGAGAATTGTGGAGGGCTCAGATATAATATACTCCAGTCCTTGGTCTGATAGAAGTTGAATCACTTCTCTTATTTCTGCAGGGGCATGCAGGAATCCATTTCGAACTATCTCATAGCCTTCATGGAGATCTTTTGCCATCTTTGGCGCCATTGTTTCTGAAGGATAGGTCGCTGAGATGGGAGTGAGAGGGTTCATCTCGTCGGCTAGGTTAATGAGAAGTGTAATTAATTAATCAACTTTCTGATATTTATAGGGGCTTGACTTAGGTTTAGATTTGCACTAAGTATATATGTTGATTAGACTAATCAATTTGATTGATTTTACATTGCTGACATGTCAATTGGGGCATATTTTAATTTAGCCAGCCCGTCTCAGCGGAACTGCTGAGACGGAGTTATTATCCGCTGGGACAAAGTATTGTAAACCGCCGAGACTGTTCTAATCATCTCAGCGGTTTAGCTGAGACCTTCTCAACTGTCTCAGCGGTTCAGCTAAAACGTTCTCAGCTGTTTCAACTGATTTCACTGCCTATCAGTGAACTATATAATTAGGCTTGTTTCAATGCCTAATCAATCTACCAATCATTTAGATAGCAACTTATCCTATCAAAGCTTATTATGCATGTTCACATGTGTTCCTAAAGCTAAGGAATAACATAATGAGCAAGTTAGATAAATTGACAGTATAAAATCTATTCTAGGTTTAACATACCAAACTCAATTTTAAAAGCTTTAAACTTTGCCTCATCCAATGACTTTGTGAAGATATCAGCTACTTGTTTGTCAGTGGGGACAAATTCAAGGCATATATCTTCACTTTCAACATGCTCTCTAATAAAGTGATACCTTATCTCTATATGCTTAGTCCTGCTATGTGAGACAAGATTCTTAGCTATAGAGATACCACTGGATGAGTCACAATATAGGGGATAATTACTTACCTTGAGGTTATAATCCTCTAGTTGATGATGTATCCACAACAGTTGTGCACAACAACTTCCTGTAGCAATGTACTCATATTCAGCTGTGGATATTTCTACACTAGTCTGCTTCTTGCTGCTCTATGAGATCAGCCTTCTTCCTAAGAATTGACAAGTTCCACTTGTGCTTTTCCTATCTTCTTTGCAAACTGCAAAATCTGCATCTGAAAAGCCAATTCGTACAAAATCATTATTCCTAAGGTACCAAAGGCCAAGATGTTGGCTGCCCTTAAGGTATCTCAAAATCTTCTTTGCAGCTGAGTAATGAGATTCCTTAGAGAATACTTGGTACCTAGCACAAACACATATAACATACATAATGTCTGGTCTGCTGGCAGTCAGATACAATAGGGACCCAATAATACACCTGTACATGGACTCATCAAAGGGCTTACCCTTTTCGTCCTTGTCCAGGAAAATGTTGGACCCCATGGGAGTTTTCATGGTGGAAGCTGATTCCATCCCCAACTTCTTAATAAGCTCGCTAGTGTACTTTGTCTGAGAGATGAAAATCCTCTCATCAGATTGTTTCACTTAGAGGCCTAAGAAGTACTTGAGTTCTCTCATACTGCTCATCTCAAACTCCCCCTGCATAAGGTTGGCAAACCTTTTGCAAAGGTTTTCATCTGTAGACCCAAATATTATATCATCAACATAGATTTAGACTAGGAGACATTTGCCCTTTGTTTCCTTAAGAAACAATGTACTATCTATCTTTCCCCTCAAGAACTTATTCTTGATGAGAAAGCTAGACAAGGTCTTATACCAAGTCCTAGGGGCTTGCTTTAGACCATATAGAGCTTTCCTGAGCAAATAAACATGAGAGGAGAGGGTTGGATGAACAAAACCTGAGGGATGCTCCACATATACCTCTTCCTTTAGATTGCCATTCAAAAATGTTGATTTGACATCCATCTGGTATACTTTGAACCCCTTGTGGTCAGCATAGGCAAGGAACAGCTTTGTTTCTTCTAACCTTGCAACTGGGGCAAAGGTTTGATCAAAGTCAATACCTTCTTCTTGCTTGTACCCCTTGGCCACCAGTCTGCTTTGTTCTTGATGATGGTGCCATTCTCATCAAGCCTGTTTCTGTAGATCCACTTGGTGCCAATGATATTGTGTCCTTGTGGTTTTGGCACCAACTTCCAAACCTTGCACCTCTTGAATTGAAGCAGCTCCTCTTGCATTACTTGAATCTAGAATGTGTCTTCATTAGCTTCTTCAAATTTCTTGGGCTCCATCTATGATAGAAATCTCAAGAATAGAGCTTCATTGTGAGCTCTACTTATGGTAACCACTCATTGGCTTACATATCCAATTATTTGGTTTCTTGGATGATCCCTTATGTGCCTGTTTACTGCAAGCAACCTGTCAGCTATCTGCAGCTCTTCTTCTTGAGCAGCAACATCTTCAGCAGCTTGCTGATCTTCAACTTTAGGGATAGCTACCTCTGAATTGACCTTGCATGTGCTGGGTATGTCTTGGAGAGATATATCTTGCATCTTATGTTCATTACCTGTCAAAACAGGAGAACTGGACTAGCCCTTATAGAGCAGGCTGGTCTCATCAAATACCACATGCATAGATTCTTCTACCACATGAGTATTCTTGTTGAATACTCTATAAGCCTTGTTATGTGAGTTGTATCCAACAAGAACCCCTACATTGCATTTTTCAGCAAACTTTGTTAATTGAGATTTTCCATTATTTAAAATGTAGCATTTACAACCAAAGATTCTAAAGTATGAAATAGTTGGTTTTTTTGCCTTTCAGAATCTCATAAGGGGTTATTCCTAGGGCCTTATTGATAGATGCTCTATTGAGAACATAACATGCAGTATTGACTGCCTCAGCCCAGAAATATTTTGGAAGTGAGGAGTCACTAAGCAGTGTTCTTCCAGCTTCTATTAAGGTCCTATTCCTCCTCTCAGCCACACCATTTTGTTGTGGAGTCCTTGGGGAGGAAAATTCTTGGGTGATACCAAATTCTTAATAAAACCTTGTCATTGCCACGGATTCAAATTCTGTACCATAGTCAGTTCTAGTCTTGACCACAGTACATTGTAGTTCATTCTGGATTGCCTTAACATGGTTTATAAAGACATCTAAAGTATCATATTTCTTTTTAAGGAAGAATACCCATGTATACTTTGAGTGATCATCAATAATCACCAAAGTATACAACTTCCCACCTAGACTCTGAATTGGCAAAGGACCAAACAAGTCAATGTGCAATAGATAAAGACATCTTTCTGTGTCTTTGGATCCAATGCTTTTAAAGGTGGTCCTAGTTTGCTTGCCCATTTGGCATGCATGACATGGACCACTTTTAATACATTTCAAATTAGGACTATTTCTAAGAAGGTTTTTAAAAAAAAGCCTATACATTGTCTTGTAGTTAATGTGAGCAAATCTCTTGTGTCATTGAACACAAAGAGACTCACTTTCATTAGCCACAAGACACACAGGAGATAAAGAAGAATTGCGGATAAAATATAAGCAATAAACATTCCCATTCCTGGTGCCTGAGAGAATGATCTATAAGTCATGTGACTTTTTGATCAAGCACTTATCATTGTAGAATTCAATGACATAGCCTAAGTCACATAGTTGACTTATGCTTACAAGGTTGTGTTACAACCCTTCAACATAATCCACCCTTGTGATGGAGACTATGCCATTTGAAATCATACCATATCCTCTAGTGATGCCTTTTTTTGATCCACCAAAGATGACCTTTGGTCCATTCTTCACAACTTTGTATTCCTGTAGAAGACTCTTGGTACATGTCATGTGCCTTGAGCACCCACTGTCCAAGTACCATATTTGTGCTAGGATGATACCTGAAATAACCTGTAAGAAGGAATTTATTTACCCTTAGGAGCCCAATTAATTTTGGGTCCTAGGCTTTTGTTAGCATGAAAAGATAACTTCACACCTGCTGCAACCTTTGCAGGAAAGCTTTTCTTTGCACTAGGCACATTGGGATTGTGCCAACAATCTATGGCAAAGTGTCCTACCTTACCACAACACCAACACTCATGAATATTGTATCTTCTCTTATGAACATTCTTTGAAGAAGTAACATCAATATGCTTGTGTTCAGGAGGGAAGTCAGCAGCATTTTTCCTATTCCTCTCAGCAATGATTTGGCTAAAAGGCAATCTATGGTCAGTCTTGACAGTCTTTGTTTGAATGACATCAGCTTGTCTTGGCTTGGTAGTTAGGCAAGATTTGATGGCATCAGACACTGAGCTGTTAGACATGATAACAAGCTTGTTAGCATCCAAGGGCTTAGCTGGTAGGGAATTGGAAGAGCTTATATTCTTATTCTTGAATGATGGGGCTGAAGAACCAAAAACAAATGGTCCTGAATGGGCCATTTGAATCTCTTCACGGGGATCTTTCATAGCACTCATCCTCATTCCCTTTCTTCTACTATAGGAAGGAGTGTTTTTCTTTCTATATGAACTCCCATTCTTCTAGTGACCATACATATTGTTATGGTCATACATGTTAGAGGGAAGTAACACCTTTTGAAAGGTGGTATGAGGCTTAGCCTTAGCCTTGCTCTTTTCTCCACTCCCATCACCCACTGCCAAATTTTTGAAACCTAGTCTCTCCTATTAGTTTGGGAGGAAAAGGTGTCAATGATTGGTAGTACAGATTTGGGCTTGGAGAATTGAGCCACTAGGCTCTTCTCTTTTAGAAGCTTCTCCTCAAGGTCCTTTATGACCTTGTTCTTTTGGGAGATGGTGCTCAATTGAAAAATTGTTATTCCCTTGAGTTGGCTTATCTCTCTACTCATCTGAGCCACCAGGGTAGGTGACTCAGTGCACTCTCACTTAGTCAACTGAAGGGAGGCAATTTCCTGAGCTTGCCTCTTGGCTAGCTTTTTACTCTTCTTCAGAGCATCCAATAAAGCATCATACCTGTCAATCAATTGATTGACAGCCACTTCAGAATCTGAGCCACTCTCATCATTAGATGAGCATGCTCCAGATTCTGGTATAGATTCATAATCAGAAGAAGGATTGAGAGGAATTGATACCTTGTCAGGATTGTCCTGATTATCTTCATCATCATCAGTTATGGCCATCAAGCCATGATGTTCTATATCTTCTTCATCCTCCTCTATGTCACTGTCTGAGTGTGATAGAGGGGCCCTGATACCCACCTTCATAGCAGGATAGTCCTCATCCTCTTCAGCTGCAAACAACCCAATGTAGGCTTCTTCTTCTTCATCTGAATTTGAAGATGATGACTCAGATTCACTCCAGCTCTTCTCCTTCTTAGCTAGGAAGGTTTTTTCACCCTTCCTTCCCTTCTGGTGATAAGCTTTCTTATCACCCTTCTCCTTCCTCTTGACTGGGCAGTCAGCAATGACATGTCCAGGCTTGTTGCAGCAATATCAAATCACATTATTTGAAACATATTTAACATGTTTAGAATCATACTTGTCCGCCTTGGGGTGATGCTTTTCAGATCTGATGTGATCCTTCCTGGGATGTGAGGAGGAGGAAGGTTTGTTCTTCCACTGCTTCCTCCTCATCAGCTTCTTGAAATGTCTTGAGAAGGCAGCAAACTCCTCATCATAAGAGTTGCTATCAGATGAGTTGGGCTCAGAGGTTTATGAGCCAGCATCCCTCCTTGGAGGTGAAGGCATCCTTTCCTTGCTCTTCTTGGAGCTCTCAGCCTTGAGGGCCACAGTCCTCTCCCTTGTATGAGGCCTAGAGGATGTGTCCTCCGCCTTCCTTGCAGATAGTTGCATCTCATAAGAGACAAGCTTTCCAAACAAAGTATGGGGAGGAGTCTCACCTAGATTTGCCACCTCCCTGATGGCACAGATATTGGTATCCCAGTCTCTAGTTAGAGATCTAAGGATTTTGTCATTTAGCTCATAATGAGTGAAGGTCCTTTCATAGGTCCTCAACTCATTTACAATCCTGAAAAATCTTTCATAGCAATCAGCTATGCATTCCAGGCTTTGTTGCCTGAAGACTTCATAGTCCTGATTATGGAGGGATTTCCTATCATCCCTCACTTTTTTAGTCCCTTCCATGTACACTATTAGTGTATCTCACATGTCCTTGGCAGTCTCACAGTGTACCAAGTTTTGGAAGGTGGAATCATCAATTGCATTGACTATAATATTTTGAGCTCTTTTGTCCATTGTTGCCAATGCAATCTCATCCCTTGTCATTTCAGTATATGACTTGGCTACATGTCTAGTAGGATCAATAGTGGAGGGTTTTGTGACAACAAAGGAACCCTCCTGGATAGTGATATAAATCCTAGGGTCTGAGGCCTCCATGAAAAGCCTAACCCTTTGCTTCCATATGCCAAATGTTTCCTTTTTGCATATTGGCAGCTTCATTGACCCCATCTCCTTCTGAACTCCATTAGTAGTCATTGGATTCAGATTTGACTACACCTATGTAGGATCTAGTCAGACTATTAAGTCCTTTTTGACCAACCTGGCTCTGATACCACTTGATAGTTTATAGGTCAGTAGTCTAATTCATTTAGAGGGGTGGTGAATAGGTCTCTTTGAGTTTTACTTAAATGTTGCTAGCAGTAAATGAATAGTAAACAAAAACTTAAGCAAACACAGAAAGCACACAGTTGTTTATAGTGGTTCCCCAAGACAGTCTATCTATGCGTAGTCCACTTTCCCTCTACTCCTTTCTAACAGTGTGTTAGACAAGGCAAACTCCTCCAATCTCAGCTCCAAGAGCTTACAATTCAGATCCCTCAGGTTTGCTTCAAACCCTACCTCAGGCCTAACATCCCTACTAACTCAGAGTGCTTCGACTCCTAAAACTCAGAGATCACCTTTATCTCCTACCTCGGGCCTATCAATAAGCCCTACTTCTCAGTCAAAATGTCCTACAGCTCAGGCTCAACAGCCTTACCAAACTCAGGCTCAACAACCTTACCAAACTCGGGCTCAACAACCCTACAGCTCGGGTTTAGCAACCCTACAAACTCAGGCATAGTGCCTTACAAGCTCAGAACTACACAGTTCCTACAATAAGTATAAGTTTTAGCTTATAACAGTGGACAACAATGATTTGATGTCTTCTATTGATTATGCACAGCTGATGTAATATTGAAGCTGGGCTGAAAGTAATCTTCAGACCTGCTCCTAACTGATCCTTCTCTTCAGTAGATGAGAAAGGATCACCTTGCTATTCAGAATAGAAGAGCTTTCTTCTCTCCTTGTATCTTCTTCGTGGTTCAGTAAGCAGAAGGAGAGAGAGCTCTTGATAGCCGTCAATGGAATAGTAATGGCTCTCACACTTTTTAGCACATCAACTGGTCCCTCTGAAAAATGCCCTAAGTTATTCTTTTATACTTCATTTATCTTCAACGACTCTTAGAAAAGGGCCCTGGCACTTTGGAATAGGATAAAACACTTTATCTTCCCTTTACAGCTATTTTTGTCCAAAAGCAAATTCCGCCAGTGTCGTCTTCCTGATTTGAATCTGTCTCAGCAGTTGGGCTGAGACAGTATTCCATCTCAGCGGTTGAGCTGTCTCGATCTCAGTGGATCCGTTGAGACAAATTGTCATCTCAGCGGATTTTGTCTATCTGCAGCTCAGCTGAGGCAGACCCCTTCTCAGCATCTCCTGGCCTCGTCTAAGCGGTTCCACTGAGATAGTGAGTTCTTCTCAGCGGTTCAGATAATGAACCACACACATTATTCCAATCCTTGGAATATCTAAACCCTGCACAGTCATGAGACAAAATTGGGTTTGTCAAATACAATATGTACTTAGCATTGCGAGTGATGCCTCTTCAAATCAAGGGAACATTGAGGCCAATATTCCCAACATAGACTGTTAAGAAGAGTTTTTCACATTGGATTGCTTGTTGGGGCCATGAGTGTCCACGTTATTGATGTTCGATTATTGAATATAATCTGACATGTTGTGTTCTTTGCACTAGCGTGCTAGTGGCATAACGGAGACTTACATAGCTCGAAAGGACCTTATGAACAACAGTTACACTGCTCCGGGCCTCCTGAATATGTCTGTCGCAGATTTTTGTAGAATGATTGCAGATGCGGTAGTGGCGTCTCAAGACACAAGAGTTGTAACTGATATGGATCCCGTCACTCTAGAATGAGTAGTTGGGCGTGTTGAGCCAAAGGTAGAATGTGTTGGTGGGTAGAGATACCACCAACTGAAGTACTTTTTGGGCTTCCATTCTCCTACTTTCAAGGGATTCAACACTCCGACTAATGTGGAGGACTGGTTATCATGAATCAAGGAGATGTTAGAGGTAGTTGAGACTTCTAAAGAGAAGAAGGTATCATTTGTTGCCTTCATGTTTGAAGGTGATGCAAATATGTGGTGGTTGGAGGAGCGTGATAGATGTTTCCCTGGATGTCTTCTCACACACATCACAATGGGAGAGTTTGCGGCGTTTTTTCTAAAGCGCTATCTCCCAATAGTGACAAGGCTAGCCCTTCAAGGGAAATTTCTGAGACTTCATCAAAGGTGTTGAAACCGATTTCTCGGCCTCTTGTGAAGCTCGGGGCCCTCACCGAAATGAGGGGCAGCTAGCCCTTACTGGTCCCTCAGAGAAGGTAGACCGAAGACTGGGAAAATGACTAAGACCTTAGTCACAGCAAGGAGGTCCCTCCACTAACCCGGAAGATCGTTGAGCGCTTCCCCTCCCAAGCCAAAGCTGAGACTCGGGCACCTTGGAGAGCTCTGGAAATGCTAGCCAAGGAAAGCCTGAGGAGAGAGAAGCTGAAGTGAAGTCCTCTCCAAAGGTGACCTTTAGGTCTTATTTATAGGTTTTCTGATCTGGCCTGCGAATAGCAGGATTCTGCCTTTTGATTTTACTATCCGCACCCCAAATGGGTCTGCTAACAGCCAAACTCCGCTGTTTGGAGAGGCTTAAGGCAGACCACCGAGGGTAACAGGGTAATTTTTCCCTATCAGCCTATGGGCAAGGAATCTGTGAGAACACCACTATTGAAGCTCTCGCGGGCCTTCTCACGTGCCCTGCTCGGGATGCCTCTCCTCGGCGATTGCGCTGCGAAGACCTCGCTGGCCCCCTTTGGCGGTATCTACCAAGGTCCGGTCTCGCGAGCCTTCCTGCGAGACCGCCTCTTGACTTCGTCGAGCACAGAACGCCTTTTGTCAAACACAAGGCACTTCTCCGAACGCAGATCAATTCGTTGAACGTGACTTCGTCGACCGCAGAACATACTTCGTTGAACTCAGAACACAGCTGCCAGCGGCCCGCGAGGTGCTGGCTCGCCAGATCTCGATCACAGATGAGCTCGATGAACGCGGGAGAGTTCGTCGAACGCCCTTCGCCGAACCCAGAAAACCACCTTAAGTTGCTCGCAAGGTTCTATCTCACCAACCCTTCTCGCGGGTACACGGCCTGTACTAGTCTCGCTCCCCTATCAGCGAGCAGTTGGCGAGCGCCTTTCTCGCCCTCCCCTCCTTCGAGGACTTTTGTCTGCCTCATTGCTTTCTTCATAGTATTGATTCCGCCAACCGCGCCTCCTTGTCTAGCGAATATCGGGGTTATACACAATCCCCGCTCTTCACGAGGCTATTCAGGCTCGCGAAGAAACATCCAACCCCTGGTATTCGCCAGCCTCTTGATGATCTGTCAGGAATCTTTGGTAGGGCCCACCCTGGGGGCTATAAATAGCATCCTGAGCCTCAGTGACGCGCGCCGTCACTCTCTCTTTTTTTTTTCTCCCATACTGTAGCTGCCAGGAGATGCCGCTTTCCGAAGAAGCTGAGGCCCGCCTGAAGGCTGTGAGAGTTGGCGGCCTACCTTCCACGATCAGGGTCCCCGCCTGGATGAATCGGCCACCTCCCGCTCAGTCGTCGAAGACTAAAAAGGCGAAAGCGGCTTGCCAAACCGGGGACGACTCCGTGCTGCTGGACTCTTCCCCAGATAACTGCCCCTCCGAGAAGGTATGAGCTATTCCTCTAGCTAAGTCAATAAATTTGCCTGTGATTCATGCTTACTCGCAGGAGATTTTGCCGAGCAAGGACATTGGTGAGCCTGGAGGTGGGTCTCGCCGAAGTCCGCCAGCAGACACACATCTCGCTGGCAAAAACGCCGAAGGTACGCCCTTAATCCCGCTCACTGACTCTCCCTTCATTGACTATCGACCTCTTATCCCCTGTTTTTCACAGTCTCACCTCGGAAGACCCCAGCTCGCGAAAATTCACTTCTTCTATTTCCGTCCTTCCCTGACAAAACGGTGGAGATGCCAAGGTTCGATCTCCTGAGGAGCGAGGGCGCGGGCGGCTCTTGACTGCCAAAGATTCCCCCAATTAACAACGCAGCCTACCCTCCCGGTCTAGGTGAATGCCTCTACCCTCACTACGGAAACGTCTTCCAGGGCCGCCCTGAGAGTTCTCGTCCCCCTCCGGGTAAGCATTCTGACGCCCCCATGCCATGCGCGAACTTGAACGCTCTATCTAACCTTTACGAAATATTTTGCAGAGAGTTCCAAAAATCTGCCTACCGATTCAGAGTTTGGCGACGACGAGGTTTCCCCCCTCCCAGACCAAGTGGAAGACTTCTTAGTGGGCCCGTGAGATCCAGAGATGATGAAGCGGCGAACCGCAGAGTGTGCGAATTTGCTTATACTAACCTCACGCAAGACGGGATAGAGAGATCGATGAGGATAGGCAAGCTGTTATGATGGAAGAGTGCGCGAGGCTCCGAGCCCCAAGACGAGATGGCCACGTCGTCAGAGGTGCACATCGCGAGGATGAGGGATTATGCCTTCCTGATGGATCGAGAGGGTCGTGCGGCCCAGGATTACTATAATTCCAGGGTACCGCCGAGGTTCGGGTTGGGGGTTGGCGGCAGATGGAAGTGGTTACCCCACGATCCTCGCTGACCCCTACGTTTCTGCGAACCTTTTTTTTGTCTGTTAACGCTCGCCGCTACTTTGAACAATCTCCTAATTACTTGCGACTTATATTTGCGAGTTCCCGTTCAGAAGTAATTATTGATAGTCATTTATTAGCTTTCACTCGCGATTTGTATATTCGCACTTTCTTTGTTATGCTATTCTCGCAACGAGCCCTTCTGCTCTCGCTAAAACTGTCTCGTGATGAGTTCTCATTGCTATTCTGTTTGCTCATGCTGCCCTTTGCAAAGAATTTGCTTATACTAACCTCGCAGGTAGTTCTCGCCCACGATTCTGACGTGATGTTTTTGCTAACCGCACTCAGCAGCGCTTGGGCTTCTTCCCGCCCTTTCACTTCTGCTATAAATAGGTCGTCATAACTGTGCCAACTACCGCATTTACCGTCAGCCTTCTTCTTCTACTACTCCGGAGCTCTCGCCTTCCTCCCTCTTTCTCACGCTATTCTCTTCCTCGCAGGTCCTCAAGATGGTCGGCGACCAAAGCGAGGCTGAGGGTAGATTGAAGTGTGCATGGGCCTTTACCGACCACTCCTTCTTCCAGGCGAACTTGACGGAGGAGGAATATCTCACTGCCGTCGCCGACTTCATCCCGCCGGAATTTACTGCTCGCCAACCTACCAAAGATGATGCAATAAATGTCCCCCTGCCTGATGAACTCGCGATCCCCATAGCCCATTTTGCGGTGGGTCTTAGGCTACCTCTGTGGCCAGAAGTTCGCCAGGTAACTACTAAGCTCGCCTTCCTTTCCTTAGATGAGAATGAATTCTTCCTTGCTTAACTGATGGTCTCGCCATCTTGCTCGCCGGTGTTAAGACACTACGGTGTGATACCGGGTCAATTGACCCCCAACGCGATGGCGGTCATCGTCGCCTTCGCCTACTATATGCGCGAGGAGCGCATCGAGTTCAGCCTTCCGGTTTTCCGGAAGCTGTTCTCTTTCCGTGCGTATAAAGATGGGACCGCCTACTTCGTGGGTTCGGGTCCCAAGGTTGACGAGACCGTCAACAAAGCTCACTACTGGGCTCAGAAGTTTCTCTTCGTCAATGGGAGCTTTGGCAACATCCCTTTCTCTCCTATTCAGTACAGCAAGACCACTTACCATCCTCCTACTCTCGGCGGCCACGACGCCGCCTTATACCAGTTCTTTTGCAAGAAGAACTTTGAGGTTGTGTATCTTCGCCGCAACCTCGACTCACTACCCCCAGTGCTCGCCGGGTAAGGTAATGATCTCGCCCGCTAACTTCCATGGTTTCAACATTTTCCGCGCTAGATGTCTAACCCTCACTTTTTCAGGTGAGCGAGATCTACCACTCAACCCCCCCCCCCCCCCCCACGCAAGCAAACGGAAGTTTTCCTCCACCCACGCTCTCGCGACCATGGGAGCGGAGGCATACCGTGATACCACCACCCCGGCTGAGCTCTCTTCTCGCAAGAGATAGGAGGCCTCCAACAGCCGGGTCCCAGCCTCAAAGTCTCTTCCCAAGAATAGAAACAAGAAGATCCAAGGCTCGCTCGCCCCCTCTAAGGGAAAGGGGCACTCCGAAGTCCGAAGTCGCCCCTGGCGAGATCGACCTAACCATCCTCTCTAAAGAGAGGGAGGTCGATGAGGAGAGCGAGGAGGCCGCGAAGACCTCTAACCCGCCCATTCCGGTTAACCACTGGAACTTTGCGCTCGGCCAGAGACGCAAGGATGAGACCGGCGAGATCCTGGTGTATTGGAAACCGGAGGTTAACAAAGCAGAAATTTCCACCATCCTTCCTTCCTGGGTGGAGAAGCCGACCGTCAGTGGCCATGCCTATGACCTCTCCTTCGCCCTCTACGGGTGCGAGGATGTCGGGTCGTACAAGGACGAGACCTCAAAGACACTCGCCTATGAGAGCGCGAGGTCCCAGCTGCGCTCCGGTGAGCTCGCCCATATGACAGGAAGGCGATGCCTGCAATTAGAGCAACAGAACGTGGAGCTCGCGAGGGCTTGTCAGGTGCTCCTCACTGAGAATGCGCTGCTGAAGGAGAAGCTGCTCGCCGCAGCGAGCGGTGTGGTGAGTTACCTAGACCTTGCCACTTCTCTCTTTCAACCCTTTCACTTTATGAACTTGTCTTTCGCTTATAGGACATCGCAGCTGCCAAAAGAACTGACGCTCGCATCTAGGGCCTAGAGGGTGAGGTGGTCGGGTTGAAAGCTCTTAAGCGCGAGCTGTCCCGTGCCATCATTCCCCCTTCCCCCCGCCGCATGAAGGAAGAGCGGAGAGCGCGTGATGAGGAAATCCCCGAGGAGTCCACCGAGTCGGCTCGCTATATCTTCCAGACGATGAAGGCGGTCGGCCTCTTATCCGCCGACGCGGGTGACATGACTCTGGAAGACATCGTCCCGGAGCTCTTCACTCCTCTCCCGCCAGTGGAGAGCGGTGATGACGAGGAGAGGTCTGCGAGCGATTCCTGAAAGTCATCATTATTTCTGTGTTTTGTTTAACTTTTGGCTGGCGAGATCGCCGTAAATTGTGATTGAACTGCGAAATGTAAATACAGTTTTTGCCTTGTTCATTGTGCTCGTCTTTTCTATCTTGTTATTTTCATATGCTTACCTCACATTCCTGCGTATTTTTATCGTCCTCGCCAAGCCGATTCTCGCGCACTTCGACAGTTCGGGTGTCAACTCCGCTTTCAATTGGTCTCGCTTTTTCTCATGCCTTGGGACTAGGTATTTTAGGGCTACCCTCTCCTTAGGGCCTCGCACGGCATGCTCCCTCCCGGAGAGGACTCCTCTCTCACCTTTGGGGTTCTTGCAGGGCTTCTCGCGGATCCTGCTCGCAACACCTCTCCTAGGCGATCGCCATGCGAGGATCTCGCTGGCACCTTTATTGTGGTGCGAGATCCTTTCTGCGAGACGAGCGAGAAGGCACTGGTCAGTATAGAGGACTTGTCAACCTGAGGCTTTCCAACCTGCCTTTATGAGAAAATCATCACCTTGCCAGCCTCTCCAGAGATCAACCTGAAACCCCCGTCTAGTGAGAGCCCGGGAGCGGAATCGATCTGGGGCATTCCAGCACCAATATTATTCACCCTGCCAGCCTCTCCAGAGATCAACCTGAAACCCCCCGTCTAGTGAGAGCCCGGGAGCAGAATCGATCTGGGGCACTCCAGCACCAATACTTTTCACCCTGCCAGCCTCTCCAGAGATCAACCTGAAACCCCCCGTCTAGTGAGAGCCCGGGAGCGGAATCGATTTGGGGCACTCCAGCACAAATACTTGTCACCCTGCCAGCCTCTCCAGAGATCAACCTGAAACCCCCTGTCTAGTGAGAGCCCGGGAGCGGAATCGATCTGTGGCACTCCAGCACCAATACTTTTCACCCTGCCAGCCTCTCCAGAGGTCAACTTGAAACCCCCCGTCTAGTGAGAGCCCGGGAGCGGAATCGATCTAGGGCACTCCAGCACAAATACTTTTTACCCTGCCAGCCTCTCTAGAGATCAACCTGAAACCCCCCGTCTAGTGAGAGCCCGGGAGCGGAATCGATCTGGGGCACTCCAGCATAAATACTTGTCACCCTGCCAGCCTCTCCAGAGATCAACCTGAAACCCCCCGTCTAGTGAGAGCCCGGGTGCGGAATCGATCTGGGGCACTCCAGCACAATACTTTTCACTCTGCCAGCCTCTCCAGAGATCAACCTGAAACCCCCCGTCTAGTTAGAGCCCGGGAGCGAAATAGATCTGGGGCACTCCAGCACAAATACTTGTCACCCTGCCAGCCTATCCAGAGATCAACCTGAACCCCCCCCCCCCCCCCCCCCCCCCGTCTAGTGAGAGCCCGAGAGCGGAATCGATCTGGGGCACTCCAGCACCAATACTTTTCACCTTGCCAGCCTCTCCAGAGAACAACCTGAAACCCCCCGTCTTGTGAGAGCCCGGGAGCGGAATCGATCTGGGGCACTCCAACACAAATACTTGTCACCCTGCCAACCTCTCCAGAGATCAACCTGAAACCCCCCGTCTAGTGAGAGCCCGGGAGCGGAATCGATCTGGGGCACTCCAGCACAAATACTTATCGCCCTGCCATCCTCTCCAGAGATCAACCTGAAACCCCCCATCTAGTGAGAGCCCGGGAGCGGAATCGATCTGGGGCACTCCAACACCAATACTTTTCACCCTGCCAGCCTCTCCAGAGATCAACCTGAAACCCTCCGTCTAGTGAGAGCCCGGGAGCGGAATCGATCTGGGGCACTCCAGCACAAATACTTGTCAACTTTGTTACCCTCACCTAGTAGTTACAACTTATCATATGAAGAAGTAAGATATTCAACTAATAACATAGCAAAAACTTTCAAGGGTAGAATCGTTTCAAATCATCTCCACTTCTGGCTCGGCCGAGAGGTACCCCTTCCACATCCCGGAGGTGATACCCCCCCCCCCCCCGACTTTAGCACTTCACTTACAATGTATGGACCCTCCCAATTGGGGTTAAGTTTCCCCACCACGGCTCCTCTTCTGACCGCGTCGACCTTCTTCAGGACCAGATCTCCTTTTTGGAAGTGCTTTATTCGGATGTGCTTGTCGAAATACCGGGCCATTCGTCGCTTGACTTCCTCCTGCCTGACGGTGGCCAGGTCTCGGAGTTCCTCCACCAGGTCCAAGGATAGCCTTTGTTCCACATCGTTAGCCACTAGCCACTCTTCATCCCCCTCGACTGCAGCGATAACCCTGGGGGTCCTTACCTCGAACTCTATGGGAAGGAAGGCCTCGGACCCATGAGAAAGCTTGAATGGAGTCTCCCCAGTGGCGGTGTTCGGAGTAGTCCTTAAGGCCCAAAGGACAGAGGGTAGCTGCTCCACCCAGTTCCCCCGGAGGTTCTCCACCTCTTTCTTCAGTAGGTTGACGATTACCTTGTTCGCCGACTCCACCTGGCCATTACTTCTCGGATGGTGAACCGATGCGAACCTGAGGTCGATGCCAAGCTAGGTGCAGAAGTTAACAAATTCTTCGCTAGCAAATTGTGGTCCATTGTCTGTCACTATAGCCAGAGGGAGGCCGTGCCTGCAAATTATTTCCCCCCACACAAAATTCCTTACAACTTGAGATGTTACCTTGGCCAACGCCTTCACTTCTACCCATTTGGAGAAGTAGTTGATCATGACTAGTAAGAACCTCCGCTGGCCACTAGCTTGAGGGAAAGGGCAAACTAGGTCCAACCCCCATATGGCGAAAGGCCAGGGAGCTATGATGGTCCGGAGCCTCTGAGCTGGGAGGAGTTGGAGTGGAGCATAGAGCTGGCACTTTGTACATTTCTTTGCGAACTCCGCTGCATCTTTGCTGAGGGTAGGCCAGAAGTAGCCTTGTCTCAACACCCTCCCCTCTAGAGTTCGGCTCCCGAAGTGGCTGCCACACTCCCCGGAGTGAATTTCTTCTAGGACTCTCGGAACCTCCTCTTCGGAAACACTACGGGCCAGGAGTCCCGAGAGAGTTTTCCTATATAGCCCTCCTGCATGTAAGGAATAATAAACCGACTTATACCTGAAGCGTCGTCTGTCTATGTCTTCATCAGGGAACTTTCCTGATGATAGGAAGGTGAGGAAAGGATCCATCCAAGAGACCCGCTGATCCACCTCCATCAGTTCTCCTTCCTCGATGGTGGGTCGGAAAAGTTCTGAAACCGTTCCCCCTGCTCGGGGACCGAACTTGGCTAAGAGGTCCGCGGGGGAGCTCTCCTCTCTTGGCACGTGCTTGATGGAGAAAGTGCGAAATTGCCCGATGATCCCCTTGACCTTCTCCAAGTACCGAAGGAGGGTCGGGTCCTTTGCCTCAAACTCTCCCCTAAATTGGCACGCTACCACCATGGAGTCCGTCGAGACCTCCACATCTTGCACTCCCAGTTCCCAAGCTAACCGCAGGCCCGCTATCACTGCCTCGTACTCTACTTGGTTGTTGGTAATCGGGAAGTGGATGTTCAAAGCTTGCTCGATCTTCGTCCCTTGGGGGCTCACCAGGATGATTACCCCTCCATAGGAGTGCTTTCCTGATGCACCATCCACCAACATCTTCCATGCCACTGGGGGGGGGGGGGGGGGGGGGGGGGGTAGATTCATGCTCCCCTACTTCGGTTGTGTAGTCAGTTGCCACTGCTTGGGCCTTGATCGACGCCATGGGCACGAACGTAACATTGAACTCACTCAGCTCCACGGACCACTTTGCCAAACTTCCTGAGTGCTCCACCCCTTCCATGACTTTGCGAAGTGGGTGATCAGTCACTACCTTGATTGAATGTTCCTGGAAGTAAGGTCGGAGCCTCGGGCCGCCACTACCAATGCGAAGGCCGACATAGTATATGGGGAACTATTTTCTCCCTTCTTCCCGGATTAGTACCGAGCTTACTTCCTCGGGCCCTACCCCCAGGTATAGGGATAGGTCCTCTCCCGGTCTCGGCCCTTGGAGTAGAGGGGTTTGAGTGAGTTGTTCTTTCAAAGCCTGTAAGGCTCCCTCACACTCTGGGGTCCATTCAAATTTTTTGTTTCCCCTTAACACCTTGAAAAAGGGTGCACACTTGTCTCCCGCCGTGGATAGGAACCTACTGAGTCCGGCCAGCTTTCCAGTGAGGCTCTGAACCTCCTTCGAATTTCTGGGCGATCCCAACTCCATTATTGCCTTGACCTTGTCCGGTTTTGGCTCCACCCCCCCCCCCCTCCCCGTCGGTGTGAGCAGATGACCTAGGAATTTCCCTCGGCTAGCCCCGAAGACACATTTCAAGGGGTTGAGCTTCATCTTATGCTTTCACAAAGTCCTGAAGGTCTCTTCAAGGTCTCGGAGGTGGGCTTCAAGGTCCCGACTCATTACCATGAGATCATCGACGTAGACCTCCAGGTTTCTCCCCTTTTGATCTCGGAAGATCCTGTCCATCATTCTTTGGTACGTGGCACCTGCGTTCTTGAGCCTGAAGGGCATCATCTTATAACAGTAACATCCATCCCCCGTGATGAAGGAGACATCATTAATGTCCGGGGGGTGCATGCGGATCTGATGATAACCTGAAAAAGCATCTAAGAAAGACATTACAGGGAAACCGACGGCTGAGTCAACCAGCGCGTCGATTCTAGGCAAGGGGTAGCAATCTTTCGGGCATGATTTATTAAGTAGTGAAAAATCGATACACATTCTCCACTTACCTCCTCCCTTCTTCACCATGACCACGTTGGAGACCCAGCCTGGATACTGGATCTCCGATACAAAACCTGCCTGCAGGAGCTTACCCACCTCCTCTCGGATGGGTCCTTCCAGCTTGTCTGCTATGGCCCTCCTCTTTTGACGGATGGGGCGGGTGCCGGGGTCGAGGTTGAGGCGGTGGCAAGCCACATCCGCATCGATCCCGGGCATCTCCGCGGCGCTCCAAGCGAAGACATCCACATTCTTCTGCACACAGGCTAGGATCTCAGCCTGCTCCTCTGAACTGAGCTCTCAGCTGACTCGGACCTTCTCCACCACCCCAAGACGAGTGGTGACCTCAAGCTCCATGACCTCATCCACGGCCTCCAGCCTAGATTGCTCTCCCCAAGCACTTTCCTTCACTCCTCCGCAAGCGAGCGCTTGGGCTCCTTCCTCCGTCTCTTCCTCCCCTACCATCATCAACTCCTCCGCCCCTCCTTCTCGGGCACCCTCTTCTTTCTCCTCTTCTTCTCCTCTCTCCGCCCCGGGCTGTTGGGGAAATGATTTATCTTAACCCCTAGAAATGAGTATAAAATGAGTTCTCAGAGTGAGATAATTAGTTTAAGTAAATATGCGTCGAATAGTAATCGACGCAGCGTCGAAGTGTAGTCGACGCACCCAGTAAAGTCAACGCACCTCTGTCGACGCTCTTTCCATATTTTCTTCTCGACGTCTAGCCAGGCTGAAATCGACGCTTACGTCGAATAGTAATCGACGCACGTCGATTTCTGTGACAGATTCAAAAATACGCCAGATCTCTTTCTTTCTTTCTGTAGATCTGAATTTTATGGAATTATATTGTTCTTTTCTAGCCGTTCTGAATCAATCTTTCCTTCTAAATGATTCTTGGCTAATTTGATTAAGATTATTATGGACATTATTTGAAAATAGAACGATCTCCTTCCTTCTCCAGATATAATGATTATGAAAACTTTTCTTTCTTACTATTTCTCTGACTGCTAATTGATTATTCTCCTATAGCAATATTTTTGAATAAACAGAGCTATAAATACAGAAGGAGGTCGGCAAAAGAAAAACAAGGGATCCACTCCATCCATTTTGAAAAAGAGTAAAAGCTCCCAAGTGAAAAGTGAGAAAGCTGAGAAAAGTGAAAGTGTGCTGCAGCAAAGAAAAAGCCTTCTTCTTCTTCTTCCTTCTGAAGTCATACTGCTACAAATTTCTGAAAGCTCTCACTAAAAGAGAGAAAGGCCTACAATCTCCTTCTCACTATAGAAGAGAGATTTCATTCACTATACTTGTGCTTCTAATATTATTGCTAGGAAGAAGACTCTTTCTTACTTCAATTGTTTTTCTTCTACTTCTTCTTCTTATTCTTATTCCATTTTCAAATTGTGTAAAAGAGTTTTAAGAATCCCTCTTCAAAAGATTCAGTTATAGTGGTTCTAAGAGTCTCCTTATCAAAAGACTCAGGCTGGTTCTAAGAGTCTCCTTATCAAAAGACTCAGTGCAAGATAGTGAATTCCTACCAAGGGGGTAGAAGAGTGGACTACCCAAAGTTTGGGGAACCACTATATTTCTTTGTGTTGTGCTGTGTTTTTCTTTTTGCTATTTTCTTTCTTAACTTGCTTAATTCTTGTTGGTGTGTGGGAAGCTTAAATCTGTGAATATTACACACATATATATATTTATTAACTTTGCACAAAATATTTTTAAAATCTCTATTCACCCCCCCCCCCCCCCTCTAGAGAATTTTAGTGAGGTTAACTGTGCACTTTCACGGGCCTCTCAGCGACCCCTTCCTGGGCATGAACTTCCTCTTCCTCCATCCTTTCCTCTACTCCCTCCTCACCTCCGGCCTCGGCCGCCTCCTCCATCACTTTGTCCCACTCCTCTGCTTCTCCCATCCAGGTGATGGTGTTGACAGACGTCACGTAGCACTGTCTCGCCACCTTGGGGTATCCCCGGACCCGGACCTGGATTCCACCCGCGTTGAACTTGAGACACTGGTGGAAGGTGGATGGGACGCATTTGAACACGCTGATGAGAGGCCGTCCGAAGATGGCGCTGTAGCTGCTTGGGGCATCCACGATCATGAAGCGGCAGTTCCGGGACTGCCCTCCGAGGGTCACATGGAGCCCCACTCCACCCTCTACCTCCTTCCTTTCTCCCGAAAAACCAAACAGGGGACCATCCGAGGCCAATACCCTCCTGGCCTCCACCTTCATCTCGTCAAATGCCTTCTTGAAGACGACGTTGACTGAACTCCCATTATCGACCAGAATCCGCGAGACGGTGAAGTTCTCGATGGCGGTCTGGATGACCAGCGCATCGCAGAACGGGTCTTCATGACCTCGCATGTCCTTCTGGGAGAAAGTAATTTTCTCCGCTGGGGGTGGAGTAGTGAATGTTGAGGCCACGCTCCGCCGATAGATGGTATGGAGGCTAGCCTTGCGAGTTGCCTCCACCCCTACCCCCCCCCCCCCCCCCCCCCCCCAGGGATCACTCTGATCCCTCCTCTACTCCCCACATCAGCTCTGTCTTCACACCTTTCCTCCTCATCCTCTCGAGGTTTGACTTCCTCGATTCTCACTGGTTGTTGTTGTCTCGGCGCGGGCACTCAGCCCCTTTTTGTTTCCAGGAACTCTAACCAGGTGGTCGTTGTGTGACCTTCCTCATCGTGGAAGTCACAGTACGGCAACGTCACCTCCCCTGTCTCGCCCTCCGCCATCCTATTCCTCCTCCTTCTCCCTGCTCCTGCTTCTTCTCTAGCCTCTTCTCTTCTTCTTCTTCCTCCTCTTCCCCGTCTGATCGCCATGGCTTGCTGAGGTGGGGAGGCATCTGCCTCGGACCCTGCCTCCATCCCAACTGGTGGGGTCTTCCTTGACCTCCATAGAAGTTACCCCTTCCTGGGCCGTAACCCCTTCCCTGACCTTGCAGTCCTCCGCCATGCTGCCTCCACTCCCCCTCCGGGGCCCTAGGCTTTTCCCTTCTCCTTACTTCCTGCTGCCTGACCTCTGGCTCACTGAGCTTTGCTAGCCTCTTGGTGAGCTCCAGGTTGGCCTCCTCACTCTCGACCTCCTCTGCCACCCTCTCCATCAGCTCCTCATAGGAGACAGGGACCTTCCTCTTCAGAGCCATTTTGAAGAAACTTTCCCTCAGCCCGACCGTGAAGGCGAGCTGAAGTGTAAACCCAGGCATCTCCTGAGTGAGCAGCACCTCCTCCTAGAACCGGTCCGCATAACGAGCCAACGACTCCTTTGGCTCCTGCTTCACTTTGAAGAGAGATTCGACGTCCTTCTTCCTCTTCATTGAAGTTGAGAATCGCAACAAGAAGCTCTGGCGCAAATCCTCGAAGGCGTAGATCGATCATGTAGGGAGTTGATGGAGCCAGTCTCGGGCCTTCTCTTTAAGGGTGACGGCGAATAGCTGACACTTGAAAGCATCCGACATCGGCCTGATAGAGACCGAGTCCTCGAAAGACTGGAGGTGCTGGACAGGATCATCCCTGCCGTTGTAGTACACCCTGTCCAACTCTCCGAACCCTACCGGGACAGGTGCAGAAAGTACCAACTCGCAAAAGGGGCTTCCCCCTCCTACCACCCTTTTTCGCTCCACACGCCCCCCGAGCTCTCTCGCCTGACTTGGACTCATGGGGACCGCGCTTGCGAGAGCGGCGCTCGCCTAAACCACCCCCACAGTCGCTGTATCCTCCGGGCACACGCTCGCCTGCGCCGCACTCGCCGGCACAGAGCTCGTCGGCACAGAGCCTGTCGGGCTGGCAAACAGCACTCGTCCTTCTAGGTCTTGCACTGAACCTCCGGCGATTTCCTTCCCGGTCCTTCCCCCGGGGCATTCTCGCCAACCGCTGGTGGGGGAGGGGTCGCCTGAGGCGCTGGGGTCGCGAACTCACTTCGCAGCGCCGCGACAGTGAGTCCGAAGGTGTCGAGCACCTCCCTCCTGAAATCTGCGAACATCCTCGGCGTCACCACCTGCGGTGACTCGCTGAACTCCTCGCCTTGATCCTCGCCTCCTGCCATATCTGCTCCTTGAAACTTTCTTGGACCAGCCACGCTCCATGCTCACCGCACCAAAATGTTGAAACCAATTTCTCGGCCTCTTGTGAAGCTCGGGGCCGTCACCGAAATGAGCGGCAGCTAGCCCTTACTGGTCCTCAGAGAAGGTAGACCGAAGACTGGGAAAATGACTAAGACCTTAGTCACAGCAAGGAGGTCCCTCCACTAACCCGAAAGATCGTTGAGCGCTTCCCCTCCCAAGCCAAAGCTGAGACTCGTGCACCTTGGAGAGCTCTGGAAATGCTAGCCAAGGAAAGCCTAAGGAGAGAGAAGCTGAAGTGAAGTCCTCTCCAAAGGTGCCCTTTAGGTCTTATTTATAGGTTTTATGATCTGGCCTGCGAATAGCAGGATTCCGCCTTTTGATTTTACTATCTGCACCCCAAATGGGTCTGCTAACAGCCAAACTCCGCTGTTTGGAGATGCTAGAGGTAGACCACCGAGGGTAACAGGGTAATTTTGCCCTATCATCCTATGGGCAAGGAGTCTGTGAGAACACCACTATTGAAGCTCTCGCGGGCCTTCTCGCGAGTCCTGCTCGCGATGCCTCTCCTCGGCGATGGCGCTGCGAAGACCTCGCTGGCCCCCTTTGGCGGTATCTACCGAGGTCCGGTCTCGCGAGCCTGCCTGCGAGACCACCTCTTAACTTCATCGAGCACAGAATGCCTTTTGTCGAACACAAGGCACTTCTCCGAACGCAGATCAATTCATTGAACGTGACTTCGTCGACCGCAGAACACACTTCGTTGAACTCAGAACACTGTTGTCAGCGGCCCGCGAGGTGCTGGCTCGCCAGATCTCGATCACAGATGAGCTCGACAAATGCGGGAGAGTTCGTCGAATGCAGGGGAGTTCATCGAACGCCCTTCGCCGAACCCAGAAAACCACTTTAAGCTGCCCGCAAGGTTCAATCTCGCCAACCCTTCTCGCGGGTACACAGCCAGTACTAGTCTCGCTCCCCTATCAGCGAGCAGTTGGCGAGTGCCTTTCTCGCCCTCCCCTCCTCCGAGGACTTTTGTCTGCCTCATTGCTTTCTTCATAGTATTGATTCCGCCAACTGCGCCTCCTTGTCTGTCGAATATCGGGGTTGTACAAAAGGGACATGACCGTGGACGGTTACCTATAGTAGTTCACCCATTTTAGTCATTATGCAGGCATGACTATACCGAATGATGAAGAAAGGTGTTTGATGACTAGTTTTATATAGCATATTCCATGCTCATCAAGGCTTATTTTCTTAAGCAATCGCTTCGATTATATTATGATTATGATCATATTTCACTGAATCACAAATCACATATGAAGGACACTTCTAGTTGATCATGGTGTGCAATGCATGCTTGATCTTCATCAGGGAGAGCATGTCGCGTTCCCCCATCGTCTTTAATTAATCACTTGGCACATAGGGCAGACCGCTTAGAGTACAATTCAACTTGATGAACACGCACGGTCGTGCGCCAGTCCTTATAGCACACCTGCATCGGCCGTGCGAGTTCAAGCTCGTTTCCAGAACTAAAAAACATCCTTCTGCTGGTGGCCATGCGATTCCTTCCCGAACTGTAATATTCTACCGTGCGACATGTTTATCGCACGTGTGGTTTATATTTAGAAATATCGCACAGGCGTGCAAAATTCCTTCTCGCACGGACCAAATCGACCGTGCGAGCTCATTCTGTCGAAATGTTCTGATTTTTAGAGATCTTTCGGGGCCTGTGTGAATCCTTCTTGCATGGGCTGGGTTGACCATGCGTTAGTAAATCACACGAGCATGTTATTTTCATTTTAAAACATTATCCTGCGTCGAATGCGCGCCAAAATCATATTTTGAATTCATTGGTCTCATATGGTTGGATCGCACGACCGTGCGCTAGACCGTGCAAGAACAACCTGTATCTGATTTCCTATAAAAGCTCATTTGCAGGCTGCAGTCCGAATCTTTTTCATCTTCCGTGAAAACCCTAATGGGTGGAGATCCAGACTTCGTTTTCTCTTCTCCAGCAGCTAGGGATTTTCCCTAGGACACCTTACGTCATCCTAAGCTATATAGAAGGATATTCTAAGCTCAACAACATTGCTAAGCAAGGAGATCCTCGAATCGAACATGACCAGATTGTAATTAGCAGAGAAGACAGGTAACGTTGGAGGTGGTGACAACCCTTCTGGACCCCGGACGATAGTCGGTGACTGTGCAAGGAGCACATATTGACGACCTGGTGATTTCCTTCCAGATCTACATCAAGCCTCTGGATTTGGTTGTATCTCTTGCCTTCTTTTCTTCCCCATTAGATGATTGTTAGCTATTTTCTCCATTGTATTGATGATGAATGCACTCTAGATATATTGTTCTGAACTTCTATTTCATATCTAGGAAATCATTGTGAATGTGAATGAGTTGCTTGAGGTGTGACCTAATACGCTTGCTAGGAACTCACTCCCACTTATTATTACTTGTAAGACTGGTGCACTTGCCGAGATCGCATCAAGTTTTCTACGTCATTATCGGGGAATACGGCTGTGATATTTTTCTGTTTGAGAAATTATTTGTAAAGTTTTTTTTCTTTTATTTTGTCTTTTAATTTCTATCTCACTTAAACTCTATTTCTTCTTACAATTATAGTTTGCGCTAGTGTGGTATATTTTTGTGTGTAGTAGGTTGTTGCAAAGTTGAGTTTATTTAATTTATTTGAGTCCACCCCCGCAGCATCATGTATTCTTATTCTCGATGTTGATGGTGCAGAGACTATAATCATTCTAGCAATGAATGTTATTCAATAGATTATAGTTATAATTCATATGACTCACCTTATGGAGCACCGCCATCTTACAGTACTTCATACGGTGCACCCAATTTTTCTAACAATGCGCCCCCACCGCAAACATCATCTTCATATTTCAACCCGACCCCTCAAAGGCCAAGAGGAAATGGAAAACAATGCTTATTTTGTCGGAGCACTGATCACGCCCTGAAAGATTGTGTTGCTTTTAAATGCCAGATGGAGAAAGATGATGAACTGGACATCCAAATCATTTTTACTCCATATTTTGACAGCACTCCTTCAGCCTCTGATGGGTTCTTCGCAGTACCACCATGTTTTCATGGGACTATTGCGGATATGCAAATCAGAATTGTGGCTGATCCGTATTTTGACATGGAGGGGCCTTTCTCCCATGTAGACTCATCGCCATCTGTGGATTCTTTCTTTAATGAGGAATCGACGTATACATTTTATGATTTTATCATTAGCATCGTTCCTACACTCCCTTTGCACGACCCTGCTACCCCCTTTTTTGATGTTCCTGTTGAAGTTATATTGCAGCCTGAGCTTGAGGAGCCCATTGTTGGGCCTAGCCTTATGGTGGAGGATGTTCTCCATAGTGAGGAGGTTTCTACCTCATCACCCTTGGAGGAGCTCCAACCCACAATGTTCAGATTGTGGAACCTATTGGGAGTGAAACCGGGACCACTCCTGTGTGTATTGACTCTCTATGTCTTTCTTCCATTTTATTTTTTGATCACCTTTCTTTGGTTAAGCATGTGTTGGATGAGTTAGCAGAGGGTCATCAGGTGGAAGTTGAATCTGAATTACAAATCATGGAGGAGAGCTCTCTTCTTTGTGAGCGGGATCATTTCCTCTCACAAGAGGAAGTTCAACTTCATGCATTGTCCACCTGTGTTGGCCCCGTTGTTGCTGATCCTATTTTTCCTTTCTCTAATCCTGATGCTCTTAATGCATTTTCTTGTCCTCTCTTGCAGGGTTATGATTTCACTGACTCATTCTTGGGTAATCTTGGAGTGCAATTCTGACAGGAAAAGCATTTGGCAGTGATGAAACACATCATCTATTCCACCCCATCGTCACTGCTTGTGCTTCCCTTGAAGGGTTGGCTGGAAGGAGGTAAGAGATTCTTCTATGATGGAGAAGAAGACATCAAAAAAGGAGGAGATTTTGGGATGGAGGACTGTTCCTCTATCCATCGTAATTGCTTGGTCTCCAGACTATTTTCTTTTATTTCTAGTCACTATTTTAAATCAGCGTATAGTTGATTATTCTGATGAGTTTGTATTAGTAGTAATTAGAATTTTCTGACTTTTGCACTTTTTATTTATGCCTGGATAATAATATATAACTGCTAATACAGGAATTTGCATCCAGCTTAAGAACGTTAAATAAAAGCGCTGTTGGGAGACAACCCTGATTTAATGCCTATGCACTGTTTAAGTCATTCTTTTCAGTAATAGCTTGTTTATATTTTCTTCCTAGTTTTTTTTCATTGTAGTTTCTTTATTTGTTGGAGCTCACCCCGCAGGTATTCTTCATTTGCTTAAAAGTATGGGGGAGACTGATGAGATTTTGTTACCCGCTCCACACACTTATCATTTCACGATTGCATACCAAAAGCACATTTGGAAATCCAGATTTTAAATTTTAAACTGCATAATTTTATTTCAATTGCGAAATTTTCTCATTGCCACTCAAACGGGAACTTGCTTGCTTGATTGTTCTAGGTAAATTCAATTTATTCATATTGATTAGGAAAAAATTTATGCTTGTGAAGGATTTGAGTTTAGGAGTAAAATGTTGACTCGTGTGATGCTCCTAGTCGAGCGCACGCGTCTTGTGTAGAATTTAGTGTAGAATTAACTTCTCAGCATACAGTTAGAATTATCATTTTCTAAGCGCATAGGGGTTGTTTATTCAACTCTTAATTTGAACATGGTAGTGTCCACAGGTAGTGTAGGAGAGTATGTAGAAGATCACTAGAATTATATTACTCAATTCAGAAGGAAGGGCATTCTTTCTTGAGGGCTGGAACTTCCCACAACGATCATCGAAATATGCATAGGATAATTCATTATTTTAAAATTGACTTAGGCCATTCATTGGCACGATTGAGCTTTGCACCCATACCTACACTCTATATCTTTGCGTACACCACATTGAGCCTTCCCCTACCTTTTGATTTAGCTCCACCAGATAACTCACCAAAGACTAAAATAACATCTTATTCACGCACCTAGACCTGATCTCGAATTGTTATTTTCAAAATAGTGTGTGTTAAAGCATTTTTGTGATTGTGGTGGTTATGCTTTTATAAAATAAAATCTGTGCCTGAAGTCTTTGTTAGTGAAAAACAAAAAATGCTGAAAAAGGGAAAGCTAAAATGCAAAGAAAAATCTAAAAATGAAGAAGTGAAAAGTAATATTGATATTTGAGTAGGCAACATGCATGACCCGCATTATTTCACGCAAGTCTGGGGGTCTTGTGTGCACACCTTTTTAGCTTGGATATCATTTAATTTGTGAGCCCACTCTTGGTTTAGTTGTGTATAGCCTTCATGTTTATCACTTGCTTACCACGCATAAAACCTAAGCATACACATTGCATCCTATTAAAAGCCCTATTGATTTACACTTTTGAATTTAACAAATGTCGTGGGGAAGGTGTGAAAGGGCAAGTCTATGGCCATCAATTGATGGATTTCGTTGGAGGTTGCATCGATTTCTGATCTAGAGTAATGTTGCTCTTATTGTTCACTCTACTTTCTCCCTACACGTGACCTCAGGACAAACTGTGGATTCTAATCATGAGTAGGCATAATAAATCAAAACACACTAAAAATATTTATAAACTATTATGTATGCTGAGAATGTACTTCAACTAAATTTTCTACGCACGCAGGCGCAAGACTTCTCATTTTTACTCATTATACTCATTTTCTTATCTAGCACTAGATTTTCCTACCCATATTGTGAGTTGTTTGCTCGGGACAAGCAAACGGGTAAGTCTGGGGATATTTGATGAGTAGTTTTTATATAGCATATTCCATGCTAATCTAGGCTCATTTTCTTACGCAGTCGCTTCGATTATATTAGGATTAAGACATATTTCACAGAATCACAAATCACATATGAAGCGCACTTCTAGCTGATCGTGGTGTGCAATGCACGCTTGATCTTCAATGGGGAGAGCGTGTCGCTTTCCCCGGCATCTTTAATTAATCACTTGGCATGTAGGGAATACCACTTAGGGTATAATTCAATTTGCTGAACACGCACGGTCGTGCGCCAATCCTTATCGCATGCCTGCATCGGTCGTGTGAGTTCAAGCTCATTTCTAGAACTAAGAAACATCATTCTTCCAGTGCTCGTGCGATTCCTTCCCTCACGGTCATATTCGACTGTGCGACATGTTTATCGCACGAGTGGATTATATTTACCAATATCACACGTGCATGCGATATTCCTTCTCGCACAGACCAAATCGACCGTGCGAGTTCATTCTGTGGAAATGTTCTGATTTTCAGAGGTATGTCGGAGCCCGTGCGAATCCATCTTGCACAATCTAGGTTGACCGTGCATGAGTAAATCGCACGAGCGCCGTATTTTCATTTTAAAACATTATCTCACGTCGAATGCGCCGTCAAAATCATATTTTTAATTCATTGGTCTCGCACGGCTGGATCGCACGACTGTGCGCCAACCCGTGTGAGAACAACATGTATCTGATTTTCTATAAAAGCTCATTTACAGGTTGCATTCCGGATCTTTTTCATCTTCCACTAAAACCCTAATGGGCGGAGCTCCAGATTTGTTCTCTTCTCCAGCAGCTAGGGCTTTTCCCTAGGCCCCCTCACATCATCCTAAGATCTACGGAAGGGGATTCTAAGCTCAACAACATCGCCAAGCAAGGAGATCCTCGCATCAGACATGGTCGGATTGTAAGTAGCGGAGAATATGGGTAACGTAGGAGGTGCTGACAACCCTTCTGGACCCCGGACGATAGTTGATGACTACGCAAGGAGCATAGATTGACGAACTGGTGATTTCCTTCCAGATCTACATCAACCTATGGATTCGGTTGTATCTTTTGCCTTCTTCTCCACCCCATTAGATGATTTTTAGCAATTTTCTCCATTTTATTGATGATGAATGCACTCTAGATATATTGTTCTGAACTTCTATTTCATATCTATGAAATCATTTTGAATGTAAATGAGTTGTTTGAGGTGTGACCTAATATGCTTGCTGAGAGAGAGAGAGAGATAGTAATCTTGCGATTTGTGATCACTTTGCAATCTGCAATTTAGCTTGTGATAGCAATGATGAGGTGCTTTATACCCTAACTCACGCTCTCTTAATCGAAGCGGTTAAGGTGACCTGCATGAGAGCGTTAGGAGCATGGCTTAGAGAAGCCCTTGCCGAAGCGGTGATTTCAACATGCATTTTCTTACGTGTTCTTTTAATTTCTGTCAAACAAAACCGACAACTCAAATCAACGAATCATTTCTCGACTTTACAATTAGACTTCTCAAACATAAAAGCAATCCTAAGTCGTACTCCTCAAGAGACCGACACTTGGGAAATTGCTCCCACTTATTATTACTTGTACGATCGGTGCACTTGCCGAGATTATATCAGTGTAACCGTTTCTATGAAGGGTTGTGAGACAGCTTGCGGCAACCACTTATAGCTTTGAGAACAACAGACTTATGTGATCTGGTTGAAGTTGTCAGGACTTTGGAGATGGACATTGAGCGAACCCAACATCGCAATGGGTTTACAACAAAGTAAAGAGAAGGTATGACTTCCCAATCTCAGTGGAGATCAGATGGAAGCAAAGGGAAAAAGAGATTCCACCCTCAGAAATTGGGCGAAGGGAGCGGAGTTGTAACTAGTGGAGTCCGTTCGAAGGGACCTCTAGTCTATTACAAGTGTGGAAGGTCAAAGCACATAGCTCGAAATTGTTCTAATACAGTGATTGAGGGAAATCAAAGGCAGGATCCCACTGCACCAACAATGCCTAGTTATGTTGAGAAGGGCAAGGCGGTAGAATCAGGCATTTCACGATTCCCACCAGTGCAGCCCAGAACCTATAGTCTAGGGAAACCGGAGGCAATCTATCTACTCAACATGGTTACATTTATGAAATTATTAGAATGTGTTTTGTGCATAAGAATCCATATTCTATAAATTTAGATTGCGACTGCCAATGTGTATTTTGTATGCGTGATTAGACATTATGCTAGTTTTCATCGTTCCCGCAAAAGTTTTAATATTGGGGCATCACATTCATTTCTCATGGATAATTTTATCCAGAATATTGGTGTGGAACCCTTCGATGCGGAATTGGAGCTGAGTGTGTGAATGTCGAATGGATTTTTCATTATACTTGAAGGAGGGGTCGTATTAACTTGAGGATAGATCAACAAGACCTCGACTTGGAAGCAACAATCTTGCTGTCAATGGAGTTTTATGCAATTTTGAGAATGGATTGGCTCGCAGAGCATTGAGTCAACATTGATTGCAATCTGAAGGTAGTGACCTTGAGGAGCGAAGGATGTGAGGAAGTCTAGTTTAGAGGTTTGACCGGTGTTGCTTGCTCCTTAATTTCTATAATGCAAGTGATGCGAGCGGTCAACCAAGGAGGCGAGGCATTTGTGGCTTTGATGGATACTCGCTCCCCAAAGCTAACGATTGGAGACATTCTAGTTGTGGTAGAGTTTGAGGGTGTGTTCCCTAATGAGAATCTTGGAGCGCCTCCTTAGAGGGAGATTGACTTCTTAATAGAATTGGTACCCGACGTGAGGCTGGTATCACGTGCTCTATATCGAATGGCGCCAAAGAAATTGGCTGAGTTGAAGATTCAATTGCAATAACTATTGGATCAATGGTATATCCGACAGTGCTCTTCACCATGGAGTGCTTTGTTGTTATTTGTGAAGAAGAAAGCCCGTAGTATGCAGCTATGCATAGACTATCGTGAGCTGAATAAGTTAACTATAAAGAAAAAGTACTCAATTCTGTGTATCTGCGACCTTTTTGATCAACTAGTTGGGTCAGATGTGTATTCAAAGTTTGATTTGAAGTCGGGGTACTATCGGTTGATTATCCGGGAGGGGGATATTGTTTGATCTGTAGGTGCCCTTAGAGGGGGGGGGGGGTGAATAAGGGTTTTAAAAACTGTTATTATATTTTGAAATACTTGAAAAGCTAAGAGATCAAAATAGAGAAAAATAAAACAAATCAAGTGAAATAAAATATAGACATGATTTTATTAACTTGAAATATAAGATTACAAAACTTGATTTCTAATGATGCTAGAAATCGAAGGCGAATAGTAAAAACTCTTTTTGTTTTCTATCCCGACTCGTATCCCCACGAACCGGTGGCTTTAGCCTATCCTCCCCCAGATATGGCCTCAAGAAACTCTAGCCAATCCTCCCTCGGATACGGCCTCGAGCACCCCTAGATCTATTCGCCAACACGAGGCAAATTTCTGCCCTAAGTCCTACCAAGACCTAGTCGCCAACACAAGGAAAATTTACTGCACGAGTAAAGAAATGAAACAACAATAATATAAAAACTCCCTATATGGATCACTTGAAGAAGTAGACGAAGACCCACAGATTATGATCGTAGTCGATGCGGTCTTTCATCATGATGATGAAGCATGTTGAAATCTTCTCCAATGATCTCCTTAAGCCTTCATGAATTTGTTGGAGTATCCCTCTGAAACTTCCTTTATATGTTGTGGCACGAAGCTATGGAATTTAGGATTGTGAGAGGATGAAAAATACAGTGCCAAGAGGTCCATTTTATAGCCTTGGAGCTAGCGCATGCGCTATCGCTACCGTCGGCGCTATCCTGATTTAGGAAATATCTTGCGTGTATGTATCTTTCATTCCAAGGAAACCTTGCCGAAATTCTTCTTATATATCGCACTACCCCCTGCGCTAGCTGCTACTGCTGGTGCTAGCGCCTTCTATAACTGCCTCCCAAAATTGCTCTAATCAGGGCTAGCGTCTGCGCTAGTGGCTACCGTCGGCGCTAGTGAGCATGCTAGAATTTTGGCTTCAAACTTGGGGGCAACCTTCTTATGTTATCTTTGAGTCATATGACATTGTTTCCTGCACAATTAAACACACAAGATCAAATACACATAGGATTTGTTATTCTCAAACCTAGGAGATGCAGAAGACCATGTTTCAACAAACTTCCCATTTTGATAATAACAAATTCATTAATGATAAATCAGAGCATTAATACATAAAGCATGATGAAACCTACTTATGTGTGTGTGTGTGTGTGTGTGTGTGTGTGTGTGTGTGTGTGTGTGTGTGTGTGTGTGTGTGTGTGTGTGAGTGATGACTTAGGATAATTGTTGGTTTTGGTATTTAGAATTGCTCCCCCTAAATGCATGCTCCCCATATGTGAATGCTCCCCTTATATGTAGGTTATCTTCTTAATCATTAATCATGTTAGTTTTCCCATTTGATAGCGTTTATTATTTATCATGTTAGTTCTCCCCCCTTTTGTTATTAGCAAAAGTTCGTTAAGGAAGCAAAAGACATAGAACGAGAATTTTGATAAAAAAGATAAGGCATGATCGATCTTTTATAGGAAATGCAATGAAAAAGAGTTTTTAGCTTAGAAGAGATTTTCAAAAAGATCATAGTTTTTAGCATAAAAAGATTTTCAAAAAGATCAGAGTTTTTAGCATTAAATTAATATGCATATTAAAATAACCAATATAAACTTTACCAAGCAAGTCTACCACTTGTTGAAGAAAAAGGAATTTTGAGATTCAAGTGATAATACACTCCAAACGAAAAGACTTTAAATAAGCATGAAAGCGCAAGGTAAAAGTTAAAATGTAATATTGCGAAAGACTAATAGAGATACATGAAACATCTTTTTGTAATCATGACGATTCATAAGAAGAAATATGAGTTAATTTCCAAAATGAGAAGATGTTTTTGTAAATCATTTTTCTTTTAAAATCTGTAAGGTTTACAATAAATTAACCAAGCATGAAAGAAAGATATTGAAAATACACTGTGTGCCTCTGAGAATACTCTAGAGTGGGTGAATAGAGATTTAAAAATATTTCTATCCTATTTGTGCAAATACAATAAAACACTAAGTGTTTATGCTTCAACAAATCCCACACAGAATAAAACTAAAGTGCTGAAATATGAAACAGAAAAACAGTAAAATAATTCTAAACTACATGGGGTAGCACAGAAAATAAACAACCAGAAGACACAAAGATTTTATAGAGGTTCCCCAAAATGTGGGTAGTCCTCTCTTCTACCACCTGGTAGGAATGCACCAACTGTGCCTGAGTCTTTTGACAAGGAGACTCTCAGAACCACTGATCTTTTGATATGGAGATCATGAACCAACCAGATCTTTTGATAAGGAGATCTTGAACCAACAGATTGTTTGATAAGGAGATCTTGAACCACTGAATCCTTTGGAAGAGGGATTCTTAAAACTCTTTTACAGGTGAGAATGAGAAGGAGAATGAAGAAGGGGGAGGAGGAAGAATTTTGTTCTCAGAATTCTTATGAAGCCCTATCTCAAGAAATAGCTTCTATTTTCTTCTACTTGATCTGCTAGTGATAAACTCCTGCTTATGATTGTGATGATTTGCATGAGCTATGATTTTCAGATCTTTTCTCTTCTTTCTGATCAAACTTTGGCTGCTATATGATTGTGATGATGAGCAACCTTCAATTGTTCTACAGTAAGAGATGGAGAGTAGTTGTTCTTTCTTCTCTGTGTTTTTCCCTATTAGGGTTCCTTAAGGAGGAAGAAGAAGATAGAGCCCTTATAGAAAACATTTTCCGATCGTAATGAATGCCCTATTTTTCTCTTTCTGCTCATGCCTTATATTGTCCCCCTTTGATTTGAATTTCTTTTCCTTTTTTGGTAAGTCCTGAAAAGGTATTTTTCCTTGGACAATTTCTCTTTATTTGCTTCTTTAATTCACGGCCCATCTACCAACTGTAAGCTTGTTTCCAAGTAAGCTTTTCTGCCTCTTTTAATTCTTCTTTCTATTTGAGGCAATTAATGAGCCATTGGAGAATGGTCTTCAGAGTTGTGAGCCATGAGAGAGGGTCCAAAATGACAGCTGAAAAGGTTTCCTTTCCAGACTATATTCGACGTAGCGTCAAGTTCTCTCCCTCTCTTATCGACGCACCTTCGAGTCCTTGTAAGAGCAGCTTCGAATTCATCCTTGCTATGATTGAACTCAGCTAGTCGACGTTGCGTCGATACCTTATTGACATAACCGTTGAGTTGATGGAATGGATCTAAACTTCATCATCTGCGTCGAATTGTTGTTGATGTTGCGTCGATTTCAGATGGCTTCGACAGCTTCTTTCTTCTGCGTTGAGTTGAAGTAGAAGCTGCGTCGACTTCTCTAGATACTTCGACAAGTTCATGGCCACTACGTCGATATCTATTCGACGTAACATCGACTTGATCTACCCCGACAGAAAGAGTGTGTTGCTTGGACTTCTTGTCAGAGTAGCGTCGACAATAACTCGATGTTGAGTCGATTTCTATTCAACGCAAATGTTAACTCTACCCAAATTGTGCTTCTCTTGATATGGTCTTGACACCCTAGGTTGAGTCTGACATCCTAAGATATTTAATGACCAGATTACCCTCACTATACAATGGGTAATTCAACCTAAGATATAAAATCACTTCTTAGGTAATTTGTTAAGTTAAATCAAAGGCTTTTTCCCAACAATCTCCCCATATTTATCTTAACAAATTTTACAGATTATTCAAAGTGATTTTACACATTCCTTATATATAAACAAAGATACATTCAAGACAGCATAGACATAAGAAAATGACAGACTATAATACACAAGCCATTTCATTCAATTGTCAAGAACCATGTAAATCACCATAGCTATTTTTCAGGAAGTGTAAGACTTTGTAGAGTACCTGAAACTCATTGCTCCTTCTCAGGAGTTCTTCTTTTTCTGGAAAATACTTTTGGAGTAACCATCCTTGGAGTAATCTTCAGAGGCTCACCATCTTCATGGGACATTTCTGCTTCTTCTTCCTCACTGAGGAGCTCCCCCTGAATTTGTGCATTCATCTCAGCCATATCAATAGCTTCCTTGGCAAACTTTGCCACTTCATCCAGTAGTTCTTCTGCATGATGCTCCCACTGGGCCACTGCTGTACTTACATCTTTCATCTCTGTATCCTGATTTCTTTGGACTTCTGGAGCAAGCTCCCCCTGAGTAAATGGGAGCTCCCCCTGATCTGTTTCTATTCTTTCTTCCTCATTCTGCTTTTCTGGAGCAGTCTCTCCCTGGACCCGTGCCTCTTGAAAGGTAGTAACTTTGTCAGTAATAGGAGAGACATTAGTATGGCCATCCATCTCTAGGACAGGCCTTTCTTCCTCCAGAATGTTCTCCCCCTTCTTAACCTTGCTGGTAAGAGAGGTTAAGAACTCATTTGTGACCATGGAGGAAGATACAAATTCCTTGAGGCTCTGGAAGGACCTTGTAGAGTCTAATAACACAGCCTCCATTTGGGAATATTTCCTGTCAAATTTTCTTTCCTGAGATTCTATTAAGTCAGCAAAAGTAGAGGAGGCAAGACCAACTGCCTTGGAGATGACCTGCTCAAGGTCAACTGGAGAGATATGAGAGGTAGATGGAGGAGGTGATGGAGGGAAGTCTTCTTGGATAGGGGAGAGAGCCTGGTAAATCTAAGGAGAGATATGAATTGATGGAGGTGGTGGAGGAGCAAAAGTGGATGGAAGCTGATGAGGAATTTGAGGAGATGGCTCTGGGGCTAAAGAGGATTGGTGTTATTGTTGTTGTTTTTGTGGAGCTAGAATATCTTCCTGAGAGGGATCTGTAACAGTGTCCAGTAGAGGGATATTATCCCTTGGGGGATCTGGTATTTGCCTTTCAGAATCTTGAGGAGGAGGAGAGGGAGGAGGTGAGGCTGGAGCTTGACCAGGCTTCAAGATTTGCCTGGACCACTTGGAGAAGATCCCAATATTAATCCTTTTCCCAGGAGGAATGGGAACTCCTTTTGATTTGCAGATACTTGGATAGTGTTGGAAGAGCACTTGGCTCATGATTCTCATGTAAGCATTTTCTTTATGGGCATACTTATGCCCAATCATTCTTAGGAGTAACTTCCCCCGGTTTATCTTTTTCTTCAGAACCAACACTCCCATAATTTGAAGTTGTTGCCTTGGAACAACATCATGTGCCGAAATTTTACATAACAACACCTTCCCTACTATATCTTCCAATAACCTGTGTTCTTCCCCAAGATCAATCTTCCTCAGATTGATGGGCTTGTCCTTTTTGAACTGCATCAGTTCCAGGGCCCTCTTGGTCTCATCCCCTGTTAATTCATCTGGTTCATTCCCAGTTGGAAGATCAAATGTTTGATTTAGTAACTCCTATGTTATTTGTACATCTGTGTCGAACACTTTTCCCTTAAGAGAACCATCCTCTCCTATCTGAGCACTGTCTTTAAATTATGTCAGTTCGATATCCAAAATCTTGCATCTTGTGGATATCAACTTGGTTAAGCCAGCATTATGGAATAGGCCAAGAATGGCCTTGAAGCTTTCGGCAGCTGCACTGAACAAATCATCATCCACATCAAATCCTGAGTTAAACCTTGGGTGGAGCCATTCGTTCGATGGTACCTGCAAGCACAAAGAGAAAACGAGAGAGAGGTACGGGAGAGCTGGAGAACAAGAGAGCAAGAGAGCAAGGAGAGAAGAATTCGAAAGCGCAATGATCTTGACGCTGAAGTTGCTTAAAAGAAGATGATTCATCGCAACTTAAGGTTTATGTCGACGCACCGTCGATAAGGATTAGTATTTGGCACGCAAAAATAAGTCGAGAATACTCCTAGAAGCAATTTTGAGCGCGCAATAATATCGACGTAGCGTCGAATTTGACATAATCCAGTCGACGTAGTAACAAATTGTTCAACATCCCTTAATTCGACGTAGTCCTGTCGACGTTACGTCGATTGTCAATCGACGCAACCTCGACTTTGATCAGTGACCAATAAGGCGTCCATAAGAACTCGACATTGCGTCGAGATCTATTCGAATTATCCACTCTACATGCTTCTTGACATTAGCGTCAAGTAGAAGTCGATGGTATGTCGACTTCTATTCGACGCACCTCTGAATGAAAAGATCTATTTCCTTGGAAAATTCTTGCTGTTTTTCCCAGCAATTATATTTATTGAAAATAGGTTATAATATTAATTTTATAAGCTGTAAGGAAAAATCAAGGCAGAAATCACTCCCTTTGATGAAGATTGTTCCTTATTCATTGTCTACATCGTTCTTCCCCCACTCCATTTTCTCATGAGTGGGACCCTACCTAATCCTGCACAAGTAATTCAAATATTAGAAGGGACCCAGGATACCTTGGGCCCTTTGCTTTTACCATTGTAGGGTTCAATGAAAGAATCGAAGGGTCTTTCATGATACCCTTTTGGATGATAAGGAATGGTTTCCCAAACCTATTATTTTGATACTTGAAATGAGAGTAGAATGTATCTAAATAGAGAAGATCAGCAGAGTGTTTTATTACCCTTTTGGTTGAGGGTAATTAATTTCTCTACTTTATTCTTGCCAAAGGGTCTTTCTTTCTTGTTCAGATTTACATTGTTAGGTTCATTCATCCTATCTGGATAACTATTAGCCTTATCCTTGGATGATGTATTTTCTCATTAGGTTGGTACTCACTAGGTCTAACAAAGGACACTGGATTTTTCCAGATCGGTTTCCTAGGTGATTATGTGTTAGTGGAGGGTTCTGCTCCTATTCCTAGATGATTAAATCTCATAGAGAGATTTTCTGTGATGTCATTGAGCTTCTGACTCCTCCCATTGAGTGAATCCTCAAAGGTCTTTGCCTTTGCTAGCTCTTCTTTTAGTCTTATGTTTTCTTCTCTAAGTTTAATCAATTCAGATTCTTTATTATTAATTTCATTTGATAGATTTTGATATCTTAGGTATATTTCATTTTTCTTAAGATTTTCTAATTCAGTCCTAGTTGTGTCTAATTCTTTTTCTACCCTAAGATGATCAATACAGAAATCTTTAAAACAGGATTTAAAATCATCTGAGATAAAATCAAACTCATCAAAAACTGATACTTGTTCCTCTTCATCATCTGATGACATCCCTAGTGCCATCATGCAGGCTGCTTCTGATGCTGCTTCATCATCACTTTCAGATGATGAGGAGCATAATTCTACTTCAGAATCACTCCAGGTTTCAGCAATGAAACCCTTTGCTTTCTTCTTGTCCTTTCCTTTGAAGGACTTCTTCTTCTTCTCCTCTTTGTTGTTGCTTCTTTCATTTTGCTCTTGTGGGCACTCAGGAGCAATGTGCCCTGGTTTGTTGCAAGTGAAGCAGATAATTTCCTTCTTTTGAGTTTTATTATACCTGGGCCTTGAGTCTCTTTCTCTTCTCCTTAAGTCTTTAGTCTTGACCCATTTCTTGAATCTCCTTGCTAGGAGATTGAAAATCTCATCTTCAGGAGTAGAGGGCTCTCCTTCAGTAGCTTTCAGAGCAAGGCTCCTTTGGATAGGAGCTGGAGTAGTTTCCCTTTCTTCTGACTCAGCCCTGTTCTTTAGTAGCATCTCATATGACTTAATTTTCCTAGCAAAGCTTCAGTAAAGATTTCTCTGTGGCACCTGGACTCTCTGATTGCCCAAATTCTGGAATCCCATGAGCTAGGGAAGCACATAAGTATTTTATCATTAATTTCAGTCAAGGATATTTCCTTGTCCAAGCCTCTGAGCTCATTAATGATAATGTTGAATCTGTCATACATATCAGCAACAGAATCTTCAGCTTTCTTCTGAAAGTTCTCATACTGGGATATGATAAGGGACTTTCTGTCCTTTCTTTCATCAGCACTTCCTTCCACCATTGTGGTGAGTGAATCCCAGATTTCTTTTGTTGATTGGCATTCAGCAACCTTCTGGAAAATGTCATCTGACATTATTGAAACTAGAATGTTCATGGCCTTGGTATCACATGCCTTGACCTTCTTCTCATCCTCAGTCCATTCATTTCTTGGGATAGCCTCTGTAGTTGAAGATTCTCCTGCCTTTTGTTTGACTGGAGCTGGAGGACCTGTGAGAAGGACATTATAGATGTCGTCATCAATAGAATTCATATAAAGCCTTATTCTGGCCTTCTAGAGTGTGAACTTATTCAAGTTACACACTGGGGGTCTTGTAGAAGCATAATCCTTAGTACTCATTTGCTTTAAGAAATATTTTTATAATAAAGAAATAAGTGTAGGAGGTCTTTTTGATCAATGTGTTGACCTTTTAAAGATCAACCTCCCTCTTATACCAAATAAAAGTGCACTATGTGCCTCTGAGAATACTCTAGAGAGGGGTGAATAGAGATTAAAAATATTTATATCCTATTTGTGCAAATACAATAAAACACTAAGTGTTTATGCTTCAACAAATCCCACACAGAATAAAACTAAAGTACTGAAATATGAAACAGAAAAATAGTAAAATAAATCTAAACTATATAGGACAGCACTGAAAATAAACAACCAGAAGACACAAAGATTTTATAGAGGTTCCCCAAAATATGGGTAGTCCTCTCTTCTACCACCTGGTAGGAATGCACCAATTGTGCCTGAGTCTTTTGACAAGGAGACTTTCAAAACCACTGATCTTTTGATAAGGAGATCATGAACCAACCAGATCTTTTGATAAGGATATCTTGAACCACCAGATCTTTTGATAAGGAGATCTTGAACCACCAGATATTTTGATAAGGAGATCTTGAACCACTGAATCCTTTGGAAGAGGGATTCCTAAAACTCTTTTACAGGTGAGAATGAGAAGGAGAAAGAAGAAGGGGGAGGAGGAAGAATTCTATTCTCAGAATTCTTATGAAGCCCTGTTTTAAGAACCATCTTCTATTTTCTTCAACTTGATCTGCTAGTGATAAACTCCTGCTTATGATTGTGATGATTTGTAGGAGCAATGATTGTCAGATCTTTTCTCTTCTTTCTGATCAAACTTTGGTTGCTATATGATTGTGATGATGAACAGCCTTCAGTTGTTCTGCAGTAAGAGATGGAGAGCAGATGTTCTTTCTTATCTGTGTTTTTCCCTATTAGGGTTCCTTAAGGAGGAAAAAGAAGATAGAGCCCTAATAGAAAACATTTTCTGATCGTAATGAATGCCCTGGTTTTCTCTTTTTGCTCATGTCTTGTATTGTCCCCCTTTGATTTGAATTTCTTTTCCTTTTCTGGTAAGTCCTGAAAATGTATTTTTCCTTGGACAATTTCTCTTTCTTTCCTTCTTTAATTTATGACCCCGTCTACCAACTGTAAGCTTGTTTCCAAGAAATCTTTTCTGCATCTTTTAATTCTTCTTTCTATTTGAGACAATTAATGAGCCGTTGGAGAACGGTCTACAGAGTTGTGAGCCATGAGAGAGGGTCCAAAATGACAGCTGAAAAGGTTTCCTTTTTAGACTGTATTCGACGTAGCGTCGAGTTCTCGTCCTCTCTTATCTACGCACCTTCGAGTCCTTGTAAGAGCAGCTTTGAATTCATCCTTGCTCTAATTGAACTCAGCTAGTCGACGTTGTGTTGATACCTTGTCGACGTTGCGTCGATACCTTATCGACGTAACCATCGAGTTGATGGCATGGCTCTGAACTTCATCATTTGTGTCGAATTATTGTTGACATTGCATTGATTTCAGATGGCTTCGACATCTTCTTTCTTCTGCGTTGAGTTGAAGTATAAGTTGCGTCAACTTATCTAGATACTTCGACAAGTTCATGGCCACTACATCGATATCTATTCGACGTAACGTCGACTTGATCTACTCCAACAGAAAGAGTGTGTTATTTGGACTTCTTGTCAGAGTAGCGTCGACAATAACTCTAGGTTGAGTGTGACTTCCTAAGACATCTAATTACCAGATTACCCTCACTATACAATGGGTAATTCAACCTAAGATATAAAATCACTTTTTAGGTAATTTGTTAAGTTAAATCAAAGGGTTTTTCCAACAGATATAAAAAAGAGACTACTGCAATGCTATTTTAATTCACAAATTCAAGACATACCAAACATTGTAGAGAGCATGCTAGGTTATCTAGTGCATTTATAAATAAAGAGTAGTATAGAATTAACATTAGGATCCAATACTCATGAGAAGAAGTGTTATGGAAGATAATGATGTGCACATGAGTATATTTTGAAGCGAGTAAACAAATGATTTAATCAAAAATACAAGTCATATTTAGAGTAAAGTGCATAATAAAACACAAATAATTTTACTTCCACACACTTCAATGCACATAGAAAAAATGTACAACTACCAAGGTGCTCTGCACACACAATGTTCATTAAGAATTATCAGGGTGCAAAGTAGTGATTGGGAATCACACGCTTTAATTTTCAATATTGATTTTTTTGTGATCCGGTGTACTTAAGAATAAGTTGTGTAAAAAAAATGAAAAGTTTGCACAAGGCACTTTACTATTCTTTCCAAGGTGCTCAACCTCACAATGCTCATTAAGACTTATCAGGAGGTTCAAGTAGTGTTTGGTGGAGTTATCTTTGTCAATTTATTTCATGATTTTTTTTTGTTTTGTACAAAGTTCTCTGAATACACTTGTTTTGCAAACCAATGTAATTTTGAAAGCACAACCACTTTTCTTAATTTTTAATTGTGCAAATAAATGTAGCGTAGGTAAGATACTTGTGTAATTTTAATTCATTGTACAATTACAATACACAAGCAAGCATTCTTAGATTAAAAACACATGTAGACTTTACCAAAATAAGTGAGTGAAGAAAGATCATTATCAATCATAAAACATTTGCTCATACTTAGGGGCATGCTAAGCTTGATTCTACACAAAACTTTTTCAATACAATTGATGCGCATATGATTAGATATATCAAAGCATGATAACAATCAATGTTCAAAGTAGTTTGAAAAGATGAATTTCAACATTGTAGAAGGTCTAAATGATAGATTAAACCATGCTTGATATTAACAAGAAGTTCCATACAGTTTTTTTTAGATATTTTGTCATTTTATATTTTGATTTTTCATAAGATGAGGAAAACAAACAAAACAAATTTCATAAATTTTTAAATAAGCTTCTTTTTAAAAAAAATTTGCATAATCTTTGCATAAACTGAAAGCAAAGACATAATTTTTTGCATTTTGGAATTTTGAATTTAATTTTTCATAAAACAAAGAAATGCCAAAAATACAGAAATAACTAGAAAAATTATAAGATCATGTTTTTATAAATTTTTCAGAAATTTGAACCACTAAGTTTTGAATCATGGAGCTAGCGTCGGCGGTAGGTCTTAACACCTACATTAGTTCACAGAGAGTGCTTATTTTAATCGTATAACCCGGATTTTCTTCGATTTCACTTCCGATTATGCTCAATTATGTTTGTGCAGAGTAAGACCTGTCTAATGAGGTGAACAGACGAGAAGCAATCGCAAAAAGTTGCGGAAGTTAAAAGTTTAGACCCTGAGCTCCAACACAAAAAAACTTTAATTCTAATTTTTTAAACAACTTGAGTTTTGCACAATCATTTAAGCTTAATATGATAGGATATGCAAAAAAGAAGATATGATTGAACAAATGAAATATGCATGATTTTAGTGATTATATAAAAATAATGTTCATGCATAAAATAAAATTAGGTATGCCCTAGATAAAAATACCCAGACTATATGTCTACACCCTAGCCCCGTACTAAGTGACGGATGGGTATGAGGAGCTGCACACATGTCGTAGGTTGGGATGTTACTCCCATATGCATACACTAGAAAACTCTCAACCTAGCACTCTTCCGCCCCCCCCCCCCCCCCCCAGTGCCTCGCACGACCCCACTGGAACCCTCCTCGGTTAAGGACAAGACATGACTTAGAGGTTAGGTCTCTAATGCATCAAATCCTACGCCCCCGCTATTATGAGACATACAATATTGGTATATTATCATAGGCATACAAATCGTTCTAAGTTTATGAATGATTTATAGACTATGAGTTTATTTGAATTTTTAGAATGATAATATGAAATCTCATAGTTATCATGAATTCTAAGTTCCAAATTTTCTATTTTTATATCTTGACAAACATATAATAACTAACAGTGCATGAGATTGGAATGATAACTAATAATATTCATTAGGATACAATGTTAGTACGATAATACATTCGCTCAATATGTCTTTTGTGATTTTATTTTTAATCACGAATTATGAATATATATACTTTTCTGAACGGCAAGATAATGATAGTTTTCTTTTTTGGTTATTGCAAGAGTACGCATGACTCTATAATTAATTTGATCTTTGCTAGACTTTAGTTGGACTTAGCAATTTATAGTGGATCTTGGACTTCCCGAGGTCTACCCTGTGAAGGGTTCGCACCGGTACTAGGAGATGTGATGGGGTGACATCCCAAATCTCCCTTTCTCAAGATATTTAAGTGTTATTGGTTGCTACCCATACTTAATATTTAAGCTTTATAGACTCAAAATTTTCCGAAAGAGAAAAATTGAAGTTCATGATTTCATTAATCTAGATAAATATCTCATAACAAATTTAGAATTAGATTTATATGGATAATATAATATATTTATAGGCAATGAATTTAAGAAAGATGGATAGGTCATCAAAGTAAAATATGACTTTGAATTTTGATCAATTTGATTTATAAACTCATTAAGCTTTAAGAGATAAAATCATATTTCCAATAATATATAAGATGACCATGACATGATAACTTAAAAAAATAAGAAAACAAAAAACATTAAAGCATATCATGAAGTAGAAATTTGTATATTTCATTTTGAAAAGATTCTACTTCATGTTGGAACTGTTGGATTGATAGGCGCCCTTAGAGGGGGTGAATAAGGGAATAAAATTTATTTTTATAATTTTAAGGAAATTACTAAATTGTTTAGGAAAAAATGAGAGCAAAATAACAATTTACCGAAAAGTAATTTGCAATACTAAAATTTATGCCAAATGAAAGAAATCAAGTAAACACAAATAGAGACATGATTGTATTATATGAAAAAGTGTTTACATAAAATTGATTTCAATATCGCTAGAAATCGGAGGCGTACAAATGTAAATATCTTTTCCTTTTCTATACCGACTTGTATCCCCACAAACCGGTTGGCTTTAGCCCATCCTTCCCCAGATATGGCCTCAAGCCGCTCTAGCCAATCCTTCCCTGGATATGGCCTCGAGCACCCCCTAGATCTAATCTCCTAGACCTAGTCGCCAACTCACGCGACGAATTACCCCCTAAGCCGTGCAAGGACCTAGTCGCCAACACAAGATGATTTTACTACAAAAAATCACAATAATGAAATAAAGTAAATAACAAGAACTCCCTTTATGAGATTTCTGAATATGAGGTTGAAGGATCGTTGTAGCATAAACGAGGTTGAAGCGATTATTCTTCGGATGCAATGTGACGGCTTCCTTCTCCAAAAATCTTCTTTGGATTTGAGTGGGAGATGAACTTTCGGCAAAGTAACAGCTCTAGAATTTTGGCACAAGTAATCTCCCTGGGATGTCTTGCCAAAACGAGAGAGAAGGCATAAAATTATATAACATGGAGATAGCGCATGCGATAGCTCCTAGCGCCTGCGGTAGCGTTCGTGTAGAAGATATTACGAAACCATCGCGGCGTGGCATTGCGTGCACGAACTCGAGCTAGCGCCAGGCGGTAGCGCTAGCACCTGCGATAGGGCTAGCGCCCTGTGGTATCCCTAGCGCTGGTGGTTGCTCTCCTTTAGAGAATTTGATTTGAAGCTACTTTCTACCTGTGGAGTATTACAACTATAGTTCCTGCACACTATAAACACACGACAAGCAAGATCAAATACAATATGGGATTTGTTATTCTCAAACAAAGGGTTGTGACACACATGTCCAACAATCTCCCCCTTCTGATAATAACAAATCCTCTTAGCAAGAAATCAACAAAGATGTTTATAGTATATGATAAGCGAGATAATAGTGCAACTATAGAATTCGATAAGCATGAGAAAGTGCATACTCCCCCTATCTTAATGCTCCCCCTACATAAATGTAATTTATGTTTTATATTCCCCCTAAATGTTAGATTAAATGAATTATTTATTATACCCTAAATCATCTAGATTTCTCCTCTAGATTTCTTCAATTAATCTCCCCCTTTTGGTATTATCAAAAGAAGGTGGGGTTAAGGTAGTAAGGAGGCATTCTTTATAAATGATATATCATGATCGAGCTTTTGAAATATAGAAAATGATAAAGAGTGTAAGCATAGTGTTGAAAAGATTTCAAATAAAGATATAAGAGTTGTAAGCAAGCGGAAGATTATAAGAAACATCTTTTTGGTGAGCAAGAAAATCATAAGTATAAATATGAGTTTTAGTTCAAAATATAAAGATATTTTAACCTTTTTGAAATCTCATAGTTTTACATAAAGTTACCAAGCATGAAATGAATATATCTAAAAAATATATACTACAATGTTACTTAATTTTAAGTTCAAGAGATACCAAAACATTGTGGAGATCATGTTAGGTTATCTAGTGCATTTATTATATAAAGAGCAGTATAGATAAAGCATTAGAATTCAATACTCATGAGAAGAAGTGTTATGAAAGATAATGAAGTGCACATAAGTGTATTTTGAGCAATGTTAACAATTGATTTTAATCACAAAATATAAGACATATGTAGAGTAAAGTGCACAATAAAACACAAGTATATTAACTTTCACACACTTTAATGCACATAATTTTTAACAAAGTGGTGTAATAACCAAGGTTTGCACAAGACACTTTACTATTCTTTCCAGGTAGTACTTGGTGGAGTTATATTGTCTATATTTTTTTTCACTTTTGTGAGACAACATTCTCCGAATACACTTGTTTGTAAACCCAACATAAAAAAAATTTTAAACAACCACTTTTCTTAATTTCTTAAGTGCAATTCAAATGTAGTGTAGGTAATAAACTTATGCAAGTCTTAATTCATTGCACAATTACAATACACAAGCAAGTATTTTTAGATTTAAACACACATGTAGATTACCAAAATAAGTGAGTGAAAGGTATCATTATCAATCACAAAACATTTACTCATACTTAGAGGCATGCTAAGCTTGGTTCTGCACATATTTTTCAATACAATTGATGCACTTAATTAGAGATATCAAAGCATGATAAACAAAACAATGTTCATAGTAATATGAAGAAACAAGTTTTAACATTGTAAATAATTCTAAATAATAGAATTCATACATGCTTGATATTAGCAATAAAGATCATATAGTTTTTTTTTGTCGTTTTGAAAAAAATTTAATGAAAGAAAAACAAAAAACCACAAAAAACATATTTTGTATTTTTGAATTTTGAAGTTTTGTTGTTGATTTTTCATAATATAAATAAAACAAAAATAACAAAAGTCTGACATACAAAACAAAGTAGTACATATAAACTAACATATTTTTATTGCTTTTTAGAAATTTTGAAAAACAGAAAAATCAAACACCCACGCTAGCGTCGGCGCTAGTGCTAGCACGAAAAACAGTAAGTGATTTTTTGAGAATTTTAAATTTTCACTTTTTGATCTTGATTAAGAGTCCTTAGAGTAGTCTTATGCAGAAATTTTGTATTTTTTGGAAATGTCTTAATTGCTCAAATTGCATAAAACTTTTAGCGTTTTTCATATAACTCATCATAAGATGTCTAAGACTCCTAATTCCAAACTTAACATTTGAAACCTTGCATTGGGAATAGGTTTAGTGAATATATCAGCAAGTTGAGAGTCAGTGTCAATGAAACTTATTCTAACATTTGTTTAATGTGATCTCTTATGAAATGATGACGTACATCTATATGTTTGGATCTAGAATGGTGTACCGGATTATTTGTAAGATCAATAGCACTTTTGTTGTCACATTTCAATTCAATATATATTAGATGAGAACCAAAGTCCTCTAGAGTTTGGCTCATCCATAGTGCTTGTGCACAACAACTCCCTAGTATAATGTATTTGGCCTCCGTGGTGGAGAGTGCAACCAAATTTTGTTTCCTACTAGACCATGCAACTAATGAAGGTCTTAGAAAATGACAAGTACCGCTAGTGCTTTTTCTATCAAGTGAGCATCTGGCGTAGTCCGAATCGGAATAGTCGTGAAGTGTAAATGAATTATTATGCGGGTACCATAATCCTAATCTAGATGACCCAATTAGATATCTAAAAATACGTTTTACCGCTTTTAAATGAGACTCTTTTGGATTGGCTCGAAATTGAGCACATAAGCATACGACAAACATAATATCGGGTATAGTTGCACTTAGATACAGTAGAGATCTTATCATACCTCTATATAATGTTTGATCAATAGAAATTCTCGATTCATCTTTTCTTAATTTTAGTGATGCACTCATTGGTGTAGAAGCTTGTTTAAGGTTTTCAAATCCAAAGCGTTTAAGCATATCAAAAACATATTTAGTTTGACATATAAAAATACTATCATTTCTTTGTGATATTTGAAAACCAAGAAAATAAGAAAGTTCTCCTACTAGACTCATTTCAAATTCATTTTTCATCACTAAAATAACTTCATTACACAACTCTTCATTAGTATATCCAAAGATTATATCATCAACATATATTTGCAAAATAATCAAATCATCATTATTGTGCTTAATGAAGAGAGTATTATCGGCACTTCCCATATAATAACCGTGCTTTAATAAAAATGATGTAAGTCTTTCATACCATGCATGGGGCGCTTGTTTTAAACCACAAAGCGCTTTTTCTAGTTTATAAATATGATTTGGAAATTTTTCACTAATAAAATTGGGGGGTTGTTCAACATAAACTTCTTCTTTTACAAACTCATTTAGAAAGGCACTTTTTACATCCATTTGAAATAGTTTTATTCTTTTAAAGCTTGCAAATGCTAGAAAAATTTGTATAGATTCCAATCTAGCAACGGGTGCAAAAGTTTCATCAAAAGCTATCCCCTCGATTTGTGAATATCCTTGTGCTACTAAGTGTGCTTTATTTCTAGAGATTCTAGACTCACCATCTAATTTATTTTTAAAAATCTATTTTACACCTACAACCGGGTGATTAGATGGTCTTTCTACTAATTTCCAAACATTATGTCGCTCAAATTGTTCTAACTCTTCATTCATAGCCAAAAAGCAAAAATCATCATTTAAAGCGGTAGAAATGGTTCTTGGTTCTATTTTGGAAACAAAACATATATTTGAATAAGATTCATGAAGAGAAGATCGAGTTCTTACCCCAATAGATGGTTCACCAATTACTAGCACTCATGGATGATCCTTTGTAAATTGCAAGGCGCTTGGAGGCACATAATCATCTTCCTTGGCCTCCTCTTTCTCTTCTTTGGAAGGTTCCTCATCACCATGCTCCAAAGGATGTAATAGATCATCCTCGTTGCCTGTGGAAAGTCTTTCTATACAAGGAACAACCTCATCAAATTTTACATTAATTGACTCTACAACTTTACTAGTTCTTTTATTAAAAATTTTATAAGCTTTACTTGTTGAAGAGTATCCAAGAAAAGTTCCTTCATCGCATTTTTCATCAAACTTTCCCAAGCTATCTTTAGTATTCAAAATAAAACATTTACAACCAAAAACTTTGAAGTAGGATACATTAGGCTTCTTTTGAAAATAAAGTTCATATGGTGTGTGATTAAGAGATGGGCGAAGCATGATGCCAAAGCTCTAATTCATCATTTTTAGTGATAAAACATTTTATAGATGATTTAGAAAGATCATGAAAAGAAACTATATAAACATTATGTATTCTTGGTGCAGTTAGTAAAATATCTTTTGTAGTAGGATTGGATATTTTGCATCAATTAGTGGAAGATTCAAATAAAACATCTAATCTTTTATCGCATAATTGGCTAATAGAAATTAGATTGTGTTTTAGCCCTTTTACATAAAGAACATTAGATATCGTAAAGGATTCGTTACCAACTGTACCAATTCCCATGATCCTTCCTTTTCTGTTATCGCCAAACGTCACTATACCTCCCTTCTTCTTTTCTAGGCTAAGGAACTTTTCTTTATTGCCCGTCATGTGCTTAGAGAATCTAGAATCCAAGTACCACACGTCTTCATTTTCCTTAGCCTTCCTGCACTTCTAGAAAGAAGATGAGAGTAAAGATCCGGATACCCAAGTGGTACCACCCATAGAATAAGTGGAAGCCTTAGGTACCCAGATTTGCTTTAAGGTAGTTTGTTTTAATTTCCTGTAAGAACTAGATGTGTGACCAAACATATAACAGTTTGCACACGTAATAAAGGGGGTTGAAACCCTTTTCTGGAATTTTTTCTTGCTGGAAGGAATCAGATTTACAGAAGAAAGAGGCTTTGTAAAAGAAATCATTGAATTTTTGTATGAGGAGCTAGCGTCGGCGTTAGTGGCTAGCGCCGAGCGGTAGCTTTCACCTCGATATCCGAGCCCAAATTTTCCAGAACCATAGCACTGGTTCCCTAAAATCATATCGAGTGATTTTTGGCCTATTCCAAATTTTTTAATGGCCATTGTGAGATCATGAACTTGTGCTTTAAGTGAGGAATTTTCTTTCACAAGCATGACACACTTATTTTCAAAACCTTTTTTATTATTTTTTATTTTCACAAGAGAGGCTTCTAATTTTCTTTCTAATTCCCCCTTCTCTTTTGTAAGAGTTTTGGCATGGGAGAGGGCTTTAGAAAGTGACTCTACAATATCTTTTGCCATTTTAGTGGAGTGATCACACTCTTGGCAAGAAACCTTTCTCTTTTTTAAAACAATTAATTTTTTGGAAAGCTATTGATTTTCTTTAATTAGAGATTCATTTTCCCGATTTAATAAAATACTATCTTTCATATTTTTATCAAAAGCTTTGCAAGTTTCAAGAAATTCATTAAAAAGTTCATCATAAGTGGGAGGAGTTACCTTGGTGTCGCTAAGAACACTGGTGTCATCGTCGTCGTTTCCATGTCCCATGAGGCACATGTTTGCTTCCTCATCTTCGCTTGATAAAGTCTCGCTTGATTCTTTGGAGGAGGAGTCATCCCATGTTTTTTGCTTTTAGCACCTTCCTCTTTTCCTTCCCTTTGTGTCGCTTTTCCTTTTTCTCCTTCAAAAACTTTGGGCACTGGCTCCGAATATGCTCGGTCTTCTTGCAATGATAACATTCTGGAGGAGGTCTTTCTTCCTCATCGTCGCTCTCCTTCTCCTTCTTTGAAGATGACCCTTTCCATCTCCCTTCCTTTTGGAAATATTTCTGGAAGGTGTTTCTCCTTTCCGAATTTCTCATGAACTTTCGGAAGTTCTTTACTAAGAGACTTTCTTCATCTTCATCCTCATCCTCCTGGCACTCCTTCTTTGATTTTAGTGTCAATGCCTTCTTCTTTGGCTTCTTGTTGTATTCATCGTATTGGATCTAGAGTTCTACCTCATGGGTTTTGAGATTTCCAATGAGGCTCTCAACCTGGAGCGTTCTTAGATTGTGCAACTCCGAGATAGTCGTCACCTTCAGATTGAATTTTGGACGAAGAGAACGAAGAATCTTTCGGACCAAGTCTCCATTGGAGAAAGTCTTTCCGAGAGATTTGGAGGCATTGACGATCTTGGTGAAGCGTGTGTACATTGCATCAATATCTTCGCTTTCATCCATCCGAAACTTTTCATATTCTGACTCTAGTTGGAAAAGTTTTGAATCTTTACTTGCGATGTACCTTCATGAGTAATTTCTAAATGGTTCCAAATTTCATATGCAGTAGTACAAGCGGAAATTATATTAAATTCATTTCTATCTAACGCACAAAATAAAGCATTCATGACCTTGGCGTTATTTTTGCGTTTAAGTTTATCCCTATCATCCCATTTATCTTTTAGTTTTTCTAATGTTATCTCTCCAACTACAATTGTAGGAGGAGAGTATTCATCTTCTACCATATTCCATACCTCAATATCTAACCATATTCCATACCTCAATATCTATGGTCATAAGAAAACATTGCATCCTATTTTTCCAATAATTATAATCTGACCCAGTAAATAGTGGAGGTCTACTAATTCTCTGTCCCTCGGAAAAAGCGAGATCATAAGATGCCATTATTCCTAGTTTTTAAACCAATTTGGAATATACTCCTCTGATACCACTTGTTGGATCGATATGCGCCCTTAGAGGGGGGTGAATAAGGGAATAAAAATTATGTTTATAATTTTAAGGAAATTACTAAATTGCTTAGGAATAAATGAGAGCAAAATAATAATTTACCAAAAAGTAATTTGCAATACTAAAATTTATGCCAAATGAAAGAAATCAAGTAAACACAAATAGAGACATGATTGTATTATATGAAAAAGTGTTTACATAAATTTGATTTCAATGTCGCTAGAAATCGGAGGCGTACAAATGTAAATATCTTTTCCTTTTCTATACTGACTTGTATCCCCACAAACTGGTTGGCTTTAGCCTATCCTTCCCCGGATATGGCCTCAAGCCGCTCTAGCCAATCCTTCCCCGGATATGGCCTCGAGCAGCCCTAGATCTAATCTCCTAGACCTAATCGCCAACTCACGCGGCGAATTACCCTCTAAGCCGCGCAAGGACCTAGTCGCCAACACAAGGCGATTTTACTATAAAAATTCACAATAATGAAATAAAGTAAATAACAAGAACTCCCTCTATGAGATTTCTGAAGATGAGGTTGAAGGATCGTTTTAGCATAAGCGAGGTTGAAGCGATCGTTCTTCGGATGCAATGTGACGGCTTCCTTCTCCAGAAATCTTCTTTGGCTTTGAGTGGGAGATGAACTTTCGGCAGAGTAACAGCTCTAGAATTTTGGCACAAGTAATCTCCCTGGGATGTCTTGCCAAAACGAGTGAGAAGGCATCAAATTATATAACTTGGAGATAGCGCATGCGGTAGCTCCTAACGCTTGTGGTAGCGTTCGTGTAGAAGCGGTTATGAAACCGTCGCGGCGTGGCATTGTGTGCGAAAGGTTTCCTTGGAATAAAGATACGCACGCGGAGAATATTTCCTAATCTAGGATAGCACCGGCAGTAGCTCTAGCGCAGGCGCTAGATCCAAGGCTATAAAAAGGACCCTTCTTCTCTTGTTTCCAATACACATCCTTGAGAGAGTCCTTGTGCCAATTTTCTAGAGCCTTATATTGCCGAGAGTTGATCTCCCACCCAAAGTTCCATGAGTTTCTGAAGGAGGATTTCTACACGCCGCATCTGACCGACAATCGCTTCAATGACGCTTATTCTACAATGGTCTTTCGTCTCCAACTTCAAAAGTTCTTTAAGAGGGAGTTGTTAATATTGTTGTTTTTTTCATTCGTGCACTCGCATAGTAAATTCGCCTTGCATTAGCGACTAGGTCTGGGTAGGACTTAGGGCAGAAATTTTCTTCGTGTTGGCAACTAGGTCTAAGGTGTAGATCTAAGTGGTGTTCAAGGCCATCTCCGAGGGAGGATTGGCTAGAGCGGCTTGAGGCCATATCGGGGGGAGGATGGGCTAAAGCTACCGGTTCGTGAGGATATGAGTCAGGATAGAAAATGAAAAAGTCTGTTTACTATTCACCTTCGATTTCTAGCGTTATAAGAAGTCAAATTTTGTAATCCTACATTTCATATTAATAAAATCATGTCTCTATTTTATTTCACTTAATTTGTCTTTGTTGTGCACTATTTTGATCTCCTAATATTTCAAGTATTTCAAAATACAACAAAAGTTTTAAAACCCTTATTCACCCCCACCCCCACCCCCACCCCCACCCCCCCCCCCACTTTAAGGATGCCTACAGATCCAACAAGTGGTATCATAGTGCGTTATTCCAAAACAGTCTAACAATCGGGAATAATGGCGTCTCATGATCTCACTTTTCCCGAGGGTTAGGGTGTTAGTAGACCACCTCTTTTTACTGGGTCAGATTTCAACTACTGGAAATCTAGGATGATGTGTTTTCTTATGACCATGGATATAGAAGTATGGAACATGGTGGGAGTTCGGTACTCTCCTCCTACAATTGTAGTAGGAGAGGCTACGATAGAAAAACCTAAGGATTAATGGGATGATAGCGATAAACTTTAATGCAAAAATAATGCAAAAGCAATGAACGATTTATATTGTGCTTTAAATCGAACTAAATTTAATCAAATTTCTACATGTTTAACTGCTTATGATATTTGGAACCAATTAGAAGTTACTCATGCAGGTATATCGTAGGTGAAAGATGCAAAGCTATTCCAACTGGAATCGGAATATGAAAAATTCAGGATGGATGCTGAAGAAGACATCAACTTGATGTACACACGCTTCACCAAGATCGTCAACGCTTCAAAAGCTCTTTGAAAAATCTACTCCGATGGTGACTTGGTCAGAAAAATTCTTCTCTCTCTACCTTTGAGGTTCAATCCAAAGGTGACGGCCATCTCGGAGTCACATAACCTAAGAACTCTCCAGATCGAGAATCTCATTGGGAATCTCAAAACCCATGAGGTCCAACTCCAAATTCAACACGAAGAATACAATAAGGAGCCAAATAAAAAGGTGTTGGCACTAAAATCAAATAAAGAAAGCAATGAAGATGATGATGAAGATGAAGAAAGTCTCCTGGTCAAGAACTTCAAAAATTCATTAGAAATCCGGAAAGAAGGAACAACTTTCAAAATTCTTCCAGAAGGATGCTCAATGTAAAGGGTCTTCCTCTTCATCAAAGAAAGAAAAGGAAAGTGAAGAAGAAGAAGAAAGACCACCACCGGAGTGCTTTCACTACAGGAAGACCGGGCACATTCGGAGCCAGTGCCCGAAGTATCAAAAAGAGCAAAAAGAAAAATGATACAAAGGGAAGGAGAAAAAGAAGGTGCTGAAAGCTGCAACATGGGATGATTCTTCCTCTACAGAACAAGCGGATCTGAGTCAAGCAGTGAGAAGGAAGCAAACTTATGATTGATGGCAAAAGACAACGATGACGACACCAGTGTTCTTAGTGACACTGAGGTAACTCCTCCCACCTTCGAAGAACTGAATTTGATTTAACCTGCAAAGCTTATGATAAAAGTATAGAAGATAATATTATTTTAAATCGTGAAAATGAATCTCTCATCAAAGAAAATCATAAGCTTTCTAAAAAATTAATCTCCTTTGAAAAGAGAAAGGTTCCATGCCAAGAGTGTGAGCACTCCTTATGTAAGGCAAAAGAACTTGAAGTTTCTCTTTCTAAGGCCCTCTCACAAATCAAAACTCTTACAAGAGAAAAGGGGGACTTAGAGAGAAAAATAAAAACCCGTCTCTTACAATTTGAAAATAACAAAAAGGGATTTGAAAATAAATGTGTCATGCTTGTAAAAGAAAATTCATCTCTTAAAAAACAAACTCATGACCTCAATATGGCCATCAAAAAATTTGGAATTGGTCAAAAATCCCTGGACATGATTTTGGGGAACCAATGTTATGGTTCTTGAAAATTTGGGCTCGGATATCAAAGTGACAGCTACCGCCTGGCGCTAGCCACTAACGTCGGCGGTAGCCCATCTTATAAAAAAACTTCTTCTTTTTCTAAAAATCAAACCTCATCCAGTAAGAGCAATGTAAAATTTCAGAAAAGGGTCTCAACCCCCTTTATTTCATGTGCAAACTATCATAGGTTTGGACACACGTCTTGTAGGAAAATAAAACAGGGATCTTTAAAGCAAATCTAGGTACCTAAGGCCTCCACTTATTCTATGGGTGGTACCTCATGGGTATCCAGATCTTTACTCTCATCCACTTTCTAGATTTGCAGGAAGGCTAAGGAAATGGAGGACGTATGGTACTTGGACTCAGGTTGCTCTAAGAACATGACGGGCAACAAAGCAAAGTTTCTTAGCCTAGAAAAGAAAAAGGGTAGGATAGTAACTTTTGGAGATAACGGAAAAGGAAGGATCATTGGAGTTAGTACAGTGGGTAACGAATCCTTTACTATTTCTAATGTTCTTTATGTAAAAGGTTTAACACATAACGTAATATCGATTAGTCAATTGTGTGATAAATGATTAGATGTTTTATTTGAGTCATCTACAAAACTTTGCAAAATATTAAATCCTAACACAAAAGATATTTTACTAACTACACCTAGAACTCACAACGTATATGTAGTTTCCTTTCATGATCTTTCTAAATCATCTATAAAATGTTTTATAACTAAAAATGATAAGTTAGAACTATGGTATAGACGTTTAGGGCATGCTACTACAAAACTCATTTTAAAACTAGCCAAAAAGGAATTGATTAAAGGATTGCCTATGTGCAACCCCGATATTCGCCAGGCGAGGAAGCACGGTGTGGGAAGGCAACAGGGTGAAGTAATAAGAGAGGGAGGCCTTAGGGCCGAAGACCTCGCGAAAGGGATCTAGGAGAAATCTCTCTCGGAGGGCTCGCTGAGAGGCGAGCGAGAAGGGTAGGCGAGATAAACACCCGCAGGCAATTTAAGGAAGTTTCCTGAGTTCGACGAAAGGAGTACTGCGTTCAACGAACTCTCCCGAGTTCATCGAGCCCACCTGTGGTCGTCGAGCTCGCCCCTGTTCGGCGAAATCATCAGCAGTCGACGAAATGTTCTATGCTCATTAAAGCCAAAGGGACAGTCTCGCAAGAGGAGTAGCGAGATCCAGACCTCGGCAGATATCTTCAAAGGACTGGGCCAAGCGAGGCCAAGCAAGCCAATACCTCGCAGGCCGCTGGCAGAAGAGACCCTATGTTCAGTAAAGAGGTGTTAGGCGAAACGTGTTCAGTGCGCGGCAAAGTTAGTAGGCGATCTCGCAGGAAGGCTCGCGAGTTCAAAGCCTCAGCGTCTAGCGAGCTCAATTCTGCGCTCGGCAAATGTCGAACGGAGCTCAGCATTCGTCGAACGGCACCCGACGAATGAAATATATTCTATAGCAGCGGTCGACGAACCGCCCGTCTAAGCGGTCAGCGAATAACTTGACCTTCTGTATTTCGTCGAGCTCGTCTGTGATCGGCGAAGTGCCCTGCATTCGACGAAAGGTGTGTTGAGCTCGACGAAGTCAGGAGGCGGTCTCGCAGGAAGGCTCGCGAGACCGGACCTTGGTAGATACTGCCAGAATGGGCCAGCGAGGTCCTCACAGGGTGATTGCCTGGGAGAGGCATCGCGAGTGGGACTCGCGAAAGGGCTCGCGAGAGCTTCGGCAGTAGTGCTCTCGCAGCTTCTTGCCCATAGGTTGATGAGGCAAAATTACCTCTTTTACCCTTGGTGGTCTGCCTCTAGCCTCTCCAAACAGTGGAGTTTGGCTATTAGCAGACCAATTTGGGGTGCGGATAGTAAAATCAAAAGGCGGAATCCTGCTATCTTCAGGCCAGATCAGAAAACCTATAACTAAGACCTAAAGGGCACCTTTGAAGAGGATCTGCACTTCAGCTTCTCTCTCCTCAGGCTTTCTTTGGTGAGCATTCCCAGAGCTCTCCAAGGTGCCCGAGTCTCAGCTTTGGCTTGGGAGGGTTAGCGATCAACGATCTTCCAGGCTAATGGAGGAACCTCCTCGCTGTGACTAAGGTCTTAGTCATTTTTCCAGTCTTCAGTCTACCTTCTCCGAGGGATCAGTAAGGGCTAGCCGCCCCTCATTTCGGTGAGGGCCCTGAGCTCCACAAGAGGCCGAGAAATTGGTTTCAACATTTTGGTGCGGTGAGCGTGGAGCGTGGCTGGTCCAAGAAAGTTCCGAGGAGCAGATATGATAGGTGGCGAGGATCAAGGCGAGGAGTTCAGTGAGTCACCGCAGGTGGTGACGCTGAGGATGTTCGCGGATTTCAGGAGGGAGGTGCTTGACACTTTCGGGCTGACGGTCGCGGCGCTGCGGAGTGAGTTCGCAACCCTAGCACCTCAGGCGAAACTTTCCCCAGCAGCGGTTGGCGAGAATGCCCCGGGGGGGGAGGGCCGAAAAGGAAATTGCCGGGAGTTCAGTTCAAGACTTGGAGGGGCGAGTGCTGTTCGCCAGCCCGGCGAGCTTCGTGCCGGCGAGCTCTTTGCCGGCGAGCGCTGTGCCGGCGATCGCGGCGCAGGCGAGCGCGCGCCCGGAGGATGTAGCGACTGTGGTAGTGGTCCAGGTTAACACCGTTCTCGCGAGCGCAGTCCCCGCGATGCCGAATATGGCGAGAGAGCTCGGGGGGCGTGTAGAGCGAGAAAGGGGGGCAGAAGGGGGAAGTCCCTTCTGTGAGTTGGTACTTTCTGCACCTATCGCGGCAGGGTTCGGAGAGTGGGACAGGGTGTACTACAACAGCAGGGATGACCCTGTCCAACATCTCCAGTCTTTTGAGGACTCGGTCTCTATCAGACCGATGTCAGATGCTTTCAAGTGTCAGCTCTTCGCCGTCACCCTTAAAGAAAAGGCCAGGAACTGGTTCCATCAGCTCCCTACGGGGTCGATCTACGCCTTTGAAGATTTGCGCCGAAGTTTTCTGTTGTGATTCTCGACTTCAAAGAAAAGGAAGAAGGACGCCGAGACACTCTTCAAAGTGAAGCAGGAGCCAAAGGAGTCGTTGGCCCGCTACACGGAACGGTTCCCGGAAGAAGTGCTGCACACTCAGGAGATGCCTGGCTTTGCACTCCAGCTCGCCTTCATGGTCGGGCTAAGGGAAAGTTTCTTCAAAATGGCTTTGAATAGGAAAGCCCCCGTCTCCTACGAGGAGTTGATGGAGAGGGTGGCGGAAGAGATTGAGAGTGAGGAGGCCAACCCAGAGCTTACCAAGAGGCTAGCAAAGCTCAGTGAGCCAGAGGTCAGGAAGCAGGAAGTAAGGAGAAGGGAAGAGCCCAGGGCCCCAAAGGGGGAGTGGAGGCAGCGTGCCGAAGGAATGCAAGGTCAGGGAAGAGTTTACGGCCCGGGAAGGGGTAACTTCTATGGAGGACAAGGAAGACCCCACCAGTTGGGGTGGAGGCAGGGTCCGAGGAAATTGCCTCCCCCACCTCAGCAAGCCATGGCGATCAGGCGGGGTAGAGGAGGAAGAGGAAGAAGAGAAGAGGCTAGGGAATAAGCAGGGGCAGGGAGAAGGAGAAGGAATAGGATGGCGGAGGGCGAAGCGGGAGAGGTGACGCTGCCGTATTGTTACTTCCATGATGAGGAAGGTCACGCGACGGCCACCTACCCAGAGTTCCTAGAGACAAAAAGGGCCCGAGTGCCCGGGCCGCGACCACAGCAATCGGTGAGGATCGAGGAGGTCAAGCCTCGAGGGGAGGAGGAAGAAAGGTGTGAAGACAGAGTTGATTTGGGGAGTAGAGGAGGGATCGAGGTGATCCATGGGGGGTAGCGGTGGAGGCAACCCGCAAGGCTAGCCTCCATTCCATCTATCGGCGGAGCGTGGCCTCAACATCCACTGCTCCACCCCCAGCAGAGATAATTACTTTCTCCCAGAAGGACATGCCAGGGCATGAAGATCCGTTTTGCGATGCGCTGGTCATCCAGACCGCCGTCGAGAACTTCACCGTCTCGCGGATTTTAGTCGATAACGGGAGTTCGGTCAACGTCATCTTCAAGAAGGCGTTTGACGAGATGAAGGTGGAGGCCCGGAGGGTGTTGGCCTCGGATGGTCCCCTATTTGGTTTTTCGGGAGAAAGGAAGGAGGTAGAGGGTGGAGTGGGGCTCCACATGACTCTCGGAGGACAGTCCCAGAATTGCCGCTTCGTGATAGTGGATGCCCCGAGCAGCTACAACACCATCTTCGGACGGCCACTCATCAGCGCGTTTCGATGCGTCCCTTCCACCTTCCACCAGTGTCTCAAGTTCAACACGGGTGGAATCCAGGTTCGGGTCCGGGGAGACCCCAAAGTTGCGAGACAGTGCTATGTGACGGCTGTCAACACCATAGCCTGGATGGGAGAAGCGGAGGAGTGGGACAAAGTGATGGAGGAAGCGGCAGAGGCCAGAGGCGAGGAGTAAGAAGAGGAGAGGATGGAGGAAGAGGAAATTCATGCCCAGGAAGGGGTCGCTGAAGGACCCAGGGTGGAGGGAGGAGGAGAAGAGGAGAAAGAAGAGGGTGCCCAGGAAGGAGGGGTGGAGGAGTTGATGATGGTAGGGGAGGAAGAGACGGAGGAGAGAGCCCAAGCGCTTGCTTGCGGCGGAGAGAAGGAAAATGCTTGGGGTGAGCAATCTAGGCTGGAGGCCGTGGAGGAGGTTATGGAGCTTCAGGTCACCACTCGGCTTGGTGTGGTGGAGAAGGTCCGGGTCAGCGGAGAGCTCAGTTCGGAGGATCAGGCTGAGATCCTAGCCTGCGTGCAGAAGAATGTGGATGTCTTCGCTTGGAGCACCGCGGAGATGCCCGGGATCGATGCAGATGTGGCTTGCCACCGCCTCAACCTCGACCATGGCACCCGCCCCATCCGTCAAAAGAAGAGCGCCACGGTGGACAAGCTGGAGGGACCGATCCGCGAGGAGATGAAAAAGCTCCTACAAGCAGGTTTTGTGTCGGAGATCCAGTATCCAGGATGGGACTTCAATGTAGTCATGGTAAAGAAGGGGGGAGGTAAGTGGCGCATGTGTATCGACTTTTCACTACTTAATAAATCATTCCTAAAATATTGCTACCCCCTGCCTAGAATCGACGCGCTGGTTGACTCAGCCGTCGGTTTTCCTGTAATATCTTTCTTAGATGCTTTTTTAGGTTATCATCGAATCCGCATGCACCCCCCCCCCCCCCCGGACATCAAAGATGTCTCCTTCATCACGGGGGATGGATGCTACTGTTATAAGGTGATGCCTTTCGGGATCAAGAATGTAGGTGACACGTATCAAAGGATGATGGATCGGGTCTTTTGCGAACAGAGGGGAAGAAACTTAGAGGTCTATGTTGATGATCTCATGGTAAAAAGCCGGGACCTTGGGTCTCACCTCCGAGACCTTGAAGAGACGTTTGGGACCCTGCGAAAGTATAAGATGAAACTCAACCCCTTGAAGTGTGTCTTCGGGGCTAACCGAGGGAAATTCCTGGGTCACTTGCTCACTCTGGTGGGGGTGGAGCCTAACCCAGACAAGGTCAAGGCGATAATAGAGTTGGGGTCGCCAAGAAACCCGAAGGAGGTTCAGAGCCTCACGGGGAAGCTAGTCGGATTCAGCAGGTTCCTCTCCAAGGCGGGGGAGAAGTGTGTGCCCTTCTTCAAGGTACTGAGGGGCAATAAAAAATTCGAATGGACCCCGGAGTGTGAGGAAGCCTTTCAGGCTTTGAAAGGGCAACTCACCCAAACCCCCCTACTTCAAGGGCCGAGACCGGGAGAAGACCTATCCCTGTACCTGGGAGTAGGATCTGAGGCGGTAAGTTCAGTGCTGATCCGGGAGGAGGGAAGAAAGCAATTCCCTATCTACTATGTCAGCCGAGTACTGAAGAAGGCGGAGCTCCGGTACCCAATTTTGGAGAAGTTGGCTTTCGCATTGGTGGTGGCGGCTCGGAGGCTCCGGCCCTACTTTCAGGCACATTCAATCAAAGTGGTAACAGATCACCCGCTTCGCAAAGTCATGGAAGGGGTGGAACACTCGGGAAGATTGGCAAAGTGGTCCGTGGAGCTGAGTGAGTTCAACATTACGTTCGTCCCTAGGGCGTCAATTAAGGCCCAAGCAGTGGCAGACTTCATGGCTGACTACAAATCCGAAGTGGGGGAACATGAACCGCCTCCCCCAGAGGCGTGGAAGATGTTGGTGGATGGTGCATCAGGAAGGCACTCCTATGGAGGGGGAATCATCCTGGTAAGCCCTCAAGGTACAAAGATCGAACAAGCTCTGAACATCCACTTCCTGATTACCAATAACCAAGCTGAGTACGAGGCGGTGATAGCGGGCCTCCGGCTGGCCCAGGAACTGGGAGTGCAAGATGTGGAGGTCTCAACGAACTCCATGGTGGTGGCATGCCAAGTCCGGGGAGAGTTTGAAGCAAAGGATCCGACTCTCCAGCGGTACTTGGAGAAGGTCAAGGGAGTCATCGGGCGATTTCGCACTTTCTCCATCAGACACGTGTCGAGGGAGGAGAGCACCCCCGCGGACCTCCTAGCCAAGTTCAGTCCCCGAGCAAGCGGAACGGTTTCAGAACTCTTCTGACCCACCATCGATGAAGGAGAACTGATGGAGATAGATCAGCGGACCTCGTAGATGGATCCTTTCATCACCTTCCTATCATCAGGGGAGTTCCCTGAAGGAGACATAGACAGGCGACGCTTCAGGTATAAGTCAGCTTATTATTCCTTGCACGCAGGAGGGCTATATAGGAAAACTCTCTCGGGACTCCTGGCCCGTTGTGTTTCCGAGGAGGAGGTCCCGAAATTCCTGGAGGAAATTCACTCCGGGGAGTGTGGCAGTCATTCCGGGAGCCGAACCGTGGAGGGGAGGGTGTTGAGGCAAGGCTATTTCTGGCCCACCCTCAGAAAATATGCGGCCTAGTTGGCAAGGAGGTGTTCAAAGTGCCAACTCTATGCTCCACTCCAACTCCTCCCAGCCCAGAGACTTCGGACCATCACAGTTCCCTGGCCTTTTTCCATATGGGGGTTGGACCTAGTTGGCCCTTTCCCTCAAGCTAGCGGCCAGAGAAGGTTCTTGCTGGTCATGATCGATTATTTTTCCAAGTGGGTAGAAGTGAAGGCGCTCGCCAAGGTACCATCTCAAGTTGTAAGGAATTTTGTGTGGGAGAGATAATTTGCAGGCACGGGCTCCCTCTGGCCATAGTGACGGACAATGGGCCACAGTTTGCTAGCGAAGAGTTTGTTAGCTTCTGCACCCAGCTTGGCATCGACCTCAGGTTCGCATCGGTTCATCACCCGAGAAGCAACGGCCAAGTGGAGGAGGCAAACAAAATAATCGTCAACCTGCTAAAGAAGAAGGTGGAGAACCTCCGGGGAAACTGGGTAGAGCAGCTACCATCCGTTCTTTGGGCCCTGAGGACTACCCCTAACACCGCCACCGGAGAGACCCCGTTCAAACTTTCTCATGGGTCCGAAGTAGTCCTTCCCATAGAGTTCGAAGTAAAGACCCCCAGGGTGATCGCCGCAGGTGAAGGGAATGAAGAGTGGCTAGTGGCCAATGACGAGGAACAAAGGCTATCCTTGGACCTGGTGGAGGAACTCCGGGACCAGGCCACCATCAGGCAGGAGGAAATCAAGCGGCGAATGGCCCGATATTTTGACAAGCACATCCGAGTAAAGCACTTTCAGAAGGGAGATCTTGTCTTGAAAAAGGTCGACGCGGCCGGAAGAGGGGCCGCGGTAGGTAAGCTCAACCCCAATCGGGAGGGTCGATACATTGTAATCGAAGTGCCTATCTATTCGATAACATAATATGCGAGAACGAGCATCGCGAGAATAACTTTCGCGAAGACGAATATCGAGGTAAGCGAGAACGGGATATCAACACACGAAAATAACAAAACAGAAAAGGCAAGCACAATGAACAAAGCAAAATCTGCATTTACATTCCATAGTTCGGTTACAATTCGCGGCGATCTCGCCGATCAAAAGTTACAAAAACGGGAATGGTGGCGAGCTTCAGGAATCACTCGCGAACCCTTCCTCGTCATCGCTGCTCTTCACTGGCGGAAGTGGGATAAAGAGCTCCGGGACGATGTCTTCCAGGGTCATGTTGGCCGCGTCGTCGGCTAGGAGGCCGGCCGCCTTCATCGTCTGGAAGATGTAGCGAGCTGACTCGATGGACTCTAAGCGAATTTCCTCATCTCGTGATCGCCGCTCTTCCTTCAGACTGCGAGGAGAAGGGGGAACGACAGCACGGGCGATCTCACAATTTCGGGCTTTTAGCCCGGCCACCTCTCCCTCCAATTCCTGGATGCGGGCGTCAGCTCTTCCAGCGACCTCGACATCCTGCAAGAAAGATAAATTTATGGAACGAAATGGCCGAAGGAAAGGAGGGTGACGAGGTCTAGGTAACTCATCACACTGCCCTCCACGGCGAGCAGCTTTTCCTTCAGCTGCGCGTTCTCTGCAAGAAGCCCCTGATTGGCCCTCGTGAGCTCCACGTTCTGAAGCTCCAGTTGCAAGCAGCGCATCCCAATCATGTGGGCGAGCTCGGCAGAGCGCAACTGGGACCTCGCGCTCTCAAAAGCGAGTGTCCTCGTCGTCTCGTCTTTATAAGCCCCCGCGTCCTCGCGTCCATAGAGGACGCACGATAAATCGAAGGCGTGGCCGCTGATGGTCTCCTTCTCCACCCAGGTAGGGAGGATGGTGGAGATGTCCGCCCGGTTTGTCTCCGGCTTCCAGTTCACCAAGAGCTCGCCGGTCTCATCTCGGTGCCTCTGGCCGAGACCGAAGTTATAATGGTTGACGGGGATGGGCAGAGCAGAGGTTCTGGCAGCCTCCTCACTGGGCTCGTCGTCCTCACCTCCCGCGGAGAGGCCGGTGAGGTCGAACTCATCGAAAGTGGCCTCGCGAGGCTCCTTCCCCTTCGAGGAGGCGAGCGAGACCTTGCTCTTCTTACTCTTTTTCTTCGGCGGGGATTTTGGGGGAAGGGCATGGCTACTAGAAGCCCCCGGTCTCTTGCGAGAGGAGGGCTCACCTGGAGTGAAGGCGCCTCGGCAAGCCTCAACCCCCATGGTAGCGAGAGCAAGGGTAGCGTCGGTCTTCCGATTGCTCGTGTAGGGGGGATTGACGGGAAGATGTCGCTCGCCTAAAAAAGCGTTGAAATTTCAATAAATACGGAGTTACTGGGAATAAAGTTGTAGTTATTAAGCGAGATCTTTACCTTCCCCAGCGAGCACTGGAGGCAGCGAGTCGAGGTTGCGGCGGAGATGAACAACCTCAAAGTTCTTCTTACAAAAGAACTGATAAAGGAGGGTGTCATGTCCTCCGAGGGCAGTGGGACGGTAGGTGGTCTCGCCGTGCTGGACTGGCGTGATCGGGATATTGCCGAAGTTCCCCTTGACGAAGAGGAACTTCTGGGCCCAGAAGTGGGCCTTGTTGACGGTCTCGTCGACCTTAGGACCTGAGCCCACGAATTAGGCGGTCCCGTCCTTATAGGCGCGGAAGGAGAACAGCTTCCGAAAGGCCGGAAGACTGAACTCGATGCGCTCCTCGCGTAGGTAGCAGGCGAAGGCTGTGATCACTGCAATGGCGTTAGGGGTAAGCTGGCCCGGAACAACGCCGTAATGCTTGAGCACCTGGCGAGCAGCAAGAAGACCAGGATTAGTTCATATAATGAGCGAGCTCGACCTGCAGAAAATAAGAAGCGAGCGAGAGCGATTATTACCTGGCGAACTTCCGGCCACAAGGGCAGACGCAAGCCGACCACGAAATGAGCGGTGGGGATGGCCAGCTCGTCGACAAGCGACGCGTTGATCACGTCGTTCTCGCTAGGATGGCGCGCCTCGAATGGAGGGATGACGTAGTCGGAGACCGCGGTGAAGTACTCCTCATCTGTCAGGTTGCATTGAAAGAAGCTATGCTCAGCGAAAGCCTTAGCAATCTTTCTCCGACCCTCCCACTCATTAGCGTCGCCACCCATTTCAATAACCTGCGAGAAAGGAAGTAGAATGAGAATGGGAAGGAGCGAGAGCTCTGAAACGGAGGAGGAAGAAGGTTGACAGTAAATGCGGTGGTTGACTCAGCTATAACAGCCTATTTATAGAAAAGAAAAGGGGTGGGAAGAAGCCCAAGCGCCGGTGGGCGCGGTTAGCCAAAACATCACATCACGGCCGCTGGCGAGAAAGGCCTGCGGGGTTAGTACAAGCAACATTTGCGCGAGATACATTTAGAGAGAACAGAGGGTCCTCGCGAGCACAACATAACGAGAGAATGAAATGGACTTATTAGCAGCGAGCGAGAACTAATGAAAAGCTAGTAATAATTATTATAAACGATACAAAGCCAATATATGAGTGGCAAATATACGAGTTGCAAGCCACTGCGAGATCGTCTAGAATAACGGCACTCATTAACAAGTAATAATAGTTCGTGACAACATAAAAGTTAGCGAGAATCATGGGGCAACCATTTCCACCTACCCCCACCTCGTGACCCGGAATGCGGCGGTACCCTAGAATAATAGTAATCCTCGACCGCGCGGCCCTCCCGGTCAATGAGGAAGGCGTAATCCCTCATCCTCGCTATATGCACCTACGGCGTCGTGACGTTCTCATCGTGATCGCGTTGTCTCGCGGCCCGGAGCCTCGCACATTCTTCCATCAATACGGCATGCCTATCCTCGGCGGCTTCTCTGTCCCGTCTCGCCTGCATGTTGAGGTCCATCAGCATCCGACCATGTTTTCTCAGCAACTCTGCGGCTCATTGTTTCATCATCTCCAGATCTCGCGGATCCCCTAAGAAGTCCTCCACTTGGTCAGGAAGGGGGACATCTCGTCGTTGCCCAACTCGGAATCGGTAGGTGGATTTTCAGAATTCTCTGCGAAGTATTACGGAAAGGTTAAATAGCGCGCTTGAGTTCGCGCAGGGCAAGGGGCCGTCGGAATGCTTACCGAGAGGGGGGCGAGAAGTCCCAGGGCGGCCCTAGAAGACGTTACCATAGTGCGGATAGAGAGATTTACCCAGGCCAGGAAGGTAGGCTGCGCTGTTGCTCGGAGGGATTTTGGCGGCACAGAGCCGCCGGTCTCCTCGCTCGTCAGGAGTCGGAACCCAGGCCTATCTATAGTTTTGTCGGGAGGAGGCGGAGACGGAGGCCGTAATGCCTGGCGATCCGGGGTCTTCCGGGGCGAGACTGTAAGAAGCAAAGAATGAAGGTCAGATAGTTGACAAAAGAAGAAGTCAATATGCGAGATTAAGGGCATACCCGCGGCATTCTTGCCAGCGAGATCCGTGTCCGCTGGCGGACTTTTGCGAGACCCACTAGTAGGTTCGCCAGCGTCCTCGTTTAGCAAAGCATCATGCAAATAGGCATGAGTCACGGGCAAACTTATTGACTTAAGCTAGAGGGGTAGCTCATACCTTCTCGTGGGGATGGCTATCCGAGGAGGAGTCCAGCAGCACAGAGCCGTCCCCGGTTCGGCAAGCCGCCTTCGCCTTCTTGGCCTTTGACAACTGAGCGGGAGGCGGCCGATTCATCCAGGCGGGGACCTTGGTCGTAGAGGGTAGCCTGCCGGCTCTCACAGCCCTCAGGCGAGCCTCGACTTCTTCGGAAAGCGGCATCTCCTGACAGCTACAGTACGTGGCAAGAAGAAAGAAAAGGAAGTGGCGGCGCACGCCACTAAGGACTCAGGATGATATTTATAGCCCTCGGGGTGGGCCCTACCAAAGATTCCTGACAGATCATCAAGGGGCTGGCGAATACCAGGGGTTGGATGTTTCTTCGCGAGCCTAAATAGCCTCGCGAAGAGCGTGGATTGTGTACAACCCCGATATTCGCCAGGCGAGGAAGCGCGGTGTGGGAAGGCAACAGGGTGAAGTAATAAGAGAGGGAGGCCTTAGGGCCGAAGACCTCGCGAAAGGGATCTTGGAGAAATCTCTCTCGGAGGACTCGCTGAGAGGCGAGCGAGAAGGGTAGGCGAGATAAACACCCGCAGGCAATTTAAGGAAGTTTCCTGAGTTCGACGAAAGGAGTACTGCGTTCGACGAACTCTCCCGAGTTCGTCGAGCCCACCTGTGGTCGTCGAGCTCGCCCCTGTTCGGCGAAATCATCAGCAGTCGATGAAATGTTCTATGCTCATTAAAGCCAAAGGGACGGTCTCGCAAGAGGAGTCGCGAGATCCAGACCTCGGCAGATATCTTCAAAGGATTAGGCCAAGCGAGGCCAAGCAAGCCAATACCTCGCAGGTCGCTGGCAGAAGAGACCCTATGTTCAGTAAAGAGGTGTTCGGCGAAACGTGTTCAGTGCGCGGCAAAGTTAGTAGGCGATCTCACAGGAAGGCTCGCGAGTTTAAAGCCTCAGCGTTCAGCGAGCTCAATTCTGCGCTCGACAAATGTCGAACGGAGCTCAACATTCATCGGATGGCGCCCGACGAACGAAATAAATTCTATAGCAGCAGTCGACGAACCGCCCGTCTCAGCGGTCAGCGAATAATTTGACGTTCTGTATTTCGTCGAGCTCGTCTGTGATCGGCGAAGTGCCCTGCGTTCGACGAAAGGTGTGTTGAGCTCGACGAAGTCAGGAGGCGGTCTCGCAGGAAGGCTCGCGAGACCGGACCTCGGCAGATACCGCCAGAATGGGCTAGCGAGGTCCTCGCAGGGTGATCGCCTGGGAGAGGCATCGCGAGCGGGACTCGCGAAAGGGCTCGCGAGAGCTTCGGCAGTAGTGCTCTCGCAGCTTCTTGCCCATAGGTTGATGAGGCAAAATTACCTCTTTTACCCTTGGTGGTCTGCCTCTAGCCTCTCCAAACAGCGGAGTTTGGCTGTTAGCAGACCAATTTGGGGTGCGGATAGTAAAATCAAAAGGCGGAATCCTGCTATCTGCAGGCCAGATCAGAAAACCTATAAATAAGACCTAAAGGGCACCTTTGGAGAGGATCTGCACTTCAGCTTCTCTCTCCTCAGGCTTTCTTTGGTGAGCATTCCCAGAGCTCTCCAAGGTGGCCGAGCCTCAGCTTTGGCTTGGGAGGGGAAGCGCTCAACGATCTTCCAGGTTAGTGGAGGGACCTCCTCGCTGTGACTAAGGTCTTAGTCATTTTTCCAGTCTTCAGTCTACCTTCTCCGAGGGATCAGTAAGGGCTAGCCGCCCCACATTTCGGTGAGGGCCCCAAGCTCCACAAGAGGCCGAGAAATCGGTTTCAACAGCCTAGATTAAATGGAAATTTATCTTCACTATGTCCTCCATGTCAAAAAGGAAAATTTACTAAATCTTCTTTTAAAAGAAAAAATGAAATTTCTACTACCAGACCTTTGCAATTAATTCATATGGATCTTTTTGGCCCCGTTGGCACCACAAGTCTTGGTGGTAGAATATTTACTTTTGTTCTAATAGATGATTTCTCTATATATTGTTGGACTTTATTTCTCTCTTCCAAATCTGATGCGTTTTGCGAATTTTCAAAACTATGTGCTCGTATTCAAAATGAACTATATTTAAAAATAAAATGCATTCGCTCAGATCATGGAGGAGAATTTAAAAACTAAAGTTTTAAATCTTTTTGCGAAATATTAGGTATTAAGCACGAATTCTCTGCTCCTCGCATACCTCAACAAAACGGTGTTGTAGAAAGAAAGAGTATGACAATTCAAGAACTAGCACGTACTATGTTATCAGAATATAAATTACCTAAGTCTTTTTGGGCCGAAGTCGTAAGCACATCATGTTATGTAATGAATAGAGTCATGCTTCGTCCATCTTTAAATCTCACACTGTATGAACTATACTATCAAAAGAAACCTAACGTGTCATATTTTAAAGTATTTGGTTGTAATTGTTTTATTCTTAATACAAAAGATGCCTTAGGAAAGTTTGATGAAAATGTGATGAAGGAATATTTCTTGGATACTCTTCAACTATTAAAGCCTATAAATTTTTTAACAAAAGAGCGAGTAAGGTTGAAGAGTCAATTAATGTAAAATTTGATGAATTTATTCCTTATGTAGAAAAACTTCCTACATGTGCAAATGATGAACCTTTGCCATCTTTGGAGCACGATGAAGAGGAACCTTCCAAAGAGGAGGAGGAGGCCAAGGAAAATGAATACGTGCCACCAAGCATCTTATTTAGGGGGAGGAATATTGAGATTGAACATGCTGAACATGAAAATGTTGAACATGATGAATACGTGCCTTCAAGCATCCAAGCATCCAAGCATCTTATTTAAGGAGATTGAGATTGAACATGCTGAACAGGGTGTACATATTTAGGTGGAGGAAGATGTTAATCAATCTCCTAATCAAATCACTGAACTTGAAGATGATGAAGAGGAGTCGCCTCTAAAACTGTAAAAAGGGTGATCTATAATATTCAGAAAGAGAGAAGCAAGTCTTTGTTGGATCTGTAGACACCCTTAGAGGGGGTGAATAAGGGTTTTAAAAACTTTTAATATATTTTCAATTACTTGAAATGTTGTGATCAAAATAGAGAGAAATCAAACAAATCAAGTGAAATAAAATAGAGACGTGATTTTATTAATATGAAATGTAGGATTACAAAACTTGATTTCTTATGACGCTAGAAATCAAAGCCGAATAGTAAAAAGTCTTTTTTGTTTTCTATCCCGACTCGTATCCCCATGAACCAGTGGCTTTAGCCTATCCTCCCCGAATACGGCCTCAAGTCGCTCTATCCATTCCTCCCCAGGATACAGCCTCGATCACCCCCTAGATCTACACCCTAGACCTAGTCGCCAACACGAGGCAAATTTCAGCCCTAAGTCCTACCCAGACCTAGTCGCCAACACGAGGCGAATTCACTACACGATTACAAGAGTAAAGGGATGAAATAAACAACAACAATATGAAAAACTCCCTCTATGTGGATCTCTTGAAGAAGTAGACGAAGACCGGTAGAGTATGATCGTAGTCGATGCGGTCTTTCTTCACGATGATGAAGCATGTTGAAATCTTCTCCACGGATCTTCTTGAGCCTTCATGGATTTGTGGGAATATATCTCTGAAACTTCATCTATATGTTGTGGCACGAAGCAATGGAATTAAGGATTGTGAGAGGATGAAGAATACAGAGCCAAGGGGTCCTTTTTATAGCCTTAGAGCTAGTGCATGCGCTATCGCTACCGCCGACGCTATCCTGGTTTAGGAAATATCCTTCGTGTGTGTATCTTTCATTCCAAGGAAACCTTGCCAAAATTCCTCTTGTGCATCGTACTACCTCTTGCACTAGTCGCTACCGCTGGCGCTAGCACCTTCTACGACTGCCTCCCAAAATTGCCTAATCAGGGCTAGCGCCTGCGCTAGTGGCAATCGGCAGCACTAGGGCTAGCGCATGTGCTAGTGGCTACCATCGATGCAAGTGGGCATGCTGGAATTTTGGCTTCAAACTTGGGGGGGGGGGGGGCAACCTTCTTATGTTATCCTTGAGTTATATGATATTGTTTCCTGCACACTTAAACACACAAGATCAAATACACGTAAGATTTGTTATTCTCAAACCTAGGAGATGCGGAAGACCATGTTCCAACAAACTCCCCATTTTGATAATAATAAATCCATTAATGATAAATCAAAGCATTAATACATAAAGCATGATGAAACATACTTGTGTGTGTGTGTGAGTGATGACTTAGAATAATTGTCGATTTTGGTATTTAGAATTGCTCCCCCTAAATGCATACTCCCCCTATGTGAATGCTCCCCTTATATGTAAGCTATCATCTTAATGCATATGGGATTAACACCCCAACCTACGGCATGTGTGCAGCTTCTCATGCCCATCCATCACTTAGTATGGGGCTAGTGTATAGGCATATAGTTAGGGTATTATAATCTAGGACATACCTATATCATATGTTTTGCATGCACTCTTTATGATTATATTATTCATGCATTCTTGTTTTGATCAAACATGCTTATCTTGTGTTATGCATATTTTATCATTTTTGAGCCTTAATGAAATCGCAAAACACAAATATTTGAAAACCAAATAAAAATATAAAAACCTTCTTTTAACAAATAAAACATGCTTAAATAGCCTTCTAATCATCTCCAAATTTTTTGAAATTTCTACACTAAGAAGGTCTATATACATACTACCTATTTCAAAGAAATTTTTTCAAAAACTCTCAAAAAACAGTGGCCTATTTGGGCGTTAAGAAGTTAACACCATGCATTAGCTCTTTTGGCCAAATTGAAATTCTGATTTTTCTATAATATTTCTGATATTTTTCTAATGAATTTTCTCAGTTTATTTTTCTGATTTCAAATTACTTTGTTCTTAATTTGCTAATTTTATTTTAAAATACAAAAAAATTAAATAATTCAAAATGCTCAAAAAATGCTTTTGTCATTTGTTTTTGTTTTAAATATTTACAAAATTATGGTTTAACTATATGACTCATAAGAGCAAACATCTTAGTTATTTTGTTTCAAATGGTCAAAATTGATTAGGCATACACTTAAAGATTGTCTTCAATATCTAATTTTAATTTCAAATTTCCTAAACATTGTTTTATCTTCATGCCTTGACCTTAATCTCATTATGTGCAATGAAATAGTCTATAGAAAATTGTGTATGATTTCCTAGCATGCCTCTAAGTATGAGTAATATTTTATGCTAATCAATGAATCATACACTCACTATTTTGGTAATCTACATGTGTTCATAATCTTAGTCTTGCATGATTGTGTAGTGTAATAGTTTTTATCATATTATGTTGTATGTCTAAATTACCTACACTGTCTTTCAAACAATAAATTTCTTGCACACATAGAAGTGTTATTTCAAAAATTGCTAATGTTTGCATCAACAAGTGAATTCAGAGACCTTTGGCCCAAACTTAAACAATTTTATGAAATAAAAAGCCAAAGATAACTCTACCAAGCACTACTCACCCTCCTGATAATTCTTAATGAGCATTGTGAGGTTGAGCGCCTTGGAAAGAATTGTAAAGTGTCTTGTGCAAACACATTCCTTTTTATCACTTCTATTTGTACACTGGATCACTAAAAATAAAAAATAAATAAATAAAATGCTTATGTGATCCCCCAAGCAATACTTCGCTCCTTGATAAGTCTTAATGAGCATTGTGTGGGTGAAGCACCTTGGTAGTTTTACTCTTTTTATGTGCTTTGAAATTTTATTCTAAATTTGATGTGTGAAAGTAATTATAAGATTACAATCTTAATGTTGTTGTTACTATTTCATTACATATGTCATGTGTTTTGATTATTTCACTTGTATACTTTATCAAAACACCTTATGCACACATTATTGTTTTTCATAAAGCTTCTACTCATGAGAATTGGATCCTAATGCAAAATTACATAATTCACCTAAAAACATAAGTAAAAGCACTAGATTGCAGTGCATGATTTCTACAATGTTTTCTTTACTTGAAATACGAATTGGTTACATAATTCACCAAAAAAACATAAGTAAAAGCACTAGATTATCTTTTTTAATATGTTAAATCATGCTTGCCTATTAGTTATGAAAATTTTCATAGTTAAATGCTCAAATGTGAAGTGTCTAGACATATTGTTGGAATGGTCAAACTATAATAAAAATTCTACTCTTAATTGTTTTGTTTTTGTTTTCCGCATTTCTATTTTGATCATGTATTTCTTTTGCCATGGTTTATCATGCTTACTTCTAAGGTTTTTCTTCACTTGTGCTTGTCAAACTATATTGCACTTCTTCCAAACAAGTTTCCTAAAAAATTCACTTTGAAAAGCAAGTGGTAGAATTCCTTTGGTAAAACAAAAAAATGGAATGTTGTTCATTCACGCTTATCGTAACTTTTTTCGCTATGCTACACTCTCCCTCAGCTCAATCATGATTTACTTTATGTTTGCACAAAAATCTTAATCCTCTCTTAGTTATGTCCTAACTTTTGTCTTCCCTCTTCTAGTTTTGTTTCTACTCCACACACTTTTGCTAATAACAAAAGGAGATTAAAATGATAAATCTTAATGATTAAAGGAGTATGATTCACTAGATTAAGGGGGAGCATAAATCTAGTCTATGGGAGCATACACTAAGAGGGAGCACTTAAGTAGGGGGAGCACAACTTAAACAATCTATAATTCCTATTATTATCTCTATATTGCTTATTGTCATAAATTCTTCTAAAAACACACATCTATTATATATGAATCTGATTTATCTATATTGGATTTGTTATTATCAAAAGGGGGAGATTGTTGGAACATGGTTTTCCGCATCCCTTTGATTTGAGAATAACAAATCCTTCTTGTATTTGATCTTGTTTTCCATTGTGTTTTTAGCAAGTAGGTCTGAATTGATATGACACTAGGTTGCTGCATTATTAGTCTGGAACTACCCACAAGCAGAAATTATGATTGAGGTCTAACGCCAGGCGTTAAGACTTAAGCTGGGCGTTGACGATCGACGAGATGGCTTGTCGCTGAGATGATCGACGAGATGGCATGTCGCTGAGAAAATGAAAGAGGTTTAACGCTAGGCATTAGGTCTTAACGATGGGCAATAACTCTCGATGATTATGGCAAGGAGGGAAGCAGCCGTGATTGAAGGGACACTTTAGGAATGATCTAACCTAACGCCAACGTTAGCATAAATGCCATGAGTTAAAATGAATGTTTCCTAAAGTGCATAATTTCCTTCCCGTTTTGAAGATCTGATCCATCAAAACAATTCCATACTGGGTCAACGCCTGGCGTTAGCCTTAACGCTGGCGTTAGCCTCCAGTCCTATAAATTGGTGGACTTCATCTTCTCCAACTACTGATTGAAGAGAGCCCTACTCCAGCACTTCAAAAACTTTGAGAGGGCCATATTTTCCAGACCATCAACTCCCACTCAATTTCAAAAGGAGGAATCAAAGGAGGCTTGGATCAACACGTTAACTCAACGCGAAGAACGCACGCTTGGACTTCAACGATCTTTAGCGATTCTTTGTTGTCTCCTTCAGATTACCTCATAGAGAGTTTTTATATTTGTCTTTTGTATTTTATATTTATCTTTGTAATCGGTTCGTAAATTCACCTCGTGTTGTCGACTAGGTCTGGGAAGGACTTAGGGAGGAGTTCGCCTCGTATTGGCGACTGGGTCTAGGGAGTAGATCTAAGGGTGCTCGAGGACTTTCTGGGGATAGAAGGGCTAGAGCGGCTTGAGGTCGTATCTGGCGAGAGATCGGCTAAAGCCAACTGGTTCTTAGTGAGAAGAGTTGGTATAGAAAATGAAATGAGTATTTCATAATCGCATTGATTTCTAGCGTCATAGAAATCAGATTTTGTAATCAATTTTATAAATAATAATCATGTATTTTCTTGTTTAATAAAATTGATTTCATTTCTAATTTCTCTTTACTTTTGATTCAATATACTTCTTATAAAATATCTAAAGTTTTTCTATAAAGATTTAAAGTTTTCTAAAACCCTTATTCACCCCCCCCCCCCCCCCCCCCCGTCCCCTCTAAGGGCGCCTCAAGATCCAGCATTTGCCATAGATCCACCCGCCGCGCCTGAGGAAAGATGTAAAAAGCTGCGGAAGGAACCGCTACTCCCTCCCTCCAGTTTGACCGCCACGATTCCTCCCGCCGGTTCCGCCCGCCACCGCCGCGCCAAATAAATCCTAAGGCAAATATTGTCGTGTCAACAAGATACACACGATGATATCGCTGAGATTACTCGCAGAAGACAGTAGAAGAAATCAGTCATTAATTGGTGTGATAATAAGAATAACACGACGATATTGTTGTGTCAATAAAGTACACACAGCGGTATCGTTGTAAAAACAAGAATAAATAACTAAGTCAAGGAATCGTCATAACAACAAGTATAACATGATGATATCATTATAATAATAAGTATCACACGACGGTGTATTTGAGAAGACTCAAGAAGGGTCTAGGCTTATTGCAGAGAAAGTAAGGGCATCGTTGAAAAGACTACCGTGCTGAAGTGCTTCAGAGTTCTTAAATAAAGTATTTGGCTAAGAAGACACATTGTCATAAAGGAGCAATATCATCATAAAGGCTATGTCAGAGATCGTGGAGACATTTTGCGGTTGAAGTAGCATTCTGAATGTTCTCGACAATATTGACAAGAAAACCTCATGTTGACAAGGAGATTTCGACGATATCGACAAGAATACTTCATGTCGTTGTGACTGCATATGTAGCTGAGACATTTAATATCATTGAGACAACTATCTCAGATGAAATTTTCAGAAGACTTGATGAAATGCCCAAGTCCCAGATAGATTGCTAAGACAGCAAGTTCTGTCATCGAGATGTTACTCATATCGTCGAGACAGACCAAGATTTTTTGAAATGCACTGTCTACATTTAATGTCGCCGTCTAAGGGACCAATCAGTGGATGTCATTAAGAAATGGGCTTCTGACATTAATGAATGCTCAAAATATACCATTAGAAGGCCTTGTCATATAAAAAGATAAAGTGTGTGCCCTAACAAGACACAGAGAATAGAATCGGAACACAATGGATGTAAGAAGAAGGAACAATTTCTTGAGAACAATACGCTCTTGCCTTCAGTTCTCCAAGTTCCAGTCAAGCAACATCGACTGATAAGCTGTGTTCTAAAAAGAAGGAAGAAGATAAAAGAAAACATTCTGTGCATCAGTAATACTCTTAAAGCTTTCTCTTCAAGTTCAGAGGCCATCTGCATCAAGCTTCAGAAGAACTTTCCAGAGCTGTGTGGAGTATTCTTTAACTTGGTAAAACAATACATTTTCTATAGGACTCTTTGAGTCTCAGTTGTAGGGCCCTTGTGCCTGAGTTGTAGGATCTCATGTAGATCTGAGTTGTAGGTCCTAGAGTTCCTATGTTGTAGGTTCTTTGTGCCTGAGTTGTGGGGTTCCTGAAACCTGAGGCAGGATCTTTGAAGTATCTGAGTTGTAGGGCATGGAGTGCCTGAGTTGTAGGGCCCTTGTGCCTGAGTTATAGGGTTCCTGGAACCTGAGGTAGGATCCTTGAAGGGTCTGATTTGTAGAGCCTTTGTGCCTGAGGTGTAGGATCTGTGAAAGAGATTTGAGTTTTGGTGGAGCTTGCTGATTCTAGCATACTGCTAGATAGGCGTATAGGGACAGTGGAGTACTCTAGACACACTATCTAGAGGAATCACTATAAATCTAGTGTTTTGTATGTTGTGCTTGGTGATTATTTTCTGGTTGCGTCTTCCCAAGCTGGTCAAGTCTGAAATTCTAAAATACCCAACAAATTATTAAAGCGCCTATTCACCCCCCCCCCCCCAAGTGATTAGACAACACTCTAAACTAACAAGTGGTATCATAGCGAGGTTGTTCAAAAGAAGCTTAACAGCTTAAACAGATTTGCCCTTGAGTGTGTCAAGTTATCACCATGGCTCCTAGAGAAAACTACAATAAGTTAAGCTTCATGAAGAAGGAAAGAAGATCTAATGTCAAGAAGTTCAGATTTCTAAGTGAAAGCAGTTGCTGCTTCTCGTACTCTAAAGAAGAAGCATTTATGGGGCTAAGTGCAAAAGGGATAAGAGCACCCATTACTCTCTCAGATAATAAATCTGGGGATGAAGACTGCTATGTGGCCAGAAGAGGGATAAGAACACCTCTCACTCTCTCAGACAGTGAATCTGGGGATTATGGACTTGTTGCCCTATCTAATGAAGAAGATCAGGATGTTTCACATCTTGCTCAGGTATGCACTCCTCATATATTTTCATTATCTATTTCAATTGAAAAGACCAAGAGTGTATAGCAGAAGACTGCTCATCATGCAACAATGATGACCATACTGATCTAATGGAACAATATGGCATTATCTTGGCAACTCTTAAAAATAGCAAGAAATTGGTCAAATCTCAAATAGATGAGAAGACCAAGGAGGTGACTAGATTGTCCAATGAGCTTATCCTACTTTAGAAGAGGTCTGAAGCTCAGGATAGGACAATTAAGTCTCTAGAGAATTAGCTTATCTTAGAAAGAAGGCTTGTGGTTAGCTTCTCTAAGCACAAAACTGTTCTCCATATTATAGATAGCTTCTCTACTCAATATAGAGGAGGACTAGGCTATAATAAGGAAGTTGGAGAGAATTCCCAAGCTAGAACTGTCTTCCAAAAGGTTGTCTCTCCACAAGCACCATCAACCAAAAAGAAGGAAAAAAGCTTTACCATATAAGCTTATTCCTTGAGTAAAATCATTGAATGTGCAACCAACTCCTAAATCAATGCACAATCACATGTTCAGTAGAAATGCTTATTGTAAACCATTGCTCTTTCAGTCACCTGCCCTCCATTCAAAAGGTGACTCAGAAAAGGAGGAATAGTAAATTTGAATGTTGGTGTTGTGGCAAGGTTGGGTACTTTGCTATTGACTATTGGTTCAATCCAACAGTACTTAGAGCAAGGTATGGGAAGTCTTTCAGTGGTTTAGTTGCTAAAGTTCCAATAGTTAAGGCTAACAAGAACCTAGGACCCAAATTCATTTGGGTTCCTAAGGAATATTAATCTTTATTTTGCAGGTTTGTCCAATGGCCAACCAAAAGGTAAATGTGGTTGTTGGACAATAGATAATCTAGGCATAATTCTGGATTAAGAACGATTTCATCAAAAAATAATATATATTACTTTCAATAAATATATTAGATTTACGATCACAGTCGTTGATTCTAAGATCAAAACAATAAGACTGCCAACCCAGGTACGCGCCCCTTCACATTCTAAAATAAGGCATATATAAATATGTTACATGTTTAGAAATAGAGTACAACCTACATTTGCTCTAAGACACCACGACGAGTTCTCGAGATCTCGCGATGCCGAACCCCTACAAACTCGACGATTTAAGGAAATGGCACCTATGAAGAATGACGACACCTACAATACTGGATGTGAACTGGTGTGTGGCAGGTTCATTAATGCCAATGAGGAGATAAACTCAGCAATCGGGCAAATTGATGCAAGGGGACTAGAATATGTGCTCTCAGAGCCAACTGCTATCATGCATAGAGAACTTCTGGAGTTATATGATGAGCCCAAGATGAGTACTTCTGGAAATGCCATCAAAACTAGGGTTGAAAATACTCTATTAAGAGTGATGGCAAAAGGAATTTCCAAGGGGCTCTGTCTTCCTATATTTTCAGAAGATGAGATAGAGGAAGAGATCTCGGAGGAAGATCTCTCGACTGCAAAGAAGTGGTGCAACCACACAGGACAATTACATGGTACCTTGAAAAAGGCTAACTTCAATGTGAGAGGAAAGCTTTTGGCAGATATCATTGGCAAAAGCACTGATATTCAAGCATGGATCTCACGATAGAATATCAAAGGGCATGTTTGAGATAATGACAAGAATAGTTCTATGCAAGAAAACTGATTGGGCTCAGTTACTCTTCAAAAGGATCCAGAGAAGTCTCCGAGCACCAAACTTTGGAAGAATCATTTCTCTTTATCTCATTAACACTCTTCAGTTGAATGAAAAGATGAGATCACCCATCCATCACATGAAGAAGGACCTGAAGATTCTGTAGAGGTGGGAGAAAGTCATCCCTAAAAATGCAAAGAAAGGGAAGAATGTCACTGAAAGTGGGGGCAACCTATCTGCAGAAGGCAATTGCATACCAAATCCAGAACCACAGGCAGAGGCCCTGGTTTCTTCCATGACAATGCATGAAGACTCTTCTGCTAGACAGAGAAGTGCAACAATTAAGGGGAGACTCATGCTGAGTTCTCAGCCCAAGAGGTTGTGTTACTAATCAAGAATGTGGATGCAGTTGACGGGGAGTCTCACAATGAACTCCCTACTCCAGAGGTTGAGGAAGCAACTCACACTGAGGTTGCTGTCTAAGAAGACCTAGAAAGTTGTAGGATGGATGTTGAAGATACTGTCCTTAAGAAGGGAAGTATTGAACTAGAGAATCTATGCACAGATTTCATCTTGATTCCAGACAAAGTAACTAGAAAAGAAACTGAAGATGCTCATCAGAGATAGGATTCCCCTAATAATCCTCTTAACGATGAGATCATAGTTAGTATAGGTGAAGACCTGCAAGGGAAAGTAACTGAGAAAGAGCAAGATCATCATGGATCATCCATACAAATCTCTCATAAGCCAGCACCAAACTTCATACTAGAACAAATAAAGAATTTGCTAACTGATGAAAGACAAAGCTATCAAGAATATGTGGACAGGGCAGTTAAGGAAATCAGAGATGACATGTCAGCCCAGATGAATAAGATAAGAGCAGACATTGATCACATTAATACACAGATCACCAGCTGGATCATAAGGGAAGGAACACTGTTGATAGTAATATGAATGCACTGCAATCTCTTAGTGAAAGAGTGGACACCTCACTACAACAAAATCAACAGGCAAATGAGAATCTGGAAAAAGGAGTTAGATGGCTAACCACAAAATTGTTGATAGTCAAAAGATAATTATAACTAGGTGCATTAACTCAAATGAATTCACTCATGAATCTCTAAACACCAAATTGAAGCAAAGTACTAAGGAAATTCTACTGTGTATTGGTGAGTCAAATCAAAAAAGGAACACCATAATGATAGATGAAGAAATGCCTCTCAAAAGAAAAAGAGATGAGCAGTGGGCCAGTTATCCAAGCCTTAAATTTTTAAGCCCAAGATCAAGAGATATTGTATGGACTACATGGAAAGACTTTGGGGAAAGTGGCAAAGACATATCCATACACTACCCTTCAAGTGAGTGGGACAAGCACAAGAAAACAGAAGCCATGAGAACATTGTACAAAAAGCATCAGCAGGAAGGAACACTGCCAGAGAATGCCCCTTCTATTCCTGATAAATACATCCCAAAGTCATTCACCTATTTTGAAAGATAAGAGCAGAAGCTTCAGAGAAATGAGACAGATGCAGAAAAGAGAAGGAACTGTTAAAGTAGTACTAGCACATGTGATAGCTAGAAGCAAATGATGTTGTAACTCTATTTTAAGAACATGTGACATATCTATAAAATCTTACCGAAATTTATGAAGGACTTGTTTATGCATTGATTTCTTTTCTCTGATACATACTTAACTTGTGCCAACAAATTATTAATAATTAACTTATTCATAGTTAAAAACTATAAATGATAACCAACAAACAATGGTTAGTGTAACTCAGATAAAAGTATTAATTACTAGAATTAATATATAATCTGGTGTCACTAAAATGGCAATGCATCCTTAGGAAAGCATGCATGCTGCTAAGAATGACACTACAACTGATGCACAAGATGTGCTCACTGTTGGTATTTCCAAGGTGATCTCAAAGTAATCAAGCAGTTAGTCTCACTGCCAACGGATATGAGCCTATGGGTCGCACATAAGAGCATTTGGAGAATTTGCAGGAAGGATTGTGTTGGCCTTTCTCATATTGGATATGAGTGAAAGGACCAATCCTATTATTTCATTGAAGTTGAATAGGTTTGAAAGTGTACAGTGTGCCTCTGAGAATTCTCTAGAGGGGGGTGAATAGAGATTTAAATATTTTTAACCTAATTATGCATACAATAAAAAATACTAAGATATTATGCACACAGCAAAACCAAAGGCGGAATAAATTAGGAGAAAAAGTAAATGGGACAACACAAAAAATAACAGCAAAAACACAAAGATTTTTATAGAGGTTCCCCAAAATGTGGGTAGTCCTCTCTTCTACCTCCCTGGTAGAATTGCATAACATATACCTGAGTCTTTTGATAAGGAGACTCTTAGAACAAAAGATCTTTTGATAAGGAGATCTTGAACCACTGAGTCTTTTGATAAGGAGACTCTTAGAACCACAGATCTTTTGATAAGAAGATCTTGAACCACTGAATCCTTTGGAAAGGGGATTCTTAAAACTCTTTTACAGTAAATAGTAAGAAGAAAATAAGAGGGAGAAGAAAAAGATTTCTGTTCTTAGAATTCTTCAGAAGCTCTGATACTGCTTCTTTCTTTCACTGGATCTGAAATGATGAACCCTTGCTTATGATTGTGATGATTTGCAAGGATTTTTTTCTTGATCCTTTTCTCTCAGCACTTATTATAGTTCTGTTGTTGTATGTTGATGAAGAAGAAGCAGCAGTATATTTTTTTTGTGCAGAGAGAGAGAGAGCTTCTGTATATCTGTCTTTTAGGGTTTGAGAGGGAAGAAGATGATGACCCTATTCGACAGAGAGAATGAATATGTTAATTGTTTTCTACATTCCTTCTCCTCTTTTTGCATACTTATTGTGTATGATTGAGATTTCAAAAACCTTTCTTCTTTTGGCTTGTCCAGAAAAGGAATTCCTCTCAGCCACCTAATTTCCTTTCTTCTTTTGTTCTCGACCCGTCCATTCATTTTGAATAGCTTCCAAAAGTGATTTGTTGTGTTCTGGAAAGCTTCATTCTATTCTTGGCAACAAATGAGTTGTTGGAGAACTGTCTCTAGCCTAATGGTCCTTCTAAAAAGGTCCCAAAAAGATAGTTGAAAAAGCTTCCTTTTTTTTACTGTATTCGACGATGCATCGACATCATCAATGTAACATCCTCAGAACTACTAGACCCGTAAGGTGCACTTTGTCATGACAGGGTCATGACATTGCTCTAAGAGACCGAGAATTGCCCTAGAACCAAGGTGAAAAGGGTGAAAAACACATTGGTGTGCAAATAGACAAACTGATTTCAAGGTTTGAGGCTTGATGTCTAAGCCTCAAAATGATTCAATTGACCTCACCCAACTCTTCATAATCCCCTAGGGAGCTCAGTGGGTCATTAATAACCCAATGGGTCAAGACAAATTTAGGATTTGGGTCAAAATCACCATGTGACCCATTTAGCTTAAGTTGACCTAAATAGGTCAAAAGTGCCCAAAGAGGGTTCACCAAGCCGTGAATCACCCCAAAGGGAGTCTATGGATCTCATGGTCACCATGAGGGGTCAGCCTACTCATTAATTGACCAAGTCAACCCAAAAGTCAATATTTGGTCAAATTGGCCTAAAATTGGATCTAAATGGATTTGGACCCAATTCCCATGAACTAAGGCCTCATTAGGGGCCCATTCTAAGGCCCAAGAGACAATTACCATGCTTGCACCTCAGTTTTTGGAAGAAGGTGACATGCATGGGTGATTTTGGGATTTTCCCCAATTTGGAAAGAGACAAACCCATGAATTCATGGGGATAGCTCCACTTGTCCACCACCCCATTTTTCCTGGTCTCCTCTCAGCTATCCCAAGAGAATGCCAGCAGCTTTTGGTGAGGTGGCAGCCAAGTGTAGGAGAGATAAGGGAGCTCCTTTGAAGAGGCCGGCCACCATTAATGGTGATCCAAGAATTAAGAGGAGTTAAGCCTGGGTTACACTCCTAATCAACTCTTCACAGCCCAGGAATTCAATTCCCTATGATCTGGAGTGTTGTGGTTGGCTGTTGAGGGAGGTGCCACCATAGAGGAAATCGCCAATTAATGGCTGCTCTGATTATAGCCTCCCCCGACCTCATCTCAACACCCTATTAGCTTCACAAGGTGTCAAGGAGAAGAGCCCCCATGTTTTCAGAGGGAATAGTGCACTGTGGCCGGAGTTGAGCAAGGAAGTCGCCGGAGAAGCTCGAACAGCCACCAGGAGGAATACACGGGAAACACCATGGGTTCAGGCATGTTTTCTCCATCCTCTCCCTTTGTGATGTAGATCCCTCTCTTCCTTTTCAATTTACGGCGAGAAACTGTGAATCCGCCATTTTCACATTTGAGCTTCTTAGCTCGATTTTGTTCCACCTCCCGTTTCCCCATAGGCCACCTCCGGCCACTAAACCTCCGGCAAACGACGGCCAACCCACGGCCGGAGGTGATGGCGTCGAGATTCTGACTAGAGGCGTCCTCTGTTGGCCGGAAAAGAGCTCCAAAGTAGCTCTAGGGCGGAGAAATCGGGACCGTCTGCTAGACGAGGAAGACAATCTCCTAGCCGTCTGATCGCGCGCCTTTGTTATACGCAGACCACTTTATATATATATATATCTTATTTATTTCATATGAATTCTGTCACACATTTTAATCAAGCTTATAGGCTTATTTGGAGGCCCTTAGAGGCCAAAAATCGAAAAATGACCAGAGACAAGACTTGTAGACCCTTGAGTCTACTTTACACAGAAATTGAAACTGGGTCATTTGGTGACCTGTAGCCCCTTGTAGGTTGGTTTTAGTGGGACTGGTCCTAGGATAGGTCAGAAACTATATTGCTTATAAGTTTTTAGTTAGACCTCATTTGACTTGAAATTTCTACCATGCATGCATGGTATGATGCCACACCTAGGGTTTAAATTTGAGAATTTTTGGATGTATATCCATTGAGTTATTCCATTTATTAGGAAAAGTAAATATTTGGTATTTATGGAGTTGTATAACTCCAAACACCCCCAAATTTGGGTGGTAAGCTCTTTATATATATCTATATCACTGGTAGAAATTTGAGACCATTTGACCTTGTGCATGTGGAGTTATGAGTCATGCAATAGCTAGGCTAAGGACCTTAAATGTGTGCCCTTAGCAATTTTGGGGTGGAGTGAGCCCCAAGCCTTGGGGGTTAACCCAATGGCTTGAAATGTTGGACATGGGTCCTTGGCAGCAATATGCCTTCCCAAAAGTTATTTGGGGATTTTTTGGTACAAAAATCCCAAGATGTGGAATTTACTAAATTACCCCTAATTTAGGTTATAAAATGAAAAGGGGGTCATATGAACTTGGAATGATGTGAAACTTAGTATTTAGTCTTTGATTTCATTATTTTAGCAGCAGGAAATTTCTGAGAAGTTTTGGGAAATATTTCATGATATAAATAGATGAATTTACAAATATACCCTTTACGAATTTTGTGCAAATATTGAGTTTTTATATGTCTGATAAATTTGAGATAAATCACAGTAGGTCATGATGCTAATATAAGCCTAAGGTAATTTTTCCAGAATTTATTGAAGTCTTTACATAGCACTTGTAGTGTAAACCCGTATACGCACACCAAATGTAATAAATGATAATTAAGGGTAAATATTCCTTGAAATAATATGAGACTTAGGATCTGGTGTTTTTAGACCAATATGGTGCTATAATAATTTTCCCAGAATTTATTGAAGTCTTTACATAGCACTTATAGTGTAAACCCTTATACGCACACCAAATGTAATAAATGATAATTAAGGGTAAATATTCCTTGAAATAATATGAGACTTAGGATCTGGTGTTATTAGACCAATATGGTGCTAAAATAATTTTCCCATAATTTATTGAAGTATTTACATAGCACTTGTAGTGTAAACCCTTATACGCACACCAAATCTAATAAATAATAATTAAGGGTAAATATTCCTTGAAATACTATGACACTTAGGATCTGGTGTTCTTAGACCAATATGGTGCTATAATAATTTTCCCAGAATTTATTGAAGTCTTTACATAGCACTTGTAGTGTAAACTCTTATACGCACACCAAATGTAATAAATAATAATTAAGGGTAAATATTCCTTGAAATAATATGAGACTTCGGATCTGGTGTTTTTAGACCAATATGGTGCTATAATAATTTTCCCAGAATTTATTGAAGTTTTTACATAGCACTTGTAGTGTAAACCCTTATACGCACACCAAACGTAATAAATGATAATTAAGGGTAAATATTCCTTGAAACAATATGAGACTTAGGATCTGGTGTTTTTAGACCAATATGGTGCTATAATAATTTTCCCAGAATTTATTAAAGTCTTTACATAGCACTTGTAGTGTAAACCCTTATACGCACACCAAATGATATAAATGATATTTAAGGGTAAATATTCCTTGGAATAATATGAGACTTAGGATCTGGTGTTTTTAGACCAATATGGTGCTATAATAATTTTCCCAGAATTTATTGAAGTCTTTACATAGCACTTGTAGTGTAAACCCTTATACGCACACCAAATGTAATAAATGATAATTAAGGGTAAATATTCCTTGAAATAATATGAGACTTAGGATCTGGTGTTTTTAGACCGACATGGTGCTATAATAATTTTCCCAGAATTTATTAAAGTCTTTATATACCACTTGTAGTGTAAACCCTTATACGCACACCAAAGGTAGTAAATAATAATTATGGTCAAATATTCCTGCTAAAAATGTGAAATTCAGGATTTGGTGTTTTTAGACCAGTGTTATGTCATGGTAATTTTCCCTGAGTTTATTGAGATCATAATCTAATACTTGATATGTAAATCCCTATTTGCACCCAAATTATGTTAAGTAGAAATTATGGTTAATTATCCCTGTAAAAATGTGAAACTTGGGGTTTGAGGTTTTTTTTTTTAGACCAACATTATGTTACAGTGAATTTACCAAAATTTATGGAGATCGTTAGTTGGCACTCGATGTAGAAATATCTATTTGCACACCTCCTATTTTAATAGAAACTGTGATTTAAGATTCCCTAGAGAATTTATGGAGATCGTTAGTTGGCACTCGATGTAGAAATCTCTATTTGCACACCTCCTATTTTAATAGAAACTATGATTTAAGATTCCCTAGAGAATTTATGAAATTAGGATTTGAGGTTGTTAGATCACCACTCATTGCGAACCTATGGTAATAATTGGAACTCGTTTGGATATGATGTGATCAAGATCGCACCATAGGAGTCAAATCTAGATCAACCTTATTTCGGTCTGCGAATAGTGAAACTGATTTACATGAATTAGACCACCACTGACCTTCACACATAGAACTGTTAACTCTTTATTAATTATGAAGGCTCAGATTATTTGGAAGAGCATCTCTAAGGGCATCTTGGGAAATAAGGATTGGGGTGCGTTTAGCAAGCTATAAGCGTATGAGTTTACAGTGATATGAAAAGGAGGTTAGACCTCATCAAGGGCCACACACACACAATTCGTCGGTAGTAAGTGATTATATGAAAGTAGAATTGACTTTAGCTGGGTGAGCCATCTAGGGTAAGACTCAAGGGTGAAGTCGGGAAACATCTAAGGCAAACCCCAGGTTAAGGATGTCGAAGAATAGGAGTGTGGGCCCGAGTAAGGTTAAGAATGCCAAGTATATCTGTGCAGTTCCTCGGTGAAGAAGGGAACTCGAGCTAGAATGTGATGACGGGAGAGTCAGCACCCGGTCACAGCTGGTGGTGTTGGAGTTCAGAGGAACTCCCCCACCCTAGGTGCCAAGCTTAACTCATCTTAGGAATTTGAAGTAATTGGAGAGGAAATTGGGGATCAAGTAAAAAGGGGTAGATACCAACAAGATTAAGTGCCTTGGGAATAGGAAGTTCGGGGTGTCAGCCCACCACACTTCCTAGTACCGCTGCGAGCCCCTCACCGGGTAACCCTCCGGAAGTCCAAGGCTAACCCTAAAGCTTCTAAGATCAATTAAATTATAGACAAGACTAGTTAAGTAGGAGAACTTGACAAGTTAACATCCATCCCAAACCGGAATGGTTTATAATGAAGGACTGAGATAGTCCTGCGAGCGGTAGGCTCGGGTTATAAGGAAAGACTGGGATAGTCCTGCGAGCGGTAGGCTCGGGTTATAAGGAAGGACTGAGATAGTCCTGCGAGTGGTAGGCTCGTAGTTTAAATATAAAACTAGTGTAGTCTAGCGAGCGGTAGGCTCGTAGTTTAAGTATAAGACTAGTGTAGTCTAGCGAGCGGTAGGCTCGGGTTATAAGGAAGGACTGGGATGGTCCTGCGAGCGGTAGGCTCGGGTTATAAGGAAGGACTGGGATCTTCCTGCGAGCGGTAGGCTCGGGTTATAAATATAAGACTGGCATAGTCTAGCGAGCGGTAGGCTCTACTTCTTAATTGTTGATTTGCGAGCTGGAAGCTCGGTAGTAAAGGGCTAATACATGTTGCTTGTGTATAAGATGTGGTGGGTCTTCAGTTCTGCCTTAGTCGTCACACCGACAGCAGTTCGTTGACTCGGCAGTGCTAGTGGTTTTATGGGGGCCAGGTTGTCTTACTGCGCGTCCGACGGGACGAATTCCCTAAACTTTGCCTGGCCAATTCAGTTTAGTACGCAGGAGCTCGTGAGTACCGGGTACCGGTATCACAGCGTACGTTTGGGCCTAGGTTTGGTAGTGTGACTTACCCACCTAGGTGAGGAGACGCCCGCTCCTGTGCCACCGTTTGACCACAACGGGAGGTGCCCGAGAGGTTAGCTACCTCCGAAAAGTGGGAACTAAAGGTCTGTACGTACAGAGTCGTGTGGGTGAGTTGCATGTGTATGAACTAATAATACAAACATTGCATCATTGCATTGCACATCATAGCATAGCATTACTGCACAAACAGAGACCTCATCGTATAAATTAGTATGGGCTCTTTTATACGATGAGTTTACTTCTTGCCAGATCCCTTAACTTATGTGCTTTGTGTGTACGCATATAAGTTAAGGTTATTTTTCCTAGCTGCTCTAGTTATTACTATAATTGCTCTTTGTTACTGCCACTATAGTTTTTCTTGTATTGTTCGCCTTGCATATGATTTCTTATATTAGAACTGTTAGAACAATCTTATTTAGTGCGCTCTTGCCTGTTTTACCACTTGTCACCTGCTTCTTTTATATTACCCCTTGTTTGTCCTCCGCTTCTTCCTCCCGCCCGGTGCCTAGGAGTCGCGGGGGGAGGGGATGGGGAATTTGGCTTAGTCTTTTGACTAACGGTCGGTGGACCACATCATTTTAGGGAGGATGTGTCGGAGCAGCAGGACTACGCTCAGGAGACAGGTTAGGGGAACATAATGAAGTAATGTAGCATCTACCCATTGTTGCAGTAGCAGCTACAGACACATGACGACGAGACGTGAAGAGCAGCTTCCGCGCAGCACCACTAATCAATGACAGGATGGCAAGATCGATAGCTTCCGCGTAATTGTAGAGTGAGAGAGAGAGAGAGAGTTGCTTACTTTATTTAGTTGAACATGTACCGGGCATAAGCCCTTTCTCTCTTTTACATCATTTCTCTTCATGGACATTGTAAGCTTGTAATCTATATATTTAATGTGATTTGTGGACTTGCTGCTTCTATTTGCTTCTATTACTATGAATTGTGGTTGGCCTGGATGATGTTGATTAGCCGGCAGGATTGACGTATTGTGGCGGGGACCATTGGGTGTAATGGTCTCGCCGCAAGACGGCGGTTCTGGGCGGTAAGACCCGGTTTTTAGCAAAAAAAAAGAGGGTCTTACAAACTGGTATCAGAGCAACAACGATCTAACGAGAAAGAAGTCCACAAACCCTGGGAAACCCCCGCTCGAGTTAGTTTGAGGACAAACTAGCAGCGGAAGCAGTGGTGTGCCCACGTATAAAAATCACACAAAATAGTCCATTAATCAATGAGTTAGGCCAACCCAACTAGGACATCTTTCTAGTTTGACGCACCAAGACGATTTTATAGCGTACACTAATCCAAACCAACCTTAGGCATAGACGGATTAAGGTACTATGACCCCCAAAGTGACTAAAGAAAGAGTCTATTGAGAAAATAGTTACCTAAAGCTTAAAACTCCGACGTCCTTAATTCTAATATCAAGTGATATCATCACTCCCTACCCAATGAGAAGGACCGCCTCAAGAGATTCTGTGCATGAACACCATTAGTGGACAATAGGAGGATCGTAAACTTAATCTCCAAACAGACAGCAGGGTTACACCGAAATGATCATCGTGACAAACACCGGAGGTCGGATAAGGATTCGAGTTCAGAAAAGGCCCATTTGTGGTTTGCCCATAGATTAATCTTGAAAAGATTGTGATAATTAGTAACCTTGATGGCCTAAAATAGGTGAAATGTCAATAGGCCTCAGGATGGAACTCCAAGTCTAGAGTTGTATGCCCTAAGGAGTGAGTGAGTACCTAGGACAATAGATCATAATGATATCAGGAACTTAGCCCGAAGTGTACATGGGCTAATCCCTTTTGTTTATTGGGGGCAGTTAGATACCAACACGAGTTCCCTAGACCTTATTTTGGAAATGTTCGTCAAAAAACGTAAGCAATCTTGAAGTATTCAACTTTACTTGAATTAAGAAGAGATTTTGAAGTATGCATAATCGGTCTGATGACCAACCCTTCCTAGAAGTCGAGACTCTTGAAGAATTCCTTCGTCTTAGGAAATGAGAATTATTAATACTATGACGAGACTGTTATGAATACACAAATCGAAATAAGTGCATAGAGCCTTTCAAGAATGATTATTCACCTCCCTTAATGCTCTAAGGTTATGCAGATAATTAAACAAAGAAAATAGTAAATGAAGTCTTTGAAGTTATAGATCAGGTCGCTTAGATATATCCTTGCATGCGACTCTTGAGAATAAGGAAAATAGTATAAGACTTCGAGAGAATCTCCAAATTCCGAGCATGATGCCATAGATAGCTACTTAGTACGCAACCTAAGGACCGATTGTGCCTTCCCTAATACAAGTCATGGTGTGAATCACTTGCAAATTCACAAGAAAATTGTGAAATCACTTTAAAAGACCTAAGCTTGAGGCAACTCTGATTGTGGAAAGGGTTTTACGCTCAGTTAAGGTGGTGTGATAATTTTTGCCTCGACAGCATATTCATAGACCCTCTACCATCTCAACTAAATTGTCGTAACACACGATTAATGACTTTAATGTCGGCTAAAGAATTGACGAATAAACTCTTGAAAAGCACAAGAGAGAACCGACATGAATTATGAACTCAGCGCAGGTTTAAGTTGGATATGGACTGGTTAAGAATGGTACGAACAATAGGCCCTCGTGATCTTAAGAGGTGAACAAATGTAAACAACCTCATGCAAGTGGGGTACCTTAGATCTTCCTCCCCAACTCGGAGACGATGATTCGGTTATATTCGGGGCAAACAGTGCAAATATCATTGGATGATCAAATATCTGAATTCAGTCGAATCGATTGAAACATAGGATGGCCAAACTAGTTTCTGGGGACAAACAAATCACCATATGAGCTATGTGGACTGGAATTAGATTGCTGCGTGATAGAACTATAATTGTAATTTCTTGAATTTCAGGGCGTTCGAAGATAAGGTACATGCAATTATTGAAAAATCAAGCCTTTTCATTTTCAAATAATTATATCGTGACTGATATCCATATGCCTTGGGAGATAGTTGACGCATAACCGGACATCTTGAAAAGATGAATTATTGCGCTTAACGGTTAAGATGATATGACTTAACCCGACCTAGTTTGATCCTAAATAAAAGGGTAACCATGATTGCCACATATCAAGAGGTTGGGGATTGGGAATGATAAACACAGGAATTGATTATTATTCCTACCAACGATATTTGGGTATTACCAAGTCACGAATCGTAATTATCAACTATGAACTTTTGAATGACATAAATAAGCAATGCCATCATATTAGATCGTTGAAATTATACCTATGGATTAAGTGAATAAGAGAGTACTTATGATTTTTTTTTTTAGATTCATGGCTTGACGAGCCTGGGAATTGAATGACAAATGTCATTGTAATCTCCAAGAATGATGTATGGTTTGGAGAGTAATATGTGATATTGGGAAATACGACCTCTCACTAAACCATAACTTTAGAGGTTGGATTATGGTTTATACATAGTAGTGATAATCTCACGAGTATAATGAACTTGGTGATTTATTGACTCATACGTATTGGTCGATGCTGAACTGTGTGAAAGGATTCAGGAAAGATTACTACATGTGCACATAAATTGAAGTTTCACCATAAATAAGTTCATACTTATAGCTAGATTGTTGAGGTATGTGTCGACTTAAACGTAGAAATTCATACCATGATATATAGTTACTGGATTGTCATAGAAATTTGCACATGGACTCTCATATCAATAGGAAGCTCGGGAATTTTGTTAGAATTAATCCTTGAATAAAAAAAACAGGCTTCCTTCACAAGTCCAAATTGAGACTACAACTCGAGAAATTAATTCACGGAATTACTGACATTGAAATGTCATGAGTTTTAATATATGATCTCTTGTGTCAGTATAGAGCTATGGAATTTTTATTGGAATGACATACCTTTTTCACTAAGTACAATGTGAGATTACAACTTGAGAATTTTTTTTTTCCCTGAATGATTGACACTGAAATATCATGAACTTCCGATGTATGATCTTTTATATCCGTGGCAAGTTCAGGGAATTTTATTAGATTCAATCTCCGAGTAAACTTCATGCTTCGTTCACAATGAAGAGTTGAGGTGAAAATATAGAATATCCATACCATAGATTGTAAGTTGAGAAGTTGACACCTTGAACTATTAATTCGGGAATGTTCTAGAAGTCTGCACATAGACTTTTGATGTCAATATAAACCCCTGGAAATGATGTCAGGTTTAATGGCTGAACAACCCTCATACTACCTTCACAAGTGAAACCCCGTAGACCCGAGCTTAAATTTCGGGGACGAAATTATTCTTTTGTTTATTGGGATTTGTAACATCCTCAGAACTACTAGACCCCTAAGGTGCACTTTGTCATGACAGGGTCATGACATTGCTCTAAGAGACCGAGAATTTCCCTAGAACCAAGGTGAAAAGGGTGAAAAACACATTGGTGTGCAAATAGACAAACTGATTTCAAGGTTTGAAGCTTGATGTCTAAGCCTCAAAATGATTCAATTGACCTCACCCAACTCTTCATAATCCCCTAGCTCAGTGGGTCATTAATAACCCAATGGGTCAAGACAAATTTAGGATTTGGGTCAAAATCACCATGTGACCCATTTAGCTTAAGTTGACCTAAATAGGTCAAAAGTGCCCAAAGAGGGTTCACCAAGCCGTGAATCACCCCAAAGGGAGTCTATGGATCTCATGGTCACCATGAGGGGTCAGCCTACTCATTAATTGACCAAGTCAACCCAAAAGTCAATATTTGGTCAAATTGGCCTAAAATTGGATCTAAATGGATTTGGACCCAATTCCCATGAACTAAGGCCTCATTAGGGGCGCATTCTAAGGCCCAAGAGACAATTACCATGCTTGCCCCTCAGTTTTTGGAAGAAGGTGACATGCATGGGTGATTTTGGGATTTTCCCCAATTTGGAAAGAGACAAACCCATGAATTCATGGGGATAGCTCCACTTGTCCACCACCCCATTTTTCCAGGTCTCCTCTCAGCTATCCCAAGAGAATGCCAGCAGTTTTTGGTGAGGTGGCAGCCAAGTGTAGGAGAGATAAGGGAGCTCCTTTGAAGAGGCCGGCCACCATTAATGGTGATCTAAGAATTAAGAGGAGTTAAGCCTGGGTTACACTCCTAATCAACTCTTCACAGCCCAGGAATTCAATTCCCTATGATCTGGAGTGTTGTGGTTGGCTGTTGAGGGAGGTACCACCATAGAGGAAATCGCCAATTAATGGCTGCTCTGATTATAGCCTCCCCCGACCTCATCTCAACACCCTATTAGCTTCACAAGGTGTCAAGGAGAAGAACCCCCATGTTTTCAGAGGGAATAGTGCACTGTGGCCGGAGTTGAGCAAGGAAGTCGCCGGAGAAGCTCGAACGGCCACCAGGAGGAATACACGGGAAACACCATGGGTTCAGGCATGTTTTCTCCATCCTCTCCCTTTGTGATGTAGATCCCTCTCTTCCTTTTCAATTTTCGGCGAGAAACGGTGAATCCGCCATTTTCACATTTGAGCTTCTTAGCTCGATTTTGTTCCACCTCCCGTTTCCCGCATAGGCCACCTCCGGCCACTAAACCTCCGGCAAACGACGGCCAACCCACGGCCGGAGGTGATGGCGTCGAGATTCTGACCGGAGGCGGCCTTTGTTGGCCGGAAACGAGCTCCAAAGTAGCTCCAGGGCGGAGAAATCGGGACCGTCTGCTGGACGAGGAAGACAATCTCCTAGCCATCTTATCACGCGCCTTTGTTATACGCAGACCACTTTATATATATATATATATCTTATTTATTTCATATGAATTCTGTCACACATTTTAATCAAGATAATAGGCTTATTTTGAGGCCCTTAGATGCCAAAAATCGAAAAATGACCAGAGACAAGACTTGTAGACCCTTGAGTCTACTTTACAAAGATATTGAAATTGGATCATTTGGTGACCTGTAGCCCCTTGTAGGTTGGTTTAAGTGGGACTGGTCCTAGGATAGGTCAGAAACTATATTGCTTATAAGTTTTTAGTTAGAACTCATCTTGACTTGAAATTTCTACCATGCATGCATGGTATGATGCCACACCTAGGGTTTAAATTTGAGAATTTTTGGATGTATATCCATCCAGTTACTCCATTTATTAGGAAAAGTTAATATTTTGTATTTATGGAGTTGTATAACTCCAAACACCTCCAAATTTGGGTGGTAAGCTCTTTATATATATCTATATCACTGGTAGAAATTTGAGACCATTTGACCTTGTGCATGTGGAGTTATGAGCCATGCAAGAGCTAGGCTAAGGACCTTAAATGTGTGCCCTTAGCAATTTTGGGGTGGAGTGAGCCCCAAGCCTTGGGGGTTAACCCAATGGCTTGAAATGTTGGACATGGGTCCTTGGCAGCAATATGCCTTCCCAAAAGTTATTTGGGGATTTTTGGGTACAAAAATCCCAAGATGTGGAATTTACTAAATTACCCCTAATTTAGGTTATAAAATGAAAAGGGGTTCATATGAACTTGGAATGATGTGAAACTTAGTATTTAGTCTCTGATTTCATTATTTTAGGAGCAGGAATTTTCTGAGAATTTTTGGGAAATATTTCATGATATAAATAGATGAATTTACAAATATACCCTTTATGAATTTTGTGCAAATATTGAGTTTTTATATGTCTGATAAATTTGAGATAAATCACAGTAGGTCATGATGCAAATATAAGCCTAAGATAATTTTCCCAGAATTTATTGAAGTTTTACATAGCACTTGTAGTGTAAACCCTTATACGCACACCAAATGTAATAAATGATAATTAAGGGTAAATATTCCTTGAAATAATATGAGACTTAGGATCTGGTGTTTTTAGACCAATATGGTGCTATAATAATTTTCGCAGAATTTATTGAAGTCTTTACATAGCACTTGTAGTGTAAACCCTTATACGCACACCAAATGTAATAAATGATAATTAAGGGTAAATATTCCTTGAAATAATATGAGACTTAGGATCCGGTGTTTTAGACCAATATGGTGCTATAATAATTTTCCTAGAATTTATTGAAGTCTTTACATAGCACTTGTAGTGTAAACTCTTGATAGGAAAATTATTTTCCAAAAACTTGATAAGAAAATAATTTTACGAAATTGCTAGAGGCAAGCGCACCTATCGCGTGTAGTATATATATGATGAAAATATCATAACATAGTCGTATTGGTCCTGGGTCCCGTCGAGTATTGTTACTTCGAGCTACGCGTATTGTTTTATCCGATATAAAAATAGATGAAAGTTTATGCATTAATTAAAAACAATGATAACAATCGCGGGCTTGGTGTGCGTCTAGCAAAAACCAAGAAAAGCGATAATACAATAATAAGTGCATTAATTTGAAAACGAAAAATGATAACATAACAATCGCGGGCTTGGTGTGCGTTTAGCAAAAACCAAGAAAAGCGATAGAAAAGACAAAAAGGACGCACTAAATTAAAACGCACACACTCTATGAAATTGAAATGAAAGCGATAAATTGCAGGAATTAAAGAAATGCAATCCCTACCCAAATAGGTAGAGGGGAAATAAATGCGTGAGCAAGTTCTACCCAAACGGGTAGACGGGAAATAAATGCAGTGCAAGTTCTACCCAAACGGGTAGACGGGAAATAAATGCAGTGCAAGTCCTATCCAAATGGGTAGGCGGGAAATAAATGCATTGCAATAATGAAATAAAACTAAGCTATTAAACGAAATAACGAAAACAAAAACACGAATTAAAAAAGGGTGATGAAAACGAAAAAATGACGGAAACGAAAATGATTAAAACATAAAACAACAAAAACACGAATAATAAAAACATAAAGTGAAAATACGAAAACGAAGAAAGCATTACGAGAGAAAAACGCTCGCTTTGAAGTGATTTTAAACGCAGCCCGAATATCCCATTCTAAACTACCGTGTCAAGGAAGAAAAGAATGAAAAATTATGACGACGCATAAATTCGAATCTAAGCGAGAAAACCGATTTTATGGCGACGAATAAATCTAGCTAAAGAAAGAAAAATTGCGAAAATTGAAGTGCGGAAATAAAGCTAAGTTATGAATTGAAATACGGTGCAGAAATAAAGCTAAGTTATGAATTGAAATACGGTGCAGAATATGAAATTGCAGAATTTGAAATTACGCTACGAATGCACGAAAAAACTAAATTTATTTATTGCCATAATAACGGGGTTTACAAGAAATAAAATTACAAAATTAAAAACATTTAATTACAACATTTATATTACAAAAAGAAAATAAAATAAACACCTAATTAAAAAAAAATACAAAAAGTGGACAAAATATTGTGGAAGATCACCCAAAAGGGCAATCCATTAGGAGCCAAGAGGTTCCAAGAGGTTCCAAGAGGGGGGATTGATGAGGGGGTCGGCCTCTATTTATAGGCAAAATTTTGGAATTACACGCCCTCGGTCACGGGCGTGTCTGAGGGCGTGACACGGCTTGGGGTGCGAATAGCCAGAACAGCTGGATCCAGGCTGTCATCTAGAAGGTTTGATCGGCGACTTTGGAAGTACACGGGCGTGTTCTAAGGAACACGGGCGTGTTCGATGTCGGCAGACTTGAGCTTGAACTGGGCGTGACACCTGGCGTGTCCTTTGGTTTTCTGGAAGCTTTGTTGAGTCACGGCCTCGGTCACGGGCGTGACCCAATCACGGCCGTGACATTGGGCGTGACATTGACATTTGGGCTCGAATTCTGGCTGAACATCCAACACGGGCGTGACCTAGTACACGGCCTCGGTCACGGGCGTGACCGAGGGCGTGACTTGATGTTTGAGCTGTAAAAAAGACAGAAATGAAAATTATCAGAAATTATTGAACACGCCCTTGGACACGGGCGTGTCCGAGGGCGTGACTTAATAAAATTACAGAAATTTTATAAAATGAAAACAAAACTAAGTTAAAAACGAAAATAGCAAAAACAAACATTTTATTCATTAATTTACATATATTATTTACAAATTTAATTAAAACTATACTAAAAACTATATAGAAAAATGCGTATATTTTCTATTTATCAAACACCCCCATACTTAAGCTTTTGCTATTCCAGAGCAAAAGTAAGGGATACCTATAAGACGTTAATAAAATTTCTAATTTACTAAAAATTTTATTTAATCAAAAGTGAGATCGAAATAAATTTAGGATATTTAAAGAGGTAAGTCCTAAATTGTGAAGATAATTTAAAAAGAGCGAAAAAGTTTTAGCGAGACTTCTAAAGTTAGCTAAATAGCGTCGAATATTGCAGTTTTTGGCACCTTTTAATTAGAATAGAATTATATAAAACTTTAACTTTTTTAAGAAAATTTTTAAGAATAAATAAAACCTACTAATTATGCTCTCGCAAACTTTTTAAATTAAAATCTAGCTTACAATTTTAGTGGCTAAGGCGTAGGGGAAAAAGGAAAGCTTTGGCAAAGAGAAGAGTGCTTGGATTAGGGGTGATGGATTTAATCCTCTCACCCCACCTTTTTGGTGGTTTTGCTTTGATTCCCAACGTTGGTTTACGGGGGATAATTGAAATCTTTTTAAACTTAACCCAATGCCCGTGTTTACGGAATTTATTCCCATTGACACGAGATTTCTTTTAACAATATTGGGTGCCTGTGTTTACGGAATCTTTTTATTCCCATTGACACAGGATTTCTTTTAAAACGTCTTCTATTACTTTTTATGCCAAGCTAAAGGGGTGAGGGTTTCAAAAGAAAAACTAGAGTAATAAAAGAGTATTTGAGAGCAAAATTTAGTAGATTAGAATATTCCTAAAGTTTCACAAGTTCGAGTTAGAATAATTGAATCTAAAGATGGTTTGCCAATATAATACAAAAACGAATCTATTTAGGGTTAACTCGAGGTAGTGCTAAAAGTTTTGTTCTCAAATTAAATTAAGATCACAAGAAATTTTTTACTACCAAAATTCCTTGATTTAAATTTACAAACTATGATGCAAATAAAATGGTTTTAGCAAATCAAAAATAGTGAAAACGCTTAAAGATAAACTCTACCTAGCCTTGGAAATAACAAAAAGCTAAGTAGGGGTTTTTATTCTATTTTTGGAGTTTTTTGATAAGTTTTTCTTTTCATCAAAAAATTTTTTTGGTGTTTTTAAGATATGATATTTTTTGATTTTTTGATTTTTTATAACAAAATACATATATAAATACTTAATAAAAACAAAGTAACAAAAAGAAAGAAGAAAATTAAGAAAAGCAAAAATACATACAAAATATTTTTTGGTTTTTTTGTAAGAATTTTTTCATCATAATTTTTTTTGGTTTTTTAATTTTATTAAAAATATGTACATTAATACTAAAAAAAAGGGAAAAGAAAGAAAAAGAAAGAGAAAGACATATATTTTTGTATGTTATGCCAAAATTTTTGTGAATTTTGTTATAACAAAATTTTTTAGTAAAACTTTTCATCATTCATCATTTTTTTTTATTTATTTTCAATTATGGATATTTATATACAAACAAAAATATAAAAATAAAACATGTATAATAATTTTTTGGGTGTTTTTTTTTTTCAAGTTATTTAATAATTTTTTGGATTTTTGATTTTGTTACGTATTTACATATTAAAATTTTACAAAAAGAAATGAAAAATGAAAAAAGGGACAAAGATGTTGCAACATAATTTGTTATGTTGTAACAAACTTTGCTATTTTATTTATTTTGTCATTTTTTTTTTTTGTAAAAATGGGGGACAATAATTACAAAGGGGAAAACATCATACCATACCCCCATACTTAAAATCAACATTGTCCCCAATGTTGAAGTAAGTATGAGGAACAAATCTATATATGTACAAAAGTATGAAAAGGAGGAAAAAGAAAATACAAGGGGGGAAAAAGCAGGGGGAAAAAAGCACGCCCCTATTTGGGAGACGGGATGACCGGAATAATTACCTGCAAAAGATGTTAAAACATAATAATAAAGGTCATTTACAAAGGGGGGGGATAAAAATGAGATTATATTATATACATATATGTATATATATATAAGTTTTTTTTGTTTTTTTGTTTTCTTATTGTTCTAAGTTACAAAAAAAATAAAACCTATATAAATAAAGCAAAACTATATATATATATTTATATATTTTTTTTTTGGTATTTTATGAAGGTTTTGCTAGATGTGCAAATTTATATACATAATAAAACTTAATAGTAATAACAAAAAAGGAAAAGCAAAGTTACAAAAAAAAACAAAGCATCTTTTTTTTTTCATCACTTTTTGGATTTTTCTTAATTATGTGCATGGATATACATAATATAAAAAGAAAAAAGGGAACAAAAATAAGATACAAAATAAGATACAACATATTATTTTTGGGTTTTTTTTTTTCACAAAAAGAATGAAATATATACATAAAGTAAAACTATATATATATTTATTATTTTTTGGATTTTTCTAAATATATCTTCATCATTTTTGAAATATGCATAATTATAAAAACCTTTATACTTAATAAAAATAAAAAATGAAGAGAAATTTTAAAATAAAAATCAAAGAAGAAGAAGTGAAATGAAAGGATAAAAGTAATAGGGTTTCCCCTTTTCAAAATATCGACAAAAATCCCCTCGCGGGTCTGCCGAGTAATCCTACTTCGAGAAAACTAACTATTATTCTATCTCAAAAATTCCAAAAATTCTTTTAGATTTATGTTTTAAAGTTTTCCATTATTTTGTCATTTTAGTTAAGATATTATTTTGTTTTGTTAAATATGCATATATAATCTTAATGAAAATAAAATAGAAATCATATCATTTTTATTTTTTATATGCATATTTATATACAAAATAAAACTAAATAAGTAATAATAATAATAAAAAAACTTAAGAAAGAAAACAAAGAGAAAGTAAAGGAAAGAAATAAAACATATATATATATTTTTGGATTTTTTCAACTTAATATTTTCATCATCATTATTATTATTTTTTTTAGGTTTTCTTTTTAACATGATAAAAATATGTAATAATACACATATTAAAATATGAATGAAACAAAAAAAAAAATATATATATACAAAAAGAAAATAAAGTTATAATGATTTTTTTTGGATTTATCTAAAATAAGTTTTCATCATAATACATTTTTTAGATTTTTAATTTTATTACATATATACATATTAAGTAAAAATAAGGGATAAAAAGAAAAGAACAAAAACAAAGGAAAATGAAAATACATTAAAGTAAATTTTTTTGGATTTTCTATAAGAATTTTTCATCACCTTTTTTTTTGTTTTCTTATATGTACATTTATATACATATTAATACTTAATAAAAATAAAAGAAGGAACAAAAATAATATGATACAAAAATAATATGATATAAATATATAGATTTTTTTATATGTACAAATATATACATAATGATACTAAAAAAAAAGTACAAAAAAGAGAAAAACAAAGAAAAAAATCATTTATGATTTTTGGGTTTTTCTATATTTACAAGAAGCATGAAATATATATATAAAGTAAAACCATATATATTTTTGGAGTTTTCTACTTATGTTTTCATCATCATTTAAAATACACATATTTAAAGTTATATTAAAACATAAGAAAAAAAACGAAATTAATAAAGAAAAGCTTTAAGATGAAAAGCAAGGAAGAAAAAGTAGAAATAATAAGGTAAAAGCAACGAGGTTTCCTCTTCTCAAAATATCGACAAAAATCCCCTTTCGGGTCTGTCGAGTAATCCTACTTCGAGAAAACGATCTATTGTCCTACCTCAAAATTCCTAGAATTCATTTTGATTTTGATTATAAAGTTTTTCATTATTATTTTTCATTTTGAAATTTGAAATAATATGTTTTCAAATATGCATAAAAAAACTTTAATGAAAAACAAAATAGAAATCCTATCATTTTTTTTGGATTTTCTTATAGGCATATAAAGAAAGAACATATGTTTTTTTTGGTTTTTAATTTTATATATTTACAAATTAAGGCTTAATGAAAAGGAAGAACATATATTTTTTTTGGTTTTTGTTTAATGAAAAAGCATGTTCTTGATAAAATATTTTTTTTTGGTTTTGGGGGTTTTTTAATTTTTTTGATTTTTTTGAAGATGATAAAATCAATAACGTAAACTCTTTTCGCAATATCGACGAAGTTGTCCCCGGCAACGGCGCCAAAAACTTGATAGGAAAATTATTTTCCAAAAACTTGATAAGAAAATAATTTTACGAAATTGCTAGAGGCAAGCGCACCTATCGCGTGTAGTATATATATGATGAAAATATCATAACATAGTCGTATTGGTCCTGGGTCCCGTCGAGTATTGTTACTTCGAGCTACGCGTATTGTTTTATCCGATATAAAAATAGATGAAAGTTTATGCATTAATTAAAAACAATGATAACAATCGCGGGCTTGGTGTGCGTCTAGCAAAAACCAAGAAAAGCGATAATACAATAATAAGTGCATTAATTTGAAAACGAAAAATGATAACATAACAATCGCGGGCTTGGTGTGCGTTTAGCAAAAACCAAGAAAAGCGATAGAAAAGACAAAAAGGACGCACTAAATTAAAACGCACACACTCTACGAAATTGAAATGAAAGCGATAAATTGCAGGAATTAAAGAAATGCAATCCCTACCCAAATAGGTAGAGGGGAAATAAATGCGTGAGCAAGTTCTACCCAAACGGGTAGACGGGAAATAAATGCAGTGCAAGTTCTACCCAAACGGGTAGACGGGAAATAAATGCAGTGCAAGTCCTATCCAAATGGGTAGGCGGGAAATAAATGCATTGCAATAATGAAATAAAACTAAGCTATTAAACGAAATAACGAAAACAAAAACACGAATTAAAAAAGGGTGATGAAAACGAAAAAATGACGGAAACGAAAATGATTAAAACATAAAACAACAAAAACACGAATAATAAAAACATAAAGTGAAAATACGAAAACGAAGAAAGCATTACGAGAGAAAAAACGCTCGCTTTGAAGTGATTTTAAACGCAGCCCGAATATCCCATTCTAAACTACCGTGTCAAGGAAGAAAAGAATGAAAAATTATGACGACGCATAAATTCGAATCTAAGCGAGAAAACCGATTTTATGGCGACGAATAAATCTAGCTAAAGAAAGAAAAATTGCGAAAATTGAAGTGCGGAAATAAAGCTAAGTTATGAATTGAAATACGGTGCAGAAATAAAGCTAAGTTATGAATTGAAATACGGTGCAGAATATGAAATTGCAGAATTTGAAATTACGCTACGAATGCACGAAAAAACTAAATTTATTTATTGCCATAATAACGGGGTTTACAAGAAATAAAATTACAAAATTAAAAACATTTAATTACAACATTTATATTACAAAAAGAAAATAAAATAAACACCTAATTAAAAAAAAATACAAAAAGTGGACAAAATATTGTGGAAGATCACCCAAAAGGGCAATCCATTAGGAGCCAAGAGGTTCCAAGAGGGGGGATTGATGAGGGGGTCGGCCTCTATTTATAGGCAAAATTTTGGAATTACACGCCCTCGGTCACGGGCGTGTCTGAGGGCGTGACACGGCTTGGGGTGCGAATAGCCAGAACAGCTGGATCCAGGCTGTCATCTAGAAGGTTTGATCGGCGACTTTGGAAGTACACGGGCGTGTTCTAAGGAACACGGGCGTGTTCGATGTCGGCAGACTTGAGCCTGAACTGGGCGTGACACCTGGCGTGTCCTTTGGTTTTCTGGAAGCTTTGTTGAGTCACGGCCTCGGTCACGGGCGTGACCCAATCACGGCCGTGACATTGGGCGTGACATTGACATTTGGGCTCGAATTCTGGCTGAACATCCAACACGGGCGTGACCTAGTACACGGCCTCGGTCACGGGCGTGACCGAGGGCGTGACTTGATGTTTGAGCTGGAAAAAAGACAGAAATGAAAATTATCAGAAATTATTGAACACGCCCTTGGACACGGGCGTGTCCGAGGGCGTGACTTAATAAAATTACAGAAATTTTATAAAATGAAAACAAAACTAAGTTAAAAACGAAAATAGCAAAAACAAACATTTTATTCATTAATTTACATATATTATTTACAAATTTAATTAAAACTATACTAAAAACTATATAGAAAAATGCGTATATTTTCTATTTATCAACTCTTATACGCACACCAAATGTAATAAATGATAATTAAGGGTAAATATTCTTTGAAATAATATGAGACTTAGGATCTGGTGTTTTTAGACCAATATGGTGCTATAATAATTTTCCCAGAATTTATTGAAGTTTTACATAGCACTTGTAGTGTAAACCCTTATACGCACACCAAATGTAATAAATAATAATTAAGGGTACATATTCCTTGAAATAATATGAGACTTAGGATCTGGTGTTTTTAGACCAATATGGTGCTATAATAATTTTCCCAGAATTTATTGAAGTCTTTACATAGCACTTGTAGTGTAAACCCTTATACGCACACCAAACGTAATAAATGATAATTAAGGGTAAATATTCCTTGAAATAATATGAGACTTAGGATCTGGTGTTTTTAGACCAATATGGTGCTATAATAATATTCCCAGAATTTATTGAAGTCTTTACATAGCACTTGTAGTGTAAACCCTTATACGCACACCAAATGATATAAATGATAATTAAGGGTAAATATTCCTTGGAATAATATGAGACTTAGGATCTGGTGTTTTTAGACTAATATGGTGCTATAATAATTTTCCCAGAATTTATTGAAGTCTTTACATAGCACTTGTAGTGTAAACCCTTATACGCACACCAAATGTAATAAATGATAATTAAGGGTAAATATTCCTTGAAATAATATGAGACTTAGGATCTGGTGTTTTTAGACCGATATGGTGCTATAATAATTTTCCCAGAATTTATTGAAGTCTTTATATAGCACTTGTAGTGTAAACCCTTATACGCATACCAAAGGTAGTAAATGATAATTATGGTCAAATATTCCTGCTAAAAATGTGAAATTCAGGATTTGGTGTTTTTAGACCAGTGTTATGTCATGGTAATTTTCCTTGAGTTTATTGAGATCATAATCTAATACTTGATATGTAAATCCCTATTTGCACCCAAATTATGTTAAGTAGAAATTATGGTTAATTATCCCTGTAAAAATGTGAAACTTGGGGTTTGAGGTTATTTTTTTTTAGACCAACATTATGTTACAGTGAATTTACCAGAATTTATGGAGATCGTTAGTTGGCACTCGATGTAGAAATCTCTATTTGCACACCTCCTATTTTAATAGAAACTATGATTTAAGATTCCCTAGAGAATTTATGGAGATCGTTAGTTGGCACTCGATGTAGAAATCTCTATTTGCACACCTCCTATTTTAATAGAAACTATGATTTAAGATTCCCTAGAGAATTTATGAAATTAGGATTTGAGGTTGTTAGATCACCACTCATTGCGAACCTATGGTAATAATTGGAACTCGTTTGGATATGATGTGATCAAGATCGCACCATAGGAGTCAAATCTAGATCAACCTTATTTCGGTCTGCGAATAGTGAAACTGATTTACATGAATTAGACCACCACTGACCTTCACACATAGAACTGTTAACTCTTTATTAATTATGAAGGCTCAGATTATTTGGAAGAGCATCTCTAAGGGCATCTTGGGAAATAAGGATTGGGGTGCGTTTAGCAAGCTATAAGCGTATGAGTTTACAGTGATATGAAAAGGAGGTTAGACCTCATCAAGGGCCACACACACACAATTCGTCGGTAGTAAGTGATTATATGAAAGTAGAATTGACTTTAGCTGGGTGAGCCATCTAGGGTAAGGCTCAAGGGTGAAGTCGGGAAACATCTAAGGCAAACCCCGGGTTAAGGATGTCGAAGAATAGGAGTGTGGGCCCGAGTAAGGTTAAAAATGCCAAGTATATCTGTGCAATTCCTCGGTGAAGAAGGGAACTCGAGCTAGAATGTGATGACGGGAGAGTCAGCACCCGGTCACAGCTGGTGGTGTTGGAGTTCAGAGGAACTCCCCCACCCTAGGTGCCAAGCTTAACTCATCTTAGGAATTTGAAGTAATTGGAGAGGAAATTGGGGATCAAGTAAAAAGGGGTAGATACCAACAAGATTAAGTGCCTTGGGAATAGGAAGTTCGGGGTGTCAGCCCGCCACACTTCCTAGTACCGCTGCGAGCCCCTCACCGGGTAACCCTCCGAAAGTCCAAGGCTAACCCTAAAGCTTCTAAGATCAATTAAATTATAGACAAGACTAGTTAAGTAGGAGAACTTGACAAGTTAACATCCGTCCCAAACCGGAACGGTTTATAATGAAGGACTGAGATAGTCCTGCGAGCGGTAGGCTCGGGTTATAAGGAAAGACTGGGATAGTCCTGCGAGCGGTAGGCTCGGGTTATAAGGAAGGACTGAGATAGTCCTGCGAGTGGTAGGCTCGTAGTTTAAATATAAAACTAGTGTAGTCTAGCGAGCGGTAGGCTCGTAGTTTAAATATAAGACTAGTGTAGTCTAGCGAGCGGTAGGCTCGGGTTATAAGGAAGGACTGGGATTGTTGAAACTGAGACTTGCGAACAAGACTTAGTCTCTGTGGAGTTCGGGGCCCTCAGCTAGCCGAGGGGCGACCAATCCTTACTCCTCCCAAGGGAGAGCTCTAGGTTGAAGGTGTTAGAACTAGGGACTGGACCAAGGGCTTAGTGGGGAGGTCCCGCCACATACCCGGAAGCCCCTCAGGAACTTCCCCTCTCAAGCCACTACTAAGCTTGGGCACCACTGGAGGCTCTCCTCACCCCCCTAGAGAGACTTGGGGAGGGAGAGAGAGGGAGAGAGCTAGCCTAGAATGAGATCCCCTCCAAATGGTGCCCCCTTGATCCTATTTATAGGATTTCTGAAGTTGGGCTGCAAATAGCCGAAAACTGATCTGCCAGATTACCAAAATACCCTTGAACTGGGCTGCAGATAGCCAAATCCCGCTGCTCTTGGACTGCGAATAACCAAAACTGGACTGCGAATAGCCAAATCCCGCTACTCTTGGGCGCTAAATGCAGACCGCCTACCCGGCAAGTTTCTGGGCGAGCCGGAGGCCTCCCGGCCCTCCCGGCTCGCCCCCACAATGGTGTGGGCGAGCCGGAGGCCTCCCAGCCCTCCCGGCTCGCCCCCACAAGGGTCTGGGCGAGCCGGAGGCCTCCCGGCCCCCCCGGCTCGCCCCCACAAGAGTGTGGGCGAGCCGGAGGCCTCCCGGCCCTCCCGGCTCGCCCCCACAAGTGTGTGGGCGAGCCGGAGGCCCCCCGGCCCTCCCAGCTCGCCCCCACAAGGGTGTGGGCGAGCCGGAGGCCTCCCGGCCCTCCCGGCTCGTCCCCACAAGGGTCTGGGCGAGCCGGAGGCCTCCCGGCTCGCCCCCACAAGGGTCTGGGCGAGCCGGAGGCCTCCCGGCCCTCCCGGCTCGCCCCCACAAGGGTCTGGGCGAGCCGGAGGCCTCCCGGCACTCCCGGCTCGCCCCCACAAGGGTGTGGGCGAGCCGGAGGCCTCCCGGCCCTCCCAGCTCGCCCCCACAAGGGTGTGGGCGAGCCGGAGGCCCCCCGGCCCTCCCAGCTCGCCCCCACAAGGGTGTGGGCGAGCCGGAGGCCTCCCGGCCCTCCCAGCTCGCCCCCACAAGGGTGTGGGCGAGCCGGAGGCCCCCCGGCCATCCCATCTCGCCCCCACAAGGGTGTGGGCGAGCCGGAGGCCCCCCGGCCCTCCCAGCTCGCCCCCACAAGGGTGTGGGCGAGCCGGAGGCCTCCCGGCCCTCCCGGCTCGCCCCCACAAGGGTGTGGGCGAGCCGGAGGCCCCCCGGCCCTCCCAGCTCGCCCCCACAAGGGTGTGGGCGAGCCGGAGGCCTCCCGGCCCTCCCAGCTCGCCCCCACAAGGGTGTGGGCGAGCCGGAGGCCCCCCGGCCATCCCAGCTCGCCCCCACAAGGGTGTGGGCAAGCCGGAGGCCCCCCGGCCCTCCCAGCTCGCCCCCACAAGGGTGTGGGCGAGCCGGAGGCCCCCCGGCCCTCCCAGCTCGCCCCCACAAGGGTGTGGGCGAGCCGGAGGCCCCCCGGCCCTCCCAGCTCGCCCCCACAAGGGTGTGGGCGAGCCGGAGGCCTCCCGGCCCTCCCGGCTCGCCCCCACAAGGGTGTGGGAGAGCCGGAGGCCTCCCGGCCATCCCGGCTCGCCCCCACAAGGGTGTGGGCGAGCCGATGGCCTCCCGGCCCTCCCGGCTCGCCCCCACAAGGGTCTGGGCGAGCCGGAGGCCTCCCGGCCCTCCCGGCTCGCCCCCACAAGGGTGTGGGCGAGCCGGAGGCCTCCCGGCCCTCCCAGCTCGCACCCACAAGGGTGTGGGCGAGCCGGAGGCCTCCCGGCCCTCCCAGCTCGCCCCTACAAGGGTGTGGGCGAGCCGGAGGCCTCTCGGCCCTTCCCGCTCGCCTCCACAAGGGTCTGGGCGACCCGGAGGCCTCCCGGCCCTCCCGGCTCGCCCCCACAAGGCTCTGGGCGAGCCGGAGGCCTCCCGGCCCTCCCCGGCTCGCCCTCACAAGGCTCTGGGCGAGTCGGAGGCCTCCCGGCCCTCCCCGGCTCGCCCTCACAAGGGAACAGTCCTGGGATGCGCCCCTCAGACTCGACTCCCTCCAAATGCTCACCCCTCCTCCTCCCGGGGTCGCGTCATTTGAAAATATTGGGCCTAAAAATATCTTGGGCCTCGGGGGCCCACTCGGCGAATACAGGGTTGTACACAATCCCCGCTCTTTTCGAGCGTGGCTCACGCTCGGAAAGAAATGTCCAACCCTGCATATTCGACGAGTGTCGCTGGGAATCCGGTTATTGGTGATATCTTGGAAAAGCCACAGCGCCTCCCCGAGAGGTTCCCCAACCTTGCCGGCTAGCGAGAGTCGGGCTAGTGGAGCCACCTCGGGGGAAAAACACTTAGCCTCCCTGAGAGGCCTTCCTACCCTGCCGGCTAGTGAGAGCCCGGCTAACGGAGCCACCTCGGGGGGAAAAATACTTAAGAGAATTTTCGGCCACTGAGCGGTTCCTGACCCTGCCAGCTAGGTGAGAGCCTGGTCAGCGGGCTAGCATCGATGCTAAGTACTTTCCTTCTTGCCCCCGAGCGGTTCCCGGCCCTGCCAGCTAGATGGGAGCCTGGTCAGCGGACCAGCATAGGGTCGACACACTTCTAGGAGCGAGCTCTACTAGTGGTGGACATATGGTCGACACACTTCTAGGAGCGAGCTCTACTAGTGGTGGACATAGGGTCGACACACTTCTAGGAGCGAGCTCTGCTAGTGGTGGACATAGGGTCGACACACTTCTAGGAGCGAGCTCTACTAGTGGTGGACATAGGGTCGACACACTTCTAGGAGCGAGCTCTACTAGTGGTGGACATAGGGTCGACACACTTCTAGGAGCGAGCTCTACTAGTGGTGGACATAGGGTCGACACACTTCTAGGAGCGAGCTCTACTAGTGGTGGACATATGGTCGACACACTTCTAGGAGCGAGCTCTACTAGTGGTGGACATAGGGTCGACACACTTCTAGGAGCGAGCTCTACTAGTGGTGGATATAGGGTCGACACACTTCTAGGAGCGAGCTCTACTAGTGGTGGACATAGGGTCGACACACTTCTAGGAGCGAGCTCTACTAGTGGTGGACATATGGTCGACACACTTCTAGGAGCGAGCTCTACTAGTGGTGGACATAGGGTCGACACACTTCTAGGAGCGAGCTCTACTAGTGGTGGACATAGGGTCGACACACTTCTAGGAGCGAGCTCTACTAGTGGTGGGCATAGGGTCGACACACTTCTAGGAGCGAGCTCTACTAGTGGTGGACATAGGGTCGACACACTTCTAGGAGCGAGCTCTACTAGTGGTGGACATAGGGTCGACACACTTCTAGGAGCGAGCTCTACTAGTGGTGGACATAGGGTCGACACACTTCTAGGAGCGAGCTCTACTAGTGGTGGACATATGGTCGACACACTTCTAGGAGCGAGCTCTACTAGTGGTGGACATAGGGTCGACACACTTCTAGGAGCGAGCTCTACTAGTGGTGGACATAGGGTCGACACACTTCTAGGAGCGAGCTCTACTAGTGGTGGACATAGGGTCGACACACTTCTAGGAGCGAGCTCTACTAGTGGTGGACATAGGGTCGACACACTTCTAGGAGCGAGCTCTACTAGTGGTGGACATAGGGTCGACACACTTCTAGGAGCGAGCTCTACTAGTGGTGGACATAGGGTCGACACACTTCTAGGAGCGAGCTCTACTAGTGGTGGACATAGGGTCGACACACTTCTAGGAGCGAGCTCTACTAGTGGTGGACATATGGTCGACACACTTCTAGGAGCGAGCTCTACTAGTGGTGGACATAGGGTCGACACACTTCTAGGAGCGAGCTCTACTAGTGGTGGACATAGGGTCGACACACTTCTAGGAGCGAGCTCTACTAGTGGTGGACATAGGGTCGACACACTTCTAGGAGCGAGCTCTACTAGTGGTGGACATAGGGTCGACACACTTCTAGGAGCGAGCTCTACTAGTGGTGGACATAGGGTCGACACACTTCTAGGAGCGAGCTCTACTAGTGGTGGACATAGGGTCGACACACTTCTAGGAGCGAGCTCTACTAGTGGTGGACATAGGGTCGACACACTTCTAGGAGCGAGCTCTACTAGTGGTGGACATAGGGTCGACACACTTCTAGGAGCGAGCTCTACTAGTGGTGGACATATGGTCGACACACTTCTAGGAGCGAGCTCTACTAGTGGTGGACATAGGGTCGACACACTTCTAGGAGCGAGCTCTACTAGTGGTGGACATAGGGTCGACACACTTCTAGGAGCGAGCTCTACTAGTGGTGGACATAGGGTCGACACACTTCTAGGAGCGAGCTCTACTAGTGGTGGACATAGGGTCGACACACTTCTAGGAGCGAGCTCTACTAGTGGTGGACATAGGGTCGACACACTTCTAGGAGCGAGCTCTACTAGTGGTGGACATAGGTCGACACACTTCTAGGAGCGAGCTCTACTAGTGGTGGACATAGGGTCGACACACTTCTAGGAGCGAGCTCTACTAGTGGTGGACATAGGGTCGACACACTTCTAGGAGCGAGCTCTACTAGTGGTGGACATAGGGTCGACACACTTCTAGGAGCGAGCTCTACTAGTGGTGGACATATGGTCGACACACTTCTAGGAGCGAGCTCTACTAGTGGTGGACATAGGGTCGACACACTTCTAGGAGCGAGCTCTACTAGTGGTGGACATAGGGTCGACACACTTCTAGGAGCGAGCTCTACTAGTGGTGGACATAGGGTCGACACACTTCTAGGAGCGAGCTCTACTAGTGGTGGACATAGGGTCGACACACTTCTAGGAGCGAGCTCTACTAGTGGTGGACATAGGGTCGACACACTTCTAGGAGCGAGCTCTACTAGTGGTGGACATAGGGTCGACACACTTCTAGGAGCGAGCTCTACTAGTGGTGGACATAGGGTCGACACACTTCTAGGAGCGAGCTCTACTAGTGGTGGACATAGGGTCGACACACTTCTAGGAGCGAGCTCTACTAGTGGTGGACATAGGGTCGACACACTTCTAGGAGCGAGCTCTACTAGTGGTGGACATAGGGTCGACACACTTCTAGGAGCGAGCTCTACTAGTGGTGGACATAGGGTCGACACACTTCTAGGAGCGAGCTCTACTAGTGGTGGACATATGGTCGACACACTTCTAGGAGCGAGCTCTACTAGTGGTGGACATAGGGTCGACACACTTCTAGGAGCGAGCTCTACTAGTGGTGGACATAGGGTCGACACACTTCTAGGAGCGAGCTCTACTAGTGGTGGACATAGGGTCGACACACTTCTAGGAGCGAGCTCTACTAGTGGTGGACATAGGGTCGACACACTTCTAGGAGCGAGCTCTACTAGTGGTGGACATAGGGTCGACACACTTCTAGGAGCGAGCTCTACTAGTGGTGGACATAGGGTCGACACACTTCTAGGAGCGAGCTCTACTAGTGGTGGACATAGGGTCGACACACTTCTAGGAGCGAGCTCTACTAGTGGTGGACATAGGGTCGACACACTTCTAGGAGCGAGCTCTACTAGTGGTGGACATAGGGTCGACACACTTCTAGGAGCGAGCTCTACTAGTGGTGGACATAGGGTCGACACACTTCTAGGAGCGAGCTCTACTAGTGGTGGACATAGGGTCGACACACTTCTAGGAGCGAGCTCTACTAGTGGTGGACATAGGGTCGACACACTTCTAGGAGCGAGCTCTACTAGTGGTGGACATAGGGTCGACCCACTTCTAGGAGCGAGCTCTACTAGTGGTGGACATAGGGTCGACACACTTCTAGGAGCGAGCTCTACTAGTGGTGGACATAGGGTCGACACACTTCTAGGAGCGAGCTCTACTAGTGGTGGACATAGGGTCGACACACTTCTAGGAGCGAGCTCTACTAGTGGTGGACATAGTGTCGACACACTTCTAGGAGCGAGCTCTACTAGTGGTGGACATAGGGTCGACACACTTTTAGGAGCGAGCTCTACTAGTGGTGGACATAGGGTCGACACACTTCTAGGAGCGAGCTCTACTAGTGGTGGACATTTTCCTCCCTGTCCCGAGCGGTTCCCGGCCCTGCCAGCTAGGTGGGAGCCTGGTCCGCGGGCCAGCATCAGGACTAAATACTTGTGACTTCCTTGTCCCCGAGCGATCCTCGGACCTGCCAGCTTGATGGGAGCCTGGTCAGCGGGCCAGCATCGAGGCTAAGCATTCTCTTCCCCGCCCCCGAGCGGTTCCCGGCCCTGCCAGCTAGGTGGGAGCCTGGTCAGCGGGCCAGCATCGGGGCTAAGTATTTTTGAAAAACTTTCATTATATTAAACCATCCTAGTACATGTTGGAAAAACTAGACATGGAAACGGAACATAGCATTACACGAACTTAAGGCTAGAAAATGAAACTTAAGTATGGAAGCCGAACTGAGCCTCCCACTCCCAGTCTTGGTCTTCCTTGACTTCTTCCGGTAGTTGTTGCTGTTGCCCTGGACCCCTCGCATCCTTCATCTCTGAGAACTCAGGGTAAGTGAACGTCGCGTGACCCTCCTCCTGGTGGAAGTCGCAGTAGGGTGACTCCACCCTACCCCTTCCTTTCCTTCTTCTTCCTGCTTTTCTGATTCTCCTCCGTCTACCCCCACCAATCTCCATGGTTTGCTGAGGTGGTGGAGGGGGTGTGTTTGGTCCCGGCCTCCACCTCGGGCGGTTGGATCTTTTTCTTTTGAAGTCCTTACTTCCTTGCTCTCGCGGAGTCGAATTGTTGACCTCTGCGCTCGCCGGGCTATTGGATAGCCTCCACCCGAGGTGGTCTCGACCATCAACATTCACTTGGTTTCTTTTGGGGTGGAGCGAGTGGGGGTCGGATGCCTCCCCGCTCGCCCCCTTTTGGGACTGGGCTGGAAGAGACGGGGCGAGCTGGGACAGTGCCTTCCTCCTGAGCTCGCCCCCTTGAGGGGATGGGGCGAGCTGGGAGGGCGCCCCCCTCCTGAGCTCGCCCCCTTGAGGGGCTGGGGCGAGCTGGGAGGGCGCCCCCCTCCTGAGCTCGCCCCCTTGAGGGGCTGGGGCGAGCTGGGAGGGCGCCCCCCTCCTGAGCTCGCCCCCTTGAGGGGCTAGGGCGAGCTGGGAGGGCGCCCCCCTCCTGAGCTCGCCCCCTTGAGGGTGGGCGAGTGGGGGTATGGCACCTCCCCACTCCCCCCTCACCGGTATCTCCTTTCTGAACTGCTGGCCGAGAGTTCCCTCCTCCACCTGCTGGGGCGGGACCTCCGAACCATCTCCTCTTCTGCCTACGGCCGTCGTGGCGAAGGCGATCTGCAAGGTCTGCATGACCTCTCGCTTGAAGCTTTCAAACATCTCCAACGTCACTCCAGCCACCGGGGGCTGCGAATGACCTGGGTCGGAACTTCCTCCACCTCCGTCCATGGAGCTCATCTCGAGAGTTTCGTGAATCGGTCACACTCCACGCTCACCGCACCATGTGTTGAAACTGAGACTTGCGAACAAGACTTAGTCTCTGTGGAGTTCGGGGCCCTCAGCTAGCCGAGGGGCGACCAATCCTTACTCCTCCCAAGGGAGAGCTCTAGGTTGAAGGTGTTAGAACTAGGGACTGGACCAAGGGCTTAGTGGGGAGGTCCTGCCACATACCCGGAAGCCCCTCAGGAACTTCCCCTCCCAAGCCACTACTAAGCTTGGGCACCACTGGAGGCTCTCCTCACCCCCCTAGAGAGACTTGGGGAGGGAGAGAGAGGGAGAGAGCTAGCCTAGAATGAGATCCCCTCCAAATGGTGCCCCCTTGGTCCTATTTATAGGATTTCTGAAGTTGGGCTGCAAATAGCCGAAAATTGATCTGCCAGATTACCAAAATACCCTTGAACTGGGCTGCAGATAGCCAAATCCCGCTGCTCTTGGACTGCGAATAACCAAAACTGGACTGCGAATAGCCAAATCCCGCTACTCTTGGGCGCTAAACGCAGACCGCCTACCCGGCAAGGTTCTGGGCGAGCCGGAGGCCTCCCGGCCCTCCCGGCTCGCCCCCACAATGGTGTGGGCGAGCCGGAGGCCTCCCAGCCCTCCCGGCTCGCCCCCACAAGGGTCTGGGCGAGCCGGAGGCCTCCCGGCCCCCCCGGCTCGCCCCCACAAGAGTGTGGGCGAGCCGGAGGCCTCCCGGCCCTCCCGGCTCGCCCCCACAAGTGTGTGGGCGAGCCGGAGGCCCCCCGGCCCTCCCAGCTCGCCCCCACAAGGGTGTGGGCGAGCCGGAGGCCTCCCGGCCCTCCCGGCTCGCCCCCACAAGGGTCTGGGCGAGCCGGAGGCCTCCCGGCCCTCCCGGCTCGCCCCCACAAGGGTGTGGGCAAGCCGGAGGCCTCCCGGCCCTCCCGGCTCGCCCCCGCAAGGGTCTGGGCGAGCCGGAGGCCTCCCGGCACTCCCGGCTCGCCCCCACAAGGGTGTGGGCGAGCCGGAGGCCTCCCGGCCCTCCCAGCTCGCCCCCACAAGGGTGTGGGCGAGCCGGAGGCCCCCCGGCCCTCCCAGCTCGCCCCCACAAGGGTGTGGGCGAGCCGGAGGCCTTCCGGCCCTCCCAGCTCGCCCCCACAAGGGTGTGGGCGAGCCGGAGGCCCCCCGGCCATCCCATCTCGCCCCCACAAGGGTGTGGGCGAGCCGGAGGCCCCCCGGCCCTCCCAGCTCGCCCCCACAAGGGTGTGGGCGAGCCGGAGGCCTCCCGGCCCTCCCGGCTCGCCCCCACAAGGGTGTGGGCGAGCCGGAGGCTCCCCGGCCCTCCCAGCTCGCCCCCACAAGGGTGTGGGTGAGCCGGAGGCCTCCCGGCCCTCCCAGCTCGCCCCCACAAGGGTGTGGGCGAGCCGGAGGCCCCCCGGCCCTCCCAGCTCGCCCCCACAAGGGTGTGGGCGAGCCGGAGGCCCCCCGGCCCTCCCAGCTCGCCCCCACAAGGGTGTGGGCGAGCCTGAGGCCTCCCGACCCTCCCGGCTCGCCCCCACAAGGGTGTGGGCGAGCCGGAGGCCTCCCGGCCCTCCCGGCTCGCCCCCACAAGGGTGTGGGAGAGCCGGAGGCCTCCCGGCCCTCCCGGCTCGCCCCCACAAGGGTGTGGGCGAGCCGATGGCCTCCCGGCCCTCCCGGCTCGCCCCCACAAGGGTCTGGGCGAGCCGGAGGCCTCCCGGCCCTCCCGGCTCGCCCCCACAAGGGTGTGGGCGAGCCGGAGGCCTCCCGGCCCTCCCAGCTCGCACCCACAAGGGTGTGGGCGAGCCGGAGGCCTCCCGGCCCTCCCAGCTCGCCCCTACAAGGGTGTGGGCGAGCCGGAGGCCTCTCGGCCCTTCCCGCTCGCCTCCACAAGGGTCTGGGCGACCCGGAGGCCTCCCGGCCCTCCCGGCTCGCCCCCACAAGGCTCTGGGCGAGCCGGAGGCCTCCCGGCACTCCCCGGCTCGCCCTCACAAGGCTCTGGGCGAGTCGGAGGCCTCCCGGCCCTCCCCGGCTCGCCCTCACAAGGGAACAGTCCTGGGATGCGCCCCTCAGACTCGACTCCCTCCAAATGCTCACCCCTCCTCCTCCCGGGGTCGCGTCATTTGAAAATATTGGGCCTAAAAATATCTTGGGCCTCGGGGGCCCACTCGGCGAATACAGGGTTGTACAGGGATGGTCCTGCGAGCGGTAGGCTCGGGTTATAAGGAAGGACTGGGATCGTCCTGCGAGCGGTAGGCTCGGGTTATAAATATAAGACTGGCATAGTCTAGCGAGCGGTAGGCTCTACTTCTTAATTGTTGATTTGCGAGCTGGAAGCTCGGTAGTAAAGGGCTAATACATGTTGCTTGTGTATAAGATGTGGTGGGTCTTCGGTTCTGCCTTAGTCGTCACACCGACAGCAGTTCATTGACTCGGCAGTGCTAGTGGTTTTATGGGGGCCAGGTTGTCTTACTGCGCGTCCGACGGGACGAATTCCCTAAACCCTGCCTGGCCAATTCAGTTTAGTACGCAGGAGCTCGTGAGTACCGGGTACCGGTATCACAGCGTACGTTTGGGCCTAGGTCTGGTAGTGTGACTTACCCACCTAGGTGAGGAGACGCCCGCTCCTCTGCCACCGTTTGACCACGACGGGAGGTGCCCGAGAGGTTAGCTACCTCCGAAAAGTGGGAACTAAAGGTCTGTACGTACAGAGTCGTGTGGGTGAGTTGCATGTGTATGAACTAATAATACAAACATTGCATCATTGCATTGCACATCATAGCATAGCATTACTGCACAAACAGAGACCTCATCGTATAAATTAGTATGGGCTCTTTTATACGATGAGTTTACTTCTTGCCAGGTCCCTTAACTTATGTGCTTTGTGTGTACGCATATAAGTTAAGGTTATTTTTCCTAGCTGCTCTAGTTATTACTATAATTGCTCTTTGTTACTGCCACTATAGTTTTTCTTGTATTGTTCGCCTTGCATATGATTTCTTATATTAGAACTGTTAGAACAATCTTATTTAGTGCGCTCTTGTCAGTTTTACCACTTGTCACATGCTTCTTTTGTATTACCCCTTGTTTGTCCTCCGCTTCTTCCTCCCGCCCGGTGCCTAGGAGTCGCGGGGGGAGGGGATGGGGAATTTGGCTTAGTCTTTTGACTAACGGTCGGTGGACCACATCATTTTAGGGAGGATGTGTCGGAGCAGCAGGACTACGCTCAGGAGACAGGTTAGGGGAACATGATGAAGTAATGTAGCATCTACCCATTGTTGCAGTAGCAGCTACAGACACATGACGACGAGACGTGAAGAGCAGCTTCCGCGCAGCACCACTAATAAATGACAGGATGGCAAGATCGATAGCTTCCGCGTAATTGTAGAGTGAGAGAGAGAGAGTTGCTTACTTTATTTAGTTGAACATGTACCGGGCATAAGCCCTTTCTCTCTTTTACATCATTTCTCTTCATGGACATTGTAAGCTTGTAATCTATATATTTAATGTGATTTGTGGACTTGCTGCTTCTATTTGCTTCTATTACTATGAATTGTGGTTGGCCTGGATGATGTTGATTAGCCGGCAGGATCGACGTATTGTGGCGGGGACCATTGGGTGTAATGGTCTCGCCGCAAGACGGCGGTTCTGGGCGGTAAGACCCGGTTTTTAGCAAAAAAAAAAGAGGGTCTTACAATCAATCTTCATGTCGACGCACCTCTCAGTTCTTATCGACGTAGCTTCGAATTTCTTCTTAGCTTTGGCTGAACTCAGATGTCGACGTTACGTCGATTCCTTATCGACGTACCCGTCGAGTTGAAGCCTTGGACTTGATCTCTTAACTTCTGTGTCGACTTGTTAGAAGGCTTCGACAAGCTCTTCCTTTTGTTTCGAGACTCATTCGACATTCCATCGACTTGACTTATACTTCGACTTCAACTCAGAGTTGCGTCGATATCAAGTCGATGTTGCGTCGACTTACATTCGATGCAAGTCTTATCTTAACTTGTTTTGTTATTGCTTTGATTAGTCCTTGACACTATTAGTTGAGTGTGACAGCCTGAGACATTTAATGACTAGATTACCCTTACTATACAATGTGGGTAATAAACCCTAAGAGGTAAAATCACTTATAGTTAATTTGTTAAGTTAAATCAAAAGGGGTTTTTCCCAACATCTCCCCCTATTTATCTTAACAAATTTTACAGTTTGTTTTAAAGTGATTTTACACATACTTTGACATAAATACAGATACAAACAAGACATATATAGACAATATGATATGATTGAACAAAATCACATGCCATTTCATGCATTGTCAGGGAATTATATTGTTCACCACAACTGTTTGCTTTTAGAAAGTATAGTATTGACAGAATACCTGAGCTTTAATGCTCCTTCTCAGGATTTTTCCTTTTTCCTGAGAATACTTTTGGAATTACCTTTCTTGGTGCAAATGTTAGTGGTTCATTTTCTTCTTCAGAATTCCTCTCTGCTTCTTTATTGATTTCATCATCTTTAGGAAGCTCCCCCTGAGATTGTGCATTCTCCTCAGCATCCTGAGCAGCTTCTTGTGCAAATTTTGATACCTCATCTAGAAGTAGATGTTGGATCTGATGGCGCCCTTAGAGGGAGGGGGTGAATAAGGGGTTTACTATTTTTAAGGTAAATTGATAGATTTTATAAAAACAGAAAAACTTTTCGGCTCTGTATCTAACGCCTGGCAATATATAGTTAACGTCGGGCATTATCTCCTCAAAAATATTTTTTGCAGAAATATTCAAAGTGATTTTACTTGCACAATCTTAAGTGAAATAAACTTTCAGACAATCAGAGATAATAAAATGAGTATTATTTATTTCAATAAGAAGATTACAAAACATTTAATTTCAATAACGCTTGAAATAAAGGCGACAAGATAAAAATCACTTTTTTGTTCCTTCACCGGTCCTTTTCCCAAGGACCGATTGGCTATAGCATATATATCCCCAGATAAGGCCTCTAGCCACCCCCTAGATCTACCCTTGACCTAGTCGCCACGCACAAGGCGGCGAATTACCCCCTAAGCCGCACAAGGACCTAGTCGCCACACGCAAGGCGGTGAATTCACTACCGTTACAAGAAAATATAAAAAGATAAAGATAAAATCAGAACAAAAGACTCCCTATATTGAAGAGCACTGAAGGAGATGATGAAGACACGTTGTGATCATCATCGGAGTTGAAGCGAGCGTCCTTCTTCAAATTGCACCATTGAAAATCTCCTTCTCACTCTTGTTCCTCAATTGTGGTGTTGGGAGTTCTCTCTGAATTCGGAATGAAATGCTCTCTCAGATCTCTGGAATGAAGGCTTCAATGCATCTCACTTGAGTAAACGAAATCAGGTCTTTAAATAGACACGAGAGCTAACGCCCGTCGTTAAGCGTTAACGTCAGCGTTAAGCATCGTGTACGGTAGTTGCTGAGATCGTGCAAACCATCGGGATCGTGGCAGATCGTGACTCAACGCGGGCGTTAAGAGTCAACGTTGGCGTTGTCTCTGGCTTCTCGATGAATTCCTTCTCGACGGCATTTCATCTCGACGGATTCCTTCTCGACGGTAGTTAACGCGACGCATTAGCTACTAACGCGGGGTGTTAGCTCTCTTTTCAGAGAATCGTCATCAATCAGCATCATGTTCATAGGTTTATATAACTATAGTACCTACACACTATAAACACAAGCAAGATCAAATACATAGTGTGATTTGTTATTTCTCAAACTAAGAGAAGTGGAACACAAGCTCCAACAATTTCCCCCTTTTGATAATGACAAATCCACTAATATGAAATAAAATATAATTAAAGTAGTGTTTATAGTATATGTTAAGCGTTATAAACATACATACTCCCCCTATGTGGATACTCCCCCTACATGAATGCATTTCCTAATGTAATCCCCCTAAAAAAAAGATTTTTTTTATTTCTTCAATTATTCTCCCCATTTTGTTATAATAGAAGGTGGGATAGAGTCATAGCAATATAAAATAATATGCATTTAGTAGAGATAAGAGCAACTTGTGTTGAAATTGTTGAAGTGGAAGTTAGAGGACTTCTGGACCTGGGCGGTCTGGGAGGAGGTCGGGCAGTCTGGCGTGACCGCACGGCCTGGCGATCTGCCTCTGCGGTCTGGCTCGTCGAAGCCTAGCTGCGGTCTCCTGTCTTGATCGTTGGTATAGGTCCAAGGCGGCTGAAGGTTAAGGACACGCGGTCTGTCTTTGACCGCGTGGTGGGTTGATCGTCTTCAGGTGTGCGCGGTCTGTGCGTGACCGCATGGCGAGCTGTCTTCTTCAAGGCTGTGGCAGTCTGGTGTGACCTCATAGTTGTTCAAGGTTTTCCAGAATGCGGTCTGGTGATTGACCGGACTTTCAGGTGGTATTCGCGGACTAAGGGACTTAGTCGCGCGGTCTCAGTTCGCGGTCTCAGGAGGAGACTGGTATGCGAGCTGGACGCTGTTCGCGGTCTCAGGAGGAGACCGGCATGCGGACAGGAGTTCGCGGTCTGATGGCGAACTGGCTGTGTTCGCGGTCTTTGGCAAACACAGGTGGTGAGCAGCTTCGTGGCGGTCTGGCGATCTCCTTGTGGAGTCGTGATCTCACTATGAGAGTGGCGGTCTCTCGTGGTTTTTTTGAAGCTGGCGAGCTCACCTAAAATGAAGCAGGAGTACTGTTGCTGATCGCGCGGTGTGACCGGTAAGGTCGCGCGGTCTGGAGGGTGGTGATCCTATCTCATAGGGTGGTGACTGGATCAGGTCTCACGCCTATAAATAGGACTCATCGGCAGCAATAATAAACAGACACACCAAGTGTAAGATGAGTTCTCTTCTTTCCTGCGGTCTCTATTTGTGTGACCGGGCGGTCTGCTGATTGAAATCTTCTTGTGCAGCTTCTGCGGATAGTGCGGGCAGCAGCTATCCATTTGCTTCCATTTGCCTCCATTTGCTTCTGGTTGTTTGTCTTGTGAACTCTAAGTTGTATGATTCTTGCTCACTTCATAAAGATCCGAAAAAAATCACATGGTATCAGAGCGAGGTTGGAGTGGATAGAGCAGTGAGCAACTTAGAGTAGCCATCGCCTTTGTGAAGAAGGAACCAGTGGTAGAGCAATGGAAGCGAGGGGTCTTGGAATTGAGATGCTCAACTCGACTAACTTCAAGAAGTGGAAGTCGTGTATGCAAAGCTATCTTCTAGGGGAGGACCTCTGGGAGGTAGTTGGAGGAGATCAGACGCAGGAAGTTGTCCCGGAAGGGGATAATGGGGCTGAGGTGAGAACTTGGAGGAGGACGAATGCGAAGGCAGAGTTCACTCTAAAGAGGAGGAGCCTTCTTGGCTTCTGTTGGAGCTTCGGCTCTTATTAACTATCTGGAAGACTGGATCGTGAACTCGAGGTGTGGTCATCACCTCACCGGAGACGAGACCAAGCTTTCTTCTGCACAGCCCTATACAGGTAACAATGCAATCATTACTGCTGATAATACTGTGCATTCAGTAGAGAAGGTGGGGGTTGTTTCCTTGGGCAGTGATAGAGGGCCACTTACTTTGAAGAGTGTCTATCACGTGCCTGATATGAGGAAAAACCTTTTCTCCGTGACCAACGTTGTAGACGTTGGGTATCACGTTCTGTTCGGCCCAACAGAAGTGAAGTTTCTACGCAATTTTGAGGCTGTAAATGCTGAGGTCGTCCATGTCGGGATATGGGCAAAGGACTTGTTCGTTTTATCGACAAGTTCCTACATCGACAAGATGAAGACGAATGATGGTGCCGTTATATGGCATGAGAGGTTGGGGAACGTAGGGATGGACAAGCTGAAAGCTATGGCGGTGAGAGGTCTGGTCAAGGGCCTGCCAAGTCTATCTTCCTACGGTGAAGGTCATGTTTGCGCGGGATGTCAGTTCGGCAAGTCTCATCGACTACCGTTTGACAAGTCGCAGACAAGGAGTAGTGTGCCATTGGAGTGCATCCAAAGTGACTTAATGGGACCTACTGCTACCCCAAGCCTCGGAGGCAGCAGATATATGCTGGTGTTGATCGATGATTACACCAGATATGTCTGGGTATATTTCCTGAAGGAGAAGGCGGAGGCGTTTGCCAAGTTTGTGGAGTTCAAGGAGCTCGTGGAGGGTCGGCTAGGACTGCGGGTGAAGAAGCTGAGGACTGACAACGGAGGGGAGTTCACCTCCAGTGAGTTCTCTACTTTTTGCAAGAAGGCAGGCATCCGGAGAGAGCTCACTTGTGCACATACTCCACAGCAGAACGGAGTTGCAGAGCGGAAGATCCGTCATCTGACGGAGACCTGCAAGTGTTGGTTGCATGCCAAGAGTATCCCAAAATCCTTCTGGGCGGAGGGAATGTCTTGTGCTGCCTACGTCATCAACAGGATGCCTGTGAGACCCATCAACATGTTGACTCCGCATGAGATGATGTTCAAGGAGAAGCCAAGCGTGGCACACCTTAGGGTATTTGGTTCCACCTGCTACGTGCATGTTCCAGATGCTCTTCGGACGAAGCTAGATGCGAAAGCAAGGAAGCTAGTCTTCGTGGGATACGATGAGCGGAAGAAAGGCTGGAAGTGCATGGACCCGGAGACGCGGAGGTTTGTGGTATCTCGCGATGTCATGTTCGATGAGGTGACATCTTACAAGGGGTCTTCTGATGTGGAGCTACCAGAGGGCAGGGTGGAGGTGCCGGAGAAAGCTGTGGAGGATCTTCAGGTGGAGCTACCTGTGTCACCAGGTGGTCCATCTCCTTCTAGTTCCGAGATGGGGGCTTCTGGTTCAGGGAGCAGGGGGAACGATGCTCCTAGCACGTCTGGAAGAGGAGCTAGGGAAGAGGCAGCTAAAGATAATGCGGTTCAGGGGAAGGAGCTGAGGAGGTCGAAGCGAGCGATCGTCGCCCCTGATCGATATACAGGAGGAAACACAGTGAGCTTCGTCTCATATTTCTTCGTTGGTCCCTTGGATGAGAGGGAGCCGTCGAGCTTTGAGAAGGCCAGAGGAGTGAAGGAGTGGGACATTGCTATGCAAGAAGAGATGGCAGCTCTCGAGAAGAATAAGACCTGGTATCTTGTGCCCAAGCCCAAGGGCACCACTCCTGTGACATGCAAGTGGGTCTAAAAGCTCAAGAAGAAAGCTGACGGCAGCATCGAGCGGTACAAGGCTCATCTTGTAGCTCGGGGGTTCTCTCAGCAATATGGTGAAGACTACGAGGAGACATTCAGTCCGGTGGCAAAAATGACTTCAGTTTGGTTCATCATTGCCTTGGCGACGTTCAGTGGATGGGAGATTTGGCAGCTCGACGTCAAGAACGCTTTCTTGTACGGCAAGATTGACAAGGATATCTTCATGGTCCAGCCACCAGGCTTTGTGTCTGAAGATTTTCTAGAGCATGTCCGCAAGCTGAAGAAGGCCCTGTATGGGTTGAAGCAAGCGCCAAGGGCGTGGTACGGGAAGATCGCAGAATGCCTCCTATTCTGTGGATTTGGTGCTTCAGACTCAGACTCAAGCTTGTTCGTCAAGAAGAGCGGGGAGCTTCAAGTCATCGTTCTGCTATACGTCGACGATATGATCGTGACGGGGAACTTGAAGGAGGAGGTAGCACAGCTTCGGGCCTAGCTGTCTATCAGGTTCGAGATGAAGGACTTAGGTGAGCTTCACCATTTCCTTGGACTCGAGGTGCAGAGGAAGGAAGGTGGAGTGTTGGTGACCCAGGCCGGATATGCGGAGCGAATCATGGAGCGATTCGGCATGAAGGAAGGGAAGTACACTTCCACACCTCTGAAGAAGGCCACAAAACTTTGCAAGGATGAGGGGAGGATTCTGCAAGATCCGTTGGTGTTCCGAGCTCTGGTTGGGAGCTTGATTTATCTGACGATCACGAGGCCGGATATTGCATATGCAGTTGGCAGAGTGAGTCGATATATGGCGGAGCCACGGGTACCTCATCTGCTAGCAGCCAAGAACATTTTGAAGTATGTCAAGGCGACCTCGGACATGGGTCTCCTATACAGGAGGTATGCGGGCCTCGAGGTGCATGGGTACATGAATGCTGACTACGGGGGAGATTCGGATGATCGGAAGTCGACATCTGGATTAGTCTTCATGGCGGGCCCTACAGCTATATCATGGTGCAGCAAGAAGCAGGATTCCGTATCGGTCTCCACCACGGAAGCAGAATACAAGGCTTCGGCCTTGGCAGTTCAGGAAGCCATCTGGCTTAGGAGGTTGGTGGGAGACGTCCACAAGGAGGTTCGGGAGCCGACTCTGCTACGCGGTGACAACGAGAGTGCTCTCAAATTGGTTACTAATCCAGTTTGTCACGCGAGGACCAAGCATATCGAGATCGAGCACCACTTCATACGGGAGAAGGTGCTGGAGGGATCTCTTTCGGTCGAGCATGTGCGGAGTGCGGACAACGTGGCGGACATCTTCACAAAGGCGCTGGCAAAAGGGTCGTTCACACGGCTAAGGACCCTACTGGGGCTAGTTTCAACTTCCCACTTTAAGGGGGAGTGTTGAAATTGTTGAAGTGGAAGTTAGAGGACTTCTGGACCTGGGCAGTCTGGGAGGAGGTCGGGCGGTTTGGCGTGACCGCATGGCCTGGCGATCTGCCTCTGCGGTCTGGCTCGTCTAAGCCTAGCTGCGGTCTCCTGGCTTGATCGCTGGTATGGGTCCAAGGCGGCTGAAGGTTAAGGACGAGCGGTCTGTCTGTGACCGCGTGGCGGGTTGATCGTCTTCAGGTGTGCGCGGTCTGTGCGTGACCGCGTGGCGATCTGTCTTCTTCAAGGCTGTGGCGGTCTGGTGTGACCGCACAGTTGTTCCAGGTTTTCCAGAATGCGGTCTGATGATTGACCGGGCTTTCAGGTGGTATTCGCGGACTAAGGGACTTAGTCGCGCGGTCTCAGTTCGCGGTCTCAGGAGGAGATTGGTATGCTAGCTGGACACTGTTCGCGGTCTCAGGAGGAGACCGGCATGCGGACAGGAGTTCGCGGTCTGATGGCGAACTGGCTGTGTTCGCGGTCTCTGGCGAACACAGGTGGTGAGCAGCTTCGTGGTGGTCTGGCGATCTCCTTGTGGAGTCGTGATCTCACTATGAGAGTGGCGGTCTCTCGTGGTTTGGTTGAAGCTGGCGAGCTCACCTAAAATGAAGCAGGAGTACTGTTGCTAATCGCGCGGTGTGACCGGTAAGGTAGCGCGGTCTGGAGGGTGGTGATCCTATCTCATAGGGTGGTGACTGGATCAGGTCTCACGCCTATAAATAGGACCCATCGGCAGCAATAATAAACAGACACACCATGTGTAAGCTGAGTTCTCTTCTTTCCTGCGGTCTCTATTTGTGTGACCGGGCGGTCTGCTGATTGAACTCTTCTTGTGCAGCTTCTGCGGATAGTGCGGGCTGCAGCGATCACCTCTTCCTCTGAAAGTGTTCGGGCGGTCTGCGGCTTGGAGTTGTGTTGCTGGAGTTCGGGAGAATCAGGAGTTCGGAAGGAGGGGGTGCGGTCTGATCAGCGGTCTGGTGTTATTCTGAGATCGGCAGCGGGTTGCGGTCTGGCAGGTTGATGAGGTCGTAGGGAGACCGCGCGGTCTCAAGTTATCTTCAACTTGTATTTTTTCCTTTGGTGTTTGTGCTGGCGAAATCATGTCTCGCCAAGCATGCCTTGCCTTGTAATTTGAAGTTGCTATCAATAAAGATCTCTTGTTTGCCTCCATTTGCTTATGGTTGTTTGGCTTGTGAACTCTAAGTTGTATGATTCCTGCTCACTTCATAAAGATCCGAAAAAATTCACAACTTGAGTATAAATAGTGAACACAGCGAAAGCAATTTGTAACATATTGTAGAAATTGTAAGTACAAAATATAATAAGCGTTTAACTCAAAATATTTAGATGTTTTGAATGTAAGAAATAAAAGTTGCAAGTTCATTTGTAATTTGTAACAAAAAGTTGCAAGCAAGATTATAAAAATATCAAGTAAAGATATGTTTACAATTGTAAATAAATTTGCATTTCAAGTATACAAAAACATTGTAAAGATCATGCGTTGTTATCTAGTGCATTTACTCATGATTGTAGAAAATTGTATAGAGAAATTTTTGGTCCAATTCTCATGAGTGGAGGTATTATAAATGATAATGATGTGTTCAATAAGTGTGTTTTGATAAAGTATACAATAGTATAAATCAAACCACATGAAACTATGTAATGTAAGAACATAACTTGAATTGAACATAAATAACTTTACTTCCACAAATTTCAATGCACATAAAGTTTTTCATTTTTATTTTTAAAGAGAAGTGGTGAAAATTTTGTTTGCACAAGACACTTTATAGTTCTTTCCAAGGTGCTCAACCTCACAATGCTCATTAAAACTTATCAGGAGGGTGAGTAGTGCTTGGTGGAGTTAACCTTGTCATTCATTATTTGTTTTTTAGATTAGTGACTAAGGACTCTGAATTCACTTGTTTTTGCAAACATTGAAATTTTATTTTAAATACCACATTTCTCTAATCACAAGTGCATGAAGAACAAAGAATTCAATGTTGTGTAGGTAAACTATTTATGAGGTTCAAAATAAGTTCTTATACTACACAATTATGCAATAAGATTTAAAATATGTATATTAACAAAAAGGTGTAAGTGAGAAAATCATTATCAAAGATAAAAAACTTTACTCATACTTAGAGGCATGTAAAAACATTTCTACACATGTAATCTATAACCAATTGTGTTTTTTGCACATTTGAAGATGATATTCAAGGCATGATAAAATCAAAACAATGTTTTTTAAGAAACTTGAAGGTTTAAATTAAACATTGTAAAAAATCTTTAAGCAATATGTATAATCATCCTTGAAATAAACATTTAAGCACGTATATTTTTTTTGTTTTTAATTTTTGAAGTAAATAACAACAAACAAGAAAAAAATTAAATTTTTTTGAGCATAGAGGCTAACGCCAGACATTAGCTTCTTGACGCCGAGACGGAATATCAATTTTTTACTTTTTCAAAAATATTTTTCATGATAAATTTGTAATATAAATAGGCCTTCTTACAGTTGAAATTTCAGACATTATGAAGTTGATATGAAGGCTCTTTTAGCGTGTTTTTGGCGGATTGTCTATAGTTTTTACATTTTTATTGATTTTTGAATTTTTTTTAAAACAAATATAACAAAGTACATAAGATAATTTTGATAGCCTTTTATAAGGGTTAAAGTGACATTTCTAAGACACCTAATTCTAACCTAAGCATGTGAAAATGTGCATCGGGTAGAGGTTTGGTAAAAATGTCGGCAAGTTGTGATTCAGTCCCTATAAAGCTAATTTTAACATGTTCCTTCTTTATATGATCTCTAATGAAATGATGTCGGACATCTATATGTTTCGATCTAGAGTGATGTACGGGATTGTTTGTGAGATCTATAGCGCTCTTGTTGTCACACTTTAATTCTATGTTATTTAGATGAACACCAAAGTCTTCTAACGTTTGGGTCATCCACAAGACTTGTGCACAACAACTACCTAGTGCGATATATTCGGCCTCGGTGGTGGAGAGGGCAACATAATTTTGTTTCCTACTCGACCATGATACGAGTGAAGGGCCTATAAAATGACACGTGCCACTAGTGCTCTTACGATCTAATGAACATCCTGCATAGTCCGAATCAGAAAAACCGTGTAGAATAAAACAATCATTATGAGGATACCATAAGCCTAATCTATACGTTCCGATTAGATATCTAAAAATACGTTTTACTGTTTTTAAATGTGATTCTTTTGGGTTAGGTTGAAATCTAGCACATAAGAAAACGGAAAACATAATATCGGGTCTAGATGCGCTTAAATATAGCAATGAGCCTATCATCCCTCTATATAATGTTTGATCAATAGAAATACCGGCTTCATTTTTTCCTAATTTTAGTGATGCACTCATTGGTGTATTAGCTTGTTTTGGGTTTTCAAATCCAAATCTTTTAAGAATATCATGAACATATTTAGATTGACAAATAAATATACCATCTTGTTTTTGTGAGATTTGAAATCCTAGAAAATAAGTGAGTTCTCCTACCAAGCTCATTTCAAATTCATTTTTCATCACTAAAATTACTTCATTACATAACTCTTCATTAGTGGCTCCAAAAATGATATCATCAACATAAATTTGCAATATAATCAAATCATTATCTACATGCTTAGGCTTTGTTTGGCGCAGCATTTTAGGAGTGGGGGACCGCCACTTCTTAAAAAGTCGTGCCAAACAAATAAGCTAAGGCATTACGGTGGCATCAGCCACCGTGAAAAACCCCGGCGGACCGCTATTTTGAGTCGCAGAAAAAATCTGCGACTAAAAAATAGCTGCAGCCTTTTGGCTGCAGCGCTGTTGCCTTTTTTTTACGTTAATATATATTGCGTTAATTATATTACATTATTATATATATATAAACTTATAATATATTACATAAATATATGAACGTATAATATATTATACATATATAAACTTATAATATATTATAATATATATAATTATATTACGTAATAATTATATTACTTTATAATAAATTATATTATATTACATTAGAATAAATATAATATATAATATAATATTAAAAAAATTATTAATATAAGTTATCTATAATATAAAAAAATTTATATTAATATAAGTTATGTATAATATATTTCAAAAAATATATTTTATTGAGTATTTAAAAAGCCTATTAATTATTGTATATTATTTTATAAATGAATATCAGAGTGCTTAATTTATTTTAATTAATTGTTATTTATCTCTAATTTAAAAAAAAAATGATATTCAAAATGCACAGCTGTTTTGCCAAACAGCTTTACAGATTATCTGTTTGAAACAACACTACAACAGTTGTTCTTCCAAACATATTCACAGATTCTGTCACCACTCTGCAAAACAGCTGATTATTTCACCATCGCTTCCCCTCACTGCTTCACAATCGCTGCAGCTGCGCCAAACAGAGCCTTAATGAAGAGTGTATTATCCGCACTTCCTATTTTATAACCGTGCTTTATCAAAAATAATGTCAATCTATCATACCAAGCACGTGGCGCTTGCTTTAATCCATAAAGCGCTTTTTCTAACTTATACACATGATTGGGAAATTTTTCACTCACAAAACCGGGGGTTATTCTACATAAACTTCTTCTTTTATAATCCCGTTCAAAAAATCACTTTAAACATCCATTTGAAATAATTTAAATCTTTTAAAACTCGCAAATGCAAGAAATATTCTAATAGACTCAAGGCGAGCAACGAGTGCAAAAGTTTCATCAAAATCTACCTCTTCGATTTGTGAATATCCTTGTGCAACTAGTCTAGCTTTATTTCTTGTTATCCTGGAGTCACCATCGATCTAGTTTGTTTTTGAAAATCCATTTGACTCCAATAACCGGATGATTAGATGGCATCTCAACTAAATTCCAAACCTTATTACATTCAAATTGATTTAATTCATCATTCATAGCTAAAAACCAAAATTCATCATTTTAAGCTATTGAAACGTTTTTTTTGTTCTATTTCAGATACAAAACAAAGGTTTGAAAAAGACTCATGTAAAGAAGAACGAGTACTTACCCCTTTTGACGGTTCTCCTATCACAAGCTCCCTTGGATGATTCTTTGAAAATTGTATCACACTTGGAGGTACATATTCTACTATCTCATCCTCTTTCTCTTCTTTTTCTTCTCCTTTTTCTCCGATTTATTCATCATCCTCATGCTCCAAAGTGGAAATGGGTTCGTCATCGTTTCCTGTATGATTAGAATCTACACAAGGAACAAACTCATCAAATCTTACATTTATAGACTCTTCAACTACTTTAGTTCTTTTATTATATATTCTATAAGCTTTGCTAGTTGAAGAGTATCCAATGAAAATTCCCTCATCACATTTTTCATCAAATTTTCCTAGAGCATCTCTAGTGTTTAAAATAAAACACTTACAACCAAAAACATGAAAATAATATACATTAGATTTTCTTTTAAGGAAAAGCTCATAAGGTGTCAGTTTTAAAATAGGCTGAAGCATGACACGATTAATGATATAACATGAAGTATTAACGGCTTCGTCCCAAAATGATTTAGGCAACCCATATTCACAAAGCATATAGTGTGTGCTATCTCTTGAAGGTTTCTATTTTTCCTCTCCACTACTCCATTTTGTTGTGTGGTGCGAGGAGCGAAAAATTCATGTTGAATTCCTAAATCATCACAAAAAGAAGAAAATCTATCATTTTCAAATTCTCCTCCATGATCTGAACGTTTGCATTTAATCTTTAAATCAAGTTCATTTTGAATACGAATGCATAGTTTAGTAAATTCAATAAATGCATCGGATTTTGAAGATAGAAATAACGTCCAGCCAAATCTAGAATAATCATCAATTATTACAAAAGTATATTTTCTACCTCCTAGACTAGAAGTGCTAATCGGTCCAAATAAATCCATATGAATTGCGACCGACACTACACTACGTAGGTACCTGTGTAATTAGAGATTATGCCTAACAAGAACGGAATCACGCTAATTGAAGAGGTCTAGTGGTAGATATTACATTTTTGCTTTTAAAGTAATTTTTTGAAAAAATTTCTTTTTGGCAAGGCGTATAAAGAGAAGATAAATTTCCATTAAACATAGGTAATCCCTTAATTAATTTATCTTTTGATAATTTCAAAATAAGCTTGGTGCTAGAGTGACCAAGACGTCTATGCCAAAGTTCTAATTCTTCATTTTTTTGAAATAAAACATTTTAAAGAAGAATTTGAAAGATCATTAAAGGCAATCATATAAACATTATGCATCCTTGGTGCGGTGAGTACGACATCATTTGTTTTAGAATTTATAATTTTGCAAAGATTTGTAGATGATTCAAATAATACATTTAAGCCTATATCACATAATTGACTAATTGAAATTAAATTATGTTTTAAGTCATCTACAAACAAAACATTTGAGATTGAAAAAGAATCGTTACCCACTGTGACGATGCCCATGATCCTTCCTTTTCCGTTGTAACCAAATGTCATCATCCCTTCTTTCTTCATCTCAAGGCTAAGGAACTTTGCTTTGTTTCCCGTCATGTGTTTGGAGCAACCCAAGTCCAAATACCACATGTCCTGTTTGTCCTTAGCCTGCTAACATACCTAAAAAGGAGATGAGAGTAAAGATCTAGATACCCAAGAGGTTCCTCCCATAGAATAGGTGGAAACCTTAAGCACCCAGATTTGCTTTATAGCACTATGACCCTTTTTCCTACAAGAGTTTGAGGTGTGTCCAAATAAATAACATTTGGCACACGATATAAAAGGGGATGAAACCCTTTTTGGATTTTTGGATAAACTCTTGTTGGAAAATGAGGTAACACTTGAATCTTTGGATTTATTATTAACAGAATTAATGTTTCTGGAATTATAGCTAACGCTGGTGTTGGGAGTTAACGCCTGGCGATAGCTTCCATAACCATATCTAAGGCCATATTTGGCACTTCCATGGCATTGGTTGGCCAAGATCATGTCCAGAGATCTTTGCCCAACTCCAAACTTCTTAATAGCCAAATTTAAATCATGAATACGAGCTTTGAGAGCGGTGTTTTCCATTACCAACATAACGCACCGATCCGCAAAACTCTTCTTCCCATCCTCTATTTAAGAAAGAGAGGTTTTTAAAGTTCTTTCAAAATCCCCCTTCTCCTTAGTAAGAAGTTCAATAGTGGAGTGGGGTTTAGAAAGAGCTTCTTCAAGTTCTTTCACTCTTGCCAAGGAGTGATTGCACTCTTCGCAAGATACATTTTCTTTCCCTAATTGTTTATATAATTTTTTGTTTTCTTTTAACAAAAGTTTATTTTCAGAATTTAGAAGATCAGTATCTTGTAAACTTTTATCAAAGAATTTGCAAGTTTGTAAATACTCAATATATAAATCATCATAAGAAGTAGGGAGAGTTACCTCTGTGTCGTTTTGGACATTGCTTTCATCCTCGGATGTCTTGTCACTTTTTCCCATAAGACACATATTTGCTTCTTCTTCATCGCTAGTGGATGAGCCGCTTGAATCCTCGGAGGAGGAGTCATCCCATGTAGCCGCTTTTAGGACCTTCTTCTTCTCTTTTCCCTTGTGCCCTTTTTTCTTTAAGCTCTTTCAGATATTTTGGGCACTGGCTCCGAATATGTCCGGTCTTTCTACAATGGTAGCACTCTAGTGGTGGTTGTTCATCATCGTCCTCGTCGCTACCTCTCTCTTTCTTCGATGAAGATCCCTTTTTGATGAAATATTTCCGGAAGGTGTTTCTCCTTTCCGGATTCTCTATGAACCTTTTGAACTTCTTCACAAAAAGGCTCTCCTCGTCCTCTTCATCATCATCTCCATTTGCCTCTTTTTTTGACTTTAAGTCCAAACCCTTCTTCTTTGGCTCCAAGTTGTACTCTTGTTGTTGAATTTTGAGTTCAACCTCATGGGTCTTCAGGTTCCCAATGAGACTCTCAATTTGGAGCTTCTTCAAATCGTGCGACTCCGAGATAGCCGTCACCTTTGGATTGAACTTTGGAGGGAGAGACCTTAAAATTTTTCTCACCAAGTCGTCGTTGGAGAACACCTTTCCAAGTACTTTTGAGTCGTTGACGATCTTGGTGAACCTTGTGTACATTGAATCTATGTCTTCATCCACCTCCATCCGGAATTTCTCATACTCGGATTCAAGTTGGAAGAGCTTTGAATCCTTAACCTGCGAAGTACCTTCATGAGTAATTTCTAATAAATTCCATATTTCATAAGCTGTTTCGCAAGCACAAGTTCTATTAAATTCCGTTCTATCCAAAGCACAAAATAACGCATTCATTGCTTTAGCGTTATTCTTACATCTCAACCTATCATTGTCATCCCATCTATCTCTAGGTTTTTCCATGGTGACTTCTCCAACAACAAATGTTGGTGGAGAGTAACACTGCTCTACCATACCACAAACGTCATTATCTAAAGCAGTTAAAAAACAACGCATTCTAGTTTTCCAATAATTATAATCAGTTCTGGTAAATAGTGGAGGTCTACTAATCCCTCGACCCTCAACAAAAGCATGATCATTATGCGCCATTATTCCCGGTTGTGAAACCATTTTGGAATAACCTCGCTTTGATACCAATTGTTGGATCTGATGGCGCCCTTAGAGGGGGTTGAATAAGGGGTTTGTTGTTTTTAAGGTAAATTGACAAATTTTATAAAAACAGAAAAACTTTTCGGCTCTGTAGATAACGCCTGGCGTTATATAGTTAACGTCGGGCGTTATCTCCTCAAAAATATTTTTTGCATAAATATTCAAAGTGATTTTACTTGCACAATCTTAAGTGAAATAAACTTTCAGATAATCAGAGATAATAAAATGAGTATTATTTATTTCAAGAAGAAGATTACAAAATATTTAATTTCAATAACGCTTGAAATAAAGGCGACAAGATAAAAATCACTTTTTTTGTTCCTTCATCGATCCTTCTCCCAAGGACCGGTTGGCTATAGCCTATCTATCCCCAGATAAGGCCTCTAGCCACCCCCTAGATCTACCCTTGACCTAGTCGCCATGCACAAGGCGGCGAATTACCCCCTAAGCCGCACAAGGACCTAGTCGCCACACGCAAGGCGGCGAATTCACTACCGTTACAAGAAAATATAAAAAGATAAAGATAAAATCAGAACAAAAGACTCCTTATATTGAAGAGCACTGAAGGAGATGTTGAAGACACGCTATGATCATCATCAGAGTTAAAGCGAGTGTCCTTCTTCAAATTGCACCATTGAAAATCTCCTTCTCACTCTTGTTCCTCAATTGTGGTGTTGGGAGTTCTCTCTGAATTCGGAATGAAATGCTCTCTCAGATCTCTGGAATGAAGGCTTCAATGCATCTCACTTGAGCAAACGAAATCAGGTCTTTAAATAGACACGGGAGCTAACGCCTGTCGTTAAGCATTAACGCCAGCGTTAAGCATCGTGTACGGTAGTTGCTGAGATCATGCAAACCGTCGGGATCGTGGCAGATTGTGACTCAACGCGGGCGTTAAAAGTCAACGCTGGCATTGTCTCTGGCTTCTCGATGGATTCCTTCTCGACGGCATTTCATCTCGACGGATTCCTTCTCGACGGTAGTTAACGCGGCGCGTTAACTACTAACGCGGGGTGTTAGCTCTCTTTTCAGAGAATTGTCATCAATCAGCATCCTGTTCATAGGGTTATATAACTATAGTACCTGCACACTATAAACACAAGCAAAATCAAATACATAGTGTGATTTGTTATTTCTCAAACTAAGAGAAGTTGAACACAAGCTTCAACAGTAGATCATCTACAAGGAGCTCCCCTTGATTTTCTGCAAGCAATGCTTCAGTTGGTTCCTGGGTTATTGTGAGAAGCTCCCTCTGGTTTTGTACTGGATTATCTTGGGGACTTGTATGAGGCTCCCCCTAGGCATTTATATTTGGACTTATTGTTTGAAATACAGTAAGTTTATCAGGATTTTCCACATCCTTATCCTTCTCCTAGTCATCCCTTTCTAGGATAGACCTTTCCTCCTCCTGAATTCCCCCCCCCCCCCCCCCCCCCCCCCCCCCCCCCCCTCTTAACCTTGCTGAAAAGGGAGGTTAAGAACTCTTAAGTGACCATAGAGGAGGACACAAATTCTTTGAGAGACATGAGAGACCCTCTTGAATCAAGTATTTCACTCTCCATCTGAGAGTACTTTTTATCAAACCTTCTGGCTTGATTGACCACTAGGTCAACAAAGGTATTGGAGACCAATCCTACTGCATTTGCAATTGCTTGCTCAATATTGAATGGGGGTGTTGGATGAGAGGTAGAAGCAGGTGGAGGAGTGGATAAGATTTTTGTATGAATTGGGTTGAAGTTCTCATTTAGATCTGGAGGATCCTGGTGGACAGGGGGAAGGGATTGATTGGTTTCTGGATAGATATAAACTGGTGGTGGTGGTGGAGCAGACTGATTGTTTGGAAGTAAGGTGGATGTTTGTTGTTGTGGTTGGAGAGGAGACTATAGTGTAGGTTCAGGAGCTGGGATGAGAGCTTGATGTGTTGTTGTAGGGACCTGTGCTTAGGTGTTATCCATTGGAGGATCTGGTACTTGTCTCTCTGAATCTTGAGGAGGTGAAGAAGGAGGAGGTGAAGGTGCAGCTTGACCAGACTTTAGGATCTGCCTGGTACACTTGCAAAGATCCCAATATTGATCCTTTTCCCAGGAGGAATGGGCACTCCTTTTGATTTGCATACACCTGGATAGTGTTGAAACAGTATCTGGCTCATTATACTCATATAGGCATTCTCCTTATGAGAGTACTTATGCCATATTAATTTTAGGAGACATCTCCCCCAATTAATCTTTTTATTTAGTACTAAAACTCCCATCATCTGCAGTTGCTGCTTTGGGATGGCATCATGGGCAGAAATTTTCCAGAGCAGCACCTTCCCTACTATGTCTACAAGAAATCTATATTCTTGTCCAAGGTTAATATTCTTCAGATTGATGGCTTTATCTTTCCTGAACTGCATGATCTCTAGGGCTTTCTTTGTCTCATCCCCTGTTAATTCATCAGACTCGTCACCTGTTTGTAGATCAAAGGTGAGAGATAGCATTTCCTCTGTAATGATAATGTCGGTTTCAGCTATTTTCCCATTGAGGGTTCCATCCTCTTCAAGGTGAATATTTTCCTTGAGCTATGTTAGCTCCACATCAAGAATCTTTCATCTGGTTGAGATCAATTTTGTTAATTCAGCTGGCTGAAATAAGCCGAGAATGGCTTTGAAGTTATCTGAAACTGCATTGAATGAGTCCACATCTACATCAAAGTCAGAGTTTATCTTTGGAGGAGCCATTGATTATGAAGTAGTACCTGCAAGAAGGAACAAGAGAGAGAGAGAGAGAAGTGCGAGAGAACTAGAGAGGAGGAGAGCAAGAGAGCAAGGAGGAGAGAAAATTCGAAAGCGTAAGGAATTCGACGCTGAAATTGCTTAAAAGAAGATGATTCATCGCAACTTAGGGTTTTATCCGAAGCAACGTCGAAAAGATTAATTGACAGCGCGCCAAAATATGTCAAAGTCGCTTTTAGAAGTGAACCTACGCGCGCTTGGCATATCGACGTTGCGTCGATTAAAACTCGACGCATCTTGGAATTTGACGAGCAGCTATTAATTCGACGTATCCGTCGATATGAAATCGACGTTGTGTTGAATGCTTTTTGAATTCTCTGCTTTGGACGGCTCTCGAAGCTAGCGTCGAATAGAATTAGACGGTACGTCAAATTCTATTTGACGCAACTCTGAATTAGCAGTTGCATATTGCTTTTTGGAGCTAGCGTTGAGTAGAATTAGACGACACGTCAAATTCTATTCGACATAACTCTGAATGAATAGTTCTATTTACTTAGAAAGTTCTTGTTGTTTTTCCCAACAATGATTTTAATGAAAATAGTATTTATACTAATATTTTCATGAATTATAAACTCATCAGAGAATTTTGGAGTATAGATTACTCCCTTTGCATATGAGTTGTTTACAATTGATCATCCACTTCTTTCTTTTCCCTTCACTTTCTCTGGGAAAAGAACTCTACATCTTCCTGCACAAGTAACTCAAACATTAGAAGGTACCCAGGTTACCTTGGGCCCTTTTCTTTTACCATTATAGAGTTCTATGAAAGAGTAGAAGGGTCTTTCATGAAATCCCTTTGGATGGCAGAGAGTGAGTTTATCAAACCTTGATCTATTATTTTGATACTTCATATGTGTATAAAATGTATCTAAATATAATAAATCAGCATAATGTTTAATTATTTTACTTTTGGTTTTAACCTTTTGATTATTGTTGGTTAGTTTCTTTGAATTACTCTTGCCTATAGGTTTCTTTTCATTGTTTAGATTCACTTTATTAACCACAGTTATTTTGTTTGGATTATTACTATCCTTATCCTTAGTTAGTGCACTCCTCCCACTTGATTGATATTCACTAGGTCTAATAAATCTAACTGGATTTTTCCAGGCTGGTCTATTAATGACTTCAGTGTTAGTGCAAGGGTCTGCTCTTAAACCTAGGTGTTTTAATCTCATGGAGAGATTTTGTGTAATATCTTTGCGCTTTTGACTCCTCCCATTGAGAGAGTCCTCAAAGACTTTTTCCTTTGTTAGCTCTTCTTTTAACTCTAAGTTTTCTTTTCTTACTTCAGCTAGTTCTAATTCCTTGTTATGAATCTCTTTTCTTAAGTCTTGATTTCTCAAATATAGGTCTTCTTCCTTTAGGTTTTCTAGTTCTAACCTAGCTGTTTCTATTTTTTTTTGTACCTTAATATGATCATTGTAGAATTCTTTAAAGCAAGTTTTGAAATCATCAGAGGGCATCCCCAATGCCATCATGCAGACAGCTTCTACTTCTGCTTCTTCATCACTCTCAGATGAGGAGGAGCTTAACTCTGCTTCAGAGTCACTCCAGGTTTCAACAATGAACCTCTTACCCTTCTTCTTGTCTTTCTTCCTAAAAGACTTCTTCTTCTTCTCATCCTTGTTGCTGCTCATGTCCCTTTGTTTTTGTGGGCACTCAGGGGCTATATGCCCTAGCTTATTGCAGGAGAAGTAGATTACCTCCTTCTTTGGAGTTTTATCATATCTGGGCTTTGAGCTCATCTCTCTTCTCCTTGAGTCTTCTGTCTTGACCCATTTTCTGAATCTCCTTGCTAGGAGACTGAACATCTCATCTTCAGGAGTGGAGGGCTCTCCTTTAGCAGCCTTCAAAGCAAGGTTCTTTTGTATGGGAGTTGAGATTGTTTCCCTTGCCTTTGATTCAACTCTGCTCTTCAGAAGCATCTCAAATGACTTAAGCTTTCCTAGCAAAGCATCAGTTGAGATTTCTCTATGGCATCTGGACTCTCTGATGGCCCAGATCCTTGTGTCCCATGAGCTGGGGAAGCACATAAGGACCTTATCATTGATCTCTGTCAAGGAAATTTCCTTGTCCAGACTCCTTCGCTCATTAATAGTGATGTTGAATCTGTCATACATTTCAGCAACACTTTCACCAGCCTTCTTTTGAAAGTTCTTATATTGGGATATGAGAAGGGACTTCCTATCCTTTCTTTCATCAGAGCTTCCTTCTGCCATTCTGGTGAGAGATTCCTAGATCTCTTTTGCTGATTGGCAGTCAGCTACTTTCTAAAAAATATCATCTGACATGGTGGAAACCAGAATGTTCATAGCTTTGGCATCACATGCCTTCTGCTTCTTCTCTATCTCTGTCCACTCAGCCTTGGGCATAGGTTCCTGTGTTGAAGTTCCACTGGCATCTTTCTTGTAAGGGGCTGGAGGACCTGAAATGATAACATCAAAGATGTCTTCATCAATGGAGTTCATATAGAGTTTTATTCTGGCCTTCCAGAGTGTAAACTTGTTCAGATTACACACTGGAGGTCTTGTTGATGCATAATCCTTATAACTCATTTTATTTTAAAAAAGTTTTAATTAATTTAAAAATAAACAAATGAGAGTAGGAGATCTTTTGATAAAGGTGTTAACCTTTTAATGATCAGCCTCTCTCTGATACCAATTGAAAGTGCACAGTGTGCCTATGAGAATTCTCTAGAGGGAGGGTGAATAGAAATTTAAATATTTTTACCCTAACTGTGCATACAATAAAAATACTAAGATATTATGCACACAGCAAAACTAAAGGCAGAATAAATAAGGAGAAAAAGTAAATGGGACAGCACAGAAAATCACAGCAAAGATACAAAGATTTTTATAGAGGTTCCCCAAAATGTGGGTAGTCCTCTCTTCTACCTCCCTGGTAGGATTGCACAACATGTGCCTGAGTCTTTTGATAAGGAGACTCTTAGAACCAAAGATCTTTTGATAAGGAGATCTTGAACCACTGAGTCTTTTGCCAAGGAGACTCTTAGAACCACAGATCGTTTGATAAGGAGATCTTGAACCACTGAATTCTTTGGAAGAGGAATTCTTAAAACTCTTTTACAGTAAATAGTAAGAAGAAAATAAGATGGAGAAGAAAAAGAATTCTATTCTCAGAATTCTTCAGAAGCTCTGACACTGCTTCTTTCTTTCACTAGATCTGAAATGATGAACCATTGCTTATGATTGTGATGATTTGCAAGGGTTGTTTTTCTTGATCCTTTTCTCTCAACACTTGTTGTAGTTCTGCTGTTGTATGTTAGTGAAGAAGAAGAAGTATATTTTTCTGTGCAGAGAGAGAGCTTCTGTATATCTGTCTTTTAGGGTTTGAGAGGGAAGAAGATGATGACCATATTCGACAAAGAGAATGAATATGTTAACTGTTGTCTACTTTTCTTCTCCTCTTTTTGCATACTTATTGTGTATGATTGAGATTTCAAAAACCTTTCTTCTTTTGTCTTGTCCTGAAAAGGAATTCCTCTCTGCCACCTAATTTCCTTTCTTCTTTTGTTCTCGACCCATCCATTCATTTTGAATAGCTTCCAAAAGTGATCTGTTGTGTCCTGGAAAGCTTCATTCTATTATTGGCAACAAATGAGCCGTTGGAGAACTGTCTCGGCCTGGTAGTCCTTCTAAAAAGGTCCCAAAAGGACAGCTAAAAAAGCTTCCTTTTTCTAACTGTATTCGACGCTGCGTCGACTTCATCAATCTTCATGTTGACGCATCTATGAGTTCTTATCGATGTAGCTTTGAATTTTGTCTTAGCTTTGGCTGAACTCAGATGTCGACGTTACGTTGATTCCTTATCGACGTACCCGTCAATTTGAAGCCTTGGACTTGATCTCTTAACTTCTGCATCGACTTGTAGTCGACGTTGCGTCGACTTGTTAGATGGCTTCGACAAGCTCTTCCTTCTACGTCGAGACCCTTTTGATGTTCCGTCGACTTGACTTATACTTTGACAGGCTGAATGATCTGCTTCGACTTTAACTCAGAGTTGCATCGATATCAAGTCGAAGTTGCGTCGACCTACATTCGACGCAAGTCTTATCTTAACTTCTTTTGTGATTGCTTTGACTTGTCCTTGACACTCTAAGTTGAGTGTGACAGCCTAAGACATCTAATGATCAGATTATCCTTACTATACAATGTGGGTAATAAACCCTAAGAGGTAAAATCACTTATAGTTAATTTGTTAAGTTAAATCAAAAGGGGTTTTTCCCAACAAGGTTCAACAAAATGCTCAGAAATATTATGAATATTTCTTGGAGCATGTTGGCGTCGAGTGTGTAAGACACTATTATGAATAGCATAGAGTACTACAAGCTGACTGACCTTTGCCGCCGAGTGAGCACGGCGAAATAAGTCGAGTGATCTTGATGTTGTGTTGTCAAAGACTCGGTCGTCGAGTGAGCACGATGAATCGTTGAGTGTACACGACGAATCGTCGAGTTCTTCTGTTGAAAGACCGAAAGACTGTTTATTAACTTCTGTTGACTTTGGTCTGCGGGTAGAAAGACCCATATTTGTCTTAGTATAAATAGACAGAGATTTAGGGATTTCTAAACAGAGCTTTTAGATCAGGAACTAAAGGGGAACCGTCGCACAGTGCGAGAGACAGAAGAGTTCCGCAACTCTCCGCCGACCGTCCATCGCCTCTTCCGTGAGCTCTGCCGCCGACCATCGCCGCCTCCCCTTCAACGAACCTAGCAGTTCGTGGGGACGCAGAGGCATTTCTTCTCCGACCCACGCCTTATTTGACAAGACGTCGGGGTTCTTCTTCGCTCGTGTGGACTGTCGTAGAGACGCAGATACACATTATGTGCATGGAACTCAAACGCTTGTTCTGGGTCATTTTTTGACCACCTTGGTTGAGCATTAACTCAATCCCTTTCAGGTATATTGCAATGCGTTGCTTTATCTATTTCTTGATTCATGAAATCGCAAGATCCGTTAACTCTTTTGGGTTGTTCTTGTTCTATTATTTCGCTGCGCACATGGGATGTGATGTTCCCATCCATTAGAGAAAATCCAACACTCCCATTTATTATGCAAAAGAGTAATCCAAGACAATATCGTTGTGTCTACAAAACAATATCGTCATAATAATAGAAAGTTTCATCGAAATGACTCTACGATTTCGTCATAAATACACGATGATACCTAACTGTCTGTTCGTCAATTCAGAAATCTAAAATATATTGATCACAGCCATTCAATCTATTATAATCAAACATTTAATACACGTCTCTTCGCTTCCCACACTAGAAATTATAAATATGGTCAAATGTCTTGAAATTAAAAGCGCGTGCTATATTTACCCTAAAATCCTTTGAGTGCTCTCAATTGGGTGGGAGTAATCAAGTCGATACGCTCAGCTCTCCCTCAAGCATCTGAGATATGGCTCCAAAGAACTAAGGATACCTATATGAAGGGAGTGAGATAGTAAGGGATGGATTCTTGAAGGCGCTGGAAGAAATCCAAACCACCATAAGACTGCTTGACACTGTCAACTTGCAGTTCATGCTATCTGAACCCACAATAATAATGAATAAAGAAGTCCTTGAAATCTACACAAATGCCAAGATTGGTTCAAGAAGGATCTCAGTAAAGAGCAAAATAAATGGAACTAAAGTAAAGGTAACTGCAAAGAGACTGGTCAAGGTCTTCAAGCTGCCCTCCTTTGCTAGTGAAGAAGAGAATGAAGAAGTTACCACTAAGGATCTGAATAATGCCCTAGAATGGTGTAGACACTCCAGGAAGACCTATGGGTCTCCAGAAAGGAAGAATTTCAATCAGCAAGGAAAGCTGTTGGCTGATATAGTAGGAAAAGCCCTCTTTTGCAAGGTAAGGTCACATAATAAGATATTCAAATAAATCTTTGACCTAATGGAAAGGATTATCTTGATCAAGAAAATAAATTGGGCTCAAGTCATCCTCCAGAGAATTCAGGAAAGCTTTCAAGTCCCAAATCTTGGCAGAATACTATCTCTTTATTTACTCCAGTCATATCCTGATAACTTGAACAAGAAATTGGGAGTCAAGATACATCACATGAGAAGAATGGACAACAAAGTATTAGAAAGATGGGAAAAGGTTTTGACAAAGTCTCCCAAAAGGATGAAGGCTGCAAAGAATGTAGAAACTGAAGAAGAAAGCTCTTCTGCAGAAAGTGAGTGAAAGTGTCTAGTTGCCTACCTAAATCACCTAGAGGGGGTGAATAGGTGGATTCTATGGTTTTTTGCGGAATTAAAACTTTAAATAAAAGCACACAGAAACCAAAAGAGCACAGCACAACACAAGGATTTATAGTGGTTCCCCGATGTGGGTAGTCCACTTTCCAACTCACCTATCTAGCACGACCGGCTAGACTAGGCTACTTCACTATTCTCGGATTATGAATAATACTACAACTCGGAGATAAAGCTCCTACAAACTCGGAAGAAAAACTTCCTACAAGCTCGAAGACAACTCTCCTACAACTCGGAGTAAAACTCCTACACTCGGAAGCAAACTTCCTACAACTCGGAGAACAATCTCTCCTACAAAAATATTGAAAAGAAATCTTACAAAACTTTAGATTGTGAAACAATCTTCTTAAAATCTCCTTGAGACTTGACTTGATCAGATCTGGAAATGAGAGATCTTCTTCCTTGAGTGAATCGGAAATCTGGATCTAGAAAGAAGGAAGAAGAAATCTTACTTTGAAAGAACTTGATCTGAGCACTTAGGAGACAACTAGATCTGAAAGGAACTTGATGAGATCAGAAATCAGAGATCTAGTTAACTCTTTTCTTCAAGAATAACTATCAAAAGACTTTGTCGGCAACTGCAAAGGATTTGCGAGAACGAACAGGGTCGACGGCGCTTTTGCGATCTTTTTTGATTTGCGATTCGCTAGGGTTGAACGAAATAACCCTTAGATACTTATATGATTCTTCGTCAATGGCTATAAGCGAGATTTAGGGAAAACCTTCTACGTGTACTGTACATGGCGGAAGCCCTAAGAAAAGCCGACCACGAATTTGAAAAACACGCTAAAACAATTCATCGGCTGAGGAAAATTCGTCGAACGGAGCTTGACGAAATCAATTCAATTCGTCGAACGGTGATCGACGAACGGCGATCGACGAACGGCGATCGACGAAACCACTTTAAGTTCAGTATAACAGCGATCGATGAAATCACTTCAATTCGCCGAACGTCGATCGACGAACGGCGATCGACGAAACCACTTTAATTTCAGCAAAACCGCGATCGATGAAATCACTTTAATTCTTCGAACGGCGATCGACGAACGGCGATCGACGAAACCACGTCAATTTCAGTATACCAACAATCGATGAAGCCACTTCAATTCATCGAACGGAGCTCGACGAAATCACTTAAATTCCAGTATAACTATCCATTGAACGGCGCTCGACGAAATCTCAATTCGTCGAACGGCGATCGATGAACTCCGAACTCAGAATTTCAATATACCTATCCATCGAACGACGCTCGGCGAAACCACTTCAATTCGTCGAATGGCGTTCGACGAACTCACCAAAATTCGTTGAACGAAAAATATATACTGAATACTTAGGATAAAATGTTTCTTCCAGATCATAAGAACAGCAGCAACTTTCTTTTGGCTCTTCCTTTGTGTTTGAATAAGAAGTACACCCCAATTGAGAGATTTCACATGAGTCAACACCTTGGTCTACACAATGAGGAATTACATTGCGTAGGCCTGTGTTTGATGACCCATTGAAACCTGACATTGGTTTGTACTTAGCCATTTAAAACCTGCAAACACATTACTAGAAAACAACATTAAATACAATCTCAATTCAACTTAGTTCAAGGGGACTTCTTCAAATCAAGGTAATTTTGGATACAATTCCCAACAATCTCTCCCTATTTGAAGAAGTCAGAACCTATGTACTATGTTGAATTGCACATAGACTGAATATACAGATAAATACATAAAGAGATAAGGAGAGTTAAAAACTTAGCTTTTCAACCTTCTCTCCCTTTCAACTTTCTCTCTCAACTCCAACTTTCTCTCTCAACTTCAACTTCTCTCCCCCTTTCTGACTACTTTAGATAGGGAAGGAAAAGCATGAGAGATCAACATAGTGCTCCCCCTCAGCAACTGCATAGGAGTCCTTATTTGGGAGTATATTTTGAAAATATTGAATCATCTCCCCCTCAATCCTTTCTCCACCTTAGAATTTCAGTACTTGGACTGATTTCCTGAGCTTTTTAGCAATCTTGCTATATACTTCTTGTTCTGGTCATGTACCACGAACATCCACTGTCCAAATGCCTAATTAGAGTTTGGGTTGGCCTTTGGACATACCTACAATCACAGATTAATTACCCTTAGGAACCCAAACGAATTTGGGTCCTAGGTTCCTGGTTAGATCAACACCACTCGGAGTGTTAACATTGCGAGGGGTCATTCTTACATTGTTAACCCGTGGAGTCTTATAATTTCTGGGGTTAAACCAGCAATCTATGGCGAAGTGACCAACTTTGCCACAACACCAACAATCAAATCGATTTTATCGTCTCTTGTTCTCCTGCTTCACCTTTTGGACGGGAGGTCTAGTAGGAGCAACATTCTTAGAAGTAGAAGACTCGTGGTTGCAACATACACATGGCTTCTTCTTCTCAAGAGGCTTAGCAACAATAGATTTAATCTTTGGTGCTTTCTTGGCAACTTATCCATGTATAAATGGACCATGATCCTTGAGGATTACTTCTTCATGAGGAGCTTTGAATGGAGTCATGTCAAAGTTTTGGGGACAGCTCCAACCTTGGTTACTTTTACTTGACTCAATGTGAGTTGGTCTCGTAAAGTGACCATACAATGTCTCAAAGTCATACGTGTTAGTGGGAAACACTACCTTCTTGAAAGAAGGTTGACTTTGTTCAGCATTGCCCTTACCCTTCACGGCTCTTCTCTTAGCAGCCTTACTTTTCTCGGTTTCAAGACCAAGTCCACTACCCTTCTTAGGAGCAGAAAATCCATCAATAAGTGGAATGATGGTCTTTGGCTTAGAGAAGCTTTCTACCAGCTTCCTTTCCACCACTAACTTTTCTTCCAGATCATTAATAGACTTCTCCTTTAGATTTAATAATTCAGTGAAGCTTTTAAGTTCATCTTTCAAGAGTTGGACTTCATCTTTGAGAGGAGTTAATTTTTCAATTTCCTCCCTCAAATCTGATTCCATCGTCTTGAGAGATTCAATCTCTTTTGCTTGAGATTTAACTACCTTGCAGCATTTGTCAAATCCCACCAATAAAGCTTTATATTGAACCATCAGGTCTAAGTCTTCCTTAGAAGAATAGCCTTCATTCTCAGTGGATCCAGTTTCAGAATCAGAAAGAGGAGTGTGCGAGTTTACCTTCCCTTCATAAGGCATGTCGTAGTTATTCGAATCTGAATTTGCCGTAAGCCCAAAATAAGCTTCATCATTCGAGCTTGACTCGACTGAGTCGTTGTCGCTAAGAGTCTCGGTCTTCTTTGCTAAGAAGCTCTTCTCTTTTTTCTTCTTTCCTTTGAAGGATTTCTTCTTTTCCTTCTTTTTGTATGGACATTCCGTACTTAAATGTCCTGGCTTATTACAGAAATAACAAATAATATTAGTCGAAATATGTTTATTCGGTTTAGTTTTATACATGTCGTTACTGTGTTCCTTCTTGTGATGTTCATCATCACGTCTTGATCTTCTATGATCTGATGAGGAGGATTGACCTCTCCTTTGCTTCCTTTTATTTAGCAATCTCTTGAATTTCTTGGAGAGTGAAGAGAACTCTCCATCAGACATATCAAAGCTTGAGGGGCAAGCATCTGATTCATCATCTTCATCTGAGGATTGTCTCCTGACAGATGATGTAGCTTTATTTCTTCTTGACCCTTCGGCTCTCAAAGCTACATACTTCTCTCGTCCAGAAGTCGAGCATCCTTCTTCTTCTTCTTCTTCTTCTGCTTTTAAGATGCTGAGCTTTAGTTCATGGGAAAGAAGTTTCCCAAACAGTATTTGTGGCTCCATGGTAGCCAACTTTCTGAATTCCCGGATAGCAATTGCCTTGGTATCCCATTCTTTCGTCAGGGATCTCAAGAACTTGTCATTCAATTCTCCGACGGTGAATTCTTGGTCATAATTCCTAAGACCGTTTACGATCTTAAAGAACTTCTCATAAGTATCAGAAATGGAGTCTCTTGGATCTTGCTTGAATGCTTCATATTCTTGGTTTAGCAACGATCGTCGATCATCCCTCACTTCTTCTGTACCTTCCATCAGAACAACTAGAGAATCCCACATCTCCTTGGCAGACTTGCAGTGTATAAGGTTTTGCAACATAGAATCGTCCACTACACCGACAATGATGTTCTTTGCCTTCTTGTCCAAGGCGACGAAAGCAATCTCATCTTTAGTTAACTCCAGCATCTTTTTTGGAACCGGAATGGCGATTGACGAAACCATGTCAATTTCAGTATACCAGCGATCAACGAAGCCACTTCAATTCGTCGAACGGAGCTCGAAGAAATCACTTCAATTCCAGTATAACAATTCATTGAACGACGCTCGACGAAACAATCTCAATTCGTCGAATGGCGATCGACGAACTCCGAACTCAGAATTTTAGTATACCTATCCTTCGACTGGCGCTCGACGAAACCACTTCAATTCGTCGAACAACGTTCGACGAACTCACCAAAATTCATCGAACGAAAAATATATATTGAATACTTAGGAAAAAATATTTCTTCCAGATCATAAGAACAACAGCAACTTTCTCTTGGCTCTTCCTTTGAGTTTGAATAAGAAGTACACCCCAATTGAGAGATTTCACATGAGTAAACACCTTGGTCTACACAATGAGGAATTATATTGTGTAGGCATGTGTTTGATGACCCATTGAAACCTGACATTGGTTTGTACTTAGCCATTTAAAACCTGCAAACACATTACTAGAAAACAACATTAAATACAATCTCAATTCAACTTAGTTCAAGGGGACTGCTTCAAATCAAGGTAATTGTGGATACAGTGAGCCTGTGCACAATCCAAACTTATCAAGCTCTGAGGAGCAAGTGGAGCAAAGGAATGTCTCTCTCCAGACTTCAGCACTGAGCATTGGATCTAGGACCACTGCAGGAACAGATCAAAGAAATGTTGAAACTGAGGGGGAACATGACACTAAGCTCCCTGCTCATATGGAAGATGTGATCAACAAGATCATTAAAGTTGAGGATGATATCCATCCTGGATTAGCAATCCAAGAGGACCCAATTGAGGCTGAAAAGGAACCAAATCAAGAAGAGTTGGCTGCCAACACAAGCAGAGATCTGTTAACTGTTGAAGGACTGACTATTCCTGAGAATGAAGTGAGACAATCTTCCTTCAGAAGATCTCCTTCTCTTATGTTTGATGAGGCTGAAGGAATGGAGGACTATCTATCTATTGTAATGAAGAAGAAGGTCGAGGAATAACTTGAAAAGCCCAAATAAGGATGCTCATGGATGAGCAAAGAAACAAACTTAAAAGCTATGTTGACAGTGTTGTCAATGACTTAAGAAAAGACCTGTCCAATGAGACTGCTAGTCTAAGAATTGAGATGAAATATTTGCAAGAGAACACTGCCAACCAGCTAGAACTCACTCACATGGGTCTAGCTGATATCATTGAAAACCAGGTTGTAACATCTGACAATCTAGAGAAAGCTTACATAGCTACTACTAGGCAAATGATTTAGCACAAAATAATCATCCAATAAAGAATAGATCTCTACAATCAGGAGTTGGGCAGTCATCTGCTTGAAACTAAAAATCACCTGGAAAAAGGAATCCATATGCTCAAGGACAAAATTTGGAATCTTCAGGGAAGCAAAGGGTGTAACAACCCGGCCCAACCACCACACTAGAGGCCCGCTCCAACTCAGTGGCCAAGGCGCACTCTGATGGGCTGGCTACCGCGGTTGAACAAGGGCTACAGCCTGGTGCCACCCCAACCCCTCGCTGAGCGTGTTTCTCAGCTACAGTAGGTTGTTGATGGCGGGTCTCGATCCCCCGCCACCCTTGATAAGGCACCTTCAACATTCCTCATCACCAACTGCAGCTCAGTTGGTGATGAGGACTGCTGAAGGTGCCTTATCAAGGGTGGCGGGGGATCGAGACCCGCCATCAACAACCTACTGTAGCTGAGAAACAGGCTCAGCGAGGGGTTGGGGTGGCACAGGGCTGCAGCCCTTGTCCAATCGTGGTAGCCAGCCCATCAGGGTGCGCCTTGGCCACTTAGTTGGAGCGGGGCTCTGGTGTGGTGGTTGGGCCGGGTTGTTACAAAGGGACATTTCAGAGAAGTCATAACGGGGAGAAATATATGATAAAGGTGGTGAGCATGACATTTGAACCTCTAACACAATCAGGGAAGCAATGAATCTCCCTCCTATTTTCTATGATGAGCCTGTTGATATACCTGCTGATATACATGATGATGTTGTTGAACAAATAAAAGGATAGGAGATCATTGATGAGGATGAAACAAAGTTAAGAAAAAAGAGATATATAGAAGAAATGGAGAAGAAAGAAGATTATGAGCAATGGAGCCCTAAATCAAGGGAAATAATCTTAAGTACATGATAGCGCATTAAAATAAATAAGACTGAAAGAAGCAAATTGTATAGCACCCAAGAATGGATAAAGTATGAAAATCAGAAGTTAAGAAGAAGCCACAGAACAGACAAGCTGGCAGGAAGAATCCAGCAGATGCATAAGAACTACTCAGATATCATCCTAAGCCAAATGGATACTTTACTATGCAATCTGAAAAGAAACAGGAGGCTGTTGTCAAGAAATCAAGGAGTGAAGTAGTTCTAAAGGAACCAGAAGCATAGATGGTTGTTTTATTTTGGGCAAATGTAGAATTGCTGGAAATTTCAAATACATTTCAATATTTATAAATTCATAATGAGATGATGTCTCTTACACTGTTTCTTATATTGTGACCATTTCATATCATATATTGATGCTCTTATAATCCAAACTGAAATGATCTTATTATCTGTTGTTTTTCACTAGATGTGTTTTATCATTGAATGTGTTATGACTTCTTCAAATAGGGGGAAATTGTGAGAACACTGCCCACAATGTTCCAGATTTGGAGAAGTCTCCAAGTCAATGATAAGTACAATTTGTATTTGATATTTATTTGATGTGACATGAGCAGGTTAGAACATCATACATACTAAGTATAATGTATAAGGATCAAGCAAAAATGACTCAGACAAATATCGTCGTGTCAACAAGATACACACAATGATATCGCTAAGATTACTCACGGAAGACAGCAGAAGAAATCAGTCATTAATCATCGTGACAATAAGAATAACATGATGATATCATTGTGTCAACAAAGCACACACAATAATATCGTTGTAAGAATAAGAAGAAACAACTAAGTCAAGGCATCATCATAACAACAAGTATAACACGACGATATCGTTGTAACAACAACTATCACACAACGGTGTCGTTGAGAAGACTCAAGAAGGGTCTAGGCTTATCACAGAGAAAGTAAGGGTATCATTGAAAAGACTACCGTGCTGAAGTTCCTCAGAGTTCTTAAATAAAGTATCTGGCTAAAAATACATATCGTCATAAAGGAGCAATATCATCATGAAGACTAAGTCAAAGACCATGGAGACATTTTGCAGCTGAAGTAGCAGTCAGAATGTTCTCGGCGATATCGGCGAGAAGACCTCATGTTGACAAGGAGATCTCGACGAGAAGACTTCATGTCATCGTGAATGCATATGTAGTTGAGATATTTAATATCGTTGAGACAATTATCTTAGATGAAGTTTTCAGAAGATTTAAAGAAATGCTCAAGTCCCAGATGGATCGCTGAGACAGCAAGTTATGTCGTCGAGATGTTGCTCATATCATCGAGACAGACTGAGATTTTTCGAAACACGCTGTCTACATTTAATGTCGTCATCTAAGGGACCAATCAGCGGATGTCGTTAAGGAATGGATTCTGACATTAAAGAATGCTTAGAATAGACTATTAGAAGGTCTAATCATATAAAAAGACAAAGTGTGTGCCCTAACAAGACACGTAGAATAGAATCAGAACACAGGACGGTTGTAAGAAGAAGGAACAATTTCTTGAGAACAATATGTTCTTGCCTTCAGTTCTCCAAGTTCCAGACATGCACCATCGACTGATAAGCTATATTCTAGAAAGAAGGAAGAAGATAGAAGGAAAGTTTCCGTGCATCAGTAATACTCTTAAAGGTTTCTTTTCAAGTCCAGAGGTCATCTGTATCAGGCTTTAGAAGAACTCTCCAGAGTTGTGTGGAGTATTCTTCAACTTGGTAAAACAATACATTTTATGTAGGACTCTTTGAGTCTGAGTTGTAGGGCCCTTGTGCCTGAGTTGTAGGATCTCTTACAGATATGAGTTGTAGGGTCTGGAGTGCCTCAGTTGTAGGGCCTTTGTTCCTGAGTTGTATATTTCCTGGAACCTGAGGCGGGATCCTTGAAGGATCTGAGTTGTAGGGCCTTGAGTGCCAGAGATGTAGGTCCCTTGTGCCTGAGTTGTAGGGTTACTGGAACCTGAGGTAGGATCCTTGAAGGATCTGAGTTATATGGCCTGGAGTGCCTGAGTTGTAGGGCCTTTTTGACCAAGGTGTAGGATCTATGAAAGAGATCTGAGTTTTGGTGGAGCTTGCTGATTCTAGCATACTGCTAGATAGGTGCAGAGGGACAGTGGAGTACTATAGACACATTGTCTAGGGGAACCACTATAAATCTATGTTTTTGTGTGTTGTGCTTGGTGATTGTTTTCTGGTTGTGTCTTCTCAAGCTGATCAAGTCTAAAATTCTAAAAGACCAAACAAATTATTAAAGCACCTATTCACCCCACCCAAGCTAGGTGATTAGACAACACTCTAAAATAATAGTTATGACATCATTAGGGGCCAGTCCCACTGGTCACGCCCAGACCGCAGTATGGTTGCCTTGACCTTGCTACCCCAGCTCGAAGGTCTGCCCTTCGCTCGCGTAGAAGGTTACGACATCGTCAGGGGCCAGTCCTCCCGATCACTCGTAGACCGCAACACAGTGGCATTGACCATGCATCCTCGGCTCAAAGGTCTACCCTTCGCCCGCGTAGTAGGTTACGACATCGTTAAGGGCCAGTCCCCCCGGTCACCTGCAGACCGTAGCACGGTGGCCTTGACCTCGCTACCCCCGGCTCGAAGGTCCGCCCTTTGCTAGCGTAGTAGGTTACGACATCGTCAGGGTCCAATCCCCCTAGTCACGTGCAGCCCGCAGTATGGTGGCCTTGACTTCACTACCCCAGCTCGAAGTCCCTCCCTTCGCTCGCGTAGTAAGTTACGGCATCATCAGGGTCCAAACTCAATGGCCTCCCACTACCGCGGCTCGATGGTCCGCCCTTCGCCCCCGTCGTAGGTCACGACACCGCCAGGGCCTGCCCCTTCACGGCCGCCCAGGTTCGAAGGTCCTCCCTTCGCCGCCTCAGCTAGGACAATCCACAGCACGGTGACCTAGACCTTTCACTACCCTGGATTGAAGCATCTGCCCTTTGCCCGTGTAGAAGGTTGCGACTTCGTCAGGGTCTCGTCCCCCCGCCTCACTATCGCGGCTCGAAGGTTCACCCTTTGCCCCTGTCGTAGGTCTCACCACAGCCAAGGACAACCCACAGCACGGTGGCTTCGACCTCTCACTACCCCGGCTCGAAGCATCCAACATTCGCCCGCGTAGTAGGTTGCGAAATCATTAGATTCTCGTCCCCATGCTGTTGACATCTAAAAACAAAAAAAACACAAAAGAAAGTTTTGCAAATAACAACAATGTCGATGCCATAAGAGCCAAATTGCTACACAAGCAGTGCTCCAAGCCAAAGCGGTCCATGAACAACAATACAATGTACAAAAAGCGCCCAAGGTGCTACAACCACAATATACAAGATCAACACAGGTATAAAGATACAAATACAAATATGCCACCAAAGGGGGCAAAAGTACGAGGTACATCGGGATAAAGCAACTCCTCGCCATCGATATCTACATCGGAATCAACACTCTCCCTCAGAGAGGTCTCCGAAGTTGTGCTCGGATACGTCGCATTCGCGCTTCCTCACTACCACCCGCAGAGTTTTCCACATCCCTTTCTTGAGGGCCATCTCTCGCTCGTCCTCCATCTAAGGCTGCACCTCCTTGGTCGAGACCTCCTCGCGGATTTCCTTGGAAAGCAGACAATGATCCCATGTATAGTCGATGTAGTCCTTGTACTCAACTACTCCAGCGGCCTTCAGCTCAGTAGTCCTCTCCTACGAAGTAAGACGCTCTGCCTCAGTATTCAAGGACCCCAACTCGATCTCCTAGCGAGCCACATCCCCCTGCGCGCTCTCTAGAAACCACACCATTTTCTCCACAAGGGTCTTTCTCTGTCCGAAGCTCTGCACATGACTGCTCCATCTCTGCTCGCAGCTTAGACTCGATCTGGTGGAAACGAGACACGTCACGATCCCGCCTTCCCCTTGAGTTAGAAAGGGAGCTCTTCAGTCCCTAAAGCTCCTCTTGAAGTGCAAGATAACTGTCCTTCAGGCCCACATAATAGTCATTCCACGTGAGAGCGATGTTGGTCTGAACTCTGATATGCAAAAATAAGGAAGAAGTCAGTTTCCTTGCAAGCAACATGCACGAAAAAGTAAAATGTTGCACTTACCACAAAATTCATGGCCTCAAGTGAAGAAGAAACCCACCTCGCTTAGCAGGCGACACTGTAGGAGCACCTCTGAGTGCCTGGGGGTAGCAGAACCCAGGACCTCTATATCGAGATCAGCGGGTGCGACATGGCCATAGAACTACAAGGCGCCACCTCGTCAGCACGCTCCTTCAGTCGAGAAGAAGAACGAGTTATGGACTCTGAACTGCCATAATGGAAGACCAACTTCCTCTTCCTCTCCCGATCTAGTGGCACTGTAGCAGAGCGCTCAGGATCGGTGGAATGCCCGCACAACAACATGCACTTTTCGTCCACAAACAGGGAAATGCGGAACAAGGGGTTCGCCAATGTATGAGTCTCGGTAAACCCCAGCACAGGTGTGAACTCCCGCTCGCGACCAGCCACGCGCATGACAACGTCCAGGAAGAGACCTCCACATCTCCGGCAAGCCACAAGACTTCCTGATGTATCCATACAAAGTGTTCCCATGACGCCGATCTACCTGATCCTCGAACTCGAGCCAACACTTCTTGTTGTGCACCTCAACATGGCCACCACCATCAGTGCGCATCTCACATAACTTTGAATAGATCTAAGGAGAACCCCGAGCCATGATCCCTGAAGAAGGAGATCAAGCCCATGATGTGCATCATCTCGACAGGGGTAAATTGAGACGCTGACACAGTGCAATGCCTGAAGACTTCAACAGCCTCCTCGCACGGTGGTAGGCGAAATTCGGACATCAGCGACAACTCGCACAACGTCATCCAGCCCGTCGAAGGATTTTGCACTCGCTCCTCAATGTACAAAATTTTTATCTCCAGCCTAACAGGTATTCCGTACCACTTCCTCCAGACATCAACTTGTTCGACAGTAAGCAAAGAATGCAGCCACATCGTCCTTCCTTGCGAGCAACGCTTCGGCACCTGAAAGGAAAAAATATGCATAAGTATATGCAAAACCAAAATCGTAAGCACATCACCATGCACAAGACGCGCAAACACTCTCGCACGCACAAAACACGAAGCCGCACCCCGATCATGGCGTGCGGGCTGACCCCTCACTCGTGCCCTGTGCAGGGTACAACTCGCACGCGTGCCCTGCGCAAGGGTACAACCCGCATGCGCGCTGCGCGCGGGTGCACCCCAAGAGCGCGCTGCACACTGATGCATCCTGAGCGCAGTTGTGACCCAAACGAGTGCCCTGCGTGGGTGCTCGTGCAGGTGCGCCGCGTGCGCGCCCTGCACGCAGGCGCGTTGCATGCGGGTATGCCCGCGCGAGCCCTGCGCGTGGGAGCGCCTCGTGCGCCCTCCCGTGAACTGTGAGCGCACAGTGCCCGAGCGCACTTCCCTCGCTCCTAGTGTAGGTGCGCCCACCTCTTTCGTTGTTGCCACTTTTGTGCACTGCCTTTTGCGCCTCTTTGTTTGCCCCCGTCATGATTGCCACAAGCTGATCACGCAGAGAAAGTCCCCTCACTCCTCTCACTCCGGCTTTAGACTTTTGGGACTTTGGAGGGCAAATGATGGGGTCTCTCTCAATTTATAGGAATTTCGGGTTGCAAATAGTCGAAATTCCCATAACCCCCACTAACTTAGTGGGGGTCATATAGGGAACCACCCAAACTACCCCATGCATGATCCTCGCGCGCGATCCACACACGCTATCATTGCATAATCACCAAGCACAACTGCCAGCGACCAACCGACGCACGACCGACCACCACACAGTCGGCCGCCGCCACGCCTCTTGGTCGTATGCCAGCGCCCGCCAGCGCCCATGACTAGTCTCACGGTCGGCCGCCGCCACGCCTCATGTCCGTGCATAGAAAGTCCCATCCATACCCTGCGGTCGCGAGGCGCCGCCACACCCCCGCGGTCGCAAGGGTCCGCGGCCGACCTCATGGTCGTCCGCCACCACGCCTTGCGGCTGCAAGGGCCCGTGGCCGACCTCAAGGCTGGCCGTCGTGCCTCGCCGCCGCGAAGGCCTGCGGCCGGCCAGCGCTCCCCCGTGGCTGGCCCTCGGTCGGCCGCCTCCTTCTCCCCGGTCGGCCTCCCACCAAAAGGGGCTCATTGTAGACCGCCACTGCCAGTCGGCCCTCCTTCGCCGTCCGATCGGCGCCATACAATCTCTACCGTCTGTTGTACGAGTAACTACCCGCGTAACCACCGGCATAACCCCCCAATAGGGAGTTAGAATAGCCTTATGGGTGTGTGCGTATAAATATTAAAAAAATACGCATAATTTAACTATATGAAATTGGCCTGCAAATAGTAATTAAGGTGGTTACGGTCTGCAGATAGCCGCATAACCACTGTAACCGCCCCATGAGCCCTATAAATAGGACCTCAGTCTCTCCTTCATTTCCATCTTATCCTCCTACCGCTTCTCCTACTACACGCTTGAGAACTCCACATGGCATCTCCTTCGCTTCATGAGGATCTTCATCCATCTTCGTGCGCCCCCGCGAACGTTTTGCTCCGTGTGCACGCCTCCCACCACAACAAGCAACATACGCGCAACACTCTCAGCACTCAACGTGCTTAAGTCAGTCACAAGCTCTCTCCGCTCCAGACTCTACTACGCACATTAGAAGGCAAGCCACACGCACAAAGATGCGCAGAACGTGTCGCTCTAGCTTCCGAGCACAAGCAGCAGACCACCAAGTCTCCAGAGTGTGATGCTTCCCACCTCAGTCAGGAAAAATACTTAGCTTCGTGAGCGGTGGCCTGTCACCCTCCGGGCGCGCCTCTTTCTCCCCACAAGTTGTAACGAGGAGCGGCATGTCGCCCTCGCATTCTCATAAAGCATTGTACTACACCAACAAGATAGTGGAAGTTTGGTCGACATAGTCCCGACCACGTGATTTTTCACCCATTTCCAGGGTTTTTCACGTTAAAAAAACTTCTTGCCAGCCGTCTCATTTATCTATGACTGATTGCGCGCTCGACCGCTGCTGGGCTAAGACGGTCCAATCTAATCATGTTTATAGGAGCCTCGAGTGAGCCGCAACAATACTAAATCAAACATAATATATAAACCTTTACAACATAGTCAACAAATAGAAATGAAGAGAGAAAAATGTGTAGACCTTGGAGGAGAGAAATCTTATTAGGCTAGAAAAACAGGGAAGTAACAAGAGATCTTCAAGTTTCTCTATACCAAGTATTTAATCCAGAATCCAGATCTACCCTAAACCAGCAAAAATCTAACCTAAGGAGTAAGGATGTAGACAAAGTCACACAAACCAGAGAAAATCAAAGCGGAAAGTCGAAAGTGGAGGCAGAAGCGAACCTTACCTACGTTGTAGTAGAGGAGAAGGGCAATGTCAACGGTCGATCTCACCGAGGATGCCACCGCAAGAGAGAAGAGCAAGGTCGCAAGCTGTTCAAGCGTTTCCGTCATTTGAGAGGAGAAGTGAAGGTTTTCGTTGCCCACCTTTTCGTCACACGGGGATACCTAAATACCTAATATCGCAATTTTTCCCAGTGTGGGCGGCCTCCCACACTCGCCCAATATTAAATCTATCGCGGTTTGAAACGTTTATGAAATCAATCTCGAAGTTATAAACTTTATGATTTTGGTCCCATAAATGTAATAACTTTAAGTTTTTAGTCTCTAATCTCATGAAATTGTTATCTCCAACGGAAAGACATATTTAAATGGTAATTAAATGGTTAGAAGAGAGATGCCCAACAAATCCTCGCACTTCTCCACGTATTCATCCCGAGGATCCAGGTGAACCTCTTACACATTCTCAACAACATCATCGGCCATCCCGGAGCAAAGAAAATCCGAGCAAAAACGAAGAAAGTGAAGTCATGCACAGGGGCGACAGCACAACACGCCGCTCAAAATATATACAACTTAAAGACTGAAAAATCTTTAAAACCTGAAGAGAAATTAAGAAGAAAAGATGAAGGGGAGGAAGCATAACATAATAGATCAAAATAGAGCACCATTGCATCTCCTCCTCCCCCTCCCCTGCTCTCAACTCTCACTAAAAACTTCATTCTTCTCAGTGTAGAAGTGAAAGCCCAAAAGACGACCTCCTCACATGGAATGATGAGTCTCATATCATTGTCGAATCTCAACTGCTTCTCCGCTAGCTGTAACAAGCTCTGGAAGCATTTAATTGTCTTAAGCATGTATTTTCGTTAGAGATAACAATTTAATAAAGTTAAGGACTAAATTTTTAAAGTTATTAAAACTTTGGGACTAAAATCCTAAAATTTAAAACTTTGTGACTGATTTGTTGAAGGTCCCAAACTTTAGTGTGTCTGAATTCATAATTTAAGAAAATTGTTAAAGGCAAACCAAAAATGGATATCTGCACACCATTGTTAACAAAAAATCTTTTTTTTTTTAAATTAGAAAATTAGAATAAATCTAAAATTAGAAAATTGTCTTTTTTTCTAAGCGTGATATAACAGCTCGTAAACTTTAGATCAGGATAAACTTTAGATTACAACACTTTAAATCAATTCAGTGTAAGATTTCAATTTTTTATTAAATAGAGCTAATCAATATAAAATAAATGAAGATTTTTTATTAGTTAGATTCTCCTAATTTCAGTGAATTTTGCTTAGGTATTCATCATTGAGAGGGTTTTGGGGATAGTTGTTAATCAAAGTGACGCAAAGAAAAAGAAGAAGTAAATTATGAGTTCTTGCTTCTCGAAATTATGATATGTGTGCTATAATTTTGATCTATATGTGAAGTTGCAATAACTTTGCTGAAACCGTCAACCGGTCTCTTGAGTTCGGACCCACAGGGGTGTAGCCTACACCTACTTCTCCCTCACTGACACTCTTGATTGTGGTTGAAGAAAAATGAATAGACCCAAAGCTGTAGCGAGGAGATCCCGCCACACACCCGAAATATCTTAGAGAGTTTCCCCTCCCAAACCAATGCTCAGTCGGGCACCTTGGAGGGCACTAACAGCCAACCAAAACTTGCCTAGGAGGAGAGAGCCTAAAAGATCGGATCTCCTCCAAGGTGCCCTTAAGGGTCTATTTATAGATTCTCTAGTCTGGTCTGCAAATAGCGTAAATCCGTCTTTTAGTTTTACCAATTGCACCCCAAATTGGTCTGCTAACAGCCTAACTCTACTGTTCTGAAGGGCTATTGGCAGCCCACAATGGGTATCTAGGTAATTTTCTCACTAAAGCCTTCTGGACGAGTGGTTCGTGAAGGCACCACTAGCCAGACTTCTCGTACACTGGACTCTCTAGGTTCCGCTGGGCGAGTGATCCGTAAGGGCACCACTCGCCAGATGCTTGGCTCGCTGGGAGAGTGAGGAATCGCCCTCACTCGCCTGACCTCCCGCGCATTCGCACTCTTAAGCGAGCGAGTGCTTTGCGGGTGAGGCTCGCACTCGCCCGGAGGCTACCCCGCCTCTCCTGGCCTAGGCAAGTGCTCTTCTTGACCTACCTTGCATGCTCTTTGACCCTTTGGGACCCGGGGACCCACTCGACGAATACGGGATTGTACACAATCCTCGCTCTTTGCATGCGAGTTCTATGCTCGGAATGAAAAGTACAACCCCTGGTATTCGGTGAGTGTTTGCTGACCTAGAGGGAATCTTTTTAGTGGGCCCCACCCCTCTGCTATATATATACCTCAGGCCGCTGCCTTGATGGTGTTTGTCTTCCATTTACTATTTCTCTTTTTCCCCTTTGATCTCTCTCCATCCCAATGACGTTCATGAGGCCATCACCGAGACCGCTTTCGCAAAGTCTGCTGGAGCATCTCGCCGCTCCACAGGAGAAGAATACCTCCAAGTCCGCTCGCTACGCCCCCTGGCTATCGATGAAGAGGGACCCTTTGGCGACTGACTCCGCTTCAAGGACTCTGCCCCTTCTTGCAACCCTCCTGACAACATCGTTGAGGTACTATGATCTATCTTGCCCTATGGTTAATATTGGTGATGTGCTGCCTCAATACTCGAGACCACTCGCAGGACATGCTGGGGACAGGAGGATAGAACGTGACCAACCTGGCGGGCGTTGACGTACTCCCGCATGTTGTCAAGGATGATCCGCCGGCCAAGGAGTCCTGCCCTCCTGCCACTCTCGGCGGGACACTATCCGAGACCGCCGTTTGTTGCTTTCTCGCCTACCTTGTTATCTGTCTTCTTTCTTACCCTGTCTTCCGCAGCCGCCACCTTCAGAACTACGGGGATATCTTTGGTCCCGCGCAGCTCTCCAGCCCGCGAGACCGTCACCACTCTTCCGGCACTAGAGCCGGAACACTCGGTCAAGAGGGACCTCAACCGCGATTCCCCCGCCGCCAATTTAGCCACCACTTCCGCCGCCAACCAGGTTCTTTCTCGCCCTGGCAAGGGGAAATCGCTTCATCCCCCCCAGACAACCATTCGCAGGGCAACCTAGCTCCTCTCACCAGCCCCCCGTCAAAGAATATGTACCAGGTTAGCTGTTTCATTCGCTTTGACCTTACTCGCGTGAACAACTAGATGAGGCTATCTAACTTTCGCTCCCGCAGGCTATCGGGAGACCTCGCTGATGGACCCTCACTTTGAGGATGAGGTGATCTCGCTGCCCCATTCTCCCAGCGACCTCTCGGGCTTTCTCGGAGATCCTACTGATCCTAGGACGATGAAGGAACGGATGACAGAGGTCCTCGACAAGCTGATCTGGATGCAGCGAGACATAGCCAGACAGACGGACGGGCACCGGACGACCTACGAGCGTAGGCTGAGCGCTCTCGAGAGGGACTACTCGCATCTCGTGGGAGAGATTGAGCGTCAGGGAGGCGGGTGCGAGGGGACTTCCCCCGAGAGGCACATCGCGCGGGCTAGGAATCAAATGCGCTTGGCCAATCAAGAGCTCACAGCTGTAAGCGCATATTACTACCCGCGAGTACCACCGAGGACAGGGAGGCGAGGTCGGGGTCAATGGAAATGGATTCAATACTGAGCCTACCGACACTCGCCCCCTGTACCCCCCTCCCCCCCCCCCCCCCCCCCCCCCCCCCCCCCCCCCCCCGCAACAAATTTATTTTTGTAATGCATGCCGAGATCGGCTTTGTACTGTATCAATCATGTACTTTAGATGTTAATCGAGTTTCTATTTCGCGTAATTTTCTTTCTGTTTTGCCGAGTGGTGAGTTTAATTCTTTGATCTCGCCTCGCTTTATGTTGCTTTCACCTCTTAGTAGAGGACTCTGCGCACGACCCTTGCCACCCGCCGGCGAGTAGGACGGAGGTGGGGCTGGCCTGAATCCCGAGGCGTCGGGGGTAGCGTGGTCACTATCGGTAAGATCTCTTTTTCCAAAACCCGATCGGGTACTTGAAAACTCGAACCTCTCCCGCATCGCACAGTTGAGGTGGATCTTCGCCCAGAATCGCTGCCTCGCGGTGTCGCCAACACTCGGGTTGACCAACACCGCTTAGCACCAACCCTGCCGGCTATACAATCATAAGTAAAATATGCCAAAGAAGTAAGAACAGAAGAAAAGGCATGTCCACAGTGTCACAGCATCATATATATATATATAATGAAAACAGCAGTCCAAAAGAGAAGTACAAGCAAAAAGGGGCTTATGCCCGATACATAACCAAAATAATGTACTATCTCTCTCTCACTACAACATGCGGAAGACTACATCAAAACTCTCAAAAGTGCGGAAGACTAGCTATCTAATCATCAACCTGTGGCGTCGTGGTAGTGCGTTGCATCTGCTGCTCAGGTCCTGCCATCTCGTCCTGCTGCGCGCGGAACAATTCCATCTCCTCGGACTCCTGCGGTCACACCGACCGTTAGTCATATGGACTTAGCTGTTTTGTCCTCGACTCCCCCCACGACTCCTAGGCACCGAGCGGGAGGAAGAAGCGGAGGACAAACAAGGGGTAAACAAGAAGGTGGTGGCATGGCATTACTCTAGCAGGTATAAGTAAAGTAGTAAAATCTAGCTAGCAGTATAGTGCAGGTATAAGGCAGTAATGTAGAGCAATGAAGTAAGCAGTAAATGGAAAGAAAAGCAGTGCAGTAAGTAAATCTAAACTACCATCACAGATTCGTACCTTAACTTATATGAACGCCCATACGACATATAAGTTAAGATGTCCAGGAAACCCATCATATAAAAGAGCCCATACTAATTTATATGATGGGGGTATGTTATGTGTATGTTATGTTATGCTATGGTTATGATGTTTTAATGAATTTATGCAATGTGACTCACCCACACGACTCTATGCGCACATACCTTTATAGTTCCCAATTTGTTTGAAAGGAAGCCAACCTTTCGGGTACCGACCGTCGTGGCTCACGGTGGCAGTGGATCGGGCACTCCACATCCTAGGCGGGTATGGTCACTACCAAGCCTAGACCTCATGTACGCCTCAACGCTAATAACACAACAGCGGAGCTCCTGCGTACTCTTGCTGGAATCCACCAGACTTTAAGGTCGGGGTGGGTTATTAGGGATTGTCCTCCAGACCGCGGTATTCAAACTTACCGGCCCTCTAAACCTCACCCTCACCTGAGTCAACGTACTACCGTCGGTGACACGACTAGCCTAGTACCGAAGACTCGCCACTATTTGAATAAGCAATAGGTGTTAACCTGTCCACCCGAGCTTCCAGCTCAGGGACTAACACACCAGCTGATCCAACCCACCTCCTTCACTGAGGAGATCCATACCAGTCTGCATATCCACTTAGGCTACTCTTGCCTACAATTTAGTTCGTGTTATATTTAGAGTGAATCTTGGACTTCCCGCGGTGTACTCCGTAAGGGGCCCCTAACGGTACTACAGATCAATGGGCTCAACCCCACAATCCTCTTCAAGATAATTATTTTAGTTGATGGATAACACTTGGTTCACCCTTAATAATTTCATATAGTAAAGTGATTTAGCTCATCCCCCCGTCCCACTCAATTGGGTTGGACGTACCTCCTTTCCTTCTACAATGACCTCAGCACAACCTCACAACTATCCCTAGAATTGACCCTCCTTGAATCCTGGTGGGCTATATATCATTTACTGATTGGGTATAACACCTACCCACTACTTAGGAATCTAAATTGTCAAAAACTCCAAATTCTGTTTTTACTAAACGCAGTCCACCAAATTCAGTTTTTACTAAACGCAGTCCACCAATTTGAACTATCCCTCAACCCCATAAGGGAATTACTCTAAAACCTCATCTCCAGGGTCTGGTATAATTATCCTAGGCTACTACTGACCTTAATAAGGTATTTTTCAATTTCCATAATTTTCCATATTAATTTGGTATTTATTTTAATTCAAAATAGTTAAGGACTTAAGCCAAATTACACATGAACAACCCTCAAAATGATTCCTCATGTTACATGAAAATTATCAGTAAGGTAATATCCCAAATAAAGGTGGTTCACTGAGTATCATGACCCTAGGATGTCATTTGGCCTGCCATAACATCATAATTGTATAATTACCAAAATGCCACTATAATTAGGAAAAATAGTAATTTCACTTCTGAGAATTCTACAGAAATTACCCAATGTTCATATGGGGACCTAGAGTCCTCTTCCAAAAGAATGTGTCATTACCAAGTGATTTGACATTTTAAAAAGATTAAGTACTCAAGTGATGTAAATCTCAATCCCTACATGAAGTATGTGACATACAATTCCAATAGCTTCCAAACAATTATCATGGGTATAGGTTAACCTAAAATCACAGATCACCAAGTATCATGACAAAGCCCTATGATTTGATATTTTAAAAAGATTAAATACTCAAGTGATGTAAATCTCAATTCCTACATGGAGTATGTGAAATACAATTCCAATAGCTTCCAAACAATTAACATGGATACATAATATCATTTAATGACAGATAACCAAATATCACATTTTTGCCCCATGATTTGATATTTTAAAAAGATTAAATACTCAAGTGATGTAAATCTCAATTCCTACATGGAGTATGTGAAATACAATTCCAATAGCTTCCAAACAATTATCATGGGTATATAATGACATTTAATGACAGTTAACCAAATATCACATTTTTTCCCCATGATTTGATATTTTTCAAAATTAAATTCACCTAAGATAGCAAGTACTTAAAATTTCCTACACAAGGAATAACACCTCAATAAATTATAACAAAATTACCATAGTACAATTTCATCCCTAATCAGCCACTGATGGAGTTTCAACACCACACAAGGTCCTATGACCATGCATTTCGATTTATTAAGAAAAGGGGTGGCTATTTCATTTATTAGGTAGAAAATACTTAAATGCCTCTAAAATTCCCATTTAAATTTCCTAAGACATTTTATGCCCCCACAAACATATCCACAAAGTCTTAAGCCATGGAAAGAACATTTGATCCTAGGTTCCTCTCAAACCCCACCTTGCACCCTTAAGGGTTCACCCTTAGGGTTTTAGGTCACACCACCCTAATGGCTCCAAATGGACCATTAGGGTGAGCCTCAAGCATTTTCATGTCCATACCAACATATCCAACAGATAGGAGGAGGCTAACACACTCAACTCCTCAAATTGATGCAAACCCTACCTTGACCCTTAAAGGTCCTCATTAGGGTTTCAAATTTACCATAGCAAATCAACTCCAAATGGAGTGAAATTTTAGACAGGCACTACACATATACCAAAGAGCCATCCACCAAAGTTTGGTGTCATTTGGACATCATATGCTCCAAAAATCAACTTAATTTAAATATTCTAGCTACCATAAAAACCCTAGGTAAAAGTGTCCACCAAGGGCTGCCCTTTTGGCAGGGGGTGCCCCTATGGTATACCTAGCCATGGTTAAAAGCACAGCTCCTAATGATGAAGGGTTTGACCTAGGTAATTTTTCTAATGGACTGGCCTAGTGTAGGACCAGTCCTAGTAAAACAGCTCCCTAGGGAGCTGTAGGTCACCAAATGACATAAACTTAAGGCCAAATGAAAGTTAGGACCAAGGTCTACAACTTTTATGTTGGGCACCTTTTCTAATTTGGCCATTAGGAGGCCTTAATTTCTATTGGAAGTGGACTGAAAAAATAGGGCAGAAAAGCTCACATAAGGAATTAATTAATTCCAGAATAAATAGAGTAGCACGAATCTTGGCGCAGATCAAAGGGCAGCGTGTTGTCTTCCTCCTTGAGCCGAGGGCCATGATTGATCCGCGCTGGGCCGACTTCCTCCTCCATTTCCCGGCCACCTGGTGGCCACCACGGCCGGCCACCACCGCCACCACCTTCGTGGTGGTCGGGGCTACGATTTACCGGCGACATGGCGGCCGGAGGGAGGGTTTTCCGGCGAGCCTGGGTGGCTCAAAACGAGCCGATTTCCATGAAATCGACGGATGGATTCGGGCTCAATTGAGCCCGATCCTTCAATCTCTCGTGATGGGAAGCTAGCATGAGGGGAGGGGAGGAGAAACGAACACTTGTTGGCGCGTGGCGGCGGCTCCGGCGGCGGCTGGCCATGGAAGTGCTCAGCTCCGGCGATCCTGCTCCCGATCCCGATTCTCCAGCTACAGCTCTGCTCCAAGGCTCGTTCCCGTCTGCTTTCTCCATTCTGAAGGTGATGGAGTGGTCGAAATGAAGTGGGGAGGCCTCTACATGCTGTTTTGAACCTTGGCCTCCTCGGAATCTCCCATGGCTGCCACCCTCCTGCACCAGCTGGTCCATTGCTTCCACCTGGGTTAAGCTCAGACCCACAACAATCAGGGGAGGGTCCAAGACTGATTGGGGGAGGAGTGTAGAGGGGGAATTGCTTTATGCTTTAAACTTTATGCTTTTTGATTAACCTTTTGGTCCCCCCCCCCCCCCTCCATTTTATTAATCAAGCCATAGTTTAGGGTTCAGTCCAAGGCTGATATGGCTTGACTTAGGTCCATGGGTAGGGTTAATTGATTGGTGTTGGGGTCACATTCAATTTAAGCTTGGAATTCACTTTAAAGGGCAAGGTTGACCATGGTTGACTTTGGTCAACCAAGGTGGGTGGGTTGACCCCACTTGGGGGTCATGGGTCCCTTAACATCACCCAACATAGGTTAGGCCATGGTGGGGCTCCAATTGGTTCAATTTAATCAAAGGGTGTGGATTTGACCAAAATTAGATAAAGTTTGACTTTGGTCAATTGGGGTCAATTGGTCCCACCATGATGGGGCTTTTGGGTCCAATGAGTTCCTTAAGGTGTTTAGAGTGTGGTGGTAAGGTCAATTTGAACATTTGAGGGTCAATTGAACCCTAATTGACTTGGTTTGGTTAATGTTGACTTTGGTCAATTTCATGTAATTGGGTCCCACCCAAGTGCAATTCTCAAGGCAATGGTCTCCCTTAGTGGTTAGGATGGTATGGGGGAGGTCAATTTGGTGAATTGAGGGTCAATTGGCCTAAGGGAGTGGTGTTGGGCTATGTTGATTTTGTGTCCTTGGTGTGCATTTAGCACACTCCACTTGGCCCAAGGGCCCTAGAGGCCACTCTGCACACCACCCATGCCCTAACAACATTTAGGGGTCTAGAAGGATTGGGGATGTTACAAATCCCAATAAACAAAAGAAATATTTCGTCCTATAAATTTAGGTTTGGGTCTACGGGTTGCAAGTACTTATAAGAGTAAAGGATTTCAAAGACGATTACTTTGCACCTGAGGTGAGGAGTTCCGGGAAACATTGTTGCATGAAGTCCAAGGGCACCCAACTGTGCTCCTCTTGCCCATGATTGAACTATAATAATCGGGCATCAGAATCTCTTTCCACGGAAGAACTCGGACCTCTACTATATGAGAACTCCAACCGGAGCAACATTCTTTACCAAAATTTCTCATTGCACTTCTACTATTACTTGCTAAGGTTGTTGGCAATATTCCCACTAGGGGTTAATTGAAGGTTTAACCCGCCGTTCAGACCATCGTGCCATTAATCACAACGCGGGTTCTACCTGCTCCATCCCGGTAATGAAATAGAAAATAGACACTTCAGAGAAATCAACACAAGCTAACCAGGCGCGGGCGTTACCAAATCATTACACTCCCGAAGGAGGATCTTCCTGAAATACATAAGAACTTACCGAGTTAATTCATAATATCATGCTGCGCTAGATGGCATCAAAACCTTCGAGTTCAACTTAACTTCAAAAGGTTATATTCACGAACCATGCTTACTTAACACGCTGCTCATAAATCGATTAGCCAGGACGTGATTATTTAGCCAACCGTCATTGCATATTCTGATTCTTCACTATACGACTCTCTTACACGTAGGAGTTCAACCCCACCTACACCAAGAGACCTTATCCCTTAACATATGAGGTCTCGGCTGATAAACCATTTCCGATTCCGCGGAAACAAGGTCAGGTTTATCAGTTACAAAGCAATAACAAAAACCTTGATTACACTTGGACCAGAGTCTCTTATGTCCTACGAACGTTACACGAGGTTAACGCTTCTACACGTTAAATAAATGTAAATATCTTCCAAGCTTTTCTTGAGGAACATGCGTCTGCAGTTTAAAAAAAGATGCTCGTGAGATGGCACTCATCTACTTTCCATTTCCATTTAACTTACGAGGGTAAAACCCCCTTTTTATCATGACATGTTTTGGCACAATTTGATTTCAACAAGAAGGGTGTCTCATAAAAACCCATTACTCCACGAGAAGTTTCATCAACTATATCTGGAAAACACACATGTCTCCCTTATTCTTGAATCTCCCTAACTGGGATTATAATTCTTGGAGAAATTGCAAGCTCTGGTTCTTAAGATTGGAGGATTCTTGTAGATTATATATCTTCAATGTATCATTCATCAAATTTCACCTTAGATTTCCACTAAAGAGTGGGTTAAGAATTCAAAGACAGGAGGTCTCCTCTCACTTAAGCTACAAATTGTGAATTAAAGGTTTCATCATAATGACCCTTCTCATAGTTATGTCATCCAAAAATTACGTCGCTACGTATCATCAAGTAAAGTTAACAGTCTTAAGCGGGAGTTGATAGCAACGACCACTAATCAATCGTTTTAACTCCCCATTCCTCAATATTTCAGCACATGACGGTCGTTGTCATTTTTCCCAAGATCCGAACACAGTAAGATTCTCCATCTTAGCCCTAAATAGATTAAACCATCGTATTACAAGATCCAAAGAGTCACCTACCCAAGCTCTCTGGTGGTGCAAAAACCAACTCTAAGAGTAAAATGATCTTAACTAAATTTTCACCAAGGAGAGGGCTTGAATTTTAATTAAAAAAACTATCCGAAAATTACCCTTGAAAGCCCTGGAGTGCAAGAAACTCTAGTTGTAATCCTTACTTGCGAAGACTTGACTCCAAATTTCAAAATTCCATGATGTGACACTTTTATCCCAAGCTAATAAACCTGGCATTCTTTCTTGTTTTCAATACTTGACTAAAACGAGACATTTGTTCGGACGCCAATGATTATTAATTGTTTGGATAACTCTACAAATCGATGTCTCGAGGTTAAGAAGGTGTATCTAAAATAATACACTTGCAAGTTTGTTACGATAAACTCATTATTTCTTATGGTCATGTGGATTTAGAGCCCCGTCTTACTTCTATCCACTCTACATTTTACTTGGTCATGCACTCAATTTGTCATTTACGACGTTCTTCCCTTGTGATTGGTAAGAGCTTGATGACCAAATGTCCTTATAGAAGACAAGACCACATTGCTTGGATCCGGAAAATAGTGAAATTCCCTAAATTCTTGACCTGACTTTCTTGATTCCGAGAGTCTTATGCTTATACACTGGACAACCCTTTACGTATAACCAAATGATTAACGAGTTGATCACTTTGTCGCCTTAGAATCATCCTTGGAGCAATAAGATGAGTGCACGCTCACTCTTGAAGTGTACCATTCACTTGACTTGCTCGCATAACTAAAGCGATCACAACTTGGTATAAACACTCTCTGCTATTTAAGGTGAAGAAATTCTCCAAGGGTCTCAAACTTCTAAGGAGGGTTGGTCCACAAAGCAAAAGTGTATGAATAAGATCTCGTCATCACCTGAGTTTCATTGAATACTCCAAAACTCGAGATTACTACAAAAATGTCAAAACCTTTTCTAAACAAAATCTAATGGGTAATCCAAGTCGGTATTTTATTGGCCCAATAAACAAAAGGATAAGCCCCTACCGATTTGGGCTAAGTCTATTCAATACTTCTACGGTATAATCATCTTACATACATACATAAACCTTAGGGCATAAAATCTCTGACTTGGTGTTCCACCCTGAGACATATTGTTATGATAAGACTTAGGCTCCCAATGTTATAAGTTATGTTATCTTTTCCGAGTTCCCTATATGATTAACTAGGAAAGGGGCCTTTTCCAAACAAAATATTCAAATTCCAATTCGACCTCTGGTATTTTATGGTGGTTGTCTCAACGTACTATAATGGGAAGTATCAAGTTATGGTAAGGGGTTATGCTTATGGGTCTTCTATTACCCTAAAGAAGACTACAGACACCCGATCTCCTCGAGATGGTCCTACCACTTGATAGTAAAGCGTAACCTTTAGCGTGAAAGTCTCAACGTCAAGACTTATACTAACTTCTTCCCTTAGCTACGTTGGGTAACTTTAACTCTCAACCCAAATCTAGACCCGAGGTCGTTCTTTAGACTAGGGTGCGTCACCAAATTGTCTAAGTAAGTCAAAATTTGACCTAACTTGCTGCTTAATGGACTGTTTTATGTGATTTCATACATGGGCACACCATAGCTTCCGCTGCATAGTTTGTCCTCAAACTACACTCGAGCGGGGTGACCCAGTATGTTGTGGACTGTTCTCTTATGATCGTTCGTTCAGTGATACCATTTGTAAGATCTCTTTTTCCAAAACCCGATCGGGTACTTGAAAACTCGAACCTCTCCCGCATCGCACGGTTGAGGTGGATCTTCGCCCAGAATCGCTGCCTCGCGGTGTCGCAAACACTCGGGTTGACCAACACCGCTTAGCACCAACCCTGTCGGCTATACGATCATAAGTAAAATATGCCAAAGAAGTAAGAACAGAAGAAAAGGCATGTCCACAGTGTCACAACATCATATATATATATAATGAAAACAGCAGTCCAAAAGAGAAGTACAAGCAAAAATGGGCTTATGCCCGATACATAACCAAAATAATGTACTATCTCTCTCTCTCACTACAACATGCAGAAGACTACATCAAAACTCTCAAAAGTGCGGAAGATTAGCTATCTAATCATCAACCTGTGGCGTCGTGGTAGTGCGTTGCATCTGCTGCTCAGGTCCTGCCATCTCGTCCTGCTGCGCGCGGAACAATTCCATCTCCTCGGACTCCTGCGGTCACACCGACCGTTAGTCATAAAGACTAAGCCGTTTTGTCCTCGCCTCCCCCCACGACTCCTAGGCACTGAGCGGGAGGAAGAAGCGGAGGACAAACAAGGGGTAAACAAGAAGGTGGTGGCATGGCATTACTCTAGCAGGTATAAGTAAAGTAGTAAAATCTAGCTAGCAGTATAGTGCAGGTATAAGGCAGTAATGTAAAGCAATGAAGTAAGCAGTAAATGGAAAGAAAAGCAGTGCAGTAAGTAAATCTAAACTACCATCACAGATTCGTACCTTAACTTATATGAACGCCCATACGACATATAAGTTAAGATGTCCAGGAAACCCATCATATAAAAGAGCCCATACTAATTTATATGATGGGGGTATGCTATGTGTATGTTATGTTATGCTATGGTTATGATGTTTTAATGAATTTATGCAATGTGACTCACCCACACGACTCTATGCGCACAGACCTTTATAGTTCCCAATTTGTTTGAAAGGAAGCCAACCTTTCGGGTACCGACCGTCGTGGCTCACGGTGGCAGTGGATCGGGCACTCCACATCCTAGGCGGGTATGGTCACTACCAAGCCTAGACCTCATGTACGCCTCAACGCTAATAACACAACAGCGAAGCTCCTGCGTACTCTTGCTGGAATCCACCAGACTTTAAGGTCGGGGTGGGTTATTAGGGATTGTCCTCCAGACCGCGGTATTCAAACTTATCGGCCCTCTAAACCTCACCCTCACCTGAGTCAACGTACTACCGTCGGTGACACGACTAGCCTAGTACCGAAGACTCGCCACTATTTGAATAAGCAATAGGTGTTAACCTGTCCACCCGAGCTTCCAGCTCAGGGACTAACACACCAGCTGATCCAACCCACCTACTTCACTGAGGAGATCCATACCAGTCTGCATAACCACTTATTCTACACTTGCCTACAATTTAGTTCGTGTTATATTTAGAGTGAATCTTGGACTTCCCGCGGTGTACTCTGTAAGGGGCCCCTAACGGTACTACAGATCAATGGGCTCAACCCCACAATCCTCTTCAAGATAATTATTTTAGTTGATGGATAACACTTGGTTCACCCTTAATCATTTCATATAGTAAAGTGATTTAGCTCATCCCCCCGTCCCACTCAATTGGGTTGGACGTACCTCCTTTCCTTCTACAATGACCTCAGCACAACCTCACAACTATCCCTAGAATTGACCCTCCTTGAATCCTGGTGGGCTATATCTCATTTACTGATTGGGTATGACACCTACCGACTACTTAGGGATCTAAATTGTCAAAAACTCCAAATTCTGTTTTTACTAAACGCAGTCCACCAAATTCAGTTTTTACTAAACGCAGTCCACCAATTTGAACTATCCCTCAACCCCATAAGGGAATTCCTCTAAAAACTCATCTCCAGGGTCTTGTATAATTATCCTAGGCTACTACTGACCTTAATAAGGTATTGTCTAATTTCCATAATTTTCCATATTAATTTGGGATTTATTTTAATTCAAAATAGTTAAGGACTTAAGCCAAATTACACATGAACAACCCTCAAAATGATTCCTCATGTTACATGAAAATTATCAGTAAGGTAATATCCCAAAGAAAGGTGGTTCACTGAGTATCATGACCCTAGGATGTCATTTGGCCTACCATAACATCATAATTGTATAATTACCAAAATGCCACTATAATTAGGAAAAATAGTAATTTCACTTCTAAAAATTCTACAAAAATTACCCAATGTTCATATGGGGACCTAGAGTCCTCTGCCAAAAGAATGTGTCATTACCAAGTGATTTGACATTGGAAAAAGATTAAGTACTCAAGTGATGTAAATCTCAATCCCTACATGAAGTATGTGACATACAATTCCAATAGCTTCCAAACAATTATCATGGGTATAGGTTAACCTAAAATCACAGATCACCAAGTATCATGACAAAGCCCTATGATTTAATATTTTAAAAAGATTAAATACTCAAGTGATGTAAATCTCAATTCCTACATAGAGTATATGAAATACAATTCCAATAGCTTCCAAACAATTAAAATGGGTATATAATATCATTTAATGACAGTTAACCAAATATCACATTTTTTCCCCATGATTTGATATTTTAAAAAGATTAAATACTCAAGTGAAGTAAATCTCAATTCCTACATGGAGTATGTGAAATACAATTCCAATAGCTTCCAAACAATTATCATGGATATATAATATTATTTAATGACAGTTAACCAAATATCACATTTTTGCCCCATGATTTGATATTTGTCAAAATTAAATTCACCTAAGATAGCAAGTACTTAAAATTTTCTACACAAGGAATAACACCTCAATAAATTATAACAAAATTACCATAGTACAATTTCATCCATAATCAGCCACTGATGGAGTTTCAACACCATACAAGGTCCTATGACCATGCATTTCGATTTATTAAGAAAAGGGGTGGCTATTTCATTTATTAGGTAGAAAATACTTAAATGCCTCTAAAATTCCCATTTAAATTTCCTAAGACATTTTATGCCCCCACAAACATATCCACAAAGTCTTAAGCCATGGCAAGAATATTTGATCATAGGTTCCTCTCAAACCCCACCTTGCACCCTTAAGGGCTCACCCTTAGGGTTTTAGGTCACACCACCATAATGGCTCCAAATGGACCATTAGGGTGAGCCTCAAGCATTTTCATGTCCATACCAACATATCCAACAGATAGGAGGAGGCTAACACACTCAACTCCTCAAATTGATGCAAACCCTACCTTGACCCTTAAAGGTCATCATTAGGGTTTCAAATTTACCATAGCAAATCAACTCCAAATGGAGTGAAATTTTAGGCAGGCACTACACATATACCAAAGAGCCATCCACCAAAGTTTGGTGTCATTTGGACATCATATGCTCTAAAAATCAACTTAATTTAAATATTCTAGTTACCATAAAAACCCTAGGTAAAAGTGTCCACCAAGGGCTGCCCTTTTGGCAGGGGGTGCCCCTATGGTATACCTAGCCATGGTTATAAGCACACCTCCTAGTGATGAAGGGTTTGACCTAGGTAATTTTTTTAATGGACTGACCTAGTGTAGGACCAGTCCTAGTAAAACAGCTCCCTAGGGAGCTGTAGCTCACCAAATGACCTAAACTCAAGGCCAAATGAAAGTTAAGACCAAGTTCTACAACTTTCATGTTGGGCACTTTTTCTAATTTGGCCATTAAGAGGCCTTAATTTCTATTGGAAGTGGACTGAAAAAAATAGGGCAGAAAAGCTCACATAAGGAATTAATTAATTCCAGAATAAATAGAGTAGCACGAATCTTGGCGCAGATCAAAGGGCAGCGCGTCGTCTTCCTCCTTGAGCCGACGGCCATGATTGATCCGCACTGGGCCGACTTCCTCCTCCATTTCTCGGCCACCTGGTGGCCACCATGGCCGGCCACCACCGCCACCACCTTCGTGGTGATCGGGGCTACGATTTACCGGCGACATGGCGGCCGGAGGGAGGGTTTTCCGGCGAGCCTGGGTGGCTCAAAACGAGCCGATTTCCATGAAATAGATGGATGTATTCGGGCTCAATTGAGCCCGATCCTTCAATCTCTCGTGATGGGAAGCTAGCATGAGGGGAGGGGAGGAGAAACGAACACTTGTTGGCGCGTGGCGGCGGCTCCGGCGGCGGCTGGCCACGGAAGTGCTCAGCTCCGGCGATCCTGCTCCCGATCCCGATTCTCCAGCTACAGCTCTGCTCCAAGGCTCGTTCCCGTCTGCTTTCTCCCTTCTGAAGCTGATGGAGTGGTCGAAATGAAGTGGGGAGGCCTCTACATGCTGTTTTGAACCTTGGCCTCCTCGGAATCTCCCATGGTTGCCACCCTCCTGCACCAGCTGGTCCATTGCTTCCACCTGGGTCAAGCTCAGACCCACAACAATCAGGGGAGGGTCCAAGACTGATTGGGGGAGGAGTGTAGAGGGGGAATTGCTTTATGCTTTAAACTTTATGCTTTTTGATTAACCTTTTGGTCCCCCCCCCCCCCTCCATTTGATTAATCAAGTCATAGTTTAGGGTTCAGTCCAAGGCTGATATGGCTTGACTTAGGTCCATGGGTAGGGTTAATTGATTGGTGTTGGGGTCACATTCAATTTAAGCTTGGAATTCACTTTAAAGGGCAAGGTTGACCATGGTTGACTTTGGTCAACCAAGGTGGGTGGGTTGACCCCACTTGGGGGTCATGGGTCCCTTAACATCACCCAACATAGGTTAGGCCATGGTGGGGCTCCAATTGGTTCAATTTAATCAAAGGGTGTGGATTTGACCAAAATTGGGTAAAGTTTGACTTTGGTAAATTGGGGTCAATTGGTCCCACCATGATGGGGCTTTTGGGTCCAATGAGTTCCTTAAGGTGTTTAGAGTGTGGTGGTACGGTCAATTTGAACATTTGAGGGTCAATTGAACCCTAATTGACTTGGTTTGGTTAATGTTGACCTAATGTTGACTTTGGTCAATTTCATGCAATTGGGTCCCACCCAAGTGCAATTCTCAAGGCAATGGTCTCCCTTAGTGGTTAGGATGGTATGGGGGAGGTCAATTTGGTGAATTGAGGGTCAATTGGCCTAAGAGAGTGGTGTTGGGCTATGTTGATTTTGTGTCCTTGGTGTGCATTTAGCACACTCCACTTGGCCCAAGGGCCCTAGAGGCCACTCTGCACACCACACATGCCCTAACAACATTTAGAGGTCTAGAAGGATTGGGGATGTTACACTATCCGCACCCTACGCCCCGAAAAGTTCATGATTTCCTTTTATTTTTCTATAAATAACCAGGCCCACCGATCACATTTATCACTTTCATTTCAACTTCTTTCTCTTTCTTGCTTTCGCACTCGCACTCGCACCTCTCTCCAGATTTCATTCGCAACCTTTCTTATGCGCGATGGTGGTCGAGCCCGATGCAGGGGCAGGTGTGCTCAAGCATTCGCCAATCATGATTTCACCACCTGTGACCTGTCCGAAGAGGATTTCACCATGGCGATTGCGGACTACGTCCCACCCGGGATCGTCGCGCGTCGCCCTAGAGATCACGACCGCATCCACCAATTCTTGCCAGACACTCTCGCCATCCCCTTGGAACACTTCAAGGTGGGACTCCACCTCTCCCTCTGGCCCGAGCTGCGCCAGACCTTCCGCTACTTTGACGTAATTAACGCGCAACTGAACCCCAACTCCATCGCAATGCTGGTAGCATTCGCCAGCTACCTGTGGGAGGAGGGGATCGAGTTCTCCCTCCCCGTATTCCGCAAGCTCTTCAACTTCCGGGTGAAAGGTGGGGTAGCCTTCTTCTCAGGCCAGAGCCCTCTCAAGGTCACCGACACCGCCAATAAGAACCACAACTGGGTTTGGCGGTTCATCTTTGTTACCGGGAACTTCGGCAACACCCTTCTTGCGCCAGTGCATGAGGATGATTCGATTAACATGCCTCCTTCGCTGGGGGGCTATGAGGCCAAGCTCCACCTATTCATCCAAGGGCACGACATGGACGTCTTGTACCTGCGGAAGCACATTAATTCGCTCCCGCCAGTCCTGCCAGGAAAGGGTAAGGCAAATTATTTCAACCCTAGCTCTCGCTTACTTTCATCCGCTTTCTTTTTTCTTACTTGATTCATGTGATGCAGGGATATGAGATCTCCCCCTTCACCCACCGAATGCGAGTTTGGGGACTCCCGACGTCGCCATGACTCTCACGTGGTCCGCTGCCGAAGCCTGCCGCACAGATCCGGGCTCCTCGAAGCCCACCGGCCAAAAGCGGAAGCCTGACGCGGCTATCGTTTCTCCTTCTAAGCGGTACAAGCCTTCTTCAACCGCCAAGGGCAAGGCGATCATTGGCGAGAACTCTGGGTCAAGTGCCCCGGTCACGGCGGACACAGTGGTCAAGACCTCCAGCGCGCCGGTGGGGTTTTCCTCGGAACCATCGCCGAGAGGGCATCAAAATTTCTCCCTGGGTGAGAAATATGTAGATGAAGCAGGCGAGTCCCTTCTTCAGTGGGATCGAAAGGCCAACTGGGCCTCCATGTCAACCCTCCTTCCGACCTGGATGGAGCAGGTGACCACCATCGGTGAGGCCTAAAGCCTCTCTTTCGCTCTTTACATCCGCGAGGACGCCTCAATCTATGACGCCGAGTCCAACCGGACGCTCGCGCATGAGGCCGCGCGGGCTCAGCCGCGCGCTCTCGAGCTTGCGCATATGTCCTAGTGCCGCAACATCACCCTCGCATGGAACCTGACCGAGGTGGAGAGGACGCGCGCTCTCACCTCTACTGAAGTCGTAATCCTGAAGCAGAAGCTGGAGGCCGCCGAATCCCTTCTCACTAGCCGCCCAGTCCGAGTGGTATGTACGATCCTTGTAGTGACTTAAGCTTTCACACTCCCTTGTTTTCTTGCCCTGGTGCAAACACTTTTTTCTCTTGCAGGACACAACCAACTCGGACATCCTGCGCATGCGAGTGGCCACCCTCGAGGACCTGGTCAAGGTGCTGTAGGCCGAGAACCAACAACTGCGAGACGTCGCTGTTTCGCCACATCCTGGAGAGAAGGACACTCGGCATCACTATACCAACAACGAACTTGAGGCGATAATGCAAGAAACTGCACACGGAGTGGAGAAACATGCGCTGGAGGTGCTTCGGGGTGCTGGGCTCCTGAAAGAAGGGGGCGAGAGGATCACGACTCACCACGTACTGCCTGAGCTGTTCGCACGGCCTTCAGGTGCAAACAGCGGATCCTCCAGCGAGAAGTCCTGCGGCTCCTCCTGAATACGTGCCTAATTTTTCTTTTTTGGTTGTAATGCGGTATCTTTCTTTTGCAATCTTTGGAAATGAAATGAAAGGTTTTTATCGATGTTTCTGTGATTTTTCATTCTCTGCTTTACTTACTATCATTCGCTAATAGTTTGCGCGCTCGTATGCCATTTTCCATGATCTCGCATTCTTGCCTACGTATTTGTGTACCGCTTGCTCATTCGCGTACCACCGACCCTTAATCTAGGTCGTGACTAAGGCATTCTCGCCCTATAGGTGCGTCATACGGTCGCAACCCATTCGCGCGCGTTCATACCCTTTTAGGACTTGGGCGATCATGTTGATTTCTGTCGGGAGCGTGACCACGCCGAGAGGTGGCCTCGTCCCACACGATTCTTGCACCCATTGGGGTAGGTTTACACACAGGGTGCACTCGCTGGGCGAGTGCCCTTCTCGATGGACCCCATTCCCCGATGAGTGTCCTTCTCAATGGACATTATTCACATACTTCATATTGAGAGACTTACCTCGTGTCAATCTTTCCTTTCTTACCTTGCCTTCATCGTGAGTCACCACCGAGTGAGCCTACGGCCATGCCACCTAGGTGAGGGCCTGGTCAGCGGGTCTGCTCGGGGCCAACCTCTGAAACCTTTCATCCTGCACCGAGTGAGCCTACGACCCTGCCAGCTAGGTGAGACCCTGGTCAGCGGGTCTGCTCGGGGCCAACCTTCGAAACCTTTCATCCTGCCATCGAGTGAGCCTACAACCCTGCTAGCTAGGTGAGAGTCTAGTCAGCGGGTCTGTTCGGGACCAACCTTTGAAACCTTTTATCTAGCCACCGAGTGAGCATACGACCCTGCCAGCTAGGTGAGAGCCTGGTTAGCGGGTCTGCTCGGGGCCAACCTTTCATCCTGCCACTGAGTGAGCCTACGACCCTGCCAGCTAGGTGAGAGCCTGTTCAGTGGGTCTGCTCGGGGCCAACCTTTGAAACCTTTCATCCTGCCACCGAGTGAGCCTACGACCCTGTTGAAAATATTGAAGTGAAAGTTGGCGGTCTGGGGGGAGGTCGCGCGGTCTGTCTAACCGCACGGTCTTGCGATCTCCATCTGCGGTCTGATCTCTTTGGTCTAGCCGCAGGACTTCTCGGAGTGACCGCCGTTCTCTGTCCAAGGTGCCGATGTGAGGCCGCGCGGTCTATTTCGTGTGACCGCATGACGAAGCAGGTTTCAGCGTGGTGAGGCCGCGCGGTCTAGTCGTGTGACCGCGTGGTGGGGGCAGTCCGGCCTGGTGACTGTCTAGTTTTTTGGTGGTGCGCGCGGACTAAGGTTCTCTTAGTCGCGCGGTCTCCTGGTTGTGTTCGCGGTCTCTGGAGGAGGTCTCATATAGGCGAACATTGGTGGTGGGCGACATGACCGTACGAGTTGTCATGATCGCACGGCTTCTTGCAGAAGTGGTGTTCTCCTGGGCAGGTTGAAGTCGGCGAGCTCACAAGGCGCAGAGCGGTTTGCTGATCGCACGGGTTGACCATCTTGGTCGCGCGATCTGGGGCGGTGACTCTATCTCATAGGGTGGTGACTGGATCTGGTCGCACGCCTATAAATAGGAGTCACTGTAGCAGCAAAATTAATCGCACCAAGTGTAAGATGAGCTCACGCCTATTTCTTGCGGTCTCATTTTTTTGTGACCGGTCGGTTAGCTGATTGAATTTCCTTGTGCAGCTTCGGCGGATTGTGCGGGCAGCATCGGTCACCTTTTCTTCTATGGTGTTCGGGCGGTCTCGCGGCTTGCAGTGCGGGTTGCTGGAATTCGGGAGAATCAGTGGAGTTCGGGAGGTCGCGCCTTCGTGGTGTTGATCAAGTCATCAGTAGCCTGTTCGGTCTCCAGTTCTAGTCGCGCAAACATTCAGACCGGGCGGTCTGACGGGTTCTGTTTTCAGACCGCCAGTTTTCTCTCCCGCATTGTATCTCTGTTTTGTTTTTTTGTACTGGCGAAATCATGTCTCGCCGTGTATACCTCGCCCTGTAATAAAGATTTCTGCTATTATCAATAAAGTTTGATTTGCTTCATGTACTTCTGGTTGTTGGCTATAACTTTGAGTTGATCGATTCCTGCTCACTCCTAGATCTACGGAAATTTTCACATGGTATCAGAGATAGGTTGGAGTGGATAGAGCAGTGAATAACTCAAAGTTGTCATCGCCTTTGTGAAGAAGGAGCCAGTGGTAGAGCCATGGAAGCTGGATTTGCAAGAGGTCTTGGAATTGAGATGCTCACGTCGACTAACTTTAAGAAGTGGAAGTCGTGTATGCAGAGTTATCTTCTGGGCGAGGACCTTTGGGAAGTTGTTGGAGGTGATAGCACGGAGGAAGTTGTCCCAGTTGGGGATAATGGTCATGAGGTGGGGAATTGGAGAAGGATTAATGCGAAAGCCGAATTCACTCTAAAAAGGGCAATATCACCTGACCTATTCGATCACATCCTTGGGTGTGGATCAGCGACCGAGATCTGGAGAGCCCTGGACGGGCTGTTTAACAAGAAGAATGTAGCGAGGCTACAGTTCCTGGAAAATGAGCTGGCCAGGTCGGCTCAGGGAGATCTTTTTATTTCTACGTTCTTCCTGAAGATGAAGAACTTGTGCGCCGAGATTTCAGCACTGGATCCTGATGAGCCAATTTCTGAGGCGAAGCTTAAGAGGCACATCATCTGCGGCTTGTGGAAGGAGTATGTGGCCTTTGTGACATCGGAGTAGGGTTGGGCAAATCAGTCGTCTCAGCTGGAGCTAGAGAATCTGCTTGCGTCGCAGGAGAGTTTGGCAAGGCAGATGGCGAGGGTGTCAGTGTTTGGGGGAGATGGCGAAGTTCTCTTCACAGGAAAGAAGAAGAAATGGGATAAGAAGAAGAAGACCACTGGAGGCTATAGGCCTTCAACTTCGGGACAGCAGGAGAGGGGCTATGCTGTAAGACCCCTTTTTTTGCAAAAACCACCGGGGTATTAGGCCCAGAACCGCCGTTTTGCGGTGACACCGTCCACCAGGAAGGTCGACACCACGAAACGCCGATTCTGCCGGCCATCTCGATCATCAAGAGACATAAGAAGTAAGTAAAGAAGGACATAAATGTCCAAGTCCACAAATAATATAAAGAGGAATCGCAGCACAACATTGTCCACATCACAACAAACTAAATGTAAAAGTAATCAAAAGTATGGAAAATTAAAGCGGGCCTTAAGCCCAGTACATCATAGCCTCTCTACAAGGTCACTCATAAAGTAAAACTAAAGCTAATCGCCACCGTCACTGAAACGGAAACACCCAAACTAGTCTGACCCATCCCTGCAGACTCTGTGCTCCACTGGTGCTGCAACACTGAATGCTTCTTCTCTTTTGGCCTGCGGTCGCTGCCTTGCAATCCACGTCTACGTCTTCGCCTTCGGCCTCCTGGTCGCTGAGCTGGTGGGGTTCCACCCATCATGGGGGCATCTGAATCGAGTGTGTCCCGGCTGGTGATAATGGTAGCATGGCCATGGGGCCCACCCTGTCGGATCCTACTGCACCTGTTTCTCTCCCATTCGGTACGCCTAAAAATATGGTGGTCAAACGACCGTCAGTCAAACTAGACTCAGTCAACAATCCTCCACCCCTAAACTCGTGGCTCCTAGGCACCGAGCGGGGAGGAGTGAAAAGGAGGACCAAAGGCAGAGTGGAAACAAGCAGGTGACAACTATCCTAAAGAAAGTACGGTAACAAGGTATTGTAGAGTAAATGATGAAAACTAATATGAGTAAGCTAGAGTGTAACAACAAGTAAACAGTAATGAATAGTAAGTTATGACAGTAGAGAAAGTAAGTAAGAAAAGTAACCATTGATTTATAAGGATTACCCCTATAGACCAAAGGGTCGTTTTGAAGGGCCTATCGTATAAAACGTCTCATACCATTTTATACGATAGGGGTAGGGGTTGAAATGCAATGTTTATGCTATGACATGCAAGGTATGCTGTTATGCTATGTTCATACAAGTGCAACTCACTCACTACGACTCTATGCGCATAGACCTTTAGTTCCCCCTTTTTGGAGCTAGCTAGACTCCCAGGATACTCCCGTAGTGGCAAACGGAGGCGGTGGGTTGGGCCTCGCCCACCTCTAGGTTGGTATTCACACTACCTAACCTAGACCTATCGTATGCCTCAACGCAAAACCCGCGGAGCATCTGCGTACTCTTTCTGGCTGGACCACCAGACTTTCATTGCTAAGTGTAAATACCACACTTACCGAGTACACGTATTGACGTCGGTGTGAACGACCGTCCAATACTGAAGACCCACCACCTTCAATGCACATGCAACATGTTCTACTACCTACCTCCGAGCCATAAGCTCTCGGGGCTAACCTGCCCGCCATCAATAACCTTCCGAGCCATCGGCTCGCCGAACCAACCCATCCGTACCTACAAACACTACTGAGTCACAAGCTCACCTGACTTAGCAATCCGCTCTTACAATCACCTAGCCTACTGCTCGTAGCACCAAACCAGCTAAACTCCCGAAACCACGGGGTGTGGGTGAGTGTGTTATTAAATTATTCTTGTATAACATTTTACTCTTACAGTTTATGGTTAATCTTGGACTTCCCGAGGGTTACCTATAAGGGGCTCGCTACGATACTAGGAACTATAATGGGATGACACCCCAAAGCTCCCTTTCTCAAGACACTTAATATTATTAGTTATTACCCATAAGAAAACTCTTCTTAATGTTTCACCTGAATTAAGCCTAAGTGCTTTAAGACACAATAGGAAAAAGATGATCTTTCGTCAATCCCAAGATGACCTACCTCAAGGGTGGCACCCCACCACCCTAGGACTCATCAAACCCTAATTAATTCCAAGGATCCTCACATAGTCATATTATCACCAATAAACACTCACAACATTTAAGATCAATTCCAGAGTTTCATAATTTTCCCAACATTATTAATATTTAAAGCAATTTTCCAAAAATGCAACCTCCTAAGGTTTGAACTACAAGTGCACTTTTCTGACTTCTAATGCCTACTAAACTTTTTACATAAATCAAGGGTACCTAGTAATCTGTAAATATGAATTTTCATGATTTTCCAGCAAGGGTTGCAATTATTAAAAATTCCTGAACCCATTAATCATCAATTATTTCCAAAGGAGGTACCCTCATATGAACTCCAAACCCTATGCAAATTTTTACAGAGGTGAATCATACTAAAATATTCAATCCTACAAATTTTGACCTCATTCCAGAGAGGTTACATTTGTAATTTCTACAAAGGTCATATTTGCAATTAATTCCAATTTGAACTAGAAGTACCAAAAATATCAATCCAAAAATTATAAGAAAATTAATGTGGGTTCATAATGGAATAAAATGACTTCCAGCAAAGTTCCATGAATTTACAGAAAGCTAGCATCCTAAAATTAATCATCCCAAAAATTGCTAATAATAAGAATAATTATAATTTGGACCTCCAAAAGTCTTCCAATGGCTCTAATAGAATTTCCAGGGAATAATAACACATATATCATATTGATGACAGAAAAAGAGTTATCCCCTAAGTGCTAATCTCTCCTAAAACCCAAAACCTAAATTTTTACAAATCTACCCAAGGATTTATTCACTAAGGTATACAACCCCAAACCTCTTCAATTTCACAGGGGAGGCTTCTCTGGTCACCATTACCAACTCCCCAAAATTTTAGGTCACACCATAAAGGTTTGACCACTCTTCCTTCATTGACCACTATATGTACCCCCTTGAGGTTTACCCTAGGGTTAGGGTCCATACTTCCCCAAATCCACCCAAACTTCTTGTGAGGGTATTATATCACTCATAGAACTCAGAGGAGTCTATTACACTCCTCTCCAAGGACAAACTCCCCCATGTCCTTCACAACCCTAAAAATCACCACTAAGGGACCTACCCTAGGGTTCTAGGGCTACCCTACACCAAACCACCCCAAACTCCATTGGAGGGTGTGTCATGCCCTAAAAAGTCAGTGGCCCGAAAATCAGCCTCTGTTGAGGTGATTTGGCCACTCAAATCCAAAAAGGGGCTTTTTGACCTATTGTAACCCTATAAGGGTCAATCTACGGTTGGATCAATCCCTAACCAAAACACCTCCAAATGAGGTGAAAATTTTACCAGAGCCCTAACTTGCTCTCTAAGATCACCCACCCAAATTTGGGGGATGTTGAGGTGTTTAAGCCACCTAATTAAATTGTACATGATTTATTAAATTTCTCTAAAAACTTTAGAAAAATGTTTTCCAAAAATCCTAATTTTTGGACAGGACCTAGATATAGGTAATAATATCCCACATACCAAATTTCAAGTCATTCTGATGACTGGTTTGGAGTGGGGAATTTTTCTAAGGTCTGGACATCCCTATGGATAGACCTCACCAAAATGAGTGCTGCGGTCTAACCAGAACTCCAAATTGAGTGAAATCAATTTTATATTAAACTAGACATCAAGGGCTACATTTTCTGTGTTGACCACTTTTTCTGTAGAGGGGCCTAAGTATTTTTAAAAATTAAAACCATTCACAGCAATTTTTAATACAGAAAATTAAAGAAATGAAATTAATAAAGGAGATGATCTGCACGGATCTTGATGCAAATCCGAGGACAGCTGCTCTTCTTCTTCCTCCAGCCAATGCACGTGATTGCCCCCGCCTGTAGCACATTTAGGCCTTGATTCCGGCCACCCCAGCCACCTCCCTGGCCGGCCACCACCACCACCACCTCCGTTGAGGTGGGGGCTATCGCCGGGCGGCGACACAGCCGCCGGAGGGGTGTTTTCCGGCGAACTCACAAGGGTGATTTTCCATGGAAAATCTGAAATTTTAACTCTCCGATCGGGCTCTTTTGAGCCCGATTTCTCACCTAATTTGATCTAAGATGCTAGCACAAGTAAGGAGGAGGAGGATTGGACCTTGTTTGGGGGTTTTGGTGGCTCCAATCGCCGGCAACCATTTTTTTCTTCTCCAAGCTTGGGTGCCATGGCCATCCTTACATAAAGGGCTCAATGTCTTCGGGAAAATGGGGGGGGGTTTCACTCCTCTGATGGTTGTGAAGGTGATAGCGGGGTTAATTGGGGGTGATGGTGGCTTTAACCCCATGTGCCATTATTGGCCTCTTCACCTCCCTCCTCATGGCCGAACCTATGCATCCCCCATGCCCTAATTGCCCCTAGAAATGGCTGGAATCTTCTCAAATTCATCAGAGAAGATGAATGGGAGTGTAATGGAGGGATGCCAAGGGGTGTGTCACCTTAATGGCCATGAATGGCCTCTTTCTCTCTCCTCAAAATTAGGGAAAACCCCCATTTCCTCTCTCCTAATCACCATGGCCGATTTTCCACTCTCTCCTGTGTTTAAAGTCAGCCTACTAGGCTGGTTGACCACTCAATTGAGCTAGCCCAAAGGGATTGGGCTAGGTTTAAGTGATTTGAGCTAATTTGGGCAAGTTTGACTTTTGGTCAAATTGAGCCCTATGGTTGACCCAGTCATGGGGATTTTTGTTCCACTGGGTCCCCTATGATATTTTAGACCTAAATGAGTGGTCAATTCCATATCATGGTGATCCATTAGGTCAATTGATGATGAATTGACCATTTTGACCTAATTAGAGCTTAAGGTTGACTTTGGTCAACTTGACCTGTGTGACTGTCCCCAATGGGTCCTAAATGTCTCTCTGGGCTCCTTGATGGCCTAGGAATGCTAAGATGGGGTTAGTGAGCCAAGTTGAAGCCCTAAAGTCAAGCCCTAGGTCAACTATTTGGAATTTACTATTTGCAGACCAAAGGTGCTTTTTTACTCATTTTGCCTAAGGGTCAAGGGGTTCCTAAGCTACCAAGGCCTTGTCATGACCTAGTCATGACAAATTCACTTGGGGGGCCTAGTCGTCTGGGGGATGTTACAAATCCCAATAGACAAAAAAAAAATTCGTCCCCGAAATTCAGGTTAGGCTTGCGGGGACTCTACTAAATGTAACATCCCACAAAGGTTAGGTTAAACCTGCGGTGACGGACTCCAAAGACTTCCGCTGCATCGATTTCGGAGGTTCCTCAAGTATGCTCCTCCTATCCATGGTTCGATCACCGGACCTTACCTAGCCGGGCCTTCTTGCGCCGCAAGACCTGCATCGTCACATCGTCTATCCTGACCGGCTTTATGCAAACTGATCGAACCTTCCTCTCATACAGGCCTCGAGCTATTGAAATCCAAATCATGTTTTTCCATAATTATTATTCAGCTTAGATCTTAACCACAATAGATCTCGAATTTCTTTTGAATACCGAGCACCGTAACCATGAGGCCTACACACTTAAAATAAACTCTAGAGTTTCATGTGATTACATGGTTTCGTCTTTTAAAGGGAGTTTGAGGGAAAGGTCTTCCAAAGCAATACGATTCTTCCCAAGTCGATTTCAACATCAATTACTTCTCGTCGTCAAGCACTTATCCAATCTTCGACGTCCAACCCTAGACCCGGTAATATTTTATTTCATCGGTCCGAACATGCTTTACAAAACCTCCTTTCTGTCCAAGTAATCTCAAATGTGATCGACTTCCAAACTCACTATGTTTGTGACACCACACCTCTAAACCAAGTTTAAGGGGTCCCAACTCAGTATGCCTTTCATCCAAAAGCCAAGCCGCCAATAGACAAAAGATAAGCCTCTACATTCTTCGGGCTAAGTATCTCTATATGTTATATTCATCCTATGTCTACACACAATCCTTCCAACGCCGGCGGCAGCTCCAGCATGCATGCCAAGGAACTGCTCCGCTCCAGGATCATATATGACCCCTATATATCTCGGGCTGGGCTTCTTCTCCGTCCGAGGACCCGTGAAACTCCATGCATCGAGCGTGCCCTCAAGAATACCCGGTCTCCGTCCTGGAACTCTTCCTGGCGATGCCTCGTACACCTTAATACTTGACCTGTCTGCTCTGCGCCTCCAGCATCCCATCCTGTGTCAACCTCACCCAAGCCTTGGTGTCCCCAAGCATTTGTCCGATCAAAATGTCTAACCCTAAATCTAGAGATATTACAGATCGTCAATCCAAACATGCTTTTGCAAACTCTCGTCTTTGCCCGAGTAACCTCGACCGTGGTCCACCTCAGACTCACTAAGTTGTGTTACCTCAACTACCAAGCTACGTCTAAGGGGTCCCCACTCAGTATCTATTTCGTCCAACAGTCAAGCTGCCAATAGACAAAAGATTAGCCCCTACCTACTTTGGGCTAAGTGTCGCTTGTGTTATACTTATTCTAGGTATTCACATCGTCCTTGGGGCATACCACCTTAGACTTCGGATTCCATCTCGGGACTTGTTGATAAGCTCCATACTTTAGACTCTCCAAGTCACTGTTTACGTCAATTTCCTGAAGGGCAACCTTTGACCAAGTCCCAGAATGAGTCTCTTCTAAACTTGAATCCTTATCTGAGGCATTCGCGTCACTTGAATGAGGGTTTAGTCTATGAATCCCCTACTATCCTGTAGACATCAATTCTCTTTAAGGCGGTCCTATTAGTTGCTGGTACTTCTTGATAAGTACTAAGGGACGTTAGGGTTTATGCCTTGCGAACTACTCTTGCACCAGGATCTTCCCATAGTCGCTTCGGGTATCTGCGTGCCTTAAACGAAATCATACCTAAGGTCTATTATTGAGTAGGTTACTCAATGAATTGTCACGACAAGTCAAGCGTCCAGTCGGGTTGAGTCTAACTCCTATAGCATGGTGGTCTACCTAGGCTGGTCATGAGTGAACATTAGTTTGTGATTCCTCCCATGGGTCCACCACTGCTTCCGCTGCTAGTTTGTCCTCAAACTAGCTCGCGTGGGGGCATCCCAAGGTTTGTGGACTTCTTCTCTTCAGATCGAGGTTCGCTCTGATACCACTTGTAAGACCCCATTTTTTTTTGCAAAAACCACCGGGGTCTTAGGCCCAGAACCGCCGTTTTGCGGTGACACCATCCACCAGGAAGGTTGACACCACGAAACGCCGATTCTGCCGGCCATCTCGATCATCAAGAGACATAAGAAGTAAGTAAAGAAGGACATAAATGTCCAAGTCCACAAATAATATAAAGAGGAATCGCAGCACAACATTGTCCACATCACAACAAACTAAATGTAAAAGTAATCAAAAGTATGGAAAATTAAAGCGGGCCTTAAGCCCAGTACATCATAGCCTCACTACAAGGTCACTCATAAAGTAAAACTAAAGCTAATCGCCACAGTCGCTGAAACGGAAACACTCAAACTAGTCTGACCCATCCCTGCAGACTCTGTGCTCCACTGGTGTTGCAACACTGAATGCTTCTTCTCTTTTGGCCTGCGGTGGCTGCCTTGCAATCCACGTCTACGTCTTCGCCTTCGGCCTCCTGGTCGCTGAGCTGGTGGGGTTCCACCCATCATGGGGCATCTGACTTGAGTGTGTCCCGGCTGGTGACAATGGTAGCATGGACATGGGGCCCACCCTGTCGGATCCTGCTGCACCTGTTTCTCTCCCATTCGGTATGCCTAAAAATATGATGGTCAAATGACATTCAGTCAAACTAGACTCAGTCAACAATCCTCCACCCCTAAACCCGTGGCTCCTAGGCACAGAGCGGGGAGGAGTGAAAAGGAGGACCAAAGGCAGAGTGGAAACAAGCAGGTGACAACTATCCTAAAGAAAGTACGGTAACAAGGTATTGTAGAGTAAATGATGAAAACTAATATGAGTAAGCTAGAGTGTAACAACAAGTAAACAGTAATGAATAATAAGTTATGACAGTAGAGAAAGTAAGTAAGAAAAATAACCATTGATTTATAAGGATTACCCCTATAGACCAAGGGGTCGTTTTGCAGGGCCTATCGTATAAAACGTCTCATACCATTTTATACGATAAGGGTAGGGGTTGAAATGCAATGTTTATGCTATGACATGCAAGGTATGTTGTTATGCTATGTTCATACAAGTGTAATTCACTCACTACGACTCTATGCGCATAGATCTTTAGTTCTCCCTTTTTGGAGCTAGCAAGACTCCCAGGATACTCCCGTAGTGGCAAACGGAAGCGGTGGGTTGGCCCTCGCCCACCTCTAGGTTGGTATTCACACTACCTAACCTAGACCTATCGTACGCCTCAACGCAAAACCCGCGGAGCATCTGCGTACTCTTACTGGCTGGACCACCAGACTTTCATGGCTAAGTGTAAATACCACACTTGCCGAGTCAACGTATTGACGTCGGTGTGAACGACCGTCCAATACCGAAGACCCACCACCTTCAATGCACATGCAACATGTTCTACTACCTACCTCGGAGCCATAAGTTCCCCGGGCTAACCTGCCCGCCCCCGTACCTACAAACACTACTGTGTCACAAGCTCACCTGACTTAGCAATCTGCTCTTACAACCACCGAGCCTACTGCTCGTAGCACCAAACCAGCTAAACTCCCGAAACCACGGGGTGTGTGTGAGTGTGTTATTAAATTATTCTTGTATAACATTTTACTCTTACAGTTTATGGTTAATCTTGGACTTCCCGAGGGTTACCTGTAAGGGGCTCGCTACGGTACTAGGAACTATAATGGGATGACACCCCAAAGCTCCCTTTCTCAAGACAATTAATATTATTAGTTACTACCCATAAGAAAACTCTTCTTAATGTTTCACCTGAATTAAGCCTAAGTGCTTTAAGACACAATAGGAAAAAGATGATCTTTCGTCAATCCCAAGATGACCTACCTCAAGGGTGGCACCCCACCACCCTAGGACTCATCAAACCCTAATTAACTCCAAGGATCCTCACATAGTCATATTATCACCAATAAACACTCACAACTCCAATCACTACACTCCAAATTGACCCATAACCCCAAAATTGCTAAATTGCTAAATGCAGATCATCCTTAATGTTTTGATGCACATGAAGGGAGGTACATTAAATAATCAACTCACTGACCCAATATTTTTATTGGGGGTCCATGCTACTTATTTAAGATCAATTCCAGAGTTTCATAATTTTCCCAACATTATTAATATTTAAAGCAATTTTCCAAAAATACAACCTCCTAAGGTTTGAACTACAAGTGCACTTTTCTGACTTCCAATGCCTACTAAACTTTTTACATAAATCAAGGGTACCTAGTAATCTGTAAATATGAATTTTCATGATTTTCCAGCAAGGGTTGCAATTATAAAAAATTCCTGAACCCATTAATCATCAATTATTTTCAAAGGAGGTACCCTCATAGGAACTCCAAACCCTATGTAAATTTTTACAGAGGTGAATCATACTAAAATATTCAGTCCTACAAATTTTGACCTCATTCTAGAGAGGTTACATTTGTAATTTCCACAAAGGTAATATTTGCAATTAATTCCAATTTGAACTAAAAGTACCAAAAATATCAATCCAAAAATTATAAGAAAATTACTGTGGGTTCATAATGAAATAAAATGACTTCCAGCAAAGTTCCATGAATTTACAGAAAGCTAGCATCCTAAAATTAATCATCCCAAAAATTGCTAACAATAAGAATAATTATAATTTGGACCTCCAAAAGTCTTCCAATGGCTCTAATAGAATTTCCAGGGAATAATAACACATATATCATATTGATGACAGAAAAAGAGTTATCCCCTAAGTGTTAATCTCTCCTAAAACCCAAAGCCTAATTGTTTACAAATCTACCCAAGGATTTATTCACTAAGGTATACAACCACAAACCTCTTTAATTTCACAGGGGAGGCTTCTCTGGTCATCATTACCAACTCCCCAAAATTTTAGGTCAAACCATAAAGGTTTGACCCCTCTTCCTGCATTGACCTCTATATGTACCCCCTTGAGGTTTACCCTAGGGTTAGGGTCCATACTTCCCCAAATCCACCCAAACTTCTTGTGAGGGTGTTATATCACTCATAGAACTCAGAGGAGTCTATTACACTCCTCTCCAAGGACAAACACCCCCATGTCCTTCACAACCCTAAAAATCCCCACTAAGGGACCTACCCTAGGGTTCTAGGGCTACCCTACACCAAACCACCCCAAACTCCATTGGAGGATGTGTCATGCCCTAAAAAGTCAGTGGCCCAAAAATCAGCCTCTGTTGAGGTGATTTGGCCACTCAAATCCAAAAAGGGGCTTTTTGACCTATTGTAACCCTATAAGGGTCAATCTATGGTTGGATAAATCCCTAACCAAAACACCTCCAAATGAGGTGAAAATTTTACCAGAGCCCTAACTTGCTCTCTAAGATCACCCACCCAAATTTGGGGGGATGTTGAGGTGTTTAAGCCACCTAATTAAATTGTACATGATTTATTAAATTTTTCTAAAACCTTTAGAAAAATGTTTTCCAAAAATCCTAATTTTTGGACAGGACCTAGATATAGGTAATAATAGCCCACACACCAAATTTCAAGTCATTTTGATGACTGGTTTGGAGTGGGGAATTTTTCTAAGGTCTGGACATCCCTATGGATAGACCTCACCGAAATGAGTGCTGCGGTCTAACCAGGACTCCAAATTTAGTGAAATTAATTTTAAATTAAACTAGACATCAAGGGCTACATTTTCTATGTTGACCACTTTTTCTGTAGAGGGGCCTAAGTATTTTTAAAAATTAAAACCATTCACAGCAATTTTTAATACAGAAAATTAAAGAAATGAAATTAATAAAGGAGATGATCTGCACGGATCTTGATGCAAATCTGAGGGCAGCTGCTCTTCTTCTTCCTCCAGCCAATGCACGTGATTGCCCCCGCCTGTAGCACATTTAGGCCTTGATTCCGGCCACCCCGGCCACCTCCCTGGCCGGCCACCACCACCACCACCTCCGTTGAGGTGGGGGCTATCGCCGGGCGGCGACACGGCCGCCGGAGGGGTGTTTTCCGGCGAACTCACAAGGGTGATTTTCCATGGAAAATTTGAAATTTTAACTCTCCGATCGGGCTCTTTTGAGCCCGATTTCTCACCTAATTTGATCTAAGATGCTAGCACAAGTAAGGAGGAGGAGGATTGGACCTTGTTTGGGGGTTTTGGTGGCTCCAATCGCCGGCAACCATTTTTTTCTTCTCCAAGCTTGGGTGCCATGGCCATCCTTACATAAAGGGCTCAATGTCTTCGGGAAAATGGGGGGTTTCACTCCTCTGATGGTTGTGAAGGTGATAGCGGGGTTAATTGGGGGTGATGCTGGCTTTAACCCCATGTGCCATTATTGGCCTCTTCACCTCCCTCCTCATGGCCGACCCTATGCATCCCCCCTGCCCTAATTGCCCCTAGAAACGGCTGGAATCTTCTCAAATTCATCAGAGAAGATGAATGGGAGTGTAATGGAGGGATGCCAAGGGGTGTGTCACCTTAATGGCCATGAATGGCCTCTTTCTCTCTCCTCAAAATTGGGGAAAACCCCCATTTCCTCTCTCCTAATCACCATGGCCGATTTTCCACTCTCTCATGTGTTTAAAGTCAGCCTACTAGGCTGGTTGACCACTCAATTGAGCTAGCCCAAAGGGATTGGGCTAGGTTTAAGTGATTTGACCTAATTTGGGCAAGTTTGACTTTTGGTCAAATTGAGCCCTAGGGTTGACCCAATCATGGGGCTTTTTGTTCCACTGGGTCCCCTATGATATTTTAGACCTAAATGAGTGGTCAATTCCATATCATGGTGATCCATTAGGTCAATTGGTGAAGAATTGACCATTTTGACCTAATTAGAGCTTAAGGTTGACTTTGGTCAACTTGACCTGTGTGACTGTCCCCAATGGGTCCTAAATGTCTCTATGGGCTCCTTGATGGCCTAGGAATGCTAAGGTGGGGTTGGTGAGCCAAGTTGAAGCCCTAAAGTCAAGCCCTAGGTCAACTATTTGGAATTTACTATTTGCAGACCAAAGGTGCTTTTTTACTCATTTTGCCTAAGTGTCAAGGGGTTCCTAAGCTACCAAGGCCTTGTCATGACCTAGTCATGACAAATTCACTTGGGGGGGGGGCCTAGTCGTCTGGGGGATGTTACATATGCTCCTAAGGCTGAAGGGAAGAAGAAGGGAGAAGGACCCAAGTGGTTTAGGTGCGGTAAGCTTGGTCACATCAGGAAGGACTACCGGGTGAATCTTCAGCCAGGGCATGCTGCTGCAGGGAAGGAGGAAGCTGAGGCCAGGCAAAATGATGGAGGATGGGGAGGAGCCTTCTAGGCTTATGTCGGAGTTGCGGCTCCTATCAACTATCAGGAGGACTGGATCGTGGACTCGGGGTGTGGTCATCACCTCACCGAGGACGAGTCGAAGCTTTCTTCAGCGCAGCCTTACTCAGGTAATGATGCCATCATAACTACTAATAACACTGTGCATTCTGTCGAGAAGGTGGGGGTTGTTTCCTTGGGCAATGATAGGGGGCCACTAACTTTGAAGAGTGTATATCATATGCCCGGAATGAGGAAAAACCTCTTCTCCGTGACCAGCATTGTTGACGCTGGGTATCACGTTCTGTTCGGCCCAACAGAAGTGAGGTTTCTTCGGAATGTTGAGGCGGTAAAAGCTAATGTCGTTCATGTTGGGAGAAGGGCAAAAGACTTGTTCGTTTTTTCGACAAGTTCTTATGTCTACAAGATGAGGACAAATGATAGTGCTGTTATATGGCATGAGAGGTTGGGGCATGTAGGAATGGATAAGTTGAAGGCTATGGCGGTTAAAGGTCTGGTCAAGGGCTTGACTAGTCTATCTTCCTGCGGTGACGGTCATGTCTGTGCTGGATGTCAGTTCGGCAAGTCTCATCGACTGCCGTTTGATAAGTCTCAGACAAGGAGTAGTGTGCCATTGGAGTGTATCCACGGTGACTTGATGGGACCGACTGCTACCCCAAGCCTCGGAGGCAGCAAGTATATGCTAGTGTTGATCGATGATTACACCAGATATGTCTGGGTTTATTTCCTGAAGGAGAAGGCGGAGGCGTTTGCCAAGTTTGTGGAGTTCAAGGAGCTTGTGGAGGGTCGGCTTGGCCTGCGGTTAAAGAAGCTGAGAACTGACAACGGGGGGGGGGGGGGGGGGGGGGGGGAGTTCACCTCTGGTGAGTTCTCTATTTTTTGCAGGAAGGCGGGCATCCGGAGGGAGCTTACTTGTGCGCATACTCCACAATAAAACGGAGTTGCAGAGTGGAAGATTCGTCATCTGACGGAGACCTGCAAGTGTTGGCTGCATGCCAAGAGTATCCCGAGGTCCTTCTGGGCGGAGGGAATGTCTTGTGCTGCCTACGTCATCAACATGATGCCTCTCAGTCCCATCAACATGTTGACCCCGCATGAGATGATGTTCAAAGAAAAGCCAAGTGTGGCACACCTTCGGGTGTTTGGTTCCACCTGCTATGTGCACGTTCCAGATGCGCTTCGGACGAAGCTAGATGCGAAAGCAAGGAAGCTAGTCTTCGTGGGATATGATGATCGGAAGAATGGCTGGAAGTGCATGGACCCGGAGACGCGGAGATTTGTTGTATCTCGCGATGTCGTGTTTGACGAGGTGACTTCTTACAAGGGAAGCTCTAGTGTTGTGTTACCAGAAAGCAGGGTAGAGGAGCTGGATAGAGCTGTGGAAAATCTTCAGGTGGAGCTGCCTTTGTCACCAGGTGGTCCATCAACTTCTAGTTCTGAGATGGAGGCTTCTGGATCAGGAAGCAGGGGGAGTGATGCTCCTAGTACGTCTGGAAGGGGAGCTAGAGAAGAAGCAGCTGAAGATAAGGCGAGTCAGGAGAAGGTGTTGAGGAGATCGAAGCAAACGATCATTGCTCCTGATCGCTATACAGGAGGAAACATGGTGAGCTTTGTCTCGTGTTTCTTTGCTGGTCCCTTGGATGAGCGGGAACCAGTGAGCTTTGAAAAGGCCAAAGGCATGAAGCAGTGGGGTTCGGCTATGGAAGAAGAGATGGAAGCTCTTGAGAAGAATGATGAAGTATCTAGTTGCCTACCTAAATCACCTAGAGGGGGGTGAATAGGTGATCTCTACGTCTTTTGCGGAATTAAAAATTAAACGTAAAGCACAGCACACAAAATTAATCACAGCCACAGATAACACCAGGAATTTATAGTGGTTCCCCGTACTTGGGTACTCCACTGACGGCCTCGCCAATCTAGCACCACAGCTAGACTTGACTACTCACTAAATCTCGGATCAGAAAGATCCTACAGTCTCGGAGTCAAACTCCTACAAACTCAGAGAGAACCTCTCTTACAACTCGGAGAAAACTTCTCCTACAACTCGGAGAACAACCTCTCCTACAACTCGGAGAACAACTCCTACAACTCGGAGATAACAACTCCTACAATAGATTGAAAAGGGTTTGAACAATACTAAACCAGATCTGAATAACAGAGGCGTTTTCTTCCTTCTTCTTGAATGGCTTTTGAGAACGATGAGGAAGAACAACGATCCTTCAAATCTGTCTTTGTCTATCCGAAACGATCCAATAGAGATTGTAGAACCTGAGTATGGATCAATCGAACCCTTCTTGAAAGAAATCGGCAACTCCAAAGAGTAGATCGATCTCCAATCGTAGACGACGGCGAGCGGCGTTTTTCACGTTCCTTTTGATCGGGAGAGAGATTAGGGTTAGAACGATTCTCAAAAACTTCTTTTTAAATAACCCAAGAGCAACTCTATATATGGAGAGGAGCGATTAAGGGTTAACACGATCTTAAAAGCATCAAAATAGCCGTTAGAAACGAAGAGGGGCGATCACGATCCGTCAGAACAGAGAAAACAAAATTAGAAATTTACGGACAGATGTCTCGAGACATGAGGGATCTCTCGAGACATGAGGGATCTCTCGAGACATAAGGGATCTCTCGAGACATGAAACGGAGAGAGCAGGAAAGGGATGTCTCGAGAACTTGATGATCTCTCGAGACATTGCAAAGAATTCAGACTTAAGATCTCTCGAGACAACCACGATCTCTCGAGACATGTCTAATCTCTCGAGACATATCCTTAGGAAAAAAAATTTTCACAAAAATTTCTTTTCTTCTCTTGAACACATGCAGCAGCCGCACTCCAAAGTCTTCAATAGTCTTGAAAAAGAAGTGTACCCCAATAGTGAGATCACACATGAGTCATCACCATGTTTCATATAATGAGGGATTACATTTTATGAAACTGTGTTTGCAGACCCATTGTGACCTGACATTGGCTTACACTTAGCCATGATAATCTGCAAGACAATACTAGAAAAGCATATCAAATACAAAAGCAATTCAATCTTAGTTTAAGGGTGACTTCTCACAAATCAAGGTAATTGTGAATGCAATTTCCAACAATCTCCCCCTATTTGTAGAAGTCAGAACCCTGTACACTAAGTTGAATTACAGTAAAGAATAAATATGCTACACTACACAAAGATATAGAAATGAAAAAGTAAAGAACATCAAAACATCAAATATATATATATATATATCTAAATTGAATTGTTCAGAAGACTTGATGTTCACTAATATCAGAATGAAAACAAAATATGTCTTGTCAGCATCATCATCATCATCCCTCAAGACCACCTTTTCCTCTTTTCTTCTTGTCTGGAGAAATAAGCATGAGGCTTGGGATGGTAAAACGGAGGCGGATCCGGAGCATCAGAATTATTATAACCAAAAGCTCTGAAATGAATCCTTCGCTTCCTTTGAGCTGTCTCATGTTTTTCCCATTCTTGAGAGCTGTAGCATTCAGATCTGTTCATTTTACCTTCATGAACTAACTTGTAGGTTTCAAGAATAATGTCTTTTGAGACTGGGCTCCAGATTTCTGGATAACTTTTCTCAGCCTTAGCTTTGCACTGACCTGTAGAGCTAGAACTAGGAACTGATCGACTGGCAGAAGAACCTTCACCAAATTTTCTTTTTTCCTTTGGTCCCAGCCCTATCTGATTGATCTTCAACTATAGGAGCCTTCCCAAGTAGTTCTTCTGGCCTTGGAGAAAACTGAGGAACAGGAATATCTGGATCAATTGCCAACTCAGGAAAAATCTGATTATGAAGCCACGTTGCTGTTTTGAATGAATAAGCATTAATATCAGCAACTTGCTTCAACATCCTGGAAGAGAACTGCTCAAACTGAGAATTCCATGAGCTTTGAAGAGCAGAAACGGAGCTTTCAATCAAATCTGTCATTTTAGCTACTATATTTTCCTCCCCCTTTCTGACTTCTACAGATAGGGTTTGGAGAGTATCATCTTTGAACTTTCCGACTTCATCAACAATTTTGAACGTATTGGCTTCAGCCTTGTCAGACACTGATTCTTGAAGCTTTGTCAGTATAACAGTCTGAGTCAACACTGTGCCTACACCTTCAGTTGCATGATCAATTTGCTTGCTCCCTAGGCTCATCAAATCAGAGAGATTTTCATAATTGGATTTTATCTTAGCTAACTCTCTGCCTAGTTCACTTTCAACTGAGGCAATCTTCCTGTGAACAGTTGTCAAAGAATTTTCAAACTGTGCACTCTGCTTCTTGAGCAGTGCTTCAATCTTACCTAGAAGAGAATCTTCTGCACAACCTAGCTCATTTGGAGCATTCTTGGTTGTGTCAAACTCTGACTCCCCCTCAACATATACTAGGGGAGGTGACAATTCATGAACAGACATGACATCATCATCATCTATGTTAAAAACAAAATCAGCACCAGACCCTGCCTGTTGGCCACCGGGACTGTGCTCTTCAGATACTGGAGTGGATTCAGTTGGAGCTGATGAGGATTTACCTTTGGCTTTTGAACGGATTGGCAGCTTGGCACGACCTGAAGCTTTAGAGCGAGTTCGAGAGGAAAGTGGCAATGATCTTACCAAGGGTGCTTTTCCTGTCGTCTTTGCTGTCTGCAAAGTCTGCATCTGAAAAACCAATTAGTTCACTATCATTACTTCTTGGGTACCATAAGCCAAGATTTGGTGTGCCTTTAAGATATCTCAAAATTCGCTTTGCAGCAGTATAGTGGGATTCCTTAGAGTTCACCTGATATTTAGCACATACACATGTAGAAAACATTATATCAGGTCTACTGGCAGTAAGGCAGAGCAATGAGCCAATTATGCTTCTGTACTTGGTTTCATCAAAAGGTTTCCCTTTCTCATCCTTGTCCAGAGACGTAGCTGAGCTCATTGGAGTCCTCATAGAGGTTGCACTCTCCATTCCAAATTTCTTAATCAACTCCTTAGTGAACTTTGTCTGAGAAATGAAGATTCCATCTTCAGATTGTTTCACTTGAAGTCCTAAGAAATATTTCAGCTCACCCATACTGCTCATTTCAAATTTCCCTTGCATAAGTTTAGAAAACTTTTTGCAGAGGTTATCATCCGTAGAGCCAAATATGATGTCATCGACATAGATTTGCACTAGCAAAATCTTGCCTTTTACTTCCCTAAGAAATAATGTCTTATCTATCTTTCCTCTTGTGAACTTGTTCTCAAGAAGAAAGTTAGACAGCGTCTCATACCAAGCTCGAGGAGCTTGTTTCAAACCATATAAGGCTTTCTGTAATAAATAAACATGATTGGGATGATCAGGATTAACAAAACCTGGGGGTTGTTCAACGTATACTTCCTCTTTAATGTCTCCGTTTAGGAACGCAGATTTGACATCCATTTGATATACGGTGAAACCCTTGAAAGCAGCATAAGCAAGGAAGAGTCTGATCGCTTCGAGCCTTGCTACTGGAGCGTATGTCTGATCGAAGTCGATGCCTTCCTCTTGTCTGTACCCTTTAGCTACAAGTCTGGTTTTGTTCTTTATGATTGTTCCTTCTTCATCCAGCTTGTTTCTAAACACCCACTTTGTTCCTATGACATTTTTGTCTTTTGGTTTTGGAACAAGTGTCCATACTTTACATCGTTTGAACTGATTCAATTCTTCTTCCATAGCGATTATCCAGGATGGATCTTCATTTGCCTCTTGGAATTTCTTTGGTTCGACCTGCGAAAGAAAGCTTAAATGCATATTTTCGTTAATGGTACCTCGTCTTGTTCTTATTCCTTCATGAGGATCTCCTATGATTTGATCAACTGGATGATCCCTCATGTGTCGTAGCCCGAGGTTCCTAGCTTGATTTGGACCAATAGGAGTTTCTTCTACTGTTGGAGTATCTTCCTCCACTTGGAGTGGCTCTTCATCAGGATGATCTTCTTCATAGATTGTTATTGGGGGAATCTTGATGAAGTGTTGAGAATTTTCTTCAACTGGCTGATCCAAGCTTAAGTCCTGCAGCTTTGAACCTGTGTCTACAGAAGAAATGCTAGAGGAGCTGCTTTGAAGCATGCTCGTCTCATCAAATACAACATTAATAGATTCTTCTACCACCAGGGTTTTCTTATTAAAAATACGATAAGCTTTACTATGGCTACTATAGCCTACGAAAATCCCTTCAAAACTCTTTTCACTAAACTTAGTTTTGTAATGCTTTCCATTGTTTAGCACAAAGCATTTACTACCAAAGATTCGAAAATAAGAAATGGTCGGTTTCTTGCCTTTTAGAAGTTCATAAGGCGTCTTTTCATGGTTTTTGTTTATGAGTGCTCTGTTTTGCACATGGCATGCAGTATTGACAGCTTCAGCCCAGAAATATTCAGATAGTGAAGAGTCACTCAACATGGTTCTGCAAGCCTCAATAAGTGTTCTATTCTTTCTCTCAGCTACTCCATTTTGTTGTGGAGTTCGAGGAGAGGAAAACTCATGAAAGATACCGAGGCTTTCACAGAATCCTGTCATGGCTCCAGATTCAAATTCTGTACCATGGTCACTTCTGATTTTGACCACCGAACAGTTAAATTCATTCTGGACTTGCCTGACAAAACTAGTGAAAGTGTCAAAGGTATCTGACTTGTGTTTCAGAAAGAATACCCAGGCAAAACGAGAGTAATCATCTACAATAACCAATGTGTAAGATTTTCCTCCTAAACTTCTAATTTGCAAAGGACCAAACAAATCCATATGGAGTAGGTATAGACACCTGGTTGAATCTTTGCCAATGATGCTCTTAAAGGTAGCTCTTGTTTGCTTGCCTTTTACACATGCATGACAAGGTCTATCTTTAATGCACTTAACATCTGGTGCATCTCGCACTAAGTTTTGAGAAAACAATTTATTAATAGTTGTGAGATTTATATGTGCTAATCTCTTGTGTCATTGGTCAACAAGAGATGCACTATCTTTTGCCAAAAGACATACTGGTGTAGAAGATGATATGCAAAGAAAATTTAAACAAAATATGTTTCTACAGCGAATGCCTGATAAAATCGTTTCATGATTTTCAGCCGATTTTATCAAACACTTATCTTTATGAAAATCAACAATGTATCATTTATCACAAAGTTGACTTATGCTTATCAGATTATGTCGTAATCCTTCCACATAAGCTACATCGGAAAAAGATACATTTCCATTAGAAATCATACCATAGCCTTTAGTTATTCCTCTGTCTGAACCGCCAAAAATAACTTTTGGACCGTTCGTAACTGGAATGTAGTTTTGCAAAAGGCTTCTTGTCCCGGTCATATGCCGAGAGCAACCACTGTCCAAGTACCAGATTGGATTTTTATTGGCCTTTGGACATACCTGCAAAAAATAAATCATTTCGCCTTAGGAGCCCAAACAGATTTGGGTCCTTGGTCCCGTGTCAGTTGAGCACCACGATAAATGTTAACATTGCGAGTGGTCTTCCTAGCAACGTTCACTTGTGGTCTCCTAGTATACGTTGTATTAAACCAACAATCAACGGCAAAGTGACCAATTTTACCGCAGCACCAACAGTCGAATCTGTTGTACCTTCTCTTTACACTCTCCTGCTTAACTTTTTGAACGTTAGCTCTTGCAGTAGTATCCCTTTTTGATGAGGATGCCTCATGGGGGCAACACACACAAGGTGGTACTGTCCTCTTCGGCTTTGGTGCAACAGCATTCACTTTTGGTGCTTTCTTAGCACTCGGACCATGAACAAGTGGACCGTACCCTTTCCGATTAATCTCTTGATAGGGTGCTTGAAAAGCACTATCACCAAAGTTTCGGGGAGGAGCCCATTCCTTATGATCATTCACAGGTGAAAAAGGAATTGGTCGTGTGAAATGACCATAGGAACTCTCCAAATCATAAGCATTCGTAGGGAATATGACTTTCTTGAATGCTACAGGCTCTTGATGAGCTTTCCCTTTTTCTTTGGTAGTAGCTTTCTTAGCAACCAGACCATTCTTCTTAGCAATTGTATTTTTTGAAGAATTGCTAGTACTAGCTTCATGCCCTATACCGCTTCCTTTTGCCTTAGTGGTAAAAGTACCAATAATTGGCAGAACAGTTTTAGGTTGAGAGAATGCTTCAACCAACTTCTTCTCAGCCGCAAGCTGTTCCTCCAAGACTTTTATCGAATTATCTCTCAAGGCAAGAGTCTCTTCCGAGCTTTTGATCTTGTCTTTCAAGGCTTGGACTTCCTCTTTGAGAGAAGAAAGTTCTTCAACTTCTTTTCTCAAGTTAGATTCCACCTCCTTGAGAGCCATGATCTCCTTACCCTGAGTTTTGACAACCTTTCGGCACTTGTCAAAGCTTTGGAGCATTTTGGTATATTGAGACATGAGCTCAGATTCATCGTCTGAGAGGTTATCCTTTTGTTCAGCCGAAGCATAATCAGAATCAGATAGGATAGTGTGATCATTTACCTTTCCGGTGTACGGGGGTACTTCTTCATCATCAGACATAGCCATCAGACCGAAGTAAGCTTCTTCTTCATCACTCGACTCATCGGAGTCACTGTCGCTCAGAGTTTTGGCTTTCTTAGCGACGAAGCTTCTATCTGATTTCTTCTTTCCATGAGTGGATTTCTTGTCTTCTTTTCTTCCACCTTCTTTCTTCATATAGGGACACTCAGCAATCATGTGCCCTGGCTTATTACAACAATAGCAAATAATGTCAGAAGAAATGTGTTTGTTCTGTTTGGATTTATACCTGTCATTATTGCTTGAGCCCTTCCTGTGATATTCGCCATCACGACGAGAATATTTATGATCCGAGGAAGACGGCTTGTTGTTCATGTGCCTCCGCTTGTTCAGCAGTTTCTTAAACTGACGGGAGATTAAAGAGAACTCCCCATCAGACAGTTCGGAACAGGAGGAGCTGGCTTCCGATTCTTCTTCAATATCAGATTCCTTTTCTCTGATCGGTATCACTGCTTTGCTCTTCTTTGAATTCTCTGCCTTCAAAGCTAAGGTTCTTTCTTTGCTTGAAGCTCGATTTACATCCTCTTCAGACTTTCGGATGTTCATTTGTAATTCATGAGACAACAGCTTCCCGAACAGATTTTGAGGTTCTAGACTTGGTAGTTTTTCAAACTCTCTTATGGCAACAATTTTGCTATCCCAGTCTTTCGTTAGGGAACGCAAGAATTTGTCATTTAGTTCACCGTTTGTGAACTCCCTGTCGTAGTTCCTCAAACCATTGACTATCTTGAAGAATCTTTCGTACGCATCAGCAATGCACTCCTTCTTATTCTGCTTGAACGCCTCGTACTCTTGATTAAGTAGAGACCTTCTATCTTCTCTTACCTCGTCAGTACCTTCCATTAGAACAATTAAGGATGTCCACATCTCTTTGGCTGATTTGCAGTGGATTAAGTTTTGCAACATGGAATCGTCCACTGCACTTGCAATTATGTTTTTAGCCTTCTTGTCAAGAGCAACAAGAGCTATCTCATCCTTAGTCAAATCCATCATTTTCTTAGGTATCTGAACAGTAGGATTTGTTGACGAAGCGGTCATTGGCACATGGGGACCTTCTTCCACAACTTGGAAGATTCTGGGATCTGCAGCTTCCATATAAAAACGGACTCTTTCCTTCCACATAGGAAAGTTGGCCTTAGTGCAGATGGGCAATTTCAGAGAGGATTCCTTGACTCTGTCCATGGCTTGCTAGCAACTAGAAGGATGGATCCTGTTCAAGGTGTTAACCTAGCAACGAACAGCGACCCTCTGATACCAATTGAAGTATCTAGTTGCCTACCTAAATCACCTAGAGGGGGGTGAATAGGTGATCTCTACGTCTTTTGCGGAATTAAAAATTAAACGTAAAGCACAGCACACAAAATTAATCACATCCACAGATAACACCAGGAATTTATAGTGGTTCCCCGTACTTGGGTACTCCACTGCCGGCCTCGCCAATCTAGCACCACAACTAGACTTGACTACTCACTAAATCTCGGATCAGAAAGATCCTACAGTCTCGGAGTCAAACTCCTACAAACTCAGAGAGAACCTCTCTTACAACTCGGAGAAAACTTCTCCTACAACTCGGAGAACAACCTCTCCTACAACTCGGAGAACAACTCCTACAACTCGGAGATAACAACTCCTACAATAGATTGAAAAGGGTTTGAACAATACTAAACCAGATCTGAATAACAGAGGCGTTTTCTTCCTTCTTCTTGAATGGCTTTTGAGAACGATGAGGAAGAACAACGATCCTTCAAATCTGTCTTTGTCAATCCGAAACGATCCAATAGAGATTGTAGAACCTGAGTATGGATCAATCGAACCCTTCTTGAAAGAAATCGGCAACTCCAAAGAGTAGATCGATCTCCAATCGTAGACGACGGCGAGCGGCGTTTTTCACGTTCCTTTTGATCGGGAGAGAGATTAGGGTTAGAACGATTCTCAAAAACTTCTTTTTAAATAACCCAAGAGCAACTCTATATATGGAGAGGAGCGATTAAGGGTTAACACGATCTTAAAAGCATCAAAATAGCCGTTAGAAACGAAGAGGGGCGATCACGATCCGTCAGAACAGAGAAAACAAAATTAGAAATTTACGGACAGATGTCTCGAGACATGAGGGATCTCTCGAGACATAAGGGATCTCCCGAGACATGAAACGAAGAGAGCAGGAAAGGGATGTCTCGAGAACTTGATGATCTCTCGAGACATTGCAAAGAATTCAGACTTAAGATCTCTCGAGACAACCACGATCTCTCGAGACATGTCTGATCTCTCGAGACATATCCTTAGGAAAAAAAAATTTCACAAAAATTTCTTTTCTTCTCTTGAACACATGCAGCAGCCGCACTCCAAAGTCTTCAATAGTCTTGAAAAAGAAGTGTACCCCAATAGTGAGATCACACATGAGTCATCACCATGTTTCATATAATGAGGGATTACATTTTATGAAACTGTGTTTGCAGACCCATTGTGACCTGACATTGGCTTACACTTAGCCATGATAATCTGCAAGACAATACTAGAAAAGCATATCAAATACAAAAGCAATTCAATCTTAGTTTAAGGGTGACTTCTCACAAATCAAGGTAATTGTGAATGCAATTTCCAACAAATGAGACTTGGTCTCTGGTGCCCTGGCCCAAGGGCATTACCCCTGTGACATGCAAGTGGGTCTACAAGCTCAAGAAGAAGGAAGACGACAATATCGAGCATTACAAGGCTCGCCTTGTGGCTCGTGGATTCTCGCAGCAATACGGTGAAAATTATGAAGAGACATTTAGTCCGGTGGTGAAGATGACTTCAGTTCGGTTCGTTATTGCCTTGGCGGCTTTCTATGGGTGGGAGATTTGGCAGCTCGACGTAAAGAATGCTTTCTTGTACGACGAGATTGATAAGGATATCTTCATGGTCCAGCCGCCAGGCTTCGTATCTGAAGATTTTCCAGACTATGTCTGTAAGCTGAAGAAGGCCCTGTATGGGTTGAAGCCGATGGCGTGGTACGGGAAGATCGCGGAATATCTCTTATTCTGTAGATTCGGTACTTCAGACTCTGACTCAAGCTTGTTTCTTAAGAAGAGCTGGGAGCTTCAAGTCATCGTGCTTCTTTACGTCGACGATATGATCGTGACGGGGAATTCGAAGAAGGAAGTAGCAAAGCTTTGAGCTGAGCTATCTATTAGGTTTGAGATGAAGGACTTGGGTGAACTCCACCATTTCCTTGGACTCGAAGTGCAGAGGAAGGGAAGTGGAGTGTTGGTGTCCCAGGCTGGTTATGCTGAGCGAATCGTGGAGCGATTCGGCATGAAGGAAGGGAAATGCATTTCTACACCTCTGGAGAAGGCCATGGATCTTCGGAAGGATGAGGGGAGGATTCTGGAAGATCCGATTGTGTTCTGAGCTCTGGTTGGGAGCTTGATTTATCTGACGATCACTAGGCCGGATATTGCGTATGCAGTTGGCAGGGTGAGTCGTTATATGGCGGAACCACGGATGCCTCATCTACTAGCAGCCAAGAATATTTTGAAGTATGTCAAGGCGACCTCGGATATGGGTCTCCTATATAGGAGGGATGCGGGCTTCGAGGTGCATGGGTACATGGATGCTGATTACGAGGGGAGATTCAGATGATCGGAAGTCGACGTCTGGATTCGTCTTCATGGCGGGCCCCACAACTATATCATGGTGCAGCAAGAAGCAGGATTTCGTGTCTGTCTCTACGACGGAAGCGGAATACAAGGCTTCGGCCTTGGCAGCTCAAGAAGCCATCTGGCTAAGGAGGTTGGTGGGAGACGTCCATAAGGAGGTTCGGGGTCTGACTTTGCTCCGCGGTGACAATGAGAGTGCACTCAAACTGGTTATTAATCCAGTTTGTCACGCGAGGACCAAGCATATCGAGATCGAGCATCATTTCATTCGTGAGAAGGTGCGGGAGGGGTCTCTTTCGGTTGAGCATGTTCGGAGTCAGGACAATGTTGCTGACATATTCACAAAGGCGATGGTGAAGGGGCCGTTCACTCGACTAAGGAGTTTACTTGGACTGTTTTCAACTTCCCACTTCAAGGGGGAGTGTTGAAAATGTTGAAGTGGAAGTTGGCAGTCTGGGGGGAGGTCGCGCGGTCTGTCTAACCGCGCGGTCTTGCGATCTCCATCTGCGATCTGATCTCTTTGGTATAGCCGCAGGACTTCTCGGCATGACCGCCGTTCTCTATCCATGGTGTCGAGGTGAGGCCGCGCGGTCTGTTTCGCGTGACCGCGTGGCGAGGCAGGTTTCAGCGTGGTGAGGCCGCGCGGTCTGGTCGTGTGACCGCGTGGTGGGGGCAGTCTGGCCTGGTGACTGTCTGGTTTCTTGGTGGTGCGCGCGGACTAAGGTTCTCTTAGTCGCGCGGTCTCCTGGTTGTGTTCGCGGTCTCTGGAGGAGGTCTCATATAGGCGAACATTGGTGGTGGGCGACATGACTGTGCGAGTTGTCATGATCGCGTGGCTTCTTGCAGAAGTGGCGTTCTCCTGGGCAGGTTGAAGTCGGCGAGCTCACAAGGCGCAGAGCGGTCTACTGATTGCTCGAGTTGACCATCTTGGTCGCGCGATCTGGGGCGGTGACTCTATCTCATAGGGTTGTGACTGGATCTGGTCGCATGCCTATAAATAGGAGTCACTGTAGCAGCAAAATTAATCGCACCAAGTGTAAGCTGAGCTCGCGCCTATTTCTTGCGGTCTCATTTTTTGTGACCGGACGGTTAGCTGATTGAATTTCCTTGTGCAGCTTCTGCAGATTGTGCGGGCAGCAGCGGTCACCTTTTCTTCTAGGGTGTTTGGGCGGTCTCGCGTCTTGTAGTGCGGGTTGCTGGAATTCAGGAGAATTAGTGGAGTTCGGGAGGTCGCGCCTTCGTGGTGTTGATCAAGTCGTCGGGAGAATCAGTGGAGTTCGGGAGTTGCTGGAGGTCGCGAACATTCAGATCGGGCGGTCTGACGGGTTCTGTTTTCAGACCGCCAGTTTTCTCTCCTGCATTGTATCTCTGTTTTATTTTTGTGTTACTGGCGAAATCATGTCTCGCCATGTATACCTCGCCCTGTAATGAAGATTTCTGCTATTATCAATAAAGTTTGATTTGCTTCATGTGCTTCTGGTTGTTGACTATAACTTGGGTTGATCGATTCCTGCTCACTCCTAGATCTACGAAAATTTTCATAGACCCTGCCAGCTAGGTGAGAGCCTGGTCAGTGGGTCTGCTCGGGGCCAACCTTTGAAACCTTTCATCCTGCCACCGAGTGAGCATATGACCCTGCCAGCTAGGTAAGAGCCTGGTCAGCGAGTCTGCTCGGGGCCAACCTTTGAAACCTTTCATCTTGCCACCGAGTAAGCCTACGACCCTGCCAGCTAGGTGAGAGTCTGGTCAACGGGTCTGCTCAGGGCCAACCTTTTAAACCTTTCATCCTGCCACCGAGTGAGCCTACGGCCCTGCCAGCTATGTGAGAGCCTAGTCAGCGGGTCTACTCGGGGCCAACCATTGAAACCTTTCATCCTGCCATCGAGTGAGCCTACGACCCTGCCAGTTAGGTGAGAGCCTGGTCAGCGAGTCTGCTCGGGGCTAACCTTTGAAACCTTTTTCCTTCCACCGAGTGAGCCCACGACCCTACCAGCTAGGTGAGAGCGTGGTCAGAGGGTCTGCTCGGGGACAACCTATGAAACCTTTCATCCTGCCACCGAGTGAGCCTGCGACCCTGCCAGCTAAGTGAGAGCCTAGTCAGCAGGTCTGCTCGGGGCCAGCCTTTGATACCTTTCATCCTGCCATCGAGTGAGCATACGACTCTGCCAGCTAGGTGAGAGCCTGGTCAGTGGGTCTGCTCACGGTCAACCTTTAAAACCTTTCATCCTGCCACCGAGTGAGCCTATGGCCATGCCAGCTAGGTGAGAGCCTGGTCAGCAGGTCTGCTCAGGGTCAATCATATTTTCAGCATTATCATCTTACAAGTTGACACACAATCATTCATACAAGAAAAACAAAGTTCAAAAACAAACCTGGGCAAAACAGTTGATCTCGCAAAAAGAACTTCCCTTCCCACTCGGCGAGTGGTATGATCTCGCGGAGTCCACTCGCATACCTCAGCACTCGCCGAGCTGGGGAATAGCTGTTGTCCGGGTGGATCTCGCCCACTCCCTTCCGCCATTGCTTCCTTCTCGGGTCGCTGACCTGGGGCATTCTCGCCCATCAGCTGGGGCGCGACCATCGGGGCTGCAGGTGTCTCGAACTCGCTCCTGGCAGCGAATGCGAGATGCAAGGTCCGCGGGACCTCTCACATGAAGTCCTCAAAGATCCCCATCGTCACCCCACTCGCGAGTGGTTGCGAGTGACCTGGGTCAGATCTTTCTTCCTCACCTCCAGTTATGGAGTTCAGCTAGAGATTTTCTTGTATAGGCTACGGTCCACGCTCACCGCACCAAAAATATTGAAACCATCAACCGGTCTCTTGAGTTCGGACCCACAGGGGTGTAGCCTACACCTACTTCTCCCTCACTGACACTTTTGATTGTGGATGAAGAAAAATGAATAGACCCAAAGCTGTGGCGAGGAGGTCCCGCCACACACCAGAAAGATCTTAGAGAGCTTCCCCTCCCAAACCAATGCTCAACTGGGCACCTTGGAGGGCAATACGAGCCAACCAAAACTAGCTAGGAGGAGAGAGCCAAAAAGATCCGGATATCCTCCAAGGTGCCCTTAAGGGTCTATTTATTGATTTTCTGGCCTGGTCTGCAAATAGCGTAAATCCGCCTTTTAGTTTTACTAATCGCACCCCAAATTGGCATGCTAACACCCTAACTCCGCTGTTCTGATGAGCTATTGGCAACCCACAAAGAGTATCTAGGTAATTTCCTCACTAAAGCCTTCTGGGCGAGTGGTCCGTGAAGGCACCACTCGCTAGACTTCTCGTACACTGGACTCTCTGGGTTCCACTGGGCGAGTGATCCGTAGGGGCACCGCTCGCTAGATGCTTGGCTCGCTGGGTGAATGAGGTATCACCCTCACTCGCCTGACCTCACGCGCATTCGCACTCTTAAGAGAGCGAGTGCTTTGCGGATGAGGCTCACACTCGCCCGGAGGCTTCCCCGCCTCTCCTGGCCTGGGTGAGTGCACTTCTTGACCTACCTTGCATGCTCTTTGACCCTTTGGGACCCGGGGACCCGGGGACCCACTCGACGAATACAGAGTTGTACAAACTTGTTAAGTTTAAAAATCATATAAAATGTTATGCTCAAATTTATTTTATAAAGACAAAGAGTTGTTGAAGTGTTGGTTCACTGACTCTAGCTTTTTGAATAACAAAGGCCTGATCCATATATGAAAATTCTGATATTAACATTCATGCTTTAACCATAGAAGTTAATTGATAATCTCAGTTTATGCATGAGTAAAGTATGATCATTACATTTTCTGCACAGTTATTATTTTATTTTCTGACTTTATAGTCTCAAGAGCCTTTTGTTATGCTATATTGCACTTTGAAAATTTCTGAAAGATAAGAAGATGATTATATACATCTTATTGCTCTTCTTTGTCGATTAATATTTATTGTGCAAGCACATACTATATAAACAAATCATTATAGAAGCGAGAAGGTTTCGTCCGAGCGCGAGAGAGAATCAGAGAGGGTTTTCAACGCTAGTGTGCGGCTTATGGATTGCCCGTAGAAAAATTCAGAATTAATTTTAGATGAGGATTTTAAGTTATGTTGGTGTGCGGATAACCATTTTTAGTTTGCCCGTAAAAAAATCAGAACTAATTTCAGGGGAGAAATTTAAATTATGTTGGTGTGCTGATAGCTGTTTTTGATTTGCCTTTAAAAATTCCCTAATTTAACATATAGCGGGAAGTTTTATTAATAATCTGCACCGCGGTGCACCGTACGTGCAGCTGGTACTAGTGCAAGTATCTCGCCATTCCATTTCCTCCCATAACTCAGATCCGAGAATCTGGCCAGTTTATATTCTCCTCCTCTTCTCGTTCCCATCGCTTCTCTAGCTCTCCCTGGGCGGCGGGCCATTACTTTGTTCTCCGGGGTCGAAGCGATGCTTCTTATTCGATCTCTTCGCATCCGGCTGGGGCATCGGGCTGCTTGCGCCTCCTTCTCCACCTCGTCCGCCGCCGCCGTTGAGGCGGAGAGGACGATTCGCGAGGGGTGCCGCAATGATTGGAGCAGGGAGCAGATAAAATCTATCTACGATTCTCCCGTCCTCGATCTCCTCTTTCATAGTGCAAGTCCCTAGCCGGTTCTTCCCGCCGATTTTTTTACTGCTATTTCTTTATGGTTTCGAAATTGTTCTTCTCCCACTCATTGCAATACCGGTTTTCTTATAGCTTCCTTGTGTTGATCTTCCCCCATTGCGCAGAGGATTTTTTGTTTACCATTTCTTGCGGATAATAAGAATTTAGTAGTTCATTTTGGTGCTTTTGAGTATATCCTGAAGTTGTCCCTTTACTGGGGATGTTGATCTAGCGTTGAAATATTGTTTTAAAAATGGATTATTGGAAGATCCCTGACAATTATAGAAGTTTGTCCGATTTCTGTTTCTTTACTATATATAAATTTTTACTTAAAAGGTGTCTTGTTCATAACATACAGACTATTGCATATGCATGCATGTACTCAGTTTACTGCCAAACATGCCTAAAAAGGCTAAAATTAATGTTCAGTGGCTTTACGTTTAGATATGGTCAAGCCTTTGACTCTGTTTCGTTTGAGAGATATCGAACAGAAATGGAAGATGATGATTTGGAACTGGGTAGATAGAAGTTAAATTCCTTTGAATATTTGGTTACAAAGGAAATTTGAATAAGAACACGATATAAGTTAAATTCCTTTGAAAGGCCCATGCCTGCAGTGACAAAAAACAAATGAACTTTTTTTTCTTAATAATAGTAAGTTTGACTTTCCTATGTCAGCGGTATGGAGATTTTGATGGCGTCGTGTGTTCTTTGGTTATATTGAATTGTTATCACATTGATGATGTAGTTCATTTAAAAAATAATTTGAGATTCAACTTTGCAAACGAAATTTATTACTTCTGTTGGATTAGGTGTTTTTTTTCTTCTGGAAAAGTGTTGCAATATGACTTTTTTTGGCATTGAGTCATGATAAGTACACCCGAATGATTAAGTATTTTGTAAATAAAGAAAAAAGGATCATTCTAACTGAGAGATGTAATATTAAAATAAGATTAATTTGAGCTTAATGCTGCCTTGGAGGAAGGTTTGACAGACCTTATGATATTTGTGCCACATATGCACTCGATTCACTTGCTCTCTTGCTATATACAATCCTTCTATCACCAATTTTGGTTTGGTCATGCACACCAAACATGAAGGCACCAAACATGAAGGCATTTGAACTTGTGCCACTCTCGCCGTCTATGAGAAAGATTTTGAAGTTTTGTTTGACTAAGAAGATTCTCCGGTTTAGGTTTGCTATATTTATTTGGCAAGATTATCAGTAACAATCCAAGATTATCACATGGTCCTTGGCAATTCATACTCCATGCTGTATGGACTTCAAATATTTTGAGCAGATTCTATATCCATGAACATGTTGATAGCCTTCTCTTTAGTGTATGTGTGAGCAACTTACAGCTAGAATATGATGATGCATGGAGCATTAAGAAACTAAAAGGAAGAGTTCGATGACAATTTCTTCTATATAATGATTGGTAGAATGAATTCGACGTGATTGCAAATTGTTTAGGTTTCTATTAAAATATTCCTTTGTTGTCATTTGGTGGAGTGAAGAGGCAGCTGCATGGAATATTGGGTTCTATTTATTTGCATATGACCTATTAAAGTTCGAGTTTTTGTAGTTTTCTTTTCCATTTCTCTTTTAGTCATCGAATAACATTTTGTCTTCTATTTTTAGGTGCTGAATTCTATAAAGAATAAAAGCAGTAACTCACCAATATTTTAATCATGGATGTGCCATGATTTATGGCTTCTTACAGGCTCAAGTCCATAGGCATGTTCATAAATTTGGTGAAGTTCAACAATGCACGCTTCTCTCTATTAAAACAGGCGGGTGTAGTGAAGATTGCTCCTACTGCCCACAATCCTCAAGGTATGACACAGGACTAAAGGCCCAGAGGCTGATGAGCAAAGATGCTGTATTGGAGGCAGCGAAGAAGGTATATGGAAGTAAACATTTTTTTTGTTCTTTGATTTTACCATTCTTTATCATGGAAATGTCCAGCATTTAGTTGCATGGTTATTAATTGTGGAATTAATGTAATCAGTTTTGTTGAATAGAAGTCTTTTTCATAAAGAGAATAATTTTATAAATTATTTGTTCCTTTTCATGTTTGATGCATTGACTTTTAAACAATCCCCTCTGTTAATGCATAGATTGTGAAAACATCTCCTCTGCATAGATTGGGGAAGTTTCCTCTCTTTAAAAGAACACTATCAGCATGTTCCTTGATCTAGCTATTTGAGTGTATGGAGGCATGGGTATGACACCCATAGGCACAGCTGAAAAAACAGGTAAACAACACAGGCAATAGGCAATAATCGGCAAACACGCCGATAACCAACCACACAGTTTTATACCAAATAAAATGCAATAGCAAAATAACAGGAGAAAATACAAAGGTAAGGGAATAAATGACCGTCCGATGAGTACACCGTGGATGCACCGGACACGCATGATCTGCGGAAGAATATGAAATCTGGATTGCAATCCTCCTAGCAGACGCACAAGGTTCACCGGGAACCTTAGACGTCACACCACCACCGGAGAGAAACTCTGTCGAGGCCAACTGCAATCACGCACGCCTTCGACACCAAGAACGCACATCTCCTCCTCCTCGAGCACCTAGTCGAGCCAAGGTCCACGCGACCCTCTAAACTCCGTTGCTAGAGGTCGCCGCTGCGACGCTGAGCAAATCCCTCACCACTGCACATCCTCCAAGGTCGGCAACACCACCACCAAGGGCCGACACTCCTCCTTCCTCCACGACGGTAGAAGGGCCGGCGGCGTTTAGCGTCGGCGCCCCATTCCTCTCGATATCGGCTCCTGTAGGCGGTCGATGTCGAACGGGAAGGGAGCGGCTTCTCCTTCGCGACCTTCAAGGGGTGCGGTATTCTCCCGTGGAAAAAAGGATCGGGTGACTCCCGATTGGTCTCCGCAAGACCTAAAAGAAAGTGAACCGGATCCGGATCCTAATCAACCAAATACCCAACATTGAGGCACCTTTATGACTAGTTCTCCATCCATTCCTATTAAACGATGCATTAGGTGTTAATACTACTTTGCATGCTGCTTTTTTCGCATATATTGTGATATTACAGTTGATCTATCATTTTCTTCTTTTAATCTTATTTCAGTAATTCAATCTAATTTCCTTCAGTAATGCATCTTTTATTGTCATTTCTCACCTTTCTTTCAAGTTTTGCCGCATATCAAAATGATATTATTACTTTTAAAATGTTTTTTTGGTTGTTATGACTTCTAAAACTTAGGCCTTATCCGCAGTTGGTCAATTGTAATTATATATAAAAAAGTAACTTTAAATATCCACAATATCATCTTATCTTATAGTTCTCTTGAGTCGCTCCATTTTAATAAATCAAATTTACCTCTAAAAGTTATACTCTCATTTTTACTCTTATTCTTTTTCATTAATAGATTAAATGTACTTAAATTTATTGAAAGAAATTGATCACACCTTCTCGCTCTTGTGCAACTCTAGGAACTCAAATTGGCGGCCCAACTAACTCCCAATGAACGCAACCTCCTCATTAGGACATTAAGTGATATATACTGAATGTGATAATTTAAAAAATACTCGTGTTTACTTAGCTTAAATCATAATGCTCAACGTCCTCATTAGGACATTAAGTGATATATATTGAATGCGATAATTTAAAAAATACTCGTGTTTACTTAGCTTAAATTATAATACTCAACGAGGATTTTATAGAACTCAACTTAAGACAAATGTACTGTTGGAAAGTAAAAGAGAAATACTTGATGTCTTTATTCATCCACTTAGGAGCATTATATAGGAGTTACAACCAGACACAAAACACCGATAGACGGTGTGAGACTAAACCCAACTACTATTAAAGACCGACATAATAATATATGACGCATACATTCTAACACTCCCCCTCAAACTGAAGGGGGAACCTTCAGCTTGGATACATCAACAAACGACAATGCAGGTAGGCAATGTGGGACAAAATAACAGACAAGCCAGCGGGGGAAATTCCAAACTGAGGAATCAAGTTGAGGACATAGTCACACACGACGCTGGCCCACACACGACGCATGACCCACACACGACATGGACTTGCTGGAAACTGGTCAACCAACATCACCTACACAATATGCGAGAGAGAACGAAAGATGTTTAGCACATCATCAAAATAGGCAACCAGGGATACTCCGTCGGGGATAATCCGCATAAAGGGCGGTCCCACACGTCACAGTCCCACACGACACGGTCCCACACGACACAACCCGCTGAGATTAGTGTACAACCCTCATTCTCCGAGGTAGGCCCATTCAAAGCCACGTAGGCTGAAGTCAAGGTCAAAGGGTCAGCACAGGAGCCGGCAGTCCAAGACACAAGGCAACTCAGCCAGCAGGAGCAAGAGGCGAGCTGGGCGAGCAAGGGGCGAGTATGGCGAGCAAGGGGCGAGCAAGGAGCGAGCAGAGGCGAGCTTGGGCGAGTATCTCGCGAGTATGGGCGAGTATCTCGCGAGTATGGGCGAGTATCTCGTGAGTATGGGCAAGTAGCCCTTGTAACTCGCGAGCAGAGGCAGTATACTCGCCTGTACCCCCCCTAGGATTTCTCTATAAATAGACCCCCAGGGGTACTAGAAATGACACTTTTTGGAAGTGGTCGAGGTCCCCCCAAGTTGGATACTCGCCAAATCCATGCCCGTCTAGTACCTCGCCCAGCTTTTGGTTGCGGAGGGGAAGTTTCTCCCAAACTTCCGGGTATGTGGTGGGACCTCCCTGCTGGAGCACCTGGGGTGTGCTTAGTCATTTTCTCTCTCCTATTTTAGCTATCAGAGCCGTGGAGTTGGACCGCAGGATCAGTAACCTCGGGCTGCATTGATCCGAATCTTGAGGTCAGGATTTTCCTGGCGTCAACAATTAGAGCAACCAACACAATCGCGCCCCAACACATGACCAATCGAAAGACAAACTGGAGAGACGCTAACAACAAAAAACTTGGAGGCCGTATGGAATGAGGCGAAAAGTCAGAAAAGATCATCCGAGTCACCTTCGTCCCAAACACTCCCCCTCACGTGGAAACACGTGAATACAGACATATAACGTACAAAACACTTAAGAGACAAATAAAACATCAAAAAACAGTAAACACTCCATCATCATCCTCATGGACTAGAGAAGCGAGAAGCATGGTCAAAACTCTGGCAGGAACTGCAGCGGAGACCATTGACAGCAGCAGGAGAGGCAAGGTAGAGCCCGACACGACAACAACATGAAACACTAGCAGCGGATCCATATCTCCCGGGAGAACAAAGGGATGGAGCCAGAAGAAGGTCTGGATCAGGCAGCAGGCAGGGGTCTCAACGAGAAAGAAGGGAAGACAGAGGCGAGCGCAGGATGGAGCAGAAGGTCAGCCGATGTCACGACCCGTCTCGACAAGAGTCAGAGTGCGCTTTGGGGTGGGCCGTGATGCCACAGGCATGGGCGAAAAAGAATCCATGCCTGCTAAGGCGGAAGCAGAAATACTACAAATAGTTTTAAAAATAGTTACTTTTTGAGTAAAACAGGTTGTTTTGTTGCGGAAGCTTTAAAACATGATAACTTGAAACAAGTGCACATGCATTTTAGTAAAAGCTCATAATACAAGTTTTGAAACAGATTTTTATGCAATAATCATCTCAGATGAATAAACATGCAAAATATGCCAAATTCTAGTACATATAATATTTAGCCTAGCAGTTGTCCATGAAACAAGAGAAAATGGCTGATCGTAATTACTACATAACAGAAATATCCGACAGTAAAAGAAATGAAACATAAACACAAAACATGAAACTTGACACAGATCGGCCTCAGAGAGCAGACGGCGCAGACACGAACACTAAGGCAAATCCAAACAGAAGGAAAAGCCTCAGAACATTGAAATACACAAGAGCAAGCAAAATAAAATACGAGCAGGAGAAACAGAATATTTGTGTACCGTTTTTCATGAAGCAGAGCTAACAAGACAGGCAAGCAAGTGAGACAAGCAGAAATATCTAAAATTATTAGACTACTCCGAGGTATAGCCTAAACATTTATTTTGCAATGACATAAGCTGTAATCGATGAAATGCGTAGGTGTTTATAGTGGGTGCGCATGGTTCACACTCAAGTCCAAGTGTAAGGCTTACTAGAATAAGAGTATTTCCTGCTTACCGTGACCATGCAAACAAGACGATGCACCACCTAAACCCTAGTTTTCAAGATTTGCTTATGACACTCAGGACTTAAGTGATTCATGTAATAACATAAGTTGTAACAAGTGAAAGTGTATGTGTTTTTGTTTGACGCGCAGGATTCATGATTCAGACAGATTCAAGTACGGATTCAGGAGATTCAGAAATTTATGCTCGCTATAACCGGTCCTTTGTTCCCATTAGGGATTCAAGAGGGAACCTAAGTTAAGGAGTTGCGTCAGTTAAACCTTACCTTTCAATGTTTACTTACATTATTAACGACTTAGCGCAGGATTTCGTGGATTCTAGCATATCAAGACATGTAACCAAGATTCTGATTTCGATATACAAGAGTATATTTTATAAATGTGAAACAGGAGGAATCAAGTTATAGAACGTTATTTAACCAAGTCTTAGAACCAGACAGACATAAGAAACAAGATTCGATGACTCAAAGAACTCGATAGAGAGTTTTGAAGTCTGCGGATTCAAGTATTTACGAGTAATAAAATTACTATACAATATTTTATAGGATATCCAGTATTCCTTTAGCTTACGTCATTTCCAAGGCACGAATATCTTCTAAGTAACCATGTGTACGATCCGAATATGATAGAAAAACACGGATCATATACTTGCTAACCAGAAATTATTACTATTATTATCATGACGCTTGTTGCACATGCTCAACAATTTACCATTCCTTGGATTATCCATCAAATAAGGAATTCATTCATCTAGGTGACTAATCAAAATAACATCATTCATGTTCACGATTTCATGTAATCTCAAACACCTGAAACCTCAATTTATAAACAAGTCAAATCAGGAATCTAAGATCTAAATTTATTCGATGAAACATGGATTCAAGGGTGAAACATATAATTATAAGAACAAACACATGAATTGCAGTTCAATGTTTGCAAGAGAGAAGGATCTCTACTTGCCTTAAATAAGCTGAAGCTGACGGGGGCGGCCAAATAGCGCGAGCAAAAATCAGAAATCATAATTCGAACCTCCCTCAAAAGAGAGGGGAGAAGAGATTCCACGCGGAGACGGAGACTTGGCGGCGCTTAGGTTGCGGAAACCCTAATTCGGAGAGGACTTGAAGAGATCCCGCCAATTAGGGCGACGAACGACCCCGGGGCACGAACGAGCTCGAGGAGGAGAGGGGAGGAAACCCTAGCTTTTCCCTCCCGAAATCAACGGCCAAACGACAAGGGGGAGCAGCTGCCGGCTGCCGGAGGGGAGCAGACACTGCTGGAGGCGGCCCCTTTGTAGGAGAAGCCTTGTTGCCGGAGGGAGGAGAGGGGGGAGCAGGAGGCTGCTGACGACTGGAGGGCTGTCGGCCTTGAGACAGGAGGAGGAAGCGACGGGGAAGCAAGAGGAGGCGGCGCCGGAAGGAGAGGCTGCTGCCGGCTCCTTGGAGGTCACGGCCAGAGCAGGCGACGACCATGGCAGGAGGAGAAACAGCAGGCCCTAGAGGAGGCGGCGAGCGGCGGCAGCTAGCAGGAGGGAGGCGTCGTCGACGACCTGAGGGAGAGCAGGAGGCGGCGGCTCGCGTGCGTGAGACAAAAGCAGAGGCGAGCGGGAGATCGACGCGGGATCGGGAGACGTGAGCCTTAGCTGGGGGGCTTGCGGGATTTTAAAACAGGGGAGGCATGGGCTGCGGATAGCCCTTTCTATGATTTATTTTATTTTTTTAGGGTTGTTACAATCTCCCCCACTTAGGAAGTTTCATCCCGAAACTTTCTGAGGATCCCTTGGATGGGGCCTCTTATGGCGACGATTCAAATGTCATCTAATCCCGACAAGATTCGCAGATCAAGACATGGAAGCTAACTATGAATATGCTGAAACAGAAAGGGAAACAAGCGCTGAGACTTACCAAGATCAAGGGAAAATTTGCGGATACTTGCCTCGCATATCAGATTCAAGTTCTCAAGAGGATTATTCAGACTTTTCATGCATTCAAAACACAGTTATCATAAGGATGATTTTTCTTTCGAAGCTTGCGTACTTGATACTCTATGATCTTAGTAGGTATGGCAAGATATGAATGATTTGATTCACGGAACACAGGAATTCCTCACTTAGCTCGGAATTGAGAGATAAGACTCAAGAATTCGAGAGCGAACAATCATTGCACGAAGGGGGTAACTTACTTGTGATGTTGACGCTTAAGAGCTAGCTAGAAGGAGATACTGGAGAATCAGACGAGATCGATAGACAAGCAGAACAGGAAGCACTGATTACGAATACCGGAGATTTGAAACTAGAGATTCTAACACATTTCCTACTGTCAGGTACATAAATTATGTAATAATTACAGCATTTTCATTGGACAACTCTAGATAATGATCATGCAAGTGCAACCATGAGATCGTGTGCGATGTCAAGCAAGTAGTAAATCCACGCGTGTACAATCATTATTGTTGTTCTTGGCTTCACACTTGTGCAATGATTTATGATATGAATGCAAATGAATGGATACACATGCCATGTTAAGCGCCCATATCACTTAACATGTCATGCATATTAAGAATCTAATGCCAACGCACTTGAAAATATTAAACTGCCCATAACCATTTAATATTCGCAAGCGGTGTATATCCTAGTGGAATTCATATGCACAAAAATGTTAAGTTTGCCCATACTCCCTTAACATTCGTGTGCATACTACTCATGCTTATGAGTGAGTGTGTGCGTGTTTCAGCCGCGAACAACACATAATGACAAGGTGCGTGAAGAAATGATGCATGCACAAATATTTATAAAATAAGATTCAAAATATTTGATAATTGTAAAATACTTTATCTTTAGAAACAAACCTGGCTCTTCTACCAACTGTCACGACCCGTCTCGACAAGAGTCAGAGTGCGCTTCGGGGCGGGCCGTGATGCCACAGGCATGGGCGAAAAGGAATCCATGCCTGCTAAGGCGGAAGCAGAAATACTACAAATAGTTTTAAAAATAGATACTTTTTGAGTAAAACAGGTTGTTTTGTTGCGGAAGCTTTAAAACATGATAACTTGAAATAAGTGCGCATGCATTTTGGTAAAAGCTCATGATACAAGTTTTGAAACAGATTTTTATGCAGTGATCATCTCAGATGAATAAACATGCAAAACATGCCAAATTCTAGTACATATAATATTTAGCCTAGCAGTTGTCCATGAAACAAGAGAAAATGACTGATCGTAATTACTACATAACAGAAATATCCGACAGTAAAAGAAATGAAACATAAACACAAAACCTGAAACTTGACGCAGATCGGCCTCAGAGAGCAGGCGGCGCAGGCACGAACACTAAGGCAAATCCAAACAGAAGGAAAAACCTCAGAACATTGAAATACACAAGAGCAAGCAAAATAAAATACGAGCAGGAGAAACAGAATATTTGTGTACCGTTTTTCATGAAGCAGAGCTAACAAGACAGGCAAGCAAGTGAGACAAGCAGAAATATTTAAAATTATTAGACTACTCCGAGGTATAGCCTAAACATTTATTTTGCAATGACATAAACTGTAATCGATGAAATGCGTAGGTGTTTATAGTGGGTGCGCATGGTTCACACTCAAGTCCAAGTGTAAGGCTTACTAGAATAAAAGTATTTCCTGCTTACCGTGACCATGCAAACAAGACGATGCACCACATAAATCATAGTTTCCATGATTTGCTTATGACACTCAGGACCTAAGTGATTCATGTAATAACATAAGTTATAACAAGTGAAAGTGTAGGTGTTTTTGTTTGACGCGCAGGATTCATGATTCAGACAGATTCAAGTACGGATTCAGGAGATTCATAAATTTATGCTCGCTATAACCGGTCCTTTGTTCCCATTAGGGATTCAAGAGGGAACCCAAGTTAAGGAGTTGCGTCAGTTAAACCTTACCTTTCAATGTTTACTTACATTATTAATGACTTAGCGCAGGATTTCGTGGATTCTAGCATATCAAGACCTGTAACTAAGATTCTGATTTAGATATACAAGAGTATATTTTATAAATGTGAAACAGGAGGAATCAAGTTATAGAACGTTATTTAACCAAGTCTTAGAACCAGACAGACATAAGAAACAAGATTCGATGACTCAAAGAACTCGATAGAGAGTTTTGAAGTCTGCGGATTCAAGTATTTACGAGTAATAAGATTACTATACAATATTTTCTAGGATATCCAGTATTCCTTTAGCTTACGTCATTTCCAAGGCACGAATATCTTCTAAGTAACCATGTGTACGATCCGAATATGATAGAAAAACACCGATCATATACTTGCTAACCAGAAATCATTACTATTATTATCATGACGCTTGTTGCACATGCTCAACAATCTACCATCCCTTGGATTATCCATCAAATAAGGAATTCATTCATCTAGGTGACCAATCAAAATAACATCATTCATGTTCACGATTTCATGTCATCTCAAACACGTGAAACCTCAATTTATAAACAAGTCAAATCAGGAATCTAAGATCTAAATTTATTCGATGAAACATGGATTCAAGGGTGAAACATATAATTATAAGAACAAACACATGAATTGCAGTTCAATGTTTGCAAGAGAGAAGGATCTCTACTTGCCTTAAATAAGCTGAAGCTGACGGGGGCGGCCAAATAGCGCGAGCAAAAATCAGAAATCATAATTCGAACCTCCCTCAAAAGAGAGGGGAGAAGAGATTCCACGCGGAGACGGAGACTTAGCGGCGCTTAGGTTGCGGAAACCCTAATTCGGAGAGGACTTGAAGAGATCCCGCCAATTAGGGCGACGAACGGCCCCGGGGCACGAATACCTAAGGATTTGGCGAATAGGAAGTGCACCAAAAATCCCAAGGAACACAGATCCGGGCTCGAGGAGGAGAGGGGAGGAAACCCTAGATTTTCCCTCCCGAAATCAACGGCCAAACGACAAGGGGGAGCAGCTGCCGGCTGCCGGAGGGGAGCAGACACTGCTGGAGGCGGCCCCTTTGTAGGAGAAGCCTTGTTGCCGGAGGGAGGAGAGGGGGGGAGCAGGAGGCTGCTGGCGACTGGAGTGCTGTCGGCCTTGAGACAGGAGGAGGAAGCGACGGGGAAGCAAGAGGAGGCGGCGTATGCCACTGCAGGAGGAGGAGGCGCCGGAAGGAGAGGCTGCTGCCGGCTCCTTGGAGGTCACGGCCAGAGCAGGCGACGGCCATGGCAGGAGGAGAAACAACAGGCCCTAGAGGAGGCGGCGAGCGGCGGCGGCTAGCAGGAGGGAGGCGTCGTCGACGGCCTGAGGGAGAGCAGGAGGCGGCGGCTCGCGTGCAGGAGACGAAAGCAGAGGCGAGTGGGAGATCGACGCGGGATCGGGAGACGCGAGCCCTAGCTGGGGGGCTTGCGGGATTTTAAAACAGGGGAGGCATGGGCTGCGGATAACCCTTTCTATGATTTATTTTATTTTTTTAGGGTTGTTACAGCCGAGCAGCATCAAGCATGCACGAACAACAACATGAAGCAGAGATGGGCTCGATGAAGATAGCGCAGAGCGTCGATGGGCTCGGCTGGATCTGGAGTCGGGATCGAAGAAGGAGGGCGATCGACGAGCTGGTTTCGTCGGAACAAGGGTGCATCAAGCGCTTCAACAGCAACAAGCGAGGAGCTCGACGGGAAGAGCAGTAGGGAGAAGCTTTGAGAAGACGAGACATGCACAGGAGAACGCCGGCGGAAGGAGTGGCACAACGGGCTTCGACTAGTGCAACAGAACCGCTCCCATCTACGGATACATAAGTAGATCACGTCGACAAGAGTGGGTGGTGATGACGGAACCGGAGCCCTAGCAGGGGAGTCGGCCGATACGATCGAGAGGCAGAGAGGCACGCGGGAATAGATAATCAGGAGAGAAGGCTGAGAAGATTACGTCCCAACAAAATTAGGGCAACGAAAATTTCTCAGAGTTAACTTCTAGCTCTGATACCATGTTGGAAAATAAAAGATAAATACTTGATGTCTTTATTCATCCACATAGGGGCATTATATAGGAGTTACAACTAGACACAAAACACCGATAGGCGGTGTGGGACTAAACCCAACTACTATTAAAGACCGACATAATAATATAAGACGCATACATTCCAACATGTACTTTATTTGAAATTTTGTTGGAGATATCATGAAGATATATGCTACCTGGTTATTTGTTGTCGCTCATTCACAATAGTTTCATCTGCAAACTTTTCCCACACAAAGAAATAATTCACTTCTATGTGTTTGATACGTTCATGAAAGATGATGTTAGAAGCTGTATACATTGTTATCCTGTTCCTACAAATCAACTGTATTGACAGCGTTCTTTGGCGGTGCTCCTTTCCTCCAGAGATCCTCTCCTGCAGGCGGCTGATGGCGAACGGGAAGGGAGTGGCTTCTCCTTCGCGATCTTTAAGGGGCGCAATATTCTCCCATTGAAAAAAGGATCGGGTGACTCCCGTTAGGTCTCCGCAAGACCTAAAAGAAAGTGGACCAGATCTGGTTCGGATCCGGATCCGAACCAACCAAATACCCAACAAACCACCACCTTGGTTCGTGATCCGGAGCCACCACCTGCACGTAGCACGCTCTGCACAAAGCACCAACTGCACGAAGCACCACCTCAATGACCCGAGGCGCAACCGACCTGCTCCAGTCTACTCATCTCTGCTCGGGCTCAAGCCATGATCGTCGTCGCAATCAAATCGCAGAACCAGACTCGCCCAACTATAGTCCCAAGAGGACGATCCCCTGCACCATCACGACCATCCAATTTGTTAGCCGCAGAAATCATGGGCTCATCTCGCACTGTAGTCCCCATCAGCCGATATAGACTATCGCGTTGCTCAGCTTGCATAAGCATGGTGCGTCCTCGCGTCACCGTCAAAACTCCATCTCTCGTTGCAAAGCTGCATCCTCTGGAGTCCAATCTGCTCAGCGATATCAAATTTTTGCGCAGCTTGGGTACCAAATGCACCTGCTCAAGCCTACACACTACTCCATCATGCGTCCGAATGTCCACCGTCCATGTCCCCGTGACCTCACATGCTGAGCTGTCACCCAGAAAATCTGACCCAATCGTCACCTCCAGTGAACTGAACATCGCTGCATCTGAAGATATGTGTTGCGAAATACCCGAATCCAATATCTAGCTATCAGAGTCAGTCTGACTCTCAGTGATGGAAAAAGCTTCATCACCCTCCTCTGCCAGGTCTAGCGCCGCCTTGCTCGTACTATGGGCGTTCCCAGAAATCTGTGCCACTACGGATAATTCCTCCTGATATGACCGCTCTGCCTCCAGTGGTAGCATGTCACCGCATTCTTTCTCGATGCAGATCTGGCTCGTGCACCAGATCCCTTCCCGAGCTGCCTCCCTCGTCCTCCTACAACAACAAATGCTCACCCCCAGGAGTGGGGTCCGACAACATTTGACTCGACAACAATGCCGATTTGACCTGCTCCAGATCTACTGTGCCCTTCCCATACAATAGTGATAAGAAAATATTAATTCGGATTTATGAAACGAGATGATGGTGTTCTCCAATTCTATATCCGATAAAAACATGTGCACCTTATCAGTTATAATATAAGATATTATAAATACCAATGTCGTATTTTTCCAGGTTCGTTGAATACTTTTACTTCAAAGAAATTACTATTATTTTATCAACTAGATTTTTGGATGGTTTGTGAAAACTAAATTGCGATGTAAACACAGAATAAGATTATAAAAAAAGGCTAGCACTCGATCTTTGAATCACGACGGAATGAAAATAATCGGAAGAAATAAGATTCTAATTCTCTTTAATGAAATTGCTTCGACCGTGGAGGTTCCCAAATTATGTGCGCACCTCTTTCGAGGAATACATCCAGCTGAGTTTAGGTTGATTGACCGAACTTTCGTTTTATAATCGAAACCCCTAAAGCTCGCTTTACGTGGTGAACCATGCTATTGGATTTGACTCCAATCTGGGATATTTACGTTGTCCTCTCTCGAGGGTTGCATTCAACTCTCTTTACCCGTGAGTGATCGATCTGTAAGCACGAACCTTTCTGCTAACTAAAGTACGAAAATGGAATTGCAAATCGTATATCGATAATATGACGTCACTCAATATAGATCAAAGGTAAATTATTAAGCATTCCGAAAAGAGAAAAAGAAATTAAAACATGATTATTTCATTCCTTGGATCATCTCAATCGAGTACTAATAACTAGTTAGCTACCCATGGAGATGGAGGAATTAACAAAAGTAAGAAGTGCATAATGACACAAGAGGAGATTGAGAAGAAAAAGAAAGACAATTTTACTTTTACTAGAAAAGAGATTACAAGTGAGAAAATTCTAAAAGAGATTACAAGTGAGGAAAAACAGTGCAAGAACACTAGAAACAGTAAACAGTAAGCAAGAATTCAGAAAAACACTCCCAAAATCCGTCCACCGAGCTCTGCAGTTGCTGTCTTTACATAGGCAGAAATTTTGTGTTACACGCCCTAGGTCACGCCCGTGACCTAGGGCATGTACTTGGCGAATCTGAAACGACTGCGGAGAGGCGCGATCTGGAGTTAATTCAGAGCGTTACTCGGCGTGTCATGCCCTCGGTCACGCCCGTGACCAAAGGCGTGTACCCTTAAAAATTGCTCTTGGCTGGACATTCTGGCTGGACAGAGGCGTGATCGACGTTCCGGGAGATACACGCCCGTGACCTTTAATTTACACGGGCGTGTCAAGTGCGCCAGGATCCGTTAGGCATGACAACGGGCTTGATCGACGAGCCGGGCGCGTTCTGGGTGAAGGAAGGCTAGACACGGGCGTGACATTGTTGAACACAGGCGTGTACTTGGCGGATCTTCGTGAAATGGCTTCAGAACACGACGACTGAGCTGGAACATTGGATTAAATGGACACGCCCTCGGTCATGTGCGTGACCGAGGGCGTGTACTGTCAAATTTGACCAAAATCTCTAAAATCATGCAGAAAACAGTACAAAGTGAAAATAAAGCTAAGTTAAACATAATTATAAAAACGAACATTTAATAAATAAAAATACATAAAATACTAATGATTCATAATAAAATTAAGCTAAATTCTATACTAAAAATGTACCTAACTACTCATCAAATACCCTCATATTTAGGCTTTTGCTATTCCAGAGTAAAGGTATGAGAAATATTTTATAAGAGATTAATATAATTTCTAATTAACTAAAATTTCATTTAACCAATAGTAAGCTAAAAATAAATTCTAGAAACTCAAAAATTAAGTCCTAAATTATGATATTAATTTAAAAAGAGGAAAATGCTTAGCTAAAGACTTCTCAAGTTAACTAACTAGCAGACAAAATTGTTGAAATTATCATACCAAATTAGATTGAAATTTTAAAAACTCTAACATAAGGAAAAATATCCTACTAAATATTGCCCTCTCAATAATTTAATTTAGTTCTAGAACAATGAGAAGTCCATTGAACTCGTTGAAGTGTTCTTGCAGGTTACCACCCTCCCGCATCTTCAGTCCGTACAGTCGCTGCTTTAACAATAACCAAGTGGTCAACGACAGTACGACCCCTTAAGCTTCTCCCACAACTTGACAATGGACTCTTCAACGCCAATGCTGAAAAGCACCTTGTCGTCCTGATAGCGCTGGTGGTGCGTTCATCCAAATCAAGCCACTCTGAATCCTTCACTCGAGCGGGCAAAGAATCACGCCCCCGCAGTACTCGCATCAAACCCTGCTCAACCAGCATGTCCTTGACCCAAATCATCCATAGGAGGAAATTCCCGCTGCCGTCAAATTTCTCCACTGAATATTTGACCAACACTGTGTTCTTCCCTACCATAGCTGCCCTCAGTGCCTCTAGGTGATCTGATTAATTCACGAATCAGATTTAGAAGGTAGGGAACCTCAATGTCGTCACCTACCGGTGCCCAAACCTAAACCGGAACGTCTAATCAGTCACCTACGAACATAGCTCTGATACCACTTGTAAGGAGGCCTGGGTACGACGCCCACATGCGCAGCTGAAAATACAGGTATACATCAACACATGCAATATGCAATAATCAACAAACATGCCGATAACCAACCACTTGGTTTTATGCCAACTAAAATGCAATAGCAAAACAACAGGAGAAAATACAAAGGTAAGGGAAGAAATGACCGTTTGATGAGTACACCGTGGATGCACCGCACATGCACGTCTGCGGGAGAATATGAAATTTGGATTGCAATCCGCCTAGCAGACGCACAAGGTTCACTGGGAACCTTCGACGTCGATGTACGACGTCCAGCCACACCACCACCGGAGAGAAACTCTGTCAAGGACAACTGCAATCACGCACGCCTTCGAAACCAAGCTCGCACATCTCCTCCTCGATCCCCTAGTCGAGCCTAGGTCCACGCGTCCCTCTGAACTCTGCTGCTGGAGTTCGCCGCTGCGAAGCCGAGCAAATCCCTCACCACTGCACGTCCTCCAAGGTCAGTAACACCAACACCAAGGGCTGGCACTCCTCCTTCCTCCACGGCGGTAGAAGGGCCGACGGAGTTCAGTGGAGGTGCCCCTTTCCTCACTAGATCGGCTCCTATAGGCGGCTGATGTCGAATGGGAAGGGAGCGGTTTCTCCTTCGCGATCTTTAAAGGGCGCGGTATTCTCCCGTGGAAAAAAGGATCGGGTGACTCCCGATAGGTCTCCGCAAGACCTAAAAGAAAGTGAACCGGATCCGGATCCGAACCAACCAAATACCCAACATTGAGGCACCTTTATGACTAGTTCTCCATCCATTCCTATTAAACGATGCATTAGGTGTTAATGCTACTTTGCATATTGCTTTTTTCGCATATCTTGTGATATTACAGTTGATCTATAATTTTCTTCTTTTAATCTTTTTTTCAGTAATTCAATCTAATTTCCTTCAGTAATGCATCTTTTATTGTCATTTCTCACCTTTCTTTCAAGTTTTGCTGCATGACAAAATAATATTATTACTTTTGAAATGTTTATTTTGGTTGGTATGACTTCTAAAACTTAGGCCTTATCCACAGTTGGTCAATTGTAATTATATATAGAAAAAGTAACTTTAAATATCCACAATATCATCTTATCTTATAGTACTCTTGAGTCGCTCCATTTTAATAAATCAAATTTACCTCTAAAAGTTACTCTCATTTTTACCCTTATTCTTTTTCATTAATAGATTAAATGCACTTAAATTTATTGAAAGAAATTGATTGCACCTTCTCGTTCTTGTGCAACTCTAGGAACTCAAATTGGCGGCCCAACTAACTCCAATTGAACGCAACCTCCTCATTAGGACATGTGGTATATACTGAATGTGATAATTTAAAAAATACTTGTGTTTACTTAGCTTAAATTATAATACTCAACTAGGATGTTGTAGAACTCAACTTAATACAAATGTACTTTATTTGAAATTTTGTTGTAGTATTCACATTAGTGTCATCTGCAATTTTTCCCCACACAAAGTAACAATTCACTTCTATGTGTTTGATACGTTCATGAAAGATGATGTTAGAAGCTGTATACATTGTTATCCTGTTCTCACAAATTAAATGTATTGGTGTGCTCTACCTTACACTGGACTTCTTTTAGAAACTGCTCAAGGCATAGTAGTTTGTAAATCATAGTTTCATGACTCGGATACTTCTATTCTGCTCACAAATCAACTGTATTGGTCTGCTCTACCTTATACTGGACCTCTTTTAGAAACTGCTCAAGGCTTAGTAGTTTGTAAATCATAGTTCCATGACTCGATACTTCTATTCTGCACTGTACTTCCCACTGTATGCTGCTTCTCGCTCGTCTATGAGACGAAATATTTGTTATAAAGACAATATCTAGAAGTAGTCTGCCAGTCAAATATAGAAGTTACCCAATTTGCATAGAGAAGCTTTCTTATTTGACAGGGACAAAGTTTTGGTATACCAGCCCTATTCATGAAATTACTTCTCCAATATTTGTGTTACAACATCCTTGTGAGAAGTGCACGATGAGTCCATAAACTAACTAGCTACACTTAGTAGAAATGCTATATTTGATTGAGTGATCGTGAGATAATTCAGATTAGCGCTAGCGTTCGTTATCTCCCTGCATTAAGGATCAACTCCACCCATCCTTCATCAACTTTACATTGTGATCCATAGGGTTATCTATATATTTTTAACTTAAACATCCCTGTTTATGTCAGCAAATTAAAAAAAACATACTTTATTACCTAAGACATATAGCCTTTAGGCTCTGTCAACGTCAATTCTCAAAAACTATTTAATTTATTAAGATCCTTTGTATGAAAATGAGACCAAAGAAATTCTTTCAACTCGTGAATTCCCTTACTAATGTCTCTTGTAAGAACTATATCATTAGTGTATACAACACGAAGTAAACTTAGAACAACTATGTGGTGATAGAAAACAGTGCGGTCAACTAACATTGAACCATCCCCAATTTGGTTAACATTCGGGATAATGTTTCTAACAATGCTCTGGAGATTGGTTCTGTCCATATAATGATTTTGTTTCCAGTTTGCACACCATCACTCCCTTGAGCAACAATTCCTGAATGTTGCTACCTATAAACTTCTTCATCAAAGTCATCATGTAATCATTTAATATATCTGGTATAATAGCGAAGTAGAAGCAATAAAATGAATGGTCAACATTACCTTTGTCATCTTGGTAGTTAAAGAAGATGTCTCTAAATAGTCAAACCTCATATGTTTATTTGTACTCCTTTGGTACTAAATGATCCGTCAAAGGTTTGCATAAACCCATCGACAACTAGCAAACTTCTTCCCTTTTGGTAGATAGACAATATCTTAGGTTCCATTACCCTCCAAGGTATTCATTTTGTTTCATCTTTGTGAGGCTAAGGCACCGTCACCCATTATTAATGACCTCTTAAGCACTGTTTTAAATGTCCTTCGACTCGTGCGACATGCTTGCTGACATGTCATTTTTTAGTACAAATGTTTTTTAAATAGATTGTCATTTAGTAAAATGTAGTCTGATATATCCAATTTTTTCGTTATATTGATTGACACAACTTCTAAACATATCGTCTGCTATTTTATTTTAGGTTGTGTTAACAATATATATGTTTAAATCATCTCTATGTTGTATTATATATGTTTAAATTGATTAAACTTATTGTTTTGTTCTTTTTAACGTCCTATTTATAATCGCCTTTGTATAGTCATTTCACACAATATCTTTCTTATTTCATATTACAAAGTGTTAAAACTTTCAACGTATTTATTAGTTGATGATTGTTATCTTTTTAATATAAATTTATTAAACATTAAAGGACTTAAAATCAATCAAAATTATTTAACTTCTAAATATTCTTTATTTGTTATAAAACTTAATGCTACCTAAATAAATTATTATATAATATTAAATCTATTTTACAATATATCAATATGTACTTGTTAGTGGTAGTCGTAATGTGCTACTAATATTATATTTTAGATACTTTTCAACTTTAATTAGAGATATATATGATTCACTATTCATCTTCTTGTTATGTTAGTTTTTATTATTTTTAGAATATATAATTATACTTAGTATATATAATTTTATTTATTTATGAAAACACGGGTATATGTATGTGAAGCATATAATTATTATGAGATATAATCTAAAATGCAAGGATAATAAAGTATGTAATCCAAAGATTAAGGTAACGGAAGGCGGTTCTTCCTTTAAGATTAATCATGCCATCACTAGTATAAAGATAAAAGATTAATGAAACACTTAATTTAAAATTAGTGGTTTTAAGCGGGTGTTCCTTTTTATTGTTCATGCCGACCACTATAAAAATATATATTAGAGGCACGATCTAGGGTTCTCTCGTGATTGATAAAGACACATTATCTTACTCATAGAGCGTAACAAACCATATGAGGCTCAAATTGAGGAGTCAAACACCCTATAGAAAAATTATTAAATGAGAATTTGTGCCCGTGACCAAGATACACTACCTATGTTATCCATTGAGGACTCAAATCGCTAGATTGTGCATACAAATTTATTTCACTAAGAATAAGAAGAAAGAAAATATAAGACATCTTAATTCCAAATACAAGCCGAAACCTAGAATCCCTATACTTTAATGATTCCGAAATTGGAGAGAAATTTAGTTTAAGATTAAGAAATAAAAAAGACATTTTTGTTCAAAAGTATTTTTATAGAAAAACATGCATATAATTATAATATACATTTTTTTGTATAAAATGATATTTTAAAAGCATGCACGCATATTTTATTTAAGTTATTTTAGTGTCACTAAGAGGGTTAGCTTTTCTTACTCACCAATTAGGTTGACCCCGTCTTCAAACATTTCTTTTCAGGGATCACAGGTCAGGATAAGCTTCCGAGGATTTCTACTTTTAGTTTTTTTTTCTTTTTAATTATTGTATCATCTATTTATGAACTTAGATGTATCAGACTCATTTTAAGTTTCAGTATTTCAAATTTTTTGCTCTTTTCATTTCTAGTTGACTATGTGAATCAGATATTTCTTTAACCTTAACTCCAGCTTTAAAATTTTCCGCTATGTACTCTTCATGTTTCCTGCCATGTACCAATTTTATTATTATTGCTTAGTTTGCTTCAGATCACAAGTGTCGTCCGAGCTTTTGAATTGATGTTAAACTAGGTAGGGGTGTTACAGTAATATTAGAGAACTCATTTAGAATACGATGAACATCCGGGTGGACCTTTAGAGTCTCAGTAGGGTTCTCAGATGCCTATGTGGCTGCCACTACTAATATGATGACAGACTCACGACTCTCTCGTAGAAAAACACCCTTCCTCATGATATGTAAAGGCTTCGTGGAGCCTGTGCCGATTAAAGAGTTAACTCCACCTATGGAAGGCTCCTTGGGTTGAGTTTGATATAGGGTAATCTTGTGTCCCTTATCATAAAATACATACATGTTCGTCCTACAGTAACATGTGGCATCTCGATCATAAAGACAAAGCCTACCTAAAAGTGCGTGTGCGACTTCCATGAGGATGACATCAAAACAAACTCGATCCTCAAACAAGACTAGGGTAATAGGCACAAAGCATCACTGAGTGACCTGAATAACAGTCTTATCCACCCAAATAATTCAGTAAGGGTGCAGGTGGGGTTCATGTTTCATTCTCCTACGTTCTAGCCCCTTTTGGGCAACTATATTGACACAACTCCTGCTATCAATAACGAGCTTGCAGGCACCACTCACACTAGGGAAATAAATATAAGAAATGGTGATGCGTCTCCAATCTTCATCAATGCGTGGACTACGTAGTAAATGGAGGATAGCGCTCATTTCAAGTGCACGATCTGCCTTATCCTCCCAACCCTCTTCTATAGGCACAACATCTTTCTCAGGCGCCTCCACTGACTCAGTGCTTTAGAGTCTTCCTCAATAGGTAGATTCTGTGTTGGACATTGTGCCACCACATGGCCTCTACTCTGACATCGATATCACTGGATTCCTCCGGGCTTTGGGGGCTCAATGTCAGTGGATTTGCCTTTCGTTTCAACGGGAGCACGAGTAAGCATGGACAGTTTGGGTCCCTGCTGGGGAGGTCTCCTAGCAGTGCTGTGGATATCGACCAACTAACCGACATAAAAATATTATGGACAAAATGACACGTTTCCGACATTTTTTTGCAAAATATTCTTTTAGAATATATCGGCCGATATATTAGCTACCAACTGATATATGAGCCCATATATTCTGACGGTATATCAGTTGACTTTTTTTTTTAATTTATTTTATTTAGCCTATATGGTCTAATAAATAACAAAACAAAATTATATCATTTTCTAGGTTGTTTTGTGGCCTAACTCTCGATTGTACGTTGTCGACGTTGATTTCGCTTAGCCTTTAGATTTTGACTGGGAATTTCTTATCTTCGATTGCTGTTGACGTCTTCTGGGCTTCCTGCTTCTTCTAGCTTTCTTCACGGTATTAAACCATTATTACTTGTGTAACATAAAATATTTATACTAATTTGGTAGATTTAGAATTTCAATAAATGTTAAAATTGTTAACATATATGAATTAAAAAATGATTATATGCATATATAATGATATTTAAATATTTAAATACTGAAATCTGATATTTGAAATCTCACCCATATATCCTCTGAGATATTAAAACCGACATGAAAAACTCAAACCGACGTGTCTCCGACATTCGACATCTGCAACCTTAGGATGACATATAACTGCCATATATTCTCCATGGTGATATCACTCATAACGACAAGCTTGTCAAAGCGAGTCTTATACTCTGCTACAGAAAGGGTCCCCTGCCGTAAATCTTTAGAGTTGATCTAGAAGTTGATTTTGATATGAATCGGGGAGGTATATTTCTTTGAGCTTTTACTTCATGTCATCCTATCAGTATATGTCTAAGGAGTGCTTAGGACTCGTCCAATAAATTTTAGCTTGCCCATGCAATTTCATCTTGGCAAACCGAACTCGTCTTTCGTCAGTCATCTCGTATCAGTTATAATAATTGCCCATGTTTAAAAGTCAATCACTTAAGACCTTCAGATCTAATTGACCATCATAGGATGGGGCATCGATACATATTGGGCGAGTGTTATCATCCTCTCTAATATTACCTCTCCGGGGCTCATGATAATCCATATAATCATTGTCTCTACCATGGCCGAACTGTGCGTGGACAACAACATGATCTGCATGAAAGGGATACCTGGGTTGAGGTCATTCTTCTTAAGGAGTGGTGTCGACCAACTGCGAGATCCTGTGACGCTTATAAGCTGGTTCAGGGCTTCTTTGGAAGAGTGGAGGAGACTGGGCAATAACATTAATGAACATATGATCATGATGTTCCTCTATGTCACGATGTCCTTCACAATGAATAACTTGTGGTCTAATGGCTTCTAGAGGACGAGGGTTCTTAATGAGATCTAGACCATCCTCTCTAGTAGTGAGGACTCCAAATTGTTCTCCAAGGTCATCAAACTGTGCGTCCATCTGATCGACGCTACTAGCCATTTTTTTTGGAAATCTGACAGATATATCAGTGTTTGAACTGATAAGTTGCTTGGGTATCTAAGGGAAGAGATCCTGTCATGGTATGCCTAAACACCTTACCACTATAAAACGTGCAAATAGCCCTAACCTATCTCTGATACCAAATTTGACGTAGGATAAAGTTGAGGCCGTGGTATAAGTATGCACTAACGGTATTCTAATGAGTGTATACACATATAGTGACGATGGAGAGATCTAGAATAAATGTGATGTTCATGCAATAGTCCAACATACATTTGCAATGATCCTAAAATTATAAACGTAATTTACAAACATGTACAATCCAGAGTAAGCTTTAAAGTAAACATGCAATATCAAGTTACAGTTAAACAAGAGTGTTTTGATTAAATACTTGACGAATACGCTCTTCAAATAGAAAAAAGATTAGTTGAAATTGTATGAATATGCTCCAAATTGTATGAATTCTGATGCAAACCGCGCTTCGCGAAACCTTAACTTATAATCAAAGAGGTTCTTGGCACAAGATTAAAGTACTAACTAATTCAATTACGCACCCCATAATTGAGAACAAACTTTCATCTCACTAGCATTCGGCGAATTTAAATGAATGTTGCAGCTTCACAGTCTAAACAATAGGAGAGCACAATGAGAAATAACGACAAGGGGTAATAAAAATGGAACGTGCGCCACTCTTGAATACAACCTTGCTGAAAGTATGTTAATAAACCACTTGTAAAGAGATTGAGGGGAGGGAAAGGGAAGATCTCACCGGGACGCCCAAACAGTATGACATTGAACCTCTTCACGACGCAGTTACGGTAGGACGAACAACGACAACAAAGGTGTAGTGGCTGGCGAGAGGGCTGGAGGGAGAAGCTGGTGGTTTGGTTAGGGTGGAGGTTTGGTGGATGTGCAGGAAAATGACTGGAGAAGGTGCGCAAGGGCTGGCGAGGCTTAACCGCGACGGTGGGTGTGCGATTCCGCAGTTGGTGCCAGAAGGCAAGATAGTCGACAGTGGTTGGCGGCGACTGAAGGAAAGGACGGAGACGACCTGGCTTCCGTGCTCACGAGGAGGAGACGGCTAGGGTTCCGCTGCTGGGAGAGAAGAACGGGAACGCGGGGGGGGGGGGGGGGGGGCTGCGACTGGAAGAACGAGACGGGAGCAGGGAGAATCGGAAATAGGAGCGCGTGAATAGGCTACTGGCGGCTAGGAGTACGGGAAAGAGTATTACTCTTTTTCAATATTCCAACCTCCTTTAGAGCATCCTCAGGATAAGTATATATCGGCAGTAGCCTCCACTCAATTAATTTCATGATTTTTTTAAAACAATATTTTCTTTTAATTTCAGCAAGACATAAACAAAGAATCGCACAGTCCCGCTCCTCTCACTACATGTCGGACCATTTTATTCAGGGTCACGTGAGGTGGTCAATTTCACGTGCCGGGCCACAGAAGAGTAATAACGCGAAAATAAACATACATGAACGTAAAGACAATAGAAAATAACAAGATAATACTAGAGTGACCTAGGCGGGGTCACATCAATTCCCCCGGGGCTGAGAGAATTTGACTCCGGCGATACTGTGCTAATGGCCGCAACTGAGAGGTCTGGACGTCGACGCTGTATGTCTCGGGCACTGATCCAACTGCTATCCAAAATGTCCCTTCCCTTCCAGGAGACCAAGTATCTCTGATAGGCCCCTGCACGAGTCTGGAACTCCTAAACATCTTGCACCTGATCAATCTCCTCCGTGATGGGTGTGAAGGCCGGCTGAAAACCCGCTGTCGCCCCGGGCTCTAAAGTAGGTGGTGGTAGAGGAACGGTTGGTGGGGATCCATGGAAGGGGCAGAGGTCTACCACATTGAAAATCAGTGATGTGCCGAATTGCAAGGGCAGATCTAAAAGGTTGGCGTTCTCGCCCAATCGTGTCCTTACTGAAAAAGGACCAAAGCGATGCTATCAGAGCTTGTGATATGTCCTAATGGGAAATCTTTCCTTCCTGAAATAAACCAACACCCAATCACCTTCAGAAAAATACATGTCGCGCCGATGTATATCGACGTCGACCTTGTATTTTTCAGATGTTATATGTAGCTTATTGTTAATAGTTTCATGCAATGCTTAAGTTGTCGATCCAAGTAGTAGCGTCAAAGGAGATGCGCTCATTAGAAGTTAAGGAGTGGCGGTCATGGAAATGAGGAATAGGAAATCCACAAACAATCTCAAAAGGGATTTTTGGGTGGAGCGATTTAATGTACTGTTGTATGCAAACTTGGCTTGGGCTAGTACCGAATCCCACTGCTTAGGATGTTCACCTGCTAAACATCTAAATAAATTGCCCAAACTTCGGTTGACTACTTCAGTTTGCCCATCAGTTTGGGGGTGGTAGGCGCTGCTGAATTTTAATTTTGTGCCAAGTTTACCCCATAGAGTTTTCCCCAAAAAACCCATAAAGCGAGTGTCTTTATCAGAAGTGAATGTGTGTGGGACCCCATGAAGTCTAACCATTTAATGTACTGTTGTATGCAAACTTGGCTTGGGCTAGTACCGAATCCCACTGCTTAGGATGTTCACCTGCCAAACATCTCAATAAATTGCCCAAGCTTCGGTTGACTACTTCAGTTTGCCCATCAGTTTGGGGGTGGTAGGCGCTGCTGAATTTTAATTTTGTGCCAAGTTTACCCCATAGAGTTTTCCCAAAAAAACCCCATAAAGCGAGTGTCTTTATCAGAAGTGAATGTGTGTGGGACCCCATGAAGTCTAACCACCTCCCTAAAGACAAGATGTGCTATGTGTGCGGCGTCGGTGGTTTTCCGACAAGGAATAAAGTGAGTCATTTTGGAAAATCAATCGACCACTACAAAAATGGAGTTAACCCTACGCGCCGTACAAGGGAATCCACTAACAAAGTCCATGGCGACCTCATCCCAGGATCTCTCAGGGATGGGTAATGGAGTGTATAATCCAGTGTTCTCGGACTGTCCCTTGTATAACTGGCAGGTGTGGCAGGTGCGAACGAGGCTATCAATATCCTGCCTCATACGAGGCCAATAATAATGTGTAATCGCCAGATCTAGCATCTTAGCCTGTCCTACATGTCTCCCCAACCCAGATGAGTGCAACTCGATAAGCAAGGCCTCTCGTAACGGTCCCTGACAAATACACAACCTAGTTCCCCTAAATAGGTATCCCTCATTCACACAGAAATGTCCCGTCGCATCCGCCCCATGTATCCCACACTTTGCCCACACCTCACCAAAATCAGGGTCAGTAGCATTTATATTCTTCTGAGAGTCTAAGTTGATCAGTCTAGGCTGTAAAGTCACTGACAGATGTGCACATCGGCTAAGGGTGTCGACAACTCTGTTTATAACTCCAGGCTTGTGCCGAATGTGAAAAGTGTACTCCTGCACAAAGGCGGTCCACTTAGCTTGGTGTCTGACCTCCTTTTGGGTTCAGATGGCCAACACATCGTGATCCGTGTTCAACACAAACTCGCGCTGAATCAAGTAGTGTCGCCAGTGTCGAAGGGTCTGAACGATAGCGAAAAACTCAATATTATAAGTCGAATACCTGGTCTTCTTATCGTTCAGTTTCTCACTGTAAAATGCGACAGGTCGACCCTCTTGGCTCAGCACGGCCCCAATACCTACGTGAGATGCATCACAATCTACCTCAAAAATCTTCTCAAAATCGGGGAGTGCTAAAACAGGAGCACTGGACATTTTCTCCTTCATGAGGAGGAATGCCTGCTCAGCCTCAGCGGTCCAGGTGAATTGCCCTTTTCGGAGACAATCAGTAATGAGTGCAATGTGGGTGCTAAAATTGCAGATGAAACGACGATAGAATGACGCTAATTCATGAAATCCGCGTGCCTCAATGAAGTTCCTGGGGGTGAGCCAAGACTCTATCGTTCGGATCTTCTCTTGATCTACTTTGATCCCTTCAGAAGAGACAATGTAACCCAAGAAGGTAAGACTGCTCGTCAAAAAGGTGCACTTCTTTAGGTTGATAATCAATCGATGCTCTCTCAATATCTGATGGACCTGACGAAGATGTCTATGGTGCTGGACAGGGTCGAAACTGTAGATGAGGATATCATCAAAGTAGATGATGACACAAATCCCTATCAGGGGTCTAAGGATTTGGTTCATCAGTCTCATAAAAGTGCTCGATGCATTGGACAAGCCAAACCCCATGAACAACCACTCATATAGTCTTTCTCTAGTCTTGAAAGCAGTTTTCCATTCATTACTGGGTCAGATTCGGATCTGATGGTAGCCACTTCTGAGATTGATCTTCAAAAAAATCTTCACTCCGCTCAACATATTAAGCATGCCATCTAATCGGGGTATCGGAAATTGATACTTGTTAGTGATCTTGCGCGACTATCGACACACATACGCCAGGTTCCGTCCTTCTTGGGAACAAGAAGGGCCGGAACAACGCAAAGGGCTAAGACTCTCCCGTACATGACCTTTCTGGAGGAACTCAGATACCTGCCTCCTAAGCTCCTCGTGCCCTTCGGTCTCATGCGATAATGAGGTAAATACGGTAGGCTCGCTCCTGAGACTAAATCAATGTAGTGCTGGATGTCCCTAAGTAGTGGTAGCTGGTCTGGCAACTCATCAGGAGCGAGGTCTCTAAACTCTGCGATCAGTGGTCGGACCGCTGCAGGAATCTCCAAAGTGGAGGTGGAGGACTCTATGCCAACTAGAATATACGTGACGACACTCTCTCTCATCTCTCAGCAAAAATGTCGCTCTGTCAACAACATATTGACTAATGGATATGGCATAGAGGTGGGCGTGGAAGCGAGAAGAGGAGGGTCGGTAGGGACTGACATAGGATGTGCTAACCTTTGGGGCACAAGAATTCTTCTGGGGAAGAAGAACTATCTTGCGATCGTGATGCTCGAAGGAGTAAGAGTTCCTACGCCCATCATGTGTAACGAGTCTGTCATACTGCCACGAACGTCCTAACAAAACATGAAACACATCCAGAGGAGCGACGTCGCACCATACCGAGTCAGAGTAGGTAGGCCCAATAGTGAACTCTACTAGGCATCACTGGGAGATAACCATCGTGGTGCCGCTAGTCACCTAGGATAAATCATAAGATCGCTCAAGCTTCTGGGACTTGAGATTTAACTTCTCCACCATGCTCTGGGAAACAAAGTTTTCCATGCTCCCGCTGTCTATGATGATAGAGCAAAAGTGCTCTCGGATGCGAGCGGTAGTACGAATGATATTATGTCTCAATTAGGCATCATCAGTAGTGACTCGCGGAGTCAATAGGTTATGCTGTAGAACACAAACCAACTGATCTGGTTGCTCGCCCTCAACCTCATACTCGCCATCAGGTGGGACCTCTGAATCCCTAACAAGGTCACTCTCCCAAACCCGTACTCGGGATCTCGACCATCGTCAACCTCAACCACGACTGTAAACTGACGCCTCGGACATTCAGAGGATTTGTGTTTTGGCTCCATACACTTGAAGCATCGAAACACAGGTCTAGAGGTGACAACTTCCTTCCCCTTAATGGAAACCGAGGATGGTCCCATAGGGGTAGGAGCTGGTAACGCGGGTCTAACGGCGGAAGGTAGTCCAGGCGCAGACGATGGAATCGTTCTAACTGTCGACGTCGATGAAGAGGTGTAATGAGTCCTATCAGTAGGTCTCTGGCCAGATGTCCTCTTCTGGAGGGTTTCCACTCGGCGAGTCCGGTTGGAGACCTCTCCCAGGTCCCGAAAATCATGAAGCTCTAACTGGTCACGCATCACATACCGTAGCCCATCAAGATAACGGGCAACGACCATGTGGTCTTCCTCCCTCAAACCTAAACGTGACTGGAGTACAAGAAATTCGTTTGTGTACTCGTCGATGGTCTTTTTGTCTTATCGTAGGTTGTGATACCTATGATATAAGGTCTGCATGAAATTGGTGGGGACATACCTCCTCTTGAGTTGAGCTTTGAACTCAACCAAAGTAGTGATAGGTGGTTGTCTCATAGTGTAACGCATACGCTCGACCTGTCCTCACCATGTGATTGCGGGTCCCTTCAGCTTTAAGGTAACATACTCCATCTTTTGGTTGGCAGGTGTGCGCTTCTAGCCGAGGAACCGCTCTAATCGGTCACACCAATCTAGACAATACCTCAGGCTCAAGTGTGCCCTCAAAATCCCCAACATCTAATTTTATACCCGCATCCCACCTAGGAAGATTCCTATTCGCTTGATTCACTGGTTGGAGTTCTGGCTGGGGTTCTGGTTGTGGAGGTGTAGGGTGTTGTGTAGGGAGACCCTCTAAGTGAAATTGGGCTTCTAGGTTGTTGTCAGAAGTGCGCAACCCTAACACAACTTGGTTTGTATTTCTCAGGGAAACGGTGAGTGCCGTGACAGCGGTCATGAGTTCTTCCATACGCCTACCCATGTCATCCCCTCTAGGTGTTCGACTCCCGACTCCATGGATTAAATTTGAAGACTCTTACAACTTAAAATTTTGGAAGCGTATGTCGCTCGGCTATCCCACAATAGGAGTGAGATATCCCAGCAGCCACACCAAATTGATGCAAACCGCGCTTCGCAAAACCTTAACTTATAATCAAAGAGGTTCTTGGCACACGATTAAAGTACTAACTAATTCAACTATGCACCCTGTAATTGAGAACAAACTTCATCTCACTAGCATTCGGCGAATTTAAATGAATGCAACAGCTTCACAGTCCAAACAATAAGAGAGAGCACAATGAGAAATAATGACAAGGGGTAATAAAAACGGAACATGCGCTACTCTTGAATACAACCTTGTTGAAACTAAGTTAATAAACCACTTATAAAGAGATTGAGGGGAGGGAAAGGGGAGATCTCACCGGGATGCCCAAACAGTATGGCATTGAACCTCTTCACGGGGCAGTTACGACAGGACGACAACGACAACAAAGGAGCAGTGGTTGGCGAGAGGGTTGGAGGGAGAAGCTGGTGGTTCGGTTAGGGTGGAGGGTTGGTGGCTGTGCAGAAAAATGATTAGAGAAGGTGCGCAAGGGCTGGTGAGGTGTAATCACGACGGTGGGCGTGCGATTCCGCAGTTGATGCCGGAAGGAAAGATCGTCGGCAGTGGGCGGCGGCGACTGAAGGAAAGGCCAGAGACGACCTGGCTTTCGTGCTCACGAGGAGGAGACAACGAGGGTTCCGCCACTGGGATAGAAGAACCTAACGGGGGGGGGGGGGGGGTCAGCGGTTGCGACAGGAAGTACGAGACGGGAGTAGGGAGAATGAGAAATAGGCGTGTGTGAATAGGCTTCTGGCGGATGGGAATACCGGAAAGAGTATTATTCTTTCTCAATATTCGAACCTCCTATAGGGCATCCTCAGGATAAGTATATATAGGCAGCCTCCACTCAATTATTTTCATGATTTTTTTAAAACAATATTTTCTTTTAATTTCAGCAAAGACAAACAAAGAATCACACCGTCCCGCTCCTCTCACTACATGCCAGACCATTTTATTCAGGGTCACGTGAGGTGGTCAATTTCACGTGCCGGGCCACAAAAGAGTAATAACGTGAAAATAAACGTACATGAACGTAAAGACAACAGAAAATAACGAAAATAACAAGATAATACTAGAGTGCCCTAGTTGGGGTCACATAAAACTCCAAAAAAATATTCAACACAAAGTAAAAGAGTTTCCAAATTAGAATTTACATAAGCAAACTGCAAACAAGACCCAAACTGTGAGGATTCACTGCAGTTTCAAACTTGGACAGTTTATGTTAAGCAACTAAGTTGCTGAATTCTGATTGTTCTGCACCAATTTTGATTTCCGGAGGTCAGCGAATGTTGAAGAATGACAATCGGATGGGGTAAGCACCAAAGTTGGCCACTAAAAGTAACCCTGGAGGACTGGAATGTTGTAGAAGTGGCAGCCGGGTAGTGCAGTCCTATAATCCAATGAAACAGGGGGCCGACCACCGCCGTTGGCAGCTAAAAATGGTTGTAACGGTTGGAAATCCGCCAAGGGGTGATCATCAGGGGTTGAAGAGAGCCGCATCAGGAGCTGGCTGTAGCAGCGGGGTTGAAATAAGAGCTAGGCTGCCGGTCTTGACTGGCGGAAGCCCATAGTCCCATCAGGAAAGGTTGACACAGGCGTAAGAGATGATTCCTCTACAGGTGAAGGCTTGAAAACAAAGTAAGAATTTCATTCTGGTCCAGGGAGGGATTGTGGGTATTCGACGTGGCTAAAACTCTAGCATTGTGGTTATCGTTCTCTTCCAGGAGGATCAACGATGATTTGTTTGTAGGTGAAGGCTCAAAAACAGAGTAGGGATTTTGTTCTCGTCCAGAGAGGGATTGTGAGTATTCAATGAGGCTAAAGCTCCAGCACTGTGGTTGTCGTTATCTTCCAGGAGTATTGACAACAATCAGATAGCAACAACGACGATTCCCAGCATCCAACAATTGTCGAGGCGTGTGGACTGAAATGGACGGTTTTAGCGATTACCAGGGTGTCGAGGGGTCTTGTGAAAACATGGGGCTCACCGTGAGTTACTAGAGTGAGGAGATTAGATAGATGGAAAGGAGGTTTAAAATTAGGCTTCAACACCTAATATCCCACAGAATCGGCACTGTGGCAGATTTCAAAATTTGAGAAGCATCAAAATTCTGTAAACTTAAAATGAACTCCACAACAGGAATTTATGGACTCACACAACGTCTGACCGTGATTGTTCGAAACGATAACATACAAACGGTACACGAATAATGCGTAGAAAAAATATGTAAATATATAGATAATATCCCGTCGACGCTCCGAATGCGTCAATGGGCTCGGATCGTCCATACGACGATCCTAACCTCTCCTACGACGAGTGTAAACCCGAACGGGCTCCGATATAGGTCGTTCCGTCCGTGGATTATGGTCCGGGTCACTTACCCTTTTAGAGAGGAATGGAAATGTCAATACATGTATTCCTAGCAATTCAAAGGATGAAAAATCTGGAGACACCGCCAAGTAAGAAGACTCATCTATCTTTTTATGCTTGAATAAAAGAAGGAAGAGACTGACATTAAGGAGCTATGTTAGAATCAATGGCCAGATGATGATCACTGTCTTCAACAATAATAAACTCACTTAGTGTTAATAGAGGACTAGGATTACCACCCCGCCAAAGTCACATATATGATGAGTGAGTGACTCAAAATAGTAACAAGTTGACTAGACTGATGCATCTTTGCAAACATAAAATTGAAAAAGGAAATGACTATAACAAGGGCTCGAGAAAACCCTAAAAAAATACTGTCTTTAGGTTGAGTTTGGCAGCCTCGGGCTGTAATTGTTGCACAAAATTCACACATCCAAAAAACTTTGAGAGAAAGAGGAAAAGTTTTTCTTGCGGATATATCATATGGTGTGGAATTTGTGTTAATGAATATTAAAGGTATGTTCTGATAAGATGACATGTCGTAAGACCTATCTCCCTAAAATATTTGGACACATTGATCTGAAATATCATGGAGCGATTAATTTCTAGTAAGTTCTTACTTTTATGCTTCTCCACTCCATTCTGAGCTGGAATGTAACACATGAAGTCTGTAGGATGATACCCATTATAGTTCATATAAGTTTTGCTATTGTGTCGATGTTTTGTATTCATGAGCATTATCACTACTAGACACGGTTGTGTCATATCTCTTTTACAGTTCCATAATTGCAAACAAAAACTGATACTGACGATGTCATCGAATCCCAAAGAAGAGATACTAACTATTATGAATTGTCGTTGTAACTTGATATTGGAACCCTGATGGTGTGGGAGAAACCCTAGATGGCATGTGAGAGAAGATAGACTAATGAGGATACCGTGGGTTGCACCAAAGGTTTCTTTAAATACGGTGCATAAGATGTATTTTCACAAAAATCCAAATAGTCGAACAAACTTGAAAAATAGTCAATCAAAAGTAAATACAAGATAGATTATGCAAATTAAGAGACTCGATTTTCAGTCATAGCACCCACAGATAGATTGTGCGAGTTTGGCAACTTTATTGCAGCGGTTATAACATCAATAACATTTCATCTATCCTTCAAATTGAACTTCCTTTAAGCTCAAATGAGAGGTTTGACTTGGATTTGCAGGTCTCTGAGCTAATTCTGTTTCATTGTCTGGGTCCTTTGTCTCTCACCATAACTACTACATATTATTATGCCTCCAGGTAATGGTGTCATCATAAATAGAGCATAGTCCTTTTGTCCTTTTGTGGTGAGAGAGGCGATTGCTGCACATTGGTTGTTGCTTGTGCAGAGATGGGTTTGGTGAGAGTGGGGGCAGGTCACCTTGGGATCAGGTCATCAATAATACCCATATTATTTTCACACTGGATGAAAACAATAGGTGTTGGTGGCTAAAGGGATCGCTGGATGAAGACAAGCAGGGTTGATGCCTATTGAGGGGCCAACTAGTTGGGAAAAATAGGGATCAATCTCTACGCGTAATTGCCAGAATAAATGAACCATCGTTGTCTAACAGGGACTGTAATTCTTCCATACAGTCCTTGTTGTTAAGGCTCTGGAGCAGGAAAGGGTCCAATAAATGCCCGGATGGCTACCGGTCTGCTTGAGCTTTGTTTCCTTTATTCCTGGTGGTGAGAGAAAGAGGCTGTCAATCCTAATATGAGGGAGGTGAGGTCCCCAGATGACATTCCTGACCCTCTATAATGTTCCACATCATCTCCATTAAGTGCCCCATTTGATAAGCGGAATGTCCAATGATCCATGATCTTCTTTTTCTTCCATGGGAACCTCGTTGGTTCCTATAATGATTGGATGCTGCGAGAGAAGGTTGGTCAGTTGTGTTGATTTGAAATAACTATGTAATTGCTAATTGGGCATTGGAGTCATTTTTGACATCAAAGAGCGAAGACTTCCTCATGCAGAGCAGTTAAATGTACACATGAGACAGAAAGATTCATCGTTTTCTAATATTTCAACCTGAGTTATAAAAGGAGATCTAGACTTTGTACTCAAAGTCGAAGTGGACGACTCTGCCCTAAGATGTGATATGGTGGGGAAAATGCAGAAGGAAAAGTGAGAGAAAGCTTCTCTTGTCATTGGGTGTTAGGTCAAGCGGAGAGAGGAGCATCTTTAAACATGTGCTGAATGCGATGTGGTCGATGTGCAGATCATTGGTTTGCGGCTGTTCGATATTTGATCGTCGATGGATGCATTGAGGATCCTTAGATGGACAAGAGATCTACATCGTGACCTGTGGACGAAGGTGTGGATCAGAGACCATTGGACTTAGAACTTACGATGATCAGATGCATCATGTGTGAAGGGATCAATGTTTCTGATTAATATCGAAAGTTATGAACCTTTGTTCGTACTCAGTATTGGAACCTTAGATGGTGTGGTAGAGAAGATTGGCATTATGAGGGATGATCAATCAGTGACGATATTGTGGAGCTATTACGACTAGTTTCCTAACATGGGTGCTTGAAGAGGAAGACAAAAAAAGGGCAGCCCAGTGCACAAAGCATCCCCGCGCAGCGAGGGTCCGGGGAAGGGTCCCACCACAAGGGTGAAATGTAGGCAAACCTTGCCCTGCATTTTTGCAAGAGTCTGCTTCCAGGACTCGAACCCGTGACCTCAAGGTCACACGACGACACCTTAACCGATGCTTGAAGAGGAAGACAATATACCAAAATCTTTTAGGCCCTGTTCGTTTGGCAATAATTGGCACAACGGAATTGGAATTCTGTTTTCCAATTCCAATTATGTTGTTCGTTTGGCCTTATTTTCAGATGGAATTGGTTTTACCCTACAACCTATGGGTTTTGGTTTTAAAAAAATAGCCTAGTGGTCAGTTTTGGGGCTCGCCTCACAACACGCGTAGAGGAGATCGGGAGTTCGCGATTTCTTCCTTCTCCGGCGATGGCGTCCAAGTTTCTCATCCCTCCGCCGAGAATGTTTCGACAGCCCTGGCTTGTTAAGCGCAGAGAAACGGCGTGGAGGCTTGGAAGATTTTCTTCTCTAACAAGGTCATTGACGATGAAAGAGACGAGGTTGGTGATATAGAGGAAGACGATGGTGAGGACAAAGGGGCGGAGGAGGGGGATTTTAGGTTTTTCATGGACGATGATGATGAAGGAGACGAGGTCTGGTTCGGGGATTGCATCGGTCTTCCTCTCTCTCTATTACTTTTGGAGACTGGGAGGGTTGGGGCGAATCGGATTGAATATGATGTTTTTTCCCTTGATCCATCCGATAACTCCACCCTTTATCTCTTCTATTTAAGAAATTAAAGGGTGTACTTCTGCTCTTCTTTTCTTCTCTTTATTTCCTCTAGGTTCCTGTAATAAACTGAAACTCATTTACTTTTGAGTATGTTTGGCCTTCAATGAAACTCATTTCCTTTTTAACAGCTGAACTGAATCTTCAATTTATGACTTGTTTTTTTTACTTTGATTTCACTTTATTATGTCCGCCCTTGCAAATAATAATCTTCCTGCAAACTTCTATTAAAAGTTAAATCAAGCAAACCTTAGATTCTATATTAAAAGTCAGTCTAAATGCCTGGCTAGGTCAGTTGCATATCCGAATATGTTGATTAAAAATTGTTTTCTTCACCATTGTTGTTGAATATTCTACCTTGCAAACAATAATCTAATATATAACATCAATTCTTGTCTTTGAATTCCATCATGCAACCGAATAGAAATATTGCCAAATTCAATTCATGTGGCTGAAAACCTTCCTGCAAACGAACACAGGAATTGGTTTTGACCCAATTCCAAAACCTCTGCATCGTAGGTTTTCGGCCAAAACCAATTCCTGTCAAACAAAACCTACCATACGAACACACCCTTAGGGTTTGTAGGATTCAAATGTGTCTTACTTTCAGTCCCCTATGCTATCTGTTACACCTGCCACGCCTAAATGGAAAATAAGAGAAGCACACAGAACATCAGATCATAATCGACAAAGCTCACAATGAGTGGCGACACTTCTGAATGGCGGTGGGAACACATATGAGATCCGCCATAAAGGTTAATATAATTACATGTGTTTTGCTATAATTAATTAGTTAATATTAATTAATCATTATTCATTAATATTAATTAATGCTAGATGTTGTTGTATTAGGCATGCCCTCCCCATCTATATGTGTGGAGGGGTAGGAGTGGTCTGGACATCTCTTGGATTTTTGGTCTTTTGGGCTCTGTTACTGTTATTAATTAATTAGTATTAATTAAGTCCTTTTATTTTAATGACATGTGAGCCCCCTCCTGTCTATATAAGGAGGAGGTATGAGAGTGTTATTTTTCATCTTTGACTTTAGGGTTTTGGCTCTCATTTGAGAGAGGGATCATTGGAGGAACCAACCTCCTTGATCTTGGCCGGAGTTCGCTCCTGATTGTATCCGCCTTCTTGTTTATTGCAATCATGTCTCGCCCTTTGTTCGATGATGCATCAATGGTCCGACCTGCCTCCCCCGTCCGCTCGCTTGACGCCGTCGGGGATCGTGTAACGATGGACATCCGCGCCATCGAACGACGCCTCAACGAACAATCTGCCTTCCTCACCTCCTTGTATTCCTCCCTACCGGCACTTCTCCAACGCCATGGCGACTGGCTACCCGCAGCAGCAACCCGCAACTCTATCGCGACTCACGTCGTTCGGGATCCATCTTCCGCCGCCGCCAGCCAGCTCCAGCCCGCGACGATTCCCGTTGCGGTCACGCACGATCGCGACTCTCTCGCTGAGGTCGTCGTCCGCCAGCGGCAGCCCGCGCTGTTTCCTGCATCGGCAGCCCACAAATCTATCAGGATCCATCTTCTGCCGTCAGCCCGCAACTCACCGCCAGTGCTGACGCCGCCAAATCCGCCGGATCTGCCATCCCGCCTCTCTCTCCAGCCGGACGACGGACTCCATGCAAGCGCACGCAGGGTTCTCCAGCCGCTCCTCAGTCGTTGCGCTCCTCCTCAAGCGTTGCCGTCGCCGCTTCCTCCATCGGCGTCGCGTCCCGCCATTCTCTCCAGCTCGACGAGAACTTTCAGCGACTCACGCCAACTGTACTTCGATTCATTTCCCCACACGGCTCTCCTTGAGCCGCACACCCCGCCTTTTCATTTCTTTTCCTTGGAACCCGCACCACCACTTCCATCTCTCCCTACAGCCGCTTTACCATTCTTGTCCACGCTGGTCCCACAATTTGTTTTTTCTTTGTCCTGTTTACCACTACACGCCACCTGCCAATCTTTTTACTTCTCCTCCACAAAAAGCCAACCCACTCTACCTTCTCCCTTTAATATTTCTTATTCTCTACCAAATTTTTCCCATACCAACATGTGCCAGCCCGCTCTCGTGTTTTTGCCCACCCCTCCGTTTGATTTTAATTTTCTTTTTATCATTTTCCTACCAAAAATTCCATTTTCCCAAAATATTATATTCTGCTCTTCCAAAAATCTCCCGGTCACTCTCGGCGTCTATGTTTCGCCACTAGTCTTAAAGCTCTCGCTACCCCACGACCACAAGTTGTACGTCGCTCCCGTTCTTAAAGACCCCGTCAAAAAAATTACACCTCGGCCTTGAGGGCAAGGCCGATTTTCAAGACCGGCATATTGTTACCGTTATTAATTAATTAGTATTAATTAAGTCCTTTTATTTTAATGACATGTGAGCCCCCTCCTTTCTATATAAGGAGGAGGTATGGGAGTGTTATTATTCATCTTTGGCTTTAGGGTTTTGGCTCTCATTTGAGAGAGAGATCATTGGAGGAACCAACCTCCTTGATCTTGACCGGAGTTCGTCCGGATTGTATCCGCGTTCTTGTTTATTGCAATCATGTCTCGCCCTTTCTTCGATGATGCATCAGGCTCTCATTTGAGAGAAGTGTTCTTGGAAGTCCCAATCTCCGAGAGCTTGGTCAGAGCTTGTCTTCGAATTGTATCTTGAATGTTTATCGTTTAATGCAAGTTCTCTTTGAGTGTTATCTTTCTTGCAATCACCTTAAGGGTTCTACCATCTCTCCCGCCATGGCGTTCGTGAGCCATATCATTCTCTATCGGTAACAATGATCCGACTTGCCAGATTTCGCTCACCGCCCTGCAGTTGTGGGGAACCAGGCCCAAGATCAACACCTTCGTGCTATGCGCACAAATCAAGGCCAACTGCATTGATATCATTGCCAAGCTCACAAACATGAATGAGCTTGATCGACTCGCTGCGAAGTCCTTTGCCCTTGCTGTCGCCCTGACAACTGCGTATCAGTAGCCCTATGGGATAGTCCAAGCCACCTTCTCCAGGAAGATGCCCTGGACCGACACTCCTCGACTGTTGATGAAGACCCCACACACGAGATCTGTTGCCGATAATCACAGCGATGCCACATTCATTCCTTCTGATTACCCTCACTCCGACGCCTGCATGTCCGACACAACTTTCGTCGATCCCTCAAGGTGATTACACCTCAGGCTTCACCCCATCCACTAGTGCGCCATGGTTACCAGCACACGCGACTCACATGAGCCCCGACCGCAATGTCCAACACCGATGATTCGGGCGATAACATCGTCATTCAGCCCCTCCTTCATCGTTCATAACCCGCAGCTCATCGTCGGCACTGTCGAGCCCTCATCAACGCTTCGAGAACGGCTCATTGTCCACACCATTTCTCTTGAGCCATCGGCCGCTGATGGAGCCCTTATAATAGTCGACGTTGTTGCTTCTGCTCTCTTCCCTCTCCCTACCCTTCCCATCTCTTACGCTCTCACAAGAGCTAACGAAGTAATTCATGCCTTTTTTCATGTAGTTTTGTCCCATCGAGCCCCTACCTTTGAGCTACCCACGCCCACTGTCATCTGGTGCCATCCACACCTGCTCGTACCCTATTAAGTCAGCCTCACTTAACTCACACCACAAATCCTACGTTACAAAAACCTTTTATATCCTCCACCACACACTGCTGTCCCCAGCCCACGACCTGCTATAACCCTTCGAACTCGCTGTACTCGGCAGCACAGGCACAACACACTTTTCCACCTACTGGAAACACCCACACTCACACCGAATCAACACCATCTTATGCTCACTAACTTATTTCCCACCATTGACCCTATGTCGCGCCAAGGCCACTGTCTATATTATTAACACCACCACAATTTTTAAAGATCCCTACCAGTATTTGAAACTTGACCTTGGGGGCAAGGTCGATTTTCAAGGACATAGTAATGTTATGCACACTCCTGAGCAGAAAATAAGAGTAGCACATAAAACGTCGGTTTATACTTTGACGAGACTCACAATGAGCGAAGACACTTCTGAATGGCAGGGGAAACACATATGGGATCCATGGGCAAGTCTAGGGGGTTGGGCTCCTCCCCTCCCCCAAGAATTTTACAAAATAGATGGTGGATTTGGATTCCTCTCGTCGAAGCAATGAATTTCTACTATTTACACATAAAAAATGGTGGTCGGATAAGGAGAAATGACTCCGGTATGATGAAGGCATTCAGATTTATTTTTGGCTGGAGGAAAACGATGTTTGACCCCCTTGTTAAATTTCTGGATCTGCCCCTGCTGGGATCCGCCATGAAGGTTAATATAATTGTATGTGTTTTATAAGCTAACAACCACAAAACCATATCTAGCAGCAAAAAAATTTATTCGTAAACTTCGTACCAAAATAGTCATTACCAAGCATCGCCTAACAATGCTAAAAGAGCATTATTTAGCTCGCAAAGTCCTTATGAAACTTCGGTCCCAGCATACTCCAACTTTCCAGCTGGCCGAACAATAATGCGATCAACCTTACCAACTTCTTTGTAGTAAAAATATCCATACTCAACCCTTGCCTAAAGAACTCCACCATGGTCCTCGAATTTATGGTCTTAAAATTCATCTTCGTTTTAAAATCTGTGATTGGCATTTAGAGGTTATCAGACTAGTCGACACATGTTGTAGTAACACCTTGCTCGACACTAAATTAGTTCCCCCCTCGTATGTACAACCTATCCCTAAAACTGAACGGTTTAATGCTGATGAAGTTATTAGTGTTGTATTAATATTTAGGTTTTTAGGAGTGTTCGGTTTAGTCTCATATTATCAGTTCGAATTTAAGAGTCTTTGTATTTCCTATATAATGCCCCTTTGTGGATGAATAAAATCGCACCTTTTATTTTTCTCTTTGATATTCAACATGGTATCAAAGCAGGAATTATTTCCTCTTGATTTGCTTCTGTTCCCGCTTGCTTTAGGGCGTCTATGCGACGATTCATCTCTTGGCTCCCCCTGGGTTCTTGTGCGGAACTCTAGTGGCTTCACCCGCTTCTAGAACGAGACCGTCTGCGCTTATCTGTCGCCGATTTTCGTCGAGCGGAACCCTCTCCTGGCCTCGTCTATCCTGTCGATCCCGTCGCTACTCATCGTCCTCGATCCCGTTGTTGCTCATCGTCCTCGATCTCGCCGAGCTCGTTGCCACTGTCTGTGCTTCTCGCCGCAGATCCCGCCTGGTACTGAATTCTCCAGTCCTGCCTGGAGTTGATCCTGCCAGTCCCGTCTGCTGCTCATCGTCGACGCTTCTCCACTATCGTCCCTAGATCCACATCGCGTGGCTCTTCTTCCACTCACTCCAGATCCAGGCAGCGCGTGTTCTTTTGACGACTCTGTGCTCGTTTGCAACTTTGCCGAGGATTGCTGTTACTTTGTCGAGGATGGTTGCTACTTTTGCGAGGATGGTTTTCCTTCCAGTCATTGTAGAACCTTCATTAGCTGTTCTTGCCGGCATTACGATGATTCCAGCTGCTGCCTCCATTATTTCTATTGATTCCTGCCGTTGCCCTTTGTGTTTCTGTCTACTCCGTCTGCTGCATCCCCTTATAGGGTGGTAACCTTTTGTCCATGCTAGATTTTTGTGATGGTTTGGTCGTTTTTATGTCTTTGTATTGTCATTGTTAATGTCTGTTTTGTGTGTTGTCTTTATGCCTGTATGCACGTGTGTCCCACACGAGGGGGAGTGTTTGAGACGAAAGCGACTCAGATGGTATTTTCCGACTCTCGCCTTATGTCTTGTAACCCTAGTCCCACACGACCCTATAAGCTTATGTCTTGTATTATTTGCGTCTCCCCATTTTTTCTCTGTTGATTGGTACATGTGTTTTGGTACGATCGTTATTGGTTGTCCTAATTTCAGCGGGTTGTGTCGTGTGAGACAGTGTCGTGCGAGACTGTATTGTGTGAGACCGCCCTTTGTGCGGATTATCCCCGACGGATTATCCTCGTCGGATTATCCTCGTCGGATTATCTCCGGTTGCCCGTTTGATGATTAGCCCACATCTTCTGTTACCTTCCACATGTTGTGTGTGTAGATGATGTTGGTTGACCTGATTCCAGCGAGTCCACGTCGTGTATGGGACTTGCGTCGTGTGTGGGTCTGCGTCGTGTGTGGCTATGCCCCCGATCTGATTCCCTGGTTTGGAATTTCACCGGTGGCTTGTCTGATGTTTGTCCCACATCACCTACCTCTATTACCATTATATGATGTTCTTAAGATGAAGGTTTCCCCTCCAGCTTGAGGGGGAGTGATGAAGTTATTAGTATTATATTAATATTTAGGTCTTTAGGAGTGTTTGGTTTCGTCCCACATTGTTAGTTTGAGTTTAAGAGTCCTTGTATTTTCTATATAATGCCCATTTGTGGATGAAAAAAATTGCACCTTTTATTTTTCTCTTTGATATTCATCAAAGGGCCAACAAATGGATGGACAATTATTTTATTATGATAAACAGTTAGACACCACCTATCAATTTGCTTATAAATTGACCCTGACACATAGACAAATGACCAATCCCTCCCTGTATGCATTACATTACGAGACCTCCATCTTAGTAATGTCGATTGTGTTATTGACCTTAATCTTATTAATTGGTATCTTGGTCTCCTAATCACCACTCTAAGCATGCATTTATTAACTTAACCATCTTTTCCTTTTACCACAGAGCCTGCTCGAAAGCATGGCCGGACTCCGTTAGCCTCCTCCTCCACCTTCTCTACCTCGCCTTGCCATTGGATGCCCCCTGGTGCATGTAATGCGAGTTCCTCCACTAGCATGGATCATTTAGAGTTTTCACCCTTTACTAAATACCTCAATAAGTTATATGAGTTAGCTAGTCCGGTTTCCCCTCTAGCTAACCCAGTCCTACCAGCCCAGTTGTATAACCTGTTGGAAATTGGTAATACTGACATTGACCAACTTATTAGCACCTTAGAAAAAAAATGAAAATTTTGGCGAAAATCCTCAACACCGTTGGGAGCGTAATAAGTTAGTCTGTAAGTTAGACCTTAAAGATCTAATTTTCGCATTATATCAAAGAAAATAGAGGCTACCAATGATAATATAGCCAATTTTAAAATCCACATAGACGAGCTCCTAAAGCTCCATGTTATTAGGCAAAGTAATAGTCCCCATAGAAGTCCTGTCTTTATCGTCAATAAACATTGTGAACAAGCTCATGGCAAATTTTGTATGGTTATTGATTATCGTCGTTTAAATGATAATACCATTGATGGCGCCTACAACTGTGACGACCTAAATTTTCATAAATAATATTTTTGGTTTAAATAAATCCCCTATGACGAACAATAAGGCAGTACGACTTTTTACGTATATTTTTGTTTTGTTTTTCTCGCTTTTTCCTTTCACATATTATGTGAGTTGTTGATAGTCATTTTGTTTCATTTTGTGTTACATAGTGTGCCAATAACCAAATTCATTTCTTTTGGGCTGTTGATATCAATTTCAGGCTGGCTACGTGTGTTGGTAAATTGTTGTTGTTGGTGACACTTGGTTTCGTTACATGTTGCCTGATGGTGGTATCAGTAGAAGACTATATTGCTGGCTGTGTTATTGTAATGACAAATTTAAGTTGGTGAGTACTTGGCTTGTGTTAACACTTGGCCATGCCAGAGTTGGTGGGAATGAGTCTTGGAGTTTCTTTGATGACACATGGGTGGATGAGTTGTTGGGATTTGGCTTCTTCCTGCCTCTTCACCGCTTCTTTTCTCTTTAAATACTTGAGCTCCTTTTCTTTTGCTGGTCACTATTACTACTTCTGCTACTCCTCTTTCTCTCTTTCTCCCTTCTCTGTGTTGATCTTGCTCTGTGAGGCTGCTGCTGTCTGTGTCGTCGACTCCTTGTCGTGCACTTGGACTTGCCAGCGCTGGCCACTAGGAGCTACTGCTACCGTTCCTCTGTTTAGAGCTGCTGTGTTTCTTCCTCTGCTGCTGCTCTTTGCTGTCGCCGCTCTGAAGCTGCTGCTGCTCCTAGCTGTTGTTGCTTCTTTCTTCCCTGCTGGTCAGCTTCTTCTTCTTCCTCTAGCTATTTCTATGAACTGTTTCCTGTTAGTTGTTTGCTGCCAGACGTTGTTGGTACTATTAGCTCCCTCTGTTAGTTGATGATGCTCTGATAGCTGGCTGTCTCCTTGAGCTGTTTATGGGCTGTTTTAGGTGATTTTCAGCATACTTTTTGGGACTGTTTTTCTCACTGATTTAGAGGAAAATTGCTGGACTGTTGGTGGCTTCTTGTGAATGTTTTGCTCATTGTTTTGAGCTATGTGAATGGGTTGTTCAGCATATTTTTTTTCGTTACTAAAGCTGGACAGTAAATGTTGGGGATTGAATAAACCATTTCAGGGGTTGGTATGTCCATTTTGAGGCACTCTAAATGGCTGTCCAGCTGCGGTAAGCGCTGTTTTGGTCGTCTTTTGTCTTTTGGTTTCTTTTGGGTTTTCCGGTTTATCGTTTTCCACTTTTCAATTTTTTTGGTGTAAACATTTCTATAAATCCTCTACGCATTCTGCTACAATTAAAATGAAACGCAACCCGAGTAAAATGCATATTATTTCAGTGGTTTCCACAACCCAGACCCAATTGGAAGATCTTGAGGATGGCGTCCCAAGAGAATTGTGGCAATAATGCAGAAAAGGATAAAAGGAAAGCAGTGGTGAGTATTTTATTTCTTGAAATTATGGTTATTCAAGTAATTTTCTTAATTTATTATTTTGTACTTGAAAAGGACACTGCCTGTGCATATGAATTAAAATGATTTATCGCTATACCAAAAATGTGGGTAAGGGAAGTTCAAGCGATACAAAATCTGAGGAGAACTTTTATTTAAAACAATTATGTATATGAAAATTTCGACCAGATAAAAGTCAAAGGGTAAAACAGTGCATCACATTTCGAATCCGATGAAGTAGAGACATCTACGGAGGGATTCACCAGTAGGGGTGAGCCTACAATTACGCCCTTCGGGGGTGGGATCCAATTCAAGATTGCATTCATGTCATATGTAATAAAAAGGGGGTAAATTCAAAAAGGGAAAAACTAAAATGAAGTATTATGGAACTTTCGATTTTCTGTAATGTATGCATATTGGTAAAACCCGTTGTTTGCATGTATACCCTGTTTCACGAAATATCTGTCTCACATAGTCATATTTTTATGACTAATCCATGTTGACTCAAAAATTTTAGGCAAATGAAGCAACTCCAAGTGTTCCTCGAAGGATTTCTCCTGAAGAATTAGCGAAGGTATGGCTCAAGATCTTCATAGGGATTGAAGATTGTCAAGAAAGACATATAACCTCCTGTACAGATTATGATTGTAAATTTTGTAACGAGTACGGTTGAGTACTCAACATTCCTGTAATAATTTTGTAAATAAATAAATTAATGTTGGTTTGTACTCATTTGTGCGTTTACGCCATTAACTGCGACGAATAAATTGAAACCATAAGAACGGTCCTCACAATTTGGTATCAGAGGGATCGGGTTTCAAGATATTCGGTCGTAGTGAGTACGAACAAACAAATAATCAAAGTCATATAGTATTAGTATAGCTAATTAATTTTTTTTAGGAACCCTATCACGTATATTCCAGTAGACACTTAAGAGAGTCACGTGAAGATCCCGAAAGACAGCAAGATACAATGTCTGTGGAAAGCGACAATGGACATCAGCATCGTCCATCCAATTTGGTCTTTGCTATAGCCGAAGCCCTGAAGATGGTATTCCCGACATTAGCCGTTTTAGGATCATCAATTCCACAAGTAGATCCTAATCCTATTCCAAACCCAATGCATCCACCTCGTGAAGTTCCCCCTGTAGTCGTAGCACCTTTACCCCACCATCGCCAGTTGGATATTGATTTAAGATAATTCCTAGAATTAAAACCGCCAACTTTTCAAGGAGGCTTGTCTCCCTTAGCAACCGAAGATTGGATTCTACGAATTGAAACAATTTTCCAAGTTATGCAATGTCCAGAAGACCGGAAGGTGTGATTAGCTGCTTTCTTGTTAGAAGGAGCAGCAAAACGTTGGTGGAATAATATAGTCGCCAAGAAATATGTCGGGCGTGGAATTGTTACCTGGGAAAATTTCTTACAAGAGTTTACCAACTGGTTTGTTCCGAGATCGGAAAAGCGAGTATTGCACGATCAATTCCTTCGCCTCGTCCAAGGAACGAAGACGGTTATGCAATATGAAACGGAGTTTTCCAAATTAGCGTATTATGTCGACTCCCTTGTTGCTACAGAAGAGGATCGTTGTCGGCAGTTCCAACAAGGACTGCACGACGAGATCCGTAATCTCTTGGTTCCATTAGATATCTTAGAGTATGGTAAACTGGTGGAGCGAGCTCGACTAGTAGAAATTGATCAGGAGAAATCTCAGCGGCGGAGGGATATGGGAAAACGAAAAGTGACAGAAACTCCAAGTCAGCCTGAAGTGCAAGGGAAAGAAACTAAATCATTTCAAACCGACCCATCTATTAGTCATACATCTCAATTGCCCGCAACCAAATGTGCAAAGTGCGGAAGATTTCATCGAGGTGAATGTCAGCTTGGGCTTTGTTACTATTGTCGTCAACCAGGGCACATGAAGAATGAGTGTCCAAAGCTTCACAATAAAGAAAGTAACTCTCGCGGACCACCTCCTCCGCAGCAACACTTATATCAGATGCAAACTGAATCCCTAGCTTCAGCACCTGCTCCTGCTCCAGTTGCCCCTATCCTTGCTCCATTTCCTCCTCCGGAAGTTCCCGAAGAACGAATGATCCAACCTCGAGCATTCAATTTAGAACCCTATCGTCGTAATTAAGTGATAATGAGACACCTTTGTATATATTATCTATAAACTTTGTATATATAAATAAACATTTTCTTTTCTTATTTCAAGTTATACTTTTCTCATCTACAAGTTTTCGAGGACGAAAACTCCTTTAAGGAGGGAAGAGTTGTGACTTGGAGTTTCTGTTACTTTTCGTTTTCCCATATCCCTCCGACGCTGAGATTTCTCCTGATCAATTTCTACTAGTCGAGCTCGCTCCACCAGTTTACCATACTCTAAGATATCTAATGGAACCAAGAGATTACGGATCTCGTCGTGCAGTCCTTGTTGGAACTGCCGACAACGATCCTCTTCTGTAGCAACAAGGGAGTCGGCATAATACGCTAATTTGGAAAACTCCGTTTCATATTGCATAACCGTCTTCGTTCCTTGGACGAGGCGAAGGAATTGATCGTGCAATACTCGCTTTTCCGATCTCGGAACAAACCAGTTGGTAAACTCTTGTAAGAAATTTTCCCAGGTAACAATTCCACGCCCGACATATTTCTTGGCGACTATATTATTCCACCAACGTTTTGCTGCTCCTTCTAACAAGAAAGCAGCTAATCCCACCTTCCGGTCTTCTGGACATTGCATAACTTGGAAAATTGTTTCAATTCGTAGAATCCAATCTTCGGTTGCTAAGGGAGACAAGCCTCCTTGAAAAGTTGGCGGTTTTAATTCTAGGAATTGTCTTAAATCAATATCCAACTGGCGATGGTGGGGTAAAGGTGCTACGACTACAGGGGGAACTTCACGAGGTGGATGCATTGGGTTTGGAATAGGATTAGGATCTACTTGTGGAATTGATGATCCTAAAATGGCTAATGTCGGGAATACCATCTTCAGGGCTTCGGCTATAGCAAAGACCAAATTGGATGGACGATGCTGATGTCCATTGTCGCTTTCCACAGACACTGTATCTTACTGTCTTTCGGGATCTTCACGTGACTCTCTTAAGCGTCTACTGGAATATACGTGATAGGGTTCCTAAAACAAAATTTAATTAGCTATACTAATACTATATGACTTTGATTATTTGTTTGTTCGTACTCACTACGGCCGAATATCTTGAAACCCGATCCCTCTGATACCAAATTGTGAGGACCGTTCTTATGGTTTCAATTTATTCGTCGCAGTTAATGGCGTAAATGCACAAATGAGTACAAACCAACATTAATTTATTTATTTACAAAATTATTACAGGAATGTTGAGTACTCAACCGTACTCGTTACAAAATTTACAATCATAATCTGTACAGGAGGCTATATGCCTTTCTTGACAATCTTTAATCCCTATGAAGATCTTGAGCCATATCTTCGCTAATTCTTCAGGAGAAATCCTTCGAGGAACACTTGGAGTTGCTTCATTTGCCTAAAAATTTTGAGTCAACATGGATTAGTCATAAAAATATGACTATGTGAGACAGATATTTCGTGAAACAGTGTATACATGCAAACAACGGGATTTTACCAATATGCATACATTACAGAAAATCGAAAGTTCTATAATACTTCATTTTAGTTTTTCCCTTTTTGAATTACCCCCTTTTTATTACATGACATGAATGCAATCTTGAATTGGATCCCACCCCCGAAGGGCGTAATTGTAGGCTCACCCCTACTGGTGAATCCCTCCGTAGATGCCTCTACTTCATCGGATTCGAAATGTGATGCACTGTTTTACCCTTTGACTTTTATCTGGTCGAAATTTTCATATACATAATTGTTTTAAATAAAAGTTCTCCTCAGATTTTGTATCGCTTGAACTTCCCTTACCCACATTTTTGGTATAGCGATAAATCATTTTAATTCATATGCACATGCAGTGTCCTTTTCAAGTACAAAATAATAAATTAAGAAAATTAATTGAATAACCATAATTTCAAGAAATAAAATACTCACCACTGCTTTCCTTTTATCCTTTTCTGCATTATTGCCACGATTCTCTTGGGACGCCATCCTCAAGATCTTCCAATTGGGTCTGGGTTGTGGAAACCACTGAAATAATATGCATTTTACTCGGGTTGCGTCACATTTTAATCGTAGCAGAATGTGTAGAGGATTTATAGAAATGTTTGCGCCAAAAAATTGAAAAGTGGAAAACGGTAAACCGGAAAACCCAAAAGAAACCAAAAGACAAAAGACGACCAAAACAGCGCTTACCGCAGCTGGACAGCCATTTAGAGTGCCTCAAAATGGACATACCAACCCCTGAAATGGTTTATTCAATCCCCAACATTTACTGTCCAGCTTTAGTAACGAAAAAAAATATGCTGAACAACCCATTCACATAGCTCAAAACAGTGAGCAAAACATTCACAAGAAGCCACCAACAGTCCAGCAATTTTCCTCTAAATCAGTGAGAAAAACAGTCCCAAAAAGTATGCTGAAAATCACCTAAAACAGCCCATAAACAGCTCAAGGAGACAGCCAGCTATCAGAGCATCATCAACTAACAGAGGGAGCTAATAGTACTAGCAACGTCTGGCAGCTAACAACTAACAGAAAACAGTTCATAGAAATAGTTAGAGGAAGAAGAAGAAGCTGACCAGCAGGGAAGAAAGAAGCAACAACAGCTAGGAGTAGCAGCAGCTTCAGAGCGGCGACAGCAAAGAGCAGCAGCAGAGGAAGAAACACAACAGCTCTAAACAGAGGAACGGTAGCAGTAGCTCCTAGTGGCCAGCGGTGGCAAGTCCAAGTGCACGACAAGGAGTCGACGACACAGACAGCAGCAGCCTCACAGAGCAAGATCAACACAGAGAAGGGAGAAAGAGAGAAAGAGGAGTAGCAGAAGTGGTAATAGTGACCAGCAAAAGAAAAGGAGCTCAAGTATTTAAAGAGAAAAGAAGCGGTGAAGAGGCAGGAAGAAGCCAAATCCCAACAACTCATCCACCCATGTGTCATCAAAGAAACTCCAAGACTCATTCCCACCAACTCTGGCATGGCCAAGTGTTAACACAAGCCAAGTACTCACCAACTTAAATTTGCCATTACAATAACACAGCCAGCAATATAGTCTTCTACTAATACCACCATCAGGCAACATGTAACGAAACCTAGTGTCACCAACAACAACAATTTACCAACACACATAGCCAGCCTGAAATTGATATCAACAGCCCAAAAGAAATGAATTTGGCTATTGGCACACTATGTAACACAAAATGAAACAAAATGACTATCAACAACTCCCATAATATGTGAAAGGAAAACGCGAGAAAAACAAAACAAAAATATACGTAAAAAGTCGTACTGCCTTATTGTTCGTCATAGGGGATTTATTTAAACCAAAAATATTATTTATGAAAATTTAGGTTGTCACAACAACATCCTAGATAAAATAGAATTACTTAAATGGTATTCAAAACCATTATATTTTTAGTAAGTTTGACCTTAAATCTGGATTTTGGCAAATTTGTATGCACACTGATAGCATCCCTTGGACAACCTTTACTTGTCCATTGAGACATTTTGAATGGTTAGTCATGCCGTTTGGACTTAAAAATGCCCTAACATACTCCAACGTAAAATGGATTGCATTTTTAACAAATATCGAGCATTTACAAGTGTTTACATAGATGATATCCTAGTTCACTCTCGCACCAAAGAAGAACACATAAGTCACTTAAAACTAGTCTTAGCAGAATTCATGAAACACGACTTAGTAATTAGTACAAAGAAAGCACAGTTCTTTCGAAGGAATATCAAATTTTTAGGAGTAGAATTGGTACAACAGAAAATCAAACTCCAAGAACATATTAGTAAAAAAGTGTTAAACTTTCCTCCAATCACAACTACTAAACAACTCCAACAGTTCCTTGGTCTTGTTAACTATGCATGACCTTTTATTAAGGATCTCGAAAAATTAGCAGCACCACTAAAGGGACGCAAAAAAGTCTTTAATCTCAAAGATATGAAACAAATTGATAAAATAAAAGATCGGGTCAAGACACTCCAGATCTTAGATTGCCATTAGATACAAATGATTTAATCATTGAAATAGATGGCTGTGAAATTGGCTGTGGAGCCGTGCTCAAATGTAAACCCCACAAGTACTCCGGTAAAATAGAAGAATAAATATTTAGATACAATAGTGGTAATTTTAAAGAAAAAGGTCCCACCAATAGCATTGATCAAGAAATCCTAGCACGTAAGTAGAAGACAACCTGAAGGACACACAGAAGAAACCAAAGTGAGTTAAGTATGAAAGTGTCTCTTGTAAGATTGTGAGCATCTGGTATAAGCTTTGCACTCTTTATTTGTAAGTATTTCTCAATGACTTGTGCAAGTATTTCTCAATGACTTGTGCAAGTATTTCTCAATGACTTGTGCACGGTAAGTATCTCGCTTGTTCCTAATTTATTTATATGAATAGGGAGTAGTCATTTTCCCCTCCTTTTTGGAGGAAAGAAATATAAGGAAGTCTCGCACCTCTAGAGATGATCCACATGTGTGTGCTCTTGACAACACACCACTGGATTACTGCTTGTAAGCTCTATCCATGGGTGGCTATGGACAACCCCAAGGATGTAAGAATAATTGATTAAGAATTTTATAACTCCAAAATTATGCATCACTATGGAGCCCGGGGGCAACTTGGGAACAAGTACCACCAGACAAGAGGCCACAGGGAAAATGTACCGCAATCGCAGGCAAAATATTGATATATAATTGAAAAGGTTACGAAGCTTAACCAGAACAACTGAGATCCAAGGGGACGTAGTACAGACTGATGGAATCATCTTACGATCAGGATGACTCTCCTACAGATCATCCCTAAGAGAACGAGATGGAAAAGGGTCCAAGTAAGTCGAAGAGGAGAGGAGTTTTAAAATAAATTAAGAAGAGGAAAAATATTAGAAAGATTCCACATTCTCGCCCTCTTTCCTTTCTTCTTGTTACTCTTTCTCAAATACAAAGGTGTCCAACAATGATCTTATAAAGATTCTTTTGGGGATAAATTGATGTCACATGATGCTCGACATTTTCGACTCTCTGATCTTATTCTCTTTTCTATCCTGATTCTAATAGGCCTTTGTGCGGTGCACTCAGAGTCCATATCTTGATTCGACAGTAAGATTGTATTATCTTCATTATTAACACAATAATTTGACTAAAGTTTTTCGATTGTCTGTCTATTACCTTAGCTGTATATAATATCCCTATTTTATCCTTTTTTTATTAGCACACAGTTGTATCTTTTCCTTACTTATTACCTTGTTATTTTTGAATTTATATGCTTCTGTAAAACTGGAGTTTCATAGCTTAATCTTCTTTTATATATAATTTTAAACAACGTTCATATCTATTTCATTCTCTTGGTTTTGATGTGTACTACTTATAACATTTCTTTTAGGCAAAAGAGGCTGGAAGCACACGCTTCTGCATGGGGGCTGCTTGGAGAGATACAATTGGCAGGAAAACAAACTTCAACCAGATTCTGGATTATGTTAAAGAAATAAGGTATGATTTAAATTTATGGGGATATCAAGTAGTTTGTCATAAGTTGTTCAACCACCAAAAAGTTCTCACTTTTTTCTAGGTGAACGATGAACCATTAACATGTCCTTAGCAAAATGATTAATTATGTAACTAAAGAGAGAATTAATATAGAATTAATGTTTTCTATACTTCTATTCTGCGGGGATAGTTTATGGTACTGTGCCAATAACCTGATTGCAGGATGAACTATTTCTGGACATTTTATTCCAGGTGCTTCTAAATGTATGTTAAGAGGTTTAGAAGCAATTCATGGACTTTAACACACATGAAGAGCTACTCAGTGTTCCTTAATTGCTTAAATGTTTTTTTTTGAATATTTTCCTCTTGCAACCACAATGCTCACTATTTCATAAACCATGCTGCAATCTAGCAAGGACATGCTGTTGGCCTGCTGATTCACCAAATTTCTTTCCATCTTGTTTAATCTCAATGTTTTCAAAATCCAGTGAACATAGTGAATAACAAGGGGGTATTTAGTGCTCCAGCACACAGTGAACCGAACAAAGTAGTGATGATCTGACCTAAGCTGCCAGTTACGATCCACATCAGAATTTGCTGCTCCAATTGTTATGCTTTCTCACTGAGCTGATCCATGTTTTTCTGTGGGGATATTTGCTTAAGCTTGAGCCCCCTGGGGAGTGACTTAATTATTGTCATGGGAATTTCTTTTGAGGTGTCCTCTCGTATTGCTCAGGCGATACCTTCTCCCTCATTCTGAGTCCCGTGAACAGATCCAGATCACTATCTATTTGATAGGTAGAGAAGATATGTGCATGTGTAATGAGGGGGCATCTTCTGATACATACTGATACACATCATGTCATGTAGTGTCTGTCCTGTAGTGGGGCCTCCATCTATATAAGGAGCCCCTTAGGTGAGTTATCTTTTATCTTATGAGTCTTAGTGTCTTGGGTTCTCTCTGGAGAGAGGAGTGCTTTGGAGGACTCAGCCTTCAGGTGCTTGGCGAGAACTTGTCTCTCGATTGTATCCTTCGTGTTACTTTTATACATTGCAAATTCATGTTCCTGTTTTTAGATCTTGATACGACTATCCCGTATCAATTGGCCTGACTTGCCGCTCAATTAGGGTTTTTGACGGAACCCTAATTTGGATCTTCCTCCCTCGTCTTCCAGCCGCTTTCGGATCCCGTCTCCATTTCACACTGTTCGCTCGCTCCATTGCCTTCGATGGCTACACCTTTGACCAAATCTGCATCTCCAGTCGATCGACTTCACCGCATCATTTTCCTCTGCCCAACATCGCCATGTTCCTGCATCGTTGACTTCCACGACTCCTGCATCGTCGGCTTCCACGGCTCCTGCATTGTTGACTTCCACTACTCCTGCATCGCCGACTTCCACGACTCCTGCATCGTCGACTTTCACGATTCGAGAGGTTGTGTGCCTACGCCCATGAGCACACGTATCAGCCGACGCTTCCCGCGGCATCCGACGATTCCAGCGTGCTTCCCTTCTTCTCCCGTGATTCTAGTGCGTCTTCGGCTTCCTGTGCCTCCATCCGCCTCTTCTTCTCCGGTTGTGTCTGACCGTAACCCCAGCGGCCCTCCAGCACTCCTTCAGCCTTCCAGCGGCCGCTCCTCATCCTCGCTGCCCTCCTGCCGCCCAACACCGCCTTGTCGTATCAGGTCTCCCACTTGTGGCTCCTGCAGCAGTCCGACAACCCTCTTGCGGCTACTGCAGCATTCCGGCAACCCTCCTGCGGCTCTTGCAACATTCCGGTGCTTCTCGCTGCTATGCCCAACCACCGTTCCATGCCCGTGACTCATTCAATGGACCTCCATGCTGACGAGAACGCCTCTGCTGACTCCCATCGCTTGGATCAGCTCAAAGCCCGACTTGTGGATGTCACTCTTCTCATTAGAGAGCTCGCGGCCCCGGAAGTAAACCGCCCACCAGCTCCTCCGTCTCCACCACTGCAAACCCTTCGGCCTGTCCCGGACTACATGAGATTTCTCTACCTAACTGCAGACATCCATCCGGCTCACCCCCGTTGGATTGAGATCCCTGTGTTCGACGACACCGACCCTCTTGGTTGGATCGCCCGCGCAGAATAGTTCTTCGACTTTCAGTTCAACCCCGCCAACCAGAAGGTTCCCCTGACCATTATCTATATGGAGGGTTCGGCGCTCCATTTTGTACGCTGGATGCGCCTGCAGGTTCCTGACCTCTCCTGAACCACGTTGAAGGAGGAACTCCTCCGCCACTATGATGTCCGCCAGACAGGCAATGCCTATGGGCTCCTCCACTTCGTGCGTCAGTCCGACACCGTGACTACTTACATTGAAGAGTTCATCGAGGTCACCACACACGCACCCGGTCTATCCCATGACCACTACCCGGGATACTTCCTTGGGGGTCTACAACCCCACCTTCGAGCATGCCTTTGGGTCCACAACTCGACGACTCTTTCCCATGCCATGGTGCAAGCCCGTTGCCTCGACGAGGAACTTTACACCACCTAGTCGTTTTCCTCGGCCTGAATATCCCACAAGTCGTTGCCGCCAAAATCCCTGCCGTCTCCTACCCGCTTGGATCACCTACCCCACCTGAGCCCCTACAGGTAGGCCCGCCCCCGCCATTCTTCTAGTCCCGCCTCCACTGATGCCCCGACGACCCCACCACTTATCTCACGAGCAACACATCGAGCTTCGCCGCAAGAGCCTTTGCTTCCACTGCTACCGACCGTACTCTCCCGCCCACGTCTGAACCTTCAAAGACTTGTGCGTGCTGGTGGGATCTGAAGACGACGGTCCTGTCTTCGGGGACTTAGACCTCCTGACGCTTGCAGATGACTCCTACAGACCTCCACCTTGAGTACAAGGTCATTTTTTCGGAAGGGGAGTGTTGATACGTACTGCTACGTATCGTGTCATGTAGTGTCTGTCTTGTAATGGGGCCTCCATCTATATAAGGAGCTCCTTAAGTGAGTTAACTTTTATCTTTTGAGTTTTAGTGTCTTGGGCTCTCTTTAGAGAGGGATTGCTTTGGAGAACCCAATCTCCGGGCGCTTGGCAAGAGCTTGTCTCTCAATTATATCCTTCGTGTTACTTTTATGCATTGCAAATTCGTGTTCCTGTTTTTAGATCTTTATACGGCTAGCTCGTATCATCTTCATCATGTGGCCTGAGGCCTCTCTCCACATACCGAGTTGTCTGAGTAGCAGCTTCGTGGTGATGACAGAGTTCAAACATGAATGCTTAAATCAATTGGGGGGAGAGAGATTGACTCATGAGTTCATTAAATCTTCCAAGAGTATGTGGGAGCAGCTTCGCTCCTATTTTGGAGACTACATCCCTTGAGCTTTAGTATAATCAATTCAGCGAGCTCAATTTCCTCACTTGTGGTTCATTGGTGGCCAAGTTCAAGGATGTGTTTGATGCCTAGATCCAACACCATTCTTGACTATAGATCTTACTGTTTAACCTTCTCAATAAGAGGTTGTTTCTAATTTACATCTTAATGGTTAGTGTTGCGCCTCACCTCCACACTAAGATCAAATGTTTTCTCAGTCACTACAATTCTGTTTATTTGGATGTTCGGATGTGTGTTTTAATTGTTGAAAATGACCTTCCAGATGTGATTCCTCTGTCTCCGCATTAGACCCTTTTGCAGTAGGTTTCAAATGTACTCCCTCATGCCACTGGTTGTGTGTGGTGCATCCTCAAAGGGGCGAAGCTCAACACGATGGTTGCGGTGCTTAGGGTGCCAAAGACAATATCATAACACTCTTTGTTTCTTTGGTTTATCAAACTATACCGAGGCTACATGATATTAAAAATATAGGTATCCACCCCAACGAGAGAAACAGCCTTAGCCGTCACATACCTATCTTTTCCCAACTGATATCCTGTATTTTTAAAGGCTCACTTAGGACTCAAGGTTCACTAGGCTTAGTGGCCCGCACCTTAACATAGCGAAGCCAGGTGATCTCATCATGACATGCATTTTTTTGCGCTTTTGGAGCATAACAATCGTGCGTGGAAGAGGTTTCTATTGTAAACATTTTTTTTAAAGAAGGAAAGAAATAATATAATAGCTCAACAACGTTTGAATGACTTGGTGATTATGAAATATAATCGAGCATTGAGGTTTCCATATGATGCAATTGACCACATTGATTCTATTTCTTAAGAGATATATATGATAATAATGAATGATTGATGAATATAATGCATGAAGAATCTGATCATGAAGAGATGTTTGATGTTTGCTATCTAAAATAGGACGTGGTTGTGCCCGCCTATGGAGTCCGTGATCGTCAAGTAAATTGGCACCGCTGGACTACATTGATCAACCACCCCTCATGATACTTGTCCCGATGACCCATACCGTGCAATCGCATTCCCTCGTTGTACCTTCCAAGGATATCACTCTCCAACCATTGTGCTTACAGTCCCGACCCAACAAGCGCCAAAAACTCTTGTTGTTAACACCAACTGGGCATCTTAGGCATCGACCCCTAAGGTTGAGCATAATAATCGAAACTCAAAAATCGCTCGAAAATCGCTCGAGTTTTTAGTCGAATCGAAGTCGGAATAAAATGACTCGAATCATTTTTGCTCGAATTAAAATGACTCAAAATCTATTTCGAGTCGATTTCGAGCCTCATACGAGTCGCTCGATTTGTGATTCGAGCCGGCTCGATTTTTGATTCAAGCCGATTTATTTTCAATTAAATAATTCTATTTTGGGTTTCGGTAATCGGCGCTACAGTCTAGCTAGTGCTAGTCAATTAAATAAATCTATTTTTTGAGGGTTCGGTAATCGACGCTATAGTCTGGCTCTGCCAGCAGCAGTGCAGTTTTCGCGCAGAAGTACCTTTTCTCACTTTTTTGCGTCTTGGGCGGCTCGAGGCCAGAGCTGCTCTAAATGTTATCTATCTTGTTAGGTATCCTAAAGAAATTAAATGTTATTATTTCTATAATCACTTTGATGACAAAGTGTTTGTCGTAAGGACTGGTGTTTTTTTGGAGAAGAAGTTCATATTTAAAAAGACTACCAGGTAGAACTTGAAAAACTTCAAGAACCACAAACGGTTAATGAACCTTAGATGGAATCTGTGCAAGGACTACCGATTGTTGCAGCTAGAGAGCCTACTCAAGAAACACAAGTCTTACGTAGATCTGGTAGACCACGATGTGAGCTTGAGAGATATGAATTTCTCATGACTCAAGATGACAATGTGCTTTTTATGGATCATGATGATGAGTCTGTAACCTATCAAGAGGATATACATGAACTGGACTCTGAGAAGTGACTTGAGGCCATGAAATTTGAAATGAATTTCATGTATGTAAACTATGTTTGGACCTTGTGGAACTACCTGAAAGGGTACGACCAAGAGGGCGCAAGTATGTTTTCAAGAAGAAAACCGATATGGAAGGGAATGTACTGACATTCAAAGGGCAATTAGTGGCTAAAAGTTTTAAGCAAATTTATGATATTGACTATTTTAAGACTTTTCCCCAATTGTCATAGTTTAGTCCATCAGAATTCTGATTTCTATGACTCCGTACTATGATTATGAGATCTGACAAATGAATGTCAAAACTGCTTTCCTTAATGGAAACCTCCTCGATGATGTATACATGACACAACCAGAGAGTTTTGTATCTCCAGATGAAGCCACTAAAATATGCAAAATTACATTGATCCATTTATGGATTGAAACAAGCTTCTCGAAGTTGGAATCTTCGTTTTGATGAGAAAAATCAAAGAGTTTGGTTTCATCAAGAACGAGGACCCGCCTTGTATTTACAAGAAGATTAGTGGGTGTATAGTTGCCTTCCTAATATTATATGTAGATGACATAATATTAATTGAGAATGACATTCCAACCCTACATGATGTTAAGAACAGGTTAGGAGACTACTTTTCTATGAAGGACTTAGGTGAAGCGACTTATATACTTGATATTAAGATCTATAGAGATAGATCAAAGAAGTTTCTCGGATTAACCCAAGTACGTACATTAATAAGGTGTTGAAATTGTTCAACATGCTTGAGTTTAAGAAGGGGTGCTTGCCCATGTCTCATGTTGTAAGTTTTTTAAGACAATGCCCTAAATATAAGGTAAAGAAGGACCATATGAGTTTGATTTCATATGCCTCGACAGTTGGATCAGTCATGTATGCAATGCTATGTACTTGTCCTGATGTCTCATTTCCGTTGAGCATGACTAAAGATGCACTGAACGACAATTAAGAATATCCTGAAGTACTCGAGAAGGACTAAAGATGCATTCTTGGTATATGGTAGTGAGAAAGAACTCGTTGTAAAGGGTTACACGGATGCTAACTTCCAAAGTAATAGGGATGACTCAAAGTCACAGTCAAGTTTTGTGTTTTGCCTTAACGGAGGTGCTGTAAGCTGGAATAGTTCAAAGCAAGAGACATTAGCTGATTCTACGACAGAGGCCGAGTATATTGCTGCTTTTGAAGCGTCGAAGGAGGCTGGATAGATTAGGAAATTCATCGACGAGTTAGATGTAGTTCTTAGCATCATTGATCTATTAGATCTCTACTGTGACAATAATGGTGCTGTAAGATGGAAAAGTTCAAAGCAAGAGACAGTAGCCGATTCTACGACAGATGCCGAGTATATTGCTGCTTCTGAAGCGGCGAAGGAGGCTGAATGAATTAGGAAATTCATCGACGAGTTAAATGTAGTTTCTAGTATTATTGATCTTGTAGATCTCTACTGTGACAATAATGATGCAATTGCCCAAGGCCTAAGCTAAGGAACCTAGATCTCATCAGCACTCCAAGCACATACTTCGGTGGTTCCATCTCATTCAAGAGATTGTCGATCGAGGTGGTGAACATTTTCAGAGTACCGACTGATGACAATATCATATCCACTGATAATGACTCTTCCTCAGAGAAAGCATGATGGTCATACTAGATCACTTGATGTTAAATACCTAAATGATCGACTCTAGTGGGAGGCTTGTGGGTTTGTCGGTTTTGAGTTCATGTAATAAGTTGCACTATGATTTCATTTATATTTCAAGGCATGTCTTTTGTTGTGTTTATTCATTTTTATAGAGATAGATAAATTGAACATATTGAATACCCTTAAAGTGTTTGTTTCGTAGAAATTCAAGTACGTGACTTGAATGAGAGATCCTATGTTTAAATAACACATCATTCTTAAATGGTCCCTGGTCGAGGTATCATTGTAGAAATTGGGCAATGATAATACACTTGAGACTAGTGTGTGTGATTTACTGATGACCGAGTCTCATAGATCATGATATTGAATATCAAGTCACCACACAAGTACTTGTTATAGAACAGGTTGTACTGGATAGGCCCACTTATGAGTTTACTTTGTGGTTTGTTATAGACGTGTCACAAGTAGTTCTCAGAGTGACTCTGATGTATGTTGTCCTTTAACTTGAATTCACTGCACTCATTGCGTGAGGATGAGCATACTTTGATGTCATCTAACGTCTTCCTTGAGAAAAGTTGATCATAAGGATGATTGAGTGTTTTTTTAAACATTTGGGTGGTTGCGAGTGATGTAGATAAGATTTGTCTTCCTATGTAACATGAGTAACATCCATGAACCCCTTGATGGAGTAAGAATATGAAATGCTTGACCATGCTAAGTTAAGTCAATTTGTTGTGCTTACTTGTTTCATATAGTCTATTCGGAGATCAGGAAAGATGGATTGAATGATCGATCGAGGTGATGTGAACATTTGCATAGTACCGACTGATGACAATATCATATCCACTGATAATGACTTTTACTCAGAGAAAGCATGATGGTCATACTAGATCACTTGATATTAGATACCTAAATGATCGACTCTAGTGGGTGGCTTGTGGGTTTGTCGGTTTTGAGTTCATGTAATGAGTTGCACTATGATTTCATTTATATTTCAAGACATGTCTTTTGTTGTGTTTATTCATTTTTATAGAGATGGATAAATTGAACATATTGAATACCCTTAGAGTGTTTGTTTCGTAGAAATTCAAGTACGTGACTTGAATGAGAGATCCTATGTTTAAATAACACATCATTCTTAAATGGTCTCTGGTCGAGGTATCATTATAGAAATTGGGCAATGATGATACACTTGAGACTAGTGTGTGTGATTGACTGATGACCGTGTCTCATAGGTCATGATACTGAATATCAAGTCATCACACAGGTACTTGTTATAAAACAAATTGTACTGGACAGACCCACTTATGAGTTTACTTTGTGGATTGTTATAGACGTGCCACAAGTAGTTCTCAGGGTGACTCTGATGTATGTTGTCCTTTGACTTGAAGTCACTGCATTCATTGCGTTAAGATGAGCATACTTTGATGCCATCTAATGTCTTCCTTAAGAAAGGTTGATTATAAGGATGATTATTGAGTGTGTTTTTAATCATGTGGGTGGTTGCGAGTGATGTAGATAAGATTTGTCTTCCTATTTAACATGAGTAACATCCATGGACCCCTTGATGGAGTAAGAATATGAAATGCATGACGATGCTAAGTTGAGTCAATTTGTTAAGCTTACTTGTTTCATATAGTCTACTCGGAGATCAGGAAAGATGGATTGAATGATTAAGAGACTGACAGTCCACGCCTCAAGTTCAGTCTGGATGTTAGGGATAAATGGACTAGACTTTGAGTTACCAACTCTTGTATTACTTGGGTAACAATGATGCTGTTATGACCCCGCATAACAACCGGTTCACAGGTCACCAATATGCGCGTCGGCGGAAGAAGGCAACACAAAACAGGGCTGAACCTACCTGTTTATCCCTCCCCAATTAAACCGCGACAACTTGGGCTGAACCTGCGGGTTCAGCCCACGTGGGGGGGGGGGGGGGGGGTGGGGGGGGGGGGGTGGGGAGGCCGTCTCCCTTTTGGCCCAGAGGTATAAATACCTCTAGGGCTTGTTCGGCTAGGGCATGCAAGAACTCTCAGGTATTTCCCCCCCTCTCCCTCTCAAACCTTAATCCCTGTTTCTATCTTCCTCCTCTATTCTCTACTGTTCTCTCCTTCGATCCTAACATTTGGTATCAGAGAATCATCCATCCGTAAGCCTTCTCGTTCATCCGCAAGCTTACTCGTCCACCCACCCAGCGAAGCGGTGCATCCGACCCGCATTACTTAAATTATCTTTCATCAACCGCCTCTCTCACAACAAAACCAAAACCCCCTTTTATTAACATAGAAATCTTTATAATTGTTTTCCCTAACGAGAAAATCATACACCCCAACTCGCAGTCCTTTGAGAACGATATTCGGGGAGTCTCTCCCAACTTTTATTACTTGTACGGTCGGTACACTTGCCGTAAACGTGTCAAGTTATTGGCGCCTTTGCCGGTGATTGCAAGCGTTGTATGAGTCTTTCTTCCAGGAAAATTTTATAAAGGTCTTTGTTGTTTTTGATTTTTTTTCTACTGTGTAAGTTTATGCAGGGGCAAGGCCCTGGTTATTTAGTAGCTTTCGATCCAGAGATAGAGGACGTTGCGTGCGTGCCGCCGTGCTGCTGCTGCTATGGATATTAATATTAACAGAAATGGAGTTAACCCCGGTTGAGAGAATGCGCCAACTGCTGGTAAGGTGGTTGATGAAAATGAGGTGGCCCGGCCAAGGCCCAGAACAATGCGAGACTACACCACCCCCACTGTGGGGAGTGTGTATCCCGGTTTTGGCCCAGCCATCACGAATAACCAGTTTGAGATCAAGCCGACAATCCTAAACATCATCCGCAACAATACCCAGTTCTCTGGGTTGGCAAGTGAAGACCCCCATCTTCACTTGTCAGAGTTCTCAGAAATATGCAGAACATTCCGGTATGCCGGCATAGCTGACGACATGGTAAAATTAAGATTATTCCCGTTCTCCCTCCGTGATAAAGCAAAAGTTTGGCTCCATACAATCCCGCCGGGCACAACGACCATATGGGAGCTGCTTTCCTCCAAATTCTTGGCAAAGTTCCACCTAGTGGACAAAACTGTGAACCTAAGGAGAGAGATTGCAACATTCCAGCAACACTATCAGGAGACCCTCGCGGAAGCTTGGGAAAGATTTATGGAACTCCTCCGGAAGTGTCCTCACCATGAGCTGCAACCCTGGAACCTTGTGGAGTATTTCTACTTCGCAATAGAGCCTAACTGTAGGGCCATGATTGATGCTGCTGACGACGGAACTCTCCTAAATCACACTCCTGATGAAGCATTGCGAATTTTGCAGGACACCGCGACTCATAGTTCTTTTTGGACTGCAGGGCAGAACACCCCGCGGAATGCAAGAAGACTATTTGAAGTGAACACTTCTGGTCCACCTGCGGAGGCAGCACCGTCACCATACGAGAGCATAACATTGTTGAAGAGGCCCGCCTCTTCTCCGGCTCCGATGATGGCTATTACTTGTCAAGGGTGCGGGAACTCCGGACATCATACCTACGAATGCCCCTCAGGTGAAATCTCCTCTGATTTTTCTAATCTCAATGTGGAAGAAAATGTTAATTACATTCAAAGTCAAAACCGCACTGCACCTTTTTTGAATACTTATAATCCGGGTGTGAGAAATCACCCAAATTTCTCATGGAACCAAAACACTGCAGGACAACGATGGCAACCGGGCCAGCATCAATTTGATGCTCAAGCGTCCGGAAGCCAACCAAGGCCGCATCAACCCGGTTATAACCAAGGCTCTCCGGTGCAGCGAAAAAGTGCGTTAGAAGAAATGATGGAGAAGTTTGTTGACGTGGCCCAATCAAATATGGCCAATCAAACTGCCTCGATGAGGAACTTAGAAATGCAACTGGGCCAATTGGCTCAAGTGCTTTCTGAGCGTAATCAATGTGCTCTCCCCAGCACGACGGAAAAGAACCCTCGTGAGCAGGGAAAGAGCATAAGCGAGTCGGATGGATGCCATGAGGGCGATTTGATTGTGAAGTGTGAGATTAATAATGTTAAAACCACCGCTCTTTACGACACTGGATCATCGCGCAACGTTCTTGCATTGCAAGACGTTGAAAATCTAAAACTAAAAATCAATGCCGATGATCGGACGTCGCTTGTCCTTGCTAATGGAATGGTGGTGGAAACGGAAGGAGAAATTAAGGATGTCGAGGTGCTTGTAGATGGAACTTCGGTTATCACGAACTTTCAAGTTTTGGGCCCCATGGAAAACAATTCCATGCCTATTTTGGGTGTCCCATTCTTGAAGGAGAGTGGTGCCACCATTCACATTGCTAGTGGGTGTATCACCTTGTTACCCAAAGTGACACACCGCACTAACCCATCTATAATAACCAATGATATCAGTTTTGTGCCTGTTATTTCTGATGAGCTTGTTAGTGAGTCGAATGCAGTTGTGGAAGAAAAGAGAAATTAGACAAATGCTGAGTTAGAGAAGGAAGGAGAGGAGATAGCAAAGAACTACACGATGGAGGAAGAGAATGATGAAAACAAAGGCGGCGAGGCTGCAAAGTTAGAAGTTACCATGGCCAACATAGCCACAAACATTTTAAATAATTTTATTAAAACATGAGTTAATTATAAACAGCTAAAACAGGTTCGTTGGGCAGATCTGTCACCCGTAGGGGGTGAAGAAATGAAGCCCTTGGCTGCTCCGAGACCGCTAGACAGTGATCTTGATCGAGCTCATATTGCTCGTTGGCGCTCTCCTACTGTGGAGAAATTGAAGCAGAAAAATTTACTACGTGCAACGCGCTTTACCGCCCTCTGGCATGAGAAGGGAGAGGTTAGGGGCAAGGGAGAAACATCTCCTTTGAGCCCTAAAGCCTTCACCTCCTTCCCATCTCGTGTGGATGGGGAGAATCATCACAAATCAGCATACAGCTGAGTCGTGACGGAGTCTCCGGGCTTGTGTTCTGATGTATTAGTGCTTCATTCCATGTCTTTAACTGTGCTTGTGTGTTGCTTTTGGTAATATATTGGACAATTGCTAGAACTCCCTTTTGTTATAATGTTAATACAGGTATGTGGTCTACCTTAAGGACGGTAAACAAAATGGCTCTTGGGAGACAACCCATTGGAACCACTTGGTTCCATTCAGTTTCTTTTTCTTTTCTATATATTAGTTTATCTCTGTTTTGTCTGGGGGAATACTTTAATCGCAGGGTCAAATCTATTTAGATAATGCGGGACTGCTGACTTTGGACAAGAATCACTGATCTTTTGGTAGGCTCATTTATGAGCCTAGGCACCCTCTACCCTTAGCCCCTTTTTATTATGCAAATGTTTTCTTTTGATCTAGATGACTTTAAGTCTGGGGGAAGAGCCGTACCTAGTGCTCACTTGCACGTGCACATAAACACATCATACTAGAAGTTACAATCTTATAATTATTTGTTCATTTTCACGCACACCACAACACCCACTAGAGAGCGCACTTAATCGTAGGCGCGTAACGAGTATAACTTAGTTTCTTTTGTAGGATTGAGAAAATTGTTGTGCTGGCTTAGGATTGTGAGACAGAGTAAAATGTTGACTCCCGTAGTGCTTTAGTTGAGTACTCACGTCTTGCATAGAATTGTGTGTAGAATAATTTTTTCTTTATGCTTATAGTTTTGTATTTTTTCTATTTGCGTAATAATTGTTTATCCTACTCAAAAGTAGTGAATCCGGTGTGAATCCGACGGTAGCGTAGGGATGTGTGTAGACGGTTGCTAGGTTTGCATTGCTCGAGTCGGGAGGAAGAATTATCTTTCTCGGTGGCCAAGAACTTGCCCCAAGTGACTCTTGAAGCATTGGTATAAGTTAGTTCAATGCGTGAGCATGATGTAGGCCTTCGTTTTGGCCAGGTTGAGCTTTGTGTATCGACCCTATCATAATCCTTGCTAGCCCCTTTGTGCCTACCCTGTCTCTTGATTCAGCTCCACTTATATTTCACCAAAGCCTAAAAGCTAATCCTAGTCGCACACCCAATCCGAGCTCTAGTGTTGTATTATTTTCAATTGAAGGTGTTGATGCGGTGTAAATTATGTGACAGTGTGGTTTGCACTTCCTCGGAATATTCGCTGAAAACGTTTTGAGAAAAGAAAAAGAAATTAGAAAAAAAAGAAAGGAAAAAAAATGTGGTTAAGAAAAGAGCTTAATTGAAATTCTTTTTAAGAGTTGTATTGGGAGTAGGCGGTGCACACACCAATGTTTTCAGGTTCAAGTCTGGGGGTGTGGTGCAACCGTGTGTTTATTGTAGTGCTTGGATAGTTTCCTTGACGCAAGCCCTACCGAATCCCAAGCTCCGTATTTACCCTAAAGTCCTACTGACTCACGCAATGAACCGAACTAATGCCGTGGAGAAAGTGTGACCGGGTGAGCTTATGGTCACCGACATTGATGGATTTCAATGAAAGTTGTTCCGAGCACCGATCTTGAGCAATGTTCACCTCAGCGATTTGTCTACTTTCTTCCTACGTATGGCCAAACGATTCACCGTGATTCGACTTTTGAGTAGAAATAATATATAATTATGCTCTTAGATTGTTACAAACTATTTGTATAATTAAAAATGTCTTCTATTGCATTTCTATGCGCGCGAGCATGCGACCTTGCATGGTACTCCGCATTTGCAAGTGTTAAGCTAGCTAGTCCTTTTTCTCGACCGCATAAGGGATGATTTCCTCGGGACGAGCAAATGGTTAAGTTTGAGGGTGTGATGAGTCCAATATTTACACTATTTTATGGACTCATCCGGGCTAGTTTTCACTCTTGTGCACGTCTTATTCAAGCTATAATCGCTTGTATTTCACTTGTTTTCACTTCCACGCTATTTGCACTGTTTGGGCCCGTTTTGTTATGCATTTGCGCTTCATGTCGTTGGGGGTAAGCACATGCTGCTCCCTAACCCTTTTCTGTATTTGTATTGAGCTGGAGGAGTATTCCTAGCTGGGTGTATGCTGTAGGCTTTATTGCGCAGGTGGATAGATCGTCCACTTTGCCCAAATTTCATGTCTGCATGTATCGCACGGTCGTGCGTTTCATTGACGCACGATTGCTTTGATCGTGCGAGGGCATTTGCGGCTTAGTTTGACATTCTGTCTTTGATCGTGCGAATTGTACACGCACGGGCAGTTGCCCATGCGCGAAGGAATCACACGATCACCTGTTAAGTCTGGTTTTCAGGCTGTCTGGAATTGTTCGTGCGTTTTTACGCACGGTCGACTTCGACCGTGCGTGAGTAAAACGCACGGGGGCTTCTGCTTCGTCTTCCTGGGCTTTTTGCTTCGTTAATAATGCACGGTCTACACATGGTCGTGCGTTTGACCGTGCGTGACTTAATTTCTGATAATTTTGTATAAAAGCCAGGAATTCTGCTTGGCTTGGGGAACGCTTTTGGGAGCCCGCCATTTTTAGCTCCAGTCCGCCCTTTTCATCGCTCCACCACCGTTCAACCTAGGAGAAGCTCCGACCATTGCTTTCTTGCAAATCTTCCGCTAAAGCTTCCTCCTCGGCCTCCTCCATCATCCACGAGCTCAAGAACGCCATTGATGGAAAGTGTTGGAATAATAATTGAAGTGATTTCATTAGGAGGAGAACCCAATACATATAGAGGAGAACAAATGTGCTAATAGCACACCAGGAGAAATAAAATAAAAGTAAAAACATTAAATATGTTAACTGACGCATGACGAATCGATAGGCGGAGAGATAATTGACGACCTAACCCAACATGCTATGCAAATCCGACGGTTAAGCCACAATTAGATAATAAATTACACATCCCACGCAAATAATTCACAGCAAGATACAATAATTAATTAGGGCGAAACAAGCTTAGGCGTTCCTCCGCGTGGAGGGCCAAAGCAAGAGCGCGCGGCGAATAATTCCTTCCTGCAGTTAGATATTTTTCCAGGCACAAATAACTAGAATAAAATGAACTTCCAAACAAGCATAAGATTACCACAATGCAACAATGTTTTAACTCTTTTAACCAATACAAAAATATCACAAATCTGAGAACAATTTAGGGCTGCAGCGATTTAAAATAAATCTGAAGTTTGGAGGCGAAATGGGGTCTTTCCGGGTGGTGGAAGACTAGATCGGGCAAGGGGAAGGTGGCACCATGGAAGGGGAGGAGTTGGCTGCGGGTATGGGGTGGTTTAGGGGCTGGACCGGAGTCCGGGACTGGATCAGGACAAATCTGTCCAGATCTAGACAGATTTTGGCCGGCGGAAACTGGGAGAAGGGGGCTGGGACAGGGGCGGCTGTTGGGAGGCTGCTGGCGGGTGAAAGGGGCTGGTGGCGTGGGGCTGCAGGGAGCAAGGGGGGGGGGGGGGGGGGCGGCGGCAGTGGACTGAGAAGGAAGCGGCTGGAGCTTGGGAGAAGGGCTGGCGGAGGATGCTTGTGCAGGGGCTGGCGGCTGGATTCCTGCAGAAGGTTGGCGGCGGGTTGGCTGGGAGGCGGAGAAGGGATTGAGAACTATACTTAAGGAATAGTAAATTTCATAAAGGAATAGTGACAAAAGTTAAATAGGATTGAAAACATGGGCAGCAAACGGTGGGATTTTGGGAGGTTGTAGAGGCTGCGACAAAGGGTTTTGGAGGGGGGAAGGAGGGGCTAACGAGAGGAAGAGATACTTACCCAAGGAGTCGTCACCAAGGGGGCTCCACGGAGTCGGCACCGCGGAGGAGATCACCGGAAACAAGGAAGAAGACTTCTCCAAATTTCAGCAATGAGTTTCCTGCAGCCTTAACACATCTATTTATAATGAAATAAAATTAGGGCAACCAAGATGGACGGCTATGATTGGCCGTCGATCTCGGCGCCAAAACAACACTAAATAATATTCAAAATACAACATGCTATATATGAAAATTCATCAGAACGACGAGCCGGACGCAACCGCGGTGGCGGATCGGCGATCCGGTCACGCCATATATGGTAAGTCGCCAAATCAGCCCTGAATGGGCCCAAAGCTCGCCCTCGCCTATGCTCCGCATCAATCTCCCCGGCTTGAAAGAATTCATCTCCCGATGAATAGGGGTCAGAATTCTCTCGCCGTATGTCGGGTAGCAACTCGAAGAGGCCGCCAGAGGTCGTCCAAGTGTCGTCGCTGAAAAGTGGCCTCGCCAATCAACACCTCCAGACTGAAAGGCTTCCATCCCCGATGAGTGGAGACGGACGTACTGAAGTCGAAGCCCGGGGGCGAATCGATCAAGCTCATCTCTCAACACACTAGTAGCAGGATCTGGTGGAATCTGAGGTGCCAAAGGTGAAACCGTTGGGGACAACATCCCGGGTAAATAAGGGTCAGAGGTGGGCTGAGAACGGGGCAATGAATGTGGTGGCAAGGGCTCGGAGGTAGACTGAGTGGTGGATGGTAAAAACAGTGGTAAAGGCTCGGGAGGGCCGCCAAGATGTGGGCTTGAATACTCGTGAGGTGCAAAGTATGGCGTCAGGTCCTCGACATTGAACACAGTATGGGTACCCATGCTCGCGGGAATGTCCAATTCATAAGCATTTGTCCCGATGCGCCTCAGGACTGAGTAGGGACTCATTCGCCTAACGCTCAAGCTTTTAGCAAGCCTCGCACGGAGCCTCACAACGCAGATTCTCACCATCACCTGCTCGCTTTCATGAAGTACCTGCACTTGCCAGTGAACATCCGCATGTGATTTACAAAATTTATTATCATTATGGACTCTTCGTCGGACCGACTCATGACACACAAGCAAACGATGAACGGACATCTCAACAGACTCATGCAAATGATGACGAAACGACTCAACAGACTCATGCAAATGATGACGAAACGACTCAACAGACTCATACAAATGACGCAAATGAAACATGACCGACACAACATGCTTTCTATGGGAAAATCTAATAATGACATGAAAATCTACTAAAGGAGGTGGCCTATCAGGAGGCTCTCTCGGGGGAGTGTAGAAAAACTCATCTCGTGTGAGACAAGTGCTCGTACGATCGAGAGAGACAACTATACTCAAAGACGCGCTTGCAAAGATCCAAGTGTCTCTCAGGAAATGTGACACATCAGGGGGCTCACCAGGAGGTGTGTAAGAAAAGTAATCTCGAATGCGACGACCGCCTAAGTGAAAATCATGCGCATCGACCAGAAGACGTGGCTCTATAATGTAGTGAGTGTCCCCGAAAAGAAAGAGCTCGTCTGGTGGGTCAGCAGGTGGTGCATCCCAAAACTCAGCGAGAGTGCGATGTGTCAGCAGGTGGTGCCTTAAATATTGGATGCTCCTCACAATATCCATCATCTGGGGCGGGGTCAGGGACGATAAAGGAAGAGGCTTCCATAATTCGATACTCAGACATGCCAGGCTCAACTGAATCTCATTCTCACCAGGATGTGGCGGATCATCCGGAGGCTCAACTGGGGGTTCATCATAGAACTCGTCACTAGGGTCATGGTCCTCCAGATGAGTACCATCGTGAGGGGTGGTGTCCCCGTGAATGGGTGACATAGCCACTACGGGATCAACACCAGGCTCAGGGCTCTCAGTCGCGATGTGACTCAGAGCAATGAAACTGGGAGAGCGACATAGATCTACGCTCAAGAATGTGTCTGTGGGTGTGGTGTCAAGACGTGAGTCCAGGGTAGGAGTGCTAATCAACCCATGACATGCCAAAGGTGGTGGTGTGGGTGAAGGACACGACACTATAGGCTCAAGAGGTCGCTCAAGCTCATTCTCCGTCGGGGTCACGAGAGACGGGTCAGAATCAAGAGATAGGTCACTCAGTGGGCTGAGCACCTCACTGAGGTGAGAGCAATCCATATCAGGTGTCACTTCTGCCATGTCTGACGGAACAATGGTAGGCAGAGTGGTGTCCTCGGTGTGGGAGGAGCTCGTACAGCAGAGGTCAAAGTGAGGATCCAACCGACCAGCTCTTGTGGATCTTAACGACTGTTCGTAACGAAGGGCAAGCTGATACGTCTGCTCGAGGGACTTCGAGCTATGATAAACTACCTCAGCACGAATGTCTGATCGAAGGCCAGACCGAAATCTGCAAGAGGTCATGGCTGGGTCCTCTCGGATATCGCTCCTCACAACTAACTCATCAAAACGATCCCTGTACTCAGCGACGGACATGGATCCTTGCTGAAGGGAAAATAATTGGTCGAGCAAGCGACTCCGATATGACGAAGGCAGATACCTCTGACACAATGTACGCTTCATGTCCACCCAACTAGTGACGCGATGTAGACGGTCTCGCTCGCGTGTCCTCTCAATGCTAGCCCAATATGCTCTCGCCTGATCTAAAAGTCTAAGTTTCGCAAACTTGACGCGACGCTCACCGAATACCTCAAAATGGTCAAAATAATACTCCATATCCACGAGCCAATAACTGAAAGACTCGGGACTCGATGAGCCGTCAAAGGAAGGGGCAGCAGTACGAAACTGACTCTCAAGATCTCTCTCGGAACAACGAACCTCATAATAATCATTCCTAAGGTAACCGAGTCGTGACGAAGGATCAACACGATCCGCTCGCGTGTACGGATAAAAACGACGACAACCATCATATTGATCGTCTCTAATGTAGTGGTCTCGTGTCAGTGGGTCAACACGATCTCTAAAAGTGGTGTGCTGCGATCGAGAGTAATCGTCGTAGTCAATGTTTTAAATGTCGGCCGACATGTCCGACATGTCGGCCGACATGTCTGATTTGGGAATAAATCGATATTGATTTTAAATTTTACATTAAAAAATCATTTTTAATAATATCGGCCGATAAATCGGAAATATTCCGACTTATCTGCCGATCCGATATTTTGTTATGCGGCCGATATTTTGATATTTTGTCACATTTTCATGTTTGATGCATGACCAAACCTTCTTAATACTTCTTAAAAATTTATGCCCTACAAAAGGTTAATGTCATAATGACAGCATTATAGAAAAATAAATATTATAATTGTGTACTTATGTTTGTAGCTTTGGATGAACAATATCTAACTGCTTAGACATAAAATCAAAATACATTTTTGGATTTTCCACGTTCTGTAACTTATGCTTCCACTTGCAATAGCATGAACAGTACTAAAGCTCAATTATTATTGAATAATTTAGCATGTATCAGCATTAGAGATTTTACAACAGAACATTTGTTACCCCGAGAGTTTTTAAGAATTTGTCAAAATAATAGAATAAAACTTTGTGGTTAACAGAAATAGTCTAGAACCGCATCAAACATACTCATCATTCTTTAGGAGCAATTTGAGCTTCAGAATTAAACCATATGCGGTCTGCTATAGTGTTATTGAACTAGTAAAAATTGAAAATGCATTCCAACTCTTCAATTCTTGCAACTGTAACTGTTTGCCAATATAAATAATAAAAGAGCTTATAAAACAAATAATAATATATTATGTTAGATGCATAAAAACATGTTAGATGCATAATTATATTATACTTACTAATAATTTGTGTTTTAATTTTGAAACCCGACATTTTCAAATGTCCCCGACATGTCTCCGACATCCGACATCCGACTTTTAAAAACTCAATCCGATATGTACTCGACATCCGACATTTAAAACTTTGGTCGTAGTAACGTGAAAATCTCCCTGACGGAGGTCTGTGAGAGCGGGTGCTAGTGAACTCGAGATCTCCAAAGTGAGGGGAGGAATAATCGTGAGACCTAGACATAATGAAAAACCTATAGACTCTACGACTGCGCATCGAAAAGTGCGCACAACCTGCTTTGATACCAATTGACGCATGACGAATCTATAGGCAGAGAGATAATCGACGACCTAACCCAACATGCTATGCAAATCCAACGGTTAAGCCACAGTTAGATAATAAATTACACATCCCACGCAGATAATTCACAGCAAGATACAATAATTAATTAGGGCGAAACAAGCTTAGGCATTCTTCCGCGTGGAGGGCCAAAGCAAGAGCGCGCGGCGAATAATTCCTTCCTGCAGTTAGAGATTTTTCCAGGCACAAATAACTAGAATAAAATGAATTTCCAAACAAGCATAAGATTACCACAATGCAACAATGTTTTAACTCTTTTAACCAATACAAAACATATCACAAATCTGAGAACAATTTAGGGCTGCATCGATTTAAAATAAATCTGAAGTTTGAAGGCGAAATAGGGTCTTTCCGGGTGGTGGAAGACTAGATCGGGCAAGGGGAAGGTGGCACCATGGAAGGGGAGGAGTTGGCTGCGGGTATGGGGGGGTTTAGGGGCTGGATCTGGACAAATCTGTCCAGATCTGGACAGATTTTGGCTGGCGGAAACTGGGAGAAGGGGGCTGGGACAGGTGCGGTTGAGGGCGGCTGTTGGGAGGCTGCTGGCGGGTGAAAGGGGCTGGTGGCGTGGGGCTGCAGGGAGCAAGGGGGGGCGGCGGTAGTGGACTGAGAAGGAAGCGGCTGGAGCTTGGGAGAAGGGCTGGCGGAGGATGCTTGTGCAGGGGCTGGCGGAGGATGCTTGTGCAGGGGATGGCGGCTAGATTCCTGCAGAAGGTTGGCGGCGGGTTGGCTGGGAGGCGGAGAAGGGATTGAGAACTATACTTAAGGAATAGTAAATTTCATAAAGGAATAGTGACAAAAGTTAAATAGGATTGTCCACGGAGTCGGCACCGCGGAGGAGATCACCGGAAACAAGGAAGAAGACTTCTCCAAATTTCAGCAATGAGTTTCCTGCAGCCCTAACACATCTATTTATAATGAAATAAAATTAGGGCAACCAAGATGGACGACTATGATTGGCCGTCGATCTCGGCACCAAAACAACACTAAATAATATTCAAAATACAACATGCTATATATGAAAATTCATCAGAACGACGAGCCGGACGCAACCGCGGTGGCGGATCGGCGATCCGGTCACGCCATATATGGTAAGTCGCCAAATCAGCCCTGAATGGGCCCAAAGCTCGCCCTCGCCTATGCTCCGCATCAATCTCCCCGGCTTGAAAGAATTCATCTCCCGATGAATAGGGGTCAGAATTCTCTCGCCGTATGTCGGGTAGCAACTCGAAGAGGCCGCCAGAGGTCGTCCAAGTGTCGTCGCTGAAAAGTGGCCTCGCCAATCAACACCTCCACACTGAAAGGCTTCCATCCCCGATGAGTGGAGACGGACGTACTGAAGTCGAAGCCCGGGGGCGAATCGATCAAGCTCATCTCTCAACACACTATTAGCAGGATCCGGTGGAATCTGAGGTGCCAAAGGTGAAACCGTTGGGGACAACATCCCGGGTAAATAAGGGTCAGAGGTGGGCTGAGAACGGGGCAATGAATGTGGTGGCAAGGGCTCGGAGGTAGACTGAGTGGTGGATGGTAAAAACAATGGTAAAGGCTCGGGAGGGCCGCCAAGATGTGGGCTTGAATACTCGTGAGGTGCAAAGTATGGCGTCAGGTCCTCGACATTGAACACAGTATGGGTACCCATGCTCGCGGGAATGTCCAATTCATAAGCATTTGTCCCGATGCGCCTCAGGACTGAGTAGGGACTCATTCGCCTAACGCTCAAGCTTTTAGCAAGCCTCGCACGGAGCCTCACAACGCAGATTCTCACCATCACCTGCTCGCCTTCATGAAGTACCTGCACTTGCCAGTGAACATCCGTATGTGATTTACAAAATTTATTATCATTATGGACTCTTCGTCGGACCGACTCATGTCACACAAGCAAACGATGAACAAACATCTCAACAGACTCATGCAAATGATGACGAAACAACTCAACAGACTCATGCAAATGATGACGAAACGACTCAACAGACTCATACAAATGACGCAAATGAAACATGACCGACACAACATGCTTTCTATGGCAAAATCTAATAATGACATGAAAATCTACTAAAGGAGGTGACCTATCAGGAGGCTCTCTCGGGGGAGTGTAGAAAAACTCATCTCGTGTGAGACAAGTGCTCGGACGATCGAGAGAGACAACTATACTCAAAGACGCGCTTGTAAAGATCCAAGTGTCTCTCAGGGAACGTGACACATCAGGGGGCTCACCAGGAGGTGTGTAAGAAAAGTCATCTCGAATGCGACGACCGCCTAAGTGAAAATCATGCGCATCGACCAGAAGACGTGGCTCTATAATGTAGTGAGTGTCCCCGAAAAGAAAGAGCTCGTCTGGTGGGTCAGCAGGTGGTGCATCCCAAAACTCAGCGAGAGTGCGATGTGTCAGCAGGTGGTGCATCCCAAAACTCAGCGAGAGTGTGATGTGTCAGCAGGTGGTGCCTTAAATATTGGATGCTCCTCACAATATCCATCCTCTGGGGCGGGGTCAGGGACGATAAAGGAAGAGGCTTCCATAATTCGATACTCAGACATGCCAGGCTCACCTGAATCTCATCCTCACCAGGATGTGGCGGATCATCCAGAGGCTCAACTGGGGGTTCATCATAGAACTCGTCACTAGGGTCATGTTCCTCCAGATGAGTACCATCGTGAGGGGTGGTGTCCCCGTGAATGGGTGACATAGCCACTACGGGATCAACACCAGGCTCAGGGCTCTCAGTCGCGATGTGACTCAGAGCAATGACACTGGGAGAGCGACATAGATCTACGCTCAAGAATGGGTCTGTGGGTGTGGTGTCAAGACGTGAGTTCAGGGTAGGTGTGCTAATCAACCCATGACATGCCAAAGGTGGTGGTGTGGGTGAAGGACACGACACTATAGGCTCAAGAGGTCGCTCAAGCTCACTCTCCGTCGGGGTCACGAGAGACGGGTCAGAATCAAGAGATAGGTCACTCAGTGGGCTGAGCACCTCACTGAGGTGAGAGCAATCCATATCAGGTGTCACTTCTGCCATGTCTGACGGAACAATGGTAGGCAGAGTGGTGTCCTCGGTGTGGGAGGAGCTCGTACAGCAGAGGTCAAAGTGAGGATCCAACCGACCAGCTCTTGCGGATCTTAACGACTGTTCGTAACGAAGGGCAAGCTGATACGTCTGCTCGAGGGACTTCGAGCTATGATAAACTACCTCAGCACGAATGTCTGATCGAAGGCCAGACCGAAATCTGCAAGAGGTCATGGCTGGGTCCTCTCGGATATCGCTCCTCACAACTAACTCATCAAAACGATCCCTGTACTCAGCGACGGACATGGATCCTTGCTGAAGGGAAAATAATTGGTCGAGCAAGCGACTCCGATATGACGAAGGCAGATACCTCTGACACAATGTACGCTTCATGTCCACCCAACTAGTGACGCGATGTAGACGGTCTCGCTCGCGTGTCCTCTCAATGCTAGCCCAATATGCTCTCGCCTGATCTAAAAGTCTAAGTTTCGCAAACTTGACGCGACGCTCACCGAATATCTCAAAATGGTCAAAATAATACTCCATATCCACGAGCCAATAACTGAAAGACTCGGGTCTCGATGAGCCGTCAAAGGAAGGGGAAGCAGTACGAAACTGACTCCCAAGATCTCTCTCGGAACAACGATCCTCATAATAATCATTTCTAAGGTAACCGAGTCGTGACGAAGGATCAACACGATCCGCTCGCGTGTACGGATAAAAACGACGACAACCATCATACTGATCGTCTCTAATGTAGTGGTCTCGTGTCGGTGGGTCAACACGATCTCTAAAAGTGGTGTGCTGCGATCGAGAGTAATCGTCGTAGTAACCTGAAGATCTCCCTGACGGGGCTCTGTGAGAGCGGGTGCTAGTGAACTCGAGATCTCCAAAGTGAGGGGAGGAATAATCGTGAGACCTAGACATAATGAAAAACCTATAGACTCTACGACTGCGTATCGAAAAGTGCGCACAACCTGCTTTGATACCAATTGACGCATGACGAATCTATAGGCGGAGAGATAATCGACGACCTAACCCAACATGCTATGCAAATCCGACGGTTAAGCCACAGTTAGATAATAAATTACACATCCCACGCAGATAATTCACAGCAAGATACAATAATTAATTAGGGCGAAACAAGCTTAGGCGTTCCTCCGCGTGGAGGGCCAAAGCAAGAGCGCGCGGCGAATAATTCATTCCTGCAGTTAGAGATTTTTCCAGGCACAAATAACTAGAATAAAATGAACTTCCAAACAAGCATAAGATTACCACAATGCAACAATGTTTTAACTCTTTTAACAAATACAAAACATATCACAAATCTGAGAACAATTTAGGGCTGCAGCGATTTAAAATAAATTTGAAGTTTGGAGGCGAAATGGGGTCTTTCCGGGTGGTGGAAGACTAGATCGGGCAAGGGGAAGGTGGCACCATGGAAGGGTAGGAGTTGGCTGCGGGTATGGGGGGGTTTAGGGGCTGGACCGGAGTCCGGGACTGGATCTGGACAAATCTGTCCAGATCTGGACAGATTTTGGCCTGCGGAAACTGGGAGAAGGGGGCTGGGACAGGTGCGGCTGAGGGCGGCTGTTGGGAGGCTGCTGGCGGGTGAAAGGGGCTGGTGGCGTGGGGCTGCAGGGAGCAAGGGGGGGCGGCGGCAGTGGACTGAGAAGGAAGCGGCTGGAGCTTGGGAGAAGGGCTGGCGGAGGATGCTTGTGCAGGGGCTGGCGGCTGGATTCCTACAGAAGGTTGGCGGCGGGTTGGCTGGGAGGCGGAGAAGGGATTGAGAACTATACTTAAGGAATAGTAAATTTCATAAAGGAATAGTGACAAAAGTTAAATAGGATTGAAAACTTGGGCAGCAAACGGTGGGATTTTGGGAGGTTGTAGAGGCCGCGGCAAAGGGTTTTGGAGGGGGAAGGAGGGGCTAACGAGAGGAAGAGATACTTACCCAAGGAGTCGTCACCAAGGGGGCTCCACAGAGTCGGCACCGCGGAGGAGATCACCGGAAACAAGGAAGAAGACTTCTCCAAATTTCAGCAATGAGTTTCCTGCAGCCCTAACACATCTATTTATAATGAAATAAAATTAGGGCAACCAAGATGGACGGCTATGATTGGCCGTCGATCTCGGCGCCAAAACAACACTAAATAATATTCAAAATATAACATGCTATATATGAAAATTCATCAGAACGACGAGCCGGACGCAACCGCGGTGGCGGATCGGCGATCCGGTCACGCCATATATGGTAAGTCGCCAAATCAGCCCTGAATGGGCCCAAAGCTCGCCCTCGCCTATGCTCCGCATCAATCTCCCCGGCTTGAAAGAATTCATCTCCCGATGAATAGGGGTCAGAATTCTCTCGCCGTATGTCGGGTAGCAACTCGAAGAGGCCGCGAGAGGTCGTCCAAGTGTCGTCACTGAAAAGTGGCCTCGCCAATCAACACCTCCAGACTGCAAGGCTTCCATCCCCGATGAGTGGAGACGGACGTACTGAAGCCGAAGCCCGGGGGCGAATCGATCAAGCTCATCTCTCAACACACTAGTGGCAGGATCCGGTGGAATCTGAGGTGCCAAAGGTGAAACCGTTGGGGACAACATCCCGGGTAAATAAGGGTCAGAGGTGGGCTGAGAACGGGGCAATGAATGTGGTGGCAAGGGCTCGGAGGTAGACTGAGTGGTGGATGGTAAAAACAGTGGTAAAGGCTCGGGAGGGCCGCCAAGATGTGGGCTTGAATACTCGTGAGGTGCAAAGTATGGCGTCAGGTCCTCGACATTGAACACAGTATGAGTACCCATGCTCGCGGGAATGTCCAATTCATAAGCATTTGTCCCGATGCGCCTCAGGACTGAGTAGGGACTCATTCGCCTAACGCTCAAGCTTTTAGCAAGCCTCGCACGGAGCCTCACAACGCAGATTCTCACCATCACCTGCTCGCCTTCATGAAGTACCTGCACTTGCCAGTGAACATCCACATGTGATTTACAAAATTTATTATCATTATGGACTCTTCGTCGGACCGACTCATGACACACAAGCAAACGATGAACAAACATCTCAACAGACTCATGCAAATGATGACGAAACAACTCAACAGACTCATGCAAATGATGACGAAACGACTCAACAGACTCATACAAATGACGCAAATGAAACATGACCGACACAACATGCTTTCTATGGGAAAATCTAATAATGACATGAAAATCTACTAAAGGAGGTGGCCTGTCAGGAGGCTCTCTCGGGGGAGTGTAGAAAAACTCATCTCGTGTGAGACAAGTGCTCGGACGATCGAGAGAGACAACTATACTCAAAGACGCGCTTGTAAAGATCCAAGTGTCTCTCAGGGAACGTGACACATCAGGGGGCTCACCAGGAGGTGTGTAAGAAAAGTCATCTCGAATGCGACGACCGCCTAAGTGAAAATCATACGCATCGACCAGAAGACGTGGCTCTATAATGTAGTGAGTGTCCCCGAAAAGAAAGAGCTCGTCTGGTGGGTCAGCAGGTGGTGCATTCCAAAGCTCAGCGAGAGTGCGATGTGTCAGCAGGTGGTGCCTTAAATATTGGATGCTCCTCACAATATCCATCCTCTGGGGCGGGGTCAGGGACGATAAAGGAAGAGGCTTCCATAATTCGATACTCAGACATGCCAGGCTCACCTGAATCTCATCCTCACCAGGATGTGGCGGATCATCCGGAGGCTCAACTGGGGGTTCATCATAGAACTCGTCACTAGGGTCATGGTCCTCCAGATGAGTACCATCGTGAGGGGTGGTGTCCCCGTGAATGGGTGACATAGCCACTACGGGATCAACACCAGGCTCAGGGCTCTCAATCGCGATGTGACTCTGAGCAATGAAACTGGGAGAGCGACATAGAGCTACACTCAAGAATGGGTCTGTGGGTGTGGTGTCAAGACGTGAGTCCAGGGTAGGAGTGCTAATCAACCCATGACATGCCAAAGGTGGTGGTGTGGGTGAAGGACACGACACTATAGGCTCAAGAGGTCGCTCAAGCTCACTCTCCGTCGGGGTCACGAGAGACGGGTCAGAATCAAGAGATAGGTCACTCAGTGGGCTGAGCACCTCACTGAGGTGAGAGCAATCCATATCAGGTGTCACTTCTGCCATGTCTGACGGAACAATGGTAGGCAGAGTGGTGTCCTCGGTGTGGGAGGATCTCGTACAGCAGAGGTCAAAGTGAGGATCCAACCGACCAGCTCTTGCGGATCTTAACGACTGTTCGTAACGAAGGGCAAGCTGATACGTCTGCTCGAGGGACTTCGAGCTATGATAAACTACCTCAGCACGAATGTCTGATCGAAGGCCAGACCGAAATCTGCGAGAGGTCATGGCTGGGTCCTCTCGGATATCGCTCCTCACAACTAACTCATCAAAACGATCCCTGTACTCAGCGACGGACATGGATCCTTGCTGAAGGGAAAATAATTGGTCGAGCAAGCGACTCCGATATGACGAAGGCAGATACCTCTGACACAATGTACGCTTCATGTCCACCCAACTAGTGACGCGATGTAGACGGTCTCGCTCGCGTGTCCTCTCAATGCTAGCCCAATATGCTCTCGCCTGATCTAAAAGTCTAAGTTTCGCAAACTTGACGCGACGCTCACCGAATACCTCAAAATGGTCAAAATAATACTCCATATCCACGAGCCAATAACTGAAAGACTCGGGACTCGATGAGCCGTCAAAGGAAGGGGCAGCAGTACGAAACTGACTCTCAAGATCTCTCTCGGAACAACGATCCTCATAATAATCATTCCTAAGGTAACCGAGTCGTGACGAAGGATCAACACGATCCGCTCGCGTGTACGGATAAAAACGACGACAACCATCATACTGATCGTCTCTAATGTAGTGGTCTCGTGTCGATGGGTCAACACGATCTCTAAAAGTGGTATGCTGCGATCGAGAGTAATCGTCGTAGTAACGTGAAGATCTCCCTGACGGGGCTCTGTGAGAGCGGGTGCTAGTGAATTCGAGATCTCCAAAGTGAGGGGAGGAATAATCGTGAGACCTAGACATAATGAAAAACCTATAGACTCTACGACTGCGTATCGAAAAGTGCGCACAACCTGCTTTGATACCAATTAACGCATGACGAATCTATAGGCGGAGAGATAATCGACGACCTAACCCAACATGCTATGCAAATCCGACGGTTAAGCTACAGTTAGATAATAAATTACACATCCCACGCAGATAATTCACAGCAAGATACAATAATTAATTAGGGCGAAACAAGCTTAGTCGTTCCTCCGCGTGGAGGGCCAAAGCAAGAGCGCGCGGCGAATAATTCCTTCCTGCAGTTAGAGATTTTTCCAGGCACAAATAACTAGAATAAAATGAACTTCCAAACAAGCATAAGATTACCACAATGCAACAATGTTTTAACTCTTTTAACCAATACAAAACATATCACAAATCTGAGAACAATTTAGGGCTGCAGCAATTTAAAATAAATCTGAAGTTTGGAGGCGAAATAGGGGCTTTCCGGGTGGTGGAAGACTAGATCGGGCAAGGGGAAGGTGGCACCATGGAAGTGGAGGAGTTGGCTGCGGGTATGGGGGGGTTTAGGGGCTGGACCGGAGTCCGGGACTGGATCTGGACAAATCTGTCCAGATCTGGACAGATTTTGGCCGGCGGAAATTGGGAGAAGGGGGCTGGGACAGGTGCGGCTGAGGGCGGCTGTTGGGAGGCTGCTGGCGGGTGAAAGGGGCTGGTGGCGTGGGGATGCAGGGAGCAAGTGGGGGCGGCGGCAGTGGACTGAGAAGGAAGCGGCTGGAGCTTGGGAGAATGGCTGGCGGAGGATGCTTGTGCAGGGGCTGGCGGCTGGATTCCTGCAGAAGGTTGGCGGCGGGTTGGCTGGGAGGCGGAAAAGGGATTGAGAACTATACTTAAGGAATAGTAAATTTCATAAAGGACTAGTGACAAAAGTTAAATAGGATTGAAAACTTGGGCAGCAAACGGTGGGATTTTGGGAGGTTGTAGAGGCTGCGGCAAAGGGTTTTGGAGGGGGAAGGAGGGGCTAACGAGAGGAAGAGATACTTACCCAAGGAGTCGTCACCAAGGGGGCTCCACGGAGTCGGCACCGCGGAGATCACCGGAAACAAGGAAGAAGACTTCTCCAAATTTCAGCAATGAGTTTCCTGCAGCCCTAACACATCTATTTATAATGAAATAAAATTAGGGCAACCAAGTTGGACGGCTATGATTGGCCGTCGATCTCGGCGCCAAAACAACACTAAATAATATTCAAAATACAACATGCTATATATGAAAATTCATCAGAACGACGAGCCGGACGCAACCGCGGTGGCGGATCGGCGATCCGGTCACGCCATATATGGTAAGTCGCCAAATCAGCCCTGAATGGGCCCAAAGCTCGCTCTCGCCTATGCTCCGCATCATTAACACTCCCCTTCAAGTTGGGTGAGTGATGTTAATCATGCCCAACTTGTTCACTAACTGGCCAAATGAACTTCCACTCAATCCTTTGGTGAGAATGTCGGCAAGTTGCCCGTTGGAAGACACAAAGGGAGTACATATGATCCCTTTTTCAATCTTCTCTTTGATAAAGTGTCGATCCACCTCGATGTGTTTTGTCCGGTCATGTTGAACAGGATTGTGTGCAATACTGATGGCTGAGTTATTGTCACAATACAAATGGATAGGTCCATCTTCCACTAGACCAAGGTCGCTCATTAAGGCCCGGAGCCATAAGCCTTCACATACCCCATGAGCCATAGCTCTAAACTCAGCCTCAGCACTAGATCGTGCCACAACCTGTTGCTTTTTGCTCCTCCAAGTAACAAGATTGCCTCCAACAAGAGAGCAATATCCAGAGGTGGATCGCCTATCATCCACTGACCCGGCCCAATCTGCATCAGTATAAACTTCAATCTTTAGGTTGGAACTCAGGGAAAACAGGATTCCCCTTCCTGATGAAGATTTGAGGTACCTAAGAATTCTGTGAGCAGCATCCATGTGTCGGGTCTTTGGAGCATGCATGTACTGACTCACAACACTCACCGCATAAGAGATATCCGGACGAGTATGAGACAGATAAATCAGCCTCCCCACTAACCTTTGGAACCCCGAGATATCCTCAATCTCCACCCCATCATCACGCCCCAGTCGGGGATTTTTTTCAATCGGAGTGTCAGCCGGTCTGCATCCGCTCATCCCCATCTTCTCAAGAAGATCTAACGTGTACAAGACCGGATACCTTTTCAGAGGGCAATCGGGAGATCAGAAGGCGAAGGCCCTGAGTCAGGATCCACTGACTGTTCTGGTAACATAGCAGAATCACATGTGCTTGTCCCCTTTATACGCCGAGTATATACCTGCAAGGTCGGGGGTGAAGGAGGCATAGAAGAAGGAGGAGAGATAGGGAGAGAGGCCACATCCACTGGAATAGGACTCACTTCCATGGGTAGATTCTCCCCCTGAAGTGAGGGATAAGGCGGAGGTATGGGCAACGAAAGAGAGGGAACACCCGAGGGTGAAGAAGCAGACAGAGGGTAATATGACTCAGATTCACGGAAGGTGACATCCATGCTGACAAACACCTTCTTGGTCGGTGGGTGAAAACACTTGTACCCCTTTTGCGTAGGGGAGTAACCAATAAAGACGCACTTAACGGCACGAGGATCAAGTTTGGAGGGACGAGGATGATGGATGTGAACAAAGCAAACACACCCAAACACCTTGGGAGGAAGGCGAGTAGGAGGCACACAAAGCGTATCCAGAGGGGTACGGTTCCCGAGGATACGTGTGGGCATACGATTGATGAGGTACGCAGCAGTGAGGACGACATCTCCCCAATAAAATTTTGGAAGATGCATGGTGGACAAAAGACAACGAGCAACCTCCAACAGATGGCGATTTTTCCGCTCAGCAACGCCATTTTGAGCTGGGGAATATGCACAGGTAGTCTGATGTATGATGCCGTGATCAGCAAGGTAGCGTTCAAACTGTGAATCAACATATTCATGGCCATTGTCACTGCGAAGGATTTGAATTTTGGATTGAAATTGGGTAGAGATGATGACATGGAATTGTCGAAAGACAGAGAACACATCACTTTTGTGACAAAGCAAATATAACCATGTAGTACGGGAGAAACAATCAATAAATGTAACAAATCACGTACAACCAGAAATAGAAGGGTGCAAGCATGGACCCCATATATCAGTATGAATAACAGCAAATGGACTAGAACTAGGCAACGAAGCATGCTTAAATGAAGTACGATGATGTTTGTTGACACTACAGACATCACACACAAAAGACTCAAAAATAACAGTAGACAGTGCTGGAAATAACAACTTCATAACAAAAAGAGAGGGGTGTCTCAGGCGACGGTGCCAGGAGTACAACAGATGAACAGTGCTGGAATGAAGAGCAAGAGCAGGTGGAGCAACGCCAGAGTCAAGCACATAGAGACCATTCACCATACTACCAGAGCCAATCACCTTCCCCGTCGTCAGGTCCTGAAACACACAAGAAGACGGAAAAAAGGTCACAGAGCAGTGCATGAAGTTGGTCAAATGACTAACTGAAAGTAGATTACGAGTAAAAGAAGGCACGTGAAGAGCAGAAGACAATGTGAGAGATGAGCAGGGGATGGTACCCTTGCTAGCAATGGGGGAGAGGGAACCATCAGCAATGCTCACCTTATCACGCCAAGAAAGCGGAGTATAGGAAACAAAACCTGTAGAGGACCCGGTCATATGATCCGTGGCTCCAGAGTCAATCACCCAGTGGGTGGAAGGAGAAGAAACAGCAGAATGGGCACCTGGCAGTCCCGTATGAGCGTAGGAGGAAGAGGCAGAAGGCTCCGTAGAAAGACCATGCATCAAGCGTCGAAGAGCTTGCATCTCATCCGCAGTAAAACCAGCAGGGGTGGCAGAGGCATCAAGGCCAGAGTAGCCAGGAGAAATATCGGCAGTAGCATCAGTAAGATGGGCCGCACGCGGAGCAACATGACGACCCGAGGAGCGACCAGGACCACGACCTCCCCGAGGTGGAGCACCCCCTCTTGGGGTAGGGAACCCATGAAGCCTGAAGCAGGTATCCCGAGTGTGACGGCTCTTGCCACAATAATCACATATGAGATTATCCTTATCAGAATTCCTCAACTTGGGATCTCGGGATGGACGAGTACCAAGAAGAGAGGGAATGGTAGCAGCCAGAGCAGAATTCTCTGGCACAGGATCCGGAAGAAGGGTCAGCGACGATCGAACTCCTGCTGCACGATGCTGTAGACTTCAGAAAGTGAAGGGATTTGTGGTCGCCCGAGAATCTGAACACTGATCTGATCGAAGTCACGATGCAATCCATGAAGAAACTCAAATATGCGATTGCGGTCATCCCTGGCCCGAACCATCGCCTCATCAGTAGGACTAACAAAGACAAGAGGATCAAAATGATCATACTCTTGATAAAGCTGTGTGAACTCCAAGTAGTACGCTGAAGGAGAACGGTCACCCTGCCGGAGTAAGCTGATCCGACGGCGCAACTGAAAGATCTGAGCAGCATTGCCGCGGCGAGAGTAGGTAGACTCCGCATGACGCCAAATATCAGCAGCATTATCGAGAAAGAGATAGTTGCGGGCAATGGACTCTTGCATCGAGTTGGTGAGCCAAGACATGACCAAGGAATTCTCGGACTCCCACTGCGGCCACTCAGGAGAAGTCCTATCCGGTTCCGTCATATGGCCGGAGACATAGCCAAAGAGGCGCCGACTCTTGAGCGCCAGGGTGATAGAACGGGACCATGAGAGGTAATTTGATTCATCAAGCCGGATAGTAGTGATCTGAGAGGTATTGTGATCAGTGGTTCCACGCTAGAATACCGACGAAGGAGGACCACCAGAGAGAGGAGCTGGAGTATCACCGGTGGAGAGGGAGGCCGGAGTAACACCGGTGGAGAGAGAGGGAGAAGCCGCTCCGCTAGACCCCATGACTCAGAAAAAAAATCTGAGAAGGAGAGCAAACCGGAATAGAAATCCGGATAAGGAGAAAGCCCAAGAAATTAGGGCATCAAGAGACAAGGAGATCCATCCATCCAAATAGCACGAGGGCAGGTGGCGCCGGAGAACATCTCAAGAGCAATACTCCGGCGCCATTAGAAGAGAGCGGAAGAGGAGACGCTGGCGGGGTTGTCGAGCGGAAGAGGAGGCGCTGGCGGGGTTGTCGAGTGGGAGCGGAGTTGTCGAGAGCGGAGGTGTCGAGCGGGAGCGGAGTTGTCGAGAGCGGAGGTGTCGAGCGGGAGCGGAGTTGTCGAGAGCGGAGGTGTCGAGCGGGAGCGGGAAGGCGGAGGCTAGCGAGCGGACGACGACGGGACGCTAGTGAGCGCGGGCCGAAGACGAGCGAGCGAGCAACGGGATCGACGGGAGGATTAGGTCACGGGTGGCTCTGATACCATGTTGGAATAATAATTGAAGTGATTTCATTAGGAGGAGAACCCAATACATATAGAGGAGAACAAATGTGCTAATAGCACACCAGGAGAAATAAAATAAAAGTAAAAACATTAAATATGCTAACAGAAAGTTTCTGTTTCATTCAAGGTGTCTCCAACAAGAGCTAGCTTGAGCTGAACCACGAAGAAGACGGGTAACGTGGAGGAAGGTGACAGATCCTCTGAACCCGGACGGCAACTGAAGACCGAGCTCGGACGAGGCTTGACAACCCTACGATTTCGACCGAGAACCTTCAGTGAGTCTTCGAGCTTGGGTTTACTCTTTTCCCCTTGTATTGTTCCAGATTTTTACTGTGGTTGTTTGTTTGTTTTGGATGATGTGCATAAACCTTTGTTAGAGTTAATGTAATTTCATGTTTGTGAGATTTCTTGTGGTTTATGTGAATTGAGGAGCGCCTCCATTCCACCATCCACTCCATCGGTAGGTTATGCGCCGCACTAGCAATTGCTAGATGCGTGTTTTGTGACGAGGTGCTTACGACCCTCACTCCGCCGGTTACGAATCATCCATCCGCAAGCCTTCTCGTTCATCTGCAAGCCTACTCGTCCACCCACCAAGCGAAGCGGTGCATCCGACCCGCATTAGTTAAATTAGCTTTCATCAACCGCATCTCTCACAACAAAACCAAAACCCCCTTTTTATTAACATAGAAATCTTTATAATTGTTTTCCCTAACGAGATAATCATACACCCCAACTTGCAGTCCTTTGAGAACGATATTCGGGGAGTCTCTCCCACTTTTATTGCTTGTACGATTGGTACACTTGCCGTAAACGTGTCAGCGATCCATACTTGCTATGCGCGGGTCGTGACCTTCTGACTCCAAAGGTGCCGTATGTATAACCCGTAATTCGTCGAGGTAAAAAATGCCAAGAAGGCGACTATCCGTGAACCACCGTGCAAAGGTGGGGCGAGTTCAGGCCCAGGTGGGGCGAGTTCAGGCCCAGGTGGGGCAAGTTCAGGCCCAGGTGGGGTGAGTTCAAGAAACCCTGCCCAGGTGGGGCGAGCTCAGGCCTAGGTGGGGCGAGTTCAGGCCTAGGTTGGGCTAGTTCAGGAGACCCTGCCTAGGTGGGGCGAGTTCAGGCCCAGGTGGGGCGAGTTCAGGCTTAGATGGGGCGAGTTCAGGAGACCTTGCACATGTAGGGCGAGTACAGATTTTCACCTCGCCCGAGGGCGGCCATTTGAAGACCACCCCGTCAAAAGGCGAGAGTAACTATCTGCAGCCCATTTCAAAAGGTGGGAGCAGCTATTCACAGACTATACCTCCCCCTTGGATTTGCCTATAAATAGGACCCCAAGGAACAAGTAGAAGACACCTCCCCCCTATGGTGGGCGAGTTCAGTGTCCGCCTCGCTTGTGCCGAGCTCAGCAATGGCTTTAGGAGGGCAAGTTCCTATAGAATTCCGGGTGTGTAGCGGGACCTCCTCGCTGCAGCACGCGAGTCTTGTTTGTAGGCAGTCCGGAGCTGTTCTTTGTGCTTGCTAGCTTCTTCTCGTCAAGTTTCACGTGGGTCGACCACTAAACAAGTAATCTTGGGTCACCCCCTTGGTTCGAACGCAGTTGAACCGGCTTCTCGTCAAGACCCGGAGCATGCTTGAGATAGCGAAGAACACGCCGAGCTGCCTCAAGATGAGCAGTCCTAGGAGAATGCATAAACTGACTCAGAACACCTACTGAGAAGCTGATGTCTGGCCTCGTATTTGTCAAGTATATCAGGCGGCCAACCAGACGCTGGTACTGAGAAGGGTCTGGTAGAGGATCACCAGATTCAGCATGAAGACGATGATTGGTATCCATAGGCGTACGCACAGGACGACAGCCCAGGAGACCAGGATCCCGGAGGAGATCTAAGGTGTACTTCCGCTGGGATATGGAGATGCCCTGTCGAGAGCGAGCCACTTCAATCCCAAGGAAATAACGGAGAGATCCAAGATCTTTCACCTCAAAGGCGGCGCGGAGAGTAGCTTTCACCTCAGAAATACCAGCAGAGTCATCCCCAGTAAGAATAATGTCGTCAACATAGACCAAGACAATGGCACGACGGCCATCTGGCGTGGCGCGAACAAAGCAAGTGTGATCCGCATGACACTGAGTGAAGCCTATCTGAAGGATAACAGTGCTGAACCGGTCAAACCAGGCACGTGGAGATTGCTTCAGGCCATACAGGGATTTGTGCAGACGACAGACCCTGCCCGAATACTCCCCCTGAAGGGCAAATCCCGGTGGAGGAGCCATATAAACCTCCTCCTGTAAGGTGCCATGGAGGAAAGCATTCTTGACGTCGAGCTGGTAGAGAGGCCATGCCCGGGAGGCCGCAAGGGAGAGCAGAAGACGAACACTAGTCAGCTTGGCCACGGGAGCAAATGTGGCTCCAAACTCATCAGGAGCCTGAGTAAATCCCTTAGCCACCAAGCGAGCCTTGTAGCGATCAATCGAACCATCAGCACCATATTTCACAGTGTAGACCCATTTGCACCCAACGGTGCGTTTCCCGGGAGGCAGAGGAACAAGGGACCACGTCCCGGTATGACGAAGAGCAGACATCTCCTCCTCCATGGCCCGAACCCACCGCGAATCAAGGAGAGCCTCAGCAGTGGAAGCAGGGATTCGAACCGAATCAGCAACAGCCACAAACACCTGGTAAGAGGGAGAGAACCGCTGGTAGGAAACAACACTAGCCAGCGGGTGCTCAGTAACAGGGGAACGAACACAAGCACGATGGCCCTTGCGCAAGGCAATAGGTAAATCATCAGAAGTAGTAGAGGGAGAAGGCTCAAGAGAGGTACCTGTAGCCGGAAGGAGTAATGGAGCCGGGACTGAGGGGGAAATGGGAGTAACATGTGGTGGGGGCGCGCGGCGACGAGTGTAAGTAAGTAGGACAGGCGGAGGTAATGGTGGGGAAACAGCGAGGACGATCTGGATAGGTTGGACAATAGTAGGAGGGTCCGGGGTGGTCGAGGGAGAGGGAAAGAAGGGTACCTCCTCGTGAAACGTCACATCACGAGAGTGAATGATACGACGGAGACGGGGATCATAACAGCGATACCCCTTAGTGGTAGTCGAGTAGCCGAGAAAGAGACAACGGACAGCCCGATCGTCGAGTTTTGTCCGGGAAGGACGCCGGTCCTGGACAAAACACACACAGCCAAAGACCCGAAGAGGGATGGGAAAAACAGAGGCGGAAGGGTGGAGAAGACTGTAGGGGGCAATACCGCCAAGGGGGCGGGACGGAGTTCGATTGATAAGAAAGGCCGCAGTAAGGAGAGCAGCACTCCAGTAGGATTGAGGAACATGCATGCCTCGAAGAAGGCACCGAACAATGTCCAACAGGTGACGGTTTTTGCGTTCGGCCACGCCATTTTGCTCGGGGGTGGCCGGACACGAAAACTGGTGGAGGGTGCCTTCAGAACGAAGAAACATGTCAAAGGAGCGGGAGGTGTATTCTCCGCCACTGTCAGAGCGAAGAATGTGAAGAGACTTGCCATGTTGTGTCTGTATCATAGCAGCAAAGTGAGTGTAAACAGAAAGAACGTCAGATTTACGTTTCAGAAGGTAAACCCATAAACAGCGAGAATAGTCATCAATAAAAGTGACAAAGTACGAGAATCCATCAAAAGAAACAATAGGGGCAGGGCCCCAAACATCAGAATGTATCAGCTCAAAACAAGAAGTAGCACGACTAACAGAAGATACATAGGTACTGCGAGTGTGTTTTGACAATTCGCAAACATCACAATGAAAAGGAAAAGAAAAAGATACATCAGGGCAAACAGATAACATCCGAGGAGGGCTAGCATGACCGAGACGGGCATGCCAAAGCAAACTCGATGACGAAGCAGGAGCAGCAGTGGTGGTGGTAGCAGCTAGGCCTGTAACGGTTCGGTTTGGTTCGGTTTTCAAGTAAAACCGCAAACCGAACCACCACTATATGGTTTCAAAATTTTGGAACCGAACCAAACCGCTCAAACATTATAACTGAACCGAACCAAACCGAATGGTTCGGTTCGGTTCGGTTTGGTTTTGGTGGTTTAAATAATATGTAATTTAAGAATATTTTAAAATCACAACAACATTCACAAGCAATTGTTTATACTTAGAAATAAAAATAAATGAAAAACTTGCATATTACATTATATGAATTGGCGAGGCTCGGTCATATCAGTTAATCTTGCCTCAATTTCTTGTGGAATTGGCGAAGCCCGCAACCAATCTTGAGCAAAAATCTAGCACTCGACAAATCAATTTCTTGTTGAATTGGAGAGGACTAAGCGGTGAGCGGGGATGGGAAATCCTAGTTGAGCGTCTGAGCGGGAGTGATCGAGCGATGCTTATTTGGTATTTGTTGTCCTCTAAAAGCCGTGAATTGAAATAGGGATATAAGTATATAATCAATTAATCATATAATAAAAATTTAAAACCACTAAAACAGTGACCAAAATATGATATATTATGGACACAATAATTAAATCAAAATATAGATATAGTTAACTACAAAAAATATAAATGTAATTACATATTATTATACACTACGGTTCGGTTCGGTTTGGTTTGCCATGCAAAACCATGAACCGAACCGAACCGTATGGTTTTTCTAAAATCATAACTGTGACCGAACCGTGACATACTGAAACCGAACCAAACCGTGCGGTTTGGTTTGGTTCGGTTCGGTTTGGCGGTTCGGTTGGTTTTTGCTTACAGACCTAGTAGCAGCAGTAGGAGGAGGCATCACCAGATGGTACATCCCATTCTTCTCAATCCCCGTACCAAAAGTCCTCCTGGATCGCAGGTCATGAAAAACACAATGATCAGAGTAGAAAGTGACTGAGCAGTTCAAAGCACGAGTAATACTACTAACAGATAAAAGGTTGAGAGCCATGTGAGGTACAAGAAGAACAGAGTCAAGGGAGAGAGAGGAAGAGAGAGAGACAGTGCCCTGGCTGAGGACAGGAGTAAACGAGCCATCAGCAAGGCGCACATCCCGGTGGGAGCAAGGAGCAACCTGGCGCAGGAGGGAAGACGTACCAGTCATATGGTCGGTGGCACCAGAATCAATCACCCAGGGTGACGAACCCTGATCAACCGTGGTCGCAGAGCAAGCAAACGGAGTACCTGAGGATGCAGAGCTAGGAGAGGCAGAGGCAGTAGTGGAGGACTGAGATTGCTGGAACTGCTGAAACTGCTGAAACTGGGCCAACAGGTGACTAAAATCCGAAGCATTGACTCATGAGGGACGCTCGACAGTATCAAAAGACTCGACAGCAGCAACGGTAGAGCGCGGAGCACCAGACGAAGTACGATCAGAACCCCGGAGGTGTGGGTAGAGCTGATAGCAACGGGTGCGGTCATGATAGAGACGCCCACAATGAGAGCAAGGGCCAGGCGGACCCGTAGAGCTACAGCCACCGGAGGAGCCACGTCCCCCAGATGGTGTAGAAGAACCACGACCTCCACGGCTCCGAGAGCCAGAAGTGGGAGGACGAGAAGAGGCTGCAAGAGCCATCTGCTCAGTAGGGAGCGAGGAAGTAGTACGCCCGCCGGAGAGGCATGAGTGACGCTGCAGGCGTTTCTCATGCTCAGAGACAATAGAGTAGGCCTCAAGAAGATCTGGCAAAGGAGACATGCCCACAATCTGAGCACGCGTGGACTCATACTCGGGGCGAAGCCCCATCAAGAACTGATAGGTCTCCCGACGCTGTCGTTGTTGCCGGATAAGGGTGACATCCTCGGGAGATTTCAGGGCACTAAGAGGCTCCAGATCGTTGAGTTCCAGAAAACGATCCTGAAGGTAGGTGAAGTACTCCTGAACAGACCGCTCCCCCTGAGTAGCGGAGGCAATATCCTGAAAGACACCAAAAATCTGGGCATCAACACGTGTGTGCCCGAAGGTGCGCTGATGGGCGGACCAAAGTTCGGCGATGTCTTCAAAACGCATGAACTGGCCGAAGATACGAGGCTCCATCGAGCACTGGATCCAGCCAAGAACCATGAATTTCTCCGTGGACCACTTGACCAAATCATCTTTCTTGTCAGCAGGAGGCTGTGGAGGGCCGCCAGTCAACCAAGAAAGTTTATTTCGACCAGCAAGGGCCACCTTCATCGATGTAGCCCAAGAAGAATAGTTCCGCTCATCCAGAAGGATGCTAGTAATCCGCCTCGAGGAGGATTCATAGGTATCCGTAGAAGCCATGAACCAAGAGGAAATCGAGATCCCTCCCACAAAGGAGATCGAGGATCGAACAGAAATACGGCCCGGGAATAAGGGCAGAAAACGGCGCTGGAAGAGCAGAAACGGACGCAGGAAAAACAGCGCTGGAAGAACAAGCGCTGGGAAGACGCCTGCCGATCGCTGGAAGACGCAGATGGCCGGAACAAGCGCTGGGAAGACGCCGATCGCTGGAATAACCGGCCGATCACTGATCGCTGGGAAGACGCCGATCGCTGGAAACGCCTGTCGATCACGGGAAGAAGACGACCGATCGCTGGAAACGCCGATCGCTGGGAACAAGCCGATCGCTGGAAACGCCGATCACTGGAAACGCCGGTCGATCACGGAAGACGCCGATCGCTGGGAAGACGACCTATCGATCACGGAAGACGCCGATCGCTGGAAGACGCCGTCGAGCGAGAAGCGGAGGGGACACCGAACGGGAACCCTAATCTCCCTCTGATACCATGTAGGAGAAAATAATGAAAGTGCATATCTCCCAATTAGGAGAGCAACATATTAAATAGGTAAAAGGATAATACAGGCTAAAGGCAGACCACACCAATAAGTACAAAATATACAAAAATACATATCTACAATAATAACTCCAATAAAACCATCACTTAATGACTTAAATCATCAATATAAGATAAACCCAACCTAACATAGAGATTTCAGTCTTGATTGCATTTCTAGCTGTAGCATATTATTCTATTAGTTAGAATGGGGATTGGGCTAGACCTAAGCCTCAGGTGATTCAATTGACTCCAATCTAAAAGCATACCAGTTAATCAAAACCTGATTAGTACAAGTGGGCTCAAATCCAATGTTCTCAATATGATTATGTTATAACATGATGAGACACTTGCCAAAAGTTCTAAATTGTTTTTTGAAAATAGTGTTATTCCCATGGGTTCTTTTTTATGTATTTAGCTGTCAGTTCAAACCATGAACTCCAACATCATTATACCCAAGAGTCCATGGCTTAGTTTAACCCATTTAGGTCTCTATGAATCAATAAAACTATAACTTGGTTGAACAAAATAGAACCAGAATTTGCAAGTCCATTCTTACATATTCTATGCCTTTGTCATCCCATTTGGGTTCATTCCTGAGAGCTTATAATAATGACCTAATTGGTCTTTCATTTCCTTGACAAACGCATGACCATAGTTTAACAATATAATAGGTCTTGGAGACATCCTTTGACCCAAACACACTCATCAAAAGTCTTAACTCAATGGTTAAGCTTCTTAGCCTAAACTCGAAAGTCCATCATGATATATCGGAATTTGGAACCTAGTTACCACAAGAATTTAACTTTGGTTAACCCACTTAGGCTCAAGACCAAGGGCTTCACATAACTAGCTCTCAGCAAAATCAAGCGACCCCAAACCAATGTTTCCCCTTAAATGTAAGTTCAAATTTTCTTCCTACCGATGAATTCACACATCCAAATTTCTTATGCTGTATTTTCCCACACATCCAAATCTCATAGTGAATCCACACATCCAAATCTCATAGTGGATTGAGTTTCAAATGTTGGAGTCGGAGATATTGAAGAAATATTTCGAATTTTCATATCTTAGAATTAAATTATGTTGTTATATATTGATTTTGGAAATATTCATGGATCTTTATATACCCACTACATCATTTTGTTATGTCAAGACAAATTATTTGATCATCAAATCTCCTTCAAATTGAGTATTCCTGTCGTCTATAATCTTCTATTTTAACTTTTTCAAACATCTTGAGGGACCACTGCCTTATTTTTCTTTCCCCATACTTTCTGAATATGTGGCACTTCAACTATCTGGCTCGTTCTTTAATACAAAAAAATGCCACCACACTTTTCTTATGCTGTATTTCTCACCTATTCGTTGTTGTTTTTGCTCTTCAAATAAAAAAAATTCTTGCATCAATAGTGTGATCGGTGAATATTGATAGGGCTCATATCAAAACCTTGATCATATATTCAACTTTTCTTTTTCTGACAGCTTGTTCACCTGTTACTATATCTTTCTATGACTTCCTCTGTTCTGCTTTTTGATGTTAAATTGCTCCTAGGCTAATTTGGCTATACTTAAAATTAGGGAACATGTTTTGAAGTTATTAAACCTACTCTCTAGTTAATTGTAGGTAGAGATTAATGCCTCGTTTGGGGCGGCTTTTTGCTACAGTGATGTTTTTTATAAAAACACTACCGTTTTGCAATCGTTTGGGGCGGGGGTTGAAAAACAAAAAACGCAATATTTTGGCGTTTTCAAATAAAACGTGTAAGCATCCCTTTAGCGTGTGTCGAAATCGGGGACCACGGTCTAGTTCACCTTCCCCATACCAGCAGCCGAACCACCGAGCTTCTCCTTCCTCCATCCTCGCAAGTCGCTTCCCAAAACAGAGCCGAGGCTTCTCCTTCCTCCATCCTGGCGAAGAACGAAGGTCGTCGTTCTCCTCATTCTGCTGATCTCCATACTCGTGAAGAACAGAGCTCGTCGTTTCTCCCGATCTAGGCGAGGTTCTCGTCCATCTTCGCTGGTCAGTTCTTGTCGAGGTTTTCGTTCCGTTCTAGATGAGTCACAAGTATAAAATTACAAAATTCCAGTCTATTACTGAAATCTCTAACCCTGTCCATTCTCTCCATATTCTAGGGCTTGCATTTACCCAATTATCTCATTGTTCTATCATCCGATTAGGTGTGAAGGTTCAATTATATGACCGCATAGTGAATTTTATTTGCTTCTCACTTGGATCTTCAACATTTCTAGGAGCTGTAAGAGTCGGCCATGACAGATAACAATGCTGACTGGTTAGTTTTTATTTTTTATTTTTTCAGACCTACAAGTAGGTTTTTTACTTTTTATAGTTTCCACTGAGCTTGTGATTGTTAACTGCCCACACCCATTACCATCTGCTTGTGATTGTTGAATGTTGTTTGTTTATTGTTCCTAACCATTTTTTGATTGTTAAATTTTGTATTTTGTTTGTTTGCTGACTGTTGATCTACTCCAAGTCCTAATTTTTTATTGTGATTATTATAAAATTCATTTATAAAGAGCTACCGGAGATCTATGCTACCAAACAGATAAATTGCTTTCACGTTCGTGACTGCACTAAAAACACAGTTCTTCCAAACAGGTCAACTGCGTTTATGACCACAGCTTTCAACCATTGTGTTCGTGACCACAGTTTCCAACCGCTGCGTTCACGACCTCCATCGCCGGCCCAAACAAAGCCTAATATTGAATTCAATATAAAAAATCCTCCTAAAACTAGCTTAGTTGTTATTTCAACTTTACATGTCAAATGAGTGAAATCAAAATCACTATCAATTGTAACTGATGCTGCAGGAGCATGGGAATGGAAGTTTGCTGCACACTGGGCATGTTAGAGAAGCAACAAGCATTAGAACTTAAGGAGGCTGGCCTCACAGCATATAATCATAACCTTGATACTTCAAGAGAATACTACCCAAATATAATAACAACAAGATCATATGATGAAAGATTGGAGACACTTCAACATGTTCGTGAGGCAGGAATAAACGTCTGTTCAGGTATTATATATTTATTTAACTTGTAAGTTTTCTTTGGAAAAGTAGTGCTTTTGGTCTAAACATAGTCGTTAATGATACGAAGTAGTTGTGCCATATCAAGAAATCCCAAACACAAACTAGCAATATGACATTAAGAAGGAAAGAAGATACAAATTATCGAGACGAGCTTGACCTAATCTTTTGAGGGCAGAATCCCTCTCAAAGCCTTCTCTCTAAGGAGAGCTCAAGACTAAACAATGATACAACATAATCTCCTCTCATCTTAAGGATTTTTTATGTAGATGTAGACCCGCTACAGGACAAAATACATAATTAACTGTGAATAAAAGATAATCCATAATGATCGCCACATCTCTGAGGTATATATCACGTATTGAGGTCGACCCATTCAAGCATGTGTGTGACTTGTTCGCAAAGCGTATTCATATCAACACACCCGTCCTGAAAATTGACTTTGTCCCCAAGGTCGAGCACGGAGAAGCAGAGATGAAAGCCCTCGTTGCGGTGGAAGTACGCCAGTTGAGCCAAGGCCTCGGGCGGGGATGGAATAATCTGAAAGTCATTGGAGTTAATGTGTCGGGGGAATTTTGCGAGGTAATGAGCAGAATTAATTCTCGCAAAAAGAGGTGTAGTAGCGGTAGTGAAGTGGTTCCCTAACGAATGCGAAGAGGACGCTAGTGGTGGAGTGTAGTAGATAGCTTAAATGAAAAATAGACATGTGGTGGGAATATGGAGCGTGTTCTGTGGAAAGGAGTAAAAAAGTGGGATATTAAATGATAAAGGGAGAGGGTATTAGTAGAAAATGGGATCCCCGACTCGGGATTTGGGTTGGAGAGGCTTGGGGAGGCAGGGAAGGACACAATTACGGAGAGAGAGGTCTTGCGACGTGTGAGCGCAGGAAGAATGGAATATACAGGAAAGAAGTTTGGATTGTAGCCTTGCGTAGGAAAGGACGTATCTGCTGCGATAGAGGGCTCGAGGGACATGAAGGAAAAACAAAATGGTGGGAGCGGGGATGGACAAGCAAGGCACACAACACTAATAGCTAGCAGGAAAACAATAGCGACATGCATGAGTGTCACTGGAAAGGGCAACATGTGTGAGTAGGGGCCGACGAAGCTGGAGAATGTGGATATGAGCGAACCCGACGACCTGGGCTACACAAGTCGACAGAGGCGGGGACTGGCGAGGTGTCTATATGGGCGGGTGTGGGTAGCGTAGGCATGACGAAATGGACGGGGTGGGATGGAATTGGGGATGGATCGAAGGGACGGTGGGATCGGAGTTGGGAGTGCTGCGAATGGTGGGTGCCTCGGTTGCACAAGTTTGGAGCAAATCCTGCGGAGTTCACCCGTATGTGATGAAGAGAGGACCGCTGCAGAATGGGCGTGCCTCGTTCGCACAAGTTGGGAGCTCTATTTTTGGGGGTCGGCCGTTGGATTAGTGGAATAAGTTGGAGCCTACATCGGAGTAAGGGAAAGAAGCCAACAGTGAATATCATGCGCCATTGCCAGGAGATCGGTCATGGTTGTATCGATCTGGCCGAAGAGGGCTTGCAGTGTGGTAACAGTAATTGTCATGCTTGAAGGGATGGAGGTAGCTGATGCCAGCGACGGAAGTAGCGTCCGGTGGATAGCGGCATGTTGGACTAGTTGATACAAAGTAGTTGGCCGTATCAAGAAAGCCCGAATAGAAATTAGCACTATGGCATTAAGAAGGTAAGAAGATGCAAATTATCGAGACAAGCTTGACCTAATCTCTTGAGGGAAGGATCCTTTAAGAACCTTCTCTCCAAGTAGAGCCGAAGACTAAAAAATGATCCAACACAATCTCCTCTCATCCTAAGAGCTCCTTATATAGTTGGAGACCAACTATATAATACAATATATATAAAAGACCAATACATAATTAACTGCGAATACAAGATAAACTATAAAGGTCATCGCATCTCTGAGAGAGCTCTCGCGTAGTGAGGTCGATCATCCGAGCACGTGATATGCGTGCCATTAATGTATTCAATTTTTGCGCATTCTAGTATTATCAACTTTCATCGTACTATGTGTAATATTATTATTGTATTGCCAATTAGAGAACTCAACGCTCTAATCATTACATTATTGAGTTTTATTTTCATGCACACACACACACACATATATATTTATATATGTGTGTGTGTGGGAGGAGCGATACCTTAACTCCAAACCACATAGCGAGATTTATCAATACAAGAGAGGGATCTCCTAATGGGCCAAGGACGTGTCTTTATGTTGGGATTTTATACAAATATTTTTTCTATTTCCTCCCCACAAGCTGGAGCATACAACTTGTAGGCGTCAAGCTTGGAAATGAGTTAACGGTAGTGGGGGCGAGGCAAGTCCTTTGGGAGGATATCAGAGACTTGATTGGCAGCGAGAACATGTCGCAGTTAATTTTTGTGGAGTTGAACTTTTCTCGATAAAGTGATAATCTATTTCAATATGGTAGTGCGTTCATGAAAAACTGGATTCTCGGCGATATGAACGACATGTTGATTGTTGCAGCAGAGGATGGTTGGAGAGGGGAGATCGGCACCAAGTTCAATAAGAAGACTCTCCAACCAAGTGGGGTCAAAAACGGCAAACGTTGTCGACCGATACTCAGCCTCTACAAAGGAGCGTGCCACCACGTTTGCTTCTTTCTCTGCCAGGTGACCAGGTGTTCTCCAAAATATGTGAAATCCACTCGTAGACCGACGATCAACGAGGGAGCCAGAATAATTTACATCAGAATAGACAATTAATGATAGAAACGTGGAGGGCTTATACACAAGCCCTTGTCTTGGGGCTTTTTTTACTCGACGGTTGAAGGTGTGATGTCCGAGGAGCATGCATGAACCGGCTGACCACATTAACAACAAATATGATATTTGGCTGACCATAAACCGCATAACAACTCCCCCGGTCATCTTTGCGGACTCCGGGGTGGATCACCGTACACCTGCAAGTACGCATGAGCAATATGCAATATAATCCAAAGCAGAAAAAATAACTATCTTATATTATACATGGTGAATGCTTAATCACAGTCAATCTTCTAGGTTTGCACAAGTAAATGTGTGGACCTAGTACTGCATGATGGTTGGGTTCACCCAAGGGCTCACCATAACCTCCTATCACATCACCACCTGTACTAGTAGTAAACATAATAATCGCATATGAATCGGGGCACTCACGACCACCATTTCCACTTCACTAGTCATCAAACAGTGAGGGAGTTCCAGGGTCATCTCAACCTCGTGGGGGAGGTCTAGCGTCATCTCAACCACCTCACGTTATGATAGGAGGTCTAGGTTCATCTCGACTATCATCCACAATAGGGAGGTATAAAGGTCATCTCACCTTCTGGCGGGAGGTCTAGGTGCATCTCACTACCGAATACCGAGTAAGGAGATATAACCATCTCCATCATCACAAAGCATCGTAGAAGAAGTACACAATCAATATGCAATCAATGCTTTCATCACTAGCCATTCATTAGGCCATCCTCGCGGTTAACGAACGATACTTTGTTCTACACACATCGTGGTATCCTTGACTTTTCTTACTAACGATTATCGCCATGGGGCTTTTCTAGGAATACCCAAAATCCTGGAATACACACATTCCTATATCTACACGTCGTTCAACTCAAAGTCATTCTCCGGTATGCCATCTAGAGAAGTCTTTATGCATCGTCATATCATCATCACTGATCCGGACCTATGGCGACGGGTAGATTTCACACATCATGCCTAATCCGAACTCATATGTCAAATTCTCCAATGCATTCATGCCGAGTCGCAATCTCACGCCTCAGGGTTCTAACGAACCAAAGGAGGTCGTACCTTCCACTAATTAGCAGAGGAGACTCTCCTATGCAAGAAATTGAAAAGGACATGAACATTCATCGGACCTAAGACCGGAGAGAAGAGTCATTACCCTTAGAGCTCTCTTCGGTGCCATAACAGATATAGGAGATAAGGACGAGGAGTCCTCCACGGATATGAAACTAAATTGTCGTTTGAAGCTCCCACCCGACTCCAGCGGCAAGATCGCCAACTAGGTCCATTGCCCTCTGTCTCTTGCCCTCGCTCTCGTTTTCCAGAAAGATTGAAATGAGAGTTATGTTTCCTCCCATTCCGACCTAAGAGGGTTTTAGGATGAGCCCCTAGCCGTCAGATTAGCTTTCCCTTGGATCCACGACCTCAATCGAGTGAAAACACTTTATTTCATTTTCTTGGACCTGTCGCATTTCGTGTGCTCAAGGATTGGGCCTGGGTCGGTCGACGATCGTTGATCGGCTCGTCCGGTCGACGATCGTTGATCGGCTCGTCCGGTCGATGATCGTTGATCGGCTCGTCCGGTCGACGATCGTTGATCGGCTCGTCCGGTCGACGATCGTTGATCGACTACTGGCCTCTTAGTCGGCAAGTCGATATACAACATCTCCAAACGTTCCGTAATCTCAAACGGTCTCAAATATCTCAGACTTAGCTTATTCAAGCGTCAGATCCTTTATTCTTCTTTGAACAGTTTGATCTTCAAATATACCCAATCTCCCACGACGAACTCCACATATTTATGCTTAGCGTTGTAATACTTTGCTTATCTATCGTAGGCAACTAGCAACCTCTCACGTATCGCCCGAATAATTTCACTCGCATTATCAATATCCTTTCGCTTCAACAACTTTGTGTCACCCATCTCCGCCTAAGCCAGGGTGTAGGACACTTCCTACCATAAAGTGTCTCGAAGGGTGTCATCTGGATACTAACTTGGTAGCTGTTGTTGTAAGCAAATTCAATTATGTAGAGGTGGTCTTCCAATCTCTTTCCAAAATTCAAAGCGCACATTTGTAGCATATCTGCCATCGTCATGTTGATCCTTTCAGTCTGCCCATCTGTTTGTTGGTGGAAGACAGTGCTAAGCTTCAATTTCCTCCAATCATTGGACGTGAAGTGCCCATCTCTATTACTAACAATACTACGAGGGACACCGTGTAACAGAACTACGTTCTCAACATATAACTTAACAAGCTTTTTCACTAAATCGTCTTTCGGTTCGGAAGGAAGCGTGACACCTTCGTCAAACGATCAACGATCACCCTAATGACGTCGTTGTCTTGCTATGACCTTGACAATCCATGCATAAAGTCCATAGATATGTCATCGAACTTTCATTCTGAAATTGACAGACTTCAAAAATCCACTAGATCGTTGGCATTCAACCTTCACTAGAGCATAAGTATGACACTTCGCCACAAACAGTGCAATGACTTTCTTCATGCTTGGCCACCAAAACAACCTCTTCATATCCATATAAATCTTTGTAGTCTCTGGATGAACCGATTACTTGGTGAAATGTGCATTGTACATCAACTCATCACGAAGTTTCCCAAAGTTGGGGATGCATAATCTGCCATCCTTCCATAAGAGTCCATCTCATAGGAAAACACGACGTTTGACCCCGCCACAGTCTCCGCCACATAGCGTTGCATGCTCTAATTGAGTTCTAAAGTTTACCGAACTCGGTCCGCAATATTATATTGGACCTCCGTCTAGTTCAAACACGCAGTAACCGTCGTGCTCTTATCAACATATGTGATCTCCAAAGCTTCAAGGTCAAGAGCTAAATGGTCATCATGAGCCAAAATACAACCCGCTTGCTTTGGTGCTCGCCGACTCAACGCGTCCGCGACAACATTTTCTTTCCCAAGTGTATAGTGGATGTCAAAGGTGTAGTCCCCCAAGAACCCCATCTACCTCTTCTGCCGCATGTTCAGCTCTCTTTGACTCCACAAATATTTCAAATTTATGGTCCGTGGAAATGTCTATTTTCACGCCATACAAATAGTGTCGTCATAGATTTAAGGCAAATACCGCAACAGCCAACTCTAAGTTATGGACCGAGTAGTTCTTTTCATGCACTTCCAACTGGCGCGAACCATAAGCTATCACTTTGCCAAACTGACACAACCCAAGCCATGCTAGATGCGTCAATATAAACTTGATAACCTTCTGCCCCGCACGGTGAACACAGAATCGGTGTCGAGACCAATCGGTTCTTCAATTCCTCAAAGGAACATGCGCACTCTGGTGTCCAAACGAACCTACGATCCTTCCTGGTCAATGTAGTGAGGGGAAATGCGATCCTCAAGAAGTTCTCCACAAAGCGTATATAGTTGCGGGCAAGTCCTAAGAAACTCCGGACTTCCGCCACATTATTCAACTTAAGCCAATCATGAATCACTGCAATCTTCGACAGATTCACTGTTATGCCCTCTCCACTAACCATGTGACCCAGAAATGTCACTGACGATAGCCAAAACTCGCACTTGGAGAACTTGGTATGCATCTGATGTCTCCTCAATATACTTAGAACTGCATGCAAGTGCTCTGAATTTTCTTCTCCCGACTGAGAGTAGACCAAGATGTCGTTGTTGAAACCAATAAATTGGTCTCTCGAGGAGTTTGGGCCCTCAACGAGTTGAGGGGTGACCAACACTTACTCCTCCCAAAGGAGAGCTCTAGGCTAGGAGGCTACGAAACTAGGAACAAGGCCAAGGGCTTAGCGAGGAGGTCCCACCACACACCCGGAAGATCTTAGAGTGCTTCCCCTCCCAAGCAAATGTTAAGTTTGGGCACCCTTGGAGGCTCTCTCCACTCAACAAAGGAACATAGGGGAAGAGAAGGCCAAGAGAGAAGTGCCTCCAAATGGTGCCCCCTTGGGCTTATTTATAGTTTTTGGAACCGGGTCTGCAAATAACCACAATCTGGCCTACGAGATTACGAAAATACCCCCGGATTTGGCCTGTGAATAGCCAAATCCCGCTGTTCTACAACGCTAAACGGAGACCGAACCTCCTTACTGGCACTGGGGCGAGGGAGGCAGGCCTCCTCTCTTGCTCGCCCCCTTACTGGGTTGGGCGAGCCGGGAGGTCGCCCCTCCTGGACTCGCCCCTCTTACAAGGGGCGGAGTCGAGAGGGGCTGGGCCTCCTCCTCTCGCCCCCTTTTACAAGGGGCGGGGGCGAGAGGGGCTGAGCCTTCTCCCCTCGCCCCCTTTACAAGGGGCGGGGGCGAGGGGGGCTGAGCCTCCTCCTCTCACCCCCCTTTATAAGGGGAGGGGGCGAGAGGGGCTGGGCCTCCTCCTCTCGCCCCCCTTTACAAGGGGCGGGGGCGAGGGGGGCTGAGCCTCCTCCTCTCGCTCCCTTTACAAGGGCCGGGGGCGAGAGGGGCTGGGCCTCCTCCTCTCACCCCCGTTTACAAGGGGCGGGGGCGAGGGGGCTGAGTCTCCTCCTCTCGCCCCCCTTTACAAGGGGCGGGGGCGAGGGGGGCTGAGCCTCCTCCTCTCGCCCCCCTTTACAAGGGGCGGGGGCTGAGCCTCCTCCTCTCGCCCCCCTTTACAAGGGGCGGGGGCGAGGGGGGCTGAGCCGCCTCCTCTCGCCCCCCTTTACAAGGGGCGGGGGTGAGGTGGGCTGAGCCTCCTCCTCTCGCCCCGCTTTACAAGGGGCGGGGGCGAGGGGGGATGAGCCTCTTCCTCTCGCCCCCCTTTACAAGGGGCGGGGGCGAGAGGGGCTGGGCCTCCTCCCCTCGCCCCCCTTGCGGGCTGGGCGAGCGGGAGACCTTCGCCTCCACCGCTCGCCCCCTCTCCATGCCTGTGACCATGCTTAAAAACGATGTTCTAAAGGGTCCCCGGGTCCCGGGGATCTACTCGGCGAATACAGGGTTGTACACAATCCCCTCCCTTTTCGAGCGGGGTACACGCTCGGAAAGAAAAGTGCAACCCTGCATATTCGGTGAGTGGCGCTGAATGAAATTGAGAAGACCCCACATCGTCCCGGTGAAAATTTGCTCAAGCTTCCTAGAGAGACCATCCTACCCTACCGGCTAGTGAGAGCCCGTCTAGCAGAATCATCAGAGGGGAACTGCCCTGCCGGCTAGAGGGAGCCCGGTCAGCGGAACCATCCGAGGGGAAAAACACTTAGCCTCCCTGGGAGGTCAACTTGCCCTGCCGGCTAGAGAGAGCCCGGTCAGCGGAACCATCCGAGGGAAAAAATACTTACCCTCCCTGGGAGGTTAACCTGCCCTGCCGGCTAGAGGGAGCCCGGTCAGCGGAACCATCCGAGGGGAAAAATACTTAGCCTCCCTGGGAGATCAACCTGCCCTGCCGGCTAGAGGGAGCCCGGTCAGCGAAACCATCAGTGGGGAAAAACACTTAGCCTCCCTGGGAGGTCAACCTGCCCTGCCGGCTAGAGAGAGCCCGGTCAGCGGAACCATCCGAGGGGGAAAATACTTACCCTCCCTGGGAGGTCAACCTGCCCTGCCGAGGGAGCCCGGTCAGCGGAACCATCCGAGAGAAAAAATACTTAGCCTCCCTGGGAGGTCAACCTGCCCTGCCGGCTAGAGGGAGCCCGGTCAGCGGAACCATCCGAGGGGAAAACACTTAGCCTCCCTGGGAGGTCAACCTGCCCTGCCGGCTAGAGGGAGTCCGGTCAGCGGAACCATCCGAGGGGAAAAACACTTTGAAAAACTTTCATTACATTAGTCATCCGGTTACATGCAAGAAAAACTAAGTATGGAAATAAACCATCATACTACATAGAGTTAAAGAAAAAGCTAAGCACGGAGACCGGGACTCGGACTTCTACTCTCCTCCTCGACCTCCTCGACCTCCTCTGGTTGCTGACGTTGCGACTTCGGACCCCTCGCCTCCCTCATTTCCAAGAACTCGGGGCAGGCGGATGTCGCGTGACCCTCCTCATCGTGGAAGTCACAGTAAGGTAACTCCACCCGGACGCCCCCCTCTTCCTCCCGTACGATTTCTTCTTCTTCTGCGGCCGATCGCCATGGTTTGCTGGGGTGGTGGAGAGGGTGCCTTCGGTCCCTGCCTCCATCCTCGGAGGTCGGGCCCCTCTCCCTGGAAGTTGTCCTCCTCTTGGTCGAACTTCCGATTGAGAGCCCCTCCCCTCCCCCCTGCTGCCTTGCCTCCGGCTCACTTAGCTTGGGCAACCTTCTTGCGAACTCCTGGTTGGCCTCCTCACTCTCAACTTCTTCCGCCACCCTTTTCATCAACTCCTCAAAAGACAAAGGAGCTCTCCTCTTGAGGTCCATCTTGAAGAATCCCCCCTGCAACCCCACGATGAAAGCGAGATGGAGGGTGTAACCTGACACCTCTTGGGTGAGGAGAACCTCCTCCTGGAACCGGTCAACATAGTGAGCCAGTGACTCCCCTGTCTCTTGCTTGATCTTGAAAAGTTCTTCGGCATCTTTCTTCCTCTTCCTTGATGTCGAGAAGCGCAGCAGGAAGACTCGACGCAAGTCTTCGAAGGCATAGATAGATGTCGCAGGGAGCTGGTGGAACCAATCCCTAGCATTCTCCTTCAGTGTTGTCGCGAAGAGTCGGCACTTGAAAGCGTCCGACATGGGCCTGATGGAGACCATATCCTCAAACCACTGCAGGTGCAGGACGGGGTCATCCTTGCCGGAGTAGTGAGACATCTCCTGCCCCCCGAACCCCTCTGGAACCGGGGCCGAGAGGATCAGCTCACACAAAGGACTTCCTATGCTCGCCCCACTTTGGGGCTGGGCGAGTGGGGGCCTGACGCCTCCCCACTCGCCCCCTTGGGGCTGGGCGAGTGGGGGCCTGGCGCCTCCCCACTCGCCCCCTTGGGGCTGGTCGAGTGGGGGTCTGGCGCCTCCCCACTAGCCCCCTACTGGCACCTCCTTCCTGGACTGCTGGCCTGGAGGGCCCTCTCCTACCTGCTGAGGCGAGACCTCCGGACCACTTCCTCTCCTGCCTTCGCCTATCGAGGCAAAAGCTACCTGCAAGGTCTGCAGGACCTCCCGCTTGAAACTTTCAAACATCTCCAACGTCACTCCAACCACCGGGGGCTGCGAGTGGCTTGGGTCGGATCCTCCACCTCCATCCATGGAGCTCAACTTGAGAGTTTCTTGAGTTGGTCACTCTCCACGCTCGCCGCACCATAATGTTGAATCCAATAAATTGGCCTCTCGAGGAGTTCGGGCCCTCAACGAGTTGAGGGGTGAGCAACACTTACTCCTCCCAAAGGAGAGCTCTAGGCTAGGAGGCTACGGAACTAGGACCAAGGCCAAGGGCTTAGCGAGGAGGTCCCACCACACACCCGGAAGATCTTAGAGCGCTTCCCCTCCCAAGCCAATGCTAAGCTTGGGCACCCTTGGAGGCTCTCTCCACCCAACAAAGGAACATACGGGAAGAGAAGGCCAAGAGAGAAGTGCCTCCAAATGGTGCCCCCTTGGGCTTATTTATAGTTTTTGGAACCAGGTCTGCAAATAGCCACAATCTGGCCTACGAGATTACGAAAATACCCCGGATTTGGCCTGTGAATAGCCAAATCCCGCTGTTCTACGACGCTAAACGCATACCGAACCTCCTTACTGGCGCTGGGGCGAGGGAGGCAGGCCTCCTCCCTTGCTCGCCCCCCTTACTAGGCTGGGCGAGCCGGGAGGTCGCCCCTCCTGGACTCGCCCCCCTTACAAGGGGCGGAGGCGAGAGGGGCTGGGCCTCCTCCTCTCGCCCCCTTTTACAAGGGGCGGGTGCGAGAGGGGCTGAGCCTCCTCCCCTCGCCCCCCTTTACAAGGGGCGGGGGCGGGGGCGAGGGGGGCTGAGCCTCCTCCTCTCGCCCCCTTTACAAGGGGCGGGGGCGAGGGGGGCTGAGCCTCCTCCTCTCGCCCCCTTTACAAGGGGCGGGGGCGAGGGGGGCTGAGCCTCCTCCTTTCGCCCCCTTTACAAGGGGCGGGGGCGAGGGGGCTGAGCCTCCTCCTCTCGCCCCCCTTTACAAGGGGCGGGGGCGAGGGGGGCTGGGCCTCCTCCTCTCGCCCCCTTTGCGGGCTGGGCGAGCGGGAGACCTCCGCCTCCACCGCTCGCCCCCCTCTCCATGCCTGTGACCATGCTTAAAAAACGATGTTCTAAAGGGTCCCCGGGTCCCGGGGGTCCACTCGGCGAATACAGGGTTGTACAGTCGTCATTGAAGACAATGAAAAATCAATCCAGGCACTCTCAGAACGTCTTGTTCATCGAATCCATGAATACCTATGGCGCATTTATAAGCCCAAACAACATCACAGTGAACTCATAGTGACCATAACATGTACTGAACGCCATATTCGGGATATTGCATTCCTGTATCCGTAACTTATACTATTCAGACTTCAAATTCAACTTCGAGTATATGGTAGATCCAACCAACTGATCGAACAAGTCAACGATGCAAGGGATCAGATACTTGTTCTTCTCTGTCAACTTGTTCAGATCCCAATAGTCGATGCATATCCACAAGCTGTCGTCCTTTTTCACAAAGAGGGCCGGTGCACCCCATGAGGAAGAACTCGGGCGTACAAAGTCTTGCTCTAGCAACTCCTGTAGTTAGACTTCAATTTTGCCATTTCTTTTGGCGCCATTCTATACAGTGAGCGAGACACGGGCTTGGCACCCGTCACTAGCCCAAACCACATCACAGTGAACTCATAGTGACCATAACATGTACTGAACGCCATATTCGGGATAGTGACACTAACATGTACTAAACTCCATATTCGGGATAGTGACCCTAACATGTACTGTACCTTCATTATAGTGTCTAACGTCGTCCTTATCAGGGGCATCAGCAGTTCCACCCCAAGGGAACTTTGTTGTCGATCCAAGCTGCTCCAACTCCGCAACCTACACCTATTCAACATCTCTGCAGTGATGTAGGCATGACGAAATGGACGGGGTGGGATGGAATTGGGGATGGATCGAAGGGCCGGTTGGATCGAAGTTGGGAGTGCTGCGAATGGTGGGTGCCTCGGTTGCACAAGTTTGGAACACATCCTGCGGAATTCACCCGTAGGTGATGAAGAGAGGACCGCTGCAGAATGGGCGTGCCTCGTTCGCACAAGTTGGGAGCTCTATTTTTGGGGGTCGGTCATTGGATTAGTGGAAGAAGTTGGAGCCTACATCGGAGTAAGGGAAAAAAGCCGACAGTGGAATATCATGCGCCATTGCCAGGAGATCGGTCATGGTTGTATCGATCCGGCCGAAGAGTGCTTGCAGTGTGGTAACAGTAATTGTCATGCTTGAAGAGATGGAGGTAGTTGATGCCAGCGACGGAAGTAGCGTCCGCTGGATAGCGGCATGTCGGACTAGTTGATACAAAGTAGTTGGCCGTATCAAGAAAGCCCGAACAGAAATTAGCACTATGGCATTAAGAAGGTAAGAAGATGCAAATTATCGCGACAAGCTTAACCTAATCTCTTGAGGGAAGGATCCTTTAAGAACCTTCTCTCCAAGTAGAGCCGAAGACTAAAAAATGATCCAACACAATCTCCTCTCATCCTAAGAGCTCCTTATATAGTTGGAGACCAACTATATAACACAAAATATATAAAATACCAATACATAATTAACTGCGAATACAAGATAAACTATAAAGGTCATCGCATCTCTGAGAGAGCTCTCGCTTAGTGAGGTCGATCATCCGAGCACGTGATATGCGTGTCATTATTGTATTCAAATTTTGCGCATTCTAGTATTATCAACTTTCATCGTACTATGTGTAATATTATTATTGTATTGCTAATTAGAGAACTCAACGCTCTAATCATTACATTATTGAGTTTTATTTTCATGCACACACACACACACACACACACATATATATATATATATATATGTGTGTGTGTGGGGGGGGGGGGGGGGGGGGGGTAGGAGTGATACCTTAACTCCAAACCACATAGTGAGATTAATCAATACAAGAGAGGGATCTCCTAATGGGCCAAGGAAGTGTGTCTTTATGTTGGGCTTTTACACAAATATTTTTTCTATGCTCCCCCACAAGCTGGAGCATACAACTTGTAGGCGTCAAGCTTGGAAATGAACTAACGTTAGTGGGGGCGAGGCAAGTCCTTGGTGAGGATATCAGAGACTTGATTGGCAGCGAGAACATGTCGCAGTTAATTTTTGTGGAGTTGAGCTTTTCTCGATAAAGTGATAATCTATTTCAATATGGTAGTGCGTTCATGAAAAACTGGATTCTCGGCGATATGAACGACATGTTGATTGTTGCAGTAGAGGATGGTTGAAGAGGGGAGATCGACACCAAGTTCAATAAGAAGACTCTTCAACCAAGTGGGGTCAAAAACGGCAAACGTTGTCGACCGATACTCAGCCTCTACAGAGGAGCGTGCCACCACGTTTGCTTCTTGCTCTGCCAGGTGACCAGGTGTTCTCCAAAATATGTGAAATCCACTCGTAGACCGACGATTAACAAGGGAGCCAGAATAATTTACATCAGAATAAACAATTAATGATAGAAACGTGGATGGCTTATACACAAGCCCTTGTCTTGGGTTTTTTTTAGATTACCAGAGGATTCACTCGACGGTTGAAGGTGTGATGTCCGAGGAGCATGCATGAACCAGTTGACCACATCAACAACAAATATGATATCTGGCTGACCATAAACCGCATAACAACTCCCCCGGTCGTCTTAGCGAACTCCGGGGTGGATCACCGTACACCTGCAAGTACGCATGAGCAATATGCAATATGATCCAAAGCAGAAAAAATAACTATCTTATATTATACATGGTGAATGCTTAATCACAGTCAATCTTCTAGGTTTGCACAAGTAAATGTGTGGACCTAGTACTGCATGATGGTTGGGTTCACCCAAGGGCTCACCATAACCTCCTATCACATCACCACCTGTACTAGTAGTAAACATAATAATCACATATGAATTGGGGCACTCACGACCACCATTTCCACTTCACTAGTCATCAAACAATGAGGGAGTTCCAGGGTCAGCTCAACCTCGTGGGGGAGGTCTAGCGTCATCTCAACCACCTCACGTTATGATAGGAGGTCTAGGTTCATCTCGACTATCATCCACAATAGGGAGGTATAAAGGTCATCTCACCTTCTGGCGGGAGGTCTAGGTGCATCTCACTACCGAATACCAAGTAAGGAGATATAACCATCTCCATCATCACAAAGCATCGTAGAAGAAGTACACAATCAATATGCAATCAATGCTTTCATCACTAGCCATTCATTAGGCCATCCTCACGGTTAACGAACGATACTTTGTTCTACACACACCGTGGTATCCTTGACTTCTCTTATTAACGATTATCTCCATGGGGCTTTTCTAGGAATACCCAAAATCCTGGAATACACACATCCCTATATCTACACGCCGTTCAACTCAAAGTCATTCTACGGTATGCCATCTAGAGAAGTCTATATGCATCGTCATATCATCATCACTGATCCGGACCTATGGCCACGGGTAGACATCACACATCATGCCTAATCCGAACTCATATGTCAAATTCTCTAATGCATTCATGCCGAGCCGCAATCTCACGCCTCAGGGTTCTAATGAACCAAAGGAGGTTGTACCTTCCACTAATTAGCAGAGGAGACTCTCCTATGCAAGAAATTGAAAAGGACATGAACATTCATCGGACCTAAGACCGGAGAGAAGAGTAATTACCCTTAGAGCTCTCTTCGGTGCTATAACAGATATAGGAGATCAGGACGAGGAGTCCTCCACGGATATGAAACTAAATTGTCGTTTGAAGCTCCCACCCGACTCCAGCGACAAGATCGCCAACTAGGTCCATTGCCCTCTGTCTCTTGCCCTCGCTCTCGTTTTCCAGAAAGATTGAAATGAGAGTTATGTTTCCTCCCATTCCGACCTAAGAGGGTTTTAGGATGGGCCCCTAGCCGTCAGATTAACTTTCCCTTGGATCCACGACCTCAATCGAGTGAAAACACTTTATTTCATTTTCTTGGACCTGTCACATTTCGTGTGCTCAAGGATTGGGCCTTGGTCGGTCGACGATCGTTGATCGGCTCGCTAGTCGATGATCATTGATCGGCTCGTCCGGTCGACGATCGTTGATCGGCTCGCCGGTCGACGATCGTTGATCGACTACCGGCCTCTTAGTCGGCAAGTGGATATACAACATCTCCAAACGTTTCGTAATCTCAAACGGTCTCAAATATCTCAGACTTAGCTTATTCAAGCGTCAGATCCTTTATACTTCTTTGAACAGTTTGATCTTCAAATATACCCAATCTCCTACGACGAACTCCACATATTTTTGCTTAGCGTTGTAATACTTTGCTTATCTATCTTGGGCAACTAGCAACCTCTCACATATCGCCCGAATAATTTCACTCGCATTATCAATATCCTTTCGCTTCAACAACTTTGTGTCACCCATCTCCGCCTAAGCCAGGGTGTAGGGCACTTCCTACCATAAAGTGTCTCGAAGGGTGTCATCTGGATACTAACTTGGTAGCTGTTGTTGTAAGCAAATTCAATTATGTAGAGGTGGTCTTCCAATCTCTTTCCAAAATTCAAAGCGCACATTCGTAGCATATCTTCCATCGTCATGTTGATCCTTTCAGTCTGCCCGTCTGTTTGTTGGTGGAAGACAGTGCTAAGCTTCAATTTCCTCCAATCATTGGACGTGAAGTGCCCATCTCTATTACTAACAATACTACGAGGGACACCGTGTAACAGAACTACGTTCTCAACATATAACTTAACAAGCTTTTTCACTAAATCGTCTTTCGGTTCGGAAGGAAGTGTGACACCTTCGTCAAACGATCAACGATCACCCTAATGACGTCGTTGTCTTGCTATGACCTTGCCAATCCATGCATAAAGTTCATAGATATGTCATCGAACTTTCATTCTGAAATTGACAAAGACTTCAAAAATCCACCAGATCGTTGGCATTCAACCATCACTAGAGCATACGTATGACACTTCGCCACAAACAGTGCAATGACTTTCTTCATGCTTGGCCACCAAACCAACCTCTTCTTATCCATATAAATCTTTGTAGTCTCTGGATGAACCGAGTACTTGGTGAAATGTGCATTGTACATCAACTCATCACGAAGTTTGCCAAAGTTGGGGATGCATAATCTGCCATCCTTCCGTAAGAGTCCATCTCATAGGAAAACACGACGTTTGACCCCGCCACGGTCTCCGCCACGGTCTCCGCCACATAGCGTTGCATTCTCTAATCGAGTTCTAAAGTTTACCGAACTTGGTCCGCAATATTATATTGGACCCCCGTCTAGTTCAAACATGCAGTAACCGTCGTTCTCTTATCAACATATGTGATCTCCAAAGCTTCAAGGACAAGAGCTAAATGGTCATCATGAGCCAAAATACAACCCGCTTGCGTTGGTGCTCGCCGACTCAACGCGTCCGCGACAACATTTTCTTTCCCAATTGTATAGTGGATGTCAAAGGTGTAGTCCCCCAAGAAACCCATCTACCTCTTGTGCCGCATGTTGAGCTCTCTTTGACTCAATAAATATTTCAAATTGTTGTGGTCCGTGAAAATGTCGATTTTCACGCCATACAAATAGTGTCGTCATAGATTTAAGGCAAATACCGCAACAACCAACTCTAAGTTATGGACTGTGTAGTTCTTTTCATGCACTTCCAACTGGCGCGAACCATAAGCTATCACTTTGCCAAACTGACACAACCCAAGCCATGCTAGATGCGTCAATATAAACTTGATAACCTTCTGCCCCGCACGGTGAACACAGAATCGGTGTCGAGACCAATCGGTTCTTCAATTCCTCAAAGGAACATGCACACTCTGGTGTCCAAACGAACCTATGATCCTTCCTGGTCAATGTAGTGAGGGGAAATGCGATCCTCAAGAAGTTCTCCACAAAGCGTATATAGTTGCCGGCAAGTCCTAAGAAACTCCGGACTTCCGCCACATTATTCAACTCAAGCCAATCGTGAATCACTGCAATCTTCGACAGATTCACTGTTATGCCCTCTCCACTAACCATGTGACCCAGAAATGCCACTGGCGATAGCCAAAACTCGCACTTGGAGAACTTGGTATGCATCTGATGTCTCCTCAATATACTTAGAACTGCATGCAAGTGCTCTGAATTTTCTTCTCCCGACTGAGAGTAGACCAAGATGTCGTCATTGAAGACAATGACAAATCAATCCAGGTACTCTCAGAACGTCTTGTTCATCGAATCCATGAATACCTATGGCGCATTCGTAAGCCCAAACAACATCACAGTGAACTCATAGTGACCATAACATGTACTGAACGCCATATTCGGGATATTGCATTCCTGTATCCGTAACTTATAGTATTCAGACTTCAAATTCAACTTCGAGTATATGGTAGATCCAACCAACTGATCGAACAAGTCAACGATGCAAATGATCAGATACTTGTTCTTCTCTGTCAACTTGTTCAGATCCCAATAGTCGATGCGTATCCACAAGCTATCGTCCTTTTTCACAAAGAGGGCCGGTGCACCCCATGAGGAAGAACTCGGGCGTACAAAGTCTTGCTCTAGCAACTCCTGTAGTTAGACTTCAATTTTGCCATTTCTTTTGGGACCTTCCCAGCAACCACCACCCCTCTCCTGTACGAGGAACCACCTCCAACCCCCTCCTTGTCCAGATCAGTCAGGATTTGGACAAATCCAGCCCGGATCCGCTCTCAAATTATCGGATCTACCCTTCCCCGCCCGGATCTACCCTTCCCCGCCCGGATCTACCCATACGTGGTCGGATCCATCAATTACTGGTCCGACTCCACCATCCACCGTTGAGGACAGCCACCCACACCACTTCCATGCCACTGGTTCCACATTCGATCGTCATCCACACATCTCCGGCTCCGAATTCTTCAGTACCTTGGTCAGCCCACTACTTGGTGAGTTCTCGTTGTATTGGATTATTATTTTCAGCATATTTATATTGGATTGGATCTTATACTTGTTTGAATATCTTGCATGTTAGTTATTTGTTAGATTATTATTGTGATTTGCTGGGTTTATTCGCCGCGTGCTCGTGCTTTGACCCTCCACGCAGAGGAAAGTCTACGCTTGTTTTGCCCTAATAAATTATTCTGCCTTGCTGTGAATTAACTACGTGGGATGCCATTGTTTATTATTCAATTGTGATTTAACCTGTCTGGCTTTGCATAACATGTAGGGTTAGGTCGCCGATTATCTCGCCGCCTATAGATTCGTCCTGCGTCAGCATCGTCATATTATCATCACCGATCCGCGCCTATGGCCATGAATATGCTTCACACACTGCCTAATTCGAACTCGTATGTTTGATTCTCTAATGAATTCATGCTGAAGTCACAATCTCACACCCCAGGATTCTAATGAACCAATGGAGGTCGTACCTTCCACTAATTAGTAGATGAGACTCTCATATGCAAGAAATTGAAAAGGACGTGAACATTCATTGATCCTAAGACTGGAGAGAAGAGTCGTTACACTTGGAATTCTCTTCGGTGCCTTAGCGAGTAGAGGAGATCAAGACGAGGAGTCCTCCATGGATCTGGAACTAGATTGTCGTTTGAAGCTCCCACTGGACTCTAACAGCAAAATCGTACAAACTAGGTTCGTCGTCCTCTGTCTCTTACCCTTGCTCTCCCAGAAAGATTGAAAAGAGAGTTATGTTTCCCCCCATTCCGACCTAAGAGGGTCCCGCGAAGGTCCCCCAATCGTCGGATTAACTTTTCTCTGGATCCACGACCTCAATCGAGTGAAAACACTTTATTTTATTTTCCTTGACCTGTCACATTTTGGCATTTTGTGCGCTCAACGATTGGTCCGTGGTCGCTCAACGATCGCTGATCCGCTCGCCCGGTCGACGATCGTTGATTGGCTTCTCTCGGCCTCTGATCACTGATCAGACCCAGCGGTCGGCGATAGCCTATCGAATCCAGCGGTCCCTGATCGCCAATCGGACCCAACGGTCGCCGATCTGATTCAACGGTCAACGATCTCCGATTCCTCTTCATCTTCCAGAGTATGGGTGCAAACGAGTCGAGCTTGGCAAAATTTCCAAGCTCAAGCTCGAGCTCGAGCTAAGCATTTCGTGCTCGAGCTCGACGAGCTCATTTTGCCCGGCTCGAGCTCAAGGCCTACTTATTGAGCTCGAGCTGCTCACGAGCTTTTCAGCTAATGAGCCTTATTTTCTTTGTATTTTTATATTTTCTTTTAAAAAATGCAAAAATAAAAATCTCACGAGCCGGCTCGCGAGCTGACGAACAACAATAAGTGAGCTCGAGCTCGAGTTCGTCGAGCTCGAGCTCCACTGACTCGAACTTGAGTCGAGCTTTTTTCGAGCTGGCTCATCGAGCTTTCGAGCTGCTCAACTCAACTTGCACCCCTATTCCAGAGGGTAATCTCCTTGGTCTCTTTGGGTTTGCTATACACGGTTCCTGTACACGTGCGTGTACCAGGCCGTGCAGACTTGGAAGGTTTCCCGCTCAGTCTCTACAACCTCTACCTGCTGCTACTCAATGTTGTAGGTTCAACTCAAGCATCAATATTGAAAAACATGATGATATAGAGGCCATATTATCGAGTGAAACCGCTAGCCACAAGATGGGCTTTGAGGCGCTCAACCGTCCTATCAGGGCGATGCTTAACAGTGAAAACCCGTTTATATCCCACACAGGATTGGCCAGGAGCAATGGAAACAAGGTCCCACGTCCGATTAGCCCAAAGGGCATCCATTTCATTGTCCATCGCAACCCACCACCTCGATGTTGGAGAGCCTCCTGCACAGATGACGGGTGGAAATAAACGACGTGGAAGCATCAAACCTGTGAAGTTCCAGAGATAGGAGGTGGAATGAGATATACTGAGAGACGAGTTGTAGAAGGAAGTACATCCTGGGTGGGGGCCCCAGTCGGATCAACTGGTCGAGGAGCATCATCAGGAGGGGGCAATTGTCCCATGGCATTTGAGTGAGGGAGACGACGAGTTTTCATGCATAGAGGAGGAGGTGGTGTCGGTAGGACGTGAGGTGGTGAGTAGTCGATAGGGATGTTGAGACACATGATAACATGTGGTAAGTTATCAGGAGTAGATGAGCAGAAATGGTTGATCCTCGAGGAAGGTGACATCAGTGGATGTTACCGTTTTTCGATTAGTGGGAGAGTAACACATATATCTCTTTTGTATGTAGAGTACCCAACAAAGATATATTTAGTACCACGCGAGACTAGCTTGTCCACATGAGGTTCAAGATGATGGACAAAACAGACACACCCCAAAAAAGGAGTCATAGGAAAGGGAGGTGTCGATGGAAATAGGATGGAGAAAGTAATCGCAAAGTTCAAGATGATCGAAGGCATGCGATTAATTAAATAACATGCGGTGATGATAGAGAAGTGTCAATTGATCTTGGAACCTGCACTTGAAACATAAGGGAGCGGACAACCTCAAGGAGGTGACGGTTCTTCCGCTCGGTCACATCATTTTGTTGTGGTGTATATGCACATTATGTTTGGTAAATACTATCCAATGCATTGCAAGTATTCTAGAATTGATGACTAGTATATTCACGAGCACTATGAACCCGAAGAATTTTAATGGAGCTTAAAATTTGAGTATGAGTGTCAATGATGAATGGGCAAAAACACATAATTCGGAGCGAACGAGCAGTAAGTACATATATGTCATGTGAGAATGATCATCAATAAAAGTAAGAAAATAACGATATCCAGATAAACTAGAAGTTGTTTACCTCAAATGTCCAAATGAACTAAATCAAATGGAGCAGTGCTCCTAATACAATGAGGGGAGAAGGTAGACCGATGATGTTTTTCGTAGATATAAAATTCACCTGTCGGAAAAAAGGAAAATTTGGAAGAGCTTTCCGCAGTATAGGAAGAGGCGCATGGTCAGGATGTCAGTGCCTATCAACTGAAGTGACCGCGAATAAACTGAGGTTGGGATGTCCAAACTGTAAAGCCCATTAAACAGTCGTCTTCTACTATTGATATTTCGTGTCCGATCCTGCATCATAAAGGAAGACGAAGAAAAGATGATGGAGTAGTCATGATCATGAGTAAGTCAACTAACAGAGAGAATTAAATTGTGAGCCAAGAACATGCAGTACAAAACGTAGAGAAATATACAGAGTGAGAGACACATCTCCAAATTCGCAAATCAGGGTGGTTCTCCATTGACAACAATAATAAAATTATGACTAGTAGTGTCTGTGTACCGAGAAGGTGTTTGTGGAGTAATGTGATTTGTGACATTGGAGTCCACTATCCAGGAGGAGCTATGGGAAAACACGATATATCTTCATTGGAGGTAGAGGCGATAGATCTGGGGGTATGAGTAATGAGCCCCCGCAGATGCTGGAGTTCCTCCTGCATGATGTCAATGTCTGAGCGGGATGTGCTTCGAGCATCCATCGCGTGGTGAAGAGGGTTCATCGGCTGCTGTGGGAACTCATGTTTTCTGAAACAGGTGGCCTCAATATGGTTTACCCGGCCACAATATGTATACAGGGGAGTAGTTTCTCCCTTGGGATGATTTTGTCCATCGTGCCCACCGCCCTGTGACCCATTTCGACCTCCACAGTTCCCCTGTAGGTGGAGGGCGAGCTTCAACAGAGTGTTGGAGTAAGGCAGGAGAGTGAGTCAGGGAGACAACGGTGGGCGAAGTCATCTTCAAAATCATGGAGCACACATTTGATAGAGAGGGAATAGTTGGAGGGGATAAGATGTCGGCACAGACACTGTATAGATGAGGTGGTAGTCGTGCCATCATCAACGCTATGCTAACAACCTCTTTTTGAGCCCGTTGGACAACGAAATCAAAAGTCGAAAGTTGTTGAATCCAAGCCTCGACGAGAGTCTTGTACTGTGCCACGAATGATGTTAGGTCACCGTACGAACCCGGTTCGATGGTCTGAAGGTCCCTAAAGAGATCAAACAGATGTTGAAGGCCATACTTCCTGGAGTATACAGACTTCAGTTCATCCCACATTGCCTTTGTAGTATCGTGGTGCATAGTCATGTAATATGACTCGCTCTCCATAAAATTCAAATTCCAGGATTGAACTCTGCCATCATCAAGAACACCCTTGGTCTGGAGTACTCGATGCACCGAGTGGACCCACTCAACAAATTTTTTCTTCCTAATGAGGGAGCTTATGGTAATTCTTAGTTCGTCAAGGATTCCGTAGATGGGGGCGAGCTCAAGCTGTAGGAAGTTGTCCTAGCGGGCTCCGGCAATACGGGCAAGCTCAATTCAAAAGGAAGGCGAGTTCTAGAAGCAAGTATCGACGAGCTCGGGTAGCATCGAGTTTGGGAAGGAGGGATATGCAATCTCTAGTATTGAGTGGGGTGGGGATGGGCGGGGGGGGGGGGGGGGGGGGGGGGGGGGGGGCTAGTTCACGTATACATCAGCTAGCTCTAGTAACAAGGGTGAGCTCAACAACAAGGTCAATCACCTTTCTCGAGTTCGGTGAGTTCAGGTTTCAGCGAGCACTAGACAGGAGTCAGTGAGTTTTGATACCAGCGATCCCTGGACAGGAGGGTTCGCGGGCGCTGGATAGAAGGGTTTGCGAGCTCTGCGGTTGGATCTGGAACGAAGGAGTTCAACGAGCTCTCGCGTTAGAGTTAGCGAGCTTTGCATGGAAGGAGGTGGCGAGACCACGTGCGTAGGTGATGCCGAGACTTGCTGTTGGAGAAGGTGGCGAGCTCCGCGGTTTGAGCACAAGCGTCGGCGAGTCTGGTGGTGAGGATACCAGTGGCCCGGAAGGCTAAAAAGGCGGGGAGACCGCGGTTTATGTTGGACGATGCAGTGCGTGGGAAGTTGGCGAGCACGGGGGCCCAAGATGCGAGTACCGAAATTGGCTCAAGCCAGGCGTCCAGGTGGCATGCTGATTTTGTTGGAAGTGAGAGCAGGAGCTCAATCGTTGATAGTTCTACGTTAGGAATCATATAGCTCTGATACCATATAGAAAAGCGGAATATGAAGTGCAGTAATTTATTTCTTCTTATTAAATAGTAAAATACAAGTTCATGTACACATATATATCGGTAGGAGTGACACCTTAAATCTAATCCACGGTGCGGGATTAATCTATACAAAGGTATGAATATGACAAAGGTATGACCCCCGTTATATAGAATGGAGGAGGTGAGAGAGATTACAAATTTAAGATGTGGGACTAATGTTATACAGAACTATCAATGCAGTCAAGGCGGTCACTGTGGTCACAGATGCCGTGACCGCAAAAGGTGTGCGGTGGATCCGCCGGTCTTCATCACACAAGAGGCGGTCAGTCATGGCTAACCGATCAGACCGTAAGGTGTACCGATCAGACCGCAAGGAGTCAGTCACAGGATTAGACCGCGCTATCTCAGGTCACCATATTTAGACCGCACGATCACACAATCACATTCATATTCTAACACTCCCCCTCAAGCTGGAGCATATATGTCGATCATGCCCAGCTTGGAACATATGTCAGAAAATGAGGACGATACTGGTTTGGTAAAGACATCTGCTAGCTCATTATCAGAGGTGACGAACGGAGTGCAGATTTGTTCCTTCAATATTTCTTCTCTGATGAAGTGACAGTCAACTTCAATGTGTTTTGTCCTCTCATGAAAAATTGGATTTCTTACTATGTATATGACAGCTTTGTTGTCACAGAACATTGGTAACGGATAGTCATAAACTTCTGCTAAGTCATGCATAAGTGCTCGTAACCACTTTAATTCACAGGTGGTCGAAGCCATACTTCTGTATTCAGCCTCAACACTTGATCTGGATACATCAACTTGTTTCTTGCTTTTTCAGCTAACCAGATTCCCTCCTACAATTGTGCAAAAACCAGATGTGGATTTTCGATCTTCTTTGTCATCAGCATAGCTGGTATCTGACTAGGCTTCAATCCTCAAATGGTTATTCTTCTGAAACAGTAATCCCTTGCATGAAGATCCTTTCACGTATTCCAGGATTTGTAGAGCTAATTGGAGACGACACTCCCTGGAGTTTAGCATGAACTGGCTTACCCTGCCTACATCATAACAGATGTCCGGTCTTGTTACGGTCAGGTAGATAAGCTTTCTTACTAGTCGTCTTGTACAACCCGTATTCGCCGAGTGGGTCCCTCAAGCCAACTGGCGAGACCTGGGTCAGCCGGATCATTCGCCCAGGCTAAGGAAGGTGGAGAGATCCCCGGGTTAGTGGGGGTACGCTGCAGGGAGAAGAAGTTCGGCGAGTGGTGCCCTCACGGACCACTCGCTCAGTAGCATGGGCACTCGCCCAGCTGAGCGGGAGATCGGCGAGTGGTGCCCTCACGGACCACTCGCTCAGTAGCATGGGCACTCGCCCAGGTGAGCGGGAGATCGGCGAGTGGTGCCCTCACGGACCACTCGCCCCAAAGGTTTTGAGGGGAAAAAGGACCATAATACCCCTGGTGGGCTGCAAACAGCCTTTCAGAACAGCGGAGTTAGGCTATTAGCCGACCAATTTGGGGTGCGATTAGTAAAATTAAAAGGCGGATTCAGGCTATTTACAGACCAGCCTAGGAAAACTATAAATAGACCCTTAAGGGCACCTTGGAGGAGATCCGATTTTAGAGAATCCTCTCCTCCAGGCTAGTTTTTGGTCGGCTGCTAGTGCCCTCCAAGGTGCCCGGTTGAGCTCTGGTTTGGGAGGGGAAGCTCTCTAAGATCTTCCGGGTGTGTGGCGGGACCTCCTCGCTTCAGCCTTGGGTCTTTTCTTATTCTCACATCCACCGTCAAGAGAGCCTAGTGAGGGAGAAGTAAGCATCGGCTGCACCCCCAGTGGGTCCGAACTCAAGAGGCCTGTTGCAGGTTTCAACACGTCTGTACCTAGTGACGTTTGAAAGAGGTGTCGAGCCCTCGTTCCAAAATTTGTCTTAACCAACATCCATCGGAAATCGAGCCGGTTTAGCTCCAAGCAGACCTGTTTCTTTTAAAAGATCAGTGACATATTTTCGTTGTGAGAGCACCACTGAGTTGTGTCTTTGTGAGATTTCTATTCCCAGAAAGTACTTGGGAGGTCCCATATCTTTTGTGACGAAGTTTTGTTGAAGATGTTTTTTTGTTAGAGCAATTTCATTCTTATCATCGTCAGTAAGGAGAATATCATCTAAATAGACAGCAAGAACAACCAGCCCATGAGAAGTCTTTCGTATAAAGAGAGAGTGATCTGCAGAACTTCGAGCAAAACCAATGATGGAGACAACTTGGATAAACTTGTCGAACCAGACCCGAGGGCTCTGCTTGAGGTCATAGATTGCCTTCCGCAACTTGCATACCTGAGACTCCTCCTGAGCAGCATACCCTGGAGGTTGCTCCATATATACCTCTTCTTGGAGGTCTCCATAGAGGAAGACATTCTTGACATCTAACTGGGATTTTTGTCAATCTTTGTTAATAGCTACAAAAAAGAGAACCCGAATTGTGCTAATGCGTGCAACTGGGGAGAAAGTGTCAAAGAAATCCATTCCATTTGTCTGAGTGAAGCCTTTGGCAACCAGCTGCGCCTTACACCGATCCACAGTGCCATCAGGATGAAACTTGACCACAAAAATCCATCGACATCCAACAACATCTGTGTGAGGAGTAGGGACAAGAATCCAAGTACCCCTTTCACTCAAGGTAATCATTTCTTCATCCATGACAGCTTTCCAGTGTGGTATCGTAAGAGCTTCTTGGTAAGTGGTCGGAATGATAGTGGCTGAGAGGGCAAGAGCAAAATCCCTGCAAGGAGTCAACCGAGCATACGAGATGACATCATGAATGGAGTACTGAGTACACGTTCGAACTCCCTTGCGAAGAGCAATGGGAAGATCAAGATCCGACCTGTCATCTGTGTCAGATCCGTCCGTTGAATAGAGTGCTGGCCTTGGAACTGGCAAAGGAGGCCCCGGAGGTGGAGAATAGATGACAGGAGATGGAGAGGAAGAGGTTGGTGTGGTAAGAGAAGGTTGATCGAGTTCTAGTGGTGGGGCAGAAACAATAGGTAGAGTGGGGTTAGTTTCAGTTGGTGAGGGTGGAGGGTCTTGCGAGAAGCAAGGAGTATTTTCAAAGAATGTGACGTCAACAGAGACATACTATTTTCAGAGAAGAGGGTCATAACATCGATATCTTTTTTGAGTGAGAGAGTTGCCAAGAAAGATGCATTTAATGGAGCGAGGGGAGAGTTTATCTCGACCAACTGAAGGAGAATGGACAAATGCCGTACAACCGAAGACTCGGTGGGTTAAAGGAAATGGTGTGGTACTTGGGTATATGATGGAGGAGGGGGTCTGACCTTGGAGAACCGAAGAGGGAATACGGTTGATGAGATATCAAGGGATGAGGATGGCATGACCCCAGTATGAGCGAGGAACATTCATCTGAGTGAGAAGAGCGCGAGCAACGTCAATGAGATGTCGATTTTTGCGTTCAGCCACCCCACCCCATTTTGTTGAGAAGTATACGCACAACTGGTCTGATGGATAATACCATGATGCATACAAAAAGTTGAAAATTGATTACTAAGATACTCTTTTGCATTATCAGTACGAAGAACTTTAGACACACCAAATTGTGTACTAATTTCATTATAAAATGACGTGAATACAGAGGAGATCAGAACATTCTTTTAAAAGATACGTCCAGGTACAACGAGAGAAATCATCAATAAAGTAACAAAATACAGACTACCTCTACCAACAGATTTGGTAGGAGAGGGACCCCAGATGTCTGAGTGAATAAGTTCAAAAGGATGAGAAGAGGCACGTTCATGTTTTGCTAGATAAGAGGAGCGGTGGTGTTTTCCGAGCTGACAGGCTTCACAGTTGAGAGAGGAGTCTTCCTTTGACAGATATGGTAGGAGCTGGTAGAGAAGGCGAGGAGGAGGATGACCAAGACGAAGATGTCATTGTAGAAGAAAGGTGGATGCAGAGAGGGCAGATACAGTATCCAGGAAGAAGAGGCCGCCGCTTTCAGTCCCAGTAGCAATCGTCTCCTTGGAGTGAGGATCCTGGAAAGAGCAAGTAGTAGGAGTAAATGTTACTGAGCAATTTAGTTGTTTGCATAGAGAGGGAACCGAGAGCAAGTTGCATGGAAAATTTGGCACGTAGAAAGTGTCTTCCAGTTGAGGAGACAGAGTGACTTGGACGATACCAGTCCCGCAAACAGGAGATGGAGAACCATCCGCAATCAAAACCAGAGGTTGCCGGTTATGTTTGTCCAAATGAGAGAAAAGAAGATGATTTCTTGTCATATGATTAGTAGCGCCAGAGTCAATGAGCCACTTACCCCTGGTGACCATATGGGCACTACCTGTACCTGAAGAGGTGGCAAGAGATGCTGACTTCTTGGTGACCGAGAAAGTTGAGTCACTCGCTTGAGGGCGAAGGTGAGGATGCTTGACCCAACAACGATCCACATAATGTCCTATCTTGCCGCAATGAGAGCAGAGGGATCGGGACAGACCTCGCCCAGAGTGATCTCCACGGCCACCAATGTTGCTTCGATGAGCCAGATGAGCCATGGTGTCGGAGGGCGGTGGGGAGGCAAACAGAGGACGTTGAAGAAGAGTGGTGACAGTGGAGATGCGAGCAGCGGTAACAACAAGGGTGGGGGAGTCAACTTCTCCTAGAATTTGTTGTCGGATCATATCATAAGATTCTGGGATGCGAAGATGGTAACTCACCACCAGGAGTTCTTGGAAGTGTTTGTGTTGCTCGGCAAGATCAGTGGAGAAGGGGCGATGCTGAAGAAGTTCGGCACTAGGAGCTTACACCTCCTGATAAGCAGCTGATGAGACATGGAGGGGCGAGCAAAGAGATCGACATATAACGTGTATATGCGAGAAGTCAGAGCCCCCTTGGAATATAGAGCAACAAGATGAGTCCATGCATCCTTAACAGTCTCATCATGACGAATGATGGGCAGACATTCATCAGATAGACTGTTCGTAAGCCATGTTCGAACTAGAGCATCACTGACATCCCAGTCATCAAAGGTAGCAGAACCTCTTGGAAGAGGGTCATCGGTGAGGTGATGACGTTTGCGCTGGGATCTTAACAGAAATGTGAAGGAGACACTCCAGTCTGGATAGTCCTGTCAACTTGGAGGTGGTACTTAGATTGCCTGAATCTGGGGGGCTGAGGAGGTGGTCAGAATAGATGGTGCGGTCAGAACAGGTGGTGCGGTCAGAACAGGTGGTGCGGTCAGGGTAGTAGAAGAAGAGTTATCCGGAGTACTCATAGATAGAAAAAAGAAGGTCACGCGGGCAGGGAGACCGCTCAAGCCGCAGAGATCGTAAGAGAGCAGGCTGACGGTCAGGGAGTGGAGACCGCGCAAGCCGCAGAGATCGCAAAACAGGAGACCGCACAAGCCGCAGAGATCGCAAAGGAGGAGACCGCACAAGCCGCAAAGATCGGAAGAGAGCAGGCTGATGGTTAAGAAAGCTGAGACCGCTCAGGCTGCCAATAAAAACATGAAGAGGAGATAGGGCGGTTAGGAAACTGAAATCGGCTTCAGAGAACTGGGCGGTCAGACGAGCTGGCGACGAAACAAAGATTTCACAACCGAAGGATCGGTGTAACCGTGCTCTGATACCATGTGAGAACTTGGAAATACCTTAACCGCAATTAACAATAACACAGGATATTCAAAATAACAGAATTCTTTATTTCCAAATAATCTGAATATTGCAAAGGTATGCCCTCCTTTATATAGAATGGAGGAGGTGGGAGAGATTACAAATTGAAGATGTGGGACTAATGTTATACAGAACTATCAATGCCGTCTGGGCGATCACTGCGGTCACATATGTCGTGACCGCAGAAGGTGTGTGGTGGATTCGCCGGTCTTCATCACACAAGAGACGGTCAGTCATGGCTAACCGATCAGACAGTAAGGTTTACCGATCAGACCGCAAGGAGTCGGTCACAGGATTAGACCGCGCGTTCTCAGGTCACCATATTTAGACCGCTCGATCAAACGATCACATTCATATTCTAACAAGCTTTTACCCAGATATTTCTTATATAAGTTTGTTAGGAATCTGACTGCTCCTCAGATCATTATAAAGAGAACGTTACAGAAGTTGAGGACACAAGTTTATGTAGTTATAAATATCCTAATCCACATTTTCTGCAATGCGGTTTTTGGTTCTTTTGTTGTTATACATGATTATAAGAAATTATCCTTTATGTACACAGGAAGTTCAAGAACTGCAAACCTGGAGAAAATACCCAACAAAACTATTTTTTTATCGGAGGATCCATGCCAATTCCAAGGAGTTGGATTGGTGAAAGGATATATTGTATTCATCAACATCCACATCTTCAACAACATTTTATGATATATTCATACTATGTTCTGAATAATTGATTCAAACTTATGTTCTGAGCTTGCCTTGCTAAGAATTCTGCTATTTACCTTTTGAAGTTGAAGAAATCCTAGAAAAAACTATTTATATTGTGAAAATGGTATGATCCTCTTTTCATATATAGGGGGAATTATTGGTCTTGGTGAAGCAGAAGAAGATCGTGTGGGCTTATTGCATACATTGGCCACACTTCCTACACATCCAGAGAGTGTTCCCATTAATGCGTTGGTTGCTGTCAAGGGTACTCCTCTTCAAGATCAGAAGGTAACCTTAAGCCTTTTGCTTTGGTAGAATAGAACACTACTAAAGTGTATTGGCGAGTTCTTAAGTGCTAAAACTACCTTATTCAGATTTCCCCCCTGTTGAATCGTGTAAAACTTTCAAATAACTTTTGGACTTAAGTAGAGAATTGATAGATTTGTTATTCTTGTTAAGGATATGGTGGGGAAGATGAATATTTTTGTGGATTTTGGAATTTCTCTTCTAATCTTCTAGAATAAACATTTCTAAGTTAATATCACAATATTTGTCTCTTTAGTTATTTCAAAGGCTTTTGGTGGGAATCCTAACAGAGCTGATTATAAGTTTGTTTTCATCTTTTGTTGAATTCGAATGCTAGTTTCAATGTTTTCTTAATCTTATTTAGAAACTTATATTGGAAATTTAAATGAAGATTGTCCTTTGTAGATTATCTTTGTTCCCTTATAGCCTTATATCCATTTACTTAGGCTTTGTTTGGTGCTATTTTATTGGAGCTGCGGACCACTTCCATCGCCACTGTGGTAATGCGTTGTCTGGAGAGGGACAATGTAATGGAAGTGGTCCCGTCGCCAGCACAAAAACAACGTGATGCGGTAGACTTTCGATCAAGGAGGCCTTCACGCGACCTCCACTAGAGGCACAATGGCGATAATGGCGGTGGCACGGATTCTACAGATCTGCACAAGCAGAACCATAGTCTATTTGAACGGTCAAACGGCTTAATAATTTAGTTGATTCTACAAGCTTTCAGCCTCCACTTATTTTCTCTGATCAAAGACTAAGCTAATACTTGTGACCAGCATCAAACATTTTAATTATATTGCAACACCCATCAAAATCAAGTCCTCTTGTTCTGATATTATTAAAATTATCCAGCCAACCCCAAACCAATTGGCTGTAGATTGAGAGGCCCATGAATAATATTAAATGCATAAGGGAAGGGTACATGAGTTACTCAATATGAAATAATAGTTTCAACATGTCCACTCCTGTATGGAAAAAGAAGTATCATTAAAAGTTATAGAACAATTTAGATTCTCAACATGCCGATTGTGATTCAGTTCCTACTTCAATGTTCTTCCTCGTACTCTGATCTTGTATGGAAAAAGAAGTACCAGGGAAAGTTATAGAATAATTTATATTTCGAGTACGTTGACTAACATGTATAGGGTTAAAAGGACATCAGGGGATGAATAGATGTTACACATGCCTGGCGAGCAGAGACGCGGTGAACGTTACAGGTTATCTTATTCACAATTAATTATGCACGTGTCTTTAAGTATTTTGTCCTATAGGGGGGGGGGGGGGCTCCATCTACATAAGGAGCCTTAGGGAGTGAGTTATCTTAATCTTTTAGAATTGTTAGTCTTTTGGCTCTCTTAGAGAGGGGAGTACCTTGGAGGACCCAACCTCCAGATGCTTGGCGGGAGCTTGTCTCCCGATTGTATCTGTGTGTTCTTTTATGCAATGCATGCTCGTGTTCTTTGTTCTTTGTTCTGTCGGAACCCTAAGTGCTCTCTGTCCCTATTTCGAGCAGCCGTCGTCTGATCGTCTTCCCTACCCCATTCTACCAGCGCTAACTTCAGTCCACTCCATGGCCCTCACGCTCGAATTGCTGCACCGCCACTTCAGTCGGCTCTATGTCGTCCTGGACGACCTACGAGCCACAACGCGCCCTTCACTGTCGCTTTTGCGCAGCCCTGCCAATGAACTCCCTGTCTTCTTCTTCCCTCGCACCTGTTGCACGACCCCTACATCCAGTCGGCCCTTCCAATTTCCAAAAGGGTACCGCTACCAGCCGTCGCTCTGCCAGCCGCCGATCTCCTCCTCGACAAAGCTTGACATGCTCAGGCTCCCCTGACGGTGCTCGTGCAGCCTCTACCGCTACCGCCGTCTGCATTCTTGCTCCGCTCACCCTTCCTGGTGTTCCTACACCGCACAACTGAACGCCCGACCGACGCCAACACACCCTCCTTTCCTCTCCCTGCACTGCCTAGCCATGCCTTGTCTCCCTTTACACGCAAGCCACATCAGAGGAGTCGTCTGAGTCTCGACGATGCACCCAGGGGCCCCTTACAAGCTCGACCTTGGGGACAAGTCACTCTTCAGGACGGGTCTGCTGATATTCATATGCCTGGCGAGTAGAGATGCGGCGACTGTTACGGGCTATCTTATTTGCAATTAATTATCCACGTGCCTTTAGGTATTTTGTCCTATAGTGGGTTCTCCATCTATATAAGGAGCTTTTGTGGTGAGTTATTTTTAGAGCAATGTTATATGCAGGCCGCAGATATATGCAAGCCGAAGAAATGTTCATGCATGCCAAATTTCATATATGTAGGCCATATTCAAAAAACCAAATTCATATCTTCTATAAATTACCAAGACAAATAGAGCATGCATAATAGCCAATTAAATACATCCTTCAGGTAAAACTTATTTATCAAAAGACTAATTCTTACTTTCTTAATTAAATCACCAAAATAATCAAAATCTAAGACAATCCAACTCATACTTTCACAATGAAAACACCAAAAGAACCAAAACTCAAAACCAAAAGCTCTTCAGAAGTGCCGTCAAAGTACATGCATCAAAATGAGAATTTGAAAATTAGCTTTGGTTTTGGGTATAACAAAAATTAAATGACGAATACTAATTAATTACTGTTGGAAAAGCCCATGTAAAGGGCCCGTATTTGGGCCCATTTAGTTTTTTCTCTTCTTTAGTCCCACATCTTGTATATGATTTCTTCTCTCTTTCTCCCTCCTATATATATATACTCTCTCTTTGTATTTGAATATTGAAGCAATACATACAAGCTTTGTTTTTCTCTACATGGTATCAGAGCGAGGTTACAAATTTGTGGTCCCCGGTTTTTTTTTCTGACCGCAAATTTTTTTAACCGCACCCTGGCGGTCTGTTTTTTTCTAATCGCCAACTGCGAGCCCCCACCTGCAAGCTCTCCTCACTCCGTGCTCCTCCAGCTCTTATAGCCCTCCTCTGGCAGGTGGTCTCGCTCGCATCGTCTATCCGCAGCCCTACTCAGCGGTCTTGCTCAGCGGTTTCCCCGCGCGCCTCCAGCGGTCTCGTCTTCTGCTCGCCTTCTGTGCACTTCCTGCGGTCTCGTCGATCAGCGACTGCTCCTGCTTGCCTTCTCAGCGGCCTTCCCAGCGGTCTCTACCGCTTCCCAGCGCTCCTGCGCCTTTTGCCGAGCTCCTGCGCCTTTTGCCGAGCTCACGCGCCTTCTGCCGAGCTTCCTGCGGTCTCGTCGATCAGCGACTGCTCCTGCTTGCTTCTGCCGAGCTTTCCCTCTGCCAGCGGCAATCTCCCCGAGCTCCCTGCTAGCCGCACCTCTGCCGATCTGCGAGCTCCCTCCTGCTAGCCGCACCCCTGCCGGTCTCCTCAGCTAGCCGCAACCCTTCATCAGCTAGCCACAACCCTTTATCGGCCTCTCCTCAGCTAGCCGCACCCCTGCCGGTCTCCTCAGCTAGCCGTACCCTTTCAGCGGCCTCTCCTCTAGTTGCAAACAACCCTTGCCGATCTCACCTCTTGACGCAGCTCATCGAGACCGCGCGGTCCGCTTCTCAGCCCGTTTTTTTTCGTTTCTTCTTCTATGGGATCGTCTGTGGACTCCACCACGGTGCATGCTCCTCCTCAACCAGACCACCTGGGTCAGCCTCCAGAAACTCTTGATGAGTTGCAGATCACCACAATCTCCCTCTCAGGAAAAGTCAACTTCATGCAATGGGTACACTCGGTCCGGCGAGTGCTTCAATCTAAGGGACTTTTGGGTCATCTCACCCAAGTACCTCCAGTCCCTCCTACGGAGAACTGGCTTCGGAATGACGGCCGAGTTCAGACTTGGCTTCTCAACTCTATGGATGGAGAGTCATACCAAATGGTAATGTATCACGAGACTGCTAAAGCTATGTGGGATGAGCTTCACTCGCTATACTCGGGCAAGGACAACCTTCAACATTTCTACGACATCATCGCAGATCTCCAGGCATTAGATACGGCCGAGGCTGATAACATGATCTCCTTTGTTGCTCGCACCAAGACTCTGGCCGAAGCATGGATCCAACATCAACCCTCCACCAATGATCATGCTGCTCAACGGGCTCAGAAGGAAGCTGTCATCATTGCTATGATCATGGCCCGCGTTCCACCCCACCTACAAAGCATCCGAAATCAGGTTCTGGCCTCGGCCATTACTCCTTCCCTCTCAGATGTGTGTTCCATGCTCCTCAAAACCTCAGCACCTCTGGCCGCTCCCGCTCCTTCCTCACCGGCCCTGCTTCAGAATACTCCTGCTCCCTTACTTCCTTTTCCTCCACCGGCTCGTGGTGGACGTTCGACTTCTCGGGGAAGGGGGCGTGGTGGTCGTTCTCGACCAAAATGTTCATTCTGCGGGCGAGATGGCCACTTTGGGGCGACCTGCTATCGGAAGCCTGGTAATCCTCCTCGTCCAAGTGCCGCTGTTGTTGATGACAGCCCCTCGGCCTCCCGCGCCGATCTCGACGCACTTTGCCTACAGTTCCAACAGCTTCAAGGGATGATGTCCCCACCTGCCTCCGTCGCCTCCATCTCCAATCCAGGTATAGCCTGTCTCTCAACGAGTCCACGCTGGATAGTGGACTCTGGTGCTACTCATCATATCACCTCACTACAGCTACCAAAGTATTTGAATGGTCCTCATCCAAAGTGTATAACCGTGGCCAATGGAGAGACTGTTCCAGTCTCTGGCTCGACTGACCTCTCTCTTAGCCCCTCCATCTCTCTCCGCTCGGCTCTTCATGTTCCGGGATCCCCGTTCAACTTGCTTTCTGTTAGCCGTCTTACATCATCTTCTTTTCTGATACAGGATCGGCGGATGCGGACTACCATTGGTAAGGGGCAACTGCGTAATGGGCTCTACCTTCTCAACGACTCTCCCACTATCCTCGTATCTGTCCCCTCTGCTGAGTGGCATCAGCGTCTCGAACATGCTCCCCTCCCAGTCCTCCAGAAGGCACTTCCCGATGTATCTTTTCCAGCTTTCAAGTGTGATTCCTGTATTTTGGGTAAACAACCACGTTCTTCCTTTCCCGCACATTGTACTCGGAGCTCTGCTCCTTTTGATTTATTACATTCTAATGTATGGGGACCTTATAAAATTACTAGTATTTCTGGTTTTCGTTACTTTCTCACGTTTATTGATGACTATTCACGCGTCACTTGGTTATACTTACTTCGCGATCGCTCGGAGCTTCCTCGTGTCTTTCGAGCATTTGTCCTAGAAACCAAAACGCAATTCTCCACTAACATCAAAACTCTCCGCACCGATAATGCTCGTGAATACACAAGCAACGAGTTTGCAAGTTTATGTTTTGAGTTCGGGATTATTCACCAAACTTCGTGTCCCTACACCCCACAACAAAACGGTGTGGCTGAACGGAAGAACCGACACTTGCTTGATGTCGCTCGCTCTCTCATGCTTCACATGAACGTCCCCAAAATCTATTGGAACTTTGCGGTCTCCACGACCTGTTATCTTATTAACTGTCTTCCATCCTCCGTCCTCAACAATGCCACTCCTTTCAGCCTCCTTTCTCCTTCTACTCCGGCCTTTCCCCTCACACCTCGAATCTTCGGGTGTACGTGCTACGTTCATATCCTAGGACCGTCCATGGACAAGCTGGATCCCAGGGCGGCCAAGCAAATCTTCGTTGGCTATTCACGTACACATAAGGGCTACGTTTGTTATTCCCCTACAACCCGCAAAGTCTCTGTGTCGCCTAATGTTATCTTCCGAGAGGACCAGCCATTCTTCTCTACTCCTGTACCCACATTTACACCAATACCTATCCCACAGCCTGTCCTACGACCTATCATTCCCGTTGACACACCGGTTCTTCCTTCCTCACCTTCTGCTCATGAACTCTACAAGCCACCCATTATCCATGTCTACTCCCGCCGCATTCCTACTCCCGGAGCTCCTACGCAGTCGGCCTCGACCTCGGGTACTCAGCGTCAGACTGATCCGGTAATAGAATCCACCGGTCATCCTATGGCGAACTATGTTTCCCTACATCGCCTCTCTCCTCAACTTCAGACACTTGCTACCTCTTTGTCCACAATTGCTATTCCTAACTCTGTGCAAGAGGCCTGGAACATCCTGGCTGGCGCGCAGCCATGGAGGAAGAAATGACTGCTCTTTGAGCGAACAAGACATGAACTCTGATACCCCGTCCTCCAGGACAGAAACCGGTTGGGTGTAAATGGGTTTTTGTTATCAAGCATGCCTCTGTGAAAAGAACTATTGATCGCCTGAAAGCTCGCTTAGTTGCTCGTGGCTACACTCAACAACAAGATATTGACTATGAAGAAACCTTCTCTCCGGTGGCTAAACTCAACGCTGTTTGCGTGCTGATCTCTGTGGCTGTACATCGTCGGTGACCCTTATTTCAGCTGGATATTAAGAATGCGTTTCTTAACGGCGATCTCCATGAAACTGTTTACATTGAACAACCTCCTGGGTTTGAGACCACGGGGGAGTCTCTGGTCTGTCGTCTCTTAAAGTCGCTTTATGGTCTCAAACAATCACCTCGAAACTGGTTCGACAAGTTCAGCCACACGGGGGAGTCTCTGGTGTGTTGGAATAACATTGGATTTGCCAAGCGGAAGAGCTATAGTCCTGGTATTCTCGCTTTGGTAGGAAGAGGAAGCAACGCTATGCTGAAGATTATCGAGCGTTGGACGAAGCGAGTAGAAGCCCTGACAATAGGATCGAACTCGATTAAGTGCTACGTGGAGTCAATCTAGTGCTTCGGCTACTGAGTTCTTGCAGCAGTAGGTGTGCTGGAGTCAATCGAAAGTCGATTGAGGGCTGTCAACAACAATAAACAATTATTGCGGCCACTGAACAACATGACTCGATCGATGTGGGCAAGAGAAAGCGTAGGAGGCAAGTGTCATGGATGTAACGAGAGGGGAGAAGGTCGGTCGCAATCGGCTGAGACGAGTCGAGGTCCTCTGGACGGGAGGATGAGTCAACGAGAAGATTTGCACAGGACGACGCCGAGGAGATGTTCTGGACGAGATAACATCGACTAGCGGAAATGAGGGCGGCTCAGTCTTCTCTTTGATACAATGTGAAATAGATCCTTTTTTATTAATTCAATCTTAATTCCGACTATGAAACATAATCCTAAAAGGGTTCGAGTTGAGTCGGGCCGAGTGTTTCTCATTTCGGCCACGCCCGAACCCGGAGAGCGGCACTAGCATTTATAACCAGTCTTAACCCCGCTGCTAAGAACCTTCGCGCTACCGCTCTTGCCTGTCCCACGGGAAGCGCTCTCGCTCTCACTCCTGTTCCACGGGAAGCGCTCCCGCTCGGTCCTGCTCCGCGGGAATTGCTCACGCTCGCTCCTGCTCCTCTGGGAGCGCTCCCGATCTCGCCTGTTCCGCGAGGATCGCTATCGCTCCCGCTCTCGCCAGTTCTGCTGGGAGCGTTCCCGCTCTCGCCAGTTCCGTTGGGAGCTCTCCCGCTCTCGCCGGTTCCGCAGGGAGCGCTCCCACTCTCCCCAGTTCCGCGGGGAGCGTTCCCGCTCTCGCCTGCTCCGTGGGGAGCGCTCCCGCTTTCGCCTGTTCCACGAGAAGCGCTCCCGCTCTCTCCTGTTCCGCGAGAAGCGCTCCCGCTCTCGCCTGTTCCGCGACGAGCGCTCCCTCTCTCGCCTGTTCCGCGACGAGCGCTCCCGCTCTCTCCTGTTCCGCGGGGAGCGCTCCCGCTCTCACCTATTCCACGGCGAGCACTCCCGCTCTCGCCTGTTCCGCGGGGAGCGATCCCGCTCTCGCCTGTTCCGCGGGAAGCGCTACCGCTCTCGCCTTTTCTGCAAGGATCGCTCCAACTCTAACCTATTCAGCGGGAAGCGCTCCTGCTCATCCCTGCTCTGCTGAGCGCGCCACCATCATCCATCGCCGACGGCAATCGCCGGCCACCAACACCACCAGGAAGGCTGCCCGAGCTGCCCAACGTGACCGGGGGGCAAGCTCGTCATAATCTCAAAGTTGACGATCCGCGTGCCCCGAATCAAACGTTCTCATTCGCTCGTCCAGGAATCAGCATGACTCCGTTACCAGAACGCCCTCCTCAAAACTATAAAAGAGGGGTCAGGCCTCCATTGGAAGGTATTTTTGGGCATTGGGAAAAGAAGGAGCCTTTGAATTTTCCGGCGATGACTCTTTGAAGATCTTCATCAACCTTCAAGATCTTCCTTGAAGATTGTTCCATCTCTCCTTCAAGGACTTTGGGAGGATCTCGGTTGAGCTCCAAACTCTCCAGTGCGAACCCCCACGACATCTTTGATCCGTTCTGCTCCGTAGCGCTCTGCTCCAGGTTGCTCCGCAGCGCTCTGCTTCAGGCTGCTCCGCAGCGCTCAGCTCCAAGCTGCTCTGCCAAGTTCCGCGCTTAAGGTTGACCACGAGCACGCTTCACCGGGCTCGATTCCTAAGTGTTGAGAGGACTCAGTAAAATCTTTGTAACAAGCGGTGGTCTGTCACCCTCGAAAAATAATACTCTCTGTAACACACAAAACTAGTGGATCTTTCAGAACTGGGCAGGCCCCGTGGTTTTTTCCCTTTCTGGGTTTTCCACGTAAAAATCTCGATGTCTACTGTTGGTTCTCTCTTTTGATTATTTGCGCGTTCGGCTCACTCCCGAGCTAAGGCGGTACAGCTCGACTGGTCTAGGAGAGCGTTGAACGACCCGCAACAGTTTGACGCCGTCTATGGGCACAGGGTTCCCAACTCTCTGAAGATTCTTGGAAGATAGTGATAACCAGCAGTACTCTGGACCAACCGTGATGACCAGAAGAAGCACCTGCGCTGCCGATGGAGCAGCTCCTGAGATGCATGCTGAACACGCTCCTAACAACTCGCTCGCCTGTGGCGTGCTGCCACTCGAGGGAGTCAGTATGGCGGTGGCAGCTGCTGTTGAGGAACTCATGCGCATGATAGAAGAGCGACAGGCCGAGATGTTGGCTCTAATGTGGAACCTTGGGGCCACCCGCGCCCCCATTCCCGTTGACGCCCAAATTGCTCGGCCTCCGACAATTCCCGATCCGGTTCGACCTGAAAACGTCGCTCGCGCGGAAGCCAATGTTGAGGACGAATTTTCCAATGCTGACAGTTCTTCTCACCTGGTGCAACCCGGGGGGCATCAAGAGGGAAAGGTAGCGCGGCCTCCTAGCGGGGGAGGCAGACAGAATATGCAAATGTAAGGATCACCCGCGAAGGGGTGCGCGAGATGATCGAGGAGGAGTACGGTGTCGGGAGGCGACTAGCTGTAGTTGCACGACGAACCATCCGAAAGGGCTCTCTATTGACTCCGCGGGTGCTAGCACACCCCGTCCCGCACGGTTTTAAACTACCGAGCATCGAGGCTTACGACGGAACAGACGATCCGCTGGAGCACGCCAACCATTTCGCCACCATCATGAGGATCTATAATGTCTCTGACCAGCTTTTGTGCCAAGTGTTCCCGACAATACTAAAAGGACAAGCCCGCACCTGGTTCCACTCTCTGAGGGTGGGAGAGATAGACAACTTTGCAGAGTTATCTCAACTATTCGTCGATCAGTTCATCTCAAACTGTCGGGTTGTTCGGGATCCTTCTCACCTGTCAGGAATCGGCCAGAAGGAGGGCGAAAATCTCAAGGATTTCTTCCGCCGCTTCACTACTGAGGCACGACAGATTCCAGGGGTCGATCCCAAGCTTCTACGTGGCGTCTTTTTAGGAGGCCTCCGACCTGGCAGCTTCTACTCAGCCTTAATGAGGGAGACTGTGCCTAGCTATCCCGACCTGGTTCATCGGGTCGAAGCTCAGATTGCAGCGGATGAAGCAATCGAAGCGAATCGCCAACAATTCGAAGGAAACTCGAAAAGGAAAAGGGATCAGGAGCCATTGCCAGATCTCGGGAGAAAAAACGAGAATCGTGAAACCCCCGCCAAGACCGGAGAACTTGACAGCATCAGGACTACACTCCCTTAAACACCACTCGAACCAACCTGATCCTTGCCATCCGCGATAGCGAAGAGCTTCGTAGGCCCGAGCCGCTTCCTACAAATAGGGGAAACCAGTCGCAGTACTGTGAATTCCACCGCGGATACCGCCATAGGACCGAAGGCTGCAACCGGTTGAAGGACGAGATCGAGCGCTTGGTCCGACAAGGTCTACTCAGAAGATTTAAGCAAGACCTGACCCCGGACCAGCTCTCACCACGGGACGAAAATCCGGCCAAGGGCCACGCTATGGCCCGGCGTGAATGAGCTGAAACCCCCGAACAGAGGTCCCTCCCCCAGTAGAGGGCGCTAACCACGCGCCTTTTTATCTACAATCTCTTTTTCCCACTTTTATGTGTTCTCCTTTAATGCAATAAGCCACATTGTGAAATTTGTGCGCGCATATAAGTTTTGTTTTCTTCGACAACGCAGCCACATTTTTGACTTCCGTTAGCAACACAGAACTCCCAAAGCAAGACTCCTGGGGTGAAGGCCACTAACCCCGACGTCAACCCTGAATAACAAGCTTTCCAAACTCTGGGGAATTCGGCCCAACTATGAAGCAAAACACCTCGCTCCCACGCTGCAGAGCATCACGCTCCCGCGTTGCAGGGCACCTCGCTCCCACGCTGCAGAGCATCACGCTCCCGCGTTGCAGGGCACCTCGCTCCCACGCTGCAGAGCATCTAGCTCCAGCGTTGCAGGTCACCTCGCTCCCACGCTACAGAGCATCTAGCTCCCGCATTGCAGGGCTCCTCGCTCCCACGCTGCAGAGCATCACGCTCCTGCATTGCAGGGCACCTCGCTCCCGCGATGCAGAGCATCACGCTCCCGCGTTGCGGGGCACCTTGCTCCCACGTTGCAGAGCATCACTCTCCCGCGTTGCAGGGCACCTCGCTCCCGCGCTGCAGAGCATCACGCTCCCGCGTTGCAGGGCACCTCACTCCCACGCTGCAGAGCATCTAGCTCCCGCGTTGCAGGGCACCTCGCTCCCACGCTGTAGAGCTACAGGGCACCTCGCTCCCACATTGTAGAGCATCATGCTCCCGCGTTGCATGGCACCTCGCTCCCACGCTGCAGAGCATCACGCTCCCTTGTTGCAGGGCACCTCGCTCCCACGCTATAGAGCATCACGCTCCCGCGTTGCAGGGCACCTCGCTCCCACGTTGCAGAGCATCACGCTCCCGCGCTGCAGAGCATCACGCTCCCGCGCTGCAGAGCACCTCGCTCTCACGCTGCAGAGCATCACGCTCCCGTGTCGCAGGGCACCTCGCTCCTACGCTGCAGAGCATCTGGCTCTCGCATAGCAGGACGCCACCCACTCACGCTGCCTGACATCTAGCTCCTAGACTGCATAATATCTTCACCAAAGTGCAGGACACAAGTCCTCCTACGGATGCCAATCAGGACGAACATCGGTTCTCCTGCGTCATTTAATAAAAATGCACTCCGAGCCCACTAGCACGGTCAGGGCAAAGGGACAAGCATCCCTCTGATTGACGCTCAAACATACGCCCCAGGCTTAAAAAAGAAATATTTGATACCGTAAATAAAATATTGGAGCGCGTCCTCGGCCTCCCTCCACATTAGAGTGCAGCTCGGGGCTTGCTACCCCCTCTTCGGGGAATGACGCCTCTCTGCGCACGCGCGCCATCCCGCGTTCTCCTAGCAAACCTCCGAGTAGCAGGGCGACAACCTCTGATAAGATGGTGGCCAGCCCTCCACATCGTGAGCGAGCCCGCGCTTTCCGGCCGCTGAGGTCATGCCCCCCTCACGGCCAAGCAGGAACCATGTTCCCTCAGCAAATCTACAGATGAAAAGGCAAAAGCATCCGGTAAGATGGTGGATAGCCCTCCGAGCCGCGAGCAAGCTCCTTGGCGTTCCCAAGGATAACTTTCAAAATTAATTTTCGCGCCCCCCGCATCGTTGCCTCAAACAATTTGTGGGCGGGCGGACCGTGCGCGCACGCAAGGAGGTACGGTAAGGCACCGCAGCACCCCCCGCTCCAATTGGAGCGTGGGAGCCCCGCACTCCCGGCGCGGCGGCAGTACCGTGCTGACCGCACGCAGCAGGCCGCGCTGGCTGCGCGCGGCAGGCCGCGCTGCCCGCCCAGCAGGCCGCACACCCCGCGCACCCCGCGCACTGCAGGCCGCACACCCCACGCTGCCCGCGCGTGGCAGGTCGCGCACCCTGCGCGCGACATTGTCGCGCTAGCCGCGCACGGCAGTGTCGCGCTGCCTGCGTGCGGCAGGTTGCGCTGCCCACGCGCGGCAGTCCGCGATACCCTGTGCGTGTCAATGTCGCGCAGCCCGCGCTGCCCGAGCGCAGTAGCATCGCGCCCCCAGCATGGCAGTGTCGCGCCGCTTTGAGGCGCGACACGCTCGTGTGCGCTCCTTCACACCCTTGCGCGTGCTCCTTCGTGAATGTGCCTTCGCACGCACGCCTCCGTGGAAGTGCCACGAGGCCGGCTTCCGTGCGATATTTTCGCCACAAGTAAAGCTCCAAAAGGGAATCTTTACCTCCTCTCTCGCAACCGTGTTATTTTTCCCCGTCCGGGTAGTAACGAAACGCTCCCCCGCAGACTCATGGTGAGTGGTAGAAATTTTTGGACTATCGATTATAAATTGCGGCCTCCAAAAACTGGGGGGCAATTGATGGAGTTGAGTCGGGCCGAGTGTTTCTCATCGCGGCCACGCCCGGACCCGGAGAGCGGCACCAGCATTTACGGCCAGTCTTAACCCCGCTGCTTAGTACCGGTGCGCTACCGCTCCTGCCTGTCCCACGGGAAGCGCTCTCGCTCTCTCCTGTTCCATGGGAAGCGCTTCCGCTCGCTCCTGCTCCGCGGGAAGCGCTCATGCTTGCTCTTGTTCCACTGGGAGCGCTCCCGCTCTCGCCTGTTCCGCGGGGAGCGCTCCCGCTCTCGCCCGTTCCGCGAGAATCGCTATCGCTCCCGCTCTGGCCAGTTCCGCTGGGAGCGCTCCCGCTCTCGCCAGTTCCGCTGGGAGCGCTCCCGCTCTCGCCAATTCCGCTGGGAGCGCTCCCGCTCTCACCAGTTCCGCGGGGAGCTCTCCCACTCTCCCCAGTTCTGCGGGGAGCGCTCCCGCTCTCGCCTGTTCTGTGGGGAGCGCTCCCGCTCTCGCCTGTTCCGCGAGAAGCGCTCCCGCTCTCGCTTGATCCGCAACGAGCACTCCCGCTCTCGCCTGTTCCGCGGGGAGCGCTCCCGCTTGCACCTGTTCCGCGACGAGCGCTCCCGCTCTCGCCTGTTCCGCGGGGAGCGCTCCCGCTCTCGTCTGTTCCGCGGGAAGCGCTCCCGCTCTCGCTTGTTCCGCACGGATCGCTCCTGCTCTCACTTATTCAGCGGGAAGCGCTCCCGCTCATCCCTGCTCTGCTGAGCGCACCACCATCATCCATCGCCGGCGGCAATTGCCGGCCACCAACACCACAGGAAGGCTGCCTGGGCTGCCCGAGCTGCCTAGCGTGACCGGGGGGCATGCTCGTCATAATCTCAAAGTTGACGATCTGCGTGCCCCGAATCAAGCGTTCTCATTCGCTCGTCCAGGAATCTGCATGACGTCGTTACCAGAACGCCCTCCTCAAAACTTAAAAGGGGGTCAGGCCTCCATTGGAGGGGAATTTTGGGCATTGGGACAAGAAGGAGCCCTTGAATTTTCCGGCGAGGACTCTTTGAAGATCTTCATCAACCTTCAAGCTCCCCCTTGAAAATTGTTCCAGCTCTCCTTCAAGGAGTTTGGGAGGATCTCGGTTGAGCTCCAAACTCTCTGGTGCAAACCCCCACGACATCTTTGATCCTTTCTGCTCCGCAGTGCTCCGCTCTAGGTTGCTCCGCAGCGCTATGCTCCAGGCTGCTCTGCAGCGCTCAGCTCCAGGCTTCTCTGCCAAGTTCCGTGCTTAAGGTTGACCACGAACACGCTTCACTGGTCTCGATTCCTAAATGTTGAGAGGACTTAGTAAAATCTTTATAACGAGCGGTGGTCTATCACCCTCGAAAAACAATACTCTCTGTAACACCCAAAACTAGTGGATCTTTCAGAACTGGGCTAGGCCCCGTGGTTTTTTCCCTTTCCGGGTTTTCCTCGTAAAACATTCGATGTCTACTCTTGGTTATCTCTTTTGACTGTTTGCGCGTTCGGCTCACTCTCGAGCTAAGCCGGTTCAGCTCGACCAGTCTAGGAGAGCGTTGAACGACCCGCAACACATATATATATGTATATATATATATATATTTATATATATACGAGCAGCTCCGCACGGGCTTTGCCCGTGCTTGCTGACTCTTAGCGGGCTGCGCCCACATTCGAGCGGGTTGCGCCCGCATTCGACAGTACCCTTCCGGCGACGGCGGGCTTCGCCCGCCCGCCCCCCGACGGGCCGCCCCCGACGGGCTTCGCGGCGACGGCGAGCTTCGCCCGCCCCCGACGGGCTTCGCGGCGACGGCGAGCTTCGCCCGCCCCCCCCGACGGGCTTCGCCCGCCCCCGACGGGCTTCGCCCGCCCCCGACGGGCTTCGCCCGCCCCCGACGGGCTTCGCCCGCCCCCGACGGGCTTCGCCCGCCCCCGACGGGCTTCGCCCGCCCCCGACGGGCTTCGCCCGCCCCCGACGGGCTTCGCCTGCAACATATACATATGAGTACTCAAAATGACCGTAAAAAATATACATCAATATTTTATAATTATTTTTTTCAAAAACATTTATATTTTAATAAAAAATCATTTTAAAGTAAGCATTATATTTCGAAATTAGTTTTTGTAGGCTAATGATAACCTACCATAGTAGGTCTACTAAAAACTTTGGGATTTTATGAATTCCTATCATTATTTTTATTATAAATATATGATGTAATTCCACAAATAGTCATTACATTTTATGAATTTCCATTTTCTTTATAGTATATGTTAAGTCATTATAGTAAAAGAATGAGGATATATTTGGCAATTTTGAATGTTGCACCAAAGGCAACTTCTTCAATATAGTAGTTAAAGATATATATATATACATACATATATACATGTATATATATGTATGTATGTATATATACATGTATACATATATACATGTATATATATGTATCTATATATACATGTATATATACATATATACATGTGTATACATACATACATATATATATATATATATATATGTATGTATGTATATTTGTATGTATGTATATATGTTTGTATATATGTATGTATCTATATATGTATCTATATATATGTATCTATATATGTATCTATATATATATGTATCTATATATGTATGTATATATATGTATCTATATATATATATGTTTGTATGTATATAATACGAACTAGAAAGAGATCGCTTGGATTAATGAAACAGCGGATACAATCCGAGCAAGCTCCAACCAACTCTCGGAGGTTGGTTCCTCCAAAGAGCTTCTCTCTAATGAGAGTCCAAAAGACAATAGATCTCAAGATACCCTAACTCCCAAAACCACCTCCTTATATAGGGAGGGGGGGGGGGGGGCTCACATCAAACCTAATACATTTAAAAGAAAAACAATAATAATAAATTAAGAGGGCGTGTGCGTGTAACAATACTTCCCATCAGAAAAACGACCTTGACCCCAAGGTCGGAGCGCCGCTCGCCGGTCAGTAGTGATATGCTCACGGTCGGGATGCCTCGAGGTGCCCGGGGCGTCGTCCGGTAGTCCGTCTGAGAGTAGCAGGGCGTCAAAGTCGGCGGCGGAGAGCGCAGCCACGTCGTCGCCGATGAGGACTCGACACTCCTTTTCCGAGCACTCATGACCAGGAGAGTAGGGGTGCTTGCAGTGGAAGCACAGGCCCTTGCTCCGTAAGTCGTTGTACTCCTGGTTGGTCAGGCGGTGGGTAGCGATAGGCCGGTTGTTGCGAGGACCCATCATTGGTGGCCGGGGTAGAGGAGGTGGCGGAGGTGTAGGTTTAGGATGGGTCGAGAAATATGGGTGGGAAGGATGTCGAGAGGGAGGTGATGGGGATGGAATGTCGCCGGACGTCGCGAGGAATTCCGCCTCCACCAGGGGGGAAAGGTCAATGGCTTGGTGAACCGTTAATGGTTGGAGAGTGCGGAGACGGGAGTGGAAGTGGGGTTGCAAGCCGTTCATGAAGAACCCCAAGTAATGGTCTGGGGGAAGACCGGGGACATGGGTGACTAATTCCACGAAGACATCAATGTACGAGTCAATGGAGCCGGTTTGACGGACCCCGTAAAGTCGCTCGATCATGGGGCCGGAGTAGCGAGCATCCTGAATGATGGCCTCAGAGAGAGCTGGCTAGGTGAGGTCGGGAGAGGTCTGGCGGGGCCAACGGACCCAATGGAGGGCCGACCCTTCCATGCCGATAAGTGCGGTGGAGACCCGTTGTGTCGGAGCGGTCTGGTGAATGTCGAAGAACTGTTCGGCGCGGGCAATCCACCCGAGGGAGTCAGACCCGTTGAAGGTGGGCATGTCAGGTCCACGGTACGGTGGAGTAGGCACTTCCACCACTGCGGAAGTATCGGGAAGCACGGTGTTGGGGGATCCCACAACAGAGGCGGTAGAGGGCCCGGAGTGCTGGGTGGGCTGCAATTTCTGGAGCATGGTCAGAATCGAGGCGAACTGCTCGGTCTGTGCCTCGAGACGAGAGTTGATGGTGGCGAGAGAGTGTTTGAGGGCTTCCACGCGGGATTCCATCCGGCTCTTTGGCATATGAGGACGATTGCGCCGAGCTGGAGGTTGGCAAGAAAGTGTCGAAGTTGGGGAAGGGTCGCTAGCAGCGGACGATTGCTGCGGAAGAGCACGCGGCGGCGGAAGGAACTGGACTGACGGAGGAATGGCGCTGGCGCTATGGATGGTTGTGAGCGGAGCGGAGGATAGGGCGGATCCGGATGCTGGATGGCCGAACGGAGTCAGAACCACCGATCTGAGCGCTAGCAGGATCAGTCGATTCGATCGATTAGTGTGGCAGATCGATCGGTGCGGCTGATTGAGAAGGGTCGCGGACGCTGGCGAACGATTCGATCGATCGGAGCGGCAGACCGGAGAGGCAGAACGAGCGGTGGCGTTGGATGTGGACGATGTGGGTTCACGCGAGCCTGGACGACGGGGGACGAAGCACCGACGGCAAGTGCAGCGGGCGGTGAGGCTGGTTGGACCAAATAATACGAACTAGAAAAAGATCGCTTCGATTAATGAAACAACGGATACAATCCGGAACAAGCTCCAGCCAACTCTCGGAGGCTGGTTCCTCCAAAGAGCTTCTCTCTAATGAGAGCTCAAAAGACAATAGATCTCAAGATACCCTAACTCCCAAAACCACCTCCTTATATAGGGTGGAGAGGCTCACATCAAACCTAATACATTTAAAAGAAAAACAATAATAATAAAATAAGAGGACGCGTGCGCGTAACAGTATATATATATGTATGTATGTATATATATATGTATGTATATATGTAGATGTATATATAGATATGGATATGGATATATACATATGGATATGGATATATACATATGGATATGGATATATACATATGGATATGGATATATATATACATATATATATATATACACACACACGTACATACATACATACAGGGCCATTTGCCGGGACCTCCCCTCTAAGTTTGGAAAATTACATATTGCACCCCTCTTGTTATTGAAATTACAAAAACCTCCCCTCAAGTTCACATTTCATAACACATATGGATATGGATATATATATACATATATATATATATACACACACACGTACATACATACATACAGGGCCATTTGCCGGGACCTCCCCTCTAAGTTTGGAAAATTACATATTGCACCCCTCTTGTTATTGAAATTACAAAAACCTCCCCTCAAGTTCACATTTCATAACATCTATACACAAAAATACCCCCCCCCCCCCCCCCCCCCCCCCCCCCCCGGAGTATATTTTCAGGGGAGGTATTTTGTGCATTGATGTTATGGAATGTGCACTTCAGGGGTGGTAAATGTTATGTTTTGTTACATTGAGGGGAGGTTTTTGTAATTTCAATAATAAGAGGGGGTGCAATCTGTATTTATGCTATCTTCCAAGGGAGGTTTTGGTAATTATTCGTGTGTGTGTATATATATAGATACATACATATATATACATGCATATATACATATATATATACATATATACATACATATATATACACATATATATAGACACATATATATATATCGACACACACACACACACACGTATATATATACATATATATATACATATATATATACATATATATATACATATATATATACATATATATATATACATACATATATATGAGATGGGGAATTTAAATTACAAGATACCCAACGTAGGAGTAAAACATAAATACAAAATAGGCGAAATATCTAACAGTGTCTAAACGCTTGAATTTCTATTTAAATTTAGATGTATGAGTGAGCTATTGGGCCTGACCTACTCTGATACTATGCTAAAACATATTCATACAACGTAAAATAAATTAATTTTTGGTTGAATGTATAGTTTTCTAGCCAATATTAAATCTAGTGCTACTTCTTTATGCTCCAACATTAGTTGCGAAGAAACGTTTATATTAGCATGCTAACTTGCCAATAAAAGATAGCTTACCAAGATTTAGATACTCTTTCCTTTCAATATCATGAAGTTGAAGTTTGAACATATTTCTTCCCCTACTAATAAAAAAAACAAAATTCCGGTGATGGACTTCTTTTGAAGGCCTAAATACATTGCAAGGGAATTAGGAAGAAATCATTACATGGCTCAGGGCTTATTCTTCATTTTAGGACTAGCTAAGATTGTGGGAATAGAAAATATTGATGACATGGTAGTGAGAAATATTTTTTGATTAGATCCTATGCATTCAACCCAAAACACCAATTGGTTGTAGGTAAAAGCACCCAAAATCAATATTGTGTGCACAAGTCTGATGTCTTTTTCATGTGAGACTATGTTCTCAGCACGCCCTCTCCGTAAATTTCTTTTTTTCCCTTTAAATTGGATGACCTGACAGCGCCCCGTTGGGTTAGCCTGCTCTGATACAATATTAGATAATATGCATCGAACACAATTCCAATTTGTTATAGGCGGAGGAACCCTTGATCTATATTAAGTGCATAATGACGAAATTCTCGATTTGAGACTATATTTTCAACAAATATGAAAGAGCGAGGAATGGAAAAGAGATCAAACCAACATAGAAAAAAAAACTACAAAAAACAACAGAATGAATTACAGCCCTTCCATTGCTAGAATATCATTAGCATTATTGTTAAAACTCTACTTCAGCAAAATGATATAGGCAGTGCATTGAAATCAAATTTTTGTTTCTTAAGTAGAACTATTTAGGACTAGTTACTAAACCAACGCATTGCCGCCTTTTTTTCAGCCCGTGAATATCTGGGAAATGATTCGGATGATTGCGACTGCACGGATCGTGATGCCGAAGGCGATGGTTCGGCTATCAGCGGGTCGTGTGAAGTTTTCGATGCCAGAGCAAGCACTCTGCTTTCTAGCTGGCGCGAATTCCATCTTCACCGGTGAGAAATTGCTGACGACGCCAAATAACGACTTCGATGCTGATCAGATGATGTTTAAGGTTCTGGGATTGACTCCGAAAACTGCGAGTTTTTCTGAAGCTGTGGTTCCTGAACCTGAACCATTGGAGGAAGCTATCTCTGTTACTGGCTGAGTCTTGATTATTACCAGGTTCTTGTTCTTTTTGATGTAGCGCTGGTGTATCTCATTGTTGTTTAATTTCATCAGGAAAAATATGGTCTTTATATATGATGTATTAAACTGATACAAATATAAATTGCATTCTATTGTAATTCTACGAGAATAGCTAGGTCTCATCTCGCTGAAGGGAAAACATTCATGTGTGTGCGCACGCGTATACTATTAATTACCCAAATCTCTCCTATGATTGCATGATTATAGGTTGCATTTCTCTATCTTTTGAAAGTATAAAAATCTCTCGTATAAGTTTTAAGTTTCATACATGCACAAAAATAAGCTCAGAATCCAAAAAATATAAAATTGTAGATATTTAGTAGGATAAACTTCACCTAAAAAATTTATAATTTCCCATATTTCTTATTCATTTGCAAAGATGGGGAATTGGCCTACATTGAAACTTCTCAACGCTTAGATTTTGTCTCTATTGCCTGAGTCAACAATATCGCATGAGGATGGACTATTCTATGTAATTTACTAATCTCTGGGTTGTCTTATAGGTGATGTTTCAAGTCAGAATTTTTGTGAGTGGGTCCCCGACGGCGAGCGGGACCAGTAAAAATGCAAGAATGGTTGGTCCCAGCCGTGCACAGCTTTACTATATTCAAAGGGTGCTGATATTTAGTATTATCTGATATGGCTATTCTCACATCTAACTTAATATAATCTAAATCCTTTATTTTAATCAGAGTAAATTGTTGTAAGCGCTTTATCTTTTTCACCATAGCCAATAACACCCCCTTATTTTTATAAATAGGTGTATATATCCCCTCATTATCTTTATAAATGCGTGTATAACTCCTATCTTTCTTGACATAGTCAATAACCTCCTAATACTTACGAAAAGGTGTATAACTTCTCTTTTCTTCTTCATCATAGTTAATAACTCCTCTGTTTTTTACAAATAGTTTTATTACTCCCCTAATCTAGTATTAGATATTTTTATATATTTTTGTTTAGTAACCCCCTAATATTTGAAATATATATTTTATATTTTTTTGTTTGACATATTTAAACTTAAATGCATTTTTTGCATGTATAAGAATAAAACTAGATAATATTTTTTTAAAATAAATTAAATAGGATCATTTGATTATTTATTTTTATATATTTATTTTAACTTATGAAATCAAAATATTTAAAAATCACAAGACATGAAAATTTTGTATTACTTTTATTTTTTTATTTTTGTAATCACTTAGCGTATACATGTCTCTGTTATTATTTTTTTATTTTAAAAAAATCTATTGTAAGATACATTTACGGAGAATATGTATTGATTTTAAAAACATGTATCACATGAATTTTATCAATTATTTAAAAATAGTCATTTTCGACTCTACTATGGTGGGATAAAAGGTTGAGTGTTGTTGTATTTAAAAATATTCATTTATTTGTCTTATTTAGTCAAAATATATTTTAATTAAAAAATTATGCAGGTAAATATTTAAATTAAATTTTTTATTTTTGAATTCTAATTAAAAAAATTTACATTGAATATTTATATCAATTATCAAACTATCTAATATTAGATTAGGAGAGTTATACAATTATTTGTATAGATTATGAGAGCTATTGACTATGGTGAAGAAGATAAGAAGGGTTATACATTTATTTCTAAATATTATGAGTTATACTACGGTGAGAAAGATAAATAAGGTTATGAACAATTTACTCTTTTAATCAAGAACTAATATTTCTATTCACACGCAATCACCCAACGGAAAACATTTCCCTAAGCCCGCCCTCTCACAGATCTTCATCAAACTCCTTCCAAGACACAGACTTCCGTCGACTGCTCTGCCCATCTCTGTCGAGTGGCGGCCTGGAGCACCGCCACACAAGGCTCAGGTGTTGTGGGGGCCACCGGATAACCAGTTTTTGTTCTGCTTGATGACACTATCAATTAGTACAGATTCATGCTGTTTTTAGTTGAATATTTTTTTGTTTGTTTCCGTATAAAATAATTACTCTGCATTAAGATGACACGTGTCTTGAAATAGTCTCTTCTTGCGGATTTTGGGGGAAATATATGGGTCCTGACCCGTTCCTTAATTTAGAACCGGAACCTGGAGAGAGAGGGTATAGTGCAGAGAAACGTGCGATAATGAGCGATCAGGAATGGATCCGGTTTTTAAAAAAATTGGACCGGTCCATGATTCAAACTAATTTGACCCGGTTTATAACAATTGCCTATGTTTTATGTACATGTTATTTTAACAAACAAAAAATTGACACGTGGAATAAACCTGCGTACTCTTTTTCAAACCAGCTAGGATCAGATTGGATTTGGATAAAAAATTTTGGTTCAATTTATTAAGATGATTTATTTTAGTTTTTTATTTTCTTTTAGACAAATAATTCTGGTCAAATTAAATAGGTTAATATTTATTTTTCATAACTTAAATATTATAACGTGAATTTTTACGCAAAGATCACTTTCATCTATCGGTAGACTAAAGAAAGGTAAATTTTATTTGGGTAAGGAGTTTTCTAACGCCAACGATTTTCCTCCGATGTAGTTTTGGGTCAGTGCAGGGATAGATATCTTTTGATTTTATTTTTGTATTAGTTTGTTTAATATATAAATATTTATGTATAAGAAAAATGTTGATTTTTATTTTGTTCCGTTGGAGACGGTATGTTGGAACCTAGAAACTTGTTCACAAAGTTTTGATCAAAGGGGTAGCTCAAAGTTACTGATCATACGATTTAACACCATGAACTTGACGACAAGAGAGACGAGTCACGAGGGCTGAAGATTGAATTGACTATAAACATGACTCATGAGCTGCAGTGAGGAAGTCCTGCCACACACCCGTAGGTATTAATCTCGGTGAAATGTGGAACCGGGGGGGGGGGGGGGGGGGGGGGGGGGCAGTGTGCCTTCCCTGTGTGCCTTGGGGTCCTATTTATCAGCAATTCAGACTGGGGGTTTTGTGATCTGCGAATATTCATCCCCGCAAAAATACTGGATTCGTTATGCAATATGACTTTGGGCGAGGTGATTGAGGTCGCCAAGAATGATCTCACGAACCAGGGTTCTCAGTGTGAGCTCATTGGCGAGCTCTGAGGGATCTTGCTTAAGGTTCTCGCCTATGCGACCTCAGGAGGGGCCGTTGGCGAGATGAAATGGCCTGCGTTGCTCCTTGGTTATTTTCTACGTATCTTTGACGATGTCATTCTTCTTGGTTAACAGTCAACTTTCTGCTGACATAGACCTACACTCAGGCTTGTAGTCAACCCTAGGCGAATACGAGTTGTACATAATCTCAGCTTTTTGCGAGCTCACTTAGGCTTCGTTTGGCGCAACGGTTTAGCTGCGGTGGTGTTTATTTAGAAACGTCACCGCTTAGCGTTGGGCGTTTGGGGGCACGAAAATGCCACCGCATAGCCTATTTTTGGACCGCAGTCACTCCCCACGTCCGCATATCAGTTATTGCGGTGTGTTTTTACTTAAACCGCAATTTACGTAAATCGCAACCGCCACTCCAAACAGGGCCTTAGAGCTCAGAAAGAATCCTCCAACACTTATTCGGCGAGCTGCATCTGCCAAGTTGATTAGCATGTGAGTCGTCAGGTCGCTAGTCTCCCTAGTATATAAATATTAGGCGTGGTCTCCAACGTTTTCAACTCTACCTATAGCTGGCGAGATGGAATCTAAGTCGACAGAGATAGCTACGGAAGCCGCCACCTTCTTCTCCTCCCAAAAAAAGCGTCCTTCTCACGAAGAAAAAAAGCACGAGAAGAAGAGGGAGAAAAAGAAGAAGAAAGGAACATAATGAGGACCTCTGCCTCACCTACGATAAGGCCTATGTGAAACTTTCCACTGAACACTTCCACATTTTGACTCCTTAGACTTGGGACTCCAGGGAGACTCCGCCCAACGATCCCAAGACTCAGACTCCCGCCTTGGTTTTCACGCCAGGTGGAAGCTTATTTCGTGACTTGCGAATCCAAACTATCATTCTTTTTTACTTGATTATTCCTTACAGTATTCGCTCCTTCCGAGACGTCTGGGGTTGCGGCATCTGGAGAACCTATGGCGAAGGTCGCACCATCTGACGAACCTCTGTCGCATGCCGATGAGTGGGAAACCTCTCTTGGAGGAATCTGAGCGGTCTCGCCCCCCAGGAAATCTCGTCACTGGATCCTCCTCACTGTACCCCTTTGCTGAGGCCAACCGATTATCAGAGGAGTTTTCAGATCCTTCCCTTGTCGCGACGCTTGCGCCCGTCGTGATCTCAACAAGAAATTTGCCTGCCGGTGCGGTTCCTTCAGAGACATCGACACAGTCTCCTCCTCCTCCTGGTCCACCTCTGTATGGGCCCCTTTAAATCGGAGCATCCAATGCACTTCCTCAGCCGCGTGTTACTCTACGAGCTCCTGACGCGATGACTTCATCAGACGGGAGCCTATGCATGTCGCCTTCCCGCGGGATCCTCCGCAAGTGTCGTCCACGGATCCTGCGGAGAGATAGTCCAGCAGGTCGCGTAGGCGATCTTGATCGTGAGATCTCCTTCCCAATCATGAGCGATTGAGGCCGCACAGACGCTCGTCTCGTTAAGAAGAGAGAACATCGGACCCTCGTCCAGGTAGGTACCTTCTGTTGGATCGGTAGGCACCCTTAGACGGGGGGGGGGGGGGGGAGGTGAATAAGGGTTTTAAAAACTTTAATTATATTTTCATAAATTTGAAAAGTAAGTAGATTAAAATAGTGATTTAGAATGAAGATCTAAATTGTTTTATAATGAAAGAGTAAGAAATAAACAATTTAGAGAAATGAAGAGTAAATCAATTTCATTACAAAAAGAGACATGATTATTATTGATAAAAATTGATTACAAAACTAGATTTCTATGACGCTAGAAATCAAAGGCGAATAATAAAATCCTTTTTGTTTTCTATCCCGACTCGTATCCCCACGGACCGGTGGCTTTAGTATATCCTTCCCCGGATACAGCCTCAAGCCATTCTAGCCAATCCTTCCCGGATATGGCCTCGAGCACCCCCTAGATCTACACCCTAGACCTAGTCGCCAACACGAGGCGAATTTCTGCCCTAAGTCCTACCCAGACCTAGTCGCCAACACGAGATGAATTTACTACATGATTTAAAAGAGATGAAACAAATAACAACAATATAAAAACTCCCTATATGGATCTCTTGGAGAAGTAGACGAAGACCCGAAGAGTATGATCGTAGTCGATGCGGTCTTTCGTCATAATGATGAAGCGTGCTGAAATCTTCTCCAATGATATCCTTAAGCCTTCATGGATTTGTGGGAGTCTCTCTCCGAATCTTCCTTTATATGTTGTGGCACGAAGCTCTGGAATTTAGGATCATAAGAGGATGAAGAAGATGGATCCAAGGGGTCCTTTTTATAGCCTTGGAGCTAGCGCCTGCGCTATCGCTACCGCCGGCGCTATCCCGGTTTAGGAAATATTCTCCACATGAGAATCTTTCATTTTAAGCAAGCCGGACACCTTCCTCTTGTGCTTTGCACTACCGCCTATGCTACCCGATACCGCATGCGCTAACTACTACCGCCTGCATTATATGTTATCGCCTGGCGCTATCTCCTTCTATATCTGCCTCCCGAAATTGCTCTAATCAGAGCTAGCGCCTGAGCTAGTTGCTACCGCTGGCGCTAGTGGACATGTTGGAATTCTGGTTTCAAACTTGGGGGCATCCTTCATATGTTATCCTTGAGTCATATGGCTTTGTTTCCTGCATCCTTAAACACACAAGATCAAATACACATATGATTTGTTATTCTCAAACCAAAGAGATGCGGAAAACCATGTTCCAACAAACTCCCCTTTTGATAATAACAAATCCATTAATGATAAATCAGAGCATTAATATATATATAAGTATGATGAAACCTACTTGTGTGTGTGTGAGAGAGATGACTTAGGATAATTGTTGATTTTAGTATTTAGAATTGCTCCCCCTAAATACATGCTCCCCCTATGTGAATGCTCCCCTTAATTGTAAGCTATCATCTTAATTATTAATCATGTTAGTTTTCCCTTTTGATAGCGATTATTATTTATCATGTTAGTTCTCCCCCTTTTGTTATTAGCAAAAGTGGGTTAGGTAGCAAGAGACATAGAAAGAGGTTTTTTGATAAAAAAGATAAGGCATGATCGAGCTTTTAGAGGAAATGAAATGATACGAAGTTTTTAGCATAAAAGGTAATGATTTCCAAGTAACCAATCTACCCAAACAATATGTCTACACCCTAGCCCCATACTAAGTGACGGATGGTCATGAGGAGCTGCATACATGCCGTAGGTGGGGGTGTTAGTCCCACATGCAAACACTAGAAAAAAGTCAACCTAGCACTCTTTCCCCCCATTGCCTCGCAAGGCCCCACTAGAACCCTCCCCGGTTAAGGTCAATACACGACTTAGAGGTTAGGTTATCTAATGTCTACAACCCTATGCCCTCGTTATGGTGAGATAGGTAATCATGGGATAATAATCATTGGAAACATTATGCATTTAGATCTAATGATAAGTTCATAGCCTATGAGTTTATATTTTTATTTGAATTTTTTGAAAAAAAAGCTCACATACCTATTTTGAAATCCATTAATGAATCAGAGTTTTTAACATAAATGATATTCGTGTTAGAACAACAAATACAAATTTTACCAAGCAAGTCTACCATTTGTTGAAAAAGGAATTTTGATATTTAAGACTTTGATATAAGCATGAAAGCGCAAGGTAAAAAATATATGGTGATGATGCATAAGACTTATAGAAATACAAGAAACATATTTTTGTAATCATGATGATTCATAAGAAGATATATGAGTTAAATTTAAAAAATGAAGATGTTTTTGTAAATCATTTTTCATTTAAAATCTTTAAGTTTGACAATAAAGTAACCAAGCATGAAATAATGTTAACAAAAAGAGATTACTATAATGTTATTTTAATTCACAAATTCAAAACAAACAAAACATTGTAGAGAGCATGCAAGGTTATCTAGTGCATTTATATATAAAGAGTAGTATAGAATTTAGCATTAGGATCCAATACTCATGAGAAAAAATGTTATGGAAGACAATGATGTGCACATAAGTGTATTTTGAATGGAGTAAATAAATGATTTAATCAAAAAATACAAGACATATGTAGAGTAACGTGAACAATAAAACACAAATAATTTTACTTCCACACACTTTAATGCACAAAGAAAATGTACAACTACCAAGGTGTTTTGCACACACAATGCTCATTAAGACTTATCAGGGTGCAAAGTAGTGCTTGAGGGATCACACACTTTATTTTTCAATATTGATTTTTTGTGATCCGGTGTACTTAAGAATAAGTGGTGTAACAAAAATGAAGGTTTGCACAAGACACTTTACTATTTTTTCCAAGGTGCTCAACCTCACAACGCTTATTAAGGCTTATCAGGAGGTTCAAGTAGTGCTTGGTGGAGTTATCTTTGTCAATTAATTTCATGATTTTTTTTTGTTTTGTACAAAGATCTCTGAATACACTTGTTTTGCAAACTAATGTAATTTTGAAAGCACAACCACTTTTCTTAATTTTTAAGAGTGCAAATAAATATAGTGTAGGTAAGATACTTGTGCAAATTTATTTTGTTGTACAATTACAATACACAAGCAAGCATTCTTAGATTAAAAGCACATGAAGACTTTGCCAAAATAAGTGAGTGAATAAATATTATTATCAATCATAAAACATTTACTCATACTTAGAAGCATGCTAAGCTTGGTTCTACATAACTTTTACAATAAAATTGATGCACATGTGATTAGATATATCAAAGCATGATAAAAATAATGTTTAAAGTAGTTTGAAAAGATTAATTGCAATATTATAGAAGGTCTAAATGATAGATTAAACCATGCTTGATATGAACAATAAAATCCATACAGTTTTTTGATATTTTGAAAAAAATAATTTTGTTTTAAAGTTTGAACTCTTAAAATTGATCTTGGACTTCCCGAGGTCTACCCTGTGAGGGTTTCGCACCGGTACTAGGAGATGTGATGGGATGATAGCCCAAATCTTCCTTTTGCAAGATACATGTAAATAGAAAAGTTTAAGTTCAATTTTTTTTTGATAATTTTTTGTCTTATATTTTTGCATTTGATTTTTGCATATAGAAAGAGAAATCAAACAAATAAACAAAGAACCAAAGAGAATAAAATGTTTTTGCAATTTTGGCTTTTGTAGTTTTTTTTTAATTTTAATTTTTCAAAAATCAATTAATGGCATAAATACAAAAATGAGTAGTACATATGAAATAATATATTTTTAGTAATTTTTTAGAATTTTAAAATTACATAAAATCACATAGGCGAGCTAGCACCGGTGCTAGTGCTAGCGCAACAAACAGTACACTATTTTTCAAGATTTTGGAAATTCTGATTATTGATCTTGATTAAGTGTCCCAAGTGTAGTTTCATGCAGAAATTTTAGAAATTTTGGAGATGTCTAGATAGTGCAAATTGCATGAAACGTTAGCGATTTCTTATATGACTTGACAACGCATGATATATATTTTCTTATATCTTCATTTTGTTTTTCTAAGGCTTATATTTATCAATATAATGTAAGTTGAAAATGATAGGAAATGTAAGCACAAGATATCATGTTCGAACAAGCCAAATAAGCATGATTTAAATGATTAGTATGAGATGATGTTTATGCAAAGAATAACATAGATATGCCCTAGATAAGAATACCCAGCCTGTATATCTTGGTAAGTATATAAAACCTAGCATAGATACTAATATTCTTTAGGTGACAATGTTAATATGATAAGTTTGAGATTAATGTTATGTCAAAGTATGATAGTGTTTCAATTTATAGACCTAGGCTGAAGTGAAGATTCTATTTGATTTGATCTTATTGATATTAAGATGATTCTAAGGTCTATACCTGAAATAAATCACAATACACACATAATACACCAACCAGGGATGCAATTATAATATCAATTATCATCATATAATTCATATAAATGTTGATAGAAATAGTTCTTTTTAGAAGACTTTCGATATGACTTATGACATATGATTTTAGAGAATTTTAGCAAAGGACATCAATAGATCATGGTGGTGCATGTGAATTCAATATTCATTATGATGGTAAATTCTTTCAATACATTTTAGCGATTTTCTTTTTAATTATGAATTTGGAATATATATGTGATTTTTGATAGGTGAATTATAGTGTTGGTTTAGATCATGTTTGACATCAAGGTGTGAACACAATACAATTTTTGTTTTAAAAAGAAACAACAACATATTGAAAATTGAACTTTCTTTTAGATCTTGAACTTTCTTTTAGATTATGTTATTTCTCTAATTTTGTTGATGAAGGCTAAAGAGCTTAATAGCCTAATAACTTGATTTAATTAAAATATCTTATAGCAAATTAATAGTTCAATTTATATGAATATTATATGATATATATAGGCAATGATTTTAATAATAGAAGATTGGTCATTTTATAAATGAAAGAAAATTGACTTTTACTTTTGATTTAATTTGATTTGTAAACTTCATTTAGGCTTTAAAAGTCGCATTTCAAATATTCTATTAGGTGACCATGTCATGATGGCTTAAGCAAAATAAAAATAAAAATAAAAAGGAACATTAGGCATATCATGAAGTAGAGTACTTTGTAATTCATTTTGATTTATTTCTACTTCATGGAAATGAATGATACTAGTAGATAAGAGATTTAGGTATCCAAAGTTGACCATGAGAAATGGTTCCTTTGGGTACCCAAATATATCGTGATGATTTTTGAGAAGATAAAGATGAATGAGCCCTTTCAAGTGAGGGTAGTGTGTTCTTTTTAATTGTGGGTCTCCATTCATATTTTGGTTTGATATTATTATAATTCACATTTCCATGATGATTTTTAAAATTATTACTAGTAGGAAATTTGTGAACATTCAAGTTAAAGTTGGGAGATACCAAATGAGGATCAACATTCATCATGCTTTTATTATTAAATATTCTACTTGATGTATGTTTTATGAAATTTGAAAAACTAGTAGATGCTTTACATAATTTTGAGGATAAAGTAGAGATAAGATATTTAAAATTATTTAATCCTTTTTGAAAGAGTGATTTTAAAGATTCTAGTTTATGAGATAAAATATTATTTTCTTTTATCAATTTTTCGTTATACTCTTTTGAAATTAAAAGTTCTTTTTCAAAATCCTTGAATTTTTCTTTAATATCATTATATTCAAAACAAGGTATAGAGTTTTCAACTGAAGAGCATGATGGAGATTCAAACACATCATTTTTGGATTCTACATTCACATTTGCTTTCAATGTATATTTTCTAAACGTAATATTTTATTAGTAATTTTCAATTGCTTGATTTTACGTTTAGCCATTTTTAGTATATGGAAAGTAGAAATAGAATTAGACTTTCTTACAACGCCATCAGAAGAGGCAAGATGTGAACATGAAGTTCTTTTTTCGTCTTCTAGGTCTTCCTCCTTTATAGATGAATTTTGATCTTCTCTTGATGAATTGCTCTCTTCGTCTAAGTCAATTTCCATGATTTCCATGGTTTTGCTATGAGAGAGATCTTATTGAATAATGGTGGATACTTGTATGTCCTTCTCCTCCTGTGTTTGTTCAATACCTGCGAGAGGAAGATCATACATTTCTTCAAGAAATTTCCATATTTTGTATGCACTAGAAAACCAATATATTAATTTGAAAACTTCATTTGATAGACCACAAAATAAATAGTGTTTGGCTTTTGCATTTATATGACGTTCTCTTTTTTTTTGATTCATCTGCTGGTCTAACTATTGCTAAATTCTATGCTTCGATATCTAAATTTTTAATAAAATTTTCAATTAAAATTTTCCATCCTATATAATTTGTCCCTTTAAATAAAGGTGGTGCTAGTGATTTTTCTTCTTCATAAAATTTGCCCCACTAATAGATGCGAGATCATGAGATGCCATATATTCCCGGTTGTTAAGCCGATTTGGAATAACCTCGCTCTGATACCACTTGTTGGATCGGTAGGCGCCCTTAGAGGGGGTGAATAAGGGTTTTAAATACTTTTATTATATTTTCATAAACTTGAAAAGTAAGTAGATTAAAATAGTGATTTAGAATGAAGATCTAAATTATTTTATAATGAAAGAGTAAGAAATAAACAATTTAGAGAAATAAAGAGTAAATCAATTTCATTACAAAAAGAGACATGATTATTATTAATAAAAATTGAGTACAAAACTAGATTTCTATGACGCTAGAGATCAAAAGCGAATAATAAAATCCTTTTTGTTTTTTATCCCGCTCATATCCCCACGAACCGATGGCTTTATCCAATCCTTCCCCGGATATGGACTCAAGCTGTTCTAGCCAATCCTTCCCGAATATGGCCTCGAGCACCCCCTAGATCTACACCCTAGACCTAGTCGCAAACAAGAGGCGAATTTCTGCCCTAAGTCCTACCCAGACCTAGTCGTCACACGAGGTGAATTTACTACACGATTTAAAAGAGATGAAACAAATAACAACAATTCGAGGTGAATTTCTGCCCTAACTCCCTATATGGATCTCTTGGAGAAGTAGATGAAGACCCGCAGAGTATGATCGTAGTCGACGCGGTCTTTCGTCATAACGATGAAGTGTGTTGAAATCTTCTCCAATGATATCCTTAAGCCTTTATGGATTTGTGGGAGTCTCTCTCCGAATATTACTCTATATGTTGTGACACAAAGCTCTGAAATTTAGGATCATAAGAGGATGAAGAAGACGGATCCAAGGGGTCCTTTTTATAGTGTTGGAGCTAGTGCCTGCGCTATCAGTACCGCCAGCGCTATCCCAGTGTAGGAAATATTCTCTGCGTGAGAATCTTTCATTTTAAGCAAGTCGTCTGCCTTCCTCTTATGCTTTGCGCTATCGCCTGCTCTACCCGATACCGCCTGCACTAACTGCTACTGCCTGCATTAGATGTTATCGCGTGACGCTATCTCCTTTTATATCTGCCTCCCGAAATTGCTCTAATCAGAGCTAGCGCCTGCGCTAGTTGCTACCGCCGGCGCTAGTGGACATGTTGGAATTCTGGCTTCAAATTTGGGGGAAGCCTTCATATGTTATCCTAGAGTCATATGGCTTTGTTTCCTGCACAATTAAACACACAAGATCAAATACACATAAGATTTGTTATTCTCAAACCTAGGAGATGCGGGAGACCATGTTCCAACACCTTCTGTTCATTTTACACTAAGGGAAGATCCCTTCTTAAGCTCACACTAATTTTTGAAGGTCGTGCTTTTTCTCTGGTCGCCTATTTTCTCTTTGACTTGGGTGCTTCTTCCAGCGAGTTTCAGGTTCACCTTGATGTTGTCCTCATCTCCTTCGACTCAAAATTGAAGATGATTGCGGCATGTGATATGAATTATTGCTTGACCTCGCTGGAGGTTTGAATGGTGATGGCAGATGAGTTCGAGTATCGCCTTGAAGGGGCTGATGCAAATTACTTCACAATTCAATACCTAGAGCAACGAGTCACCAATATGAAGCATCATCAGAATGCGCTAGAGGACAACCTCCACGGGCTTCATGCGAGTGAAGGCTCTGTTGGCAACTTGTCCCATATTACAGAATATATCAATCACAGAGAGGAGATAATGGCGAGGGAAAATGAAGAGTTCCAAGTGACTCACGAGCTAGGTTGGCAAGGTCGTCATGCAAACCACGTATCTTCGTGGCCCTGTGAATATTCTTTGAACCGTGGTTAATTTTTGTATTCCGTGTGATATCGTGTTGTAATATTATTAATTTTTTATTATTTATGTCATATTGTCAATTCTTTATTGCACTCTTATTGATGACAAAGTCGCATGCATGCGAGATTATTTGTCTTTATTACGTTGTGTATTTTTCTTTTATCAGCTCAGTTATTAACGGGATCTTCCATTTTGCTCTTTATTTTATTTTTTGTACTCGCTTAGTTAGATTGCCAATAGGCGAGTTCAAATTGATAAGATTTTTAAAATGTAACTTGCGTCGCCCTGAGGAGAGATGAAAACAAGTTTGTAAGTTGTCAGGAGATCGAGTCGTTTGGAGAGTTCTGAGAGGGACTCGCCAATCCCCGTGAGCTTGAGTTGCTAGACCATCCCCCATCTTGGCACACGCTGGAATGATGGGCCCTGCACATAAATAGGCAGTCACGGTGGGATATTAAATGCGCCTTCTACCGAGTGGATTTCAAGAGAACCGATTTTGGTGAGCTGATTCTACATCTTTACATCACGTTATGTCTACGGTTAGCAAGACTGAGGTGGGTCGATTATGCTGTGCAACCTAGTTTTCCACCCATGGGTTCAAGAGTTCGAAGACCACCATTGTCAAACTAGAATCCTTCCAGTCTCGACATCTTCCATTAGGCTTCTCGGCGAGGTGAGCTAACACAAGCGAGCTACTTAACACCTTCCTTACTAATGAGCTCGAGTTCCGGCTAGCTCATTTTGAGATGGGGTTGCGACTCCTCCTATGGTTGAAATTCCTGTAGATCTTGCGCTCTTATGGATTGGTCCTGTCGCAGATCAACCCTAACAGTGTTGCATCCATCGTCTTGTACCCCTGCTTGCTTCGCGAGGAGGGCAATGAGTTCGATTTTACAGTTATTCGTAAGATCTTTATCATGAGGGAGACCCAGGATGGGTTCGCCTATTTCGTGAGCATCACCCTAAAGCTCCAGGGCACCTAAAATAAGGTCCACCACTAGATTAAAAGATTCATGTTTGTCAAGGGCGACTTTGCCTCCATCCCGCTCTAGACACAACAACCAGATCCGGAGATCTTCAATGTTCCCATCTTGAGGGGACCTTGGCTCGCCCTTCACTCCTCTCTTAAAAGGAGGCAGTTTGACGTCGTTCACTTCTGTTGGTGAGTCAAAAAACTAGCTTTCATCAAACCCGATGAAGGTTAGTATATGCGAGCTTGCATTCTACTCACCATGTTTTGTCGAGACGCCTAACATTCTTGAATGACTCTTTTGTAGCACTCGCATAATACCTTCTGTCATTCTCCCCCATACTGCCAATGCTAAAAGTGCAGAATAATAATTGAAAATTACTCTAAATGAGGGGGGGGGGGGGGGGGGGGCATTGAGAATTAAAATCATTTCAACACAACCAATCACAGTACATGCCATGGTTAATAAAAATAATAAAGATTAAGAAGTATATTAAACCAAGGTATAAAGTAGATCAACCAGATGACACAAATATTTTATAGATGTTCCCCCCTCGGTAGGAATTCACTAAATAGTACCAAGCCTTTTGATAAGGATATTCTTAGAACCACTACTGAATTTTTTGATAAGGAGATTCTTAGAACCACCAAATTCTTTTACAGAGAGATTCTTAAGTCTCTTTCACTAAATCTTTTAAAGAGGTATTTTTAAAGCTCTATCACTGATTCCTTTAAAAAGAGATTCTTAAAACTCTATCAATGAATCCTTTGAAGAGCGGTTCATAAAAATATGTTGAAGGGGATGGATATTGTAGATGAATTGAATCTAATCAACTGTTCTTGTAGAGAGGAAGAAGACAGAACAATAATCAGTGACTTATTTTTCTTTTCTTGAGGGCTTGCAGCAGAATGCCCTTTTTAGATTGAGAGAGAAGAATAATTAGATGAGACTCATGGAGAAAATGAGTCCTTCTCGAGATCATGTGAGAGAAGAGAAGAAGTCAATCATTCTTTTTCAATCCTTTCAATCTGTCGATTGGCCTTTCTCAGTTTGAATGTTCTCTCTATAGATGTCCAACTGAATTAATAATTCCTTTTCATTTCAGATTCAATATAATCTCTTTATATAATAGGAGAACCAACGACTAGATTCGAACAACAATCAAAGCCTTAATCTACTCACTTCATTATTCTGACATCCTTTGGAGAATTCGGCACAAGTCTTGCAAACAGCAGATTACCTTTCGATGTACGTTGATATCTATGTATATAGAAATTGTCAAAAGTTGAATTCTTCTTATATTGAACGTCTACTTCTTATGTTAAGCCTACAAATAAATAGACATAAGTAGTCTTAGATCTTGGACGTGCGTCAAAGACTTCTCAATGCATGGAGTCTTCTGTCGACATTTTTCTTAGCTTTATTCAGCCTTCAATACTACCAACCTTTCCTGCTTACACATATTACATATATATACTTTCTATACATTAATAAGACATTCATAAATTATTTATTTAATCTAATATACAAAATCAAGAGGTTTTTTCCAACAATCTCTCTCTATTTGGTGTAGCAAATTTTATAGATTAATAAGTGATTTTACATGGAGACAAAGAAAAAAAAGAATACATAATGAGAAATTTACAGAGCATAAAGAAGAACAAAAATTGTCATTCATTCTTTTTTAGAGCATGCGCCTATACAACTCTTCTTCACTTGTATCTTTACTAAAAAAATTCACAAGTTTAGCTCTTCTTAAAGACGATTTACCAGAAAGTTATAGATAATAAAACACATCTTTTCCACTTCCTTCTGCATAAGCATTGAAAATTTCTTGTATGCTTTTTCAGGATTTTCTTCCAAGGATTTCTTTATAGTCAGCAATTTTCTCAGTTCTTCAGAAACAAAGCTATGTACTTCTACTCAATCATATGCCAGATGTAAAATAGTCAGTAATTCTGAACTTCTGATTCATGCATTGTTTAGAATATGACCCAATTTTTATAGTTTTCACTTTCATAGCCTCCCCCTTGGATCCTTTGTATATCATAGGGCGTGGAGTAACAAGTGAATGATGTATATCATATGGCGTGGAGTAACAACTGTGCCTCCCCTGATTTAATGCACCCTTAGATTCAATATTTACTTTCTCCCTTCTTGATTGTTGTTCCTCCAGAGAATTCCATGACTACAGTCAACAATTTTAACTGAAGAAAAAGGAACACCAACTACTTGTTCTATATCCATCATGGCTTGATCTAGAACATCAACATTATGGATATTAGAAGCATTATAATATACTTGAACATTATTATTATCAGATGAGCTGGCACTTGGGGGGTCTGCTGATTGGGCAGATATTATCCCCCTTCTTAACTCTCTCTAGAAGAGAAGTCAAGACCTCCCTAGTAACATGAGGTTCAGGAGCCATATAAGAGAGAATTTTTATCTTGTTTGATATCACATTAACCTGATTCTGTAGAGAATCACATTGAGAGGATAATTGTTGGGAAAGATAGTATAATTTTGCATTTATTATACGTTTCAGCAAGAAGGGAAGCCATAGTACTCATGATGATTGAGACATATGATACTGTATGAGGCTTGGAGGAAGAGAGAGGTTATGTAGGTATAGGAGATGGTGAGGGTACATGTAGTGGACTAGATACCATGGGTGTGAAAGTAAGTCGAGATGGTAGAGGAGATGAATGTGGTAAATTGAATAAAACTTCAGTATCAAAAAATCAATCAAAATTTGGAGCAACGAACGGTGCAATTTCTGCGGCAAACTTAGCAGATTGTGCCTTCTTAGGACCAGTCTCCTATATCACCTTTACTTTGAAATTGTTCTCTTCCACTTGGCGAATAGAGTGATTGACAATCTTTTTCCTAGTGGAATATGTATTCCTTTAGAATTGCATAACATTGGATATGAATGCATGAAGATTTCACTTAAGATTCTTCCATAAGAAATACTTTCTTTCCCCAGCTTATCCTTCATTAAGCAAGCATGCAGTTTCCCCAATCATAACTATTTGAAACACAAGGACTGCCATGATTTATAGTTGTACCTTAGGAATTGCATCATATGAGGAACTCTTACACATGAGGAATTTTCTTACTATAACGTCTAGAAACATGTACTCTTCCATAATTTCCATTTTCCTAATATTTGTCGACTGCAATCATGTGTAGTTCATAATCAGAAGAGCCTTCTTGACATCCTCATTTGAGATACCCTCATTCAGCATATTTCTATTTAGCTCAAATGTTTCTTCAATACTGTCTATAGAAACCCTAACTTACGAGCCTTTGATGGTTGTGCGAATGTCTTTCTCATTTTCCAGATTAAAAGAGTTATGAAATTCTCTCTTCCTCTAGAATTTGAGTGCTCACTAAAATTAGTTTGTTTAACCCTTGTACGTCAAACAATGAGAGAATGTCTATAAACTTATGTTCGCAGTTCTTGAAAGAATTAATGTCAATATCAAAATCACTATCAATTTTGATCTCCATTGAATACCTGTAAAACGCGTTAGAAAGAAACAGAAAAATGAGTGAAGGTGAAAGGTTTTGAAAAATATGTGGGACAAACTTTGAGTTCTTGTACCATTTAAATATCCATCGAGGCCTAACAATACACATCGAATAGAAGTCGATGCATATAAGTATATGTATTCGACATTTCTCTAATGCTTAATAATTTTTTGTAAAATCATCATCCGTCGAATAATTAATCGACGTGCGTTGATTTAAGACAAGTTGCGAGTCCTATTACCATTTTAGCCTAAGCCATCCAACATTCCTAAGGCACGAAGAAAATATGTTTGATTCATCTCATCTAGAGGATTTATGAAGAGACCAACTATCTGATCTTCTATAGAAACATATTCGAAGGAACTTTTTTCCTTTCTCCATATTATCTCTGATAAAATGATGTCTTATTTCTATGTGCTTAGTTCTGATATGCAACACAATATTAGACCCAATAGATATTGCACCTGTGTTATCACATAAAATATGTGTGCTGGTGAATTTACACCCATAGTTTAGCAGTTGATTTTGCATCCATAGAAGTTATGAAAAACAACTTCGAGTTGAGATGTATTCAGCTTTAATTGTAGATGTAAATACAGTGGCCTACTTATTGCTAAACCAAGAAATGAGTAATGACCTTAAGAATTGGTAAGTTTCTGAAGTACTCTTCCACTCTAACCCACACCCTGCATAATCGGCATCTAAAAAACCTATTAGTTCAAAACCTGACTCCACATAGTACCATAAGCTAACACCTAGTGTCCATTTAAGACATCTCAATATCCTTTTGACATAGGTTAAATGATATTCTTTTGGAGTAACTTGATATTTATTACACACACATACTGCAAACATAATATACGGTCTACTTTTTATGAGATATAACAATGAGCAAATTATGTCTCTATGGTTCTTTTGATCCATATGCTTACTAGATTCATCCTTATCAATCAAAACATTTATGGCCATGGGAGTTTTCATGGTGAAATATAATTCCACACTTTCAATTGGTATCAGAGATAAGTTGAGAAATACTCTAAAGGGGGAATAAAGATTTAAAATCTTTTCAAGACAACCAATCACAGTACACGTCACAAATAATAAAAGCAATAATAATAATAATTATGCAATATAGTAAACTAAGCTATAAAGTAGATCAACCAGATGACATAAATGTTTTATAAAGGTTTCCCAAATCTGGGTATGTCCTCTCTTCTACCCCTTGGTAGGAAGGAATCCACTAAATAATGATGAGTTATTTTGATAAGGAGACTTCTAGAACCACTACTAATCCTTTTGATAAGGAGATTCTTAGAACCATTGAATTCTTTTAAAGAGGGATTATTAAGATTCTTTCACCGAATCTTTTAAATATGGATTCTTAAACCTTTATCACTAAATCCTTTAAAGATGGATTCTTAAAACTCGATCATAGAATCTTTTGAAGAGGGATTCTTAAAAATCAATTTAAGTGAATGGATGTTGTGCATGAATTGAATCCGATTATTTATTCTTATAGAGAGGAAGAAGACGGAACAATAATCAATGACTTTTTTCTCTTCAGGGCTTACCATAAAATTGCCTTTTCAGATTGAGAGATAAAAACAAGAATTAGATGAGACTCAGAGAGAAGACAAGTCCTTAAGATCGTGTGATAGAAGAGAAGAATACATTCTTTCTTTTTCAATTCTTTGAATTTGTCAATTGACCTTTCTCGGTTTGAATTTTCTCTATATATAGGAGTCCATCTGAATTAGTACCTTCCTTTTCATTTCAAATTTAATATAATCTCTTTCTATAAGAGGAACACCAATGACTGAATTTGAACTATATTATTTTTAAAGAGTGACTAAGATCACACCTAGGGGGTGAATAGTGTGATGGGTAATTTATGCTATCTTTTGGGAAATAAAAGTGCAAAACAAACAATCACAGAAGTCACAAGGATTTATAGTGGTTCTCTAAAAATTAGGTACATCCACTTCCCCCCTCTACCTATCTAGCAAAATGCTAGACTAGGCAATCTCCTCCAAAACTCAGAACTCAAACAGAGTTCCTACCTCAATCATTTATAATATAAGACTTAAACTCAGATCTATAGTTAGATCGTACCTCAGACCACAAAGGTCTTACACTCAGATTCTCACAGGAATCCTACCTCAGACCACAAAGGTCTTACACTCAGATTCTCACAGGAATCCTACACACAGATCACAAAGATCTTACAACACTGTTTATAGATTTACAGTTTTACAATGATTAACTCAGTAAAAGATTAAAGTTCAGATCTTGAGTCTTGAGTAGAAGATTTTTAGTAGTCTTCTTCTTCCTTGATAGATAATAGAATATAACATGAATAGCAAATCTGAATCAAAGGAATAAACAGCAACAACAGTAATCCTTAAGTGGATGAGCAGTTAAAGTTTCTTCAGAAGATGAGTCAATTAGCACTCTGGAGAATTTAGAGTGATCTTGTTGTTGATGGCAAAATGACTAAGGATTCTTGTGCTGTCGAATTTGGATGCTTCAGATCATTAGTTATAATAGAAGGACATTCTCTCTTTGTATAATGTTGTAATCCTTCAAAAGGAAAAGAGGGAGATTAGGGAATGTAATAAGTATCAGAAAATTTGAACTTTCAAATTTGACCAATAAAGGGAAGTATTCAAATTTTGCTCAATTTGGATATTCCATATATAGTAATTAAGGCCAGCAAGGAATGTAGAATTCTGGCAAATATATTAGAAATGATAATTGATTATTTTATTCCTTAATCAATACTCCAACGAATTCAATCTGATATAGACTTCCATAGATGTAGCATGAAAATGCGCCATGATTTGCGTGAAAAGATTGGGAATATAATGATGACACACGCTGTTTTGGCACTTAGAATAATTCTAAATAAACCAAAAATTGTACCGTCAATTTGGAGATCATACCGTCGATCGATATTGATCCAATCGATTCTTTGTCCAATCGACTTGCAGAATCAATAGATTGTCCCATTGAATTTGCCTTGAGAGAAACTAGTTCAGCTTAACATAGATAGAGGAAAGTGCACAGTGTGCCTCTGAGAATTCTCTAGGGGGGGTGAATAGTGATTTAAAATATTTTCTATTCTATTTATACACACACAATAAAAACACTAAGTATTATGCATTCAGTAAAACCAAAGACAGAATAAATTAAATGAAGTTTGCTGAAAATAAACACAGAATAAATAAGTAGGGACAACACAGAAAATCACAAAGCAAAGACACGGGAATTTTTATAGAGGTTCCCCAAAATGTGGGTAGTCCTCTCTTCTACCTCCATGGTAGAATTACACAACCTGTGCATAAGTCTTTTGATAAGGAGACTCTAAGAACCACTGAGTCTTTTGATAAGGAGACTCTCAGAACCACTGAGTCTTTTGATAAGGAGACTCTTAAAACCACTGAATCCTTTGGAAGAGGGATTAATAAAACTCTTTAGAGTTCAAGGGAAAAAGTAAGAAGAAAGGAATAAGAAGAAGAAAAGAATTATATTCTCAGAATTCTTCGAAAGCACTGATGCTGCTTGTGTCCTTCACAGGATCTGAAATGATGAACCCTTGCTTATGATAGTCATGATTTGCAAGGGTTATTTTGTTGATCCTTTTCTCTGATCACTTCTTGTAGTCCAGTTGATGTATAATGATGAAGAAGAAGTAGCTGTATGTATTCTCTGTGCAGTGAGATCACTTATGTATTTCTGTCTTTTAGGGTTTTGAGAAGGAAGAAGATGAACACCCTTTTTGACAGATGAGAATAATGTAATGACTCTCTTCTTTTCTTCTCCTCTTTTTGCATACTTATTCTGTATGATTGGGATTTCAAATCCTTTCTTCTTTTGGGCTGTCCTGAAAAGGGAATTTATCTTAGCCACCTATTTTCCTTTCTTTTTTCATTCTTGACCCATCCATCAATTTTGAATACCTTCCAAAAATGATTTGCTGTGTCCTGGAAAGCTCCATTCCATTTTTGGCAATAAACGAGCCGTTGGAGAACTGTCTCTAGCCTGGTGGTCCTTCTGAAAAGGTATCAAAAGGACAGCAGAAAAAGCTTCCTTTTTCTGACTGTATTTGACGTTGCGTCGACTTCATCATTCTTCATGTCGACGCACCTCCGAGTTCTTATCGACGTAGCTTTGAATTCCTTCTTAGCTTTGGCTGAACTCAGATGTCGATGATACATCGATTCCTTATCGATGTATTCGTTGAGTTGAAGACTTGGACTTTGAGCTTTAACTTCTGCGTCGAATTATAGTCGAAGTTACGTCGACTTCTTGAATGGCTTCAACAAGCTCTTCCTTCTGCGCCAAGTTCCTTTCGACGTTGCGTTGACTTGAATAATACTTCGACATGCTGAATATGTTTCTTGGACTTCTAGTCATAGTTGCGTTGATATCAAGTCAAAGTTGCGTCCACTTTTATTTGACGTAAGTCTTAACTTAACTTATTTTGTGATTGTCTTGACTTGGTCTTAACACTCTAAGGTGAGTGTGACAACCTGAGACATCTAATGACAACTTTACCCTTACTATACAATATGGGTAATATAACCTAAGAAGTAAAATCACTTATAGATAATTTTTGTTTAGTTAAATCAAAAGGAGTTTTTCCCAACAATCTCCCCCTATTTATCTTAGCAAATTTTACAGATTATTTCAAGTGATTTTACACATACTTTGACATAAACACAAATACAAACAATACATACATAGGTAATAAAATATGAAAGAATGAAATCACAGACCATTTCATACCTTGTGAAGTAATTATATTGTTCACCACAGCCGTTTGCTTCCAGAAAGTATAATATTGACAGAATACCCGAGCTTCAATGTTCCTTCTCAGGAGTTTTCCTTTTCCTTAAGAATAATTTTGGTATTACCTTCCTTGCAGCAAATGCAAGAGGTTCATTATCTTCTTCATTAGGACTCCTGACAGCTTCTTCATTGATTTGACCTTCTTTGAGAGGTTCCCCTTGTGATTGTGCATCTTGTTCAACATTTAGGGCAGCCTCGTTAGCAATCATTGACACCATATCAAATTCTTATCATCTTCTAGGAGCCCCCCTGAGTTGATGGATGCTCCCCTGGTTTACTGCAAGAAATTCTTCAGCTGGATCCTGATCAATTATAAGAGGCTCACGCTGATTTTGTACAAGATTTTCTTGAGGGCTTGTAAGAGGCTCCCCCTAGACATTTGCATCTAGAATTTCTGGACTTACTGTATGGAATACAGTAAGTTTATCAGGATCATCATCATCCTTGTCCTTATCTTGGCCATTTTTTCTAGATTAGACCTTTCATCCCCCTGAATTTTCTCCCCCTTCTTAACCTTGCTGACAAAAGAGGCTAAAAATTCTTTAGTGACCATGGAGTTGGATACAACTGCCTTGAGAGACAGAAATGACTCTTTTGATTTTTAGATTTCTGACTCCATCTGGGAGTATTTCTTATTAAATCTTCTGGCTTGACTAGCCAGTAGGTGAGCAAATGTGTTGAAGGCCAACCCTACTGCCATAGAGATGGCTTGTTCAATGTCAAAAGATGGAGTATGGGAGAGAGAGGTAGGTGGAGGTGTGGGTAGAATAGCTTGGGGGAATATTGTGAGGTTCTCATTGAAATCTGGGGGATCTTGGTGAACAGGAGAGAGGGATTGATACACATCTAGAGAGATATGATATGGTGGTGGTGGGGGAGCAGACTGATTGTCTGTGATGATAGTGGATGGTTGTTGCTGAGTATGGATAGGAACCTGAGGTGCATGTTCTGTGGGAGAAATTAAAGAGCTGGCCTGGTTGAATGGGGTTGGTTCAACATCTGCAACAACATGCTGTTGAGTTGTTGTGGTGTCATGAGGAGGAATATTATCCCTTGAGGGATCTGGTATATGTCTCTCTAAATCTTGAGGAGGTGGAGAAGGAGGGAGTGAGGGTGCAGATTGACCAGGCTTTAGAATCTGCCTGGTCCATTTGGAGAATATTCTAATGTTCATTCTTTTCTCTGGTGGAATTTATACCCCTTTTGATTTGCAGACCATGTGGTAATGATGAAACATTACCTTACTTATTATTCTCATATATGCATTCTCTTTATGAGAGTATTTGTGTCCAATCAATCTTAGGAGGCACCTTCCCCAGTTTATCCTCTTCTTTAGGATAAGAACTCCCATTTAATTTGAAGTTGCTGCTTGGGAATGGCATCATGTACTGAGATCTTACATAGCAGCACCTTTCCTACTTGGTCAGCTAGGAATCAGTATTCTTCTGCCACATCAATCTTTTTTAGGTGAATGAGCTTGTCCTTCTTGAACTGCATTATCTGTAGAGCCTTGCTGGTCTCTTCCCCTGTAATTTCATCTGGGTCACTACCAGTGGTTAGATCAAATGTTTGAGATAACATTTCCTCTGTTATACTAATACCGTGTTCAGAAAATTTCCTATGGAGGGTGCCATCAGTTCCTATGTGAATATTGTCCTTTAGCTCTGACATCTCTACATCAAGAATATTGCATCTTGTGGAGATCAACTTTATTAGCCTAGCTGTATGGAATAAGCCCAGAATGGCTTTGAAGCTTTCAGCAGCAGCATTGAATAAGTCAATATCCACGTCAAAACTAGAATTTATCTTTGGTGGAGCCATTGAATCTGGTGTACCTGTAAAAAGAGACACGAAAGAGAGAGAGAGAGAGAGAGAAAGAGAGGAACGAGACGAGAGAAAGATGTAGTAGAGTTGGGGAGAGGAAGAGCGTAAGAGTAGGGGATAAAGAATTTGAAAGCTTAATGAATTCGACGCCAATCTTACATAAAAGAAGATGATTCGTCGCTACTAAGGGTTTTATCCGAAGCACCGTCGAAAAGATTAATAGCCACACAACAAAATGTGTCTCATTAGCTTCTAGAAGTGAAACTGCGCTCGCTTGTCATGTCGATGTTGCGTCGATTAGAACTTGATGCACCTTCAAATTTGACAAGCAATTATTCATTCGACGTATCTGTCGATATGAAGTCGACGTTACGTCGAATGCTATTCGAATTATCTGATTTGGCCGGCTCTCGAAGCTAACGTTAAATAGAATTAGACGGTACGTCGAATTCTATTCGACGCAACTCTGAATTAGCAGTTGAGTGTTGCTTTCAGAGCAAGCGTCGAATAGAATTAGATGGTACGTCGAATTCTATTCGACGCAACTCTGAATGAATCGTTCTATTTTCTTAGAAAGTTCTTGCTATTTTTCCCAGCAATGATTTTTATTAAAAATAGTATTTATACTATTATTTTCATAAACTAAAGACGATAATATGAAGATTTAAAGTAGAAATCACTCCCCTGTTGGATTTGGGTCTTTATTAGATAGTAGGTCTTCCTTCCCTTCCAATTCTCTCCTAGGAGGGATCCTACTTATTCCTGCACAAGTAGCTCAAACATTAGAAGGAACCCAGGTTACCTTGGGCCCTTTGCTTTTACCATTATAAGGTTCCATGAAAGAGTAGAAAGGTCTTTCATAATATCCTTTTGGATGGCAGAGAATGAGTTTATCAAACCTTGATTTATTATTTTGATACTCCAGATGTGTATAAAATGTATCTAAATATAATAAATCAGCAGAGTATTTTATTATTCTATTTTTGGCTTTAGCCTTTTGATTATTGTTGTTTAATTTCTCTGCATTACTTTTGCCTAGAGACATCTTTTCATTGCATAGGTTTACTTTATTAATGACAATTATTTTATTTGGATTATTAATGTCCTTATCCTTAGTTAGTGCACTCCTCTCACTTGTTTAAAGATCACTAGGTCTAATAAATCTAACTGGATTTTTCCGGGCTGGTCTACTAGTGATTTTTGTGTTAGTGCAAGGGTCTGCTCCTAGACCTAGGTGTTTAAATATCATGGAGAGATTTTGTGTAATATATTTGAGCTTTTGACTTCTCCCATTGAGAGAGTCCTCAAAGGCTTTTTGTCTTTATTAGCTCATCTTTAAATTTTAGATTCTCATTTTTTGATTTCTAATAATTCTATTTCTTTACCCTGAATTTTATTTTTCGAATCATCATTTAATTAGTATAATTCATCCTTCTTAAAATTTTTTAATTCTTCTCTATTTGTTTATAGTTCTTTTTGTATTTTGAGGAAATCATTGCAAAAATTCTTTAAAGAAAATTTTAAAATCATTAGAATTGAAATCAAAATCATCAAACATAGAAACCTGTTATTCTTCATCATCTGAAGATATCCCCAATGCCATCATGCAGGCTGCTTCAACATCTTTTTGCTCATCGCTCTATGATGAAGAGGAACTTGACTGTGCTTTAGAGTCAATCCAGGTTTCAGCAATGAAACCTTTGCCCTTATTCTTATCTTTCCTCCTGAAAGACTTCTTCTTCTTCTCATCCTTGTTGTTGCTCCTGTCCCTTTGTTCCTGTGGAAACTGAGGGTCTATGTGCCCTAGATTGTTGCAGAAGAAGAAAATCACCTCCTTCTTTGAAGTCTTATCATATATGGGCTTTGAGCTCCTCTCTATTCTCCTTGTGTCTTCTGTCTTGACCCATTTTTTGAATCTCCTTGCTAGGAGACTGAATATTTCATCTTCAGGAGTGGAGGGTTCTCCTTTAGTAGCTTTCAGAGCAAGGCTTCTTTGGATAGGAGTTGAGGTTGTCTCCTTTGTTGAATCGGTATGCGCCCTTAGAGGGGGGGGGGGGGGGGTGAATAAGGGTTTTTTAAAGCTTTTTAATTTTTTTTTGATAATCATGAAAATATAAGAGATTAAGATAAGAAATTAAGCAAATAAAATTGAGATATCATTTCATTAATATGAAAGAAGAGTTTACAAAACTTGATTTCTTATAACGCTAGAAATCGAAGGCGAATACTAATAAAACTCTTTTTTTTCTATCCCGACTCGCATCCCCACGAACCGGTGGCCCTAGCCTATCCTTCCCCGGATCCAGCCTCAAGACGCTCTAGCCAATCCTTCCCCGGATATGGCCTCGAGCACCCCATAGACCTAACCTAGATCTAGTGGCCAACACGAGGTGAATTTCTGCCCTAAGTCCTACCTAGACCTAGTGGCCAACACGAGGCGAGTTCACTAAACGATTACAAGGAAAGATTTGAAATAAAAGGACAAAATAAAAACTCCCTATATGGATCTTTGGGAGAAGTAGACAAAGACCCGCAGAGTATGTATTGGATCGGTAGGCGCCCTTAGAGGGGGGGGGGGGTGAATAAGTGTTTTAAAAACTTATATTATATTTTGAAATACTTTCTTATGATTAGAGATCAAAATTGTGATTATAAATAAAGATCTAAATTGTTTTATAATAAAGGAGAGGATGATAAACCATTTAGAGAAATGAAGAACAACTCAATTTTATTACACAAAGAGAGACATGATTATTATTAATAAAATTGATTACAAAATTTTGATTTCAATGACGCTAGAAATCAAAGCGAAATATGAAAGACTCTTTTTGTTTTGTATACCGACTCGTATCCCCACGAACCGGTTGGCTTTAGCCGATCCTTCCCTGGATACGGCCTCAAGCCGCTCTAGCCAACCCTTCCCCGGATATGGCCTCGAGCACCCCCTAGACCTACACCCGAGACCTAGTCGCCAACACGAGGCGAATTTCTGCCCTAAGTCCTACCCAGACCTAGTCGCCAACACGAGGCGAATTCTCTAACGGTTACAAAAGATATAAAATAAAATAACAACAACAATATTTAAAACTCCCTCTAAGAAACTTCTAAAGTCGGAGATGAACGATCGCTGTAGAATAAGCGAGGTTGAAGCGATCCCTCTTTGGATGTAGCGTGATGAAGTCCTCCTTCAAAAACTCTCTAAGCGTTTGGTGGGAGATCAAATCTTGATCATATATGGCTTTGGATTTCTGGCACAAGACCTCTCTCGGGAATCAGCAAACCAAACGAGAAGAGAATGGTCCAATATATAGCCTTAACGCTAGCGCCTGCGCTAGTGCTACCGCCGGCGCTATCCCATTTTAGGACATATTCTGCGTGACAGAATCTTCAATCCAAGAAAACAATTCTCTCTTGCCTTCTGTGCTCCGCGCTACCGCCTACGCTATCGGATACCGCCAGGCGCTATCTCCTTCTATATATGTTAACGCCGTCTTGCATCTCAGGGGTTTCCCTTCCCAGCGGTTTCTTCTCAGCGGTTTCGTCTCAGCGGTTTCGTCTCAGCGGTTTGGAGTCTTCTCAGCGGTTCAGTTTCTTCTCAGCGGTTCCTTAGCGCTAACACCATGCACTAGGTGATACCGCCGGAGCTAGAAGGAGTGTTGGATTTGATGGCTCAAATTTGGAGGCAACCTTCTTATGTAATCCTTGAGTCATATGGACTTTGTTTTCCTGCACACTTAAACACACAAGATCAAATACACATAGGATTTGTTATTCTCAAACCTAGGAGATGCGGAAGACCATGTTCCAACAAACTCCCCTCTTTGATAATAACAAATCCATTAATGATAAATCAAAGCATTAATATATATAAGCATGATGAAACTTACTTGTGTGTGTGTGAGAGTGATGACTTAGGATAATTATCGATTTTAGCATTTAGAATTGCTCCCCCTAAATACATGCTCCCCCTAAATGAATACTCCCCTAATACGTAAGCTATCATCTTAATTAATCATGTTAGTTTTCTCTTTTGATAGCGGATTATATTTATCATGTTAGTTCTCCCTCTTTTTTTATTAGCAAAAGTGGGTAAGGAAGCAAAACACAAAATAGTTTTGATAAAAATGGCATGATCGAGCTTATAGAGAGAAGGAAATAATAAGGAGTTTTAGAAAGATCAGAGTTTTTAGCTTAAAGATGAACAATCTAACATTTGTCAAATACTCAATATTATCATGCTAGTTTTTCCTTTTTATATAAGAGTTTTAAGCATACAAAAATGGAATGATTTCCAAGTAACCAAACTACCCAGACAATATGTGTACACCCTAGCCCCGTACTAAGTGACGGATGGGCATGAGGAGCTGCATACATGCCGTAGGTTTGGGTGTTAGTCCCATATGCAAACACTAGAAAAACTCAACCCAGCACTCTTTCCCCCCAGTGCCTCGCAAGGCCCCACTGGAACCCTCCCCGGTTAAGGACAAGACTTGACTTAGAGGTTAGGTTATCTAATGTCTACAACCCTATGCCCTCGCTATGGTGAGATATGTAATTATGGATAATAATTATTGGAAACATTAAGCATTTAAATTTAAATCAAATTATAATTTCATAGCCAATGGGTTTTAATATTTGAATTTTTAAAGAAAAGTTCACATAGATAATCCATTAATAAATCAGAGTTTTAGTATTACAATATTTTCATAGAAATAAATCAGAGTTTTTAGCAAAAAAATATTCATGTTTAGAGTAACCAATATAAAGTTTATCAAGCAAGTCTACCACTTGTTAAAAGAAAGGAATTTTAAGATTCAAGTGATGATGCACACAAAATACAAGACTTTAAGTAAGCATGAAAGCGCAAGGTAAAAACAATTATATGGTTATGATGCGGAAGACTTATAGAAATACAAGAAACATCTTATTGTAATCAATGATGATCCATAAAAAGATATATGAGTTAAATTTCAAAAAGATGTTTTTGTAAATCATTTTCAATTAAAATCTTTAAGTTTGACAATAAAGTAACCAAGCATGAAATAATGTTATCAAAAAGAGATTACTACCATGTTACTTTAATTCACAATTTCAAAAACATACCAAGCATTGTAGAAAGCATGCTAGGTTATCTAGTGCATTTCATAAATAAAGAGTAGTATAGAATTAGCATTAGGATCCAATACTCATGAGAAGAAGTGTTATGGAAGATAATGATGTGCACATAAGTGTATTTTTTAGTAGAGCAAACAAATGTTTTAATCAAAAATACAAGAAATATGTAAAGTAAGAGCACAATAAAACACAAATAATTTTACTTCCACACACTTTTATGCACAAACAAAAATGTACAACTACCAAGGTGCTTTGCACACACAATGCTCATCAAGACTTATCAGGGTGCAAAGTAGTGCTTGGGGGATCACACAATTTTATTCTTCAATATTGATTTTTTTGTTGTGATCCGGTGTACTTAAGAGTAAGTGCTTTTATTTTGAAAGAAAGATATGGCTTGCACAAGATACTTTACTATTCTTTCCAAGGTGCTCAACCTCACAACGCTTATTAAGACTTATCAGGAGGTTCAAGTAGTGCTTGGTGGAGTTATCTTTGTCACTTTATTTTATGATTTTTGTTTTGTACAAAGTTCTCCGAATACGCTTGTTTTGCAAACCAATATAATTTATGAAACCTTAACCACTTTTCTTAACTTTTAAAAGTGCAAATAAAGGATTGTAGGTAAGGTACTTGTGCAATTTTAATTCATTGTACTAATACACAACATACACAAGCATTCTTAGATTAAACACATATGTAGACAATGCTAAAATAAGTGAGTGAATAAAGATCATTATCAAACATAAAACATTTACTCATACTTAGAGGCATGCTAAGCTTAGTTCTACACAACTTTTACAAGATAATTGATGCACATATTAATAGATATATCAAAGCATGATGAAAACAATGTTCAAAGTAGTCTGAAAAGATAAATTGCAACATTATAGAAGTTCTAAATAATAGATTAAATCATGCTTGATTATCACACTAAATTCCATACAGTTTTTTTGTTGGTTTTTGCATTTTATATTTTTGTATTTAGAAATAGAATTTAAACAAATGATAAGAAAAAAGCAAAAACATATTTTTTGTGATTTGGCTTTTGTATTTGATTTTTCAAAAATGAAATAAAAGTAGAAGTGCAGAAATAAATAGTACACATAGATTAATACATTTTTAGGGATTTTTCAAAATTTTAAAAATACAGAAAAACAAATAGGTGCACTAGCGTCGGCGTTAGCGCTAGCGCGGGAAACAGTACACGATTTTTGATGATTTTGAAAATTTTAATTATTGATCTTGATTAAGTGTCCTAATAGTAGTTTCATGCTGAAATTTCAGATTTTTAGGAGATGTTTAGATAGTGCAAATTTCATGAAACATTAGTGCTTTTGTATATGACTTTACTAAATAAACTTTGCATGAGATATATTTTATTATATCTCCATTTTAATTTTCTTTAAGGCTTATATTTATCAATATAATGTAGTTTGAAAATGATAGGAAATGTAAGCATGAGAGGACATGAATGAACAAATCAAATATGCATGATTTTAGTGATTAATAATAATGTTCATGCACAAGAATATCATGGATAAGCCCTAAATGAGAATACCCAGTCTTTATATCTTGGTAAACATACAAAGCCTAATATAGACACAAATATTTTTTAGGTGATAATGTTAGTATGATAAGTTAGAGATTAATGTTATACCAAGGTTTTATAGTGTTTTGACTTATAGACCTAGAGTGGAGTGACGATTATATTTGATTTGATATCAAGATGATTCAAAGGTCTAACCTCGAAATAAATCACAATACTCATATAATACACAAACCATGGTATGTAATTATAATATCAATTGTCATCAATTAATATATCAATTATAATTCACATAAATGTGATAGAAATAATTATTTTTAGAAGACTTTTGATATGACTTAAGATATATGATGTTAGAGAATTTTAGCAAAGGAGCTCAATATATCATAGTGGTGCTTGTGAATTCAATATTCATTATGAAGGTAAATTCTTTCAATACATTTTAGTGTTTTTCTTTTAATTATGAAATTTGAAAATATATATGTGATTTTTGATAGGTGAACAATAGTGATGGTTTAGATCATGTTTGACATCAAGGAGTGAACACAATATAATTTTTTGTTGTGAACAAAGACAACCATATTGAAAGTTGAGCTTTTATCTAGATCTTGAACTTTCTTTTAGATCATGTTATTTCTCTAAACCACTTGTTGGTGAAGGCTAAAAAGCTTTGTGGCCTTAATAACTGAATTTAATCTGAAATATCTTATATCAAATTTAGAGTTTGATTCATATGGATAATATAAGATATTTAGAAGCAATGAATATAAGAATAAAAGATAGGTCATCAAAATAAAATATGATTTTGAATTTTGATAAATTTGATTTATAAAATCATATTTCCTATAATATATAAGATGACTATAACATGATAGCTTTAAAAAGAAAACAAAAAGAAAAAATAGAAAAGACATTAAAGCACATCATGAAGTAGAAATTTGTATATTTCAATTTGAAAATATTCTACTTTATGCATTTGGATGATACTAGTAGATGAGAGATTTGGGTATCCAAAGGGAACCAAGTGTAACGGTTCCTTTAGGTACCCAAATATAGCGTGATAATTTTTGGGGAGACGACAATGAATGAATTCTTTCAAGTGGAGTTAATGTTTCCTTTTTTATTTTGGGTCTCCATTCATATTTTGATTTAATATTATGCATCAAATTTCCATATTCATTAAACTTAGGTTTAAAATAATAATCACTTTTGAAATTATATTTCATAGGAAATTTGTGCACATTAGAATTTAATTTGGGAGATACATAATGTGGGTTAGAATTCATTATGTTTGTGTGATTAAACATTCTACTAGGTGCATGTTTGATGAGTCCTGATTATATACACCTTCATGGACTCATCCGGGCCATTATTTAGTCAATATCACGCACTTTAGCCTTATTCTAGTTTATAATTGATAACCCATGCTAGGTGCACATTTTGGCCCACTTTGGTGTGTTTTCGTGTTTATTTCCTTTCATAGTACTCATATGTTGTTAAGTGCCACTTTCAGTGGCTAGATCTGTGTTTGTGCTGGAATAGGAGGCGTGCAAGTGTTTCCGGTGCAATTCTGCACAGGAACACTGCGCACGATCACTTGTTCTAGTGCGCACGACCACCGGTCGTGCGCCACTGATCGTGCGCACTTAACCCCTTTTTACGAGTTCTGTCTGGTGCAGTGCGCACGACCATCAACTCCAGTGCGCACGACCACCGGTCGTGCGCCACTGTCCGTGCGCACTTAATAGTAATTTTATGAGTTCTGTCTCACCTATTGCGCACGACCACCGACGCTAGTGCGCACGACCAATGGTCGTGCGCCACTGGTCGTGCGAACATTTTATTTTATGATTTCATCTCGTGCAGGTTCTGTCCAGGCAGTGCGCACGATCGCAGGATTCCTGTGCGCACGACCACTGGTCGTGCGCCAATGATCGTGCACAGTGTTTAATCCAGCGCCTATTTAAGCGCCTGTTGCGATTTTAGGGCGTATTATTCATTCCGGGAGCGGGATTTCTGCTCCGTACGCCGCCGACCGCCCCCTTGGATCGCCCCTACTTCATCTCCTACGCAAGGGGAAGCTTCCTCGGTCCATTCCTGGACATCCTCCATCGTCCGTGAGTGTTCTCCATCATCCGCAAGCCTCCAAGCAATCATTTTCGCTTTCCGCCCGGTGAGAAGAAGAAGAGACCTTGAGTCGAAGACGACGGAGCACGTAGGGAGATTGTGACAGCCCTCTACGCCGGAAGCATCGTCCGCCCGAGTCCGGAGGTAGCCCGACAACCTACCATTCCGGCCGTGAACGGCCGCTAGTCTTCACCACCGGTTATCTCCTTCCTCTTTCCTTGATTGTACCCCTTTGAATCTTTTACTAAATGAATATTGTGATATTTATTTGATGAGAATGAACGTTTCTGTGTTCTTATTCATGGGTTGGTTGTGATTCACCACGTTCAAGCGCACTCACTCACACACGCACGCAAGGCGTTTGCTCCGTGTTGGCAAGAGCTAATGACGGTTGTGAAGAGGTGTTTGCGACCCTCACTCTCTCGCGCCTGAGTCCACTCCATTCGCCTCACGAAGCACGGCATCGCGGCCGTTGCATCCACCTCACGTTGCGAAGCGGTGTTCTCGACCCGCATCTCTTTTATTGTTGTTAAAATTAGGAAAACCAACCAAAAACCCCTTGTTGTGTTTGTGAAACGCTTGTGTAACAATATTCACTGCACGATTCGATCACCCATCCTGCATTCCTCAAGAGACCGACATCCGGGGAATTTATTCTCCACAATTATTACTTGACAGCGACCGGTGCACTTGCCGACGCGCATCAATGTTTAATATGTTTTAACATACTAGTAGAAGTTTTACACATGTTTGATGATAAACTAGAAATAATATATTTAAAATTATTTAATCCTTTTTGAAAGAGTGATTTTAAAGATTCAAGTTTATGAGAGAGAATATTATTTTCGTTATCAATTTTTTGTTATGTTCTTTTGAAATTAAAAGTTCTTTTTCTAAATCCTTGAATTTTTCTTTAATATTATTATAATCAAAATAAGGTGTACAGTTTTCAAATGAAGAGCATGATTGAGATTCAAACACATCCTTTTTGGATTCTTCATTCACATTTTCTTTCAAAGTTTTATTTTCTAAACGTAATCTCTTATTAGCAATTTTTAATTTCTTCATTCTACGTTTAGTAATTTTTTGCATATGGAAATAAGATAAAGAATTAGAATTTCTTACAGCGCAATCGGAAGAGGCAAGATGCGAACATGACGTTCCTTTGTCGCCTTCTAGGGCTTTCTTCTTTATAGATGAATTTTCATCTTCTCTTGATGAATTGCTCTCTTTGGCTAAGTCAATTTCCATGATTTCCATGGTTTTGCTACAAGAGAGATTTTCTTGAATAATGGTCGATGCTTGTATGTCCTTCTCTTCCTGTGTTTGCTACATACCTGCAAGAGGAAGATCATAAGTTATCTCAAGAAAATTCCACATCTCGTATGCAGTAGGAAAAGTATAAATGAGTTTGGAAATATTTTGATCTAACGCACAAAATAGACTATTCATAGATTTTGCATTTAAAACCATTTCATTTTTATTTAATACGCTAGGTTGCTTTTTAATAGTGACATTCCAAACTTTTTCATCTAAAGCTTTAAGAAAAATTTTCATTAATATTTTCCATCCTTTAAAATTTCTTCCTTTAAATAAAGATGGTGCTAGTGATTTTCCTTCTTCATAAAAATTTACCCCACTAGTAGAAGCGAGATCATGAGACGCCATTATTCCTAGTTGTTAAGCCGATTAGAATAACCTCCCTATGATACCACTTGTTGGATCGGTAGGCGCCCTTAGAGGGGGGGGGGGTGAATAAGGGTTTTAAAAACGTATATTTTATTTTGAAATACTTGCTTATGATTAGAGATCAAAATAGTGATTATAAATAAAGATCTAAATTGTTTTATAATAAAGGAGAGGATGATAAACAATTTAGAGAAATGAAGAACAAATCAATTTTATTACACAAAGAGAGACATGATTATTATTAATAAAATTGATTACAAAATTTTGATTTCAATGACGCTAGAAATCAAAGCGAAATATGAAAGACTCCTTTTGTTTTCTATACCGACTCGTATCCCCACGAACTGGTTGGCTTTAGCCGATCCTTCCCCGGATACGACCTCAAGCTGCTCTAGCCAACCCTTCCCCGAATATGGCCTCGAGCACCCCCTAAACCTACACCCGAGACCTAGTCGCCAACACGAGGCGAATTTCTGCCCTAAGTCCTACCCAGACCTAGTCGCCAACACGAGGCGAATTCTCTAACGGTTACAAAAGATATGAAATAAAATAACAACAACAATATTTAAAACTCCCTCTAAGAAACTTCTGAAGTCGGAGATGAACAATCGCTGTAGAATCAACGAGGTTAAAACGATCCCTCTTTGGATGTAGCGTGATGAAGTCCTGCTTCAGAAACTCTCTAAGTGTTTGGTGGGAGATCAAATCTCAGTCATATAAGGCTTTGGATTTCTGGCACAAGACCTCTCTCGGGAATCAACAAACCAAACGAGAAGAGAAGGGTACAATATATAGCCTTAGCGCTAGCACCTGCGCTAGTGCTACCGCCGGCGCTATCCCATTTTAGGAGATATTTTGCGCGGCAGAATCTTCAATCCAAGGAAACAATTCTCTCTTGCCTTCTGTGCTCCGCGCTATCGCCTGCGCTATCGGATATCATCAGGCGCTATCTCCTTCTATATATATTAACTCCAGCTTGCATCTCAGCGGTTTCCCTTCCCAGTGGTTTCTTCTCAGCGGTTTCATCTCAGCGGTTTGGTTTCTTCTCAGCGGTTCGGTTTTTCTCAGCGGTTCCTTAGCGCTAGCGCCAGGTGCTAGGTGATACCGCCGACGCTAGAAGGAGTGTTGGATTTGATGGCTCAAATTTGGGGGCAACCGTCTTATGTATTCCTTGAGTCATATGGACTTTGTTTTCCTGCACACTTAACACACAAGATCAAATACACATAGGATTTGTTATTCTCAAACCTAGGAGATGCAGAAGACCATGTTCCAACAATATGATTGTGGTCGAAGCGGTCTTTCATCACGATTATGACGCGTGTTGAAATCTTCTCCACGGATCTCCTTAAGCCTTCATGGATTTGTGGGAGTATCTCTCTAAACCTTCCTCTATATGATGTGGCATGAAGCTCTGGAATTTAGGAGTAGGAGAGGATGAAGAAGACAAATCCAAGGGGTCCTTTTTATAGCCTTGGAGCTAGCGCCTGCGCTATCGCTACCGCCGACGCTATCCTGAATTAGGAAATATTCTCCACGTGAGAATCCTTCATTTTAAGCAAGTCGACCGCCTTTCTCTATTACTTTATGCTACCGCCTGCTCTACCCGATACTGCCTATGCTAGGTGCTACCGCTTGCGTTAGAAGCTATCGCCTGGTGCTATCTCCTTCTATATCTACCCCCTGAAATTGCTCTAATCAGAGCTAGGGCCTGCACTAGGTGCTACCGCCGACGCTTGTGGACATGTTGGAATTATGGGATCAATTTGGGGGCAACCTTCTTATGTTATCCTTGAGTCATATGGACTTGTTTCCTACACACTTAAGAACACAAGATCAAATACACATAGGATTTGTTATTCTCAAACCTAGGAGACGCGGAAGACCATATTCCAACAAACTCTCCCTTTTGATAATAACAAATCCATTAATGATAAATCAGAGCATTAATATATAAGCATGATGAAACCTACTTGTGTGTATGTGTGAGTTATGACTTAGGATAATTGCTCTCCCTAAATATATGCCCCCCCTATGTGAATGCTCCCCTTATACATTTTAATTAATTATGTTAGGTTTCCCTTTTAATAACGGTTTTTATTTATCATGTTAGTTCTCTCCCTTTTGTTATTAGCAAAAGTGGGCAAGGAAATAATAGATATAAAAAGAAGATTTTTCATAAAAAGATAAGGCATGATCGAGTTTTTTTGAGGAAATGAAATGATAAGGAGTTTTAAGCATAAAAAGGTAATGATTTCTATATAACTAATCTACCCAGACAATATGTCTACACACTAGCCCCGTACTAAGTGACAGATGGTCATGAGGAGCTGCATACATGCCATAGGTAGGGGTGTTAGTCCCATATGCAAACACTAGAAGATACTCAACCTAGCACTCTTTCCCCCTAGTGCCTCGTAAGGCCCCACTAGAACCCTCCCCGTTTAAGGACAAGACATGACTTAGAGATTAGGTTATCTAATGTCTACATTCCTACACCCCCGCTATGGTGAGATATGCAATCATGTGATAATAATCATTGGAAACATTTAGCGTTTGAATCTAACGATAAGTTCATATGGTTTATATTTTTATATGAATTTTCGGAAAACTCACATAGCTAAATCTATTAATGAATCAGAGTTTTTAGCATAAAAATGATATTCGTGTTAGAACAACTAGTATAAATTCTACCAAGCAAGTCTACCATTTGTTGAAAAAGGAATTTTGAGATTGAAGACTTTGATATAAGCATGAAAGCGCAAGGTAAACAATATATGGTGATGATGCAGACGACTAATAGAAATACAAGAAACATCTTTTGTAATCATGTCTATTCATAAGAAGATATATGAGTCAAATTCCAAAAAGAAAGATGTTTTTGTAAATTATTTTTCATTTAAAATCTGTAAGTAATAAAGTAACCAAGCATGAAAGAAGGATATCAAAGAGAAACTACTACAAAATTATTATAATTCACAAATTCAAAACATACCAAACATTGTAGAAAGCATGCTAGGTTATCTAGTGCATTTATAAATAAAGAGGAGTACAGAATTTAACATTAGGATCCAATACTCATGAGAAGAAGTGTTATGGAATACGATGATGTTCACATAAGTGTATTTTGAATAGAGTAAACAAATGATTTAATTAAAAATACAAGACAAATGTAGAGTAAAGTGCATAATAAAACACAAATAATTTTACTTCCACACACTTCAATGCACATAGAAAAAATATACAACTACCAAGGTGCTTTGCACACACAATGCTCATTAAGATTTATCAGGGTACAAAGTAGTGCTTGGGGGATCACGAACTTTATTTTTCAATATTGATTTTTTGTGATTCGGTGTACTTAAGAATAAGTGGTGTAAAACTGAAGGTTTGCACAAGACACTTTACTATTCTTTCCAAGGTGCTCAACCTCACAACGCTTATTAAGACTTATCAGGAGGTTCAAGTAGTATTTGGTGGAGTTATCTTTGTCAATTTATTTCATTCATTTTTTTGTTTTGTACAAAGATCTCCGAATACACTTGTTTTGCAAACCAATGTAATTTGAAAGGACAATCACTTTTCTTAAATATTAAGAGTGCAAATAAAGGTGGTGTAGGTAAGATACTTGTGCAAAGTTTAATTCATTGTACAGTTATAATACACAAGCAAGCATTCTTAGATTAAAAGCACAAGTAAACTTTGCCAAAATAAGTGAGTGAATAAATATCATTATCAATCATAAAACATTTACTCATACTTAGAGACACGCTAAGCTTGGTTCTACACAATCGTTTCAATACAATTGGTGCACATATGAGTAGATATATCAAAGCATGATAAAAAATGTTCAAAGTAGTTTGAAAAGATGAAATGTAATATTGTAGAAGGTCTAAATGATGGATTAAATCATGCTTGATTTTCACAATAAAGTCCATACAATATTTTGATTTAAAGTTTGAACTCTTAAAATTGATCTTGGACTTCCCGAGGTCTACCCTATGAGTGGTTCGCACCGGTACTAGGAGATGTGATGGGGTGACATCCCAAATCTCCTTTTCACAAGATACATGTAAATAGAAAAGTTAGGTTCAAAAAATAATTTTGGATGTTTTATATTTTTGTATTTGATTTTTGCATATAAAATAGAAATCAAACAAATAAACAAAGAAAGGAAGTAGGAAAAATATTTTTTGTAATTTGGCTTTTGTAATTTTGTATTTTAATTTTTCAAAAATCAATTATAGGCAGAATTGCAAAAGTGAGTAGTACATATAAAATAATATATTTTTAGTGATTTTTCAGAATTTTAAAATTACAGAAAATCAGACACTCGAGCTAGCACTAGCGCGGCAAATAGTACACTATTTTTCAAGATTTTGGAAATTCGAACTATTGATCTTGAATAAGTGTCCAAAGAGTAGTTTCTTGCAGAAATTTCAGAATTTTTGGAGATGTCTAGATAGTGCAAATTGCATGAAGCATTAGCGATTTTGTATATAAACATTGCCTGAGACATATTTTATTATACCTTCTTTTTGACATTTCAAAATAATGTAAGTTGAAAATAATAGGAAATGTAAGCACAAGATATCATGTTCGAATAAGCCAAATAAGCATGATTTAAATGATTAGTATGAAATGATGTTCATGCTAATAATAACATAGATATGCCCTAGATAAGAATACCCAGCCTGTATATCTTGGTAAACATATAAAACCTAACATAGATATTGATATTCATTAGGTGACAATGTTAGTATGATAAGTTTAAGATTAATGTTATGCCAAAGTATGATAGTGTTTCAATTTATAGACCTAGAATGAAGTGAAGATTCTACTTGATTTGATCTTATTAATATCATGATGATTCTAAGGTCTAAACTTGAAATAAATCACAATACACACATAATATACCAACCATGGTATTTAATTATAATGTCAATTGTCATCATATAATTTTTATAAATGTGATAGAATTAGTTATTTTTAGAAGACTTTTAGCAAAGGAGATCAATAGATCATGGTGGTGCATGTGAATTCAATAATCATTATGATGGTAAATTCTTTCAATACATTTTAGTGATTTTCTTTTTAATTATGAATTTTGAATATATATGTGATTTTTGATAGGTGAACAATAGTGATGGTTTAGATCATGTTTGACATCAAGGAGTGAACACAATATAATTTTTATTTTGAAAAGGAAAAAGAAAAACCATATTGAAAATTGAACTTTCTTTTAGATCTTGAACTTTCTTTTATATCATGTTATTTCTCTAATTTTGTTGATGAAGGCTAAAGAGCTTAATAGCCTAATAACTTAATTTAATATGAAATATCTTATAGCAAATTTGTAGTCCAATTTATTTGAATATTATATTATATATATATAGGCAATGAATATAAGAAAGATAGAAAGGTCATCAAAATAATAATATGATTTTGAATTTTGATCAATTTGATTTATAAACTCATTAAGTTTTAAGAGAAAAAATCATATTTCTAATAATATATAAGCTGACCATTACATAATAGGTTAAAAAAATAAGAAAACAAAAAGAAAAATTAAAAGACATTAAAGCATATCATGAAGTAGAAATTTGTATATTTCATTTTGAAATTATTCTACTTCATGCATTTGGTGATTCCTAATGAATAAGAGATTTAGGTATCCAAATGGGACCAAGTGTGGTGGTTCCTTTGGGTACCCAAATATAACGTTTAGGTTTGTGGGTAGATAGTGATGAATGGGTCCTTTCATGTGAAGTTAATGTTTCATTTTTAATTTTGGCCCTTTATTCAAACCTTGGTTTAATGTTATTCTTATGCATCAAATTTCCATTGTGATAATCTCTATATTGAAGATTATGATAGCAATGATTATTGAAAGTATTGTTCATAGGAAATTTGTGTAATTTTAATTTTAAGTTGGGAGAAACATGATTTTGTAAATAATGGTGATTTTGACTTTGATTTACAATTACTTTGTGTTTCTTACTCCCATTATTGGGTTTAGTTAAGATATTCATATTGATATTCAACATGCTTTTAGATATTTCTTGATATTATGAATTTTTATTTATAATTTTCATAAGAAAGTTGATTTTTGATTTTAATTCATCATTCTTGATCTTTAGATTATGCCTAGCTTTATTATAAGCTATTGTGCTATTTTTAAGAGTGGAAACAATAAAGTCAATATTATTTTGATAGTCATTTCTAAATTCCTCAAATGTTTTTCTATCTCCTTGATTTCAATTTTATAATTTTGGCACGTAGCACAATCACTTTTCAAAGATGAATTTTCTAAAGATAATTTTTCATTATGTTCTTTTACAAAAATAAGTTCTTTTTCAAGATCCTTGAATTTTTCTTTAATATTATTACAATCAAAACACATATTTATATTTTCAATTAATGTGCAAGGTGGAGAATAATCAAACACATCAATCTTTGTTTCTACATTAATTTTAGCTTTTAAGTTTTTATTTTCTAAACATAATTTTGAATTTAAATTTGTTAATTTCTTAATTTTACGCTTAGTAGTTTGTAGCAATTGTAATGCAGAAATAGAATTGCAAAAGATGGAATTTGATTTCCTTACATCACTTTTGGACGCAGTGAGATTTGGGCATAGAGTTCCTTTGTTATCTTTATCTTTTTAGCATTCGTCTTCCAAAGACAAGATTCCTTCTTCTCTACTTAATGTGTTCTCCATTGATTCATCATGAGAGGAGCTTTCTTGAACATCTGTGCAAACTTGAATGTTCTCCAATTCTTGCGTTTGTTCAATACCTGTATATGGAGAATCATACATTTCTTCAAGAAATTTCCATACTTTGTATGCACTAGAAAAACAATATATTAATTTGAAAACTTCATTTGATAAACCACAAAATTAATTGTGTTTGGCTTTTGCATTTAAATGACATTCCTTTTTATTTGATTCATTTACTGGTCTTACTATTGTTAAATTCCATGCCTCGATGTCTAAAGTTTTAATAAAATTTCAAAGAAAATTTTCCATCCTCGATAATTTAACCCTTTAAATAAAGGTGCTGCTAGTGATTTTTCTTCTTCATAAAAATTCCCCCAACTAATAGAAGCGAGATCATGAGATGCCATTATTCTCGGTTGTTAAGACGATTTGGAATAACCTCGCTTTGATACCACTTGTTGGATCGATAGGTGCCCTTAGGGGGGGGTGAATAAGGTTTTTTTAAAGCTTTTTAATATATTTTAATAAACGTGAAAATATAAGAGATTAAGATAAGAAATTAAGCAAATAAAATTGAGACATCATTTCATTAATATGAAAGAAGAGTTTATAAAACTTGATTTCTTATAACGCTAGAAATCGAAGGCGAACACTAATAAAACACTTTTTGTTTTCTATCCCGACTCGCATCCCCACGAACCGGTGGCCCTAGTCTATCCTTCCCCGGATATGGCCTCAAGACAATCTAGCCAATCCTTCCCTGGATATGGCCTCGAGCACTCCCTAGACCTAACCTAGATCTAGTCACCAACATGAGGCAAATTTCTCCCCTAAGTTCTACCCAGACCTAGTCGCCAACACGGGCGAGTTCACTAAATGATTAAAAGAAAAGATGTGAAATAAAAGGACTATAAAAACTCCATATATGGATATTTTGGAGAAGTAGACAAAGACCCACAGAGTATGATCGTAGTCGAAGCGGTCTTTCATCACGATGATGATGCGTGTTGAAATCTTCTCCACGGATTTCCTTAAGCCTTCATGGATTTGTGAGAGTACCTCTCTGAACCTTCCTCTATATGATGTGGCATGAAACTTTGGAATTTAGGAGTAGGAGAGGATGAAGAAGGCAGATCCAATGGGTCCTTTTTATAGCCTTGGAGCTAGCACCTGTGCTATCGCTACCGTCGGCGTTATCCCGGATTAGGAAATATTCTCCACGTGAGAATCCTTCATTTTAAGCAAGCTGGCCGCTTTCCTCTATTGCTTTGCGCTACCGCCTGTGCTACAAGATACCGCCTACGCTAGGTGCTACCACTTGCATTAGAAGCTATCGCCTGGCGTTATCTTCTTCTATATCTGCCCCTAAAATTGCTCTAATCAGAGTTAGCGCCTGCGCTAGGTGCTGTTGCCGGTGCTAGTGGACATGTTGAAATTATGGGATCAATTTTGGGGGCAACCTTCTTATGTTATCCTTGAGTCATATGGACTTGTTTCCTACACACTTAAGCACACAAGATCAAATACATATAGGATTTGTTATTCTCAAACTTAGGAGATGCGAAAGACCATGTTCCAACATCCTTTGCCTTTGATTCAACTCTACTCTTTAGTAGCATCTCATATGATTTGAGCTTTCCTAGCAAAGCATCGATTGAGATCTCTCTATGGAATCTGGACTCTCTAATGGCCCAGATCCTTGAATCACATGAGCTAGGGAAGCACATGCGGATCTTATCATTTATCTCTGTCAAGGATATCTCCTTGTCCAGACTCTTCAGTTCACTGATAATGATGTTAAATATGTCATACATTTCAGCAACACTTTCCTCAGCTTTCTTTTCAAAGTTCTCATATTGGGATATGAGAAGGGACTTCCTGTCCTTTCTTACATCAGAACTCCCTTCTACAATTCATGAAAGGGATTCCTAGATCTCTTTTGCTGATTGGCAGCCAGCTACTTTCTGAAAAATTTCATCTGACATTGTGAAAACCAGAATGTTCATTGCTTTGCCATCACATGCCTTCTGCTTCTAGGTTTGAGATAAGAGATCGCTAGGCTCTTGGGATCGCATGAGATAAGAGATTGCTAGGCTCATATGAATGTGTGAGTGGATATCTCTCTAGGATTATAACTTAAATATTTTTAATTGAATAATGCCCTAATAGGCTCTTGGGATCGCAAAAGATGAGAGATCTCTAGACTCATAGTATTGTGTGAGTTGAGAGCTCGCTTGGCTAATTGGAATGTGCATGCCATAAGCTCGTTAGACTCATATGTCCGCGTGAGCTGAGAGCTCACTAGGATTATAGGTTTATGTGAGCTGAGAGCTCACTGGGCTTATAACTTAGAATGGTTGTAGATGAATAGGAATTAATAGACTCTTTCCCGGATGAGGCAAAATGAGTTGTATGCTAACAATTGATGCTAACCTAGGAAAATTTCATCTGAAAGAGAGGTGGGCGAGTTCCATGTCAGCGATCGACACTCTCCCATGAATATTTCATTTGAAAGAGAGGCGAGCGAGTCATATGTCAGTGACCGACACTCTCTAAGGAGTAATTCATCCGAAAGAGAGGTGAGCGAGTTGTATATAAACGGTTAACACTCTTTCAGGAATAGAGGTGTGAGTGGTATGTCAACGATCAATATTCTCCCAAGAATTTATCAAAAAGAGAGGTGGACGAATTATATGTATGCGATCAAAACTCTCCCAGGAATAGTCTCAGATCTGGAAATCACTTGGCGGGTGAGAAGAGCACTCGAGGGGCTATTGAACAACATGAAAAAATGGGGTAGCTGATCTCGACTGACAATGTAGAGACTTGGACTTAGAAAAACGCACTATGATTTGGGTATCGTCCCATCACCCGACCAAGGATGTCCATGAATGAGATGGGTGTTGTTATTCTAGAATGCTTATGCAGAAGAATATAAGGTCCCAATGTTTAGAAGCTTTTGTTCTACCACTTAGAAGTTCAAGGAGATTAGCTCCATAGAGTTAGAGGACACACAAAATATAGCTGAATAAATAATTTTTCAGGTAAATTCAGCTTAGAGATTTATTAGGTTGATAACTAAGTCGATCTAGCCACAGAGGCTAAGTAACTTGAAGTTTAAAGAGGACCCATCTCTAATAAGATATTTTAGACTATGACTCCAGAATCAATTCTGGTAACCTAACAGACCGGTGAGAAGAGCACTCGAGGGGCTATCAACCAATATGCAAGGGGGAGTTGATCTGGGCTATTAATTCAGATACTTGGACTTAGGAATGTGCACTAATGACCTGAGGCATCGCCTCATCACTCAACTGAGGTTTTCAAGGAGTGAGATGGAGGTTCATGTTCAAGAAGAAACTTGTTTCTCCTTAATGCGACATTAAGCCCAAATCTTCACAACATTCTCAAGTTTGCACTTTAGGGGGAAGAGAGTAAGCATAGATTAGTAACATATCCTGACGAGTATTTAATGCCCCTTTTGGAATTAGGAGTTCATAAGTAAATTTTTTTTTAAGTTATCTGTTCTCTTGACATTTCTGAGAGATTCTCCTTCTAGATTTTGCAGGTGATATCCTTCAGTTCTTAGGGCTTCTAGAACCATGAATGGTCCTTCCTAATATAGTAACTCAGACTGTGACATTATTTTGTGAAGGAAATTCTCTCATTACAATATATAGAGTTGTAATGGTATCATAGGGGCATTCCCTCTACCTCCCTTGCAAGAATTGGATTAGATAATACATATCAAAATCTTTTGCAAATTTGATAGAAACTCTATAAGTTTTCTCTCATCCATCTTTGTAAGAGAAATTAAATTCGAAAATATTTGATGTGAAGGGAAGGGGACCAATCTTGTAAAGGATGTTGTGTCCATCATATGCATGCAAAAAGTCACTAAGATGAGATTCACCAAACTGTTAAATCAATTTATTCATCAAGGCTCTGCTTACTACTCGAGATTTGTCCACTGGATCTATTTTGACGTGGAAGTCAAAATATGCTCACAAAATGGACTCACAGGTCCATATGGGTGAGCTGTTGGAAGACTATCCTGCTCAAACTCGTGGAAGCAAATTTTCTGCGAGCTCGCTATGGGTTCTAACTCGTGGAAGAGAATCCCTTTGAGCTCGACGAGGAGAGCTCGCGCCTGCAAAAGTCGCTCAGGGTCTTCCACGACGGCCTCCTTACTATGTCGTCGAGAAGGCTATGACTCGTTTGAGGACGTGATGTTCTGAGGAGAGGTCACTATGAACTCGACACGAGGTATTAATAGAGCTTGCAAAGTGTCTTTCATCATTCGATGAAAATCCGGGAGGTCAGCTCGTGTAACAAACTGGGTACCCGCACGCGAGTTGTTTGTATCCGTCTCCTGCTCGCCATCATGATCCATAGTGTCTTCTTGCAATAATTTCTTCCTCCAGATACGGTCCACGCTCATAACACCAAAAATGTTGAAACTACGAAACCAGTTCACAGACTTTGGAATAAAGGGGTAGCCCGAGGTTACTGATCCTGCAGTCTAATACCACAAACCCGATGATAAGAGAGATGCATAATGAGAACTAACAATTAGACTGCTTATAAACAAGACCTACGAGCTGCAGCAAGGAGGTCCCATCACACACTCGGAAGTATATAGGAACTTCCATTTTAAAACTAAGACTATGCTAGGCACGAGGAAAGCACAATCTCGGTGAAATGAGAAACATTTGTGGGGTCCAATGTGTCTTCCTTGTGTTCCATTGGGTTCTATTTATAAGCAATCCATACTAGGTGTTTGTGGTCTATGAATATCTATCCCCCACAAAATACTGGATTCGTTATGCAATATGACTTTGGGCAAGCTGATTGAGGTTGCTAAGAATGATCTCGGGAACCTGGGTCTGTCAGTGCGAGCTCATTGATGCACTCAGAGGGATCTTGCCTAAGTGTCTCTCCTATGTGATCTTAGTAGGGGCTCACTGGTGAGATGAAATGGCTTGCGTTGTTCCTCGGCTATTTTCTACGTATCTTTAATGATGTCATCATTCTTGGTCAACGGTCAACTTTCTGCTGACATGGGACAATAATCAGGTTTGGTCTTCCCTCGATGAATATGGGTTGTACATAGTAAAAATCATTACATAAATTTGATTTGCTCGTAACATTTTTCTTATAAATTTAGTTTCATGCACAAACATAAACGTCTTATAAATTTGCACTACGATACAATGTCTCATCAATTATTTTGAGAAAATAGTAGTAAAGATATTGTGGACAAATAAATATAAAATTTAAAACAAAATATTATATATCTATATAAATGCACGTAAAATATTATATGGAGACCACAAATTATTGAATTCCTAATCTGCCTTTATACATTTGTTTTTCATTTCAGAAAGGTAAGTTGGGTATTACTATTCCATAATATATATTTATTTGCGAATAAGTGTTATTTTGTGGTGGAATAATACCAGAACAAACAAGTATGAAGCATTGACAATACCTAACGAGGCCAAATAAATCTCAAATTGTGCACATAAAACCCCTAAGCTTGCTTTATGATTTTTGAACCCCTTTATTGATTTGACTTCAATCCGGAAGGCTTATGTCAACCTATCTCTAGGGTGAATGCAACTCTTCTTACCAAGGAATGATCTATTCGTATTCATGGATCTCTCGATCATTTAGTATACGGATCCAAGATGAAAAACACAAATCAACAAATATGTAATCAACACAAATATTAAACAAAGGTAAATAAAGATTTTTATTCAAAGAGCTCATGATAACAAAAGGAAATTACATTATTATTCCATTCTAAAGTTCATCTTGATTAAGTAATAATAGAAATTAGGTACTCATCATAATGAATGAATGACTAAGAAAGATGTAAGAAGGCATGAAATTGAGCATAAAGAAAGGACCTTACAAATATGATTTTATTCAAAGATCTTAGGATAACAAAAGAAAATTACATTATTATTTCATTCTATAGTTCGTTATGATGAAGTAATAAGAAAAAATTAGCTACTCATCATGGCGAATGAATGACTAAGAAAGATGTAAGAAGACATGATATTGTGTCTCAACAAATGTTTAGAGGAAATTGTATTAAAGATATTGTGGACAAATGAATATACAATTTAAAACAAAAGATTTTGTATATTATATAAATGCACAAAATTTTCTACGCCGACCACAAATTATTAAATTCCTAATCCGCCCATCATGCTTTTGTTTCCATTTAAGTAAGGTAATTTGGGTATTGCTATTCCATAATATATTTATTTAGTGGTGGCATTATACATAAACAGACAAATATGTAGCATAGACAATACCTAATGAGGCCAAAGAATCACAAACTATGCACATAAAACTTTTGGTGGGATACTAATTGATATTTTAAATTTTGAGGGGTAGATTCAGATACTATAGATCAGGTGCATGTCTATGGGATATTCACTGTATTCTAATTCTTGTTGGGCAAATAAGGATTTGATCATTTTAACAAAATAATGTGAATTAAAGGAGTTGTTCGAGAACCTGAGTGTGTAGAAATTAGTGTATCTCAAAGAAGGTAGATATGAATAAATGAAGGAGTATGTTGTGGGAATGTGTCGCTCATTGCTAGCTAAAATACCTAGGCGCATTATGTTGAAATTTTTGATCTAAAAGTGATCAAGAAATTAGTCATACAGTCAACGTAATATGAACCTACATCGCCGCACCTTCATGATGTTAAATGCCTTGTCGAGATATTCATAGTATCATGTGTGTGTGCACAAGAGAATGTGATACAGATATATGGTGTAAATTCCTTGATGTGATAGCGTTCATCACATTATAGTCAACGGAATAGTGTTAAAAGCCAACTATGTTTTGAAAATGGAGGGCAAGTGAAGAGAAAGAACTTTTGCTTGGCTGTATAATGTCATTATACATCATGGTATCAGACTGTGACTTGAGTTCTTTCCTCAAAAAATGCTGGAAATGATAAAGGTGAGTATTTACTAGGGAAGAGTACAAGGAGGTAAGAGACATTGAAATATGAGTTCAACATCTCTTGGTTTGAGAATAACAAATCCCAACTGGTATTTGATTTATCTTACTGGTGTTTATAGTGTGCAGGAAATAAAGGTATAATGAAGGCAACTACAATCAAATTCCTTTAGAATGATAAAGATAAATCAATTGTAACTAACATGCCACTGTAGGTGGTACCGCTGGCAGTAACTGTTGTTCCAGATGGACATCTTGCAAGGGACATTTTGAAGAAGCCTTGGCAGGAGAAGCAAGCGTATTTTAGAAAGGTGGACTATGTTGCGATACACTTATTGCTTGGCAGTAACTCTTTGGCAAGCTGGCCAATCAACTATAAATGGAGTAGCTAATTAAAGCAGAATATCTCATTTTGGAGGCAACCGAATAATGGGATACCACAGGGCGATATGTCATACCATACCATGATAGTGGTTTCCTAAAATATGAATTGACATTCCATTCTAGAGTGAGAAGAGCGGTAAAATTATTCCCTAAAGGATACTTCCACGCGGTAGAGTTTACCACAGGCGATATCTGTCTAACTCTATATAACGAGCCCTTCGCCTCATTGCAAACAATATATAGAGTGCTCATCCATGAATATTCATAAGAGAGGCTTCGTTCCAGACCTCCAAAAGAGTCCCTTGAGCATACCCCATCTACCAAAGGATAATTTGAAGTCAATCTGCATCAAAACTTATTTAAGATGAAGGACGAATGCTTTATCATCGACGATATCTCGCGTTCCTTCGTTTGCACCTTCAAATCCATTATTAGGGAGTTCTATTTCCAGAAATTATTTGAAATATCTCTTGTATTTCTATTTTATTTTTGGTTACTCTTTGTTTGAGTGCAGAGGAATTCATCCATGTATTGGCGACTAGGTCTGTGTATGGCTTAGGGGGTAATTTGCATCTTGCGTAGGCGACTGGACTTAGGTGTAGGTCTAGGTGGATGCTTGAGGCCTATCTAGGGAGAGATAGACTAAAGACAACCTATTTGAGGAGCGAGTCAATATAGAAAACCAAAATACTTTTTCTACTCATCGCTTTAATTTCTAGCATTATTGAAATCATGTTTTTAATTACATTTCTTAGCATTAAAGTCATGTATTTCTCTTTTATTTATAAATAGATTTATTGTTGAATTTTAAATTGATTAAAGTCAAGTTTTCATTAATCTTGAATAACTTTGAAAAGAATTTTAAAATCTTTATTCACCCTCTCTCCCATCTAAGGGCGCTTTACGATTCAACAAGTGGTATCAGAGCTAGGTTATTCCAAAAAGGTTGCACCACCTGAAATAAATGGTGCATCATGATCTCACATCAACTAGAGGGGATGAATTTTTATATAATAAAAAATCTTTAGCACGACCCTTATTTACCGAAGTAAAGCATGATCGTCGGAAAGTACTAATGAAATAATTTACTATGGCTTTGAGTCTAGATATTTGGAATATCACTATAAATAAACAAACCCCCGATTGAATTAAATATGCATGAATGTGTCCTAAATGCTAAAGCTATGAATTGTCTATATTGTGCCCTTTCACAAGATATTTTTAAATTAATTTATTTGTTTTCTACTACTTATGAAATTTGGAGATTTCTTGAGAAAACTTAGAGTCTTCCCTCTGTAGATGATGAACATTTTCAAATTAATGAGCTAAAACAATTTCTTATGGATATATCCAAGTGAAGAAAACCATGACGAATCATGCTCTAAGGATGACCTCAAATACATCATAAGAGAAGAACTGTGATGCTACAACATCATGCTCAAATCAAAACATCCTTTCCAAATGCAATGTAAACCATTCTACAAAATCTCAAGAAATCCGTGATTTAACAACTGTCACATTAAATAAAGCATACGAATGAATTATCACTTTAGAAAAAGAAAATGAATAGTTGCTTTTAGAAAGCTTATTTTTGAAAAAGGAGTGTTCTAAATGTGGAAATTTTAAACTAGAAATTAGAGAAATGGATGAAATCTTTGAGAGCATAAGAATGGATTATGGAATACATATAAATTCTATTGCTACTACTCTTAAAAATAGCACCCTTGCCTACATTATAGCAAGACATAATCTTAAAATTAAAATCAATGAGTGGAAACCCGTGATTAAAGTCAACTCCTCAACTTCACATATGAAGGACCATTCATCTTTATTATAAACAAGATCACCTCAATATGTCTGTGTACCCAAAGGAACCATCACATTAGGTCCACTTTGGTTACCCAAACACTCACTCTCTAGTAATCTCAAGAGTAAATGAAGTAGAACCAAAACAGAAAGGGACATACTCACAATCTACTTCATGATAAGGTTTAGCGTTAGTAAAATAAGAATGATCAAAATCCATCTAAAATATAAGAAAACTAAAATTCGTCCACAAACATCTAATAAAAGTCCAAGATAGAAAATTTAAATCTGGCAACTACCGCCAACGATATGACCTACTTCGGGCGATAAGATTCAGAAATAAGACAATAGTCTAAGCAATAATAAAATGATCAAAGAAATAGTCAAAAACTACCTGCCACCACAATTGCTCCCACCTCTCTCACGCCTAATCAGTCGAACTGACATTCATGGAGGTTTGTCTTCCTAGCTCTCCCACACCGCCTCCTCAGATGGGGAAGGAATAAGGTTAAGGCTACGCATCATAAACTGCATCATCTTTATTAGCCCATTAACCTTCATGTGTGTCTCCTTTACCACTTATGACTGATACTAGACTATACCATATATTTGTCATTGAGACACACAAAAGGAGCTAGCACATCTGATCAGTGGATCGACAACTGGAGGAAAGAAAGATCCTCATTCTATAGCAACTTGATTCGGTGAGGAGAAAGAGAAGCTACTCAAGTAGAAGGACAAAAGGAAGGTGCTGAAGGCAACCACTTGGGATAACTCTTCCTCTGAGGAGTCAAGCACCTCAAGATCAAGCTATGATGAAGAGGCAAACATGTTCCTAATGAGAAAGAACCACCTTACTTTTGATGATGATAGCAGTGTCCAAAGTGACACAGAGGTATGTTGGCAGGATAAGGACAAAGAAGACATGTGGTACTTGGACTCTGGGTGCTCCAAGCACATGACGGGCAACAAAGATAAGTTTCTTAGACTAGAGAAAAAGAAAGGAGGACAGGTCACTTTTGAAGACAATAGCAAAGGAAGGATCATATGCATCAGAACAGTGTGTAACAATTCATGTTTTATCTCGAATGTCTTATTTGTAGATGGTTTGAAACATAGCTTGATTTCTATTAACCAACAGTGTGATAAAAGATTAAATATGTTATTGAATCATCTACAAACCTCTGTAAAATCATAAATGCTCAAACAAATGAAATTTTACTCACCGCTCCTAGATCAAATAATGTTTATACTATTGCCTTTAGTGATTTATCTTTATTGTCTATGAAATGTTTATTAGCTAATAATAAAGAATTAGAACTCTAACATAGGCGTCTTGGTCACTCTGGCACCAAACTAATATTAAAATTATCCAAAGATAAATTAATTAGAGGACTTCCTAAGCTGAATGGTAATTTATATTCACTTAGTAGCTCATGCCAAAAAGGAAACTTTACTAGATCATCTCTTAAAAGTAAAATTGAACTTTCTATCACTATACCACTACAATTAATTCATATAGATCTTCTTGGTCTCATTAGTACATCTAATCTAGGAGAAAGAAAATACACTTTTGTATTAATCGGTGATTATTCAAGATATTGTTGGACTATTTTTCTTACTTCCAAATCTAATGTGTTCTTTGAATTCACCAAATTATGTATAAGAATCCAAAATGAAATTAATCTAAAAATAAATTGTATATGCTCAGATCATAGAGGTGAATTTGGAAATAAAAATTTAATTCTTATCATGAAATTTTAGGTATAAATCACAAATTTTCAACTCCACGTACAACACAACAAAATGGTGTCATAGAGAGGAAAACTAGAACCCTATAAGAGCTAGCACTCACTATGCTTTCCGGGTATGAGTTACCTAAACACTTTTGGGCTGAAGCCATTAGTACTGCATGTTCTTATAAATCATGTTATTCTTCGCTTTATCTTAAAATTAACTCCTTATGAATTATATTTTCAAAAGAAGCCTAACATGTCTTACTTTCACGTTTTTGGTTGCAAATGCTTTCTATTAAACACTAAAGATAACTTAGACAAATTTGATGAGAAATGCGATGAGGTATATTTTTAGGATATTCTTCAACTAGCCGAGCTTATATAATTTATAATAAAAGGACATAGATAGTTCAAAATCAATTCATGTTAAATTTAATGAATGTGTTACTTGTGTAGATTCTAGTTCTAATATAGAAAAATAAGAGGAACCCACTGCTATCTTAGAACATGTAGATGATGGGCCACTTACAGTTGAGGAGGATAAAGAGGAAGAAGGACAAGAAGAATACATGTCACCAAGTGTGTTGAAATTCACAAAGAATCATCTGCGGGAACTTGTAATTGGAGAACCTTCAAAAAGGGTAATGACACCCTCTTCCTTACATGAATATTTTTCAAACTTATGTTTTATCTTTGAAATATAACCTAAAAATGTTTCAACCACTTTAAATAATGAGTCCTGGTTTATGGCTATGAATGATGAACTTAATCAATTTGAATGTAATAAAGTTTGGAAACTAGTTGAGCGTCCATCTAACAATCTGGTAGTTGGAGTTAGATGGATATTTAAAAATAAATTGGATGGTGAATCTAGGATCACAAGAAATAAGGCTACACTAGTGGCTCAAGGATTTTTCTCAAATTGAGGTGGTAAATTTTGAAGAAACTTATGCACTCGTTGCACGATTAGAATCGATTCAAATTTTTCGTACATTTGCTAGTTTTAAACGATTTGAATTATTTCAAATGGATGTTACAAGTCCATTTTATAAACAGGATAATTAAAGAAAAAATTTATGTATAACAACCCCCCATATTTATAAATATTAAATTTCCTAACCATATTTTCATATTAGATGAAATGCTTTATGGATTAAAACAATCATCTCATGCTTGGTATGATAGATTAACCACATTCTTTTTAAAACATGATTATGTTATGGGAAGTGTGGATACCACACCCTTCATTAAACATATAAACGAGGATTTGATAATCTTAAAAATTTATGTAGACAATATTATTTTTGGAGCTACTAATGAAGATTTGTGTAATGATGTAGTTAAAGCAATGCAAAATGAATTTGAAATGAGTAGGAGAACTTACTTATTTTCTGGGATTTCAAATTACTCAACGTCATGATGGAATTTTTATTTGTCAAAGTAAATATGTTCATGACATGCTCAAAATATTAGACTTGAAAACTTAAAACAAACTAATACACCAATGAGTGCATCACTTAAGCAAGGAAAAGATGAAGCTGACATCTCAATTGATCAAACTTTATATCGATGAATGATTGGTTCTTTATTATATTTGAGTGCTTCCATACCTGACATTATGTTTGTCATATGCTCATGTGCTCGCTTTCAAGCAATCCTAAGGAATCTCATTTAAAGCAGTTAAACATATTTTAGATATCTAGTAGGCACATCTAAATTAGGCTTATGATATCCTTACAGTGATTCTTTTATATTGCAAGACTATTCTGATTATGATCATGTAGATTGTTTTTTAGATCGTAAAAGCACTATATGTGTCATTTTTATGGCCTTCACTAGTTTCATGGTTGAGTGGGAAATAAAATTTTATTGCCATATCCACCACTGAGGTTTAATATATCGCACTAGGAAGTTATTGTGCACAATCCTTATTGTTGGATCTTGAGGTGCCCTTAGAGGGGGGGGGGGGGGTGAATAAGGGTTTTAAAACTTTTGTTATATTTTAAAATACTTGAAATGATAAGAGATTAAACTAATGATAAAACCACACAAAAATAGGAGATTAAGTAATATAAATGAAAGACATGATTTTATTAACTTGAAATATAAGATTACAAAATTTAATTTCTTATGACGCTATAAATCTTAGGCGATAAAGTAAAATATTCATTTTGTTTTCTATACCGACTCTTCTCACCAAGAACCGGTTGGCTTTAGCCTATCCAACCGGATATGGCCTCAAGCTGCTCTAGCCCTTCTATTCCCAGAAAGGCCTCGAGCATCCCCTAGATCTACTCCCTAGACCCAGTCGCCAACACGAGGCGAATTGTTGGAACATGGTCTTCCGCATCTCCTAGGTTTGAGAATAACAAATCCTATGTGTATTTGATCTTGTGTGTTTAAGTGTGCAGGAAATCAAAGTCCACATGACTCAAGGATGGTTGTCCCCAAAATTGAGGCCAGAATTCCAACATGGCCACTAGCGCCGGCGGTAGAGATAGCGCCCGACGCTAGCGATGATTAGCGCAATTCCGGCAGTGTTTTTAGAAGGAGCTAGCGCCCGACGGTAGCTACTAGCGCTGGCGGTAGCATGGCGCACAAAAGGCATAGAGCAAAATGTTGCCGCGGATTGAAGATCCTGCCGCGCAAAATGTTACTTAATCAGGGATAGCGCCGGCGGTAGCGGTAGCGCCGGCGGTAGCGCTGAGGCTATAAAATGGACACTTTGGCTCCGTCCTTATCATCCTTGAGAGATCCCAAATTCCAGAGCCTCGTGCCACATCATAGAGAGGAGAGTTCGGAGAGATACTCCCACAAATCCATAAAGCCATAAGGAGATCCGTGGAGAAGATTTCAACACGCGTCATCATCATGACAAAAGACCACATCGACTACGATCATACTCTGCGGGCCTTCGTCCACTTCTCCAAGAGATCCATATAGGGAGTTTTTATTATTGCTGTCTTCTATTTTATTTCTCTTTTTCTTTGTAAACGGTAGTGAAATCGCCTTGTGTTGGCGACTAGGTCTGGGGTAGGACTTAGGGCTGAAATTCGCCTCGTGTTGGCGACTAGATCTAGGCTAGGTCTAGGGGGTGCTCGAGGCCACATCCGGGGAAGGATTGGCTAGAGTGGCTTGAGGCCGAATCCGGGAAGGAGAAGGCTAGGGCCACCGGTTCGTGGGGAAGCGAGTCGGGATAGAAAACAAAAAGAGCTTTTATTATTCGTCTCCGATCTCTAGCGCCATTGAGATCAAGTTTTGTAAAACTTATTTAATATCAATAAAGCTTGTCTCTCTTTTTTGTTTTACTTGACTTCTTGTTTTAATATTGCAATATTCCAAAGTTTTTCTAAATAAAATCTAAAGTTTTTGAAAACCCTTCACCCCCCTCTAAGGGCGCCGACCGATCCAACAAGTGGTATCAGAGGGGTTTTATTCCAATCGGCTTAACAACCAGGAATAATGGCGTCTTATGATCTCGCTTCTTTCAGTGGGGGTAATTTTGAAGAAGAAGAAAAATCTCCTAAACCACCTTTATTTGAAGGAACAAATTATAAAGGATGGAAAATTTTAATTGAAAAATTTATTAAGACTTTAGATGTCGAAGTATGGAATTTAGCCATTATAAGACCTGCAGATGAATCAAATAAAAAAGAACGTCAACTAAATGCAAAAGCCAAACATTATTTATTTTGTGCTCTATCAAATGAAAATTTCAAATTAATATATTGTTTTTCTAGTGCATACAAAATTTGGCAATTTCTTAAAGAAATGTATGATTTTCCTCTCGCAGGTATAGATCAAACACAGGAGGAGAAGAATATACAAGCATCCACTACTATTCAAGAAGATCTCTCTCGTTGCAAATCCATGGAAATCATGGAAACTAACTTGGAAAAAAAGAGCAATACATCAAAAGAAAAAGAAGATGAAAATTCATCTATGATGGAGGAAGGCGAAAAAGATAACGAAGGAACTTCATGCACACATTTTGCCTCTACCAAAAGCGCTGTAAGAAAGTCAAAATCTTCTTCTTGTGTGATAACTTCCATTTCTAGTTTCAATATACTAAAAACTGCTAAACGTAAGATCAAGAAATTGAAAATTACTAATAAAAATTTACGTTTAGAAAATAAGAGATTAAAAACTAATGTTAATTTAGAATCTAATTGTTATGTGGTTTCACCATCTTGTCCTTTACTTGAAAACACAAAACCTTGTTTTGATTGTGATAATTTTAAGGAAAAACTTAAGGAACTTGAAAAAAAAATTATTTGTATAAAAGAATATAATGAAAAATTATCTTTAGAAAATTCATCTTTAAAAGGTGATTGTGCTACATGCAAAAGTTATAAAATTGAAATTGAAGAGATGGATGAAACATTTGAGGAATACAGAAATGAATACCAAAACCATATTGATTCAATTGTTTCTACTCTTAAAAATAGCACAATTGCGTATAACAAAGCTAGACATAACTTGAAACTTAAAACCAATGAATTAGAAACTAAAATTATCTTGCTTAAGGAAATCTTAAAGAAAAATTCTCAATATCAAACAAACTCTAAAAGCAAGTTAAATATGATATCTCAAAATATGAATAAACCAAACAATGGGAATAAAAAACATCAAAAGATTGTAAATGAAATTCCAAAACACTATCATCATCATCATTTACAATATCAATCTTCTACCAACGAAAAATTAAACGTTCACAAATTTCCTATGAAAAATACTGATAAGTACTTTTTGTACTCATCTTTTAATATAAGTTTAATTTATTTTAATATGAAATTAATTAGTTTTTTATGTTTTTCTTATTAAAATTGTTATCTTTTCAATTTTATAAACTAACTTAAGCTTTTTCTGTGTATTTCAGTTTTTTTGGACGCATTAGACAAAAACTTCAAGTACACGCCCAAGGTCACGGGCGTGACCATGGGCGTGTAACCTGCGCGGTGCTCCAGACCTATTTCCGCCACCACGGGTGCGTTTCGTGAAGATTTCGCCAAGTACACGCCCCAGGTCACGGGCGTGACCAAGGGCGTAACCCAATGTCACGGCCGCGACCCGCCGCAAGCATCCAGAATCAGCCTGCCACGTCAATTAAATTTACATGCCCCAGGTCACGGGCGTGACCAGGGGCGTGACTCAATGTCACGGGCGTGACTCATCCCGCGCCACTCCCCGCTTCTTCCCGCCGAAGATTCCCGTCAGCAGCACGTTTTGAAGGTTACACGCCTAGGTCACAGGCGTGACCTAGGGCGTGACACGCAAATATCGTCAGCATTAAAGCCAGATTGCGCCCTTTCCGTTCCGAGATGATCGCGCGCCTTACACGCCCTTGGTCACGGGCGTGACCGAGGGCGTGTACCCAGAATTTTTCAGCTATAAAAGGGCAGCTCCTCCAGATTATTTTACACCTTGTTTTGGAGTCCAAGCCTCCATTTTCTGCGTTTTTTCTCCTGTGTTTGAGTAATCTAGCTTTACTTTTTCTTGCAATTGTAAGTTCTCTTTCAATAGTTGTAATCTCTTTTCATGAATTAATAAAATTTGTTGTTTTTATTCATCCATTCTCCTAGTTTGTCCACCTCTCTTTTCTTTAGTTATAATCTTCTAGTCAAGTTACTTTTCTCATTGCAAACAAATCAAAGTTTCATTTGATAGAACAATAGAGATCGTCTTGAGTAAGAGTAATCAACACGCCTGGATTTTTATACGACCTTGGTTTTTATAACCTATACTACATTCGATACGGTACACTTGCCGTTATCGTTTGCAAGCATAGTTTTGCGTATCAAGTTTTTGGCGCCGTTGCCGGGGATCTGAGTTGATATTTCGAAAGAGAATATCTATTGGCTTTATCGATTCCTTTCTTCTCTTATTTTTTTTCTATCATTCAAGGTGTAACTAAATTCCTGGAAAGGACGCTTTGGGCTTGAATTCCCATCATAAACTTAGTACCTTGCAAGCCCTTCACCGGGTAGATCATGGGAAGTCAAGGACTAATTTTAAATCATCTAATAAAAAAAAATTTATATAAAAATAAAAAAAAATTTATATATAATAAATATATTTACCTAAATTTTTGCTTTGTTCTTCTCTCTCACCTCTTTCTCTCTTTTCTTTTCTTCTTGGTTTATGACCCGACACAACTCTCCAGCTAATTTTGAATTTGGATTTGATCCAGAAATCGAGCGCACGTTGCGGCGGCGTCTCCGATTTAGTGATCTGCCTATAATTCGCGAAGATTCGGTCGGAGAAACTAACGAGGAAATAATGGGTGATCCCATCCATAATGAGGCCCCGCTACGGACCATGTCCTATTATGCGAGACCGAATTGGGAGGGTACACAATCTAGTATTATTCACCCAGCTGTGGCGAATAATAATTTTGAAATTAAAACGAGCATCATTCAGATGGTACAACAAACCGTCGTTTTCGATGGTTTACCAGATGAAGATCCTAATTTACATTTACTTAATTTTTTGGAAATTTGCGATACATTTAAGATAAATGGTGTCACCGATGATGCCATCTGTTTACGCTTATTTCCTTTTTCTTTGCGGACTAAGGCCAAGCAGTGGTTGGGATCTCTTCCTAGAGGTTCCATCACTACATGGGCCGAAATGACGGAGAAATTTTTAACGAAATATTTTCCTCCGGCAAAGTCCGCCAAATTACGTACGGACATTCTCTCTTTTACGCAAGTAGACTCGGAGTCTCTCTACGACACATGGGAGCGCTTCAAGGAATTATTGCGGAGATGTCCTCATCATGCCCTTCCTTTGTGGCAGCAAATTCAAACTTTCTACAATGGTTTAAATCTCCAAACGAGGCAGATGATTGATGCGGTCGCAGGGGAAACTCTTAATAATAAAACCCCCGAAGCTGCTCAAGAGCTTTTTGAGGAGATGGCCATGAATGCCTATCAGTGGAATGCGCCATGGTCGCGCCCTAATAAGCCGACCGGACTTTTTGAAGTCGAGGCCACCCCTAACTTAGCGCAACAAGTAGAAATACTCACAAAACATTATGTGGTGGAGATGACTGCTTCCTCTGCCGCAAATTGGGCTAACAATAATAACTTTAATAATTTTAATAATAATTTTATTCCTGAGCAAGTTGATTATATGGGGAACTCTTATCGCCCTCCTTATAACCCGAATAATAATCTTTCGTTTAACAATAGTTATAATCCGGGTTTAAGGAACCACCCAAATTTTTCATGGAGCAACCCCAATAATGCTCAACGCCCCCCACAAGTAAATCCCCCCGGATTTGATCCACCACCACCATCACATAAGCCCTCTCCGCTTGAAGAGGTCTTCACCAAGTACATTGCCTCCAATGAGTCCAATATCCGGAATCTCACCGGGTCGGTCAAAAATTTAGAAAATCAAATTGGACAGCTCACAAAAATGTTCTCCGAACGCCAGCAAGGAGCACTTCCGGTCAACACTGAGCCCAATCCGCGGGAGAGCGCTAACGCAATCACACTCCGCAACGGAAAGGAGGTAACTTCTTCAAAATTGGTCGAGCCCGAGGTAAATGTTTCATCTTCTCCCCCGCAAGTTATTTCTTCACCTGCTTTACCGTCTGCTGCTTTAGCTCCGCGCATATTTAAAAATCCCTCCATTCCTTATCCTTCGAAATTAAAAGATGAGCGCAATGAGGAGCAATATAAAAAATTTATTGAAATTTTAAAACAAATCCAAATAAATGTACCATTCTGCGAAGCAATTGCTCAAATGCCAAAGTACGCTAAATTTTTGAAAGAATTACTTTCAAATAAAAAGAAACTTGAAAATTTTTCGCGTATTTCTTTAAACGCAGAGTGTTCGGCGGCTTTATTAAATAAATTACCACAAAAATTGAACGGCCCGGGATGGTTCTCCATCCCGTGTATGTTTGGTAATTTATCAATCAAGCACGCCTTGACCGATCTAGGGGCTACTATAAATTTAATGCGTTTTGCGTTATTTCAAAAACTTGGTTTGGGCAACCCAAGCCCAACTAATATAAGCATCCAACTAGCGGATCTGTCAGTTAAATACCCAATAGGGGTCATTGAAGATGTGCTAGTAAAGGTTGACAAGTTTATCTTCCCGGTAGACTTTGTCATCCTCGATATTGAAGAAGACGCCGAAGTACCCCTAATACTTAGCCAACCTTTCCTAGCCACCGCTCAAGCTATAATAGATATAAGTAACGGAAACATTCTCCTGCGAGTTGGAGAAGAGGAAGTTATCTTCAATATTAATTAATCAATGAGAAATGCAATTACTAACGATGATTCTTGTTTTAATTTAGAATCAAAATTTGAAGAAAACTTATCAACTTTTGCAGAAATAAAACCCTCTTTTTATGAAAATCTGGAGTTACAAACTTTATTATGTCTTGAAGAAACAACCCGGCAGGAAAATTTTGAACAAACAGATTTAAATATTTTAAAAATCAAAACTTCTTATGAAGAGCCGCCGAGTCTAGAATTAAAACAACTACCGGATCATCTAAAATACGTATTTTTAGAAGAAAATTCAAAATTACCCGTAATTATTTCTTCCGCGCTTAATGATTCGGAAATTTCCGAATTAATTAAAATTTTAAATAACCACCGTCACGCAATTGCGTGGCAAATTTCTGATATAATGGGTATAAATCCCTCGTTCTGCACGCATAAAATAAATCTTGAAAATAATTCTTGCGGCACTATTCAGCCTCAACGACGCTTGAATCCTAATATGAAGGACGTCGTTAAGGCCGAAATTATAAAATTATTAAATGCGGGAATTATTTACCCAATTTCTGATAGCACTTGGGTTAGCCCGGTGCAAGTCATGCCTAAGAAGGGAGGAATCACAATAGTTGAAAATGAAAATAACGAGTTAATCCCAACCTGTACTGTTACGGGTTGACGGGTATGCATCGATTATAGAAAATTAAATGATGCTACCAGCAAGGATCATTTTTTGTTCCCCTTTATTGACCAAATTCTAGAACGTTTATCCGGTCACTCGCACTATTGTTTTCTTGATGGTCTTTCGGGATATTTCCAAATCCCAATTGCGCTCGAAGACCAAGAGAAAACCACCTTCACTTATCCGTTCGGCACCTTCGCATATCGAAGAATGCCATTTGGGCTTTCCAACGCGCCAGCTACAATTCAAAGATGTATGCTGGCAATTTTTAATGAATTAGTTGAGGACGTCATGGAAGTTTTCATGGACAATTTTTCAGTTTATGGCGATTCCTTTAAAAATTGCCTAAAAAATCTTGATCGTGTTCTTCAACGCTGCGAAGACACGAATCTGGCACTCAACTGGGAGAAGTGTCATTTTATGGTCCGTGAGGGATTAGTCCTCGGACATAAGGTTTCTAGTAAAGGGATCGAGGTCGATAGGGCCAAGATCGAAGTTATAGAAAAACTCCCTCCGCCTACTAATATTAAATCTATTAGGAGTTTTTTAGGACATGCGGGTTTCTATAGACGGTTTATTAAAGATTTTTCAAAAATTACAAAACCGTTAACGCATCTTTTAGAAAAAGAAACCACGTCTATCTTTGATGAAGAATGTTCTAAAGCGTTCATAAAAATCAAAAATGAACTTATCAAATCGCCTATTTTAATTTCACCAGATTGGTCTCTTCCGTTCGAAATCATGCGCGATGCAAGCGATTTTGCCGTAGGTGCAGTCTTGGCCCAAAGGGTGAATAAATACTTTCACCCAATTTATTATGCAAGAAAAACGCTTACATCCGCCCAAGCTAATTATACTACGACGGAAAAAGAACTTCTAGCGATCGTTTTTGCTTTTGATAAATTTCGTTCCTACATAACGCTATCAAAAATTATTGTTTTTACAGATCACTCCGCACTCCGGAACTTGCTAGATAAAGGGGATGCCAAGCCCTGACTATTGAGATGGATCCTACTCTTGCAAGAATTCAATTTGGAGATCCGAGACAAGAAAGGAGCGGAGAATTTGGCGGCCGACCACCTCTCAAGACTGGAGAACCCAGCAGCAGGAGCACTAGTGGAGACCGAGATAGATGATAAATTCCCTGAAGAGCGCCTCCTCGCCATCGAAAAGGTAACGACTTCTTCCACCTCTTGGTATGCGGATTTGGCCAACTATTTAGTGGCCCGGGTCCTACCAAAAAATTTTTCAAGTCAGCAAAAGAAGAAATTCTTTTCAGATTTGAAAAATTATTTTTGGGAGGACCCCTTTTTATTTCGTGTCTGCACAGACCAAGTGGTAAGAAGGAGCATTTCGGGCGAGGAAGGCGGCCAAATATTGCGGCACTACCACGAAGGACCAGTCGGCGGACACTACCAAGCAAACCGAACCGCAAGAAAGGCGCTAGAGGCGGGCTTCTATTGGCCTACCTTATTCAAAGATGCTCATAATTTTGTGAGTAATTGTGATCGGTGCCAATGGTCAGGTAACATTTCTAACCGAGACGAAATGCCCCAAAATATTTTTATAGAATGCGAGATTTTTGATCTTTGGGGAATAGATTTCCTAGGTCCTTTACCCTCTTCTTTAAATAATAAATATATTCTTGTTGCGGTCGATTACGTGTCAAGGTGGGCGGAAGCACAAGCTTTCCCCACTAACGACGCGAGAGTCGTCGTAAATTTTTAAAAAAAATTATTTTCGCGATTTGGCACACCCCGAGCACTAATTAGTGATCGGGGCACACATTTCTGTAACAACCAACTTGCTAAAATTTTAGCAAAATATGGAGTTACCCACAAGCTATCTACCGCCTACCACTCACAAGCAAATGGCCAAGTGGAGGTGGTGAATCGCGAGCTAAAAAGAATTTTAGAAAAAACTGTCTCCGTTAATAGGAAGGACTGGTCGTTAAAATTAGACGACGCACTATGGGCCTATCGGACAGCGTACAAAACCGCCATCGGATGTACACCGTACCGATTGGTCTATGGAAAAGCATGCCATTTACCGGTGGAATAGAACATCGCGCATTCTGGGCGCTAAAATTTTTAAACTTAGATTTGAACTTAGCCTCCGATCAACGAAAATTTCAACTTAATGAATTAGACGAATGACGTGCAAACGCCTATGAAAATAATAAATTTTACAAGGAGCGCACTAAGTTTTACCATGACAAAAAAATAAAATTTCCAAAATCTTTTTCACCGGGAGACTTAGTCCTTTTATATAATTCTAGATTAAAACTTTTTCCGGGCAAATTAAAATCCCGATGGTCCGGCCCTTTTGTTGTAAAAGAGGTTTGGCCATATGGGACCGTGCTAATAGAGCACCCGGATCAAGGCCTTTTGAAAGTTAACGGACACCGATTGAAATTATATCATTCTGGCGACCCAGCGCCCGGCAAAATTGAAACGCTTAACCTCACAAACTTGTAGAACGCCACTTAGTCAAGCTACGCGACGGTAAACAAAGCGCTTTTGGGAGGCAACCCAACGTTTTCTTTTGTTTGTTTTGTTTAACTTAATTTTGCAGGTTTCATTTTCTGTCCGGCAACCTCGTCTATCGATCAGGGAAGCCCTCTTCACCCTTTAGCCACTTATTTATCTTTCTTCCTTTTGTTGTTTTATTTTTTTCATTTTCTAAAAAAAAAAAATAATAATAATAATAATAATAATAAAAAAATAAAAAGTGAAATTCATTTTTTTTCTTACCTAGTTTTAAACATTGGGGACAATGTTTAATTCTAAGTATAGGGGTGTAGCATTGCCTTCTTTGAATTTCTATTTTATTTGAAAAAATATATATATATATTATTAGATTTATGCTGAATTTTTATACTTTCTCATTTGCAAAATCCTTAGTAGATTTGCTTTTGTTTAGTGTAGTAGAGAATTTTTATACTTCATTAGATTTGGAATTTTGGAATAAAATTATGACTCATGCAGTGTTCCTAGTCAAACGCACGCGTTTGTAGAATTCTATGCAAATTAACTATTCAGCATAAAATTAGATTTATGTTTTTCTAACTGCGAAAAAACAATTCTTGTTTTACTTTTATCTTGAAACCGGTAGAATCTGTGAATAAATTCAAGTGAGTATGTAGAAGCTTACTAGAGAAATATTACACATTTTTGAACGGAAGGGTGTCCTTTCTCGATGTCTAGAACTTGCCTCTAGCGATTCTCGAAGCATTTACATAGGTTTGTCATAGTTTTTAGAAGTGATTTAGGCCACCTTTTGATCGTTTGTGCCTGTTTGCCCACCTTTTTAAATTTTTCATTGCTTAAACACTTTGGGCCTTACCTTATTTCCTTTGCTACCTCCACCTTTCATTTTCACCAAAGCCAAAACATCCAGCCCATGATCACACTAAATATTTGAGATTTATTAAAATTCTGCAATGGGTTCAATTGTGAAAATAAGGAAATTACAACTTCTTATTCGGAGCTATTATGAAAAAAAAAAGATATTAAAAATATATATGAAAAAATTATTGGCCAACTGTGAAAAAAAATATATATATATACAAAAAAAAAGTATTCATGGTATCTTTTTTTGAAAATTATGGGAGTTTTGATTCATAACAACTCTTACGCGAGGTTTGAATTTTAGATAATTTTGGGTAACTCTCACCTTGGTTTAGTGTGATCCTTAGCCGTCATATTCTATCTTTTGATTTTCAAATCCAAATCATATACCTAAGCCAAGTTTCACTCCTAATGAAAGCCCTTTTGATCTTTAAGCTATAACATTATACTTGTGTAGTGGAGAGAGTGCGACCGGGCAAGCCTATGGCCATCGTCATTGATGGATTTCTTTGGAGGCTATCCCAAAACTCAATTTTGGGTAATATTGATCTTAGAAAACACGCTACCCGCTCCCTGAATAACATTCTAGAATTTGCCGAACTTTCAATTTAAAAGTAAAAGCAATTTGTTTATTCGCACTACTGAAAATTATAAGCTAATCATTATGCTGAATAGATCTTTCAACTAGGATCTCTACACGTAGGCGTAAGACTTCGCATTTTTATTCCTTGAGTTCAAATTTCTTTTCTAGTATTTAAATTTTTCTACTCCCATGAAAAGTTGTTTGCTCGGGACTAGCAAACGAGTAAGTATGGGGGTGTTTGATGAGTACTTTTTGTACTCATCTTTTAATATAAGTTTAATTTATTTTAATATGAAATTAATTAGTTTTTTATGTTTTTCTTATTAAAATTATTATCTTTTCAATTTTATAAACTAACTTAAGCTTTTTCTGTGTATTTCAATTTTTTTGGACGCATTAGACAAAAACTTCAAGTGCACGCCCAAGGTCACGGGAGTGACCATGGGCGTGTAACCTGCGCGGTGCTCCAGACCTGTTTCCGCCACCACGGGTGCGTTCCGTGAAGATTTCGCCAAGTACACGCCCCAGGTCACGGGCGTGACCAAGGGCGTGACCCAATGTCACGACCGCGACCCGCCGCAAGCATCCAGAATCAGCCTGCCACGTCAATTAAATTTACATGCCCCAGGTCACGGGCGTGACCAGGGGCGTGACTCAATGTCACGGGCGTGACTCATCCCGCGCCACTCCCCGCTTCTTCCCGCCGAAGATTCCCGCCAGCAGCACGTTTTGAAGGTTACATGCCCTAGGTCACGGGCGTGACCTAGGGCGTGACATGCAAATATCGTCAGCATTAAAGCCAGATTGCGCCCTTTCCGTTCCGAGATGATCGCGCGCCTTACACGCCCTTGGTCACGGGCGTGACCGAGGGCGTGTACCCAGAATTTTTCATCTATAAAAGGTCAGCTCCTCCAGATTATTTTACACCTTGTTTTGGAGTCCAAGCCTCCATTTTCTACATTTTTTCTCCTGTGTTTGAGTAATCTAGCTTTACTTTTTCTTGCAATTGTAAGTTCTCTTTCAATAGTTGTAATCTCTTTTCATGAATTAATAAAATTTGTTGTTTTATTCATCCATTCTCCTAGTTTGTCCACCTCTTTTTTCTTTAGTTATAATCTTCTAGTCAAGTTACTTTTCTCATTGCAAACAAATCAAAGTTTCATTTGATAGAACAATAGAGATCGTCTTGAGTAAGAGTAATCAACACGCCCAGATTTTTATACGACCTTGGTTTTTATAACCTATACTACATTTGATACGGTACACTTGCCGTTATCATTTGCAAGCATAGTTTTGCGTATCAAGTTTTTGGCGCTGTTGCCGGGGATCTGAGTTGATATTTCGAAAGAGAATATCTATTGGCTTTATCGCTTCCTTTCTTCTCTTATTTTTTTTCTATCATTCAAGGTGTAACTAAATTCCTGGAAAGGACGCTTTGGGCTTGAATTCCCATCATAACCTCTAGTACCTTGCAAGCCCTTCACCGGGTAGATCTTGGGAAGTCCAGGACTAATTTTAAATCACCTAATAAAAAAAATATTTATATAAAAATAAAAAAAATTATATATAATAAATATATTTATCTAAATTTTTGCTTTGTTCTTCTCTCTCACCTCTTTCTCTCTTTTCTTTTCTTCTTGGTTTATGACCCGACACAACTCTCCAGCTAATTTTGAATTTGGATTTGATCCAGAAATCGAGCGCACGTTGCGGCGGCGTCTCCGATTTAGTGATCTGCCTATAATTCGCGAAGAGTCGGTCGGAGAAACTAACGAGGAAATAATGGGTGATCCCATCCATAATGAGGCCCCGCTACGGACCATGTCCTATTATGCGAGACTGAATTGGGAGGGTACACAATCTAGTATTATTAGCCCAGCTGTGGCGAATAATAATTTTGAAATTAAAACGAGCATCATTCAGATGGTACAACAAACCGTCGTTTTTGATGGTTTACCAGATGAAGATCCTAATTTACATTTACTTAATTTTTTGGAAATTTGCGATACATTTAAGATAAATGGTGTCACCGGTGATGCCATCCGTTTATGCTTATTTCCTTTTTCTTTGCGGACTAAGGCCAAGCAGTGGTTGAGATCTCTTCCTAGAGGTTCCATCACTACATGGGCCGAAATGACGGAGAAATTTTTAACGAAATATTTTCCTCCGGCAAAGTCCGCCAAATTACGTACGGACATTCTCTCTTTTACGCAAGTAGACTCGGAGTCTCTCTACGACACATGGGAGCGCTTCAAGGAATTATTGCGGAGATGTCCTCATCATGCCCTTCCTTTGTGGCAGCAAATTCAAACTTTCTACAATGGTTTAAATCTCCAAACGAGGCAGATGATTGATGAGGCCGCAGGGGGAACTCTTAATAATAAAACCCTCGAAGCTGCTCAAGAGCTTTTTGAGGAGATGGCCATGAATGCCTATCAGTGGAATGCGCCACGGTCGCGCCCTAATAAGCCGACCGGACTTTTTGAAGTCGAGGTCTCCCCTAACTTAGCGCAACAAGTAGAAATGCTCACAAAACATTATGTGGCGGAGATGACTGCTTCCTCTGCCGCAAATTGGGCTAGCAATAATAACTTTAATAATTTTAATAATAATTTTATTCCTGAGCAAGTTGATTATATGAGGAACTCTTATCGCTCTCCTTATAACCCGAATAATAATCTTCCGTTTAACAATAGTTATAATCCGGGTTTAAGGAACCACCCAAATTTTTTATGGAGCAACCCCAATAATGCTCAACGCCCCCCACAAGTAAATCCCCCCGGATTTGCTCCACCACCACCACCACACAAGCCCTCTCCGCTTGAAGAGGTCTTCACCAAGTACATTGCCTCCAATGAGTCCAATATCCGGAATCTCACCGGGTCGGTCAAAAATTTAGAAAATCAAATTGGACAGCTCGCAAAAATGTTCTCCGAACGCCAGCAAGGAGCACTTCCGGGAAACACTGAGCCCAATCCGTGGGAGAGCGCTAACGCAATCACACTCCGCAACGGAAAGGAGGTAACTTCTTCAAAATTGGTCGAGCCTGAGGTAAATGTTTCATCTTCTCCCCCGCAAGTTATTTCTTCACCTGCTTTACCGTCTGCTGCTTTAGCTCCGCGCATATTTAAAAATCCCTCCATTCCTTATCCTTTGAAATTAAAAGATGAGCCCAATGAGGAGCAATATAAAAAATTTATTGAAATTTTAAAACAAATCCAAATAAATGTACCATTCTGCGAAGCAATTGCTCAAATGCCAAAGTACGCTAAATTTTTAAGAGAATTACTTTCAAATAAAAAGAAACTTGAAATTTTTTCGCGTATTTCTTTAAACGCAGAGTGTTCGGCGGCTTTATTAAATAAATTACCACAAAAATTGAACGAACCGGTACGGTTCTCCATCCCGTGTATGTTTGGTAATTTATCAATCAAGCACGCCTTGGCCGATCTAGGGGCTAGTATAAATTTAATGCCTTTTGCGTTATTTCAAGAACTTGGTTTGGGCAACCTAAGCCCAACTAATATAAGCATCCAACTAGCGGATCAGTCAGTTAAATACCCAATAGGGGTCATTGAAGATGTGCTAGTAAAGGTTGACAAGTTTATCTTCCCGGTAGACTTTGTCATCCTCGATATTGAAGAAGACGCCGAAGTACCCCTAATACTTGGCCGACCATTCCTAGCCACCGCTCGAGCTATAATAGATGTAAGTAACGGAAAAATTCTCTTGCGAGTTGGAGAAGAGGAAGTTATCTTCAATATTAATCAATCAATGAGAAATGCAATTATTAACGATGATTCTTGTTTTAATTTAGAATCAAAATTTGAAGAAAACTTATCAACTTTTGCAGAAATAAAACCCCCTTTTTATGAAAATCTGGAGTTACAAACTTTATTATGTCTTGAAGAAACAACCCGGCAGGAAAATTTTGAACAAACAGATTTAAATATTTTTAAAATCAAAATTTCTTATGAAGAGCCGCCGAGTCTAGAATTAAAACAACTACCCGGGTCATCTAAAATAAGTATTTTTAGAAGAAAATTCAAAATTACCCGTAATTATTTCTTCCGCGCTTAATGATTCGGAAATTTCCAAATTAATTAAAATTTTAAATAACCACCGTCACGCAATTGCGTGGCAAATTTCTGATATAAAGGGTATAAATCCCTCGTTCTGCACGCATAAAATAAATCTTGAAAATAATTCTCGCGGCACTATTCAGCCTCAACGACGCTTGAATCCTAGTATGAAGGACGTCGTTAAGGCCGAAATTATAAAATTATTAGACGCGGGAATTATTTACCCAATTTATGATAGGACTTGGGTTAGCCCGGTGCAAGTCGTGCCTAAGAAGGGCGGAATCACAGTAGTTGAAAACGAAAATAACAAGTTAATCCCAACCCGTACTGTTACGGGTTGGCGGGTATGCATCGATTATAGGAAATTAAATGATGCTACCCGCAAGGATCATTTTCCTTTGCCCTTTATTGACCAAATTCTAGAACGTTTATCCGGTCACTCGCACTATTGTTTTCTTGATGGTCTTTCGGGATATTTCCAAATCCCAATTGCGCCCGAAGACCAAGAGAAAACCACCTTCACTTGTCCGTTCGACACCTTCGCATATCGAAGAATGCCGTTTGGGCTTTGCAACGCGCCAGCTACATTTCAAAGATGTATGCTGGCAATTTTTAATGAATTAGTTGAGAACGTCATGGAAGTTTTCATGGACGATTTTTCAGTTTATGGCGATTCCTATAAAAATTGCCTAAAAAATCTTGATCGTGTTCTTCAACTTTGCGAAGACACGAATCTGGCACTCAACTGGGAGAAGTGCCATATTATGGTCCGTGAGGGATTAGTCCTCGGACATAAGGTTTTTGGTAAAGGGATCGAGGTCGATAGAGCCAAGATCGAAGTTATAGAAAAACTCCCTCCGCCTACTAATATTAAATCTATTAGGAGTTTTTTAGGACATGCGGGTTTCTATAGACGGTTTATTAAAGATTTTTCAAAAATTACAAAACCGTTAACGCATCTTTTAGAAAAAGAAACCACGTTTATCTTTGACGAAGAATGTTCTAAGGCGTTCATAAAAATTAAAAACGAACTTATCAAATCGCCTATTTTAATTTCACCAGATTGGTCTCTTCTGTTCGAAATCATGTGCGATGCAAGCGATTTTGCCGTAGGTGCAGTCTTGGGCCAATGGGTGAATAAATAATTTCACCCAATTTATTACGCAAGCAAAATGCTTACATCCGCCCAAGCTAATTATACTACGACGGAAAAAGAACTTCTAGCGATCGTTTTTGCTTTTGATAAATTTCGTTCGTACATAACGCTATCAAAAATTATTGTTTTTACAGATCACTCTGCACTCCGGTACTTGCTAGATAAAGGGGATGCCAAGCCCCGACTATTGAGATGGATCCTACTCTTGCAAGAATTCGATTTGGAGATCGAGACAAGAAAGGAGGGGAGAATTTGGCGGCCGACCACCTCTCAAGACTGGAGAACCCGGCAGCAGGAGCACTAGTGGAGGCCGAGATAGATGATAAATTCTCTGAAGAGCGCCTCCTCGCCATTGAAAAGGTAACGACTTCTTGCACCCCTTGGTATGCGGATTTGGCCAACTATTTAGTGGCCCGGGACCTACCAAAAAATTTTTCAAGTCAGCAAAAGAAGAAATTCTTTTCAGATTTGAAAAATTATTTTTGAGAGGACCCCTTTTTATTTCGTGTCTGCGCAGACCAAGTGGTAAGAAGGTGCATTTCGGGCGAGGAAGGCGACCAAATATTGCGGCACTGCCACGAAGGACCAGCCGGCGGACACTACCAAGCAAACCGAACCGCAAGAAAGGCGCTAGAGGCGGGCTTCTATTGGCCTACCTTATTCAAAGATGCTCATAATTTTGTGAGTAATTGTGATCGGTGCCAACGGTCAGGTAACATTTCTAACCGAGACGAAATGCCCCAAAATATTTTTATAGAATGCGAGATTTTTGATCTTTGGGGAATAGATTTCGTAGGTCCTTTACCCTCTTCTTTAAATAATAAATATATTCTTGTTGCGGTCGATTACGTGTCAAGGTGGGCGGAAGCACAAGCTTTCCCCACTAACGACGCGAGAGTCGTCGTAAATTTTTTAAAAAAATTATTTTCGCAATTTGGCACACCCCGAGCACTAATTAGTGATCGGGGCACACATTTCTGTAACAACCAACTTGCTAAAATTTTAGCAAAGTATGGAGTTACCCACAAGCTATCTACCGCCTACCACCCACAAGCAAATGGCCAAGTGGAGGTGGTGAATCGCGAGCTAAAAAGAATTTTAGAAAAAACTGTCTCCGTTAATAGGAAGGACTGGTCGTTAAAATTAGACGACGCACTATGGGCCTATCGGACAACATACAAAACCGCCATCGGATGTACACCGTACCTATTGGTCTATGGAAAAGCGTGCCATTTACCGGTAGAATTAGAACTTCGCGCATTCTGGGCGCTAAAATTTTTAAACTTAGATTTGAACTTAGCCTCCGATCAACGAAAATTTCAACTTAATGAATTAGACGAATGGCGTGCAAACGCCTATGAAAATAATAAATTTTACAAGGAGCGCACTAAGTTTTACCATGACAAAAAAATAAAATTTCCAAAATCTTTTTCACCGGGAGACTTAGTCCTTTTATATAATTCTAGATTAAAACTTTTTCCGGGCAAATTAAAATCCCGATGGTCCGGCCCTTTTGTTGTAAAAGAGGTTTGGTCATATGGGACCGTGCTAATAGAGCACCCGGATCAAGGCCTTTTGAAAGTTAACGGACACCGATTGAAATTATATCATTCTGGCGACCCAGCGCCCGGCAAAATTGAAACGCTTAACCTCACAAACTTGTAGAACGCCACTTAGTCAAGCTACGCGACGGTAAACAAAGCGCTTTTGGGAGGCAACCCAACGTTTTCTTTTGTTTCTTTTGTTTAACTTAATTTTGCAGGTTTCATTTTCTGTCCGGCAACCTCGTCTACCGATCAGGGAAGCCCTCTTCACCCTTTAGCCACTTATTTATCTTTCTTCCTTTTGTTGTTTTATTTTTTTCATTTTCTAAAATAATAATAATAATAATAATAATAATAATAATAAAATAAAAAGTGTAATTCCTTTTTTTTCTTCTTACCTAGTTTTAAACATTGGGGACAATGTTTAATTCTAAGTATGGGGGTGTAGCATTGCCTTCTTTGAATTTCTATTTTATTTGAAAAAATATATATATATATATTATTAGATTTATGCTGAATTTTTATACTTACTCATTTGCAAAATCCTTAGTAGATTTGCTTTTGTTTAGTGTAGTAGAGAATTTTTATACTTCATTAGATTTGGAATTTTGGAATAAAATTGTTGACTCATGCAGTGTTCCTAGTCAAACGCACGCATTTGTAGAATTCCATGTCAAATTAACTATTCAGCATAAAATTAGATTTATGTTTTTCTAACTGCGAAAAAACAATTCTTGTTTTACTTTTACCTTGAAACCGGTAGAATCTGTGAATAAATTCAAGTGAGTATGTAAAAGCTTACTAGAGAAATATTACACATTTTTGAACGGAAGGGTGTCCTTTCTCGATGTCTAGAACTTGCCTCTAGCGATTCTCGAAGCATTTACATAGGTTTGTCATAGTTTTTAGAAGTGATTTAGGCCACCTTTTGATCGTTTGTGCCTGTTTGCCCACCTTTTTAAATTTTTCATTGCTTAAACACTTTGGGCCTTACCTTATTTCCTTTGCTACCTCCACCTTTCATTTTCACCAAAGCCAAACATCCAGCCCATGATCACACTAAATATTTGAGATTTATTAAAATTCTGCAATGGGTTCAATTATGAAAATAAGGAAATTACAACTTCTTATTCAGAGCTATTATGAAAAAAAAAAGATATAAAACATATATATGAAAAAATTATTGGCCAACTGTGAAAAAATATATATATATATATATATACAAAAAAAAAGTATTCATGGCCTCTTTTTTTGAAAATTATGAGAGTTTTGCTTCATAAAACTCTTACGCGAGGTTTGAATTTTGGATAATTTTGGGTAACTCTCACCTTGGTTTAGTGTGATCCTTAGCCGTCATATTCTATCTTTTGATTTCCAAATCCAAATCATATACCTAAGCCAAGTTTCACTCCTAATGAAAGCCATTTTGATCTTTAATCTATAACATTATACTTGTGTAGTGGAGAGAGTGCGACCGGGCAAGCCTATGGCCATCGTCATTGATGGATTTCTTTGGAGGCTATCCCGAAACTCAATTTTGGGTAATATTGATCTTAGAAAACACGCTAACCGCTCCCTGAATAACATTCTAGAATTTGCCGAACTTTCAATTTAAAAGTAAAAGCAATTTGTTAATTCACACTACTGAAAATTATAAGCTAATCATTATGCTGAATAGATCTTTCAACTAGGATCTCTACACGTAGGCGTAAGACTTCGCATTTTTATTCCTTGAGTTCAAATATCTTTTCTAGTATTTAAATTTTTCTAAACCTATGAAAAGTTGTTTGCTCGGGACTAGCAAACGAGTAAGTATGGGGGTGTTTGATGAGTACTTTTTGTACTCATCTTTTAATATAAGTTAATTTATTTTAATATGAAATTAATTAGTTTTTTATGTTTTTCTTATTAAAATTATTATCTTTTCAATTTTATAAACTAACTTAAGCTTTTTCTGTGTATTTCAGTTTTTTTGGACGCATTAGACAAAAACTTCAAGTACACGCCCAAGGTCACGGGCGTGACCATGGGCGTGTAACCTGCGCGGTGCTCCAGACCTGTTTCCGCCACCACGGGTGCATTCCGTGAAGATTTCGCCAAGTACACGCCCCAGGTCACGGGCGTGACCAAGGGCGTGACCCAATGTCACGGCCGCGACCCGCCGCAAGCATCCAGAATCAGCCTGCCACGTCAATTAAATTTACACGCCCCAGGTCACGGGCGTGACTCAATGTCACGGGCGTGACTCATCCCGCGCCACTCCCCGCTTCTTCCCGCCGAAGATTCCCGCCAGCAGCACATTTTGAAGGTTACACGCCCTAGGTCACGGGCGTGACCTAGGGCGTGACACGCAAATATCATCAGCATTAAAGCCAGATTGCGCCCTTTCCGTTCCGAGATGATCGCGCGCCTTACACGCCCTTGGTCACGGGCGTGACCGAGGGCGTGTACCCAGAATTTTTCAGCTATAAAAGGGCAGCTCCTCCAGATTATTTTACACCTTGTTTTGGAGTCCAAGCCTCCATTTTCTGCATTTTTCTCCTGTGTTTGAGTAATCTAGCTTTACTTTTTCTTGTAATTGTAAGTTCTCTTTCAATAGTTGTAATCTCTTTTCATGAATTAATAAAATTTGTTGTTTTTATTCATCCATTTTCCTAGTTTGTCCACCTCTCTTTTCTTTAGTTATAATCTTCTAGTCAAGTTACTTTTCTCATTGCAAACAAATCAAAGTTTCATTTGATAGAACAATAGAGATCGTCTTGAGTAAGAGTAATCAACACGCCCGGATTTTTATACGACCTTGGTTTTTATAACCTATACTATATTCGATACGGTACACTTGCCGTTATCGTTTGCAAGCATAGTTTTGCGTATCAAATACCTTCAATAATCATTACAATCATAATCATCAATATAAAGATTATCATAATGGAAATTTGACATATAAGAATAACGCACTAATGTCAAAAGAAAGGGTCCACTCATCACTATCTACCCAAAAGCAAACACGATTTATTTGGGTACCCAAAGGAACCGTCACACTTGGTCCTCTTTGGATACCTAAATCTCTCATTCATTAGTATCCCATCATTTGCATGAAGTAGAAATCAACTAAAAATGAAATATCACTTCTCTACTTCCTTATATGCTTACACTTTCGTTTTGTTTATTTTCTTTTGTTTTGTTTAAACTAACATGATATGATCACTCTAAATATCTTGTGATATGACTTTCATAAACCATAATTCATAAATGAATCAATAAAAGTGAATTAAAGTCATATCATTCTGTTTAGTGATCTACTTATCCTTTTTATTTTTACCTTCTAAATCCATTACCTTTTAAATGTCTTGAAGTATGAAATTATTGCCAAGACTAATGATTATACTTTAATGGATTTAAATGGTTTATTAAAGGGCTTAGGCTAAAGATTAAAATGCGAAATGTTTTGATCTTGTTTTGTTGGTTATGTTAGCCCTTATAATGAAGAAAAATATTTTTCACAAAATGCATGATTAATCCGCATCCAAACTCATCATCCTAGCATCACTTTTTGGTTTATGCTTGTGTATCTATGCTAGGTACAACATTTATGATGTTATGTGATTTGAAATCATAATAGAATACTAAAATTCCATCAAACACATAGTTTATGGATTAATCATTAGAACATATATCATTTGGCTTATTCAAACATGATATCTTGTGCTTACATTTCCTATCAGTTTCAATTTACATTATATTGATAAATATGATTCTTAGAAAAAATGAAAATGAAAATATAAGAAAATATACATCATGCGTTGTCAAGTCATACACTAAATCGCTAATGTTTCATGCAATTTGCACTATCTAAACATCTCCTAAAATCTAATATTTCAGCATGGAACTGCTATTGGGACACTTAATCAAAATCAATAATTAAAATATTCAAAATCACAAAAAATCATTCACTGTTTCCCGCGCTAGCGCTACCGCAGGCGCTAGTGTTCATGTTCATTTTTCTGTGATTTTAAAATTTTTAAAAATTTCTAAAAATATATTAATCTATATTTTCTACTTAGTTTTGCACTTCTGTGTTTCTTTATTTTTTGAAAAAATCAAATACAAAACTACAAAAACCAAATTACAAAAAATATGTTTTTCTTTTTCGCTTGTGTTGTTTCCTTTGTTTAAAGTTCATCTTTATGCAAAAATCAAATATAAAAATTACAAAAGCAAAAATTACAAAAATATGCTTTTATTTGCTAAAATCAAAATACAAAAATATAAAACACTAAAACTATCAAAAATACTGTATGGACTTTCCTGTGATAATCAAGCATGATTTAGTCTATTATTTAGAAATTCTACAATGTTGAAATTTATCTTTTCAAACTTCGTTGAACATTGTTTTTCATCATGCTTTGATATATCTATTAATATGTGCATCAATTATATTTTAAAGGTTGTGTAGAACTAAGCTTAGCATGCCTCTAAGTATGAGTAAATGTTTTATGTTTGATAATGATATTTATTCACTCACCCTTTTTGGCATTGTCTACATATGTGTTTAATCTAAGAATTCTTGTGTATGTTTTGTATTAGTACAAATAAATTAAAATTGCACAAGTATCTTACCTACACTCCTTTATTTTGCACTCTTAAAAGTTAAGAAAAGTGGTTTATTTCTTTCAAAAATTATAATGGTTTGCAAAAACAAGTGTATTCGGAGGACTTTGTACAAAAAAATATCATAAATTAACAAAGATAACTCCACCAAGCACCACTTGAACCTCCTAATAAGTCTTAATAAGCGTTGTGAGGTTGAGCATCTTGGAAAGAATAGTAAAGTATCTTGTGCAAACCATAACTTACTTTCAAAATAAAAACCACTTCTTCTTAAGTACACCGGATCACAATAAAAATCAATCTTGAAAAATAAACTATGTAATCCCCCAAGCACTACTTTGCACCCTGATAAGTCTTAATAAGCATTGTGTGTGCAAAGCACCTTGGTAGTTGTACTTTTTATTGTGCATTAAAGTGCGTGGAAGTAAAATTATTTGTGTTTTATTATGCTCTTTACTTTACATATCCCTTGTATTTTTGATTAAAACATTTGTTTACTCTATTCAAAATACACTTATGTGCACATCATTATCTTCCATAACACTTCTTCTCATGAGTATTGGATCCTAACGCAAATTCTATACTACTCTTTACTTATGAAATGCACTAGATAACCTAGCATGTTTTCTACAATGTTTGGTATGACTTGAAATTGTGAATTGAAATAACATTGTAGTAATCTCTTTGTGATTGTATTATTTCTTGCTTGGTTATTTTTGTCAACCATAAAAGATTTTCATTGAAACATGATTTACATAAACATCTTCTTTTTAAAATTAAACTCATATATCTTTTTATGGATTATTCTTGATTACAATAAGATGTTTCATGTATTTCTACAAGTCTTCCGCATCATCACTATATAACTTTTACCTTGCACTTTCATGCTTATATCAAGTCTTAAATCTCAATTTTTTTTAAAAATAAGTGGTAGACTTGCTTGGTAGAATTTATATTGGTTGTTCTAACACGCATATCATTTTTATAGTAACAAACTCTGATTTATTTCAATATAAACGTGTATGCTAAACGCTCTTCCAACAAGTGAAACATTGCTAAAAGGATGTTGTTTCTTTCTTCCAAAATGCTTCAACTCTTATCTTTATAAAGTTAGTTTTGAAACTCAAAAACATCTCCTTTTTAACTTAAACTCTTATTTAGTATTATGGTGTTTCTTTTTCGAAATCTTCCGAAATGCTCAAACTCTGATACATTCATGAATTTCAATATAGCTATGTAAGTTTTATTTCAAAAAAATTCAATTATGATTCTTCCCATTAGATTTAAAAGCTTCATGTTTCAAAAAACTATTATCCGTGACTTCATATCACACCATAGCGGGGGGCGTAGGGTTGTAGACATTAGATAAACTTATCTTTAGTCATGTCTTGTCCTTAACCGGGGAGGGTTCCAGTGGGGCCTTGCGAGGCACTGGGGGGAAAGAGTGCTAGGTTGAGTTTTGTCTAGTGTTTGCATATGGGACTAACACCCCAACCTACGACATGTTTGAAGCTTCTCATGCCCATCCGTCACTTATTACGGGGCTAGGGTGTAGACATATTGTCTGGGTAGATTGGTTATTTGGAAATCCTTATTTTTATGCTTAAAACTTTTATATAAAGGGAAAATCATTACTTTTTTATGCTAAGAACTCTGGTTTCCTTCTATGAAAATTTTGTAATGCTTATAACTCTGATCTATTTAAATGAAAAACAATTCTAAAACTCCTTATCATTTACTTAAAAAGCTCGATCATGCCTTCTCTTCTATTTACAAATTCTTTGGTGCTTTGTTTCCCTACCCACTTTTGCTAATAACAAAGGGGGAGAACTAACATGATAAATATAACCCGCTATCATAAACCCAACATGACAAATTCAGATGATAGCTTACATATTAGGGGAGCATTCACTTAGGGGGAGCATGTATTTAGGGGGAGCAATTCTAAATGCTAAAATCAATAATTATCCTAAGTCATAACTCACACACACACACAAGTATAGTTTCATCATGCTTATCTATCAATGCTTTGATTTATCATTAATGGATTTGTTATTATCAAAAGGGGGAGTTTGTTGGAACATGGTCTTCCGCATCTCCTAGGTTTGAGAATAACAAATCCTATGTGCATTTGATCTTGTGTGTTTAAGTGTGCAGGAAATCAAAGTCCACATGACTCAAAGATGGTTGTCCCCAAAATTGAGGCCAGAATTCCAACATGGCCACTAGCGCCGGCGGTAGCGATAGCGCCCGGCGCTAGCGATGATTAGCGCGATTCCGTCAGTGTTTTTAGAAGGAGCTAGCGCCCGGCGGTAGCTACTAGCGCTGGCGGTAGCATGGCGCACAAAAGCATAGAGCAAAATGTTACCGCGGATTGAAGATCCTGCCGCGCAAAATGTTACTAAATCAGGGATAGCGTCGGCGGTAGCGGTAGCGCCGACGGTAGCGCTGAGGCTATAAAATGGACACTTTGGCTCCGTCCTTATCATCCTCGAGAGATCCCAAATTCCAGAGCCTCGTGCCACAGCATAGAGAGGAGAGTTCAGAGAGATACTCCCACAAATCCATAAAGCCATAAGGAGATCCGTGGAGAAGATATCAACATGCGTCATCATCATGACAAAAGACCGCATCGACTACGATCATACTCTGCGGGCCTTCGTCCACTTCTCCAAGAGATCCATATAGGGAGTTTTTATTATTGCTGTCTTCTATTTTATTTCTCTTTTTCTTTGTAAACGGTAGTGAAATCGCCTCGTGTTGGCGACTAGGTCTGGGGTAGGACTTAGGGCTGAAATTCGCCTCGTGTTGGCGACTAGATCTAGGCTAGGTCTAGGGGGTGCTCGAGGCCACATCCGGGGAAGGATTGGCTAGAGCGGCTTGAGGTCGAATCCGGTAAGGAGAAGGCTAGGGCCATCGGTTCGTGGGGAAACGAGTCGGGATAGAAAACGAAAAGAGCTTTTATTATTCGCCTTCGATCTCTAGCGCCATTGAGATCAAGTTTTGTAAAACTTATTTAATATCAATAAAGCTTGTCTCTCCTTTTGTTTTACTTGACTTCTTGTTTTAATATTGCAATATTCCAAAGTTTTTCTAAATAAAATCTAAAGTTTTTGAAAAGCCTTATTCACCACCCCTCTAAGCGCGCCAACCGATCCAACACGAATTACTCCCTAAATCCTACCCGGACCTAGTCGCCAACACGAGGCAAATTTACTTCATGATTATAATAAAAAGGTTACAAATAAAATACTAAACACAAATCAAAACTACATATGAAGAATTTTGGAGATGGCGAAGGCTCGCTGAATATTCTCGAAGTTGAAGCGTGCGTTCTTCGCGTTGAGTAAGCGTTGATCCGGTCCTCCTTGAATTCTTCTCTCAAATTTGTGTGGGAGATGATGGTCTGGAAAATACGGCCCTCTCTGAGTTTCTGTAGTGCTGGAATAGGGCTCTCTTCAATCTGTAGTTGGAGAAGATGAAATCCACCAAATTTATAGGACTGGAGGCTAACGCCAGCATTAAGGCTAATTCCTGGCGTTGACCCAGTATAGAATTATTTGGATGGCTCAGATCTTCAAAATAGGAAGGAGATTTTGCACTTTAGGAAACATTCATTTTAGGCAACCTTAACGCTAGCATTGAGGCTAACACTGTCATTAGGTTAGATCATTCCTAAAGTGCTCCTCCAATCATGGCTGCTTCCCTCCTTGCCATAATCATCGAGAGTTAACACCCAGTGTTAAAACCTAACGCCTGCCAGTAAACCTCTTTCATTTTCTCAGCGGCAGGCCATCTCGTCGATCATCTCAGCGGCAAGCCATCCCATCGATCATCTTAGCGGCAAGCCATCCTGTCGATCGTCAATGCCCAGTGTTAAGTCTTAACGCCTGGCGTTAGACCACAATCATAATTTCTGCTTGTGGTGTAACACCCTGCAAGTATGAATAGTATAACAGTAGGTCCGGCCGGGACCCCACGCCATACAAACCACACTAGCTAGGAGTTAAAAGGTGATAAACAGAAAGAACTACCACAGAGTATACTAAACAATAGTGGAAGCATAATGATTTAATATTTCATTTAGAACTGTCCACTATCATAAGAATGAAACCATGAAATAGAGTTATGGCCTTAAGGCCTTACATTTACCAAATGTACTACAAACTCCAAAACATACATCGGCACGCAGGCCGGCAATACATGGGAAAGCAGAAAAGGGAGGCTGGCCTTCAAGGGCCAACTCAGCAATAGGGCCACCACCCGTTATTTCCCACTAGGCTCACCTGCACCTGCATAAGAACATTCCACCAAGCGATGGCAAACAAAGTAACGGTCAGCACAGCTGACCAAATTATAACGACCCCACCCCTTTCCCGGGGTGGCGGAGCTTCTTCCCTGCATGCAAGACATACTAGCAACAAGTACTAATATAAAGAAAGTGCAGCTACACAAGGTGAGGTTTCAAGCACAATCAATCTTCTAGGTTGAGCATCAAAGAGAAGGGAACCTAGGTATGCACATGATGTTGGTTGGGTTCACCCGAAGGTTCCCCACAACCACCTAACCAACCGCATGAGGCTAACAACATCAATTCAAACAAACACTCCACCGTAAGGGCCATAGCCTTAGGTGTGAAAAAGAGCTTTTGGTCAGTCTAGGTAAGTCACCTTCCACGACCTCTCCCATGATCACACGACTTTCATTAGGTAGGGACCTCTTACCGATCTGCATGGAAACGGGTTCGGTTTAGCTTTGCCCGTGCTCTAATCGTCGCGGTCTATCACACGACGCGGGTACGAATTCACCTCGGCCCATAAGGGTTTAGCACTCTCTAGTGCTACACAAAATATAAGTTACACACCTAACCCCTTCACAAGGATCTAGGCTTCACAAATACTCAACGAAGGAGGTAAAAGACGCTCCGCATCAATTTCGTGGTGAAGGTTTGCCTTCATCCAATCTCAAAGCATGGGGGTTTCGTTAGGATCTTCACAAGACGCCTACACTTAAATCCCGCAATACAATAGATGATTTCACTGAGTCATTCTCCGGCATGCATTCTAGGCCTAACCTAAATGCAACGTCGCAAATCAAGCATCACCGATCCGGGCTCACGGCCACGAATAGGCTTCACACACAATGCCTAAATCCGCACGACTATCGGATTTCTACATGCAATAATGCCGGGGACGGACGCAATCTACCCGGAGTTCCAAAGAACTTGAGGAAATCCTACACTTCACCCATTCGGTGAAAGGGATTCCTCATGCAAGCATAGAAAAGGGAAAGAGAGGACAAATGACAAGTCCAAAGATCGGGAGGAAGAATCGTTACCCTAGAAGCGTTCTTCTTAGCCATGGATCTGAGATTTTACACGGAGGGAAAGGACCGCACCGGGCTGCACTCTCCAAATCTGGAAACAACTCGCGAAACGGAGCTCCGGAGCTCCGTTAATGGAGGGGTCTCTCCTTCTTCTTTCTCTAACCTTGGAGAGAGAAAGGCCTTGGATTTATGAGGGATTAACCCCTCTCCAAAGACCTAAAACCCTCCAGCAACTAATCCTAGCCGTCGGATTGGATTCCAAGAGATTTGATCGGCCCGATCTTCTTCTCCGCTCAAATTCGCGGAGCAGAATAATCAGGGCGCACGAGCATCAGCGCACGGTCAGTGGTCGTGCGCAAGCACTTTCCCTGATCGTGCGCACTTACCGCAACAGAACTCTGATTTCTGGCGAATTACCGCACGATCGCTGGCGCACGATTACTGGTCGTGCGCGAAGAGGAACAGTGGTCGTGCGCGAAGAGCTGCTATGAAATTTATAGCCTATCCCGAGCGCAGCACTACCACTCCGCCTACTTCGCTGAACTACGATTTTCGGGGTGTTACAACTCCACCCCCCTTAAAAGAATTTCGTCCCGAAATTTCGAAAACAGTAATAGCAGGAATTACAGTTATAAAATACCTGAGAGAAATAGCTCGGGGTACTCCGCAAGCATCGTTTGCTCTCTCTCCCAAGAGAGCTCCTCTCGGCAGCAATTGTCCCACCGGACTTTCACCATCGGAATAGACTTGTTCCGCAACTGCTTTACTTCGGTATCCTCGATGCGTAAGGTCTTGACTTTCGTCGACAACCCACTATCAACCGGCACTTTGCCGACCGCAACGATATGAGTAGGCTCTTGCACTGCCTTCCTCAAAACTGAAATGTGAAACACGTCATGTAGACCGCTCAGCTCTGCAGATAGTGCGAGCCGATAAGCCGCATCACCAACACGCTCCACAATCTCAAACGGTCCCAAGTACCTTGGACTGAGCTTCTTCAAGCGTCGAATTCTTGATACCCCTTTAAACGGTTTGATCTTCAAGTAAACCCGGTCGCCAACGGCGAACTCTAGTTTCCTATGCTTGGCGTTGTAATATTTTGCTTGCCTATCCTGGGCAATCAATAGCCTTTCACGTATAGATCGGATCATCGAAGTTGCTTCCTCAACGTCCTTTCGCTTTAATAGCTTAGTATCGCCCGTTTCCGCCCAAGATAACGGCGTACGACACTTCCTACCCTAGAGGGACTCGAAGGGAGCCATCTGTATACTGGCTTGGTAGCTATTATTGTAGGCGAACTCGATCATATAGAGATGATCTTCCCACTTCTTTCCAAAATCTAGAGCGCACATTCGGAGCATATCCTCCATAGTCCTGTTGGTCCTCTCGGTCTGTCCATCCGTTTGCGGGTGGAAGGCCGTGCTGAACTTCAATTAGTGCCCAACAGTTCATGGATAAGCCTCCAATATTTCGATGTGAAACGCCCGTCACGATCGCTGACGATGCTACGAGGGACACCGTGCCGCCGAACAATACTATCAACATAGAGCTTCGCTAGCTTTTCTACAGAATCATCCTTCCGATTCAAAATAAAATGTGATACCTTCGTCAATCGGTCCACGATCACCCAGATGGCGTCGTTTCCCTGTTGTGATCTCGGCAATCCGTGCACGAAATCCATCGAGATATCATCAAACTTTCACTCCGGAATCGGCAAGGACTTTAAAAATCCACCGGGACGTTGACATTCCGCCTTCACCAACGCGCAAGTATGACACTTGGCCACGTAGAGGGCAATGTCTTTCTTCATACCATGCCACCAGAAAATTTTCTTCATGTCCATGTACATTTTCGTGCTCCCCGGGTGGATAGAGTACTTGGTATGATGAGCCTCGTACATCAACTCCGCCCATAGAGTGCCAATGTTTGGGACGCACAATCTGCCCTCTTTCCACATAAGGCCATCTTCGAAGGAGAAATCAGCGTTTAACCCATCAACGGTCTCTGCTTTATAGCGTTTCATGCTCTCATCCAGCTCCAATGCCTGTCGAACTCGGTCGACAAGGTCGTATTGAACCTCCATCCAGTTCAAGCATGCTGAAGTAGACGCTCTTCTATCAACGCAAATGATCTCCATTTCTTCCAGCTTGCAGATTAGACGCTCATCGTGCATCAAAATCCAATTTGCTTGAGCGGGAGCCCGGCGACTCAACGCGTCCGCAACTACATTTCCCTTTCCAGGAGTATATTTGATGTCGAAGGTGTAGTCCCCGAGGAACTCCATCCACCTCCTCTGACGCATATTCAACTCCCTTTGATCCAGCAGGTACTTGAGGCTCTTGTGGTCGGTAAAGATGTCGATCTTCACGCCATACAAATAATGCCTCCAAAGCTTAAGAGCAAATACCACGGCCGCTAGCTCCAAATCATGGACCAGGTAATTCCTCTCATGAACCTTCAATTGTCGGGAGCCGTAGGCAATTACCCTTCCGAACTGCACTAGGACGCAACCCAAACCACTCCCCGAGGCGTCGCTATAAATTTCGTAGCCTTCCGTACCACATGGCGAGCATAGAATGGGCGCCGTGGTCAGACGGCTCTTCAGCTCTTCAAAAGCTTGTGCGCACTCGGGAGACCAAACGAACTTATGATCTTTCCTAGTCAGTTTAGTGAGAGGGAGTGCAATCCTCGAGAAGTTTTCCACAAAGCGCCTATAATAGCCGGCAAGTCCTAAGAAACTTCGGACTTCCGCTACGTTTTTCAACAAAGGCCACGCTCGGATTGCATCTATCTTCGAAGGATCAACAACAATTCCTTCTCCACTAACAACATGACCAAGGAATGCTACTGACGATAGCCAAAACTCGCACTTGGGGAACTTGGCATATAGCTGACTCATCCTCAAGGTGCTCAGAACTACGTGCAGATGCCCTACATGCTCCTCTTTTGACTGAGAGTATACCAAAATGTCGTCGATGAAGACGATCACAAATTGATCCAAATACTCTCGGAATGTCCTGTTCATTAAGTCCATGAATATCGACGGTGCATTAGACAGACCGAACGACATCACCGTGAACTCATAGTGCCCAAAGCGGGTACTGAATGCTGTCTTTGGAATGTCACATTCCCTTATCCGCAGTTGGTAATAGTCGGACCTTAGGTCCAGTTTGGAGTATACCGTCGACCCAACCAGTTGATCGAATAAATCATCGATTCTTGGAATCGGATATTGGTTCTTCACGGTCAACTTGTTTAGCTCTCGATAATCAATACATAGACGCAAGCACCCGTCCTTCTTTTTCACAAAGAGGACCGGTGCACTTCAAGGCGATGAACTTGGACATACGTAGCCTTGCTCTAGCAGCTCTTGCAATTGAACCTTCAGCTCTGCCAGTTCCTTTCGCGCTATCCGGTACGGTGAGCGGGCCACAGGTTTGCCACCTGGCATCAACTCGATGCAGAAATCAATCTCCCGATGAGGCAGAGCCCCAGGGAGTTCGTTAGGAAACACGTCGGCGTACTCCGCTACAACTGGTACATCACATAACCTGGGCTTTGGCTCTGAAGCCTCCAACAAGGTGAAGAACAACTCGGCGCCTTTTCTCGCCGCCTTAACCACTTGGAGAGCAGACATCAGTGTCTTGCTCGCTCCTCGTATACCGGCAAATGTGGTTTCTCCTTCGGTGTTCTTTCCCAGAGTGATCTCCTTTGAATTGCAATCTATGCATGTTCGCTGCTCCGAGAGCCAGTCCATGCCGAAGATCACATCAAATTCAGCTAACGCTAATAACGACGCTTCCAAGTCGAAATCCTGATTTCCGATCTGCACCTTCACACGGCTCTTCCTATCCGCACTCATGAGAGACCCATTAGGTAGCACGACCTCCAATCTATCTTTTGCCAAGGTTGACGGCACTCCGATATGCACCACAAAGCCCTCAGATAGAAAAGAGTGCGATGCTCCCGTATCAAAAAGTGCTCTCGCTGGATAGTTAAAAATTAGGACAAAGCCTAATTGCACACGAATAAAACATAAGGTTGCACAACAGTATTAATCATATATAGCTATGTAAAAGCTAACATTTATTTCATACCTGTGACGACATCAGTTTGTCGTATGACTTCTTGCTGGCCAAGCGAATAGACTCTCGGCTGAGTCGGAATGTGCTGGGAAGCTGAAGACTCCGCAGCTTTACCCTTTTCCGCAGCACGAGCATAGTCCAACGCTCGGTTCTCTGCCTTCGGGGGACCACTTCGACACACTGCGGCTTTGTGTCCCATCTTCCCGCAGGTGAAACACGTGATAGGACCCCGCACAGTCGTTGCTCCCGAAATAATTGAGCGAGTTTGCTCCGCCGGTTTGAACTTCCTTTTGTTCTTTCTGAACTCTAACTTGGAATGAGAGGCCGGCGCATGAAACTCAGGTTTCTTTGCCACGGCTTTTGCTTGTACCCTCTTCATGTCCAACTCTAGGGATCTGGCAGTTTGGACCATCAAATGGAAACTAAGCGTCATTGGGCCTGCAAGGAGCAGCCTCAACTCATCCCGAAGACCTTCATAGAACTTGTTCGTCTTTGTCTCTTCATCTTCCATCATAGGCCCCGCATAACGACCCAGTTTAGTGAACTCATGCAAGTACTCATCCACCGAGCTATCGCCTTGAGTTAACTTCAGAAACTGGTTCTGCAATGCAATGCGTTGGGCAGAAGGAATATACCTTTGAAGAAATGACTTTGAGAACTCCGCTAACGTGATCTCGGTAATCTCCTTGCCTCCAAACTTGTGCACTTCCTGTTCGGCCGACCAACGCTCTGCCTCTCCGTTAAGGAGGAAGGTGGCTAAAGTGACCATCATAGCTTCTTCTGTTGCTATCGCCTTTAGAGTTTTTCTAATTGTTGACAGCCAGTCCTCCTCCTCCGTTGGGGATCCGGTCCCCGAGAAAGTTGGAGGGTGGAAGCTTAGAAAGTGTTGCAGTTGTTGATCACGTGCTCGCGCAACGGCTACACGCTCTACACGACGCTCCACCCTTGGCACCACCGCAGGTTCCACTGCAGCCACTGGCACAGGGGTCTCCATCCTCGGTTCCACCGCAGGTTCCACTGCAGGTTCGATCACCGGGGCCTCATCTATAATAGGTGTAGCAGGTTGTGCAAGCCTTTGCGGTTGAGCATTGATCATCACGAAGACAGCTTCTGCGATTAACCTGATCATCTCAGCAGGAGGACTGGTCGCTGGCACCTCAGCCGACGCACTACTTTCAGCGGTGTTACGAGGTTGAGACTGCCCCGCACCACTTCTAGGAACCTATAATCGTGCAATACACAATTTAGTTCCTGAAAACATAGCAAACAACAATCATGGAACGCTCAAATTCCCCAAACAAGTATGTTTTTCCATTCCTAAGTGGACATTCTTATTAGTTTTTGTCGTTTCAGGTGAATGCACATCCCGTGCACACCACTCCTGAAAAGGAATTCGTCCCGAATACGCTAAACTACGGATCGACGCCCTAAGTCCGATACCAAATTGTAACACCCTACCAGTATGAATAGTATAACAGTAGGTCCGGTCGGGACCCCACGCCATACAAACCACACTAGCTAGGAGTTAAAAGGTGATAAACAGAAAGAACTACTACTGAGTATACTAAACAATAGCGGAAGCATAATTAACATTTCATTTAGAACTGTCCACTATCATAAGAATGAAACCATGAAATAGAGTTATGGCCTTAAGTCCTTACATTTACAAAATGTACTACAAACTCCAAAACATACATCGGCACGTAGGCCGGCAATACATGGGAAAGCAGAAAAGGGAGGCTGGCCTTCAAGGGCCAACTCAGCAATAGGGCCACCGACCGTTATTTCCCACTAGGCTCACCTGCACCTGCATAAGAACATTCCACCAAGCGGTGGCAAACAAAGTAACGGTCAGCACAGCTGACCAAATTATAACGACCCCACCCCTTTCCCGGGGTGGCGGAGCTTCTTCCCTGCAAGCAAGCCATACTAGCAACAAGTACTAATATAAAGAAAGTGCAGCTACACAAGGTGAGGTTTCAAGCACAATCAATCTTCTAGGTTGAGCATCAAAGAGAAGGGAACCTAGGTATGCACATGATGTTGGTTGGGTTCACCCGAAGGTTCCCCACAACCGCCTAACCAACCGCATGAGGCTAACAACATCAATTCAAACAAACACTCCATCGTAAGGGCCATAGCCTTAGGTGGGAAAAAGAGCTTTTGGTCGGTCTAGGTAAGTCACCTTCCACGACTTCTCCCATGATCACACGGCTTTCATGAGGTAGGGACCTCTTACCGATCTGCATGGAAACGGGTTCGGTTTAGCTTTGCCCGTGCTCTAATCATCGCGGTCTATCGCACGATGCGGGTACGGCTTCACCTCGGCCCGTAAGGGTTTAGCACTCTCTAGTGCTACACAAAATATAAGTTATGCACCTAACCCCTTCACAAGGATCTAGGCTTCACAAATACTCAACGAAGGAGGTACAAGACATACCGTATCAATTTCGTGGTGAAGGTTTGCCTGCATCCAATCTCAAAGCATGGGGGTTTCGTTAGGATCTTCACAAGACGCCTACACTTAAATCCCGCAATACAATAGATGATTTCACGGAGTCATTCTCCGGCATGCATTCTAGGCCTAACCTAAATGCAACGTCGCAAATCAAGCATCACCGATCCGGGCTCACGGCCACGAATAGGCTTCACACACAATGCCTAAATCCGCACGACTACCGGATTTCTACATGCAATAATGCCGGGGACGGACACAATCTACCCGGAGTTTCGAAGAACTTGAGGAAATCCTACACTTCACCCATTCGGTGAAAGGGATTCCTCATGCAAGCATAGAAAAGGGAAAGAGAGGACAAATGACAAGTCCAAAGATCGGGAGGAAGAATCGTTACCCTAGAAGTGTTCTTCTTAGCCATGGATCTGAGATTTTACACGAAGGGAAAGGACCGCACAGGGCTGCACTCTCCAAATCTGGAAACGGCTCGCGAAACGGAGCTCCGGAGCTCTGTTAATGGCGGGGTCTCTCCTTCTTCTTCCTTGCCTCCTTCTTCTTTCTCTAACCTTGGAGAGAGAAAGGCCTTGGATTTATGAGGGATTAACCCCTCTCCAATGACCTAAAACCCTCCAGCAACTAATCCTAGCCGTCGGATTGGATTCCAATAGATTTGATCGGCCCGATCTTCTTCTCCGCTCAAATTCGCGGAGCAGAATAAACAGGGCGCACGAGCATCGGCGCACGGTCAGTGGTCGTGCGCAAGCACTTCCCCTGATCGTGCGCACTTACCGCAACAGAACCCTGGTCAAGGTCGTGCGCGAAGAGGAACAGTGGTCGTGCGCGAAGAGCTGCTATGAAATTTCTAGCCTATCCCGAGCGCAGCACTACCACTCCGCCTACTTCGCTGAACTACGATTTTCGGGGTGTTACATGTGGGCAGTTCCAGACCAATAATGCAGCAATCTAGTGTCATATCAGTTCAATCCTGCATGCTAAAAACATAATGGCAAACAAGATCAAATACAAGTAGGATTTGTTATTCCCAAATCAAAGGGATGCGGAAAACCATGTTCCATTAATCTCCCCCTTTTGTTATTAACAAATCCAATATAGATAAATCATATTCATATATAAGAGAGGTGTGCTTTTAGAAGGATATATGACACTAAGCAATATATAGACCATAATAAGAATGATAGATTGTTTAAGTTTAGCTCCCCCTACTTAAGTGCTCCCCCTTAGTGTATGCACCCATAGACTAGATTTACCCTTAATCTAGTGAATCCTACTCCTTTAATCATTATGATTTATCATTTTATTCTCCCCCTTTTGTTATTAGCAAAAGTGAGTGGAGTTGAAACAAAACTAGAAAAGAGAAGACAAAAGCTAGGACATAACTAAGAGAGGATTAAGAGTTTTGTTTAAGCATAAGTTAAGTCGTAATTGAGCTAAGGGAGAGAGTAGCACAGCGGAAAAATATATGATAAACGCGAAAGAGCAACATTCTATGATTTTACCAAAGGAATTCTACCACTTGCTTTGCAAATTAATTTTAAAGAAGAATATTACTTGTTGAGAGAGATGCAATATAGTTTGACAAGCACAAGTGAAAAAAACTAAGAAGTAAGCATGATAAACCATGGTAAACGAAATACATGACCAAAAGAGAAATCCGAAAAACAAAAACAAAACAATTAAGAGTAGTATTTTTGTTATAGTTTGATCATTCCAACAATATGTCTAGACTCTTCCCATTTGAGAATTTAACTTTGAAACATTTCATAACTAATAGGCAATCATGATTTAACATATTCAAAAAGATAATAATTATAATGTAACCAATTCGTATTTCAAGTAAAGAAACCATTGTAGAAATCATGCATTGCAATCTAGTTCTTTTACTTAAGTTTTTAGAGAATTATATAATTTTGCATTAGGATCCAATTCTCATGAGTAGAAGCTTTATGAAAACAATGATGTGTGCATAAGGTGTTTTGATAAAAGTATACAAGTGAAATAATCAAAACACATGACATATGTAATGAAATAGTTACAACAACATTAATATTGTAATCTTATAATTACTTTCACACATCAAATCTAGAATAAAATTTCAAAGCACATAAAAGGGTATTACAACTACCAAGGTGCTTCTCCCACACAATGTTCATTAAGACTTATCAGGGAGCGAAGTATTGCTTGGGACCACATAAGCTTTTTTATAATTTTTTTATTTTTAGTGATCCAGTGTACAAATAGAAGTGATAAAAAGTGTATGTTTGCACAAGACACTTTACAATTCTTTCTAAGGTGCTCAACTTCACAATACTCATTAAGACTTATCAAGAGGGTGAGTAGTGCTTGGTGGAGTTATCTTTGGCCATTGATATCATTTTTTGTATTTAAAGCTTGCGCCAAAGGTCTCCGAATTCACTTGTTGATGCAAACATTAGCAATTTTGAACTAACACTTCTATGTGTGCAAGAAATTTATTGTTTGCAAGATGGTGCAGATAAGTTAGACATATAACTTAATATGTTAAAATTATTACACTACACAATCATGCAAGACTAAGATTATGAGCACATGTAAATTACCAAAATAGTGAGTGAATGAATCATTGATTAACATAAAACATTACTCATACTTAGAGTCATGCTAGGCAATCATACACAATTTTTCTATAGACTATTTCATTGCACATAATCAGATTAAGGTCAAGGCATGAAGATAAAACAATGTTTAGGAAATTTGAAATTAAAATTAGACATTGAAGAAAATCTTTATGCGTATGCCAAAATCAATTTTGACCATTTGAAACAAAAATAACTAAGATGTTTGCTCTTGTGAAGTCATATCGTCAAACCATAATTTAAAATAAATAAATGACAAAAGTATATTTTTGAGCATTTTGAATTATTTAATTAATTTTCTTGTATTTTAGAATAAAATTAGCAAATTAAGAACAAAGTAATTTGAAATCAGAAAAAATAAACTGAGAAAATTCATTAGAAAAATACCAGAAATATTCCAGAGAAAACATAATTTCAATATGGCAAAAGCAGCTAACGCCTGGCGTTAACTACTTAACGCCCAAACAGAACATTGTTTTTAAGAGTTTTGAATTTATTTTCTTTGAAATAGGTAGTATGTATATAGACCTTCTTAGTGTAGAAATTTCAGAGAATTTGGAATTGATTAGAAGGCGATTTAAGCATAATTTTGGCGGTTTTTATAAAATGTTTTTATCTTTTATATTTGATTTTTGATTTTTAAAAAAGAGAAATTGAGTTTCATGATTGATTTACATACATATCTCATAAGTTCAGAATTAGATGATTAATATAAAAGTACGTAAGTTAGTTTTGAGGAGGGATAGCATTTGATGGGTTTCAATTTGATATATCTAAGACTCCTAATTCTAGTCTAAGCATGTTTAAATGAGTATCAGTGAGAGGTTTTGAAAAAATGTCTACAAGTTGAGATTTTGTGCCTATAAAGCTAACTCTCAGATGTTCTTTCTTAATATGATCCCTAATGAAATGATGACGCACATCTATGTGTTTGGATCGTGAATGATGAACGAGATTGTTTGTTAGGTCTATTGCACTTTTGTTGTCACATTTTAATTCAATATTATTTAGATGTACCCCAAAGTCTTATAGTGTTTGACTCATCCAAAAGGCTTGTGCACAACGACTTCCTAGTGCAACATATTCGTCCTCGGTGGTGGAGAGGGCAATAGAATTCTGTTTCCTACTCGACCAAGCAACTACTGAGGGGCCTAAGAAGTGACATGTGTCGCTTGTGCTTTTACAATCTAGTAAACACCCAGCATAATCAGAGTTGGAATATCCATGTAAAATAAATGTATCATTATATGGATACCATAGGCTTAGATTAGATGAGACGATTAAATATTTAAAAATTTGTTTGACCGCTTTTAAATGAGACTCTTTAGGATTAGCTTGGAATCTAGCGCATAAGCAAACGACAAACATAATATTGGGTCTAAATGCACTTAGATATAATAGTGACCCTATCATTCCTCTATATAGTGTTTGGTCAATAGAAATTCCGGCTTCATCTTTTCCTAATTTTAGAGAGGCACTCATAGGTGTGGAGGCTTGTTTTAAATTTTCAAATCCAAATCTTTTTAACATGTCATGAACATATTTAGATTGATTTATACAAATTCCATCATTTCTTTGTTTGATTTGAAAGCCAAGAAAATAGGTAAGTTCTCCTACCAAGCTCATTTCAAATTCTTTTTGCATTACACTTACAACTTCATTACATAATTGATCATTAGTGGATCCAAAAATGATGTCATCCACATAAATTTGTAATATAATTAGATCATTATTTACATGTTTGATAAAAAGTGTATTATCGGCACTTCCCATTACATAATCATGTTTTAAACAAAATGAAGTTAATCTTTCATACCAAGCACGAGGCGCTTGTTTTAGACCATATAGTGCTTTATCTAGTTTAAAAACATGATTATGATATTTTTCATTTATGAAACCGGGGGGTTGTTCAACATAAATCTCTTCTTTAATAATTCTATTTAAGAAGGCACTTTTAACATCCATTTGAAAAAGTTTAAATCTTTTGAAGCTTGCAAAGGCAAGAAAAATTCGAATGGATTCTAAGCGAGCTACGGGTGCAAAGGTTTCATCAAAATCTACCCCTTCGATTTGTGAATAACCTTGTGCTACTAAACGAGCTTTGTTTCTAGTAATTTTATATTCATTATCTAATTTATTTTTAAAAATCCATTTTAAGCCTATTACCGGATGATTTGATGGTCTTTCTATAAGATTCCAAACCTTATTACGTTCAAATGTTCTAATTCTTCATGCATTGCTAAATACCAAAATTCATCGTTTAGCGCGGTAGAAACATTTTTAGGCTCAATTTTAGAAACAAAGCATAAATTAGAGAAGGATTCATGAAAGGAAGAACGTGTTGTTACCCCTCTTGATGGTTCTCCAATGACAAGTTCTCTTGGATGATCTTTTGTGAATCTAAGCACACTTGGAGGTACGAACTCTTCTTGCACAGCCTCTATTTCTTTGTCACCTTCAAGTTGTTCAACATTATCCTCCTCCAAGGGTGAAGGGGATTCCTCTTCTTTTCCTGTAATGTTAGAATCTACACAAGGAACAAATTCATCAAACTTCACATGAATGGACTCTTCAACCTTTTTAGACCTTTTATTGTATATCCTATATGCTTTACTAGTTGAAGAGTAACCAAGAAATATTCCTTCATCACATTTTTCATCAAATTTTGCTAATGCATCTTTGGTGTTTAAGATAAAGCATTGACATCCAAAAACATGAAAGTAAGATACATTATGTTTCCTTTTGTAATATAATTCATATGGAGTTAATTTTAAGATTGGGCGAAGCATGACTCAATTTATAACATAGCAAGAAGTATTTACGGCTTCATCCCAAAAGGATCTAGGAAACCCATACTCGAATAGCATAGTGTGTGCAAGATCCTGAAGGGTTCTATTTTTCCTCTCCACCACACCATTTTGTTGAGGGGTGCGTGGAGCAGAAAATTTATGTTTAATTCCTAGATTATTACAAAAAGAGGTGAAACTATCATTTTCAAATTCCCCTCCATGATCCGATCTAATGCACTTAATTTTTAAATCTAATTCATTTTGAATGCGATTGCATAGTTTTGCAAATTCAGAAAAAGCATCTGATTTGGAGGTAAGGAATAATGTCCAAGTAAATCTAGAGAAATCATCAATTAACACAGATGTGTACTTTTTACCACCTAGACTATTAGTGCTAATTGGCCCAAATAGGTCCATGTGAATTAATTGTAGAGGTATAGTGGTGGACATTTCATATTTGTTTTTAAAAGATGTTTTAAAGAATTTTCCTTTTTGACATGGTAGGCATAACAATGATAGATTTCCATTAAGCATTGGTAAACCTCTAATTATTTTATTTTTTGATAATTTTAAGATCAACTTGGTACTAGTGTGACCAAGACGCTTATGCCATAATTCAAGTTCTTCATTTTTTGTAATTAGACATTTTAGTGATACATGTGATAAATCATGGAAAGAGATTAAATAGACATTATGAATTCTTGGTGCAGTGAGTACAATATCATTAGTCTTAGGATCTATAATTTTGCACAAATTAGTAGAAGACTCAAATAACACATTAAGACCTTTATCGCATAGTTGACTAATAGAAATTAAGTTGTGTTTTAATCCTTCTACAAATAAGACATTTGTATGAGAGAAGGAGTCGTTACCCACTGTACTGGTGCCTAATATTCTTTCTTTTCCATTGTCACCAAACATCACGGTTCCTCCTTTCTTCTTTGTGAGGCTAAGGAACTTTGCTTTATCGCCCGTCATGTGCTTGGAGCAACCTGAGTCCAAGTACCACATGTCTTCCTTGTCCTTAGCCTGCCAACACACCTAAGAAGAAGATGTTAGTGAAGATCTGGATACCCATGCGGTTCCTCCCATAACATAGGTGGTGACCTTAGGTATCCAGATTTGTTTTAAAATGCGCTTTCCCTTCTTCCTACAAGAGTCCGTGGTGTGGCCAAAAAATAAACAATTGGCACATGCAACAAAAGGGGTTGAGGCCTTTTTCAGAGAGTTTTGTTGACCCTTGTTGGTAGACACAGAAGTGGAAGGGGTGGCAGAAATATTATTATAAAAAGAATTTTTGTTTCTGGAACTAGTGCTAACACCAACGTTAGAAGCTAATGCTGGGCGGTAGCTATCTGAACCATAACCCAACCCAAAATTTGCAGAACCATAGCACTGGTTGCCCAAAATCATGTCCAGTGATTTTTGGCCAACCCAGAATCTGTTTATTGTCGTATTAAGATCATCGATTCATGCTTTTAAGGCAAAAAATTTGCTTACTAAGTTTCCACACCTCTTTGAAAAAATTTTCTTTTCATTTTCTGTTTGAGAAAGAGATTTTTTAAAACTTCTTTCTAAGTCTCCTTTTTGTTTTGTGAGAGATTCGATATTGGAGAGAGCCTTAGAAAGATCATTTTCTAGTATTTTTGTTCTTTATAAGTTATGATCATTTACCTGGCTAGACCATAACTCTTTTCCCAAAGTTTTTATTTCCTTATTTAATTTTTGATTTTGTTTTAAAAGAATTTTATTTTCAGTTTTTAGGAGATTAAGATCTTTTAGACTTTTACTAAAAAATTGCATGTTTTCATGTACTCAATATAGAGGTCATCATTAGTATTAGGAATTACCTCAATGTCGCTTTGGACATTGCAATTGTCGTCTGTTTATTTATGGCTCCTCCCCATAAGGCATAGATTTGCCTCATCATTATCGCTTGAAGTTGACTCCTTTGAATTTTCGAATGAAGAGTCATCCCACGTTGCAACCTTCAAAACCTTCTTCTTTTCTCTTCCTTTTTGCCGCTTTTCTTTTTATTCTTTTAAGTACTTTGGGCATTGGCTTCTTATATGTCTGGTCTTCCTGCAATGGAAGCACTAGGGAGGAGGTCACTCTTCATCGTCGTTGCTTGATTTTTCCTTTTTCTCTCTTTTGGAGGAAGATCCTTTTCGGAAGAACTTACGGAAGGTATTTCTCCTTTCTAGATTCTTCATGAACTTTGTGAAATTTTTCACATAAAGACTCTGCTCGTCCTCTTCCTCGTTGTCATCCTCTTTCCTTGACTTTAGTGCCAAGGCTTTCTTCTTTGGCTCTTGATTGTATTCTTCATCTTGGATTTTGAGTTCTACCTCATGTGTTTTGAGATTCCCAATGAGGCTCTCAATCTGGAGCCATCTTTGATCATGGGATTCCAAAATAGCTGTCAACTTTGGATTGAACTTCGGAGGGAGAGATCGAAGGATCTTTTGCACCAAGTCACCATTCAAGAAGGTTTTTCTAAGGATCTTTGAGGCGTTTACGATCTTGGTAAAGCGTGTGTACATTGAGTCCATGTCCTCATCTGGATCCATTCTGAATCTTTCAAACTCCAATTCCAGTTGGAAGAACTTGGAGTCTTTAACCTGAGAGGTACCTTCATGAGTTATTTCTAGTAAATTCCAAATGTCATAAGCAGTTTCACAAGCACAAACTCTATTAAATTCAGTCCTATCTAATGCGCAAAATAAAGCATTCATAGCTTTAGCATTATTTTTACATTTATTTTTGGGTCCATCATCCCATCTATCTCTAGGCTTTTCCATGGTTACCTCTCCAACAACATAAGTAGGAGCGGTGTACGGTGTTTCAACACTAGCCCTGACATCTAGATCTAAATTTATTAGAAAGTAATGCATTCGCGTTCTCCAATAGTTATAGTCGGTTCCGGTGAAAAGTGGGGGTCTACTTATTCCTTGCCCCACATGGAAGCGCCATTATTACGGAGCGCCATTATTACCGGTTGTTAAGCCGATTTGGAATAACCTCGCTCTGATACCACTTGTTGGATCTTGAGGCGCCCATAGAGGGGGGTGAATAAGGGTTTTAAAACTTTTGTTATATTTTAAAATACTTGAAATGATAAGAAATTACACTAACGATAAAACCACACAAAAAGATGAGATTAAGTAATATAAATGAAAGACATGATTTTATTAACTTGAAATATAAGATTACAAAATTTGATTTCTTATGATGCTAGAAATCATAGGTGATAAAGTAAAATATTCATTTTATTTTTTATACCGACTCTTCTCACCAAGAACCGGTTGGCTTTAGCATATCCTTCCCGGATATGGCCTCAAGCCGCTCTAGCCCTTCTATTCCCAGAAAGGCCTCGAGCACCCCCTAGATCTACTCCCTAGACCCAGTCGCCAACACGAGGAGAATTCCTCCCTAATTCCTACCCGGACCTAGTCGCCAACACGAGGCGAATTTACTTTACGATTATAATAAAAAGGTTATAAATAAAATACTAAACACAAATCAAAACTCCATATGAAGAATTCTAGAGATGGCGAAGGCTCGCTGAATATTCTCGAAGTCGAAGCGTGTGTTCTTCGCGCTGAGTAAGCGTTGATCCGGTCCTTCTTGATGGAGTCTCTCGAATTTGTAAATACGGCCCTCTCTGAGTTTCTGTAGTGCTGGAATATGGCTCTCTTCAATCAGTAGTTGGAGAATACAAAACCCACCAATTTATAGGACTGGAGGCTAACGCCAGCATTAAGGCTAATGCCTGACGTTGACCCAGTATGGACTTGTTTGGATGGATCAGATCTTCAAAACGGGAAGGATATTCTGCACTTTAGGAAACATTCATTTTAGGCAACCCTAACTTTGGCATTGAGGTTAATGCTAGCGTTAGGTTAGATCATTCCTATAGTGCTCCTCCAATCACGGTTGCTTCCCTCCTTGCCATAATCATCGAGAGTTAATGCCCAACGTTAAAACCTAACACATGGCGTTAAACCTCTTTCATTTTCTCAGTGGCAAGCCATCTCATCGATCATCTCAATGCCAAGCCATCCAGTCATTCATCTCAGTGGCAAGCCATCACGTCGATCATCAACGCCCAGCATTAAGTCTTAAGGCTTGGCGTTAGACCACAATCATAATTTCTGCTTGTGGGCAGTTCCAGACCAATAATGCAGCAACCTAGTGTCATATCAGTTCAAACCTGCATGCTAAGAACACAATGGCAAATAAGATCAAATACAAGTAGGATTTGTTATTCTCAAATCAAAGGGATGCGGAAAACCATGTTCCAACACTTATGGATGACTCAAACACTATATGACTTTGGTATTCTCTTCACAAATATAGAACATAGTAGTGATAACAAAAGCGCTATTGATCTAACAAAAAATTTGGTTCATCACTCTAGAACCAAACACATTGATGTTAGACACCACTTTATTAGAGATCATATCAAGAAAAAATATAAAAGTTAGTTTTATAGGTAGTGATTCATAATTTACGGACATATTCACGAAACCACTTCCCGATGCATGATTTAATCTTCTTAGGTTGTAGTTGGGCGTTGTTAACATCTTAGGCTAAAATCTAAAATCCATAACTTTTTTATTTGTTTAGTTTTTTCTTGCATTCATTGCTCCTTATAATGGACACCCAAAATCCATAAAATAAAATAAAAAAAGAAAAATTCTCAAAAATATGTTCTTAAGCGAAATAAGAAAACTATGTTTACTATCGGGCATCAGTAAGTATTAGTGCTGGCAGTTGCTCCCAATTTTTTCCCATGTTCTTTCCTTGAATTTTCTTCATTTTGCTGCCATAGAATAGCCTCTTACTACTTTTCCCAATAATGTTACCTATATTATAGCAAAAGTCTCTTTGAGTTTACTATTTCTTGGAAAAACTAAAAACAAACTATAAAACTACAACCAATTCGCAATACACAGAAATTTTTTTGTTCTATGTATATGCTTCAACTATGTTTCTTGATTTCATAAAAATACAAAAAGCCATAAAAAATGCATAAACTACTTTGATCGTGGCAAGCAAGAACTCGATGAAATTTAGAGATTCCTTATAATGTATGATTTTATTTTCAAACTTCATAGAACATTGTTTTTTGGTTATTCATGCCTTGCCAAAATATCTTAAAATATACATTGATGAACATATGTAGAAACCTTATGTACTTATGTTTATAATGTCTCTAAGTATGAGTGATGTTTTATTCTAGACAATAACTATCACACTCATAAATTTTGATTCCTACATTTGTAACTAATCTTGATTATGCATGCATGTGCAATATAATGTTATAACTAGTTAATATGCTCAAATAAAATTACTTATACACCATTGGATTGCCCTCATGGAATCCTTGATATTCATGCACTCACATCTGAGAAGTGCGGTTGTCAATCAACATGAATGTTTGTTTTCAAGTGAATTCAGAGACCCTTTTAGCAATAAAATAAAAACAAATAAATGACAAGGATAACTCCACCAAACACTATTTCTCCTTCTAATAAGTCTTCATAAGCATTGTGAGGTTGAGCACCTTGGAAAGAATTGCAAAGTGTCTTGAGCAAACTCTCTAAAAATACAACATAACTTTACTTCTCTTTACTTACACCGGATCACCAAAACTAATGATCAAAATAAAATGATCCACTAAGCATTATTTTGCTCCATAATAAGTCTTCATAAGCATTGTGTGTGCGAAGCACCTTGGTTGTTTTACTAGATTATGCAAGTAATTTTTTTACTTTGCCTATTGATGATGTTGTACGCATTCCATTATACTTTGCATGCGTCTTGATTATTACTTATGTATGCTCAATCAAATTATATATTGTACACAATATTATGTTTCATAAATATTCCACTCATGAGTATTGGAAACTAAAGTAAAGATAGACAAGTCTCTGCATAAGTGAGTAAATGTACTAGATGACTAAGTATGAACACTAACGTGTCTTTGAAAAGCTTGAATTACAAATCATTTCATATTATATTGTTGAAGTCTCTCTATTGATATATTGTACATTCTTGACAAAATCAACTTGACATATAACGATTATCTCTTCTAACAATAAAACAAAAACAATCTTATGGTTTATAATGCTAATCGTTATATTTTGATCTCTTGGTTTTCATGGTCATTTTTAAGATATCCATTGGTTTTTTCACAATAAACCTTTATGGTGTTATGCTCTTATGTTTATATGATCATATGTCTCTTCCCTTGTCTTACATTATTTTCATGACTACTTTTTGTTGCATGCACACACTTTGATCAATCATGATTATCTTTTAAACAAGTGGTTCTTTGCCTTATGAATAAACTCACCTCTAGCCACTTTTGATAATACCAGAAGGAGGAGAACAAATTGAGAAATCTAGGGGGAGTAGAATTATAAAACCATGATATATATGGTGCATATAGATAGGGGAAGCACGTATGTAGAGGGATCACATATATTATACTTGATCGCACTTAACTAATCATTCTTCAAACCTATTTTCTCGATTACTATTCACTACACACTACTACAAACAAAGCATATGTATTATTAATTGATTTCTTATTATGGGATTTGTTATTATCTCTTGGTTGAGAATAACAAATCCACTTTGTATTTGGTCTATCTTGCTGGTGTTTATAGTGTGTAGGTAATACCGATATAATGAAGACAAGTACAAGCAAATTCATTCAGACCGATCAAGCAAAATCAATTTGAACTAACGCGCCGCGATAGGTGGTATCACTTATGGTAACTGCCATTCCAGATGGACAGCTGGCAAGGGACAATTTTAAGAAGCCTTGGTGGGAGAAGCAAGCCTATTTTAGAAAGGTGTACCTTATCGTGATACCTTTATCGCCCGGTGATAACTCTTTGGCAAGCCTGTCAATCAGCTGTAAATAAAGTAGCCAAATAAAGCATAATATCTCATTTTGGCTACATGTCATATCGCGCCACGATAGTGGTTGTCTAAAATACGAATTGACTTTCCATTCTAGAGAGAGAAGAGCTAGAAAATTGTTTCATAAGGGATACCTCAGTGCGATAAAGCCTATTGATGGTGATAGCTGTCTGACTCTATATAAAGAGCCCTTCGCCTCATTACAAACAAAACACAGAGTTTGTATCCATGAATATTTAGAAGAGAGGCTTCGTTCCAAACTTCCAAAAGAGTTCCTTAAGCATACTCCATCTACCAAAGTAGAATTTGAAGGCAATCTTAATCAAATCTTATTCAACACGAAGGACAAATGCTTCGACATCGATGATCTCTTGTGTTCATTCATGTGCGCCTTCAAACCCCTTATTAGGGAGTTCTATTTCCAAAATTTATTTGATATCTCTCTTTTATTTCTCTTTTATTTTTAGTTACTCTTTCTTTGAGCGTAGAGGAATACACCCCTGTGTTGGCGACTAGGTCCGTGTGTGGCTTAGGGGTAATTCACCTCTTGCGTAGGAGACTAGACTTAGTTATAGGTCTAGGGGCGGCTTAAGGCCTATCTAGGGAGAGATAGGCTAAGGTCAACCGCTTCGAGGATCGAGTCGGTATAGAAAACCAAAATACTTTGTATACTCGTTGCCTTGATTTCTAGCGTTTTTGAAATCATATTTGTAATCACCTTTGTTAGCAATAAAATCAAGTCTTTCTATTTTCTTTATAAATTGATCTATTGCAGAATTTCAAATTGATTAAAGTCAAGTTTTCATTAATCTTGAACAACTTCAAAAAGAATTTTAAAACCATTATTCACTCCCCTCTAAGGGCAACCATGTGACTTGGTTAAAGTTTATTAGAAATGGGTGATATGAGAGGATACATTTGGATTTAATGTTGGATGATCCATTGTTGATGCATGTAGAGTGAAGACAAGAACCCGGAATACAGAGCTAACTTAAGAGGTCATCAATTGGACCAGCTAGGGACTAAAAATAGAGTCATCTTAAATATAATCAATTGGGGTTGGTGGAAGAAGCTGATAGTGAGTTAGTAGTTAAAATTCACAAGGTTAAGTTGTTGGAGTCATTATACTCTCTCTCTCTCTCTCTCTCTCTCTATATATATATATATATATATATATATATATATATATATATATATATATATATATATCTTTAACTACTATATACAAGAAGTTGCCTTTGGTGCAACATTCAAAAGTGCCAAATATAGCCTCATTCTTTTACTCCAATGACTTAACATATATTATGAAAAAAATGGAAATTCATAAAATATAATGTCTATTTGTGTAATGACTTAATATCCCTATAATAAAAATATTGATGGATATTCCTAAAATCCAAAAACTTTTTAGTAGACCTCCTACACCTACTATGGTAGGTAATCATTATGCCTCCAAAAACTAATTTCGAAATATAGTGGCTTACTTTAAAATGATTTTTGGTTAAAATATAAATGTTCTTAAAAAAAATAATTATAAAATATTGATGTATATTTTTACGGTCATTTTGAGTACTCATATGTATAAGTAGCGGGGGAAGCACATCATCGCCGGTCGGGTACTGTCGTATGCAGGCACAACCCACTCGAATGCGGGCACAGCCTGCTAAGAGTCAGCGAGCACGGGCAGAGTATAGACAGTATGTCCAATACTTCTCTAATATCTTTAAGTCCAAAATCATTGAGAAGGATTGGACATATCGTTGAAATAGTGTATATATATGTATATATACATATATATACATATATATACATATATATACATATATATACATATGTATATCGTTGAGATTACTTACAGAAGACAACAGAAGAAATAAGTCAGCAATCGACGTGACGATAAGAATAACACGATGATATTGTTGTGTCAACAAAGTACACATGACAATATCATTGTGAGAACAAGAAGAATAAACCAAGTCAAGGTATCATCGTGACAATAAGTATCACTCGATGATATCATTAAAAAGTCTGTCATGTTGAAGTTCTTCAGCATTCTTTAGTATCCGACTAAGAAGACATACCGTCGTAAAGAGGCTATATCGTCTTGAATACTAAGCCAATGATCGTGGAGACAGTTTGCAGCTGTAGTAGTCAGAATGATCTCGACGATATAGGTGAGAAGACCTCACGTTGATACGAAGATCTCGACGATATCGACAAGAAGTCTTCATGTCGTCGTGACTGCATATTTAGCTGAGAAATTCCATATCTTCGAGATATCTTCCTCTCGTGAAGATTGTAGAAGACTTGAAGAAATATCTAAAGTCCCAAATCAGTAATAAATAATCTGGGATCTGCAGCCTTCATGAACAATCTAACCCTTTCTTTCCAGATGAGAAAATTATCTTTGGGGCACACTGGAAGTTTGATGGTTCTCATCTCCTTGTGCTAATCACCTCCAGCCATTAGGAATAGTTCCATAGGTCTAGGTTTGACTGCTAAGTCACTCTTTGATCAACCTGGCTCTGATACCACTTGTTGTTTATGGAACGATCACCTAGACGGTGGAGAATATGTGATGTAGGTAATTTGAATTCTTAACCATGATAACACACAGAGAAAATCACAGCACATAAACAATCACCAAGCACAGCGCACAAAAACACCAGATTTATAATGGTTCCCCTAGACAATGTGTCTAGAGTGCTCCACTATTCCTCTGCGCCTATCTAGCAATGTACTAGAATCAACAAAATCCACCAAAACTCAGATCTCTTACAAAGATCCTACACCTCAGGCACAAGGGCCATACAACTCAGGCACTCCAAGCCCTACAACTCAGATCTACAAGAGATGCTACCTCAGGTTCCAGGAACCCAATAACTCAGGCACAAAGGCCCTACAGCTCAGTAACTCTTGGCCCTACAACTCAGGCACAAAGGCCATACAGTTCAGGTACTCCAGGCCCTACAACTCAGGAACAAAGGCCATATAACTCAGGCACAAAGGCCCTACAGAAAATATATTATTTTATAAGGTTGAAGAATACTCCACACAGCTCTCGAGAGTTCTTCTGAAGCCTGATGTAGATGGCCTCTAGACTTGAAGAGAAGGCTTTAAGAGAGTTTTACTGATGCACAAAAGCTTCTCTTATATCCTCTTGTTCTTCTTCTTTCTGGAACACAGCTTATCAGTCGATGATGTTTGACTGTGACTTAGAGAACTGAGAGTACGAGCATATTGTTCTCAAGAAATTCTTCCTTCTTCATACAACAGTTTTGTGTTCCGATTCTATTCTCTATATTTTGTTAGGGCACACACTTTTTCTTTTTATTTGATAAGACCTTCAAACGGTCTATTCTGAGCACTCTTTAATGTCAGAAGCCCATTCCTTAACGGCATCCACTAATTGGTCCCTTAGATGGCAGCATTAAATGCAGATAACACGTTTTGAAAAATCTTGGTCTGTCTCAATGATATGAGCAACCTCTCGATGTCAGAACTTGCTGTCTCCGTGATCCATTGAAGAGAGACCTCAAATACCCATGACAGCCTCAACCATAGATCCTGCCAAGAAAGTAGCAAAGAAGTACTTGGACATGAGTAAGGAAGAACTTTCCTTGGTGGCTCTTGATAAAAGGGCACAAAACATCATAGTAAGTGCCATTGATGAATCCACCCTCCAAAAAATTATTCACTGTAAATCTGCCAAGGAGATGTGGGACTCCTTGATTGTTTATATGGAGGGAACATATGAAGTAAGGGATGATAGGAAGTCTGAAAGTGCACAATTAACCTCACTAGAATTCTCTAGAGGTGGGGTGAATAGAGATTTAAAAATTATTTTGTGCAAAGTTAATATATATATGTGTATGATCACAGATTAGAGCTTCCCACACATCAACAAGAATTAAGCAAGAAAATAAAGTAAATGCAAGAAAATAAATCACAGCACAACACAAGAAAATATAGTGGTTCCCCAAACTTTGGGTAGTCCACTCTTCTACCCCTTGGTAGGAATTCACTATCTTGCACTGAGTCTTTTGATAAGGAGACTCTTAGAACCACCCTGAGTCTTTTGACAAGGAGACTCTTAGAACCAACTGAGTCTTTTGACAAGGAGACTCTTAGAACCAGTACACTGAATTTTTTGGAGAGAGATTCTAAAAACTCTTTTACAATATTTAAGTGAGAAAGAAAGAAAGGAGAAGAAATAAAAACAAGAAAGAATCTTCTTCCTAGCAAGAAGATTGGAAGCACAAGAAGTGAATTGAATCTTTCTTCTATAGAGAGAAGAAGATTTGCAGCCTTTCTCTCTTTGTGAGAGCTATCAGATTTTGCAGCAGTATGACTTCAGAAGCAGAAGAAGAAGAAGAAGAAGTGCTTGAATGTTGCTGCAGAGTTTTTTTTTTAATTTCTCTCTTTTCTCTTGGGAGCTTTTCCTCTATTTCAAATGTGTGTGGTAGATCACTCTTCTTTATTTTCTGCCGACCTCCTCTTTATTTATAGCTCTGTTAATTCAACATAATACTATAGGAGGATAATCAATTAGCAGTTAGAGAGAATAGAAAGAAAAATGTTTCCATAATGTTTATTTCTGTAGAAGGAAAGAATGAATTCTGATTTCAAATAATATCCAAAATAGAGTTGATCAGATTAGCCAAGAATCAAATAGAAGGAAAGAATGATTCAGAACGGCTATAAAATATTAACATTATTCCATACAAATCAGATTTACTGAAAGAAGGAAAGAGATCTGGCGCATATTTAAGTCTGTCAAATAAATCGACGTGCGTCGATTGCCATTCGACGTGCGTCGATTGCCATTCGACGTGCGTCGATTGCCATTCGACGCAAGCGTCGAGTACATCCTGTCTGGACGTCGAGAGGTGAATAAGGAAGGTGCGTCGACTAAGGTGCGTCGACTTCTCCATATGCGTCGACTAGAAATCAGAGTAGCGTCGACAACACATACGTCGAAATCTTCCTAGAGTTACTTCGACTCAATCTGAAGGAAACGTCGACTATATTTCGACGTTGCGTCGAATACTATTCGACGCATATTTACTTAACCTTGTTTTTCTTTCTTAGAATTCATATTCAACTTAATTCAAGGGGTTAAGAGAAATCATTTCCCCAACAATCTCCCCCTATTTGTCTTAACCCTACTTAGAGAGAAATTGTATTAGCATAAAATCAATCCAGCACAGCATTTGTATAGAAAAGAAATATTTCAAATAATCAAAAAGTGAAATTTAGAAGAAGAGATCAAATGTTCCAGAATCATATAAACATATGTCATGTTCATTCCAATTAGTACTCAAAAATATATCAGCATTGTTTTCAAATATTACTCAGGAGGGGTAGGAGGGGTCTTTCTCTTTCTCTTGAATACTACTGTTTTAGGAGAGGAGAGTTTCTCTTTCTCATTTGTAGGAAGTTCTCCACGCTCCCCCTGGGTCTCAGCCATTTGCTCCCCCTGAGTCTCAGCTTCATTTATAATAGTATCCTTAGCTCCTTCTTCAGCTAACACAGCTTCCAGCTCCCCCTGAAGTTCAGTTTCTTTATCTTTCTCACCATCTTCCTTTGCAGCCTCATTTTCTGCTCTGCTTTCCTCCCCTTGTAGTAGTGCCATTTGATTTGCAGCATCCCTTGCTATGTTGAGTACCTCTATTGTTTGTTCATCATTATGTAGCTCAGGTACTGTCTTATTACCAAGGATTTTGTCAGATTTTGGAGGAGGGGACTTATGAGAGAGAGATTTAGGATTGGAGAGCTGCTCTTCATCTAGATTCTCCCTCTTCTTGACCTTCTTGGCCAGGGAGGTTAAGAAAGACTTTGTCACTAGAGGAAGAGAGAGAGGTCTTTAGTCCTTGCATAGAGGCACTGACCCCATCTATTTGGGTGTGCATGTGAAGGATGGAGGAATGAATTTGAGAGCAATGCTCATCCAGCATCACTTGGAATTTTTCAGCTGCTGATTTGATGCACTGAGTGAGGAGAGCCTCAGTGGATGCAGATGATTCATGGTGTGAAAGGTGAGGAGGTGATGATGGAGGAAGAGGTGATGGAGGAGGAGAGAAGTGAGTTGATACATGAGGTATGGGTGATAATGGAGGTAAAGAAGATGGGAAAATAGGAGGAGGGAGAGAAGGAGATACTGCTGTCTGAGCAGGTGTTTGAGAAGAAGTAGGTAAAGTAGGAGTTGTGAGGGTGGTAGAGGCTATTTGAGTGGATGATGGTGGTAGAGAAGAATTGTCTCTTTGAGGAGAAGGAGGAGGAGAAGGGTGAGCAGGAGAGTTAGGAGGAGTGGGAGTCCTTTCAGGAATGGAGCCAGGCTTGGGGATTTGCCTGGTCCATTTGGAGAAAAGGGCAATGGATATCCTCTTTCCAGGAGGGATAGGAATTCCTTTTGACCTACAGAGGTCAGGGAAGGAGTGGAAGAGTACTTGACTCATAATCCTCATGTAGGCATTCTCTTTGTGAGAATATCTAGAGCCTATTATCTTGAGTAGCCATGAGGCCCAGTCTACTTTCTTCTTCAGCACAAGGACCCCCATGATGTTCAGTTGGTGTTTGGGTACTGCATCATGTGCTGAGATTTTGCATAGTAGAACTTTCCCTACTATATCTGCCAGCAATCTGTACTCATCAGAAAAATCTATCTTTTTCAGACGGATTGACCTATCTTTTGAGAATTTCATGGTGGTGAGTAAATGCTTGATTTCATCAGGTGTGAGTTCAATGGATTCATCACCTAATAGGGGAGTAATTAAGACATGTTTAGTCATTCCTTTTAGAAGCTCATTTTCTTTCCTTATTTCATTTAAACAAAGATGATATAGATATTAGGATATACCTGATGGAAGATCAAAGGTGGTCCTTATGTGTTCTGCAGATATTGATACAGGTGTCTCATAGATTGTGCCTGAAATTTCCCCTTGTTCAGTTATCTGAACATGAGCTATGAGCTCTGTTAGTTCTGTCTCCAGAAGCTTGCATCTTGTTGAAATGAGCTTATCCAGACCAGCTTCAGTGAACAGAGCTATTATGCTCTTAAAGTTGTTGGCGGCGGCTTGGAAGGATTCCAGGTCAATGTCGAAGCCAGAGTTAGTTTTGGGAGCCATTTTAGGTTGGAGAGAGAGAGGAAGAGGTGGCTGGACTGAGGAGCAAGAAAGATGAAAGATGCAGAGGTCATGAAGGTTTCTAACTGAAGAATCTATTTAAGTCAGGTGAAGCGTCGAAACAGGACTCAACTCGAGGCTTATTCGGTACTTCAGTGGATGTGACTGAAAATAATTTAGTCTTGCCGCTCATTTTTATGAAGTCGACGTTACGTCGAGTGGAATTCGACATGAGCGTCGATTTAGTCTGTTCTGGGATGCAAGGGTTTCTTATTGACGTATGCGTCGATAGTAGTCGACCCATGTGTCGATTGTACTTATTAATCCGAGTTATCGACGGTGCGTCGATTGGAAGTTGACGTGACTTTTAATTTTCCTGAAAAGTTCTAGGTGTTTATTTCTTCTTATCTCTTCCTAATCTTAAAGGTTTCTAAGTTAGCCTAGGACTGGGTTTTAAGACCAATTTGATTGATTATACCAACATTTTTTGGCAAGGTGGCCATTTTTGTTGCATATGTAACACTTGAGTATCTTACTTTTGTGAGAGTTTGAGTTTAAAGGGGAATAGAAGTGTTGACTAGGATACCAGTGTTGATTAGGATAAAAGGTTTCATTAGGATGGGAAGTTTGGTTACCAAGTTTTGGGTAAAAATTTTGGTTAGAATGTTGATTAGGATAGAAATTATGATCAGGATGAATGGGTCCTGAATGGGGATTAGTATGGAAGATTTTTGGAGTATAGGTATTCATGTTGCTCTGAGATTTTATGCGTCGATATCTATTCGACGTAAGTTGATAGTTGCGTCGATTTATATTTGGCGCATTCCGCAGATTGCGTTGATCTGGTATCGACGCATGAAGGAAGTTGCGTCGATTTAATGTCGACGTATCTTTATTCAAGCGTCGAGTGGAGGTCGAGGCATCTGAGAGGTTACGTTGAGTAGAAGTCGACGCACAATCATTCATGCGTCGATATGAAGTCGACGCAACTGTGTCTTCATAAATTTTTATTTTACCTTTTTCTGTTTTTACTCCTTTGTATGTTGTTTCTTTTGGTTTAGTTGTCTCTTCAGATGAAGTTTGTGAGTCATCAGCTGAATAATATGATGTTTCATCAAATTCCTTTATTTCCTTGAAGAGGTGTTCTTTCCTATATTGTGATTCTTTTTCTTGGTTTGCTGATTTGATGGGGTTAGTCAATTTTACAGGGCTCATCCAAGCAGTCTTGTTGGATGGAATTAGGCTGATTGATGGATCATCCCCTAGCCCAAGATTTTTGTGTCTTATTGTTTGTTTTTCAGTGATTTCTTTAAGAGTTTGGCTTCTCATTTTTATTGAATCTTCAAAGGCCTTTGCCTGAGAAACCTTATCCTTAAGGAGCTGATTTTCTATTTTAGCCCTTTCTATTTCCTTCTCTCTTATGTTAGCCCTTAATACATGATCTATTGAGCTTATACCCTTTTTATTTCTTTGGTTTTTAACCATATGAATTTGTTCTTGTAGGTCTTTGATTTCTTGTTTAGCTTTTAATTGATCTAGACACATTCCCATAAAATCATTTCTGAAATTATCACTTTGAAAATCTATTTCATCAAAGATACTTACCTCATCCTTATCCTCAGATTCCTCTATGAGGATAAGGCTATTTTCTTTTTCATCTCCAGAAGATATGCTTTCTTCTGATCCTGTCTCACTCCAAGATTTAGCACCATCATCATTCTTGGGGCCTTCAAAGGCCATCAAGCATAGGTCATCTTGCCTAGATTCTTCATTTTCACTCTTAGAGGATGAACTGTCCTCAGAGTCTGTTTCACTGCAGGCTTCTGCAATAAAGCATCTTTCTTTCTTCTTCCCCTTTTTCTTGAGATCTTTCTTTTTCAGATCTTTCTTTGTTTCAGCATTCTCTGGACATTCTGGGGCAATATGTCCAGGTTTCCTGCAAGAATAGCAAATAATTTCTTTAGTGGGGGTTTTGTCATACCTTGGTTTTGACTCCCTCCTTTTTGATCCATCTGTCTTGACCCATTTCTTAAATCTTCTGGCCAAGAAACTGAATAGTTCTTCTTCAGTGACAGGAGTTCCTTCTTCTGTTGCCTTTAGAGCAATGTTCCTGCCTTTTGAGGAAATTTGAGTGTTTTCTCTTCTTTCCTTCTCTTCTCTAGTTTTCAGCAATTGCTCATAGGATCTGAGTTTTCCTAAGAGAGCATCTGTTGAAATTTCCCTTTGACCTCTTGTGTCTCTTATTGCCCATATCCTTGAGTCCCATGAGCTTGGGAGACTCATCAGCAATTTATCATTGATCTCTGTGAGAGAGATTTCTCTATCCAAGTCTCTTAGTTGACTGATGATCAGACTGAATCTGTCATACATTTCAGAGATGCTTTCTTCATCCTTCTTTTGGAAGTTCTCATATTGAGAGATCAATAGGGCCTTCCTATCTTTCTTTTCATCAGCACTTCCTTCCACCATCTTTGTGAGAGCATCCCATATTTCTTTGGATGATTCACAGTCAACAACCCTTTGAAAGATGTCATCTGAGAGAGTTGAGACAAGTATGTTCATGGCCTTTAGATCATGTGTTCTTGCCTTCTTCTCATCTTCTGTCCATTCAGATCTTGGAACAAGTGTTTGTGTGACATTGCCACTTGCATCCTTTCTATAAGGCTTTGGGGGACCTGTCACAGTAATATTGAACAAGTCAGCATCAATGGAATTCATATAAATTCTGATTCTTGTTTTCCAAACTGCAAACTTTTCAAGATTGCACATTGGTGGTCTGGTGGAAGCATAATCTTTGATTTGTGCCATATGATAAAATAGTTTTGAAAAATATATATATATGAGAGGTAGGATCTTTTTGATCAAGGAGTTATCCTTCTTAGATCAACCTCCCTCTAATACCAATTGAAAGTGCACAATTAACCTCACTAGAATTCTCTAGAGGGGGGGGGGGGTGAATAGAGATTTAAAAATTATTTTGTGCAAAGTTAATATATATATGTGTATGATCACAGATTAGAGCTTCCCACACATCAACAAGAATTAAGCAAGAAAATAAAGTAAATGCAAGAAAATAAATCACAGCACAACACAAGAAAATATAGTGGTTCCCCAAACTTTGGGTAGTCCACTCTTCTACCCCCTTGGTAGGAATTCACTATCTTGCACTGAGTCTTTTGATAAGGAGACTCTTAGAACCACCCTGAGTCTTTTGACAAGGAGACTCTTATAACCAACTGAGTCTTTTGACAAGGAGACTCTTAGAACCCGTACACTGAATTTTTTGGAGAGAGATTCTAAAAACTCTTTTACAATATTTAAGTGAGAAAGAAAGAAAGGAGAAGAAATAAAAACAAGAAAGAATCTTCTTCCTAGCAAGAAGATTGGAAGCACAAGAAGTGAATTGAATCTTTCTTCTATAGAGAGAAGAAGATTTGCAGCCTTTCTCTCTTTGTGAGAGCTATCAGATTTTGCAGCAGTATGACTTCAGAAGCAGAAGAAGAAGTGTTTGAATGTTGCTGCAGAGCTTTTTTTTTTAATTTCTCTCTTTTCTCTTGGGAGCTTTTCCTCTATTTCAAATGTGTGTGGTAGATCACTCTTCTTTATTTTCTGCCGACCTCCTCTTTATTTATAGCTCTGTTAATTCAACATAATACTATAGGAGGATAATCAATTAGCAGTTAGAGAGAATAGAAAGAAAAATGTTTCCATAATGTTTATTTCTGTAGAAGGAAAGAATGAATTCTGATTTCAAATAATATCCAAAATAGAGTTAATCAGATTAGCCAAGAATCAAATAGAAGGAAAGAATGATTCTGAACGGCTATAAAATATTAACATTATTCCATACAAATCAGATTTACTGAAAGAAGGAAAGAGATCTGGCGCATATTTAAGTCTGTCAAATAAATCGACGTGCATCTATTGCCATTCGACGCAAGCGTCGAGTACATCCTGTCTGGACGTCGAGAGGTGAATAAGGAAGGTGCGTCGACTAAGGTGCGTTGACTTGTCCATACACGTCGACTAGAAATCAGAGTAGCGTCGACAACACATACGTCGAAATCTTCCTAGAGTTACTTCGACTCAATCCGAAGGAAACGTCGACTATATTTCGACGTTGCGTCGAATACTATTCGACGCATATTTACTTAACCTTGTTTTTCTTTCTTAGAATTCATATTCAACTTAAATCAAGGGGTTAAGAGAAATCATTTCCCCAACAAAGTCCCTTCTAAACCAAGAGTATGAGGCCTTCAAGCAAGGAAAAAAATGAAACCATCTCAAGCAGTTAAGAGAAGTTTTTCAAGATTGTGAATTGCCTACAAAATTATTGAAGGGAGTTCACAAACTCTGATCTAAATGATAAATTCCTTAGATCCTTCTCTATGGAATGGAATATCAAGATCTGTGCCATCAGGGAGATGGGACATCTGGGCATCATGGAGCCCAAGAATCTGTATAGGAAGTTGTTGTCCCATGACCTTCAACATAACACAAGAAAAGTTGAAGAGGAAAGTTCAAGGGGGAGCACCAGAGAGAGGTCTATGACCCTTAAGGCTGAAAGCTTATGGAAAACCAAGAACAAGACTCTAGTGTTTCAGGATCTGTCTGAAAGCAGTGAGACTTCTGATGTCAGCACATCAGACTCAGATAACACAGATAATGAACTGGACCTCTTCTCCAAGCAGTTCAAAAAGCTAATGGTAAGAAGGAGAATGGACATCCATATGTCACCATGACAGATTTAAATCTTCAAGGGATGACAGGTATAAATCTAAACCCAACAAATTTGATTTAACTAATATAGTGTGTTTTTGCTGTAATAAGACATGTCACATGATAACTGACAGCCCCTCCAAAAAGAGAGAATCTAAGAAGTATGAAGATAAAAGAAATCCAAATGACAAGAAGAAAATATAAAAAGGATTCATTGCAAAGAAGATCAGAACCTTAAGTGATTCTGATTCAAGTTCCTCAGAATCTGAGGAGGAAGCCCTCATTGGCCTTATGGCCATAAGTGAGGACATCCAGGATGAGAACCCCTCTCCTGGGAAGGTACATATCAGAGCCCCATTATCTGCCCCTGATTCTGAATCAGTTGCAGATTCTATGCATGATGATGAGTGTGAGTCTGCTCACAACAACACATCCTCAAGATCTCCATGTGAGGATGAACCTGAGCTGATGTAGCAATATGAAGCTTTGTGGAAAGCTTTCAAAAAAAGCAAGAAGCTCCTTAGAATTCAATCCAAGGAGTTAGTTTCCTTTAGAAATACTTATTCTGAGCTCCAGGAGCCAGCTAAAAAGTTGGCTGTTATGAGAAAGGAACTGGATAAATTCAAGGATGGCACAAAGCTCAAAAATATTGAATTAGGACAGAAGAACAAGGTCATTAAGGATCTTGAGGAAATGTTGTTGGTAGAAAAGAGAATAATTGCCAGCTTCTCAAAGCCTAAGACTGTCCTCCCAATAATTGACAGCTTCTCTACACCATATAGAGGTGGTGTAGGTTTTAGCATAGAGATAGTCAAGGGAAATGCTTCTGGATCCCCACCCTCTTTTAAGAAGGTGTTACTGGCATCTAATCCTTTTGATTATGATTCTGTATATGGTCATCTGACCAATGCCTGGTCTACCAATGGGTGCAAGCCCTCTACCACAAAAAGAAGAGCAGGTTTTGGGTAGAGTGCTTTTTAAGCACCTCCTAAAGAAATCCAGATGAAGAATCCGGGTCCTTTTATCCATAGACCTGCAATAACAACACCCAAGGAAAAGGGAAAGGCAGTTCCTGCCAAGACAACCCTTAAGAAGGTGAATCACACAGTAGTGAGATCAGCTCCACACTTTCACACTTGTGAGGTTCACCCAAGACCTATTGTTGAAATTTGAAGTGTAAGTGGGAGTCCGGGCGGTCTGTTTTTTGGAGACCGCCGAGCTCGCGTGGTCTGCGAGATCTCGGTGTTGGCGGACAGCTTCAGTCATCCAGGTGTGTTCAAGTACTCGCAGAGTCCGAGCGTTATGCTATTCGAGAACGAGCTGTTTGCATGAGTTCGTTCTGGCGGTCAGGTTTGGTTGGTCAGATATGCTCGTGTAGTTCTGTTGAACCGGTTAATCTGCAAGTGTTGTTCTGGCGGACTGTCTTGGCTGGTCCGGTTTGCTTAAGTAGTTTTGTTCTTATAGTGACCGCATGGTCTTGTTCTGTGACCGCGCGTCCTCATAAGGAAGGTGTATGTATCCCTCTGTGGCGGTGATGACATCCATTCGCTTGCCTATAAATAGAGGTGCATGGGATGTCATTCATATGCAAGAACTGTAAGAACTAAAGTTTGGATTGATTGTGCTAGCCTCACTTTTGAGGTTGCGCGGTTTGAAGTTTGTGACCGGTTTGATTGTGTTCACAGGTTAGGCGATCAACAGTCTCCATCAGCATTCTTCCTATCTTTCCAGCTTGGAATAACCAGCTCGCCAGTGGTCTCGTCTGGGCGGTCTGTGGTTTGTAGTTCTTGGTCTGTTTGCAGCGGACTTAGTTGATCAGGCGACCTAGAGCGGTCAGGCGATCTTGAGTTGCGGTCTTGTAGCAGTGAGCAGTCCTTCTTCTTCTGTTCATGGGTTACATCTGTGATCTAGTGAACATGCGTTCTGGGCGATCAAGAAGTATGGACAGTGTGTTTGTTTTCAGCAGTTCAATAAGAAGCAGATTGTGCGGTCTATGATTGGCGCTCTGGCAGTTTACAGGTCAGCGACCTATTCTATTTGTGCGATCTCAGGGAAGCCATGCGGTCTTGCTGTGATCGAGCGGTCTGTGTGGTCTCAGAAGTTCTAGCCAGCAGAAGCTTGTTTTGTTGCTTTGTCTTCTCATCTATTTTTGTCTTATAAATCATATCTCGCCATGTATGTAACACATTGTAAAAATATAGTCAATAAAAAGATCTTCTTGTCCTTCATTGTCACTGGTTACTTTATTAAAAAATTGATTAAAGTCTTCCGCTGCATTGTCTTCGATCCTACTCCGAAATTTTAACATGGTATCATAGGTAGGTTTTAAGCCATGATTAGCCACAGAATCTTGCTTGAGTATCTGAAAGTTTCTGTTAACCGGTGTGATGGCAATGGAAGGAGGTTATACAAGAGGTCTTGGTATTGAGCACCTTACGCAGACTAACTTCAAGAAGTGGAAGTCGTGCATGGAGAGCTATCTTCTTGGAAAAGATTTATGGGAGGTATTTGGAGGAGATGATAGACAAGTAGTTGTACCTGCTGAAGGGAATGCTGAGCAAGTGAAGGCTTGGAAGAGAACAAATGCTAAGGAAGAATTCACTCTCAAGCGTGCTATCATTCCAGAGCTATTTTACCACATAATTGCATGTCGGTCAGCTACAGAGATATGTACAGCCTTGGATGACTTGTTCAACAAGAAGAAAGTAGCTCAGCTACAGTTTCTTGAAAATGAGTTAGCGAAAGAAACTCAAGGAGATTTCATCCTTCTTCCTTAAAATGAAGAACCTATGTGCAGAGATATCAGCTTTGGACCCAGATGAGACTATTTCAGAAGCGAGATTGAAGAGACACATAATCTGCGGCTTGCGGAGGGAGTATGTGGCTTTTGTCACTTCTGTGCAAGGTTGGACCAATCAGCCTTCGTTGCTAGAACTGGAAAACATGATCGCTTCGCAAGAGAGCTTGGCAAAGAAAATGGCTAGGATATTTGTCTCTCGAGGAGAAAGTGAGGTTCTCTATTCTGGCAAGAAGAAGAGATGGGACAAGAAGAAGAAATCATCTATTAGCGATGGACCTTCAACTTCATATCAGCAGGAGAGGAGCAATGCTCCTAAGCGTGATGGGAAGAAGAAGGAAGGGCCAAGGTGCTACAGGTGCAATCAGCTTGGTCATTTCAAGAGAGATTGTAGAGTCAATCTTCAGCCAGGGCATGCTGCAGGAAAAGAAGAGGTTTCTTCCAATGCAAGAGATAGATGGAGTTATGGAGCTTTTATGACGGGCACTTGTGTTCGGGCTTTGGCTTCTATCAACTATCAAGATGATTGGATCGTGGACTCGGGGTGTGGTCATCACCTCATCGGAGATGAGTCGAAGTTCTCCTCTTTGCAGGCATACTCAGGTAATGCTTCTATCATTACTGCTGATGATATTATACATACAATTGAGAAGGAGGGTGTGGTTTCTTTAAACGGAGATAGAGGTCCACTCACGTTGAAGAGTGTCTATCATGTTCCGGGGATGAAGAAAAACCTCTTCTCGGTGACCAACGTTGTTGATGCTGGCTATCATGTTCTATTTGGTCCAACAAAAGTGAAGTTTCTTCGAAACGTGTCAGCGGTGAAGGCTGATGTCACTCATGTTGGAAGAAGGGTGAAGGACTTGTTTGTGTTATCTACAAGTTCCTATGTTGATAAGATGAGGACTAATGATAGGACTGCTATCTGGCATGAAAGACTTGGACATTTTGGAATGGATAAGTTGAAAGCTATGGCTGGAAGAGGCCTTGTGAGAGGTATGCCTAGCTTGTCATCTTTCGATGAAGGTCATGTTTGTGCAGGTTGTCAATATGGTAAGGCTCATCACCTTCCATTCGACAAATCACAAAGCAGATGCAAAGCACCATTGGAGTGTATTCATGGTGATCTGTTTGGACTTACCGCAACAGTCAGTCTTGGAGGTAGCAGGTATATGCTGGTCTTGATTAATGACTTCACTAGATATACTTAGGTATATTTTCTGAAGGAGAAGTCGGAAGCCTTTGAAAAGTTTGTGGAATTCAAGGAGATAGTGGAAAGTCGGCTTAACCTGCGGATCAAGAAGTTCAGAACTGACAATGGAGGAGAGTTCACATCAAATGTGTTCTTCAACTTCTGCAGGAAGCATGACATCCGGAGAGAGATCTCTTATGCTCACACTCCACAACAGAATGAATTGACAGAGCAGAAGATCTGTCATCTGACGGAGACCTGCAAATGTTGGCTTCATGCCAAGAGTATCCCAAAGTCCTTCTAGGCAAAGGGAATGTCTTGTTCAACGTATGTCATCAATCGGATGCCTCTAAGTCCAATCAACATGAAGACCCCTCATGAGTTGATATTCAAGATAAATCCTACGGTGGAACACCTTCGAGTGTTCGGATCTACCTGCTACGTGCATGTTCCATATGCTCTTAGAACGAAGCTAGATGCGAAAGCATGGAAGCTAGTGTTCGTTGGTTATGATGACTGGAAGAAGGGTAGGAGATGCATGGATCCTGAGACACAGAGAGTTGTGGTCTCAAGGGACGTGGTATTTGATGAGTAAACATCAAACCAGGGTAGCTCTTTTATGGAGTTACAAGGAAGCAGGTCAGATGGAGTACAAGGAGAAGCTACTAAGGAAGTTCTGGTGGAGTTGCCTATTTCTCCAGGTGCTCCAGTTGCTTCTAGCTCTGGGTCAGGTGCTTCAGGTTCTGGAAGCAGGGGGAGCAATGCTCCAAGTGTTCCTGAAAGGAGAGCTAGTCCAGAACAGGTAGCTGAAGAGGTGGATCAGAGTAAAGCTCTGAGGAGGTCCAAGAGGACTATCATTCCACCAGATCGATATACAGGGGGAAACTTGGTGAGCTTCATCTCATGTTTCTTTGCAGGTCCCCTAGATGAGAGAGAGCCATGTTGCTTTGAAAACGCCATTGGAATCAAGGAGTGGGAAGATGTCATGGATGAAGAGATGGCTACCCTCGGGAAGAATGAGACTTGGGACTTGGTGCCTAAAGTTGAGGCTGTTACTCCTGTGACTTGCAAGTGGGTTTTCAAGCTGAAGAAGAAGGTTGATGGTAGCATAGAGTGATACAAGGCTCGCCTTGTAGCTCGAGGATTCTATCAGAAGTATGTGTAGGATTATGAAGAAACCTTTAGCCCAGTTGCCAAGATGACTTCAGTTCGGGTGGTGATCGTATTGGCAGCTTGCCAAGGGTGAAAAATTTGGTAACTTGACGTGAAGATTGCTTTCCTTTACGGCGAGATTAACAAGGATATTTTCATGGATCAGCCACCTGGTTATGTTTCTGAAGTTTATCCAAGACATGTATGCAAGATCAAGAAGGCTCTTTATGGCTTGAAGGAGGCGCCTCGGGCGTGGTATGACAAGTTAGCAAAATACCTCCAATTTTGCAGATACTTTTCTTCTGATTCTAATTCAAGCTTGTTCGTGAAGAAGACGGGGGAGTTGTAGGTCTTGGTGGTGTTATACGTTGGTGATATGATCATCAAGGGAAATTCTGAAATGGAGGTAGCTAGACTTCGAGCTGAGTTAGCTATTAAATTTGAGATGAAGGACTTGGGTGAGCTCCACCATTTCCTTGGACTCGAAGTGGAGAGGAAAGATGGCGGTATGCTTGTATCCCAGAAAGGCTATGCAGAACAAATTATGAAGCGATTCGGCATGGAAGGTGGGAAGAGCAGCTCTACGCCAATGGAGGTTGGTGTGTTACTTCGATGTGATGAGGGAAAGGTTCTTTCTGATCCTTTGGTGTTTCAGGCTTTGGTTGGAAGCTTGATATATTTGACGATCACGAGGCTGGATATTTCTTATGTGGATGGTCGAGTGAGTCGGTGTATGTCAGAGCCTCGGAAACCTCATCTAATGGCGGCTAGGAGCATTCTGAAGTACGTAAAGTCCACCTCTGATTTGGGTCTCTTCTATGGGAAGGACTCGGGCTTTTGCTTACATGGATACATGGATGCTGATTATGGAGGAGATTCAGATGACGGAAGGTCGACCTCTGGATATGTCTTTATTACTGTTTCTACAGCTATTTCATGGTGCAATAAGAAGCAGGATTCTGTGTCTGTCTCCACTACAGAAGCAGAGTACAAAGCTTCAGCTTTGGAAGATCAGGAAGCCATCTTGCTTAGGAGGCTTGTGGAGGACGTTCATGGGGAGGTGCGAGGTCCTACTCTGCTTCGTGGTGATAATAAGAGTGCCCTAAAACTGGTGAACAATCCAGTTTGTCACGCGCGAACCAAACATATAGAGAATCAACATCATTTCATTCGGGAGAAGGTGTTGGAGGGATCTCTTATGGTTGAGCATGTACAGAGCAAGGATAATATCGCAGACGTCTTTATGAAGCCATTATCGAAGGGACCATTTGATTGGTTGAGGATTCTACTTGGGCTGAGTTCCACTTCCCACTTCAAGGGGGAGTGTTGAAATTTGAAGTGTAAGTGGGAGTCCGGGCGGTCTATTTTTTAGAGACCGCAGAACTTGCGTGGTCTGTGAGAGCTCGGTGTTGGCAAACAGCTTCAGTCAGCCAGGTGTGTTCAAGTACTAGCAGAGTCCGGGCGGTATAGTATTCAAGACCGGGCGGTTTGCATGAGTTCATTCTGTCGGTCAGCTTCTGTTGGTCATATATGCTCGTGTAGTTCTGTTCTTATGAAACCGGGCGGTCTGCAAGTGTTGTTCTGACGGACTTTCTTGGCTGGTCCAGTTTGCTCAAGTAGTTTTTTGGTCTTATAGTGACCGCGCGGTCTAGTTCTGTGACTGTGCATCCTAATTAGGAAGGTATATGTATCCCTCTATGGCGGTGACGACATCCGTTCATTTGCCTATAAATAGAGGTGTAGGGGCCGTCATTCATATGCAAGAACTGTAAGAACTAAGTTTTGGATTGATTGTGCCAGTCTCACTTTTGAGGTCGCGCGGTTTGAAGTTTATGACCGGTTTCATTTTGTTCGTAGGTTAGGCGGTCAGCAGTCTCCAACATCATTCTTCTTATCTTTCCACCTTTGAATAACTAGCTCGCCAATGGTCTCATCTGGGTGATCTGCGGTTTGTTGTTCTTGGTCTGTTTGCAGCGGACTCAGTTGATCAGGCGACCTAGAGTGGTCAGGCGGTCTTGAGTTGCGGTTTTGCAGTAGTGAGCAGTTCTTCTTCTTCTGTACGCGGGTTACTTCTATGATCTAGTGACCATGAGGTCTGGGCGATCAAGAAGTGCGGACAGGGTGTGTGTTTTCAGCAGTTCAATAAGAAGTAGATTGTGCTGTCTGTGATTGGCGGTCTGGCAGATTATAGGTCAGCGACCCATTCTGTTTATGCGATCTCAGGGAAGCCGTGCGGTCTTGCTGTGATCGAGCGGTCTGTGCGGTCTCAGAAGTTCTAGCCGACAGAAGTTTGTTTTATTGCTTCGTCTTCTAATCTATGTCTCTTTTATAAATTATGTCTCGCCATGTATACAATGCATTGTAAAAAGATAGTCAATAAAAAGGATCTTCTTGTCCTTCATTGTCACTGGTTACTTGATTAGAAAATTGATTGAAGTCTTCCGCTGCATTATCTTTGATCCTACTCCAAAATTTTAACACATATTAGGGCAAATATCCTCACTCCTACTCACCAGCATTACCAACCCACTCAAATGGTGAGGCAGAATAGAATATATAATAAGTATGAGTGCTTGTATTGTGGAAAAATTGGGCATTTTGCCTTTGACTGTTAGTTCAACCCAACAGTGCCTAGAGCAAGAAGAGCACAGACCACTCAGAAGTTTGGCTTTTCAACTTATCCTCTTAACAGGAACCAAGGACCCAAATCCAATTGGGTACCTAAGGTAAAGTAATTTCTCTTGTAGGTATGTCATAAGGCCAACCAATCTCCCATTTGGTATTTGGACAGTGGTTGCACCAGACATATGACTGGAGTAAAGAGTTTCTTGATAGTGGAGAATGGACCTTTAATGATATTTGGAGGTTCAAAAAAGGCGGTGACCAGGGGATATGGTAATATTTCCAATGGCTTAGCCACCACCATAAAGGTAGCTTATGTGGAGGGATTGATTCAAAATCTCATAAGCACAAGCCAACTCTGTGATCTAGGTTTTATTATTATTTTCTACAAGGATAAGTGTTTAGTTAAGAAATCCTTGAATTCTAAGGCTATCTTAACTGGCGCTAGGAGTGGAAACGTCTATTGTCTTAATTTTTTTCATTTAAATTGCCAATGTGCTTTATAGCTGATGAGAAAGAAGCTATTTGTGCTCAATGACATAAGAGACTTGCTCACATCAACAATAAAACCATCGGCAAGCTTTTCTCTTAAGACCTAGTTAGAAATGGACCCAACATCAAGTGCATTAAAGAAGTTCAATGTCATGCATGACAACTTGGCAAGCAAACAAGGACTAGCTTTAAGGGCATTACTAACAAAGACTCTACTAGGTGCTTCTACCTATTGCGCATGGATCTGTTTGGTCCTATGTTAGTTCATAGCTTAAGAGGCTAAGTCTATACTCTTGTACTAGTTGATGACTATTCAAGGTTCACTTGGGTGTTCAGCCTTAAGAAAAAGTCAGATACCTTGAATAACATGAAGAATTTTATCAGGCAAATTCAGAATGAAATAGGTTGTACTGTGGTTAAATTCAGAAGTGACCATGGAACAAAATTTCAGTTAGGTGCCATGACAGAATTCTGCCAAGAGCTGGGTATCTCCTAAGAATTCTCCTCACCTAGAACTCCTCAACAAAATGGAGTTGCAGAGAGGAAAAATATAACCTTAATAGAGGTCGATAGGACAATACTGAGTGACTCCTCTCTATCAGAATCCTTCTGGGCAGAGGCGGTCAATACAACCTGTCATGTGATCAATAGGGCCTCCATCACCAAAGACCACAAGAATACTCCTTATGAGCTTATGAAGGGCAGAAAACCTACCTTATCCTATTTTAGAATCTTTGGTAGAAAATGTTATGTCCTTAATAACGGGAAATCCAAAACAAACCAAGTTTGCTGAGAAAAGTAGTGAATGTATTTTTGTTGGCTATAACTCCTATATCAAAGCTTATATGGTGTACAATATTTATACTCAAGTAGTAGAAGAATCTGTCATGGTGTATTTGATGAGACTAGCCTTATTCACAAAGGCTGGTCTAGTTCTTTAGTGGATGCAGGGACAACAGAAAGGATGGAGAAGCTATCCATTGAAGATCAAGCTGAAACTCCAGTTAAAGTTAAAGATTACTCAGTAGCATTGGACTTGGAGGAAGATGTTGTAGAAGGTATGGACACAGCAGAAGAAGAACAGCATGCAAAACCAATCACAGGAGAAAACTTCAGAAGACTGCCTGAAAGTGCACAGTTAACCTCACTAGAATTCTCTAGAGGGGGGGGGGGGGGGGGGGGGGGGGGGGGGGGGGTGAATAGAGATTTAAAATATTTTGTGCAATTATATATATTTATATGTGGTGATCACAGATTAAGGCTTCCCACACACCAACAAGAATTAAATAAGTAAAGAAAAGAAATGCAAGAAAAGAAATCACAGCACAACACAAGGAAATATAGTGGTTCCCCAAACTTTGGGTAGTCCACTCTTCTACCCCCTTGGTAGGAAATTCACTATCTTGCACTGAGTCTTTTGATAAGGAGACTCTTAGAACCACCCTGAGTCTTTTGATAAGGAGACTCTTAGAACCAACTGAGTCTTTTGAAAAGAAGACTCTTAGAACCAGTACAACTGAATTTTTTGAAGAGAGATTCTAAAAACTCTTTTACAATATGTGAAAATAAAGGTAAGGAAGAAAGAGAGATAATATAAAGACAAGAAGGAATCTTCTTCCTAGCAAGAAGATTGGAAGCACAAGAAGTAGTGAATGAAATCTCTCTTCTATAGTGAGAATGGGATTGTAGGCCTTTTCTCTCTTTTGTGAGAGCTATCAAAGCATGCAGCAGAATGGTTTCAGAAGCAGGAGAAGATGGAAGCTTGATGGTTGCTGCAGAATTATTTCTCAATTCTCTCTCTTTTTCTCTTGGGAGTTTTTCCTCTTTTTCAATATGTATATGGTGGATCTCTTGTTTTGCTCTCTGCCGACCACCTTGTTATTTATAGCTCTGTTCATTTAAATAACACTATAGGAGAGAAATCAATTAGTAGGCAGAGTATAAGAAAGAAGGAGAAATTTCCATAACAATTATATCCATAGAAGGAAAGTATTCATTCTGATTTCAAATAGTGTCCATAATGGATTTAATCAAATTAGCCAAGAATTCATTAGAGGAAAAGAATAATTCAGAACAGCTATAAAGAATAATTTGAATCCATATAAATCAGATCTATGAAAGAAGGAAAGAGATCTGGCGATTTTTGAATTAATCATAGAAATCGACGTGCGTCGATTACCATTCGACGTAAGTGTCGAATTCGTCCTGGCAGAACGTCGAGAGGAGAATAAGGAAGGTGCGTCGACTAGGGTGCGTCGACTTCTCAAGATACGTCGACTAGAAGTCAGAGCTACGTCGACATAGGATACGTCGAATTCTGCTTGGAGCTACTTCGACTCATTATGATAGAAACGTCGACTTTATTTTGACGTTGCGTCGAATACTATTCGACGCATATTTACTTATCCTAATTCTTCATCCTTAGAATTTATATTTTACTCATTTCAAGGGGTTAAGAGAAATCATTTTCCCAACACTGCCAGCTGCAACAAGACACATCAGGCCTTGAATGAAGCTATATATCTGAGTTTCCGAATGGTGATCACAAAGAAGAGGTGTATATAGAACAACCCTCAAGTTTTGTTGACTCTGAACACCCTGACGATGTTTACTTTCTTAGAAAAGCATTATATCGATTGAAATAGGCTCCTAAAGCCTGGTATGAGAGATTGTCAAGCTTTCTCATTGAGAACAAGTTCTCAGGGGGGAAGATTGGCAAGACATTGTTTCTAATGGATGTAAAGGGCAAGACCTTGCTAGTGCAGATCTATGTGGTTGAAATTATTTTTGGCTCTACAAATGATCATCTCTGCAAAACATTTGCTAACTTGATGCAAAGAAAGTTTGAAATGAGCAGTATGGGAGAGCTCAAGTATTTCCTAGGTCTCCAAGCGAAACAATCTGAAGATGGCATATTCATCTCATAGACTAAATTCACAAGAGAGTTAGTAAAGAAATTTGGATTGTGTTGGAAAAAACTCCTTTTGATTTAACTTAACAAATTAACTATAAGTGATTTTACTTCTTAGGATATATTACCCATATTTTATAATAAGGGTAAAATGGTCATTAGATGTCTTAGGATGTCACACTCACCTTAGAATGTCAAGGCCAAGTCAAGACAATCACAAAATAAGTTAATTTAAGACTTGCGTCGAATAAAAGTCAACGCAACTTCGACTTGATATCGACATAACTCTGAATATAAGTCGGAGCAACTTATTCAGTCTGTCGAAGTATAAGTCAAGTCGACTCAATGTCGAAAGGAACTCGACGTAGAAGGAAGAGCTTGTCGAAGCCATCTCAGAAGTCGACACAACTTTGACTATAATTCGACGCAGAAGATAGAAGCTCAAGTCCAAGGCTTCAACTCGACGGACACGTCGATGAGGAATCGACGTAACGTCGACATCTGAGTTTAGCTAAAGCTAAGAAGGAATTCTAAGCTACGTTGATAAGAACTCAGAGGTGTGTCGACATGAAGATTGATGAAGTCGACGCAGCGTCGAATACATTCAGAAAAAGGAAGCTTTTTTAGCTGTCCTCTTGAGACTTTTTCAGAAGGACCACCAGGCCAGAGACAGTTCTCTGACAACTCATTTATTGCCAAGAATGGTATGTAGCTTTCCATGACACAGCACATCATCTTTGGAAGGTATTCAAAATGCATTGACGGGTGGAGAACAAAAGAAGAAAGGAAATTAGGTGAATTCCTTTTCAGGACAGCCCAAAAGAAGAAAGGATTTGATATCCCAATCATACAGAATAAGTATGCAAAAAGAGGAGAAGAAACTTATAAGAGTTATTACATTATTCTATCTGTTGAACATGTCCTTCATCTTCTTTCTTCTAAAACCCTAAAAGACAGATATACAGAAGTGCTCTCTCTACACAGGAATACATACAACTGCTCCTTCTTCATCATCATACAACAGTTGGATAACAAGAAGTGCTTAGAGAAAAGGATAAAAAAACAACCCTTGCAAATCATCACTATCATAAGCAAGGGTTCATCATTTCAGATCCAGTGAAAGAAAGACATAAGCAGCATCAGAGCTTCTGAAGAATTCTGAGAACAGAATTCTTTTCTTCTCCCTCTTATTTCTTATTACTATTTCCTTCACCTATAAAGAGTTTTAGTAATCCCTCTTTCAAAGGATTCAGTGGTTCTAAGAGTCTCCTTATCAAAAGACTCAGTGGTTCTAAGAGTCTCCTTATCAAAAGACTCAGGCACAGGTTGTGCAATCCTACCAGGGAGGTAGAAGAGAGGAGTACCCACATTTTGGGGAACCTCTATAAAAATTAATGTATCTTTGCTCTGTGATTTTCTGTGCTGTCCGATTTACTTATTCTATGTTTATTTCAGCAAACTTTATTTCATGTATGCTGCCTTTGGTTTTTGCTGATTGCATAATACCTTAGCATTTTTATTGTGTGTACATAACAAGAATAGAAAATATTATAAATCTTTATTCACCCCCTCTAGAGAATTCTCAGAGGCACGCTGTGCACTTTCTGATTGGAGAGTGCTTCTTCCATGAAGCATCCCATGGGATCTAACGTGTCTCTCTACAAGGATGAAAAGGGAATACCTTTTAATGAAACCAAGTTCAGATGCATGATTGGATCTCTGCTCTACCTAACTGCCAATAGGCCTGACATAATGTTTGTCACATGTGTTTGTGCTAGATACCAGGTGAACCCCAATGAATCTCATCACTCCTCTTTCAAGAGGATCTTAAAATAGCTGAAGGGTACACTCAATCTTGGCCTTTGGTACCCTAGGAGCAATGATTGTGCACTAACTGGTTACTCAGATGCAGACTATGCAGGATGTAAGGAAGATAGAAAGAGCACTTCAGGGACTTGCCAATTATTTGGAGGAAGACTTATTTCATGGAGCAGCAAGAAGCAAACTAGTATGTCAATCTCCACAGCAGAATCAGAATACATATCTACTGGGAGTTGTTGTGCTCAGTTGTTGTGGATCCATCATCATCTCCAAGACTACAATATAAAGATGAACAAAACACCTTTATTTTGTGATTCTTCAAGTGTTATCTCTATTGCTAATAACCATATCTCTATTACGGCGCCCGCAAGAAGCAAACTAGTAAATGGTCCCTTGTGGAGTTCGGGGCCCCCAAAGGCTGGGGGGAAGCTAACACTTACTAATCCCTTGGAGTTGACAGACCGAAGCCTCGGAGCTGGACACAGACCACTAGGCTCAGCAACGAGGACCCACCGCATACCTGGAAGATCTATAGAGAGCTTCCCCTCCCAAGACAAAGCTGAAGCCCGGGCACCTTGGAGAGCTCTGAAAATGCTAACCAAGAGTGACCTGAAGAGAGAGAAGCTAAAGAAGAAGTCCTCTCCAAAGGTGCCCTTCGGGTCTTATTTATAGTTTTTCTGAATTGGTCTGCTGATAGCAGGATTCCGCATCTCGATTTTACTATACGCACCCCAATTTGGCCTGCAAACAGCCAAACTCTGCTGTTCTGAGAGGCTATTAGCAGACCACCAGGGACTGAGGAGTAATTTCGCCTTATTAGCTTATGGGCAATTGGCCTGCGAGAAGGTTGCTCACAAGCTCTCGCGAATCTCCTCGCGAATCTGGCTCGCGAGATCCTTCTCAGAAGAGCGCGCTGCGAAGACCTCGCCTGCGCCCCCTTTTGGCGATATCTGCCGAGATTCGGTCTCGCGCACTTTCCTGCGAGCCCGCCCCGGCCCTATAATAAACCCTGTATGATTGAGCTCCTCGGGCGCAGAGGACTTCGTCGAACGGTTTTCACCGATCTTGGAAGATTTCGTCGAACACAGAACCACTGTAAGCGGCCCGCGAGGTGCTGGCTCGCCTGCCTTCCCCGCGACTGGCCGGTGAGTGCCCGTCTCGCCCACCTTCTTGCGAGCAGTCGGCGAGTGCTCGGCTCGCCCGCCTTTCTTGCGAGCGACATTTGACACTCTGGCTTGCGTCCCTTGTTACATCCTTCCCCCTGTTGACCTCTCCAACCATGTCCATCTCTTGGCGAATATCGGGGTTGTACACAATCCTTCGCGAGGCTACCTAGGCTCGCGAAGAAACATCCAACCCCTGGTATTCGGCAACCTCTTGATGACCTGTCGGGAATCTTTGTTAGGTCCCACCTGAGGGCTATATATATCACCCCAAGCCGCGGTGACGCGCGCCATCATTTTCTTCTTCCTTCTGTTCCCTTTTCCTATTGTAGCTACCAAACAATGCCGCTTTCCAAGGAGGTGGAGGCTCGCCTGAAGGCCTCTAAAGCCGGAGAGCTGTCTGCCATGACCAGACCTCCCGCCTGGATGACTCGATCGCCTCCTGCCTCGGTGCCGGAAGCGAAAAAGGTGAAGGCGATCCACCTAACCGGGGATGACACAGTACTGCTAAAGTCCTCTCCACACATCAGGTCTCCTGGGGACGTAAAAATTACCCTTCTCGCTAAGCTATTCCTTTAATTTTTCTGAGCCTGGCTTGATCGTAGAATCTTACCACCGATAAGAGCATTGGCGAGCCCTTAAATGTGTCGCACACCATTCCTCCGGCGGACACCGACCTCGCCGGTGGCAAAGCCGTGGGTAGGTTATATGTTCTTGCTTACTAAAATTATTTCACTGGATAACGGCTCTCATTTTCTTTGTTGTTGTAGTCTCGCCCCACGCGATCCCGGGTCACCAGAACTCGCGACCCTCATCGTTGGTTCCTCCTGACACAACCTTAAAAGTTCCGGGGTTCCATCTCATGGGGAGCGAGGACACTGGGGGCTCACGACCGACGAATACTCCCCCCGTCACCAACGTGATGTACCCCCTGGTCTAGGGAAATCCCTCTTGCCCCCCTACGACACTGTTTTTCAAGGCCGGTCGGGGTATTCTCGCCCTCCTCCGGGTAAGGGTCCAAGTGTACTTGTTATATATGAATATCTCTCTACTAATGCCACCTGGGTCTCTCGCAGATGATGCCGAGGCCATGTACACTGACACAGACTTCGAGGGGGATTATATGTCCCCCCTCCCTTTGCCGGAACAGATGGATCACTTCCTGGGTGACCCGCGAGACCCAGAAGCAATGAAGAGGCAGACTTCCGAGTTATTCTAGAAGCAAGGACGGATGTTGAGGGACCTTAACCTCCAAGTGAGGAGAGATAGAAAGGCTGTCGAGGAGAGGCATGTCGCTTTGCAGGATGAATGTGCGAGACTCCGTGCCGTAGTATGTTGCGACCCCGATGAGACTGCTACATCGGCAGATACGCACGTCGCGAGGATTAAGGATTACTCTGACTTGATTCAGAGGGAGGCCAATGTCGTCAGTGATTATCACAACCATAGGGTACAGCTGCGGTCGGGAGTGCAGGTGGAAATGGCTAAAATATTAATCTCGCTTACTCTTCTCCTGCCCTGCGACATCTTGTATTTTATGAATTTGTTTATTCTTGTTTGAACAATCTCGTTGTTCTCACGATTTCAATTTATCGGCCCTCACCCGGTCTGGGTTGCCGGCGATTAAATATCATTTTCAGCGACGCGTATCTACTTATAGTGACGCCTACTTCATGTTCTAATCTCACGATAGGTCGTGCTATTCTTGCCGAAAAAGGCTGCTCGCACTAATCTCGCAAGGTGATGTTGCTCGAGTATCACTTTCGAGAACAACTTTATTTTTGCACGCGACCATTATATGATGTTTTGGCTACCTGCACCCCCCCCCCCCCCCCCCCCCGACGATTGGGCTTCTTTCTCGCGCTTTTGCTTTTCCATAAATAGCTTTCATAACTGAGGACCAGCTACCACATTAATCGCCAGCCCTTCTTCTTCCTCCGCTTCCGAGATCTCGCTGACTCTTTCTCGCGCTCCTTTCTCTTTTCCGCAGTTTCTTTCAGGATGGTTGGCGATGTTGCCGAGGCCGAGGGTCGGCGGAAGTGCGCCTGGGCTTTCTCCGATCACAATTTCTTCTATTGCAATCTGACCGAGGAGGAGTACCTTCATGCGGTCGCCAACTTCATCCCCCCGAGTTCTCGGCGCGCCGCCCTAGCGAGGACGACTTGATCAACACTCTCCTAGTCGACGAGCTTTCCATCCCCATGGCCCATTTCGGGTCCGGTCTGCGCCTGCCCCTGTGGCCCAAAATCCGCCAGGTACTGGCCAGTCTCGCTTACCTTTCCTTTTGCTGGGTTGAACCTTGCTCGCGATATTTTGACCTCTCTTTATACGGCTCGCCAGGTGTTCAAGCACTTTGGCATCGTTCCGGGTCAGCTCACCCCCAATGTCGTCGCCATGATCGTCGCATTCGCTTGCTATATGCGAGAAGAGCGCATCGAGTTCAGCCTACCGGTCTTCCGGAAGCTATTCTCTTTCCGGGCATATAAGGATGGCACTGCCTACTTCGTAGGGTCTGGGTTCAAGGTCGTCGAGACCGTTAACAAGACCCACTACTGGGCCCAGAAATTCCTCCTGGTGAAGGGAAACTTCTGCAACATTCCATTCTCGCCGGTTCAACATGGCGAGGCCACCTACCGCCCCCTGCTCTCGGTGGCCACGATGCTGCCTTGTACCAGTTCTTCTGCAAGATGAACTTCGAGGTGGTTCCCCTTCGTCGGAACCTCGACTCACTGCTTCCAGTACTTCCTGGGGAGGGTAATAATCTTGCTCGCTGACTTGCGTTCTTTTACCCTTTTTCAATAACTATCTGACCACCACTATCACCTTTCCAGGTGAGTGGGATCTTCCCCTCAACCCCCTAGCACCCTTGCCCTCGCGACGATCGGAGCAGAGGTCTGCCGCGAGACCAACACTCCGGCTCCGCCGTCTTCTCGGAAAAGACCGGAGGCCTCCAACAGCCAGAACCCACCCCCACCGTCCTCACCAAAGAGGAAGCAGAAAAAGAGCAAGAGCTCGCTCCCCTCCGCAAAGGCAAAGGGGCATGCCGAGATCGCTCTTGGTGAGATCGACCTTACCAGCCCCCCTGAGGAGAGGGAGGCCGAGGAGCCGATCGAGGAGGTTGTCAGGACCTCCCCCCCCCCCCCCCCCCCCCCCCCCCCCCGCCAGTTCCCGTCAATCACTGGAACTTTGGCCTTGGTCAGAGGCACAGGGATGAGTTCGGCGAGCTCCTGCTAAACTGGAAGCCCGAGAATAATAAGGTCGAGATCTCCACCCTCCTACCCTCTTGGGTGGAGAAGTCGACCATCAGCGGGCACGCCTTCTCGTTCTCCTTCTACCTTTATGACCGCGACGATGCCTCGGTCTATAAAGAGGAGACCGCGAGGACTTTGGCCTATGAGAGCGCGAGGTCTCAACTGCGCTCCCTAGAGCTTGCCCATATGACGGGGCGGCGATGCTTGCAACTGGAGCGCCAAAATGAAGAGCTCGCCAAAGCTTATCAAAGCTCCCTTGGCGAGATAGCCCAGTTAAAAGAGAAGCTGCTCGCATCCGACGGTGGTGTGTTGAGTTTCCTAGCCCTCACTACCTGCCTTTCTTCTCGGTTTTCTTTGCTTATCCTCCTTTTCCTTTATAGGATGCCGAGACGGCCAGGAGGTCTGAAGCCCGCATCCTTAGCTTGGAGGGCGAGGTTGTCGGCCTGAAGGCCCACAACCGCGAGCTGGCCCGCGCGGCCGTCCCCCCTCTCCTCGCTGTCTGAAGGAAAAGCGGTGAGCCCGAGAAGAGGAGTGCCGAGTGGACTCTACCAACACGGCGCGCTACATTTTCAAATCAATGCAGGGGGCAGTCTGCTATCTGCCGATGGGTCCGACTTGACCATCGAGGACATCGTCCCCGAGCTTTTTATCCCGGTCCCGCCGGCTGTGGATAACGATGACGAGGAGTTTTTGGATGACCCCTAAAAGATTGCAGTTTTATTTTATTTTTCAATATCTTTTGGCTGGCGAGATCGCCGCGCTCTGTAATCAGACATCGAAGTGTAAATACAGATTTTTGGCCTCGCTTACTGTGTTCATCCTTTCTGCCTTGTTATTTTTCGATGTTTATATCTCGTTCTCGCATACTCTTAGTGTACTCGCGGTATTCATTCTCGCATACTATGCATTCGAGTAGCTTTGGTATAGGACACGTTTTTTGACTGCCTTCACTTTTTCTCGTTTACCTTAGGGCTGTAGGTTTTTGGGACCGCCCTTTCATCTCGATCTCACGAGGGGCAACCCCTCTTCCTACCCCTCATGGTCTTTTGTGAGCACTATCTCTTGCAGGGCCCGTCGCCCTGTTCCCTACCATTGGGTGCTTGCCTGCCTCTCTGGGCCAGCGATCGCACTCTACCTGGTACTTCATGCCGAGGGCGTGTTGGGCTAGTTCTCGCCCTACCCCTTCTTGTCATGCGAGATCACTCCTTCTCACCGGGAGAGAAGGCCCTGGCACCAGGGACTTGCCAACCAGAGACTTGCCCACTTTGCCAGCTCTCTGCGTGATCAACTTGACCCACCGGCTAGTGGGAGCCCGGCAGCAGAATAATCCAGGGCAATCCAGCATGAGAAACCTGTCACCTTGCCAGCTTCTCCGCGAGATCAACCTAACCCACCGGCTAGTGAGAGCCTAGCAGCGGAATCATCCGGGGCAATCCAGCATGAGAAACCAATCACCTTGCCAGCCTCTCCCCCAATGTGGCTCCCCTAGCCGGGCTCTCGCTAGCCGGGGAGGTCGGAAGGCCTCTCGGGGAGGCTAAGTGTTTTTCCCCCGAGGTGGCTCCGCTAGCCAGTCTCTCGCTAGCCGGTGAGGTCGGGAGGCCTCTCGGGGAAGCAAAGTATTTTTCCCCCGAGGTTACTCTGCTAGCCGGGCTCTCGCTAGCCGGCGAGGTCGGAAGGCCTCTCAGGGAGGCTAAGTGTTTTTCCCCCGAGGTGGCTCCGCTAGCCGGGCTCTCGCTAGCCGGCGAGGTCGGGAGGCCTCTCGGGGAGGCTAAGTGTTTTTCCCCCGAGGTGACTCCGCTAGCCGGGCTCTCGCTAGCCGGTGAGGTCGAAAGGCCTCTCGGGGAGGCTAAGTGTTTTTTCCCCGAGGTGGCTCCGCTAGTCAGGCTCTTGCTAGCCGGTGAGGTCGGAATGCCTCTTCGGGAGGCTAAGTGTTTTTCCCCTGAGATGGCTCCGCTAGCCGGGATCTCGGTAGCCGGCAAGGCAGGATTGGCCTCTTTGGAAGGCTTAGGTAAATTTTCCCCGGGGTGATATAGAGTTTTCTCATTTTCCCACAACGCCACTCGCCGAATAAACAGTGTTGGACTTTTCTTTCCGAGCGTGTACCCCGCTCGAAAAGAGCGGGGATTATGTACAACCCTGTATTTCACCGAGTACGTCCCCGGGGCCCAGGGTGTTTTTAGCACTGCCCCAGGCGAAGAGGGGGAGGGGGCAGGAGAGTTTTCTGGGCTTACCCGGTAAGAGGGAGGTGAGCGGTGGAGGCGGGCGGCCTCCCGCTCGCCCAGCCTCGTAAGGGGGGCGAGCCGAGGCATGTGGCCTCGTGGTCTCGCCCCCGCCCCAGTAGGGGGGAGAGCCGGAGGTGGCCGACCTCGTGGTCTCGCCCCCGCCCCAGCAGGGGGGCGAGCAGGAGGTGTCCTACCTCGCGGTCTCGCCCCCGCCCCAGCTAGGGGGCGAGCCGGATTGGGGCCAACCCCTGGTATCGCCCAGCCCCGAGGAGAGGGGGCAGTCTCCGTTTAGCACCTCAGAATGGCAGGATTTGGCTATTGGCAGGCCAAATCCAGGGGTGTTTTCGTAATCTCGTAGGCCAGATTTTGGTTATTGCCAGACCAAGTCCAGAAATCTATAAATAGGACCAAGGGGCACCATTTAGAGGGACTTCTCTTTTGGCCACTCTCTCCCCATGTTTCTTTGGTGGGTGGAGAGATCCTCCAAAGGTGCCAAGCTTAGCATTGGCTTGGGAGGGGAAGCGCTCTAATATCTTTCGGGTGTGTGGTGGGACCTCCTTGCTAAGCCCTTGGTCTTGTTCCTAGTTCTTAAGCCTCCAACCTAGCGCTCTCCCTTGGGAGAAGTAAGTGTGAGGTCACCCCCCAACTTGTTGAGGGCCCGAACTCCACAGAGACCAAGTCTTGATCTCAATGTTGGAACAACCCTATTACTGATTTGGCCTAGGATTACAATGTGTTGATTAGGATCAAGTTGACCCCCATTGTATAGTCAAAGGGTCATAGTTTTAGGCTGATTAGATAGCTAGAACTTAGGTTTTCTCTAAGTTTCTGTGTTTGACGAACTCTATACTGGGTTCGACGAATTGCTCTCTGCGTTCGACGAACGGCTTCCTCTCTGCGTTCGACGAACGGCTTGCTCCAGTCTCTACGATCGACGATCTTCAATTCTCAGCGGCTCAGCAGCTCAGCGGTCGACAAATTCTTCAGTTTGACGAACTCTAACTTGAGATCGACGAACTCCAGCTGAGTTCGACGAATTCTTTATCAGATGTTCAGTTCAACGAACTCATCCTTCAGGTCGACGAAATCTTATCTCAGATTGACGAATTTTCTCTCAATCTATTCAGATCAGTTATTCAATTTCTCTGAACTCAGTCCAACTATCAGATTCAGTTCTATTCTTCATTTGGAGTTATTCTTCCAGATAAGACAAGTTTTATCCTTCATTATTTTATTCTCTTTCCAATTCCTTCTCTCGAGAAAAATAGTCGTTTGGCTTATTGGAAAAGGATATCATTTATTGTAAAGGAAAGGAATTAAGTTTGGCTGAATCAGTTGAAGTTCCAAGGAAAGATTTAATGCAGATTATTCTATTCCTATTCAGAGATATTTGAAATTCAAATCAGTCGTCTTCTCTTTAAGAAAATATAATATACCAAAAAAGAAAAAGAAGATAGAGACACATAGATAGAAAATATTAGAGCATCTGTTGAGAGAAATTTTATTTAGAAGGAAAAAGAAAGTTCATCTTCCTCAAGCAGCATCTCATTTTCTGAGAACTTCTTCAAGATCAATGTCTCAGTGTTCTGCTGCAAGTTTCAAATCTTCTATAGAGCAACAATAATCTGAGAAACCTCTGTCTCTCAGATTCATCAGCTTATCAAGGAAGATATTTTCATTCAAGAGAAAGCTCCATCCTGAAGCTGTCAATAATTTCAATCAGACAGGGGGAGCTTTACACCATTAATCCACTAGAATCTTCTCTCAGATTGTTGACAGAGAAGAACTTCTTAACCCCTTTATTCCATCTTGTACAGGGTTCTAATTCCCTTCAAAAGTTAACCTCTTGGTGGCAGGGCACCTGAACAAAAACCTATGGTTTGGCTAGAGCACCTGATCAAAAGCTCACTTGGTGTGTGGACACCTGATCAAAAACCCCTTGGTGATAGGGCACCTGATCAAAAACCTAGTGGATCCTACCAAGTGTTGTAGAAGAGTAGACGTACCCAGATTTATTGGGGAACTACTAAAAAAATCCTTGTGTCTCTATGCTTGTGATTTTCTGTGTTGTTGTGCTGTGCTGATTTCTTTATTTAGTTTTTATAACTCACTCAATATACACATATATGGATCACTAATTTAATTCCGCTATAAAATTAAGGGAAAAAGTTTTAATACTATATTCACCCCCTTCTAGAGTAATATTAAGATCTAAACTCTCCTTCAATTGGTATCAAAGCAAGGTTGATTATATTAATCATCTTCAACTGAGACTCAATTGCACTTTCAATTGGTATTAGAGGGTAGTTGATTTTTACAGGCTAACACCTGAATCATAAAGATCAATTAGATCTTAATTTATTTTAGAGTTTTATTTTCCTAAAAACTCATGGCACAAAACAAAGAATATTCTAGCACAAGACTTCCTATGTGCAATCTCAGTAAGTTTGCAATATGGAAAGCAAGGATTAGGTTGTATATGAATTTTATTGATGAGGAAATTTTCAATGTGATTTTGACAGGACCTCCAACTCCAACAGCAACAACAAGTGCTGAAGCACCAGTAAACAACAATGATGTTCCACCACCTGAGTGGACAGAGGCACAGAAAAAGCAAAGAAGTGCAGATGCAAAAGCTATGAACATTCTAGCACAAACAATGTCTGATGACATTTTTCAGAAAGTGGTGGAATGCACCTCAGCAAGAGAAATTTGGATTTCTCTCAACAATATGGTTGAAGGATCAGCTGATGAAAGAAAGGACAGAAGATCCCACTGTTGGATCTTGAGGCGCCCTTAGAGGGGGGGGGGGTGAATAAGGGACTTTTAGAAAATATGATTTTTACTTAAGAATTTTAAAACAACTTTTACTTTTCTAAAAGTTACTTATAAAAATTTCAAACTAATGTAATTTTTAGAATCTATTCAAACACAAATTTCTATGTTAAAGATTAAACAACCATATTTGCAATTAAAGAAAAAGTCATAACTTTATAATTATGAAAATCACATACAAATAATATGATCTTAACAATGCTTAAGATCAAGGCACAAATATGATAATAACCCTTCTACAATTCGTGTTTACCAATCCTTCTCCCAAGGATCGGAAGGCTATCACTTGTCTCTCTCTAGACCAAGCCCAAACCTATCCTCTAGATCTTCCCAAGATCTAGACGTAGCACACAAGGCCACGATTTCCCACCAACCACGCAAGGACTTGGACGCTCCACACAAGGAAGCGATTTTCCCCTAAGCCACACAAGGACTTAGACGTCATGCACAAGGAGACAATTTCCCTACCAATACAAAATGAAATGTATATAAATGAAAATACAATATGAAAAGAACAACTCCCTAGAAATTCAGATCTCTGAAAGGAAGGTTGAAGCCTCGAGATGATCGTTGATGAAGAAGCGCGCCCGATCTCATCTTCAATCTCAATCCTTCTAAGCACAAATGGGAGTTGATGAGGTTCTGGAGCTCTCTGGTTCGTATGCACTCAGGAAGGGACTTGAAATTGTCAATGCTTGGAATGCACGAACAAAAGGAGCCAATATATAGAAATTCGTTGTCGCCTTGGCGACATCGACTGTCGGAGTTTCTGACAGCGCTAAACTGCCGACGTAGTGCTGTCGTGCGTGCAGTTGCTGTAACCTCCGAGCTGTCGCCTGGGCGACATCGATGTCAGATTTCCGACAGCGCAAAACTGCCGCTCGTAGTGCTGTCGTGCGGGCAGTTGCTCTAACCTCCGAGCTGACTCCTGGGCGACATCGATGTCGGATTTCCGACAGTGCAAAACTGCCGCTCGTCGTGTTGCTGTGGGGGAAGTTGTTGTAACTTCTCTGCTCTCGCCTGGGCGACATCAGCTGTCAGAAAATTCCGACAGTGAAAACTTCATACTCTCAAATTGAGCTCCAGCAGAATTGTGAACATCTCATACCTGTTACCTGCACACCATTAATAAAAATAAAATCAAATACAAACGGGACTTTGTTATTATCAAACCCAAAGAGTGCGAAACGCATGCTCCAACAATCTCCCCCTTTTGATAATAACAAATCCGTATAAAAAGAAATCATGACTATTTAGGTTGTTGATTTTAACATATGGTGTGTGCACAAAAATAACATGATATATTCCTCTTAAGAGTAATCTCCCCTAGATGAAAGCTCCCCCTAAATGAATGCTCCCCCTAAATGTTATAGTAAATTGAAATGATGTATTGTTTAGGTTGATTATTTAGGTGTAATAGTTCTTTGATTTCTTGAATATACTTATAATTCTCCCCCTTTTGGTATTAGCAAAAGGTAATGAATGAGTAGATCTTAAGGGAAGAGAGAGGATGGAGAAAATAAGAGTAAGCGGAAGCACTTGTTGGGAAAACGATTGAAAGTCTTGAAGTAATAGTAATATGCCATAGTATTGAATAAACTCATGAATAGACGGTATAGCCATATGAAGTAATAAAATAAAAGAGCTTAAACATGATTAAGGTCATTTTAAAGTATCATAGAAAGACACAATTGTGTATAGAAATTTGGAATATTTTCGGTCCAATTCGCATGAGATGAATGTTTATATAACACAATGATGTGTACAAGTGAAACTTAGATCAAACATATGAAGTTATTTAATGTACATGATCATTGGAATAGAGAATATAATAAAAGCATATAAAGACAACTTGGACCTTGAAGAGATAGCATAATAAGAATAGAATACCATTTTTCTTTTGCACAAGACACTTTACAATTCTTTCCAAGGTGCTTAACCTCACAATGCTTATTAAGACTTATCAGGAGGGTAAGTAGTGCTTGGTGGAGTATCCTTGTCTTTAATTTAAACTTTTTTTTATCACATATTTTGTGATATCTTAATATCGAGATATTGATAATTTTGTAATTGACCAAGGATCTCCGAATTCACTTGAATCGCAAATGATGGTGTATATTTTGTTGTGCTAACAAATCAAGGTTGAAAGTAGTATTTATGAAGTGCTATTGTATTATGTTAAAGCAAATATGATTCATGTATATATTAAATAGAAAGACATATGTATGGATCAAAAGAAGTGAACGTGATAGTTCATTATTATATATAAACAATTTCTCATACTTAGAGGCACGCGAAAACAAGTTCCAATAGTCTAAACAACTAAGTAGGAGTGTCAATACGATGATAGATTTGAAATGAAATCATATAATCATGTAATAGCCATTTTTTTTAAAATAAAAAGCACATGGTTTGGCATCAATTCATGAGTTATAGCATTAATAAAGACATATAACTATTGGAAAACATCAAAGGGACCAAAAACTGAAGATTAAGCAAATCGGGAGCTGTCGGAAGTTTCCGACAGTCACTGTCGCCTGGGCGACAGCGAAAAATATAAATACGGCTTAAAACCGAGTCAAACCCTATTGTGCATCATTTCCTGCACTTAAGGGCGAGAGGAAACTGTCGGATTTCGGCGACAACCCTAGATATAAGGTAAGGGATTTTTGATTTTGAAGTTTTTGACTTAAAACCTTTAGAGATTTGTGATTTTGGAAAGGAGGGAAGATGAAAAATGTTTTTTTTTATTTTACCTTTGATTAATGGTGTAGATCTTTGAGGTTTTGTGTATAAAAGGTGTAGATCTAGTGTAAATCAAGTGGATCTTGGTGGATCTTGGTGGATCTTGGTGGATCTTGGTGGATCTTGGTGGATCTTGGTGGATCTTGGTGGATCTTGGTGGATCTTGTTTGGATTTTGTGATTTTTTTGTTTAAGTGTTGTACTTTTGGGGTGTAAGTGTTTTACATGGTTTAATTTCAAAAATGGAAGATTTATCTTTTGTAGAAGGTGGAAGAAGATGAATAGTAAGGATATGAGAGAAGATGTAGTTTTGTTCTAGAAAGAAATTTTTTTTTAACATAAATATAGCTTGAGTTTGAGTAGATCTGGAAGTGTAGTTGAGAATTTTAAAGAAAAGTTCACTGGAGTACTGTCGGAATTTTCTGACAGCCAATGTCGCCTGGGCGACATCGTTCCAGTGCACAGAACTTGTTTAATTCATTTTTGTTATGTTATGTTTGCAGAATGGCTTCCAGTTCGAAGGCACGAAGGAGTACGTCTGAAGATACGCATAGTTCATATCAAGTTTACCCTGGGGTGGAGAAAGCAATAATTGGAGTAGCAAAATATGTAGAATTTGATTCTCCGAAGCACAATCATATCTATGATCGTCTTACGAATGCAGGTATACTTTCAGTAATCACAGCAGATACGTTCTCATCCTTTTTGATTCGAGAATTTTATAATCATTTGGAAGACCCGGGTTACACTGAATTGGATGGGGGAGTGAGATCTAGAATCCAAGGTCAACATGTGGAAATAATACATGTTGATCTTAGAGAGGAGTTCGGTCTTCTTATGAGTGATCATATGCCTGATATAGTAGAGAGCTATAGAAAGGATAGAGATTGGACCCTTGTAAACATGAGTTTACATGGAAGTCAAAAAAAGACCCTAACCACTGAAGTTTCATCACTCACTCCGGATGCATATTTAGTCCAAGGTATATTAAGGAACTCAGTTATGTTAAAGAGTGGAGATACAAGGAGTATCACGGCACAGTTGACGGTCATTACTTACTTTATTATGGAGGAGGAACCTTTTGATGTAGCGGACTTCATCCTTTTTCAGATTCGGTATGCTTTTAGATTAAAACACCCGAAATGGGTGAAGATTCATACTTTGCCAATGGGGGAAATAATTCAACGTATACTATATAAGAAGTATGAATGGATAGTTCAAGATTCGTACTTTGATGATTGTTTTCCTGAGATATATTATACGGGAACTATGAGAGTGAAGAAGACGCAGAAAAAGCCTCATCCTGGAATTGAGATTAGAGAGCCTCCAATGCCTAGGGCAGGATCACTACGAGAGTCTATAGATGATCTTCGTGATTCACTAGAGGATCACAAGAAGGAAGTGAAGAAGGATCGTAGAGAAATGCAAAAGTGTATGAAATTTTTGGTGAAAGGTTTGAAGTTAAAGCCTACTCCGGAAGAAGCGGCCGAATGGCAAATTCCAGATGAAGAACCGCCATGCCAATCGGTGAGGCGGACTCGACGTGGTAAGGCCGTAAGACGAGGACCTCCAGAAGACTATCCAGAGAGCAGTGGGGCTGGTTATGAGGATTCTGAGTAGTTTTCATCAGGGTGCTGCTTCTGACAGATGTCAGAATTTTCCGACATCCACTGTCGCCTAGGCGACAATGAATTTGCCCAGATTTCATTTTCTGTTATCTGAACTTGATCCTATGTTGATTTCTTCTATTTTTGTGAAACAATTTTATGTAATATTAATTTTGTGAGAATTTTTCTTAAGTAATTCAAATTCTATGTTTGATTCAAAATTTAGTCTTTTTTTTTAAATGTATAGGTTTTGTGATATATATTTTTTTTAATTTTATAGGTCATAAGTAGTGATATAATCATTGTGAAATGTCTAGGATTCCCAATTCTAGCCTAAGCATAGAAAAACGGGAATCCGGTAACGGTTTAGTGAATATATCCGCTAGTTGATTATCCGTGCCTATAAATGAAATTTTTATGTGGTTATTTTTAATATGATCTCTAATAAAATGATGTCTCACATCAATATGCTTAGACCTTGAATGATGGACCGGGTTGTATGTTAAATCAATTGCACTTTTATTATCACACCATAATTCAATAGTTTGTTGTTTAATATTAAAGTCTTTAAAGTTTGTTTCATCCAAAGAGCTTGTGCACAACAACTACCAAGTGCGATGTATTCGGCCTCGGTGGTTGAGAGGGAAACAGAATTCTGTTTCCTACTCGACCATGAAATGAGTGAAGGGCCTAAAAAGTGATAAGTGTCACTAATGCTTTTCCTATCGAGTGAACAACCGGCATAATCAGAATCAGAGTAGCCAAAAAAAGTAAAATCATCGCTATGAGGATACCATAAACCAAGTTTAGATGTGCCAATTAAATATCTAAAAATTCTTTTTACCGCTTTTAAATGTGATTCTTTGGGATCGGCTTGAAATCTAGCACATAAACAAACTGAAAACATAATATCCGGTCTAGAAGCAGTTAAATATAAGAGTGAACCTATCATGCCTCTATATAAAGTTTTATCTATTGATATTGCATTTTCATCTTTTCCTAATTTTAAAGATACACTCATAGGAGTATTTGCTTATTTTAGATTTTCAAATCCAAATCGTTTTAAAACATCATGAATATATTTTGATTGGTTAATAAAAACTCCATCATATTTTTGAATAATTTGAAATCCTAAGAAATATTTTAATTCTCCTACCATACTCATCTCAAATTCACTTTCCATCATTTTTACAACATAATTACACAACTCTTCATTAGTGGCTCCAAAAATAATATCATCAACATAAATTTGTAAAACAATTAAATCATCATTTACTTGCTTAATGAAGAGTGTACAATCAACACCACCCATTTTAAAACCATTTTGTAATAAATATATAGTTAATCTATCATACCATGCTCGTGGTGCAGATTTTTCTTCTTTAAACAAGATAAATGGCTTCTGTCTTGATTCGTCGGGATTCGTCGGGAGTTCACGAGAACATCCGACGAATGGACTTAGCTGCAGATTTTTCTTCTTTAAACAAGACAAATGCTTTCTGTCTTGATTCGTCGGGATTCGTCGGAATGTCCCGAGACATCTCGACGAATTGACTTAGCAAAACATTCTTTTCTTCTGAAAACCTGCTCCACTCCTCAACCTTGAAAACCTTCAGTTATGAGTATATGAAGTACACCCCAAAAGAGAGATTACACATGGACCAACACTTTGTTCTACACAATGAGGGATTACATTGTCCAGAACTGTGTTTGGTGATCCATTGCAACCTGACTTTGGTGTGCAGTTAGCATTAAGACCTGTCATAACACATCTAAACAGAAATCATCAAATACATACTCAATTCATTTTAGTTCACTAGGGGACATCTTCAAATCTAGGTGATTGTGGACACAATACCCAATAATCTCCCCCTATTTGAAGATGTCATAACCCTATGCACTAAGTTGAATTGCACAGAAAATATCATAAATAAGAAGTGCACAACCCAGGCAGTAATATTTAAAGAAAAACAGAATAAGACTGAATGTTTAACTTAACACAAAAGAAATGTATATATATATATAAGCAAAGAAAACATCATGATTCCAGACTAGCTCAGCTCATTCATGATCTTTGCCTTTCTGCTTTGCAAACAATCTTTCCACTGCCTCAGCTTTCTTCTTCTGTTCAGATTCCATTCTCTTAAAGAATGCCTTTGGCTTAGGCCAATATTTATCAGGAGCAGTCTCTTTAGATCCACCTGTCTTGAAATGAATTCTTCTTTCAGTTGTCCTCTTCTCAAACTTACTCCATTCTTCTGAACTGTAGTGATCACTGACTTTTTCATTTTGATTACTGACTTTATTGAAGGTTGTGAGAACAATACTTTTGGAGGTGGGGCTCCAGCTTTCTTGGAAGTTTCTAGGAGGAGGCCTATCATAAAATTTTTTAATCCTTTTATAGGGATTAGACCTCTTTACAGATGGCTTGTCATCAAATAGCTTTCTTTTCAAAGACTTTTCAGAGGGTTCAGCAACAGTGAAGCTGTGAGGCTCTTGAGCAGGAATTGGATCATCCCAGAACTCTTGATAAGTGGAGGCAGGGATGTCTTCTTCATCAGAATCAAGATCCTCAACAGGATTTGGAGAAAAGCTTGGAGCCCTGGGTCCTGGAGCACTTGATGAAGGAACATCTGACCCTTTATTTACAACAGAAAATCCAAGCATTCCAGCAACTTCCTTGAACAGCCAGCTTTGTGCTCCATGAGTGAACCAATTCACATCCTTAACATTTTGTAAAATGTTCTCCTTGAGCTCTTGCATTTTTGAAGATACATTTTCATTTAAGTCATTCAACTTACTTGCATTCTCTTCTAACTTTGTAACCATACTCTCCTCCCCCTTTATGACATCTTCATGTAGGAGGGAATAGAGTTTGTTCAGCTGCCTCTCAATTTGATCATCCAGAAAAGCAAGCCCTTGATCATGAGCAGTGTTGAGAGTTGTTTGAGTAGCATTCAGATTTACAACATCTTCACCAACCTGATGCAGGTTCTTTAGAGCATACCCAACTCCTTGATTGGCGTGGTCCAAAGCTTTTCCTGCTTTTGTCATCCAAGCTTCTTGATCATTTTTGAATTTGCTCATCTCATATCTCATTTCAGCCATTTCTTGCCTCAAAGCACTATCAACTGAATCTATTTTCTTATAAACTTGCTTGATAAACTGATCTAAGTGCTCAGTCTGAACCTTCAGCAAACCTGCAATTGACTTCAACATAGAAGAGTGAGAGCTATCACCAGTCTCAAACTCTTCAGGAGAGATTTTATCAGCCACAAAACTTGTAGACTGTGCTTGCTTATCAAGCACAGTTACTCTTGGAGATGTGCTACCAGCTACAAGAACTTCTGGAGGGGGCAAAAACAACACAGAAGGAAAGACCTCAGGAAAAGCAGATTCAGCCATGAAAATATCTTCCTGGTCTTTCTCCCCCTCAGCTAGAGACATCTTCTTGGCAAACTCCAACCTTGCACCAAAACTGCCCTTCTCCATAGAGTCAGATTTCCCAGAGGGAACAGAAGGAGAATCTGGCAAGTCTTCAAGATCTTCAGAATGAGAATCAACCATTGCAGGTGATCTCCTTGAATCTTCTATCTGAGCAGCCTCATCTACATCAGCAACATTCCCTAGACCCTCCAGGTCAAGACCAGCATCAGGGACAGCATCATTAACAGGATCAAGAGGAGCTTGATCAGCTTCATTGGGAGGAAATTCTTCTGCAGCACCACCACCTGCACCAATGTCTCTTGGGGTTGGAAACTCCCCCTCAACATGTTCATCTCTTTCCTGATCAGGAGCTGGACTAAGTCCACTAACCGTGGAGGATTGACCTGCTTCAAGAGTCCTATTCTCATTATGCAGAGGGTCCTCACCATCACTAACAGCAGCCTTAACTCCAGCATTCCCTAAACCCTTGGGAATGACCCTTTCCCATTTGGAGAAAATGGAAGAGTTGATTTTCTTGGTGTGGTGGATGGGGATACCTCTTCCAGGATTAAAAAATCTGGATTGCTACCATTTAGAAGCAGACTGAGAATTCTTCCAAAATTGGGAGCAAGAAAACTCTCTTTAATCTTCTCAAAAATTACTTCACCAAAATTAAATTTTTCCGACAGATTATAGCAGTGTGAATTTTGAAAGCTTCTTCAGAGAGGTAGTCATGAGAGCCTACCTTACACAATAAGACTTTTCCTAAAATGTCACACAAAAGCTTACCTCCATCATTCATAAATTTCCTTCTGATTTTAGAGCTTTCATCAAGAATACCATAGAATCTCCTGGCTCTGAGAATATCTTCAACAAACAGTTCTTCTGTTTCGACTTCAGGCATCCTCAAAAGTCTGTTGATGCCACTAGCCTTCAGGATGATTTTGCATGACCTATTTGAGCTTTTGATCTTCTTACCTTGATTGGTGATTTTTGCATTTCTAAAGAACTCAAGAACGTCCTATTCTAGGATTTTAGCCGGCTCCTCCAAAACAAAACTGAGCCCGGGGACATCAAGCATCAAGATAACATTTTGGAACTCATCTGAAGCTGTGCGAAATGCACCTCGCACAAGCTCTCCACCTGAATGCAGTCCAGCCTTGGGTGCCATTGAGCTCGTCGAAGTCAGGGAAGAAGAACAGAGAAATAGCGAGAGAGACGAAAGGTCGGGAAGGGTTTCACGGAAGATTTCGTGGAATCACGCGTTTTCTTTGATTTATATATATATATATATAAATTGAAATGAGGCGCGTACCTGAATGAAGATTAAATCGCATTTAATAAGAATAGGATTCCACGGGAGGCGATCTGAGAATAATAATATTTGACCCGTGAAAACCCGTGTAATCTGCTTGAGAAAAGTCTCAAATTTTACGGGAAATTCCATGCAAATTCGTGAAATGCCAACAGTCCTGTCTTCAAGTTTCCTTGTTAAGCATTCCAAGTTCCATTTTGAAGAAATTGAATTTGGTTTCGTCCAGAGGCTTCGTAAAAATATCTGCAATTTGTTTGTCAGTATTAACATATAACAAATTTATATCCTTACTCTCAACATGTTCCTGGATGAAGTGGTAGCGAAGCTCAATATGCTTCGTTCTGCTGTGAGAGACTGGATTATTTGCTATGGCAATAGCACTTGAGGAGTCACAGAACATGGGGATTTCTGTGAGCTTTAAGTTATAGTCCTCAAGCTGATTTTTCATCCACAAAAGTTGTGCGCAGCAACTGCCGGCAGAGATATACTCTGATTCAGCAGTCGATATTGCAACACAATTTTGCTTCTTTCTACTCCAGGAAACGAGCCTTTTTCCTAAGAACTGGCAAGTTCCCGAAGTGCTCTTCCTATCATCTTTGCTACCTGCAAAATCAGCGTCTGAAAAACCAATTAGTTCAAAATCATTGCTTCTTGGGTACCATAAGCCGAGATTTGGTGTAGCCTTAGGGTATCTCAAAATCCTCTTTGCAGCGGCATAATGAGATTCCTTACAGTTCACCTGATACCTGGCACAAACACATGTTGAAAACATTATATCAGGCCTAGTAGCAGTGAGATAGAGCAAGGACCCAATTATGCTTTTGTACTTAGTTTCATCAAAAGGTTTCCCTTTCTCATCCTTGTCCGGAGACATGCTTGAGCCCATTGGAGTCCTCATTGAGGTTGCACTCTCCATTCCAAATGTCTTAAGAAGCTCTTTGGTGAACTTCGTCTGAGAGATGAAAATTCCATCTTCAGATTGGTGCACCTGGAGTCCTAAGAAATATTTCAGCTCTCCCATGCTGCTCATTTCAAACTTACCTTGCATCAAGTTAGAAAACTTTTTGCAAAGTTTGTCATCTGTAGAGCCAAAAATAATATCGTCGACATAGATTTGCACAAGCAAAATCTCGCCTTTAACTTCCCTAAGAAACAATGTCTTGTCTATTGTTCCTCTTGTAAATTTGTTCTCAAGAAGAAACTTAGACAATGTCTCATACCAGGCTCGGGGTGCCTGTTTGAGACCATATAAGGCTTTATGTAAATAATATACATGATCAGGAAAGTTAGGATCTACAAAACCTGGAGGCTGAGCTACATATACTTCCTCTTTAAGGTCTCCATTCAGAAAGGCTGACTTTACATCCATCTGGAAAACCTTAAAGCCCTTATATGTAGCATAAGCCAGAAATAATCTGATGGCTTCAAGTCTTGCTACTGGTGCACAGGTCTGATCAAAGTCAATCCCTTCTTCTTGCCTGTATCCTTGTGCAACCAGTCTTGCTTTGTTCTTTGTGATGATGCCCTTTTCATCAAGCTTGTTCCGGTAGATCCATTTGGTTCCAATCACATTCTGTCCTTTGGGTCTTGGTACCAACTTCCAAACTTTACATCTCTTGAATTGGTTGAGCTCCTCTTGCATAGCAAGGATCCAAGAGGGATCGGTGTTTGCTTCTTCAAACTTCTTCGGCTCAATCTGTGAAAGAAAACTTGAATGTAAAACTTCGTTAGTTGTACCTCTTCTCGTTAGAACTTTGCTTGAAGGATCTCTGATAATCTGATCAGCTGGATGATCTCTTAAATGTCTGATCATTCCAGCATTTAGATGACCATGAGGTTCCTGCACTTCAGGTACGTCTTCATCTTCCTGAGGGTCATCTTCCTCACATGTAGAAGGAACATTTACTTCAATAGATTTTGGAACGTCTTCCTTTACGACTTCTTCTAAGTGTAGTTCTTTGAACCTTGCATCTGCATCTTTAACAAAGACACTAGAAGAGCTGCTTTGAAGCATACTCGTCTCATCAAATATAACATTATAAGTTTCTTCTACAACCAGGGTTTTCTTGTTGAAAATCCTATATGCCTTGCTATGGCTACTATAACCTACAAAAATACCTTCAAAACATTTTTCACTAAATTTAGTTTTGTAATATTTCCCGTTATTAAGTACGAAGCATTTACTACCAAAAATTCTAAAATAAGACAGGGTTGGTTTCTTGCCCTTCAGAAGTTCATAAGGAGTCTTATGATGATTCTTGTTGATCAGTGCTCTGTTTTGCACGTGGCAAGCAGTGTTGAGGCCTTCAGCCCAGAAGTATTCTGGTAGTGAAGAGTCACTCAACATTGTTCTGCAAGCCTCTATGAGTGTTCTATTCTTTCTCTCAGCTACTCCATTTTGTTGTGGAGTATAGGGAGAGGAAAACTCATGAAAGATACCTATGCTTTCACAAAATTCGGTCATAGCTCCAGACTTGAATTCTGTACCATGATCACTTCGGATTTTGACCACAGAACATTCCAACTCATTCTGGAATTGCTTGACGAATGTGGTGAAAGAAGCAAAGGTGTCTGACTTGTGTTTCAGAAAGAATACCCAAGCAAAACGTGAGTAGTCATCAACAACAACCAACGTATAAGACTTACCTCCTATACTTCGGATTGGCATGGGACCAAACAAGTCCATATGGAGCAGATATAAGCATCTGCTAGAATCTTTGCCAATAATGCTTTTAAAGGTTGCCCGAGTCTGCTTACCCATTTGGCATGCATGACACGGTCTTTCTTTAATGCACTTAACATCAGGAGCATCAGGAACTAAATTGTGAGAAAATAACATACTAATCGTTTTAAAATTTATATGTGCTAGTCTCTTGTGCCACTGGTCACAGAGAGATGCACTATCTTTTGCTAAAAAACACACTGGTGTAGAAGAGTCTAAACATAGAAAATTTAAGCAGAAAATATTTCTACTCCGAGTGCCTGTTAAAATAGTTTCTGACGTATCAGTTGACTTTATCAAGCACTTGTCCTTGTAGAACTCAACCATACAGCCTTTGTCACATAATTGACTTATGCTAATGAGATTATGTTGTAATCCTTTAACATAAGCTACATCTGTGAAAGAGACTATACCGTTGGTAATCATACCGTAGCCTTTCGTGATTCCCCGATCAGATCCGCCAAAAATAACTTTTGGTCCATCTTTCACCGGGGTATACTCTTGTAATAAACTTCTTGTTCCGGTCATGTGCCGAGAACATCCACTGTCCAAGTACCATATGGGATTTGAGTTGGCCTTTGGACATACCTGCAATCAATAATCAATTGCCCTTAGGAACCCAAACCGATTTGGGTCCTTGGCTTCTTGTTAGATGACCGCCACTTGGAAAGTTAACATTGCGAGGGGTCATTCTTGCATTGTTAATCCGTGGAGTCGAGACATTTCTTGGATTAAACCAACAATCTATGGCAAAGTGACCAACCTTGCCACAACACCAACAATCGAACCGATTGTACCTTCTCTTTGTCTCCTGTTTTACTTTTTGAACGGGAGGTGCAACAGGAGTGACTTTCTTAGTAGGAGCTTTCTTAGAAGTGGGGGCCTCATGGTGACAGCACACACAAGGCTCCAAATTCTTCTCAACAGATTTGGGTGCAATCATTTTAATTTTTGGTGCCTTCTTATGAGTTGATCCGTGAACAAATGGACCATGATCTTTGAGAATTATTTCTTCATGAGGAGCTTTGAATGGAGAGACGTCAAAGTTTCGGGGTATGCTCCATCCTTGATATCTATTACTAGGTTCAACATATGTTGGTCTAGCAAAATGACCGTAGGATGAATCAAAGTCAAACGGGTTTGATGGAAAAATTACCTTCCTGAATGAAGATTGACTTTGATTAGCAGCTCCCTTCCCTTTCACGGCACTTTTCTCAGCAGCCTTACTACTTTCGGCCTCATGACCAATTCCACTACCCTTCGCAGGAGCAGAAAACCTACCAATGATTGGAAGAATAGTCTTCGGCTTCGAGAAGCTTTCTACAAGCTTTCTTTCCGCCTTCAACTTATCTTCTAGTTCATTTATAGTTTTCTCTTTTAGATTCAACAACTCAGTGGAGCTTTTCAGTTCGTCTTTCAAGAGTTGGATTTCATCTTTGAGAGGAGTTAATTGTTCAACTTCCTCCCTCAAAGCTAATTCCACTGTCTTGAGAGATTCAATTTCTTTTGACTTGGATTTGACGACCTTGCGACACTTGTCCAATCCCTTCACAAGGGCTTTATACTGAGTTATTAAATCAGAGTCCTCCTCTGAAGAGTAGCCTTCATTTGCTACGGATGCAGTCTCATCTTCAGAAGCATACAGAGAGGTATGAGAGTTTACGTTCCCCTTATAAGAGGAGTCTCCTATTTCTTCATCTAGATGTGCCATTAGCCCAAAGTAGGCTTCTTCATCTGAGCTTGACGCATCAGAGTCACTGTCGCTCAGAGTCTTGGCCTTTTTGGCGAGGAGGCTCTTTTCCTTCTTCTTTCCTTTAAAAGATTTCTTTTCTTCCTTCTTTGATCCTTCTTTCTTTTTGTATGGACACTCAGCTATCACGTGTCGTGGCTTATTGCAGCAATAGCAAATAATGTCAGTGGAATCATATTTGTTCGGTTTAGATTTATACCTGTCATTATTATAGTCCTTCTTGTGATGATCACCATCACGTCTTGATCTTCTGTGATCAAAAGCAGAGGATTGGCCTCTCTTCTGCTTTCTTTTATTCAGAAGTCTTTTGAATTGCTTGGAGAGCAAAGAAAATTCTCCATCAGACATCTCTGAACCTGAGGGGCTAGCATCAGATTCATCCTCATCAGAAGATGATCTCCTGACAGGTGGGAGAGCCTTGCTCTTTCTTGAGCTTTCAGCTTTCAGAGCGGAGGACTTCTCCCTTCCAGAGGCCCTGATCCCCTCTTCTTCAGCTTTGCGGGAGTTCAACTTCAACTCATGGGACAAGAGCTTACCAAACAGCATTTGTGGCTCCGTGGTTCCTAGCTTTCCGAATTCTCTAATGGCTATAACCTTGGTGTCCCATTCTTTCGTCAGGGATCTCAAGAATTTGTCATTTAGTTCGCCAGTTGTGAATTCTCGATCATAGTTCCTAAGACCATTTACGATCTTGAAGAACTTCTCGTAGGTGTTAGAAATGGAGTCTCTTGGATCTTGCTTGAAAGCTTCGTATTCTTGGTTCAGCAACGATCTTCGGTCATCCCTCACTTCTTCGGTCCCTTCCATCAGAACGACTAGAGAATCCCACATTTCTTTAGCAGACTTGCAGTGAAGCAGATTTTGTAACATGGAATCATCAACTGCACCTGCAATGATGTTCTTTGCCTTCTTATCTAGGGCCACTAGAGCGATCTCATCTTTGGTTAGTTCCAACATCTTCTTGGGAATCATGATGGCGGAGTTTATTGAAGATGGTTTCATTGGAACATGGGGACCCTCTTCCACAATCTGAAAGATTCTTGGATCAGCGGCTTCCATGTAGAATCTTACTCTTTCTTTCCACATAGGAAAGTTTTCTTTGGTGCAGACTGGCAGCTTGACGGAATCCTTGGCTTTATCCATTCCAGACATACTTGCTTCAGCAACTAGATGAGGAGTCTTGTTCAAGGTGTTAGCCTTATAGCGAACAACCTACCTCTGATACCAATTGAAAGAGTCTAGTTGCGGCCTAAATCACCTAGAGGGGGGTGAATAGGTGGATTCTATGTATTTACGCGGAATTAAAATATAACACAGAAATGAACACAATAAAGCACAGCACAGACACAAGGATTTTATAGAGGTTCCCCGATGTGGGTAGTCCTCTTTCCCGCCTCGCCTATCTAGCACTTCGAGGCTAGACTCGGCTACTTCACCAATATCAGATTATGAATAATCTTACACCTCGGAGTCAAGACTCCTACAACTCGGAGTATACCACTCCTACAACTCGGAGTAGAACAACTCCTACAACTCGGAGTAAACCACTCCTACAAATAACTCGAAGTAAAACTCCTACAGAAATTAAATAGAGAAAGAAATAAAATACTTCTTCTAAACCTCAACAGAGATTAACTTCAGATCTTGGGAAAACTGAGTCTTCTTCTTTCTTGAGAGAGAAAGCTTGGATCTTGAAAGATTTGGAAGAAAATAGACTTGGCTAACCTGATCTGAATAGGCCCTTTGATTTACTCGAAAGAATCTTCAATATAGAGTGCAGCAATAAGATCAAAGGCCTTCTTATCTGAGAAATCTCTAACAACAATGAAGAATAAATCTTGAGCAGCAGATGTTAGGTCTCAGAATACTTGTTCAGCAAAGGAAGAAGAAAACGGCTTTTCTTTTCTGAACAATCGGGTGAAGAAGAGAGAGATGTGTTCCTTGCCCTAAAAATAAAGGATTATTTATAGGGAGGACTTCAACGGCTCGTGCGACAAAGAAGGGAGGAACGACACGTGTACTGTACATGGTGGCCAACCCTAATTTTCGAAAATGAAACAAAGATTTGAAATCCGTCTGTCCGTCATTCGTCGAGACTTCACGTGAACATTCGACGAAAAGACTTGGCCACAGAAAAACACTGAACAACCCGTGAAAATCACCTTCTGTTTTCATTCGCCGGGATTCGTCGGGAGTTCACGAGAACATCCGACGAATGGACTTAGCTGCAGATTTTTCTTCTTTAAACAAGACAAATGGCTTCTGTCTTGATTCGTCGGGATTCGTCGGGAGTTCATGAGAACATCCGACGAATTGACTTAGCTGCAGATTTTTCTTCTTTAAACAAGACAAATGGCTTCTGTCTTGATTCGTCGGGATTCGTCGGAATGTCCCGAGACATCTCGACGAATTGACTTAGCAAAACTTTCTTTTCTTCTGAAAACCTGCTCCACTCCTTAACCTTGAAAACCTTCAGTTATGAGTATATGAAGTACACCCCAAAAGAGAGATTACACATGGACCAACACTTTGTTCTACACAATGAGGGATTACATTGTCTAGAACTGTGTTTGGTGATCCATTGCAACCTGACTTTGGTGTGCACTTAGCATTAAGACATGTCATAACACATCTAAACAGAAATCATCAAATACATACTCAATTCATTTTAGTTCACTAGGGTACATCTTCAAATCTAGGTGATTGTGGACACAATACCCAACAATTATTCGCCCGGCGGTGGCGAATAATAATTTTGAAATTAAAACGAGCATCATTCAAATGGTACAGCAAACCGTAATATTTGATGGCTTACCTGATGAAGATCCTAATCTGCATTTATTAATTTTGCTGGAAATTTGCTATACGTTTAAAATAAATGGCGTCACCGATGACGCCATTCGTTTGCGTTTATTTCCTTTTTCTTTGCGGACTAAGGCCAAACAGTGGTTGGGATCTCTTCCTAGAGATTCCATCACTACATGGGCCGAAATGACGGAGAAATTTTTAACAAAATATTTTCCTCCGGCAAAGTCCGCTAAACTACGTACGGACATTCTCTCTTTTATGCAAATAGACTCTGAGTCTCTCTACTACACATGGGAGCGCTTCAAGGAATTATTGCGGAGATGTCCTCATCATGCCCTTCCTTTGTGGCAACAAATTCAAACTTTCTACAATGGTTTGAATCTCCAAACAAGGCAAATGATTGATGCGGCAGCAGGGGGAACTCTTAATAACAAAACACCCGAGGCCGCTCAAGAGCTTTTTGAAGAGATGGCCATGAACGCATATCAGTGGAATGCGCCACGGACGCGCCCTAACAAGCCGGCCGGACTATATGAAGTCGAGGCAGCCACTAATTTAGCGTTACAAGTAGAGAGATTAACTAAGCAAGTGGCGGAGATGTCTGCTTCCTCCGCCACCAATTGGGCTAATCATAATAATAACGAAAATAATAATAATTTCATTCAAGAGCAAGTTGAATATATGGGGAACTCTTATCGTCCTCCCTATAACCCAAATAATAACATTCCATTTAATAATTCATATAATCCGGGTTATAGGAACCACCTTAATTTTTCATGGAGCAACCCCAATAGTGCTCAGCGTCCACCACAAGTGAATTCCCCCGGATTCGCTCCACCACCACCACCACCACACAAACCCTCTCCGCTTGAAGTGGTCTTCACTAAGTGCATTGCCTCCAATGAGTCCAATATCCGGAATCTCACCGGATCGGTCAAAAATTTGGAAAATCAAATTGGACAGCTCGCCAAAATGTTCTCCGAATGCCAGCAAGGAGCACTTCCGGGCAACACTGAGCCCAATCCGCGGGAGAGCGCCAACGCAATCACACTCTGCAGCAGAAAGGAGGTAACCTCTTCAAATTTGGTCGAGCCCGAGGTAAACGTTTCATCTTCTCCCCCGCAAGTTCTTTCTTCACCTACTTTACCGTCTGCTACTTTAGCTCCGCGCATTATTAAAAGTCCTTCTATTCCTTATCCTTCAAAATTTAAAGATGAGCGCAATGATGAGCAATATAAAAAAAAATATTGAAATTTTAAAACAAATCCAAATAAATGTAGCATTCTGCGAAACAATTGCTCAAATGCTAAAGTACGCTAAATATCTAAAGGAGTTACTTTCAAACAAAAAGAAACTTGAAACTTTTCGCGTATTTCTTTAAACGCAGAGTGTTCGGCGGCTTTATTAAATAAATTACCACAAAAATTAAACGACCCGGGACGGTTCTCCATCCCATGTATGTTTGGTAATTTATCAATCAAGCACGCCTTAGCCGACCTAGGAGCTAGCATAAATTTAATGCCTTTGCGTTATTTAAAAAACTTGGTTTGGGCAACCCAAGCCCAACTAACATAAGCATCCAACTAGCAGAACGGTCAGTTAAATACCCAATAGGGGTCATTGAAGATGTGCTATTGAAGGTTGATAAGTTTATCTTCCAGGTAGACTTTGTCATCCTCGATATTGAAGAAGACGCCGAAGTACCCCTAATACTTGGCCGACCTTTCGTAGCCACCGCTCGAGCTATAATAGATGTAAGTAACGGAAAACTTCTCCTGCGAGTTGGAGAGGAGGAAGTTATTTTCAATGTTAATCAATCAATGAGAAATGCACTTACTAACGATGATTCTTGTTTTATTTTAGAATCAAATTTTGAAGAAGAATTATCAACTTTTGCGGAAATAATTTCTCCTTTTTATGAAAATCCGGAGTTATAAACTTCATTATGTCTTGAAGAAACGACTCGGTAGGCAAATTTTGAACAAACAAATTTAAATATTTTTAAAATCAAAACATCTTATGAAGAGCCACCGAGTCTAGAATTAAAACAACTACCGGATCATCAAAAATATGTTTTTTATAAGAAAATTCAAAATTACCCGTGATTATTTCTTCTACGCTTAATGATTCAGAAATTTCCGAATTAATTAAAATTTTAAATAACCACCGTCACGCAATTGCGTGGCAAATCTCTGATATAAAGGGTATAAATCCCTCATTCTGCACGCATAAAATAAATCTAGAAAATAATTTTCGCGACACTATTCAGCCTCAACGATGCCTTAACCCCAATATGAAGGACGTCGTTAAGGCTGAAATTATAAAATTATTGGACGCGGGGATTATTTACCCAATTTCTGATAGCACTTGGGTTAGCCCGGTGCAAGTCGTGCCTAAGAAGGGCGGAATTACAGTAATTGAAAACGAAAATAACGAGTTGATTCCAACCCGTACTGTTACGGGTTGGCGGGTATACATCGATTATAGGAAATTAAATGATGCTACCCGCAAAGATCATTTTCCGTTGCCCTTCATTGAACAAATTTTAGAACGCTTATCCGGTCATTCGCACTAGTGTTTTCTTGATGGTCTTTCGGGATATTTTCAAATCCCAATTGCGCCCGAAGACCAAGAGAAAACCACCTTCACCTGTCCGTTCGGCACCTTCGCATATCGAAGAATGCTGTTTGGTCTTTGAAATGCGCCGGCTACATTTCAACGATGTATGTTGGCAATTTTTAATGAACTTGTAGAAGACGTCATGGAAGTTTTCATGGATGATTTTTCTGTTTTTGGCGATTCTTTTACAAACTGTTTAAATAATTTTGATCGTGTTCTTCAACGCTGCGAAGACACGAATTTGGTACTCAACTGGGAGAAGTGTCACTTTATGGTCCAAGAGGGATTAGTCATTGGGCATAAAATCTCAAATAAGGGGATCGAGGTCAATAGGGCCAAGATCGAGGTCATAGAAAAACTCCCCCCTCCTACTAATATAAAATCTATTAGGGTCCGTTCGTTTGGACGGAATTGGCTTTCTGGAATTGGCATTAGAGATTAGAAATCCAATTTCAATGTTCGGCGCAACGAAATTTAAGCGGATATTGGCTTTCATATGAAAACCCATGGCTTTTACAATGAACTAAAAAAATCAAATAGCAATTCTTACCTCCGCCCATAGGTTTTCCGCATAATCAAATGTTTACGCAAGAGTTTTTCGACCTACGCGCGGGTTTTTCGCCCGAGCGTCCGTTTTCCTGCAGAGTGTGTTTTTCAGTCGGGCACGAGTTTTTCGGTCGGGCGCGTGCTTTTCGACCGGACGTTCATTTTTCTCCCAGGCGGACGTATTTCGCCCGGGAGCGCGATTTTTCGCTCGAGCGCGCATTTTTCAGCCGGGTGCGTATTTTTCTCCTGGGTGGCCATTTTTCGACCGACTGGGTGTTTTTCGGCCTGTCGGGCATTTTTCTCCCGGACGCTCATTTTTCGCTCAGTCGCGCGTTTTTCGCCCGAGAGCGCGTTTTCCGGTCGGGCGCGCGTTTTTCGACCCGGGCACACATTTTTTGACAAGCGCGTTTTTCGGTCGGGCGCGGGTTTTTCGCCCGGGCTCGATTTATTTGTCGGGCTCGATTTTTTCGCCCGAGCGCGATTTTTTGCCCGGGCGCGATTTTTCGCCCGGGCGCTATTTTTTCTCCCCGGCACAATTTTTTCGCCTGGGCGCGATTTTTTCGCCCGGGCACGTTTATTTCGCCCGGGCGCATATTTTTGCCCGGGCAAATATTTTCGCCCGGGCGCGTTTATTTCGCCCGGGCGTGATTTTTTCGCCCGTGCGAGATTTTTTCGCCCGGGGCGCGATTTTTTCGCCCGGGCCCGATTTTTTCGCCCGGGGGCGTTTTATTTCTCCCTTGTAGGTTTATTTCGGCCGGGCGCAATTTTTTTGCCCGGGCGTGATTTTTCTCCCGGGCGCGATTTTTTCGTCCGGGGCGCGATTTTTTCGCCCGGGCGCGATTTTTTCGCCCGGGCGCGATTTTTTCGCTAGGGCGTGATTTTTTTGCCCAAGCGCAATTTTTTTGTCCGGAGCGTGATTTTTTCGCCCGAGCGCAATTTTTTTGTCCGGAGCGCGATTTTTTTGCCCGGGCGCGATTATTTCACCCGGGAGCATATTTTCGCCCGGGCGCGATTTTTTTGCACGGGCGCGATTTTTCTCCCGGGCGCGTTTATTTCGCCCGGGCGCATTTTAGTTCTCCCGGGCACGTTTATTTCGGCCGGGCGCGTTTATTTCGGCCGGGCGCGACTTTTTCGACCGGGCACGATATTTTCTCCCGGGCGCGATTTTTTTGCCCGGGCGCGATTTTTTCGCCCAGGCGCATTTATTTCGGCTGGGCTCAATTTTTTTGCCCGAGCGCAATTTTTTCGCTGGCCGCAATTTTTTCGCCCTGGCGCGATATTTTAGCCTGGACCCCGGATGCACGCTTTTCGCCCGGGCGCGTGCTTTTAAAAATTTGAATTTAAAAAATTTTAATTCCATTGTGCAGCCGAACAACTTACAGATATCAATTCCAATTCTGTTCACTGAATTCCTTCCTGCAACCGAACAGCAGAATTGGTTTTATGCACAAAACCAATTCCTGCAGATATTGTTTTTCTGGCTAAAGCCAATTCTAGAAAGCCATTACCTGCGCGCCGAACGGACCCTTAGGAGTTTTCTAGGACATGCGGGTTTTATAGGCGGTTTATTAAAGATTTTTTAAAAATTACAAAACCGTTAACTCATTTTTTAGAAAAAGAATCCGCATTTAATTTTGATGATGAATATGTAAAAGCGTTTAATAAAATTAAATATGAACTTATCAATTCTCCTATTTTAATCGCGCCAAATTGGTCTCTTCCGTTTGAAATCATGTGCGATGCGAGTGATTTTGCTGTAGGTGCAGTTTTAAGCCAACGGGTGAATAAAGATTTTCACCTGATTTATTACGCAAGCAAAACGCTAACATCCGCGCAAGCAAATTATACAACAACGGAAAAGGAATTTTTGGCTATAATTTTTGCGTTTGATAAATTTCGATCTTATTTAACACTTTCAAAAGTTATCGTATTTACATATCACTCTGCCCTCCGGTTTTTGCTAAACAAAAGAGATGCAAAGCCTCGACTGCTAAGGTGGATCCTCCTACTGCAAGAATTTGATCTAGAGATCCAGGACAAAAGAGGAGCGGAAAATCTTGCGGCAGACCACCTCTCGCGATTGGAGAATCCGGCTGCAAAAGCACTAGTGGAGGCTGAAATCAACGATAAATTCCCTAAAGAGCGCCTCCTCACCATTGAATAGGTAACGACTTCTTCCACCCCTTGGTATGCGGATTTTGCCAACTATCTAGTGGACCGGGTCCTACCAAACGATTTTTCAAGTCAACAAAAGAAGAAATTCTTTTCGGACTTGAAAATTTATTTTTGGGAGGACCCCTTTTTATTTCGTGTCTGCGCTGACCAAGTGGTAAGGTGTAATTCGGGAGAGGAAGGCGTTCAAATATTGCGGCACTGCCACGAAGGACCGACTGGTGGCCACTATCAAGCAAATCGGACCACAAGAAAGGTGCTAGAGGCGGGCTTCTATTGGCCCACCTTATTCAAAGACGCTCATAATTTTGTGAGTAATTGTGATCGGTGCCAACAGACAGGTAACATTTCTAATAGGGATGAAATGCCCCAAAATGTTATTTTAGAATGCGAAATCTTTGACTTATGGGGAATAGATTTCATATGTCTGTTTCCTTCTTCCTCTAATAATAAATATATTCTTGTTGCGGTTGACTACGTGTCGAGGTGGGCTGAAGCACAAGCCCTTCCCACCAACGACGCAAGAGTCGTCGTAAGTTTTCTAAAAAAATTATTTTCGCGTTTTGGCACACCACGCGCACTAATTAGTGATAGGGGCACACACTTTTGTAACAATCAACTTGCTAAAATTTTAGCCAAGCATGGAGTTACGCACAGGCTATCTACTGCCTATCACCCCCAAGCAAATGGCCAAGTGGAGGTAGTAAACCGGGAATTAAAAAGAATCCTAGAAAAAACGGTTTCCGTTAATAGGAAGGATTGGTCGCAAAAATTAGACGATGCACTACGGGCCTATCGAACAGCGTATAAAACCGCCATCGGATGTACGTCGTACAGATTAGTCCATGGAAAAGCGTGCCACTTACCAGTTGAATTGGAACATCGCGCATTTTGGGCGCTTAAAATTTTAAATTTAGATTTAAACTTAGCCTCTGAAAATAGAAAGTTTCAAATTAATGAATTAGACGAATGGCGCAAAAACGCCTATGAAAATAATAAATTTTACAAGGAGCGCACTAAGTTTTACCATGATAAAAAAATAAAATTCCCAAAAAAATTTTCACCGGGAGACTTAGTCCTTCTATATAATTCTAGATTAAAACTTTTTTCCGGGCAAATTAAAATCCCGATGGTTCGACCCTTTTGTTGAAAAAGAGGTCTGGCCATATGGGACTGTGCTAATAGAACACCCGAGTCAAGGCCCTTTGAAAGTTAACGGGCACCGTTTAAAATTTTATCATTCCGGCGACCCAGTGCCCGACAAAATTGAAACGCTTAACCTCACCAACTTTTAGAACGTCACTTAGTCAAGCTACGCGACGGTAAACAAAGCACTTTTGGGAGGCCCAACGTTTTTTTTTTGTTTTCTTTGTTTTGTTTAACTTAATTTTGCAGGTTTTATTTTCTGTCCGGCAACCTCGTCTACCGATCAGGGAAGCCCTCTTCACCCTTTAGTCACTTATTTGATTTTCTTTCTTATTGTTATTTAATTTATTTAATTTTCCTATTTGTTTCTTTAAAAAAAATATAAAAAAAATAAAAAGTGTAATTTTTGTTTTTATCTTCTTACTTAGTTTTAAATATTGGGGGTTATCTTCTTACTTAGTTTTAAACATTGGGACAATGTTTAATTTTAAGTCTGGGGTTGCAACATTGCTTTCTTTGAATTTCTATTTAGTTGAAAATATATATATATATATATATATATTTTTCTATCTAACAAAAATAAAATTTCTTGGAAAGGACGCATTGGGCTTGAATTCCCATCACAGCCTCTAGTACCTTGCGAGCCCTTCACTTGGTTATCCTTGGGAAGTCCAAGAAGAAAAAATTTTATGCTGAATTTTTATACTTACTCATATGCAAAATCCTTAGTAGATTTGCTTTTGTATAGTGTCGTAGGGAATTTTTATACTTCATTAGATTTTGAATTTTGGAATAAAATTGTTGACTCATGCAGTGTTCCTAGTTAAGCACACGCGTTTGTAGAATTCTATTTCAAATTAACTATTCAGCATAAAATTAGATTTATATTTTTCTAACTGCAAAAAAATAATCTTTGTTTAACTCTTACCTTGAATCCTGTAGAATCTGTGAGTAATTCAAGTGAGTATGTAGAAGCTTACTAGAAAAATATTACACATTTTGAACGGAAGGGTATTCTTTCTCGACGACTAGAACTTGCCTCTAGCGATTCTCGAAGCATTTGCATAGGTTTGTCATAGTTTTTAGAAGTGATTTAGGCTATCTTTTGATCGTTTGTGCCTGTTTGCCCACCTTTAAACATTTTTCATTGCTTAAACACTTTGGGCCTTTCCTTATTTCCTTTGCTACCTCCACCTTTCATTTTCACCAAAGCCAAAAATATCCACCCCATGATCACACTAAACATTTGAGATTTATTAAAATTCTGCAATGGGTTCAATTGTGAAAATGAGGGAATTGCAACTTTTTATTTGGAGCTACAAAAAAAAGGGGATACAAAAAGAAAAAAAAATATGAAAAATTATTTTGTTGGCCAATTGTGAAAAATAAAGAAAATTATTCATGGCCTTATATTTGAAAAATAAGAGAGTTTTTGTATGTTTTGCTTCATGACAACTCTTATGCAAGGTTTAAATTTTGATAATTTTACTCTCACCTTGGTTTAGTGTGATCCTTAGCCGTCATATTTTATCTCTTTGATTTCTAATCCCAAATCATATACCTAAGCCAAGTTTCACTCCTAATGAAAGACCTTTTGATCTTTAAGCTATGACATTATACTTGTGTAGTGGAGAGAGTGCGATCGGGCAAGCCTATGGCCATCGTCATTGATGGATTTCTTTGGAGGCTATCCCGAAACTCGATTTTGGGTAATATTGATCTTAGAAAACACGCTACCCGCTCCCTGAATAGCATTCGAGAATTTACCAAACTTTCAACTTAAAAGTAAAAGCAGTATGTTAATTCACATTGCTGAAAATTATAAGCTAATCATTATGTTGAATAGGTTTTTCAACTAGGATCTCTACACGTAGGCGTAAGGCTTCGCATTTTTATTCCTTGAGTTCAAATTTCTTTTTCTAGTATTTAAATTTTTCTACTCCTATGAAAAGTTGTTTGCTCGGGACTAACAAATGAGTAAGTATGGGGGTGTTTGATGAGTACTTTTTGTACTCATCTTTTAGTATAAGTTTAATATATTTTTAATACGAAATTATATAGTTTTTATGCTTTTCTTATTTAATTTATTATCTTTTCAATTTTATAAACTAACTTGAGCTTTTTCTGTGTATTTCAGGTTTTTCTGGACACATTGGACCAAAACTTCAAGTACACGCCCAAGGTCACGGGCGTGACCATGGGCGTGTAACCTGCGCGGTGTTCCAGATCTGCTTCCGCCACCCCGAGGTCATTCCGTGAAGAGTTTGCCAAGTACACGCCCCAGGTCACACCCATGACCAAGGGCGTGACCCAATGTCACGGCCGCGACCCGCTGAGATGAATCAGCCCGCTGAGACAAGTTAACCCGCTGAGATCAAGCCTTACACGCACAGGTCACGGGCGTGACCAGGGAGCGTGACATCCTGTCACGGCCATGACCCACCACCAGCATCTAGATCGAGCCGCCGCGTCAATTAAAATTACATGCCCTAGGTCACGGGCGTGACCAGGGGCGTGACTCATCCCGCGCCACTTCCCGCCGCTTCCCAACAAAGACTCCCGCCAGAAGCATGATTTGAAGATTATACGCCCTAGGTCACGGGCGTGACCTAGGGCGTGACACACAAATTTCACCAACATTAAAGCCAGCCGGCATCCTTTCCGCACCCCGAAGATCACGCGCCTTACACGCCGTTGGTCACAGGCGTGACCGAGGGCGTGTAACCCAGAATTTTCAGCTATAAAAAGGCAGCTCCTCCAGATTATCAAGACACCTGGTATTGGAGTCCAAGCCTCCATTTTCTTGCTTATTTCCGTGTTTTAAGTATTCTAGCTTACTTTTTCTTGCACTTGTAATTTCTCTTTCAATAGTTGTAATTCCTTTTCTTGAATTAATAAAATTTGTTGTTTTTATTCATCCATTCTTCTATTTTGTCCACCTCTCTTTTCATTAGTTATAATCTTCTAGTTGAGTTACTTTTCTTATTGCAACCAAATCAAAGTACTTTTTGATAGAACAATAGAGATCGTCTTGAGTAAGAGTAATCAACACGCCCGGATTTTTATACGACCTTGGTTTTTATAAAGCCTATACTACATCCGACACAGTACACTTGACGTTGTCATTTGCAAGCATAGTTTTGCTCATCAGTGGTGTCGGCCCGGAAGCTCCGGCCTTATTTCCAAGAGCATTTGATCAATGTGGTGACTGACCACCCGCTTCGCAAAGTCATGGAAGGGGTGGAGCACTCAGAGAGATTGGCAAAATGGTCCGTGGAGCTGAGTGAGTTTGACATCGCGTTTGTGCCTAGGCTGTCAATCAAGGCGCAAGCAGTGGCAGACTTCATGGAAGACTATGCGACCGAGGTGGGGGAGCACGAATCACCTCCCCGGTGGCATGGAAGATGTTGGTGGATGGTGTGTCAGGGAAGCACTCCTATGGGGGAGGAATCATCCTGATAAGCCCCCAAGGGACTAAGATCGAGCAAGCCCTAAGCATCCATTCTCCAATTACCAACAACCAGGCAGAGTACGAGGCAGTGATAGTAGGCATGTGGCTGGCCCGGGAGCTGGGAATACAAGACGTGGAGGTCTCAATGGACTCCATGGCGGTGGCATGCCAAGTCGGAAGGGAATTCGAAGCAAAGGAGCCGACCCTCCAACGCTACCTGGAGAAGGTCAAGGGGGTCATCGGTTAATTTCGCAGCTTCTCCATCAAGCATGTGCCAAGGGAGGAGAGCACCCCGACGGACCTCTTAGCCAGGTTTTGTCCCCGAGCTGGGGGGATGGTATCAGAACTCTTTCGACCTTCCATCGAGGAAGGGGAGCTGATGGAGGTGGATCAGCGAGCATCATGGATGGATCCCTTCATCACCTTCCTGGCATCGGGAAAGTTCCCTGAAGGGGATGTGGATAAATGACGCTTCAGGTACAAGTCGGCTTATTATTCCTTGCATGCAGGGGGAATCTATAGGAAAACACTCTCGGGACTCCTGGCCTGTTGTGTATCAGAGGAGGAGGTTCCGAGAGTCCTTGAAGAAATCCACTCGGGGGAATGTGGCAGTCACTCCGGGAGCCGAACTCTGGAAGGTAGAGTGTTGAGGCAAGGCTACTTTTGGCCTACCCTCAACAAGGATGCAGCGGAGTTCACGATGAGATGTTCAAAGCGTCAGCTGTTTGCTCCCCTCCAACTCTTACCAGCGCAGAGACTCCGAACCATCACCGCTCCCTGGCCCTTTGCTATATGGGGTTTGGACCTGGTAGGCCCTTTCCCGCAAGCTAGTGGCCAAAGGAGGTTTCTGTTGGTTATGATTGATTACTTCTCCAAGTGGATAGAAGTAAAGGCGCTAGCCAAGGTAACATCTCAAGTAGTAAGAAATTTTGTGTGGGGTGAGATAATTTGCAGGCACGGGCTCTCGCTGGCCATAGTGACGGACAATGGGACACAATTTGCCAGCGAGGAGTTTGTTAGTTTTTGCACCCAACTCGGCATCAACCTCAGGTTTGTGTTGATCCACCACCCAAGGAGCAATGGTCAAGTGGAGATAGCGAACAAGATAATTGTCAACCTACTCAAGAAGAAAGTGGAGAATCTCAGGGGGAACTGGTGGAGCAGCTACCCTCGGTCCTCTGGGCCTTGAGGACTACTCCAAATACCGCCACCAGGGAGACCCCGTTCAAACTCTCTCACTGGTCCGAGGTCGTCCTCCTAATAGAGTTCGAGGTAAAAACCCCCAGGGTGGTCGTCGCGGGCGAAGGGGATGAAGAATGGCTAGTGGAAAATGACGCAAAACAAAGGTTGTCCCTGGACCTAGTAGAAGAGCTCTGAGACCTCGCTACGGTTCGACAGGAGGAAGTCCAGAGGCGGATGGCCAGGTACTTTGATCAACATATCCGAGTAAAGCAGTTCGAGAAAGGGGACTGATGCGATATTTTCGGCAAGTGCACCGGTCGCGCAAGTAATAAAAATGGGGAAAATCCCCGAGTGTCAGTCTCTTGAGGAACACAGTAAGGTGGAATTTAATATCGAGGAAGGACTTGAGATCGAAGTCCTTGGTCGGTGTTACAATGGATGGTTGGTTTGGTTTGCGAATAATAAAATAAAATACTACGCCTACTCCTATGCAATGCCGCTATGCAATGCTTCGATTGGCGAGATGGAGACTGGGCAGGCCTTGAGCGCACTGCGTCGAAAGGGCGGATGGGCGAGAAGGCAAGCGGAATGAGGGTCGCAAGCACCTCGTCAGCAATAAGCACGCCACAAGCAATTGCTAGTGCGGCACCGGTCACGGTGGTGGAGTGGGAGATGGAATAGGGCGCACCTCAATAACACAAATGAACTAGATAATTCCAAAATCATGAAATAAGCAATAATACGCATGGTTCATAGCATTCATCATCTAAATAAAGAGATTACAACAAATATAACCACACAAGTAGAAGAAGAAAAAGGCAAGAAATACGACCGAATCCGGAGTCTCGTTGTAGATTCACGGTAGGAAGCACCGGGTTGTCAATCCGCGTCCTAGCTCGGTCCCAACTGCGTCCGGGGTAGAGGAGGGCTGTCACACCTCCCAATGGACCCGTCTTCTCCAGCGATTTACCATCCGGTCACGTCTAGTGCGAAGAACTTCTTCCTTAGCGATCAAAATGAGTGTAGGATCCCTTCTTGCAAGCCCTTGGATGATGGAGGAGGCCTAGGGGATGAAAACCCTCTGAAAATGGCGAAAACGGTGGAAGGAACGGAGTCCAAATGCGTTATCTCGACCTAATTCGCGATCAGGTCATTATATAGGCGCTGAATTGAACAGCGCGCACGGTCATTGGCGCACGACCAGTGGTCGTGCGCACTAGAATCCTGTGATCGTGCGCACTGCCTGGGTGGAACCTGCAAGATACGAAATTATAAAATAAAATGTTCGCACGACCAGTCGCGCACGACCGGTGGTCGTGCGCACTGGAGTCGATGGTCGTGCGCACTACAGCAAACAGAACTCGAAAATTAAATGGTAAGTGCGCACGAGCAGTGGCGCACGACCGGTGGTCGTGCGCACTGTCGTCGATGGTCGTGCGCACTGCACCAAACAGAACTCGTGAAAAAGGGTTAAGTGCACACGATCAGTGGCGCATGACCAGTGGTCGTGCGCAATAGAACCGGTGATCGTGCGCAGTGTTCCTGTGCAGAATTGCACCGGGAACACTTGCACGACTCCTATTCCCGCACAACCACAGATCTAGCCACTGAAAGTGGCACTTATCAGCACAAGAATATACTAAAGACAATAAACACGAAAATCACACCAAAGTGGGCCAAGATGTGCACCTAGCATGGATTATCAAATATAAACTAAAACAAGGCTATAGTGCGTAGAATTGACTAAATAACGGCCCGGATGAGTCCAAAAAATGTGTATATGATCAGGACTCATCAGGGACTTGGTCCTGAAGAAGGTAGATGCGGCAAGGAGAGGGGCTGTTGTAGGTAAGCTTGAGTGTAATTGGGAGGGGCCTTACTGTTGGGAAAATGATTTCTCTTAACCCCTGAAAATGAGTCAAATATGAATTCCAAGAATGAAAAACAAGGCTAAGTAAATATGCGTCGAATAGTGTTCGACGCAACGTCGAAATGTAGTCGACGTCTCTTTCAGATTAAGTCGAAGTAACTCTAGGAAGATTTCGACGTATGTGTTGTCGACGTTACTCTGATTTCTAGTCGACGCAACTAGTGAAGTCGACGCACCTTAGTCGACACACCTTCCTTATTCACCTCTCGACGTCCTGACAGGATGTACTCGACGCTTGCGTCGAATGGCAATCGACGCACGTCGATTTATTTGACAGACTTAAATATGCGCCAGATCTCTTTCCTTCTTTCAGTAAATCTGATTTGTATGGAATAATGTTAATATTTTATAGCCATTCTGAATCATTCTTTCCTTCTATTTGATTCTTGGCTAATCTGATTAACTCTATTTTGGATATTATTTGAAATCAGAATTCATTCTTTCCTTCTACAGAAATAAACATTATGAAAACATTTTTTCTTTCTATTCTCTCTAACTGCTAATTGATTATCCTCCTATAGTATTATGTTGAATTAACAGAGCTATAAATAAAGAGGAGGTCGGCAGAAAATAAAGTAGAGTGATCTACCACACACATTTGAAATAGAGGAAAAGCTCCCAAGAGAAAAGAGAGAAATTGAGAAAAAGCTCTGCAGCAACATTCAAGCACGTCTTCTTCTTCTGCTTCTGAAGTCTCACTGCTGCAAAATCTGATAGCTCTCACAAAGAGAGAAAGGCTGCAAATCTTCTTCTCTCTATAGAAGAAAGATTCAATTCACTTCTTGTGCTTCCAATCTTCTTGCTAGGAAGAAGATTCTTTCTTGTTTTTATTTCTTCTCCTTTCTTTCTTTCTCACTTAAACATTGTAAAAGAGTTTTTAGAATCTCTCTCCAAAAAAAATTCAGTGTACTGGTTCTAAGAGTCTCCTTGTCAAAAGACTCAGTTGGTTCTAAGAGTCTCCTTGTCAAAAGACTCAGGGTGGTTCTAAGAGTCTCCTTATCAAAAGACTCAGTGCAAGATAGTGAATTCCTACCAAGGGGGTAGAAGAGTGGACTACCCAAAGTTTGGGGAACCACTATATTTTCTTGTGTTGTGCTGTGATTTATTTTCTTGCATTTACTTTATTTTCTTGCTTAATTCTTGTTGGTGTGTAGGAAGCTCTAATCTGTAATCATACACATATATATATTAACTTTGCACAAAATAATTTTTAAATCTCTATTCACCCCCCCCCCCCCCTATGGAGAATTCTAGTGAGGTTAATTGTGCACTTTCAATTGGTATCAGAGCCAGGTTGATCTAAAAAGGATAACTCCTTGATCAAAAAGATCCTACCTCTCATATATATATATTTTTCAAAACTATTTTATCATATGGCACAAATCAAAGATTATGCTTCCACCAGACCTCCAATGTGCAATCTTGAAAAGTTTGCAGTTTGGAAAATAAGAATTAGAATTTATATGAATTCCATTGATGCTGACTTGTTTAATATTACTATGACAGGTCCCCCAAAGCCTTATAGAAAGGATGCAAATGGCAATGTCACACAAACACTTGTTCCAAGATCTGAGTGGACAGAAGATGAAAAGAAGGCAAGAACATATGATCTAAAGGTCATGAACATACTTGTCTCAACTCTCTCAGATGACATTTTTCAAAAGGTTGTTGACTGTGAATTATCCAAAGAAATTTGGGATGCTCTCACAAAGATGGTGGAAGGAAGTGCTGATGAAAAGAAAGATAAAAAGGCTCTATTGATTTCTCAATATGAGAACTTCCAAAAGAAGGTTGAAGAAAGCATCTCTGAAATGTATGACAGATTCAGTCTGATCATCAATCAACTAAGAGACTTGGACAGAGAAATCTCTCTCACTGAGATTAATGACAAATTGCTAATGAGTCTCCCTAGTTCATGGGACTCAAGAATATGGGCAATAAGAGACACAAGAGGACAAAAAGAGATTTCAACAGATGCTCTCTTAGGAAAACTCAGATCCTATGAGCAATTGCTGAAAACTAGAGAAGAGAAGGAAAGAAGAGAAAACACTCCAATTTCCTCAAAAGGCAGGAACATTGCTCTAAAGGCAACAGAAGGAGGAACCCCTATCACTGAAGAAGAACTATTCAGTTTCTTGGCCAGAAGATTTAAGAAATGGGTCAAGACAGATGGATCAAAAAGGAGGGAGTCAAAACCAAGGTATGACAAAACCCCCACTAAAGAAATTATTTGCTATTCTTGCAGGAAACCTGGACATATTGCCCCAGAATGTCCAGAGAATGCTGAAACAGAAAAGGATCTGAAAAAGAAAGATCTGAAGAAAAAGGGGAAGAAGAAAGAAAGAGGCATCATTGAAGAAGTCTGGAGTGAAACAAACTCTGAGGATAGTTCATCCTCTAAGAGTGACAATGAGGAATCTAGGCAAGAAGACCTATGCTTGATGGCCTTTGAAGACTCAAAGAATGATGATAAATCATGGAGTGAAACAGGATCAGAAGAAAGCATATCTTCTGATGATGAAAGAGAAAAGAACCTCATTCTCATAGAGGAATCTGAGGATGAGGATGAGGTAAGCATGTTTGATGAAATAGATTTTCAAAGTGATAACTTTAGAAATGATTTTATGAGAATGTATCTAGATCAACTAAAAGCAACAAAAGAAATTAAAGATCTAAAAGAACAAATCAATGTAGCTAAAAACCAGAGAAACACAGAAATTAAATCCTTTAAAGATTATGAATCAATAGCTAGCAGAATAGAAAAGGAAATAGAAAGGGCTAGAATAGAAAATCAGTTCCTTAAGGATAAAGTAACCCAGGCAAAAGCCTTTGAAGAATCAATAAAAATGAGAAGCCAAACTCTTGAAGAGATCACTGAAAAACAAACAATAAGACACAAGAATCTTGGGCTAGGGGCTGATCCCTCAATCAGCCTAATTCCATCCAACAAACCTGCTTGGATGAGCCCTATAAAATTCACTAAACCTGTCAAATTAGACAACCAAGAAAAAGAATCACAACATAAGAAAGAACACCTCTCCAAGGAAATTGATGATACATCATATTATTCAGCTGATGACTCACAAACTTCATCTGAAGAGATAACTAAACCAAGAGAAACAACTCATAAAGAAGTAAAAACAGAAAAAGGAATAGTAAAAATCTATGAAGATCCAGTTGCGTCGACTTCATATCGACGCATGCATAATAGTGCGTCGACATCTACTCAACGCAACCTCTCAGATGCATCGATCTCTTCTCGACGCTTAAACAAAAGTATGTTGACTTCCAATCGACGCAACTCTTTTTACGCGTCGAAATCAGATCGACGCCACCTGGAGAAAGCGCCGAATAGAAATCGACGCGACTATCAACATGCGTCAAATAAATATCGACGCACACAAATTCAGAGCAACGTAAATGTCTTCCCTTCAAAAATCTCTCATCTAAACCCCTATTCAGGACCCATTCATCCTGATCAAAATTTCTACTCTAAACAATATTCCTATCCCAATCAACACTTCTATCCTTCTCTAAAATCAAATCCTTACAACTCTAAGACAATCAAATGCTATATATGTAACAAACCCGGCCACCTTGCCAAACAATGTTGGCATAATCAATCAAATTATATGTAAAAGAAAATCAGTCCAAAATTGACTTAGAAACCTTTAGGAATAAGAAGAGACAAAAAGAAATAAGCACATAGAGCTATTCTGAAAAATTAAAAGTCACGTCGACTTATAATCGACGCACCGTCGACGACTCAGATCAATAGGCATAATCGACGCATACGTCGACTATTATCGACGCGTACGTCGACTAAAAATCTCTTCATCCCAAAGCAGACTATATCGACGCTCACGACGAATCCCACTCGACGTAACGTCGACTTCATAAAAACGAGCGGCAAGGCTGAAACATTTTCGGTCACATCCACTGAAGTACCTAATAAGCCTCGAATTGAGTCCTGTTTCGACGCTTCACCTGACTTAAATAGACTCTTCAGTTAGAAACCTTCACGACCTCTGCATCTTTCATTCTCCTTGCTCCTCCGTCCAGCCGTCTCTTTCTCTCTCTTTCCCACTGATCTACAATGGCTCCAAAGATAAATTTTGGGTTCGACATTGACCTTGAGTCCTTCCAGGCTGCCGCAGAAAACTACAAGAGCATCATTGCTCTCTTCACAGAAGCTGGATTAGACAAACTCATCTCCACAAGGTGCAAGCTACTGGAAACAGAGCTCACAGAGCTGCTGACTCATGTTCAGATATCTGAATAAGGAGAAATCCAGGTAACACTATATGAGACACCTGTCTCAATCTCAGCAGAACATGTTAGGGCCACCTTTGATCTTCCATCAGGTATATCCTAATATCATCCTTATTTAAATGAAAAAGGGGAAGAAAATAAGTTTGAGAAGAATGACTAAATAAGTCTTAATTATCCCCCTATTAGGTGATGAATCCATTCACCTCACACCTGATGAAATCAAGCATGTGCTCTCCACCATGAAATTCTCAAAAGACAGACCAATCCATCTGAAAAAGATAGACTTTTCAGATGAGTACAGATTGCTGACAGATATAGTAGGGAAGATACTGCTATGCAAGATTTCAGCCCATGATGCAGTGCCCAAACAGCAGCTGAACATCATGGGGGCCCTTGTGCTGAAGAAGAAGGTGGATTGGGCCAGCTGTCTTCTCAAAATGATAGCCTCCAAATATTCCCACAAGGAAAATGCTTATATGAGAATCATGAGTCAGGTTCTCTTCTATTCCTTCCCTGATCTCTGCAGGTCAAAAGGAATTCCTATCCCTCCTGGAAAGAGGATGTCCATTGCCCTCTTCTCCAAATGGACCAGGCAAATTCCCAAGCATGGTTCCATCCCTGAAAATACTCCATCTCCTCCTATCTCTCCTGCTCATCCTCCTCCTTCTCAAACAGTCACATCTTCTGTCCCAGCATCATCCTCACCAATACCTCCTTAATCACCTACTCAGCCTTCTTCTATCTCTCCTCCTCCTCCACAATCACCTCATCATCTCTCACACCATGAACCATCTGAATCTACTGAGGCTCTCATCACCCAGTTCATACAATCCACAGCTCAAAGATTCCAAGCAATGCTAGATGAGCATTGCTCCCAGATTCATTCCTCCATCCTTCACATGCACACCCAAATAGATGGGGTCAGTGCCTCTGTGCAAGATCTGAAGTCATCTCTCTCTTCCTCTAGAGTGACTAAGTCTTTCTTAACCTCCTTGGCCAAGAAGGTCAAGAAGGGGGAGAATCTAGATGAAAATCAGCCCTCCAATCCTAAATCTCCTTCTCACAAATCTCCTTCTTCTTCAAAATCTGACAGTCTTGCACTGCTCAAGACAATTGGGAATGAGTTAGTACCTGAGCTCCATATTGATGAACAAACAATTGAGGTACTCAGCATAGCAAGAGAGGCTGCAGACCAAGTGGTACTACTGCAAGGGGAGGGAAGCAGAGCAGAAAATGAGGCTGAAAAGGAAGAAGGTGAGAAAGAATTGAATACTGCTATAAATCAAGAAGAAAATGAACCAGCTGCTGAAACTGAAAAAGGAAATGAAGCTGATGCTGTGATGGCTGAAGAAGGGGCTCAGGAGTCAGGGGCAGGGGGAGCTGAGACCTAGGGGAGCTGAGGGAATCACCTGCTACTGGGAAAGAGCAATCCACAATAGTATTCAAGAGAAAAAGAAAAACTCCTCCTACTCCTCCTGAATAATACTTGAAAACAATGTTTCACATACTTTACTTTGTGATTGGTCTGAACATGAAGTTTGTTTATATATTCTCTTCTGATTGTGTAAAATCTTCATTATCTTTACAAATGCTTTGCTATGTTAATTATATGCTAATTTCTCTCTAAGAAGGGTTAAGACAAATAAGGGGAGATTGTTGGGAAAATGATTTCTCTTAACCCCTGAAAATGAGTCAAATATGAATTCCAAGAATGAAAAACAAGGCTAAGTAAATATGCGTCGAATAGTGTTCGACGCAACGTCGAAATGTAGTCGACGTCTCTTTCAGATTAAGTTGAAGTAACTCTAGGAAGATTTCGACGTATGTGTTGTCGACGTTACTCTGATTTCTAGTCGACGCAACTAGTGAAGTCGATGCACCTTAGTCGACGCACCTTCCTTATTCACCTCTCGACGTCCAGACAGGATGTACTCGACGCTTGCGTCGAATGGCAATCGACGCGCGTCGATTTATTTGACAGACTTAAATATGAGCCAGATCTCTTTCCTTCTTTCAGTAAATCTGATTTGTATGGAATAATGTTAATATTTTATAGCCGTTCTGAATCATTCTTTCCTTCTATTTGATTCTTGGCTAATCTGATTAACTCTATTTTGGATATTATTTGAAATCAGAATTCATTTTTTCCTTCTACAGAAATAAACATTATGGAAACATTTTTTCTTTCTATTCTCTCTAACTGCTAATTGATTATCCTCCTATAGTATTATGTTGAATTAACAGAGCTATAAATAAAGAGGAGGTCGGTAGAAAATAAAGTAGAGTGATCTACCACACACATTTGAAATAGAGGAAAAGCTCCCAAGAGAAAAGAGAGAAATTGAGAAAAAACTCTGCAGCAACATTCAAGCACTTCTTCTTCTTCTGCTTCTGAAGTCTCACTGCTGCAAAATCTGATAGCTCTCACAAAGAGAGAAAGGCTGCAAATCTTCTTCTCTCTATAGAAGAAAGATTCAATTCACTTCTTGTGCTTCCAATCTTCTTGCTAGGAAGAAGATTCTTTCTTGTTTTTATTTCTTCTCCTTTCTTTCTTTCTCACTTAAACATTGTAAAAGAGTTTTTAGAATCTCTCTCCAAAAAAAAATTCAGTGTACTGGTTCTAAGAGTCTCCTTGTCAAAAGACTCAGTTGGTTCTAAGAGTCTCCTTGTCAAAAGACTCAGGGTGGTTCTAAGAGTCTCCTTATCAAAAGACTCAGTGCAAGATAGTGAATTCCTACCAAGGGGATAGAAGAGTGGACTACCCAAAGTTTGGGGAACCACTATATTTTCTTGTGTTGTGCTGTGATTTATTTTCTTGCATTTACTTTATTTTCTTGCTTAATTCTTGTTGGTGTGTAGGAAGCTCTAATCTGTGATCATACACATATATAAATTAACTTTGCACAAAATAATTTTTAAATCTCTATTCACCCCCCCCCCCCTAGAGAATTCTAGTGAGGTTAATTGTGCACTTTCACTTACATTGTAAGAGAAGTGCTCAAGTCGGGAGGGTACCATCTCTAGGATATGGAAGGGGTACCTCTCGGCCGGGCCAGGAGCGGAGATGACCTGAAACGATTTTACCCTTAAAGTTTTTATAACTAGTTGTATGTTTTTACTCTTCTTATATAATATGTGATTGTTTTGGGACAAGAATCCACAAGTTCTTTGGTGCTGAAATGCCCCAAATCAATTCCTCTGCCGGGCTCTCATAGACGATGGGTCAGGTTGATCTTTGGAGAGGCTGGCAAGTGGCAAGTTCTGTGGTGCTGGAATGCCCCAGATCGAATTTCGCTGTCGGGCTCTCATAGACGGTGGGTCAGGTTGATCTCTGGAGAGGCTGGCAAGTGGCAAGTTCTTTGGTGCTGGAATGCCCCTGATCGATTCCGCTCTCGGGCTCTTATAGACAGTGGGTCAGGGTGATCTCTGGAGAGGCTGGCAGGTGGCAAGTTCTTTGGTGCTGGAATGCCCCAGATTGATTCCGTTGTCTGGCTCTCATAGACGGTGGGTCAGGTTGATCTCTGGAGAGGCTGGAAAGTGGCAAGTTCTTTGGTGCTGGAATGCCCCAGATCGATTCCACTGTCGGGCTCTCATAGACGGTGGGTCAGGTTGATCTCTGGAGAAGCTGTCAAGTGGCAAGTTCTTTGGTGCTGGAATGCCCCAGATCGATTCCACTGCCGGGCTCTCACAGACGGTGGGTCATGTTGTTCTCTGGAGAGGCTGGCAAGTGGCAAGTTCTTTGGTGCTGGAATGCCCCAGATCGATTCCGCTATCGGGCTCTCATAGATTGTGGGTCAGGTTGATCTCTGGAGAGGCTGGCAAGTGGCAAGTTCTTTGGTGCTGGAATTCCCCAGATCGATTCCGCTGTCGGGCTCTCATAGACGGTGGGTCAGGTTGATCTCTGGAGAGGCTGGCAAGTGGCAAGTTCTTTGGTGCAGGAATGCCCCAGATCGATTCTGCTTTCGGGCTCTCATAGATGGTGGGTCAGGTTGATCTCTGGAGAGGCTGACAAGTGGCAAGTTCTTTGGTGCTGGAATGCCCCAGATCGATTCCGATGTCGGGCTCTCACAGACGGTGGGTCAGGTTGATCTCTGGAGAGGCTGGCAAGTGGCAAGTTCTTTGGTGCTAGAATGCCCCAGATCGATTCCGCTGCTGGGCTCTCACAAACGGTGGGTCAGGTTGATCTCTGGAGAGGCTGGCAAGTGACAAGTTCTTTGGTGCTGGAATGCCCCAGATCGATTCTGCTGTCGGGCTCTCACAGACGGTGGGTCAGGTTGATCTTTGGAGAGGCTTGCAAGTGCCAAGTTCTTTGGTGCTGGAATGCCCCAGATAGATTCTGCTGCTGGGCTCTCATAGACGGTGGGTCAGGTTGATCTCTGGAGAGGCTGGCAAGTGGCAAGTTCTTTGGTGCTGGAATGCCCCAGATCGATTCTGCTGCCGGGCTCTCATAGATGGTGGGTTAGGTTGATCTATGGAGAGGCTGGCAAGTGGTAAGTTCTTTGGTGCTGGAATGCCCCAGATCGATTTCGCTGTCGGGCTCTCATAGACGGTGGGTCAGGTTGATCTATGGAGAGGCTGGCAAGTGGCAAGTTCTTTGGTGCTGGAATGCCCCAGATCGATTCCATTGTCGGGCTCTCATAGACAGTGGGTCAGGTTGATCTCTGGAGAGGCTGGCAAGTGGTAAGTTCCTTGGTGCTGGAATTCCCCAGATCGATTCCGCTGCTGGGCTCTCACAAATGATGGGTTAGGTTGATCTCTGGAGAGGCTGGCAAGTGGCAAGTTCTTTGCTTCTGGAATGCCCCAGATTGATTCCGCTGCCAGGCTCTCACAGACGGTGGGTCAGGTTGATCTCTGGTGATGCTGGCAAGTGGAAAGTTCTTTGGTGCTGGAATGCACCAGATCGATTCTGCTGCCGGGCTCTCATAGACGGTGGGTCAGGTTGGTCTCTAGATTGGGTGGCAAGTTCTTTGGTGCTGTAATGCCCCAGATCGATTCCGCTGTCAGGCTCTCATAGACGGTGGGTTAGGTTAATCTCTGGAGAGGCTGACAAGTGGCAAGTTCTTTGGTGTTGGAATGCCCCAGATCGATTCCGCTGCCGGGCTCTCATAGACGGTGGGTCAGGTTGATATCTAGAGAGGCTGTCAAGTGGCAAGTTCTTTGGTGCTGGAATGCCCCAGATCAATTCCGCTGCCATGCTCTCATAGATGGTGGGTCAGGTTGAACTCTGGAGAGGCTGGCAAGTGGCAAGTTCTTTGGTGTTGAAGTACCCCAGATCGATTCCGCTGCCGGGCCCTTAGGGACGGTGGGTCGGGTTAATATCTGGAGAAGCTGGCAAGGGGGAAGTTTTTGATTACCAACAGGGTCTCAAAATGGTGAGAACGGGTGGTCTCGCAAGGCGAGACAACGGGGGACCCCCCAAAAAATAGGGTCCTCGCAGATAATCTAAGGAAAAGTCGACAAGTGGGTAGCCCAGATGGGCGAGCCGTACGAAAAAGATTACTCTCGCCAGCATCAAGTGGGAGAGAAGGATCATTCAGGTCTCTGGGAAAGGCGCGAGTAGCAACGTAGGGACCTCGCTCACCAAAGACAAAAGGGGAAAACGTTCTCCACCCCCCCCCCCCCCCCCCCCCCCCCCCCCCGCGAGATTGAGATTCTGAGGGATGGATCCTGAAATCTATCACTTTAAGGCTGGCTAGAAGGGTGAGAACTAGCGTGGTAGGTGTGTATCCTAAGTCGGGGCTAGGCGGTTACGTGATAGGCGGGCGCGAGCACGATGAATGCGATGGCAAAAGAATAAGTAATAAGCGTGAGAAAAAAACAGCATACAAAAATAGCGAGAACACAATGAACCAACAGGAAAAAATTTCATCTATTTCATTCAAGTCAATTACATCTACCGTGGCGGTCTCGCTAGCCAAAAATGGAACGAAATAAAAAAAGTACAATATTTTAACTATCGCTGGGGGGCATCTGGTCCTCGCAATCTGCAGGGGGGCAAGAACAGCTCCGGGACCACATCTTCGATCGTCAAGTCAGACGCCTCGGCGGATAGCAGGCCGGCTTCCTGCATGGCCCGAAAGATGTATCGCGTCGAGGTCATGGAGGCCTCTCGGCATTCCTCCTCCCTGGCACGCTGGTCATTCTTCAGACGGCGAGGGGACGGAGGGACGGCGCCGCGGGCCAGCTCGTGGTTGTGAGCCTTCAACCCGGCGACCTCATTCTCCAGTCCGGAGATGCGAGAGCGAAGCTCCTGGGTGGTCTCGGCATCCTGTATAGGAAATGGGTAAGCCATAGGAACAATTAGGAAAGGAGGGAGGCGAGAACTCAAATACTTACCACACCCTGGTGGTCGGGAGAGAGTACCTCGGAGGCGAGCAGCCTTTCCTTCAAGCTCGTGATCTCGGCGGCAGAATCCTTGTAGGCAAGGGCGAGCTCCTCATTATGGCGCTCCAGCTGGAGGCATCGTCGGCCCGTCATATGAGCGAGCTCCATAGAGCGGAGCTCGGCTCGTGCACTTTCGTACGCCAAGGTCCTCGCGGTCTCGGCCTTGAAGATCGAGTCGTCCTCACGACCATACAGTCTGAAGCAGAGCGAGAACGCCTGCCCGTTGACTGTTGTCTGCTCCACCCAAGAGGGGAGGAGGGTGGAGATGGTGGCTTTGTTGACTTCAGGACTCCAGTACAGCAGGTACTCGCTGGCCTCGTCCTTGTGCTTTTGGCCGAGACCAAAGTTCCAGTGATTTATCGGCACTGGCAAGGAGGAGACCCTGGCGACCTTCTTGACCGGCTCGCCAGACTCCCTTTCTTCGGGGAAGTCAGCCGGTAGAACCTCGCTCGGGGAAGCCTCGGCGTGCCCCTTTCCCTTTTCGGAGGGGGGGGGAGATTTTTCTTGCTCTTCTTATGGGAGGGCTGCGCAGAGGAGTCCCTTCGACCAGAAGACTCTCCCCTTTTCTTAGTAGGAGGGGCGGCAGGAAGGGAGGTCTCGCGGTAGGCATCCGCTCCCATTTTCGTGAGGGCGAGGTCCGCGGGAAAGGACCGGTTGCTCGCGTAAGGGGGATGGATGGGGAGATCTCGCTCACCTGCATTAATTCAGCAATTAGAAACGTTAAGCGAGATCTTTGAGAAGAAAAGGGCGAGCAAGCGCGATACATACCCTCCCCGGGGAGCACTGGTGGTAGTGAGTCGAGGTTTCGGCGGAGATGCGCCACCTCGAAGTTCTTCTTACTGAAGAATTGGTACAGAACGGCGTCATGGCCGCCGAGAGCTGGGGGCGGTAGGTGCTCTCTCCGTGTTGAATTGGCGAGAACGGGAGGTTGCCGAAGTTCCCTTTGACGAAAAGGAACTTTTGAGCCCAGTAATGGCTCTTGCTGACGGTCTCGTTGACCTTGATTCCCGAGCCCACGAAGTAGGCGGTACCCTCCTTGTAGGCCCTGAAGGAGAACAGCTTCCGGAAGACCGGCAAGCTAAACTAAATGCGTTCTTCTCGCATGTAGCATGCGAATGCGACAATGACCGCCACGGCGTTGGGGGTCAGCTGGCCTAGTATCACACCGTAATGCTTTAGTTCCTGGCGAAAAACATCGCGAGGTGTCTAAGAAGCGAGCGAGAGCTTAAAATTCAAAAAACGTTAAAGTACGCGAGATCAGCAGGTACCTGGCGAACCTCTGGCCACAGAGGTAGGCGCAGGTCGAACCCGAAGTGGGCTATAGGGATGGCGAGCTCGTCCGGCATGGGTACGTTGATTTCGTCCTCCCCGCTAGGACAGCGAGCGGAGAACCCCGACGGGATGAAATCAGCAATGGAAGTGAGGTACTCCTCCTCAGTCAGGTTGCTGTGGTAGAAGGTGTGGTCGGTGAAGGCCCAGGCGCACTTCAGCCGACCCTCAGCCTCGCTAGCATCACCCACCATCGTTGAGACCTGCGAAAAAAAGAGAAGGAAGCGCGAGGAAGAGAACACGAGATCTCGCTGGAAGAGGAAGAAGAAGGGCTGGAGTTAAATGTGGTAGGTGGATTCGACGCCGGAACCTATTCATAGAAAATGAAAAGCGCGGGAAAGAAGCTGAAGCGGTGGGGGGTGCGGTTAGGCAAAACCCCGCATGATGCGAGAACGCGATAAAGCCTCAGATATATTAGCGAGTGAGACCAGCTTACGTGGTTAGTACAAGCGAAATTTCCATGCGGAAATAATAAGAAAAAGCGGAAATAAAAGAGAGCGAGCATCACTAGCAAATATATTACAATACCAACTAAGTTCGCAAGAGCCCTCGTAGAGGGCGAGAAATGGTTAATAATGAAAGTAGAAATGTTTGCGAGATGGTCCGGCGAAATTAAACAAATATTTAAATATTATTGAGGGGTTTGCCGAGCCGAGAAAGAGTGCGGGAGAGACTAGTAGCGTAGCCATTTCCACCTGCCACGACCTCGTACTCCAGATCTCAGCGGAACCCTAGGGTAATGATATGCGTCGAGCGCGCGAGCCTCACGTTGGATCAAGCGGGCATAATTGTTCACCCGCGCGAGATGTGTACCGGGGGAGGTGGCCGTCTCGCCAATGTCTTGCGGCAGCTCGGCGGGAAGCCGCGCACACTCATCCCGCAAAGCGGCGTGCGGCTCCTCGGCAGCTTCCCTGTCCCTCCTCGCTTGGAGGTGGAGATCCTGCAGCATCCGCCCTTGCTTCTGAAACAATTCTGAGTTCCGCTTCTTCATGGCCTCAGGATCCCGCGGGTCGCCCAAAAAATCATCCATCTGCTCCGGCAAGGGGAGAGGCGACATCTCTTCCTCCCCTAAGTCAGAGTCGGAGGGGAGAGTCTCGGAATCACCTGCGAGCAAATCCAAGCATCGTTAGCCGTTAGCGAGACTAACATGGAGAGTAACGTCTCAACAAATGCAGCAAAACCATTACTTGCAGGCGGGCGAGAAGTAGTAGGCCGGCCATGGAAAAGAGTAGCGAAGTGGAGCGAGACAGAATTCCCATGACCACCACGTCGCATCACGTCGTCGGCAGGGACAGTCGGGGCAGGTCGCGAGCCACTGGAACCCTCCCCCCTTAGGAGATTGAACCCAAGGGTGTTAATGGTTGTGTCGGGGGGACCGGCGTCTGAGGTCGCGAGCTGGGACGACCCAGAATCGTGCGAGGAGAGGCTGTAAGAAGGAAAAATGAGAGCCATCCGATAGAAAGTTAATCCAGTTTTGTGGGAGCGAGGCACTTACCAGCAGTTTCTCCGTTAACAAGATCAGTCCTCGCCGGCGGATATTGCAGTCAGGCGAGGGTTAGAGAAACAAAAGGAATATTTAAGCGTGAATATTACCTTTTCAGCGGGCCGATCGTCAGGAGAAGAGTCCAACAGCACGGTCTTGTCCCCCCCTGGGGATAGGCGTCCGGCTTCGCCTTTTTAATCGCAGGTGAAGGTGGAGGGGTTTGGCGAGTCATCCAGGAGGCGGCGTAGGCCATGGTGGAGAGCTCGCCCACCTTGGACCCCCTCAGGCGAGCCCAGAGTTCTTCAGAAAGAGGTATTCTCTGGCAGGTATAGAAAGAGGCAGAATAAGAGAGAATAATGGCGCGTGTCACCCCGACTTGGGTAGTATTTATAGATGTGGGGTGGGACCCACAGAAAAGATTCCTGACAAATCAGCAGTCACCGGCGAACATCTGGGCTTGGATGATTCTTTGCGAGCTTAGAGTAATCTCGCAAAGAGCAGGGATTATGTACAACCCCGTGTTCGCCTGAGTGGGTAAGGCCCGAAGGATAACCATTCCAGAAGGACACTCGCGAGAGCCAGGCATGGCAAGCCAGAAGGACCTCGCGGAGGGGGGGGGGGGGGGGGTTGCGAGGTCGGGCCAAGGTAGTCGCCCGCCAGAAGACAGGCGAGCGGGGTCTTCGCAGGTCGCTCGCCTAGAGAGGGTTTGTGAGCGGCACTCGCAAGAGGGCTCGCGAGAAGTGCAAGAGGGCTCACGAGAAGTGCAAGAGGGCTCGCGAGAAGCGCTAGGAGAGGCACTCTCGCCGACCCCTGGACCAGGGGCCAAGGAGGTGAAATTACCCCCCTTCCCCTGGTGGGCGGCCAATAGCCCTTCGGAACATCAGAGTTTGGCTGTTAGCAGGCCAAATTTGGGTGCGTTTAGTAAAACCAAAAGGCGGAATCTCGCTATCAGCAGACCAGTCTAGAAAAACTATAAATAGACCTTAAAGGGCACCTTGGGAGAGGATTCCAATCTCAGTACTCTGAGCTTCTTCTTCCCTTGGTTACTTTGGTTTAGCTCTCCAAGGTGCCCAAGTTTCAGCTTTGGCTTGGGAGGGGAAGCGCTCAACGATCTTCCGGGTTTGCGGTGGGACCTCCTTGCTGCGACTAAGGTCTAAGTGTAGTTCTGAGTCTCCAGTCTGCTCCTTCCGAGGGATTAGTAAGGGCTAGCTGCCCCTCAACTTGTTGAGGGCCCGAACTTCACAAGAGACCGAGAAATCGGTTTCAACAATAATAGGTGGGAGTAGAAGCTAGGTAGTTGCAGTATGTGGCATTGAAAGGTAGCCACGCTAGGTGGGAGTAGAAGGATGGCTTGAATTTTCCCCACATAGGCAGAAAAGTGCCCAACAAATCTCCCATGTTCATCCAAGTGGAAGAATTTGTCATTCTGACAATCTCCTTGCGAGTCTCCAATTTTGCTTTCAACAAGACCTTCGTCAAGATGTCTCCACCTCTGGTCAATAGATCCAGTGAAACCAAATTCAAGTTAATGAGACTCGAGCCCATAATATTTTTCCACATAGAATAGGAACTGCACCCAACAGTTCTCCCCTTTACAATTATGCTGAGGAGATCATCATGTCATCGATCCTCACACAATGCTCAATATTTCCTATCAGAATAGATTTTGTTAACATATCAAATCCATTATCATTTGTGTGTACATTCTGCAAATCCAGTACCTTTTTCTCTAGCATGTCATATATCCAATGATACTGAGTGTAAAAATGTTTGAACCTCGAGTGGAAGGTGAAGTTCTTCCCCATATATATAGCTCTCTGATAGCCGCACAATTGTTTGTGTCTCTCCTAAGTGTGTCCAAACTCTTTAATGAATATTTTCATCCAGAGGAGCTTCTTTTTTGCCTCAGTAATGACAATAAACTCTGCCTTAGTGGTGAAAATACAACTTCTGTAATCTGGTTTGGCATGACAGTACTCCCCTTCCAAATAGAAATAAGTAGCCTAAATTCAAACTAATGGAGTCTATGTCTCCAGTCATATCAACAGTAGTGTAACCCAGCAGCTCTGACTTACTATCCTCAAACCTCAACATCAAATCAGATGTGTCATGCAATATCTCAATATCCATTTCATAGCGCTCTAATGCTCTCTCCTAAGATTTGAGAGAAATCTACTCACAATGCCAACAACATGTTTTATGTCATGGCAAATGTAGTCCATGATGTACATAAGACTGCAATCCAAAAAATCTAATGAAATATTTTACCTCTTCTCAATATTATCAAGTGTTATCGGGCGTTGATCAGTTGTAAGCCTAAATTAAGCCACAAGAGGCGTGCTCACCTTTTTCATTTGATCCATCCCAAATCTCTATAAACACTTTCGAATATATATTCCCTATGACAACCGCAATATCTTGGAGTTGTGATCTCAAAGGATATGCATTCTCAATATCAACATTATTGCTCCCAAGTCCTTTATAGAAAATGTTGAACTTCACTACTGCTTCAGCTCAAAAATGCACAAAGTGTTTAGACACAACAATAATATGTTATCAACATACAACAACAATAGGATATAATTGTTTGGAGAAAAATGATTCATAAAGACTGAGTGATCTAAGCTCATCACGTTGTAGAAAATCTCACTCATGAAAGATTCAAATTTCTTGTATCATTGTCAAGGTATTTGTTTCAAAATATACATATTTTACGTCAAGTGACATACCACACTCTCCTTTCCCTTCACCTTGAAGCCCTTAGGTTGCTCCATGTATAACTCTTCCTCCATATCATCATTCAGAAAGGTGATCTACATGTATATCTTCTCAACCTCTAAGTCAAGTATAGTAGTTAGGTCAAGAACCACTCAAATGGTTTAAATTTTGACCAAGGGTGATAATATCTTATCAATGTCTAAAACCTACTTCTGAATGAAGCACTTCACCACCAATCCGGTCTTGAATTTGAGTGGTGAATAAGGATTGTCTTATTTAGCCTTATATCCATTTATTCTTCATAGTCTTCTTGTACTTAGACAATCTCACCAACTTATAATTATTTTTGTCATGCAGAGACTACACCTTCATCTGCAAAGCCACCATTCATTCCTCCTTCTACAAGTTCTCTATTATCTCATCATAGCATTCAGGCTCCTTTGAATTAGCCAATAGAATATAACCAATAACATGGTATCTCAAAGACATGTGTCTTTCTCTATTAGGTCTACATGTAATGAGCTTAAATATTGGTGAAGGTACATCATTGAATGTATTCTCAATTACCACAAGCTTCTCCTTAGTGGTGTCCTCCTGCTCAAGAAGTGGGTCATTAATTTGTACTGGTTTAGGTGTTGCAGCTTGCTCAAACTCATTACCTCATGTCATAGGTAACTCTACTTGAATATGAGAGTCAACCTCCTCAGGCTTGTCAGAATCCAGAAACATCTATTCCTCTCAAAAAAATGGCATCTCGACTACTCACCAGCTTCTTATACACTAAATTGAAGAATTTGTAACGAAACTCTCTATGCCCACAACCAATGAATATACACAGTATGGTCTTCGACTCCAACTTAGATCACATAAAATCTTTGTAACCAAATACTCCCAAATGACTATAGGACAGGTCCCTCTCAAATCAATCCCAATTAGGAACATCCTACTAAAGTAAAGAATTGGGTGATTGATTGATGATGTGTACAGCTATATACAAAGCCTCATCCCAAAATATGCTAGGTAGCTTTGCCTTAGATAACATGCACCTCACTCTCTCCATCAGTTTCCTATTCATATTCTCGACTAGGTCATACAACTACTGCATTTTTGGAGGAGTTTTATCATGCATGATTCCTTACTCTGTACAGTACACATCAAAATGACCAATATATTATCCCTTATTGTCTGACCTGATACACTTCATATTCTTCCTAAACTGCTTTTATACCTCAACATGAAACTTCTAAAAAGTATCAAGGACTTGATCATTGGTCTTAATTATGGCATAGACCCAAATCTTCCTTGAGTAATCATATATGAATGACACAAAGTATGATCCCCTCCTTTGTTCTATACCCCAAGTTGCCCACAAACTGGGGGTATGAAATGCCTCTGATCTTATGATAGAGGCATGTCTATGAAATGCAAATCTATTTTGCTTCCTTGTCATGGAGTGTTCGCACCTCTCCAAATGATCAATAGATAAATCAATAATTATCTTCTTCCTCGATAGCCATCTCATACCCTTCTAGCTAATATATGTCATGTGTCACAAGTAGTGGATTCCATAATTTAACAGTATTGACATCTACACCTTCAAGCCTCCCCTCTATATAGTATATGCCCAACTTCCTATAGTCTCTAGTCAATATAAGAGATCTTTTAGTCATCTTTAAAAAATCTGCTCCAAAAATACTAAGGTGTCCCTCAACACCTTCCCTCCTAACTGAGACTAAGTTGAAGCGGATGTTAAGAATATACCCAACATCCCTCAAGATAAGCAGTCTTAATTACTAGCTTGTGAATGCAGATGAAAAATAATCTTGAGTGGTGTAGATGAAAAGCAACTTCTTTTTGTGTGACATATGTGCAAATGCACCTAAATCCACAATTCATCACATATCATCATATAAGAGTGCATCAATGATGTCATATACAAAAATGATGCATCTTCCTATATAGACGCAATAACTAGACTGTGAACACTTACCTTCTCATTTGTAATCACTCTCTTCTTTTGATCATTTTTCAAAGAGTTACAAAACTCTTGAATATGCTCTTTCATATGGAAATAATGACACTTCATATTCTAGTAGTGGGACTTCAACTTTCCCCTAATCTGGCTCATTTCACTCCTCCTTCCTTTACTCTTGCTTCTTCCTCTTCCCTTTAGCTCAATATAGGGGACATCAACTCGTGATAAATGCCTAATATTCCTTGAGACTTTCTCCTTCTTCATTCAAGATACTACTTTAAAGTGCACAATGACTCCCCTGAGTATTCTCTAGAGGGGGGGTGAATAGAGATTTAAATCTTTCAATAAAATGTACAAAGAAAAAAGTCTTAATTACTAGGCATCTAGAATTCCAACCAGAATAAAATAATCACAGAATAAAAAAAACTAAATAGGAGACAAGCACAGGAAATTATCACAACACAGAAGAGACAAGAGGTATAGTGGTTCCCAAAAATCTGGGTACTCCACTCTTCTACCACCTTTGTAGGAATACACTATTACAGTGCCTGAGTCTTTTGATAAGGAGATTCTTAGAACCGGGAGATCATGAACCACACCAGATCTTTTAATAAGGAGATCTTAAACCAGGTTGAATCCTTTGAACAAGGATTCTTAGTCTAACACCCCAGCTTTCCCAACTGAAAAAAGCAAAGCAAGCTGGTAGCAGAACCTACCACCAGGCGTTAGTGTTACCGCTGGCGGTAGAGACGTCAAAGTAATGACTTTACTTTGTCGACGTGAAGGTACTGCTATCGTTGAGAGGTCTTGATGATCATGAAGCTAACGCCAGGCGGCAGTGCTACCATTGGGCGGTAACAGTATCGACGTGATGAGTCCTGTGTCATCGAGATGATCTCTGTATTGACATGATGAGCTTTGTATCGACGTGATGCTAACGCCACACGTTAGAGCTAACGCTGACGGTAGGTTTAAATACCTTAAGGGCCGTCAATCGGTGAGAGGATAAGCTCTATCATCTAATCCACTACCACGGGGCGGTAGTGCTACCACCGGGCGGTAGCAGCCGTGATCAGATTTGTTAAATTAAATCATGGCCATCCATGGTATTTGTTTTGGAGATCATGTGGTTGAGGTTAGTCTCAAATTCAATAAGGTTAGATAGGCTTTTGGAGATAACTCAATATCTTTCTCTCTCTCCATCTCTCTCTCTCTCTCTCTTCAAGAAGAAGGCTAAGAAAAGGAAGAAGGAGGAAGAAGGAGGAAGGAGAAAGCTGAAGTGAAATCAGACTTTGGACTTATGAGAGCTCTTGAAGGCTTGTGCCATGGTTGGATCTGCTAGGAGGAAGGTGCTTCAAACGCTTCCATTCGGTTCAACTGTGATATGATGGCATCAAAATTAGCTTCAAGGGTAAGGGCTCTCCTCCTGAATATCTGGACATGCTAGTCCTTTGATTGACATCATAGTAGGAAGATTTCCACTAATTAGTGGATATGATTTTTCTGATGGGTCGATATGGAATATCCCCTATAGAAATTGCATATAGAGTCCAGATCGCTGTACGGATATAGTCATATTGTATGAAATCCACCCGGACAAGTTGGTCTGGATTGGTGATGCTTATATTGTATATTACATTCTGGAGAAGAACCCGTGTATATAAGTTATGTTTTTGGGTTCTGGGTATTCTGGTGTACTACAGGGAGTTCTGTAGGCAAACTCCAAAAATACCCAAAAAGGGGGACAGAATTGTGGCTTTCTCTTCTACCGCCCAGCGGTAGTGCTATCGCTGAAAGTAGCTCATGGTCGAAACCAGTGAGCCATTTATGGTGGGTGTGAAGCCTAGGTCCTGGGGACTGGGTGCATAACACCAAAAAGCTATTGGCCTGCAATTGCAGAGCATAGTTGAGTGCAGATGTATGTTCTGTTGATGGCTCCAGGCGGTAGTGTTACCGCCGGCGGTAGCTCCAGTGTGCAGATTGTGAAGCAGAAGGGCCTAATGTGCCTAGCTTCGTTGGCCTTGTGTGCCAACAATAGGTACAAGGGGAAGTCGTACCCGCGTTAGGCAGAGTTAATCCCGACGACATGAGCACGAGCAAGGTTAAACCGAACATGTCCCATAGCTGGTCAGTGAAGAGGTCGCCCCTCGGTGCACTGAAGTAATTTTGGAAAGGAACCGTAAGGTACGATGACCTTGATGATAAAGCTCATAACCATCTACATTAAGCGGGGCTTAGGATGGTGCTGTAACTCGGGGAGTACACCGAAAGAGTGCCATGAGTGCACAAAACATGTGGTCGTGAGTGCCAGCAATGATGATGATTGCAGTGCTTAGACGCACTTTTGAGATATATGTTGTTATGCGTGCTTGCAGGGAAGGAGTACCACCGCCCTGGGAATGGGGTGGGTCGTTATAAATCTTGGTCAGTTAAAGCCGACCGGTTACTTGTTTGCCACATTTTGGTGGAATGTGCTTCTACAGGGGATGGTGAGCTGAGCAGAACATAGCAGGTTGGAGCCCCAGTTGTTGTGCTATGTTGGCCCTCTAAGGCCCAAGTGTATGTTTGCTTATTTTCATGTGTGGCTGACCTGCATGCCGATGTTAGTAAATCACATATTATTGTAAACATTTCAAATAAAGAACTCTTGATGTACTTTCATTCATGTTGTAGTAAAGTGGACATATGAAATCTGGTTTTGATTTAAATAAATAAATGCTTTTGTTGTATAACTATGTGAATGCTGAGGTTGTTTTGCTTAAAACTGTTTAAAAACTAATATGTAACTCCCTCTCCTATTCATTTAATATGACGCAGGGTCCCGGTCGGACCTACTATTATATTCTATGTAACAAGGAGGGTGTTACATGTTGGTATCTGTTGGGTATTGTATCCACAATTACCTGGATTTGAAGATGTCCCCTAGTGAACTAAATTGAATTGAGTATGTATTTGATGATTTCTGTTTAGATGTGTTATGACAGGTCTTAATGTTAAGTGCACACCAAAGTCAGGTTGCAATGGATCACCAAACACAATTCTAGACAATGTAATCCCTCATTGTGTAGAACAAAGTGTTGGTCCATGTGTAATCTCTCTATTGGGGTGTACTTCATATACTCATAACTGAAGGTTTTCAAGATTGAGGAATGGAGCAGGTTTTCAGAATGAATTTTATTCTTGTCTAAGTCAATTCGTTGAGATGTCTCGTGAAGTTCCGATGAATCTCGACGAATCCAGACAGAAGCCAAATTTCAAGTTTAAAGAAGAATTTTCTGCGGCTAAGTATATTCGTCGAATGTTCTCGAGAACTCCCGACGAATTTCGACGAATGATAACAGAAGACAATTTTCAATGTTTATCAGTATTTTTCAAGACCAAGTCAATTCGTCGAATGTTCACGTGAAGACTCGACGAATGACGGACAGACGGATTTCAAATTTCAGTTTCGTTTTCGAAAATTAGGGTTCGCCGCCATGTATAGTACACGTGGCGATCACTCCTTGTTCGTCGCCCGAGCCGTTGGAGGTTTCCCTATAAATAGTTTTTTATTTTAGGGCAAACACAAGAAAGTACCCGATTGTTAAAAAGAGATAATATTTTCTAGCCGTTTTTTCCTCTCTTGCTGAACAAGTTTTCTGAGATCTAACTTCTGCGCCGCTCAATTTTCGTTCTTCAGTGTTGCTAAAGATTTCTCAGATAAGAAGGCCTTTGATCAAGTTGCTGCTCTCAATATTGAAGATCTTTTCGATTTAATCAAAGGGCATATTCAGATCAGGTTTGCCGATTCACTATTCTTCCTAATCTTTGAAGATTCAAGCTTTCACTCTAAAGGAAGAAGAAGATTCAGTTTCTCCAAATCTGAAGTTAATCTCTATTGAGATTCAAAGAGAAGTTTTGTTTCAAACTTTATTTGATTCCTGTAGGAGTTTTTTTTCTCCGAGTTATTTTGTAGGAGTGGTTTACTCCGAGTTGTAGGAGTTGTTTACTCTGAGTTTGTAGGAGAGGTTGTTCTCCGAGCTTGTAGGAGCCGTAGTCTACGAGTGTAGGATTTGTTGATAAATCCGAGTTTTGGTGAAGTTGCCGACGCTAGCCCGAAGTGCTAGATAGGCGGAGCGGGAGAGAGGAGTACCCACCTTTGGGGAACCTCTATAAATCTTGTGTCTCTGTGTTGTGATTTGTTTTGTTGTGTATGTGCAAAATTTTTATTCCGCAATCGCAGTAGAGATCACCTATTCACCCCCCCCCCCCCTCTAGGTGATTTAGGTAGACAATGATTTCTTTCAATTGGTATCAGAGCGAGGTTATTTTTAAGAGGTTAACACCTAGATTAAAGATCCTTCAACGTTGTCAAGATCTCTATCTATGGACAGAGGCATGGAAAGGTTTTCCTCCAAGCTCCAAGTTTGCACTAAGGAGAACTTCCTAATGTGGAAAGAAAGAGTTATCTTCTACATGGAAGCAAATGATCCCCGAATCTCCCAGATAGTTAAGGAAGGTCCCTTCATTCCTATGGTTGCTTCTACCATTGATGCCACCAAACAAGTGCCAAAGAAACTGATGGATATGACAAAGGACGAAATTGCACTTGTCACTCTGGACAAGAAAGCAAAGCACATCATAGCAGGTGCAGTTGATGATTCAATGCTACAAAATCTGATTCACTGCAAGTCTACAAAAGAGATGTGGGATTCTATTGTGGTTCTGATGGAAGGTACTGAAGAAGTTCGAGATGACAGGAAGTCTTTTCTGAACCAAGAATATGAAGCCTTCAAGCAACAAGGCAAAGACACAATTTCTGACACCTACGAGAAATTCTTTAAGATTGTAAATGGTTTGAGAAACTATGGAAGGGAATTCACCATGGGTGAACTAAACGATAAATTCCTTAGATCCCTGTCTAAGGAATTGGACCCCAAGGTGATAGCTATCAGAGAATATGGTAAGTTGGCTACTACGGAGCCACAGATTCTGTATGGGAAGCTGCTTTCCCATGAGCTGAAGTTGAATATCAGGAAGTCAGAAGAGGAAAGCAGTAGGAGCTCTGGCAAGGAGAAGACCATTGCTCTAAAGGCTGAATGCTCCCGGAGAAGCAGGGCTCTGTCCCCTGTGAGGGATGAGTCTTCTGAGGATAAAGCTGAAAGCAGTTCTGCAGATTCAAAACTATCTGAAGGAGAATTTTCCCTCCTCTCCAAGCAATTCAAGAAGTTGCTTAGCAAGAGGAGGCAAATGAGAAAAGGCTCATCTTCCTCATGAGATCACAGGAGATCACATCGTGATAGAAACGACAGGTATGGTTCTAAACTGAACAAACACGATTATACTGAACCTGTTTGTTACTGTTGTAAAAAGTCAGGGCACATGATAGTTGATTGCCCACACAAGAAGAAGGAATCTTCAAGAAAAGAAGAAAAGAAGTCCTTCAAAGGAATGAAGAAAGAGGAGAAGAGTTTTGTTGCCAAGAAGTCCAAGACTCTGAGTGATAGTGACTCAAATGAGTCTAACTCAGATGAAGAGGCATTCTTTGGACTGATGGCTCAACTTGATACAGAAGACCAATTTGGTCAATATAGAGGAAAAGGCCTCACAGAAGACTGCTTCTACAGTCTAATGGCCATGTCAGATGATGACAAAGAAATTGTTCCTTTCACCGGTCAGGTATTATCTTCTACACCTCTTTCATGTTCAGATACGGCATCTGATGCTAATGAAAACTACTACTCGGAAGAGGATTCTGAGTTGACTGCTAAGTATGAGGAAATGTTGAAGGGGTTTAATAAGTGTCGAAAGCTTGTTAAAACTCAATCAAAGGAGATTCAATCCCTAAAGGATCAAGAATCAAACCTGAGAAAGGAGATTGAAGAATCTAACCTACTCAGGGATGAAATCGTATCCTTGAAGATTGCTCTCTATGAGGCCACTTCAGCAGGCATTCAGAAGAATGAAATTATCAATGATTTGACGAAACAGCTTGAGGCTGAAAAGAAGATCATAATGAACTTATCTTAGCCCAAGACAGTTTTGCCTATCATAGACAGTTTCACTGTTGTTTCTGGTAGTAGTGGATTGGGCCATGTTGCTGAGAAGAGCCTAAGTAAGTCAGCCAGAAGAAGAGCTGCTAAAGCAAAGGGTAAGGGTCCGCAATGTGCTCCAACTTTCAAGAAGGTGGTTCTTCCTACAAACACCTATGATTTTGAGAGAATCTATGGTCACTTCAGCAGACCAACCTATGTTGAGCCTGCCAAGGTGAACTCAGTGTGGACCAGACCCAGAAACTTTGGATCTAGCTCCCTCAAGGCACCTTATGAGGAAGTTCAATTGAAGCATCATGGACCATTCGTTCATGGATCAAATGCTAAGAAGGCACCGCAGGTTAAGCCTATTGTGCCTAAGAATTGAGTATATTGCACCAACGAGCCTTCTACCTCCAAGGTTGCTCCTCTTACAAAGCCACCCATTCAAAAGGCTCAGCAGAACACAAAGAGGAGATACAATAGATTTGAATGCTGGTGCTGTGGCAAAATTGGTCATTTTGCCATAGATTGTTGTTTCAATCAAACTGTGCCAAGAACTCCACGAGTTAACAGTGCAAGGCCGACCACTTGCAAAGTTAATATTCCAAGTGGTGTTCCACTAACAAGGAACCAAGGGCCCAAAAATGTTTGGGTTCCTAAGGGGTATTGATCATGCTTGCAGGAATGTCCAAGGGCCGACAAAATTCCTATCTGTTATTTGGACAGTGGTTTCTCTCTGCATATGACCGGGAGAAGAAGATTACTTCAGGATTATGTTCCAGTTGAGAACGGGCCTAAAGTAAAGTTTGGCGGATCTGAACGAGGTATTATTATAGGTTATGGTTCAATAACCAATGGCTCAGTCGTTTTCACACGTGTAGCTCATGTGAAAAGGATTGAAATACAATCTGATTAGCATAAGCCAACTGTGTGACAAAGGCTACACCGTTGAGTTCTTTAGAGATAGATGCCTGATAAAGATGTCCGTGTCTGCGGAAACTAATTTAACAGGCTCTAGGAGTAGTGGTATATACTGTTTGGATTTTATATGTTTACAGTCTTCTACCCCAGTGTGTTTTGTTGCCAAAGATAGTGCATCTCTTTATGACCAATGGCACAAGAGACTAGCACATATTAATTTCAAAACTATATCTATGTTATTTTCTCACAACTTGGTAAGGGATGCCCCCAAAGTTAAATGCATTAAATAAAGCCCTTGCCATGCTTGCCAAATGGGTAAGCAAACAAAGGCTAGATTTAAGAGCATAATTGGCAATAATTCTACCAGATGTCTTCATCTGCTGCATATGGATTTATTTGGTCCAATGTCAGTTAGAAGCTTAGGTGGGAAAGCTTACACCTTGATTATTGTTGATAACTATTCCCGGTTTGCATGGGTGTTCTTTTTAAAACTTAAGTCAGAAACCTTTGGCATATTCACTACATTTGTCAAGCTTATTCAGAATGAACTTGACTGTTCAGTGGTCAAAATCAGAAGTGACCATGGAACAAAATTTCAGTCTGGGGGCATGACAGAGTTTTGTGAAAGTCAAGGTATCTCCCATGAGTTTTCCTCTCCTCGTACTCCACAGCAAAATGGAGTAGACGAGAGAAAGAATAGAACCCTCATAGAAGCTGGCAGGTCTATGTTGAGTGATTCTGCTCTTCCAGAATATTTTTGGGCAGAAGCTATCAACACAGCTTGCCATGTGCAAAACAGAGCACTCATCAATAAGAACCATCGTAAGACCCCATATGAGATTCTAAAGGGCAGAAAACCAAAGATTTCATATTTTAGAATTTTTGACAGTAAATGCTATGTACTTAACAATGGGAAACATCCTACAACCAAGTTTAGTGAAAAATGTTTTGAAGGTATTTTCGTAGGATATAGTAGCCATAGTACGGCATATAGGATTTTTAATAAGAAAACTCTGGTGGTAGAAGAAACAGTCCATGTTGTATTTGATGAGACGAGCCTGCTGCATAGCAACTCGTCTAGTGTGTTCATTGAAGATGCAGGTGAAAAGCTAAAGGAACTCACTATGGAAGATGGAGTAAATACCACAGATGATGCACCAAAGTTGACAAAAGAGATCTCAGATCACTCTAAAGATGAACAAGAAGTTCATGAAGAAGAAGATGTTCCAGAGGTGGCTGAACCTCAAGTTGCTCCTGAAAATGCAAGTAACTTGGGAGTCAGATATTCAAGAGATCATCCAGCTGATCAGATTATCGGAGATCCTTCAAGCAGAGTTCTAACGAGAAGAGGTACAACTAACGAAGTTTTACATTTAAGTTTTCTTTCACAGATTGAGCCGAAGAAGTTTGAAGAAGCAAACACCGATCCATCTTGGATCCTTGCTATGCAAGAGGAGCTCAACCAATTCAAGAGATGTAATGTTTGGGAGTTGGTACCAAGACCCAATGGACAGAATGTGATTGGAACCAAATGGATCTACCGGAACAAGCTTGATGAAAAGGGCATCATTACAAAGAACAAAGCAAGACTGGTTGCACAAGGATACAGGCAAGAAGAAGGGATTGACTTTGATCAGACCTTTGCACCAGTAGCAAGACTTGAAGCCATCAGATTATTTCTGGCATATGCTGCACATAAGGGCTTTAAGGTTTTCCAGATGGATGTGAAGTCAGCCTTCCTGAATGGAGATCTTAAGGAGAAAGTGTATGTAGCTCAGCCTCCAGGTTTAGCAGATCCTAACTTTCCTGATCATGTATATTATTTACATAAAGCTTTGTATGGTCTCAAACAGGCACCCCGAGCCTGGTATGAGACATTGTCTAAGTTTCTTCTTGAGAACAAATTCACAAGAGGAACAATAGACAAGACATTGTTTCTTAGGGAAGTGAAAGGCGAGATTTTACTTGTGCAAATCTATGTCGATGATATTATTTTTGGCTCTACAGATGACAAACTTTGCAAAATGTTTTCTAACTTGATGCAAGGTAAGTTTGAAATGAGCAGTATGGGAGAGCTGAAATATTTCTTAGGACTCCAGGTGCACCAATCTGAAGATGGAATTTTCATCTCTCAGACGAAGTTCACCAAAGAGCTTCTTAAGAAATTTGGAATGGAGAGTGCAACCTCTATGAGGACTCCAATGGGCTCAAACATGTCTCTGGACAAGGATGAGAAAGGGAAACCTTTTGATGAAACCAAGTACAGAAGCATAATTGGGTCCTTGCTCTACCTTACTGCTAGTAGGCCTGATATAATGTTTTCAACATGTGTTTGTGCCAGGTATCAAGTGAACTGTAAGGAATCTCATTATGCCGCTGCAAAGAGGATTTTGAGATACCTTAAGAGTACAACAAATCTCGGCTTAAGGTACCCGAGAAGCAATGACTTTGAACTAATTGGTTTTTCAGATGCTGATTTTGCAGGTAGCAAAGATGATAGAAATAGTACTTCAGGAACTTGCCAGTTCTTGGGAAAAATACTCGTTTCCTGGAGTTAGTAAGAAGCAAAATTGTGTTGCAATATCAACTGCTGAATCAGAGTATATCTCTGCCGGCAGTTGCTGCGCACAACTTTTGTGGATAAAAAATCAGCTTGAGGACTATAACTTAAAGCTCACAGAAATCCCCATGTTCTGTGACTCCTTACGTGCTATTGCCATAGCAAATAATCCAGACTCTCACAGCAGAACGAAGCACATTGAGCTTCGCTACTACTTCATCCGGGAACATGTAGAGAGTAAGGATATAAATTTATTATATTTCAATACTGACCAACAAATTGCAGATATTTTTACGAAGCCTCTGGACGAGACCAAGTTCAATTTCTTCAAAATGGAACTTGGAATGCTTAACAAGGAATCTTAAAGACAGGACTGTTGAAATTTTGCGAAATTGCACGGGATTTCACGTGTCAAATCTTTATCTTCTCGGACAAGTCTCCGTGAAATCCTTTATTAAATTCGATTTATTGGATCCGAAGAGCCATCCGTGAAATCAGGTACGCGCCTAAACTTCTTATATATATATATATATATATATATATATATATATAAATATTGAAAACACGTGATTCCACGCGATCATTTCGAGAAAACCCTATTCGACTCTTCGGCTCTCTCGAGCAATTACTATTCTTCTTTCCGGGTTCGACAGCTCAATGGCGCCCAAAGCTTCTGGAGGTTTGCACTCAGGGGGAGAGCTAGTGAGAGGCACTTTCCGAACTGCATCAGATGAATTTCGAAACATTATTTTGATGCTTGAAGTGGCCGGGCTAAATTTTGTCTTGGAAGAGCCAGCCAAGATTCTCGAACAGGATGTTCTGGAATTTTTCAGAAATGCCAGGATCACCAGTCAAGGTAAGAAGATCAAAAGCTCCATTAGGTCATGCAAGATTATTCTGAAGGCTAGTGGCATCAATAGAATTTTGAGGATGCCTGAAGTAGAATCTGACGAACTGTATGCTGAAGATATCCTAAGAGCTAAAAGGTTCTGTGGCATTAGTGATGAAAGTTCAAAGATAAGGAGAAAGTTTATGAATGATGGAGGTAAGCTGCTTTGTGATATTATAGGAAAGGTATTACTTTGTAAAGTAGGTTCTCATGACTACTTCTCTTAGGAAGCTTTTAAGATTCATACAACAATCATCTGTAGAAAGAACTTCAACTTTGGTGAAGTTATCTTTGAGAAGATCAAGGAAAGATTTCAGACTCCAAATTTTGGAAGGATTATCAGTTTGCTTCTGCATGGATGTAATCCAGATTTGTTCAATCTTGGAAGAGGTACCCCACTCCATCACACCAGGAAAATCACCTCTTCTATTTTCTCAAAATGGGAAAGAGTTATTTTAAAGCGTGGAGTAAAGAATGTTGCTGGTGGTGATGAGGCACCTTTGCTGAATGATGTTAGAACTATTGAAGTAGGACAACCCTCAAGGGGTAGTGGACCTAGTCCAGCTCCTGATCAGGGAAGAGGTGAACATGTTGAGGGGGAGTTTCCAACCCCAAGAGACATTGTTGAAAGTGGTGTTGCTGCAGAAGAAATTCATCCCAGTGAAGCTGACCATGTTCATGTTGATCCAGTTAGTACTGTTGTCACTGATGTTGTTCATGACCTGGAGGGTCAAGAGAAATCTGCTAATGTTAATGAACCTGGTGTGCTGGAAGAGTCAAGGAAATCACCTGCAGTGATTGTCTCTAATTCAGAAGGTAATGAAGACTTGCCAGATACTGCATCTGTACATTCTGAGAAATCTGATTCAATGGAGAAGGGCAGTTTTGGTGATCAGTTGGAGTTAGCCAAGAGGATATCTTTGGCTGAGGAGGAGAAAGAACAAGAAGATATATTCATGGATGAATCTGCAGTTCCTCAGGTTCTTCCTTCTGTGCTGCTTTTGCCCCCACCAGAAGTTCTTATTAGAAAATCTCCAAGAGTAACTGTGCTTGATGAGCAAGCACAGTCTACCAGTTTTGTAGCTAATAGAGCCTCTCCTGAAGATTTTTAAACTGGAGAGAGCTCTCAATCTTCTCTGCTGAAGTCTATTGCAAGTTTGCTGCAAGCTCAGACTGAGCACTTTGATACGTCCATCAAGAAAGTCTATCAGAAAATTGATGTTGTTAATAGTTCATTAAGGCAAGAGATGGCTGAAATGAAGCATGAGTTGGGAAAATTCAAAAGTGATCAAGTTGGTTGGATGACAAATGCAGGAAAGGCATTGGACCACACCTATAAGGGAGTTGGGCATGTTCTAAATAACTTGCATCAAGTTGCTGAAGATATTACTCATTTGAATTCTGCACAAACAGCTCTTAGAATTTCTCATGATCAAGGGCTTAACTTTCTGGATGGTCAAGTTGAAAGGCAACTGGAAAAACTCTATACCCTCCTACATGAAGATGTCATAAAGGGGGAGGAGAGTATGGTGTCAAAGATAGAGGAGAGTGCAAGTAAGTTGATTGACTTGGATGGCAATGTATTTTCAAAGATGCAAGAGCTTCAGGAGAACATCTTGCAAAATGTTAAAGATGTCAATTGGTATACCCATGAATCAACAAGTTGGCTGTTCAAAGAAGTTGCAGGCATGCTTGGATTCACTGTTGTGGAAAAAAAGTCAGATGTTCCTTCTTCAAGTGCTCCAGGTCCAAGTGCTCCAAGTTCTTCTCCAATTCCTGTTGAGGATTTTGATTTTGCTGAAGAAGACATCCCTGCATCTACCTACGAAGAGTTCTGGGATGATCCAATTCTTGTTGAAGGGCCTGACAGCTCCAAAGTTTCTGAACCCTCTGAAAAGTCTCTGAAAAGGAAAATATTTGGTGACATACCTTCTGCAAAGAGGTCTAATCCTTATAAAAAGATTAGAGAGTTTTATGATAGGCCACCCCCAAGGAATTTCCAAGAGAGCTGGAGTCCCACTTCCAAAGGTATTGTTCTCACAACCTTCAATCTTGTCAGTAAACATCATGAAAATGTCAGTGATCACTACAGCCAGGATGAATGGAGTAAGTTCAAGAAAAGGACATCTGAAAGAAGGATTCACTTCAAGACTGGGGGAACCAAAGAAACTGCTCCTGATAAGTATTGTCCTAAACCAAAAGCCTTCTTTGAAAGAATGGAAATTGAGCAGAAAAAGAAAGCTGAGGTAGTTGAGAGAATGTTTGAAAAGCAGAAGGGCAAAGACAAATCATGAACTGCACTGATCTCTAGAATCATGTTGTTTTTTCTTTGTTTATATATATATATATATGTTGGGTTTTCTAGAACCATACATCATATGTAGGCGCAACGGAAATAAAGAGAACAACCCAAAAGAGTTTGGATCGGGCCATGAAAATGAATCAAGAAGTAATCAAAACTACTAGGTATGAAAATTACCTTTGCGGGATTGGATCAAATCCAACCTAGATGCTCCACGAGTTTAGTTCTGTCGGCAAGAGAGTCCTCACGCAGAATAATGTCTACGTCTCTACAGCAGTCCACACGAGCCGGGAGAAGAAGACTGCACCTTGCGCTTCCACGGATTGCTAGATCCGCTTCAGGAAGAGCAATCGCGGCGACGATCGCCGGAAGGGAGGTCGGCGGAGGCGAACGGGATGGCGGAACTCTTCCGTCGGCTAGGGTTCGAGAGGCGAAAGACTTCCGTCGGCTAAAACTTCAAAAAGGCGATCTCGCTTTAGAACCCTTAAAGACAAGTTCTATTTATACCCAAAGTATAAACAGAACTAGGGTTCAGGGTTTATCCGCAGACCACACAGAAGATTGGGGTTTCTGTAACAATTCGTCGGGATTCCACGAATCAGCATTCGTCGAGTTTTCACGGAACAATTCGACGAATTCCGACGAATCATATCCGACGAATTCCGACGAATCATATCCGAGAAAACCCGACGAATTCTATCCGTGAAAACCCGACGAATTCTATCCGTGAAAACCCGACGAATTCTATCCGTGAAAACCCGACGAATCCTGACAGCAACATTTGCTGGACCTCCCCCATTCTATATGGTGATTGGTAACCTTTACCAATACAGTCAATCTTCCAACTTCTCCACATGCTCTTATGTGCGACCCTGCAGGCTCATATCGCGTTGGCAGTGAGACTGCATGTTTGACCACTTCTAGATCATAATGGTAACTCCAACAGTATATATATATATATCTGTGTGTGTGTGTGTGAAGTTAAACATTGATTCTCTCTTTACTTATTACTGCCTGATTATTGTTTTTCTTGTTCATTATATTTTCTGTACAATTCAACCTAGTGCATAGGGTTATGACATCTTCAAATAGGGGGAGATTGTTGGGTAGTGTATCCACAATTACCTGGATTTGAAGATGTCCCCTAGTGAACAAAATTGAATTGAGTATGTATTTGATGATTTCTGTTTAGATGTGTTATGACAGGTCTTAATGCTAAGTGCACACCAAAGTTAGGTTGCAATGGATCACCAAACACAGTTCTAGACAATGTAATCCCTCATTGTGTAGAACAAAGTGTTGGTCCATGTGTAATCTCTCTATTGGGGTGTACTTCATATACTCATAACTGAAGGTTTTCAAGATTCAGGAATGGAGCAGGTTTTCAGAATGAATTTTATTCTTGTCTAAGTCAATTCGTCGAGATGTCTCGTGAAGTTCTGATGAATCTCGACGAATCCAGACAGAAGCCAAATTTCAAGTTTAAAGAAGAATTTTCTGCGGCTAAGTATATTCGTCGAATGTTCTCGAGAACTCCCGACGAATTTCGACGAATGATAACAGAAGACAATTTTCAATGTTCTATCAGTGTTTTTCAAGACCAAGTTAATTCGTCGAATGTTCACGTGAAGACTCGACGAATGACGGACAGACGGATTTCAAATTTCAGTTTCGTTTTCGAAAATTAGGGTTCGCCGCCATGTATAGTACACGTGGCGATCACTCCTTGTTCGTCGCCCGAGCCGTTGGAGGTTTCCCTATAAATAGTTTTTTTATTGTAGGGCAAACACAAGAAAGCACCCGATTGTTAAAAAGAGATAATATTTTCTAGCCGTTTCATCCTCTCTTGCTGAACAAGTTTTCTGAGATCTAACTTCTGCGCAGCTCAAGATTCGTTCTTCAGTGTTGCAGATTTCTCAGATAAGAAGGCCTTTGATCAAGTTGTTGCTCGCAATATTGAAGATCTTTTTGATTTAATCAAAGGGCATATTCAGATCAGGTTTTCCGATTCACTATTCTTCCTAATCTTTGAAGATTCAAGCTTTCACTCTAAAGGAAGAAGAAGATTCAGTTTCTCCAGATCTGAAGTTAATCTCTATTGAGATTCAAAGAGAAGTTTTGTTTCAAACTTTATTTGATTCCTGTAGGAGTTTTGTTTTCTCCGAGTTATTTTGTAGGAGTGGTTTACTCCAAGTTGTAGGAGTTGTTTACTCCGAGTTTGTAGGAGAGGTTGTTCTCTGAGCTTGTAGGATCTGTAGTCTCCGAGTGTAGGATTTGTTGATAAATCTGAGTTTTGGTGAAGTTGCCGACGCTAGCCCGAAGTGCTAAATAGGCGGAGCGGGAGAGAGGAGTACCCACCTTTGGGGAACCTCTATAAATCTTGTGTCTCTGTACTGTGATTTTTTTTGTTGTGTATGTACAAATTTATATTCCGCAATCATAGTAGAGATCACCTATTCACCCCCCCCCCCCCCCCCCTCTAGGTGAATTAGTAGACAACGATTTCTTTCCGTATCAGCAACGGATCTCGATCCCTTTCCATCAGAATTCATGGTCGAATTCTTTTAAGAGGTGGTGAGCACATGTTTGCGTCGCTGTTAAAACATCTAATTAACCAGTAAATGTCCACTTTAGGAATGAAATACATGTGTATATAGCAATGTGGTGGAATCTGAGTGTTCCTTTGTGGTTAAATGCTACAATTTAGTCGCTTAATTGTGTTCTATTACACATTTATACGTGACTAAGAGTGGAGCGGGGCAGTCTCGACCCCAACGCTCTATTGAGAGTAGTGCACCTGCTGATGTGTCTCCTCCTCCTCCTTCTGCCAAGATGATTTGGTTGGTTGTAGAGACAGTGTTTGCGGTGTTCAATGCACAACCAGGATGACCTGTACAACCTCCTACCCTTGGGGTGGCCCCGGTGACTGTTGCTGTAGTTGAACCCGTTGCTGATAGGCAAGTGCTAATTATGGCAAGATGGTCTTCGGACCAACAATTGAAGCATTTCCTGAGCTTCAATCCTCGTATATTTGCGGGAATAGGATCCCAAACACAAGTGAAGACTGTCTTTCTAGGGTTAGGAGAACTTTGACAGCTACTGAGATGGAAGAAGGGAAAAAAGTTACTTTAGCCATCTTTCTTCTGGATGGAGAGGCACGACTTTGGTGGGAGGAATTGGAAATACATCAGTTGGCGGGAAGACAACTGATCGAGGTCTCGTTTGATGAGTTCTCGAGACTATTCTTGGCTCGGTATCTCCCTTCGTGCAACGGATCATGATGGAGAGCCAATTTCAGAGGTTGACTCAGGGCAATAGTTTGGTGGATGACTATCTGCATGAGTTCACAAGGTTGAGGCAGTATGTAGGCGCTACATTTGCAGATGAGGAGAGAAAGACCGACAGATTTTATGAAGATCTATGAGACAATCTGAGGTTGCTTCTCACAGGCCCAATGACACAAGGCTTTATGACCTTGGTCAATACTGGTCGTTCCTTGGAGCAGGAGATGAAACGAGTCCAAAGTTAACTTAGCGATGAAGAAGCCAGAGTTCAAGGTACCAAACTCTGCAAGATTTGGTCAAGGAAAGTGGAGCAAGAAGTCTAAACACTCTGGGCCAGCTCCATCCTCTGTGCCGGTAATGAGTCATGGATGAGGTCAAGTCACATGTTATAATTATGGCAAAGTGGGTCACTTTGATTGGGATTGTCGCAGCGGCAAAAATGCAGTTGCGTCCTATGCAGAGAAAGGGAAAGCCGCAGAATCAACTGCATCCCCTCATACTCCTGCTCAGCCCCTAGTGTACAATCTTTGTTGGGTCCAACGTTCCTTCAGTTGACCCGTAGCGCCTTTCCTACTTCCTTAAAGAAAAAGTAGTGCCCTTCCCATCAGTCTGGGCTTTTGGGTTAGTTGGTTGCGCTTGATCCCATAAATCCTGAAATTTCTCTACCTGTGTGGGTCTCGTCGGGTCAGGCGGCCACGGCCATGTGAAAAGCCACCTCTGAGCCATGTGGTGCGCCACCTCTGAGCCATGTGGAGCACCTCTGAGCTTGCGGGTAGTGCTGGACACTTGGGAGGGATTGTTGGGTCCAGCGTTCCTTCACTTGGCCCGTAGCGCCTTTCCTACTTCCTTAAAGAAAAAGTAGCGCCCTTCCCATCAGTCCGGGCTTTTGGGATAGTTGGTTGCGCTTGATCCTACAATCTTGACCAACCGAAGGCGATCAAACAAAGCGATGTGGTGACAGGTATGAGTTAATATACAACTTTTGTTGCTTTATATACTTATTACCTTGTGCATTGCTTGTTTAACTTGTTTGTATTTGACTTTGTCCTAATCTTTAATTATCCGGCGAGAGCACTGTTTGATACTGGAGCCTCTCATTCCTTTCAATCTGAGGACTTCATACGATGAATTACAGTGCCTTCATTTGTATCAAATGAGAGACTGGATGTGTTGCTACCAAATGGGTGCTCAATGCGTGCGGATAGAGTTTGATGTGTTAAAGTACTGATAGGAAGTCGTGATCTTGAATTGGAAGCATCGATGCTACCGATTTCAGAGTTTGATGTGATATTTGGCATGGATTGGCTATCGGAGCAGCAAACATGCATTGATTACACTTCGAAAGAAGTCACACTAGGATAGAATAGTGAACATGCGACTACTTTTGCTGGTATGCGTGGATCGAACAAGATGTTGATATCTGCTATCCAAGTAGTCAAGATTGTTTGGAAGGGCGCGGAGTTGTGCTTCGTGCTAGTGTAGGTTGCAAGGCCTAGGCCCAGTTTGAGTGATGTGTTCATTGTATCGGAGTATCCGGATGTGTTTCCAAAAGATATCCTTGGGGCGCCACCTCAGTGAGAGATCGACTTCACAATAGAGCTGGTGCCAGGTGACATGCATGTGTCACACTCTCTGTACCATATAGCGCCAAAAGAGATGGCGGAACTAAAAGTTCAATTGCAAGAGTTACTGGAGCAAGGCTATATACGCCCAAGTTCATCCCATTGAGGTGCACCGGTCCTTTTTGTGAAGAAGAAGGATGGAAACTTGCGTCTATGTATTGATTAACGTGAACTGAACAAGCTGACGGAAAAGAACAAGTATCTGATTTTTAGAATTGATGACCTGTTCAATCAGTTGGTTGGATCAACTATCTATTCAAAATTGGATTTGAAGTCTGGGTACTACCAATTAAGAATTCGGGAATGCGACATTCTCAAGACAAAGTTTAGTACATATTACAGGCACTATGAGTTCACAGTAATGTCGTTTAGCTTGATGAATGCGCCATCGGTGTTCTTGGAACTGATGAACAGAACATTCCGAGAGTGTCTTGACCGATTTGTGAACATCTTTATCGACGATATACTGGTATATTCTCAGTCAGAAGAAAAACGTGCGATTCATTTGCGCATAGTTCTGGATACCATGAGAAAGAATCAGCTGCACGCCAAATTCTCAAAGTGTGAGTTTTTGGTAACCTCTGTGGCATTCCTTGGTCATATTTTTAGTGGTGAAGGTATTGCAGTGGACCCGGCGAAGATAGTTGCGATACACGAGTGGCCTGTGTTGACTACGCTGGAGGAAGTCAGGAGTTTTCTTAGACTTGCCGGCTATAATAGGCGCTTCGTGTAGAACTTTTCACGGATAGCTCTTCCTCTCACAACTTTGACAAGGAAGGATCAGAAGTTCATTTGTTCGACGGCGTGCAGGCGAGCTTTTGATGAGTTAAAGAGTCTCCTAACCATGACACCAATATTGTGTTCTCCATGTGGTACGAAAGGCTATGAGATATACAGCGATGCGTCAGGGAGCGGCTTAGGCTGCGCTCTTCTTCAGAATGGACAAGTTATTGCTTATGGCTCTCGCCAGCTAAAAGTGCATGAGAGGAACTATCTGGTCCACGACTTGGAGTTAACGGTCGTGATATTCGCTCTCAAATTGTGGCGGCATTACTTATATGGCGTGAAGATTAATATCTTTACTGGCCATAAGAGCTTGAAAGTATCTATTAGACTAGAAGGACTTAAATATGCGACAAAGGAGGTGGATGGAGTTCCTTGAGGACTATACCTTCACGATACATTACACACTTGGGAAGGGAAATGTGGTTGCGGATGCTTTAAGTTGTAGGGCTTCTGCGCAAGCCAGCTGGATTCAGATGCATGATGTGCATCTAATCAGTGACTTGGAGGCCTTGGAGATCTCCAGTGTTGATAGGAGTTCTAGCGCGAAGGCATGCTTGAAATGGACGGAGGTTCAATATGACCTCGTGGACAGAATATAACCGGCATTAGAGCTTGATTCAAGCATGAAGCGCTATGTGGCGGAGACTGTGGATGGGTCTACTTCCGAGTTTGTGTTTAACGATAGTCTTTTGTCGAAACTGAAAGACAGTCAGTTGTGCGTCCCGAATGTTAGCAAACTGAGGGAGGAGTTCATGTACGAAGTACGCTTCATGAAGTACTCAATTCAACCATGGAGCATTAAGATGTACTAGGACATGAAAAAGTTGTTTTGGTGGCCAGGTTTGAAGAAAACACAGCCCTTTACGTGACAAAATGTAAGACTTGCACACTTGTGAAGGCGGAATGTCAGAAACCTGGTGGGTTCCTGAAGTCGTTACATGTTCTGGAGTGGAAGTTTGATGATATTTCTATGGATTTCATTCATGGTTTGCCGAGATCGCATCACAGGAATGATGTCGTTTGGGTGATAATGGACCGTTTATCAAAGGTTTCACATTTTATTCCAAACCGGAGGGACGATTCAGTGGAGAAATTGGCAAAGCTATATGTTGATAATATAGTACGATTGTACGGTGTGTCCCATAGCATCATTACTGACCGAGATGGGCGCTTCACATCGAAATATTGGAGGCTAATCCACCAACTATTGGGTACTAAGCTAAAGTTTAGCACTGCCTTTCATCCTCAAATAGATGGGCAGACAGAAAGGACCAATAAGATAATGGAGGATATGCTCTGAATGTGCGCCTTGGATTTCGGTAAGAGGTGGGAAGATCATCTCTTTATGATTGAGTTCGCTTACAATAACAGTTATCAAGCTAGTATTAAAATGATGCCCTTTGAGGCCCTTTATGGTAGAAAATGTTGTACTCCCTTAGCTTGGCCGGAGACGGGCGAGACCAGGCTGTTTAAGCGAAAGGAATTTGAAGATGCTACTTTGACTATTCGAACAATCCGGGAGCGGTTGTTAATTGCGCAAGATAGGCAAACAAAGTACTACAACACCAAGCACAAAAATATCGAGTTCGCCATTGGCGACTGGTTCATCTCAAAATCAAACAGTTCAAGGGCGTATCAAGGATTCGACGCTTAAAAAAGTTGAGTCTGAGGTACCTTGGACCATTTGAGATTGTGGAGTGTGTTGGTAAAGCTGCCTATCGGCTCAATCTTTTAACAGAGTTGAGCAGTTTGCATGATGTGTTTCACATCTCCGTGCTGAGGAAGGCTGTGCAAGAGCCTACTCAAGTGTTTGTGGCTAATCAAGTGTCGATCGATGATGAGCTAAAGACGAAAGTCAGACCTATTTGCATCGACGACACTGATGTGAAGCAATTACGGAATAAATTAATCTATATGGTCAAAGTCCATTGGAATAATTATGGTTGTGAGGAGCTTACATGGGAGCGAGAGCAAACCATGCTAGAGGAGTTCCCCGAGCTGTTCCGTTAAGGTACAAATTATGTTTTTGTATCTTTTTATGCTTTCTTAATTCTGGAATTTTGGGACAAAATTGCTTTAAGGGGAAGTGGTTTGTAACACCCCAGTTTTCCCAACTGAAGAAAGCAAAGCAAGCTGGTAGCAGGACCTACCGCCACACGTTAGTGTTACCGCTGGCGGTAGGGATGTCGACGTAATGACTTTACTTTGTCAACGTGAAGGTCCTGTTGTCGTTGAGGTCTCGACAATTATCAAGCTAACTCCATGCTGAAGTACTACCGCTGGGCGGTAATAGTGTCGACGTGGTGAGTCATGTATCATCAAGATGATACCTATATCGATGTGATGAGCTTTATGTCGACGTGACGTTAATGCCACGCGTTAGAGCTAACGCTGGCGGTAGGTTTGAATACCTTAAGAAGTCGTCAAGCAGTGAGGGGATAAGCTCTACCGTCTATGCCACTATCGCGGGGCGGTAGTGCTACCGCCGGGCGGAAGTAGCCGGGATCAGATTTGTTAAATTAAATCATGGCCATCCATGGTATTTGTTTTGGAGATCTTGTGGCTGAGGTTATTCTCAAATTCAATAAGGTTAGAAAGGAATTTGGAGATAACTCATTATCTTTCTCACTCACTCTCTCTCTCTCTCTCTCTCTCTCTCTCTCTCTCTCTTCAAGAGGAAGGTTAAGTAAAGGAAGAAGGAGAAAGGAGGGAGGAAGGAGAAAGCTGAAGTGAAATTAGCCTTTGGACTTGTGAGAGCTCTTGAAGGCTTGTGCCAAGGTTGGATCCACGAAGAGGAAGGTACTTCGAATGTTTCCATCCGGATCAAATGCGATATGATGGCACCTAAAAGAGCTTCAAGGGTAACGACTCTCCTCCTGAATATCTGAACACGCTAGTCCTTTGATTGGCATCATAGTTGGAAGATTTCTACTAATTAGTGTATAGGATTCTTCCGATGGGTCGATATGGAATATCCCTAATAGAAATTGCATATAGAGTCTGGATCGCTGTACGGACATAGACGTGTTGTGTGAAACCCACCTAGACAAGTTGGTCTGGACTGGTGATGCATATATTTTTTATTGTATTTCGGACAAGACTCTGTGTATATATGTTGTGTTTTGGGGTTTTGGGTGTTGTGGTGTACTGCAGGGAGTTCTGGAGGCAAACTCCCAGAAATAACCAAAAAAGGGGACAAAATCATGGCTCTGTCTTCTACCGCCCAGCAGTAGTGCTACCACTGGCGGTAGCTACTGGTCAAAACCATTGAGCCATTTGTGGTGGGTGTGAAGCCTAGTTCCTGAGGACTAGGCGCGTAACACCAGAAAGCTATTGGCCTGCAATTGCAGAGCATAGCTGAGGGCAGATGTGTGTTCTGTCGATACCGCCAGGCGGTATTGTTATCGCTGGCGGTAGCTCCAATGAGCAGATTGTGAAGCAGAAGGGCCTGATGTGCCTAGCTTTGTTGGCCTTGTGTGCCGACAACAGGAACAAGGGGAAGCCGTACACGCATCGAGCAGAGTTGATCCCGACGATATGAGCATGGTCAAGGCTGAATCGAGCCCATCCCATAGCTGGTCAGTGAAGAGGTTGCCCCTCGGTGTAGTGAAGGAATTTTGGGAAAAGAACCATAAGGTATGATGACCTTAACGGTAAAGCTCATAGCCATCTACGTTAAGCGGGTCTTAGGATGGTGGTGTAACTCCGGGAGTACACCGAAAGAGTGTCATGAGTGCATGAAATGCATGGTCTTGAGTGCATATGTTGATGAAGATTGCAGTGCTTAGACGTACTTTTGAGATATGTGCTCCTATGCGTGCTTGCAGGGAAGGAGTACCACCGCCCCAGGAATGTGGTGGGGTCATTATAAATCTTGGTCAGTTAAAGCTGATCGGTTACTTGTTTGCCACATTTTGGTGGAATGTGCTTTTATAAGTGCTGGTGAGACGAGCGGAATATAGTGGGTTGGAGCCCCAGTTGTTGTGCAATGCTGGCCATCGAAGGCCCAAGTGTGTGTTTACTTATTTTCATGTGTGTCCGGCCTGCGTGCTGATGTTAGTAAACCACATGTTATTGTAAACATTTCAAATAAATAATTCTTGATGTACTTTCATTCCTGCTGTAGTAAAGTGGACATATGTAATCTGGTTTTGATTTAAATAAATAAAGACTTTTGTTGTATAACTCTGTGAATGCTAAGGTGGTTTAGCTTAAAACTGTTTAAAAACTAATATGTAACTCCCTCTCCTGTTCATTTCATATGGCGTGGGGTCCCGGCCGGACCTACTATTATATTCTATGTAATAAGGAGGGTGATATACTTAGGACTCTTTACTCAATTTACATAAAGTAGGAAATGGATTATGAAGAAGATGGAGATTATTCTTCTAAAATGAATCCTCTTTTAGCATTCACTGAGGATTGTAGGCACTGAGTGTTTCTGGATTTTCTTTAGAGAATGAATCCTTGCTTAGAGGATGTTGCAAGGATTATGATAGCCCTGATTTAGTTGTCGATCTCTATATTCTTTGTATGTTTCTTTAAGAGAGAGATGTGAAGAAATACCCATCTGTAGAAGAATATTTTGTACAGAAATCTGTCGTGTGTGTCTTGTAAGGGAGAGAGAAATAAAGAAGAATGTTATATCATTTTTTTAATTCTGTATGTATTCTTCTTCTGTCGAATGGAGATGAATGACTTTGCTCTTATGATCTTTCTCCAGTTGAAATGTCAAAGATAATTATTGCTTTGTTTTTATTTTTGTTGATAGCCCATCAAAATCCTTTGTATAACTTCCAATTTATTCATTATTGAATCTCTGGAATTATTCTCTCTTCTTGTACATGTGCGACCCGTTATAATTCAAATATCTTCCATATATATCTTCTAAATAAGCATCAGAATCTATTCTAGGAAGTTTTCCAAATTTGTGACTGTATTTGATGCTGCGTCGAATAAGTTATGACTTCTTATCGACGCACTTTTGATTTCTACTTGAAGGAGTTTCGAAATCTTTCCCAGCTTTGAATTAAACTCTACTATCGATGTTGCGTTGATTCCTTAACAACGTATCCGTCGAGATGATGACGTAGACTTTAAACTCTGACTTCTGCGTCGAATACAATTCAAAGTTACATCGACTTTCAATGATGTGTCGACTGACTCTGGCTTCTACGTCGAATACAATTCGATGTTGCATCGACTTCCAATGATGCGTCGACTTCCAGTCTATGTTATCTTTACTTCTATTCGAAGTTACTTCGACTTTCAATCGAAGTTGCGTCAGCTTATTTTTGACGCAGAATTAACTCAACTGGATTTTGCAATGCTTTTGACTAGACTTTGACACTCTAATATGAGTATGTCATCCTAGGACATCTAAAGACCATATTACCATAACTATACAACATGAGTAATAAATCGTAGAGGATGAAATTACTTTTACATAATTTGTAAGATAAATCAAGAGGGTGTTTTCCCAACAATCTCCCCTATTTATCTTAACAAAACTTATAGACATTTTAAGTGATTTCAACACATTGAAAAGTAAAAGAGTATACATAAAAACATATGTTGAAAGAAAGACAACATGAACTAAGATGGTATGAAAAACTTCTGAATAATATATATTGTGTTCATCAGAATGAATTACCCAAAGAAGTATTCTACTTTTTTCTTTCTGAGGATTGCAGATAGAGCTTTATAGATTTTCCTGAACTTTGTTTCTACATACTAGAAGTTAGCTGGTTTGGCTTTCTCTGGATTCTTCTGAATTCTGTCATGCCCTTTTAATAGTTTCTCTATGTTAGCTTCTGCATCAGGATAGACATAATTTACCTTGAATCCAAGGCTAATGATTTTAGCAGTTAGTTCATATATTTCAATCAAGTCAAGCTCATTTGAGTCTAGATCTGACACTATGAAAGTTGATTGTTTGATGCCAAGAATTAAAGTTCTCTTGAAAATAATCTATCTTTTCTTTTTGTATGGCTGATCTGCTATATCTTAATTAAATCCAAAGCCCCTTTTGTGAAGTTGTCATTTATCTTTCAGGACTTTTTCTTGAGGATTCTTGGTAGTATTTTGAAGAGTCAAATAATGTACTTCGATTTTTGATTGCTTCTTTTATTTTCCCTTCTTCCACTGCATCTTTCCCCTTCTTGAGTCTTTCAATAAACTTCCTTCTATTTTCCTCAATTTCTCTTTGAGAAGCATCATATTCATACTACTCTCTTTCTCCAATCTCTTCTATGATTTTGTCAAGAATTTGGGTCAGTATACACCTTCATCTAATTTTCAGGCACTTGGATTTTCTCATAGGTTTTATTATATGACATGTCCTTTTTGTACTGCTTTCTTTGTTCTTTAGAGTACTTCTCCCAGATAGGTATTTTCCTCCCATATTGCCTTCCTCTGAATGTATTCCTTTGTCTACAATCTGATGCTGGGACTTGAGGAAGCACGACAGGAGTAGGAGCAGGAGGAGACAAGACATGATCATAAGCAGGAGTTAGCAAAATAGGTGATAAGGTTGTGGATTCTTTAGAGGCAGGTTTGATTTCTGTGTTCTCAAGAATGGGTGACTCAGCCCATACTGAAAACTCTTTAAGATTTGCCCAATAGTCATCATCATTTGAGAACAAATCAGACTCCCCTAGATTGCATGTCAAAATCTGTTTGGAAAAGATGGTGCATGTGCCAGGAAGAGTTGAGAAGTGATCGTTGGTTCTCCTTCAGAGACATAAAATTAGTATTGATATTTATGCTCAATAGCAGTATATACTGAATCAGATTGGGGCCGCCTGTCACCCTTCTCCCCCTACTTTATATCAGTGAAGAAAGATATAAGGACCTGAGCAGGCAACACCGACGATCGCAGTTCCTTCTCAATGTCTTTCATCTGAGAAGATAGATTCCTTAACCTGTGATGTTGTGTTGATAACTTCTGATAGCAATCTTCTAAAAAATCCAGGTATAAAGAGGAGAACTGAGACAATAATGTCTCCAAAGCCAAGTCGATTTGTGTCAAGAATGTCTCTATTTGAGTTCATTGACCATCTTTGTGTACCTGCAGAGAAGAAAGAAGACAGAAGTAGAGGGACGAGAAACGAGGAGAGCAAGGGGGAGAATTCGAAAGCACAATGAAGTCTAACGACTGTGTTTCTTTTAGAAGATGATTTGTCATAACTTAGGGTTGTATTCGAAGCAATGTTGAAAAGAAGTAGATTCAGCACGCCAAAATATATTGAAGTAGCTTTCTAAAAGCAAGGTGTGCGCGCAATTGAAAAGTCGACGATGCGTGGAGTGGAAATCAACATTTCTTCGAATAAAAGCAATAACTATTGAGTCGATGCATGTGTCGATATGAATTTGACGCTGCGTCGAGTGCTATTTGAATGAACTATCCCAGCCAGCTCTCATAGCCTGGAATGCATAGCTGATTGCTACGAGAGATTCTTTAGGGTGGTAAATGAGTTGAGGACCTATAGAAGGGTCTTCAGTCATTATGAGCTGAATGACAAATTCCTAAGATCTCTTACAAAAGATTGAGATACAAAGATATGTGTCATCAGAGAAGTGGCAAAGCTGGGTGAGACCCCTCCCCATACTTTGTTTGGAAAGTTGCACTCATATGAGATGCAGCTGTCTACAAGGAAGGAGGAGGACACATCCACCGGGCCTCATGCAAGGGAGAGAGTTGTGGCTCTCAAAGTTGAAAGCTCAAATAAGAGAAAAAACAGAATGCCTTCTCCACCAAGGAGGGTTGCTGATCCAGAAAATTCTGAGTTCAACACATCAGACAGCACCTCATCTGATGAGGAATTTGTTTCCTTCTCAAGGCACTTCAAGAAGCTGATGAGGAGAAAACAATGGAAGAACAAACCATCCTCCTCCTCACATCCCAAGAAGGATCATAGCAGATCAGACAGACAGCACCACAAGAGTGACAGGTGTGATCCTAAACATGCTAAACATACTTCAAATAATGTAATATGTTATTGTTGCAGCAAGCCTGGACATGTCATAGCTGACTGTCCAGTCAAAATAAAGGAAAGAGGTGAGAAGAAACCTCATCACCAGAAGGGAAGGAAGGGTGAAAAATCATTCCTAGAAAAGAAGGAGAAAAGCTGGAGTGAATCTGAGTCATCATTCTCAGAAGAAGAATAAGAAGAAGAAGAAGCCTACATTAGGTTGTTTGTAACTGAAGAAGATGAGGAATTTCCTGCTGCCAAGGTTGGCATCACGACCCCTCTGTCACACTCAGACAGTGACATAGAGGAGGATGAAGATGATAGGGAACACTATGGCTTAATGGCCATAACAGATGATGATTAAGAATGTCCGGACAATCCTGATAAGGTATCTACTCCTTTCCCTTCTTCAGATTATGAGTCAATGCCAGATTTTGAAGCATGCTCATAAAATGATGAAAATGGTTTAGAACCTGAAGTGGATGTCAATCAATTGATTGACAAGTATGATGCTATTTTTGGAAGCTTTGAAAAGGAGCAAGAAGCAAGACAAGAGGCAAGCCCAAGAAATTGCTTCCCTTCAGCTGGCTAAGCAAGATTGCACTAAGTCATCTACCCAGGTGGCTCAGATGAGTAAAGAGATAAGCCAACTTAAGGGAATTACAATAGTCCAATTGAGCCATCAGGCAAAAGAACAAGGTCATCAAGGATCTTGAGGAGATGCTTCTCAAAGAGAAGAGCTTAGTAGCTCAATTCTCCAAACCCAAATCCATATTGCCCATTATTGACACTTTTCCTCCCAAACTGATAGGAGAGGGCTAGGTTTCAATAAAGTTGCAATTAGAGCTGAGAATGGAGGAAAGGTGCATGCAAAAGCTAAGCCTCATACCACCTTTCAAAAGGTGTTGCTTCCCTCCAACAGGTATGACCAGGACAACAGGTCACTAGAAGAATGGGAGTTCCTATAGGAAGGAAAATACTCCTTTCTATAGCAAAAGTAAGGGCATGAGGATGAGTGCTTTGAAAGCTCCCCGTGAAGAAATTCAAATGGCCCTTCTGAACAATTTGTATTTGGTACTTCAGCCCCTTCATTCAAGAATAATGAAGCTGATTCTTCCAAATCCCTCTCAGCAAAGCACATGGCTGTTGTCAAGCCTATATGTAAGTCTAACAGCTCAGTATCTGATGCCATCCACACTTGCTTGGCTGCGAAGCTAAGACAAGCTGATGTCATGAATATAAAGTCTGCTAAGATCATATATAGACTGTCAACCATCTAGGTTATTGCTAATAGGAATAAGAAGAATGCAGCTAGCTTCTTCACTGAACACAACCACAATGATGCTCCTTCCACCTCAAAGTGTGTTCAGAAAAGAAGATACACCATCCATGAATGTTGGTGTTGTGGTAAAGTGGGATACTTTTCCATAGATTGTTGGCACAATCCCAATATGCCTAATGCGAAGAAAAGCTTTCCTGCAAAGGCTGCAGCTGGTGTGAAGATGTCTTATTATGCTAACAAAGGCCTAGGACCCAAAATCAATTGGGCTCCTAAGGAAAAATGAATTGCTTCTTGCAGGATAGTTCAAGTACCATCCTAGGGCAAATATGGTACTTGGACAGTGGGTGCTCAAGGCACATGACAGGTACCAGAAGTCTTCTGTAGGATTACAATGCTGTGAAGAATAAACCTAAAGTTATCTTTGGAGGTTCTGAAAAAGGAGTCACCAATGGCACAGTCTCTATCACAAGGGTAGCTTATGTTAAAGGGTTACAACACAACCTTGTAAGCATAAGTCAACTATGTGACTAAGGCTATGTCATTGAATTCCACAATTACAAGTGCTTGATCAAAAAGTCGATTGACTTAGAGATCATTCTCTCAGGCACTAGGAGTGGAAATGTTTGTTGCTTAGATTTTATTTGCAATAGTTCTCCTTCTCCAGTTTATCTTGTAGATAATGAAAGTGAGTCTCTTTGTGTTCAATGGTATAAGAGACTTGCTCACATTAACTACAAGACAATATATAGACTATTTTAAAAAAACCTTGTTAGAAATAGTCCAAATTTGAAATGTATTAAAAGTAGTCCCTGTCATACATGCCAAATGGGCAAGCAAACTAAGGCCGCCATTAAAAGCATTGGCTCCAAAGACAATGAAAGATGTCTTTATCTATTACAAATGGACTTGTTTGGTCCTTTGCCAATTCAGAGCCTAGGTGGGAAGTTATATAGTTTGGTGATTGTTGATGATCACTCAAAATATACATGGGTATTCTTCCTTAAGAAGAAATTTGATACTTTAGATATCTTCATAAACCATGTCAAGGCAATCCAGAATGAATTACAATATACTGTGGTCAAGAGTAGAACTGACCATGGTACATAATTTCAATCTGGGGCAATGACAAGGTTTGGTCAAGAATTTGGTATCACCCAAGAATTCTCCTCCCCAAAGACTCCACAACAAAATGGTGTGGCTGAGAGGAGGAATAGGACCTTAATAGAAGCTGGGAGAATATTGCTTAGTGACTCCTCACTTCCAGAATATTTCTGGGCTGAGGCGGTCAATACAGCTTGTTATGTTCTCTATAGAGCTTCCATCAATAAGGCCCTTGGAATAACCCCCTATGAGATTATGAAAGGCAAACAACCAATAATTTCATACTTTAGAATCTTTGGTTGCAAATGCTATATTTTAAATGATGGAAAATCTCAATTAATAAAGTTTTCTGAAAAATGCAATGTATGGGTTCTTGTTGGATATAACTCACATAACAGAGCATATAGAGTATTCAACAAGAAGACTTATGTTGTAGAAGAGTCTATGCATGTTATCTTTGATGAGACCAGCCTACTATAAAAGGGCTGGTCCAGTTCTTCTGTTTTGACAGGTGATGAGCAGAAAATGAAAGAAATGTCTATCCAAGACGTCCAACATTAGAAAGCTTATACAGATGCTATTATTCCTGAAGATATAGATCAGCAAGCCTGCAACTCCAGAAGAAGAGCTGCAGATTGCTGATAGGTTACCTGCAGCAAAAAGGAACCAAAGGGATCATCCAAGAGACCAAACTATTGGAGATAAAAACCAAGGGTGATCACCAGAAGCAGGGCTCACAATGAAGCTCTATTATCGAGCTTTCTATCACAGATGTAGCCCAAGAAGTTTGAAGAAGCTAATGAAGACACCTTCTGGATTCAAGCAATGCAAGAAGAGCTGCTACAATTCAAAAGGTGTAAGGTATGGAAGTTGGTGCCAAAATCTCAAGGACACAACATCAAGAATAAAGCTAAACTGGTGGCCAAATGATACAGGAAAGAAGAAGGTATTGACTTTGATCAAACCTTTGCCCCAGTTGCAAGGTTAGAAGCAATAAGGCTATTTCTTGCCTATGCTGCCCACCATGGGTTCAAAGTATACCAGATGGATGTCAAGTCAACCTTTCTAAATGGCAATCTAAAGGAAGAGGTATATGTGGATCATCCCTCATGTTTTGTTCATCCAACTCTATCCTCTCATGTATATTAACTTAGGAAAGAATTATATGGTCTAATGCAAGCCCATAGGGCTTGGTATGAGACCTTGTCTAGCTTTCTCATCAAGAACAAATTCTTGAAGGGAAAGATAGATAGTACATTGTTTCTTAGGGAAACAAAGGGAAAATGTCTCCTAGTCCAAGTTTATGTTGATGACATAATCTTTGGTTCTACTGATGACAACCTTTGCAAAAGGTTTGTCAACCTTATGCAGGGGGAGTTTGAGATGAGCAGTATGGGAGAGCTCAAGTACTTTTTAGGCCTCCAAGTAAAACAATCTGATGAGGGTATATTCATCTCTCAAACCAAGTACACTAGGGAGATTATCAAGATGTTTGGGATGGAATCTGCTTCCACCATGAAAACTCCCATGGGGTCCAACATTTCCCTGGACAAGGATGATATGGGCAAACCCTTTGATGAATCCATGTACAGGTGCATTATTGGATCCCTATTGTATCTTACTGCTAGTAGACCAGACATTATGTATGTTATATGTGTTTGTTATAGGTACCAAGCATGCCCTAAGGAATCTCACTACTCAGTTGCAAAGTGGATTTTGAGATACCATAAAGGCAGCCAACATCTTGTCCTTTGGTACCCTAAGAACAATGATTTTGAACTAACTGGCTTTTCAGATGCAGATTATGCAGGTTGCAAAGAAGATAGGAAAAGTACAAGTGGGACTTGTCAATTCCTAGGTAGGAGGTTGATCTCATGGAGCCATAAGAAGCAGACCAGTGTGGTTATATCCACTGCTGAGTCTAAATATATAGCCGCAGGGAGCTGTTATGAATAACTCTGGTGGATACAACATCAGCTAGAGGATTACAACCTCAAGGTAAGTCACTCTCCACTGTATTGTGACTCATCCAGTTCTATCTCTATTGCTAAGAATCATGTCTCTCATAGCAGGACTAAGCATACAGAGATAAGTTATCATTTTATTAGAGAGCATGTTGAATGTAAAGATATCTTGCCTTGAATTTATCCCCACTGACAGTCAAGTAGCTGATATCTTTACAAAGCCATTGGATGAGGCTAAATTTAATTCTTTCAGAATTGAGTTAGGAATGTTGAACTTAGAATAGGGTTCAACATTTCATTATGTCTTTCACATTTGTTGTATTATTTCCTAAGTTGTACTAGAAAACAATTATACCCTAGAACACTTAGTGACATGATAAAGGAGAAGGATAATCCAATTTAGGATAAGCCACTGTTTGGCTATAAGGTCAACTGAAACAGCTGAGAAGGTTTCAACTAAATCGTTGAGACGGCTAAAACAGTCTCAGCGGTTGACATTATCATGTCCCAACGGGCAGTAACTCTGTCTCAGTGGTTCAGTTGAGACGGGCTGGTTTAATTAAATTAGGTCTTAATTGAATGTACGGAAAAGTAACATCAATTAAAAGGATTAGTCTAATCAACATCTATCATTAGGGAAAATCTAAACCTAAGACAAGCCTCTATAAATAGGAAAATGTTGATTAAATAAATTATAATCCTTTTCACCCTAGCCGACGAGACGAACCCTCTTCCCTCCCGTCTCAGCGACTCGTTCTTAAGAAGAAATGGAGCCAAAAGCGTCCAAGGATCTTCAAGAAGGATATGAAATTGTTAGGCATGGATTCCAGCATGCCCAAGCAGAGATTAAAGAAGTGATTCAACTTCTAAATAATCAAGGATTGGAATATATTCTATCAGAGCCATCTGTAATTCCCAGAACTAAAGTTCTGGAATTTTACAACAATGTCAAGCATTCATCCTCCAATTCTTCAGTAAAATCAAGGATTGGAAGAATAAAGATAAAGACATCTCCAAGGAAGATGGAGAAGGCCTTTCAACTGCCCTCATGCAGCTAAGATGAGGAAGATGAAGTGTCTGAGAAAGACAATGAAGAGGCCCTTGTTGGGAATATTTCTCTCAATGTTCCCTTGATTTGAAGAGGCATCACTCATAATGCTAAGTATATATTGTATTTGATAAACCCTATTTTGCTTCAGGAATATGCAGGATTAAGATATTCCAAGCATTGGAGTAAAATCAGTGGTTTGCTATCAAAACTGTTGAGACGAGCTTATGGTCTCAGCTGAACTGCTGAGATGGGGCCAGGAGCCACTGAGAAGAGGTTTGCCTCTGCTGAGCTGCAGATAGACAAAATTGGCTGAGAAGACTATCTGTCTCAGTGGATCCGCTGAGACCAAGATATCTAAACCGTTGAGACGAAATATTATCTCAGCCCAACCGCTGAGACAGATTCAAATCAGGAAGACAACACTGGCAGGATTTGCTTTTGGTGCAAATAGTTGTAAAGGGAAGATAAAGTGTTCTATCCTCTTCCAAAGTGACAGGGCCCTTTCTAACATCCGTTGAAGATAAATGAATTATAAAGATCAACTTAGGGCACTTTTAGAACCACTTGTTGTTGTGCTGAAAAGTGGAAAAGCCATTATTGTTCCATTGACGGCTTTCAAGCTTTCTCTCTTTCTACTTACTGATCCAGGAAGAAGAATCAAGGATAGAAGATAACTCTTCTATTCTGAAGAGCAAGGTGATCCTTTCTCATCTACTGAAAAGAATGATCAGTTAGGAGCAGCTCTGAAGTTTACTTTCAGCCCAGCTTCAAGATTGCATATGTTGTGTATCATCAACAGAAGACATCAAAACAAAGTTGTTTACTATTGTAATCTAAAACTTATACTCATTGTCAGAACTGTGTAGTTCTAAGCTGGTAAGGCATTGTTCCTGAGTTTGTATGGTTGTTAACCTGAGCTGTAGGGTTGTTAAGCCTGAGTTTGGTAAGGTTGTTGAGCCTAAGTTGTAGGGCATTTTGCTTGAGAAGTAGAGCTTCTTGATAGGCCTGAGGTAGGAGATACAAGTGATCTCTGAGCTGTAGGAGTGGGAGCACTGTGAGTTAGTAGGGTTGTTAGGCCTGAGGTAGGGTTTGGAGCAAACCTGAGAGATCCTGTGGGATCTGAGTTGTAAGCTCTTGGAGCTGAGATTGGAGGAGTTTGCCTTGTCTAACACACTGTTAGAAAGGTGTAGAGGGAAAGTGGACTACCCATAGACACACTGTCTTGGGGAACCACTATAAGCATATATGTGCTTTCTGTGTTTGCTTGAGCTTTGTTTACTACTGTTTAACTGCTAGCAACAATCAAGTAAAAATCAAAGAGACCTATTCACCCCCCCCCCCCCTCTAGGTGAAATAGACTATAAACTATCAAGTGGTATTATAGAGAGGTTGGTCAAAAAGGACTTAACAGTCTTACCAGATCCTACATAGGTGTAGTCAAATAAGAATTCAATGGCTACCAATCAAGTTCAGAAGGAGATGGGGTCAATGAAGCTGCCAATATGCAAAAAGAAAACCTTTAGCATTTGGAGGAAAAGGGTTAGGCTTTTCATGGAGGCCTCAGACCCTGGGATTTTTATCACTGTCCAGGAGGGTCCCTTTGTTGTCACAAAGCCCTCCACTATTGATCCTACTAGACAGGTAGCCAAGTCATATACTGAAATGACAAGGGATGAGATTGCATTGGCAACAATGGACAAAAGAGCTCAAAATATTATAGTCAATGCAATTGATGATTCCACCTTCCAAAACATGGTACACTATGAGACTGCCGAGGACATATGGGATACACTAATAGTGTATATGGAAGGGACTGAAGAAGTGAGAGACTGATAGGAAATCCCTCCTTAATCAGGAATATGAAGCCTTCAGGAAACAAAGCCTGGAATGCATAGTTGATTGCTTTGAAAGAATTTTCAGGATAGTGAATGAGCAAAGGACCTTCACTCATTATGAGCTAAATGACAAATTCCTAAGATCTCTAACTAGATACTGGGATACCAAGATCTGTGTCATCAGGGAGGTGGCAAAGCTGGGTGAGACTCCTCCCCATACTCTGTTTGGAAAGCTGCTCTCCTATGAGATGCATCTATCTGCTAGGAAGGAGGAGGACACATCCTCTAGGCCTCATGCAAGGGAGAGGACTGTGGCCCTCAATGCTGAGGGATCCAAGAAGAGCAAGGCAAGGATGCCTACACCTCCTATGAGGGCTGCAGGCTCAGAAAATTATGAGCCCAGCTCATCAGATTGCAGCTCTTCTGATGAAGAGTTTGATGACTTCTCAAGGCATTTCAAGAAGATGATGAGGAGAAAGCAGTGGAAGAACAAGCCTTCCTCCTCCTCAAATCCCAGGAAGGATCTCAATAGATCAAACAAGCAGCACCCCAAAGGGGACATGTATGACTCTAAATATGTTAAACATGTTTCAAATAATGTGATTTGCTATTGCTACAACAAGCCTGGACATGTCATTGCTGACTGCCCAGTCAAGATGAAAGAGAAGGGTGATAAGAAAGCTTATCACTAGAAGGGAAGGAAGGGTGAAAATGCTTCCTAGCCAAGAAGGAGAAGAGCTGGAGTGAATATGATTCATCATCCTCAAATTCAGATGAAGAAGAAGAAACATATATTTGGTTGTTTGCAGCTGAGGAAGATGAGCACTTTCCTGCCGCAAAGGTGGGCATCAAGGCCCCTCTATCACACTCAGACAATGACATAGAGGAGGATGAAGATGCTATAGAATATCATGGCTTAATGGACATATTAGATGATGATGAAGACATTCAGGACATTCCTGACAAGGTACCTACTCCTTCCCCCTCTTCTGATTATGAGTCAATGTCATACACTGAAGCATGTTCATCAATTGATGAAAATGATTCAAAATCGGAAGTGGATGTCAATCAATTGATTGACAAGTATGATGCTTTATAAGATGCTCTGAAAAAGAGCAAGAAGTCAGCCAAGAGGCAAGCTCAAGAAATTGCTTCCCTTAAGTTGGCTAAGCAAGATTGCACTGAGTCACCCACCCTGGTGGCTCAGATGAGTAGAGAGATAAGCCAACTCAAGGGGATAACAATAGTCCATTTAAGCACCATTTACCAAAATAACAAGGTCATCAAGGACCTTGAGGAGAAGTTTCTCAAAGATAAGAGCCTAGTGGCTCAATTCTCCAGACCCAAATATGTGCTTCCAATCATTGACACCTTCTCCTCCCAAACTAATAGAAGGGGACTAGGCTTCAATAATATGGAAGTGGGTGAAGGGAGTGGAGAAAAGAGCAAGGCTAAGGCTAAGCCTCATACCACCTTTCAAAAGGTGTTACTTCCCTCCAACAGGTATGACCATGACAGCATGTATGGTCACAGGAAGAATGGGAGTTCCTATATGAAGGAAAACACTCCTTCATATTGTAGAAGAAAGGGCATGGGGATGAGTGCTATGAAAGCTCCCCATGAAGAAATTCAAATGGCCTATTCTGGACCATTTGTTTTTGGTGTTTCAGCCCCATCATTCAAGAATTTGAATGTAAACTCTTCCATGTTCATTCTAGCAAAGCACTTGGCTGCTGTCAAACCTATAGACAGGCCTAACAGTTCAGTGTCTGATGCCATCAAATCTTGCCTAGCATCCAAGCCAAGGCAAGATGATGTCATTAAGACAAAGACTGCTAAGACTGACTACAGGTTAACCTTCAGCCAGATCATTGCTGAAAGGAATAAGAAAAATGTTGTTGTCTCACCTCCTGAACTCAAGCATATTGATGCTCCTTCCACATCAAGGAATGTTCAGAAGAGAAGATACAATATTCGTGAATGTTGGTGTTGTGGTAAGGTGGGACACTTTGCCATAGATTGTTTGCACAATCCCAATGTGCCAAATGCAAAGAAGAGCTTTCCTGCAAAGGTTGCAGCAGGTGTGAAGCCATCCTTTCATGCTAACAAAAGCCTAGGACCCAAAATTAATTAGGCTCTTAAAGGTAAATAAATTCCTTCTTGCAGGTTAGTCCAGGTACCAGCCTAGGGAAAATATGGTACTTGGACAGTGGGTGCTCAAGGCACATGACTGGTGCCAAGAGTCTTCTACAGGAATACAAAGCTATGAAGAATGGACCTAAGGTCATCTTTGGTGGATCAGAAAAAGGCATCACCAAAGGATATGGTATGATTTCAAATGACATAGTCTGCATCACATGGGTGGCTTATGTTGAAGGGTTGCAACACAACCTTGTAAGCATAAGTCAACTATGTGACTTAGACCATGTCATTGAATTCCACAATGATAAGTGCTTGATCAAAAAGTCACATAACTTAGAGATCATTCTCTCAGGCACTAGGAGTGGAAATGTTTATTGCTTAGATTTTATATGCAATTCTTCTTTATCTCCTGTGTTTCTTGTGGCTAATGAAAGTGAGTCTCTTTGTGTTCAATGGCACAAGAGACTTGCCCACATTAACTACAAGACAATGCATAGACTATTTTAAGAACCTAGTTAGAAATAGCCCTAATTTGAAATGCATTAAAAGTGGTCCATGTCATGCATGCCAAATGGGCAATCAAACTAGGGCCACCTTTAAAAGCATTGGCTCCAAAGACACTGAAAGATGTCTTTATCTATTGCACATGGACTTGTTTGGTCCTTTGCCAATTCAGAGCCTAGGTGGGAAGTTGTATACCTTGGTGATTGTTGATGATCATTCAAAGTATACATGGGTTTTCTTCCTTAAGAAGAAATCTGATACTCTAGATGTCTTTATAAACCATGTTAAGGCAATCCAGAATGAACTACAATGCACTATGGTCAAGACTAGAACTGACCATGGTACAAAATTCCAATCTGGGGCAATGATAAGGTTTTGTCAAGTATTTGGTATCACCCAAGAATTTTCCTCCCCAAGGACTCCATAGCAAAATGGTGTGGAAGAGAGGAGGAATATGACCTTGATAGAAGCTGGAAGAACATTGCTTAGTGACTCCTCACTCCCAGAATATTTCTGGGCTAAGGCAGTCAATATTGCATGTTATGTTCTTTACAGAGCATCTATCAATAAGGCCCTAGGAATAACCCCCTATAAGATTCTGAAAGGCAAACAACCAACTATTTCATACTTTAGAATCTTTGGTTGCAAACGCTACAATTTAAATAATGGAAAATCACAATTAACTAAGTTTGCTGAAAAAATGAAATGTAGGGGTTCTTGTTGGATATAGCTCGCATAGTAAGGCCTATAGAGTATTCAACAAAAAAACTCAGGTTGTAGAAGAGTCTATGCATGTAGTTTTTGATGAGACCAACCCGCTCTACAAGGGATGGTCCAGCTCTCCTATTTTTACAGGGAATGAACAACAAATGTAAGATATGTCTCTCTAAGACACACCCAACACAAGCAAGGTAAATTCAGAGGTAGCATTCCCTGAAATTGAAAATCAGCAAGCTGCTGAAAATGCTGCTGCTCAAGAAGAAGAGCTGTAGACAGCTGACAGGTTCCTTACAGCAAACGACACCTAAGGGATCATCCAAGAAACCAAATAATTGTAAATGTTAACCAATGAGTGGTTACTAGAATCAGGGCTCACAATGAAGCCTTAATATTGAGCTTTCTATCACAAATAGAACCCAAGAAATTTGAAGAAGCAAATGAAGACACCTTCTGGATTCAGGCAATGCAAGAAGAACTGATTCAGTTCAAGAGGTGTAAGGTGTGGAAATTGGTGCCAAAACCACAAGGACACAATATCATTGGGACCAAGTGGATCTACAGAAACAAGCTTGATGAGAATGGCACTATCATCAAGAACAAAGCCAGACTGGTGGCCAAGGGGTACATGCAAGAAGAAGGTATTGACTTTGATCAAACCTTTTCCCCAATTGTAAGGTTAGATGCAATAAGGCTATTCCTTGCCTGTGCTGCCCAAAAGGGGTTCAAAGTGTACCAGATGAATGTCAAATCAACATTCTTGAATGGCAATCTAAAGGAAGAGGTATATGTGGAGTACCCCTCAGGTTTTGCTCACCCTACCATCTCCTCTCATATTTATTTTCTTCGGAAAGCTCTATATGGTCTAAAGCAAGCCCCTAGGCTTGGTATGAGAACTTGTCTAGCTTTCTCATCAAGAACAAGTTCTTGAGGGGAAAGATAGATAGCATATTATTTCTTAGGGAAACTGATAAAGTAGTTTTTATATAAGTTTTTAATAGAAAATTTTGTAATTATTTAATTTGAATTTTCCTTTTTATGTCAATTTTAGGTTATAAGTAGTTCTTTTTGTAATTTTGATTCTAACTTAGCCTAATTTTAATATTTGCAGATTTCTGGGACAAATCGGGAAAAATCACATGTCACGCCCTCGGTCACGCCCGTGACCAAGGGCGTGTAACCTGAAGATCAGTCCAGAGTCGCAGCCGTGCTGTTGAGCTAGTCCACACCCAGTCACGCCCCAGGTCACGCCCGTGACCCAAAGTCACGCCCGTGACCATGGGCGTGTAATATTAGAATCTGCCGCGTGGAGCTGCCGTCGAGACGAGAAGTTGCCGTTGAGAAGTCAACCAAAGTCACGCCCGTGACCCAAAGTCACGCCCGTGACCCATAAGTCACGCCCGTGACCCAAAGTCACGCCCGTGACCCATAAGTCACGCCCGTGACCTTCCCGCGTGATCCAAGCACGCCGCCGCGCGGTCTGCCTAGCCCATGCCGCATTAAATGAAGCCGTCCTAAGTCACGCCCGTGACCCATATGTCACGCCCGTGACATGTCCGATTTTCTCCCGCCGTCACGCCAAGCCCACGCCGCTGCCGGATCCAATGTTACAGTGATTACACACCCTTGGACACGCCCGTGACCGAGGGCGTGTAACTTGAAAATTTTGCCTATAAATTCAGAGGCTCTCCTTGAGTCCAGGGTGGAGAATTTTGGAGTGGGGAAGGTGCTGCTGGAGCCAATCTTGAGTAGTTTTCCTTTTTCATGTTTATGTTCATGTCTCTTTATTTTCATGCTCTCTTCCTTTTCTAATGCAATGTATTAGCTTTCCTTTAGTGCAATAGTCTAGTTTAAGCTTGTAATCTTGTTTTTCCTAGCTTGCAATTTCCTTTCTTAAGTCTTGTAATAGTTTTTCATTTAAATAAAAAAATAGTTTGTTCTCTTTATTTTGTCTCCTTCTTAGCTAAAATTTCTTAATATGCATTTTTATTTTTCTTCCTCTTCCCCCTCCACCATGATTAACTAATCCTCATTAGTACTCGATCAAAATGATCCGAGGATGAGTTAGACAAGTTATGATTTTCTAAAGTTTTCTTTTTCCGTTTTTATAAACACTTGAATTATCCTTGATTTTTAATTAGTGAGGCCATACTTTCGATATATGGTTTTCGCTTAAGTTTTCATATTTAGTTAGCCGAGAGGCTCAAAGTATGAATCGATCACTCAAGGGTAAAGAGAGTTGCACGCACCCCTCGAGAGAGGATGACGTAAATCTCCCGGATTGGAGTCAAATCCAATAGTGGGGTTCACCTCGTAAAGCAAGTTTTAGGTAATCGATTATAGGACGAGAGTCCGGTTGATTTTTCCTAATCTTAGTTGGGCATTAACCTCGAGAGAGGCATGTTCGAGCTTCGGGAACCTCCACGGTCAAGTAGTTCAATTTAAACGGAATTAGATTTAATTTCTTTTTACTTGTCTTTTCTCACTCCAAGGTGACTTTTGATTGAGTACTAGCCTCTTTTATCATCATCTAAACCCTTAATTTAGCTTGCAATTTCTCTTTTTTTTAGCTAAGAACCAAAACCCCAAAATATCATTAGATAAGATAATAGTGACTTTCCTCAAAGTAGAAGTAATCAACGCGCCCCGTGGAATACGACCTTGGTATTTCTTAATATCCTATACTATAGACGATAAGGTACACTTGCCTTTATCGGATATAGTTTTGGAAAAAATCTCAACCCTTCACTAAAATTTCAAAACCGTAAAAAAAAATCTATATCAAGTTTTTGGCGCCGTTGCCGGGGACTTTTGCGTAGATATTTTGAAACAAGGATAGCTATTAATCTTATCATGTTGTCTTTATTTTAGTTTTTTCTATTTTTGAAAATCTTAAGGGTGAAATTAAAATTCTTGGAAAGGACGCTTTGGGCTTGAATTCCCATCACAGCCTCTAGTACCTTGCAAACCCTTCACCGGGTAGATCTTGGGAAGTCCAAGACTAACTTAATCCGCCTAAAAAGAACAAAAAATTATTCTCTCTTTTTCTTCTTCTTTCCTTCTCTTTTTAGTGTATGACCCGTGGTAGCACTTCGATTCTTCCTTTTGATCCGGAAATCGAGCGAACCCTTTTGAGGCACCGCCGTTCTCGTGATCAAGGAAATCAAGTAGAATCTGAAGAGTCAATCGGGGACACTAACGCAGCAAATATGGATCATAATCTTAATCCTCCTAATCTTAACGAGCCAAACCCTAATGAGGACGCGCAACGGACCATGTCCTATTATGCGCGGCCGAATTTGGAAGGCACACAATCGAGTATTGTTCGCCCCGCGGTGGCGAACAATAATTTTGAGATCAAGTCCAGCATCATACAAATGGTGCAACAATCGGTGACCTTTGATGGTCAACCGGACGAGGATCCAAATTCACATATCTCTTACTTTCTTGAAATTTGCGACACTTTTAAGATCAATGGCGTCACCGATGATGCCATTCGATTACGTCTTTTTCCTTTCTCTCTGCGGTCTAAGGCCAAGCAGTGGCTGGGCTCCCTACCAAGGGGGTCCATCACTACATGGGCCGAAATGGCGGAAAAATTTCTTAATAAATATTTCCCGCCTTCAAAGACCGCTAAATTACGCACGGATATTGCATCGTTCATGCAAATCGACTCGGAGACTCTCTATGATACATGGGAGCGCTTCAAGGAGCTTTTGCGTCGATGCCCTCACCACGCACTTGCCACTTGGCAACAAGTGCAAATATTTTATAATGGCTTAAATCTCCAAACGAGGCAAATGATTGATGCGGCCGCCGGGGGGACATTAAATAACAAAACCCCGATCGCCGCTCAAGAGCTTTTCGAAGAGATGGCCACAAATGCGTATCAATGGAACATGCCCCGAGCGCGGCCTAATAAGCCGGCCGGAATTTTTGAAATAGACGCTAACGCAAATTTGGCCTTACAAGTTGAGCGCTTAACAAAGCAAGTGGCGGAGATGTCTGCTTCCTCCGCCACTCCTCCTTGGGCTAATAATATTTTACTTGAAGAGCAAGTTGATTACATGGGAAATCCACCTCGGCCTTCCTATAACCCGAACACCGCTCCGTATAATAACACCTACAACGCGGGTTATAGGAATCATCCGAACTTCTCATGGAGCAATCAAGGAAATGCTCAGCGTCCCTTAAATTTAAATCAACCTCCAAATCAACTTCTCAATTTAACTCCCCCTCAAAATTTTAATCCACCCGGTTTTCCACCGCAACAGCAAAAACCCTCTCCGCTTGAAGAGGTTTTTGCAAAATATGTTGCTACAACTGAAGCGAACATCCGGAACCTCACCGGATCGATCAAAAATTTAGAGAACCAAGTGGGCCAGCTAGCAAAGATAATCTCCGAGCGACCGCAAGGAGCCCTTCCGGGAAACACGGAGCCCAACCCAAGGGAGAGCGCAAACGCGATTACACTCCGAAGCGGGAAGGAGGTGGCTTCTAAGCAGGACGAACCCATGGTAACTTCCTCTCCTCCTCTTCCTCCTATTTTATCTTCAATTTTACCTACTACGTTAGCTCCGCGCGCTTCTACTTCTAATGTTCCGTATCCATCTAAGTTTAAAAGCGAGAGCGCCGAAAAGAATTATAAAAAGTTTTTAGATATTTTAAAGCAAATCCACATTAATGTACCCTTCTGCGAGGCTATCTCTCAAATGCCTAAATATGCGAAATATCTTAAGGAGTTGCTCTCCAATAAGAAAAAATTAGAAGATATTTCGCATATTTCTTTGAACGCAGAATGCTCCGCGGTTGTACTCAACAAATTGCCTACAAAAGTGAATGACCCGGGACGGTTTTCCATCCCGTGTTTATTTGGCAATTCGTTAGTAAAACACGCTTTAGCGGATCTGGGAGCAAGTATCAATCTCATGCCTTTTTCATTATTTAAGAAACTAGGTCTAGGAAATCCAAGCCCCACTCGAATGAGTATTCAATTAGCGGATCGCTCTTTAAAATATCCGGTAGGAATAGTGGAGGACGTGCTCGTCAAGGTCGACAAGTTCATCTTCCCGGTGGACTTTGTCATTCTTGACATCGAAGAGGATGCCGAAGTACCCCTCATACTCGGCCGCCCCTTCCTTGCCACCTCCCGCGCCATTATTGACGTAAGTAACGGAAAGCTCCTCCTTCGGGTTGGAGATGATGAAGTTTCTTTCGGCATAAATTCCTCGATGCGGAACACATTAGAAAACGACGATTCATGTTTTTACCTGGAAGAGTGTTGGGAATTCGATTCCCCTCCCGAGTTAGTCTCCACCTCGAGTCACGAGTCCGAGTTCGCCGAGCTCTTTTGTCTGGAAGAAGAAGAAGTCACTCGTTTCACACCACCCGAACCACTATTTTTAGAAAAATTAAAAATCAAAACATCTTATGAAGAGCCACCCGTTTTGGAACTAAAGCAACTTCCCCCTCACCTTAAGTATTTATTTTTAGAAAAAGAGTCAAAGCTACCCGTCATCGTTTCATCCGAACTTAGCAACTCAGAAATTTCCGAGTTGGCTATTGTCTTAAGAAAGCACCGCCACGCAATTGCGTGGCAAATTTCGGATATAAAGGGTATAAACCCTTCCTTCTGCACTCATAAAATCTTCCTCGAAGATAATTCCCGAAATTCGGTCCAGCCTCAACGACGGCTAAACCCTAACATGAAAGAAGTCGTTAAGGCCGAAGTGATCAAACTATTGGACGCGGGAATTATCTACCCGATATCGGATAGTACTTGGGTTAGCCCAGTACAAGTCGTACCAAAGAAAGGTGGCATTACGGTAGTAGCTAATGAGAATAACGAGTTGATCCCAACCCGTACTGTTACGGGTTGGCGGATGTGCATCGATTACCGAAAACTAAATGATGCCACCCGTAAGGATCACTTCCCCCTACCATTCATCGATCAAATTTTAGAGCGCCTTTCAGGTCACTCCTACTACTGTTTTCTCGATGGTTTGTCGGGATATTTTCAAATACCGATTTCGCCCGAGGACCAAGAGAAAACCACTTTCACTTGTCCCTTTGGCACCTTCGCTTATCGAAGGATGCCATTTGGTCTTTGTAATGCGCCAGCTACATTCCAAAGATGTATGCTGGCAATATTTGACGAGTTAGTAGAGGAGGTGATGGAAGTGTTTATGGACGACTTTTCCGTGTTCGGAAATTCATTTAAAAATTGTTTAAAAAATCTTGAGCGCGTGTTGCAGCGATGCGAGGAAACGAATTTAGCACTTAATTGGGAGAAATGCCATTTTATGGTCAAGGAAGGGCTAGTCCTTGGTCATAAAATTTCGGGCATGGGGATCGAGGTCGATAAGGCCAAGATCGAAGTGATTGAAAAACTTCCCCCTCCAACAAACGTAAAAGCTATTCGTAGTTTCCTAGGCCACGCGGGGTTTTATCGGCGCTTTATACAGAATTTTTCAAAAATCACAAAGCCGTTAACCCACCTTCTTGAAAAAGAATCCTCGTTTATTTTTAGCGATGAATGCCATTTGGCTTTTAAACTCATCAAAGAGAAACTTATAAACTCCCCGATTCTAGTCGCGCCGGATTGGTCGCTTCCTTTTGAAATCATGTGCGACGCGAGTGACATTGCGGTTGGTGCCGTTTTAGGCCAACGGGTGAGTAAGTATTTCCACCCTATTTATTATGCGAGCAAAACACTCACGTCGGCACAAGCGAATTACACCACAACCGAAAAGGAGCTTCTAGCGATCGTTTTTGCCTTCGATAAGTTTAGGTCATATATCACCCTCTCAAAAGTTATTGTCTTCACGGATCACTCCGCACTTAGGTATCTTTTAAGCAAATCGGACGCCAAGCCTCGTCTTTTGCGATGGATCCTCCTCTTGCAGGAGTTTGACTTAGAGATCCGGGACAAAAGGGGAGCCGAAAACTTGGCGGCCGATCATCTCTCCCGTTTAGAAAACCCCGCCTCGGAAGTTTTGATAGAATCTGACATCGATGATAAATTTCCCGAAGAGCGCCTCCTCGCTCTCGAAGATATTAATACGTCGTCTACCCCCTGGTTTGCAGATCTGGCTAACTATTTAGTAGCCCGGGTCTTGCCAAAAGAATTCTCGAGTCAGAAAAAGAAGAAATTCTTTTCTGATTTAAAGAATTACTTTTGGGAGGATCCCTTTTTATTCCGTGTATGCGCAGACCAAGTGGTAAGACGATGCGTCTCGAGTAAGGAGGGTCTTAAAATTTTACGACATTGTCACGAGGGACCATCCGGTGGTCATTATCATTCGAACCGAACCGCGAGGAAGGCGCTGGAGGCAGGCTTTTATTGGCCCACGCTCTTCAAAGATGCTCACACCCTTGTGAGTACTTGCGACAGCTGCCAGCGGTCGGGCAACATCTCTCGCCGGGATGAGATGCCCCAAAATATTTTCTTAGAATGCGAGATTTTCGATCTTTGGGGCATTGATTTCGTTGGTCCTCTCCCTCCTTCATTTTCAAATAAGTATATTCTAGTGGCGGTCGACTACGTGTCAAGGTGGGCGGAAGCGCAAGCTCTCCCCACCAACGATGCGCGAGTCGTCGTTAACTTTTTAAAAAAATTATTTTCTCGATTTGGCACTCCGCGCGCTATTGTGAGTGATCGGGGCACCCATTTTTGCAATACTCAATTCACAAAAACTTTAGCAAAATATGGTGTCACGCACAAACTATCCACTGCATATCACCCACAAACGAGCGGCCAAGTCGAAGTGGTTAATCGAGAATTAAAGCGAATTTTAGAGAAAACGGTTTCTATTAATCGGAAGGATTGGGCAATAAAGCTCGATGACGCGCTTTGGGCCTATCGTACGGCGTACAAGACCGCTATCGGTTGTACACCATATCGAATGGTCTATGGCAAGGCTTGCCACCTTCCGGTCGAATTAGAACACCGCGCATTTTGGGCGCTTAAATTTTTAAATCTCGATTCCACTTTAGCGGGTGAACAAAGGAAGTTTCAAATAAACGAGTTAGATGAATGGCGAGCGAATGCGTATGAGAGCAATAAATTATATAAGGAGCGAACAAAGTTTTATCACGATAAACATATAAAATTTCCGAAAACTTTTTCGCCGGGCGATCTCGTCCTCCTTTATAATTCTCGCCTTCGCCTTTTTCCGGGAAAATTAAAATCCCGATGGTCCGGACCCTTTATTGTTAAAGAGGTTTGGTCCTATGGGACAATCCTAATTTCCCACCCGGAAAAAGGCTCCTTCAAAGTTAACGGGCACCGCCTTAAATTGTATCTTCCGGGAGACGTACCTAATGACAAGAGTGATGCAATTTTTCTTCATCATATAACATAATCAGCAAGTGGGTCAAGCTACGCGACCTTAAACAAAGCGCTTTTGGGAGGCACCCCAAAGTTATCTTTTGTTATTTTCTCTCGTCTCTTCTTTTCTGCTTTAACAACTTTTGCAGGTAATCGCGGCTTCCCCACAAAAGCTTCAAAAAAATCAGGGAAGCCCTTTTTCCTTCTCTTCTTTCGTTTTTGCATTTTTTTTTTTTTTTTTTTTTTTATCTTTTCCTACTTCATACTTATTTTTAAACATTGGGGACAATGTTTAACTTTAAGTATGGGGGTGTGAATAGCCCTTTGTAAATTCTTGTAAATAGTTGTTAAATTAAAAAATTTTCAAAAAAAAAAAAAATATATATATATATTTTCTTATGTTTTTCTTCTATTTTAGCACTTGTAAAACCCAAAACTCAAAAAAAAAATAGAAAACAGAAAAATTTAAATCTTGGAAAGGGACGTTTGGGATTTTATCACATCACACCTCCTAGTACCTTGCGAACCCTTCACCGGGTAGCCCTTGGGAAGTCCAAGACTTGCAAAAAAATTTGTTAAGTTTTAAATCTAGTTTCCTTTCCTTGTAAATAGTTTTTAATGAGAAAAATTCAAAAAAAAAGATAATATCAAAAATTCAAAAAATTCTTATTTCCCTCCTTGTTGTTTTTGTGATTTCTTAGAAATCTAGTTGAGAATGTTTATAAGCATGTTTAAGTTTTTAATTGGCTAAAATTTTGCTTATCATAGTTTGTTAATTTTAAATTTGAGGTAATCTTGATTTAAGAATCATCTTATGATTTTAAATTGATTAGAGAATTTTGTTAGCATGACTTCTCTTTTTATTTTTAAATGGCTTCATTTTGTAGTAAATTTCCTAAACCTCTTTAGATTTCAATTATACTTTCTTCTAACTTCTTAGATCTTAGGAATTTTAATTTTACTAGAATTTGCTCTCAATATGATTTAAAACTAGCTAGATTTATTTTTTCCCTACCTACCCCCTTTGATGGCATAAAAAAAATGTGTTTTAAAAGATCATATGTCATGGGAATAAGAGGATAAAATTCATTATTCCCTAAAACATATGCACCCAAAATATTTGAAAAGATTATATGGCATGGAGTAAGAGGATAAAATTCATTACTCCTAAACCATATACATTTTGGGTTTTTATTAGAAGAGAAAAAAAAAAGAGAAAAGAAAAAAAAAGAGGGAAATTTCATGATAAATTCCATTTCCTCCATTCAAAAATTTCTCTTCTTATGCCAAATTCTATGAAATCACCCTTAGCCAATTATCATTGTTCTAGTTTTAGTTGAAAATTATGGAGAGAGCAATATTTAGTAATTTACTTTTCCTTAAGATTCTTTTAAGATAGAGTTCTTATAATTTTAATTTAATTTAGTTTTATAATTTCTACAATTTTGTCAAACTACTTAATTTTCTTGAGAAGTTATTGCCTAAAACATTTTTTCCCTCTTTTCAATTCATCATCATAATTTAGGACTTAACTCCCCCTTGAATTTACTCTTAACTTAACTTTTGGTTAAATGAAATTTTAGTTTTAAATTAAAAATTTTTTTTAAGGATGTCTTATAAATTATGTCTCACACTTTTGCTCTGGAATAGCAAAACCTCAAGTATGGGGGTATTTGATAAAGTAGTTTTTATATAAGTTTTTAATAGAAAATTTTGTAATTATTTAATTTGAATTTTCCTTTTTATGTCAATTTTAGGTTATAAGTAGTTCTTTTTGTAATTTTGATTCTAACTTAGCCTAATTTTAATATTTGCAGATTTCTGGGACAAATCGGGAAAAATCACATGTCACGCCCTCGGTCACGCCCGTGACCAAGGGCGTGTAACCTGAAGATCAGTCCAGAGTCGCAGCCGTGCTGTTGAGCTAGTCCACACCCAGTCACGCCCCAGGTCACGCCCGTGACCCAAAGTCACGCCCGTGACCATGGGCGTGTAATATTAGAATCTGCCGCGTGGAGCTGCCGTCGAGACGAGAAGTTGCCGTTGAGAAGTCAACCAAAGTCACGCCCGTGACCCAAAGTCACGCCCGTGACCCATAAGTCACGCCCGTGACCCAAAGTCACGCCCGTGACCCATAAGTCACGCCCGTGACCTTCCCGCGTGATCCAAGCACGCCGCCGCGCGGTCTGCCTAGCCCATGCCGCATTAAATGAAGCCGTCCTAAGTCACGCCCGTGACCCATATGTCACGCCCGTGACATGTCCGATTTTCTCCCGCCGTCACGCCAAGCCCACGCCGCTGCCGGATCCAATGTTACAGTGATTACACGCCCTTGGACACGCCCGTGACCGAGGGCGTGTAACTTGAAAATTTTGCCTATAAATTCAGAGGCTCTCCTTGAGTCCAGGGTGGAGAATTTTGGAGTGGGGAAGGTGCTGCTGGAGCCAATCTTGAGTAGTTTTCCTTTTTCATGTTTATGTTCATGTCTCTTTATTTTCATGCTCTCTTCCTTTTCTAATGCAATGTATTAGCTTTCCTTTAGTGCAATAGTCTAGTTTAAGCTTGTAATCTTGTTTTTCCTAGCTTGCAATTTCCTTTCTTAAGTCTTGTAATAGTTTTTCATTTAAATAAAAAAATAGTTTGTTCTCTTTATTTTGTCTCCTTCTTAGCTAAAATTTCTTAATATGCATTTTTATTTTTCTTCCTCTTCCCCCTCCACCATGATTAACTAATCCTCATTAGTACTCGATCAAAATGATCCGAGGATGAGTTAGACAAGTTATGATTTTCTAAAGTTTTCTTTTTCCGTTTTTATAAACACTTGAATTATCCTTGATTTTTAATTAGTGAGGCCATACTTTCGATATATGGTTTTCGCTTAAGTTTTCATATTTAGTTAGCCGAGAGGCTCAAAGTATGAATCGATCACTCAAGGGTAAAGAGAGTTGCACGCACCCCTCGAGAGAGGATGACGTAAATCTCCCGGATTGGAGTCAAATCCAATAGTGGGGTTCACCTCGTAAAGCAAGTTTTAGGTAATCGATTATAGGACGAGAGTCCGGTTGATTTTTCCTAATCTTAGTTGGGCATTAACCTCGAGAGAGGCATGTTCGAGCTTCGGGAACCTCCACGGTCAAGTAGTTCAATTTAAACGGAATTAGATTTAATTTCTTTTTACTTGTCTTTTCTCACTCCAAGGTGACTTTTGATTGAGTACTAGCCTCTTTTATCATCATCTAAACCCTTAATTTAGCTTGCAATTTCTCTTTTTTTTAGCTAAGAACCAAAACCCCAAAATATCATTAGATAAGATAATAGTGACTTTCCTCAAAGTAGAAGTAATCAACGCGCCCCGTGGAATACGACCTTGGTATTTCTTAATATCCTATACTATAGACGATAAGGTACACTTGCCTTTATCGGATATAGTTTTGGAAAAAATCTCAACCCTTCACTAAAATTTCAAAACCGTAAAAAAAAATCTATATCAGAAACAAAGGGCAAATGTCTTCTAGTCCAAATTTATGTTGATGGCATAATCTTTGGTTCTACAGATGACAACCTTTGCAAAAGGTTTGCCAACCTTATGGAGGGGGGGTTTGAGATGAACAGTATGGGAGAGCTCAAGTACTTCTTAGTCCTCCAAATGAAATAGTCTGATGAGGGGATTTTCATCTCTCAGACCAAGTACATTAGGGAGCTTATTAAGAAGTTTGGGATGGAATCAGTTTCCACCATGAAAACTCCCATGGGGTCCAACATTTCCCTGAACAAGGATGAAAAGGGTAAGCCCTTTGATGAATCAATGTACAGGTGCATAATTGGGTCTCTGTTGTATCTAACTCCCAGTAGACCAGACATTATATATGTTATATGTATTTGTGCTAGGTACCAAGCATGCCCTAAGGAATCTCATTACTCAGCTGCAAAGAGGATTTTGAAATACCTTAAGGGAAGCCAACATCTTGACGTTTGGTACCCTAGGAACAATGATTTTGAACTAATTGGCTTTTCAGATGCAGACTTTGTAGGTTGCAAGGAAGATAGGAAAAGCACAAGTGGAACTTATCAATTCCTAGGAAGAATACTGATCTCATAGAGCAGCAAGAAGAAGACCAGTGTGGCAATATCCAATGCTGAATCTAAATACGTAGTTGCAGGAAGTAATTGTGCACAACTATTGTGGATATAACATGTGCTAGAGGATTATAACCTCAAGGTAAGTAATTCTACCATGTATTGTGACTCATCCAGTGTTCTCTATAACTAAGAATCCTGTCTCACATAGCAAGACTAAGCATATAGAAATAAGGTATCATTTTATTAGAGAGCATGTTGAAAGTAAAGATATATACCTTGAATTTGTCCCCACTGACAAACAAGTTGCTAATATCTTCACAAAGCCATTGGATGAGGCAAATTTAATGCTTTTAAAATTAAGCTTGGTATGTTAAATTTAGAATAGAGTTTATTCTATCAATTTTTCTAACTTGCTCATTGTGGTGTTCCTTAGCTTTATTTAGTGAAACATGTAAACATGCTCAATAAGCTTTGATAGGAAAAGTTGCTATCAAAATGATTGGTAGCAAGTTTAGGTCTTAAAATAAGCCTAATAATATAATTCACTGATAGGCAGTGAAATCAGTTGAAACAGCTGAGAAGGTTTAAGCTAATCCGCTGAGACAATTTGAACTGTCTCAGCGGTTGGCAATACTTTGTCCCAGCGTATAACACCTCCGTCGTAGCTGTTCCGCTGTGATGTGCTTGCTAAATTAAATTATGCCCTAATTGACACATCAGCAATGTAAAATCAATCAAATTGATTAGTCTAATCAACATATATACTTAGGGTAAATCTAAACCTAAATCAAGCCACTATAAATATCAAAATATTGATTAATTTATTTCACTTCCAGTTAACCTAGCCGACGAGATGAACTCTTCCCCTCCCATCTCAGCGACCTATCCTTCAAAAGAAATGGCGGCAAAATGGCAAAAGATTTGCATGAAGGATATGAAATAGTAAAAAATGGATTTCAACAAGCCCCTTCAGAGATAAGAGAAGTGATTCAACTTTTATCCGATCAAGGACTGGAATATGTGCTATCTGAGCCAACTATAATTCTCAGAACATAAGTTTTGGAATTCTTCTTTAGTGCCAAGATGTCCTCATCCAACTCCTCAATAAAAGGCAAGATAGGGAGTGTAAAGATAAAAATCTCCCTTAGGAGAATGGAAAAGGCCCTTCAGCTGACCTCTTGCAGTGAAGAAGAGGAAGATGAAATTGCTGAACAAGATAGAGAACAAGCACTGCTATGGTATGAATATTGTTATGCAAAACTTGGCTCACTCAAGAGAAAGTTCTTCAATCAGAGAGGCAAACTGCTCTCTGATATTGTTGGTAAGGCCATATTATGTAAACCAGGATCTCATGACACAATTTCAAAACACATGTTTGAGATGTCAAGGATCATTCTGAAAAAGAAGACTTCCTGGGATGAGGTGCTCTATCAAAGGATAAGGGAATGTCTGCAGGCCCCACCTAAGCAGAATTCTCTCCCTCTACCTCTTAAACACCTACCCTGAGCAATTTGACAAGTCCAAAGGAACAAACCTCCATTACTTGAAGAGAATGGACATCAAGACCTAGACAGATTCTCATGGGTCCTCCCCATAAGCCAACCAGCTGAACCCAAAGACAAGGAGAAGACTTTGGTTAAAAGGCTGAGGAAAGCAAGGATTCATTGCTCTGACTCTGAATCAGAGGCAAAAGGCAATGTCCCAACTGTGGACAATCAGGAACCAGCCAGTAGTCCTCCAAAGGATCAAAAAGGAGAACATGACACTGAAGGTCATATAGTTCATGCTCCTGAGAAAGATCATGAAGAAGAAAAAGATGATGATGCTGGAAAAATGCATCAAAAGATGATGATGATGCCACTGCTGCTGGTGATAAGGGCATGTCAGTAGGACAGCAAGAAGATCACTCTCCTTGTTATTCATCCAATCCTGCTACTGCTGATAAAATTGTGCAGATTATACACTCCTCCTCAGAGAATGTTGAAGACAATGTTGCTACTGATCTTCAAGGTGAGATTGACTTATTTATTTTCAATCTAGAGTAAGGAATTAAACTAATCCCTCCTGAACCAGCAGACTACTGGGAAGATGATCAGGACAATGGTGATCCCTCGTCTGAGGGGAGCAACAGAAGACCACTCCTGATAAGGAAAATGGAGATGCTCCAAGTGAGTGGAGCAAGCCAGAAATGTTGAAGAGGCAAGGAAAAAGGCTGCAGACTATAAGGTTGCTACTCAGCCTAGTGATCCAGCTGAGGAGGAGCAAATCCCTGCAGGCTATGGGGGAGCTTGATATAATATCTGATGTCCCATCCACATCAGCAATATCACATGAAAAGATGCTCAGCTCCATCAACACATTAATTGAAGGTCAGATGATTTCAATGAAGAATTATATTGGCAGTTCAATCATGTCTATAAAGGAAGAAGTCATGACTGAGGTAAAAAAGATTAATGAAGAAACTGCCTTCCTTAATAAGCAAATGACTAAATGGTTTGATCAGGCAGAAAAGTCAATGGTTACTCAGAGTACTATTCTGAGATCAATGGACAAAAACCTCCAACTGTCTGAGCAAGACATGTCCTATGTGAAGAACTATGTAAGCAAGACAGATGAAGTTATAGAAAAAGCCTCCATTCACATTCAAGAGTATGTCTGGAATACAGCTACTACAATGATTGGAGAAGTAGAGAAAATGAAGGATGAGATGAAATCTGATTTGGAGAATGCCTTTCAGACCATCTCAGGTTCTGTAGGTGCTGCCTCCCAGTCCCTAGAAGACAAGATAATTGAAGAAGCCAGAAAGGGGGAGGTAGCAAATGCTGAGACCAATTCTGAATTGGCTCTCCAAGTGCTACAAGGAACTAGCGTGGCCATAAATCTGCCCTTGCTGGATAACTACAGGAAGGAAGAATTTTACTTTGAAGGACAGGCTAAGATAGCTCAAGATGCTCAGATGACTAGACGAAGAAAGAGAGGAGGAGTATTGCTAGCTGAAAAATTCATGGCTAAGCAAAGGGAAGTGCAGGGCAATGACCTAGACTATAAATATTGGAGTGAGGACTCCAAGAGCATTATCCTTAATGCCTAGTTCATCCATGGTCAAGTGTGCAAGGACATTGACAAGATCTATCCAGCTGAAGAGTGGATTAAGCATTTGGAGAGAAACACTTGGAGAGAAAGAATCTTCAAGGAAAATCTAGTGAGAAAGAACAATCCAAGAAAGATGCTCTCAACATACATTCCAAAGCCATACATATATTTCAAAGACAAGAAAACAAGAAATAATCTAGCTGAGATAGCTGATGCTGCTAAAGGGAAGGAGGTTGTTGATAACAAAGCTGAAATTTCCAAGAGGAGAAAAACTTAAATTGATGTATTTAGTTTTTCAGAAAATCAATTTGTAATTTGAACTATGTATCAACATATTATCAACAATGAAAATAAAATTTTTGTTGAAATTGATAGTTTGTGTTATAGACTAATCTTAGTCAAAGTTTAATGTTATTCGATATTATTGCTTTATATATTCTGTGATGCCTAGACATAAATAGTTAACACTGTCATTATGCTGATAAACAATATTGTTGCTATGTTAACATGAATATAATCTGTCATGACATTATTCGAAATGTCATAGTAATGTTAACATTTACATACTATGATATCATGAATGTTATGTATTACATTTTCATGATAAGTTCTTTTTATGATGATGTATCTTAGCATTGGGGATGTTCTTCCTTCTTCAAATAGGGGGAGATTATTGAGAATATTGCCCTCAATGTTCTCTTGATTTGAAGAGGCATCACTCACAATGCTAAGTCATATTGTATTTGATAAACCCTATTTCGCATTAGGAATATGCAGGGTTAAGATATTCCAAGCATTGGGATAAGGTCAGTGGTTTGCTGTCAAAACCGTTGAGATGAGCTCATAGTCTCAGTTGAACCGCTGAGATGGGTCCAGGAGCCGCTGAGAAGAGGTCTGCCTCTGCTGAGCTGCAGATAGACAAAATTTGCTGAGAAGATTATCAGAATCTAGGAGAGAAGATAGCTCTTCTATTCTAAAGAACAAGGTGATCCTTTTCCATCTACTGAAAAGAAGGATCATTTAGGAGCAGGTCTGAAGTTTACTTTCAGCCCAGCTTCAAGATTGCATCTGTTGTGCATCATCAACAGAAGACACCAAATCAAAGTTGTCTACTGTCGTAAGCTAAAACTTATACTCATTGTAGGAACTGTGTAGTTCTGAGCTTGTAAGGCATTGTGCCTGAGTTTGTAGGGTTGTTGAACCTGAGCTATAGGGTTATTAAGCCTGAGTTTGGTAAGGCTGTTGAGCCTGAGTTGTAGGGCATTTTGCCTGAGAAGTAGGGCTTCTTGATAGGCCTGAGGTAGGAGATATATGAGATCTCTGAGCTGTAGGAGTGGGAGCACTCTGAGTTAGTAGGGCTATTAGGCCTGAGGTAGGGTTTGGAGCAAACCTGAGAGATCATGTGGGATCTGAGTTGTAAGCTCTTGGAGCTGAGATTGGAGAAGTTTGTCTTGTCGAACACACTGTTAGAAAGGTGTAGAGGGAAAATGGACTACCCATAGACACACTGTCTTAGGGAACTACTATAAACATCTGTGTGCTTTCTGTGTTTCCTTGAGTTTTGTTTACTACTCTTTAACTGCTAGCAACAATCAAGTAAAAATTTAAGAGACCTATTCACCCCCCCCCCCCCCCCTCTAGGTGAAATAGACTACTAACCTATATACTATCAGCCCTCAAGTGGTGTGATTACAGTGTTGCCAAAACTGGCTCACTGAAGAGGAAATTCTTCAATCAAAGAGGCAAGCTGCTTTCTGATATTGTTGGCAAGACATTGCTGTGCAAGCCTGGGTCACATGACATAATATCAAAGCACATGTTTGAACTGATGTCAAGAGTGATTTTGAAGAAAAAGACATCCTAGGCAGCTGTCATTTTCCAGAGAATCAAAGAATGTCTGCAGGCCACCAACCTAGGCATAATTCTTTCCATATACCTTATGAACACATACCCAGAAGAGTTTGATAAGTCCAAAGGAACCAACCTTCATTACTTAAAAAGGATGGACATCAAGACTTTGGACAGTTTCTCAAGGGTGCTCCCAATGAGCTAGCCCTCTGAGCTGAAGGAAAAGAAGAATACAGTAGCCAAAGATCTGAGAAAAGCCAGAATGATCTACTCTGATTCTGGGTTAGGGGCAGAAGAAAATGCCCCCCCCCCCCTGAGGACACTCAAGTTCCTGCTATCAGTCCACCCAAAGATGATCAAGGAGGAGACCATGACACTGAAGGTCATGTTGCTACTGAAGAACATGAGAAGGATAAAGATGCTGCTGCTGATAAAGAGCATGAGAAAAGTGAGGAGGCTGGTCATGTTGAAGCCAAGACAGATAAACAAGGAGGAGATCACACTGAAAGTGATGCTCCTAAGTCTCTTGATGTTGATGGCATTGTGATACATGTGCCCTCAGATTCATAAGATCAAGAAGAGGGACAAATGGACACTGCTGCTGACTTACAAAGTAAGATTAACTTAATTTTATCCAATCTTGAGAAAATATTTAAGCTAATCCCTCATGAACCAACAGATTACTGGGGAGATGATCTTGAATATGATAATGCCCCATCTGAGGGGGAGCGTCAAGAGAAATTCAATGATCTTGAAGAAAAGGATGCTCCAAATGAGGGGGAGCAAGTAGGCTCTGCTGACAAAAAAAACAAGGATGTAGAAAAAGATGAGGCTACCAAGCCTAGTGATAAAGCTGAGAGGGAGAACATCCCTACTCAAGTTAGGGGGGCATGAAGAACGTGTAGCGGAAGCATTCAGAGTTGCACCTGAATTCCCTCCCACCTCATCTACAGTTTCAAATGAACTTCTCCTAAATTCTATCAGTGAAATTATTGAAGTTCATATGACCTCAATTAAGGATTACATTGATAAATCTGTATCCACAGTGAAGAATGAAGTTATGACTGAAATTCAGGGTCTTAAGGAAGAAACTTCTTACCTTAACAAGCAGATGACCAAATGGTTTGACTTTGCAGAGAAATCAGTCATTTCTCAGAATACCATGCTAAGATCAATGGACAAGCATCTGCAGCTATCTGAGCAAGACATGACATATGTCAAAAACTATGTTAGTAAGACTGATGAGGTCATAGAGAAGGCCTCCAACCATATTGAAGAATATGTATGGACCACAGCAACAATAATGATTGAAGAGGCAAAAAAGTTGAAGGATGAGCTCAAAGAAGATGTAGAAAATGCCTTCCAAACCCTCTCAGGGTCTGTTGTTGCTGCCTCCCAAAGATTAGAAGCAAAAGTGGTTGAAGAAGCCAGAAAGGGGGAGGTAGCCAATGTTGAAACCAACTCTGAGATGGCACTCAAAGTCCTACAGGGAATAAGAATAGAACTAAACCTTCCTCTACTGGACAAATTCGGAAAAGAAGATTTTGATTTTAAAGCTCAAGAAAAGATAGCACAAGATACTCAGCTTGCAAAAAGGAGGAAAAGAGAAGGTGTATTGCTAGCTGAAGAGTTCATGGCTAAGCAAAGAAAAGAGCAGGGCAATGACCCGGACTATGATCATTGGAGTGATGACTCCAAAAGCATCATTCTGAATGCATGGTTGCACCATGGCCAGGTATGCAAGGATATTGACAAAATATATCCTGCAGAAGATTGGATAAGGCACCTTAAGAGAAACTCAAAAAGGGAAAGAGTCTTCAAAGAGAATCTTGTGAGGAAGCACAACCCAAGGAGGATGCCTTCAAGACATATTCCAAAGTCATATCTTTACTTCAAGAGGCAAGAGAACGAGAGGAAGCTAGCTGAGATAACAGTTGTTGATGCATGAAAGGAGGCTGCTGATGATGAGGTTGAATGCTCAAGTTCAGCAAAGAAAAAGAAAATTTGATCTAATGTAGTTAATTCATCATATGAAGCAAATGTAAACTGAACAATGTATCAGCATATTGTCATTAATGAATTTGATATCTATATTGAATTGATAGCTTGTGTTAATAGGCCAACATTAGTCAAGCTTAATATTGTTCTATATTAATGATTTATATATTATGTGGTGCATATATATATAGTTAACAATGTTATTGTTATGTTAAAACAATGTTATTGTTATGTTAAAACAATATTATTGTTAAAACAATGTTATTGTTATGTTAAAACAATATTATTGTTATGGTGTCATGAATATTATCAATAATCTGTCATGACATTTTTGTAATGTCTATCTACTGTTAACATTTATTTGTTATGATATCGTGACTGTTATTTCATACATTGTCATGATAAAGTTTTTTTTGTGATTATGTATCTTAACATTGGTGTATGTTCTGTCTTCTTCAAATAGTTGGAGATTATTGGGAATATTGCCCTCAATGTTCCCTTGATTTGAAGAGGCATCACACACAATGCTAATATATGCAGGGTTAGTTCATTCTAAGTATTGGAATAAGGTCCGTGGTTTACTATCAAAACCGCTAAGACGACCTCATTGTCTCAGCTGAACCACTGAGATGAGGCCAGGAGCCGCTGAGAAGGGGTCTGCCTCAGCTGAGCTACATTTAGACAGAATCCGCTGAGAATACTATCTGTCTCAGCGGATCCGCTGAGATGAAGACATATTCAATTGCTGAGACTGAAGACTGTCTCAACCCAACCACTGAGACAGATTCAAATCTGAACAATGCATTGGCGGGATCTGCTTTTGGCGCAAGTGGCCATAAAGCAAGATAAAGTATTCTATCCTCTTTCATACTGTGTTAGGGCCCTCCTTAGAGCCGTTGAAGGTGGAAAAGGTATAAAAGAACAAGTTAGGGCATTTTAGAAGGTGTGCTGAAAAGAGGAAAGAAAATTGCATTGTGTTGGGAAAATGATTTGTCTTAACCCCCAAAATGAGTTGAATATGAATTCTAAGAAAGAAAAATCAAGGTTAAGTAAATATGCGTCGAATAGTATTCGACGCAACGTCGAAGTGTTGTCGACGTTTATTTCAGAATGAGTCGAAGTAACTTTAATAAGAATTCGATGTATCCTATGTCGACGTAGCTCTGACTTCTAGTCGACGCACCTTCCTTATTCTCCTCTCGACGTCCAGCCAGGATGAATTCGACGCTTACATCGAATTGTAATCGACGTACGTCGATTACTATGTTAAATTCAAATAACACCAGATCTCTTTCCTTCTTTCTATAGATCTGATTTATATGGAATAATATTATTCTTTTATAGCCGTTATGAATCATTCTTTCCCTCTAAATGATTCTTGGCTAAATTGATTAAGTTGATTATGGATATTATTTAAAATCAAAATGAATTCTTTCCTTCTATAGATATAATAGTTATGGAAATATTTCTTTCTTTCTAATACTCTGTCTACTAATTGATTTCTCTCATATAGTGTTATCTTAATACACAGAGCTATAAATAAGGAGAAGGTCGACAGAGAACAATGAGAGGTGATCCACTCCATACTTTTGAAATAGAGGATTTGGAACCGAGGAGCCTCCACAACTAAATCAGACAGGGGGAGCTCTCTTCACCATCTTCATCAAGATCCAACTCAACATCCAATCAGGATTTTCAAGTGTCTTCTCAGCTAAAAGAGAAGAACAATATATCTTTTCCCTTTCTCCTTCCCATCTTGTAAAGGGTTAAAACTCCCTTCAAAAGTTTACTCCCGGTGACAGGGCACCTTAGCAAAAACCTGCAGCTTGGTTTATAAGCACCTTATCAAAAGCTTATAGGTGAATTGGGCACCTGATCAAAACTCCCATTGGTGTGTGGACACCTTATCAAAATCACCTTGGTGTGTGGACACCTTATCAAAATCACCTTGGTGAGAGGGCACCTTATCAACAACCTCCTAGTGGATTCCTACCATTGGGTAGAAGAGTAGATGTACCCAGGTTTTGGGGAACTACTATATATCTTGTGCCATCTGGTTATGTGCTTGTTTATTTATGCTTTACTTTCTCAATCAGCACTCATATATTTTTATATATATCACTTAATTTGAAACAAAGTTAAATAAGACTTTTAATAATAAGAATGAGAACTAAAACTCCTCTTTCACATTGTTTCATTGACGGCTTCCACAAGTGCTCTTCTCATGATTCCTAAACCAGCTAGCAGATATAAGGAGAGAAGATAGTTCTTCCAGATTGATTCAAGAAGAGCAAGTTGATCTTTCCTAGTTTGCTGAAGAGGAAGATCAGATAGGAGCAAGGTCTGAAGTTTTACCATTCAGCTATGCTTCAAGGCAACACCAACTGTGCATCAACAACATAAGACAAAAGGCTGAAGGATACATTTGTGATGTCATCTATTGTAAGCATAACTTATAATCATTGTAAGAACAATCTTGTTTTGAGTCTGTAGGGCATTTTTCCTGAGCTATAGGGATGTTGAACCTGAGATTATAAGGTTGTTGAGCCTGAGTGTGTAGGGATGCTTAGCCTGAGCTAGTAGAGTTGTACTCCCATCATGAGGTGTAGGATCCTTGTGAAGGTCTGAGGTAGGGCTTCTTGATTGGCCTAAGGCAGGAAATCAGTGGATTTATGAGTTGTAAGAGTTGGAGCACTCTGAGAGGTAGGGCTGGTTGGGCCTGAGGCAGGGTTTGGAGCAAACCAGAAAGATCCTATGGGATCTGTGATGTAAGCTCTTGGAGCTGAGTTTGGAGGAGGTTGCCTTGTCTAACACACTGTTAGAAAGGTGTAGAGGAAAAGTGGACTACCCATAGACACACTGTCTTGGGGAACCACTGTAAAGGACTGTTTGCTTTCTTTGGTGTGCTTGCGTTTTTGTTTATTATCTATTAACTGCTAGCAGAACTTAAGAAAATCAAAGATACCTACTCACCCCCCCCCCCCCCCCCCCCCCCCCTCTAGGTGAATTAGACTACTACCCTATAAACTATCATTGTCTAATACTTTGACTTAACTCTTCTTAGACCTTACAGCGATATCATCCTGTGATTCTGGTTTACACGACGATACTAGACTTTGATCGATTCTTCTTATTCTTACGATGATATCATCGTGTATACTTTGATGTCACAACAAAATCATCGAAATGTCCATATTATCTCAACGATAGCTGACATGAACCTTCTGCTTATCTCTGAGTATAATCTCGATGATGTATACGTACATATTCGACAATATGTCCAGTCCTTCTTGACGATTTTGGACTTAGTGATATTGGAGAAATACTGAACATATGATTTAATCTCTACACGCATAAACTAAGCATACCATCAAATACAAATTATACTTATCATTGATCTGAGCACTTCTTCAAATCAGGAACATTGCTGGGCACTATTCCTAGCAACTTCCAATTTCATCATTATTGAATCTCTAGAATTATTATTTCTCTTCTTGTACATGTGCGACCCGTTATAATTCAAATATCTTCCATATATATCTTCTGAACAAGCATCACTATCTATTCAATGAAGTTTTCCAAATCCGTGATTGTATTCGACATTGCGTCGAATAACTTCTTACTTCTTATCGATGCACCTTTGAGTTCTACTTGAAGCAGCTTCGAAATCTTCCTCAGTTTTGAATTGAACTCTGTTATAGATATTGCATCGATTCCTTATCGACATATCCGTCGAGATGAAGGCGTAGACTTTAAACTCTGACTTCAGCGTCGAATACAATTTGAAGTTACGTCGACTTTCAATGATATGTCGACTGACTCTGGCTTCTACATCGAATACAATTCGATGTTGTGTCGACTTTCAATAATGCGTCGACTGCCAGTCTGGGTTATCTTTACTTCTATTTGAAGTTACTTTGACTTTCAATTGAAGCTCCGTCGATTGTTTTTCAACGCAGAATTAACTCAACTAGATTTTGCACTCCTTTTGACTAGACTTTGGCACTTTAATGTGAGTATGTCATCCTAGGACATCTAAGGACCATATTACCCTCACTATAGAACATGGATAATAAATCCTATAGGATGAAATTACTTTTATATAATTTGTAAGATAAATCAAGAGAATGTTTTTCCCAACACCACTATCATCAATCTTCATGGTGATAATGTCTTGTGGAGATGAGTTGACTAGTGAGACTCTAACCATATCCCAAGAGTCAAGAAGAGACTTTAGTAAACCAACGAATTAACATTATCCTCAAAGGTACCTTCCTCGCCAGTGAGGCGGTCAATAATCCATGAAACTCGTTGACATGATCTAGGATAGGTGAGACATTTCTATAACTAAACACTTCAATTTTTGTCAGTAAGTACAACTTATTGATGCTAGTGCTCTTGACATGCATTGTCGTCAGGGTCTCTAAAAGGGTCTTCACATCAGAGAGACTTGCAACATGATGTAGACGCTTGGCTCCACAAACCACCTGATAAATCTACACATCTTCCTATGTTCCACATTCAACTTATTCATTTTCATATTCTTTGGCATCCCTTTAAAGATAGGAGCATGTCATTCATTTACATAAATAAGATCTTCCATGAGTAAGTGTCACTGACGATAATTCATGCAATTTAATTTTACAAAATGCTCTGAACCAGAATCCATCATCAGTCAACTGGTCGGACTAACCTCAGTTCTTTGAACCAATTATATTATGGAATGCAACTTGATAGGATAGCTATAGGACCAGTAGTCTTAAACTGCCACAACTAATTATAGGCCCAAAATATTTGATCAAACTGTCATAAATCTCTGATATGTGAACCTGATATTTGCTCTACAATTGAACATAACTCTGATATCATTTGTTGGTTTAAGAGCACAAACCCAACTTGAGCACCTGCAATCTAATTTAAGTGAGAGCACCTACATGAATTTTTTTATGGAACGCAACACACACAAATAAAACCAAAACACAAACAAATAAAAAGACACTGAATTCTTGTATGTGGAAACCCTTGGGGAGAAAATCATGGGACGATCAAAGTTCAACCTGAAAAGCCGTCATTAAAAATATTTTATGAAATACACATAATAATGACTTTCCTTCTTCAATCCATAAATGGATCTTAACTAATTTGCTACACATTGGATATACATAATAATAGAATAAAATTACAAGTTACTGATAAAGGTGCATGAGGCGGATTGACGTAATGCTCTCCGATGAAACTCCTCTCAATCCATTGCACTCTAACATGTATCCAAGCCATATAACAAAGCTTCCCCGTCAACATCGTTGAATGACTTCCAAACACGCACCATAAGCACGAACAAGAAATCTTAGAGAGATCAACTCTCTTGCGGAGCTCCTCCTCTAGAACACTCAATAGCATGGCACAACCTTAGCAAACTTCACAGATCCCGTGCACCTGATGTCATTTTGAAGGCTAGATTCGAGTTTCTTCCTCTCTGAAAAATTTGAATTTCATTATATATCAACTTATCCATTGGTATGACTATTTATAAGGACAACTCTTTGGATTTCCATAGCTATGGTAGGTGGGAGTATAAGGTAGATGTGATAGGTGGCATTGGGAGATAACTGCGGTAGGTGAGTAGAAGGATGGCTTGATTTTTCTTCTTTTAGGAAGAAAAATGCACAACACCATCGACAAGTTTGTATGCTGGAGTGTGGTGGATTAAGAAAGCTAATTTATAGAACGCATTGGGAATGATTGGTTGATAACAGTGTGAAGTGAAATTTTTAGTTAGAGCAAGAGTGTGTTGACTGTTCTATATATATTGAACCAATCATTTGGAGGGTATTCATTCTGCGAGTCATTGATCTCATGATCTATAGTAATCGATAACTATATGATTTATAATATAGATCATATTATATTTTTTTACTATTAAAGCCTCTGCGTATATTTTTTTTATTTTCGTGAGACTAGGCTTGAATATGTGAAGTGGTAGGTTATTTATTTGTAGTGAAAATTTAGTGATTGGTGAAAGAAGATTGCATGAGATGTTATGCATGTGTGGTTGATTTGGAAAAAAGGTGTTGCATTACATTTTTTTATAATGTAGCTTGGCTAGATCAATACCTTGGTAGAAATAAACCAGCTTGTCTAGACTTCTTAGTGAACATTAATAAGAAAATTATGAGAGTATTATATTGTTTGTTTATTCAAAAATGCTTTGGCATCTGACAATAAATGATCATTAGATTTGCTAACTTAGTAATATGAACTAGTGGTCAACATAAGAAGAAGGATCAAATTAAGCAAGCCTCAAGTTACATAGTGAAGGCAACACATGGAGAACACAAAAATCAGATATTGTTCATCAAAAGTTCTATGGTATCATAAATGCTAGTTGTCTTTGAAGATTAAGAGTAGATCTAGAAAGCCAAAGGATCGAGAGAGTTCATGCTTGTATGGTAGTGAGGTTGTCGTCTCTTGTGAGTGCGAGGTTGGAGCAAGGAGAGTACTAAATATGGTTATTTGGGTTGAGGTAGGTGCGGGTTGATACAAATTTCATCGAGCATGGGAGATCATGAAGGCAAAGGTGAGGGGAGTTGATTTCAAAAGCGTGGGATTGAGAGTGAGTTTGACTAGGTGCGAGATTATAACCTCTAATTTTCTCCCGAAGCCCGCAACATCTGGCAATTACTGGGAGGTGGGTTATCACAACAATAAATGATTGTACATACTTAGATAATAAAGAGATCAACTTCTATAAAATGAGGTTAAGGGCGTATAGTACCTATATGTACATGAGAAATTCATATATACCTCTCTAGAAGAGGATTTCATATTTTATGTTAGTTTAAACAAAGTACAATATTAATATAATTTATTTTCAAATATTATCAACATATTCACAGTGAAATAATTTATATCTTTTCGTAAAGATATTACGATATGAGTACTAAGAAATCAAAGTTGCAGTACTAAAATATTGGATAGAAATCGAGTTTGTAAAACTTGTGATCACTGTTCCAAAGAAATTGCATCATTCTCCGACAATCTAATCGTATTATACCAAAATGATTGTAGCAGTAGCGATGGAAAAGTTGCTTAAAGATCGAGAAATTGTCAACAATGTGGTCTGTACAACCTCGATATTCGCCAGGCAAGGAGACGCGGTTTAAGAAGGCAATAAGATGAAGGAGGTAATAAGGAAGAGAGGCCTTAGTGCCGAAGATCTTCCCTTTCGTAGGGCCCGCTGAAGGGCGAGCGAGAAGGGTCGGCGAGATAAGCGCTCGCAGGCCGTTTAAGGAAGATTTCTGAGTTTGACGAAAGGAGTACTGTGTTCGACGAACTCTCCAGTGTTCGTCGAGCTCACCTGACTTCGTCGAGCCCACCCCTGTTCGGCGAAATCATCAGAAGTAAGCGAAGCGTTCTATGCTCATTAAAGCCAAAGGGACGGTCTCGTAACAGGAGTTGCGAGATCCAGACCTCGGCAGATATCATCAGGTGACTGGGCCAGGCGAGGGCTGGCAAACCAATACCTCGCAGGCCGCTGGCAGAAGAGACCTATGTTCGGTAAATAGATGTTCAGCGAAATGTGTTAGGTGCGCGGCAATGTCAACAGGCGACCCCGCAGGAAGGCTCGCGAGTTTAGAGCATCAGCGTCCAGCGAGCTCAATCCTGCGCTCGACGAATGTCGAACGGAGTTCAGCATTCGTCGGACGACGCACGACGAACAGAATATATCTTATAGCAGCGCTCGGCAAATTACAGCAGGGAAGCAGCGGTCGACGTTCTGCGTTCGTCGAGCCCGTCTGCGTTTGGCGAAGCGTTCGACAAAATGAGCGTTGAGCTCGACGAAGCCAGGAGGTGGTCTCGCACGAAGGCTCGCGAGACCGGTCCTCGATAGATACCGCCAGGAAGAGAGGGCCAGCGAGGTCCTCGTCGGGCGATCGCCAAGGGGAGGCATCGCGAGCAGGACTCGCCTTTAGGCCCGCGAGAGCCTTGACATGAAGGCTCTCGCAGTTTCCTTGTCCATAGGCTGATAGGGTCAAGTTACTCTTTTACCCTTGGTGGTCTGTCTCTAGCCTCTCCAAACAGCGGAGTTTGGCTGTTAACAGACCCATTTGGGGTACAGATAGTAAAATCAAAAGGCGGGATCCTGCTATTTGCAGGCCAGATCAGAAAACCTATAAATAGGACCTCAAGGGCACCTTTGGAGAGGACTTCACTTCAGCTTCTCTCTCCTCAGGCTTTCTTTGGTTAGCATTTCCAGAGCTCTCCAAGGTGCCCGAGTCTCAGCTTTGGCTTGGGAGGGGAAGCGCTCAACGATCTTCCGGGTTAGTGGAGGGACCTCCTCGCTGTGACTAAGGTCTTAGTCATTTTTCCAGTCTTCAGTCTACCTTCTCCGAGGGATCAGTAAGGGCTAGCTGCCCCTCATTTCGGTGAGGGCGCCGAGCTCCACAGGCCGAGAAATCGGTTTCAACATGGACGTCCACAGTGCTACAATTGATGCAAATGTGGCGATAGTTATAAAAGGCAATTGTTATTCGCAGATTGGATTTGTTTATTCGTAGATTTTTACTATTCGTAGCTCTAAAGGGTCCAATTTTATTATTCACAGATAATTTTGTTTTAGAGATCAGCACAAGAAATAAAAAAAATAGAAGGATCCAACTCTAAAGAGGTCAATCATCATGCTGTTGTCGGGCTCAGCTCAAAATGGAGTCGCTGTCCTGGGCTCAGAAGGTCGCCGGAGAAGTTTTTTTATGCTGGACGAAGACATCTTAAGTTTAAAGTTGGCCTGCGAATAGACGTTTATAAACTCAAATAAAGTGGTGAAAAGTTTGTTTGCGGATAGAAGTTATGCTCTGTGAATAACAATTGCTTATAAAATTGCCTTCGATTAAGGTGCTAAACTTAGCATGTGTATCAAACTAGTACAAGCTGCACACGGGACAAATTGGTTTAAGTAATTCTACCAAATAAATTATATTTTAATATCACTTATTTATAATATTAGGGTAAATTATTAACCATAATTGAACATCAAAGAGTACGTTTCTATCTTATATATTGTTAATTGTTAAATAGATATTTTAAATCTGAGAGATATTTTTAAGAATATCAATTGTAATTTATATAATCCATACATACCGCAATATTTCCTCCATATAAATAAAATATAAAAAATCATTTGAAAAAATTACAATTAATCGCTCGATTATTCTGACCAAGTAAACCACGGATATGGTTTGGCGGAGATTTGTATGCAAATGAGTATCCCAACATCTTGTCCCCTATGACGTCCTTTAAGGCGGTGACTAACTAAACGCCGGCGAGTTGTCCGCCGCCGGCGGACGAATGTAGAGCACCATTCCCTGGCCGAGGTCATCGGAATCGAGGATCTGAGGGTTGTCGTCGAGGATAGAGAGGGTGTTGCAGCGGACGCTGATGGTCTGCAGCGTCTCCCCTTCCTTCACCACGTACAACTCACTGCATGGCGACTCTCCTCGCAGATTCCGGGCGTCGACGGCGCTGAAGATCCAAGCCCCGGCAGTATGGCGAGGATGAAGAGGGCTGCTGCTGGAGAACTGGTCTGAACAAGCTTCATGATTAGTCTTTCTTCTTCTTCTTCTTCAGAGGAGGAGGAGGAGGAGGGTGTCTGATCGATTAAGAGAGGGAGGCTGCAGTTTATAAGAATAAAAAAGCAAGACTTTGTCGCCGAGAGAGCGACAATTTTTCGGTGCAAGAGAGGGAGAGAGATTTGTAGTTGTCTTGGAAAATGTGAATTAAAAATGATATTAAAGTTATATTTGAAACTGAAGTGTACGAAAAAATTGTAATTGAGTCATCCAAAGAGTCCTACCAAGAGTCATCGAGAGTAGGCTGTCAACGGGTTGTTTTGAGAAAGACTCAGTGATGCACGTCAGGCGCCACATCTGCTTGCCACCTGCCGTCGCACATCAAGATGGCTTTATCAGAGCTGCAGCTCATACACTCCAATCTTTGGCCGGTCCCACGACAAGGCATAATGGGTTGTTGAGGCCAGAGTCAATCTCAGGACCTCCTTGATAAAGAGTCTTCACGCCGACTCTCATCACCAATTGAGCTGCGTGAACACTCTTTATCAAGAAGATTCTGGGATCGACTCCCAGCCTCAACAACCCGATGCGACCTATCGTGGGACTGGCCAAAGGTTGGGGTGTGTGGGTTGCAGCTCTAATAAAACCATCTTGGTGCGCCGCCAAGGTGAACCCTAGTGTGACACCGGGTGGCAGGCGGGTATGACGTTTGTCTTGCATCATTAAAATGCACCTTATGATGGAACGGTCCGGCGCCACACCCTTCCGCCACTCTGGCGTCACACCAGAGGTCCGCCATGGCATCACACCAAGGGGATCCACCAGGACTGCAGTTCGTACACCTCAACCCCTCTCCAGGCGACTTCCATGTTAGATTGTTGGAGGGTGGGATCGAACACCCGACTTCCCTTGACAAGGCGCTTCAACAATCCTCATCGCTAACTGAGCTGCAACTCAGTTGGTGATGAGAGTCTGCGTGAAGACTCTTTATCAAGGAGGTCCTGGGATCAACTCCCGACCTCAACAACCCGCTGCGCCCTATCGTAGGACCGGTCAAAGGTTGGGTTGTGGGAGTTGCAGCTCTGATAAAGCCATCTTGGTGTGACGCCAAGGTGGACCTTGGTGCGATGCCAGGTGGCAGGCAAGTGTGACGTCCGTCCTGTCACTCATCTCTCTCTCTCTCTCTCTCTCTCTCTCTCTCTCTCTCTCTCTCTCTCTATGTCATTTGGTGATATAAACTCATAATTCTCTTATGTTAATTGGAATCATAATAATATGTAGGTAGCATCACATCGTAATGTCTTTCAGAATGGAAGCGACTATTGAATGAAAGTTAAAGTTTCTGGGTTGCGGCTCCTGGTTTGCCCCTCCCATTGACCTTGTTTTCCATTTTTTGCTTCTAGGAGCAGCGACCTAAGATTTTCGGATATATTCGAGTTTTCTGGCTGCAGCCTACAAGCTGTCGAAAACCGAAGTATTCCAGCTGTTGAAAACCTAAGTATTTCAATTCAGATTGGTTGCAACCTGCAAGCTACCTTTCTTAGAGTATTCCAGTCTAGATTGTCAATTTTTCGTTATATTTTGTTGATTTTTGAACATGTGAGTATCAATCCTATGATTGAATTTGTGTTGTTGTGATTTCAATCTAGTTTGAGTTTTTCACTATGATTGTGTTCCGTTTCGAGCAGTGCACTTTAATTCCTAATTTGACGTTGTTGTCAACCACCCACCCCGGAACCCTAAGGTAAATCTTGTTGGAATTCATTTTGGCTTAATTATGTTGCAATGTGAGTGTAATCATGCTACGTTAGTGTGTCGAGAGATGTTTTAATGGTTTCATTTTCAATGTATATTAATTATGTTGCAAGTATGAGTGTATGTTTGGTTTGTATTTGCTTGCAGTATTGAGGGAAGTTCTAATATGAAATTATCTATTGAAACTATCCCTGATAAAGAATATTCTAAGAAAGTTGAAGTGGATGTGGGTTCTCACTTTGCAACTGTTCAAGTATTTTCAACAAGAGAATCCATAATTTAGGGGGTTCGATTAGTCGGTCAAAGATTGAGATTTATTATTACGATAACACATTCAGATAAGCTAATTGGTCGTATAACAACTTGTGTTCTCTTAGGGTGTGATAGAGGCGACCGTTATCGAGGAAATCAAAACAAGAAGACCTTTGAAAAGAAAGGCGTTCAAGAATTTTCAAGTAAGAGATGTGAATGTCAGTTAATTGACCTTGCAAGAAAACAAAGCTAATTATAGAAAGGACATTGATATAAACAATGAAATTGAAGCAATTGTTCAACGATTTGCTTATTCAAGTTAGCAACAAAAGAAAGAAACAAAGTGAAAACATCGAGAATTAGTTGATCCCTCATCTAGCCAAACATGTGAGCCTTTGATGTCTTTACGATTAACGGGAAGACCAAAGGAAAGCCTTAAAATTTTAAGGATGATTGTGTTGGGTATTGTAGCCACAATAGCCTTGATTTGAAGAAATCCCCATTGAACTAAGATGATTTGTATTTGTATTTTAGCTAAGTGCAAACCAATGTCAGGTTTTAACGAGTCATAAAGCACAGAGCTATGCAATGTAATTCCTCATTGTGTAGAACATGGTGTTGATTCATGTGAAATCTCTCTATTGTGGTGTACTTCATATTCAAGTACTAAGGAAAAGTCCAGTAGGAGTTGTTGCTGTTTTCGGGATTGGAAGACAATTTCTCTAAGTAGAATTCGGCGAGTACTCTCGAGAAGATTCGATTAATTCATCGAGATATCTCGTGAGGACTCATTCAGTTCGTCGAGTTTTCTTGAAAGGCTGTTGTTAATATCTTAACTCATTTTCGTCGAGTGATCAGTTGATCTCTCGTGAACACTCGACGAATTCGTCGAGTTCTCTCGAGAGATCTCGTGATTACTAAGTTTAAGGTTCATCCGGGTTCAGTTTTCAGCCAAGTGTTTTCGTCGAGACATCAAGAAGAATTCGTCGAGTCGTTAAGGTCAATTCATCGAGTAGTCTAGGGACTTCACGAGTACACTCGACGAATGGACTTAAGAAGGTTTTCTTTTTCAAAGTGTTGATGGCTTACCTTTAGGGTTCCTACCATGTACAATAAACATGGAGTTGTGTCCTAAGGTTTCGTTTTTAGTCGTTAAAGAAGAATCTCTATAAATAGTCAAAGGTTATTTTTATTAAACCTAATCGTGTACAGAAATAGAAAATCGCAAATCTCTATTCTCTCTGTCGGCATTCTTTTTCTCGCAAAGGAACATTCTTGGAGGCGACAACTTTTTCTCATGATTCTTCTCAAGAAAAGAGTCAACTAGATCTCCAATTTCAAATTCTTCCAAGTTCATTCAAGATCCAGTTGATTCCTAAGATTTCAGATCCAGTGCTCAAAAGATAAAGTTTCTTTACTTCTTCCTCTTTCAAGTTCAAAGCTTTCAACTCAAGCAAAGAAGAATAAGACTTTATTTCATATCTGAAGAAAAATCTCTTTGAGATTTCAGAAGATTGTTTACAATCTATTTGTGTTGTAAAAACCCTTTACATTTTTTAAGAAGTGTTTACTTCCGAGTTTATAGATCCTTGTTGGAAGGATCGAGTGTGAGAGACGTTAGGCTCCGAGATTGTAGGAGTGGGACACTCCAAGTTATAAGATTTGTTTAAATCTGAGTTTTAGTGAAATAGCCGAGTCTAGCTCAAAGTGCTAGATAGGCGAGAAGGGAAAGTGGACGTACTCATTTTGGGGAACCACTATATATTCTTGTGTTTATGTTGTGTGCTCTTTTTCTGTGTGCTTTTATTCATAAGTTTTTAATTCCGCTTAAAGTCATAGAATTCACCTATTCACCCCCTTTAGGTGATTTAGATAGCAACTAGATACTTTCAATTGGTATCAGAGGGGGTTGTTATTTAAAGGGTTAACACCTTGAACAAGATCTTTATCTAGTTGTAAAGAGACAACATATTTAGAATGGATAGAACCAAGGATTCCTCCATGAAGTTACCAGTCTCCACCAAAGAAAACTTCCCGATGTGGAAGGAAAGAGTCAGATTCTACATGGAAGCCGCCGATCCCAGAATATTTCAGATAGTTGAAGGTCCCCACATTCCAATGGCTACATCTACTGTTAATGCAAATGTGCAAGTTCCCAAGAAGATGTTAGACCTAACTAAGGATGAAATTGCTCTTGTCACCTTGGACAAAAAGGCTAAGAATATTATTGCCAGAGCAGTAGACCATTCAATGCTACAAGACTTATTTCACTGCAAGTCAGCCAATGAGATGTGGGATTCTCTCGTTGTTCTGATGGAAGGTACTGAAGAAGTAAGGGATGATTGAAGATCTCTACTAAATCAGGAATACGAAGGTTTCAAGCAAGATCCAAGAGACAGCATTTCTGACACCTATGAAAAGTTCTTCAAGACCGTGAACGGTCTATGGAATTATGATCGTGAATTCACTGTCAGCGAACTAAATGACAAGTTTTTGAGGTCTTTAAAGAAATAGTGGAATACCAAGGCAATTGCCCAAGGAATTCAGTAAGTTGGCTACAATGGAGCCATAAATTCTGTTTGGGAAGCTTCATTCCCATTAGCTAAAGTTAAGCATCAGAAAAGCAGAGGAAGAGGGAAGTAAGACTTCAGGGAGATAGAAGTCTATATCCCTAAAGTCCGAAGGGTCTAGAAAAGGCAAAATTGTGTCACCGATCAGGACACAATCATCATATGAAGATGATGAATCGGTGGCTTTCCCCTCAAGCTTTGATATGTCTGATGAAGAGTTCTCGTTGCTCTCCAAGTAATTCAAAAGACTTCTTAACAAGAGAAAACAAATGAGAAATCAGTCCTTCTCTTCAGATCACAGAATATCACGACGTGATGGTGATCATCACAAGAAAAGCTACAACAACAACGAAAGGTATAAATCAAAACCGAACAAACATATTTCTTCTGATGTCATTCACTACTTTTGTAATTAGCTAGGGCACATGATTGCGGAATGTCCGTACAAAAAGAAGGAAGGATCTAGAAAGGAAGAGAAGAGATCCTTCAAAAGCAAGAAGAAAAGTGCTTCTTAGCGAAGAAGTCAAAGACTATTAGCGACAGCGACTCTGACGAGTCAAGATCAGATGAGGAAGCCTACTTTGGGATTATGGCTCAAATAGATGAGGATAACTGTGAAACCCCTTATGATGGGAAGGTAAATTCTCACAATCCTCTATCTGAGTCTGAGACGGAATCCAATGCGGATGAAGACTACTCTTCTGAGGAAGACTCAGATCTTGTAGTTCAGTATAGAGCGCTATTGAAGAGATTTGACAAATGCCGCAAGGTGGTCAAATCTCAAGCCAAGGAGATTGAGTCTCTCAAGGCGGTGGAATCAGATCTGAGGGAGGAAATTGAGAAATTGACTCCTCTCAGAGATGAAGTCCAAACCTTGACAGACGAACTAAAAAGCTTCACTGAACTAGTAAATGTGAAAGAGAAGTTCATAAATGAATTGGAAGAAAAGTTACTGGTGGAAAGGAAGCTAGTAGAGAGCTTCTTCAAACCAGATACTATCCTTCCACCCATTGATGGATTTCCAGCTCCTAAGAAGGGTAGTGGTCTTGGTCATGAGACTGAGAAAAGTTAAGCTGCTAAGAGAAAATTCGTCAAAGGTAAAGGAAAGGCTATTCAAAGTCAACCATCCTTCAAGAAGGTTGTTTTTTTACTAACAAGTATGACTTTGAATCATCCTATGGTCACTTTGCAAGATCAACTCACGTTGATTCTAATAAAAGTAACCAAGGATGGAGCCGAACCCAAAGCTTTAGTACGACTGCTCTCAAAGCACCATATGAAGAGATAATCCTCAAGGATTATGGTTCATTCGTGCATGGATCGGAAGCTAAGAAAGCACCAAAGAGCAAACCTGTTGTTGTTAAGCCACTTGCGAAGAAGGAGCCATGTGTATGATGTAATCATAAGGCCTCTACTTCCAAGTCAGTAGCTCCTGCTAGACCTCCCATTCAAAAGGTGAAGCAGGAGAATAAGAGAAGGCACAATCGGTTTGATTGTTGGTGTTGTGGCAAGGTTGGTCACTTTGTCATAGATTGTTGGTTCAATCTTTTGAATTATAAGGCTCCACGAGTTAACACTACAAGAATTACCCCTCGCACTGTTAACACTCCTAGTTGTGGTCATCTAACCAGGAGCCAAGGACCCAAGTCTGTTTGGGTTCCTAAGGGCAATTGATTTGTGAATGTAGGTATGTCCAAAGGCCAACAAAATGCATATCTGGTATTTGGACAGTGGATGTTCACGACATATGATCGAAACAAGGAGCCTACTTCAAAGTTATACCCTAGTCAAAGATGGTCCAAAAGTCATTTTTGGTTGATCTAATTGAGGAATTACAAAAGGCTATGATATGATTTTTAATGGTATAGTCTCTTTCACAGACGTGGCTTATGTTGAAGGATTACAACATAATCTCAATAGCATAAGTCAATTATGTGACAAAGGCTATTTGGTAGAGTTCTACAAGGACAAGTGACTGATAAAGTTGTCTGATAACTCAGAAACTATTTTAACAGACACTCAGAGTAGAAATATTTTCTGCATAAATTTTCTTTGTTTAGATACTTCTACACCAGTGTGCTTTTTAGCTGTTGAAGCCAAATGGTCTCGAAGGATTGAAGCCGCGCGATCTGAAGCCAACGGTCTGTGCGGTCTCCAATAATCAGACCGCGGGTTCTCCTCTGATGTACCAGATCCCGCCGAATAAAGATGGGTTGAAGCTGCGCGGTCTCAAGTCAGCGGTCTGTGCGGTCTCCCAGAATCAGACCGCTGCTCCTCCTCAGATATGCGAGATCGTGCCAGATGAAGGACGGCGATCTCCAGCTCTATCAGACAACTGTTTGATAACCGCGGTCTGTGCGGTCTCCATGCATCAGACCGCCACTTCTCCTCAAGTATGCGAGGTCGCATCTTGTGAAGGTCAGCAACATTCCGCCTTTCCAAGCAGTCTAGAGCCAGCGGTATCCAAGTGCAAGACTGCCAGTTCATCTCAGATATACCAGATCGCTTCTTAAGGAGAGAAGTGGTATGGCCCTTCCGGTCTCTCCCTTATGGGGGAGTGTTCGCCGGAACGATCTAACCGTCCGACGGTCTCCTCTGTCACACGACCTTCCTCCTGTCGTGTGATCGCCCGACCTCACTCCAGATCGCAGAAGTCGCTGCGGTCTCAATACTCCTGACCGCTCAGACCGCCCAGCTCTCTCGTGTACTGTGTATTTGTATTTAGTCCCACATCGTATATTTGTATTTTACTGTTTCCCTCCTAGTCTATATAAAGGAGGCAATACTCTTGTAATAGTTAGTTTTTTGGAAATAAAAAAATTCCTGTTATTTTCAAGTTCTCACATGGTATCAGAGGTCTCGATCTCTTCTGCCGATCTCTACTTTCTGACCGCACAATCCGTACGGTCTCATATCTCTCTCTCCGACCGGTCATTCACCTCCTGACCGCGCGATCTCATCTATCTTCTCGAGACCGCGCGATCTCTCTTTTCATGGGTACCCCATCTGAGACTGCAACACCACCTCCCCAACCCCTGCCAACTCCTGTGGCTATTTCTACCCCCTCTGGAAACCTTGGCACCTCCTCCAAGCTCACTGGCTCTAATTATGCTGATTGGAGTGTCTCCTTCACCTTCCTCTTACGCTCTCAACGCAAACGCCATCATCTCACCGATGATCCTCCTCCCCGTGGATCTGCTACCTTTGATGATTGGGATGCTAATGATGCTCTGGTCCGCACCTGGCTTGCTAATAGTCTCTCTGATGAGTGCCTTCCTATCATTCGTCGTGATGAGACAGTCAAGGCAGCCTGGAACCATCTTGCGGCCCTTTACTCAAAAGGTGCCAAAACCTCCTGCATCTACACCTTATATGCAGATCTCTTTGCCCGCCCAACCATGGATCCCACCACAGCATATCAAGCAGTTCAGGCCCTTGGGGCTGAACTCCTTCAACATCGGCCCTTCTCTGTTGATCTTGCTGAACAACATAAACACTTCCAAGAGCTCCTGGTTGTGTGTTACCTTCTCCGTCTTCCGGAGTCCTATGATCTGATACGACAACAAATCCTTGGAGAAGCTGAATCTCCAACTCTTGATGCCACCGCTGCTCGGGTCTCTGTTGTTACCTCCCTTCTCCAACGACCCTTGTTGTCTTCCCCTCCTCCTCCAGAAAGCTTTGCTCACAAGGCTGAACGTGGTCACACCGGTGGCCGTGGTGGATCTCTTGGTAGTCGTGGACCTCCGCGGCACATCTGTTCTCATTGTGGTCGGAGGGGTCACACAATTGATCGTTGCTATCTCAAGCATCCTCACCTTCGCCCTCTGGCTGCTGCTTCTCAACCGGGTACTAGCTCACCGGCTGCTTCTGTTGCTACCTCCCCAGGTAGCGTGCATGTGGTTACTGAAGGTAAATGGCTTATCGATTCTGGAGCAACAAATCATATGACAGGAAACCCTCACCTTTTCTCTCAGTTACTAGAACACAAGAATTTACCTCCGGTTCTAACGGCAGATGGTTCTCCCTCACATGTGTGTGGGACTGGAATAGTTCAAGTCACTCCGACTATCTCTCTTCAGAACACTCTTTATGTGCCTACTTTTCCATGCAACTTACTATCAGTCAAGGTTCTCTCTCAACAATTACAATGCTCTATTATGTTTACTCCAACTAACTGTTATTTTCAGGATCTTCATACGAAGGAGACAGTTGCTACTGGGACTGAGAGTGGAGGCCTCTACTTCCTTGACGTTCTTGCTGCTCACTCTGTTTCTACCGTCACCGATTCTCTCCATCAATGGCACCTCCGTCTTGGGCACCCTCCACCTCGGCTGCTGTATCAACTTCTACCTCGCCTCATCAAAGATACCTCTCCTCTCAACTGTGAAGCTTGTCAATTAGGAAAGCACCATCGGGCTTCCTACCCTGCCAAACATGGACGTAGCTCGACGCATCCATTTGATCTCCTCCACTCGGACATTTGGGGTCCTTCTCCTACCAAGACCGTAGGTGGGGGTAGTTTGTATTTTGTTACTTTTATTGATGACTTCACTCGTTGTACTTGGGTGTATCTGTTAAAAGATCGCTCAGAACTTTTTTCTGTTTTCAAAACTTTCTATAATGAAATTTCCACTCTGTTTGGAGTGTCTATCAAGACTATTCGCACTGATAATGCTAAAGAGTATGTTTCTCATCAATTTTCTGAGTTTTGCATGAACCATGGTCTTATACATCAGACTAGTTGTCCTTATACTTCTCAACAAAATGGAATAGCGGAACGTAAGAATCGTCACCTCCTCAACATGGCTCGCACCTTACTCTTCCAGATGAATATGCCCAAAGCCTATTGGGGTCATGCCATCCTCATCTCCTGCTATCTCATTAACCGCATTCCCTCCACTCTTCTTCACGGCTCCACCCCCTTCTCTCTTCTATATCCCACCTCACAACCCTTCTCATTACCTCTCAAGGTGTTCGGTTGTACTGCGTTTGTCCACACTCCTTCCCCAGGTCGGGACAAACTCTCTCCTCGGGCCGTTAAATGCATCTTTGTTGGTTATTCTCCAACTCAGAAAGGGTACCGATGCTATGATCCCCTTCTCCGCAAACAATATGTTTCCGCTGATGTCACCTTCTTTGAAACTGTTCCATACTTTTTCTCACTCTTCCACCTCTCAGCCTCCTGCGCCTAGTCCAACAACACCGCTCATTTACTCTCCACCACCATCACCTACTCTCCCAACTCCACCACCTCTTCCTTCCCCTCCACCTCCTTCAGCATCTTCTTCCACCTGTCCTCCTACTCCGGAGCCTTCTCTCCCGGCTCTTGGGCCAGCACTATCTTCTTCTGATGATGACTCTCCTGCAGATACAGTCACCACTGAAGACCTCCCTATTGCTCTTCGGAAGGGAGTTCGCTCATGTACGCAACACTCTATTCACGATGTTGTAACTTATGCTCAACTTACCCCCTCTGATAGGGCTTTTGCTATTGCTATTACAGATACTGCCACCCCAACCAGTTATCAGGAGGCTCTTGCCATCCCACATTGGAAGGTTGTCATGGATGATGAAATCTCCACCCTTCAGGACCGTGGCACTTGGACTCTTGTTCCTCCACCTATTGGGATAGATGTTGTTGGGTGTAGATGGGTCTTTGTGATAAAATATTGTACTGATGGCTCTGTTGACCGCTACAAAGCTCGCTTGGTTGCCAAAGGTTTTACTCAGACATATGGAGTAGACTTCTTTGACACTTTCTCACCTGTCGCTCGGCTTACAACCATCAGAGTCCTCTTCTCTGTGGCCGTCAACAAAGGTTGGCAACTCTCTCAATTGGATGTCAAGAATGCCTTTCTCTATGGTGATCTTCAAGAGGTTGTTTTCATGGAGCAACCTCCAGGGTATGTAGCTCCGGGGAGACTCGTGTATGTAAGCTAAAGAAGGCCATCTATGGTCTTAAGCAAAGTCCTCGCGCCTGGTTCGAAAAATTTAACGAGGTTATCAAGATCATTGTATTTGTCCGTAGTTCTGCGGATCACTCTCTCTTCATTCGCAAGACATCTCATGGAATGGTTGTTCTGGCTGTATACGTTGATGACATCCTTCTCACAGGTGATGATGTTGAAGGTGTCTCCCTTACAAAGAAACATCTCCTCCAACACTTTGTGACCAAAGATATGGGGACCCCCAAGTACTTTCTGGGCATTGAAATCTCAAGGAAGCATAGCTCCATTGTTCTCTCACAACGGAAGTATGCTATTGATCTTCTAAAGGAAACAGGTCTTCTGGGTGCTAAACCTGCTAAATATCCAATGACAATTGGAGACGACAAACTCTGGACTGACAATTCCCTCCTCTACCTGATAGCACTAGATATCGTCGTCTTGTAGGCAAGCTCATCTACTTAACTGTAACAAGACCTGATATCTGTTATGCTGTTGGGAAGGTCAGCCAATTCATGCAAGCTCCGAAGGAATGTCATCTTCAAGCTGCTTTAAAGATATTAGAATACGTTAAGGGATCTCCAGGGAAGGGACTTCCGTTCCAAATGAACAACCATCTCAAGATAGAAGCCTATTCAGATGCTAGCTACGCTGATGATAAAGGAGACAGGAAATCCACATATGGGTTCTGCACCTTCGTGGGAGGAAATCTGGTGAGCTGGAAGAGCAAGAAACAAGCAGTAGTATCCAGATCAAGTGCTGAGGCCGAGTACAGAAGCATGGCCCAAACCACATGTGAGTTAAAGTGGTTACGAACTCTCCTTCTTGACTTAGGAGAAGTTTACAACCATCCATTGCCAATGTTCTGTGACAACAAAGCTGCAATCTATATATCTCAGAACCCAGTCTTTCATGAGAGAACCAAACACATTGAAGTGGACTGTCATTTCATCAGGGAAGAAATCTTGAAGAAACAAATATGTACTCCCTTAGTAACTTCAGATAAAGAGCTGGCTGATATCTTCACCAAACCGATATCTTCATCCTTCTCCGATGTGTGTAACAAGCTAGGCATGATTGATATATATGCTCCAGCTTGCGGGGGAGTGTTGAAGCCAAGCAGTCTCGAAGGATTGAAGTCGCGCGATCTGAAGCCAGCGGTCTGTGCGGTCTCCAATAATTAGACTGCGGGTTCTCCTCTGATGTACCAGATCGCGCCGGATAAAGATGGGTTGAAGTTGTGCGGTCTCAAGTCAGCGGTCTGTGCGGTCTCCCAGAATCAGACCGCTGCTCCTTCTCAGATATGCGAGATCGTGCCAGATGAAGGCCGGCGATCTCCAGCTCTATCAGACAACTGTTTGATAACCGCGGTCTGTGCGGTCTCCATGCATCAGACCGCCACTTCTCCTCAAGTATGCGAGGTCGCATCTTGTGAAGGTCAGCAACATTCCGCCTCTCCAAGCAGTCTAGAGCCAGCGGTCTCAGCGGTCTCCAAGTGCAAGACTGTCAGTTCGACGGTCTCCTCTGTCACACGACCTTCCTCCTGTCGTGTGATCGCCCGACCTCACTCCAGATCGCAGAAGTCGCTGCGGTCTCAATATTCCTGACCGCCCAGACCGCCCAGCTCTCTTGTGTACTGTGTATTTGTATTTAGTCCCACATCGTATATTTGTATTTTACTGTTTCCCTCCTAGTCTATATAAAGGAGGCAATACTCTTGTAATAGTTAGTTTTTTGGAAATAAAAAAATTCCTGTTATTTTCAAGTTCTCACATTAGCAAAATATAATGCATCTTCATGTGACCAATGACATAATAGACTAGCACATATAAATTTCAAAACTATAAGTATGTTATTTTCTCACAACTTAGCGTGTGATGCACCCAGTGTTAAGTGCATTAAAGAGAGATCTTGTCATGCATGCCAGATGGGTAAGCAGAGTTTGGATACCTTTAAGAGCATTATTGGCACAGATTCTACCAGATGCTAATATCTGCTTCATATGGACTTATTTGGTCCCATGTCAATTCGTAGTTTAGGAGGTAAAGCTTACACCTTGGTTGTTGATGATGATTGCTCATGTTTTGCATGGGTATTCTTTCTAAAACACAAGTCAGACACCTTTGATTCTTTCACCACCTTTTTTAGCCAGATACAAAATGAACGTAACTGCTCTGTGGTCAAAATCAGAAGTGACCATGGAACAGAATTCAAGTCTAGGGCCATGACAGAGTTTTGTGAAAGCTTAGGTATCTTTCATGAGTTTTCTTCTCCTCGTACTCCACAACAAAATGGAGTTACCGAGAGAAAGAATAAAACACTCATTGAGGCTTGTAGAATAATGTTGAATGATTTTTCACTACCTGAGTACCTTTGGGTTGAAGCCGTCAACACTGCTTACCACGTGCAAAATAGAGCACTAATTAACAAGAATCATCGTAAGACGCCTTATGAACTTTTGAAGGGCAGGAAACCAACTGTGTCTTATTTTAGAATCTTTGGCAGTAAGTGCTTCGTACTTAATAATGAGAAATATTACAAAACTAAGTTTAGTGAAAATGTTTTGAAGGTATTTTCGTAGGCTATAATAGCCATAGTAAGGCATATATGATTTTCAATAAGAAAACCCTAGTTGTAGAAGAAACTATTAATGATATATTTGATGAGACGAGCATGCTACATAGCACCTCTTCTAGTATCTTTGTTGAAGATGCAGGTGCTAAATTAAAAGAGCTCAACCTGGAAGATGCAGCTAAAGAAGACACTCCAAGGTCAATTAAAGTGAACACTCCAACCTTACTTGAGGAAGAAGAACCTCAAGAGATAGAAGATGCACCAGAAGTAGAAGAACCTCCTAGTGGCACGGAAGATGCAAGGAATCTAGTGATCATACACTGAAGAGATCACCCCGTTGATAAAACCATTGGTGTTGATGCCGAAATTTCACCTCCACGATCGATGCTAAGAAAGCAAGGGAAAAGAGGAGGCTGCGGGTTGTTGGTTACTATTGACTTAGAGAAATCAGATTATTTAGACTGATGGCAGCGGTCGATACCGGACTTCACCCGTTACGGAGAATGTCACTCTTGTGACAGGCTTTCCCTTGATTCAAGAAAAGTGATTACAGCGGGTTACAAGGGAAGGAAAAGGAGAAGTCGGACGGGTAACAAATCGCAAACACTAAATTCGAGACCGCAACTCTAATAAGCGAGCTCCTGGATTCGAGTGTGTGTGTCTTGGGAAAGTCACCCTCCTATTTATAGGCTCAGGGGTCTGCCCAAACGGGCAGGGCAAAAATTAACATCTGCTAGGATACAAGAGAATCGGGCAGGAGGTGACGGGATACAGAAGGGAGATAAGAGAGAAGTCGCGTGGCTTGGCAGCTTGGACCTCGATCTGTGTTGAGCTTGGGTTGGAGAATAATGGATTTGAGTAGAGACAACCCGAGCGGTCTGTGATCAGAAACCGCGAGCTTTGCCTTCTGGACTTGAGCCTTGATGACCTCCAATCCCCGATGATGATCTGGTTTAGGTAGACCGCCCAGTTTGTTGTGGGCAGTTTAGGAGGTTTGTAACCTTGGATGGAACTAAGCAGCTAACCAGGCAGGTCGTCCGATTTAAGAGAGTCATTTATACTGATAGCGGTCTTCTGGGTAAACATGATCCCAGCACATTTTCAAATTTCGGAGAAATTTCGGAAATGTCAGTTCTAGCCAGAGACCTTACCTGATTTACCCTGGAATCTATAAAATGCTCTGAAGGCTCTATATCCTTCATAATTCTATCATAGCCACGGGGCAATATTCACCGTTAGCGGTTAGACTTCTTCGAGTTGTCAGTCCTCTGATCCAAATGGCTGATCTAATGTCAAAGATCGTAGTTCGTGAGGGAAAGGGGCTGACCACTCTAAGAAGAAAAAGATTCGACGGTCTGAGAAGACCGAGCGGGATGTCACAACAACCACTGCAGAAAAAATTGCTAAGTTGGATTCTCCGGCCATCGATAAGAATATCGCTAAGCCTGACGCGGGTTGTTCTAACCCTCCTCCGGTCAATCCACCCGCCACTTCTGACAAGGCGGGTTCAAGTACTGTTCCTTTGAAAGTCACAGGTGATAATCCCTTCGACATAGTACTCTCTCCTTCTGGAGTTCCTCATTTTAAAGTGAATGACAGAGAAGAAGGGGTGGTCGATTCCCCGAAGCCGGACGAATTGATTACTCCGCCGGTAGTGATCGTAGAGGACAACTCCAGCCGGTCTCAGCAGGCCAACTTGGATTCTGTTAAGTGGAAGAGGGCCGAAACGTCGACGGAGAGGATAATGAGGAAGACTAAGAAACTGAAGGCCAAGAACAAAATGGCCTATAGGATATCGGACACGGCTAGCCTCCAACATAAGCTGCGCGACAAGGAAGTTACTGAAGGGCAGGTCACTCCTCCAGATAAGACGGACGAGATGCCATTCAACTCTGCAGCCAACATAACCGTTAGCGATATCCTCAAGGATATGGATGCCCTGCAGAGGCAAGATAAGCTGCTCGACACCCCCGCGACCATGAGCGAAGCCGACCATCCTAGTGAGGATGAGGCAAAACCTGAGAGACCGCATCGAGAACGGAGGCCTTTGAGGAAAGCGGGATGAAGCTGATGAAGGTGAAGGTGGAGGAGCTGAGGTGGTCATTGGATAAGTCGCGGCCGTCAGACCCCCTTGCAAAAGGTAAACATGGTGCGGGTTATCACCCTGCCCGCTTCTTTAGAACACGGCCTCAGAAAAAACAAAATGACTTGATGTTGAATCCACTATCGAGCTATTTCCCATCCGCGATTCAAACTTCTGTCTCTAAACGAAGACAGAATGAAAGATTTTGGAGAGAGCAGCGCCGAAGAATGGACCTCGGGCAATCGAGGCGGCCTGTATATCTAGGCATTAATCTTGTAGTATTCTCTATATTGGGTTATTCGCTTCTGACTGTGTTAACCGCATTTTCTTTATTATAGATAACCCGGAGCAAACCATGAAGCCGGGCGACCTGACGGCTAGCCTTCCTCCACTGCTTCCACCAGCTCCAAGTTTTTCGCTAAACTTAAATACTGGAGAGGAGGAGCTGGCCGACTTCAAGGGTCTTCTTATTACCCTGAAGGAAAGAGTAAAAGACCTCGAAGACTACGCTGAGATCACGCGGGCGTAGGAGCGGGATACACGGGCTATACTGGAGGCCGAAAAGAATGAGCAGATAGAGAAGGAGAAGGTGTTGCAGGAGCAGAACGCCGTTCTGATCGCGCGGCTTAATAGGGAGAAGAAAGCAAACCAGAGGCTCGAGGACGACTGCAAGTATTATCGAGAAAAGTATCTACATCTGACCAGGTAAGTCAGTGGGAGCCGGCGACCTATGAGCGTGAATGATGAGAGGCTACGCCCATCGAGCCGCCCGACTGTTGGGGAGACCTCAAATCCCCCACAGGTCAGGGTGGCCGATCCTGTTGTTAATATTGTAGAGACCGCCGCAGCATTGTCTGCTCGCATGATTCCTTCTGCGCGGGGTGAGCGGGATGTCGCGCGGCTTCACAGTACTATCAACCACCTTCATCACAACGTGAGTCAGATGTACACACTTCTTCTTCAAACCGGTAATTTGGTTGCGCTCCATCACCGTGAAGACCATTCTTCTGATCAACTATGAATGATTCTTTTTCATGAATATTGTTTGTAATATTTTTATATTCGGTCTTCGGGACAATCCCTCAAACATTGCTTGCTTGGTGCTGCAAACTTTCAATATTTCTCTAAATTATTTTACAGTTCGCGCGGCTTGTGCTGCAAACTTTGCTGCTTCTGTTTTTGAATATTTTTGAATGCGATATCTTTGAATTATCCTGTAAGTTGTGTGGCTTGTGTTGTATGCTTGTGGCTTTCTGCTATAAAACTAACCATGCAGGTTGCTGACCGCGCAGTTAGAATAATTAGCCGCGATTTGATTTTACTATATGCAGATCAATGGAGTCTATAAGTAGTAGACATTCCGGAGACTTATTCAACAACATTCAAGATGCGGGCTAAGAGCAAATCTATGCGGTCTGAGAAAGTAGTAGCCGTCCGAACTGACGCGGCTTTAGCATTCCATTCGGCCGACCATAAGGAATGTCGTCTGACTCAAGCGGAGTTGAATGATTTCATTGAGAAGCAAATGGTGGGAAGCCACCTACTCGCACGGCTTCCTTTGCGTGATGAGCAATCAACTCCTTCCCAAATCACCATTCCCATCGATCATTTTGATAACGGCTTCAAGTTTCTGCTGCCTCTTGAAGTTATTACACTTTTCGAGCATTACGGGGTTATTCCCGGTCAACTTCTGCCAAATTCCATAGCTTCGATCTACGGCTTTATTTCTTATCTGCGGTCTGAGGGATTTAACTTCTCAATCAGCCTGTTCAGAAAATTCTTCTCCGTACGGTCTATTCCAGACGTCGGGACGAAGATATTCAAAAGACACCTATACTTCGGGTGCACGGGACTTAAAGTAGTGAACCTGGCGAACAAGATTCCGAATTGGTCTGAAAGGTATCTGATATTTGAGGGCCAACTCGGATTGTTGCAGGTCAACCCGCAGGTGCGGGGAGAGGAGTTCTTTCGACAACGCTATGTTGAAAGGGTAGAAATCAAAATCTATCAGTTTATCAAGGACGCGTGGATTGGTGTGAACTACTACATTCCCCTACTCGCAGAGTTGGAAAATGTCTAACTTGAGGGCGGTAAGCTTCTGAATACTATTTTTCTGGCCATGTGGTTTATATAACAAATTGTCATCGTTGTTCGCGCATTTTGTATAATAACTTCGTTCTTTCTTTTTAGTTGATGCCATAGTCCCGAAGAACAAGACGATTAGCCCGGGCGGCCCAGTTCTGACGCAAAGATAGAAACGGCGGAAGAAGAGCAGGCAGCAAGTATCTGAAGAGGAGGACTCGGCTTCTTCTGGCGAGTTTGATCTCCTCCGTTTCTGTGGCAACCCAAATGACCTACACGGTGATTCAACCCTACGCTGGCACCCAGACGGTGACTGTGTGCAAGTGTCAACCGCGCTCCCTTATTGGGGGAGCGAGAAAATAAGCCGCAAAGCAGTAGCCGCCGGTGCTGCTCTGTATGGCCAAAAAACTTTGAAAAAACTCAAAGAAGTTCACGAGGAGGAGCTCTCCAAACTAGCCGCGCAGGTTAGTGCAAGGAGCTTCGGGACCAATCACTTCATGGGCATATCATACAGGCGATTAATATCAGCCAATAGCCATTTGGAAAAGAAATATGCTGAGCAGTAGCAGGAGATTGCGCGGTTAAAGGAGGCTGAGTTGGTAAGTTATCACCTAATGAAGATTTGTGATATCCGAGTTTCTTAAATAGTGTGGTCTAACCTTTTTTTCTCTTTTACAGAAAAAATATGATATCGACAATCCGGTCTTCGAAGATTAGGTCTTTCCTCATGTTGCCAAAGGGATTTACGCAGCCCTAAACCGCTTGAGGGAGCTTGACGGCTTGGCTCGGGGTTTCGAAGATTTTAACTTCTCAGATGTCTATCCATCTTTGAAGAAAAAGTTGGATGACATTAACCGCAAAGCCAAAGGTAAGAACAAGGTTGATGGGAGCAGCTCGGAGGAAGAAGATGATGATAAAGATGAAGCCGCTAAAGAGGAAGATATGGTCGAGGAGAATAATGTCGCTGCTGATGGCGAGAAGAAAGATACTTCGGTTTCTGAAGCCGATGCTACTGAAGGAGAGACCGAGCGAGTTGAGATCCAGGAGACTGGAGGTTCGAGCGGCTCTAGCAGCGCATCAACAAGCTCTTCATCGGTTAGCGGAGGCTATTCGCCGGATGTTGATATTGAAGGTGGTGGAGATTCAAGTTCTCCTGCATCTAAAAGACTTAGATCCGGCGATTAGTTGCTTTTTGTACGTATTTACATTATATGCCCGACGGCATAATTATGTTAGTCGGTCGGCATGAACAATTACAAATGTATTTTTTGAGAATTTTAATGGAAAATACAGTTACCTGTTCAATTGTTTGTCTTTGCGACCTTACTTGTGGATGTTCATATGCCACCTTTTTATTTCAGCATTTTCTTTAAAACTGCAAGTCCTTTCTTGAATCCGTTAGAGACTATATTAAGTTGTGCGGTCAACATTTACTCCGAGCGGCTAGAAGTTCGAGCTCCCATTATGCGAAAATTCCAAAATGAATAATTGCCCGAATATCATGAATTCTGTTCGGACAGTTTATAAGATAAATCCTGATTCAGTGAAGACGAATCACAACCTGAAACCGCCAGAGATAGATCTTCACAAGTTCTGATTGTGAGCAAAGTCATGCGGTCAAAATGTATCCCAGACGACTAATAATACACATTCTGCATTTTCAAGAATTTGAGATGAGTGATCGCCTTGATGTCATAAAACATGATAATATTTTCGAGTTTAATATAACAAATATCAAGCCAAGCAGTTACTTAAATTCCAAAAACTTATGGACTTTAACAAGGACAATTATTTTGATGTAATGATACCATTTTCATACGTTCGGATAATGATCATCAAGATGCGCGGTAACTTTTCATCAAGATGTGCGGTCACAAGTTCTGATTGTGAGCGAAAAGTACTGAATATTTGCCTGGATGTTATGAAATATTGCTCGGGTGATTTAGCTTACGCGAGTTCCCTTTTCTGAAGCTGTCAGGGAAGCATTCTTATAAGTATGGATAATAATTAATAAGTCGCGCGGTCAACTCATAATCCGGCCGGCTTATAATCTGAGTTGTGGAACAAATTTCAATACCGCAAGAACATTCCATTGCCAATTTCTTGTGGGTGAATTAGTTCAAGCCGGGCGTGTAATATTAATTCAGAGATGTGGATCGAGCGAATAGCTCTCATATTTCAAGCGAATTGTTTGAGTTCGTGACCTTCAATAAGAAAATTTCTTCAAAACGAGCGAGTAATGCCAGCTCGCAATATTAATTTATAGCATCAATTGATAAACAAACCGATTCAGACCGACCAAGTGATACCAGCTTGTGACAATATAATGAGATTAATCACAAGCCGATCGAGTAAGCCGATCTGTCAATATTATTATTGAGAACCTGTTAGAAATACTACCTTGCGGCTTCTTGTAATAATATGTTTTTCTAGATTTAAAGCTAGATACATTCTATCCACTCGGCCAGCACATTATGCTGCCATTTTTCACTTGTTATTCTCATTCAAGCTGATCGGCTTAAGAGATAAAACCTCCCAGTCTTAAAGTTTTTAACCTTTAAGTAACCAAGTGGGCAAATATTTGTACCTGTCAAGTACTGCTTCTCCCAAATGGTCATAAAAAACTATAAGAGAAAAATTATTTCCTGTAAAGAAATAAAAGAGTTACAGACTCAGATGACCAAGTGGGCAGGTGCGCTTAGGTAGCAAACATTGCTTTCCTCAAGTGGTTATAAGAGCTGTAAGAATTTCAATGACTCAACTGCTCTCTTGCCTAGGGTTACAAGCTAAGTTGATCAATTTGGCAGATGTTGTTATGTCGCGGAGGCTTTTACCGACATTGCTTTCCTCAGAGAGATCAACCCAGTTGTTGGTCCCCTGTAGGCACCGCTCGAGTACCTTAGGAGTATTCGATGGTCACAGACTAAGATGATCAGTTGGGCAGGTGTGGTTATGCCGCGGGGGCTATACCGACATTGCTTTCCTCAGAAAGATCATCAAAGTTGTAACTATATCCCTTTCGGGGCACGATAGAGCTAACAGTCACCTGGACCTCCCTTGATGCAGAGGTGTGTTAGATACCAGCCGGGATCCAAAATTCTGAAGACCTCCGCACGGGAATTGGCAAGCTTCCACTACACGTGTGCGAAAAATCCCCGCTACACGTAGTCCTCGTGGTATTACGCTAATGACTACAATCTGAGGGGGTTCAAGCAGAATTTGGCGATGTCTCCAGAGTTCAGTGGGATATAAAAAGTACAGAGTCACCAGACAGGGGAAAGTGTCAGTATGAGGCTTTTCATTGAATATCCAAAAATGCAAATAATGAAAGACAACATTTGAGATCATCATCGCTCCAAGTATGTGGGACGTCTTCCCCATCATTTGTCTGGAGGCGATAAGCCCCACTCCTTAATACTTCCTTGACGATGAATGGTCCTGCCCAGTTGGGATTTAATTTTCCAACAATACCAGTTCTGGCTGCAGCATCCACCTTTTTCAATACAATATCTCCGACTGCAAATTGCTTGATCCTGACATTCTTATCAAAATGCCTAGCCATTCTCCTCATTTCTTCCTCTTGCCTGATAGTTGCTTCATCCTGGAGTTCTTCGATGAAATCCAGACTATACTTTATTGCTTCATCATTGGTCTCCATCCAAGCCTCAACCCCTTGTATGGCATACATAACTCTGGGACTGGCTACTTCGAATTCCACGGGAATGGGAGCATCTGAACCATGAGATAATTTGAATGGTGTTTCCCCTGTGGTCGAAGTTGGCGTGGTTCGAAGAGTCCAAAGGACTGAAGGGAGTTGTTCTGCCCAGTTCCCTCTTTGATTCAAAACCTTCTTCTGCAAAAGATATAAGATTTGTTTGTTCACAACCTCCACTTGCCCATTACTTTTAGGATGATGTACTGAGGAGAATCGTAGATCTAATCCAATCTGATTGCAGAAACTGATCATCTCTGGATTGTTAAATTGAGGGTCATTATCGGTGACAATAGCCAACGAGATTCCATGTCGGCAGACAATTTCTCCCCAGATGAAGTTTTTGATAACCTGCGTGGTAGTTTTGGTCAACGTCATTGCTTCAATCCACTTGCTAAAATAATCAATCATAACGATTATGAAATGGTTTTGCCCACTAGCAGTTGGGAAGGATCCAATAAGGCTCATCCCCCAAACTACAAATGGCCAAGGTGCTGTTATCGATCTGAGTGACTGAGCTGGTTGGAGTTGAACTGAGGCAAATTTCTGACACTGTACACATCGCTTAGCAAATGTTTCTGCATCTTTCCTCATTGTTGGCCAGAAATACCCTTGTCTCAGGATTCTCTTCTCCAAAGTTTTTGCCTCTGAATGACTCCCAAATTATCCTGACTGAACCTCCTGGAGTATTACATGAACTTCTTCTTCTGAGACACACCTTGCTAAAGGAGAGATGAGAGTTTTTTCTGTATAAAATTCCTGCCACTAAGCAATAATACGTTGTTTTTCTCCTGAATCTCTTCTTATCTTTTATGGATGGATGAAATTCTCCTTTAGATAGGTACAACTCGAAGGGATCCTTCCTAGAAGGATGTTGATCAATTTGCATTAACTCCCCTTCTTCTGTTGCCGGATGGAAGAGCTCTGAGGTTACCCCTCATGATGGAAGTCCAAATTTTGATAGTTCATCCGCCTCTTCATTCTGTGTCCTTGGGATATGTTCGATGATGAAAGTTTTGAATCTCCCAATTTCCTTCTTGACCATTAATAGGTACTTCCTCAGCATTGGCTCCGTCGTCTTGAAATTCCCCAGTACTTGTGAAGCCATCAAAAGGGAGTCTGTTTTAACATGTACATGTTCTATCCCCAACTCTTTCGCCAGTATTAGACCGGCCAGGAGTGCTTCATACTCTGCCTGATTGTTCGTGACCGGAAAAAAGAACTTGATGGCATGCTCTAATTTGATACCATTTGGGCTGATCAAGATGACTCTGGCCCCTACGGAGTTTCTGCCCGAGGCCCCATCTACATAGATAATCCAGGCCAGAGGAGATCTTTTTATCTGCTCGGGATCAATCTCCGTTGTTTCTACCAGGAAATCTGCCAATACTTGTGCCTTGATTGCTGTCCTGGGGATATAAGATATTTCAAAATCGCTTAGCTCTATGCCCATTTAGCTAATCTTCCCGAATGGTCTGGCTTTTCCAAGATGCTTCTCAGAGGATGATCCGAAACCACCTGAATCAGATGAGCCTGAAAGTAAGGACGAAGCCTGTGAGATGACATAACCAGAGCTAGAGCTAGCTTTTCCAAGATTGAATATCTAGTTTCCGCATATTTAAGGATATGGCTGACATAATAAATCGAAAACTGCTTTTTCTTCTCCTACCGGATAAGGACGGAACTTACTGCATCTGGGCCAACCCCCAAATATAAGAATAGTATTTCCCCTTCGCAAGGGCTTTGTAGTAGAGGAGTTGACGTTAGCTGTATCTTTAACTGCTCAAAAGCGTTGTTACACTCCTCATTCCACTCAAACTTAGATCCTCCCCGGAGTGTGTTAAAGAATGGAGTGCTTTTATCTCCTTACGAAGCCTCTTGCACAGAGAAAGCATGATGGTCATACTAGATCAATGGGTATTAGATACTTGAATGATCGTCTCTAGTGGGAGTCTTGTGGATTGTATTTGTCGGTTGTTGACTATTCATGTGATGGATAGAGTACTTTATGTTTATTGTACATCTATGGCAAGTTCATTTATTATGTCAAATGTTTCTACTGATAGATTAATTAGCTTAATAAATGCCCTTAGAATGCTTGCTTCCATAGGAATTCAAGTATGTGACTTGAATGTGAGGGCCTATGTTTATAAGAAGCTTCATTCTTAAATGGTCCCTGGTCGTTGTATCATCTTAGAATTCCAGGGCGATGATGATACATAAAGATTAGCATGTGCGTTGACTGATGACCGCTTCTTACAGGTCATGATTTTGTGATATCGAGTCATCACATGAGTACTTGTTAGTGAACAAGTTGTACTGGACAGACCCATCATGAGACTACTGTGTGGATTGTTATATGAATGTGTCACAAGTAGGTCTTATATGACAATGGTGTTTGTGGTTCTTCGACCTGAAGTCACAGCATTCATCAAGTGAGGAAGAGCGTATTTTGATTCCATCTAAAGTCTTCCTTGAGAAAGGATGATGATAAGGGTGGTTATTGGGTATGTTAAGATTCATTTGAGTGTTTATGTGTGGGCAGATATGGGATTTGTCCTCCTATATGACAGGAGTTACATCCATGGGCCCCTTGATGGAATGAGACTGAGAAATGCATGACCATGCTTGGATGAGACAATATGTGATATTGTGCTCACCAATTCCAGACAGTCTATTCTAGATCAAGGAATTATGATTGAACAATTATGAGGGTGACACGGTCCATGCCTCTAGTTCTATCCGGATGTAAGGGACAATGGGACATGATAACACTGATACATTGGTCAAGACAGGCTTGTTGAGTTAATAACTCTAATTGCTTGGGTAGCAATGATGCATTGCTAGATGCCGCTCATTGTTTGTGAGACTTTTATTTGATACGTTCAAGATCAAGTGGGAGACTGTTGGAGTTTCCATGGTGATCTGGAAGTGGTCAAATATCTAGTCTCACTGCCAACGCGATATGAGCCCATGGGGTCACACATAAGAGTGTTTGGAGAAATTGGAGGAAGATTTGTACTAACAAGTGTGGATAAAAGTTCGTTCGACGAATTCAAAGCCTGTTAGTCGAACGGGTGTAATAGCGCGTTCGTCGAACGGCTATAATAGCATGTTCGTCGAACGGCTATAATAGCGCGTTCGTCGAACGGCTATAATAGCGCGTTCGTCGAACGGCTATAATAGCGCGTTCGTCGAACGGCTATAATAGCGCGTTCGTCGAACGGCTATAATAGCGCGTTCGACGAACGACTATTGTAGCCGATTCGACGAACAGCTAATGCGTTCGACGAGCGGCTAATGCATTCGTGATAAGTAGTATTTTTATAACTTTTTAATAGAAAATTTTGTAAATATTTAATATGAATTTTACTTTTTATGACAATTTTAGGTTATACGTAGTTCTTTTTGTAATTTTGATTCTAACTTAGCTTAATTTCAATATTTGCAGAATTTTGGGACAAATCAGGAAAAATGGCATGTCACGCCCTCGGTCACGCCCGTGACCAAGAGCGTGTAACCTAAAGATCAGTCCAGAATGATGCCGCGCTGTCTGAGCTAGCCCACACCAAGTCACGCCTCAGGTCACGCCCGTGACCCAAAGTCACGCCCGTGACCAAGGGCGTGTAAACTTAGAATCTTCCACGTGGAGCTGCCGTCGAGACGTGGAGATGCTGTCGAGAAGTCAACCTAAGTCATGCCCGTGACCCACATGTCACGGCCGTGACTTTCCAGCGTGATCCCTGCTCTGCCGCCGCGCCGAATTCCAGCCCACGCCGCATTTAATGCAGCCGTCCAAAGTCACGGTCGTGACCCGACATGTCACGCCCGTGACATGTCACTTTTCGCCGCGCCGAATTCGAGCCCACGCCGCTGTCGGATCTGATGTGAATAGTGCAATCACGCCCGTGACCGAGGGCGTGTAATCTGAAATTTTTTCCTATAAATTCAGAGGTTCTCCTTGAGTCCAGGGTTCAGAATTTTTGGAGTGGGGGAGGTGCTGCTTGAGCTGTTAGTGAGTTTTTCAATGCAATTGTTCATGTCTTTAAGCTTTCATGTCTTCCTTTTCAATTCATGCAATGTTTTAGTTTAACTTTCATGTACTAGCTCTTTTTAAGCTTGTAATCTTCATTTCCCTAGCTTTGTAATCTCTCTTTAAGATTGTAATAGTTTTGATTTTCAATAAAAATTAGCTTGCTCTCTTTCATTTGATCTTTCTCCTTAAGTACTTCTCCTTTCATGCAACGTTAACTTTTCTTTCCTTTTTCCCCTCCACTATGTTGAGCATTAAGTCTTTTTATTATCGTTTTAATCATTCACTAAGTTTGCAAAATGTCTCTTTTTAACTAAGTAATCAAAACCTCCAAAATATCATGAGATAAGATAATAGTGATTTTCCTCGAAGTAGAAGTAATCAACGCGCCCCGTGGAATACGACCTTGGTATTTCCAAATATCCTATACTATAGACGATAAGGTACACTTGCCTTTATCGGATATAGTTTTGGAGAAAATCTCAACCTTTCACTAAATTTTAAAACCTACCAAATTAAATATCAAGTTTTTGGCGCCGTTGCCGGGGAATTTTGCGTAGATATTTTGAAAAGAGGATAGCTATTAATTTTATCATGCTTCTTTTTATTTTATTTTGTTTTTTCTAAATTTCAAAAAGAAAATATTTTTTTTTAGTTTTTCTTCTTCCTTTCTTCTCTTTTTAGTGTATGACCCGAGGTAGCACTTCGATTCTTCCTTTTGATCCGGAGATCGAGCGAACCCTTTTGAGGCACCGCCGTTCTCGTGATCAGGGAAATCAAGTAGAATCCGAAGAGTCGATCGGGGACACTAACGCAGCAAATATGGATCATAATCTTAATCCTCCTAATCTTAACGAGCCAAATCCTAATGAGGACGCGCAACGGACCATGTCCTATTATGCGCGGCCGAATTTGGAAGGCACACAATCGAGTATTGTTCGCCCCACGGTGGCGAACAATAATTTTGAGATCAAGTCCAGCATCATACAAATGGTGCAACAATCGGTGACCTTTGATGGTCAACCGGACGAGGATCCAAATTCACATATCTCTTACTTTCTTGAAATTTGCGACACTTTTAAGATCAATGGCGTCACCGATGACGCCATTTGACTACGTCTTTTTCCTTTTTCTTTGCGGTCTAAGGCCAAGCAGTGGCTGGGCTCCCTACGTAGGGGATCCATCACTACATGGGCCGAAATGGCGGAAAAATTTCTTAATAAATATTTCCCGCCTTCAAAGACCGCTAAATTGCGCACGGATATTGCTTCATTCATGCAAATCGACTCGGAGACTCTCTATGACACATGGGAGCGCTTCAAGGAGCTTTTGCGTCGATGCCCTCACCACGCACTTGCCACTTGGCAACAAGTGCAAATATTTTATAATGGCTTAAATCTCCAAACGAGGCAAATGATTGATGCGGCCGCCGAGGGGACATTAAATAACAAAACCCCGATCGCCGCTCAAGACCTTTTCGAAGAGATGGACACAAATGCGTACCAATGGAACATGCCCCGAGCGCGGCCTAATAAGCCGGCCGGAATTTTTGAAATAGACGCTAACGCAAATTTGGCTTTACAAGTTGAGCGCTTAACAAAGCAAGTGGCGGAGATGTCTGCTTCCTCCGCCACTCCTCCTTGGGCTAATAATATTTTATTTGAAGAGCAAGTTGATTACATGGGAAATCCGCCTCGGCCTTCCTATAACCCGAACACCGCTCCGTATAATAACACCTACAATGCGGGTTATAGGAATCATCCGAATTTCTCATGGAGCAATCAAGGAAATGCTCAGCGTCCCTTAAATTTAAATCAACCTCCAAATCAACTTCTTAATTTAACTCCCCCTCCAAATTTTAATCCACCCGGTTTTCCACCGCAACAGCAAAAGCCCTCTCCGCTTGAAGAGGTTTTTGCAAAATATGTTGCTACAAATGAAGCGAACATCCGGAACCTCACCGGATCGATCAAAAATTTGGAGAACCAAGTGGGCCAGCTAGCAAAGATAATCTCCGAGCGCCAACAAGGAGCCCTTCCGGGAAACACGGAGCCAAACCCAAGGGAGAGCGCAAATGCGATTACACTCCGAAGCGGGAAGGAGGTGGTTTCAAAACAGGACGAACCCATGGTAACTTCCTCCCCTCCTCCTCCTCCTCCTCCTATTTTATCTTCGAATTTACCTGCTACGTTAGCTCCGCGCGCTTCTACTTCTAATATTCAGTATCCATCTAAGTTTAAAAGCGAGAGCGCCGAAAAGAATTATAAAAAGTTTTTAGATATTTTAAAGCAAATTCACATTAATGTACCCTTCTGCGAGGCTATCTCTCAAATGCCTAAATATGCGAAATATCTTAAGGAGTTGCTCTCCAATAAGAAAAAATTAGAAGATATTTCGCATATTTCTTTTAACGCAGAATGCTCCGCGGTTGTACTCAACAAATTGCCTAGAAAAGTGAATGACCCGGGACGGTTCTCCATCCCGTGTTTATTTGGCAATTCGTTAGCAAAACACGCTTTAGCAGATCTGGGAGCAAGTATCAATCTCATGCCTTTTTCACTATTTAAGAAGCTAGGTCTAGGAAATCCAAGCCCCACTCGAATGAGTATTCAATTAGCGGATCGCTATTTAAAATATCCGGTAGGAATAGTGGAGGACGTGCTCGTCAAGGTCGACAAGTTCATCTTCCCGGTGGACTTTGTCATTCTTGACATCGAAGAGGATGCCGAAGTACCCCTCATACTCGGCCGCCCCTTCCTTGCCACCTCCCGCGCCATTATTGACGTAAGTAACGAAAAGCTCCTCCTTTGGGTTGGAGACGATGAAGTTTCTTTCGGCATAAATTCCTCGATGCGGAACACATTAGAAAACGACGATTCGTGTTTTTACCTGGAAGAGTGTTGGGAATTCGATTCACCTCCCGAGCTAGTCTCCACCTCGAGTCACGAGTCCGAGCTCGCCGAACTCTTTTGTCTGGAAGAAGAAGAAGTCACTCGTTTCACACCACCCGAACCACTATTTTTAGAAAATTTGAAAATCAAAACTTTTTATGAAGAACCACCCGTTTTAGAACTAAAGCAACTTCCCCCTCACCTTAAGTATTTATTTTTAGAAAAAGAGTCGAAGCTACCCGTCATCGTTTCATCCAAACTTAGCAACTCGGAAATTTCTGGGTTAGCTATTGTCTTAAGAAAGCACCGCCACGCAATTGCGTGGCAAATTTCGGATATTAAGGGTATAAACCCTTCCTTCTGCACTCATAAAATCTTTCTCGAAGATAATTCCCGAAATTCGGTCCAGCCTCAACGGCGGCTAAACTCTAACATGAAAGAAGTCGTTAAGGCCGAAGTGATCAAACTATTGGACGCGGCTACCCGATATCGGATAGTACTTGGGTTAGCCCAGTACAAGTCATACCGAAGAAAGGTGGCGTTACGGTAGTAGCTAACGAGAATAACGAGTTGATCCCAACCCGTACTGTTACGGGTTGGCGGATGTGCATCGATTACCGAAAACTAAATGATGCACCCGTAAGGATCACTTCCCTCTACCGTTTATTGATCAAATCTTAGAGCGCCTTTCAGGTCACTCCTACTACTGTTTTCTCGATGGTTTGTCGGGATATTTTCAAATCCCAATTTCGCCCGACGACCAAGAGAAAACCACTTTCACTTGTCCCTTTGGCACCTTCGCTTATCGAAGGATGTCATTTGGTCTTTATAACGCGCCAGGTACATTTCAAAGATGTATGCTGGCGATATTTGACGAGTTAGTAGAGGAGGTGATGGAAGTGTTTATGGACGACTTTTCCGTATTCGGAAGCTCATTTAAAAATTGTTTAAAAAATCTTGAGCGTGTGTTGCAGCGATGCGAGGAAACGAATTTAGCACTTAATTGGGAGAAATGTCATTTTATGGTCAAGGAAGGATTAGTCCTTGGTCATAAAATTTCGGGCATGGGGATCGAGGTCGATAGGGCCAAGATTGAAGTGATTGAAAAGCTCCCCCCTCCAACAAACGTAAAAGCTATTCGTAGTTTCCTAGGGCACGCAGGGTTCTATCGGCGCTTTATACAAAATTTTTCCAAAATCACAAAGCCGTTAACTCATCTTCTTGAAAAGGAATCCTAATTTATTTTTAGCGATGAATGCCATTTGGCCTTTAAACTTATCAAAGAAAAACTTATAAACTCCCCGATTCTAGTCGCGCCGGATTGGTCGCTCCCTTTTGAAATCATGTGCGACTCGAGTGACATTGCGGTTGGTGCCGTTTTAGGCCAACGGGTGAGTAAGTATTTCCACCCTATTTATTATGCGAGCAAAACACTCACGTCGGCACAAGCGAATTACACCACTACCGAAAAAGAGCTTCTAGCGATCGTTTTTGCCTTCGATAAGTTTAGGTCATACATCACCCTCTCGAAAGTTATCGTCTTCACGGATCACTCCGCACTTAGGTATCTTTTAAGCAAATCGGACGCCAAGCCTTGTCTTTTGCGATGGATCCTCCTCTTGCAGGAGTTTGACTTAGAGATCCGGGACAAAAGAGGAGCCGAAAACTTGGCGGCCGATCATCTTTCTCGTTTAGAAAACCCCGCCTCGGACGTATTAATAGAATCTGGCATTAATGATAAATTTCCTGAAGAGCGCCTCCTTACTCTCGAAAATATTAATTCATCGTCTACCCCCTGGTTTGCAGATCTGGCTAACTATTTAGTAGCCCGGGTCCTGCCAAAAGAATTCTCGAGTCAGCAAAAGAAGAAATTCTTTTCTGATTTAAAGAATTACTTTTGGGAGGACCCTTTTTTATTCCGTGTATGCGCAGACCAGGTAGTAAGACGATGCGTCTCGAGTGAGGAAGGCCTTAAAATTTTACATCATTGTCATGAGGGACCCACCGGAGGTCATTATCATTCAAACCGAACCGCAAGGAAGGCGCTGGAGCGGGCTTTTATTGGCCCTCGCTCTTCAAAGATGCTCACACCCTTGTGAGTACTTGCGACAGCTGCCAGCGGTCGGGGAACATCTTCCGCCGGGATGAGATGCCCCAAAACATTTTCTTAGAATGCGAAATTTTCGACCTTTGGGGTATCGATTTTGTTGGTCCTCTCCCTCCATCTTTTTCAAATAAATATATTCTAGTGGTGGTCGACTACGTATCGAGGTGGGCGGAAGCGCAAGCTCTCCCCACGAATGATGCGCGAGTCGTCGTTAATTTCTTAAAAAAATTATTTTCTCGATTTGGCACGCCGCGCGCTATTGTGAGTGATCGGGGCACCCATTTTTGCAATACTCAATTTACAAAAATCTTAGCGAAATATGGTGTCACTCACAAATTATCCACCGCATATCACCCACAAACGAGCGGCCAAGTCGAAGTTGTTAATCGAGAATTAAAACGGATTTTAGAAAAAACAGTTTCTATCAATCGGAAGGATTGGGCAATAAAGCTCGATGACGCGCTATGGGCCTATCGAACGGCGTACAAGACCGCTATCGGTTGTACACCGTATCGAATGGTTTATGGCAAGGCTTGCCACCTTCCGGTCGAATTAGAACACCGCGCATTTTGGGCGCTTAAATTTTTAAACCTCGATTCCACTCTAGCGGGAGAACAAAGAAAATTCCAAATGAACGAATTAGATGAGTGGCGAGCGAATGCGTATGAGAGCAATAAATTATATAAGGAGCGAACAAAGTTTTATCACGATAAGCATATAAAATTTTCAAAATCTTTTTCGCCGGGCGATCTCGTCCTCCTTTATAATTCCCGCCTTCGCCTTTTTCCGGGAAAACTAAAATCCCGATGGTCCGGACCCTTTATTGTTAAAGAGGTTTGGTCCTATGGGACAATTTTAATTTCCCACCCGGAAAAAGGTACCTTCAAAGTAAACGGCCACCGCCTTAAATTATATCTTCCGGGAGAGTTAACTAATGAAAAGAGTGATTCGATTGTATTTCAACCTATAATATGATCGGCAAGTGGGTCAAGCTACGCGACCTTAAACAAAGCGCTTTTGGGAGGCACCCCAAAGTTATCTTTTGTTATTTTCTCTTGTCTCTTCTTTTCTTCTTTAACAATTTTTGCAGGTAATCGCGGCTTCCCCACAAAAGCTTCAAAAAAATCATGGAAGCCCTTTTTCCTTCTCTTCTTTCGTTTTTGCATTTCTTTTTACCTTTTCTTACTTCATACTTATTTTTAAACATTGGGGACAATGTTTAACTTTAAGTATGGGGTGTAAATAGCCCTTTGTAAATATTTGTAAATAGTTTTAAAAAGAAAATTTTCAAAAAAAAAATGAAAAGAAAAAAAAAACAACAACAAAAAAAATTTTAATTTTGTTTCTATGATTTCCTTTATTTAAGCACTTGTAAAATCCAAAAACTCAAAAAAATTTAGAAAATCGAAAATTTAAATCTTGGAAAGGGACGTTTGGGATTTCATCCCATCACACCTCCTAGTACCTTGCGAACCCTTCACCGGGTAGCCATTGGGAAGTCCAAGACTTACAAAAATTGTTAAGTTTTAAAGCTAGTTTCCTTTCTTTGTAAATAGTTTTTAATGAGAAAAATTCAAAAATTAAAAAAAAAAGATAATATCAAAAATTTAAAAAAAAAAAAATAATATCAAAAATTCAAAAAAAAAAAAGATAATATCAAAAATTCCAAAAATTCTTATATCCCTCCTTCTTGTTGTTTTTGTGATTTCTTAGAAATCTAGTTGAGAATGTTTATAAGCATGTTTAAGTTTTTAATTGGCTAAAATTTTGCTTATCATAGTTTGTTAATTTTAAATTTGAGGTAATCTTGATTTAAGAATCATCTTATGATTTTAAATTGATTAGAGAATTTTGTTAGCATGACTTCTCTTTTTATTTTTAAATGGCTTCATTTTGTAGTGAATTTCCTAAACCTCTTTAGATTTCAATTATATTTTCTTCTAACTTTTTAGATCTTAGGAAATTTAATGTTACTAGAATTTGATCTCAATATAATTTAAAGCTAGCTAGATTTATTTCCCTTCCTTACCCCCTTTGTGGCATATAAAAAAATGAACTTTAAAAGATCATATGTCATGGGAATAAGAGGATAAAATTCATTATTCCCTAAAACATATGCACCCAAAATATTTGAAAAGATTATATGGCATGGAGTAAGAGGATAAAATTCATTACTCCTAAACCATATACATTTTGGGTTTTTATTAGAAGAGAAAAAAAAGAGGAAATTTCATGATAAATTCCATTTCCTCCATTCAAAAATTTCTCTTCTTATGCCAAATTTAATGAAATCCCCCTTAGCCAATTATCATTGTTCTAGTTTTAGTTGAAAATTATGGAGAGAGCAATATTTAGTAATTTACTTTTCCTTAAGATTCTTTTAAGATAGAGTTCTTATAATTTTAATTTAATTTAGTTTTATAATTTCTACAATTTTGTCAAACTACTTAATTTTCTTGAGAAGTTCTTGCCTAAACATTTTTCCCTCTTTTCAAATCATCATCATAATTTAGGACTTAACTCCCCCTTGAATTTACTCTTAACTTAACTTTTGGTTAAATGAAATTTTAGTTTTAAATTAAAATTTTTTTTAAGGATGTCTTATAAATTATGCCACACTTTTGCTCTGGAATAGCAAAACCTCAAGTATGGGGGTATTTGATAAGTAGTATTTTTATAACTTTTTAATAGAAAATTTTGTAAATATTTAATATGAATTTTCCTTTTTATGACAATTTTAGGTTATAAGTAGTTCTTTTTGTAATTTTGATTCTAACTTAGCTTAATTTCAATATTTGCAGAATTTTGGGACAAATCGGGAAAAATGGCATGTCACGCCCTCGGTCACGCCCGTGACCAAGGGCGTGTAACCTAAAGATCAGTCCAGAATGATGTCGCGCTGTCTGAGCTAGCCCACACCAAGTCACGCCCCAGGTCACGCCCGTGACCAAGGGCGTGTAAACTTAGAATCTTCCACGTGGAGCCGCCGTCGAGACGTGGAGATGCTGTCGAGAAGTCAACCTAAGTAACGCCCGTGACCCACATGTCACGGCCGTGACTTTCCAGCGTGATCCCTGCTCTGCCGCCGCGCCGAATTCCAGCCCACGCCGCATTTAATACAGCCGTCCAAAGTCACGGCCGTGACCCGACATGTCACGCCCGTGACATGTCACTTTTCGCCGCGCCGAATTCGAGCCCACGCCGCTGTCGGATCTGATGTGAATAGTGCAGTCACGCCCTTGGTCGCGCCCGTGACCGAGGGCGTGTAATCTGAAATTTTTTCCTATAAATTCAGAGGTTCTCCTTGAGTCCAGGGTTCATAATTTTTGGAGTGGGGGAGGTGTTGCTAGAGTTGTTAGTGAGTTTTTCAATGCAATTGTTCATGTCTTTAAGCTTTCATGTCTTCCTTTTCAATTCATGCAATGTTTTAGTTTAACTTTCATGTACTAGCTCTTTTTAAGCTTGTAATCTTCATTTCCCTAGCTTTGTAATCTCTCTTTAAGATTGTAATAGTTTTGATTTTCAATAAAAATTAGCTTGCTCTCTTTCATTTGATCTTTCTCCTTAAGTACTTCTCCTTTCATGCAACGTTAAGTTTTCTTTCCTTTTTCCCCTCCACTATGTTGAGCATTAAGTCTTTTTATTATCGTTTTAATCATTCACTAAGTTTGCAAAATGTCTCTTTTTAACTAAGTAATCAAAACCTCCAAAATATCATTAGATAAGATAATAGTGATTTTCCTCGAAGTAGAAGTAATCAACGCGCCCCGTGGAATACGACCTTGGTATTTCCAAATATCCTATACTATAGACGATAAGGTACACTTGCCTTTATCGGATATAGTTTTGAAGAAAATCTTAACCTTTCACTAAATTTTAAAACCTACCAAATTAAATATCAGTTCGACGAACAACTATTGTAGTCGGTTCGACGAACGGCTAATGCGTTCGACGAACGGCTATTGTAGCCGGTTCGACGAATGGCTAATGAGTTCGACGAACAGCTATTGTAGCCGGTTCGACGAACGGCTAATGTGTTCGATGAACGGCTATTGTAGCCGGTTCGACGAACGGCTAATGCGATTGACGAACGCTTGCCGATTCATCGAACGCAGTTTCTGACTTCAGTTACATCGTGGGTGTGCGGATAGCGTCTCTTTCACGCTGGGTATAAAAGAATATGATTCTCTTCCGACCAGTAAGCGACCTAATTTTGCGAGAGACAAATAGTGACGAAAGGGTTCGGTTCTTCCTTCTCCCCCGCCGCCTCCTCCTCTCCCTGACGTCGGACCTAGCAGTCTGTAGGAGAAATAGAGAGCAGTTCTTCTCCGACCTAGATCTTGTGCGACAAGAGACTAGGGTTCTCCAGCACTCGTGTGGATTTCCCGTAGAGATGCTGATCTATTTCAGCGCTTGGAACTCAGAAATCTGCCATTGGAGCATCTCGATTAAGCTTAGACTTAACCCCCTTCAGGTATAAATTTATTTATCATCACTTGGGGAGGGAGAGAGAGAGAGAAATGGTTGGTGCTTGTATGTTGTGATGGGGGAGGAAGATCATATTGGCACAGGTCCCCTTGGGTCATGCAGAAACCCTCAAAATTAAGTGAGATCTATATATTGATTGTATTCATGAAGGGTTTGTGCTATCTCCCACCTTCTTTTTATTATTAATAAAAAAAATTATTTGAATTCTTTTACAAATAGATATTATCTCCATTATTATTCAATTTAATATGTTTATTTTTATTCAATTTAATAGGAAATAATTGAATTTATTAAACGTCTGGCGATGAAGAATAAACGTTGCCAAATATAAGAATAAACGCATGACGATGAAGAATCGTAGTCATTGCTGTAGAATGGTAGCGCTCAATAACCGCTACCATTGAAAACCATAAATGTTATAATAGATGTACCTATGGTAGCGGTTTCAGGACGCCGCAATACAATGTGTAACCGCTACCATACCCTACGACCACGGCGGCAGATGCAACACACGCGCAACTGCTACCGTATCCCTACAATAGCGGTTTTTTAATATATAGTAGCGGCTTTTGAGCGCTACCATATGCATGATATGGTGTAGTGATTGCATTGTGATGTTTTTATTCATTTCTTGAATCATGAAATCGCAAGATCCGAACTCTTTTGGGTTGTTCTAGTTATCGTTTTATTCCGCTGCGCATATTAGATATGTTGTTATCATTTTGAATGATGCGTAGAAAACCCAACACGCACAAACCGGGAAATAATAACCACCCACCAACCCGCATGCGGTCTCGCAAAGCAGACCGCCCGAGCTTAGCATAGCTAACAGCTCCCTTATTGAACCATACAGTTATATAAAAACCGCCCGGTTACTGCGGTCACCAAAAACAGACCGCCCGGTCTTATTGCAAAAGCAAATAACTTCTTCAGAAAACCAGACCGACTAGAACAAGTCGTCAGACCGCCCGGTCGCTGCAAGAAGATAGACCTACTTGAACATCTGGCCAACTTGAACAAGTCGCCAGAATAACTCGCGCAAGCCGCTTGGACACAATGCAGTCTTCCAGATCAGACCGCCCAGAACAGATCGTCTGAGACAAAACCGGCCAGAGCACCAGCGCAGGCCGTGCGGTCTCTGCGGTCTCCAATCTACAGACCGCCCAACACCATTCCACTTCCACTTCAAAAATTTAACATGCAAGTCCTCTGCCCTAGCCCTCAAGCCTCACAGATCTCAAGCCCTCAAGCTTGACACTTAGATCTGAAAACAAATCTTACAGCTTTGGCCCGCAAGCCTTACAATGAAGGATATACAATATAAACTTTTCTTTTCCTGATGGAGATCAGCTTCTTGTTTTGAAGAAGATGCTTTAGATGTAGGTGTTGGTAGCACAGATCTTCTTCAAACCTTCTTCTTTCGCCTGATGTTGACTGGCTTCTGGATTTGAACGATACTTAATAGTCGATGTGGCTTGACTGCAACTTGGAGAACACTAGATGAGCATTTTTGTTCTCCTCTTCTTATTCTTGATTCTTCTCCACAGCTTTGTATTGCTTGGCGGGATTTAATTTCGTTCCTTCATTCTCTTCTCTTTCTTTAGGGCATCACTGTTCCCTTTTATAGGACGGAGGAGCCGCTTAACGGTCACTTATGATGTCCTTTACTGACAAATGCCCATACCTTAAGACCACGCGTTGATTGGGCAATCAGGCGGCGACATTAACTGCTGACAGCACGTCAGGCATTTTGGAATCTATCTCGACGATGTTTCCATGGTTACGAAGACATGGACAATATCTTGATGACAGGACTTGTCGTTATCTTGGACTTGGACAGATCTTCAATTCTTCTTCAGATAGAGATATCTCGACGACACGGGACATCCCTTCTGCACTTGCACTTAAGACGACATGAAGTCATCTAACTAATGTCGACGTAATTTTCTTGATTGCTTGATATCATTGTGACCACCTTATCTTGTCGACGACATAATTGATATAATGTCGACAGACCATTCTTCAGCAACAACCCGTCTTCATATGACCTTCTTTAGTCTTCTCGACGTCAAGGCTTCTTTACGATGATATCTCTTCTTCCTTAGCCTTATCGACGTCAAGGCTTCTTTACGATGATATTCGTTCTGACTTAGCCCTATCGACGTCAAGGCTTCTTTTCAACGATATTCGCTCTGGCTTAGCCCTATCAATGTCAAGGCATCTTTTCGACGACATCGTCGACATCTTGTCTTGTGTTTGTGCTTGAGTCTTCTTCTTTATCTCGGCTTTCTGATATCGTTGTGAGGTGATGTAGTGTTGATGTCACAACGATATTATCATACGCATGTTGTCTCGACGATAGCCGATATGATCACTCTGCTCTGCTCTACATATCATTTCAACGACATGCATACACTTGTCGATGATATGTCCAGTCTTTTTCGACGATATTGTACTTAGGCAAGTTATTGAAGTACTGGACATATTGTCTGATCTCTGCAAGCATGACCTAGGTATAGCATTAAATACATAATGCTTTTATCATTGAGCTGTGTGCTTCTTTACATCAGGAACATTGCAGGACACATTTCCCAATAATCCCCAACAGAGGGTTAATGTAAAAATCATATCCAATGTCTATAGCAATGCAAAGCGGAAGCAAACGGCATAGTGTAAAAGAAAGCAATAGATATGAGTAGTGATGGTGTAGTAAAGATAGAAATGTAAGAAAATTCTAAATCAAACCAAGCCCAAGTACATGGCAGATGATATAAGAACCCAAGACCTCATACTAACGAGCAATAATTTGGTACGTTACGTTCAACGTTTGTGAGCATGGTGCGCGGGACGGCTCAGATGCATCCATCAAACATAATCCCAACTTGATGGACGGCGCAGATGCACTCCGCGCACCATGCTCCATTTACGTGGAACACACCATAAAATTAATCCATACTAACAAGGTGAGCTCTTACACTATGTCATTAATTGCTAATCAATTAAAACAACGATAATAAAGTAAACTAAAATAGCCACTCCCTAAAAGGAGGAAGTCCTTAAAACATCAGGTACGCCGGCTGTTTCAGAATCCATCGCTATTTATGCTTCGTTTGGCACGGCTTATTTGTTCCGGTGAGTTGGGTTAAAACGCCATTATCATATATTGTATGTTTGGCAAGACAAAGGTTATGACCGCTACCAAGAAAATAAAGTAGTTTTGAGCATAAAATGCATGCATTTTTGTAGTTGAGGTCGGGTGTTCATTAGGGTCGGCTCATGACCACCGCGTTCACAACCGCCACCAACTCGCCAAACAAAGCCTATATCAACAAATGACATAATTTTACAACAATATATGGCAAAAGCACAACCGAGAAGTAGATCATAAAACAATATAGCTGTTCTTGGAGCATATAAACCTACGATCGATTTAGTAATTTTGTTGTAGAAAATAAAGTTTACATAGGGAGCTAAATGTATACACGTTTTCTGAATATATCTTTATTATATAAGCATAGGCGGACCCAGCAAGATTTCTCAGTGTTGGCGTTCAATAAAATAATGACAAAAAATATTGATACATACGATAAAAAAATGTCTATAAGTTTGCAAAAACAAAATCTAAATTAGAACAATTTTCATTAACAAAATAAGATTACACACTTGCTTACAAAGTTACAAGACTCCTCTTCGATGCTTCATGTTTTGGAAACATTTCATGATAACTTTGTTGTCGATGCTAGAGAAGACATCTTTTTCAATATATGTTACTAGACAAACATTCATCCAATCACCACCCACGAATAAATCTACATTTCTCACTTCCAAAAGTTCTCATTGGGAAATCATGATTTCGAGGTTGAAATGATTTCTTCTGCAAATACCACCGTTGAATTTTTTTTCTCTATCATTTGGATCATATTCATTAATATTCTTCCGTAATCCTGGGTCAGCAAGAAGGTCATCTACGTTGAGCTCTATTCGTGACCTTAGATTCAAATTAAATGATTGCTCCGGTGTTTTTCTCTTAAAATATCTATCCATGACTTTCAGATTTCTGGAATTAAATAATTAAAAAGAGAATAACATTCAACAAGCAAATCCACATTGACATAAATGATAACCATATGTGCAACTGTGCAAGAAGACCCAAGGTCAAGAGTGAAGAAATATATACCCGACGTAGGTGAGAAATTCGCGGGCAGGGGAAGCAAAGAAAGAGCCAACCAAGAAACCAATAAAGTTGCACAACAACAATTCCAAGTTTCCAACAAATCTGGAAAAAAAATTGTCTATTAATATGATCTTAACAAAAAATGTGTATTAATATGATTCTAAGTTCTTAACATCCCAGGAACAAAATTTGTCTATTAATATTAATATGATTCTAAGTTTCTAACATATAAGTTGGAGAACATACAAAAAACTAAATAGAAACTCATAGATACTAATTGCTAAGTGCTAACGCTGCTGGAGTGTTTATATTGTCTGGCTGTATTAACCTAAAGAACAATGGATGATTTCTATTTTTAAAGAAACAATGCTAGCAGCTTTTAAGGAAACAAATCAACAATGCTAATATTCTACAGAGAAGTGCATCCTACAGAAGTACAAAGCCCGCATAATCATTCATTCATTTGCATCACTGATTCATGAAAGGAATAAACTATAAAGCCTCTGTTTGTCATAACCATGCTTATGAATTTAAACCGTGGAAGCTGTGGGAATGGGAGCTCCCACTCTGTAGGCCAAAAATTCAGGACAGCAATGTCAGCAAATAACAATCAAGAAATCATGAAATAGCTGGAAGGTGGAAGCCGGAATCGCTGAATTAAATCGCTGGAAGGTGGAAGACGGAAGGTGGAAGAAACGCTGGGAGGTGGAATCTTTATACGTGAACGCGAACCTATTCCCGGAACTGGAAGAGATACGGGAAGTCGGGAAGATGACTAGGCGAGCAAAACTAGTAGCGTCCTGGAGGGCGGCGTCGATGTTGTTGGTTTGAGCTGTGTTGACCAGGTCAACGATTTTATATGGTGTTTTATATATATTTATGTATTTTGTATTAATTAAAGGAGGAGAGAGAGTATGCATTTAATGAGGAGAGAGGTTGGTTTGTTTTTTCTTTGCCTATATATAGGCTTGCATTTGTAAAAAAGTTGTTGAGTTGAAGAAAAGAGAAAAAAGGAAGCTTTTTCCCCCCTTTCCTGTGAACAGGAGCGAGAGAGAGAGAGAGAGATAGAAAGTGAGTTGGCACTTGGCAGTGTGTGGCTTCATTATTTTTCGGCAGAAAAAATATATATAGAGAGAGAGAGTGTAGGGAGAGAAAGAGATAAGAAAAGTTATTCCCGCTGATTGCTCTCGCCTTTTTTGGTCTCGCCTGGGTACTCTCGCCAGCCCGTGCCCCCCCTGAATCTCGCGTAGGAGTGTAGCCTGTCTACTGGCGCAGCGGAAGTGGAGGAGGAGATCATCCCGATTCCGCCTGGAGTGTGCGAGCTCGCTAGAGTAGAGGAGGATCTCGCCTGGAGTGTGTGAGCTCGCCGGTGCGAGGTAAGGTGGTGCTCGCAGTGAAGTTGAGGTTGAGGGTGCGTGAGGTTGAGCTCTCGTCGAGGGTTGGAGCTCGCAGGTGGTAGAGCTCGCCGGGTTGTCAATTCGCCGGAGGAAGGTGTTGGTGCGAGTGGAGTACTCGCCGGGAAGTTGTTGCAAGGTGTTAGTGGCGCACTCGCCGGTGAAGTGCTCGCGAAGTGTTGAGAGGAGTGAAGTCGCGTGACCTATATATATCGCGCTTCCAACAAGTGGTATCAGAGCCAGGTTGCAAATCTTTGCGGTGACTCGGAAGGTTTGAGGAGTAGAAGTGATGGAGACGAGCGGAGCCATGCTGGGGCAAGTGCCCAAGTTGACGAAGACCAACTATGGGAACTGGAGCATCCAAATGAAAGTACTACTCGCATCAAAGGAGTTGTGGGCTGTAGTGGAGAATGGGTATGAGGAGCGTACTGTTGCAGTAGAGGCGACGTTGACCAACACGCAGAAGACGGCGTTGAGAGAAGCAAGGAAGGGAGAAAAGAAGGCTCTCTTCTTGTTGTATCAAGGGGTCAACGAGGCGACATTCGAGAAGATCTCAGACGTGAGAACCTCTAGGGAAGCATGGGAGGTGTTGCAACGCTCCATGCAAGGGGTTGAGAAGGCTAAGAAGGTGAAGTTGCAGTCCCTCCGTGCGGAAGAAGGGAAAAATGAAGTGTGGTACCTGGACACAGGGGCGAGCAACCACATGTGTGGAGATAGAGAGATGTTCACAAACCTTGAACCCATTGGGGGTGAGGTTAGCTTCGGGGATGCGTCAAAGATCTCCTTGGATGGAAAGGGTTTGGTGGAGACGAGGCTGAACGGGGAGAGAGTACACCTGAACGATGTGTACTATGTGCCAGGGTTGAAGACCAACATCTTGAGCATTGGGCAGCTAGTGGAGAGAGGCTATTGCGTTCAGATGAAAGATGGGTCTCTGGCAATGAAGAATGGTCAAGGGAAGGAAGTAGTGAAGGTGTAGATGACGGTGAACCGTCTCTTCACGCTGAAGATGGATGCTCAAGAGACAGCTTGTCTCGCGAGAACGGAGGAAGAGGAAGAAGCATGGCTATGGCACCATAGGATGGGTCATTTGGGTTTCACGGGGTTGAAGCTGTTATCTCACTCAAGGATGGTGACAGATCTGCCAATGATCTCACCACCTCAGAAGGTGTGTGAAGCTTGCACGAAGGGGAAGCAGAAGAGGCAGAGTTTTGAAGGAGGGAAGTCCTGGAGAGCAAGGAGGCAGCTTGAACTGGTTCACTCGGACATTGCGGGTCCGTTTGAGACCACCTCAGTGGCTGGAAGCAGATACTATATCACCTTCACTGATGACTTCAGTCGGAAGTGTTGGGCGTATTTTCTGAAAGAAAAATCTGAGGCCCTTGACAAGTTCAAGGAGTTCAAGGCGATGGCTGAGAAGGAGAGTGGTCAGCCACTGAAGGTGCTGAGGATAGATCGAGGTGGGGAGTACACCTCGAGGCTGTTTGATGCTTTCTGCAAGGAGAATGGGATCTCACACCAGCTGACGGCGGCGTACTCACCGCAGCAGAACGGAGTTGCAGAGAGGAAGAACCTCACCATCATGAACATGGCGATGAGCATGGTGAAGGAGAAGGGGCTACCGAAGAGTTTCTGGGCGGAAGGAGTACAATGTGCGGTGTATCTACTGAACAGATGCCCCACAAAGAGCGTGAAGTTCATGACGCCGTTTGAAGCATGGAGTGGCTGGAAGCCAAGCGTGAAGCACCTAAGGTTCTTCGGGTGTGTAGCTCATGCTCACATCCCGGAACAGAGAAGGAATAAGCTCGACGATAGGAGCGAGAAGTGTATCTTTGTTGGCTACGCTCTGGAGAGCAAGACTTACAAGCTTTACAACCCGGTGACAGAGAAGGCCATAGTCTCGAGAGACGTGGTGTTTGAAGAAGGCAGCAGCTGGAGCTGGGATGAGAAGACGAGGAGCATGAAGGGCATGTTCTTCGAGAATGAAGATGAAGGAGGTCATGAGGCTGGAGCCGAGGATGGTGGAGTGGAGCCACCATCACCACCGAGCAGGAATTCAGGGGGAGCTTCTACCTCCCACTCAAGAGGGGAAAGCTCAAGTGGAGAAAATTCTGCAGGAGGCAGCGGGAGTCGGAGTGACTCCGAGAGTCCACCACCCAGGATGAATAGGGTGGGGGAGCTCTATGAGGAGACGGCCCCAATCCATACTAACTATTCATTGTATTGCCTCTTAGCAGATTGTGAGCCAAGGTCCTATGAAGAAGCTGCCCAGGAGAAATCTTGGAGGACGGCGATGGATGCCGAGATGGCTTCTATCAAGAAGGACGATACCTGGAGGCTAGTGGATCCACCGGCAGGCCACAAACCCCTCGGGGTGAAGTGGGTCTATAAGGTGAAGAAGAACAAAGATGGAGCTGTGGAGAAGCACAAGGCTAGGCTCGTCGTGAAGGGCTACAGGCAAGTCCAAGGAGTGGATTATGACGAGGTCTATGCCCCAGTGGCGAGGATTGACACCATTCGGTTGATCATCGCACTGGCAGCTCATTATGGGTGGACAATCTTGCAAATGGATGATGTGGCGGCGTACTTGAATGGCTACTTGGAGGAGGATGTGTACATCGAGCAGCCTCCAGGGTATGTGGTGAAGGGCCAGGAGAGAAAAGTCTGCAAGCTAGACAGAGCTTTGTATGGGCTGAAGCAAGGAGCAAGGGCGTGGAATGGAAGGATAGATGCCTTCCTCCAGAAGCATGGATATGTGAAGTGCCCGTACGAGTATGCCCTGTATGTGAAGATAGAGGAGAACGGGGATATCATGGTCTTGTGTCTATACGTAGACGACATGATATTCACCGGGAACAACCCAACCATGCTTGAGGAGTTCAAGAGGCTTATGAAGAAGGAGTTCGAAATGATGGACTTGGGAGAGCTGAGCTATTTCCTGAGGGTTGAGGTGAAGCAGGAGGAAGACGGGATCTTCATATCCTAGAAGAAGTATGCAGAAGAAATTCTGAAGAAGTTCAGGATGGAGGGTAGCAAGGCTATCTCCACTCCAGCGGACCCAGGGACAAAGTTGAGGAAGGACTCTGAGGAGGAAGGTGTGGACCCGACAATGTTCAAGAGCTTAGTCGGGAGTCTAAGGTACTTGACCTTCACTAGGCCGGACATCATGTATACGGTCGGGGTAGTAAGCAGGTACATGGAGGAGCCCAAGCAGGATCACTTCACCGCAGCGAAGCGAATCCTAAGATATGTGAACGGAACAAGGGACCATGGCCTGAAGTACTCATCAGGAGGAGAGTTGAAGTTAGTCGGCTACTCGGATAGCGACTATGGTGGAGATGTCAATGATCGGAAGAGCACTTTCGGATACTGTTTTCACATGGGGACGGTGGCGTTCTCATGGAGCTCGAAGAAGCAGGCTACTATAGCCTTGTCATCATGCGAAGCGGAGTATATAGCGGCGGCGGCATGCACCTGTCAAGCCATCTGGCTCAGGAAGCTATTAGAGGAGCTACATCATGTGCAGGACTGGCCAACGACAATGTTGGTAGATAACATGTCGGCCATCCAGCTCGCGAAGAACCCAGTGCTGCATGGGAGGAGCAAGCATATCGAGACTCGATATCATTTTCTTCGGGAGTAAGTGGAGCTGAAGACGGTCGAAGTAAAGTATTGCCCCACCGGAGAGCAGGTCGCGGACATATTCACTAAGGCATTGAAGGCAGACACGTTCGCGAAGCTCAAAGGCAAGCTCGGCATGTGCGGCCAAGCTTGAGGGGGAGTTTGTTGGTTTGAGCTGTGTTGACCAGGTCAACGATTTTATATGGTGTTTTATATATATTTATGTATTTTTTATTAATTAAAGGAGGAGAGAGAGTATGCATTTAATGAGGAGAGAGGTTGGTTTGTTTTTTCTTTGCCTATATATAGGCTTGCATTTGTAAAAAAGTTGTTGAGTTGAAGAAAAGAGAAAAAAGGAAGCTTTTTCCCCCCTTTCCTGTGAACAGGAGCGAGAGAGAGAGAGATAGAAAGTGAGTTGGCACTTGGCAGTGTGTGGCTTCATTATTTTTCGGCAGAAAAAATATATATAGAGAGAGAGAGTGTGTAGGGAGAGAAAGAGATAAGAAAAGTTATTCCCGCTGATTGCTCTCGCCTTTTTTTGTCTCGCCAAGCTTGCTCTCGCCTGGGTACTCTCGCCAGCCCGTGCCCCCCCCCCCCCTAAATCTAGTGCATCCTCATAACATCAGATAACATCAAAATCAAAATAAAATGACTGAGAAACATATCATCCAAAACTAACCATTTAAAATATTAAATAACTAACCTGCAAACAGGTTGTAGAGAGAGCAAATCTTTGGGTAAAGAAATACAATTGTATTTTGTGTGATTTGTTTTAAGGCCATATGACTTATTTTATAGGCTCTCACACCAGTAAAAAAATTCTGCAAGCAGTGTGAGACTAAATTTGGCTATACTGTGCAAAAAACTGTTAATCATAACCAATATTTGTTAATAATGAACTATACAATGATTGTTAATAATCATTATTAAATAACTATTAATATTAATCCTGAAATAAAGCTGCTGCCACGCCTGCCATTTTCTGTTGATAACTGCAAAAGAGGGATATATTGGAAACGTTTATTATAAGAGGGCTATTTGCTATTTTTGTTTAATAAGAGGGCTAGGCTGGAAATTTGTCCGACCGAATAACGAAATTAAGCCCCAATTTTTACTTAGGATGATATAAAATACCTATTTATCAATTTAATTTAAAATTTTGAGTGTGGGCCACACTGGGCCTTCAGTAGGTCCGCCATTCTCCATGCTCTTGCCGTGGTTTCATTTTCCACCGTTGGATCTTTCACATGTTTTATCCGAAACATCTTTAATATAAAAAAATAAAAATAAACTCCGGAGAGAGAGAGAAAGGTAGAGGGAAAAAATAATCTTTTTATACAACATCGCGCGGGCGGATGTATATGTTGCGGGCGCAGCCCGCAGACGCATCGAGCACGAACGAACCATGTTGAGTCGGGCGAAGCCTTCTGACACATCGCGCCGAGGGTGGGCGAAGTCCGCCGTCACCAGCCGAGGGTGTGTGTGTGTTTGTCCCCCGTCTTCTTCTAATAATTAAGAACTAGTCTTGAGGCTTCACCGATATTTTCCTCTTGGAAGTATATGCCGACTTGAGTTATCTGAATCCTCCTCAAAGCAACAAGTTTGCAGCTTAAAGAGTCACCCCCGATCAATCACAGTTTTTCCGTACACTTCAGGTTTAAATATATAGATTTATATACCATTTTTTATTTACATTTTCCAGCACAATTACAAATGTCTCTCTCTCTATCGGCGACGAAGTCTTGCCTTTTCATTCTTATAAACTGCATCCTCCCTCTCTTAAGAAGAAGAAGAAGAAGAAGAAGAAGAAAGAAAGAATAATGATGAAGCTAGTTCAGAGCAGTTCTCCGGCGGCAGCCCTCTTCATTCTCGCGATACTGTCAGGGGATGGGATCTTCACCGCCGTCGACGCCCGGAGCCTGCGAGGAGTGTCGCCATGCAGTGAGCTGTACGTGGTGAAGGAAGGGGAGACGCTGCAGACCATCAGCGTCCGCTGCAACACCCTCTCTATCCTCGACGACAACCCACAGATCCTCGATTCCGATGACCTCGGCCCGGGAATGGTGCTCTACATCCGCCCGCCGGCGTTGGACACCTCGCCGGCGTTGTGGTAGTCACCGCCTTAAAGGACGCCATAGTGGACAAGAGGTTGGGATACTCATTTGCGTAGAAATCTCCAACAAACCATATCCCGGCTGGCTTGGTCTGAATAATCAGTAATAAATTGTAATTTTTTTAATTGAATTTTTATATTATTATTGTTTTAGGGTATTGATAATCAAAAAATATTTCGCTATTTGTATATCTTTTATTTCAAAAAAAAAATTTATTATTAGAGTCTCTAAAATACTTATTAGTACCCCGTCTTCTTTCTCTTGCTTAAGCCCGAAAGCCGCACTCCTGTTTTGCGTATCTGATGCCCCCGCCTGACCTCATCATTGCGACGCCCCCTGTACGTGTGATTTCAGGCTGGCGAGATCATTTTTCTGGCTCAATTTAAAAAAAAATTCTTTTTTGGATGTGGGGTACAATTATAATTCTATGGACTACAAATAATATGGATTATAAATAGCCAAAAAAAATGTATGATTATCGATTACATTTTTTTTTGGAGGAACTACTGAGGTATGCATGGATTTTATAATTTACATATGTAATGATATATTGATATTCATAAAAATATCATCTGTCAGTTTAAAATATCTACATTCACTTATATCTATTTAACCATATTTATGGATGGGTCCCCCCAAAATACGTCCGATCAAACCATGAGATACATGCGTAAGCAAGCACGCGCCCCTAGTCACACGCCTCGCAAGTAGTTCTGGATGTGCGCGCGCCTGCAAGCGATCCTGGACGTGCACGCGTGCGGCCCGGCCGAGCTCCGCCTGGCCTAGGACGGGCGGCCACTCGGCTGCCCGTTCCCAGCGGCCGCCCCCACCGAAGCCGGCCTCCTCGCTCAGATCGGTTGGCCACTCGGCCGCCCGATCCCGGCCGCCACCCCCACCGGAGGCGGCCTCTCTCTCGCCCTGGTCGGGCGGCCGTTTGGCCGCCCGATCTAGGCCACCGCCCTCGTCGGGGGCGGTCTCCCCCTCGCCCGGGTCGGGCGGCCACTCGGCCGCCCGATCCCGGCCGCCGCCCCCGCCGGGGGCGGCCTCTTTCTCGCCCAGGTCGTGCGGCCGTTTGGCCGCCCAATCTTGGCTGTCGCCCTCGCCGGGGGCGGCCTCCCCCTCGCCCGGGTCGGGTGGCCACTCGGCCACCCGATCCCGGTCGCCGCCCCTGCCGGGGGAGGCCTCTTTCTCGCCCAAGTCGGGTGGCCATTTGGCCGCCCGATCTATGCCGCCACCCTCACCAGGGCGGCCTCCCTCCCCTCCTCGCCGACCGCCAGGAGGTTTCCCCCCGGCGGGCGGTTCCCGCACCACCGTACGATCCTCCGCGCGATCTCTCCTCCCTCCGATTGACGAGTACCACCCACATAACCACCCGTAGTGGGTGGGTGCGTATATCTGAAATATTTTTGGTTTGCGTATAGTTATTTAATTAATTAATGTGCACCGCAATACCTATAAAATCGGCCTTCATTTAGTATTTTGGGTGATTTTGGTCTGCGATTACCCGCAGTAACCATCCGTGGGGCCTATAAATAGACCCCAGACTCCTCTTCTTTATTCATTCTCTCCTTCCCTCCTAAGTGCAAAAGAGAGAGCCTCCTCTGGAGATCTCCCTCATCTTCGAAGCCGCCCTTGAACCTTCAAGAACTTCGAAGATCGCTTGGAGTTCTCACACTACCTTCAAGTTTCCCTCCGTGCAGGATCATGTAGTGGTCACCGCCCCCAAGGAGTCGTTAGACTTCGGGCCCCGCCAAGTGAATGGTGAAGACGCTCGAGCGCTCAGAGCACTAAGCTCCAGACTCCCAAGGTGCACAAAAGATCATCCAGACCCAAGAGCACGGTGCTCCCCACTACAGCCGAAGAAAGTACTTAGCTTCGTGAGCGGTGACCTGTCACCCTCCGAGCATCTCTCTCTCTCTCTCTCTCTCTCTCTCTCTCTCTCTCTCTCTCTCGCCCCCACTATAACGAGGCGCGGCCTGTCATCCTCGATTTCTCAAACAAGCCTTGTAAAGAGCCATCAATTAAGTAGTGAAGTTCGGTCGACACCGTACCTGCCACGTGGTTTTTCATCCCTTTTCGGGGTTTTCCAGGCTAAAAAGATCCTCTTTCCAGCCGTCGTTTCTCTGTGACTGTTTGCGCGCTCATCCTCTCCCGGGCTAAGACGGTCGATTTTAGACCGGTTCAAGTAGCCTCGAGTAGACTGCAACAGATTGGCGTTGTCTGTGGGAAAGAGGATCCCCAAAGCTCTAAAAGTTCGTAAGACAGTATCCTTGCCCAGCGATACTCGTGACTAGAGACAGGGCAAGAAGGTTGGGAACCGTCGGTGAACTCGAAGGAATAAACAGCACCAAAAGGTTCAGGCCAGACACAACAATCACCTTCAGAGAAGAAGACTTGGGGGGAGTGCGAACTCCCCATCAAGACACATTGGTAATAAAATCCAGGATCGGAGATCCCTGCTACTTCGTTAAAAGAATCCTGATAGATAGTGGAAGTTCGGTTGATATCCTGTCTCTCTCCGCGTTACACGACCTCAAACTTAACTATGAGCATCTCATTCTTGCGGGAGAACTTATCTACGACATGGATAACCATCCCATACCGGTCTTGGGATCGATCTCTCTCCAAGTCAGATTGGGCGAGCTCCCAAGGCAAGCCACGCGTCAAGTTCAATTTCTGATCATGATCTTGGAAGTTTTTTGCGTGGGAAATTGCGTCCGCTTCCCGGACTCCGATTTGCAGGCCGGATGTTCTCCACGGTGACCGAAAACGATCTTTGTGGGGATCGAACGAGTTTCCCATTTCCTTTCCGTTCGTTTGGATGGAATTGAAATTAGATATTGGAATTAAGATCAATTCCAATTCTTCTGGGAATTGGAATTAGTCTAATTCGAATTATAGTATTCGCCCAATAAACAGAATTGAAGAATATTGTGGAATTTATCAATTTTTTTTCTTTTATTAGATAAAGTTCAATCTAAGAACTATTATTTTTATCATTTGCGATAAATAACGAAACATTTTCTAGCATATATTATGAAAACATAACATTGACTCATATATATTATGAAAAAACCCAATATTATCTCTCATATAGTGACATTAATTATAGCATAATGTATTCAATAAGTATCTAACATTTTTGACCAGGTGAAAATACGTGTTTGGTAAAAAAATGCGCGTCTGGTCGAAAAAATGCGTGTTCCGCCGAAAAAACGTGTTCCCGGGAAAAAAACGCGTGCCCGAGAGAAAAACGTGCACTCGGGCGAAGAAAAGCACGCCAGAGTGAAAAAATGTGCACCTAGGTGATAAATGCGCGCCCAGGCAAAAAAATACTCGCTTGCGCGAAAAAGCGCGCGCCCGGGCAAAAAAATACGCGCTTGCGCGAAAAAGCGCGCGTCCGGGACAAAAAGCTTACCTAGGCGAAAAAATGCGCGCTCAGGCGAAAAATGACCGCCTTGGCAAAAAAAACGCCTGTCCGGGTGAAAAATGTGTGCTCGGGAGAAAAAAATGCGCTCGGACGAAAAACAATTTGTCGGGCAAAAAATTGCGCCCCCAGGCAAAAAAAACGCGCGCTCGAGCAAAAAGTGCACGCTGGGTCGAAAAGCGCGCAAGCTGGGGCAAAAAAAGTGCACCTAACGAAAAATTCATGCCCGGGTAAAATACGCGCTACCATGCGAAAAAAACGTGTGCACGGGCGAAAAATGCGCGCCCAGGTGAAAAAAATGCCCGCTCATGCTAAAACGCTCGCGTCCGGGTGAAAAAATGCACCCCCGGACAAAAAATGCACCACCGGTTTTATTCAATTCATATATAGATGGAAAGAATTGACTTTAGCTCAAAATGAATTCCATGAAATTCATTAGAATTCCAACGTTCGAACGCGCAAACGAATAACAAAATTTGAATTAGATCTTCAATTCAAATTCCAGGATCTCAATTCCATCTAAATGATCGAACCTTTTAGGTTTTTAAGTTTAGATCTCTTCAATTCTTCCCTTCATGCGACATGATAGTTGGGGTCCCGGACTCCGATTTCGGAACAGAACCAGGACGTAAAAATTTCGCCTTGATCTCAACCCTAATAACCTTATAGACTCTCCTCACTCCAACCCCGCATTCACAAGAGACGACAACATCACTACCATCTATGCTCATTGTATCTCCCTAGGCTTTCTAAGATACGATTTGACTGAATCTCTACTCTTTATCTTCAAATACAACTAGCATTCTGCATAAAAAACAGACAATCGTTATCCGCAGATCATAAATGGCTATTCGCAGACCATACTTTTCTAGTTTACAAATTGTTATCCGTAGACCAATTTTAGACTTGAGCATTCGATATCTTTATTCTCCTGAGCAAGGTCTGACAACAAAGGAACATCTTTCACTAGCTTCTGAGCACTTCAATGTGTGCACGGATCGTGATTCGTAAAATAAATGCGCGGATAGAGACCGAGTTGAGGAAGAAAGACGATTCTTCACCGTTCGTGCGATTTCAGTTTGTTTTGGAGAGAGTAACTCTAGCTATATAAATCTTCCCAAACAAACAATAACTATCTAAATCTTCCCAAACAAACGAAATCGCATGAACGGTGAAGAAATCGTGTTTCTTCCTCAACTCGGTCTCTATCCGTGCATTTTTTTACGAATCACGATCCGTGCACACAATGAAGTGCTCAGAAGCTCGTCAGAGATGTTCCTTCGTTGTCGGGCCCTGCTCAGGAGAACAAAGATATTGAATGCTCAAGTCTAAAATTGGTCTGCGGATTACAATTTGTAAACTAGAAAATGTTAGTCTGCGGATAGCCATTTATGGTCTGCAGATAACAATTCCCTAAAAAAACTTAACCTAAATTTCGTCCCGTCTCTTTTCATCGCAGCAGCTTTATCGGTGAAACCAAAAGCGCATGCATCGACGCTTCCCTCGCGACGGAAGGTTCCTTCAAGGACCTGAAATCATCTGCTCCTCTTCGGCGAAAGCATCTCCTCCTCGCCGTCCTCGGCGTACGTCGGAAGAGGAAAAACTTCCTCTGTTTTTTGAAAGAAAAAAACATAGCACCATGGCGTTTTGGAGAAGGATGAGGTGGCAAGTTTCGTTTCGCTTTGATGAGGATGATGGAGCCTCATTGTTGATGCATGCTTTTGGGAAGAACGGAAGCTCGCCGAAGGAAAAGTACGAAATATAGTTTAAAAAAAAAGGAATTTTTTTCGCAGACCATAAATGTCTTTCCGCAAACCAATTTTTTCTCATTTTATTTGAATTTACAAATTGTTATCCGCAGACCAATTTTAACGAAGGAACATCTTTGACGATCTTTTGAGCACTTCAATATGTGTACGGATCGTGATTCATAAAATAAATGCGCGGATAGAGTCCGAGTTGAGGAAGAAAGACGATTTCTTCGTTGTTCATGCGATTTCGGTTTGTTTGGGAAAATTTAGATAGCTGACGGATTGTGATTCATAAAATAAATGCGTGGGTAACCGAGTTGAGGAAGAAAGACATTTCTTTCGTTGTTCACGAAACTTCGATTTGTTTGGGAAGATTTAGATAGCTAGGGCTTGTTTGGGAAGATTTAAATAGCTAGAGCCGCTCTCTCCCTGCGGTAAGAAAGACAAAGAAGCTGATCAAAGTTTTTCTTTTTTTACTCAGCGGATAACAAAAATATCTGCGAATAGACAAATGCGGTTTGCGAATAACAACCGCAAAAAAAAAGAAATAAATTTTGTTAGCATATATGCATGGGCGGATCCCCGGGTGGGGGGGGGGGGGGGGGGGGGGGGGCATTGACACCCACAATTATTATTTTTTCGCAATTTGTTATAAGCATACCAAAATTTGTCTATCCATAAACAAATTTGGCTATTTGCAGATCATATTTGACTATTTACAGACCAAACTCAGCTATATGCACCCCCAAAATAAATTTGTAATATTTTATGTATTATTGTATATTAAAAAAATATGCGCATCCCAAATTCTAATTCCTGAATCCTGTCACTACATATATGCATCACGGTAGTAGCATCAACACACAACACCACTATGATAATCACTCATAAAATCAATCACTATAGACACATGATAGTCCACAAAAGAGAACCAACCTAAGAAAAAACAATTAAAAAACTCATCTCTGATCTATCATCATGATGAACACCAAAACTTCCTTGCACACTTGTCTTCATGATCAGAAGCAAGAATTAAGAGGAGAATCTGTAAAGACAAACAAAATTGACTGGAGAAATTAATTCTTCTTCCCCTTCAATTAATAACGAGAGGGAATTATCATATTCATAATTGGGACTTTCCCGCCCTCGGGTACAAATGTGCGACATCTCCTGGGAAAAAATAAATGCTAATTAGGGCTGGGACATAAGGGCGAACAAAGCAACACATGCAATTGATTCCAATATCTTATAATATCATAATATATGCATGCAATATAAACCAAATTAGTTATTTTTAAACACGGCACGGGTTGAGGCACCAGAAAACCACAAAAGTTTGAGGCCGAATGTTGTGTGAGTCCAAATATCAAGTATAACACCAGAAGGCTGGGTTATAGGGGACTATAAGCGCATGGTCCGCCAAAGGTAAATCAGTAGGACAACTTGGGTCAACAGACTTCAAAAGTGACCAAAGTCAGCAAACTGATATAAGGCCATCCGAAAACCGGCCGAACCGAACCCTTCCCATGCTATACTAGAGATTTAACAACAGCCAACATAATGGACTTACCCATATTTAGGAAGACTAGAGGATGCATACGTACAACAAGGTCCCCGTGTGGATCCCGGAGATCAAACTACACGTAGTTCTAAAAGGGGGCCCTGAAGCCCCCGCAAAAGAGAAAAAATCAAAACACAAGGACGCTGGTAATAGAACTAGCATCAGCGAACAAGTGCCGGAAAAAACGGCTAAGAGTAGCTTACACGATTAGTGACTACATCCTGCCCAAAAAACAACTTGCTAAGGAAAAGAGAAATGAAGCCCTTTTGCGACCGCCGAGTAGATGTATGATGGCACTTCATCCTGCAAAAAAGAGTAAGAAACAAGATAGGTAGCGCCTCTAATAGCTAGAAGTCTAGCAATGCTATTTCCCAAAATAGGGACCACCGAAATACGAAAACTAAATTTAGCAAGTAAAAGTTTGATTTGCGTGAGCCGGTGCTGATTCTGTGGGAATTTAGCATGAGATGAGTAGGAGTTGAGACAAGAGGGGGGGGAAGCAGATTGGCACTGCTGTTAATTTCATAGATAGAAAATAGTATTACAAACTTCACTTGTTTTCCTTAACTCTCTTCTGCAGCCAACTCCCCTCTTTATATATGAAGAGGGGTTACAAAAGGACAACTACATCAGCTACAGGAGCAGTCAGGTCACAATAAACCATAGATACAAAACAAAAAAAAGAACCAAAACAGGTAAGCGGCGTGCGCGGCTCAATGTTGCTTGTGGACGACTTCTTCCTCTTTATCCCTGATGATCTGATGCTTCTTCTTGTTGGCAGGTGATGGATGCAGGCTTGTACTTGATTCCTGGACGGCGGGATTACATTCTCCATACCCTCCCGTAATCTCGTCGGTAGGGTTAGTCAGATTCTGGCGGTGTCGATCGAATGTGGTTCCTAGAAGGGTTTTAGTCAAATGTCAGCGGTTTGATCTTCGGTTTTGCAATGCTTGATACTGATTTCTCCTTTGCTTACATGATCACGTAAGAAGTGCATTTTTAGATCCAGGTGCTTAGAACGTTTGTGAAATACAGGATTGTAGGCTAGGGCTATGGCTGAGGAGTTGTCGACTCGAATCTCTGTGGTTACCTGCGGTTCACCATGAATTTCGAGAAGCAAATTCCTAAGCCAGAGAACTTCTTTCTCTGATTCACTTAACGCAGTGTATTCCGCCTCTGTAGACGAGAGGGCCACCGTCTTCTGCTTTCGAGTACACCAGGAGATAGGCTTGGTTCCTAAATAAGCAACAAAGCCAGTAGTGCTCTTGCGATCATCTTCACACCCCCCCCAATCACTGTCTGAGTAGCAGAGGAGTTCATTACTTTCTTCTTTGAGATATCTATCCCATACGTTCGTGTCCCATTAACATACCTTAGGATTCTTTTCACGGCTGCCAGGTGTTTGATGGTTGGCTCTTGCATAAATCTAGATACAATGCTCACGGAATGTTCTATGTCCGGACAGGTATTGGTGAGGTAGATAAGAGAGCCCACTAAACTTCTATATTCCTCTGTATTTGCTTTTCCTGATTGATCTTCCTTCGAGATCCCTTCTCCTGTCACCATAGGGGTATGACAGGGGGAGGAATTCTGCATTCCTGCTCTGAGGAGAATATCAACAGCATACTTGCTCTGGGAGATAGTAGTGCACCCCTCTTCTTGAGTGATCTGTAGCCCTAAAAAATACTTAGTAGCTCCCAGGTCAGTCATTTCAAATGAGGCATTTAAGTGAGCTCTGAGATTAGCAATTTCCTCCAAGGAGTTACCTGTATTTAACAGGTCATCTACATAGATGCACAAGATTATATACCTTCCCCCTTCCCCTTTCTTTACATACATGGTTGGCTCGCTAATAGCCCTGGAGAATCCAATTTGAAGAAGGTGTTGATCAATCTTCTGGTTCCAAGCCCGTGGAGCCTGCTTGAGACCATATAACGCCTTTTTTAGCTTGTATACTTTGTCTGTGGTGATGATGTATCCTTCTGGCTGTGCTACATAAATCTCCTATTTGATCTCACCATTTAGGAAGGCGGATTTTACATCCATCTGGTATATTTTGAGATTGTGTTGAGTGGCAATAGCAATTAGGAGGCGAATGGATTCAAACCTGGCCACAGGAGCAAATGTGTCAAAGTAGTCTATTCCAGCTTTTTGGGAATAACCCTTGGCGACAAGCCTGGCTTTATGTTTGGGAATCTCCCCATGCTCATTATACTTAATCTTGTACAACCATTTGACTCCAATGACTTTCTTCCCTGCAGGCAGGCTGGTGAGTTCCCAGGTATCATTTTTGACAATCATATCCATCTCTTGATCCATGGCATCTTTCCAGCTTTGGCTGGACACAGCTTCTTTGTAAGAAAGAGGTTCAGATGCTAGGAATGCAATCTGACAGTGTTGATATAAATCGGATAGAAGACGGAATTTTTGAGGCGATGACGGAGGTGATGAGGTTTGAGGTAAGCAGGGCTCTGGGGAAGCAATCTGAGATAAACTGGATCCTGCTGGTGAGTTCTGAGACTCATCTGTAACTGGAAGGGAGGGCAGTGGTTCTTCTGAAGGCTCTTGATCCACTGTAACCGCCGGCCTCATGCTCTGATCCTGAGCTTCTTCTTACCAATTCCAGCTATTGTTTTCATCTACAACAACATCTCTTGTTATTAACAGTTTGTTTGTGATAGGATTATATACTCGATAGGCTTTTGATAATTCGCTGTAGCCAAGGAAAATTCCCTTCTCACCTTTTTCTTCCAGTTTGTCTTTCCCTTTCTGTAGTTGAAGACAGTAAGCAATGCTGCCGAAGGTTTTCAGATGCCCAATTGATGGCTTTTGACCTGTCCATGCTTCTATGGGTGTTGAGAGATATAAGGCTCTGCAAGGGGCTCAATTGAGGAGGTATACTGCAGTGTTAACTGCTTCTCCCCAGTAAGTTTTAGGAATTTATTTGTGGTGCATCATGCACCTAGCCATCTCAATGATGGTTCTGTTCCTCCTTTCTGCTATGGCATTCTGCTGGGGAGTACTTCTAACTGTTAGTTCTCTTCTTATTCCCAATTCTTGACAGTAATTGTTGAACTCATGGCTGAGGAATTCTCCTCCTCTGTCGGTTCTTAGCACCTTTAATTTCATTCCTGATTCTCTTTCTGCTTGAGCTTTGAAGCATTTGAATTTTTGTAGGGCATCAGATTTGTAGGCTAACAAATAAACCCACATCATCCGTGAAAAATCATCAACGATAAGTAAATAATAGGATTTACCTGATAAGGTTTTGGTCCTTGCTGGTCCCCAGATATCTGCATACACAAGTTCCAGTTGCTTGGAAGTTTTGTTTCCAGTGTTCCTTGGATGTGGCAGTTTATGCAGTTTGCACAGAGCACAATTCTCACACATTCTCTCCAGATTTCCCAGTTTGGGTAGCCCTACAACAAGGTGCTTATGCTGGAGTTCTTGTAGGTCTTGGTGGTTCAGGTGACCATATCGTAAGTGCCACTTCTGGGCTTCAGTCATCTGGAAAGCTGGCATACAAGTATCATCCATATGTAGGTTAGAGGAAATACCTTGTTGCTGGACATCTTAATTTTGGTGACTATTGAATGAGAGGCCTTGTCTAAGATGGTGCATCCAAGATCTTCAAATATTATTTTATACCCCTTTTAACTAACTGCCCAACACTCAACAGATTTTGAGCAAGATCTGGAACGTATTGAACCTCTGTAATGTGTTTGATTTCCCCTTTCTGAGTCTTGACAGCTATAGTGCCTTTCCCTTTGATACTTTTGGTTGAACCATCCCCAAAGACAACTTGTGAGGTAAGGTCTTCATTTAGGTAGATGAAGGCTTCCTTGTTGTTGGTCATGTGATTAGAACATGCACTATCTAAAAACCAAACATTATTTTCAGCTTCTCCAGGCTTGCTACTTGAGTAAAATACAAAGTCTTCTTCTTCTTGCTCACTATAGCGTGCCTCCTCTTTAGGTTGATAGATTTGTTTCTGTTTGGACCAGCAGTCCTTGTTTAGGTGAGTGGGATTCTTACATTGCTTACATCTGTAGAAGCAATCATGGGCCTCATGATTATTTCTCTTACACAGCTTACAAAAGAGAGGTTTGGGATAGTGTTGTCTGGTGTTGTTTTGGCAGTTCTCTTCTTCTTCAGGTTTTTTGAAAGATTTGATATGTGCTTTGCTTTGAAAAGCCTGTTCTAAGGATTGTGATTCGTACCTCTTCATTCTTTCTTCATGGGATTGGATGGAACCAAGCAAGTCAGGTAAGGAGAGCATGTTGATATCCTTTCCCTCTTCTATTGCCACCACAAAAGCATATTTCTGAGTCAATGTCTCCAGTATTTTCAACACAATTTTTTTCTCATCTATAGTATCTCCATGGCTTTTGATTTGGTTTGAGAGTGTGGAGATTCTGGAGAAGTATGTATGAGCATTTTCATCCTCTCTCATGTTTAGAGTGTCAAACTCCTGCCACAAATTCTGCAGTTTTATGGCCATGATTTTGCTGGAGCCCTGGAACTCATTTTTGAGTGAGTCCCATGCGTCTTTTGCCGTGGCTGCTCCCATGATTATAGGGAAGATACTTCTAGCAACACCTTGCTGAATGTACAGCAGTTCTTTGGCGTCTCTGTTGAAATTTTCTGCATAATCTTTGGCCAAGGTTGGTTCCCATGCTGTTAAGGGATTTTCTGCTGTGGGTTTTGAGTACCCATCTTGTAGCAGATCCCACAGTCCCTGGGAGATGAACAAGGTTCTCATCTGCACTTGCCAATAGTCATAGGAATCCCCTTCAAATATTGGCACACCACTTGGAGAGTATTGGAAGTTGGAAGAAGAGTTGCTCGATGATGCCATATGAAGAAAAATAGGAGAGCAAGAACAGATGCAGGAACAGATACAAAACACAAAATCAAAACTCCTACTGATGGCGGAGGCAACCTCGCTTTGATACCATGTGGGAATTTAGCATGAGATGAGTAGGAGTTGAGACAAGAGGGGGGGGGAAGCAGATCGGCACTGTTGTTAATTTCATAGATAGAAAATAATATTACAAACTTCACTTGTTTTCCTTAACTCTCTTCTGCAGCCAACTCCCCTCTTTATATATGAAGACGGGTTACAAAAGGACAACTACATCAACTACAAGAGCAGTCAGGTCACAATAAACCACAGATACAAAACAAAAAAAAAGAACCAAAACAGGTAAGCGGCGTGCGCGGCTCAATGAATCTTGTGGACGACTTCTTCCTCTTTACCCCTGATGATCTGATGCTTCTTCTTGTTGGCAGGTGATGGATGCAGGCTTGTACTTGATTCCTGGACGGCGGGATTACATTCTCCATAGATTCGCCCAAGAGCAGTGGTTGTTTTAATTCAATCTTTTGGCAAATGGGGAAAAATCTGATTCAATACAAAACTTGGATGGAGGTTGCATTCTCTAACTCTACAAAGTTGGATTGCTATAGAAAGAGCTTTGAGGTTGGCGGTAAGAGGAAGTATAATCCCCAAGTTTAGGTGAAGGCCAAAAAGGATTCTGCCAACATGGGATCGGATAATGAAGCCCGCACCCATTGAACCCAATGGGGACGCCCGGCAGCTAAAGTTTAGCGTGAGCTCCGAACATAGAGGGCGAATCCAGTGGACCGAACTATGATCACGCGACGTATTTGGAGAAGAGTTAGAAGGTTTTGAAAGTTCAAAGATTGCATCTTTTTCCTTTATAAATTTAACAAGATTCTCTTTGAAAGAAATTCTGGTCATATTGTCAATTTGAATTTTTATTTTAAAAGGAGAGATTTTAATCGTACGATATTTGGCGATAGTTTCTAGCGTCACATAGATACCACAATATTAGGATAGGAAGCAACACTCTAATGTGCTTTTTAATGACCCAAGCTTTGGAATTTCTCCACAGAAGAAGAGTGTTAGTTATGTCTAGTTAGACGAGGTAGATAGCGAAAATAAGTTTAGATATAATTTCCAAATGGCCGCCGCGATAGGGCTCAGAAGAAATACATGGTTTAAATTTTCTATGCTATGACAACAATGGCATTTAGAAGCTAATTCGAAGCCACGAAGCATCATAATTTCATCTATCGGAAAGTATGTTTGGATTAATCGCCAAATGAAGAAGACAATTTTGATAGGGATTGTCGGAGACCAAAAAAGCCTGAGATTAGATAAATTTTTACGCTGTCTAAGATGCCGCCAAACAGTCATTAGTTCAAAAGATTGGGATGAAGAGTTTGTGAAAATGATTCGGTCATCATCTATCAAAAGAATAGGCAGTGTTAATTATCTCACCAGCTAAATCCCGATCTGACTGTGCTTAATATTTTTTCAAGATTACAATCATAAAAAAATGGGTGATGTTATATACAAACCGCTTTTGGCTATATATAAACCCTCACTATATACAAACCAGTACAAATATAATTTTGTTATACACAAACCTAATGGTTACATACAAACCAATACAAAATAAAAATAATAAATTTTTTTATTACTATTACAAACTCATCATATGGCTTCTGTCGATCTCTTCTAAATTTTTTCTTTACGAATTTATAGGTCATATACACATCCTAATGTTAGAAAATCGATGCTTGAGCTTGATAATCAAAAGGTGCATAAATGAATGCAAACCAATTTGCTTCGAGTATTAGGGTAATGCCAGAACATAACAGAAGAAAGAAGTAACAACAAACTAATCGATCGGCCAAGAGGCGGATCCAGCACAAAACGGACGCGAATGAAAATGAAATGCAACATTCATAAAGATAAACCATAACCAGTTCAATTCGACTCAACAAAAATAAAACGAAATCAAGAACACCGGCCTAACTCGCAGATCGTTCGTGATCCAGCGGAAGATGAAAAACTGAGCTAATTCGGATATGATCCTAAGCAGCGATACCTGGCTTTTCCGGCAGCTCGCCGACCGAGCTGCGACCGAGATCCCCGCACCAGCGATCGAAGCCATGGAGAGGAGAGGCGGCGGTGGCTTCGTTTTTCCTCGTGAATCGTCGACAAGGACTGGATGGGGAAGGAGGCAAGGACCGTCGACCATGGCTTCACCGTCAGCCATGGAGAGAGGTCGCCGGATGGGGAAGGAGGAGGGGCGGCGCCGGCAAAGACCGGATGGAGAAGACGGAGAAGAAATCGCGCACACGGGAGATGTCGAGCGGCTGGAGGAAGGAATAAAAATTAGGTTAAATTTTAGGCTTTTATTAGGTTTATGGATAGTGTTTTAAAACACCTAAAATAATGAAATAATTTGGTTTATATATAGCCATATTTAGTTTGTGTATAACATCACCCTAAAAAATTCGTTAACTTGGCAGTTGTCATGATGAATATTAGGGAACCTGGAGGCTAAATTTGCATCTCCTATCCAAGTTTCAAACGAAAATGATATCCGGCCCGGGCCAATTTCCCAAGCAACGAATTTTTCAGCATACGCTTTGCTTTTGAACATGCGTAACCACAATGAGGAAGAAGTGTTTTTTTTTTTCAAAGCTTGGACCGGATGCATTGTCCTGCAATACTATAAGTTCATAAAATTAGCCCAAAGACTCTTACTCCCAGTTTCCACCAAAGCTTGCAGGAGTAAGTTTTAATTAAGGGAATTGTTAAAGGCAAATCAAATTTAGCTATCTGCAAATTATTGTTAACTACAAACCACATATTTTGAAAAATACTTGGTGCAAATCAAAATGTTAACCACAAACCAATATTGTTAACAACAAACCAATAATATAAACTACATGAACAAATTTTCTAGAAAAAAAAACTAAATTAAGGTAATACTGACCAACCTGGCGGGGCCAGGACTGCTTTGCCAGGGCGCTGGCGAGAAGACCTCGGCTGCCCCTGGAAGGCCTCCGTGTAGGTCAGCATGACGGATTTCCGCAGGCCCGGGGGGCGCGACGCGTTGCTGGCGATCCAGACAACGGCGGGGTGCGAGCCGTCGGGGCTCTGGTGGCCCAGAAGGCCGCACCCCGGTGTGGAGATGGTCGCTTTTGGTGGGTCTGGCGAGCCCGACGGAGTGACTCGCTTCCCATGCGTCGCGAGAGGAGTCTCTGCAAGGGGAAATAGCATCAGGTAATATCAAGAAACTCGCCGAGGAGGAATTCAGGAAGCTCACCGGGTCGCGGCGAGGGGACGCGCATGTTGGCAGCGTCCAGGTCCATGGTCGCCGAGTCGGCCCTCCCAGGGGAGGGGAGGGGAGTGCCCACCAGGGCCTCGCTCGCGATGGCCCCATCCAGGAGCATGCTCTGCAAAAAAGAAAGTACTGTTAGCATAAATAGATGGGGGACTAACCTGTCAACTAGAGTACCTGCTCGACGAGCCTGGTGTCGGGCGACGGATCCGAGAGTGAGGACCCCTCCTCCCCTGGATGTCGTCAGACCGACTTCACATTTTTAATCTTAGGGAAGGCCGGAGGGGCCCGTCGGGCGAGCCAAGGGGCGAGCTGGACTGTGATCGAATGCTCGTTCGCCCGCGATGCGTTCAGGCGAGCTTGGGCTTCTTCCGAAAGAGGCATTTTGATGGCTACTGTAGCGGGTGGCGAGAGAAGACGAAAGGTGACAGGGTTACCCATCGCCCAGGATTGGTGGTATTTATAACACTGGCATAGGGCCCACCGGAAGATTCCTGCCAGGTCAGCGGCGGCCGGCGAACCACCGGGGTTGGACGTTTCTTTACGAGCTTAGGATAATCTCGCAAAGAGCGGGGATTGTGTACAACCCCATGTTCGCCGAGGGGTAAAATGGTGAACCGGGCTGTAGGCGAAGCAAGCGCGGGGCTCGCCGCCCCGCGGCGAGCGAGCCGCATGGGGGCAATTCGAGCCAGTCCTATCTCCCTGCGAGGAGCGTGATGGCAGGGCGAGTGAAGGCTCGCCGCCTCGCAGAGGGGGCCCGTGCTGGTGTTTACATCGCCATGGGGCGAGCGAGTGGCGCCTTCGCGGGCCACTCGCATAAGGAGACCTCGCGAGGCCCGCTCGCGAAAGGACAAGCGAGTGGCGCCCTCATGGTCCACTCGCCCAGCAAGGGTCCATGGGCCAATTTGCCAAAGTACCCTTGGTGGGCTGCCAATTGCCCTTCAAAACAGTGGAGTTTGGCTGTTAGCAGATCAGTTTGGGGTGTGATTAGTTAAACCAAAAGGAGAGATCCCGCTATTAGCAGACAAGAAGAGAAAAACTATATATAGACCTTGAAGGGCACCTTTGTAGAGGACCACTTCTTTGGTTTCCTGGTCTTTAGGCTATCTTTGGTTAGCTCCTCGGGCTCTCCAAGGTGCCCAACTTTAGATTTGGCTTGGGAGGGGAAGCGATCTAAGATCTTTCGGGTGTGTGGTGGGACCTCCATGGTGCAGCCAAGGGTCATATTTAGCTCTAAGTCTTTAGCCAGGTTCCCCTGCGGGATCAATAAGTGCTAGCTGCCCCCTTTCAGGGGTCCGAACTCCTCGTTGGTCTGATTCTCAGTTTCAACAAACACCCTGGAGAATTTTGTTGGAATTTTAAGGGTCATTATCACCCACTGAACATTTAATATTTAAATTGGAACTTTCATTTCCAGTACAAAATATATGGTCATATATTTAGTAAAATTATGATACTTGGGCAGTGAACTATTCAGACGCTATGAGTCTCTTGAAATTTTATTATAATTGTTGGATAAGGTATATTGGTAGTTCTTTCACAATATGTCAAAAGTCAGTTTCCATGATTTGAATTATTTATGTGGTCATATGATTTTAGACAAATGTGAAATTCATTCAGAGAGCCTCTAGGGTTATTCTGCACTTTTTATTATAATTATTGGATGAGGATTTACAATGTTTACTTCACAAATTGACTAAATTCAGTTATCATAAAATAATTAATTATGTGACCAAAATGATTTGTGAAAAATATGGTACTTGGCCAATAAACCTTTTAGGTCATCATAATGCTCTACAAATTTTGTTATAATTATTGGATGAGACTATGTAGTGGTTCCTACACAACTTGATTTCCATTTAGTTCCTTTGCAATAATTAATTATGTCTCTAAATCGAATTAGAAAAATATGAAAATTGGCTAGTGAGCTTCCCTGGTCAATAAGGAGCTCTTGTAATTTTATCATAATTTATGGATGAACATATACTGTATATTTAAATTATATGGGCTCGTGATCTTGTAAAATAGTCAATCTCTGTTAGAGAACATTTTAGACTTATTAGAACCCATGGAAATTGGTTCATATCATTTGGGTAAAAGGAAGTTGAAGTTCCTTCACAAATTTGGATTATGCCTTAATTATTCATATAATTATTTTCAAGGGAATAATCAAGGAGAAAAATATAAATTATTGATATTTCTTCAATGTAGACCATAGCCAACCTCTGGATGTGTGGTTCATCGTATGAAAACTTTGGGTACATGTAGGACCTTTACAAATGTCAATCTTTGCTCTTAAGATTGAAGTGGTCTGGGATAACTAAAAAGGAGTTTGGTGGTTTTGGGTCTTTCCATGAGTCCTTGGGTAGGGATTCTTCAGTGAGAGGTGATGTAGATTAACTCTATGGTGGAAGAGGCAAAAGTCCCTTCAAGAGCTCTCCTAGTTGTGGGTGTGAATTGTAGGGTTAGTATACACCTAAGTGAAGTGTTGGTGTTCAAGAGAGCATTAATCCTTCTAGTGAATCTTAACCCATCCTAGGACACTAGAGTAACATAAGAGAGTGGGTGTTGGGTAGTCACCAATAAAATTAAGTGTCTTGTGAAAGGGATGTTTGGGGTGTCATCCCATCGTACCTCCTAGTACCGCTGCGAGCCCTTCACAGGGTAGACCTCGGGAAGTCCAAGACTAACTCTTACACTGATAGGACATGTAACAAGGAAAGATTAATCTAATAACAAGCACTACAAGATATAGGCTCTACGACGACGTTTTTTTTTTTGCGACGTTTTTGAAAACGTCGCTGTTAGTTTTATATTTAGCGACGTTTTTTTTTCATAAACGTCGCTAATGCAAAAAAATAGTATTCACTACGTTTTTTAGGAAAACCGTCACCATACGTGTTTAGCTCTTGTGACGATTATTTTTAAAACGTCGCTAAAATAATGTTTTTATTGTGACGTTTTTGAAAACGTCGTTGTTAGTTTACATTTAGCGACAATTTTTTTTAAGACCGTCGCCAATATAAAAAATTAGCATTAGCCACGATTTCCATGAAAACATGTCAGCATACATGTTTATCTTTCGTGACGATTTTTTTTAAAAAAACGTCATCAAAATACATGATCTTCTGTCAAAATTTGTTATCAAACATTTCAGAAGATTTTTTGTTAAAAGGGATATAAGTGATATAGTTATTATCATTTATCAAATGACTGAACATGAATCATCTCATGTACTTAGTGAGCATGATGCATGAATCGAAATACATGAAGTATGTATACGACGCACATTATGCATGTTTAAGTCGATGATATATATCAGCCTTATCTATATGTGCATGTGCACACACCCATAACCATAAAATTGGTTATGCGTACTCCAATGCTATAGGGTAGTCTGTTATGCACACATGCACCCATAATCATGCGCTTGGGGCTATATATGCGCACCACATGATCGATGGCCGGATATTTTGTTATGCTATATTTATGCACACACCCATGCATGTGTACGATGGGTTATTTCGCTATGCGCACACCCATAACGCTATGCACACCTGGCCCGGCCCCATGATGGGTCGGGTATATATATTCTGCTATGAGCACCACCCATAACTACGCTTGGCTATGCACACCCTAGCCTCATGATGTGGGTGTTTTGCTATGCGCATACATATAATCATACACGCTTGGCTATGCACATCGCCATCATAGGGTATTTTGCTATGCGCACACCCATCACCATACACCTGACTATCTGCACTCCCATGATCGGGAGACGGATGCGGCAGACGGTGAGCGCGGCGTCATCAAAACATACGTACGATCTTCTGTTAAAGTTCTAATAATGATATCTTTGATGCTAGTGAAGTTATATTGATGATAGCGATGATCTCGATCGTAAACTTGATACGAGTAGTTAAATATATATAATATGAATGTGTTCACTGTGGATATTATATATCTCCACAAATGTACATAACTGTTAGGGTCGGCATACATACGTACATCATGTAGCCATGTATTCTTCGGCCTGTAGCTCAATGATCTTGTCAAATGTTACTAGTTATGGAATACCCTGCAATCATACCAAGATATTTCTTTATGTATGGAGATTATGTTTACATTAATCGATGATGTGTTAGGTGAATGTTCCAATATTGTAAGTATTATGAGTTGCGCTAACGATGAAGATGACTGCATCGATCAATGACGAGTCAATTAAACAAAATCTAAGATAAGAGATCATAACCTCATATCAAATGCTCCTACGTATATGAATTTTGAGTTTACCTTCACAAATAGCTAGCAACTATTTTTGTTGGTGCAAAAATAACAATGAATTGTTTTGTTATGAAATACATGTTTTTAAATAAAAATGAAATATACATTTCCAAAATTTTCATGCTAATATTTTAAGGGAATTGTTAAAGGCAAACTCAATATGGCTATCCGCAAACCAATTTCTATGAGTTATTACGCGCCTTTTGAAAATACGCCTTGTACATGCATTTTTAGGAAAAGTATTCAACACGAAAATTTATGGAGGGAAAAATTATTTATGGAGGGAAATTGGTTTGCGGATAGCCATATTAGATTTGCCTTTAACAATTCCCTATTTTATAAAATTAATTTTTTTATCCTAAATAAATATATATATAGCAGGCGTTTCATTTCCCCCCTCCCGCGATCTGTCTTCAGTCGCGCCATCCGCCGCCCGTGCCCTAATTTTTCGCTAAATCCCTCTCCCCACTCCCGCTCGCAGCCGCAAATCGCAAGCCTCTGTCGCTCCGACTCCCGACGGCCGACTGCCGGGCGGCCAACGCTGTTTCCTCACCGTCCCAACTCCCGACTCCCGCTCCACCTCTGCCGCTCGTTCACTTCCGCAACTCCGCAAGTCGCACCGCTGCAAGGCCGCAACAGGTTCACTCCCGTTCGGCCGCTCTGCCTCCGCCGCTCGGTGCTCGTCATCACTCCTCCCGCAAGGCAGCTTCTTTATCTTCTCCTTCACTCTCTTTCGGTACTTGATTATTGGGATTGATTATTGATAATCAAGCAGATTCATTGTAATTGATTATTGGGATCAAGGAGGTTTCGATCAACTTACTTTTTTGAAGCGTTTTCATCTTGGTATTCTTCTGATTTCTCTCTAATAGGGTCAAACTTGGATCATGGATAATTTGAGGTCCAACATCCCTCAAAGATCTACATTGAGATAATTTGAATTAAGCTAGGGATTATTAGTAACTACATTACTACAATGATTGAGGTGGTACCTAAAAGATCAGGAGGAAAGATGACTCCATCATTTCAATTCAAAAGGAAAAAGAAATAAACTATTAGCACAAATAGTTTTCATCTTTTTTTTTTACAATGGAAAATTTTTAGTGAATGAAGTTTGCAAAGAATTAAAATGACATGTACGTAGTCATTCAACTAGTACTCAACCTGCCTGCATTCTACCATTTTATCGTTTGCTAGATTGTAGTTGACCTATAGATAATCATGAAATAACACATGGAGGAATACAATAGACTTTAGGAGGTACTCCACTTCATGCAGATATTTAAATTAGACTAAGTGCTAGTTGACGACCCATCTTAATCGATGACTCCTCCCTATTATCTTGTGCATTATCTTGTCTAAAGCTAAACTTGAGATTTTGCGATGGGTTCCTCTCTAGAGTGAGCTAATAGTTTTTTTTCTTGTTGGGTCTCTCCATCTTAGTGTTAGAATCTTGTGATCTAGGAGTAGTCAATGATTTTGTTTTACTGCCAAATTTCTCTCTTCCGACTTTAGTTTTTCCACCTTGCTAATTTTGTATTTTGTGAAATGTTTAGGCCAATTTAGAAGCTAAAATCCACTATTGTTCAACTATTAATTTGAGGTTGCACTTATGTGATCTATTACATTTGTTTATTCTTCCAATTTTTATAATATTATAAGATTTTGAGATTGCAAGGGAGAACATGTGAATTAAATTTGTTTTGGAGAAGTTTTTTCCATAAATAGGATCAATTCAGGAATACACGAACAAAGATGCACATGAATCACAAGCCACGAGTAGTAAAAGGCATCGAGTTAACTTTATGCTTGAGGATTTAGCTTCTAATAAGGGATCTGCATGATTTAATTAATTTGGAATAAACAAAGTGGTAAAAAACTAAATAGAGTTAGCAAGGTTGCGTGCATGACAAATTGATATAACTTGTTCAAATCTAATCTATATGATGCATGCATGATAAATTGATAATCATTATTCCATATTCATAGTTTCTTCGTCCTTTCCATGTCATATTTCTTTGCCACAAAATTTTCTCCTACCTCTTGGAGATTGAAGTGGACTAGTAAAGATTTTGAGAATTGAAGAATAATCTTTAATCATTTTGTTGTTCTCTTATGTAGGCACCAATCAGATTCATTATTAACAATGGACACAAGTTGGATGAGAGAGTTACGTCATTCAAAGGCTTATTTAGATGGCGTGAAATATCTGCTAGATTCATTCTATTCATATACACCAATTGGTGAGAAGTGCCCATGTCCTTGTAAAAAGTGCGTAAATCTAAAGAAGTGGGATAGGGATGAGGTAGAGGGGCATCTTGTGTGGAATGGTATTATGGAGAACTACACAAATTGGATTTACCATGATGGACGTCTAGCTAACAACGAAGTCTTATAAAATAATAATTTTCCTTTTATGGAACCTCTGATCCATGATAACAACTCGAGTGATCTGATGAAAGAACTTCTACATGCCGCTATTCCTAATTTAACAAATAATGAGAGCTTGCATGAAAAAGAATTACCCTATGATGGTATCGGTGTAGACACATATTTTGAGAATCCTCAAGCTCCAATTAATGCAGATGCGAATAATCTATACACATCTCTCTTAGAGGAAAATAAGCCATTGTGGGAAGGATGTCAAGAGTACACTAAACTATCTTTCTTAAATAGAGGAAGGAAAGAAGAGTTTTGTGAATCGGTGCGTTATGTTGGTAACAGAAAACACCGCTCTCAAAGCTCGTATTCATGATTTAAATATAGTTATTAAGAAGTTTGGAGTTGGGCAAAGATCTTTGGACATGATCTTGGCCAACCAATGTCATGGAAGTGCCAAATATGGCCTTTGATATGGCTCTGGAAGCTATCGCTAGGCATTAACTCCTAACGCCGGCGTTAGCTATAATTCCATAAACATTAATTCGGTTAATAATAAATTTACAAATTCAAATGTTACCTCATTTTCCAGCAAGAGTTTATCCAAAACTTCAAAAAGGGTCTCATCCCCTTTTATATCGTGTGTCAAATGTCATTTATTTGGACACACCTCAAACTCTTGTAAGAAAAAGGGCGGTAGTGCTATAAAGAAAATCTGGGTGCCTAAGGTTTCCACCTATTCTATGGGAGGAACCTCTTGGGTATCCGGATCTTTACTCTCAACTCCTATTTAGGTATGTTGGCAGGCTAAGGACAAAAAGGACGTGTAGTATTTGGACTCGGGATGCTCCAAACACATGACGGGAAACAAAGCAAAGTTCCTTAGCCTTGAAATGAAGAAAGGAGGGATGGTGACATTTGGTGACAACGGAAAAGGAAGGATCATGGGCATCGGCACAGTGGGTAACGATTCTTTTTCAATCTCAAATGTTTTATTTGTGGATGGCTTAAAACATAATTTAATTTAAATTAGTCAATTATGTGATATAGGCTTAAATGTATTATTTGAATCATCTACAAATCTTTGCAAAATTATAAATTCTAAGACAAATGATGGCGTACTCACCGCACCTAGGATGCATAATGTTTATATGATTGTCTTTAATGATCTTTCCAATTCTTCTTTAAAATGCTTTATTTCTAAAAATGAAGAATTAGAATTTTGGCATAGGCTTCTTGATCACTCTAGCACCAAGCTTATTTTGAAATTATCAAAAGATAAATTAAGTAAAGGTTTACCTATGCTTAATGGTAATTTATCTTCTCTTTGTACACCTTGCCAAAAAGGAAAGTTTTCAAAAAATTCTTTTAAAAGCAAAAATGTAATTTCTACTACTAGACCACTTCAATTAATTCATATGGATTTATTTGGACCGGTAAGCACTTCAAGTTTAGGAGGTAGAAAATATACTTTTGTAATAATTGATGATTACTCTAGATTTTGTTGGACTTTATTTCTATCTTCCAAATCTGATGCATTTCTTAAATTTACTAAACTATGCATTCGTATTCAAAATGAACTTGATTTAAAAATTAAATGCATACATTCGGATCATGGAGGTGAATTTGAAAATGATAATTTTTCTTCTTTTTGTGATGATTTAGGAATTAAACATGAATTTTCCGCTCCTCGCACCCCACAACAAAATGGTGTAGTGGAGAGGAAAAATAGAACCCTTCAAGAGCTAGCACGCACTATGCTTTGTGAATATGGGTTGCCTAAATCTTTTTGGGCCGAAGCGGTTAATACTTCTTGTTATATCATTAATCGTGTCATGCTTCGTCCCAAATTTAAAATTGACACCTTATGAGCTTTACTTTACAAGAAAACCTAATGTATCTTATTTTCATGTCTTTGATTGTAAGTGTTTTATTTTAAACACTAGAGATGAGCTAGGAAAAATTGATGAAAAATGTGATGAGAGAATTTTCATTGGGTACTCTTCAACTAGTAAGGCTTATAGAATTTATAATAAACGAACTAAAATAGTTGAAGAGTCTATACATGTAAGGTTTGATGAGTTTGTTCCTTGTGTAGATACTAATCATACATGAAATGAAGACGAACCCCTTTCCCCTTTGGAGCATGAGGATGATGAATCGCTTGGAGAAAAAGATGAAGAAAAAGAGGAGAAAGAAGATGAAATAGTAGAATATGTTCCTCCAAGCGTGTTGCAGTTTACTAAGGATCATACAAAAGAGCTTGTGATAGGAGAACCATCAAAAGGGGTAAGTACTCATTCTTCTTTACAAGAGTCTTTTTCAAACCTTTGTTTTGTATCCGAAATAAAACCAAAAAATGTTTCAACCGCTTTAAATGATGAATTTTGGTTTTTAGCTATGAATGATGAACTAAATCAATTTGAACGGAATAAGGTTTGGAATTTAGTAGAGAGGCTATCTAATCATCCAGTTATAGGAGTAAAATGGATTTTCAAAAACAAACTTGATGGTGACTCTAAAATTACAAGGAATAAAGCTAGACTAGTTGCACAAGGGTATTCACAAATCGAAGTGGTAGATTTGATGAAACTTTTGCACCCGCTGCTCACCTAGAATCAATTAGAATATTTCTTGCATTTGCGAGTTTTAAAAGATTTAAACTATTTCAAATGGATGTTAAAAGTGCATTTTTAAACAGGATTATAAAAGAAGAAGTTTATGTAGAACAACCCCCCCCCCCCCCCCCCCCCCCCGGTTTTGTGAGTGAAAAATTTCCAAACCATGTGTATAAGTTAGAGAAAGCGCTTTATGGATTGAAGCAGGCGCCACGTGCTTGGTATGATAGGTTGACATTATTTTTGATAAAGCGCGGTTATAAAATGGGAAGTGCGGATAATACACTCTTCATTAAGCATGTAGATAATGATTTGATTATATTGCAAATTTATGTTGATGATATCATTTTTGGAGCCACTAATTAAGAGTTATGTAATGAAGTAATTTTAGTGATGAAAAATGAATTTGAAATGAGCTTGGTAGGAGAACTCACTTATTTTCTAGGATTTCAAATCTCACAAAAACAAGATGATATATTTATTTGTCAAACTAAATATGTTCACGATATTCTTAAAAGATTTGGATTTGAAAACCTAAAAAAAAGCTAATACACCAATCAGTGCATCATTAAAATTAGAAAAAGATGAAGTCGGTATTTCTATTGATCAAACATTATATAGAGGAATGATAGGCTCATTGCTTTATTTAATTGCATCTAGACCCGATATTATATTTTCTGTGTGTTTATGTGCTAGATTTCAAGCTAACCCAAAAGAGTCACATTTGAAAGCGGTTAAACGTATTTTTAGATATCTAATCTGAACATCTAGATTAGGCTTATGGTATCCTCATAATGATTGTTTTATTTTACACCATTTTTCTGATTCGGACTATGCGGGATGTTCATTAGATCGTAAGAGCACTAGTGGCACGTGTCATTTTATAGACCCTTCACTCATATCATGGTCGAGTAGGAAACAGAATTCTGTTGCCCTCTCCACTAGTGGCACGTGTCATTTTATAGGCCCTTCACTAGGTAGTTGTTGTGCATAAGCCTTGTGGATGACCCAAATGTTAGAAGACTTTGGTGTTCATCAAAATAACATAGAATTAAAGTGTGACAACAAGAGCGCTATAGATCTCACAAACAATCCCGTACTTCACTCTAGATCTAAACATATAAATGTCTGACATCATTTCATTAGAGATCATATTAAGAAGGAACATGTTAAAATTAGCTTTATAGGGACTGAATCACAACTTGCTGACATTTTTACCAAACCTCTACCCGATGCACGTTTTCACATGCTTAGGTTAGAATTAGGTGTCTTAGAAATGTCACTATATAATCCTTATAAAAAGCTATCAAAATTATCTTATGTACTTTGTTATATTTGTTTGCTTTTTAAAAAAAATAAAATTCAAAGATTAATAAAAATGTAAAAATTATAGACAAACCACCAAAAACACGCTAAAAGAGCTTTCATATTAACTTCATAATGTCTGAAATTTAAATGTAAGAAGGCCTATTTATATTACATATGAATCATGAATTTTTTTTTCAAAAAGTCAAAAATTGGAGTTCTGTCTCGGCATTAAGAAGCTAACGCCTGGCGTTAGCCTCTATGCTCAATTTTTTTTTCTTTTCTGTTTAAATTGAAAAAATCTTGGTATTATTTTATTGTAGTATCTTGTTTTTAATTTTTTTTTAAGTTTTCTATTTTTTGTTGATTATTTACTTCTAAAAATTAAAAACAAAAAAAAATTTATATGCTTAAATGTTTTTTTCAAGGATGATTATATATATTACTTACGGATTCTTTACAATGTTTAATTTAAACCTTCAAGTTTCTTACAAACATTGTTTTGATTTTATCATGTCTTGAATATCATCTTAAAATGTGCAAAAATTTGCTTATAGATTACGTGTGTAGAAACGTTTTTACATGCCTCTAAGTATGAGTAAAGTTTTTATCTTTGATAATGATTTTCTCATGTACACATTTTTGTTAATATGCATGTGTTTTAAATCTTATTGCATAATTGTGTAGTATAAGAACTTATTTTGAATCTCATAAATAATTTACCTACACAACATTGAATTCTTTATTGAATTCTTTGGGGTTTTTTCATGCACTTTTGATTAGAGAAATGTGGTATATAAAATAAAATTTCTATGTTTGCAAAAACAAGTGAATTCAGAGTCCTTAGTCACTAAACTAAAAATTAAATAATGAATGACAAGGTTAACTCCACCAAGCACTACTCATCCTCCTGATAAGTCTTAATGAGCATTGTGAGGTTGAGCACCTTGGAAAGAATTGTAAAGTATCTTGTGCAAACAAAATTTTCGCCACTTCTCTTTAAAAATAAAATATACATATATATATATATATATATATATATATATATATATATATGTGTGTGTGCATTGAAATTTGTGGAAGTAAAGTTGTTTATGTTTAATTCAAGTTATGTTCTTACATTACATAGTTTCATGTGGTTTGATTTATACACTTGTATACTTTATCAAAACACACTTATAGAACACATCATTATCATTTATAATACTTCCACTCATGAGAATTGGACTAAAAACTTATCTATACACAATTCTCTACAATCATAAGTAATTGCACTAGATAGCAAAGCATGATCTTTACAATGTCTGTGCATACTTGAAATGCAAATTACTTTACATTGTAAACATATCTTTCCTTGATATTTTATAATCTTGCTTGCTACTTTTATATTACAAATTTCCAATGTACTTGCAACTTGTGTATCTAAATTCAAAACTTATACTTATTTGATTTAAACGCTTATTATATTTTGTTTTTACAAATTCTTAAAGATGTTCAATATTGTTTTCGCTGTGTTCACTATTTTTCAAAAAGTTGCATTTATTTCTACATAGTGCACAAAAAAAATTGATACTACTCATCCCTACCTCCTTTTGATTATAACAAAAGGGGGAGATTCAATTAAAGAAATAAATTAGAGAAATCTATGATTTAGGGGGAGTAAATTAGGAAATGCACTCATGTAGGAGTATCCACATAGGGAGAGTATGTATGTTTATCACACTTAACATATACTATAAACACTACTTTAATTATATTTTATTTCTTATTAGTGGATTTGTTATTATCAAAAAGAGGAGATTGTTGGAGCTTGTGTTCCACTTCTCTTAGTTTGAGAAATAACAAATCACACTATGTATTTGATCTTGCTTGTGTTTATAGTGTGCAGGTACTATAGTTATATAACCCTATGAACAGGATGTTGATTGATGATGATTCTCTGAAAAGAGAGCTAACGCCCCGCGTTAGTAGTTAACGCCCCGTGTTAACTTTCGTCAAGAAGGATCCGTCGAGATGAAATGTCGTCGAGAAGGAATCCGTCGAGAAGCCAGAGACAACGCCAGCGTTGACTCTTAACGCCCGCGTTGAGTCACGATCTGCCACGATCCCGACAGTTCGCACGATCTCAGCAACTGTCGTACACGATGCTTAACGCTGGCGTTAACTCTTAACGTCGGGCGTTATGTCACAGACTTGTCTTCTTACAAGTTCCCGTGCGGCCTTAGCTCCTCCTTGCCACTCCGCGTAGCCAAGCTAAGTCAGCCTCTCCTGCAAGAACTAGGTGGTGATGAAGAAAAGATGCAAGGTAGAACTCAAGAGAACACACAATTGCAAAGGAAACTCAAAGAACTCTTATTGCTTCTCCAAACTTGGATGCTTACAAATGAGGGGGTCTTCCCCTTTTATAGGCCCCAAAAGAATTTCCCTCCAAAAGATGGAAGGATCTAGAATGCCTAAGTTTCTAGACTATTCTACAACCCTCATGAATATACAATCTTCCAGAGTTCTCTAGAATGTTCCCAAGAGATCATTCTAGAGAGCTTCCACATTCTTCCAGAGTTCTCTATGTACATGTTTCTCCAAGGACCTAGATTTCTCTAGAATCCTCCTGGGCATTAACCCCGGGCGTGACATCCTCCCCCACCTAGCCTGGCGACGCCCTCGTCGCCTCGTACTGCTGAAGAATGTCCTTGAACTGCCACAAGTCATCTAATGTCTCCCAAGTAGTTTCAGACTCTGGCAATCCCTTCCACTTGATCAAGTACTGTGTGCAAGGTTGCACACCTCTTCTTCGCACCACTCTTTTTGTTAGCACCTCTTCGATTTCTTTGTCAAAAGATTTTGTCATCACTGGAGGCGCCCTTTGAGATTCTCCTCTTTGAAGATCCTCATTATCCCCGTAATATGGTTTGAGCATACTCGCATGAAACACCGGATGTATCTTCAAAGAGTTTGGTAAGTCAAGGCGATAAGAAAACTTACCCACCTTAGCCATGACCGGGAATGGGCCTTCGTATCTCTGTACCAAGCCTTTGTGTACACTACGCAAGGCCTTGAAATGCTGGGGTAAGAGCTTCACCATCACCTTATCTCCTACCGAATATTCCGTGTGTCGTCACTTTGCATCGGCCCACTTCTTCATCCTCTTGTGGGCTTTCTCCAAGCACGACCTAGCTAAGTCTGCATGTTCCTCCCATGACTTAGCCATCTTCCAGGCACCTGGGCTCCTTCCATCATCCGTCGTGGTCGCCAATGTTTGTGGAGTGAGGGGTTGCCTTCCCGTGGCAAGCTCACATGGACTCCTCCCCGTGGCCTCACTCCGCTGCAGGTTGTAGGAAAATTGGGCAACATCCATAAGCTTGGCCCAGTCTTTCTGGTTGGCACTCACAAAGTGCCGCAAGTAGCACTCCAACAATGCATTCACCCTCTCGGTCTGCCCATCGGATTGAGGGTGGAAGCTAGTGGAAAAATTCAGCTTCGATCCAAGTAGCTTGAACAACTCTGTCCATAGCTTCCCGGTGAAGCGAGGGTCTCGATCGCTCACAATGTTCTTCGGCAACCCCCAATACTTCACCACATGTTTGAAGAAGAGTCGTGCCGTCTCTTCCGCTGTTGCATCCTTCACGCTTGGTATGAAAGTGCCATACTTGGAAAAGCGATCTACTACCACCAAGATAGATCCGCAACCTTCAGATTTGGGCAGAGCGTTGATGTAATCCAGTGTCACTGTTTCCCAAGGATATTCCGGCACTGGTAGGGGCTCCAAGAGTCCTGCTGGCTGCTTGTTCTCCACCTTGTCTTGTTGGCAAACAAAACATGTCTTCACGTATAGCTCAATGTTGTCCCTCATTTGCGGCCAATAGTAGGAATCCTCCATCAACGCCAAGGTGCGCTTTTGGCCTGGATGTCCCGCCCATTTGGTGTCATGACACTCCTTGATTAAGTCTCTCCGCAGGTTTCCCCACTTTGGGATATACAATCTCCTTCCTTTGGTGTAGAGTAGCCAGTCTTCTACCCAAAATCTCTTGGCTTGACCTTCTTTGGCTAGCTGCATGAGTTGTTTGGCCAACGGATCTTCTTCCAACCAACTTTTTACCTGCTCGAGAAGGTCGCTCTTCACCATCGAGATCGCCGCTAGCTCCGCTTTGCGGCTAAGTGCATTCGTTGCTTGTGTTCCAGGACAAAGTCAAACTCGGCCAGGAAGTCTTACCACCTTGCTTGCTTCGCCGACAATTTCTTTTGAGTTTGAAAGTAGGTAGTCGCCACATTGTCGGTCTTGATCATGAACTGTGCTCCCAGCAAGTAATGCTTCCATACCTGTAAGCAATGTATGATGGTTGTCATCTCCTTCTCTTGCACGGTGTAGCGTCGCTCCGCTTCATTCAACTTGCGGCTTTCGAATGCAATCGGGTGTCCTTCTTGCATCAACACCCCTCCAATAGCAAAGTCTGATGCATCTGTATGCAGCTCGAACTTTTTCCCAAAGTCTGGTAGGGCAAGTACTGGCTCCGTACTTACCGCCTTCTTCAAGTCCTCAAAAGCTTGCTGGCATTCCCCCGTCCAGCTCCAAGCTTTCTCCTTCTTGAGCAGGTCCGTAAGCGGCACCGCTCTCTTTGAGTACCCTATGATGAACCGTCGGTAGTAGTTCACCAAACCCAGGAATGATCTCAACTCCGTCACCTTTGTTGGCGGATCCCATTCGATGATTGCCCGTACCTTGTCCATGTCCATCTTCAATTGGCCATGTCCAATGACATGCCCGAGGAAATGCACTTCTTCTTGCCCAAAGGAACACTTTGACCGCTTGACATATAGTTCATTCTCCCGCAGTACTTGGAACACTAGGCGAAGATGTTCAGCATGCTCCTCCATTGTATGACTATAGACGACGACGTCGTCCAAGTATACTACTACAAACTTGTCCAAGTAAGGATGGAAGATCTGATTCATCAAAGTACAGAATATAGCGGGTGCGTTGGTTAGGCCGAATGGCATCATCAACCACTCGAATGATCTGTACCTCGTCACACATGTTGTCTTTGGCTCATCTCCTTCGGCAATCCGTATTTGGTGGTAGCCCTTTTGCAGATCCATCTTCGAATATATCCTTGCTCCTCCAAGTCGATCGAACAAGTCAGCAATCAACGGTACGGGGTACTTATTTTTGATAGTTACCTTGTTCAATGCCCGATAGTCTGTGCATAACCGCAAGGTTCCATCCTTCTTCTTTTGAAAGAGCATCGGTGCGCCAAAAGGTGCCTTCGACGGTCTGATCATTCCAGCATCGAGCAGTTCATGTAGCTGCTTCCTCAGCTCCTCGAGTTCGGGGGGGAGCCATCCGATATGGTGCCTTTGCCGGGGCTTTTGCTCCAACCTCCAACTCAATCTTGTGGTCTACCTCTCTGCAGGGAGGTAACTTCTTTGGTAATTCGCTAGGCATAACATCCTTGTTCTCCTCAAGAATTTCCGCAACAAGTAGAGGCACCTCCTCCATGATCTCGCCTGCTTCCTCCTTCAAAGTTGCCAAGAAAGTAGGTTCCCCTTTTTTCACGCCCTTGTCTATTTGCATAGCCGATAGTTGTTTTGCTCCGCAACTTGGTGGCCCTTCTACCGCAGGTATCATGCATGTTGCATCTTTCTCCATAATGCACACCGAGCGGTAAGTTGGCATGACAATGGCACTCACCGCATCGAAGAAGTCCATGCCCAACACTAGCTTGTGATCATCCATGGCAACAACCGAGAAGTTCACCTTTCCTTTCCACGTACCCATGTGAAGCTCCACGCCACGAGCTACTCTTGCTAGCGGCCTTGCCTTCCCATTCACGGTCTTTAGCCATCCCTCATACTTGGTCACTTGGAGGCCAAGTCTTCTTGCTTCTTCCTCCGTCATAAAGTTATGTGTGGCACCCATATCCACCAAGGCTTTGGTGGACTTGTTGTTGATCATGGCTTCTACGTACATCAGCCCCTTGCTGACCACCTTCTTAGCTGGTTTCACATTCAAAGCACTTAGAAGTTGCAAAGAACATATTCGGTTTGTACCTTCTTCACCTTCGGGTCCACTTGCATCATCCTCCTGCAGTGTCGCGAGCGAACCAAGCTTTGGGCACTTGCTCATCATGTGCGGTCCCTTGCATAAGTAGCATCCCCCCTTTGGTGTGAAGCTCTTGTTGCCGCCCTCAATCTCCTTCCCATGAATAGGAATTCGCTCTCCTCTATTTGGTCTTCGTTACCCTTGCCTTTCTCCCACACCTTTGATGTTGTCATTCCTGTAGCCCTTCTTGGTTGTCCATCCGATGGTCTTTGGAACTCCGTCATTGCTTCAGCCGCCGCAATAGCTTCATCTAGTGTCTTGGCATCCCGTCGATGCACTTCTTGCTTCACCCAATTCTGAAGACCATCCTTAAAGTTGAACAATTGATCATCTTCGGACATACCTGGCACCATCAGCATTAAGGTTTGGAACTCCTTCACGTACTCCGTGATTGACCCCTTCTGCTTGAGTTCCTTTAGCTTCTTCCTTGCTTCATTTGCGACGTTCTCCGGGTAGAAGTGCCGCTTAAGCTCAATCTTGAACTCATCCCATGTGTCCAAGTTACATGTTCCCTTCTTGATCTCTGCAAGCTTCCGTTGCCACCAAAGAGATGCAATATCCGAAAGATAGTAGCTAGTCGTCTTTACCTTGAGTACTTCCTCAGTGAGATTACATCCTTCGAAGTAGACCTCCATTTGATAAAAGAAGTGTTCAACTTCCTTGGCATCCCTATTCCCCGAGAAGGGTTTTGGCTTAGGCACATCGATCCTTTGGTTTGCCACAACCCCACTATTTCCTCCATTAGCAATGGCCCTCCTGCACAAGGCCAATTCTTCCTCTAATTTGGTGATCCGCTCCTCATAGTCATCCTCAAGCTGATCACACCTTTGAGTAAGCTCTGCATTCTCACCAAGACATGCTTGGACTTGGGCCTTCAAAAGTTTCAGCTCTCCGCGAGCCGGTAGCGCTTGTTTGACAGCTTCTAGTTCTCCGCGAACATATGAGTGGTCTTCCTCCACCGCCGTCATGCGCTCTTCCCATTCGGCTAGTATGCGGTCCACGTGCGCTTCATCCCGAGATTTGCTATGGCTTCGCCTCTTCTTCTCGGCCTGGGGAAGCATCTCCCTTCCGCGCTCATCCACCACGCTTGAGTTGTTGTTCCCTTCAGCAGCCATCGAGTCTTCTCCGACACCAACCACGAACTTGAGCAACCTGGCTCTGATACCAACTGTCACGGACTTGTCTTCTTACAAGTTCTCGCGCGGCCTTAGCTCCTCCTTGCCACTCCGCGTAGCCAAGCTAAGTCAGCCTCTCCTGCAAGAACTAGGTGGTGATGAAGAAAAGATGCAAGGTAGAACTCAAGAGAACACACAATTGCAAAGGAAACTCAAAGAACTCAAATTGCTTCTCCAAACTTGGATGCTTACAAATGAGGGGGCCTTCCCCTTTTATAGGCCCCAAAAGAATTTCCCTCCAAAAGATGGAAGGATCTAGAATGCCTAAGTTTCTAGACTATTCTACAACCCTCATGAATATACAATCTTCCCGAGTTCTCTAGAATGTTCCCAAGAGATCATTCTAGAGAGCTTCCACATTCTTCCAGAGTTTTCTATGTACATGTTTCTCCAAGGACTTAGATTTCTCTAGAATCCTCATGGGCATTAACCCCGGGCGTGACAGTTAGCTCTCGTGTCTATTTAAAGACCTGATTTCGTTTGCTCAAGTGACATGCATTCAAGCCTTCATTCCAGAGATCTAAGTGAGCATTTCATTCCGAATTCAGAGAGAACTCCCAACACCACCATTGAGGAACAAGAGTGAGAAGGAGATTTTCAACGGTACAATTTGAAGAAGGACGGTCGCTTCAACTCCGATGATGATCATAGCGTGTCTTCAACATCTCCTTCAGCGCTCTTCAATATAGGGAGTCTTTTGTTCTGATTTTATCTTTATCTTTTCATATTTTTTTGTAACGGTAGTGAATTCACCGCCTTGCGTGTAGCGACTAGGCCTTGCGAGGTTTAGGGGGAAATTCGGCGCGGTTGTTGGCGACTAGGTCTAGGGTAGATCTATGGGGTGGCTAGATGCCGTATTTAGGGATAGATAGGCTATAGCCAATCGGTCCTTGGGAGAATGACCGGTGAAGGAACAAAAAATGATTTTTATCTTATCGCATTTATTTCAAACGTTATTGAAATTATATGTTTTGTAATTATCTCCTTGAAATAAACAACATTCATTTTATTATCTCTAATTGTCTGAAAGTTTATTTCATTTAAGATTGTGCAAGTAAAATCACTTTGAATATTTCTGCAAAAAAAAATTCTAGAGAGATAATATCCGGCGTTAACTAGTCAACGCCAGGCGTTAACTACAGAGCCAAAAGTTTTTCTGTTTTTATTAAATCTGTTAGTTTACCTTAAAAACAGTAAACCCCTTATTCACCCCCCCCCCCCCCTCTAAGGGCGCCATCAGATCCAACAGCAAGTCCCATCGACATCGATAGCAAGTCCCGTCGAATGGATTTGAAAAGACTAGACCGCACAAGAGGTTGAGGGGTTACAATTAGGGTCCACTATTTGAGGAGCACGAGTAGCGTGCGGTTAAACAACCGGAGTACGCACAAACCGAAGAGATCAGACTGCACAATAGGTCAAGCGGCTATAATTAGCTGTCCGCGGGAACATTTAGCTCTGATACCATGTGAGAATTTGAAAATAACAAAAACTTTATTTTCAAAAAATCTAAATATTACATGAGAGCACCCCTCTTTGTATAGAACAAAGGAGGTGAGAGAATATACAATTGTCAATGTGGGACTAAATACGAATGAATCATACCGGGTGGTTACACTAATAGGTGTCCGCCCGGACTATACTAGACCACTAAGAGGAAAGCTTAATAACAATACTCCGGGCGGTTACACCAAGAGTGTTCGCCCGGACACCAGAAGACAGCAACACCCGAAGGTTACACCAAGTGTCCGCCCGGACTCCAGTGGTCAGTAATACCAGTCAGTTACACCAAGGATGTTCGCCCAGACATCAACAGACACTAAGGATGCCCGCCCGTCCTTATCAACCGTAAGGTCACCATCTTGCGCTTTAACATGCCTGGACATATTTGATCCCTAACAAACCTACGATTCTGATGTCACTTGTTAGTCAGTGACTATTAAAAAGAAAATCGAAACGAGACGAGATGCATGAATGGGAAAACTCATATCGACCGAAAAGCCTTAACTCATAGGTGATTATTAACCACATAATATTTCCACAGCAATACCCTAAAACCTAATCAATAGTTATTCTCGTCGTTGTTCTCTCTCAACCCTCAAAATCCGCACCAAGAAACCATCGTCAGCCTCCTTAATCCTTCCCATTGACAAAATCACAGCAGTCATAAGTCATCTTCTTTGATGTCAAACACCTCAGCCTGAAATTTTCACTGCAAGCCTCATCATAGGCAAATTTACTCGCTACTTCAAAACATCGAAACACGATAAAAGTTCGATCGAGCTTCACAATGATGAATCACTTAATGTTTTGTATGTTGAGTTCTTTAAATATATTACATCCATCTCATGTGTTGGCTTTTTTTAATCTGATCATCATAAAACTATAGCAAAAACAATTGTCATTGGTTATATATGATGTGTTTATCTAATCGGGTGGATGCATCCGCATCTGATGATATTCAAAACCGAGAAAACTTAACATATGAAAAGCACTTGCAGTTGCAGAGTCTACAAGAGAAACAATAAGAGGGAAGTGATAACATTCTTTGGCCATACTGCTTCAAATTAGTGAATATACACATTCTTCACTTAATTTTTTTTACAATTATACTGTTAGAGATCCATACTGAACTTCTGTAATGAACTTTCCTTACTATTAGCTTTTGTACCTCCTCCTTGATTGGATCAACAAGTTGCATGGGAGTCTCTCCTATTTTACTTTGTGAGGCTAACACTAGGTTCCATATTTAGAAATGACAGGAAAATTTGATGTCAAATCTCGACATGTTCAATAAGCACTTTGATGGGTACCCCAAGAAATTGGACCGTACCAATAAGACAGCAACCTCGATCGGCTCGCCAAGACGATTCCAACGGGCCCAATTTTGCGTGATTCCTAGTCCGTTTGACAACCGAAACGGACGTCGGAAGTCTTCACGGGGCTCCCGGCACGGGCCAGTCACCCCTCCGTCGCGAGAGGGGCGGCGGGTTGTGCTGCTGCGCCTCAATTCGGCCGCCGGAAAAGCTCGGGAGGGGGCCAGGGGCGGCCCGGGCTGCTGATGTATATGTCTATATAATATGCACATTTTGGTCATTATTATTATATATATATACACTTCAATAAATCAATAACTTACAGGTATAACAACTACTAACCAGCCTCATCTTTCATGAGACAGAACAGCTCGCTCAATACACGATACATCCTTCCAGAGCTCCCATGCGACCCACCGCCCGCATGAAAAACAACAACTTCATTTCTAAGCTCAATCCAGCTCCATCCAGCTTCTTTCTTGACACCCTTCTCCTTCATCGCCGACCTCACTACCTCCGCCTTCTCCCACTCTCCCTGCATTGAATACAAATTCGACAGCAGCACATAACCAGCAGAATCCTTCGGAGACAGCTCAATCACCTTCTCCGCAACAATCTCCCCCAATTCAACATTTCTATGCAGTCTGCAAGACCCTAACAATGACTTCCATATCAACACATCCGGTTCGTAGGACATCTCTTCTACGATACGAATCGCCTCCGCGAAATCTCCAGCCCGACCCAAAATGTCGACCATAGAGATGCAGTGAGAAGGAGATGGTTCAAGCCCATACCATTGATTCATCATCTCGAAATGCTTCTTCGCTTCATCGACATAACCCATATGATCGCAGCCTACCAAGAGCCCTAGAAATGTCGAATCGTTTGGCAAGATGGATTCAGACTCCAATAACTCGGCGAATAACTGCAGAGATTCGTGGCCGAAGCCATGATTTGCGCAGCCATGAATCAACGAGTTCCATGAGAGGATATCCAGAGTGGGCATCGCACCGAAAACCAACCTCGCATCATCGAGATAGCCGCACTTGGCGTAGAAATTGATCAATGCGTTTCCTACGCATATATCTAGATCAAATCCGGATTTCAGCGCGAGGCAATGGAGTTGCCTCCCTTGATCCGCCCAAGGAATGTTTGCGCACGAACTAAGCGCGCTGGAGAATCCATACTCGTTCGGTTTTATGCCCTTGTTATGCATTTCGCATAGCAATCCTGCTGATCTCTCATAGAAGCCATTCTTAAAGCACCCCGAAATAGCTGCACACCAAGATACAACGTCGGGATCTTCGTTCTTCGCTAAAACCTTATCAAACTCCTCAACTTCTCCAACATTAGCATACATGGTCGCCAAAGAATTCAAAATCAGGTTATCTCCCACCATATTAAGCTTAATCACACAGGCATGGAGTTGAGATCCCAAGTTGAAGGGCCCTAAATTTGAGCACAAACCAGAAGCCATTATCACAGTGGTGAAAGTGAATTCATTAGGCTCAAACCCATCACAGATCATTCCGACAAACAACCTCAATGCATCTTCTGGTCTGCTGTGTCTTAGCAAGCATGAGATCATTGAACTCCAGGTGACTACATTCCTGCACTTCATCTTCCCGAACACCAGTTCCGCGTGCTTGATATTATAGTTTCTCGAGTAGAATTCAATCAAGGAACTTGCGGAAAAAACACTTTGATCGATCCTGCTTTTGATCATGTAACCATGAATCTGCTCGCCCAGCGGAAGTTCGCATGCTGTTAGAATGCTTGTGATAGTGTGTTCATTGGGTTTTAACCCCAGTCTAACCATCTTATAAAAGACCTCAACTGCTGAATCAGAGTAATTGCTCCTACAAAGTGCGGATATCATTGATGTGTAGCTCACCATATCCAGCTCCAAAATGCTATTAAAAACTTGAGAAGCTTTAACCATCAGGCCACATCGGGAGTAGAACTCGATGAGACAATTTGAAACTACGCAATCACCGGAAAACCCAGAACGAATGATCAGCGAATGCACCTGCTCCCCCAGACTCAAAGAACGAACTTTGGCGCAAGCTTGGAGAGCGGCATTGCAAGCATAATCATTCGGAGCTACTCCTGATTCAAGCATGTCAATAAACAAGGAAACCCCGTCGCTTTCGTAGCTGTTTCGAACGCATCCAAACAACATTGATGCCCAAGTGACAATGTTTCTCTCTGTCATTGTATCGAACACCTGGAAGGCGTCCCGCACTAATCCAGATTTCATGAGCATGTCAATCAAATTGGACCCAAGAATGACCCCTGGTTCATCTCCCATGAGAACAGTTGCAATGTACAGATCCTTGGCCTCTGTCAGCTTCTTGAACTTTAGAAGGCGTTTCATCTTCAGAGTGTAGAGTTTGGCAGGTGAGTGTTTGATCACTTGGAGGTTTTGACCCAAGGGGAGAGGATGCGTGGGTTTAACCCGCCTGGAATGAGTGGGAAGTAATTCATGGGGTTTTTGACGGCGGTGAAGTGCTGGCGGGAGCTGGAGCCATGGTTGAAGGGAATGGGAACGTAGCATTTTCGAAATTTTGGCGGCAGACAACGGCACGGAGCCGGTGTGGAGACCGAGTGGGCCGACGACCGCACGTGAAAAATCCGTGCGTCCATCTATAACGAGAATTTTTGGAGAGCATCTCACCGTTTGATCCATCAACAAGTAAGAACCATTGTTTGAAGCCGATCCGCACTTTCGGGGCAATATTTGTGGAGATTCATGAGCCAGCTGGGCATTTGCATAACTGTAAATATCGGTTTTTTGGTTTAGGAGACATAAACCCTTTGGGGGGCACGATGGCACTCTGGCATGGGCGAAATCTTTGGCTCTGTGTCCTATTTAAATATTTACATTTGAGTGAAGCGTCATGCTGACATATGACGAAAATTATCATGCTTGTTGCGGATCACTCAAGGCTTCGGTAGACAGGACTAAATTGGACCGTCTTAGCTCAGAGCGTTCGAGCGCGCAAACAGTCACAGAAAATGGGAAAGCTGACAAGGTAATTTTTTTAACGTGAAAAATATGTCAACTGGGTGAAAAACCAGTGGTAGGATCTGTGTCGGCCAAAACTTCCACTATTTGTTGGTCGTTGTACAGAGCTTTTTAAGAGAAGACGAGAGGGACATGTCGCTCCTCGTTACAATTGTTGGGAGAGAGAGGTGCTCGGAGGGTGACAGCCCATCGCTCACGGAGCTAAGTCTTTTGACTGCCACAGAGAGGAATGTTGCACTCTGAGCGCTCTGGAGACGTCGACTACTGCTTGAAGGTTAGATCGGGGTGTTCTGTTCGTCTTTGTCTCTGCGGCTTGTCTCCTGCTGCGCGAGAGGAGTTTGGAGCACAAATCTTTGTTTGTGGCTGGAACGATTGTTCTTTAGCGCGCAGAGTGCTTGTTGCTGAGTACGCGGGGGCGCGCTTGGAGAGGTCTTGAGAGCAGAGCACACGGCAACGCGCTTGGGGCGATCTTGAGAGTGGAGCGCACGGAGGCGCGCTTGGAGAGGTCTTGAGAGCGGAGCGCACGGAGACACGCTTGGGGGCGATCTTGAGAGCGAGGTGCACAGAGGCGCGCTTGGAGGAGGTGCGCGCGAGGACGAGGCGCGCGTGAGAGAGCGCAAGGAAGAGGCGCGCAAGGGAGTGCGTAAGGAAGAGGCGCGCAGGGAAGAGGCGCGCTTGGGACCGCGCAGGGAAGAGGCACGCTTGGGAGCGCGAACGGAGGAGGCGTGTTGTGGAGCGCGCAGGTAAGAGGCACGCTGGGAAGATGCGCGCTTGGGAGCGCGCACGAAAGAGGCGCGTTGGCGAGCGCGCAAGGAAGAGGCGCTCTTGATAACGCGCAAGGAAGAGCCATGCTTGGGACCGCGCAAGGAAGAAGCGTGCTGGCGAGCGCGCAAGGAAAGAGGCGTGCTCGCGAGCGAGCAAGGAAGAAGCGCGCTTGCGAGCGCGCAAGGAAGGTCGCTGGCGAGCGCACATGGAAGAGGTGCGTTGGGGAGCGTGCAAGGAACAGTGTCACTCGCGAGCGCGCGAGGAAGAGGCGCGCTGGCGAGCACGCGAGGAAGAGGCGCGCTTAGGAGCGCGCGAGAAAAAGGCGCGCTTGGTAGCGCGCCAGGAATTGGTAGCACGCGAGGAAGAGGCGCGATCGGGAGCGCGCAAGGAAGAGGCGGTGGAGAGAGGAAATCGTAGGAGGAGGAGAGAGAAAATCCGTAGGAGGATTTTCCCGGGCGAAAAGTGGGAGTCCGAAAATGAAGGGGAATGAGGGTTTATTTATAGGTTCCAAGAGGGGCAACCCGGTAATTTCCCTCGATAACTACCGGACGGACGAATATGAATGCTCCATTTAAAGCATATGGTATTGAACTTGGAGAATCTGTTAATTCAAGAAAAAGAATGAGAGTTCAGAGCAAAAGGTACAGGCAGAATATGCTAAGGGAAATTGAGCAGGATCCACAGTCAGGCAGGTGGAGTCCTAACTCTAGGACCCTAATTTCAGAAGCTTGGATGGAATTTGGATACCCTCAAGATGGGTCAGAATGAGTTTATTATTCTGCTGACTAGAATCTTCATCTCACTCAAATGGAGAAAAGGAGGAATGACAAACTAGCATTTCCTCACGGTCCTCCTCCATCTCCAAAGAAGATTCCAAAGCCAATCAGCTTCTATGAAAGGCAGAAAAGAAAAGGAAAGGGAAGCAGCAGCAGGACCTGAAGACATAAAAGTTTTGTCTAAAAATGACTTGGGCAAATGATTATGAAATATTTTTTGTTTTAAAACATTATCTCTATTTATATCATGTTGATAGATGAATCATGTTACTTTTGTTGAATGTCTTCATATTTTGATTCTATTTATCATTTGACATTTATCGTTGAAGTGAGATATGACTTCCTCAAACAGGAGGAGATTGTTGGGAACAGTGCCCAACAATGTTCCTGATTTGAAGAAGTACTCAGATCAATGATAAATGCACTGTGTATTTGATGGCATATTTTATTCATGACTGCAGAAGATAAATCATATGCCCAGTAATTCTCTAAGTCCAAAATCGTGAAGAAGGACTAGACATATTGTTGAGATGATATACATGTCGTTGAAATGCAACAAAGCTACATCACTAAGCATCAAGACTATAAAAGTAATGAAAATTCACTAAGTAAAATATCGTCTCAAGACTCATCAGATAAATCGTTGAGAAAGGAATCATATCGTCGAGAGAGTCTCGACGTTATTGTCTTAAAGAAAGCTTATCGTTGATAAAGCTAAGTTCAAATGTCTCTACGAAATCGTCTTGAAGATGTATAGTCTTGAAGATTAAAGACATATCATCAATGTTGGAACCGAGAATCGGCCCAACAAGGAGTTCGGACCCCTAAAAAGGGGGTGTCGGAAGAACCTGACCAAAGACTTGGAGCTAAAAAACTGACCCTTGGCTACAGTGTCGAGGTCCCACCACACACACCCGAAAAATCTTTAGAGCGCTTCCTCTCCAAAGCCAAAACTGAAGTCGGGCACCTTAGAGAGCCTAAGGAGCCAACCAAGGATATCCTAAGGAGGAAGAAGCCAAAGAAGTGGATCCTCTCCAAAGGTGCCCTTCAGGGTCTATATATAGTTTTCTCTACTAGTCTGCAAATAGCGTAACTCCGTCTTTCGGTTTTACTAATCGCACCTCAAACTGGTCTGCTAACAGCCAAACTCCGTTGTTTTGAAGGGCTATAGGCAGCCCATAAAGGGTATCAGGGTAATTTTACATGTAGACCCCATTGGGAGAGTGGCTCGTGAAGGCGCCATTCGTTAGTCTTCCTGCGAGTAGGGCTCGCGAGATCTCCCTTTGCGAGTAGAGGTCCTACTCGCCTCACTCCTTGGCGCGGCGAGTCCTCACTCGCCTCGATATGGCTAAATGCACCCCAAAGCAATGTGGGAACATGCCTCACCCTCGCCATGCGCTACTCGCGAGGTCAGGCCCCTGGTTCGCCTCGTCTCGCCTTGGGTAGATGCTCGTCGTGAGTCAGCAAGGCGCTCCTTGACTCGCCTATACTTGATTCCCATTTTTTCCCCTGGCGAACACTGGGTTGTACACAATCCCCGCTCTTTGCGAGGTTATCCTAAGCTTCCGAAGAAACATCCAACCATTGCTGTTCGTCGGACGATTGCTGACCTGGCAGGAATCTTTGGTGGGCCCCATCCTCAGCGCTATAAATACCACCGTTTCTGGGCGATGGGTAACCCCTTATCTCTTCAACTTCTTTCGCCATCCGCTGTTGTAGTCGCCAGAATGCCTCTCTCGGAAGAAGCCCAACCCCGCATAGATGCGTCCTGGGCGAACGAGCACTCCATTACCATCGGCTCGCCCCCTGGCTCCCCCGGCGGACCCCTCCATCCTTTCCCAAGCTAAAGAAGGTGAAGACGGTGCAGCGACATCCCGGAGAGGATGGGTCCTCGCTTCTGGACCCGTCGCTCAACATCAGGCTCGCTGAGTATGTACTTAGATTTGTAGGTTAGTCCATCATATCATTGTACTAACACTTCTTTTCGTAGAGCGCGTCCCTGGAGGGGTCCATCGCGAGTGAGGCCCTGGCAGGTGCCCATCCCCCCTCTCATGGAAGAATCGACTCGGCGGTCGCGAATGTGGACGTCGCCAACCTGCGCCCCCCCTCAACGCGGCCTGATGAGTTTCTTGCATTCCCCTATCCCTGAATTCCTTGACTGTTCTCTTCGTGATGTCCCTTGTAGAGACCCCCCTCACGACGCCCGGGAGACGCGCCACTCCACCGGGCTCGCCGGCCCCTCTTGGCTCGCTTCCCCCATCGGGTGCGACCATCCCCACCCTGGGTTTGGTCTTCTAGGCCATCAGAGCTCTGGCAGCTCGCCTCTCGTCGTCATCCGGATCGCGAGCGACGTTCCCCCCCCCCCCCCCAGCCTGGGAAAGTTCGTCACGCTGACCTACACGGAGGCCTTCCAGGGGCAACCGAGTTCCTCCCATCAACGCCCTGGTAAAGCGGCTCTGGTCCTGTCAGGTTGGTCAATTACTATCGATGGGTTGCGTCTCGCTTTCATCGCTGATTCTCTTCTTGCAGGTGTCCAGGAGTGCTCCGCCGAGCTGGACCTTGGGGAGCAGGAGATGTCGCCCCCGCCCTCCCGGGACATGATTGCTTATTTCCTAGGCGATCCTCGGGACCCCGAAGCGATAAAGCGGCAGACCACCAAGGTGCTTCAGAAGTACTAGCACATGTTGTGGGATCTGTACAACCAGGCGCGACAGGATATGTTGGCCTCTGAGGAGCGGCTCACCGCGATTGACGATGAGCAAGTGAGGCTTCTTGCTGAGCTGCAGTTGGACACCCGTGACGAGGTCACTTCCCCTAGGGTGTACCTCTCGCGAGCAGAAGACCAAGTCTGCCTGCTACAGCGCGAGATCCGAGCCGTCTGCGCCTATTATTACCCGCGCGTTCCTCCAAGCTCGGGGATGCGGGGTCGAGGCCGATGGAGGTGGATCCAATATTGATCCCTTTCGCGCTCGCACCCGCCCGACGAACTTGTAATTTTAATTATTTTTTCTTAACAATCTGCGAACTCTGTTGTTAATATGATACTTTTCGCCCATTGTTAGGCTTTTATTTCTTTATGTTCACTCGCACCATGATATTATTGTTTGTATTGCACTCGCTAGTTTCTGCTTTTATTTAATGTCTTTTTGCACGCGACTTGCATGGGACTCGCCTCGCCTGAAAGCGAACTGGCCTTGCTGTATTGTCGTGGGTGGGTGGGGAGTGGGTTGGTTCAAGTACCGAGGTGTGTAGTGATGAGATTCCTCTAACCGCACCCTTGATGCCTCGATTCCTCCCCGCCATCTTTAGTTTTCTATAAATAGGCCTCGTTATTAAAGCTAACCACCGCATTTATCACTCTCGGCCTTTGATACCTTTGTTCTCGTGAGCTCGATGTCACGGCGTTAAGGTTAGCTAACTCGTCCCGTGACCATTGTTCAAGATTACTCTAGATATGTTGAGAATATTCTAGAATATTGGAGAAAGATCACACTTGGGAAATATGGAAGAGTATGGAAGAGTGTGGAAGAATCTAGTCACTTCCATGTGAGGAGAAATCTAGATTCTTATTGAGTTTGGAGGGAAAAGGGGGAGGAGGCCTATATAAGGGGAGGACCTCTCCTCATTTGGATCATCCAAGGTTTTGGAGTGTGTTGTGATAGTGAGACTCCTCTTGTGAGGGTTGAGTGCTTGTGAGCTTTGAGTGTTGAGCGTTGTTGTATGTCTTGATCCTTTGTATGTCTCGCTCAACTGTCTTTTCGAACTGTCTTGTAATTTCATTCAGGAGTATAATCAAAGGTCTCCTCTTTACTTCGCTGCATTATTGGAGCTAGGCTTACTTAGTTAGCTTAAGTTGGTAGAAATTCTAGCCAAGTGCCGCACACACTTAGTATTGAATTACTAAGTCCGTGACAGTTGGTATCAAAGTGAGGTTCTACATATTGTGCTGCAACAAAGACGAATATGGCCGGAGAAGAAGACTCATATATCGAGGAGGAATGAGGTATGGATATTACCCAACAAACTAGCAAGAAGAAGCGGGACCAAAGCCGGGTTCGAGTAGAGAGCCACTTGGTGCTAGCTATGGAAGACTGGGAGAAACGCATGGAAGTCATGGAAATCAATAACCGTACGATGCGTAAAGAATGGGACGCCATTCGTGTGGAGCTAGAGAAGAGACTCCAATATGCATTTGATGACAATGCCACATTACATACACACATCGACGAGTTGGAGGAGGAACTAACCATATGCAAGAAGGCTATCGCCAATGGAAGTGTCAGCACCACCACTGCCATTCCTAGAGTGGACATCCCAAGACCAGCTTCATTCTTAGGCAAGCGGGATGCCAAAGAAGTTGAGAACTTCTTATGGAAGATGGAGAACTATTTTGAGGGTTGTCATCTACGCGATGATGCAACCAAGGTACGTACTGCTTCACAATTTCTTGATGACAATGCTGCACTATGGTGGCGAAGGAGGCAGGCAGATGTCGCGAAAGGATTATGTCGATTGGACACATGGGAGGAGTTCAAGAGGGAGCTTAAACGCCACTTCTATCCAGAGAATGTTGCATATCTTGCCCGAAAGAGGCTAAGAGAGTTGAAACAAAAGCGAACAATAGCGGAATATGTAAGTTAATTCACAACACTTATGTTGCAAATCCCGGACATGTCGGAGGATGATCGACAATTCTATTTCGTGGATGGGCTACAATTATGGGCAAAATAAGAAGTGCAGAGGCGTGGCCCTCATTCTGTCGATGAAGTAATTGCAGCAGTCGAATCACTCAGCGAGTTCCACCAAGAAGAAGAGAAGAGACATCTTGAGAATGTTGAGGATGCTGAAGTATAACCCAAGAACTATACACACCGCCAAAGAAGATTCGAGGAAAGAAGAAGGTCACCCACCTGCTTTGTATGCAAGGAACCCCATCACATGAAGGAATGCCCGAAGCTTGGCACCTTGGCAACAATGATGAAGAAAGAAGAGTCGATAAATGGGGACGTAGAGGAGTCACATGATATGGCAAGGCTAAGTATCATGCAACGCCTTAATGTCATGTCTACCCAAGGATCCTATATAACACGCTCACCTTTGCAGTGTTTCTTCTGTAAAGGACCGCATAAAGTGAATGCTTGCCCGACATTGGAGACGATTCGGTTCACTGCTGATCAAGCGGGGAGAAGGGACAAGTACAAGTCGGGAACAACAAACCAAACCCATACTAGGGGAAGGATGGTAAGTAAAGGACAAATTATGGTGGATGTGGAGATCGAGGGCACGAAGATGAGCGCCTTAGTGGACACGGGTGCAACTGACTTCTTTATGCCCAAATCTGTTGCCAAGAGAATTGGACTACCGGTCAAATTTGGACCAACTCGGCTCAAATTTGCCAACGCTCAGGAAGTGCGAACTATTGGTCTTGCTCCAGATGTGAGTGTTCGTCTTGGAGGTTGGAAGGGTAAGGTGCCCATTGAAATCATTCCCTTTAACGATTATGACATTGTCATTGGGATGAATTTTCTTGATCAATTCGAAGGTCTTCTCATTTTCCCAACATCTGATATACACATCATTGATGGTCCGACTTCCTACCTGGTGCCGATAAGAGGAGTACATGGACAAGAAGTGAAGATCCTCTCCGCGATAAGGACTACACAAAGATGGTGAAGGAAGGATGCGTCGAGGATGACGCATGGTTTCAGTGGGGGAGAATGTCACGGTGTTAAGGTTAGCTAACTCGTCTCGTGACCATTGTTCAAGATTACTCTATATATGTTGAGAATATTCAAGAATATTGGAGAAAGATCACACTTGGGAAATATGGAAGAGTATGGAAGAGTGTGGAAGAATCTAGTCACTTCCATGTGAGGAGAAATCTAGATTATTCTTGAGTTTGGAGGGAAAAGGGGGAGGAGGCCTATATAAGGGGAGGACCTCTCCTCATTTGGATCATCCAAGGTTTTGGAGTGTGTTGTGATAGTGAGACTCCTCTTGTGAGGGTTGAGTGCTTGTGAGCTTTGAGTGTTGAGCGTTGTTGTATGTCTTGATCCTTTGGGATGTCCCGCTCAACTGTCTTTCGAACTGTCTTGTAATTTCATTCAGGAGTATAATCAAATGTCTCCTCTTTACTTCGCTGCATTATTGGAGCTAGGCTTACTTGGTTAGCTTAAGTTGGTGAAAATTCTAGCCAAGTGCCGCACGCACTTAGTATTGAATTACTAAGTCCGTGACATCGCGCTTTCTCATTCTCGCGTTCGCTTCTTTCTCAAAAGCTATGGATGGCGATGGAGGCGACGCCGATGGTCGGGCTAAGTGCTCCTGGACCTTTTGCGACCACTCCTTCTTCAACTGTTCGCTTATTGCAGGAGAGTACCACTCTGTCGTGGCGAACCACATCTCACCGAGGTTCTCGGCTCGCCATCCGACGAAGACCGAGGCCATCAACGACTTCTTCCCAGACGAGCTCGCCATCTCCGTGGCCCACTTTGTTGTGGGCCCGCGGCTTCCTCTCTGGCTGGAGATCAGCCAGGTACTCGCTCGCTCTTCTGTTCCCTTTTTCCCACTCGCCTAATATTTCTTTCTAACCGCTTGTCACGAACCCGCCAAATATTCAAGTATTTTGGCGTGATCCCGGGTAAGATGACCCCCAACTCGATCGTTTTCATGACAACTTTCGCATGCTACCTGGGGAGGAGCGGATCGAGTTCAACTTGTCGGTTTTCCGCAATCTCTTCTCTTTCCGGTCCAATAAAGATGGGACCGCCTTCTTCGCGAGCCAACATGCCAAGGTTCATGAGACGTTCAACAAAAGCCACTACGCTTATTTGAGAATGAAATGAAATTTGTTCCTTTGTCTAAGTCTCCTTTATTTTTCGTTCTTTGTTTTTACTTGTTGCCATTCGCTATCATCTCACCTATTTGTACGCCGTTCTTCGCGCTCTCGAACGCTTGTTCATGCACTCGCGCCTCGCTAGCGCACTCACGCATCACGCGAGCATTCTGCACTCGTGTACTTGCGCACCCGCGCACTCGCGCACCCGCTCACTCGCGCATCTCTTTCGAATGTGTACCGTCGGTCTTTAATCCCGGGCGATGGCCAAAGCATTCTTGCCCCACTGCTGTTACCTAATTTAATTTGTACCCACCTGTATCTTTTTTAGAACTTTTGGCAGTCGCAATGATTCTGCCGAGAGTATGCCTTGTCCGAATGGTTCTTATGTCCTCTCCGATAGGTCAATGCCCGGGTGCTCTCGCCTAACGAGTGTCTATCTTGATGGACCCACTCGCATACCTTGGCCTTTAAGGTTTTCCCTTCTTGAATTTTCCTTTCCTTCTTGCCACCGAGAGAGCCCACGACCCTGTCAGCTAGGTGAGAGTCTGGTTAATGGGCCCGCTCAAGGCTATCGAATTCATATGCTTTCACTTGTCTGCCCCTCCAGAGATCAACCCGACCCACTGTCTAATGAGAGCCCGGTAGCGGATTTGACCTGGGGCCATCTAACTTACTAACCTTGTCATCCTCTCCAGAGATCAACCTGAACCCACCGGCTAGTGAGAGCCCGGTAGCGGAATCGATCTGGGGCACTCCAGCACCTTGTTACCTTGCCAGCCTCTCCAGAGATCAACTTGAACCCACTGGCTAGTGAGAGCCCGACATCGGAATCGATCTAGGGTACTCCAACACCACATTACCTTGCCATCCTCTCCAGAGATCAACCTGAACCCACCGTCTAGTGAGAGCCCGACAGCGGAATCGATCTGGGGCACTCCAACACCATATTACCATGCCAGCCTCTCCAAAGATCAACCTGAACCCACCGTCTAGTGAGAGCTCGGCAACAGAATCGATATGGGACACTCCAACACCACATTACCTTGTCAGCCTCTCCAGAGATCAACCTAAACCCACCGGCTAGTGAGAGCCCGGTAACGGAATCGATCTGGGGCACTCCAGCACCTTGTTACCTTGCCAGCCTCTCCAGAGATCAACATGAACCCACCGTCTAGGGAGAGCTCGGCAGTAGAATCGATCTGGGGCACTCCAGCACCTTGTTACCTTGTCAGTCTCTCCAGAGATCAACCTAAACCCACCGGCTAGTGAGAGCCCGGCAGCGGAATCGATCTGGGCACTCCAACACCATATTACCTTGACATCCTCTCTAGAGATAAACCTGAACCCACCGACTAGTGAGAGCCCGGCAGCGAAATAGATCTGGTGCACTCCAGCACCTTGTTACCTTGTCAGCCTCTCTAGAGATCAACCTGAACTCACCAGCTAGTGAGAGTCCGGCAGCGGAATTGATGTGGGGGCACTCCAACACCTTATTATATTGCCAGCCTCTCTAGAGATCAACCTGAACTCACCGGCTAACGAGAGCCCGACAACGGAATTGATCTGGGGAACTTCAGCACCACATTACCTTGCCAGCCTCTCCAAAGATCAACCTGAAACCACCGGCTAGTGAGAGCCTGGCACCAGAATCGATCTGGGGCACCCCAGTACCTTATTATCTTGCATGGGCCGATTATCGTAAAAGACAACAATTTTAACTTATAATAAATTAACATAAGAATTCAAGGGTAGAAATATTTTAAATCAGCACCGCTCCAAGTTCGGCTGAGGGGTACCCCTTCCACATCCCGGAGGTGATACCCCCCCCCCCCCCCCCGACTTGAGTGCTTCTTCTACAATATAAGGACCTTCCCAGTTGGGATTGAGCTTCCCCACTGCGGCTCCCCTTCTGGACGCATCGACCTTTTTCAGGACCAAGTCCCCTTTCTCGAACTGCTTCACCTGGATATGCTTGTCAAAGTACCGAGCTATCTGTCGCTTGACCTCTTCCTATCGGATGGTCGCCAGGTCCCGGAGTTCTTCCACCAGGTCCAAGGATAGCCTCTGCTCTTCTTCAGTTTCCACTTGCCATTCCTCATCTCCTTCTCCTGCTGCGACCACCTTGGGAGACTTTACCTCAAATTCGATTGGGAGGACGACCTCGGACCCGTGGGAGAGCTTGAACGGGGTCTCCCCTGTCGCCGTGTTTGGTGTGGTTCTCAAGGCCCAGAGGACCGTGGGTAGTTGCTCTACCTAGTTACCCCTTAGGTTTTCGACCTTCTTTTTTAACAAGTTCACAATTATCTTGTTTGTCACTTCCACCTGCCCATTGCTCATCGGGTGATGGACCGACGCGAAACGAAGGTTTATGCTCAGCTGTCTGCAGAAGCTGACAAACTCCTCGCTGGCGAACTACGGCTCGTTGTCCGTGACGATGGATAATGGAAGCCCATGCTGGTAGATTATCTCACCCCATACAAAATTTCTTATTACCTGAGAGGTTACCTTAGCCAGCGCCTTCACCTCCAGCCACTTGGAGAAATAATCGATCATCACTAGCAGGAACTTCCTTTGACCACTGGCCTGGGGGAATAGACCTACCAAATCCAACCCCCCCATATCGCGAACGGCCATGGAGTCGTGATGGTCCGAAGCCTCTGGGCTGGAAGGAGCTGGAGGGGGGAATATAGTTGGCACTTGGAGCACTTCTTTGTGAACTTTGTCGCATCCTTGCTGAGGGTAGGCCAGAAGTAACCTTGCCTCAACACCCTTCCCTCTAGGGTCCTGCTCCCTGAGTGGTTGTCGCACTCTCCAGAATGGATCTCTTCCATGACCCTCGAGTCCTCTTCCTCCGACACACAATGGGCTAAGAGCCCCGAGAGGGTCTTCCAGTACAATCCTCCTGCAAGCAAAGAAAAATATGCCGATTTGTACCTGAACCGCCGCTTGTCCGTATCTCCTTCTAGGAACTCCCCTGATGCTAGGAAGGTGACGAGGGGCTCCATCCACGAGGCTCATCGGTCTACCTCCATCAACTCGCCTTCTTGAATGGATGGTCGAAAGAGTTCTGACACCGTTCCTCCTCTCTTGGGACCGAACTTGGCCAGGAGATCCGTCGGGAGGCTCTCCTCTCTCGGCACATGTCGAACTGAGAAAGTATGGAATTGCCCGATGATCCCCTTGACCTTTTCCAGGTATCGCTGGAGAGTCGGTTCCTTCGCCTCAAACTCTCCCTTGATTTGGCACTCCATCACCATGGAGTCCGTCGAGACCTCCACATCCTGTACGCCCAGCTCCCGGGCAAGGTGGGGCCCCACTATTACCGCTTAGTACTCGGTCTAGTTGTTGGTGAGCGGGAAGTGGATGTTAATGATCTGCTCAATCCGTGTTCCCCTGGGGCTCGCGAAGATTACTCCCCCTCCAAAGGAATGCTTTCCTGATGTGCCATCAACCATCATTTTCCATGCTAGCGAGGAAGGTTGCTCAAGCTCTTCCACTTTGGTCACGTAGTCAGCCAAGAAATCCGCCACCACTTGTGTCTTTATAGAAAGCCTAGGGACAAACGAGATATTAAACTCGCTCAGCTCTACCGACCATTTGGCCAACCTTCCTAAATGCTCCACCCCTTCCATGATGTTGCAGAGGGGGTGGTCGAACACCACCTAAATGGAGTGTGCCTGGAAGTAAGGTCGGAGCTTCCGGGCAGACACCACCAGGGCGAAGGCTAGCTTCTCTAAGATGGGATACCTGAGCTCTGCCTTCCTTAACACCATACTGACATAGTAGATTGGGAGTTGCTTCTTTCCCTCCTCCCTGATCAAAACAGAGCTTACCTCCTTGGCCCCGGCCCCTAGGTACAGGGACAGATCATCCCCCTACCTAGGTCCCTGGAGCAGAGGGGCCTGGGTCAATTGCTCCTTTAGCGCTTGGAACGCTCCTTCCCACTTAGGAGTTCATTCAAACTTTTGGCTCCCTCGGAGTACTTTGAAGAAAGACAAGCACTTCTCCCCGCCCTGGATAGAAACCTGCTCAGCCCGACCAATTTCACCGCGAGGCGCTGGACCTCCTTTGCGTTCCTTGGCGATCCCAGCTCTAAGATTGCCTTCACTTTGTCGGGGTTGGGATCTACCCCGGCCGGAGTGAGCAAGTGGCCTAAGAACGTTCCCCGGCTGGCCCCGAGGACACACTTCTGGGGGTTGAGCCTCATCTTGTATTTTCTCAGGGTGCCGAAGGTCTCTTCAAGGTCCCGAAGGTGGGACTCGAGATCTCGGCTTTTGATCATGAGGTCGTCCACATATACCTCGAGGTTCCTCCCCTTCTGCTCGTGAAAGACTCTATCCATCATTCGATGGTATGTTGCTCCTGCATTTTTCAGCCCAAAGGGCATCATCTTATAACAGCAGCATCCATCCCCTGTAATGAACGAAACATCCTTGATGTCGGGGGGATGCATGCGAATCTGATGATAACCTGAAAATGCATCTAGAAAACTCATTAGGGAAAAACCGACGGTTGAGTCAACTAGCGCGTCGATTTGAGGCAAAATGGTAGCAATCCTTAAGACACGATTTATTCAACAAGGAAAAATCAACACACATCCCCCGCCTTCCATCCCCCTTCTTTACCATCATCACGTTGGAGACCCGACCTTGATACTGGATCTCAAATACAAAACCTGCTTTGGGGAGCTTGTTCACCTCCTCCCGAATGGGCTCCTCCAGTTTGTTGGCGATGGACCTCTTCTTCTGCTGGATGAGGCGAGTGCTGGGGTCAAGGTTGATGCGGTGACAAGCCACATCCGCATCGATCCCTGGCATTTCTGCCGCACTCCTAGCGAAGACTTCCATGTTCTCTTAGACGCAGGCCAGGATCCTCATCTGGTCCTCGGGGCTGAGCTCCCCACTGATCTTCACCTTTTCTACCGCTTCCGCCCGGGAGACGACCTCCAGCTCCACGATCCTCTCAACGATCTCCAACCTAGATTTTCTCCCCCAAGTACCTTCTTTCTTTCCCTGCAATTGAATGCTTCAGTCTCTCCCTCCTCCATATTCTCCTCCCGAACTTCCAACAACTCACTCGTCCCTTCCTCCTGGGCCTGGTCTCCTTCTCCCCTTTCCTCTCCTGTCTCCTCTGCCTCAGGCCCTTCAACGACCCCTTCCCCTACACACCGCCTCACCATCTTCTGATCCACCTCTTCCGCCTCAGCCTGCAAGGTGACGACATTGACCGCGGTGACGTAACACTGCCTCACCACCTTTGGGTCCCCCCTCACCCGGACTTGAACTCCTCCCACGCTGAACTTAAGACACTGGTGGAATGAGGATAGGACGCATCAGAATGCACTGATGAGGGTTCGTCCGAAGATAACATTATAGCTGCTCGGAGTATCAACGATGACGACCCGGCAGTGGCGGGACTGTCCCCCCAAGATGATATGAAGCCCCACTCCTCCTTCCACCTCCTTCCTTTCTCCTGAGAATTCGAACAAAGGGCCATCTGAGGCAAACACCCTCCTCGCCTCCACCTTCATCTTGTTGAATGCCTTCTTGAAAATGACATTGACCGAGCTCCCGTTGTCCACGAGGATCCAGGTGACGGTGAAGTTCTTGATGGGGGTCTAGATAACCAGTGCATCGAAGAATGGGTCCTCATGACCCGACATATCCTTCTGAGAGAAGGTGATCCTTTCCGATGGGGGTGGGGCTTGGGAAGTCGAAGCCATGCTCCGACGATACATGGTTTGGAGGCTCGCCTTCTGGGTTGCCTCTATCACCACTCCCCCGTGGATCACCCCGATCCCTCATCGGCTCCCCACGTCAGTCTGATCCTCACACCTTTCTTCCCCCCCCCCCCTCTATGGGTAGTACCTCCCCAGTCCTCACCGCCCGCTGTCGCGGCTGCGCCGGGCCTCTCACTGCCCTCATCTCCAAGAACTCCGGGCAGGTGGCCGTTGCATGACCCTCCTCCTAGTGGATGTCACAATATAGCAACACCACCTCCCTTCTCTCGACCTCCACGACCCTGCTCCTTCTCCGAGCTCCTGGTCCTCCTGCTCCTCTTCCTCCCCTCCCTCATCCGATCACCATGGCTTGCTGCGGCGGGGGAGGGGTGTCCTAGGACCCTGTCTCCACCCTAATTGGTGAGGTATTCCTTGGCCTCCTTGGAAATTACCCCCTCCTGGGGCGAAGCCTCTTCCCAGACCCTCGCTCCTCCTACCTGCTGTCTCCACCCCAACTCTGGGGCACTCGGTTCTTCTCTTCTCCTAACCTCCTACTGCCTAACCTCCAGCTCACTCAGCTTTGCCAGCCTTCTTGCGAACTAAGGGTTGACCGCCTCCCCCTCGATCTCCTCTGCCACCCTTTCCATCAGCTCTTCGAAGGATACGGGGGCCTTCCGCTTTAGACTCATCTTGAAGAATCCCTCCCATAACTCCACCATGAAGGCGAGATGGAGGGCGAATTCGGGTACCTCCTGGGTGAGCAGGACCTCCTCCTAGAATCGATCCACATAGTGGGTCAGTGACTCGCCCGACCCCTGCTTGATTTTGAACAACGCCTCGACATCCTTCTTCCTTTTATTCGAGGTCGAGAAGCGTAGCAAAAAGCTACGACGCAGGTCCTCGAACGCATAGATCGATCCTCCCAGGAGCTGGTGAAACCAGTCTCGCGCCTTCTCCTTCAGGGTGGTGGCGAAGAGTAGGCACTTTAAAGCGTCCGACACGGGCCTAAGGGAGGCCATGTCCTCGAACCATTGCAGGTGCTGGACGAGGTCATCCTTGCCTGTGTAGTACACCATGCCCGGCTCCCTGAACTCCTCGGGAAGTGGTGCCGAGAGCACCAGCTCGCAAAACGGGCTTCCTCCACTCGCTGCTCTCGCCTGCTCGACTCGCCCCACGAGCTCTCTGACCGGGCCTGCTCTCGCCGGGCAAGCACTCGTTGGGCAGGCACTCGCCGGGTAGGCACTCACCGAGCAAGCACTTGCCGGGCTGGGAAAGAGCTCTCGCCTAGCGAGGTCTCACCCTGAAGCCTCTCCCACCGTCTCCTTACCTACTCTCTGCCCCAGGGCGGCCTCCATAACCACGACGACAGCTCTGGCCTTTCCAAAGGTCCCTTCATCCAGAGGGAACCACGGTCTGCTACTCCTAGCGCAAGTACGATTCTACCATGCAATTGGTTAAGTCCGCGCCCTCTCATAAACGAAACAAACATGCTTTGCTTGAGATCACAATTCAAGGACGTCGGTCCCTTGAGCCTGAGGGGTGCATCCTCATCATTTATCACTCTACACGCATATAAATGACACACTTCATCTGTCTCACTAGCATAGTAAATACACTTCTCTTATGAGCGAGGGAGCCTGCTTGCAGGCTCGTGCCTCATGCCACTCATATGTAGAAGAGACACACAACACACATTTTCACCCAAACATGTGCATCAAACGATTCCATGAACGACTATAAAATTCACAGGCATGCCTCGTTTCCCTGCACCAGAGCATGGACACCAAGTCATGCTACATGTCAACGCATAATCTACACCAGCGCGGGCACTCGCGCACTACACATGCTCTCATAGTCGCTCACATTAGCTCATCCCTTCGGGTCCACCCGCAATCACGACCATCTTCTCGTCTGCATTCATGCATTTGTTCTATAGTAACCCACACACATGCATTCAAGCACACACACATCCATGGTTGCACATTCCCAAGCATGCCTCTGACACTTGCACCTTTGCATCCACGGGCGCGTGAACTCGTTCGCAAGCGTAACAATCTTATGCGCCCCTTAAAATACCTCCCTAACACATCAAGCTTTTCTCTAACACTTCAGCAACGACGAATTATATCGATTCGTGGAGCAAGAATTTTCAAAGTTTTCTATGTAAACAACCTCAAAAATGGTGAACAATTGATGGGGAACCCCAAAAATGGAAATGGTAGATAGAGCCAGAGATTTTTTACCGCAACCTTGACCAGCTCGCCGCGATGGTTCCTGTGGACTATTTCCCGTGACCCCTCAAACAGACACACAAATCACGTGTGTGGTGCCCAGGTGACAGACGCAGGGGTCTCACACTCTCCCACATGCGGTCGCACCGCGTCTGAGTGAAGGGTGTGCACCCTCGACCTAGCACACACGCCCATTCGTCGGCACGCCCCTATGCGTGTAGGCACGCACCCACACTGCGCTCGCCTCATGTGCCCAAGTGCATCCCCACTACGCTCGCCTCACGTGTCATCGCACGTCCCCACTACGCGTGCCATATGCTCCCCCCATTGTGCACGTCATGCGCGCCCCCGCACGCTCCCCTGCAAGGCACGCTTGCATGTGTTCGCAGGGAGCGCGCCCACAAGTTTCTGCAGGGAGTGCGCCCGCACATGTCCTTAGGGAGTGCACCCGTCTGCAAGAGCCATGCCACCCACAACTCTTTTAGCGAGCCTGATCGGGCTGCCCGAACTGCCCAGGCCGCCCGGGGGCAAGGTCATCATATCCTTAAAATTGGTAATCTGAGGGCTTAAATCGTGCGTTCCAATTTGCCCGTTCAATGACCAAGAGAGGGAAATTATCTACGTGCCCCTGAAAAACTATAAAAGGGGGTCTAGGCCTTCATTTGAAAGGGAGAGGAAAGGAGGGTGAATGTGAGTTCTAAGGTTTTCCGGCGAAGAGTTGCAGACGAAAGTCCAGCTCAGAGACATGAAGACCCGACCCGATGCTCATTCACCTGCTCAATACGTGCTTCCCACGTGCCCGCTCCGCTTTCAAGTCTGCTCTAGGGCATGCTCCCGCACTTTGCTCTAGTGCCCTCTCCCAATCTCCTCTCTAGTGTGTGCTCCCGCGCTCCGCTCTACCCAACAACTGACACTTAAAAATACTTGTAAACGAGTAGTGGTCTCTCACCCTCTGAAAAGCTAATCTATGTACTCAACTACTACTACTAATACTGTATTTCGTCCTAGCTAGACTGGCCCCGTGTTTTTTTTTCTTCCGAGTTTTCCATGTAAAAATCTCATTGTCTGCTGTCAATTTTCTGTTTTAACTGTTTGCACGTTCAGCTCACTCTCGAGCTAAGACGGTTCGCCTTGACTAGTCATTAAGTGCGTTGAACGACCTGTAACAGATGCTTTGAAGCTAATGAGAAGGTTCACTTTTCCCATAATTAAACATCGGTGTATGAATCTGCAGTGGAGGTAATGAGTACTATTAGGATAATTTCGTGTGTCCTTCTGAACATGCAAAACAATATTGCAAACATTGTTCTTTCAAATAGTTAGAACATTTTTGAATTTTTAAACAACAATGTAAATACTGTTCTTTTAAGCAGTTTCAGTGATTTTTTACCACCATGCAAAACAACGTATTTTATAGTACTGCTTCTCCCAAGATTATAACTGAGCCTCCGAAGTGAAGTTATAATAGAATGGAGAAGATATTTTGATACGTACACATTATTATGTATTATGTCTTGTAGTGAGGGGATCCATTTATATAAGGAGCCTTATGGGTAGAGTCTTGCTTATCTTTCGAGTCTTTGTGTTTTGGGCTCTCTTAGAGAGTGGAATGTCTAGGAGGACACAACCTCCCGGTGCTTAGCAGGAGTTTATCTCATGATTGTATATGTGTTCCCTTTATGCTTGTTTAATGTAATGCAGTTTTTGTGTTATCGTATCAATTGGTTTGACCTGCCCCTAATTTAGAAAACCCTAATTGGAACGTCTTCCCTGTTCCAGCCAACAAACTGTTTCCTTCCAGCCACACGGTCGGCCTCCACACATCAAGTTCTTCCTCAATTCGAGATCTCCCTCTTTCCCGCGCGTGCAGCCCACAACAGCATCTTCGACACCCACAGTATAGCCTTCCACCGTTTACGTCGTCCCACATCGGCCGACTCCCTCACTCGTTGAAGGAGATGACTCCCTCGCTCAATGACGAGGATGACTCCCTCGACGCTTCCCTCGCCGTTGACCCACACTCCAGCCGATGCTTCCCTCCCCCCTGCCGACGATCGCCGACGATTTCCTCCATCCACCATCGACCGAATCTTGCATTTTCGACTCTTACGACTTCTGCAGCGACGCCTAACGATGATTTCTCTCCAGCCATGTCTGGAGAACCCTAGAGGCCCGCCAACATTTCTGCAACTTTCCTGTGGCCGCTCGTCACCCTTACAACACTCGTGCATCTCTGACCGCAACCCGTCAGCGCTCCAGTGGCTCCTGCATCATTCCGGCAACACTTCTACGACTCATGCATCAATCCGACAGCCCTCTGGTAGCACCTGTAGCATTCCGACAACCCTCTTGAGCATCTTGCCACTTTCTGCGGCCTTCCCCCTTTATCCACCATGGCTCTCCTTTTTCAGATTCAGTGCATGTTCACTGAGATCGAGTTGAAGCTGCCCTGGATACTCTCCTCCTCATGGCGCTTGAGATTCGTCATCGACTTCTTCCACATGCCACCTTACAACCCTGACCCGCCACTTTGCTTCCCAACTCCTCGCTTCCCACATCTCCCGAGCCAATTGTTATTCTACCCTCACATCATGTCACTCTCCAACCTTGACCAGACTTCCCATCGGGTTTCCTTCCAAATCTTCACTACCTACTCCTCATCGACCTAATATTCAGCCCCATGACCCTCGTTCAGGATCTGGATGAGTTTTCACCATCAGTCTTCATAACATCTAGCCACAGATTGAGGCCCTGACCCAACTGATGTGCACCTCGCCGACCTTGAGACTGAGATATTTTGCGAGCATGACATTGCTTCACCTCTCGGGCAGTCCCATGCTGAATTCTACGCCCATTTCGGTCGCCTGTCCCACAACTCTGCGATAACCAGCTCGCCACGACACCTCTAAGCTTCTGATGTTTCACATGATCCGCCAACTAGAGGAGCCACCCGAGTCTCGCCAACACGCCATTGGGACCCTTCAAGGCTCTACCTTGGGGATAAAGTCGCTTTTCAGGCCAGGTGTGGTGATACGTATACACATTATTATGTATTGTGTCTTGTAGTGAGGGTTCCAACTATATAAGGAGCCCTACGAGTGGAGTCTTGTTTATCTTTGAGTTTGTATTTTGAGCTCTCTTGAAAAGTAAAGTGTCTAGGAGAACCCAACTTCCAAGTGCTTTGCTGGAGTTATCTCCCAATTATATCCAATATTCCCTTTATATGCAAATTTCATGCTCTCGATCTTGATGCGACTTAACATATTTGGTAAATATCTCATATAGCTTTCACTCAATGGAAAACATTTAGGGCCCGTTCGGTTCGTCAGTTTTAGGCCCTGGTTTTTGGTTTTTGCTTTAATAAAGCAATTGTAGCTGTTCGGTTCACGGGTTTTGGCCCGGTTTTGGTTTTACTCTGAAAACCTAAAAAATTTCTATTTGCCTATCCCCAAAAAATAGGTCTTCGATAGTTTTTTCGCTGGTTTTGGACGGCGCAAGCAGCGAACCGCGACTTCCTCCTTCCTCCCTCGTCGATCTCTGCATCTTCCCCGTCGATCTCTGCAGCCTCGACGCCGGTAAATTTTTGAGCATCGTCTTCCTCGCATCTCCCTCTACATCTTCACCCCCACACATTTTTAATTTGTTTTTTTGGTTGATGTTTGCGATTTGAGGTCGAGAAAACCCTAGGTCCTCCTCTCAATCTCCGATTGCTGTTTTTTTTGGACTTCCTCTTCCTCTCAATCTGTGTATTAGTCTGGAAAAATGCATTTGATAGTGATCCTTGTTATTTCTTACCAGAAAAATGCATTTGATCTGTGATTATGAAATGATATATTAATCCTTTTCAATCTTTTTTTCCTCTTCATTTCTCTCTTCTTAACTCTTAACCACCAAATTGTTTTACTTTTAACCATTCAATTGTTTCGCTAAGAACCTGTAATCAGGCTGTATGTTTGGTGGTATCATAGTTAGGGCAAGGTGTGGATAACGATTCAGAAATGATGAATAGGTTGATGTTTTAAAAGAAATCTTTTGGAAAAAAAAACGTGTTGGTTGAAGTTTGTGAATAGGCTGTATGTTTGCTTAACATAGGCTGTATGTTAATAGGCTGTATGTTTGCTATATGTGTGAATAGGTTGTATGTTTAACCATTCAATTGATGAATAGGCTGTATGTTTGCTATATGTCCCTCCTTCATATTACTATTGCCGCTATTATGTTGATTAAATGATTTCCATTTTTATAGGTTAGTGATGGATTTAGAGCAGTTGATAGAAAAATTCAAACGAGAATACATTTTAAAGGCGGGGTATCTCACAATAATCGGCGCTGCTTATGTAGCGTTAGAATATATTCCCTTGGAGCCTGTAGATCATGAAATTAACAATGTACTACGATCTTCATTGTTAAAGCGCATTTATGAGGGTACGGATATTAATTGTTTTAACTTATTGCGCATGAACAAACAACCATTCAGAGAACTATGTTATATACTGTCTGCCAGGGGATATGTACGTGAAAGTAGATATGTGTCAGTAAAGGAAGTTATTGCAACCTTTTTGTACATAATATCACATAATAAGAAGTTTCGTGATGTGGGTTGTACAATTATCCGATCGACAGATACTGTTAGTCGACATTTCAATATTGTGCTTAGAGCGGTGTTGAAGTTAGCTACAGATTATATCAAGTTACCAGAATCGAGATCAAATCGTAGGTGGAGATGGTTTGAAGATTGTGTTGGTGCTCTAGATGGCACTCATATCCATGTGACTATGCCTACAGCTGATCATGGGAGATATAGAAATCGTAAGCAGGCCATAACGACTAATGTACTCGGTGTCTGTGACAATCAGATGAAATTCTTATATGTCCTACCCGGTTGGGAAAGGTCTTCTTCTGATTCTAGAGTCTTGCGAGATGCGATAGAGATGACTGACCGATTTGAAGTTCCAATTGGTAAGACAAATTTTTAATCAACATTTAATTTAATGTTGATGCTAATGTAAAGTGACAGGTAAATATTATTTGGTGGATGCTGGTTACACCAACGGTCCTGGTTTTCTTTCACCCTATCGATCAACACGTTATCATCTACAAGAATGGTCGACGCAAGGGAACAACCCCACTAATTACAAGGAGTTATTCAATCTTCGTCATGCAAGAGAACGTAATGTCATAGAAAGAACGTTTGGGTTATTGAAGAAGCGTTGGGCAATTTTACGACAACCATCTTTCTATAATATTAGAGTTCAGGTACTACTTTGACAAATCTATATTAAATTTCTAATAATAATTGATTATTCTGAAATAAATTTTCAACACAGGTTCAAATAATAAATGCATGTTGCGTCTTACACAATTTTCTCATCCAGAAGAGGCTTGCTAGTAATACTCAACTACTCGCTGAGGTCGATGCTGAATTATTAGCTGATAGGGTCACTGAAGAAGATGAGATCTTCGAATATGACGATGACATTAATCCAATTCAATCTACAAATGAATGGGCAAACTTTCGAGACAACTTAGCGATGACAATGTTTGAGGAGTATCAGAACCACAATCAGAATATCTAGATGAACTTGATAATTTGGACGTAGAATTATATTGAAGTGTTTTTTGAATGTAGTTTATAATATTTTGAAGTGTTATTTTGATGCACAACCATCTTTCTATAATATTAGTTTTTGGTTTTTTTGGCCAATGGATGTATGTAGATGTAGTTTTATGTATTTCAAAATTTCTAATCGTTTAATATTATCTACCAATAGATATGTTCTTTATTTACAGGTAATAAGAAATGGCTAGCGGCTCAAGCAAAGAGAAAACTTATGTTCACTGGACGAGTGAAATGGATCAAACTCTTTCAAACATTCTATTGGAAGAGCATGGGAATGACCACAAAACTCCAAATGGATGGAAAGGCGTGACCTTTACAGCGGCAATCAATGGCATGAAAGAGACCCATAATATAACTTTTACTAAGGAGAAGATAATGGCAAGGTTGAAAACATGGAATAAGTATTACAAGGAGGTGTCTGCGATGCTAGATACAAGTGGGTTTGGATGGGACTGGGAACGGAATATAGTCAAGGTGGATAGCGAGGAAGTATGGGCTAACTATGTCACGGTAAGATTCATGGCTTTCATTATTGTTTTTCATGAAATTTTCGTTGCAACCTTAATAAATTATTTTTTTCTCAGGCCCATCCGACGGTGAAACACTATAAAGATAAAGTTATCATTAACTGGTCAAATTTGGGCATTTTATGTGGCACGGACAAAGCTACGAGTAGTTTTGCAGCAACAGCAAACGAGACAATTAATGAGTTTGAGACAATTAATGAGTCATTTGGAGAGGAAAGCGTTGCGGGAGAACCTACTTCAATAGCAGGGAGCAGTCGGCAGAGGAAGAGGAAGACAAATCCCGCTGATGTAATTGCAAGTGCGATTAGTCAAATGGCAACAAGTATGGAACAGGCAGCTATCGCTATAACAAATACAACTCCAAAGCCTATGGATGCAAGTAATGGTCAGGTTTACGAAGCACTAGGACAACTGACGGATCTGACAGACCTTGAATTACTGAAAGCCATGGATCTCCTCGGTGATAGTCGCATTAAGTTCGACAGGTTCATCACTCTACCGGTTCACATGAGGACGGCATGGCTTCGCTTGCAATTTTATGGGGATAGGTTTTGAAGTCTTCAGTTTGGGTTGTTTTTCTAAAAAACATTTTGTGTTATGTTGTTATGTGCTGGACACCTTTATTTCGTATTGTTGATGTGTATTGGAACATTTTGGTTTATGTTATGTTGTTATGTACTGGACACTTTAATTCGTATTGTTGATGTGTATTGGAATATTTTGATTTGCGTTGTTGTTGTGTATTGGAATATTTTATGTGTCTACTATTTTGTGTTGCAATTTTGTACTTCGAAACAGAATTTCAAATTTTATGCAAAACCAAAACCAATTCCATCCTGCAGCCGAACAGCAGAATTGCCCAAAACCAATTCCTGCAGCTCAAAACCTTCCTGCAGCCGAACAGCATAATTGGAATTCAGGCAAAACCAAAATCTGCAAGTTTTGGTTTTGACTGAATTCCAATTCTTCAAAACCAAAACCTGCGAACCGAACGGACCCTTATCATTGACTTGAAAGCTCAGGCTGGAGGGGAATTCTCCATTGCAGCGGCGAGGTCACTCGGGTTCTGATCTGGACTCCTCGGGCCTTCCTCTTCAAATGCTCCGTCCTTCTCTTCAAACCCTAATTTCAAGTCCAAAACCCCTAATCCCATTCCCGTCAAAGCGTATGTGCTCTAAATCCAACCAGGATTTCCCTTTCCCGAGTGTCGGACGTCTCCGAATCCATGCGACTACCGCTCTGCTACCGCATTCGGAGCACGACGTCGTCGTCGTGGGCGCGGGGATCATTGGACTCTCCATAGCACGCCAGCTGCTGCTCGAAACTGACCTTTCAGTCGCCGTCGTGGATACTGGTTTTCCCTGCTCTGGCGCAACTGGTGCCGGTGAGGAGGGATTTCTTCTGCCCATTGCTTCTTGATCTGACATTTTGTTCTAAAGAATTTGCAAATTTAGGTTTTCTTTGATCGATTAGTCCTGGTGCTCAGGGCAGGGATATATTTGGATGGGGCACAAGACTCCTGGATGCGATACATGGGAGCTGGCTAAGAGAAGCAAGTACTTGTGGGAGGAGCTAGCAGAGAGTGTACAACTGAGGGGATTTGATCCCTTGCAAGTGCTAGGGTGGAAAAAAACTGGTCAATTCTTACAAATTTGTTTGATAATTTTTTTAATTCTGTAATTAGTTTAAACTTGACTAATTTTAAATTGTTAATCTGTTATTTTGCACGTTTGTTTACTAAATCCTCTCATGAGAAAAAGCAAAGTACTAAATTTGAATCTTTGTAAAGGCCATTGTTAAGCGCACACCAAAAATGGCTATACTACAAAATTAGGCACAATTCCTACAAAAACTATTCTGGAATTGGAATTGGGATATTTGAATTCATTTCAGGTGTTCGGCACCTTGGAAATGAGTTGGAATTGGAATTCCGTGAATATCTAGGCTTTTAAATAAGACTAGCCCCAATTCTTTGGGTTCACGGTGGTTTTTCTGGGTTTTCGGCGAGGAGAGGAAGCCCGACGGCTTATCGCGAGAACACATACCTTCCGCCAGTCGCGATCCCTACCCGCTGCCGCCGGTAAACACTTCCTCTGCCCCCTCTTTCTTCTTCTTCTTCGTCGTCGAACGCTCTCCTTCCTCTCCCCCTCCTCTTTCCGAGGGGTGTTCAGACGATGTATTGTCGGTGGCTCCAGACGATCGATGTCGCCAGCAATACTTCCATCTGTAGATGAAGGTTCCCGACTCTCGCCGGCAATACTTCCCTCTATAGACTCTCGCCGGCAATACTTCCCTCCTCTTACTTCCTCTTCGCATTTTTTTTGGTTTAGGGCATAGATTTAGAACCTGAAAATTATATATGCTATGCTTAATTAGTACTATTTATGTGGACTATTTATTTGTAAACTTTTTTGTGCAACTTTTTATTATGTATGGACTTTAATATGCGTGCGGACTGTTTATTTGTGGACTTTAATGTTCCATGTTATGTTCGGACTGTCTTTTGTTTGTATTATTTTTTCTACTCTATTATTTCCAATTTCAAATCTGAATTCCGTTCTGCAACCGAACAGCAAAATTGTCCAATTCCAATTCCTGATGCCTAATTCTGCACATCATCCGAACAGCAAAATTGGAATTCAGCAAATTCCAATTCCTACTGGTTTTGGAATTGGCTGAATTCCAATTCCTCAATTCCATTTCCAGGCTGCCGAACTGACCCTTAGGGCCCGTTCGACAAGGAGGAATTGGAATTCAAACTTGGAATTCAAAAAGCGGAATTCCTTTCCGCCGTTCGGCAAGAGGGAATTGAAGCGGAATTGGAATTGCGACTAATTCCAAAGTTTTTATATTAGGCGTGGCCGAATTCTTAGGGTGTCCCTCGGTTTTTCTCCTGAAATTACTGTTGCTTGGTCTCGCAAAAGCTGCGCCGCGACATTTTCTCCTCCACGTTACCTTTTCGCCGCTCCGATCTTGCTGATCATTCTCGCCGGAGGCAAGATCTTCCTCTTTCTTCCTCATCTACTTCCTTTTCTTCGTCATCTTCTCCTTTTAAGCCTGTTTTTTTTGCTTTGCCGCCGCTGGTGATCTTCATTCCCCACTCGGTAGTTTTGTTTTAGGTTAGATCTACTGTAGTTGCAGCCCTTTCTTCCTTTGCAGCCCTTTCTTCCCCACTCGGTAGTTGCAGCCCCACGACTTATAAAGAATTATTTAATTTACGTCATGCTCGGGAAAGAAATGTAATAGAGTGGACTTTTGGCTTGTTAAAAAAGCGATGGGCAATACTGAGACAACCATCTTTTTTTGAACTTAAAGTACAGGTAATTTTAATTTTTCATGCTACGTAAGAGGTTCATTGAGGTGGTGGTAACAAGTTCTAATTACAGGTGCAAATTATTAATGCATGCTGCATTTTACACAACTTTCTAGTTGAGAGGAGATTGGAGAGTGATACTAGATTACTTGACGAGGTGGATGCAGAGTTACTTACAGCAGACCATATGGAGGAGCTATATGACTACGATGAAGATGTCAATCCAATTCAAGCTACAAACGAGTGGACCAATTTTAGAGATAATTTAGCGATAACTATGTTTAATGATTATCAGGCTCGCAAGGGAACGATCTAATAATTTATGTTGTTTAATGTTCAAGCTACAACCTACAACTATGTTGTTTAATGTTTAATGTTTAATGTTGTTTAATGTTAATGTTATAATATCAAGTGTTTAATTTTTAACATTGTCACTTTATACAATGTTTATTCTTTAATGTTGTATGTTTGGTAATTGTAGTATGGAAAAGTCTAATGAAATATCAACGACCAAGAGTGAACGGTCTTACATACATTGGACTGTGCAAATGGATACAACTCTATCAAATGTCTTGCTCGAGCAACATAACATGGGTCACAAGACACCCAATGGTTGGAAGTCTACGGCCTTTACAGCAGCCATATCAGCGTTGAAAGAGATTTGTAATGTGGATGTTAACAAAGAAAAGATCACAGCACGACTAAAAACTTGGAACAAATACTATCACGATGTAAGTGTTATGCTAGATACTAGTGGTTTTGGATGAGATTGAGAACGTCATATGGTCAAGGTTGATAGTGAAGATGTGTGGGCAAACTACATAAAGGTAATCAACACTTTAGTGTTGTTAAATGTCATTACAAGTCATTATGTTTTGGTTTGGTTACTAATTATTCTAGGCAAATTGGCAGGCACATCCGACGGTGAAACATTACAAAGGAAAAGTTATAATTAATTGGTGTGATTTGGGAGTCTTATGTGGCAAAGATAAGGCCACTGGTAGTCATGCTGCGACAACGAACGAGAATGTTATCGAGATAGACAAACAGTCCTTTGCGGAAGAAAGTAACAATCCAGGAGATCGTCCTGTATTTGCAGGGGAGGGAAGCACAAAAAAGAAGAAGAAAAGATCTGGTGGGATTGATGCATTGGCAGAAGCCATATCCAGTGTTGCTTCTAGCATGGACAAGTCTTTTCTTGGTAGGCACACTATTGCTGCTGATACGTCGATGACACGTGCTCAAGCAATATATGTTGCCCTTGGTAATATACCGCAGCTGCAAAAACATGAATTACTCAAGGCCATGGATTTACTCACTCGCGATACCGCAAAATTTGGGGTATTCATGACTTTGCCAGATGAACGTAGGTTGGAGTGGTTCCGAATGCAGTTTACTTAGTAGAATTTATGTGGACATTTTGTTGTGGACTTATTTATTATGCCTGCATCTTCTAATATGTGTTGACTTTAATATTTGTGACGACTATAATTATGTGTATGGACTTTAATATGTGTGAGGACTATAATTATGTGTTTGGATTTTAATATGTTATGTGTGTATTTTATTTTATGTCTTGGGAAATTTCATATATTTTGTAGGAATTAGTTTTTCTACTATGTTAATTTCAATTTCAAGTTTGAATTTCATTCTGCAGCCGAACAACAGAATTGACCAATTCCAATTTCTGATGTTGAATTCTGGACAACAACCGAACAGCATAATTGGAATTCAGCCAATTCTGATTCCTACTGGTTTTGGAATTGCCTGAATTCCAATTCCTCAATTCTAATTCCAGGCTGCCGAACGGGCCCTTAGGGTCCGTTCGACAGTCTGGAATTGGAATTGAGGAATTGGAATTCAGTCAATTCCAAAACCAGAAGGAATTAGAATTGGCTGAATTCCAATTCTGTTGTTCGGTTGCTGTGCAGAATTCAGTATCAGAAATTGGAATTGGACAATTCTGCTGTTCGGCTGCAGAATGGAATTCAAACTGGAATTGAAATTAACAGAGTAGAAAAACTAATTCACACATAACATATTAAAGTCCAAACAGATAATTATAGTCCTCACACATATTAAAGTACTCACACATATTAAAGTCCATACACATAATTATAGTCATCACACATATTAAAAAGATGCACACATAATAAATAAGTCCACAACAAAAAGTCCACATAAATTCTACTAAGTAAACTACATTCGGAGCCACTCCAACCTAAGTTCATCTGGCAAAGTCATGAATACCCCAAATTTTGCGGTGTCGCGAGTGAGTAAATCCATGGCCTTGAGTAATTCATTTTTTTGCAGCTGCGGTATATTACCAAGGACAACCTATATTGCTTGAGCACGTGTCATCGACGTGTCAGCAGTAATAGTGTGTCTTCCAAGAAAAGACTTGTCCATGTTAGAAGCAACACTGGATATGGCTTCTGCCAATGCATCAATCCCACCAGATCTTTTCTTCTTCTTTTTTGTGCTTTCCTCCCCTACAAATCCAGGACGATCTCCTGGATGGGTACTTTCTTCCACAAAGGACTGTCTGTCTATCTCGATAACATCTCGTTCGCTGTCGCAGCATGACTACCAGTGGTCTTATCGTTACCACATAACACTCCCAAATCACACCAATTAATTATAACTTTCCCTTTGTAATGTTTCACCGTCAGATGTGCCTGCAAATTTGCACGGAATAATCAGAAACAAAACAAAAACATAAGAACGTTAGGACATTTAACAAAACTATAATGTTGATTACCTTTATGTAGTTTGCCCACACCTCTTCACTATCAACCTTGACCATATGACGTTCCCTCATTCAGTCATGGTGTAAAAAAAACACCTCAAAGCAGAGGAAGTTGGGTAGAATATTGAAGAAGATGATGATTTAGAAGATCGAATAAGAAGATGAATTAGATCTGAAGAACGAGAAGAAGATGATTTAGATCTGATGAGCAGGGAGATGAAGAAAAGGAGGAGCGCGATCGGAAAATTACCTTTGCCGACGACGAGGAAGAAAGAGCGCCGCGCTACTGGATGGGTATGGTTCCGGTTCCGGTTCCGCTCCGCCAAAACCAACAAAGATCGGGGTATAGAGCAAAGAATTGGACCACGCGTTATTTCAAGTTCGTGGAATTGACCCCAATTCCAAATCATCGCGAATTCCAAAGCGCCGAGCACCTGATTTGAATTCCGCCTCACCCAATTCCAAAACTGAAATCCAATTCTGGTCGTCCGAACGGGGCCTTATTTTTAGTAGGAAAATACACTTGAAATCAAAGAATCAATTTAAAACTTAAACAGAATGGAATGAGAGTTCTAAATAGAAGATTTTTGTAAACCAAACTAGTAACATACAACTCAGTCTTCCATACTTCGAATGCTTGTTATAGGATATATAAGATCTTGGTCTGGCAAAATTTCTTACCCTGGTACATCCGACATTGAAACATCAAGATTCGCATTACCAACATACTTCGACTGACCAACGATTTCATATTCAAACCAATATCCTGCAAATTCAACTCATGTTTCTAGTTTCCCTGTTCTCCCCCATCAATTAGCTTGTTTCCTCGCTTAATTTGGTACCTTGCAGATTCACCTCGAAACCACTTGCATTTGCGAGCGATGCCTAATGGTGTGCGGAGCCCTAGAGACTTTGTTTCAGGTACATTCGTAAAGAAGTCTGGGGATAACGAAGTGGGATCAGGGTTTCCTTTATAAATTTTCGGCTTACCTATTTGAGGAGCAGCTATCATTTTAAGGAATTTATGATCATACTCGAAGGGGTTGGCCTACGGTTTGTTTAAACAAATGCTTTTGTTGCAATTAGTCTTTAACGGTATTAAATTCGAGGTTTTCTATCAGTCCATATTTGCTATTATTTCTGTGAATCTCTTTCTCTCTCCATTTGGCAACTAGAACTGTTCATCATATATACAATCAGCATTTACTTGCCCTATACCAAATTTTGTTTATGAAAAGTGAACCACACTAAAGAAGTTGTCTTGTGGTCAACATTGTTATATGCACAAGTACAAATAGTTCAACTCATGTTGTGGAGTGGTGCAAGTAATACTTTGAATACGGTTGCCTTTACTGTGCACAATTGCAAACATGTAGGAAGATAATTAGAAAACAATTCAGAGTAGGACATGTGATGAGGATCGACGCTCGATTACAGGTCACCAATCGGCGGGGCCCACATTCTTGTATTCGCGCAGGAGGTGCTGATTGGATCGACGACCCGAGACCGCGAGCGCGTCCGACTCGTCGTTTTATTATGTGTAATTTTTTTATTTGAATGTGTATGTGAGCGCGTCCGACTCGTCGTTTTATTATTTGTGTATTTTTTTATTTGAATGTGTATTTAGTGTTTTAGGACATCGGGCGTAATAACCAATCATAGCCGTTCACGCCCGGTGCCCAACCACCCCCTCTTGTTATAAATAGGGGTGGATGCTTCATTTATTTTTATTGTTGAGTTTGTGAGTGATTCCAGATTCGACAATCATCCGTGGTGCGACGCCGCGGGCCCCTGGATGTGACTTCCCGTTCTATTTCCCGTTTTCGTTTTCCAGTTACAGTTATTTCCCTGTTTCCCACGATTCCCCTCCATATGAGCCCTTAACTGCACGGTAAACCCAAGTAACCGCTACTTTCTCCCTCCCAGTGATTGGCTATCGATCTCACGCCGCCCTCCCCCACATGAATCCACCTCCAGCGAGCATCCTCATTCTCGTTCCTCCACAGTATCCTTGCTCCTGCCCCTTTCCCGGTCGTGGGTCCTCCAGTAAGCCGCAAACGACAGTCCTTATCATTCGGCACCGCCAACCTGAACCGCTCATCCCTCTTTTCCTCTCGCCGAACACGCCATTGCCGATCGGTGACCAGTCCTTCCTCCCGCTCGACAACATCGCCAATGCCACACTAATGTTCTCCTTCTCCCGTCGCCTGTTATCGTGAGATCTACACGACTTTTCCCTTCCCCACCTTCCTATTTCTCCTCTACCGCAAGAACTGACATTTCCAACCCTATTTCCAATCTAAAAGCACCACATCAGTCCAAGGAAATTCTTCCTAGCACCAACACCCTCCTTCTCCCCTGTTCACTGCCGTTGGAGCCGCTAAATTCCCCTCTGCCACTCCTTACAATTCCCCACCATATAAACCCTAAACATTCCTGTAGTCCACCTTCGACAGGCCTACTTCCAGGGATCTCTTCCCACCACCATTGTCGGATCTTCATTGCTATGTGAGTTATTATTGTACTGTGTTTTATTTACGTCATTATTAGATATTGGAAAACACCTCATATTTGTTTGAGAATTTGACTCGTTTGCGTAGCTGTTTGCACTTTCTTTTTATCCTATTAAATTTATTTGTGTAGGTTCATAACTGAAAGCACCTCGTGCGTAATCGAATATAACATTGCTTGCACACTTGAAGTTTGAGGTCCATCTTGTGATTAATTTGCCGAACTTGTATAAACATATTTGCTAATTTTTTTATTTCCGGATTAAAGTGAAAATTGCCCATGCGTCATTTAGGTTGGAATTATTTGAGTCCACAATGCATTATTTACTTAGGATTGCATTAATGTTGACACACCCTCGTTACACGGCTTATCCTGCGTCAGATTTGGTATCAGAGCTAGATTAGGGTCACATGCATGTTACGTACTACATAGTGGTAGGTCTTACCGTCAATCCATGTCTGACCCGAACCTTACCGACGAGAGAGCCACCAACTTCAATTCTGAAATGACATCTGTGGAATTCCAATGATGATAGATCAATTCAATCAATTGACTGCACTCTATGGCGATCTTCGCACCCGCGCCAACGCTATTGAGGATCAATGAGAGCATTCCACTTCCCAAAGCAAGGATAACTCACCCACTCCACCTGATGTTCCCTTTGAGGAAGAACGGGTTGCCCTCCCGCCACAAGACGTGCGTGTTAGGAATCAACCACCACGAGAGGCCGCTCCACTTCGAGAGCCTGCTCCACACCGGAGGAGACCTCCCGATCACGTTTGAGACCTTCATCCTGTACCTGCTCCACCACGGCGCCCAACTCCTCGTGATAGAGCTCATGACCGCTATGACTACGGGCTGGATGATTACTTCAACGAATATCCTGAGCCACGCCGAGTACCACACGCTAAAGAAGATATTACCCGTCGCATACGCATTAATGCCCCCACCTTCGATGGTCAACGTGACCCGAAGACGTTTAGTGATTGGTTTCAGGAGATGGACCATTATTTCGAGTGGTATGCTATGAGCGACGAGCGTTGCTTTAGATTTGCAAAAATGAAGCTGGTCGGCCTAACTAAGATTTTCTGGATCAGACTAGAGAGGTCTCTACAGCGAGATGGATACCGTCCTCCGTTGGGAAGACATGAAACGCCGATTGAAGGAAAAATACCTTCCCGCCTCCTATCGGGATCAGTTGCTAGATCAGATTTTTGCTTTGCGCTAGGGCACGCAATTCGTAGTGGAGTACATGTCTCGATTTGTTGAGTTAGCAGTAATGAGTGATCTACGAGAGGAGACTAGTGTCACCGCTTCCCGGTTCCGTACTTGATTGAGATCAGAGTTACGCATGGAGCTTATCCCCCAGCGGTTGGAGACGGTAGAGCAAGTTTATCTAATGGACCTCGAGTATGAGCAGTACCAGCGACTCGTTGGTACTCGTCAGACTTCTACCAGGCCAGACGGGTCCACATTTAGGAGGCCACCACCGGCCACTACCACCCCTGCAGGGCCCTCTCGTGTTCCCACAGACACGAAGGGCAAGTCTGTTACCACCGGACCTTCCCCGACCTCTAGGTCAGGGAACATCCAGTGCTATCGTTGCTCGGGTACGAGCAATGTAGCGGCCCAATGCCCTACGAGAAATCTGCTAGTTGAAGAAGGCAAACCCAGTGCTGATGCTGAGGAGATCGCCGATGAAGTGCCACCGTCGAGGATGGTTGGGAGAGCGATGCTGAGCGCTCCCTAGAGTTAGGTGTTATACGACGTCTCATGTACACCCTGCATACTGATGAAGATTGGTGTCGTACGACAATCTTTTATACCTTCTTTCCTAGCGCAGACGGTCCCTGCAAGCTAGCCATTGATAGCGGGAGTTGCGTGTACATTGTAGCCTTGCGAGCATTAGAGCGGATGCAGGTGACCCCTGAGCCTCATCCACATCCTTATCGAGTCATTTGGGTCGATACGAAGGCTATACAAGTTACCCAGAGGTGCGTAGTTCCGATCACTGTCGCTACGTTTGAGGATCGTGTTTGGTGTAACGTCATCCTTATGGATGTCGTCCACATTCTATTAGGGAGGTTTTGACTCTACGACCGTGATGTCACGTGTTTCGGTCTGAAAGTGGAGGTTAAGTCTTAAATTAACTCTAGAGGGGGGGGGGGGTGAATAGAGTTTAAAACTTTTCCCTTAGTTTTATTGCGGAATTAAAAATAGTGATATATATATGTGTATAGAGAGTGAGTAATAAAAACAAACACAAAGAAGGCACACAGCACAAACACAGAAAAGTAAAACAAACACAGAAGACACAAGGAGCTATAGTAGTTCTCCACTAAACTTGGGTACGTCAACTCTTCTACCACCCTTGGTAGGAATCCACTAGGATTTTTGATCAGGTGCCCTCACACCAATGAGCTTTTGATAAGGTGCCCAAAAACCAAGCTGGATTTTTTGATAAGGTGTCTTGCCACCAAGAGGTAAACTTTTGAAGGGAGTTTTAACCCTGTACAAGATGTGATAGAGAGGGGTTTAGATGTTCTTCTCTGTCAAGATGCTGAGAGAAGACTAGTGGATGTATGTTGAAAAGCTTCCTCTGTCTGATATGAAGTTGTTTGATAGTAGATTGATTGGCTGGAGCTTTTCTTGAAAGAAATGATCTTCCTGTAACTGGTAAATCTGAAAGACAAGAATGCTTCTCAGATTTTTTTTGTTGCTCTTTGGCGATCTGTACTTGCAGCTGATGATTGAGAGAGTATTGTTGATGAAGATGTTCTCATAAGTAAGAGCTGCTGGAGGAGGAAGAAGATGAAGATCTGTGTGATTTTGTTCTTCTGTTCTTCCTGTATATTTCTCCTTTCTTTTCTTGTACATCAAATGTGATCTGTCGTGTTCTGTATCCATGTTGTCGTGAAAAACTGCTGTAAGTAATCTGCTATATTTTCTTCCTGTATTTCCTTTTTGAAAATCTGACAGACAGTAATTGCAAATCCCTTATATTAAGGAATAAATATATCTGAAAAGATATTTTGAAAACATAAATCTGCTGCGCCATAAATCTCTTTCCTTTTCCACGAAATGTCCTTTTCCGAGGAATGTCAACGGCTATAATCTCGGAATAAATAAAGGAAATATATTTTCCTTGATCTGATAGAAAGAGCCGTTGCTGTCGTCGATCTGAGTTCGGAGAATGAAATGAATATAATCCTTCTGAAATTTCTGAGCTTTAAATAAGAATTCTTCGATCTGTGTAAAATTCGTCGAATGCAGATTCGTCAACCTCAAATAAATATTGCTGAAAGAATTAATTTTGTTGAGCTGTGGAGAACTTTCGTCGTTCTGAAGGTGTTCGTCGAACGCAGACTGAAGTTCGTCGAACGGAAGTATTCGTCGACCGCTGAGCCTGGATAAATTCGTCGACCGCTGAGCTTGAGCAAAAGCGTCGACCGCTGAGCTGGAGCAAAAGCGTCGACCGCTGAGCTGGAGCAAAAGCGTCGACCGCTGAGCTGGGATCTGTTCGTCGACCGCTGAACCAATCTGTTCGTCGACCGCTGAAATTTGAGCTGTTGGTCGAGCGCAGAATGAACATCTTTCGTCGACTGCAGAGCGCCGTTCGTCGAACGCAGATAGCCGTTCGTCGAACGCAGATAGCCGTTCGTCGAACGCAGATAGCCGTTCGTCGAACGCAGAGAACATGCCGTTCGTCGAACGCAGAGAGCTTGCCGTTCGTCGAACGCAGATAGCCGTTCGTCGAACGCAGTATGGAGTTCGTGGAACGCAGAATCTGAATGAAATCTCTAATTCTAGCAGCCTAAACTCTTGACCCATAAACTATACATTGGGGTCAACTTTGTCCTTAGTCAACATATAGTGATCCTAGCCCAAATCAGAAATAGGGTTGTTCCAACAATCTCCCCATATTTGGGTTAAGACACTATTTGACAAAAATTGAAAATAAACAAACAACAATAGAATCAACAGAGCATATATATATCTGATATATTTTAAATATTTTATCAGATATAAAATAAATACTACTCTGAGTTCTGAACTACATTTCAATAAAAACTAATAAAAAGAACCTTTGACTTTCTCTGAATTCTGACATCTGAATTCTGAAATTTGATATTGTCTGAACTGTATTGTTCTGAATTCTGATCTGTAACTGAACTGTATCTGCTATGTAAATCAGCTTTCTGAATTTGATCTGAACTGAATCTTTATATTCTGAATATGTTATCTGCTGCTTCTTTCAACTAATCCAAAATTGTATTCTGAATCTGCTTTCTAATACTGCAATATGCTTTCTAATCTGAACAGCTTTATAATTCTGATTAGCTGTGCTTGTCATCTTGCCCTTTCTGAAGGCATCTCCCCCTGAGAGTGTCTCCCCCTGAGACTGGAGGTTCTTCAGCTTTCTCCCCTTGCCTAGTTTATAGAACAACTCCCCCTGAGCAAAACACTGCATCAAATGGAGCTTGTTCATAAAAACTTTTCCCCCTGCCTAGTTTCAGGAAGGCCTGAAGCTAGGCTCCTTGAAGAAGGGACATTTGATGGAGGTAGGGAAGGATACAAGATTGTCATTGATATTGTTCCTGCACAATAAAATAGAGATCAAGTGCAAAGGGAACTAGAAAGAGAAACAATTATGTAGACATTTAGCTAAAATAAAAATTTGATTAATGATGACAAGCTGAAATAAAAAGCTTCAGAAAAACTGGGTTCGACGAAAAATGAGTTTTCGTCGATCTCGGTTCGACGAACTTGATGACTTCGTCGATCTCCGTTCGACGAAAAACTTGATTTCGTCGAGCTCAGTTCAATGAAGAGATGGGTAAGTAGAAAACTTAATTTTTTTTTAACAGATTGAATCTCCATCTATCATACCTAGCTGATTTATAAAGAAGATATGTTTCTTTTCATCCAAGGGCTTGGTGAAAATGTCAGCTCTTTGCAAATCAGTAGAGATGAATTGTAGGCAGATTTTATTTTTATCTACATTATCCCTAAGGAAGTGGTGCTTAATTTCTATGTGTTTAGTCCTACTATGAAGAACTGAATTTTGTGCTATAGATATTGCACTAGTATTGTCACAAAATATAATTAAATTATTTAAGTTGACACCATAATCTAGGAGCTGATTTTGTATCCACAATATCTGTGAGCAGCAACTGCCTGCAGCTATATATTCAGCTTCAGCTGTTGATGTAGACACAAATGTTTGTTTCTTACAAAACCAAGACACAAGCATATCACCAAGAAACTGGCAAGTTCCTGATGTGCTTTTCCTGTCTACTCTGCATCTAGCATAATCTGAATCTGAGAATCCAATTAATTCAAATTCAGATGCTGTTGGATATCAAAGTCCTAGATTAGGGCAACCCTTTATATATCTCAAAATTCTTTTTAATAAAATTAGATGAGATTCTTTGGGGTTAACTTGGAATCTAGCACAAATACAGGTAACAAACATTATACCTGACCTACTTGCTGTTAAATAAAGTAATGAGCCAACAATTACTCTATATACTTTCTGATCAACAGGTTTTCCTGATTCATCAGTATCAACAACAGCATTAGAGGGCATGAGTGTTTTCATGGTGGAAGAATCAGACATATCAAATCTTTTCACTAATTTCTTAGCATACTTAGATTGGGATATGAAGATTCCATTTGGAGTTTGCTTCACTTGAAGACCAAGGAAGTATGATAGTTCACCCATACTACTCATTTCAAATTTAGATTGCATTAGATTAGAAAATCTTTTGCATAAGCTTGAATCAGTAGAGTCAAATATAATATCATCTACATATATTTGAACTAGTAGAGTTTGATTTTTATGTATCCTGAAAAATAAAGTTTTATCTACTATGTCTCTACAGAATTTATTCTCTAAAAGAAAACTAGCTAAGGTCTCATACCATGCTCTGGGAGCTTGTTTGAGACCATAGAGAGCTTTCTTAAGCTTAAATACAAAAGAAGAGTGAGTTGGTGAGATGAAACCTGGTGGTTGTTCCACATAGACTTCTTCTTTGATTTCTCCATTCAGGAATACACTCTTTACATCCATTTGATAAACCTTGAATTTCTTGTATGCTGCAAATGCAAGGAAAATCCTGATTGCTTCTAACCTTGCAACTGGTGCAAAAGTTTGATCATAGTCTATTTCTTCTTCCTATGAGTATCCTTGAGCTACTAGTCTAGCTTTGTTTCTCACAATGTTGCCATCTGCATCTAGTTTATTCCTGTAGACCCACTTAGTTCCAATGACTGGATGATTCTTTGGTCTAGGAACCAATTCCCAAACTTTGTTTGTCTCAAACTGATTGAGCTCCTCTTGCATAGCAATGATCCAGTTGGGATCTTGTTCTGCATCTTGTAGGGATTGAGGTTCAATCTGAGAGAGAAAACAAGTATGCATCATATTCTGATTTACTTGATGCCTTGTTTGCACACCTGCTGAAATATCACCAATAATTTGAGATATTGGATGATCTCTAACTGTGATGTGATCAATAGTTGGAGTGGGTTCAGCAATGATTTCCACTTGGGGAATTTGTTCAGCTGTTATATCCTGTGGAAGATGTTTTGCTGTTATCTGATTTGAACTGTCAGCAAAATCTGGATGATTTTCTTCTTCACTTCTTCACTTTCCTGCTGTACAGGATTTAGAAATCCTTCTTTTTGTAGAGCTAATTGATCTAGCTGCTCACATAATGTAGGTACCTGTAGGTTTTCTATGGTAGAAGAATTCTTCTCCTTGTAAAACATATTAGTTTCATCAAAGGAAACATGTATAGATTCTTCAATTTTAAGAGAAGATTTGTTATAAATCCTATATGCTTTGCTGATTAAAGAATAGCCTAAGAAAATTCCTTATTCAGATTTTGGTTCAAATTTCATAAGATATTTTTTATCATTATTGTGAACAAAACATTTACAACCAAAAGTTCTAAAATAATTAACTTTAGGTTTCTTCCCTTTAAGTAACTCATAAGGAGTCTTACCCTTAAGTTTGTGTATCAAACTTCTATTCAACACATAGTTTGTTGTGCTAACAGCCTCTGCCCAAAAAGATAGAGGCAAATTAGCATCTGCAAGTAATGTTCTTGCTGATTCAATTAGAGTTCTATTTTTCCTTTCAACTACCCCATTTTGTTGAGGAGTTCTAGGAGCTGAGAAGCAATGCCTGATACCTTCATTCTCACAGAATTCTTGCATGAGAAGAGACTCAAACTTAGTGCCATGATCACTTCTGATCAATGCAATATGAGTAGAGTATTCAATCTTTATGCTCTTAAGAAAGTCTGTAAGAACTTTAAAGTTATCTGACTTTTCTCTAAAAAAGAACACCCAAGTGAATCTAGAGAAGTCACATACAATAACTAGAGTGTAAGACTTCCCCCTTAAACTCTTTGTTGCAATAGGTCCAAAAAAGGTCCATATGTAGCAAATATAAGATTCTAGGTGAATCACTTTTAGTTAATGATTTAAAACTATTTTTAGTTTGCTTGCCTAGTTGACATGCCCTACAAAGACCTTCTTTCTTGTATGAACCTGATGGTAAACCTGCAACAAGATTGTCCTTAGATAATTTAGCAATGATTCTAAGGTTTACATGTCCTAATCTCTTATGCCAAAGTTCACTAGGTTTGCTTAATTCATTAAATAAACAGATTTTTGATTTAGAAGAATTGAAATTTACTAAATAAATATTACCTTGCCTAATACCTGATAAAACAATAACATTATCAGAAGATTTAATGAGACATTTTAATTTATTAAAGGTTACCTGATACCCTTCATCACATAATTGACTTATGCTGATGAGGTTGTGCTTCAGTCCCTTGACATAAGCTACCTCTTTGAAGGTGACTTCTCCAACCTTGACTTTTCCATAGCCTTTTGTTTGTCCACAGTTGGAGTCTCTAAATATTACTTTTGGTCCAAACTTTGTCTTGTAGTTGTTCAGGTTGGCCTTGTTTCCTGTCATATGTTTTGAACAACCACTATCCAAATACCATTTTTCATTTATTCTTGGACAGCTATATACCTGCAAAAACAGAAAAATAATTTATTTGTTCCTGACCCAGACTACCTTGGGTCTTTTTGTATTTTCACAAAAATCTGAAATAAAAGACATTTCATTTGGTCCTTGTAACCTTGTGGATGATATCTCCTTGGAGGTATTATCCATTCAGTGAAAGGATTCTTAGAATGTGAAGAATAAGAATTGTTCAGATTTGCTGTATAGTTTCTGTTCGACGAACTGGGCTGAGTTCGTCGAGCGCCGTTCGACGAATGACTGATATTTCGTCGAGCGCCGTTCATATAATAACTATATTGAAAATCTGTCTTCAGAGTTCGTCGAGCTCCGTTCGACGAAGTGGATACATTTCGTCGATCTCCGTTCGACGAATTCTGCTGAATTCTGCTATTCTCGACAGTCTTACTTGAAATGTTTTTATTTATATCTACAACCTCTTTGCTTTTAGCAGAGATGAATTTTATAGGTGTAGAGAGTATGCTCTTCTTAATTAGAGGTGACTCATTTGATGAAGCACCCAAGCCTAGTTTGCTAATAAGTTTAGCATTCACTGTGCTTGTAATGTTCATCAGTTTGATGCTTCTCCCATTGAGGGATTCTTCAAACTTCTTGGCTTCAGACAACTTGCTCTCAATGAGAACAATATGTTCCCTGGAGGCAGCCAAATCTTTCTTAAGATTTACTTTTTCTTCACTTATTTGATTCATTTCAGCTAGCTTATGTCTGAGTGAGATTATTTCTTTCTCAGATTTTATTAAGTCTAAGCAAAGAACCTTGAATTCATCTTTAAATTCAACTGAAGTAAAATCAAAATTAGATATTACCTGATCTGCATCATCTTCTGCTTCTGATTTTGATTTTTCTTCATCAGAATTGTTGGCTGAGGCATTGATTGCCATCATGCAGAAGTTCTTCTCTTCTTCATTATCTTCATCATCACTAGATGATGATGCATTTCCTGACTCACTGCCTGAGTCATAAATGACCATCAAGCATTGGTCATTTTCTTTTGTTTCTTCTTCATCATCTGAAGAACTGGATGACTGTTCTGATTCAGTGTCACTCCAAGTTTCTGCTACAAATCCTCTTCCCTTCTTTTTGTGCTTGTGGGAGGAAGACTTGCTGGAGTGTCCTCTTTCTTCTTTTTCTTTTCTCTTTTCCTTCTTGTCCTTCTTGTTTTGATTCTCTGGACAGTCAGGTGCAAAGTGTCCTGGTTTCCTGCAACCAAAACATATAACTTCTTTAGATGGAGCTTTGTCATACCTTGGTTTTTCATAGCTCCTGGATGACTTTCTCCTGAAATCTTTTCTTGCCATCTTGTAGAATCTTTGGGCAAGTAGGCTCATGAACTCCTCATCTCTTGGAGATTTTTCTTCTTCTTCAGCTGCTTTGAAAGCTATGTTCCTTTCCTTCTTTGTTGTTGGAGATGAAGTGGACTGTTCAGCTTCTCTGGACTTGATGAGCTGCTCATAGGATTTGAGCTTGCCCAAAAATATTTCAGTAGTAATCTCATTGAGGCTTCTGGCTTCCTTGATTTTCCAGATCCTAGAGTCCCATGTGCTGAGGAAGCACATTAAGATCTTGTCATTGATCTCAGTGATAAAGATCACTTTATCCAAGGTCTTCAGCTCATTTATTATGAGACTGAGCCTATTGTACATATCAACAACACTTTCAGATTCTCCCTTTTTGAAATTCTCATATTGAGAAATGAGATGAGACCTTCTGTCCTTCCTTTCATCAGCAGATCCCTCAACCATATTGTTGAGAGAAATCCATATTTCTCTTGCTGAGGTGCATTCCACCACTCTCAGAAAAATGACATCAGACATTGTTTGAGCCAGAATGTTCATGGCTTTTGCATCAACACTCCTTTGCTTTTTCTGTGCTTCTGTCCATTCAGGAGGTGGAACAGCATTGTTGGTAGTTGTGGCTCCAGTACTTGCTGCTGCTGTAGATGTTGGAGGCCCTGTCAAAATCACATTGAATATTTCTTCATCAATTGAGTTCATATATAACCTAATCCTTGCTTTCCATAGTGCAAACTTATTGAGATTGCACATAGGAGGTCTTGTGCTTGAATACTCTTTGTTTTGTGCGATGGATTTTTGGTCGCTGAGGATTTTAATCATTGGATATATCTTGATACACATGAAGATCTACAACTCTACCTACGCAGTCTTAGTTTCAAAAATTCAGAAAGCAGACTCACAGAGTATTTTTACAAGAAAAGGGCCAAAAGTTTCGTTAAAGAATGCAAAAGTAATGACAGCCAGATGGAAGATGAAGACATCGGCGAAGCAGACCCAATAATCACGCCACCAAACTGGCCATGATCTTCAATAGTTAGGCATGAAAAATATTATCCCTAGTGTATGGGTGAACCCTTTGGTCGTATTCTTTTCCTTTAGTCACTACCAAAGTTTACCTTTGGAAAAACTGAGAAAAGAAATACTAGAGAGGAATCTCCACCTTATTCCCCCTAAGATTATAGTGTCATATCCTGCTTTTTCAAAAGCCATGATGTTTGTACCGTTGTGTGAAATGTAATATTATTTTAAATAAAGTTATGTAAGTGGGGAATCATTCTCCCATTTCAATAAGTGGGGAATCCGATTCCCTCTCGTGCTTTCCCCTCGGATGCCTTATTTCCTTCCTATAAATAAGGGGCTAAGGCAACCCCAAGGAGACACGGGAAAGAAGTGCAAGAACTAGAGGAGAGTGAGTGTTTGTGTGCTACTGTTTGTGTGCTTGGTCTTCAGGTTGTAAGAAAAGTATTTTAAGGAAAGTCTTTTTCATCTATTGTGATTTGTAAGTATCTCTTGCTTATTTACTATGCTTAGTGAGTAGTCGTTCTCCCCTCCTCTTCGGAGGAAAAGAACCAAATGAGTCTTTTATAACTGAAAATGATCAACAGGTGTGTGCTCTCGGCAACACACTAGTGGATTACTATCCAAAAGCTCTATCTATGGGTGGCTGAGACCAACCACAAAGAGTTAAGTAGAATTAATTAATGTCACCATAACCTACATACCATATACCAATATGGAGCCCGGGAGCACCTTGGGAATAAGTACCGCCAGGCAGAAGGCCGCAGGGAAAAAGTACCGCAGCTGCAGACAAAGTACTGATATATGATCAAACGGGATATGGAACTCAATTGATTCAACTGAACTCTAAAGGGATGGTGTAAGGACTCATAGAATTATCTTTCGGACGGGATGACCCTCCTATCGATCATTTTCAGAAGAACATGACGAAAATTGGTTCCGAGTATAACGAAGAGGAGAGGATTTTTATTATTTGAAAAAAGAAAGATTTTATAGAAAAATCAATAAATGAAGAATCCAGGGCTCCTACTTAATAGCCAGTCAGGCTATTAGGATAGTAGATTTAGGAAAATATAACTATAACCCCCTCCTATAATATTGGTATCAGAAAGAGTCAATTAACTTATTTGACATTAATTAATTCTATTTAACTCTTTGGGGTTGGTCTCAGCCACCCATAGATAGAGCTTTTGGATAGTAATCCACTGGTGTGCTGTCGAGAGCACACACCTATTGATCATTTTCAATTATAAAAGACTCATTTGGTTCTTTTACTCCGAAGAGGAGGGGGAACGACTAAATAAGCAAGAGATACTTACAAATCACAATAGATGAAAAAGACTTTCCTTAAAATACTTTTCTTACAACCTGAAGACCAAACACACAAACAGTAGCACACAAACACTCACTCTCCTCTAGTTCTTGCACTTCTTTCCCGTGTCTCTTTGGGGTTGCCTTAGCCCCTTATTTATAGGAAGGAAATAAGGCATTCGAGGGGAAAGCGCGGGAGGGAATCAGATTCCCCACTTATTGAAATGGGAGAATGATTCCCCACTTACATAACTTTATTTAAAATAATATTACATTTCACACAACGGTACAAACATCATGACTTTTGAAAAAGCAGGATATGACACTACAATCTTAGGGGGAATAAGGTGGAGATTCCTCTCTGGTAATTCTTTTCTCAGTTTTTCCAAAGGTAAACTTTGGTAGTAACTAAAGGAAAAGAATACGACCAAAGGGTTCACCCATACACTAGTGATAATATTTTTCATGCTTAACTATTGGAGATCATGGCCAGCTTGGTGGCGTGACTATTGGGTCTGCTTCGCCGATTTCTTCATCTTCCATCTGGCTGCCATTACTTTTGTATTCTTTAACAAAATTTTTGGCACTTTTCTTGTAGAAATACTCTGTGAGTCTGCTTTCTGGATTTTTGAAACTAATACTTCGTAGGTAGAGCTGTAGATCTTCATGTGTATCAAGATATATCCGATGATTAAAATCCTCAGCGACCAAAAATCCCTCGCTTAGGAAGTCAAGGTCTTCTTCATAAACCTTTGGGTATGCCCGATATGCACTGATTTGCTGGTGTAGAGGGAGTTGTTCTGGACTGACTATTGCATTGGATGGTAATCCAATATGGTAGAAGACGGGTTTTTTCTTTAATGTTCTTAGGAGTATTTCGTACTTTGTATTTTCTAAGAAATTGGCTTCGAAACATGGTGGTATAGTTCTAATGATAACTTCTATGGCTCCTCCTTGTGGCATTTTTTGGACCAGCTGGAACAAAGTATCAACTATTCGAGCATTTCTAATATATTTTACCTGCCTAGGTTTGGTAAGCTATTCAAGCATTTCTAATTCTTTTCGTAGGCAGATCTTTAAGATTTAGTTGGCAGACTAATTTATTACGTTCCCAATGGCGTTGGGGATTATCACCAAATATTTCATCTTTTTCTAATGTGCTAATCAGTTGATCTATTTCTAGATTGCCTGTTTCAAGAAGTGTATATAATTTTTGGGTAGGATAAATGGAGTAGGACTACTAGTAATAGTGTCTTCGCTGAGCTATTCAAAAATAGGCTCATTAAACTCGACAAGTTGATCAGGGGAAAGTTCTAGCTGGTTGGTGTTGGGTAATCCGGACAGGAAGTGTTTGGTCATTGGTCCATGTGCCAGTATCATATTTATATGTTATTTTATAGGTGGTGTGTAGCTATTTGTCATAAGAGAATAGTTGGCCATCCATTTGTTGGGCTTTGGAGCGTTCTGTGTTAGGGATAGGTTGTATGTATGAAGGTGTGACCAATTTTATATCTAATAGGGTGTTACTACAACCAATGTCAACTAGGCCCATAACTTCCAAATGCCAGTCTTGGATTCGGAAACGGAGATGGATTTTGAGACTATAAATTCGAGGACCTTGCCTTATTTCTTTTGGTAGTGGTTTAGTAGGGATGTTTTTACTGCACAAAAGTTGGTATGGTGGATCACATTGCTGTTCAGCTAGCTGGAGAAATGGTTTGTATCTCATCCTTAGTTTGAGAAGCACCTTCCTGGCTAAATATCGATGTTTTAAAACGACTAATCGATATTTGGTGACTTCTGATTGGGTACGGAGTTTTCGGATAAATCTTTTTGCTGCTAAGTAAGGTTTTATTGTTGTTTCTAAGGCATGAGTAATGTAAATCTGGTTCTGAGGATGGTTTTGTTGTAAAAATGCATCCATCATATGCATTACTAAGCGAAGGCTATTGAGCACACACATAATTATATAAAGTATCGAAGAGAGTAAAAAGGTTGGTAATATCTTTTTGAAGGGTGGAAACTTGGATTTTTAACTCACTAATTTGGTTTTCAATATATAACACCCTAAGCTCAATGATGTCATTTCTGCGTTGGCCCGAAGGACTAGCTTGGTTAGTACGAAAATTTGGATATTTTGCCTGTATGCAAAATTTACATGCTTTGCTTAGACATGTGGTACATTTGTAATGTAATGCTAAAGTGGGGTAACTAATGCAATATACACAAGGTTTATTGTTACTACCACTATTAGAACGCCATGAATGGTCGCATAAGGACATATTTTAGATTTGGTTAAGATACTGGTCTAGGGTATCTAATTTGGATAGGTTGTCTTCGTAGGACTCTTTACACCTTCAATTAGATTCTAAAAATTGTATTTGCATTTCATCGGCTTCAGTGTCAGAGTCGGGGAGATAGCGATCATCTTGATCATTTATACTGATTATGCTATAAACACTTTCTGTGTCACTGATGGTTTCATCTACCTGGATTAGATCTTCATTGGTACATGCTATTAATGCAGCTTGTTTATTATGGATATTATGTCTTCGATTGCATTCTTTGGCTAAATGATCGGTTGAGCCACATGTAAAATATGCTAAGGTTTTGTGGTAATTCCTCCTCTTGTCGTATTTTCGTACATGCTTATCTCGGTTAAGATAAGTTTTTTTAGCATTGCTTCGACGTAGAAAATATTTTTTCTTAGGTTTATATCGGTTGTCATATTTAGGTTTGCATGTGAGTTTTTCTTCTTTATCATAGTGTTGGGGAGTGTAAATATTTCTACAAAAGCTATATTCTCCTTTGAGTTGTCGGCTAATCTGGATATCAGTACATTTTTCTACTAGGCAGTCAATAATGAATCTGATTCTAGTACTAATGTTGTCTAATTGGGGATAATTTATTGGCCATTATGTATATTTTTTGTAGATCTAGGTTCCCAAAGGGTCTGGTAATTTTAGAAATAGTTTTTCGCCAATGTTTTTGTCATAGAAGCAACCGACAATGCTTCTATAATACATAGTCTTGGAGAAAAGGTTTGATATAATTCCATTGTCGGATTTGGAGTTGCTCTAGTTTTCGAATGACTTCTGCTTGGGCGACAATGTTAACATTGTGATGGTATCCTAGTAGTAAATATGTAATCTTATTGGTAAAATTATATGGATTTGCTCCTAGAGTAACATCTCGGTGGAAGTCTTGGGGGTATTCTCTTTTGTATGATTCCCAAACTGCTTTTGCTGTTTCTCCCAAGAATTTTTCTAAGTAATTATACATTTCTTCTGGAGTTTTTTCAAAATCCATTTCTTCCCACCGACAAATTACCATTTGGCTCCATATTTCTAGAACAATTGGTAATATTTGCGGGTCATGAACAGTAATGTTTAATATTATTCCGTCATCAACGAGGAGCTTTTTATCATCGTTTCTAATGACATCCTCTTTCCTCTAGGTTTTAAGTTATCATTTTCTCCTCTGTATTCATTGTATGATGTCCGAGGTGGTTGTCCTGTTCTACTCTCGTGTGTCGTGGGAAATGAGTAGGGGACACTTCCCTGGGAAGTTGCCTCTCCATTTGTTAGTTCTATCTGATAGTCTGACTGTGGTGTTTCTATAAGCGGTTCTCCTAGTTCGGTTTCATTTTTATCAATCAGAAAATCTCTGTGCATTACTAGGTGTCCTTCTTGGTTTAATTCAAGGCTATCATATTCGTACATGAAACCTTCCTCTTCCATTTTATTTTCTAACCTAATTTGCTCATCGTATGTCCCTGTATAATTATATCTAACTATATGACTGTCTTCGATTCTGTTCATTTTGGATTGCTTCAAGGTCAGGATCGATTTCTTCTAAGTTTGTTACCGGTCTATGTTTATATCCTTGAAATCTTAAGCTATACGTATTATCGATATTTTTATATAGCAAACTGTCTTCTGGCAGACTAAGGGAATTATTTGCTAGGTTATTGCTAATGTTCCAATCTAATCCTTCTAAAAGGGTTGTGTCAATATCCATTGGTTTAATCATTTTTACCCCGAAGCTACTCATTCCATCGATAATATGTTGAATATTAAGTTTGTATTTTGTTGTACTATTGTTTGTTAACTTACCGAGTAATCCTATGTTTAGTAGTAGATTACTATTTCATGTAAAGTCTTCATATCCTTTAGTAATTGTGTGTTGAAATTAAACGGTTAATCCTATGTTTAGTAGTAGAAGGATTTTACTTACCTTCCGGCCCATCCCAAATAATTGATGAATTAATTAACTCAATTATGAATTAATTAATCTAATCAATTATTTAATTGATTAAAGCGGGCGGCGCGAGGACTTGGAATGTATGGGAGAGGTTGGGCTACTCGAGAGGGGGTGTTGAGGGAACGCGAAGCATCATACGGCTCGATGAAGCTGCGACAGGTGGATGAGATGGAAGCGTGCGGTGGATTTTGTGTGGGATACTGAGACGACGGATGATGTCGAGGACGATCGTTGAAGAAGAAACGTCCGTTGAGGAAGACGATGCAGAGGGAGGCGGAAGGAGGCACTGGTTGCAGGAGGTAGCTGTTGTGGGTTGGAAGTTGGTTCCGGTTGACTGTGGTCGCAGGAGCTTCTACGGAGGCTACGGTTTGCAGCGGAAGATGTCGCGCGAAAGACGTCGTGTGAGAGCGTCGTGCGGAAGATATCGCGGGAGGCTCGCTTGGGAGATGTCGCGCGAGATTTGCGTCTGTGTTGTTGGAGCAACGGCCGAATGAACTAGGCCGCAGGTGTAACACCCCTGATTTTCCGGTAATTATTTAATTCAGTGATGACATATTTATGACGTCAGTGCGTAACTTTTAACGTCAAGTTGACGACGCGTCGCCGTTAGTGCATTTTCGTGTCCGTTAGGTCTACCCAACCAGATTTTGGGATTTGTATCGAAAGTGGAAAATTTTACGTTGGAAAATTAAGTTGTGAAATTTTAGACTTGCTAGTCAAGTTTTGTTGCGATCCGAGCCATTTTGGAGCCTCGACGCTTTTTTGTAGTTTTGAGGAATTTATAATTGTTGGAAACTTTGAAAATTTATGACTCGAGATCGGCACATGGGATTTTGGTTTCGTCTTCGCCGTTGGGTTCGTAGTGTCGATATTCGCCTATGGTGCGAATTTCGTCCGTTTCGGCGCGCGTTTAGCCCTCCGTAATAGTATAAAACTATATGTATTACAATAATAATAATAATTATTAAAAATAATATAATGTAAAGTATAATATAAAATTTTTATCCTCCCGGCGAATTGAAACCATCTCGACGAATGCCTGCTCCTCTCGGCGAAATCCCTCCCGACGAGCTCCTCCCGTGAAATTTATTTCCCCCTCTACCTTATGACTTAGGACATAATAAATATTATTATTATTATTATTATTATTATTATTATTATTATCATTATATATATACATAACCCCCCTCCTCCTTCCTCATCCGTCCGGCCGAACCAGTGAAACGAGAGAGAGACAGAGAGTCCCGTTCGTGAACCTTGTGACCGCCGCCGACGGAGCTCCGGTGGACGGAATTTTCAACCGAGCATAGATCCGGAAAGCTCTCAGCGAGAGCTACGCGTTCGTGGTGAGTATGTCCCGTCTCATGGACTTTTTCGCGCTAGGGTTTTCGGTCCTAATCTCATTTTTGACCGTTTTCTGTAGATTCTTCCTCATCGTGCCTTATTTTGGACCGATCTACGACGAGGAGTTGTTCGGAGGACTTTTCTGGTGAAAACTAGGCAAATGGTGTTTTTCCCCCTCTTCCCTCTCATTTTTATCGTGAATGGTCTTTTATTCCATTTTTATTCACTAATATTGTGTGCCGCACTTGAATCGCGTTCCTGAACGCTTGTTGTCATGGAAATATCTTTTTGGCCGCTTCATTTTGATGATTACGTCTAGTACGTGTGTGATCTCCACTTGTTCTCCTACTCGTTGAGTTGAGATTTTGACTAGCTAAAGTGACTTTGTAATTTTGCCAAAGTCCGTGATTCGTTCGTCGAACAAGTTTCGTTTGTCGACTTAGTCCTTCGTGCCCGTTGTATAAGTCCTTTGATTGAGTCGTTGAATCCGTCTTGAGGTCGATCACTCACCGAGTGGGCCTCACTTTATTCAAGCTTGTGCGTCGAGGTTGTTCAACGAGTCTAGTTGGTGATGTGACAGGGCATGCCTGCCTTGGCGATTTCCGTGCCTTAAGTCTAGTGGTAACTAACCTAGTTTAGTCGTGCCATTCTCGAGTTATAGGTAGTCGATTTGGGGCTTGATAGAGGCTCGTATCATGGGCTCCCATTTATAAGAAAACCGGGGGACGGTTGCTCACATGCACCACTCCCCCCACTATTTTGGAAAGAGAAAGTGGGAAAGCGAGGCCGGAACCGCCGTCCGGGACCGCGACGCCGCCGCCCCCTCCCGTCAGTGAGGAAGGTCGCATGACCGCACCCCCTCGGGATACGGTCGAACCGCACCCCGTGCGGGGCGAGGCCGAGCCGCCTGTGGCCGCACCCTTGCAGGGTGCGGCCGAGCCGCACCCTTGCGGGGTGCGGCTCGGGCCGCACCCCCTTGGGGTGCGGCTCGGGCCGCACCCCCTTGGGGTGCGGCCAGGCCGCACCCTTGCGCGGTGCGGCCGAGCGGCACCTTCCAAGGGTGCGGCCAATCCGCACCCCTTCCCGCAAGGGGATGCGTCCGCCTCCTCCACCCCTTTCTTTTACAGGGGGCTCGCGAGGAGCCCTGCCGGGCACGCTCTTTGTCAGGTACTCGGACCCCAAGACATTTCCATGTTCAATGGGGGCTCAGAACGCCTCCGCGCTCACGCACGCTCAGAATGCTTCTGAGCGCGCTCATAACGCCTCCGCGCTCACGCGCGCTCAGAACGCCTCCGCGCTCACGCGCGCTCAGAACGCCTCCGCACTTACGCGCACGCTCAGAACGCTTCTAAGCGCGCTCAGAACGCCTCCGCGCTCACGCGCGCTCAGAACGCCTCCGCACTTCCGCACACCCAAAACGATTCTGAGTGCGCTCAGAACGCCTCTGCGCTCACGCGCGCTCAGAACGCTTCCCCAGTCGCCTAGATTGCTTCTCCGTTCGTTGCGCACTCAGAACGCTTCTGAGCGCGCTCAGCTCACTTTTTGTCTTTCTGATTTCTTACATTGTCTTTTCAGCATGCTCACTTTTTATCTTTCCAGTTTCTCAGATTTCAGGAACAGCTTGTCGCCTTTTTCGCCTCCAACAAAACTGCCCGAACTGCCCTAAGGGCAAGATGGTCATTTACGAAAAATGGCGATCCGTGTGCCCCGAACCGAAAAACATGATTCGCCCGCCAGGTATTTATGGAAGTTACAAACGGCGAAATTACCGGACTACCCCCGGCCAAAGCTATAAAAGGAGCCCCATGGCTTCATTTGAGGGGACCTTGCCTTCTGCACCCGGGAGAGCTCCTTGCAGACTTTTGCGGAATTCTCCTTCGGCGCTTGAAGACCTCCTTCGCGGACTTGAAGATTTCCTTCGTCCCGAAAGGCGACTCCGCTTCTCACTTTTGTTCTCCGGAGCCTTCTCACTTTTGTTCTCCGGAGCCTTCTCACTTTTGTTCTCCAGCATTCTCAGAAGGAGAAATACTTAGTTCTCCGAGAGGTGGTCTGTCACCCTCGGAGCTCTCTCTCTCTCTCTACTATGGTAATGAGCAGCGGCCTGTCGCGCTCGAGTTCTAAGTACCAGATTGTAACCCCCAGAAGATAGTGAAGTTTGGTCGGCACAGCTCCGACCGCGTGATTTTTTACCCTTTCCGGGTTTTCCACGTTAAAAAGGCTCCGTGTCAACAAATCTCAAATTGACTGTTTGCGCGCTTGGTTCGCTCCCGAGCTAAGGTGGTTCAAGTAAACCGGTCTACCAAGAGCCCTAAGCGACCCGCAACAGTTTGGCGCCGTCTGTGGGAACATTCCCAAAACTCCTTGAAGGCCAACTGCAATGGCAAGAAAGAGTGCTCGCACTACTGAAGGGTCAATCCCGGAAGGGCGCGTCGACCCGGCTCCCTCCCACTCGCTTATCAATGCGCCTCCCGCGGAAGGGGCAGTGCCTGCGTCCGCAGCAGGACTGGAGGGGCGCATGCGGCAGATTGAAGAACAACAAGCCGAGATGTTGGCTCTCGTAAGGAATCTCGGGCCTCCCCAAGTTCCAGTTCAATCGCCAGCACTGAACGCACCGCCGCCCCCGGTTCCAAATCATGCCCCGAACGAAGAGGTCGTTCGAGAGGACGAAGCTTCAGAAGGATTCTCCAACGCAGCAAGCTCCGCTCACCCTGCCCCACCAGCTGGGGGCCCAGAAGCTGACCACCGTCACCATCACCCAAGAAGAACTGCCCCTGATCGAGCAATAGAAAGAACTACGCGAGAAGAAATTCGCGACATGATAGAAGAGGAGTACGCCCAAGCAGAACAACGCGCAACCCTCGTCCGCCGCCCCGCACACCACGACTCCCCATTGTCTCCTCAAGTCTTGGCCCATCCAATTCCGAATGGTTTCAAGCTTCCCAGCATCGAGACATTCGACGGGACGGACGATCCGGTGGAACATGTCAATCACTTCACCACCATCATGAGGATTTACAGCGCCCCCGACCAGCTCCTCTGTCAAGTGTTTCCGGCAACTTTGAAAGGACAAGCGCGCACTTGGTTCCACTCCCTGCGAGATGGGGCCATCAACAACTTCGCGGAAATGACGCAGCAGTTCGTGGACCAGTTCATCGCCAATCGTAGGATTGTCCGAGATCCCTCCCATTTCTCAGGAATCCGCCAAAATGACGGAGAGGCTCTCAAGGATTTTTTTCGACGCTTCACCTCGGAGGCTCGACAGATCCCCGGGGTCGACCCCGAGCTCTTGCGAGAAGTCTTCCTTGGAGGTCTCCGCCCAGGTGGCTTTTACTCAGCTCTAATGAGAGAAACCGTACCAAGCTATCCTGACCTCGTTCAGCGAGTCGAGGCCCAGATAGCAGCAGATGAGGCAATTGAAACGCACCGCCGGCAGTTCGATGGGAGCTCGAAAAGGAAGAAAGAGGAGTCGCTGCCGCAGACAGTTCCCAATGAGAAAAACAAGCATTACGACAACCCCAGCCGAGACCGAAGGTCTCGCCAACATCAGGACTACACTCCCCTGAACACTACCAAGACTAACGTACTATACTCAATCAAAGACAACCAGACGCTCCGCAAGCCCAGACCCCTCGCTAAAAACTCAGGGGACCAGACAAAATATTGTGAGTTCCATCGTGGACAAGGACATGACACGGAAAATTGCTCCAAGCTTAAGGATGAAATCGAGCAACTCGTCAAACAAGACCTACTGAGGGAATTCCTACGAGACTAGGCGACTATTTGGCTAGCAAGAGATCAGCTAGCGGCCTGCCAGGAAGGACCGGGAACAACCCTTAAGGCAGTCATCCCAGGAGAAAGCTTCATCCCCATCAGCGGGGCTCTACCAGCGCCGCTGAAATATTCTGTCAACTTCGTTTCTATCAACTTTGTTTCTGTAAAAACTTTGTGTGAATTGCCACTACTAATTGTTTTTTAAAGTTAATCATTCCAGGCATGTCGTATCCTGCGCTATCGAAGCTACGTAAAGACGTCCATTCGCATAAACAGCACCTGCCTCAAGGCAGTGCGCTAATGAACAGCACCTGCCTCAAGGCAGTGCGCTAATGAACAGCACCTGCCTCAAGGCAGTGCGCTAATAAACAACACCTGCCTCCAGGCAGTGCGCAAATGAACAACACCTGCCTCCAGGCAGTGCGCTAATGAACAACACCTGCCTCAAGGCAGTGCGCTAATAAACAGCACCTGCCTCCAGGCAGTGCACTAATGAACAGCACCTGCCTCCAGGCAGTGCGCTAATGAACAGCACCTGCCTCCAGGCAGTGCGCTAATGAACAGCACCTGCCTCAAGACAGTGCGCTAATGAACAACACCCGCCTCAAGGCAGTGTGCTAATGAACAACACCTGCTTCCAGGCAGTGCGTTAATGAACAGCACCTGCCTCAAGGCAGTGCGCTAATGAACAGCACCTGCTTCAAAGCAGTGCACTAATGAACAACACCTGCTTCAAAGCAGTGCGCTAATGAACTGCACCTGCCTCAAAGCGGTGCGCTAATGAACAGCACCTGCCTCCAGGCAGTGCGCTAACGAACATCACCTGCCTCCAGACAACGCGCTAACGAACAGCAACTGCCTACGGGCAGCGCGCTCACAACAATTTCTCACTGTCGTCGATTGAAGGTTCACCCTTATCCACCGCAGTAAGGTCCCGACGTCGTAAGTGTTTGCCCCTCCCACGTTCGTACACGGTTTGAATACATATGTTCTTCACCGACCAAACCTATCTTCTACTAGGAGAAAAGTCGTGAGCTCAGACTCGCGCAAATCTATCTTCTACTATGTAAAAAGCCGCGAGCTCAGACTCGCGCAAATCTATCTTCTATTATGTAAAAAGCCGTGAGCTCAGACTCGCGCAAACTTATCTCCTATTATGTGAAGAACTGCACACTCACCCTTCGACAACAATTCTCGCCCAAGGCATCACAAAGAGAGCAACGATCAGACCCGCCGCTAACTAGTCAAAACCTTCGCACTCCTTCACAAGGTTTGGACTCCGAAAGTTTGGGGGGCTTATGATAGGGGCTCGTATCATGGGCTCTCATTTATAAGAAAACCGGGGGACGGTTGCTCACATGCACCACTCCCCCCACTATTTTGGAAAGAGAAAGTGGGAGAGCGAGGCCGGAACCGCCGTCCGGGACCGCGACGACGCCGCCCCCTCCCGTCAGTGAGGAAGGTCGCATGACCACACCCCCTCGGGATACGGTCGAACCGCACCCCGTGCGGGGCGCGACCGAGCCGCCTGCGGCCGCACCCTTGCGGGGTGCGGCTCGGGCCGCACCCCCTTGGGGTGCGGCCAAGCCGCACCCTTGCGCGGTGCGGCCGAGCGGCACCCCCCAAGGGTGCGGCCAATCCGCACCCCTTCCCGCAAGGGGATGCGACCGCCTCCTCCCCCCCTTTCTTTTACAGGGGGGCTCGCGAGGAGCCCTGCCGGGCACGCTCCTTGTCAGGTACTCGGACCCCAGGACATTTCCATGTTCAATGGGGGCTCAGAACGCCTCCGCGCTCACGCACGCTCAGAACGCTTCTGAGCGCGCTCAGAACGCCTCCGCGCTCACGCGCGCTCAGAACGCCTCCGCACTTACGCGCACGCTCAGAACGCCTCCGCGCTCACGCGCGCTCAGAACGCCTCCGCACTTGCGCGCACCCAAAACGCTTCTGAGTGCGCTCAGAACGCCTCCGCGCTCACGCGCGCTCACAACGCTTCCCCAGTCGCCTAGATTGCTTCTCCGTTCGTTGCGCACTCAGAACGCTTCTGAGCGCGCTCAGCTCACTTTTTGTCTTTCTGACTTCTCACATTTTGTCTTTTCAGCATGCTCACTTTTTATCTTTCCAGTTTCTCAGATTTCAGGAACAACTTGTCGCCTTTTTTGCCTCCAACAAAACTGCCCGAACTGCCCGAACTGCCCGAAGGGCAAGATGGTCATTTACAAAAAATGGCGATCCGTGTGCCCCGAACCGAAAAATATGATTCGTCCGCCAGGTATTTATGGAAGTTACAAACGGCGAAATTACCAGACTACCCCCGGCCAAAGCTATAAAAGGAGCCCCAGGGCTTCATTTGAGGGGACATTGCCTTCTGCACCCGGGAGAGCTCCTTGTAGACTTTTGCGGAATTCTCCTTCGGCGCTTGAAGATCTCCTTCGCGGACTTGAAGATTTCCTTCGTCCCGAAAGGCGACTCCGCTTCTCACTTTTGTTCTCCGGAGCCTTCTCACTTTTGTTCTCCGGAGCCTTCTCACTTTTGTTCTCCAGCATTCTCAGAAGGAGAAATACTTAGTTCTCCGAGAGGTGGCCTGTCACCCTCGGAGCTCTCTCTCTCTCTACTATGGTAACGAGCAGCGGCCTGTCGCGCTCGAGTTCTAAGTACCAGATTGTAACCCCCAGAAGATAGTGAAGTTTGGTCGGCACAGCTCCGGCCGCGTGGTTTTTTACCCTTTCCGGGTTTTCCATGTTAAAAAGTCTCCGTGTACTCAACAAATCTCAAATTGACTGTTTGCGCGCTCGGTTCGCTCCCGAGCTAAGGTGGTTCAAGTAAACCGGTCTACCAAGAGCCCTAAGCGACCCGCAACAGGGCTGTTGGTGTTGGTGGACTAAAACCACCGCCACAGTGCCTTGCACTTAAATTGGATATTTTACGGGAGTTTACCCGAGTTGGTTTGTTTGATGTTTGTTTGTTTTACTGCTGGTGTGGTGACGGAGGTATCTCCCATCGCAGTTGCTCGATATTTTTCAGTACGGGTGTGTCGGGCTATGAGACCACCTTACCCTTGGGCCCCTGTGGAATTTGTTCTGTGGGTGTGCTGGCGGAGGTATTCCCCCCACAGTCACCGAATACTTACCGGTGTTGTTTGCTAAATATTTTATTTCTAAAATTGTTATAATGTTGTTTATGCTCATATTATAACCGGGTATTTTAGCCCTTGCTTTCTCCACCGCTCTTGGTGTTGACAGGTATACGTGAATTTTCACGTAAGTGTTTCCACTGTTTATTTACCATGCATATTGTACTTTACTTTCAGTATAGTTGGTCTTGGGTTGGTACCCCTGTTGACCGTTGTTTACTTTTGTTTTGTTTCCTGCCGCCACTTGTACCTTGTTGTTGAGGCGTTCTTTCTTTTGAATGCCTCAGGCTCAGAGCGGTAGTGGGTCGTGGAGCTAGAGCTGGTGTTTCGGCATTGCGGTTGTTGTTGTGACCTTTTCTCCTCGCGTCGAGAGGTAGTTGTTGTTGTTGTTTTGTTTTGCTTAGCTCAGACATACTATTGTGACCTGTGAGTTTGTGTCAGGCTGTTGACACCCGCAATGTTTATTGTATTAGACACCTTGTTAGCTGCTAGTTGTTTTCTTGTTGTTTTTGGAGTAGTTTACTTGCTCTCTGGAAGTTTTGTGCTAAGATTGCATGTTAGATATTTTGAAGTATAAAAGAACTTACACTACTATTTCATAGTCTCTTTTAAAGCGAATGTCGCTTTATTTTAAAGGTTATAAAAAGCTCTTTTCATACCTATACTAAATCTAGAGGTCTGCATATCATGTATTATTATGAGATTATCATGCTCATATAGGGTACTAAATGAATAAAACCTACTATTTTTCGCTGCGTATTTTTTTTTACTTACACCGGTACTCGTGGACTAGTCAATCCACTGAACCGAGGGACACAGATAATAAATTTAATTTAAATCATGCTTTTAAAACTTTAACTCATGGATTTTTTCATGATAAAAAATGGGAGTAGGATTTGCCTGAGCGCCTGCAGTTGTCCCCTGCACGGCGTGACATCACGACACGTATTTTCTCTTACTCTGACGTATTATTTAATATGGAGAAAATGCGGGTTGTGACAGCAGGATTGCACGGGAAGTTGCAGCGGCGAGGATAGCCCAGACGGGGTCGTCGACTCCTTGCGGGGTTTCGAAAAGGCCCGAGGAGGGCTGCTGATCTTCGTCGATGAGGGCAGCCACAGAGCTTCCCTCTTCTAGCGGGCTCGATGATGGATGGCAGTTACGCGCGCTGCGGCATCGACGATTTCGATGGAAGTATTTGAGACGGGGCTTTCTGCCTGGAGTTGGTAGTGGAGGGCTGCCTGAAGTCGGCAGTGGACGAGATCGAGGAGTTGGAGAATGTAGAGACCGCGGTTGGTGTGTTTATGAAGCGGTTGCCGTGAGGGCAGTGGCGCGACTGGAACGCAGGTTGTTCAGTGGAGGGTGTCGATGCTTACCGTGGTAACACAGGAAATGGAGGAAGGATGCCTCTGATACCAAGTTGTTATGGGCCTCCTTAGGGACTTCATCGGTGGCGGACCGGAGACGGGGATACAAGGTGCTAACCCTAGAATGAGGGAGGAGAGGAACCAGAGAGAGAGAAAACTTTGATTAATACTTTGCATAACATTACAAGACCCCAATGAAGCCCTATATATATAGGCTTCGATGGCATATTTGTAATTACCCAACACATCAAATATTAGAAACACTTAACGCTACAGCGACTCAATAACATAAACAAATCTAATAATATGATTACTTGATAACTGACGTCGTGGGCCTCTATTAGGCACCTATCAGATTAATTATTTATTTTATTTATTTTATTTATTTCATAACTTCAATATAGTCCATGAGCAGAGAGAGAGAGAGAGAGAGAGAGAGATCACATTTACTCTCATTACTGAATATCATGTACAAGGGGACGCTGTGCAATGATCACTAGTATTACTAAAGATAAAATAATATCCATGTTTGAAAGTCTCAGGAATCTTGGATCCGTAATGCAAAAGAATGAGTATATTGATATGGATACACTTAAAAAAATACGATGGTTAAACTTGAGAAGTGACTTATGCTATGTGATGAGAAGATTTCTGGAGACAGGTAAATGTCATAAAAAAAGATCAGGCTAGGTATGTAACTCACTGAAACCCATTAATAAATAAGTTGAACTTGGTAGAAATAATAATGTTTCAATGGATGGTCAAAAAATTAGTAGGAATAAATTGAAGAGGAATTATATTATAGTTCGGGTGGAATAACTTATATCAAGATGTGTCTAGCTACTACGACTTTATAGGCTGGCAATCAAAATAAATGAAATGCTTTCTACAACAATCCGTTTGAGGGAATTTTAGGGAGATCTAGTACAACGTCCTGAAACTGGAAAGAGGTACCCTTATTGTTAAAATAGATAAAAAAAGCCCATGTATAAAAAGGCCCATTTGGGCCTTTCCTCCTTAAGCTCCTTTAGTCCCACATTGCCTTTCTCAATTCTTTCTTTCTCCCTTGTCCTATTTAAGGACCTATTCTTCTTGTATTAAGTTAGAAGAAAATAATATAATACCAAGAGTGGTTTCCAAAGTTGTTCTTCTACATGGTATCAGAGCCAGGTTACTAATCCTGTTATTTCCGGTTGATGCTCTTGCTCCCGGCTCTCCTCTCCCAACTATCCAACTCAACCCACTCGCCAACACCTCCCAGCCAACCTACCTCTCCTACCCAACACCAACAGCCACTACTCTAACACCTCCAGGCAACACCTCCCAGCCAACCTACACCCAACCCAAACCCACTCGCCACTACTCCAACCCACTCTACCTCTCCCACTACTCAATCCACTACAGCTAACCTACACCCAACCTACCTCTCCCACCCAACTCCAACCCACTCGCCACTACTCCAACACCTCCCAGCCAACTACTCAATCCACTCGCCACTACTCCAACACCTCCCAGCCACTACTCAATCCACTAGAGCCAACCTACACCCAACCTACCTCTCCCACCCAACTCCAACCCACTCGCCACTACTCCAACACCTCCCAGCCAACTACTCAATCCACTCGCCACTACACCCAAACCCACTCGCCACTACACCCAACCTACCCAACTCGCCACCAACACCCAACTCAATACCAACAGCCAACCTACACCCACTCTCCAACACCTCCCAGCCAACTATCCAACTCAACCCAACAGCCACTACTCCAACACCTCCCAGTCAACCTACACCCACTCTCCCACTCTTGCCATCTCCCACTCGGCAATGGGAACTGCAGCTGCCCCCACTTCTTCCACTCTTCCGGCTCTTGCTACCACCCCTCCCGTTTCGGATCCTCGGGATGAACTCAGGATTACTACCATCTCCCTTGCCGGGAAGAAGAACTTTGTGGAATGGGTTCATTCCGTTCGCCGGGTCCTTCAGACTAAGGGTCTCCTTCACCATCTTACCCGCACCCCTTCCACTGACCCTACCGAGACTTGGCTTCGCGATGATGGCCGCGTCCAGTCTTGGCTTCTGAATTCCATGGAGGGTGAACAGTACCGGATGGCTATGTATCATGACACCGCCAAAGCTATGTGGGATGAGCTTCATTCCCTATACTCTGGGAAAGATAGTCTCCAACACCTGTTTGACATCTTTCTTGCTCTACAACAGCTTGACCCCGGGCTTGATGGGGATCTCACCTCTTATGTTGCCCAGTCCAAAACTCTTGTGGAGGCCTGGATACAACATCAACCCTCTACTCCAGACCTCGCAACTCAACGGGCTCAGAAGGAAGCTGTTGGTGTTGCCTTAATGATGGCCCGCGTTCCTCCTCATCTCCACAGTGTTCGAGCAAACATCCTCTCCTCTCCTACTATACCCTCTCTCTCTGATGTTTGCTCCATGTTGCTCAAGGTGACGCCACCTACTGCCCTTCCGACCCCTTCTCCTGTGCTCCTTCATCACGGTTCAGATCACAAACCCCCACCTTTTCCCTCTCGGGGTGGCCGCTTTAATACACGAGGGAGTAGTCGTGACAACCGTCATCGCCCTAAAGGACCGAACACCCGTCCTTGCACCTTTTGTGGCCGGGATGGTCACACTGAAGCAGTATGTTATAGGAAACATGGGTTTCCACCGCAACCTGGTTCTTCCCTACCCCATGCCTCCACTGCTCGTGAGACTGCTTCTTCTCACCCTGACATTGATGCCTTAAGGGGAGAAATGCAGCAGTTGCGTGGTCTGCTGTCCCTGCCATCTTCCTCTGGTTTTTTCGGTCTCCCATACAGGTATCTCCTGTGTCTCCCATAACCCCTCCTGGATTTTGGATTCCGGTGCAACCAACCACATCACTCAGAAGTCGGCTTTGTATTTGGACTCTCCTTGTCCAAAGATTATTACCGTGGCCAATGGAGACACTACCCCTGTTACTGGTTGTGGCGATATGATGCTCACTCCAACTATCCCGTTGAAATCTGTTCTTCATGTTCCAGGATCTCACTTTAATCTACTTTCTGTCAGTCGTCTCACCAATGATCATGATTGTCTTATTACTTTCTCTTCCTCTACATTTCTTATGCAGGATCGGCAGACTCGGAATATCATTGGTAGCGGGCGGCTGTCTAACGGGCTCTATATCTTGGATCCACCTGCTCCTGCGCTATCTTCCATCAGTTCGGTTGACTGACACCGTCGCCTTGGTCATGCCCCTCTTCCAATCCTCCAGAAGGCCCTGCCAGACTATCATTTCTTTTCTTTCAATTGTGAATCTTGTATCTATGGAAAACAGCATCGCTCTGCTTTCCCTCCTAGTTGTAATCGAAGTATTGCCCCGTTTGATTTAGTGCATTCTGATATTTGGGGACCTTACAAAACCCCAAGTCTTTTTGGTTATCGCTACTTCGTTACTTTTATTGATGATAACTCCCGCATGACCTGGCTATATATGATGCATGATCGCTCTGAACTCTTATCTATCTTTCGTTCCTTTGCGGCTGAAACCACCACCCAATTTTCTCGCAACATTAAAATACTTCGCACTGACAATGCCCGTGAATACACTAGCAATGACTTCCAACAGTTCTGCAGCTCCCTGGGGACTATTCACCAAACCTCATGTTCTTATACGCCACAACAAAACGACATCGCTGAACGAAAGAACCGCCACCTTCTCGAAGTGGCCCGATCTCTCCTCTTTCAGATGCACGTCCCTACTTACTACTGGAATTTTGCTATTTCCACTGCATGCTACCTTATCAACCGCATGCCCTCCTCGGTCCTCAACTTCTCCACCCCCTTCTCTCTCTTATACCCTGAGCGCGAACCATTTCCCATAACTCCACGGGTCTTTGGCTGCGTCTACTTCGTCCATCATCTTGGACCTCCAGCTGACAAATTAGCCCCACGTGCTACTCGTTCCATGTTCGTTGGGTACTCCCGGACTCAAAAGGGCTACGTTTGTTATTCTCCCTCTACCCGAAAATTGATTACGTCTGCGAACGTTACTTTCCTTGAACAACAGTCTTTTCATAACACTGCCCCCATGACACCGTCTTCCCCTCCTGATGTCCCACGTCCTGTTGTTCCTACCACATCCCCGTTACCACCTCTTCTCCCAACACCTCCTCTCCGTGTCTATTCTCGTCGCTTCCCTCGAGCTAGTGCCTCGCAACAGCCCCTGCCGACCACGGATGCTCCGTTGCCTGCTGATCCACCCGCACCTTCCACCGCGCATCCTCTCTCCAACTATGTCTCCTTACATCGGTTGTCTCCTGATTTGCAGAGGTTTGCGGCTTCTTTGTCCTCTATTTCCCTTCCCTCTTCTGTGCAGGAAGCTCTTCAACATCCCGGGTGGCGGGCCGCCATGGATGAAGAGATGACGGCTCTCTGGGCGAACAACACATGGGACCTTGTTCCCCCTCCTCCTGACCAGTCCCTGGTTAGCTGCAAGTGGATCTTCACTGTCAAATATCATCCTGATGGGCGGGTTGATCGCCTTAAGGCTCGTCTTGTCGCTCGTGGATTCACTCAACAACATGGTATTGATTATGAGGAAACCTTCTCTCCGGTTGCCAAGCTCAACACTGTTCGCGTGCTCATATCTCTTGCGGTCCATCGACAGTGGCCGCTACGCCAGCTTGACATCAAGAATGCATTCCTCAATGACGATCTGATGGAAACGGTTTATATGGAACAACCTCCTGGTTATGCAACCACGGGGGAGTCCCTAGTTTGTCACCTGAAGAAATCCTTATACGGCCTCAAACAGTCTCCTCGGGCATGGTTTGAGAAATTTAGTCGGGTGGTTTGTGAGTGTGGCTTTACCCAAAGCTCAGCAGATTTCTCATTGTTTACCCGTCGACGTCCCTCCGGAACAGTGATTCTCTTGGTCTATGTTGATGACATTCTTGTCACGGGAGATGACCTTGCTGGCATTGTTCACATCAAGAAGTATCTTGCCTCTCAATTTCACACCAAGGACCTAGGTCGGCTACGGTACTTCCTAGGGATTGAGATCGCTCGACGACCAGATGGTTTGGTTCTTTCTCAGCGGAAATATTGTCTTGATCTCCTACACGATGCTGGCTACTCTGGGTGTAAACCTGTGGACACACCCATGGATACAAACCATCAACTGAGTTCTCACGGATCGGACTCAGATATGCTCCTTCCTAATCCAGAGTATTATCGACGCCTCGTGGGCAAGCTTATCAATCTGACTGTCACACGTCCAGATATCTCCTTTGCGGTTGGCGCGGTCAGCCGCTTCATGCATGCTCCCCGGACTTCCCACCTTCAGGCTGTCGAACGAATTCTTAGATACTTAAAGAATGCTCCTGGACAAGGCCTGGTATACAAGCCTTCCACCTCTCTATCCCTTGTGGCATACTGTGATGCTGATTATGCTGGGTCTCTCGATGATCGTCGCTCAACCAGCGGTTACTGCACATACTTTGGTGGAAATCTAGTTACCTGGCGAAGCAAGAAGAAAACGGTGGTTGCTCGCTCCTCTGCTGAAGCCGAGTATCGTTCCATGGCCGCTGCCGTCTTTGAACTCACCTGGCTTGAGAGTCTCCTCACTGATTTAGGAGTCCAGCTTCCGGCTCCTGCACGGCTCTTTTGTGATAGTTAAGCTGCTATACATATTGCTGAAAATCCTGTGTTTCACGAACGCACCAAACATATAGAGGTTGACTGTCATTTTGTCCGGGAAAAGGTTCGGCTTCAGAAAATTTGTCTTCGTCATGTTCCTGCTGCTGATCAAGTCTCTGATGTTCTTACAAAAGCTCTACCTCGCTCTCTGTACCAGAAGTGCCTTTCCAAGCTTGGTGCCTACGACTTGTATGCTCCAGCTTGCGGGGGAGTGTTAAAATAGATAAAAAAGCCATGTATAAAAAGGCCCATTTGGGCCTTTCCTCCTTAAGCTCCTTTAGTCCCACATTGCCTTTCTCAATTCTTCCTTTCTCCCTTGTCCTATTTAAGGACCTATTCTTCTTGTATTAAGTTAGAAGAAAATAATATAATACCAAGAGTGGTTTCCAAAGTTGTTCTTCTACACTTATCAACATTCGATTTGAAGGGCTTATCAACATTCAATTTGAAGGGTCTAAACTGTAAGTTATTGGAGAGTTAAAGTCAAAAATAGAACATTTATGTATTTCAAAAGAAGTTCACCATGGTAAACATAAATATATAATTTATTTATAATGTGCACGGCTGTAAATGGGAAGAGTTCTTTTATTAATATAATGAAATAAATTGCCTAACTTTACTTACAATTAGGGGTAATACCGAATTGAGGTTGGGGGAATTAGGCTAAACGCGCAATTGAAATCAAAGCTTAACTCGAACTCGACTAGAAATTGAATATTTTTTAGTGAGTCAACTCAACTCAACTCAAAATTATTAAATTTCAAGTCAATTTGAAACACTCGAATTGACTTAATGTAACAACAAAATCTCATGGACCAGGGGCAAAATGCTTTAGATATAAAAAGTGTTGAATATAGGAATGATACTTGTACCTTTTTCTACTTCACAAACAACATAGAGAATATTATGAGTAAAGTTGCGAACATTATAATCACATGGTCAAGTGTTGATTTCATTACTGAATGCTCAACCGGGCTACTGTGTTGGACACGTATTTGATTCCAGTGAGTTGCTCGGTGAAATACTTGGCACCCGGTTCTTCTCCAAGTTGGACCTTCATTCAGGCTACCACCAGATACATGTGCACTTAGATGATGTGGCCAAAACGGCCTCATGCAATCATGATGGACATTACGAGTTTTTGGTCATGCCTTTCGGCTCGACCAATGTGTTAGCCACCTTTCAAGCTAAATGAATGACATCGTTCGACCTCACTTATTTGAGTTTGTGCTCGTTTTTTTACATCTTGGTGTACAATGCTTCATGGCAGGATCATCTGAGACACCTACTCATTGTTCTCAACATCTTACACCACCATCAATTACGTGTGAATTGTGGCAAATGTTCCTTTGGTTGGCGCGAACTCGAGTATTTGTTTCATGTTATTTCTGTGTATTATGCCACTATGGACCCTGCTTAGGTCTTTGTGGTGCTGGAGTAGCAATGATGTATGCACGAGCCGTTCAAGGTTTTTTGGGCCCCGTATACGACCATAGGCGATTCATTCACCACTATAGGGACCTTTTGAGGCTATTCACAACGTGACCATGCTACTTCATAAGGACTCCGACAACACCCTTCAGTGGTCCACAAAGGCTCATCAGGCTTTCCATACACTCCAGCAGGCCTTGGTCACCGTCCCTGTCCTCACGATGCCAGATTTTATGATGTCTTTTATTGTGGAGTGCCATGCGTCGATGGTAAATGCAGGAGGTCCGTTGACATATTTCAACAAAACCTGGTCGACGAAGGCATTGACAATGTCCGCGTACAAGACTGAGTTACGTGCATTTGTCCTTGTCTTTCACCCTATCACCCATACTTGCTAAGGCACCATTTTTTCGACCACACCGACCATCGAAGCCCGTGACATCTTTTGAGCAGAAGGTCACCACGCTGTACCAACAACTTTGGATGCCAATCTTTTAGGGTACTATTTTCCATCGAATACAAGGTAGGTGCATTGAACACCGCATCATACTCCTTGTCCTGACAATGGGAAGATGCTTCCCTTTGTGCTACTTTACATCAAGCTTGCAGATGTCAGATGTCGGGTTCATGTCGATTTTGTTTGAAATATTGTATGTCGGATTCCGGGGGATATATCAAGGATATTTTAAAATGTCGGATTTTAATATTTAAATAAATTTATTCATATATAAACACATTTTTTTTTGCAAACAAGTAAAATTGCACCAACAATGCATGTTTATAAAATAACATATAAACATATAATTATATGATTATAATTAGTTGATTCAATGATTAAGCTGAATAACAAGCTTATAGAAGATCATCATGCGGAATATGAACCATCATTAAAGAAGATAAAAGAGAAGTGGAGAAGAGTAGAATTCCAGAAAATAGGAAAAACAACTTAATATCAGCCACCCACCATTAGAGAAGATATAAGAGAACTAGAGAAGAAGATCAAAATGCCAGAAAAAATGAAAATAGAAGAATAACAGAACAGAACCAGAAACGAGAAGACGAGAATATTAGGAGAAAGTTAAAGAAGCTTATAAAAAATAAACTCTCAGTGCTATACTGATATTAGAGCCTTAGAGGAGCAAATAAGAAGATAGATCCAGAACCTGAACCGAGACATCTGTCAGCAAGTTGTCAATTCAAGAAGGCAGGAAATTGAGTTGTCGAAGCTAGGGCAGGAGAAAGAGGTGGCGAAGCTAGGGCAAGAGAAAGAGGCGCCAAAACTATGTTGGGAGAAAAGATGTGTTAAAGCTAGGGCATTCGACGAGACAGAGCACCAAAAGGGAGCTAGACGAGAGAGTCTTCATAGCTAGGGTCGCGACTGAGAGTGATCGAATACGAGGCTGCTTATTATAGGACGCCGAACGAAGCCATTTTATTACGTGACAGATATATAACAATATTTTCAAAAACGCCATTTAAAGTCAAAATGTCGATTTTGTTGCATTTTCTGCCTAAAACCTTCATGTCGTCCGACATGCGGACATATCGGTCGACATCTACAATATTGTTTTACACCCACATTGGCTTGATGCTGACGCCATTCTCGTTGAGGTCCAGGGACAACCACTATGCCACCATCATTGAGGCTCTCCACTGTGATCCATCCTCCTTACCGCCCTTCAGCCATATAGGGACCACTTGCATTACCAGGATTGTATAGTGAGGGTTGATTCGTCTGATTGGATTCCTCATCAACTTCAAGAGTTCCACTCTACAGCTTCAGACGGCCTTGATGGAGCTTTTTGGGCCTACCGCTGTTTAACCGCCTTGGTGTAAGATGCTGAAGATTGTATAATACTTTGTGGCTCGATGTCTGACGTACCAGAAGATCAAGTATCATGCCTTAGCTCCCAGTTCGACTACTTCAGCTGCTATCCATTCCAGAGCAGATTTTGGAGAATATTGCGATGAACTTCATAACTCACTTACTTAGATCCATGTTATTTGACTGGATCCACGTGGTCACCAATTGATTTTCTAGGTACGTCAAATTTGTTCCCCTACGCCAACCCTACACTACGTTGTTTGTGGTCTATGGCCTTCATTGGAGAGGTGGTTTGCCTCCCTAGTTTTCCCCGCCCGATCAAAATTTTTATTAGCCTCTTCTGGCAAGAGCTGTTCAAGCTCCATGACACAAAGCTTCACCTAAGCTCCACATACCATCTACAAATGGACGGTCAGACCGAGATCCTGAACTGCACGTTGGAGACGTACTTGCTTTTTTTTGCAGTAAGACAACCACGTCACTAAGCGACATGGATTTCTTAGACCAGCTCAAACGAAACTCGCTTCGAGCTCATCAACACATGACCTGCAAGGCCAAGAAGTATTGTCATGATGTCTCCCTGGAACCAGCTCGGTCTTTGTCAAACTTCGCCCCCCTAGCAAGACATTGGTGGTGATACACATCTACCATAAGATTTGTTCTCGTTTCTATGATCAATTTCGCATTCTTGAGCACACTGACGAGGTAGCATACCACTGTAGCTTCCCCCTCGAAGCCACATCCAACCATTTTTACATATTTCACAACTTCATCGCATGTCAGGTGATGACCTGGTTGAGGATTCACTCTCTACTCACCTAGACGCCGAGGACCTGACATTGTACGAGCCAGTCACTATTTTAGAGTCTCTGCGGATTGACTGAGAAGGCCAACCTATCACATAGTTGGTGAAGGGTCTTTTTCCAACTGATGCTACTTGGATGTGCCGTGGCGACGTGGTGACTCAGTTTTCCTTCTCTCGGCCTTGAGGTCAAGGCCAATTCTCTACGGCGGACTGTTGACAGACTACGGGTCTCGAAAGTCAGGGTAGTACGGTACACATGGGAGCGCCGACGATCATGTGTGTCTATTCTCGAAGGATCGGGAAGGATCTAGAAGGAGAATGGTAAAATAGTCTTTAGCATCATGTACACTCCTATATCAGGAGGAAGGGAAAGGGCTAGGTATCTTTTGATCTTGAGAGTTTGAGAGGAGCTCTGTTATTCTATGCCGTTCGTATTTTCATCTTGCAATGCATTCTATCTGATCGTACCGTAATACCCTCTTAATTATTGGTTTTAAGACTCTCCCATGCTAATCACTCAGATTGATGAATTCATAACCTATGTCCTCGTCCTATTTTTGATGCTTGCATCCTCAGCATACTAAAACACATGTTATTTACTATTCATAGTTGGATTGTATCTTGTATACTTCTTCAATTCAAGCTGGATTGAATATTTGTAAGTGATTGACTTTTCATGGAATTGTTTGGGCAAAAGACTGAGTATTGTTCTGAATTTCTTTTTAATAGGAAGCTTGCTAATTGGTAGAACTTTGGAAGAAGTAGCCATCTTAGAGGAAAGAGTAATACATTTTTCTCGGGCTGGAATGAGAGCAGAATTCCTGTCCTCAAATTCATTGATTTCTATGGAACCATTGCTTGAAGTTGGAAGAGAAGGTGGAGCTGCATTTTTTCCAGATGATTGCCAGATAGATGCCTCCCAGGCTGCTAATTTCATTGAAAAGGTACATCGAGAAAGAATTTTTGAATTTTTGTAAATCAGCTTGTCAATGATTATTGATGCAGTTTATTATGGCTTTTTAATGGAAGCAGACTATTTTGCTAGGGAAATAAATGCTTTTCTTCAGAAGGAAGATATACTGAGTTCTACAATGACCCTGCGATATGCTTATTGAGGTTTCTTTAGTTGTTCCCTTTATCATAAACTGAAATTTTTTCCCTACATGTATTATTACCTAATAATTTTAATTCCGATGAACTCAACTTCTTTGACTATCAAATACCATGCAGATCAGAAAGAAATGGAGCTGCTGAAGCTGTTCAGACTTCTAGGAACATTCTTCACTTTAAGAAGGCCCTAGTTATTGCAGCTGGTGCCTGGAGCGGCTCCTTGATGCAAAGCCTTTTTATTGAGACAGATATTGTCCCAAATGTACCTGTAAAGCCCCGAAAGGTTTATTTATAAATTATCCTATGCATTTTACCTTTTTAATTTATTTAGTGAAAGGCTTACTATTGACATTCATAGCCTATTCTATTTACGTATAGATCATCCTCATTTATTTTTTCTGCAGATCCTTATCATATGTTTTAGAGGCATTTAGGCTCCATTTGGGCTACAATGGGAAATGGAGCTTCCACCCTTCAAGGGGCAATAAAGCTCAAAATAGAGTTTTTTTTACCTTTCCCCGGAGCTCCAAAGTGGAGGTTATTGGAATAATAAATATTTTTAATTAATTAACAAAGAGTATTTCTTCTATATATACCCGAGATATGTACAAGGGTATAAGCAGAAATACAAGGCTAATTATAAACAATTATTAGCATTTCCCCTTAAGTTGGACGTAATATATTTTTCATACCCCACTTGCCAATAAGACTACAAAAAACATTCTGACTACGCCCTTGATGAGAACGTCAACAAACTGCCCTTCTGAAGGAATAAAAGGAGTACAAATAACTCCCTTCTCTATATTCTCCTTGATGAAATGTTCTATCAACTTCAATATGTTTGATGCGATCTCACCCCCTCGTTAGAACCACCGGGGCGCGTATATTAAAGCCGTCGTAACAAATTCATGGTGGAATATAATATCTTGTAAAGTTAATTATATTAATTAATATGTTTTGTACTTTCTTATTATGTGTGACCTCCCTCATCTATATAAGGGGGAGGGGTATGTGGGTATGGGTATCTGTGGGATCCCCTTAGCTTAGGCTCTCTTGTGAGAGAAACTCTTTGGAGGACCCAGCCTCCGAGAGTTGGCTGAGGCTTGCTTCAGATTGTATCCTGTGTGTTGTTCTAGTTAATGCAATTTGTTTTGAATGTTCGTTCTTTCGCCTCTCGATCGTAGAAAGTCCTTGTTCGTATGGTTAGACCTGCTGTTTTTCGGCCCGCGGTTTCCGTCACCATATTTCCACCAACGCTCCCTCCGGCCGCCGATAGGCAACCAACTTCTCTGGCCATGTCCTCCACCACCGCATCGGTCCCTATGTTATTAAGGCGCGCGCCTAGGCGCGCTTGATCTGACAGGCACATCGGGCTTCGCCTCTACAAGGCAGAGGCGGTCGAGGTGCCTCAGGCGCGCCTGGGCGCGCGCCTTACCAGCTCCCAGGGGCACCAAAGGCGCGCTTGTGCATTTCAAGGCCTTTTATTCAACTTGCTTAATGAAATTTTTTTGTAGGTGGGCAGAAACATGATCTCAGGCTTAGATTACATGATTTCTTATGTGTATCTACCATCAAGTGAGGGAAGTTACATTTATTTAGTGACTTGGAAGAATTAAGAGGCACCGTGATGGTGAAATTTCATAATTAATCCTGCTCAAAAAATGCTTCGGGGGCGCTACCCCCAAACCCCCGCTCAGGGGGCCGCTGCCCCCGCGAACCCACCAACCAACTCACCTTGGATCCGCGAAAAGCAGTGGATTAGTCATCAGTACAATCAATGGATTATATTCAATTATAATTCATTAAGCTCACTTATAGCCTTCATGCACAGTGCAAATATCAAAGCATGACTTAATTACCATCTATTTACAAATATACCCTAATATGGGTATGAATTCATATCATTCCTCGTGCACCAATCAATCTTTCATCACTAAAAAAATTTATAGTTATGTCTAATTCTTCAATTTTATATCACCAAGTGAACTCCACTGATGAAGAAGAACAATGTAAATTCTGTGTGATTGCAACAAGTTGCAGCACTTGCACCTATAATAGTAAATATTTGTAAAACACAATCTAAAAGTAGCTTTGGGAGTTGTGATATATGCAATTCTAGTGTGTTGATATGGTCGTAGATTTATTTTTTGTTTTTTGTATTTAATAATCTGTATTTTTTTTCAATTTTGCGCATCACGTGTGCGCGCCTGCGCCTAGGCTCCAAGAGCCCTTTGTGCCTCGATGCGCCTTGCGCCTTTAATAACTTAGATCGGTCCACAAGCGTCTCGATCGGCACAGCGCCCTGCTCACCAATATCTTCGTCATGGCGCAACGTCTCGAGGCCAAATATGACTGACTCGACGAGCTCGCCCAAATGGTTGCAGAAATGCCTCCACACGATTCCCTGCCCGCCGCATCCGCCATCACTATCTCGGTCTCTTCTCGACAGTCCCCAACTCCTCCAGCCGTAAAGCTCTCCACCTCAGGAGACCTCCACTTCCGTTTTCTCACTGCTTCACTGCCTCTGCATGCCATTGCTGGTGCGCCCGCAATGCAACACGACCTGCCAGCCGCCCTCGACTTCCCTGTCTCGCAGGAGAAACAAATGTTGGATATGGACCCCAACAAACACGAGCATTCTTCACCCGTTTAGTCCCCCGCGTCCACACCCGTTTCTGATTCTTTTTCCGTCATCCGCTCCACGGTCGTTGCCTCTTCTCTTTCGGCTTTGCCCCATCGTCATTTGGTTCAACTTCACACGACGCATCGAGCCGCCCTCGCCCAACATCTCCCCTCCTTGTTATCAAGTCGCACGCCGTTAGGGCTCACCTCCTCGATTGCAGCCTCTCCTCTCCCGCGTCGATTCCCCTCTCCTTTCTCGAGTCCCCATGCTGCAGCTTTGTCGAGTTTCTTGCCTGGACCGCTCCCCGCCCGTTTGCTGGCCGGCCTATCCTGCAAGTTATCTCTATCACAACCTTTTCTTTTTCCAACTCAGCGGGTCCCACCCTCCACTTCACATCATATTATGTCAGCCCCCTAAGTCCACATATCTTTCCACCCAACACCCCACCCGATTATCCCCATCAATCTTTTCACTGTTACTTTCTCTCAACTTTTGCATTTATCTCACCCTCCCCGCCTCCACTATTTCTTCGACTTACCTATTTAATTATTCCACTTCACCACGCTTTCGCCCGCTCCCTCAGGACATGACCTCTACCCTGTTTCTCCAGATATTGTACGCCATCACCATTTTTAAAGATCCCGACAAAGATTGGTGCTTCAACTTGGAGGGCAAGATCGATTTTCAAGGGTGGTATAGTGTTACACTCACACATTCGCCCAAGCGGACCACCCTCGTCGGAACCACCGAGGCGCGCATATGGAAGCTGCCGTAATAAATTTAGGGTGGAATATAATATCTTCTAATTAATTAGTAAGTTAATATTGATTAATTATTATTAATTGATATTGATTTAATTAATTGTAGTAATTAATATATTTTATACTTTCTTATTATGTGTGCCCTCCATCTATATAACGTATGTGGGTATGAGTATCTTTGGGATTCCCTTAGTTTATGATCTCTTGTGAGAGAAGCTCTTTGGAGGACCCAACCTCCGAGTGTTGGCCAAAGCTTGCTCCGGATTGTATCCCGTGTGTTGTTCTAGTTAATGTAATCTATTTTGACTGTTTGTTCTCTCGCCTCCTGATCGCAGAAAATCCTTGTTCGTAACACGATCATACTGAGTTGGATTGGACTATTATCACTTAAGCCAAAATTATTCATAAGAGAGCATATTAATAACCCTTCATACATCCCGTGTGCCATGGCTCTGAATTTAACCTCAACACTGGATCTTGATACCACTTGTTTTTTGCTTCTTCGGGTAACCAGATTTAGTCCAATGAATGAGTAATATTCGGATGTAGATCGTCTGTCCTTAACAGATCTAGCCCAATTTGTATCATTGTAAAATTTAACTTTCAACTCCTATTTGGAACAAATAGGATACTCCTTGATGGAGGTACCTCATAATCTTGTGTTGCATCAGGATGTTTGGACTTAGGTGAGTCCATATATTGGTCAGTAACTCCCACTGCGTATGTGATATTTTGACGAGTATGTGATAGATAGATCAAGTGTCAAACCAATCTTTGGAAACCAGTAATGTCTTCAACTGTTTCCCCATCATCTCTTCCTTGCCTATGGTTAACTAGCATTGGAGTATCAGTAGGCCTACATCCAGTCATACCCGATTGTTCCAGCAGATCAAGAACATACTTCCTTTGGGAAATGAAGATGTTGTGCTTAGATCTTGCAACTTCAATGCCCAAAAAAGTATTTGAGTTGTCATAGGTCTTTCACCTCAAACTCCTTAGTTAGTTTTCCTTTGAGAGCTTGTACCTTTTCAACATCATCACCTGTTATCACTATGTCATCTACTTATACAATGAGGGTAGTTAGTTTTTCTTCTTTTTGTTTGATAAACGAGGTGTGATCATCATGCCTTTGGGTATATATTTCGGGTCCACGTTGGGGCGTCACGTACCAACATCACGCATGAGGGCAAGTTTGATTTCATTTCGTGTACATGTTATTGCTGAGCGGGTTTATGTTATTTGGACCTCATTTTATGTTAAGCCTAGTGAGAGAGTATTTTGGACATTTTGGGTTTTATGTTGTATCCACCGACGCGCGCCGTTTCCTGCAAGCTTCAGCAAGCCACGCCTCTACCGCCCACTATCGGTTCTTCCAGCTTCTCCGACCTCCTCCCTCTGCCGCGATAGGTTCACATGGGTCTAAGAAGGAGAACTCCAACCTCCTCGAAGACTTCTACATATCTCGACTGCATACGAGATCCCTATCAACTTGGTATCAGACCCAACCGCTGCTGACAACCTCTCGCAGCTTCTTCGGCCGCCTCCTGCGCATCCCGAATTCTGCTCCCAGCGACCTGAGCTCCAGATTTCCTCTATATCAGCCGATTGCTGTGTCCGACCAGCTGTTTCCGCCTCACGGCAGCACAACATGGCTTCTGCCTTCTGCCCACCCAGCACCAACCTCCTCTTCTTCCAACGACGTCCGCTCCCAGCGCTGGGAGCATTTTCTTGCCAATCAGCGCACCCCGTGGTAGGAGTGGATCAATGTGGCCTCCTTTCACCTTATGGGCTTAGTCAATTATGGTTCGCCCAACTGCTGTGGGAGAAACCTCACTTGTCTTGGGAAGATTTCAAGATTCACTGCAATCTTTGATTCGGGCCGCCTCTTCACAACAATCCCATCGATGACCTCATTTCCCACTGCCAGACAGGCGGAAAGTATTGTGCCTCGTATAGTCATACTTAGTAGACTCGCTAGGGGTGAGCAGGCTATAACGTAGGACAGACTAAGTGATAAGCGTGCTCTCCTACTTCTAATACATCCTCAGACTCGAGTTTGGTAAACTCCATACTCAGGTCTACGTTTATCAATATAATCAATAGCGTCGCAGACACTCAGATGATTTGTGTCCTGACTCCATACACTTGAAGTACTGGAATACTCCAGTGTTAGGTTTAGAACCAATGTTCTCCTTACCCCGAAAGGGGTTATTGTGAGGAATTGGGATCCCAGTAATGATGGGATGGCGAGAGGAATCTAAGATCCTACTAGCAGTGGGGGTAGCGGTGACACTCGGTGGAGGTCTATCAGTAGACCTAAGCAAGGATGTCCGCTTCTGCAAGGACTCTACTCTACAGGCTCTACTAGAAATTTCGCCTAAGTCGCGATAATCGTGCAACTTTAGTTGGTCCCAAATAGAATAACGTAACACATTTAGGTAAGGAATGCGGTCATGTCATCGTCCTCGCAGAGGTCAAGCCGAGACTGAAGGACGAAGAATTCATTGGTATATTCATCCACTGATGACTTCTCCTGTTATAGATTATGGAATCTACGATATAAGGTTTGAAGATAATCAGAGGGAACATATCTGATACCACTTCCTAAGTTGTGCCTTGAACTCAACCATGTAGTGATGGGGGGGGGGGGTGGCATCCCTAAGTTAAATCTCGTACGTTCTAATTGTCTCCACCAAACTAATGCGAGTCCCTTCAATCCAAGCGTCACATATTCAACCTGCCTATTCAGAGGCATTTACTTCCAATTCATGAAGTGCTCCATACGATCGCACCAGTCTAAACATCCTTCGGGTTTTAAATGTCGTCCGAAGTCGTCCACATTTAACTTGACCAATATCCCAATGGCGTTGGTTACGGAGTTCAGGACCGGGATGTGAATGCTCTAGACTTCTAGGGTTAGGGTTTATTTCGACTACAGGGGAGGTACTATCTCTAGGTGCATGGTGGCCTCAATCGCATTAACACTTGTATGTAAGCCGTTCATTACTTGTGCAACATCTCTCATATTCGTGTTAACACTCGTAGTTAATACTTCAATTTTTTTAGTCAAATTCTTCATTTGTGCACTCAGATCGACAACACTATCTTCTAAATGACCCACATGATTTTCCATTTTAAGAGAAATTTCTCTTTCTTTTCTTTTTAATGCTAAAAATATTTAAATAACTTAATTTTAAATAATCTCCTTTTTGAGAGAGAATATTAGATTTAGAATTATTTAGAATAACTCTTACATTTGTTTAAAGTCCCCTTTTTTAGTGAGAAGTTTTTTTATAAATTAAAAAAAAAACATTTAGTATGCCTGCTCGAGGTGGTTTTCTCGACGGGGAGGAAGGGCCGTGTGAATCAGCTGAGGCTAGAAGGGGCAGTCCGAGGAAGGCTCGCTGATGTTGATGCAGGAGGAGCCGTCGGAGGCCCTCGAGGTGGTTGGCGGAGGCGGTATTGAAAACTGGCTTAAAATCAAAGAAGGTCGTCGAACCCCTGCACCTAGGGCGATGGGTCCAACAAAAGATGCGTCGAAGTCGACGGGAACTGGTGGAGTGGTCTACGGAGCACGTGGTGTCAGCCGACAGCTGAGATTCCTGCTAGTTCATCTGGGAGCGGAGGTGGCGTCGTCGCTTGTCTTGGAGGGTTGTCGGGCTGAATTCCAGAAAATAGAGAAGTGTCTATGTTTCCCGATATTCCAACGCTGCCTCTTTCGATGGGACGAACCGGTTTATGTAAGTTTTTTTTTTCTTTTTGGAGTTAGAAATCATTTAATTGATTTTTTACTTTTGAAAGTCACGTTTATGTGGGTGATTTCAAAAATCTTATTTTTAATAACTCCTAAAATGAAAGATATCATATTTCAGGATTATTTCTATAAAAATGTTTATTTATTATTTTTAATTTCATTATTTGCCCAAACTAACACTATCCTAATTTGACGGACCATTTTATTTAAGGTCTTATTAGTCGGTCATGCCAATAAGCCACAATAATGAGTGTAAATAAAATGTGTGAAACAAACATGGATACAAGAGCACGGCTAGCGTGCACGAACAATAAACATAAAATGCGCGAAGACATGCGAAGCATAAAGTAAGTTGAAGATGCATCTTCAGTTGGCATCAACCAAGGTAATAGAGTGAGACCACAATAGGTATTTTGCCTCGTCCAATCGGATCGTGGTTATTTGGGAAACATTATGGTCATGACTAGCCTGGGTAGATCTAGCGGGAGTCACTGAGCCACCAGAATCAACTACATCCGACATGGCTTAAACGTGTTTCAAGTCATTAGACATATTGCTGATAAAACACTACCGGAAGGAGGTGAGCCTGTGGAGAATGGAAGGAAACTTCATCAGGACGGTTTGAGGTCCTTGAGAAATAATTCTCAAAGGGGTAGGTCCATAAGAACAACCATTTCTGAGATTGAGGACTTCTATTCCTCAAGAAAGAAAAACCTAGATAGGAGTTGTTGGAACATTCGAAGTTTAGATCACTATAGAAATCTTGTATGGTGTAAGGGCAAGAAGTATCCCTCCAAAAATGGAGACAATCAGGTGCCAGATGGATGATTAGAAGTCCATCCTGTCGGTCTGGCGCTAGCCTTCTGTCGAGGCCGAAAGGAGCTGGAGATGAGTCATTGGGATTAGTTACCACCGAGAAGATGGAAGGGCAAGCAGGATTAGGTGGTGAGAAGGTTGGTGGTTGTCGACGAGGAGATCTGAGGCGCTTGTGGATGCCGATCGAGCGAGAAGCGAAGTAATAGGTTACAACAACGAGTTAGGGATTTGATACCATGTTGTAATATTAAAACACTCTTAATTAATCAACAAAGGAGAATTTCCTCTCTCTATATTGAAGAGATAGGTACAAAGGTATGAGCGGAAATACGAGGCTAATTATCAGCAATTACTAACAGAGGTTACCCAAACACTTCCATTGCTCTGGTGAGATGACTCAAAAACGCCACCAAAGTAAACACAAATTATGAAACAGATCCTTAATCTTCTCATGAGTAATTACATCGTCATGTGCGTAATGCTTGTATCCAAAGTTTTGGGTTATCTGATACCATTAACTTTTAAACAACTTATTCATTTATTAGGTTTTTATGCTTATGATTTGATTCCTCTGATTATTATGGGAAAATGGAAATTATAAACGACTGAGATTAGAGATAAAACTCCAGTCTTTGCTTTTAAATTTGAGATCACCCTTTTCGGTAAATACATGTTCTCGTCTTCAGGGACACCTTATTGTTGTAGAGAATTCATGTGCGTAATGCTTGTATCCAAAGTTTTGGGTTATCTGATACCATTAACTTCTAAACAACTTATTCATTTATTAGGTTTTTATGCTTATGATTTGATTCCTCTGATTATTATGGGAAAATGGAAATTATAAACGACTGAGATTAGAGATAAAACTCCAGTCTTTGCTTTTAAATTTGAGATCACCCTTTTCGGTAAATAAATGTTCTCGTCTTCAGGGACACCTTATTGTTGTAGAGAATTCATGTGCGTAATGCTTGTATCCAAAGTTTTGGGTTATCTGATACCATTAACTTTTAAACACCTTATTCATTTATTAGTTTTTTATGCTTATGATTTGATTCCTCTGATTATTACGGGAAAATGGAAATTATAAACGACTGAGATTAGAGATAAAACTCCAGTCTTTGCTTTTAAATTTGAGATCACCCTTTTCGGTAAATACATGTTCTCGTCTTCAGGGACACCTTATTGTTGTAGAGAATTCAAGTGCCATTCAGCTGTACCATGGCCTGATGGAAGTCGGGTACATTGATCATCAGCTTGCCAGCTCTCATCCATCTGAAAATGTGCATCACTTTTCCTCTGTATCAATGACGGCCACCACCGATACGATTGGGAATCTTGTTTTGGGTAATTTCTTCCTGGCTTATAGCCTTTTCGGTCTTGAGGTTGACAAAATATCAAATTTCTCTCTTATGTTTCGGTTAATTTAATAATAAAATAGCTTCTTTGCACTTCAAAACATGAGCAACATAAAAAAATTAATGTGTTCTTAGAGTTTGTTTGTTTTGGCGGTGAGAGTTAGAGTGGTGGGAACTGGGAAGTGATGGGGAATAGAGGAGGGTGGCTGCGTTCTCAAAAAAGGTAAAAAATGACGTTTTGGAGCGAAGCGTCGGTGAGAATTGGAGAGGGTTAACATGTTTTTTTTAGCGGTGACGGTTCCCCTCAATGGAGTTGAAGCAAAAAGTGCTGAAACAAACAGACCCAATAAATTTGATGCTCTCATAAATTTTTTACTAGCTTTATCATGTGTTCTTATTTTTCGTGAATTTCATTCGGTAAAATATCAAATACCCCGTCCAATCATATTCTTCATAAGCAAAAAAGGGTTATTTTCATATTATTAGACCAATGAAAGTTGGATTGAAAAAAATGATAAATATCCTTTTTAGCGCATCATCTTGTATTAGCTACCCCTTGCAGTGTAATATATGGGAGCTACCATCTAGTTCTAGTTTTACTCCAAACCTTTTTGACCCTTCCATTGTCCTGATTCACCTGGTTGCTTTATAGACTAAAAATTCAAACTTCTCATAATTTCGGCTTTTGATCTTTTTTTGCGCAAGTTAATGAGACTAATTGTTTCGTTTTCCCACATCTCAGGCAGCAGTCGTCAGTTCTCCGGATTTAACAAAGAAGTAGAGGAACCCATAGTGAAGCGTATTTTAGAGTGGGCAATCGAATTTTTTCCTTCTTTAAGCGATCTACTTCTCACGCTAAACGAGAAAGGAAGGATACGAGTTGGATTTCGTCCCTACGGTAAGCATCCAAATCCCTTTTTTTGTCAAACTTGTGATTGCAGAATCTTTACTTTCTGTTAATTACAAGTGAATGAAGTTTCCCTTACATACGTGACAAGAAAATACATGGGCTGAAATGGAAATCAATTCATTTCAGTGTCTGATGGAAAACCTGTCATTGGACCCATTCCTAATCTTCCAGAAGTCATAATAGCTACTGGGCATGAAGGGAGTGGGCTTTCACTGGTATGCCTACTTCTGATTTTAATTACAAATGTGTCCATGTTTATTATATTTTGCTATCAGAAATTGTCACCTCCCTGTTTTTGAAGCTAATTTTTGAAAAGCATGCATTATTAGTTTTTTGGTACACAAATCTACCATCCGGCGAGGAATTCAAATGTATATGATAACCAGTGCCTAATTCAAATGCCGATGAATTCTGGAAATGCCGACATCTTTCATGATCAATCAATTTCATTATGATTGAAATATTGATTTGAATATTTCAAAATTAAAGATCTTCTCCCCATACAACTTTGATTTGTTCAGTTAATTGAAAATAACCAATCTATTTCTCGTACGGCCTGCTGGACCGCCACAATTTAAATACTTTCCCTATTCTTGTTAGAGGCAACGTTTTACTGGACTTTGTTTTATTACAAATATATCGTAGCGGAGACCTATGCAGAATACCAAAAGCCTTTTAATATATAGAGCCTGCAACAAAAGCTTTGTGTGTGTGTGATTGTATATGCACAAAACTAACTTTTACAACATCTACTACAATCATATATATATATAGGGGCTTTTACCGGGACCTCCCATCTAAGTTTGCAAAATTACAGATTACACCCCTCTTATTATTGAAATTACAAAAACCTCCCCTCAATGTTACAAAACATAAAAACCCCATTCGGAGTACATTTGGGGGGGGGGGGGGGGTATTTTGTGCATGGATGTTATGAAATATGAACTTCAAGGGAGGTAAATGTTATGTTTTATTACATTCAGGGGAGTTTTTGTAATTTCAATAATAAGAGGGGTGCAATATGTAATTATGCTATCTGTTAGAATAATGAAAAATTAGATTTCTAATAAGCACCCCCTCTTATATAGTGAGGGGAGAATACAAGGCTAAACGCACACGAAGTAAATTCAATCTAACATAAATTCTAACACTCCCCCTCAAGTTGGGCATGTTATATTTTTCATGCCCAACTTGTCAATCAAGCCATAGTGTAGATTTGCCCCAAGACTCTTTGTAAGGATATCTGCAAGTTGGCCCTCTGAGGGAACAAAGGGAATACATATGATCTTCTTCTCAATGTGTTCCTTAATGAAATGTCTGTCCACCTCAATGTGTTTTGTGCGATCATGCTGAACAGGATTATTGGCAATGCTAATGGCAGCCTTGTTGTCGCAGTACAACCGAATAGGAGCGGTTTCACTCAACCCCAGATCACTCATGAGGGAGCGCAGCCAGAGTCCTTCACAAATCTCATGTGCCATGGCACGAAATTCAGCTTCAGCACTTGACCTGGAGACGACTTGTTGCTTCTTGCTTCTCCAAGTGACAAGATTCCCACCGATAAACGAACAATACCCAGACGTGGATCGTCTATCTGCAACACTTCCTGCCCAGTCAGCATCAGTATAAACTTCGATCTTCAGGTCAGAATTGGAGGTGAAAAGAATTCCTCTTCCAGGTGAAGTTTTCAAGTATCTCAAGATCCGATGGACAGCATCAAGATGTCTGGCACTCGGAGAGTGCATGTACTGACTCACAACTCCAACGGCGTAAGCAATGTCAGGTCTAGTATGAGACAAGTAGATCAATCTCCCTACAAATCTTTGATAACCTTTAACATCTTCTATAGGATCGCCATCATTTCTTCCAACATTGTGGTTAACCTCCATGAGAGTGTCAGCAGGTCTACACCCACTCAGACCCGTTTGTTTTAAGAGATCAAGAATGTACTTCCGTTGAGAGATGAAAATGCCATTCTTAGATCTGGCAACTTCAATACCCAGAAAATACTTCAGTTTGCCAAGATCTTTCACCTCAAATTCTTGTGCCAGGTGTTTCTTTAAGGCTTTTACTTCATCAATGTCATCACCAGTAATAATGATGTGATCAACATAGACTATTAAAATCGTTACCATGTTGGCCCTCTTTTTGATAAACAGAGTATGATCAACATGACTTTGTTTGTACCCCAGGGAGACCATAGCGCTATGGAACCGTCCAAACCACGCCCTTGGGGATTGCTTCAGGCCGTAGAGAGCCTTCTTCAATTTGCAAACTTTTCCATCTGAACCCTGAGAGATAAAACCGGGTGGAAGGGACATATACACTTCTTCTTCCAGATTGCCATGAAGGAAGGCATTTTTAACATCCAATTGGATGAGATCCCAACCCTTGCATGCAGCACATGACAGCAGGACTCGAATAGAATTCATTTTTGCCACAGGAGCAAAGGTTTCTTGATAGTCAATGCCAAGAGTTTGAGTATACCCTCTCGCCACCAATCTTGCCTTGAAACATTCCACTATGCCTTTGGAATTTTGTTTGACCGTAAAGACCCACTTACAACCAACTGTTTTCTTCCCATGTGGAAGAGTGGTTAAGTCCCAAGTATTATTCTTCTCCAACGCTGCCATTTCTTCTACCATTGCCCTTTTCCAATCAGGATGTTCAAGAGCCTTCTGCCAGGTAGATGGAATAGAGACCGAAGCAAGGGACGACACAAACCCTTTATAAGAAGGAGTCAGCGTATCATAAGAGACATACTGAGATATAGGGTGTTGAGTACTCAATCGGATACCTTCATGGAGGGAGAGATCTTCTGACAGAGTTGGCATTGGATCTGGAAGCATGGGATTAGCCGTTGTGTTCTGACCTTTACGCCGTCGGGTGTAAACCTGTAAGGGACGAGGAGAAGAGATAACAGGAGGAGCAACGGGAGAAACAGTTGGATGATCAACCGGTATGATATTCTCGCTAGAAGGAGGAATCAGAAGGGAGAAGGTAGGAGGACTCACTTCAACAGCAGGCTCCCCCTGAAGTGAGGTAGCATAATAAGGAGTAGAATCACGAAAAGTAACGTCAGCAGATACAATTGTCCGACGAGTAGGAGGATGATAACATTTATACCCCTTTTGTGTAGGGGAATAACCAATGAAGACACACTTGAGGGCGCGGGGGTCGAGTTTAGACCTCCCAGGAGATGGAATGTGGACAAAGCACGTGCTCCCAAATATGCGAGGAGGAAGAGAGGATGTCGGAGAAACTCCTAAGGTGTTTAGAGGAGTTTGGTTACCAAGGACAGGAGAAGGCAGATGATTAATGAGATAAGCAGCGGTAAGGACAGCATCCCCCCAATAGAACTTGGGGAGATGCATAGTAAGCAAGAGGCACCGGGTAACATCCAGCAAGTGACGGTTCTTTCGCTCGGCTACCCCATTCTGTGACGGGGAATGAGCACAGGATGTTTGATGAATAATGCCATGAGTGGTAAGGTAGTGGTCAAAGGGAGAGTTGATATACTCTCTACCATTGTCACTGCGCAAAATTTTTATGGATGCAGAAAACTGAGTAGAAACCATTTTATGGAATCGTTGAAAAATAGAAAAAGCGTCACCCTTATGTTTCATGAGATAAACCCATGTCGTTCGAGAAAAACAATCAATAAAGGAAATAAACCAGTGACATCCAGAAATAGAGCCAATAGAGCAAGGCCCCCACACATCAGTATGTACAATATGAAAAGGAGTAGTACTAGGTAAAGAAACATGATTAACAGGGAGACGATGATGTTTTGCAACGCCACATACATCACACACAAAATTTTTAAAGCAACTAGAGGGAAAAGTAGATAAAAGGCGCTGCATAGTGGAAACAGAAGGATGGCCAAGACGACGATGCCAGGTGAGCAGCTGGGATGACTGGGTGGCATGAAGAGCGTGTGGAGAGATGGACCCAGTGGAGGGGTCAAACACATACAGGCCGTCCTTCAAGCTACCAGAGCCAATCGCCTTCCCCGTCTTCAGATCCTGAAAAACACAATAAGTAGGAAAAAAGGTGACTGAGCATTGAAGAGAAGTAGTCAACTGACTAACAGAAAGTAAACTGCGGGTGAAATTAGGAACATGGAGGACAGAAGATAAAGTGAGAGATGAACAAGGTACGGACCCTTTCCCAGCAATGGAGGAAAAAGATCCATCAGCAATACTCACTTTATCCCGACCAGAGAGAGGGGAATAAGACACAAAACCTGAAGCCGATCCAGTCATATGATCAGTAGCTCCGGAGTCAATAATCCAATGGGGAGAGGAGCCAGTAGTAGCAGAGTGAGCACCTGGAATACCGGAATGGGCAAGGGCGGATGAGGAAGAAGCAGCCGTAGTCGGCTCAGTAAGAAGGCCCTGCATCAAGCGGCGAAGAGTCTGCATCTCATCAGCAGAAAAAGAGGACACAGTTGCAGGAGGAGGGCCAATAAGACCCGGAGAGCTGCTCTCAGGGATCTCCGTCAGATGAGCAGAATGATGTGAACGACCAGAAGTGCGGCCACGACCTCGCCCACCACGGGAAGAAGACCCCCCCCCCCCCCCCCCCCCCCCCCCCCCCCCCCCCTCCCCGAGAAGAGAAGCCAGGAGGGAAGCCGTGCAGACTGAAACATGTATCCCGGGTATGACGGGGCTTGCCACAATAATCGCACATGAGATGATCCTTATCCGTGGCACGAGGCTTGAAGTCCCGAGAGGTCCTGCTACCAGTGGTGGGAGGATGAGCAACCAAAGCTGAAGCCTCCGGAGTGGTGGTCATGTTCCAGGACTGTCTGCGATCGAACTCCTGCTGAATAATGCTAAAGACCTCAGGCAAGGAGGGAATGGGAACACGACCCAAAACCTGCACAGTAATCTGATCAAAATCGCGGTGAAGCCCCTGGAGAAATTCGAATACCCGATTTCGATCTTCACGAGCTCTTAAGAGGAGGGCATCAGCATCACAGACCATTGCAAGAGACTCAAAATGGTCATACTCCTGGTAGAGCTGGGTAAACTCCAAATAGTAGGCAGAAGGAGGACGATCTCCCTGACGAAGATGAAACAACTGTCGGCGAAGATGGTAGATTTGTGCCGCATTCCCTTTGCGGGAGTAAGTCGATTCAGCCCGTTTCCAGATATCAGCAGCAGTGTCGAGGAAGAGGTAATTCCGGGCAATGGACTCCTGCATGGAATTGATGAGCCAAGACATGACCAACGAGTTTTCAGAGTCCCATCGGGACCAGGTAGCAGAGGTGCAAGCAGGCGCAGGAGTGTCGCCATTAACATAGCCAAAGAGACTCCGACTCTTTAAGGCCAGAGTAATAGAACGGGACCAAGAGAGGTAGTTGGTGTCATCCAGACGAATCGTAGTGAGCTGAGAGAAACTGTGATCGGAGCCAACCCGGGTAGATCCAGCGGGGGGCACGGAGGCAATGGGGGGCACGGAGGCACCGGAAGCGCCGGAATCAACGTCTGACATGGCACCAATGAAGAAGAACGGTCCAAAGGAGGAGAGAAAACTTAGGGCATCAGAGATCTGAGCCTCCGGTAGTAGAAGAACGCTGGATAAAGAACGGAGAGAAAAGGTAGATCTGAATCTCCGGAAAATCGAACCGTTAAAAACCACCAAGAATCAAGTATGATAATAAGGAGATGAAAGCGAAACTTTTCCCAGAATTTCATGGCAATCGGACCATTGGAAGGTCGCCGGAAAAAAAAATCCCGCCGGTTAATCCATAGCAAGACCGGCGGGTGCACGTACGAGAGAAAAGAGAGGAGGCGGGAGAGAGAGGAGAGGAGGCGGCGGGGCGCTGCTAAGGACGCAGGCGGCGGGCGGTGGTGGACGGACGCAGGCGCAGGCGGGCGAGCGGGCGAGCAGGCGAGCAGGCGAGCGAGCGAGCGGCGGACAGGCGCGGGCGAGCGGGCTAGGTTACGCTCTGATACCATGTTAGAATAATGAAAAATTAGATTTCTAATAAGCACCCCCTCTTATATAGTGAGGGGAGAATACAAGGCTAAACGCACACCAAGTAAATTCAATCTAACATAAATTCTAACACTATCTTCCAAGGGAAATTTTGATAATTATTACTGTGTTTATATATATATCCAACATATACACACAACCTGATACTGATATGATAACAAATATGGTTAGAGACACCCAAAATCACTAGACCTACACCATCTCCCAAAGTCCAAACAAAAGAAGCTGGTGGAGCTTTGTTTTTCTTCTCTTTTTTATATCAGTCGTTAATCCTGAAGCAGCCGGCCAAAGAAGGAAAATAAAATCCTAAGGAGAGAGAAGCTCAATATCCATTCACCCTGAAGCTCAATAAAGGCCCATCAATCATACCATGATATGTCAGAAGCCCATGCTAAAAGCCCAAAATTAAATCAATCCCCTAATTAAAAAGAGCAAAGCTTAAATCATATAATGGAAATTAAGAGAAGGAAAATCCTGAATTGCAAAATATATATATAAAAAATGCACTTGGTTGCAGTCCTTCGATCGTATCATCATTAGGGAGGCTTATTTTGTTCTGTTTGTTATGTCAAGCCGTCGAGTTATCGTGTAAGCGCAAATATAAATGCAAAGCTTCGCAATTCAAATAAAGTTTCCAAAATAGCTTCCTTTGCTCTCATCTCAGCTATCTATGATGATGATTATCTATTAATTCAGCTGCTTTGTTGTTCTTCATTAAGCTTCAAAAGTGTGTGATCATGCTTCTGTTGGTCTTTAGGCACTTGGAACTGCCGAGATGGTTGCCGATATGATCCTTGGAAACCCCAGCAGAGTGGACTGCGCACCTTTCTCAGTAGAAGGCAGGTTCAGTAAGAGATGAGAGAGAGCTGATCCCCGCATTTGCATTCCAAAATGGCGGGCGGAGTCCGTCGAACCAGTTCGTCTTATCGGCTACCCGGGCCGAACTGCAACCGCGTCTCGTCGAGAAGTTTAATTTTTCAAATCCCGCAGACATGAAGAAGACAAATGCTTTCATCTCTCGGTCTCGCAGTGGTTGTCTTTCGTTCCTCGAAAGTACGAGTTCTCGGACTTGATTGCATTTCAATTGGCAACATGTAACATGCTATATTTGAGTCAATAATGTCATGAAACTATTATTTTTCATGAAATAGGGGTATTTTATAGCATCTAATGAGGGTTATTTTGCATTATACTACAGTGTATGAATTAGGTATTTTTAATCATAACCAGGCATGTATAAAATTAATCATATAATTAATATAGTTAATTAGGATTCAGTTATTAAATTTAATAGTTTTATAAATATGTTTCAATTAATTAATAAATTAATAACTATTTAAACATTGTCAGTTATTTATTATTTTAATTTAATTTTTCTTAATTAGATGTTTATCAATTACGATACAACTGGTTTCACGCATTCTCCCAAGGAATTAATAATTAGTTATTTATGATGACAATAATATAGATTAATGACACTTGAATATTAGATATTAAATTAAATAAAAATAACATTTCTTTTCAAATTTCTTTCCCAGACTTTCCATAAAATGCTAAAATAAAATCATTGTTATGCTCAAATCACTTATGGATAGGTGCAGATCAATTCTATGTGCAGATAAAAAATTTATACGTGCAGACTAAATTATTACGTGCAAATCCAAATTAGGAGTCTTGTTTAATAATTTTATAATATTTTATTATTATTAAACTATTTTGAAGATATCCAAAAAGAGAAGAAATTTTTGTATGTATATAATTAGTCATATTCAAATGTCAACATATATAGTCCGAATGATAAGCTGTCTTAAGAAAACAATTCTCAGTAACTAAGATAAAATTGGGAAATTGCATTAATAATTTAAATCACACATTGAACATTTGTTTATTAAATTTGAAATGAATAAAAAATTAGTGTAATTTTTGGCTGATTGTTGGATAAAAATAAATTTTTTTTTTTTAAATGATCTCTTTAAAACTACTAAGAATCAGTTTGGTTGAACAGAATTAATACTTCAAAATTAAAAATTAAAGATCAATTTTAATGAAAATGTACCATCAATTTCAATTGTAATGCTTCTATCCCAAGCCAAAGCACGGATCCTTTAAAGATCAATTATAATGTTTTTCTTAGTATTTTATTCATGGATGCAACTCCAATCAATTCGATCCATATAAAGCCCTGTTTGGCACGGCGGCGGCGGTCATGAACGCGGTGGTTATGAACCATCGCTTACGAACACCCGACCTCAACTAAGGATCTTCATCCACTTTTATGTTCAAAACTAATTTTATTTTCTTGATGGTGGTCGTACCGTTGTAGGCGTGCACCAAAAAACTGGTCCTAATAGGTCCGGTTGAGATCGGACCGATTAGGACTGGCAAGGGATCGGTCTGGTCTCGAACCGGTCCCAGGAGGCCCAACCGGTACCCCTTTTTTCGGCAAAAACCGGTCTCGAACCGGGAGGTCAAGAGCCGTTTGTAACGGCTGCTCTTTAATTAAAGAGCTTAGTGTCACGGATTTCTTTATTTTTTTAATTGTCTTTTTAAATAAATAAAAAAAATCTATAAATATCCTCCTCTTTCATTCTCTCCCTATTTCTCTCTCTCTCAACTTCGCTTGAATCTAAATGACGTCTTCTTCATTCATGCCAGCGTCATCCTCCGCGTCTGTCGATCATGAGATAGTAGAGCACCATCATTAAGCGGCAGTATGAGAGAACTTTGATAAAGTGTGGGTTGGTGGTGAAATTAAGACAAAGTGCAAACTTTGCGAGAAACTAATGACCGTTGACAGCAACACAACGCTCATACGACATATAAAATCTTGTATTTCTAAACAAGCTCCGGAGTCTACCCAAGCTCAAATTTTGGCGACCAGACACATTTGGACGTATGACCAAGCTCGGCAACGAGAGCGATAAATGAAGAACATAATCAAAAGTGGACTTCCATTCAACCACTGCGATGAAGAAATGACGGCTTACATTCACGAATTACTCCAGCCTAAATATCATCAGGTAAGTCATACTACAACTAGACGTGATGCTTTAGAAGCTTATATGCAATCTAAACAATATTTATAAAATTATTTTGAAACATTCGACGGTCGCGTTAGCTTAACGAGCGACGTTTGGACTAGTAGTATAATTGATAGACTTTCTTACATTTACATTACTTGTCACTGCGATCCCGATAGTTGGGAACTAAATAAATGTATAATTTGTTTTGAAAGATTTGAATATCCGCACACCGGTAAAGCTATTTATCAGATTATTATTAAATGTATTAGTGAATTTAAAATAAAAGAAAAAATTATGAATATTTCTTTTGATAACGCTTCAAATAATGAGATGACCGTCAAATATTTGATATCGAATTTGGAACCAATGTTAGATGAATTTTTTTCATACACGGTGCGTATGTCACATTTTAAATTTAATTGTGCAAGATAATTAGTTTATATGAGCGACTATGTTATTAAAATACGAACTATGTTAAGAGTTATTTATAATTCCAAAAGAAGAAAACTAGTGTTTATCCTATTTTGGCTTTAATGACCCGTGATTTACTAACAATCCAAGCTAGTACGGAAACTTCTGAGTCTGTATTTTTTCTTTTAGTGACAGGATTCTGAAGGAGTGAAAAAGTCGTTTGACCGAAGAATCATTGGATGCTATGAGGAGACAACATATCTCGTCAATTGAAAATAGCGAGTCCAAAGTTGAAGACGAGCTGAATAACTTAAATATGGTCAGCACAAAATAAGGATTAAGGAAGCAAAATATAATTTAATTTTTGTGATTTTAATAATTTAAATATTATAACAAAATTTGAAATTTTGTAATTTTCACTTATAATGTTATTGTATTTTCACTTATAAAAGTTATAAGTTAATGTAATTTTCGCTTGTAAATTTTAATGTTAATAATCAAGTTTTTTTCATTTTGAATTTTTAGATTTATTAACTATATTTAATATTTTAATTAAATATAATTTTATTACTTAAAAATAATTTTAAATAAAAAACAAAAAAAAACGGTCCAGGACCGATTAGGGCCCGTCCTCTGGTCCCAGCCGGTCCATCTCAAGAAGTGAAAAATCAGTCCCAGACCAAAACTGATTTGCCAAAAGACCAATCTTTTAAAAGACCGGTCCCGGAGCAAAAACTCCTCTCCAAACGTACCCTAAGATTCACTTTACTAAACAACCCATGCACCCAAAATATAAAATCATTCCCAAATTGAAAATTTTGATACAAACTTAGAACAGTTCTCCACCCTACCCGAAGCAAAATTGTGAATCGAAAATGCATATAAAGTTATCAGAAACTAATTCTCCTACTCAATTCTTTAACAATAAATTTATATAATATTACAATAAATTTAAATATCTTGCATTATATAATATATAATATTACAATAAATCTAAATCTCTTGCATTACATAGCATAAAAAACAAATTAAACTATCATATGCTCATTTAATACTAAGGCTCCGGGCTCCGTTTGGCACAGCGGTGACCATCATGAAAATGGTCATGAACCGTCATTCGTGAACGTCATAATCATTGTCATGTCAAACATACATTCTAAGAACCGATCCAAAAGGTCGACTCTTGATTAAAAAATGATGAGATTGGTTTGGTATCCTTCAAATATTGCTGTAGATTTTATCCTATACAAAACTTGCTTTCAGTACCCAGCAGAAAACCTAAAACTTCACAAACAAAACAGTAGAAGAATTGCTCCATGAATTGCTGTTAGATTTTTTTGATCTTCTATCAGAAAGTTGAAACATTTACTTCCACACACAAGTAACATAAATATTGCTGTAGATTTTATCTTCTAACAGAAAGTTGAACATTTACTTCCACACAGAAGTAACCTAAATATCTTCTCCTCCTTCCACCATTGCTTCTCTTTTTATTAGCCGAAACTACACCGAAAAATTATATCACTGAACAACACAATCCCTGAGATATTGGAAGAGAAATAAACAAACTTTTTTCGGATTGCTGATGTACAGTGTCCTCCAAACAAAAACAGAAAAAAGGAAAACCCCCCTCAAAAATTCACTTCATTCTCAACAAAGTGCAATAAATACCTCAAAATTGAGAGTTTATGAGCTTCGCCGCCTCGTCTCTCGACTTCGTAGGCGCCTTTGACCAGCCGACAGTAGAGCCTCTCGAGCTGCGGCACACCGTACCCTTGGGTTCGCTCCATCAACCGGCCTTTGGCGGAGCTGATTTCGCCGGAAATATCCGCAGTATTTGTCTCCGAATCTCCGCGAATCTCGTCACGAGCATCCATCCCCGATGCTTCTGTGAGTTCAGAATCAGGAGGGTTCTCGGACCCATCGGCTTCGACTTCCTGGGCTGAAACGATGTTGGAGTGTTGCTTTGATGGCTCTGTTTCCATTGCAACACTTGATTTTTCTCCAGTATTTGCAACTGAAATCAAATAAACTGACGTTTCATGAAAGCATGCATTGTTTATTATGCAGGTTCCAAAAATGTGGCATACGGAAGAAAATGGTAGGGGTTCCAAAAATGCATTGTTTATACGAATAATTACCAAAACCTCCCCTGGAAGATGGCATAATTACAGATTGCACCCCTCTTATTATTGAAATTACATCTCCTGAAGTTCATTTCATATTACATACATGCACAAAAAGCACCCCCCCCCCCCCCGAAAATTTACTCCAGGGGGTGCTTTTGTGCATGGATGTTATGAAATATAAACATTGAGGGGAGGTTTCTGTAATTTCGAAAGTTAGAGGGGTGCAAGTTGTAATTACGCAAGCTTCAAGCCATCCGTTCAAAAAAAAAAATAGTGGTGGCTTGGTAAATGACTAACAAATTGAGGCATAATGATCATCCCAGCCGTCCGTTCAAAAATGTTGGATTGATCCAGCAGCCCATCCACTTAGGTTTCACTATATAATTCACTACTTACCTTTATTTTGAATTCGCCACTCCCGCAGACGCGCTCCCGCAACTATCTTCCCGCTCCTACTCCTCCCAAAACCCTCGACGCTCACGTTCTTCGATCAATCTGCAGGAAACCCTACTGAATTCCTCTACTTCATCCTCAACAAAAACCGTCGCCAACCCTGACATCCTCCCCGCGCCTCACGATTTCACGAAGCAACCCAAAAATCGAGTGTTGCCTTCGGTGTCAGGCTGCTTCCAGCAGGTAATGCTGATCGACAACAAGTGCGAGTGAATTCCTTGATTTGTGAATATTGATAGAGGGTTAATTATTGGTACCTCCCCTGGGTGTTTGCATAATTACAGGTTGCACCCCTCTATCTTTCGAAATTACGTTTAACTCCCCTCCATTAGAAATATGAATGGAAAATGATAAAATCAGCCAAATTATTTTATGATATTTCAATTTTATCCTGATTCTAGATTCATTGCAAAGGGTAAAATGTAACACACCTTTTTCAATGTAAATTTATTTAAAAGGGTAAAATTGGAATATCATAAGATAATTTGGCATATTATATCACTTTCCATCTATATTTCTAAAGGAAAAGGTCGCACCTTTCAATGTAGAGTCATTACAACGGGTAAAATTGAATATAATAAAATAACTTGGCAGTTTTGATCATTTTTCATCCATATTTCTAAGGGAAGGGGCTTTTTTGTAAACTGCGGAAACTTAGAGGGGAGGTAAATGTAATTTCGAAAGATAGAGGAGTGCAACCTGTAATTATGCAAACTCCCAGGGGAGGTCCCAGTAATTAACCCTATTTATAGATGGAAAACATGATCTTGAACTCCACAGAATCCTTCGCCCACAAGGACCGGCACCATTCTCCAATGGAACATCTCTCCAACGGCGACGATATCTCCCCCACTGCGACCGGCGTATCTCTCCCACGATGACCAACAAACAATTCCAACCTTCGCGTCGATCTCCTTACAAGCTTTACATTTCCTCAAGCTCCTACACAAAGGATCTAGGGTATCAGTTCTGACCCTTCCAGTAAAGGTTCCACCATTGCTACACATCCCTCAAGCTTTGCATTTCCTTACTCATCCATCTCCCATGCCAGTTCTTCCTTCCAGTTCTGTATTTTCAAGCCGCAGGTAAGGTGAGGTGAGTAGCTTTGCATTTCCTTACTCATCCATCTCCCATGCCAGTTTTTCCTTCCAGTTCTGTACTTTCAAGCCGCAGGTAAGGTGAGTAGCTTTGCAATTGATATTTGATATATTTTGTTTGCAAGCGGTATTCGTATGATTTTTTTCTTCATGTCAATTTTGTCATATAAAACATGTCCTCTCATCATCCTGAGTAAAGTTTCATTGCTTTGATGCTATCTATCTCAAATCCAGGAGTTCCTCACGCAAATTGTCAGCCTAGGTCATTTTCGTCTCCCTGTCAATTTTGCAATTCAGAGGTGATCCAAGCCTAATTAACGTTTTTAAGGTTTTCTTGCAGCAAATTATCACCGATCTGAAAGAAAAGTATACGGTTACGGTTTACATGATCCATTACTCTTTCCCTCATATTTGCCTGTTGTATAATTTATGGAGATCGGTAGAAGTCACCTGTGCGTTCCAGATATTGAGTTCCGTTAATTTATGGAGACCTGTCGCAGTTCGGTATAGGGGCGAAGCCCCGTGCCGTTTCAGTCGGCATAGGAGTGAAGCCCCGCATCTATTCACTCAGCATAGGGGCGAAGCCCCGTGCCGTCGCGGACAGGTACTGTCGTGGCTTGGGATACGGGCGGAGGCCCGTGCCAATCACTTATGTGTGTGCGTGTGTATTTATATATGTATATATACGTGCATATATATGCATATACACATATATGCATATAAATATATATATATGTATATATTGTTAGAATTAGGGTACCGTGAAATTATGTCAAAATAAAAGAGGTATCTCTTTTATATAGGAGGGGATAATACATGATAAAATAATAATCTAAAATAGACAAACCTAACACTCCACCTCAAGATGGGCATGTAATATTTTTCATGCCCAACTTGCCAATAAGGGTTGCAAACAGTCTTTCACACAAAGCCTTAGTAAGAACATCTGCAAGTTGTCCCTCGGAGGAAACAAAAGGGGTGCAAACAATTCCCTTCATAATATTTTCTTTAATGAAGTGTCAGTCAACTTCCACGTGCTTGGTGCGATCATGCTGAACCGGATTATGAGCAATGTTGATTGCAACCTTGTTGTCACAATACAGGTTGAAGGGGTCAGATTCTAGTAGAGGCCCAGATCATTCATGAGTGTACGCAACCACATCCCCTCACATATACCATGAGTCATAGCTCTAAACTCAGCTTCAACACGTGAGCGAGCTACCACATGTTGCTTTCTGCTTCTCCAAGTGACCAAGTTAGAACCGACAAAGGAACAATAACCAGTAATGGATCTCCTATCATCAACTGATCCAGCCCAATCAACATCAGTATAGACTTCAATTTTTTAAGTTATCACTGGGTGAGTAAGATACCTTTACCCGGAGAAGTCTTCAAATACCTCAAAACTCGGTGCGCAGCATTGAGATGTCGGATTCTGGGAGAGTACATGTATTGACTCAGAACTCCTACAACATATGAAATGTCTGGACGAGTATGAGACAGGTAAATCAGTTTCCCAACTAGCTTCTGGAAACTTGAAATATCTTCCACTAACTCCCCATCATCTCGTCCAAGTTTGTGGTTCACTTCAATAGGAGTATCAACAGGTTTGCAACCACTCATTCTTGTCTGTTCTAATAAGTCAAGGACATACTTCCGCTGGGAGTTATGAATCCCATGTTTTGACCTTGCTACTTCAATTCCTAGGAAGTACCTCAATTTTCCCAGGTCTATAACTTCGAATCACTTGCCAGTTTTTGTTTTAGAGATTGAATCTCATCAATGTCATCACCTGTGACAACCATATCATCAACGCACACAATCAGAAGGGTCACCTTCATTTCTTTTCGTCTGACAAATAAAGTGTGATCGGCATGACTTTGAGTATAGCCTAATGAGATCATGACTTTGTGAAGTCTGCCAAACCAAGCTCTTGGAGATTGTTTTAACCCATAAAGGACTTTCTTCAGTCTGCAGACCTTCCCTTCCGTGTCAATTAGGGCAAGGCCGGGAGGCATAGACATATATACTTCCTCTTCTAATTCTCCGTGCAAGAAGGCATTCTTCACATCCAGTTGTTGAAGATCCCATCCTTTACAAGCAGCACAGGATAACAAGACACGGATAGTATTCATCTTTACCACCGGAGCAAATGTCTCTTGGTAGTCAATACCTTGAGTTTGAGTATAGCCACTTGCCACTAGCCGTGCCTTGAACCTCTCAACAATACCGTTAGAGTTTTGTTTCACGGTAAAAATCCATCGGCAACCAACAATCTTCTTGCCAGGAGGGAGATCAACAAGGTCTCATGTATGGTTCTTCTCAAGGGCGTGCATTTCCTCCATCATTGCCTTTGCCCATTTTGGGTGTCCAACTGCCTCCTGCCAAGTACCGGGGATCGACACAGAGGATAGAGAGGCAATAAAGGCTTTATAGGAAGAAGTTAAAGAGTCATATGAAACAAAATTGGATAGAGGGTGTTGAGTGGATGAGCGAATACCTTTTCGTAGAGCAATAGGTAGCTCCAGGGACGCAGAGGACGAATCTGGTATTGGCTCTGGTATTATGGAATGAGGCTGAGTGTTTAACCATTTTGTTTCTCCTAATATATACTTGCAACTCCTTCTCTTTGGGAATATCCACATTGAGCTCTTTGGGAATAAAAGAACTTGGTGAAAGAGGAACATTGTACGGAGGTGGAATAGGTAAAGCGAGAAGAGGAGTACTCACTTCCAAGTGTGAGAGCTCCCCCTGAAGTGAGGACTCATAATATGACGTGGTCTCATGAAAAGTGACATCCATAGAGCCGATGATCTTCTTGCTAGGAGGATGATGACACTTATACCCTTTTTGTGTAGGGGAGTAGCAAATGAAGACGCACAAGAGTGCACGGGGATCAAGTTTTGTCCGAGCAATGTGATGAATGTGAACAAAACATAAGCAGCCAAATACACGGGGTAGAAGAGTAGTAGGAGGGATTCCCAATTTATGTAGAGGGGTACGATTTTCCAAAAGACGAGAGGCATATGATTAATGAGATATGTCGCAGTGAGAATGGCGTCCCCCCAATAGTATTTCGGAAGGGATATGGTGAATAATAAGCATCTCGTCACTTCGAGAAGATGATTCTTACGTTCAGCGACGCCATTTTGAGCAGGAGAATGGACGCAAGTACTTTGATGAATAATGTCGTGATCACTCAAATAACGTTCAAAGTTAGAATCTATGTATTCACGACCATTATCACTGCGAAGAATTTTAACAGTGACACCAAATTGAGTAGATATCATTTTGTGAAATTGTTTAAAAAGAGGAAATACGTCATTCTTACTCCGCATTAAATAAACCCAAGTAGTGCAAGAGTAACAATCAATGAAGGTTACAAACCAATAATAACAAGAGATAGGAGCTAATGGGCAAGGGCCTCATACATCGCTAATATGCAAAGGTACAGAGTATACGTGCCCTTAAAAACCGGGCCTGGGGGGACGGCCCGGGCCCGACCCTGGGGGGACGGCCCGGGCCCGGCCCGACAAAAGCCCGGCCCGGGCCAAGGCCGGGCTTGGGAGCCCTTACAGGGCCCCCATATAAGCTGGTTGCCCGGCCCGGTGCCAGACCCAGGCCGGGCCAAGCCTGGGCCCGACACCTGGGCAGGAAGGAAATCCCGCCAGTGGCGGGATTTAGGCGAGGCGGGATTAAATCCCGCCTAATCCTATTAGTCGGGATTTAATCCCGCCTAATCCTGTGAGGCGGGATTTTAATCCCGCCTGTTTAGGCGGGATTAAAATCCCGCCTATTAGGAAGAAAACCGGGCCGGGCCTTAGGCCCGGCCCTGGGGGCCTAGGCAGGCCCCCTTCCATGGGCGAAAGCCCGGCCCGGCCCGGTTGTAAACAAGGCCCGGGCCGGGCCCGGCTCCAAAAAGCCCGGGCCCGGTAAGCCCGGTTCAAGCCCGGGCCCGGGGGGCTTTTTGGTCAGGTATAGTACAGAGCAAGGCTTAGATAAATGATTAAAAGAAACACGTTTATTGATAGTTTACAGGTAGTAGTCTAGATCACCTAGAGGGGGGGGGGGAATAGGTCACTTTCTTTTCTTGCTTCTTTAACCTAGCTGATTTTGATGAGTATAAAGATTATAAGCAAACACACAGAAAGCACACAAGCATATATAGAGGTTCCTCAAGACATGGTGTCTTGAGTAGTCCTCTTTCCCCCTTCACCCTTCTAACAATGAGTTAGACAGGGCCAACACCTCCAACTCAGCTTCAAGAGCTTACAACTCAGATTCCTCAGAATCTCTCAGGTTTTCTTCAAACCTTACCTCAGGCTCAACAACCCTACAAACTCAGAGTTCTCCAACTCCTACAACTCAGAAATCTCCTGATTTCCTACCTCAAACCTATCAAGAAGTCCTACCTCAGATCTTCACAAAGATCCTACACTCAAGCTGGGAGTACAACTCTACACTCAGGCTAATCAGCCCTACAGCTCAGGCACAAGGGCCTTACAGATAAATATAGTGTGAATAATACAACAGAAGACTGTATAAAGTTAACCTTCAGATCTTGTCTTCTGTTGTGCTGAAACAGGACTGTCAAGCAGCAACTACAGTTCTTGTTTCTCCTTGATCTTCTCCTTCAACAAAGTTGAAGATCTACTTGTTCTTCTTGAATGATTCAGGAAGAACTAACTTATCTCCCAGCAGAGCTGAGCTTTAGCTTGAGAGAATGCCCTATCAGGAGGCTTGATGAAGATCGGCCTTGCAGCACACAATACAACTCTTCCAATGGAACAATGCCCTTATTTTTGACCTAACATCTTCTTTTATACTTCCTCCTTACTTTCAACGGCTATTAGAAGCCCCTGACACAGCATGGACACCTGACAAAAGTGTATCTTGTTTTTCTGCCACTTGCGCCAAAAACAGATTGCGCAACTTCTTTATTCATATTTGAATCTGTCTCAGCGGTTGGGCTGAGACAGCCTTCAGACTCAGCGACAACAACTGTCTCCGTCTCAGCGGTTCAGCTGAGACAGACAGTCGTCTCAGCGGGTTTCCTCTATCTGCAGCTCAGCAGATCCTGACTCCTCGTCGACATCTGGGCTTGTCTCAGTGGTTCAGCTGAGACTGAGAGGTCGTCTCAGCGGTTTTGGCATTTATACCTCTGAACATATTCCACTTCTTGGAATAACCTAACCCTGCTTTAGCATGATACAAAATAAGGTTTATCAAATACAATATGTACTTAGCATTGAGAGTGATGTCTCTTCAAATTAAGAGAACATTGAGGGCAATATTCCCAACACTTATGTTTAGCAAATTCACAAACATAAGTAAATGTCTTAAACACTGAAGGAGAAAATTCAGGAAATAAGGATTGCATAGTAGTAGTAGATGGATGGCCAAGGTGATGATGCCAAGTAGATAACAATGGGAGCCGATGCGCATGAAGAGCATGGGGAACCGCAGAGTCAAACACATACAGTCCATCTCGCATTCTACCAGAGCCAATCACCGCCTTCGTCTTTAGGTCCTGGAAGACACAGTGAGAGGGAAAAAACGTGACTAAACAATTCATAGAATTTGTAATATGACTAACAGATAAAAGGTTACGAGTGAAGGAAGGAACGTGCAGGGCTGAAGCCAAGGTAAGGGTAGAGCAAGTGATGGATCCCTTTCCTGCAATTGGGTAAAGAGTCCCATCAGCAATGCTCACCTTGTCTCGACCAGACAGAGGGGAATATGAAACAAAACCTTATGAAGATCCGGTCATATGGTTAGTAGCGCCGGAGTCAATGATCCAATGGGCGGTAGACGGTAATGTAGCAGAGTGAGGACTTGGACTATCAGAATGAGCAAAGGATGAAGATGGACCTGGACTAGTCTCAGTAGAAAGCCCCTGCATCATGCGGCGAAGAAGCATCATCTCATCTGTAGAAAACGACCCAGGTAATGAAGTGATCTCAGAGCTTTGGCCACCAGAGGTACTGTCATCAAGAAACTCAGTCAGGTGTGCTGAGCGGGGGGGGGGGGGGGGAATGAAGTTGGATCGGCCACGACCACGTCCGCCACGAGGAGTAGGACCACCTCTGAATTGAGGAAACCCGTGCAATTTGAAGCAAGTGTCACGAGTATGTCGACTCCGGACACAGTAGTCACACATCAGATGGTCTTTATCAGTAGGCTTAGGCTTAAAATCCCGAGCATTGGTGATGCCTGAATGAGAAGTGAGAAGAGCAGAACCACTGGAAATGACCTCTGAGCTCCACGACTGACGACGATCATATTCCTACTGAACAATGCAATAGGTCTCAGTCAACGTAGGGACTGGGGAGCGGCCAAGGATCTGAACAATGATCTAATCAAACTCTCGGTGCAAACCATGAAGAAACTCGAACACCCGGTTCCAATCTTCATGAGCGCGCACTAGGAGGGCATCAGCAGAGCAGACAAGGTCAAGTGAGACAAAATGATCATACTCCTGGTATAATTGGGTAAACTCCAAATAGTAGGTTGATGGTGGTCGATCACCCTGTCGAAGGAGAAAAATCTTCCTGCGAAGCTAAAATATCTGAGTTGTGTTCCCTTTCTGAGAATGTGGATTCAGCCCGCATCCAAATGTCCGCAGCAGAATTTAAGAAGAGATAATTTCGTGCAATAGACTCGTGCATGGAGTTAATCAACCAAGACATAACCAAAGAATTTTCCGATTCCCATTGTCCCCAGGTGGACGCAGATTTTTCTGGCGCCGTAATGTCCCCAGCGACATAGCCAAACAACCGGCGACTCTTAAGAGCCAATGCGATAGATCGATACCACGATAGATAGTTGGTAGTATCAAAGCGGATAGAGGTAATTTGTGAGTTCATATGATCGTGTCCAACCCGGGTGATCCAGTAGGTTACGAGCCATCACTAGAAGTCACCACCTCCGACATGATAGAAAAAAAGAGATCGAGAATCGGAAAAGCTCAAAAAACAGCCACCGGAAAGTCGCCGGTGGCGGAAAAAATTTGACACCACCAATAGGACGACTCAATGCCCTAGAACATAAAGGTCTTGATGATCGAAGTCAGAAACTGCATAAAAAAGGATGAAAATGCATTTCCGGGAGAGGAAAAATATAGGGAAAAAATGTTAGATCCACGATCTAGGAAGCTCTAGCCAAGATATGAAGCGATCCTCATAGGAGGGGGTAAAGGAGGAAAAGCGAAACTTTATTGGGAAAAATTAGTCTGATCCAACGGTGGACTGAGCGGCGGCCATCCACTGTGGTCAATTAGCACGGACGGCCGATCAGCGCACAGGAACGGGACGGGAGAAAGAAAGGAAGGGAAGAAAGGAAGGGAAGAAAGAAAGAAGGAAGGAGAGTAGAAGGGAGGAGAGAGAGAGAGATGACCGGCCGGAGGAGGAGGGAGCAGCGGGCGGAAGAAACGGTGGAAGGCACACGACTTATGGGAGCTCTGATACCATGTTAGAATTAGGGTACTGTGATATTATGTCAAAATAAAAGAGGTATCCCCTTTATATAGGAGGGGATAATACATCATAAAATAATAATCTAAAATAGACAAACCTAACATATATATATATATATGCATATATATGTATGTATGAATGTATATGTATATATATGTTTATGGATGTATATGGATATGTAAATGTATGTATGGATGTATATGTATATGTATATGCATGTATGTATATGTATATGCATGTATGTATATGTATATGCATGTATGTATATGTATATGCATGTATGTATATGTATATGCATGTATGTATATGTATATGCATGTATGTATATGTATATGCATGTATGTATATGTATATGCATGTATGTATATGTATATGCATGTATGTATATGTATATATGCATGTATGTATATGTATATATGCATTGTATGTATATGTATATATGCATGTATGTATATGTATATATGCATGTATGTATATGTATATATGCATGTATGTATATGTATATGGATGTATGTATATGTATATGTAAATGGATGTATGTATATGTATATGCATGTATGTATATGTATATGGATGTATGTATATGTATATGGATGTATGTATATGTTTATGGATGTATGATATGTATATGGATGTATGTATATGCATGTATGTATATATATGTATATGAATGTATGCATATGTATATGTAAATGGATGTATGTATATGTATATGGATGTATGATATGTATATGGATATATATATGTATGGATGTATATGGATATGTATGTATATGGATATGTATGTATATATATATATATATATATCTTTATCATATAAACCAATATGCATATTGGAAAAGCACACCAAACTTTTTATTCCGACCGTCCGATCAAATATCTAAAAAGAAATCTTTTATTTTTAGCCATTGGATCCTTCCATCGTGGACTGCCAACAGCTGAAACAAGCAATCTCATCGATAGCCCAGCGGATCTATACAACAGATTTGCATTTTTGCTTTGCCGCCGCCGGCCTGCCCGGCCCCCTCCGGCGGGTTCGCCGGACCCCGACGAACCCGCCGGGGGTTGTCCGGCGGCGAGCAGGCAGGTCCCCCGCCGGCGACGGCCCTGCCCGTGAGCCCCAGTTTTAGGGGTCACGGGCAAAGCCACCGACGGCAGTGGCCCTGCCCGCTCGCCGTCGGACAACCCCCAGCGGGTCAATGCGATAGATCGATACCACGATAGATAGTTGGTAGTATCAAGGCGGATAGAGGTAATTTGTGAGTTCATATGATCGTGTCCAACCCGGGTGATCCAGTAGGTTACGAGCCATCACTAGAAGTCACCACCTCCGACATGATAAAAAAAAGAGATCGAGAATCGGAAAAGGTCAAAAAACAGCCACCGGAAAGTCGTCGGTGGCGGAAAAAATTTGACACCACCAATAGGACGACTCAATGCCCTAGAACATAAAGGTCTTGATGATCGAAGTCAGAAATTGCATAAAAAGGATGAAAATGCATTTCCGGGAGAGGAAAAAAATAGGGAAAAAATGTTAGATCCACGATCTAGGAAGCTCTAGCCAAGATATGAAGCGATCCTCATAGGAGGGGGTAAAGGAGGAAAAGCGAAACTTTATTGGGAAAAATTAGTCTGATCCAACGGTGGACAGAGCGGCGGCCATCCACCGTGGTCAATCGGCACGGACGGCCGATCAGCGCACAGGAACGGGACGGGAGAAAGAAAGGAAGGGAAGAAAGGAAGGGAAGAAAGAAAGAAGGAGAGTAGAAGGGAGGAGAGAGAGAGAGATGACCGGCCGGAGGAGGAGGGAGCTGCGGGCGGAAGAAACGGCGGAAGGCACACGACTTACGGGAGCTCTGATACCATGTTAGAATTAGGGTACCGTGATATTATGTCAAAATAAAAGAGGTATCCCCTTTATATAGGAGGGGATAATACATGATAAAATAATAATATAAAATAGACAAACCTAACATATATATATATATGCATATATATGTATGTATGGATGTATATGTATATATATGTTTATGGATGTATATGGATATGTAAATGTATGTATGTATGGATGTATATGTATATGTATATGCATGTATGTATATGTATATGCATGTATGTATATGTATATGCATGTATGTATATGTATATGCATGTATGTATATGTATATGCATGTATGTATATGTATATGCATGTACATGTATGTATATGTATATATGCATGTATGTATATGTATATATGCATGTATATATATGTATATATGCATGTATATATATGTATATATATGTATATATGCATGTATATATATGTATATGGATGTATGTATATGTATATGTAAATGGATGTATGTATATGTATATGGATGTATGTATATGTATATGGATGTATGTATATGTATATGGATGTATGATATGTATATGGATGTATGTATATGCATGTATGTATATATATGTATATGGATGTATGTATATGTATATGTAAATGGATGTATGTATATATGTATATGGATATGTATGTATATATGTATATGGATATGTATGTATATATGTATATGGATATGTATGTATATATATATATCTTTATCATATAAACCAATATGCATATTGGAAAAGCACACCAAACTTTTTATTTCGACCGTCCGATCAAATATCTAAAAAGAAATCTTTTATTTTTGGCCATTGGATCCTTCCATCGTGGACTGCCAACAGCTGAAACAAGCAATCTCATCGACAGCCCAGCGGATCTATACAACAGATTTGCATTTTTGCTTTGCCGCCGCCGGCCGGTCCGGCCCCCTCCGGCGGGTTCGCCGGACTCCGACGAACCCGCCGGGGGTTGTCCGGCGGCGAGCAGGCAGGTCCCCCGCCGGCGGCGGCCCTGCCCGTGAGCCCCAGTTTTAGGGGTCACGGGCTAAGCCACCGCCGGCAGTGGCCCTGCCCGCTCGCCGTCGGACAACCCCCGGCGGGTCAATGCGATAGATCGATACCACGATAGATAGTTGGTAGTATCAAGGCGGATAGAGGTAATTTGTGAGTTCATATGATCGTGTCCAACCCGGGTGATCCAGTAGGTTACGAGCCATCACTAGAAGTCACCACCTCCGACATGATAAAAAAAAGAGATCGAGAATCGAAAAAGGTCAAAAAACAGCCACCGGAAAGTCGCCGGTGGCGGAAAAAATTTGACACCACCAATAGGACGACTCAATGCCCTAGAACATAAAGGTCTTGATGATCGAAGTCAGAAACTGCATAAAAAATGATGAAAATGCATTTCCGGGAGAGGAAACAAATAGGGAAAAAATGTTAGATCCACGATCTAGGAAGCTCTAGCCAAGATATGAAGCGATCCTCATAGGTGGGGGTAAAGGAGGAAAAGCGAAACTTTATTGGGAAAAATTAGTCTGATCCAACGGTGGACTGAGCGGCGGCCATCCACCGTGGTCAATCGGCACGGACGGCCGATCAGCGCACAGGAACGGGACGGGAGAAAGAAAGGAAGGGAAGAAAGGAAGGGAAGAAAGAAAGAAGGAAGGAGAGTAGAAGGGAGGAGAGAGAGAGAGATGACCGGCCGGAGGAGGGAGCAGCGGGCGGAAGAAACGGCGGAAGGCACACGACTTACGGGAGCTCTGATACCATGTTAGAATTAGGGTACCGTGATATTATGTCAAAATAAAAGAGGTATCCCCTTTATATAGGAGGGGATAATACATGATAAAATAATAATCTAAAATAGACAAACCTAACATATATATATATATATGCATATATATGTATGTATGAATGTATATGTATATATATGTTTATGGATGTATATGGATATGTAAATGTGCGTATGGATGTATATGTATATGCATGTATGTATATGTATATGCATGTATGTATATGTATATGCATGTATGTATATGTATATGCATGTATGTATATGTATATGCATGTATGTATATGTATACATGTATGTATATGTATATGCATGTATGTATATGTATATGCATGTATGTATATGTATATATGCATGTATATATATGTATATATGCATGTATATATATGTATATGGATGTATGTATATGTATATGTAAATGGATGTATATATATGTATATGCATGTATGTACATGTATATGGATGTATGTATATGTATATGGATGTATGATATGTATATGGATGTATGTATATGCATGTATGTATATATATGTATATGGATGTATGTATATGTATATGTAAATGGTTGTATGTATATGTATATGGATGTATGTATATGTATATGGATATATATATGTATGGATGTATATGGATATGTATGTATATATGTATATGGATATGTATGTATATATGTATATGGATATGTATGTATATATGTATATGGATATGTATGTATATATATATATATCTTTATCATATAAACCAATATGCATATTGGAAAAGCACACCAAACTTTTTATTTCGACCGTCCGATCAAATATCTAAAAAGAAATCTTTTATTTTTGGCCATTGGATCCTTCCATCGTGGACTGCCAACAGCTGAAACAAGCAATCTCATCGACAGCCCAGCGGATCTATACAACAGATTTGCAAAGCCACCGCCGGCAGTGGCCCTGCCCACTCGCCGTCGGACAACCCCCGGCGGGTTCGTCGGTGGCCGGCGAACCTACCGGTGGTGGCCGGGCAGGCCGGCGGCGGTTCCGCTGGCGGCAACAAGGGCAAACCGAGAGCGGTGCAGGCGGAAGTATGCGGAACCGGAAGGGGGGGGGGGGATTTCACGGGATTTTTATTTATTTATTTATTTCATTTTTTTATTTTATAATTTCATAATTAATTAATTAATAATTTCATTATTATATTCTTTAAATAATTAATACAATTATTACAAATTCTAATAACTAAAGTTTTAAATGTCGTACATGGAGCGAAGCCCGCCGTGGGCGGATGAAGCCCTCGCCGGGGGCGGCAAAGCCCGCTTGATTGTGGGCGAGCTGGGGGCGGGCGAAGCCCGCTTGATTGCGGGCGAAGCCCGCAGCGACGCATCGAAAACGGGCGAAGCCCGTTCACAGATGCTAGTACAGATATATATATCTATATATATGCACATCTATATGTATGTATGCATATATATATATATATATATATATATATATATATATGTATGCACAACTATATGTATGTATGCACATCTATATGTATGTATGCACATCTATATATATGTATGCACATCTATATATATGTATGTATGCATATCTATATATATGTAGGAATAATTACCAAAACTTCCCCTGGATAGCATAATTACATATTGCACCCCTCTTATTATTGAAATTACAAAAACCTCCCCTGAATGTTATAAAACATAACATTTACCTCCTCTGAAGTTCATATTTCATAACATCCATGCACAAAATACCCCCTGAAAATGTACTCCGAAGGGGGTATTTTTGTGCATGAATGTTATGAAATGTGAACTTCAGGGGAGGCAAATGTTATGTTTTGTAACATTGAGGGGAGGTTTTTGTAATTTCAAGAATAAGAGGGGTGCAATCTGTAATTTTGCAAACTTAGAGGTGAGGTCCCGGTAAATGCCCTTATATATGTATATGTGTGTGTGTATGTGTGTGTATATATATGTATTTTTTGCTATTGTAGAGCAAATCTTATTTATGAAAAATAAAAAATGAATAATACATATGAAAAATTACTAGAGAATTACATCTAATTATGCATCTCATCCTATGAATGAATTATATCAAACTTATTTAATAAAACTTTAAGCTCATAAGAAATAATTCATAAGTCACAAAATGAAACAAATGGAATAAAACTAAGTTTAAAATTCTTTAATAAAATTTTCATGATCAACATTGCATTGAATTAACCAAATCAATTTTAAATAAGATCATACAAACTTTTAAAACACTAAGATCTAATGAAAAACCAAAAGTCTATTCTTCTACTCTCTTTATTAATGGAAATCAAATATTAAAATTAAGATCACTAGGACTTTGCTAGGTTGTAATGTTTGGCTTGGGTATAGTAGCTAGGGAAATCAAAAGATAAGCAAACAAAAAATCACAACTTAGCACAAAAATTCATGTGCTTTAAAAACTAATTTCCTTCTTTCAAAAATATATATATATATGTATATAGATATAGATATATATAGATATATATACATACATCTACATATATAGATATATATATATACATACATCTACATATATATATAATTATATATATATGTTGGATTCCAAGTCCGCCATCATATTTTTTGTTTTTTCCTTAAGAGTTTTTGTGTCTTTTGTACTATTTCCCTCACTCGATATATATGAGTAGAGGGGGTGATTATTATTATCATTATTAGTTTTTTCCCTCTCAACTTGGTATCAAAGCGATTTCTCTCGCCCTAGCCGACTCCGCCTTCCGTTCACAGCCCGCGTCGCAGCTCGCGTCTCCTCCGCCTTCCGCACGCCCGATCGGCTTCGTATCGGCCTTCCGCTCCCCGATCGGCGTCGGATCTTCCTCCCGTCAGCCTTCCTTGCTCCGGTCGACCCCTCCTTCGGCCATTTGAGAGTCGACCGCACCTCCTCTCTCTTCTAATGCCGCCCTAGGCTCCTGCTGTGGATGCTAGGGTCGGCGCCTCCCCTTCTGGACTCTAGGGCTGCTGTCGTGAGTCTCTTGGCCCCTCTCTTTTGCTGTCGGAGGCTTGGTCGGACGTGATATGCCCTAGTTTTTTTGTCCCGCTGCCTTGCCGCTGCTGGTGGATGCTCTGACAGCCTCTTCCGCTCCTTATTTGGCGGTTTTTTGTTGATTGGCAGCCCCCCTCTTGCTCTCATGGGGGATTCTACGGACTCTTCGCCACAAATGAGTGAAGTTATGCCACAGATGGGTGACCCGCAGCAGACCCATGACCACCAGGCTCGTTGAAGATTACCACCGTTCCCTTAGACGGAACAAATTATTTGGAATGGTCCCGTGCTGCCCAACATGTGATCCGCAGCCATCAGATGTTTGGTTACATCGACGGAACTGTTAAGGAGCCATCCAAGACTGACCCTACTTGGAAACGCTGGGACTCCGAGAATTCTCTTGTTGTATCATGGCTTCTTCACTCCATGTCCCCCAAGGTATATCGAAGCTACATGCTTCTGGACTCTGCTTACGATATCTGGACCCGGGCCAAAGACACGTACTCGCAGATTGGGAGTTCCACGCAGATCTATGAGCTTACCCGTCGCATTCTGGAGCTTCGGCAGGGATCTATGACTGTGTCCACCTACTTCTCGGAGTTTGAACGACTCTATCAGGAATTGGATTTTTTCGAGCAGTTTACTGCTTCCTGCACGGCCGACGCCTTGAAGCTGCAAGAAAAGGAGAACCGATACCGCTTACATGTATTCCTGATGGGGCAGAATATGGAGTCTGATACTGTCCGGACTCATATTTTGCATCGGTTACCCCTTCCGTCCCTGAGGGAAGCTTTCAGCATGATTCTTGGTGATGACAATCGACGTCGATCCCTCAGCACGACAGCACTTGCAGTGGATCGGTCTGCCTTTGCTAGTGTTGGTCGAGGCGGTTCCAGCAGTACCAGCACCATTCCTACGTGTGATCATTGTGGGCGTCGGGGACATTCTCGGGAGGCGTGTTTCAAGCTTCATCCGCACCTTATCCCTCGGATCCGGGCGTGGCCGTGGACGTGGACGTGCCCCTGGACGTGGTGGATACCGTCAGAGCGGCACTCGATTTCAGGATGCTGCCTACTCCACAGAGGTTCAGGAGGATCATCAGGGTCAGCTTTCCAGCCATCTTACCACCTCTGAATTGGATGCCCTTCGTCGCCTGCTGCACTCCCAGTCTGATTCTTCCCCGAGTGGGACTTCTACTTCATTTGCTACTGCTACAATGCCAGCTGCTCATACTGCCGCGACTCCTCTGTCTGAGTGGATCATTGATTCTAGTGCTACTGACCACATGACCGGTTCCCCCACAGGTTTTTCCTCTTACACTCCCTTGTCTGGTAAGGATAAAGTTGTTTCGTCCAATGACACTTTATCTCCTATTGCTGGAAAGGGGAACATCTCTTGTTCCTCCTCTCTTTCGCTTACTTCTGTTCTGTATGTCCCTTCGTTTCCTCGCAGTCTCCTTTCTATTAGCAGCCTTACTAAATCTCTTAACTGTTCGGTAACCTTTTTCCCTGATTCTTGTGTCTTTCAGGAACTGGGTATGAGGCGGTGCATTGGCAGTGGTAAGAATCGTGGTGGTCTGTACTATCTGGATGCTACTCGGTCACCCCTCGCTCTCTCTTCGTCTGCTGTTGCTACCGAGTCCGATGCTCGACGCTGGCACTTGCGTCTTGGTCATCCGTCTCCTGTTTATCTTCAGAAACTGTTTCCTGCTTTATCTCCTTTTGTTCAAACTTTAAATTGTGATGTGTGTGTGATGTCTAAACATGTTCGGCACTCTTTTTCGCATTTATCTTCTCCTAGTAGTACGCCATTTGCTATTATACATTCTGATGTTTGGGGTCCATCCCCCGTTGTTTCCTTATCTGGTTATCAGTGGTTTGTTACTTTTATTGACTGTTTTTCCCGGACTACCTGGGTTTACCTGTTAAAGAAAAAAGGGGAAGTTTTTTTTGTATTTCAGAGCTTTCATAAGATGGTACAAACTCAGTTTGATGGTACCATTCGTGTTCTTCGTAGTGACAATGGGGGGAGTATGATGATCGTGGGGCGTTCGGTGCATACCTCTCTAGTCATGGTATTATTCACCAACCATGTGTGTCTATACGTCCACCCAAAATGGTGTGTCCGAACGAAAAAACCGGCATCTTCTTGATGTTGCTCGTTTTCTCCATGCCACCATGCATCTTCCAAAATCTTTTTTGGGGGATGCTATTCAGATGGCCACTCATCTTATCAACCGTCTTCCATCCCGTGTTCTCGACTATATGACTCTGTTGGCGCCTCTCTCAACTACGTCTGTTATTCACATTTCCTCTCTCCCACCCTGTGTATTTGGGTGTGTTTGCTTCGTTCATGTTCACACGCCACTTCGGGATAAGCTTGACCCCCGCGCTCTCCGATATGTCTTTCTTGGCTACTCCACCACCTAAGGGGTATCGGTGTTATCACCCGCCTACGAGACGTTTCTTTTGCACCATGGACGTCACGTTCCGCGAAGAGGAACCTTATTATGTGGACTTGACTCTTACTTGTCGTCAGGGGGAGACTACTGATGTCGATGCTCCTGTCCTCTTCTTCTTGTTCCCCCACCAGTTCCTGTTATGTCCATACCCTCTACATCGTCATCCACTCCTTCTTTACCGACCTCTACGTCTTTCCCTACATATCATTATCCATCTCTCATCTCTTCGCTGCTTCATGTCTATCATCGCCGAAAACCAGATATCCTGCCCACTGCTGCTCTGCCATTGTCAATGTCGTCGTTGGACTCAGATTCCGATGCTGACTTACATGTTCCCATTGCTCTGCTAAGAGGTAAGACTGTATGTATGGAACATCCTATTTCTAATCATGTTGTTTATGATCATCTCTCTAAGCCCCATCGGGCTTTTATATCGTCCTTGTCCGAAATCTCTATTCCTAAGACATGGCAGGAAGCGGCTGGTATTCCTGCATGGGCACAAGCAATGAAGGAAGAAATGTCCGCTTTGGAGAAGAACCATACATGGGATGTTACTCCCCTTCCTCCTGGTAAGAAACCCATTGGTTCTAAATGGGTCTTCTCAGTCAAGCAGAACCAGGATGGGAAAGTTGAGCGGTGTAAAGCCAGGTTGGTTGCTCGTGGTTACACCCAGACTCTGGGAGTTGCCAGGAGACCTTTGCCCCGGTGGCGAAGATGAACTCTATTCGTGTGATCATTTCATGTGCTGTGATCTTAGATTGGGAACTTCATCAACTGGACATCAAGAATGCGTTCCTACACGGTGACCTCAAAGAAGAAGTGTACATGGCACTTCCTCCGGGATTTGTGAAGAAGGGACAAGAGGGTCTCGTTTGTCGTTTATGGAGGTCTTTGTATGGGCTTAAACAGTCTCCAAGGGAGTGGTTCGGCAGATTTCACAAGGCTATGATCAAGTTTGGTTATAAACAGGGTCACTCAGATCATACTTTATTTATCGGGAGGAATGAAGGTAAAATCGCCGTGCTCATTGTCTATGTTGATGATATTGTGATCACTGGAAATGACTCGGATGAATTGCTAAGCTGAAGGCCCTCCTGTCAGCTGAGTTCGAAGTAAAGGACCTGGGAAGGCTCCGCTACTTCCTAGGAATTGAAGTGACCCGTTCTGACAAAGGTGTTTTTATCTCTCAACGTAAATATGTGTTAGATCTGCTAGAAGAGAAAGGTATGCTTGGTTGTGCTCCTGCTAACACACCTATGGAGGAGAACCATGGGATTGATGAAGATAGCAATGGTGATCGTGTGGATGCGGTCAGTTATCAGAGATTGGTGGGAAAACTTCTATACCTTTCACATACGCGTCCTGACATCACGTATGTTGGGATTTTGAGTAGGTATATGCACGCCCCAAGAGTCAGACACAGGGATGCTGCCTTTCGTGTTCTCCGGTATTTGAAGAAAGCTCCCGGACGGGGGCTAATGTTCTCAAAGAATGATCACTTGAAGATTGATGTCTTCACCGATGCTGACTGGGTCGGTAGTCGTGATGACCGGAAATCTACCACAGGTAACTGCACATTTGTCGGAGGAAACTTGGTCACGTGGCGCAGCAAAAAACAAAATGTTGTGGCAAGATCCAGCACAGAAGCGGAGTATCGGGCAATGTCCCAAGGTCTCTGTGAAGGTCTGTGATTGCGTACCTTATTGCAAGATCTTGGGCTTCAGAAGGATACTCTCATCTCCCTGTACTGTGATAACAAAGCGACGATCAGCATAGCTCATAATCCAGTTCAGCATGACCGGACCAAGCATGTTGAGGTGGATCGCCACTTTATTAAAGATCATCTTGAAAAAAGAAACGTAGTTACTCCCTTCGTCCACTCCAGGGACCAGTTGGCCGATGTCTTCACCAAGAGTTTGGGATCCGATCCCTTCACTGATGATATCCATAAGCTTAGGATGACAGATATCTACTGTCCGACTTGAGGGGGAGTGTTGGATTCCAAGTCCGCCATCATATTTTTTGTTTTTTCCTTAAGGGTTTTTGTGTCTTTTGTACTATTTCCCGCACTCGATATATATAAGTAGAGGGGGTGATTATTATCATCATTATTAGTTTTTCCCTCTCAACTATATATACATCTACATATATATATATACATCTACATATATATACATCTACATATATATATACATCTACACACATATATACATCTACATATATATATACATCTACACACACATATATATATACATCTACATATATATATACATCTATATATATATATACACATATATATGGTTCGATTCTATTTGGCTTGGTTTACCATTAAAAACTGTGAACCGAACCGTGATTTTTCAAAATTTGAAATCACAATCAAACCAAACAGGGCGGTTCCGTTTGATTCGGCGGTCCGATGGTTTTTAATTACACCCCTAGAAAATGACCTTCTTTGATATCTGAGAATTGTTCAAAATATAGTCCCACATCGAGAAACTCGTGTGCACTTTGCCAACAGACAAAGGGTTCTAGGTTGAAGCATATGTTACAACATGATGTCAGTGCAGACTAAGCCCAACAACCCATGCCACATCACCCACCAAAAAAAGAAATTTGTATTAGAGGTTAAAACACTTGTACGTGAAGAAACCCATTGAGAAATACTCCTAAATTTGGAGACTCATGCGCCTGTGTGCATTTAATATAGGTCATGAGCCCCTTCACCTAAAATCACCTGTAATTAGAGCTGTCATGGTTCCGGTTCTACTAAAATTGTGAACCTAACCGTTAAGGTAGAAGTTCTTCAAATTAGAACCAAAACCTTATTTGGATTGACCGGTTCCGGTTCCAGTATAATTTTTGGAACCGTCGTGCCGACGGTTCCGATTCTGGTTCAACAAGAACCAAAACCAAGTTATTCACTAGCCGTTAGTTCGGTTCTTGCGGTTCCAGTTAAGTTCTATGCGGTTCCGGTTCAGTTCCAGTTCAAAACCAATCTTTAAAGTATTTTTTCTAATTCAAATCAATAATCTAGTTCTTCCAAAGGTTACACTCTCGCTAACCAAATTCCTTAATTTATTAAGATCTATTTACTTTCAAAGTTTACTTTGAACAGATAATTATCCCAATCTATGCTGATTTGAACAACCTATTAGCTTCTTACTATTTTGATGCATCAATAGCTTATAAAGAAATCAAATAAAAGTGACAAAGTATGTAAATTGAACATTACAGATACCTGAGTGGCATGTTGCTATGTCTGTTGAGTTGGAGGCGCTTGAGCACACTCATACCTGGGAGCTTGCTCCTCTTCCACATGGTGTTGTTCCTATTACTTGCAAGTGGGTCTTCAAGGTCAAGACTTGCTCAGATGGTTCTGTGGAGAGGTACAAGGCTCGGCTTGTGGCTCGTGGTTTTCAGCAGGAGTAGGGACAAGACTATGACGAGACCTTTGCTCTGGTCGCCCACATGACTACGGTTCGTACTCTTATTGCAGTTGCAGTTGTTCATCACTGGTCTCTGTTCCAGCTCGACGTGAGGAATGCTTTTCTTCACGGTGACCTTCAGCAGGAGGTGTACATGCTCCCTCCTCCCAGTCTCTCCTCTCCTCCAGGCCTTGACTGCCGCTTGAGGCGAGATCTTTACGGGCTCAAGCAGGCGCCCCGCGCGTAGTTTGCACGTTTCATCTCAGGCATTACAGCCGCCAATTTTCAGCCGAGCCCACATGATCCAGCCCTGTTTGTGCACTCCTCCGTGGCCGGACTCTTCTGTTACTTTATGTGGATGATATGATCATGATCCTTCTCACGTGTTCTTCGTCAAGCATCACCTTCAACAGCAGTTTCAGATGACTGACCTTGGACAGCTGAACTATTTCTTAGGCCTTGAGGTTACCTCTACATACCGTGGTTTTCAGCTCTTTCAGCGGCGATGGTTTTCAGCTCTCTCAGCGGCGTTACACATCAGATCTCTTAGCTCGGGCTGCTCTCTCTGACTCTCGCATTGTGGACACCTCTATGGAACTTCACCTTTAGCTACGTACGGATGATTCGGTTCCACACTCTGATCCTATTCGAAATCGTCACCTTGTTGGGAGTCTCGTCTATCTTACTATTACTCGGCCCGACATTGCCCATGATGTTCATGTGTTGAGTCAGTTTGTTAGTGTGCCCACCTCTGTGCATTATGGTCACCTACTGCGGCTCCTGCGCTATCTCCGGGCGATGACTTCACGTAGTCTCTTCTTCTCTAGCTGTAATTCTCTGCAGCTTCGTGCCTACTCGGATGCTACTTGGGTCAGTGATCATGTTGACCGTCGATCTGTCACTGGTTTCTGTCTGTTCTTGGGTTCTTCACTTGTTACATGAAAGTCCAAGAAACAGACGGGTGTTTCTCGTTCCAGTACTGAGGCTAAGCTTCGGGCCATGGCAACCACCGCTGAGGATATTATTTGGCTCCGTTGACTTCTTGAGGACCTTGGTGTCTCTTCTCTTACACCCACTCCACTCCACTGTGATACCGTCGGTGCCATTCAGATTACTCTAAACCTGGTGAAATGCTCACTCTCCAAGAATATCATGGTGGATGCTTTCTTCCTCCGTGAGCAGTACGGTCGTGAAACTCTTGCTCCTTACTTTGTTCCTTCCGAGCAGCAGCTTGCAGATTTGATGACTAAGCCACAGACGCGGACCCAACATGTCTATATATTGTCCAAACTCTCGGTGTATGATCCCCTATTTGTTTAAGGGAGGGTGTTAGATATACTGTACATTTTATATGGTAGACATAGCTTAGGCTCACCTTGAGTGTTGTGATCACCCCTCTCATGTACATGAATATATACTATTGTTGATGTGAATATTGATTAGTTTTGGTTATTCTATCACCAACTACCATGTGGTAAAATGAAAGAACTAGGAATATGGATGTATGCCGAAAGGGCAAATTTGAATTTTGCGCGCAAAATCACTTTCGACGTTTGAACTTCGAAAAAGTCATGAATCGTTATTTGAGAATGATCTCTCGAATATTTTACGAGTTGAACATTTGTGGTATCCTTTCATCCACAAGCTAAATCACAAATAATAATTTATGGGTAAACGATAATTTAAAATAGTGCGAACGTTCGAAGCAAACTTATAGATATTTAACCAGATTGCATAAGGTTATTCTAATTAGATGGAGCAAGCAAGATGAGTAGGAGTTTACCCAAGCATACACAAGCTACGACTAGGAGAAGATCTTTCAAGCACAATTGCACGAAGTGAGAACGTCGTGCAGACGGTTGACGGAGGGTAAGGGAATGTCAACCGTTGGCGGGAAGAAATGTCCACAGGAGGTCGCCGGAAAAAGGAGTTGACGGCGACCCTTCAAGGCGGGCGTTACTGTGGAACTGGGTGGCGACGAGTGAAGAAGAGGTTCCAGACGAGGAAGACGACACCATGGATGCACGCAGAGATCACTCACCGGGATTGTCGTTCGGGACAGACCCTTCCAAGTCGGTCGAGAGCAGCACGCAGGCACCGAGGAAGCACGTAGATGCCGAGGGAACACGCCAAGCTTGCAGATGTCGGATGTCGGGTTCATGTCGGTTTAAGTTTGAAATGTCGGATGTCGGATTGCGGGGGATATATCGGGGATATTTTACAATGATATACATAGTTTTTATAAATATGTATAATTGTATACATAATGTATGTTTATAAATTACACAATAAACTATACACATTGTGTATGCTTATAAATTAAATAAAGAAATGTCGACTGCAATAAACAACATAAAAATCACCAAATGAGAGTGAGATGAGAAAGTCTTCGACGCTAGACTTAGAGATGCACGAAATGAAGCACGAAACCAAGTATTTTTGTTTGGTCTCTTCAAAAAATGAAAAAATATTTTTAATACTCTCGACGATATATCGGTCGCGAAATATCGCCCGATATATCGGGGTTAAACCGATATATCGGGCAATATTTTCAAAAATGACATTTTTGCTTAAAATATCGATGTCGTGGCGTTCGTCCCCAAAACATTTATGTCGTCTGACATGTCTTCCCGCCAACGGTTGACATTCCTAGGCCCGAATACCCATAACAAATACTAATATATATTTCCAAAGGAGACATTCATATTATATGGCACACCTGAATCGATGGTCCAAAGTGTCACATAAGACGCGCAATACTAGCAGTACAATCTCCAGTCTTTCTAGTCAGTCAGATCATATTCTTACTTACATAATGCCACTACTATGATATGTGCTTTTGATTGTAAGCGGGTGAGAGGTCGTGAGAGGAGGAAGTCTCGAAGAGGATCCTTCTGACCCTTGTCTTAAGCTAGTCTTCCCAATGATGAATGATACAATTGGAGCCAAGCTTGATCGAGAGAGGAAGGAGGAAGAGAGGAGCCTTTCTCATCCAAATCCTAGCCTGATGGGGGAGAAGAGAGGAAAGAACTAATAGAGAAAACTAAGAGAGACATTGAGTTTTAATATATGCATACCAGCCAAAGACCCTCTCACTTACATATATAGTGTGAGGGAAAATTTCCGCAATATTTCAGCTATGCCCCTCACCCGGGCTACATGATATGTGAGTAAAAGAGAGTGCGCAAAAAGAAGATACAATGAGAAAAATAACAATACAGACGACTGACTGCAAGTTGTCATCCCTTCGTAGATCCATAACATCACCTTCCTGGTGTTGATCAAGCTTGTCCTCAAGCTTGATTGGGAAGGGGTACGAGGATTTAGCCTTCCTTAGCATCCTTGTCGTCATCGTCCGGGGATCGTCAACTTTTAGCCAAAAGAGACACTTGCGTCCTGGTGTATATGGCTCGTCATAGTTGAAAAGAGTCCTTATGTGAGTCGTTATACTATTTCCGCTGGTGATGGACACTTTGATGGTTGAGAAGAAATAGTGTCTTCCAAACGATTGCCCCCATTCTCGACATGGCGGCTTCCATACAGGTTTGTCCATCATTTCTCACAGATACAGGCAAGCCTCATGGCTATGTTGAGGTCTCGTGGTACTTGAAATTCTAAAAAACTACTAGTTGAGAAGAAAGGGTGTCCTCCCAACAATTGCCCATGTTCCTGCCGTGGCGGATGCCATATGGGTTGTCCATGAGGAAACATTTCTCACAGATACGGGTAAGGCTCATGGATGTGTTGAGGTCCTGCTGTACTTGGAATTCTACATTGAGACGTAGAAGATCATGCAGACTGGCAATGAATATAGACACTTGATCATTCGGCAATACAAGGACATGGGCTAGTAACATCTGAAAACTCTCCAAGCGATCGACTACGGTCCTCGTTTGCTTGAGGGAGATGAGGTTGCCCAATGGATTGCCACGAAAATGCAAATTGCAGTGATGTTTGAAGACACCCCAATTTAAATTGGGTGTCTTCCATGCAAGCTGGACGTATCCCAACTACGTCGAGCCCATGGGGTAGAATTAAGCCAATCCTATCCAATCCTCAAACATCATATACTGGTTGGTGAAGAAGTCGCAGCATGTTAACCAGGCCAGGGGTAGCTCTTGTCGTCAAATAGAGGAAAATTCAGCTTCAAGTAACACAGAATGTTGCCTTTCACGGACAAATTTCCATGGGAATCAGAGTGCACGATGTGCCACTGCCAGTTTGTGGTTGAGCTTGGATGTTCATCAAATTTTGTATTGACTCCATAGTCTGAGCGTGGGTAAGAACGTCTTTGTCCATGATCACTAGAGTAGCTTGGATGTTGCCGCCCGTAGGAGGTCTAGGGCTGGGGAGTTCCATTTAAAGTGTTGGACATTCGTGCACCAGTGGAAGAAACGAGGAGGCGTTGTGGGTGGGTTGGGAAGCATGTCAATTGTATGTAGTGGTATGTAGTGGTCGGTTGGCCACTAAAAAAGTTGTAGTGGCGAGTGCTCGACACAAGGAGGGCGACATGAAGAAGTAGGAGTAGTAGTCTGTGGAACTTGTACGGGTAGTCTCAGCTGCAATTTTTTTAGGACAAAGTGACAATCTATCTTGATATGCTTAGTGCTTTCATGAAAGACAGGGCATCAACATTGTCACATTGTAGTTCCATACGAAACACTGAATTCCTATTTTAATTTAGTCAAACGTTGGTTGAGCCAGACTAACTCACAAGTTGTTCGATCCATAGCTCTGTATTCATATTCAGACCAATCAACATGCAATAGATAGTCGTGGATCTGCGGTCATAAGGAGACTCAGCCCAATCAACATCAGAATATCCATATATGCTCATATGATTGTTATTCTTATACAATAACCCAACAGTGGAAGTGCCCTTCAACTCTTCAAGTATATGAGATGCAGATAACAACCCTCTCTGTGAAGAACCCTTGGAGTATACATAAACTAACTCACCATAGGGAAAAGGTATATGTAGTTGTGATAGTGAGATAATTTAATTTGCCCACTAAACATCTATATCTCTACATCGGGATAAATGTGTCCACCTTATTCATCCTTCCTAAGTTTCGCATTGGGATCCATAGGATTTTCCACATGTTAACACTCAAGCGTTCCCGCCTCTTTCAAAAAAAAAAACTAGTGTATTTATGTTGTAGTAGGTATATGTCCCGCCTCTTTAAAAAAAACTAGTGTATTTATGTTGTAGTGGGTATATCTCGTTTTTGTATCTAGCCACCTCTATGCCCAAGAAGTATTTTAATTGACTTAAATCATTGGTCTGGAATTGTTTGCTTAGATAAGTCTTCAAGTTGGCAATCCCACATCTATCATTGCCAAATATGATAATGGAATCCACATACACTATAAGAATAATGCTCTCATGCTGAGTATGAGTATAAAACATGGAGTGGATGACCATGCACCTGGCGAGATCAAAATCTTCCAAAGTAGATGAGAACTTCACAAATCACGCCCTTGGAGACTACATCAATCCATATAATGATTTCTTCTATTTCCACATAAGAACACACTCTCCCTGAGCAATAAACTCTGATGGTTGCTCCATATAGATATCCTCAGCTAGATCACCATTGAGTAAAGTATTACAAATATCCAATTGAGATAAACTCTATTCATACCTAACAGCTAAGGCAATAAGATTTATGTCGAGAGAAATCACCTAAGAACTCAGAAACAATATAATTTCCCATGACACACCCACTCCCCACTGGGAAAATTCATAGAGGCGGCTAACATTGCTCTTTCCAAAGAGAGCATTTCAAGGTAGTTTCATGACTGCTTAATAGTAGTTTCATATAACGATTTCTTCTATTTCCACATAAGAACACACTCCCCCTGAGAAATAAACCCTGATGGTTGCTCCATATAGATATCCTCAGCTAGATCACCATTGAGTAAAGTATAACAAATATCCAATTGAGATAAACTCTATTCATACCTAACAGCTAAGGCAATAAGATTTATGTCGAGAGAAATCACCTAAGAACTCAGAAACAATATAATATCCCATGACACACCCACTCCCCACCGGGAAAATTCATAGATGCGGCTAACATTGCTCTTTCCAAAGAGAACATTTCAAGGTAGTTTCATAACTGCTTAATAGTAGTGTAGTGAGACACTAAATCTAACACCCAGGTCTCCATGCTAACCACACCAGGTTCACTAGTTTCAAGAGGGTGAGGTGGTCCACTTTTACTCTTCCTTTCAAACTCACATCACCTCGTTCTTCCATAACAAGTAGTTCTTCCCCCTTCAGCTTCTAATTAGTCAGTTGGGTAAGCATCACATTAGTAATGTTGGAAACCACCGTGCAATTTGTACCATTTATACCTTGATTCAAACTCATTGTGATGAAGGAAAACCAACAGCCAAAATAATTTGCCAAAAACAACAGATGGCTAAAATGGAAAACAATGCACCTTACCTATACTGCCAACTGTGCTAGAACCCGCAGTCACAAATGCTTTAAATCCTGATGTCAACGACAACCAAAAAGAAAGAAGGTGAGGCAGAAACCCCTATATGCGCCAGTAGAAGTGTGAACAGGCAACCGGGCGTCAAAATCAGGTGTCAACAAAAATGACCAACGCATAAATAGGCATCAATGCACTGAAGAAGCAGGAAGCAAATGTCAAAGTACAACCATTGAGACGGCAGAAGCAGAGTCGAGGCACATCGAAAGTAGGAATCGAGCGACCGAAGCATAGATGCAAGCATCGAGTATCCACGGCGTCACAAGTAGAGAGCGGCGGAAGAAACATCAACCAACGATCTCTCACGATCCCGAATCAAACTATGATACCATGTGAATACCTGAAGAAACGAGCGATGAAGTCCACAAACCCTTGTTAATGTCGACTTCCCTTAGGTTTTTTCCACTTCATAGCTCTCGACAGAGAGGAGAATAATATATATGAGCAAGTGTCATCAGATAATTGTGTGATATAGTAACCTCCTGGTGGATCAGTTCTTGTGACCTTCGCACATCTTTTTTGGCATCAAACAGGTATTAGGGCTCCCTCTCCTATCCACTGAATCTCGCTTCTCCATCCCCTCGCGCCAACATCCACATAAGAAGATTGGAGATCGCATGCTTCATGTGCATGAAGGAACAACGACCAAGAAGAGGTGCTACTCTGCAACCAAGTTATAGGCCCATCTCCCGCCCCTATTCGAGAATTCCTAGCACACAGGAAGCAATCCTCTCCTGCGCCCATAGGAGTTTCTTGCGCACCCTTTTGGTAGGAGGAAGCCCTACTTCAGTTGTGCGATGCAGTCTCCACTATTCGCTAACGTCCTCTCCGTCATCCAAGATGCCTCTGCCCAGGAAGCCACAACAATGCTCCAACCCTAGCACACAGTAGGTTGATCGAGGGGATCTAGGGGAAGCAATGTTCCTAGGCCTCCGACGACGTCCTCCTCAATTGTTTCCCATTGGTTGACGCAATCCCTCACATGGGGCCGTTACAATAAGCAACGATTTTGAAAGTTTCTAGAAAGGTGTCTTAGATGCTCGCAGTATGGCAGATCACCACAACCATCACAACCTCTCCTTGACTATTGTGTTGCCCACTGCATCGGGGGGGGGGGGGGGGGGGGGGGCACATTATGCTTTCTCCTCTAAAGCCAGAGAAGACAACGCTCACATCAATAACAACACCAATGATAACCAACTAAAATATCACATGATTAAACAAGTGTCATGATCAAACTTTCACACATTAACCAACACCACATTAGATCATATAACACCTAGTATAGCATCAAATTGTCATAAAATCAACACTCACATGAGAACAAAGGAATCACGAAAAAAAATTAAGAGAACACGAAGAATCTCTAAACAAAATCATCTTCAGTGGTGTTTGTAATGGAGGTGGCGACCAACATAGGTTGATGCTTATGTGAGGGGCAATCGAGAGTAGAAACAAGAGCAGGGGTAGTTAGTATGGAGGACACAAAGAAGAAGCAACAATAAGAGTCAGCATGTTAATATTAACGTTAAAAAGAAGAGGAATTAATGGGAGTGAAGAGGAAACTAGTGATAGTTCATGAAGTCGGGAGACGAAGCAGCGGGAGCACAAACGACAAAACTAGGAGAGAGAAAGTAGCGTCGAAGTTGACTACGGAAGAAATCTAAGAAGAAGGGAGCAATGAGATTAGTTAAAGACAAAGGGAGAAAATAACTAACAATCGAACACATCAATCACTCGGTAAACTTCACACAAAGGTTAACAACAAAGCACACAATGCCAGCAATATCAACGGCAAGTATCTCTGATACCATGCAAATTAGGAATCTTACGGGGATTTGTGAGCAAGTATCTCTAAAAAATTATATATATATATGTGTGTGTGTGTGTGTGTGTGTGTGTGTTGGGTGCACGGTGTCCCCCCGTGTAGGAACATTGGTTGTTAAAGTTTTTTCCAAAGGAGGAGTTTCATTCGACAGCGAAAAGGGGCGGAATGCTAGAGTTTAACTCAATTACTATGCATAAAACAAAAGTTATTTGATATTGCCATTACTATAAAACCATTAAGTGAATTAAGTAACAAGTGTTGTGGGCAGTGTTATAGATATCGGACGACATGTCCGACATGTCGGCCGACATAAAGGATTTGCGCCAAAAACGTTACATTTTCATTTTATGTTGGGCTCGTGGCGTTTTGATTATTGCGGGCGATATATCGACCAATTTCCGATATATCAGTCATGAAAACGGGCTGATATATCGCCCTGTCATTTTTTTATTAACAAGTTGAAAATGAGCGCGCGGTCGCCTTATTACTCTCGCCAAGCGATCTTTCTCATTTTTCTGCCCTAGCATCTCCCTCGACTCTCTCGCGCTCTCCGCTGGTTTTTCTCCATGGTTGTTGCGATCTCTGTGGTTCTTTGGTTGCTACGATCCTCTCGTTGGTTCTTCTCCCTAGTATCTACGACTATCTCGCAGGTATGTACTGCCCTCTCACAGATTCTTCTCCCTACCTCTCCCTTTCAACAAAAGCATTGTAAGTCGGTAATTTTTTAAGGCTTATTTCTTCTGGTTCTACGATCCTCTCATTTTTTTCTTCTGGTTCTTATATCTGGTTGCTACGACCGTCTAGCTGGTTTTTTTAGGGCTTGAAATTTTGATGTTTCGTCTCTTCCTCTCTCAATCTCTGCCTTCTCTCTTTTCTTTTCTCTGAGCTTTGCATTCTCTCTGAGCTCTTAATCTCTCTTCTTTCTGGTTTTTGATGGACTGAAGGGCCGAGGGTAGAAGGTTTATGAGTGGCCGTTCATTGGTGGTCGTGGCTTGGTGCTCTTTCTTCTGGTTCTCTCTTCTCTCTGAGCTCTCAGTCTCTCTTCTCTCTGAGCTCTCAATCTCTCTTCTCTCTGGTTTTTGATTGACTAAGGATTTATGAGTGGTCGTTCATTGGTGGTCGTGGCTTGGTGCTCTTCTTTTGGTTCTCTATTCTCTTTTCTCTCTGAGCTCGGCATTCTTAATTTATTATGCTTGGTTGCCTTCGTGGCTTGGTGGTCGTGGCTTGGTGCTCTTCTTCTGGTTCTCTCTTAGTCTCTTCTCTTTGAGCCCCGCGCTCTTAATTTATTATGCTTGATTGCATTGGTGGCTTGGTGGCTTTGTGCTTCGATTTTTGATGCTTTGTTTATCAATAATTATTTTATTTATTCCGTTAGACAACAAATGATGATTTAAGGTACCCCACTAGAAAGTTATTTATCCAACAAATGATGATGCAAGGAGGCCTCCTAGAATAGCAAAGAGCAAAGACGTGGTGATTAGTTATCAAAGGAATGGAAAGAGAAAAATATCTGAGATGGACGGGGCAAATCTAGAGGGTTCATGAGATGATGACCATATTCTATCTATTATGCCGACAATTGACGAGTATGTGAGTGATGAAGAATAAGGTATGTTTGAAATTTAATTTGTAAAATTTTGAAGTTATAGAAAATATATATAATTGCAAACTTCTTAAAATTACTAGTTTTACAATGTTTCTATCATTAATGTATTGTATGTTAAATGTTTCATATAGCCTTTAAGATTTAGAAGTTTAATAGGTTGTAAAATAATTAATATTGTAACATATATAAAATAAAAAGATAAAAAAACATATAATTATATATATGATTAATTAAATATTAAAAACTGATATATAAAATATCTCCGATATATCCCAAATATATAAAAAATTAACATGAAAACCCAAACTGACATGTCCACGACATCCGACATCTGCAACCTTAGTATAATATAGAAAATATGAAAAAAAATGTGCCCCCAATTGTGCTTTCTATTTTAGTATAATATAGATAAATGCATATATTAACAGGTCCGTCACACGTTAACGATCAAGGCCAAATAATGTACAAACATAAGTGCAAACACAATCCTTTTCCATGTTCAATTTATACTCAAATTCCATTTTAATCTCAGACGTGATCCCAAGCACAAAGCCCCGAGTACATGCTAAGATTCAATTTCAAAGTTAGATATATGATTAGATTCACCAAAATAAAATCAAGAATCTTGTAAATATAAATCTCCAAAATCACTTACATCTCCATCCAATTCATAAATATCATAATCACCATCATTAATGAACTTATCTTAGTTATGGGAGAACCACTTTATGAATCCTTATGATCCATTTGTTCCTGTCCACTGCTACTGAGGTATTAAAACAACTTCATTATTATCATTTGAAACTTGTAACAATCATTGTTTGAAATGTCTTCCGACATGTCTTTTGAGGACAAACAGAAATTTTTTCTGAAAAAGAAGGTTGTACTTTTGTAAAATATAGGTTGGCATATCTGATTTTATTTTATATATCGGCCGACACGACTTTTAAGAATATCATCCGTTATTTTATTTTATGTTACATTAACAATATGCATACTTAAATTATCTCTATGTATTGCATTATATATGTTTAAATCGATTAGACTTAATGTTTTGTTCTCATTCATAAGTATTTACTCTTACAATCATGTTTGTATAATCATTTTATAATATATGTTTGTTTGTTACTATTAAACAAAATAATAAAACATTCTGCACGATATTAGTTAATAATCCTTTGCTTTAGAGACCACATCACTCGCAAGTGCCATGAGAGTGGTGCACCCAAGGATATCATCCGCGACACTCATGAGGCGTGTGAGGCCAAGAGGAGTACGGCCTCCTCTCTACATTCCCCTGCCCTGCATGTTATCCATCATCTGCTGCCAAGCAAACATCCTGGTGGAAATAAACTAAAGAGTAGTACTAAGCTTTCTTCTATGATTTCCCCACAAACTTAGAAAGGAAGTTTAGGAAAACCTCATATAAAAAAAACCGATATTTTAAAATATCATCGACATGTCTCCGACATCCGTTATTATAAAATTCAATCTGACATGTTGTCGACGTCTAGTATTTACAACCTTGGTAACAATTACTTGGGATCGTCTTTTTGAATCCTCATTTTAACTTTGCTCAAGCCGAGCGATGTTGATGTGTTAAACATATGCGAATAACTTTAGCAACCTTGAACGATTATACATTGGGTATACTTTTCCTCTTACTTAATCCTTTGAGAATTACTTATATCTATTTTATATAATAGGCATATGTTTAACCTTGGATATACATGCCTAAACCAACCAACTATAATTTTAGTATCTTATTTTTTGACATAATTCACTCTTATTTCTCTAATACAATCATTTTTCATCTATTTTTCTAATTTTATCAAACATTCATCTTAACATTCTAACTTCTAACACACTCAACTTCAATATCAATGATTTTTTGACTAACATCCAATTCCATAAAACACAGTTGCCACTATAAAATCCGATGTTTACGAGTCATCTCTCTTAATTTCAGGATCTGATCATGAGTGATGATTTGTGTCAACATCAAATCGAGGTATTATTCTAGTTAGTGTTAATTTTACGCGTCAATCGTCATCTTAAATAATATCATTTAATAAGAAGTGCACTATTATTTTTCGACGCGATTATCTATGGTGCACGAGAACGAAATACACCTAAAAAGTAAGTTTTGAAGTGTAATGGCATACTTAGTAATTGAGGGGAAATTCCATCAGCCATAACCCCCCCCCCTTCTTCATAAAAAGGTAAACCTCGATATTCCCTCTTGCGTGCCTCTTATTTCACGTAACCGAGGTTAGGGTTAGGTTTTGTCGTCTGGAGCCGAGCACACGAGGTCTCCTTTCGCTTGATAGAAGTCGTCGACCCGTCTCCTCTCGTCTGAAGCCTTTGACGACTCTTCCCTGCGACTCGTGGCGGCTCGACAACTAGTCCTTGCGTGTTCTGGCTCACATCCGACCCTTCTCTCCAACGCCTCTGCCGGGTAAATACAGATTGGTGTTTCTCAAGTTCATAATTCCTCTTCCTTTATATACTCAAAAACATGAATTTAGAGATTTCAATTCTTCTGTTACTCCTCCAGCAGCCGATCCCATTTGTTTCTCCATTCGTAGAAAACATTGATATTGAGTTTTTGCTTAACCCTAGGATAAGGAAATTTTTTATTTTTCTAAATCCAGCGGGTTGTTCTCTTCTAGGTTCGGAGAAACCCTAGCAGTGGAAAAGAGGGCGTGGAAAATAAATCAGAGACGGATCACTTATTTCGAACCAACCTCGCCGTAAGTTAACTGCGCTAGGTAAGTATATGTACAATCCATTATTTGATTTCAGTGTTGTATATGCTCATCATCATATAAATGTTATTAATAGGTGTTCTGCGTTAGGAGTGAGGAATTATTTACTTGTGAAGAATTCATTATAATCTATAGAAATCATGTCGCCTCGCCGCGTCTATGAACGTCATAACGCCGAGGTAAGATATTCTATTCTTTTTTGGCTAGACATAACTCGTAGTTCAATTATGATTTTTTCCTCTTATAGTTAGGAGAAAATATGTAAATAATATGAAATCACATGTATCGAACATCGATCGTAGATAAGAATAAGAAATCATAAATCCATCATTACGTCAAAATAATACGATTAAGACATGGCGGAACATAAGTAATGCGTTTACTTTCAGTTAAACAACTTATAAAACTTGTGAAACTGTAATTTATATGTAATCACGCATTTCTTTGTAAATGTAAGAATAATATAAAACATGAGAATATGTACGTGAGGCGTATAATTATCATGAAATGCGATCTCAGATGCAAGGATGAATAAGTATGCAATCCAAAGATTTAAAGTGACGTAAGACAAGTGTTTCCTTAAGATTAATCATGACATCATTAGTATTAAGTTAAATGATTAATAGAACACTAAATTTAAATTAGTCGCTTTAAGCAGGTGTTCTTTTTTGTGTTCATGACGACCACTAATAAAAGATAATTAGGAGGCACGATCACGGTTTCCTCTTGTGATAAATAGAGACACTATCTAACTCATAGGGATTAGCAGATCATATGAGCCTCAAGTTTGGGAGTCGACACTCCATATAAAAGATTATTAGATATAATTTTGTGTTCATGACCGAGAGACATTAGAACACCTATTTTCGCTAGTATGACTCGAATCGCTAGAATGTGCATAAGAATCTACTTAACTAAGAATGAGAAGAAAAGAAGATATTAGACATCTCAATTCCAAAAATAAGACAAAATCTAGAATCTCTATAGTTTAATTATTTCGAAATTGGAAAGAAACTCCAGTTTAAGATCACACAATAGAAAAAACATTTATGTTTAAGTACTCTTATAGAAAAGCATGTATAGAATCATATTATACATTTCTTGAGTATAAAATATTATTTTAAAAGCATGCACGCATATTTTATTCAAGTTATTTTTTGTGTCACTAGGAGGGTTAGTTTTTCTTACCACCAATTGGGCTGACCTTGACTTCAGACATTTTTTTCAGGGGTCACTGGTCTACACCTAGGATAATCTGCCGAGGATGTCTACTTTTAGTTTGTTTTCCCTTTAAAAATATTGTATCATTTAATTATGAATTCAAATGTATCAAACTCTTTGCAATTTTAGTATTTCAGACTATTTGCTAATTTCAATTCTAATTGGCTCTGTGAATCTGATATTGAGGTATCTCTTTAACCTTAACTCCAGTTTTTAAAAAAAAATCGATATGTACTTTAGATATTAAGTGCTATGTACCGATTTTTATATTGTTGTTTTGTTTGGTTTATATCACAAGTGTCGGTCGGCTTAGGAATTGATGTTAAATTAGATTGGGGTGTTACAATTGGTATCAGAGCCAGGTTAGGATCCTTTGAACCCAAAAAATTTGCATAGCTTTAGGATTTCATCTGAACCATTTCTTCGATGTTAGAGTCATTATACTTAATCTTGTCTTTAGATTTTATATATGGATGTTAGATAGTTTCCTTAGCTATTTATCATTAGTCATGAAATTTTTCGGTAATGACAATCTCTCCTTACCTTTTTTCAGGTACCTCGTTGTAGTGACATAAGCAAACCAAATAGAACGCCCGAGATTAGCATAGAGGAGGTGGATCCTCCGGCAAAAACAACACCTACTGGAATTGCAGTTGAAATTGCCAGTGCGATAACTCTAGTCCTTATGGAATTAAATAACATACTACCTACATTGGTCACAGTCACAGTTCCTGCACCTACTGTCGTGGAGATCTACGCCCCTCCAACTTCAGTGTAGAAGAAAATCCTCCGGGACTTGTTGAATGTGATGTGGTGCCTGGAGAATTAAAAGGTACCTCTAGCGACCTTCCTTTTTGAGGGTGAAGCCAATCTATGGTGGAGTAGACACATAGTTGATGACCCCGCTGGTAAGAATTTAAGTTTGAATTCCTTCTTTTTAAATACAATTCCTATCCCGACATTATGATAATGTGATCTCTCTCTATGTCAGGTCGTTCTGTAAACATGTTTAGTTGGGATGAATTTTCCACAACACTCTCAAACTGGTTTGTGCCTCCTTCAGAGCGCCATACCCTTTAGGAGAAGTATCTCAGAATGATTCAAGGGGATAAGGTTGTCACGGCCTATGAGTGAGAGTTTACTCAATTGTCACGCTACGCGGGCTTACTGCAAGTAAGTGAAGACGATAAGTGTCACCTCTTTAGGGAAGGCCTTCGTGACTCACTGAAATGGTCGTTGCTGAACATGGACGATACTGAATATAGAAGGTTGGTCGATACTGCTAGGAAGCTAGAGGTGGATCAACTGAGGGTGTAGAGGCACAACAACTTCAGGAACAAACAGACACAAGATGCACCACAACAACCTCAGAATAAAAATCATCAAGGAAAAATGGAATAAGAAGCAGAAGACGGGCGATAAAAAAAGAAATCAGCTCGGGCCAAGGTCAAGGATTTTCCCCTCTGCCCTAAGCGCAACCGCCACCATCATGGTGAATGCTTGGCTGTTTCAGAAGTATGCTACAAATGCCACCAGCTGGGACGCATAGCCCGTTATTGTCAGGGACATTCTAATAACCAAGTGACAAATTTTAAGTTCTGTAATCATCGTAGATTTAATCATTTGCTTTGTAATCTAATACACATTAATGTGACATATTCTATAGCCGAAGTTCAAGGTTGGTGATCGGTGATCCTAGTAGGATTGACAAGGGAAAGGCGGTGATGGACTCTAATGTAAAGCCAGCTCCAGGAAGAGGTCTGGTGCAGCCCAGGATGTAGGGACTAGGCCAGTAGGAGGACAAGGAGCAAGAGGCCGTAGTTACAGGTATAAATATATCGTAGAGAGTTTTTACCTTTCCTCCTTAGGGACACAACATTATCCATATTGCATTCATGCATGTAGGTATCCTTATGATTCGAAATATACCCTCCAAGATTCTATTTGACATGGGTGTTTCGCACTCGTTCATAGCAGAATCCATTGAGCTTAGGTTGGGCTTATAGATCCTTTCAAAGTCAACACCACTAGAGGTCATGATGTTTAATGGTCCCATTATGCAGACCAGTCGCAAACGTGGAGTCTCAGTGTTATTTGGGGAATAAAAATTTATCATAAAATTGTCTCTCCTTCCTATTGTAGAGTTCGGATTGATTCTAGGTATGGACTGGTTGGCAGACGTAAATGCCAAAATAGAATGCAGGAGCAAGGAAATACAAACATAAGGACCTGACTAGTCCATCATTATTTTTCAGGGCATGAAGGGAGTTTCCAAACTAATTATCTCTTTAGTTAACACTGTCAGAAATATCAACAAGGGTTGTGCTACATTTCAAGTATTGATGCATGCAGAAGCCAAAAATAATCTGCAAGAAGTATCAGTGGTTCATGAATTTCTAGATGTCTTTCCAGAAGAGCTACCTGGTGCCCCTCCTGCCAGAGAGGTTGATTTCCAAATCAACCTTATATCTGGATCCACACCAATAGCCAAGGCTCCTTAGCGCATGACTCCCATAGATCTAGCTGAATTAAAGATCCAGTTGCAGGAGTTACTCGAATTGAGATTTATCCAACCCAGCACATCGCCTTGGAGTGCACCAGTTCTATTTGTAAAGAAGAAGGATGACAGTCTGAGGTTGTGGATTTGATTACCGCGAGCTGAACAAGCTGACAATTAAGAATAAGTATCATATTCCGATGATAGATGATTTGTTTGATCAGCTTAAGGGGTCCTGCACATTCTCTAAGTTATATTTGAGATCGGGGTATCACCAATTGAGGGTCTGTGATGGGGATGTTCAGAAGACATCTTTCAGCACGAGGTACGAGCACTACGAATCTGTAATCATGTCATTCAGACTGACTAATGCACAGTGCCTTTATTGAATTGATGAACAAAGTTGGGAATTCCTTGACCGATTTGTTATCGTCTTCATTAACGATATCCTAATTTATTCAAAATCAGATGCACGCAAAATTTTCTAAGTGTGAGTTCTAATTTTCAGGGGTCGCTTTATTGGGACACATTATCAGGAAGAGAGGTCTCGCAATGGATCCAAAAAAATTAGAAACAATCTGAGATTGGCCAAGGCCGAAGGCACTCGCTGAAATCCGCAGCTTTCTTGGCTTAGCGGGTTACTACAGGAGATTCATTAAGGATTTTTCAAAGATAGCGCTACTGATGACTACACTCACTAGAAAAGAAAAAGTCTTTAGTTGGACAGTGGAATGTGAGTTTGCTTTTGAAGAGCTGAAAACTAGAATGATGACTACACCAATATTGTGTCTACCTTCAGGTACAGATGGATTTCAAATTTATAGCGATGCTTCGGGTCAAGGCCTGGGTTGTGTGCTTATGCAGTATGGAAAAGTCAACTTTCGCCTCCAGACAATTAAAGGATCACGAGAAGAATTATCTTGTGCACGACTTAGAACTAGCAGTCGCCATTCATGCACTGAAAAAACTGAAACACTATCTTTATGAAGCGCATGTTGATGTTTTTACAGATCATAAGAGTTTCAAGTATATCTTTGAACAACGAGATCTCAATATGAGACAACGTAGATGATTGGAGTTTTTGCTTGATTATGATGTGCATATTCAGCATCATCTCAGCAAAGCAAATGTGGTGGCAGATGCTCTTAGTATAATAGATTTGAGTTATTCCCTCATTACCCATCAAGAGGATTTGATACTAGCACTAAAGAGACTGGAGATTATTGTGATACCACGTGTCAGTGGGAGCTCTGCAAGTTTAAGTTGGATATAAATCACTCGTGACATTAAAGACAGAATCAGACAGGCTTTACCCCTATATCCGAAAATGAGAAAACTTTGGGAGTTGACTCAGGCAATTCAGAAAGAGAACTTCATAATTCAGGAGGGCTTACTGCTACACAACAGAAGAGTTTACATTCCACATTTCAGTTATCTTCGTGGGGACACACTCTTCGAGGCTCATAACTCTAGATACTTTATACATCGTGGTAGTACAAAGATCTATGCGGATCTTAAGAGGCCAGTGTGGTAACCAGTAATGAAGGGTGTCGTTGCAGAGTATGTTGGAAAGTGTGAAACTTATATGCTAGTCAAAGTTGAATGTCAGAGACAAGGAGCAAGTTGCAGACACTTTCAATTCTATTGTGGAATTTGAAAGACATATTGATGAATTTTTTACAAGGTCTTCCAAGGTCTCAAAGTGGAAATGATTCTCAATGGGTCATCATGGACCGCCTATCTAAGGTTGTTCATTTCATTCCTAATAAGAGAACGGATCAGAATCCGAGATTGGCTCTGTTATACGTAGATGAGATAGTTCGATTGCATGGTGTTCCGAAGTCTATCATTTGATAGGATGACAAATTTATCTCTAAGAATTGGAAGTATGTATAAGAGCGTTTGGGCACTAAGTTAAAATTTAGTACAACTTTTCACCCGCAGATGGATGAACAAACCGAGCGCACTAATAGAACTATGAAAGATATGCTTCAAATGTGTATTTTAAACTTTGGAGGTAAGTGAGAGAAATATGTCACCTTGGTAGAATTCTCCTACAATAACAGCTTTCAGGTAAGTATTGAGATGACCTCTTTCGAGAATCTTTATGGCAGACGTTGTCGGACACCATTATGTTAGGCTGAAAATGAAGAGAGGATTGTCAATAAAGAATTATGGATCGAAAAAACCACAGATCGGGTTAAGCTCATACAGGAGCGCATGCAGATAGCTCAGGATTGTCAAGCTAAATATTATGACCAGAGGCACAACGTTAGAGTTCAATGTTGGAGATTTTGTTTATCTCAAGGTCAAACCAGTTAGGGGTATCTCTAGACTTATGCGAATGAAAAAATTGAGTCTCAAATTTATTGGTCCATTCAAAGTGCTACGCATTGGCGAGGTCACATAGTTAATCTCACCTAAAGAGATTAATGGTTTGCATGATGTTTCCACAGCTACTATTTGACGAGAGCAGACAGGGACCCCAGTCAGGTGATCAGTACTGAGGATGCACCAGTCGAATCAAATCTTAATATCAGTGTAAAGCCAGTCAGGATTGTGGACTCGAGGATTCAGAATCTCCAAAACAGAGAGATCCGTTTTGTGAAAATTTTTTGGATGAATTGTGGTCGACCAGAGTTTACATGAGAAAGAGAAGATAAAATTCGGAGCAACGAAGAATATGCCTTCCATTTTTACATAGGTAAGATTGTAATTGTCGAGGACAAAAATTTTATTAGGATGGGAGATTTGTAACATCCGAAGTTTACGAGTCATCTCTCTTAATTTCAGGATACGACGCGAGTGATGATGATCGGCGTCAGCGACAAATTGAAGTATTTATTCTCGTTAGTATTAATTTTACGCGTCAATTGTCATCTTAAATAATATCATTTAATAAAAAGTGTATTATTATTTTTTCGACGTAATTATCTGGCTTAAATGTTTCTTCAATAAGATACTGAAGTCAAAGAGGATGTCGGACCAATTGAGAGAAAGTATCTTGATACCTTTGTATAATAACAAAAGAGATAAACAAAATTGTGTTAATTGCAGAGGAATTAAATCAATGAGTCATACCATGAAACTATCTAGAAAGAAAACAAGATTTGCATATGTTATTTATCGATCTTGAGAAGATTTATGATAGGATTCCAAGAGAGATCTTATGGAAAGTCTTAGAAAAGAAAGGTGTAAATGTATCATACATTGACATAATCAAAGATATGTATACAAATTCAGTGACGAGGGTGAGGACATCTGGAGGATTAATACATGAATTCCCTATCATTGTTGGCTTACATCAAGGTTCAACTTTAAGCTCTTATCTCTTTACCCTTATCTTAGATGAGTTCACCGGACATATCCAACAAGCAATACCTTGGTGTTTATTTTTTGCGGATGATATCGCTTTGGTCGATGAGATGTGCGAGGGTGTAAACGCGAAACTAGAATCTTGGCAAGACACTTTAGAAAATAAGGTTTTAGGTTGAGCAGGGCAAAGACGGAGTATATGGAGCTTAAATTTGACAGTGCAAGAAGGATGGATGACTTCGTTATTATGTTGGCTGATCAAAATATTTCCCACAGTAAGTGCTTTAAATATCTTGGATCGATAATTCAAGAAGATGGAGGTGTTGATAAAGATGTGATACATAGAATCCAAGTAGGTTGGTTGAAGTGGAGAGGCGCGTCAGGGATCTTATGTGATCGTAAAGTACAATTAAAACATAAAGGCAAGTTTTACAGTACTGGAATTAGACCAGCGATGCTCTATGGTTCTAAGTGTTGGGCAGTGAATTGTGTGCATGAGCAAAAAATGGGAGTTGCGGAGATGAGAATGCTTAGGTGGATGTGTGGACAGACGAGATTGGATAAAATTATGAATGAATGTATCAGGGATAAGACATGAGTGACACCAATTGCAGAGAAGATGCGAGAAGCTCGACTAAAATGGTTAGGACAATTACAAAGAAGACCACCTGTTAGGTGTTGTGAGAGTTTAGTCTCCAGGCATGTTAGACGGGGGAGGGGTAGACCAATAAAGACTTGGAATGAGACTATAAGGAAAGACATTATGTACTTAGGCATTAGTGAGATTATGACTAAAGATAGGGCACAATGGCGACAAAGGATCCATATAGCCGACCCCACTATAGTGGGAAAAAGGCTTGAGTGTTGTTGTTGTTGATTATCTATGGTGCACGAGAACAGAATACACCTAAATGGTAAGTTTTGAAGTGCAATGGCATACTTAGTAATTAAGGGAAATTCCTTTAGTCATAACTTTTCCGCCTTAATAAAAATGGAAACCTCGATATTCCCTTTTTACGTACCTCTTATTTCACGCAACTGAGGTTAGGGTTAGGTTCTGTCGTCTGGATCCGAGCGCACAACGTAGTCTTTCGCTCGATCGAAGCTGTCGACCCCTCTCCTATCGTCTGAAGCCTTCGATAACTCTTCACTGCGTCTCGTGGATCCTCGGCGACTAGTCCTTGTGTGTTTTGGCTCACACTCAACCCTTCTTTCATCCGCCTCTGCCATGTAAATACCGATTGGTGTTTCTCCAATAAGTTCATAATTCCTCTTCCTTTATATACTCAATAACATGAATTAGGGATTTTGATTCTTCTGTTACTCCTCCAACAGTCTATCCATTTTGTTTCCTCATTCGTAAGAAATATTGATATTGAGTTTTTGCTTAACGCTGGGGTAAGGAGATTTTTTATCTCTCTAATTCCAGCGGGTTGTTCTTTTATAGGTTCGGAGAACCATGACGGTGGAAAAGAGGGTGTGGAAAATAAATAGGAGAAGGCTCACTTAGTTCTGAGTCAACCTCGTCGTAAGTTAATCACGCTCAATAAGGGTACGTGACAGTCCATTATTAGATTTATGTGTTATATATCCTCCCCATCGTATAAATGTTATTAATAGGTGTTTCGCGTAACCCTAGGAGCAAAGAAGAATTTACATGAGGAGTTCATTATAATCTAGAGAAATCATGCTGCCTCACCGCATCTATGAACGCCGCAACGCCAATGTAAGAATTTTTTTCATTTTGGCTAGACATACCACGTAGTTCAATTATGAATTTTTCCTATAGTTAGGAGAAGATATGTAAATAATATGAAATCACATGTATCAAACATCGATCATAGATGAGAATAAGAAATCATTTATTCATCATTACATCAAAATAATACGATTAAGTCATGCCAGAACATAAGTAATGTGTTTACTTCCAGTTAAACTTGTGAAACTGTAATTTATATGTGATCGCGTACTTCTTTATAAATGTAAGAATAATATGAAAACACGAGAATATATATGTGAGGCGTATAATTATTATGAGATACGATCTAAGATGCAAGAATGAATATGTATGCAATCCAAAGATGTAAAGTGACGTAAGACGGGTGTTCCTTAAGATTAGTCATGTCATCATTAGTATTACGTTAAAGGATTAATGGAACACTATATTTAAATTAGTCTTTGTAAGTCGGTGTTCTTCTTGGTGTTCATACCAGCAACTAAAAGAAGATAATTAGGAGACATGATCGAGGTTTTCTCTCGTGATGGATAGACACAATATCTTACTCATAGGGCTTAGTAGACCATATGAGCCTCAAGTTAGCAAGTCGATACCCCATATAAAAGATTATTAGATATGAGTGTGTGCCCGTGACCGCGAGACATTAGAACACTATATTCACTAGTAGGGACTCGAATCGCCAGAATGTGCATAAGAATCTACTTAACTAAGAATGAAAAGAAAAGAAGATATAAGACATCTCAATTCCAAATACAACCTGAAATCTAGAATCCTTATAGTTTAATGATTTTGAAATTGGAAAGAAAATTCAGTTTAAGATCACGCAATAGAAAAGACATTTATGTTGAAGTACTCTTATAAAAAGAGCATACATTTCTTTAGTATAATATGTTATTTAAAAGCATGCACGCATATTTTATTCAAGTTATTTTTGATGTCACTAGGAGGGTTAGTTTTTCTTACTCACCAATTTGGCTGACCCCGTCTTTGGACATTTCTTTTCAGGGGTCACAGGTGGAGAGATACGCGTAGGATAATCTGCCAAGAATGCCTACTTTTAGTTTGTTTTTCCACTAAAAATTGTTATATCATTTAATTATTAATTAAGGTGTATCAGACTCTTTGCAATTTTAGTATTTCAGACTACTTGCTCATTTCAATTCTAGTTAGCTCTGTGAATCAGATTTTGAGGTATTTCTTTAACCTTAACTCCAGTTTTTAAAATATTTCGTTGTGTACTTAAGATATTACCTGCTATGTACCGATTTTATACTATTGCTTAGTTTGCTACATATCGCAAGTGTCAGTCGGGCTTACGAATTGAAACCTCCACTAAAATTACTTATCATGAACATTGACTTTCTTTTTACTAATTTGAAATCCTCTCTTCTAAGTAGTGTCTTGTTTATTTTAATTTTTTACTTAACTCGGTAGATGTCTCATTGATTAGAATGTATCATCAGAGAAAAGCATAAATTAAGATACCTGGTTTTGGATAATGATAGGGAAAAGCAACGAAATATGGAGAAATCTAGAGGAAACTAAGGGAGAAGAGGAAGAAACTAGGGTTAGGGTAAAAGAAAGGAGAATACTTGAAATTATACTTGCATATACCCCCAAGCAGCAGCCCCGGGCCTATTAATACCCGGGGCACAAGCCCCCCCCCCCCCCCACCCACCACTGGGGCTGAACCGGAGTGGTTCAGCCCCACTTTGGCGCCTTTTAATGAGTGGGGGCTGAACCGGATGGTTCAGCCCGTTGGCTTGCACTTGCTTCTTCAGTCGCCGAGAATAAGTCTGTCCCGCGAACCGTAATGCATGTGGGGACATAACATTCCCCTCCCCATAAAAAATCAACGTGTCCTCAAGTTGGAAATCCGGAAACCGCTCGCGGAACTCGAGCAAGTCCACCCAAGAATTATGCACCTCCGGCATATACTTCCATTTGACAAGCACTTCTGGCCGATATTCTGTGCCCCGTTTCTTCCATTTTGTTAACACAATGGCTTTCGGAGACGGACGCAACTCGCCACTGCTGGTGGCCTCTGGAAGAGTAGAGCTAGCCTGTACCGTAGTACCCACCTTTCGTTTCAGCACCGAGACATGGAAGGTCGGGTGAATGCGAGAGCCTTCTGGTAGATCCAAGGTGTAGGCGACTGGACCCACGCGTCGGATAATGCGGAAAGGTCTGTAGTACCGTGGTGCTAACTTTTGATTGGACCGACGAGAGACTGACAGCTGTCGATACGGTTGGAGTTTGAGGAAAACCTCTTCGCCCACCGCAAATTCCCGCTCAGTGCGGTGTTTGTCCGCCTGGACCTTCATGCGCTCCTGGGCCGTCTGTAAGTTCTCCCGAAGGAGGGTGAGGGTGCGATCCCGGTCCTGTAGGGTCCGATCCACGGCCGGAAGGGCGGTGCTGGCCGGCTCATAAGAACGCAGCGTTGGAGGGGGTCTGCCATAGACCACCTCAAACGGTGTAAGTTTGCTGGCTGTGTGGAAGGAGGTGTTGTAGCAGTACTCCGCCCAATGCAACCAACGTGTCCAAGTGCGCGGCTCATCCATCACGAAGCACCGTAAGTAAGTCTCAACCCCCCTGTTGAGGACCTCCGTCTGCCCGTCAGTCTGGGGGTGATTTGTTGTGCTCATGCGCAGCGTGGTACCCTGTAGCCGAAAGAGCTCCTGCCAGAAATTGCTTACAAAAACCGGGTCTCTGTCTGATATGGAGCGGGGAACCCCGTGGAGGCGCACTATCTCGCGGGCAAACAAGTCAGCAACGCTCTCTTCCGAGTATGGATGGCTCAAGGCTAGGAAATGCACGTACTTGGAGAGCTTGTCGACGACAACTAGGATGACTGTCTTGCCCTGAGATTTAGGCAACCCATCGATGAAGTCCATGGAAACGGTGTCCCAAATCTGGTGGGGTATCTCCAACGGCGTCAGTAATCCTGCGGGTGATGTAGTATCATACTTCTGTCTCTGGCATATCTCGCATTCCCGCACAAACTGTTGGACATCCTTCCGCATGCCCCTCCAAAACACATTGGCCCGAATGCGCAGCGTACGAACAATACCGGCGTGGCCGTCGGTTGGAGAAGTGTGGAACTCCTGCATCATGGTCGTGCGCCAGGCCGACGTGGCCGGAATGACCACCCGGCCATGATAATAAGCCTCCCGTCCAACAACTGGTAGCCGGCCTCCGTAGTGTCACCCTGCTGTAGTGCCTCGACAATGGTGCGGAGCTCAGGGTCCTGGTACACCTCTGCCTGAATCTCATCCAACGAGTCAATCACCAGACCCGATACGTGAGCTAGGGCGCTCTCTGGAATGCGTGAAAGGGCGTCGGCCACGACATTTTCTTTCTCTTGCTTGTACACGATCTCATAATCATAACCCAACAATTTGGTCAACCACTTCTGCTGCAGCGGGGATGCCAACCGCTGCTCGAGGAAATGCTTCAAACTCTGGTGGTCTGTACGGATCAGAAAGCGCCGCCCCAACAAATAGGGCTGCCACATGGCAACTGCATGGAGTATGGCCAGCATCTCCTTTTCGTATGTCGAAAGCCCAAGGGTCCTGGGGGCCAGGGCCTTGCTGAAGTAGGCCAAGGGTCGGCCCTCCTGCGTCAGAACGGCCCCGATCCCGACGCCCGAAGCATCAGTGTCCACTACGAACTCTTTGGAGAAATCCGATAATGCCAACACCGGAGTGGTGGTCATGGCCTCTTTCAAGGCCTGGAATGCAGCTTCTGCGTCGGCGTGCCACTGGAAAGCATCTTTCTGCAACAGCTGAGTGAGAGGTCGAGCGATTTTCCTGTAATCTTTCACGAAACGACGGTAGTATCCTGTCAGCCCGAGGAAGCCCCGCAAGGTCCGAATCGTCGTGGATTGCGGCCACGTCACTATGCAAACGATCTTCTTAGGGTCGGCTCGGACCCCCTTGGCCGACACCAGGTGCCCCAAGTACTCGATCTCCGTCTGCCCGAAAGAGCATTTGGAACGCTTGGCATACAACTGGTGCTCCCTCAGTATGGTAAGCACGTCTCGGACATGCCCCAGATGGTCACCCCAATTTCTGCTATAAATCAGTATATCATCAAAGAAAACTAAAACATACCGGTGTAGAAGAGGGCGGAATATCTCGTTCATCACTTCCTGGAAGGTGGAAGGTGCATTCGCCAGCCCAAATGGCATTACCAAGAACTCGTAATGCCCGTCATGAGTCCGAAAAGCCGTCTTATGTACGTCCTCTGCCTTCATTCTGATCTGATGGTAACCGGACCGCGGGTCCAGTTTGGTGAACAAGCTCGCCCCATGTAGCTCGTCTAGCAGCTCCTCGATCATCGGGATGGGAAACTTGTCCTTGATTGTGGAGCTATTAAGCCCCCTGTAATCCACACAGAACCTCCACGAGCCATCCTTCTTTTTGACCAATATAATCGGCGAAGAGAACACACTGGTGCTGGGTCGTATGAGACCAATGACCAGCATCTCGCGGACGTTGCGTTCTATTTCTGCCTTCTAAATGTGTGGGTAACGGTAGGGTCGGATGTTGGTAGGGTCCGCCCCCGCCTTCAACTGGATCTGGTGATCACGAAACCTCGAGGGGGGAAGCGTGCGTGGCTCCCGGAAAAGATCCTCGAACTGCGCCAGCAGGGCCTGTATCTCCTCCGGTTCCCCGCCGGTGTCAAGCCCCATGGCCGTGACCTCGACCACCATGGCCAACGTGCCTCCCTGCTCCTCCAGCCTCTGCAAGCTCCTGAGAGCGATCTCCTTAAGCGGAGGAGTCCGTACGCCATGTAAGCAATGATCCTTGTCGTGCTGGTTAAACTCCATCGTCAGGCGATCCTAGTCCGTAGTCACTCGTCTCAACTGTCGGAGCCACTGTACCCCCAAGACCATGTCCGACCCTCTGATCGATAAGAGGTATACGTCCGTGTGAAATACGTATCCTTGCATCCGCAACTCTGCCCCTTTCAGGACCCCTTCACATCGCAATTTGCTTCCGTCAGCCACCATGACCTGAAAGGCCGCCTCTCGGTCCACTGTGAATCCCGTCTTCAGTGCCACCGCTGGGTTGATGAAGTTGTGGGTGCTCCCACTGTCGATCAGAATAGTTACCTTCTCCTGCCCAATCCTCCTGGTGATCCGTAAGGTCAACGGTGTTGTACACCCTTCTATCGCCTGTAGGGAAACCCCAAACTCGACCAAATCCAACTCGTCCTCCACCCCTCCCCCTGGAAGGTCCGCCTCCTCATCCTCATCTCGCAGCATGAAAATTTGTATCTTCTGGCACTGATGCCCTGGGGTGAATTTCTCATCACATTTGAAACACAGCCCTTTGTCCTTCCTGGCCTGGAGTTCCGACCAGGTTAGTCTCGTCACGGTGGGTCGGCCGCCGGCTGGAGGCTCCCTCTTGGGAAACTCTGTGGTCGTAGGTGTGCGCACCGTGGTGCGGAACTTCTGTCGATTGAACCTTTCCTCCTGTATCCTGGCCAGGCTGATGGCATGACTCAGACTCCGTGGCATGTACGCGTGGACCTCGTCCCTCAGTTGGTCCTTCAGCCCGGATACGAAACAGCTGAGCATTGTCTTCTCCTCCCAATTGACCATGTTGGCCAATCGTTCAACTCTGTCCTGTATTCCGTGATTGTCCCTTTCTGCCGCAACTTCTGCAATATTGTCTCTACATCCTCGTACTCCAGTGGTCCAAAGAGAGCCGAGAAGGCCTCCACAAATTCCTACCAGGGTGCATAGGTGTGCCCCTTAAGAAACCACTTCGTCCACTGGTAAGCGTCGTCCTCCAGGTGGAACGATGTTAATAGCACTCATTGCCCCTCCGGGATCTCCTGGTATTTGAAGAAAAGTTCCGCCTTCTGTACCCACTCCAGTGCATCCCCTCCCCTGAACTTCGGAAAGTTCATGCGGGACAGTTTGGGCTGCAGATAAGGTCGTTGATCTACTGGACCCCGTTGTTCCCCCGGAATAGGGGGTGGTCCATAAGCCACGGCTGGTCCAGGTCGTCCATGTTCCAGACCGACACCTCCAAGTTGTCCCCCGCCACCTTGATTGATCATAGGGGGCCTTGCTTGCCATGGTGGTCCGTGTCTGTATCCCGTAAGAGGGCCAAAAGCGCGAGGAGGTGGAAGAACTCCTGCCATGCCTCCTAACGGAACGACATTCGCTCTGGTGGGTCGGAACCCGCTCATTTCCTGCGTTGATAGCCGCCAATTGCCGCCGGAAGGCTGTCCGCCCCCGTTCCAGGCCTGCTACCAAGATCCCGGCCCGATCGACCCCCCAGGAGGCTCGGCCGATCTCCACGAGCCGGCAGGACTCTAGTCGCCGTCCCCCCTGCTCCTGTATCCTCCTGTAGGCGCTCCGTAGATGTCCGGACCAGCGTTGGAAGGCTGCCCGAGAGTACCCGGCAGTCTGGCGAGCGGAAGATCAGGAAATCCGGAGCCCGTTCCGCCCGATCCAGGGCTCGGGTGGGTACCGCCGGCTGCTGGCTGCGAAGAGTCGCCCATTCTGCTGCCGAGGGTGCGCCGGTGGTTGATTTGACGCCTCGGCGTCGGATCCGTCTCCCGCCACGGATTTTCCTTTTAGATTTTGCACCAAGAGGGCTTTGAGTTCCTCCATACGTGCATCCAAGTGTTCTTCCATATTTTTGTGGGAAACCTTCACCTGTTCTTCGATAGCAGCCACCGTATCCGCCAACTCTACGTAGTTTTCCTCGAGGGTAGCGAGTCCCGCGATCTCCGCTTCGGAACGTGTCACCATCGATGGAGAAACGAGCCTATGATACCAATTGATAGGGAAAACAACGAAATATGGAGAAATCTAGAGGAAACTAAGGGAGAAGAGGAAGAAACTAGGGTTAGGGTAAAAGAAAGGAGAATACCTGAAATTATACTTGTATACCCCCCCAAGAAGCAGCCCCGGGCCTATTAATACCTGGGGCACAAGGCCCCCACCCCCCATTGGGGCTGAACCAGAGTGGTCCAGCCCCTCTTTGGCGCCTTTTAATGAGTGGGGGCTGAACCGGATGGTTCAGCCCCGTTGGCTTGCACTTGCTTCTTCAGTCACCGAGAATAAGTCTGTCCCGCGAACCGTAATGCATGTGGGGACATAACAGATAACTTTTGTAAGCATCCTTGATATAAACATTTGTAATTGAAAATTCATTAGTCGCACCACTACTTCTAATACTAATCCGTGCTCTATCATGCATACATTAATAACTCAAATTGATGCGTTCCAATTTGAAAGCATCCAAAATTACACATTAAATAGTGTCACAAGAAATGAATTTTGATTGTATCGAAGTAGACAAAACTAAATCACTCAATGAAACAAAAAGTAGCATTTAGAAAACAAGGTACAAAGAAAATAACAAATGAAGGTAACAAGTTGGGTCAATTACATGTATAATAAAGTGACTTGCACCAACCCCCAAATAGTCCATCAAGAAAAAATACTCCACACCCAAAGATAATTCTACTAACCAAGAAATAATGGTCCTTTGCATCTCATAAGACTATTTATAAAAGTTTCTAAATTCAAAGTGGCGGCAGAATGGAGATAGCTGCTACAAATTCTGTTGGCATAGTGTGTGGCGACTTCATTTGATTGAAACTGTGGATGACAGTGATAAAGATGGAATTACGACAATAAGAAGGCTGGATTCACGGCGGAATTGAACTAGCTTGATGAAGAAGGCAAGAGATGCAGTAATAAATCATGGATGGGGAGGCCGGATACTGAAAAGAAATACATAAATACCCACTGAGCTAGAATTTATTCATATTGAAATATGTATTAGGTATTTGAAGAGTTGAATGCCTACTGATGGGTGTCAGGAGCCTTATTATTTGTCTTCTTCTGCATCAAATGCAGGACTGAAAATTGAACCATGACTTTAAGATTCACTCAGAATTGGTTAGGTTTTTGAGAGTTATGTAGCACGGGGAGGAGATATGGGATAAGATACAAAACGGATACGAAAAACATGATTTTTCAAAAAATTAGGATACGGGAAATGTAACAACCCAGAATAATGATAATACTAATGAAAATCCCTCCCTATTAGAATTCTCTATCCGCACCCCCAGCTCTCCCCCGATAAAAGATTTCGGTCCAGGGTTTCGATCCCGCAAGCCGCCAGCCCTGTCTCCCGATCCCTCTCCCGCTCCCGTCTCCCGCGCGCAGAGTTGACGTCGCCTGCCGCTTCTGCTCCTCCTCCTTCAGCCGGCGCCTCCTCTTGCTTCCCCGTCGTCTCCTCTGCGCCCTAGACGTCGCCTCCTCCTCTTGCTCTGGCCGACGGCTCCTCCCGTCTCAAGGCCGACAGCCCTCCAACCGCCAGCAACCTCCTTCTCCTGTTTCTGCTACCAGCCGGCGCCGTCTCCTCCTGCAGTGGTCGGCTCCTTCTCCTCCTGCTCTGGCCGTCGACCCTTCTCCCTCCAACAAGCCGACAGCTTCCTCCTTCCTCCAAGAAGCCGACAGCTTCCTCCTCCAGGGCCGGCAACGGGCAACCTTAAACCCTCCTCTCCAAGGGCTGACAGCCACCCTCTCCTCCTTGGGCTCCTTCTCCTCCTGCTCTGGACGTCGACCCTTCTCCCTCCAAGAAGCCGACAGCTTCCTCCCTCCTCCAAGAAGCCGACAGCTTCCTCCTCCAGTGTCGGCAACGGGCAACCCTAAACCCTCCTCTCCAAGGGCTGACAGCCACCCTCTCCTCCTTGGGCTCCGATTCCGCCTAGGGTTTTGCTCGAACCCTCCTCCGCTCAGATTTCGGACTCGGATTCAGCTCCTTGAGCCCGGTCTTGTCTTCCTTGGGTAAGAACCTTCCTCCTCCACCCTTGATTTCATAATTTTCATAAACCCTAATGATTTATTCGTGCCTCATTTTGTTTATATGTTGCAATTTTGTGATCCAACATTTTTGCCCTGTTATAACCGTCTAATTTCTAGGTTTTCGTGCTCCCCGGTGCCGTTCGTCGCTCCAATTGGCGGGATCTCTTGAAGACCCTTCCGAATTAGGGTTTCCCTAGCCTAAAGCGCCGCCAAATCTCCAGTCCCCGCGTTGTAATCCATTCTCCCCTCACTTTTGAGGGAGGTAATTCGCTAACCCTCTCTTGTTGTGTTGTGCTATTAGCAAATATTTGTACAAGCGTAAAAAACTTCGCTAAGCCGAATATTAAATATTAATCTTGCGCAGGTTCAATAGAGCTTTTGCTTTTGTTTGCACCGCTTAGCCGTCGCTGTCAGATTCAGCCTCATTTAAGGCAAGTAGAGATCATCCTCTCTTGCAAACATTGAACTTAATTGCCTTGCATGTTCTTATGTCTATATGAATTCACCCATGAATGCTTATTTTGCCAAATAAATTTAGACATCGAATCCCTAAATAGACTTGTTATTATTTTGTGGTTCACGCGATTGGAATAACAGCGAGTTGTGAATGTAAATGATGATATTTGGATAACTGGAAGACGAGTTAATGAATGATGGTTACTTGAATATTCAATTAGATGAATTTTGTCTCGATTGGTGAATAATTGGAAGACTAATAGTTCATTTTAACTATGAGCATTAATTATTATAATGATAAATGCTAATATTCTTGCTGGCAACTAGGTAAATTGTGTTTGATATAAAAATATTCGGCTCGAACACATGCTTACTTGGAAGATAATCGTTTGCTGGAATTGATCAAACTAAATGAATACTTGGTATCCTAGAAAGTGATGTATATTAAATCTTCCTCGTGAATACTCGAACCCGTAAGTTTCAAAACTCTCTTTCGAGTTCTTTGAGTCATCGAATCTTGTTTTTTATGCCCGTTTGGTTGAAAGACTTGGATAAAGTTTACTTCTCGATCTGATGTTTTCCTTTGACGAGAGTCCGTTCCAGTTAGAATTCACCAATCTTTGAATCTTTTAAATTATCTATTGTTATGCACCTATGTTTACGTGTATAATTTTTGCGATTGTATATCTGAATCAATACTTTGTTACATGTCTTGATATGCTAGAATCGCGAAATCATGAATTATTTCATTAATAACACAAGTAAACATTGAAGGGTATGGTTTAACTGACGCAACTCCTTGACTTGGGTTCCCTCTTAAATCCTTAATGGGAACAAAGGGCCGGTCATAGCGAGCTTAAATTTCTGAATCTCTTAGGTCCTGCGTGTCATAAGCAAATCTTGGGAGCTAGGGTTTAGATGGTGCATCGTCTTGATTGCATGGTCACGGTAAGCAAGAAATACTCTTATTCTAGTAAGACTTACACTTGAACTTGAGTGTGAATCATGTGCACCCACTGTAAACACCTACGCATTTCAACGATTACAGCTTATGTCGTTGCAAGAATGTTTATGCTATACTTCAGAGTAGTCTAATAATTCTAGATATTTCTGCTTGTCTCACTTGCTTGCCTGTCTTGTTAGCTCTGTTTCATGAAAAGCGGTACACAAATATTCTGTTTCTCCTGCTCGTATTTTATTTTACTTTGCTCTTGTGTATTTCAATGTTCTGAGGCTTTTTCTTCTTGTTTTGGAATTTGCCTTAGCGTTCGTGTCGGCGCCGCATGCTTCCTGAGCCGATCTGCGTCAAGCTTCAGGTTTTGTGTTTATGTTTTATTTCTTTTACTGTCGGATATTTCTGTTATGTAGTAATTACGATCAACCATTTTCTCCTGTTTCATGGACAACTGCTAGGCTAAATATTATATGTACTAGAATTTGACATGTTTTGCATGCTCATTCATCTGCGATGATCACCGCATAAATTTCTGTTTCAAAACTTGTATCTTAAATTCTTTTGCAAAAATGCATGTGCACCTATTTCAAACTATCATATTTTAAAGCTTCCGCAAATAAATCAATCTATTTTACTCAAAAGTAACTACTTTAAAACTATTTCTAGTATTTCTGCTTCCGCCTTAGCAGACATGAATTCCTTTTCGCCCATGCCTGTGGCATCACGGCCCGCCCCGAAGCGCACTCTGACTTCTGTCGAGACGGGTCGCGACAGTTGGTATCAGAGGCAAGTTAGGCTCTAAAGATAAAGTATTTTTATAACTATTACATATTTTGAATCTTATTATATAAATATATATGCATGCATCATTACTTCACGCACCTTGTCATTATGTGTTGTTCGCGGCCGAAACACGCACACACTCACTCATAAGCATGAGTAGTATGCACACGAATGTTAAGGGAGTATGGGCAAACTTAACATTTTTGTGCATATGAATTTCCACTAAGGATATTCACCGCTTGCGAATATTAAATTGTATGGGCGGTTTAATATTTTCAAGTGCGCTGGCATTAGAATCATAATATGCATGACATGTTAAGTGATATGGGCGCTTAACATGACATGTGTATCCATTCATTGCATTCATATCATAAATTATTGCACAAGTGTGAAGCCAAGAACAACAATAATGATTGCACGCGCATGGTTTTTCTATTTGCTTGACATCGCACATGATTTCAATTTTGCACTTGCATGATCATTAACTAGAGTTGTCCAATGAAAATGCTGTAATTATTACATAATTTATGTACCTGACAGTAGGAAATGTGTTAGAATCTCTAGTTTCAAATCTCCGGTATTCATAATCAATGCTTCTTGTTCTGCTTGTCTATCGATCTCATTTGATTCTCCAGTATCCCCTTCTAGTTAGCTCTTAAGCATCAACATAACAAGTTACCGCTTCGTGCAAAGATTGTTCGCTCCCGAATTCTTGAGTCTTATCTCTCAATTCCGAGCTAAGTGAAGCAATTCTTGTGTTCCCTGAATCCAATCCTTCGTACCTTGCCATACCCGCTAAGATCGTAGAGTATCAAGTACGCAAACTTCTAAAGAAAAATCATCCTTATGATAATTGTGTTTTGAATGCATGAATAGTCTGAATAATTCTCTCGAAACTTGAATCTGTTATGCGAAGCAAGTATCCGCAAATTTTCTCTTGATCTTGGTAAGTCTCAGCGCTTGTTTTCCTTTCTGTTTCAGCATGTTCATAGTTAGCTTCCATGTCTTGACCTGCAAATCTTGTTTGAAATAAATGGCATCTGAATCTTCGTCATGAGAGGTCTCATTCAGGGAATCCTCAGAAAGTTTCGGGACGAAACTTCCTAAGTAGGGGAGAATGTAACAACCCAGAATAATGATAATACTAATGAAAATCCCTCCCTATTAGAATTCTCTATTCGCACCCCCAACTCTCCCCCGATAAAAGATTTGGGTCCAGGGTTTCGATCCCGCAAGCCGCCAGCCCTGTCTCCCGATCCCTCTCCCGCTCCCGTCTCCCGCGCGCAGAGTCGACGTCGTCTGCCGCTTTCGCTCCTCCTCCTTCAGTCGGCGCCTCCTCTTGCTTCCCCGTCGTCTCCTTTACGCCCTAGACGTCGCCTCCTCTTGCTCTGGCCGACGGCTCCTCTCGTCTCAAGGCCGACAGCCCTCCAGCCGCCAGCAACCTCCTTCTCACGTTTCTGCTTCCAGCCGACGTCGTCTCCTCCTGCAGTGGTCGGCTCCTTCTCCTCCTGCTCTGGCCGTCGACCCTTCTCCCTCCAAGAAGCCGACAGCTTCCTCCTTCCTCCAAGAAGCCGACAGCTTCCTCCTCCAGGGCTGGCAACAGGCAACCCTGAACCCTCCTCTCCAAGGGCTGACAGCCACCCTCTCCTCCTTGGGCTCCGATTCCGCCTAGGGTTTTGCTCGAACCCTCCGCTCAGATTTCGGACTCGGATTCGGATCCTTGAGCCCGTTCTTGTCTTCCTTAGGTAAGAACCTTCCTCCTCCACCCTTGATTTCAGAATTTTCATAAACCCTAATGATTTATTCGTGCCCCATTTTACTTATATGTTGCAATTTTGTGATCCAACATTTTTGCCCCGTTATAACCGTCTGATTTCTAGGGTTTCGTGCTACCCGGTGCCGTTCGTCGCTCAAATTGGCGGGATCTCTTGAAGACCCTTCCGAATTAGGGTTTCCCTAGCCTAAAGCGCCGCCAAATCTCCAGTCCCCACGTTGTAATCCCTTCTCCCCTCACTTTTGAGGGAGGTAATTCACTAACCCTCTCTTGTTGTGTTGTGCTATTAGCAAATATTTGTGCAAGCGTAAAAACTTCGCTAAGCCGAATATTAAATATTGATCTTGCGCAGGTTCAATAGAGTTTTTGTTTTTGTTTGCGCCGCTTAGCCGTCACCGTCAGATTCAGCCTCATTTAAGGCAAGTAGAGATCATCCTTTCTTGCAAACATTGAACTTAATTGTCTTGCATGTTCTTATGTTTATATGAATTCACCCTTGAATGTTTATTTTACCAAATAAATTTAGACATCGAATCCCTAAATAGACTTGTTATTAGTTTGTGGTTCACGCGATTGGAATAACAGCGAGTTGTGAATGTAAATGATGATATTTGGATAACTGGAAGACGAGTTAATGAATGATGGTTACTTGAATATTCAATTAGATGAATTTTGTCTCGGTTGGTGAATAATTGGAAGACTAATAATTCTTTTTAACTATGAGCATTAATTATTATAATGATAAATGCTAATATTCCTGCTGGCAACTAGGTAAATTGTGTTTGATATAAAAATATTCGGCTCGAACACATGCTTACTTGGAAGATAATCGTTTGTTGGAATGGATCAAACTAAATGAATACTTGGTATCCTAGAAAGTGATGTATATTAAATCTTACTCGTGAATACTCGAACCCGTAAGTTTCAAAACTCTCTTTCGAGTTCTTTGAGTCATCGAATCTTGTTTCTTATGCCCGTTTGGTTGAAAGACTTGGATAAAGTTTATTTTTCGATCTGATGTTTTCCTTTGATGAGAGTCCGTTCCAGTTAGAATTCACCAATATTTGAATCTTTTAAATTATCTATTGTTATGCACCTATGTTTACGTGTATAATTTTTGTGATTGTATATCTGAATCAATACTTGGTTACATGTCTTGATATGCTAGAATCGCGAAATCATGAATTATTTCTTTAATAACACAAGTAAAATTTGAAGGGTAGGGTTTAACTGACGCAACTCCTTGACTTGGGTTCCCTCTTGAATCCTTAATGGGAACAAAGGACCGGTCATAGCGAGCTTAAATTTCTGAATCTCTTAGGTCCTGCGTGTCATAAGCAAATCTTGGGAACTAGGGTTTAGATGGTGCATCGTCTTGATTGCATGGTCACGGTAAGCAAGAAATACTCTTATTTTAGTAAGACTTACACTTGAACTTGAGTGTGAACCATGTGTACCCACTGTAAACACCTACGCATTTCAACGATTACAGCTTATGTCTTTGCAAGAATATTTATGCTATACTTCAGAGTAGTCTAATAATTCTAGATATTTCTGCTTGTCTCAATTGCTTGTCTGTCTTGTTAGCTCTGCTTCATGAAAAGCGGTACACAAATATTCTGTTTCTCCTGCGCGTATTTTATTTTGCTTTTGCTTTTGTGTATTTCAATGTTCTGAGGCTTTTTCTTCTTGTTTTGGTATTTGCCTTAGCGTTCGTGTCTGCGCCGCCTGCTTCCTGAGCCGATCTGCGTCAAGCTTCGGGTTTTGTGTTTATGTTTTATTTCTTTTACTGTCGGATATTTCTGTTATGTAGTAATTACGATCAGCCATTTTCTCTTGTTTCATGGACAACTGCTAGGCTAAATATTATATGTACTAGAATTTGACATGTTTTGCATGCTCATTCATCTGCGATGATCACCGCATAAATTTCTGTTCCAAAACTTGTATCTTAAGTTTTTTTGCAAAAATGCATGTGCACCTATTTCAAACTATCATATTTTAAAGCTCCCGCAAATAAATCAATCTATTTTACTCAAAATTAACTACTTTAAAACTATTTGTAGTATTTCTGCTTCCGCATTAGCAGGCATGAATTCCTTTTCGCCCATGCCTGTGGCATCACGGCCCGCCCCGAAGCGCACTCTGACTTCTGTCGAGACGGATCGTGACAGGAAACGTTTTAAAAAAATAATTATTTAAATATAATTATTAATTAATGTGGAAACAAGACAACTAACAAACTACATGCACATATCTTAAATTATAAAGAGAGAATTTTATAAGACTACAACATATATATTATATATCATTCACATTTCATATAATTGCATAATGCTATAAGAAATATAGAAAAGAGTTAATGAGACAAGCATTATAAAGACGAATCACCAATGTAACACATCTCCAGTTGTCCACATCATTACATAAATTGATAAATATTTCAATTTTTCATTACATGCACGAAATATTTTTCATTACATGCACATACAAAATATCAATAGTTCAAAAATTAAGCATTCTCTTCAATAGTATTAAGTTTAACTTCATCATCCTCTTCCACCAGCAAGAGCTTCAACTTTGGTTCATCAAGCGATAGATTAGCTATTTAAGTGTACCTACATCTTCGAATGACTCAAAGTCATTGCCCACAAAATCCCACAATCTAGACTCTCCTTCGTTGTATTTTTTATCTCTTCTTGAAAGAAGTTGAAGATAGCTATGAATACTTATTAAATCTTCGGCACATTGCGGTGTCATTCGGTTCCTTTTCATTGAATGGATAATGGAGTAAGTACTCCAATTTCTCTCGGCACATGAAGAAGAAGATGGTTGTACATTAAGCTTCAAAATTATAGTTTGAAGCGAAGGGGCCAGCGAACCATGATTAATCCACCAAGTCTTTGGATCTAATAGATAACGATTTTAAATTGAATCGTAATCATTAAAATCTCCTGATTTGTCAATGAATTATGCATATTCCTTGGCGATCACATTACACTCCATTAAAGTTGAGAAATATTTTTTCAAACATTTAACCATTTCCTTGCTAGCTTCAGGATCTTTATGAAGAGAAACTCTATTTGTATCATACGCTAGACATTGTTCACTATAATATCTAGTTAAATAATTAAAAATAATTAAGTTAAAAATCAATAATACAAAAGGCATCAAAAATAAATCTGTAATTGAAAAGATAATCACCATGGATTTAATGAATGTGCAAAGTAATAAAGCGGAGTATTATTCTTGTTCCAACAATCCACAAGAATAGCATATACTACCTAAAAAAAGGTAGATACATCTTCTTCATGATACCTTATGGAGAGGTAGTGATGAAGATGGAGATGCCAAAGAGGACGACAACAACCTAAAGAAATGATTCTTCAGCGGAGAAGAGGCTTTCGACGGGGGCACGAAGGGCTTCGGCGGGGAAGAGGCTTTCGACGGGCACACGAAGGGCTTCGGCAGAGGAGAGGCTTTCGACCGACACACGAAGGACTTCGGCGGAGGAGAGGCTTTCGACGGGCGCACGAAAGTCGATACGTGAAAGAGAACTTTTGTAACCTAGTAAGTTGCTCCGCGTGAGATTTAATTGTGGGAATCGCGTATCCCACAAGCGGGTTACGCGATTTCGTGTTTTTTATTAATTTAAAAACTGTGTTCCCGGCGTTTCGAGTTCGAGCCGATACGTGAAGCATTTTTAAGTATTCGTGCTTCATAGTTTGAGAGGTTGTTTTGACCTAGAATTAAACTAAAATCACAAATTGAAAATGATGCATCATCCCCATTACCATTTTATTGAAAAATAAATAATCGAAAGTTCCTAAATTAAAAGAAAATAACTCAAAATTCATCTCACCACAAAATAATCAAGTATTTTTAAGAGTATTTTCACTAGTATTTTTTACTAGCATTTTTCTTTCATATTTTTATCATAAATACTACCGTTTGGAATCAATTAATAAATAATGATTGTTTTCTTCTCAACTGGAGATTTTCTCAGAGCTATAATATTATGTTGTGTCAGACTACCGCTCTTATCCTCTAAGATTTTAAGAAAACCACGTGAAGCTCAAATTTTCTCCACCAAAGAAACCTATGACCACCAGTTCTATATCAGCTTCGACAAACTAAAGATTGCAAGGACAGGTACCAGCGACAATGACGGTCGCTTATAACACCATGGCATTTTAAAGTTCTACCTTTTATTGAAGCCTAACTAGACCTTCACAAGGGATTGGGCCTCAAGGATCAAGCATCATAAATGCCTAATTTCGACTGCCGCTCATGGCCATTAGTATTTATAAACAACATATTTTTATTTTATTTTATTCTAGTCACATGAATTACAAAAATCAGACAATTTCCTTAGATCGCAATGATTGAAATTGAAGGCCTTAGTTTCATTCGATGGTCCTAATGCAAGACCATGATTAACCCGTTTTTGCTTTTAATATAGTATATATATAAAGCAAATTTATTTTTTATCATTAAACACTCATTAAATAAATACAATATAGAAAATACCTGGTTGCTCATTGTCAACATTTTTTCGTGGCTTTTTTAAAGCCTCGTAATTTCGTGACAAGTTGACTTCTGGCTGAGCATGACGAAGTCGTGCACTTGATCTAGTAACAGCAGCTAGCTGAACAACGGGCGCTGATGGAATACCTGAACCCCCGATATTATCTGGCAGGTGAACTGGACCCCCTTGTGCAGCAATTTTATCACAGGATGAGACCAATGCTGGATCCATCTGCGATATCATGCCTTGCACCTGAAAGAAAAAATAGAACTTTACTAAATGATAATATATGGTCATCTCCAGAGTTCAATAATGTTATTAGAGCATACCACATCTCTGAGTTCACAAGCCTTGCTCACAATCCTAGATCCACTGTAGTCATCTCCATTATAAACCTAAAAAGGATCCAAGAAAAAGAAAGAATTAGGTGCTGAGAAGAGTAGGGGATCATGAAAAACATATTTCCTGTTCACAGAAAGATTTCGAAAAATGCTGAAATATAGATGGAAGAAAGGAAGAAAAGAATCATTAGCGCTAAATGGATGATCTACAAGCACACCTTAGCATTCATGACAATAAGGTCAATGTCTTGCACAAATAATGAAAGAGTGTGATACTGTCCAGAGTCCACTCTCTGCAAGATTGTAGCCACATCTATGGGATTCTGAATGACGGACCGATAGTTTGGAGCATCTTCAATTGAGACCGGGTAATGGAACATACTGAATCGCTTATCATACAAAATCCTGGAAAAGGAGATATGCTGGTTAAAATAAACTCAATACACATTTTAGTAATCATCAACCTTATCCCACCATATTTGGGGTAGTTAATTTAATCCTTAATTTCCATTCACCCTGGCCTACTAATTGCAAGCCATTTTGATCAAACTTACTCTTCGCATTTTAAATCTTTTAACAATAATTTAATATACTTTAGTAAAAGGACACTCTTCTACCATTCATTGTACATGTCCAAACCACCTACTCTATTTGTGAATGGCTTAATGTTGATAGATGTTAATCCAATCACTCCTCTAATATAATCATCACCACCAACCTTTTCTCAACTACTTGGAGTTTGCTTTATAAATTTTCATTTTCAATTAGTTCTTGTCGAGTGCTTCTTGAGATTAAACATAAACGATGTAATTCATGTTGAAAAAATTTAATCCAGGTTGTCTTGGCTATACCATTTCTGTCTAATTCTATAACACAAATTTAATATAGGTATCTAATTGTGTATTTTCTATTCTTTTTCGTACATGTGAAACCACCTAAAGTCTATTTTATAGTATCCAATATTCAATAGATATCGTTCTCAATGTTCCTTTAATATAATCATTTATCAATATATCATTTTTATTTTTTGCAAACATCCATCTAAGCAGTCTCATTTTTGTCACTCAACTTAGATATCAATGTCTGTTTAAGAGCCCAATAACCATTGATCTAATTATAGTTTTTATAAAACTTACCTTTAAGTCTTCATATATTTGTACTTCATAGTACGCCTGAGAAGCTTCTTCATTTTAACTATCTAGCATTCATTCAGAATGTTATATCCTTATCTATATTCTCATTCATCTGAATAATCGATCCAAGATATTTAAATCTATCACACTTAGCTATTTTCTTGTGCATTCTTTTTTTATCACATTAACAACTATCGGGAAAGACAAAAAGATTTGCATATGTTTATCGATCTGGAGAAGGCTTATGATAGGGTTCCAAGAGAGGTATTGTGGAGTCTTAGAAAAGAAAGGTGTAAATGTACCGTACATTGACGTAATCAAAGATATGTATACAGATTCAGTGACCAGGGTGAGTAGGGGTGCAACTCGGATCAGTTCGGTTCCACCCGAAACCAAGAACCGACCCATATAGCTTCGGTTCCAAAGTTTTGGAACCAGAACCGACCCGTGGTTCTAAATTATGGAACCGGATCCGAACCGTTCGGTTCGGGTCAGTTCCGGTTCGGTTCTCGGTTCTATACTCATTGTTTTAATTATTGCAATCCTGTCTAATTCTTACTTCATTCCAAAAAAAAATACTATTAATACTAACAATATCAAAGCATTATTTAATACCAAGTACTAACATAGTAACATTAATGTTGTTAAATGTTAATGCAATCAGGCCAAATTTGCACTAAGATTAAAAGTCAAAGCATCCAAAAATACATTATGGGGACTAAACCATGTATTGTTGGCAGAGGGACTAAACCACATAGTATTTCTTCACTAATATATATTTCGTGTATCTAATCAGAGGGACTAAACCATGTTGGCATGTGCCTCTGGCAAAAACAGATTTTGATATTCACCAGAGACAAATAGTTTGTGAAACCTGAGCAAATAGTTATGTGAAAATTTGTGCATTTGTGTATTTGTGCAGAAATTTCTGCTAAGTTTTCTGGACAACACACAGGGCTCAGCAGTTGTTTAGATTTTCTGTGTGTTGTAACTTAGCAACAACTTAGAGAAATTTCTGTGTGTTGTATCTAAGTTGCAGTAATAGTCCAGAAAACTCACCAACAACTTAAACTAGCAGTCAAATTTCTCTAAGAAGAAAACTCCAAAAAATTGCTTGTAATTAATGGAGGATGAAGAGGGGAGAGAGAGAGAGAGATCAGATGGTTGTGAAGGGGGGACTCACGGAGTCACGGGTTTGATTCTTACCTCTCGCCGCTCTCGGAGTCTCGCCGGCCGTCGGGGGAGGAGCGCTCAGCCGCTCACTCACTCAGAAATCAGAATCAGCGATTCAGCGTCGTGGGGCACGGGAAAGGTCAGAAATCGGGAGCTAGGGTTCAGCGCTAGAATCGTGGAGACCAGAGAAAGGAGAATAGGAGATAATTTATTTTCTTATCACCAGCAGCAGCCACGGCTAAATTATACATCTAAATTTTTTATTACTTATACGGGTCGGTTCTCGGGTACCCGACAGTAGGAACCGAGAACCGACCCGAACCGACGGTTCTCTTAATTCTGGATCCAGACCCGAACCGATCAACACCGGAACCGACCCGAACCGACCAATTCGGTTCGGTTTTGGTTCGGTTCTCGGTTCTTCGGTTCCTTTTGCACAGAGCTAAGGGTGAGGACATCTAGAGGATTAACACAGGAATTCCCTATCGTTGTTGGCTTACATCAAGGGTCGGCTTTAAGCCCTTATCTCTTCACCCTTATCTTAGATGAGCTCACCGGACATATCCAACAAGCAATACCTTGGTGTTTATTATTTGCAGATGATATTGTTTTGATCGATGAGACGCGCGAGGGTGTAAACGTGAAACTTGAATCTTGGCGAAACACTTTAGAAAAGAAGGGTTTTATGTTGAGCAGGACAAAGACTGAGTATATAAAGCTTAAATTTAGTAGTGTAAGAAGGTCGGATGACTCTGTCATTAAATTGGGTGACCAAGATATTTCCCGCAATGAGTGCTTTAAATATCTGAGATCGATAATTCAAAAAGATGGGGGTGTAGATAAAGATGTGATACATAGAATCCAAGCAGGTTGGTTGAAGTGGAGAGGCGCGTCTGGGATCTTATGTGATCGTAAAGTGCCATTAAAACTTAAAGGCAAGTTTTACCGCACTGCAATTAGGCCAGCAATGCTCCACGGTTCTGAGTGTTGGCAGTGAATGGTGTACATGAGCAAAAAATGGGAGTTGCGGAGATGAGATTGCTTAGGTGGATGTGTGGTCATATGAGACTGGATAAAATTAGGAACGAATGTATCAGGGATAAGACAGGAGTGGTGTCAATTGTAGAGAAGATGCGAGAAGCTCGTTTAAGATGGTTTAGACATGTACATAGGAGACCATTAGAGGCACCTGTTAGGCGTTGTGAGAGTTTAGTCACTAGACATGTTAAACAGGGGAGGGGTAGACCAAAAAAGACTTGGAATGAAACTATAAGGAAAGATATGATGTACTTAGGCATTAGTGAAGCTATGAGTAAAGATAGGGCGCAATGACGACAGAGGATCCATATAGCCGACCCCACTATGGTGGGATAAAGGCTTGAGTGTTGTTGTTGTTGTTATTCTTGTTTTATCACACATACATCTTAATGTTCTCCATATTATCAAGCTCAAATAAGATGCCATCAAACTTTATAATACCCAACACGGAGATCCAAACAACATCCCACCATATTGCGATTTTATGAAATTTACTTACAACTATATGTGATATCTTCTTATTACATATACTCACAGATTGTGAGGCACTTCTCTATGGCCTCCTAGTATTAGCTCAAGAAGTTATATCGTCATCCATTTTTCATTCTTATAATGAATCTATGATACTAACACGTATCACACCCAAATATCACTTCATCCTCAAAGAGTGTTGATCAATGATTGTTAATAATTACCTATAAAATTGTATATCATATACTCAAATCTTATTCTACAAATTATAAAGCTTTTATCTTCTAAACATTTTCCATAATCTTTCCAAACTTATTTTTAGTGAATATCTCACTGATTAGGACTATCCACGAAAATGCATATATCATTTCGCCTCATTTTGCATATCTTTTGAGCATCTCTATAACAAACGAAAAATATGAACTCAATGTTAATCCCCGTAGTAATGCTGTTGTAACTACAAACTCATCGACTACTTCATGACTAATAATAATACTAATTAGTGTTTTATACTTATATTAATATTTATCTTAATGATCACATAATCAATTTTCATGTTACTCGATCATATGCCTACTCAAAAAAATATAAAATCATTTATTTTTATTTTATACTTTTCCATTGACTGTTAAAATACAAATATAGCTTCCATAATGAATCTTCCTGATATCAAGCCAAATTGATTTGTTGGATGAATCATTAAAATTAACAACTTTAGGTCAATATTTAATATATTTTTTCATAGCATTTATTGCATGACCCATAAGTCTGATTCCAAAATTAGAAAAATCTTGAAAACCTCCAATGCTCTTAAATTATGGTAGCTGCAGAAAAATACGAATGGAGAGAGAAAAGAAATCATATTTATCAAATTTTCATTAATTTTTTTTAATACAACACAAGTATTTGTACATATACATAGGAAGAGAGAGGAGAGCCTAAACATCATCCTAAGGCGTGGGACTAATCCCTAAGAGGGCTTTACATGGGCCGATTATATGGGCCTTCCTTTACAAGTTATTTAACACTCCCCCGCAAGTTGGAGCATACATGTCGTAGGATCCAAGCTTGGACAAGAACTGAAGATATAGTGGTCGCAGTAGGGCTTTGGTAAGAATATCAACACTTTCTTCTGCAGCAGGAACATGTCTTAAGTCCAATTTCCTTAGCTGAACTTTTCCCCGAATAAAGTGACAATTGACCTCGATATGCTTGGTACGTTCATGGAACACAGAATTTTTGGCAATATGAATAGAAGCTTGACTATCGCAGAACAAGGTGGCAGAAGAGGAGAGTTTGACACTCAGGCCTCCCAGAAGGCTTTCCAGCCATGTGAGTTCAGAGACGACAGAGGTCATTGATCGATACTCAGCTTCTGCAGATGATCGTGCGACAATGGACTGTTTCTTGCTTCGCCAGGTAACAAGATGTCCACCAAAGTATGTGCAGAAACCACTTGTGGAACGATGATCAACCAAGAATCCAGCATAATCTGCATCAGAATGGGCAATGAGAGATAGATACAAGGAGGGCTTATATACGAGCCATTGTCCAGGAGCAGACTACAGATATCGAAGCACTCATTTGCCTGGAGATGAGAGTTTAGTGGAGCATGCGTAAACCGACTGACAACCCCAACAACAAAGGATATATCAGGTCTTGTAACTGTAAGATAAATCAACTTTCCCACAAGACGGCGATAGTACTCTGAGTTTGGTAGAAGCATATCAGACTCGGAGGTATAAGCGCAGAGTTTGTGGTTGACATCCATGGGTGTCAGCTGGCTTGCAACCAGAGTAGCCAGCATCATGAAGAAGGTCAAGACAATACTTTCTTTGAGATAGGACAAGGCCATCAGGATGACGAGTTACTTCGATGCCGAGAAAGTATCGGAGATTCCTCAAATCTTTGGTCTGGAATACTGAGACCAAGTGTTCCTTGATCATGTGGATGCCTTTTAAATCATCTCCCGTAATTAGAATGTCATCAACATAAATCAAGAGTATCATGGTGCTTGTTGGGTGATGACGGGTGAATAAAGAAAAGTTAGTTGAGCTTCGAGTAAACCCAACATCACTAACAACCCGATTGAACTTGTCAAACCATGTCTGAGGAGACTGTTTGAGACCATAGAGAGATTTCTTGAGGTGACATACAAGTGACTCCCTCGTGGTCTCAAAGCCGGGAGGTTGATGCAAGTAGACAGTCTCAGCAAGATCACAATTTAGAAAGGCATTTTTTGACATCCAATTGATGTAACAGCCAATGATGATGAACAGCCAGCGAGATCAAGACACAGACAATATTTAACTTTGCAATAGATGAGGTCTTTTCGTAGTCGAGGCCGTGTTGTTGAGTAAAACCACGAGTGACAAGGCGAGCTTTTAGACGTCCCACTGTCCCATTTGGAGCATTTTTTATAGTAAAGACCCATTTGCAACTCACACATGTTTGGCCAGGCGGAAGAGGGACATGATCCCAGGTGTGATTGGCCCAGAGGGAAGCCATTTCCTCATAAATAGCCGCATGCCACCCCGAATGTTGAAGAGCCTCCTGCAAAGAAGTAGGGGTGGAAACAGACGACAAAGAGGTCGCAAATGTGTGAAGCACCGGAGATAGTCGATGCAAAGAAACAAAATTAGTGATGGGGTGAGTTGTAGAAATCGTGGCCGGATCAGCAGAGCGCAGAGCTTCATCGGTATGGGGTAACGGTCTTAGAGCATCGGAGCGAGAAGGACGGCGAATGTACACACGAAGAGAAGGTGGGTTGGCGATTCTGGTGGGTGGTGCGGTAAGGAGAGTTGATGCAGGAGAGGTGATAGGAATGGCAGGACGTGGTAAGAGAGGAGATGCAGGAGAAGCTATAGGTGAGGAGTGAAAAGGTTGATCTTCGAGGAAAGTTACATTCGCAGTCGTTACTAATTTGCGATTGGAATGAGAGTAACAGACATAGTCTTTTGAGTGCGGGAGTAACCAACAAACATATACTTAGTAGCTCGAGGATCAAGCTTGTCAGTTGCAGGGCCAAGGGAGTGACATAGCAGGTGCAGCCAAAAAATGAGGCGTCACGGGAAAGGGAGGAGTGGAGGGGAAGAGAAGACAGGAGGGAGTGGCAAAATTGAGAATGGAGGATAGCATGTGATTGATGAAATAGCAAGCGAAAGACACAGCAAAACATCAATAGAGCTTGGGTACCTGCATTTGAAACATAAGGGAATGAGCAACGTCCAAGAGATAACGGTTTTTGAAATCAGCAACATCATTCTATTGTGGTGTAAGCACAAGAGGTTTGATGGATGATATCGAGCTCAGTACACAGATTTTGAAAAGCATGACTCGTATACTCACGCGCATTATCGGTTCGAAGAGTTTTAATAGTGGCGGAGAACTGAGTGTGTATCTCAAACATTAAAGGCATGAAATACACTAAGTAATTCATAGCGGTCGCGAAGTAAGTACAACCAAGTTATGTGAGAGTAAGCATCGATAAAAGTAAGAAAATAGCATTAACCAGAAACATTAGACATTTTATAAGGGCCTCAAATGTTCGAATGAACTAAAACAAAGGAGTATTGCTCCGAGTACAATGAGAATAAAAAGAAGAGCGATGCTGCTTGCTGAAGATGCAAGATTTGCAGTTGAAGTCAGTGAGGGACAGATCTGGAAGAGCTTTCTTCAGAATTGGGAGAGGAGCATGCCCAAGACGTCGATGCCAGTCAACGAAGGTAACAGAAGAGAGAGAGTGGTGGAGGAAATATCCAAGGTGTAAAGCCCGTTAGACAATCGCCCTCTACCAATGACATTCTGCGTCTGTCGATCATGCACAACAAAAGAGGAGGAAGAAAAGGTTACAGAAAAATCGAGGTCTTGAGTAAGACGACTGACAGAAAGTAGATTAAAATGAGAGCCTGGAACATGAAGAACCGAACGAATAGAGAGAGAGATGAAGCAAGGTGCATGTCGCAAGAGCCAAGAACGGGAGTAGTGTCACCATTGGCCACGGTGATGAACTTAGGACAAGCAGTGTCAAAGTACTGAAGAGGATTCTGTGAGTAATCTGATTGGTGGCCCCAGAGTCCATAATCCAAGTTAGACTATAGGATAAACAGGATATACCTTCATTGGAAATGGTCACAACAGAGCCCGAAGACTGACTAAGCAAGTCTTGAAGATTCTGGAGCTGGGTGTGTAAGGCAGCAACGTCTGGAAGAGCAGCGGTGGGAGCATCAGTCGCCATAGATGCAAGATGTGTAGGAGGGACACCATGCTTACGATAGCAAGTGGCCTCAAGATGACCTTCCCGACCACAGTAGGAGCACTTGGGACACGACCTACCAATATTGACCTCTGTAACAACCTTAAAAAAAGGAATGCTTTTTATTAGCTAGGAGCAATTTTGTAAATAACCTACTAGGTTATATGCCTCTTTATTAGCAGCAGCCCCCGATTTAAACCCCCCCCCCCCCCAGTTTATTAGAAATCTTCGGCTTAGGGCTTTCCCAGCCCCGACTCCCGCTCCCCTCCGTTTCCCGCAAGTCGTAACCTGTCTCCCGTTCGGTGCTCCTCCCGCGTGCACCTCCCGCTCCCGATTTCTGCCGCTACTTCCGCCTCCCTGCTCGCCGGCGCCTGCTCCTGCCATGGCCGCCGGCGCCTGCTCCTGCCATGGCCGCCGGCGCCTGCTCCTGCCATGGCCGACGTCTCCTCCTCCTGCCATGGCCGACGCCGCCTCTTCCTACCATGGCCGACGTCGCCTCCTCCTGCTCTTCCTCCTCTGGCCGGTGGCCTCTCTTCCATAGTCGACTGCTTCCTTCTTCCCCCAAGGAGCCGTCCTCAGCTCCTCCTTTCTTCTTCCAGCAGCAAGGGCCGACAGTGGCTCCTTCTCCTCTAAGGAGGTCGACAGTCGCCTCCCCTTGCCTCGGCAACCCTCTTCATCTTCGTTTGGGTCGGTGTTTGTGAGAGGGACAACTAGGGTTTCCTCCCCTCCCCTCCTTGAGCCCGGTTTTGACTTCATTTTGGTAAGATTCCTCCTCCGCCACCCATATTAAGATTTTTGATACTCTCTGATGAATTATTCGTTCTCGTTTGCGCATAACTTATGACTTATGAGTTCCCCTCCCCCCCCCCCCCCCCCCCCCCTCTCGTTTTTGTCTAATCGCATTGTGTTTTTGATCTCTGGCACTGCTCCTCGACCTAATTGACGGGATCGCGCAAAAGCCCTCTCCGAATTAGGGTTTCTCCTAGCCCAAGCGCCGCCAAGCTTTCGTCCCCGCGTGGAATCTCTTCTCCCCTCACTCTTGAGGGAGGTAATTTGATATCCCTCTCGTGCTTTAGGTTTTAAAAATAATTTCATGTGCTAGCGTAGAATTTCCGTCATATCAAGTATCACTTTCATTGTTCTTATTCAGGTTCGAAAATAGGATTTCTGATTTTTGCTCGCGCTATTTGGCCGCCTCCGTCAGCTTTAGTTTATTTAAGGAAAGTAGAGATCATACTCTCTTGCAAACATTGAACTTAATTGTCATGTTTGTTCTTATAATTATATGAATTCACCCTTGAATGCTTGTTTCGTCAAATAAATTTAGACCTCGAATCCTTAAATAGACTTGATAGTAGTTTGAGGTATCACGCGTTTGAAATTGCACGAGTTGTGAATGTGAATGATGGTTATTTGGATATTCACGTAAATGATTTTTGTCTCATTTGATGGATAATTAGAAGACTAGTAGGTTTTCGAGCACGGTCATTAATTAATTTGAAAGATAACTGTTAAGATTTCTTGCTAGCGATTAAATGATTGGTTTTTGATGTCATGCTCGTATCGATCACATATGTTACTTGTAGATTTTTGTGTCAATATTAAATGGTTTATTGTAATGAGTATCAATTATCCCAGAATCGTTGCATGTCAACTTACCCCTGCATTTTTCTTGAATAATCTTCTTGTTGATAAAATCCTTGGCTTCTCGAACTCGCAAGGTTCAAAACTCTCTATTTGGGTGTCATCAACTCCTTTTGCTTCTTAGATATCTTGAATGCAATACTTGGTTAAATAATGTTCTATAACTTGATTCCTCCCGTTTCACGTTGGTAAATATTTACTCTTGTATATCTGAATCAGTATTTGGTTACATGTCTTGATATGCTAGAATCACTCAATCGTGAATTATTTCATTAATAACACAAGTAAACAATTGAACGGTAAAGTTTTAATTAACGCAACTGCTCGACTTAGGTTCCCTCTTGAATCCCTAACGGGAACAAAGGACCGGTCATAGCTAGCATGAACTCCCTGGCTCAAGGGTGAGGGTTCGAAAGAGCCGCCCCTTAGAGATCACGGGCAGAAATCCTGAATCTCTGGTAAGACTTGCATCTGAATTTGAATCTGTTTGAATCATGAATCATGCGCGTCAAACAAAAACATCTACACTTTCACTTATTACAACTTATGTTATTGCATGATCATCTTTGTATGCTTTACGCCGGAGTAATCTAATAATTCTAGATATTTCTGCTTGTCTCACTTGCTTGTCTGTCTTATTAGCCTTGCTTCATGAAAAACGGTACACAAATATTTTGTTTCCCTGGTCATATTATATTTTGCTTTGCTCCTTTATTTCAATGTTCTGAGGCTTTGCCTTCTTGTTTTTGGAATTTGCCTTAGCATTCGTGTCTGCGCCGCCTGTTTCCTGAGCCGATCTGCGTCAAGCTTCAGGTTCTATGTTTATGTTTCATTTTACTTAACTGTCGGATATTTCTTTTATGTAATAATTACGATCAGCCATTTTCTCTGGTATCATAGACAACTGCTAGGTTATAGTATGTACTAGAATTTGACATGATTTGCATGTTCATTTCTCTGAGTTTGTCATTGCATAAAGATCTGTATCAGAACTTGTATCATGGGTTTTTACTAAAATACATGTGCATCAAATTCTCACTGCCATATTTTAACGCTTCCGCAATAAAACAATCTTTTTTTCTCAAAAATAACTATTTATCAGTATCTCAGCTTCCGCCTAACAGGCATGGATTCTCCTTCCGCCCATGTCTGTGGCATCACGCCTCGCCCAAAGCGCACTCTAACACTTGTTGAGACGGGTAATGACAGTTGGTATCAGAGGAAAGTTTGATTCTAAAGATAAAGTATTTTACAGTTGTCAAATATTTTAAATCTTATTTTATAAATATTTATGGATGCATCATTTCTTCACGCACCTTGTCATTATGTGTTGTTCGCGGCTGAAACACGGACACACTTACTCATAAGCATGGGTAGTATGCACACGAATGTTAAGGGAGTTTGGGCAAACTTAACATTTTTGTGCATATGAATTTCCACTAGTATATTTACCGCTTGCGAATATTAAATTGTATGGGCGGTTTAATATTTTCAAGTGCGTTGGCATTAGAATCATAATATGCATGACATGTTAAGTGATATAGGCGCTTAACGTGGCATGTGTATCCATTCATATCATAAGCATTGCACAAGTGTCCAGCTAAGAACAACAATAATGATTGTACACGTATGGTTTTACAATTTGCTTGACATCGCACACGATCTCATGGTTGCACTTGCATGATCATTACATAGAGTTGTCCAATGAAAATGCTGTAATTATTATATAATTTATGTACCTGATAGTAGGAAATGTGTTAGAATCTCTAGTTTTAAATCTCTGATATTCGTATTCAGTCTTCCTGTTCTGCTCGATTATCGATCTCATCTGATTCTCCAGTATCCCCTTCTAGTTAGCTCTTAAGCGTCAACATCACAAGTTACCCATTCGTGCAAAAAAAATTTTGCTCCTGAATTCTTGAGTCTTATCTCTCAATTCCGAGTTAAGTGAAGCAATTCCCGTGTTCCCTGAATCCAATCCTTCGTATCTGGTCATACCCGCTAAGATCGTAGAGTATCAGGTACGCAAGCTTCGAAAGAAAAATCATCCTTATGATAACTGTGTTTTGAATGCATAAAAAGTCTGAATAATTCTCTCGAGAACTTGAATTTTTATGCGTAGCAAGTATCCGTAACTTTTCTCTTGATCTTGGTAAGCCTCTGAACTTGTTCTCTTTGCTATTCCAGTATCTTCATAGATAGATTCTTTGTCCTGATCTGCAAACCTTGTTGGAATAAATGACATCTGAATCTTCGTCATATTAGACTTCAGCAAGGAAATACTCAGAAGTTTTGGGACGAAACTTCCTAAGTAGGGGAGAATGTAACAACCTTAAAAAAAGGAATGCTTTTTATTAGCTAGGGCAATTTTGTAAATAACCTCTTAGGTTATATGCCTCTTTATTAGCAGCAGCCCCCGATTTAAACCCCTCCCGGTTTATTAGAAATCTTCGGCTTAGGCCTTTCCCAGCCCCGACTCCCGCTCCCCTCCGTTTCCCGCAAGCCGCAACCCGTCTCCCGTTCGGTGCTCCTCCCGCGTGCACCTCCCGCTCCCAATTTTTGTCGCTACTTCCGCCTCCCTGCTCGTCGGCGCCTCCTCCTCCTGCCATGGCCGACGTCACCTCCTCCTGCTCTTCCTCCTCTGGCTGGTGGCCTCTCTTCCATGGTCGACTGCTTCCTTCTTCCCCCAAGGAGCCATCCTCAGCTCCTCCTTTCTTCTTCCAGCAGCAAGGGCCGGCAGTGGATCCTTCTCCTCCAAGGAGGTCGACAGTCGCCTCCCCTTCCCTCGGCAACCCTCTTCCTCTTCGTTTGGGTCGGTGTTTGTGAGAGGGACAACTAGGGTTTCCTCCCCTCCCCTCCTTGAGCCCGTTTTTTACTTCATTTTGGTAAGATTCCTCCTCCGCCACCCATATTCAAATTTTTGATACTCCCTAATGAATTATTCGTTCTCTTTTGCGCACAACTTATGACTTATGAGCTTACCCCCCCCCCCCTCGTTCTTGTCTAATCGCGTTGTGTTTTTGATCTTCGGCACTGCTCCTCGACCTAATTGACGGGATCGCGCAAAAGCCCTCTCCGAATTAAGGTTTCTCCTAGCCCAAGCGCCGCCAAGCCTCCGTCCCCGCGTGGAATCTCTTCTCCCCTTACTGCAGGCTCTCTCTGTATTTTATCTTCCTTCATCATTTTCGTTGACGACCTGATTCTCCTCTCGATTCTGGCTTCTGGATAGTAATTTCTTTTCCTCTCATCCATCGAAGATCTCCTCTAGTTCTCATACTTCTGTGGTTTCTTCTCTGGTGCTTACTCTTTGCCCACTTCTCGTCTTCTCTACCAATGGATGAACAATGAGTTTTTTTTTATAATTTATGCGCTCTCCTGGGAAGGGGAGCCTTGGCGCACCGGTTAAGGTGTCGCCGTGTGACCTTGAAGTCACGGGTTCGAATCCTGGAAGCAGCCTCTTGCAAAAATCCAGGGTAAGGTTTGCCTACATTTCAACCTTGTGGTGGGACCCTTCCCCGGACCCTCGCTGCGCGGGGATGCTTTATGCACCGGGCTGCCCTTTTATGCGCTCTACTGTTCTTTTCGACTTTTGTGGGATACTATTCTTGCTACTCTTGGCCTCTTGCATGTCATACGCAAGGAATATCGAAAATTTTATTGGTAAATTTATGAGCTCAAAAACAAAATGCTTTGTTGTGATTATTCAGCCTTCAGAGGTCGTGGAATGTGGATTCATTGATTCTAATGATTAAATTACACTTTTTCTACTTCATTTTTCGCACTTCAGTTTAATCATTATGTCTGATAATTAAATTGATCTCAGTTAAGACAATTTGCTTTTGTGGCTGATGCTCAAATGCCCTAAATTATACTATGAAATAAATGTGTATAATTGTATGTACATAATATGTTATATATATACATATTATATATAATAATTATATATATATATATTAATTTATATATGTGCTAACACACACATATACATATATATATTGAAATTGAACATTTTAAAATGTCTCTGATATATCCCCGCAATCCGATATCCAATGTTTCAAACTCAAACGGATATGAATCCGACATTCAAAATATGTAACCTTGATCGATTTCTATATGTCAGCAATTCATTGCAATTACACTTGGGGAAGTGAAGGAAGTCTCCACAAAAAACAAAAGCATGAAATATAATTTCAAAACCTGATGGAAGCCAAATGAATTCCAAGCAAATGATAATTCAAAAAAGACAAGAAAATTATGCCACTAGAAACAATTTGAAGATGCCAAAAGAAATCCTTGATATAAAATTTTGCCAATATTTGGACCTTAAAATATAGCCTAGAAACCAATAAATTAGAATAACTAAAAAAATACAAATTACTAGCCCACATGAAATTTGTATCCAAGAGCACAAATGATCATACCTGTTACAAACATCACGGAGGCACATACGTAGCCGACGAAGGGTGTGTTGTTCAGCTTCTGCCTTGGCCCTTAACTCTGATGTTTTGGGACCACTTGGTTCCATTGGTGCCTTTGGAAGCTCGGGAACACAGACTGGCTCTTTCAATTTTCTCATTGATACTTCCTTTGGTATGGAGAAGACGGCTTCGACAACATGCTCTACAAACATGGACCTGTCTTCTATGGTAGGTCTGTCCACTGTATATCTATTAAATTAAAAGCTGACATCAGTTGAAAATTAAAGTTGAAGATAATTAGAATGAACGTATGACAGAACTTACAAAGCTATGTACATATGGCCTAGATAGAGAAAAGTTGCTTCCAATTTTAATAATTTATCTACAATAAGTATGAAGGCTTGACTGTTGCTGTTGTATCTACAATAAGTATGAACGGTTCTAAACAGTAAAAATCCCAGCCAAGACTTAATAAGAAGGTGCCTTCCTATGATTTGAATAAAAAATCTGAGATTTCAACTATCGTGCAACATATATAACAGATAATTTATTCTTCTTCAAACTATCTTATGCGGGACGAATGTAGTCATTGAGAGTGAATACGCAATTGCACTCTAACGGAACTCTAACGAATGAATGATAATGTAGTGTTTATACAACTATCCAACATTTAATTGCAATAAATTCTGAAATTAATAGAACCTACAAGCATGCACAATTGAGACTAGGCATTGGAAACACAAACAAGTCCAAGAAAAATTAAAGTAAGAGCACTTCAATTAAATGTTCGGTGAATCCGTCTTGCAGGTAGAATAAAATATCGGGTAAACTTACAAGAATTTAGATCCCAAATTGTATGTTTTCCAACAAGTATTCAACATAGAGTAATATAAACTTCCATAATATAACTTAAACATGTTATTATGATCCGGAGAGGTACTAAGAGACTGACTCGGGCCTGGACAGCAATAAAACTGAAGTTTCTGTTGTGAATTCCCTGGATATCAGCAGAATAACTCGGACGGTGAGATGTAAAGAATCTGGGATAGGGTCAGGCAGGGCTGTATGAGAGGTCGGAGGGTAACTGGAAGGGGGTTAACTACAGTTGGTGGCATTTGCAGTGAATTTGAAGGGGGCTGTAGGTTAGTAAGTGGAAGGGGTGTGTTTTGTGTCTCAGAAACGGTAATTGGAGGGAGAGGAATACTCGTTTGAAGTGGGGAAGGGTGTATGATTGCAAGGAAAGGTAGTTTGTGGTGATTTTTTACTGCATTCAGCCTGGACGGGTTGCATCCAGGAGGAAGTACATGTTTGGGCAGTCGGTAAATTTAAGGGAGAGGAGGGCTTGTGGAGAGTGGCTGGTAGGTTGAATGGTGCGGGGAATGAAGAAGAAAGGGGCGGTGAAGTAATGCAAATTGGGTGTCGGTTTGCCGAGAAGGGGTAGTTATGGAGGAGAGGATAGTTACCTTACCTTCGACACCAATGGTCACGGAATCGGCATCGAAAGATGACCGTGAGAGCCCTGAATTTCTATCCAAAAACTTTGATTCCTGAAAATCAGTCCCTAGACCTCTACTTATAGACTTAGAACCCACTACAGACAACAAAGACCATTTGAAACATAAATCCACTAATCTTATGTGAAATAAAAATATAAAAAATACATAAATATGTCGTCGTCGGTCTGAACACGACTACGGACTCGAATCGCCCATCCATCAATCCTCTCCATCTCCCGTGTAAATAAAGTCATACGGGTTCCGATAAGGGTCGGCCAGCCCGTGAAATGTGAACCCCATCAATTTCCCCGGGCTTGAGAGCATTCACCTCAGCTGAATGAAGATGATCATACTCCCCACGAAACCTAGGAACAAGTAAGTTGAGCTCCTCTGGTGTCATCCAAGTATCATCAATGGTCGGTCGCCCCCTCCAATGAACTAGGGATCATATAGTGGAGCCATCTGGTGTCGTTGAAATGGCATGGCTCGCAATGTATGATATGGTATGCTTTCGATGCAAGGGTGTAAGATCTTGGGTATCAAACGAGAAATAGGAACCAAAGTAGGAACTGATGAGTCTGCTAGTAGTTTGGTAGTGAGCTGAAACGGATGCTGAGTAGGGATGTCTGGTATAGGTGGCGGCAGAGGCTACGGGGTAGTATCAGGGAATGGACTAAAATACTCGTAAGACACATAATATGGAGTCAGATCCTCAATATTAAATACAAGATGAATTCTCATACCTTAGGGATGTTTAATTCGTAAACATTCGACCTAATTTCTTGTACTATTGTAAAGGCTCATTCGTCTAACATTTAATTTTGTCACTGCTCTCAAAGGGAACCTCTTAACCTTAATTATAATTATCATTTGCTCCTCTTCTCTACAGATTTGATCTCTCCTGTGAATGTATGCGTAAACTTTATAATTTTCATTACTTATTGCAATCTTACGTCGGACAAGTTCATGCAGTTCATGCAAAAGATGCAAAACATATAGTAAATATGATATTACACAGGCGAGTCATACAATATATGTAAATGATTATGCAACCAATGTGAATGATGAATATGTGATATGACTAACCCCTTAAAGTGAGACTCGGTGGTGTTATAAGGAACTCCTAAGAGGGGTACAAGGTCAAAAGGCTCAAGTGGCAGGGTGTAGAAAATTTCAATGCAGGTGCGATGATCACTTAAATAATCACTCGTGACATCGATAATTAAATATGTTAATACAGTAGGTCAAATGTCTTCTAGAGTGTTGGTAGTGATAAAATAGGTCCTCGAGCCATCGAGATCACTCTCAACCTTGACTAGCCCGCTAGTGACGGTTAGGTCCTTAATGAGCGGTGGCTTGTCGGGAGGCTCTTTAGGTGGAGTGTACAAGTACCGAGTATGCGACGAACAATCACATATTTAAATGTGGTATCAACAGTAAAGTATGGGTCTATGATATACCAAGTATTTCCCAAGGGATGTGACTCGTCGGGAGACTTGCCAAGCGGTTTGTAGGAAAAATCATTGTGAAGGCGTCGATCACTCGGAAGAATGTATAAGACATTGACAAGGGGTCGCAATGGGCTCTTCATGAATATCACTCCTCACTGCTGACATGTGGAAATGAGTCATAAATGATAAAATAGACAACAGACATGGTCCCTTGCTGAAAGTCGTGTAACTGGTCAAAGAACTTACTCGTACAGATACCGAACGATATTTCTTCCTTACTATTCGATTTATGTCTTCCCATCGAGATATGGGGTGAAGACCATCACGCTCAATCATAATACGCTCTAGTTAGTCCAACAAACGTTAGTCTGAACTTAAAGCTTCATCTTGGCAAATCTAACACGATCCTCGGCAGGTACCTCATACCAGTCAAAATGTTCTTACATGTCTAACCAATCAGTAAATGTCTTTGAGTCCAATTGGTTGTCAAAGGATGACACATCTAGCCTAAATCTATGTGTGATATCATCCTCATAATAATTTTGTAAACAAGATCCATGATAATCATCATAGTAATCATATCTAGCAAAATTAGATCGTGATAAAGGGTGTTCAACACGATTTCTATAAAGGGGGGTTGAGGACAATGATGATCATCGTAATAATATGAAGATTTCTCTCGAAGAACTCTATGGGATCAAGCATAGACGGACTATGGTTACCTAAATAGAGGAGAGAAGTAACGACGACTATTGTGAAATGTCATGGATGATTTATAGACTAACTGATGCGGGACGGATAGAGTCCGTGAGAGTAGATATGCAATTGTGCTCTAACATAACTCTAAGGAGTGAATGATAATGTAGTGTTCATACAAAGGTAGTGTTATAAGTAGTGGGAAGGTAGTTATCTTGGCTTCGTTACCAAGGTTCCACGGAATTGGCACCGTGGGAAAAACGCGAGAGCCCGAAAAATCACTATGAATTCTTCGATGCCTGAAAATCGGTCTCTGGATCTCTATTTATAGGCATAGAACCAACTACAGTAAGCCAAGATCGTCCAGAACATAAATCCACTAATTTTAAATGAAATAAAAATATAATAAATAAAAGGGCAGCCCGGTGCACAAAGCATCCCCGCGCAGCGAGGGTCCGGGGAAGGGTCCCACCACAAGGGTGAAATAAAAATATAATAAATACATAAAAAAATATGTCGTCGTCGGTCTGAACGTAACTACGGTGTCAGATTGTCCATCCGACGATCCTAACTCTGTCTCCCGTATAAGTGCAGGTAAGTGCAAGTTCTGATAAGAGCCAGCCTGCCCGTGAAATGTGATCCCATAACTATCATCAAGAGTGTGGAAGGGATGATAGAAGCATAAGAACCCATTAATGAAATTGATATTAAAAGTCTCCTGAATACATTTCTATCCTCATTCTAAAAAAACATGAAATGATGGATAAGGAGGGCATACACAGTGCGAGGAGAAAATATATATGTTGAATCTTCATCAAGCTCTGACAAAGGTTCTGAGGATGTTCCCAATAATATAATGGGAAGCTGTGAGGGCAATTCCTCCAAAAGGGTCATCAAGACAGCCTTGAGTTGTTGATGTGCCTGAGATGAAAATGTGCATAAATTACATTAAAGAAAGCAGTAACATTTTTTAATTAATTATAGATGTGCCTACCGTTTCCCACCAAAGCTGGAACTGAGGTAAGAAAAGAACAGATGGACAAGTTCGTCTTGCTTCACTGAATATATGTACCAAAGCCTCCTCTGGTGTCTTTGCACTTGGGTCAGAAAGAAGAGAAGGAAGTCCAAGAGAATGAACTGGAAATTTCTCCAACTCATGCAAGATAGCAGGACCGATATGATCCTATTCAACAAGAATGCATGTAATTTAAACAACGAAATCAAAATAAAACGTTATCGATATCATATGAGAGTTTTTCAGATGAATACCAGACCAGAACTGTCATCGGAACAAATCAAGAGACGAGGCCTATAAACAAGGGGGATTGCGGGGCCATATGAGAATGTAGATAGTTTGTTGATATCTGAACTTGAAAGAAAAGGAAATATATCGGATATATGCTTCATGATTCTCTGAAGATGTCTTTGTAAAAATGAGGAAACAATTGGAGACAGTGGTCTCGAATGCACAATTGAACCCCTATGAGCTGCAGGAGTGATTGTAGACATGGCGTCTAGGAAATGAAGTTTTTGCACATTAATAGAGTTTACATCTATAATGTACTTCTCATCGCTAGTGTAGACTTGAGGATACTTCTCACGGAAAGCCCTGATGGCCGCTTCTGTGCATAAAGCTTTCAAATCAGCTCCACAATATCCTACACAGCTGGCAGCAAGTTCCCCCTTTAGCTCATCTGAAGGAGGTTCCTTCCACTTGCGTGTATGAATGTCTAATATTTCAGCACGTGCTTTGGAACCAGGTAGAGGAAAATTGAATTCTCGATCAAATCGACCAGGACGACGTAATGCTCCATCAATAGCATCGATCCTATTAGTTGCACCTATCAAAACAACTTGTCCTCGTGAATCAAGACCATCCATTAAAGCAAGGAGAGTTGAAACAATAGAATTGTGAATCTGTTCCTGCTTGCTAGATCTAACTGGAGCAAGGCCATCTATTTCATCAAAAAATATTATAGATGGTTGGTTTTTCTGAGCTTCGTCAAAAAGTAATTTCAGCTGCCTCTCTGCTTCGCCAACCCATTTGCTAAGAACATCAGCTCCCTTCCGCATATAGAAGCTAACTTTTTGGCCAGCCTTTGAGGCAGAACAAGCTAGTGCCCTAGCAATCAATGTTTTTCCTGTACCTGGGGGGCCACAAAGTAATACTCCTCTTGGAGGAGTAATGTTATATTTTGCGAAGAAATCCGGGTAAAGTAAAGGGAAGAAAACCATTTCTTTTAGTGCATCGATGTATTCTGACAGGCCTCCTATGTCATCAAAACTTATACTCTCATCAACCTGCAAAGGCTGAATGTCTGCACCTCCCTTTGAGCTCGGTCCAGCAGTTTGAACACCTGATGTAAGAGAAGTAAATGTGTCGCCTTGATGAGCCCAGCCAGATGACGCAACATTCAAACCCCACGCAGATGTTCCATGCATATCCAAGCCACCAAAGAGCCATGGAGCGCCACCTTTTCCGCTCCTCATCCACGGGATAGATGGACCTTCATCCAACTCGTCCACAAGAAGAGAATCATCGGAATCATCTGCTCTTGAAAAACGATGTTTCTTATGAACTCGAGGACCCCCTTTCCTCGCATCCTTGCTATTTTTTGTACCCATTCCATGATGCAGTATCGTACGAGGTGTTCGTTTTCCTTCTTTCCCAAAAGAGGATCTTTGAACCTCAGCGCGATTACGCAAATCATATCTCCTTCTCCCATCCTGCTCTTCACCATCTTCATCATCCTCATCAACATCTACATCATCGCCTCCATCAACATCTGCTTCATCTTCACGATCATCCTCAACAGCATTTCCATTTTCATCGTCGCCATGTTCTTCTTGTGCTTCTGAACTTTCATGTTCATCTTCAGATTGACGGTACCTTTGAACTGCTGCCCCGCCAACAGATTTTCTTGGTCTTAGGCCTTCACGGCGTGGAAGACTCTCAGAATTCAGTACCTTCCTATTCCTAGCATAGGTGGACATTTCATCATGGCTGGCATTGTCATGTTGTGGAAGAATCTTAGAATTCAGCATCTTCCTTTCCCGGGGGTAGAAGGGTAATTCATCATGGCTGGCATTGTTCTCTACCTTGCTTCTACTTCTAGAGTGAAACTTGGGCGCCTGCAGAAACAGGCAAACAGTACTGTCATAAAACAGAACTAGAAGGACATCAAGAAAGAGGGGTTAGCATGAAGACCCTCATAACATAAGCCAAAAACTGACCTTTATAAAATTATACATGGCAGAGTTCAAAACCTCACCATTAAATCATCATCTGTTCTGGAACTCTCCGTCTCATAATCCTCCAGATTGATAGAAGTCTTTCTTGTCCTTGTAGACCGGCGAAGATTTTTTCCAACAGCCTGCAGTCAGGCAAATTTTACTATATGATCAGTAGTACCATTTATAACAAAACAAGATACTATAAATTTTATGAAGGCAGACAGAGCTGAGGTCCTCCATTCATGTAATATGATTTCCATCACGAACAACTACAAATGAATTCATTTCAGCCAATGATTGGAAGCTTAGAAAAACAATTCCGATAGAACCTAGATGGCTTTCATTGCTATATATAAATTTGCTCAATAATCTAAAAACTATTATAAATATATATATATGAGATGCGTTACGGACACCGACAAGGTGGAGGAAGGCGAAGGGTGACTGCCAGTGTGGCGAGTGTATCGACGTCGCGAGCGTCGGGCTAGTAACGTGTCGGCTTAGCCGAACGTATCGGGTTACGTTCTTGTATCTCTTTTATGCACTTTGAGCACGATAACTATATAAGCCCAGCACCTCCGGCCGCAGTTTTCTCTTTGGGACCTCGCTCCTTCGATGTTTCCTCTTTCAATGGCACTGATCCCATGGGATGGATTGCCCGAGCCGAAAAGTTATTTGATATCCAGCAGATCTCAAAACCACAAAAGATTAGTACGGCCATGATCGGCATGGAAGGCTCCGCTCTCCACTGGGTGCGTTGGCTACGTCAATCCAAACCATGTCTTAGTCGAATCTCCAACAGGAGCTTATTCGGCGTTACGACACTCGTTACCCGGGCTCATCTGTGGCGTCCGCCAGACGGGATCCCTTGACGATTACATTGATGAGTTCATTGCCCTCGCTATGCATGTTTCGGGTCTTCCGTCAGACCACTACCTCAGTTTCTTTATGCATGGGCTTCTCCCACACGTCTGTGCCCGTATCCGACCCACCACTCATCGTCGATTGATGAGGTCATGGATCTTGCCCGCTTGGTCGAAGCGGACTTTCAGGCTAGGCCCATGGACACGGGCAGGCCACCCACAGTGCTTCCGTCGCGCCCAGCAAACCGCCATGTCGCGGCGTACCGTCCCCCACAGTTGTAGTCACCCCTGGCCCCCAGCTGCGTCGCGCCACCGTCATGTCTTCCCAGGCCGATGACCCACCCCCGGCTCTTCAATCAGGAAGACCACGATCTGCGTACCAAGGGACTGTCTTTCCGTTGCAAACATTCCTACTCTCCGACCCACGACAGACAGTTGAAGGACCTCTGGGTCCTCATTGGCGAGGAGGAACCCGAGGTTATTCTTGCCAATTTTGAGGCCCTTGAGGTGGACACTGCTGCCAAAGACCCCCTATCTGCCACCTTCCACCAATTGGACCTTCCGCAGTTCATCGTCGGCGGGTTCATGAGCCCTCAGACGATGAAGCTTCGGGGGACGCTTCAGGGGCTCTCCGTGGTCGTGATGATTGATAGTGGATCGAGCCACAATTTTATTTTCCAGCGCCTGGTGGATCGTTTGGCGTTACCTGTGCAGGCCGCAGACTGCTTCTCGGTGTGTTTGGAGATGGTCGGCGTCAGACAACTGGGGGCCTTTGCTCGACTCTCACTCTCACTATTGGCCACTCCCCTTTTCAGACAGACTTCTACGCATTCGCTCTGGGCGGGGTGTGATGCGATTACGGCAAGTGCACCGGTCGTTCAAGTAATAAAATTGGGAGAGACTCCCCGAATATCGTTCTCAGAGGACTGCAAGTTGGGTTGTATGAATTCTTGTTATGGAATTACTTGTATAGATTCTTATGTAATTAATAAAAAGAGGGGTTTTTATTTTGGTTTTCCTAGATTAGCAACAGTGAAAGAAAATGCGGGCCTAGAGCTCCGCTTCGCTTGTCGGGATGGAATGCAGGCCGCGATGTCGTGCTTCGGTGAGCGGGTGGACGAGAAGGCTAGCGGATGGATGTTTTGTAACCAGCGGAATGAGGGTCGTAGGCACCTCGTCGCGGAACACGCAGCTAGCAATTGCTAGTGCGGCGCACTACAGAACGGTGGAGTGGATGGCGGACTAGGGTGCTCCTCAAATCTCATAAACCACAACACATTTCACTGAAATGAAATCACAATAATTTAAACACGGTTATGAACATCATCCGTAGGAAAGTACATCATAGCATGAAGAAATCCTAAACTATACATAAAAGAGAAAGAGGTCACTGAAGCTCGAAGACTATGCTGAAGATTCGCGGCCAGAATCGCAGGGTTGTCAAGCCTCGTCCGTGCTCGGTCTTCAGTTGCGTCCGGGGTACAGAGGAGTTGTCACCTTCCTCTACTTTACCTGTCTTCTTCGTGGTCTAACTCCAGCTACTCTTGTTTGAGATCCCTTGAATGTAGCAGAAATCTTCCGTCGATGGCGTTCTTGAGCTCATAGATGATGGAGGAGGCCAAGGAGAGAGCTTTGGCGGAAGATTTGCAGGACAAAGGTTGTCCGAGCTCCTCCTAGGTCAGGCGATGGTGGAGAGGCGAAAATGGGCGGAAATGGCGGGCTTGCAGAGTTTTTCCTGCGGGTTCCTCCTCTTCTCAGCGAATTTCCTGCTTTAAATACTAAAACAGTAGAAATTTAGTCACGCACGGTCGAACGCATGACCGTGCGATTCCCGTGCGTTATTTAACGAAAAGAAATGCCTTGAGGAAGAAGCAGCAGCGCCCGTGCGTTTTACTCACGCACGGTCGAAGCAGCCCGTGCGTAAAAACGCACGACCAAATCCAGATTGGCTAAAAACCAGGCGAAACAGGCGATCGTGTGTTTCCTTCGCGCACAGGCAACTGCCCGTGCGTAAAAACGCACGAACAAAGTCAGATCACCATTTTGCTACCCAGAAGAAGGCGCACGGCCGCAGCCGTCCGTGCGTTAAGGAAAACGCACGGCCGTGCGATATAAACGATCATGATTTCTGGGCAAAATGGGATGATCCAACCACCAGCAAGAACAGCAATCCAGCTTGGAATACACTTCCAGCACCAATCAATCATAGAAAAAGGATTGGGGAGCACCATGTGCTTACCTCCAACAACATGGAGCGCAAACGCACACCAAAACGGGCCTAAATATAGCGCAAAGCACGTAAGTGCGCGCAAGTGTGCATAAAAGAAATATAAGCAATAATAGCTCGAAACGGAGGTGCACAAGAGTGAAAACTAGCCCGAATGAGTCCAGAAAAGCGTATATAAATGGGACTCATCACACCCCACAGACTTAACCATTTGCTCGTCCCGAGAAAATCATAACTTATGCGGGCGGAAAAATTGATTAGCTGGCTTAACAATTGTAGAAATGGAGTACCACGAAGTCGCATGCTCGCGCGCGTAGAAATGCAGAAGAAGAAATTTTTAATTATGCACACACTTTGTAATAATCTAAGAGCGTACATATATATTATCTCTACTCAAAAGTTGAATCACGGTGAATCGTCCGGTCTCGCGTAGGAAGAAAGTAAGCAGATCGCTGAGGCTACTATTACTCAAGACCGGTGTTCGGAACAACCTCCATTGAAATCCATCAATGTCGGTGGCCATAAGCTCACCCGGTCACACTCTCTCCACGACACACTAGTTCGATTAAATGTGTGAGCCATTAGGTCTTTAGGATAAATACGGGGCTTGGGATTTGGTAGGGTTTACAATGATAAACATGAAGGTTTCCGCACCTAATCCAAAAGAGCTTGCGTCGAAGAAATTATCCAAGCACCAAAAATAAAAACACGAGTGCACCACACCCCCAGACTTAAACTTGAAAATATGGGTGTGTGCACCGCCTACTCTCAAAACAATTCTTAAAAAGATTTTCAATTTGGCTCTTTTCTTAACCGAGCATTTTTCTTTCTTTTCTTTTCTTGTTCTAATTTCCCCTTTTTTCAGCAAATTATCTGAGGAAGCGCAAACCACAGTTTCACAAAATTTTTCACTGCATCAACACCCTCAATTAAAATTGATACAACACTCAAGCTCGGATTGGGAGTGCGACTAGGAATAGCTTGCGGGCTTTGGTGAACTAAAAGTGGAGCTGAATCAAGAGACGGGTAGGCACAACGGGGCTAGCAAGGATAATGATAGGGTCGGTATACAAAGCTCAACCTGGCCAAAGCGAAGGACTACATCATGCTCACACATTGAACTAACTTATATCACTGCTTCGAGAGTCGCTTGGGACAAGTTCTTATCCACCGAGAAAGATAATTCTTCCTCCCGACTCGAGCAATACAAACCTAACAACCGTCTACACACATTCAGCAAATTATCTGAGGAAGCGCAAACCACAGTTTCACAAAATTTTTCACTGCATCAACACCCTCAATTAAAATTGATACAACACTCAAGCTCGGATTGGGAGTGCGACTAGGATTAGCTTGCGGGCTTTGGTGAACTAAAAGTGGAGCTGAATCAAGAGACGGGTAGGCACAACGGGGCTAGCAAGGATAATGATAGGGTCGGTATACAAAGCTCAACCTGGCCAAAGTGAAGGCCTACATCATGCTCACACATTGAACTAACTTATATCACTGCTTCGAGAATCGCTTGGGGCAAGTTCTTAGCCACCAAGAAAGATAATTCTTCCTCCCAACTCGAGCAATACAAACCTAACAACCGTCTACACACATTCCTACGCTACCGTCGGATTCACACCGGATTCACCACTTTTGAGTAGAATAAACAATTATTACGCAAATAGAAAAATTACAAAACTATAAGCATAAAGAAAAATTTATTCTAACACAAATCTATGCAAGACACGAGTACTCAACTAAAGCACTACGGGAGTCAACATTTTACTCTGACCCTGAGCCAGCACAACAATTTTCCCAATCCTACACAAGAAACAAGCTAGACTCGTTACGCGCCTATGATTAGGTGTGCGCTCTCTAGTGGGTGTTGTGGTGTGCTATGAGAATGAAAAATAAAACATAAATATTGTAACTTCTAATGTAACATCTATAACTTAATGCGACACTGAAACGTAATTTCAGGGCTCGATCGCGATTAACCGTTTTGACCGCGCAGTCATAGAATCGAGGTATGTTTATCTCTCGCAATCTTTGCCTCATTTTAAATCTCATTATGTATGGTACGAACCTTAGTATTGGCGAAACATTATTATTACAATTATTTTTAGCAAGGAGCAGCACAAAGATGGAAAAGTTTGTTTTAAGGAGGGGCAGTTTTGTAAAATGACTAAAATTCTCCCCACAGTTTAGGCAACCGCTCTGTATTACGCATTACCGCCCACGCCTTACTTTTATAACCCCTCATGTATGCGCTCGTCTGTAGAAACCGTCGATCGCCTGTTCGTCTCCCCACGGTTCGAACGAGAGAAGGTGTAGGGTTTTCTCGTTCCCGTTTCTCTAAGTCGGCGGCATAGGGTAATCCAGCGACTATTGCAGTCTCTCTCTCCCTCGTCGGCGTCTGCAAGCGTGTTGATCATCTTCAGAAAGCCCAGTTCTCGTGTATTGGTGTGTGTTTCATCTGAGTCGACGGTTCCTTCATGCTTAAGGAGGCTTGTCGGCGTTTCTTCTCTTCGCTGTTAGACCCTGACGACTCCTCTTACAGCCATTTTGGTCCTCGACTGACCCTTCCCCCGAAGACTTCATCGGGTAAATCGCAGGAAGACCATTCTTTAACACGTATATAAACTTTGCTCCCGCGTGTTTCAATTTTGGACGTTAGGACTCATGATATTTCCCCTTTCTTAGTCAGAAATCGAAGTTTTCCCTCTTGCCTCGACAGATCTAGTTGGGGGCCGACCCTTTCCCCGGACGAAGCAAATTTTGTTTGATAGCCCAACTCAGGTATCGTCGATCCTCTCTCTCAATTGCAAATTTTATTGCACCCTTAAAATATTAGTGTTCAGATTTTCCAGGAACCGTAGCTTAATTAGTGTTTCTCCTATGCAGTCACAACGAGAGTGACGACTGTTACTTTAGATCAGGTCTATCCCGTTTCAGATTTTGTAACCCACCTTTGAAAGTGAGGTGAGTCTGCAAGGTAAATAAGGGAAAGAGAGATTCGTAGCACATCAGAGGAGAATTCTTCGTGTTCTTCAAAGTAATCTAAAAAGGAATCATGCCGCCGCGACTTGTGTACGAGCGCCGCAACGCAACGGTAAGAAATTCTATTCTTTTTGGTTAGACATACCATGTAGTTATGCACAGATTTTATCCTCGTATAGTAGGAGGAAAATTTGTATTGTTATACAACCATATTTATCTAGACATCAACATTCACCCTGTTAACGTAATGCGACATATAACTAGTCAGTTGAACCAATTTAAAATCCAATAGATAACGGAAAATTTTACTATGAGGCATGACTGAGACTTTCTCCTTCGTGATAAATAGAGGCGCACTATCTTACTCATAGGGCACAGTAGACCTTATGAGCCTCAATTGCAGGGAGACGTTTTCTCCATTTAGAAATTCAGAAGATGCGAGTACATGTCCGTGGGACACTAGAACTTCGACGTTCGTTAGTTGGGACTCGGATCGATAGAATGCGCATAAACAGTTTCTCAGCATAAGATTTTAAGAAGAATACTCACTAGACAAACATTACTCAGCATACGACAAAATTTAGAAATGGTATTATAGTTAACCTTTCTTTTTTTAGCTTAAATAATTATGTTTAAGATGTTTATAAACTAGTACAGACATTTATGTTAAGCATGTTATAGAAAAGCACGCATATTATAGCATTGTATAAATAGTTTACTTTTGTAGAATAACAGTATCATTTTCAAAAGAGAAAGCAAGAAATCATGTTCTTTATAAATTATTTTTAGTGTCACTAAGAAGAATGATTTTTCTTACTCTTCAGTTGGGCTGACCCATTTTTGGGCTTCTCATTACAGGAGTCACGGGTGGGGTGTTGCGCCTAGGATGAGCTTGTCTACAGTTCGCCCTTCTTTTAGTTCGTTTACATGTTGTAGTTGTTCTTTTAGTTTTGTTCTGTGTTTTGGACTTGTATCGGAATCTCTCTAATGGTTCTTGTATCAGACTATGTTTAAGATTTCAGTATTTCAAGTATTTGGACACTTTCATATTTAGTGGCTCTGTGAAAGCAAGTTTGAGGTACACTTTTACCCCTTAGTTTCTTTTACTGCTTCCGCTGTAAGTACTCTTTAGCACTTTTAATTTATACCAGCTATGTACCAATTTTATTACCGTTTCTTGGTTTGCTTCTTATCACGGGGCCCGGCCGGACTGCTGATTTGTGGTAAAACTAAGGTGGGGTGTTTCATCTAGTATGATGTGCTTATGTGCACGTGCAAGTGAGTAACGACAACTACTCTCCCCCAGACTTAAATCTAATCATCACAGATTATAATGCTAGATTCATAAAAAGAATTTGGGAGGAGAGGTTACCCCATGCTCAGAAATGAGCATACCAGAAGATTGGCGTTAAATTGGAACAGCTTCAATGTGTCCGCCATCGATATCGCCATACCTGCAAAACGACATCTCCACCAACACAGAAACAAAAGCAAAAACAGCAAAATTGGGTCGTCTTCCATAAGCCCTTTTGTTTACCGTCCTTAAGGTGGACCAAATACCTGTATTAAGCAGTGTAGCAATAGAGTTCAAGCATAATTCTTAGCAATTGTCTAGAATACCATAGAAATAAAACACACAAACAAAGACAAAGAGATAAAATTAAGCATAACAAAAACCGCCGAAACATAAACCCCTGAGACTTCATCACGACTCAGTTGTAGGCTGATTTGTGATGATTCTCCCCAGCCACACGAGATGGGAAAGAGGTGAAGGCTTTAGGGCTCAAGGGGGATTTCTCTACCCTGCCCCTAACCTCTTCCTTCTCGTGCCGGAGGGCTGGAAAGCGCTCTGCATGTAATAATCCGACCTGCTTTAATCTCTCCACAGTGGAGAGCGCCATCGAGCAATAGGAGCTCGATCAAATTCATTGTTCTGCAGCTTTGGAGCAGCCAAGGGCGTCATTTCCCCACCCCCTATGGGTGATAGATCTGCCCAACTAACTTGTTTTAATTGTTTACATTTATCTTTAGTTTTCATAGAGTTAATCAAAATGTTTCTAGCCATGCCGGCTATGGTGACTTCAGACTTCGCGGCCTCGCCGCTCTTGTTCTCAGTTTCTTCTTCACTTCTCAACTCCTTCTTCACCATCTTCTGTTCCTCCTCCTTTTCCTCAGCATTCACTTCTTCAACTCATTAGCAGATTTATTAGTAATAACAGGTAATAATATGATGTTGTTGGTTGTCATAGATAGGTGAGTGTGGTGTGTCACCATAGGTGACAAGGTTACACACCCACTAGGGATGTGAATGTTGGCACCACTCTCCTTCAAGAATGGGGCACCCAGAATAGGAATGGAGTTATTTTCCATGGGGCCCAAGACTTGGAAGTTCGTGATAACCAAAGTTCCATCTATGATTACCTCGACGTCTCTAACTTCTCATTTCGTCTCCACCACCACTCCATTAGCTAGGGTAAGTGACTTCTGATCATCGTTATTGATTTTTAAATTCAGATTTTCAACGTCTTGCAATGCAAGCACGTTGCGTGATGATCCGGTGTCATACAGAGCGGTGGTTTCAATGTTGTTAATTTGACATTTCACAATTAACTCGCCCTCATGCCCTTCATCCGTCTCGGTTATGCTCTTTCCTTGCTCACGGGGATTCTTCTCCGTTGTGCTAGGAAGAGCACCTTGAGTACGCTCGGAAAGCACTTGAGCCAATTGGCCCACTTGCATTTTCAAGTTTCTCATCGAGGCCGATTTGTTGGCCATATTTGTTTGGCCATATCTACAAACTTTTCCATCATCTCTTCTAATGTGCTCTTCCTTTGCATCGCAGCACCTTGGTTATAACCCGGATGAGGCGGCCTCGGTTGGCTTCCGTACGCTTGAGCATCTAATTGATGTTGGCCCGGTTGCCATTGTTGGCCTGCAGTGTTTTGATTCCAAGAAAAATTGGGGTGATTTCTCACACCCGGATTATACGTGTTAGAAAAAGGTGCAGTGCGGTTTTGATTTGGGACAAAATTAACACTCTCTTCTAAATTGAGATTAGAGAGTTCAGAAGCGATTTCACCTGAGGGACATTCATATGCATGATGTCCGGGGTTCCCACACCCTAGACAAGAGATTGCCATCACTGGAGCGGATGAAGAAGCAGGCTTCTTCAGCAATGTGATGCTCTCAGCTAGTGCTCCAGATTTGCATACTTCAAACAATCCTCTCGCGTTCCTTGGGGTGTTTCGTCCTGCAGTCCAGAATGAGCTGTGAGACACGGTGTCTTGCAGAATCCGCAGTGCTTCTTCAGGAGTGTGATTCAGAAGGGTTCCACCGGCAGCAGCATCAATCATAGCCATATAGTTGGGCTCGATTGCGAAATAGAAGTTCTCCACCAAATTCCATGGTTGAAGTTCATGATGGGGGCACTTCCGCAGAAGGTCCATGAATCATTCCCAAGCTTCTGACAGGGTCTCCTGATCATTCTGCCGGAAGGTTGCGATTTCCCTTCTCAAGCTCACAATTTTATCAACCGGGTGGAACTTGGAGAGAAATTTTCCTTGCAGCGCATCCCAGGTGGTAGCTGTGCCCGGCGGAATTGTATGGAGCCACGCCTTTGCCCTGTCACGAAGGGAGAACGGGAATAGTCTTAATTTCACCGTGTCGTCCGCAATACCGGCGTACCGGAACGTTCCGCAGATCTCTGAGAATTCTGCCAAGTGAAGATGGGGGTCTTCACCTATCATCCCAGAGAACTGGGCATTGTTGCGGAAAATGTTCAGGATCGTCGGCTTGATTTCGAATTGATTGTTTGTGATGCCTGGGCCAAAGCCGGGATACACGCTCCCCACAGTGGGAGTGGTATAATCCTGCATCGTTCTAGGCCTCGCCCGGGCCACCTCGTTCTCATCAGCCGCCTGACCCACAGCGAGTGCATTCTCACCCCCGGGGTTAATCTCATTCCTGTTGATGTTGAGACCCATGGCCGAAGCAGCACAGCGACGCGCGTGCAGCGTCCTCTCGATCTCAGGGTCGTATTCCACGAACTCTTCAGGGCCTTACCCCTGCAAAAACTAACTTACACACAACAAAGAAAAACAGAAAAAATCAAAAACAACAAAGAATCTTTATAGTAGCTTCCTGGAAGAAAAATTCATAAAACGCTTGCAATCCCCGGCAACGGCGCCAAAAACTTGATGCGATTACGGCAAGTGCACTGGTCGTTCAAGTAATAAAATTGGGAGAGACTCCCCGAATATAGTTCTCAGAGGACTGCAAGTTGGGTTGTATGAATTCTTGTTAGGGAATTACTTATATAGATTCCTATGTAATTAATAAAAAGAGGGGTTTTGATTTTGGTTTTCCTAGATTAGCAACAGTGAAAAAAAATGTGGGCCTAGAGCTCCGCTTCGCTTGTCGGGATGGAATGTAGGCCGCGATGCCGTGCTTCGGTGAGCGGGTGGACGAGAAGGCTAGCGGATGGATGTTTTGTAACCAGCGGAATGAGGGTCGTAGGCACCTCGTCGCGGAACACGCAGCTAGCAATTGCTAGTGCGGCGCACTGCAGATGGTGGAGTGGATGACGGACTAGGGCGCTCCTCAAATCTCATAAACCACAACACATTTCACCGAAATGAAATCACAATAACTTAAACACAGTTATGAACATCATCTGTAGGAAAGTACATCATAGCATGAAGAAATCCTAAACTATACATAAAAGGGAAAGAGGTCACCGAAGCTCGAAGACTATGCTGAAGATTCGCGGCCGGAATCACAGGGTTGTCAAGCCTCATCTTTGCTCGGTCTTCAGTTGCGTCCGGGGTACAGAGGAGCTTTCACCTTCCTCTACTTTACCCGTCTTCTTCGTGGTCTAGCTCCAGCTACTCTTGTTTGAGATCCCTTGAATGTAGCAGAAATCTTCTGTCGATGGCGTTCTTGAGCTCGTAGATGATGGAGGAAGCCAAGGAGAGGGCTTTGGCGGAAGATTTGCAGGACAAAGGTTGTCGGAGCTCCTCCTAGGTCAGGCGATGGTGGAGAGGCGAAAATGGGCGGAAATGGCGGGCTTGCAGAGTTTTTCCCGCGGGTTCCTCCTCTTCTCAGCGGATTTCCTGCTTTAAATACTAAAACAGTAGAAATTTAATCACGCACGGTCGAAGCACGACCGTGTGATTCCCGTGCGTTATTTAACGAAAAGCAATGCCTTGAGGAAGAAGCAGCAGCGCCCGTGCGTTTTACTCACGCACGGTCGAAGCCGCCCGTGCGTAAAAACGCACGACCAAATCCAGATTGGCTAAAAACCAGGCGAAACAGGCGATCGTGTGTTTCCTTCGCGCACAGGCAACTGCCTGTGCGTAAAAACGCACGAACAAAGTCAAATCACCATTTTGCTACCCAGAAGAAGGCGCACGACCGCAACCATCCGTGCGTCAAGGAAAGCGCATGACCGTGCGATATAAACGATCATGATTTCTGGGCAAAATGGGATGATCCAACCACCTGCAAGAACAACAATCCTGTTGGGAATACACTTCTAGCACCAATCAATCATAGAAAAAGGATTGGGGAGCACCATGTGCTTACCCCAAACAACATGGAGCGCAAACGCACACCAAAATGGGCCTAAATAGAGCGCAAAGCACGTAAGTGCGTGCAAATGTGCATAAAAGAAATATAAGCAATAATAGCTCGAAACAGAGGTGCACAAGAATGAAAACTAGCCCGGATGAGTCCAGAAAAGCGTATATAAATGGGACCCATCAGGGTGGATGTTATTCTGGGGATAGCGTGGCTCTGCACCCGTGGTGATGTTAGCGTGAATTGGGACCGCATGACCATGCACTTCCTCCGAGAGGAGGCGTCTTGTTTGCTAGAGGGTGATTTAGCTTTACTTCGCCAATCTAACTCTTTATAAGTTGTTGAAGGGAAAAACTCCAAATATCTCATATTTTAAAATATTTGGAAGCATCTGCTATATCTTGAACAATGACAAAAGTCATCTTGCAAAATTTGACAAGAAAACTGATGAAGGTATCTTCTTAGGATACTCCACTTTTGTCAAAGCCTACACATGCTATAACAAGATAACTTTAAGATAGAAGAATGCATGTTACTTTTGATGAGACTAACATGTTCCTTGAAGGGACAATTTCTTCTCTAAGTCTTAATCTGCAGGTTGAAGAAGTTGTCAAACAGATAGATCAATTAGTCTTAAGTGAAGCTCCATGCTCTACCAATTCTAATGATATATTTGAATTGGCTCCAAATGACAGCACTCTTAAAGATGAAGATAGTGAAGCTGAAGAAATTATGCATATTGCTGAAGAATCTTATCAAGATCCTAGTGCTCAAGCAGTAAGGTTAATAGAAGAAGCTCCTCAAGAAGACCATATCTCACCACATGATGAGACAGTTGCTCCAATTTTTGAGTTTGTAACCCTAAGAAATCCTCGCCTTCACAAGTAATTGTGGACATATTTGTTGGTGTTCAAACAAGGAGTAGGATATTCAATGAAGCTAATTTTCAATGTTTTCTATCACAAATTGAGACAAAGAAGTTTGAAGATACAAATAATGATCCTCACTGGATTGTTGTTAAGCAAGAAGAACTTGCTCGATTTGAAATAAGCAAAATTTGGACATTAGTTGAGAGACCAAAGAACTATCACATCATTGGAACTAAATAGGTGTTCAGAAACAAGCTTGATGTTGATGAGTTATTGTCAGAAACAAAGCAAGTCTGGTAGCTCAAGGTTATAGATAATAAGAAGGGATTGACTATGATCAGACCTTTGCTCCTATTGCAAGGTTGGAGGCAATAAGAATGTTCCTTGCTTATGCTGCTCATGAAAAGATCAAAGTTTTCCAAATGGATGTCAAGAGTGTCTTTCTAAAGGATATTCTTCAAAAAGAGGTTTATGTGGAACAACCTCTAGGTTTTGTCGTTCATAACTCTCTCTCTCGTGTCAACAAATTAAATAAAGCTTTATATGGTCTCAAGCAAGCTCCAAGAGCATGGTATGAGACCCACTCTGCATTTCTTCTTAAAAACTCATTTCAAAGAGGAAAAGGAGACAAGACTATTCACTAGGAAGCATAAGGATAAGCTTTTTCTAATATAAATATATGTAGATGACATTATCTTTAAATCTACAGACAACAAACTTTGTAAGAGATTTGTTGCTCTCATGCAACATAAATTTGAAATGAGTAGCCTAGATGAACTGTCATACTTCCCTGGTCTTTAAGTTAAGCAAGACAGTGAAGGTAGATTCATTTCTCAATCTAAATATACTAAAGAACTAATAAAGAAATTTGGAATGGAGAATGTCTCCACCGTGAAGACTCTCATGGCTACCAATATTGTGATAGATATGGATGAATCAAGGAAGCTTGTCGATCAAAAGATCTACAGGGCTATCATTGTTCACTATTATACCTCACAGCTAGTAGACCAGACATAATGTTCTCTACTTGTGTGTGTTAGATTTCAGGTTGCTATTAAAGAATCTCACATGACCTTTGTCAAAAGGTTCTTAAGATATTTTAAGGGAACACCTGAGTTAGGCATATGGTATCCTGCCGAACCAGGATTTGAATTAAATGGATATTCAGATGCTGACTATGCAGGTTGTAGGGTGGACAAAAAACGCATCAGGGACATGTCAATTCCAAGGGGAAAGGTTAATTTAGGGTTTAGCAAAAAGCAAACCACTGTGTCCACATCCACAGCTGGAGTTGAATATATCTCAGCTGAAGGTTGCCTTAGGAATGTTTGATGAAGCAAGCTAAGAAAAGTTTAAGAAATTTGTTTATTAAGACATAATTCGATATACGTCTAAAAGAATGTTCAACGCACGTCGACTTCTCAGCGCATACGTCTATACAAAGTATCTGTCTAATTCTAAGAATACACTGAAACCTATGTGTGTCGAACTCTAAGGCCTTATGCGTCGAACTCTAATTTCTTCTCGACGCACACCTTAGATCTTGACGGATATTAAAGAGCCTGGAGATTCTTTTTGTCTTCGCTCTGACTTCAATCCTTTCGTCTTCCCTCGTTTTTCTTTCTTCTCTAACCATTTTTGCAGGTACTTTCCATGACTCCTAAGATCAACTCAGGTTTTGATCTAGATGTGGAATCCTTTTTTACAGCTGATCAGAAATTCAAAGACATATTGCAGTTATTTTATGATCAAGGATTGATCAAACCTAACTCTACTCAATGTCGACTTCTTGCAACAGAGTTAACTGCTTTTCATGCCTCTATCGATCTATCTGAGGATGATGTCATTTCCGACATTATAAATGGTACCCTAGTCAGGTTAGACAAGAAATTTCTGTAACCTTTGATCTTCCGATCAGAACTGATGATGAAAATCTGACTGAAGAAGAAGTAGATAGTGTGTTGAAGACAATGCACTTTTCTGGGCGCAACACATCCAACCTAAAGAAGATTGAAGTTTCTGAAGAATATGGATTTTTAGCTGACCTAGTTGGCAAGATCATGTTGTGTAAAATTTTGGCTCATGATGTTATTCTCAAAGTTCAACTACAGATAATAGGAATTCTGATTCTTAAGAAGAAGATAAATTGGGGCAATTGTTCGCTGAAACTAATCAAGCACAAGATGAAGCACAAAAATATTCTCTTTGGGAGAATTTTGAGTATGGTGTTGTTTCATGAATTATCCTCTGTATGCCAATCTGATGGTATTCGCATACCTTCTGGGAAGAGACTGTCTGTCCATCAAACTCTTTGTTAAATGGACTAGGCATATTCCTATATCCAAAGCTTCCTCTTCTCATCAAACTTTGGATTCTCCTTCTTCCCTTATTTCTCCAGCTGATAATTTTCCTTCTCCACCTCTTTTTGATCCAGTTCAAGTTGGTGCTTCTCCACTTCCCTCTGCTTCTACACCTATTCCGGCTACTGAAATTTGTATTCTATTGCCTTCTTTTCAACTTCATGCATCTGAACAAATGGTTTCCTCTCCTAAAATACTATAACCTTCCAACCCACATGATCAAGATATTCTTCCCTCTCTCTTAGATTTCCCTACACATTCACCTGAACCAAGAGTTCCTCTTTCATCTGCTCCTACTTCTAGTTCTTTTAATTCAACTTTATTAGCACCTCTATTCGTCTCCATTACCTCTCTGCTTTCAGCTAACTTAGTTTCTTTCTCCCAACATTTCACTACTAGGTGTGAATTCATTCAGTCTCAAATTAACTCTCTTTCCACCTCTATCCCTAGTCTTTCTTAGTTTTCCTCCTCATCTCCCATCACTAGGGAGTTCTTAGTTTCTCTTGCCAGTCAAATCAAGAAGGGGAGAATGTCTGCTCTCCTAGCAGACTCCCTAGTGCTCTCTTCCCCAGTACTGCAAACAAGGACACAAGTGGAAATGATTCTGAGAATGTTTCTAAGGATGGCTTCAATTATTCTCCTGCTGAGTCTCCCACTGGTTTAGTTGATGCTCTCATAGACAAATGGATGCCACCTTATCAGGTTGATGAGGATAGTGCTCTTCCTACTGAAGATTTGAATATGAAGCAAGCCACTGTCTGAGAAGAAAATCTTGATGCACCATTTCAGAGGAAGGCTTTGGAAAATCCTGAGGATCTGTTTGAGATTCATAAGGATACTGATTTTCCTGCTAAAAAAAATTTGGATGTACTCTCTCAGAGGGAGCCTGTGTCTCCACCTCATTTTGGTTGAGCAGAATCTCCTCTCCCTGGTATTCCACCTCATTTTGGCGCTGGCCCATATTTAGGAGGCCACCACCGGCCACTACCACCCCTGCAGGACCCTCCTGTGTTCCCATGGACACGAAGAGCAGCGCTATCACCACCTGACCTCCCACGACCACCAGGTCGGGGAATGTCCAATGTTATTGTTGCTCGGGTAGGGACCATATAGCAGCCCAATGCCCTACAAGAAATTTGTTAGTTGAAGAAGGAAAACCCAGTGCTAATGCTGAGGAGGTCACCGATTAGAAGATTGTTGTCACCGTCGAGGACGGTTGGGAGAACAATGTTGAGCGCTCCCTAGAGTTAATTGTTATATGACGTCTCCTTTACACCCAACATATTAATGAGGATTGGCTTCGAACGATGATCTTTTATACTTTCCTTCCCAGCACAGGCGGTCCATGCAAGTTGTCCATTGATAGTAGGAGTTGCATGACATTATGGCCTAGAGAGCCCTAGAGCGAATGCAGGTGACCCTTGAGCCTCACCCCCATCCTTATCGAGTTATTTGGGTCAATAAGACGACTATACAGGTTACCCAGAGGTGCCTAGTCCCACTCACTCTCGCTTTGTTTGAGGATCGTGTTTGGTGCAACTGTTGGAGTTTCTGAGGTGATCTCAAAGCAATCAACAGTTAGTCTTACTGCCAACGCAATATGAGCCTATAGGGTCGCACATAAAAGCGTTTGGAGAAGTTGGAGAAAGGATTGTGTTGGCCTTACTCATATTGGATATGAGTGGAGGACCAATCATGTGACTGCTTGGAATCAAGTTGAGAATGTCTCAATAGGAAATCGTTTAAAGTGTTTAAACGAATGGATTTATACTAGATAATTCGGCTAAAGGGTTTAAACGAATTCGGCTAAAGGGTTTAGACGAATTCGGCTAAAGGGTTTAGACGAATTCGGCTAAAGGGTTTAGACGAATTCGGCTAAAGGGTTTAGACGAATTCGGCTAAGTCAAATTCGGCTAAAGTGTTTAGTTGAATAAGTGACAAATTCGGCTAAAGGGTTTCGCCGAATTTATATAAACGAAATTGTTTCGTTGAAATCATATAACCGAATTTATATAACCGAATTTTTATAGCCGAATTTATATAGACGAATTCGTCGAAAGGGTTTCGCCGAATCTGAGTCGAATCGGCTAAAGCGTTTAGTCGAAATATGTTAAATTCGGCGAATGTGTAAATCTAGACAGAAATGTTCTGTTTTTCCTCTGGTATGAGGATAGCCTGTTTTATACCTTGCGTATAAAAGGAACGCGATTAGGTCTTCGAAAGATACGGGATAGACTGATTCGCGTCTTTAGAAGAGAACAGCCGTCCGGAAAAGTTCCGCAAAAGGGCTCCTCGTTCTTCCCGTCCGCCGAGATCCGACGCCGAGATCCGCCGTCGACGGTCGCCGCCTCCCTTGTCTCGGATCTAGCAGTCCGTGGGGACGCTGAGAGCTTCCTACTCCGACCCATTCCTTGTTCGACAAGGCTTTGGGGTTCTCCATCGTTCGTGTGGATCGCTGTAGAGGAGCCGATACATTTCGGTTCTTGGAACTCAGATTTAGTCTACCGGATTCCTTCTTGGAGCACCTTGGTTGAGTATTGACTCAATCCCGCGAAGGTATATTGCATTTTGCTTTCCTAATCTTTTGATTCATGAGATCCGCAAGATCCTTACTCTTTGGGTTGTTCTAGTTTTCTTCCGCTGCGCACATTTGATGTGTTCATATCATTTTGAATGGTATTTAGAAAAACCCAACAGTGGTATCAGAGCTAGGTTGCGATTAAGTGCGTGCAAATCTAGAAATTTGGAAGCGTTCTAAATGTATAGATTTCTTCTTGGAACATCATTTTTGATGTGTTTTTGTGTGGTTTCTGGTGGTGGGATTTCAAAAAATTTGGTCGGGGCTCTGCCCCGCACCCCGCAAGGGCTCTGCCCCTTGACCCCGCTCGCTGATCGGTCAGCGAGATCACCGCCAGGGGCGCGGCCCCTTGGAACCCCGCCAGGAACGCATGTGATTGCCTTGCGATTTCATTGTTTCAGATTATTTCTCATTTGCAGTAACCGTCCCTCGTTATGGTTTGTGAAACCAAATGTCGTGGATTTTGAATCTGACATTGAGAGACGAGCTTGTCTACTGCATAAGTGGAGTTGCTTTGCTTGAATTCAATGCATGTAAATCTGAAGATTTATAAGTGTTCTAAGTATTCAGATTTAGCCCCTTTTATCAAACTGTTGATAATCCTTTTATGTGCACATAGGGGATGCATTTGTTTTGTGAATGTAGTATTTCTATTTTGTGTATGTGCACGGTGATTAAATGTTAATCACGATGAAATGTTCATCAAATGAAAAATAAAATCCCTTGTCCAATATTAAGTATACAGATGCCTTCCGATGGATGACATTCTTCCTGCCTCGATCGATGAAGTGTGGGCTTGCCAAAGCAAGGTGCATTAATCTATCTTGGTTAAGGTGCGAACGGATAATTGTGATATCCCACTGTCGACATCGGGTCTAACTTAACTAGGTGACCTCAAAGGTTGAGTGCCTAGAGGCATATGATTGGCATGCTCCATATGATGGATGCGAATAAAAAGTTATTCACCAACCATACAAGAGTTGCATAGTGATGCAATTGACAAATGTTGTCTACCTAAATAACCGCATTATGAGAGGAACGCCAAAGCGGACTCGTTGTGTTGGTGAAATACGGATCTTGTCCACTAAGAGAGAAGCTCGCATAAACTCTCCGAATCGAAATTAAGGGTTGTCGATTTGATTAAAAATAGTGGGAGCTTTTAATAAAAGTCCTTATTAATATAAAATGTATTTCGAAATACAGTACTAAAAGTTTTGTGAATTCATTGTAGAATTTCCATGGCAAGTGGATCTCACTCCACCCTGTCCCTGAGAGCTATTCTTGAGAAGGACAAGCTCAACGGGACGAACTTCCTCGACTGGTATAGGAACCTGAGAATTGTTCTCAGGCAAGAGCGCAAGCTCTATGTCTTGGAAGGTGAAGCCCCCACAGAGCCGACCGGAAATGCTCCGAGAGCAGATAAATATGCTTACAAGAAGTATCAGGATGATACCTTGGATGTGAAATACCGCATGCTTGCTACCATGTCCTCTGAGCTTCAGAAGCAACATGAAAGCATGTGTGGTTATGAGATAATCGGGCACCTCAAGAAAATGTCCGAGGGGCAAGCCCGGCAAGAGAGGTTTGACATATCTAAGGCATTATTTCAGTGCAAAAAGGGAGCTCGAGACTCAGTGGGGACTCACATACTCAAAATGATTGGGTATATAGAGAACCTTGAAAGACTGGGTTTTCCCTTGGGACAAGAGTTGGCCACGGATCTGATCCTGCAATCGTTGTCGGACAGTTATGAGCAGTTCGTCTTGAACTATAACATGAATGAAATAGACAAGACACTGCCCGAGCTCCTAGGCATGTTGCGAACTGCTGAAAATAATATGAAGAATGTCAAGCCTGCTAGCCTCATACTGATGGTGCATAAAAGCAAGGGCAAGACTAAGGGATTCAAGAAGACGAAGATAGGATCTAAGTCTCATCTTGATCCCAGGTCTTCTGCACTGAAAAGGAAAGGTCTGGCGAAGGAAGGAAAATGTCACCACTGCAGTAAGGCAGGGCATTGGAGGCGGAACTGTCCCCTCTACATTGGGGATGTGCAAAAGAAGAAGGGAAGTGTGACTTCCACTTCAGGTATTTATATTATAGAGAAACTTTTCTGCTCCTTCATCTTGGGTATTAGATACCGGATGCGGTTCTCACATTTGTACAAATGTGCAGGAACTGAGAAGGAGAAGAATGCTGGGTAAAGGGGAGGTAGACCTGCGCGTCGGGAATGGAGCAAGAGTTGCTGCCGTCGCCGTTGGTGTCTATTGTCTTTCTTTGCCCACTGGGATTGTAATAGAATTAGATAACTGTTATTTTGTTCCATTCATAACTAGAAACATTATATTCATATCATGTCTTGACATGAAAGGCTTTTCGTTTATAATTAAGAACAATTGTTGTTCGATTTTTATGAATGATGTTTGTTATGGTGTAGCCCAATTGTTTAATGGTTTATATGTTTTGAACTTAGACCATCCGATCTATAATGTAGAAAATACTAAAAGACTAAAAACAAATGATTCGAATCCTACGTACCTTTGGCATTGTCGTTTAGGTCATATAAACGAGAAACGCATATCCAAGCTCCATAAAGATGGACTACTTGACTCATTTGATTATGAATCATTTGAGAGATGCGAGTCATGTTTATTAGGCAAGATGACAAAAGCTCCTTTCACTAGTTGTAATGAGAGGGCAGATGATCTCTTGGGCATAATACATAGTGATATATGCGGACCTATGAGTTCTATGGCTAGAGGTGGGTTCTAATACTTCGTTACATTTACTGATGATTTCAGTAAATACGGATACGTGTTTCTTATGAAGAACAAATCCGAGACCTTTGAAAAGTTCAAAGTGTTTAAAAATGAAGTAGAGAACCAACTGGGAAAAAGGATAAAAGCACTCCGATCTAATCGAGGTGGCGAATATCTGAGTCATGAGTTTCGTGATCATCTGAAAGAGCGTGGTATTGTATCACAGCTCACTCCGCCCGGAACAGCTCACTCCGCCTGGAACACCTCAGCATAATGGTGTTTCTGAGAGGAGGAATCGTACCTTGTTAGACATGGTGCGATCGATGATGAGTCATGCAGATTTGCCCGTTTCCTTTTGGGGTTTTGCTTTAGAGACTGCTGCTTTCACACTAAATCGAGTTCCAACGAAAACGGTTCTAAAGACACCATATGAGATATGGACTGGGAAGCGTCCAAGTATGTCGTTCATCAAAATTTGGGGCTGTGAGGCATACGTGCGACGTCAAATGCCTGATAAGCTGGAACCCAAATCGGATAAATGTTATCTAGTGGGGTATCCTAGGGAGACCAAAGGATACTACTTCTATTTGCCGTCTGAGGGCATATAAACGAGAAACACATATCCAAGCTCCATAAAGATGGACTACTTGACTCATTTGATTATGAATCATTTGAGAGATGCGAGTCATGTTTATTAGGCAAGATGACGAAAGCTCCTTTCACTAATTGTAATGAGAGGGCTGATGATCTCTTGGGTATAATACATAATGATGTATGCGGACCTATGAGTTCTATGGCTAGAGGTGGGTTCTAATACTTCGTTACATTTACTGATGATTTCAGTAAATACGGATACGTGTTTCTTATGAAGAACAAATCCGAGACCTTTGAAAAGTTCAAAGTGTTTAAAAATGAAGTAGAGAACCAACTGGGAAAAAGGATAAAAGCACTCCGATCTGATCGAGGTGGCGAATATCTGAGTCATGAGTTTCGTGATCATCTGAAAGAGCGTGGTATTGTATCACAGCTCACTCCGCCCGGAATACCTCAGCATAATGGTATTTCTGAGAGGAGGAATCGTACCTTGTTAGACATGGTGCGATCGATGATGAGTCATGCAAATTTGTCCGTTTCCTCTTGGGGTTTTGCTTTAGAGACTGCTGCTTTCACACTAAATCGAGTTCCAACGAAAACGGTTCTAAAGACACCATATGAGATATGGGCTGGGAAGCGTCCTAGTATGTCGTTCATCAAAATTTGGGGCTGTGAGGCATACGTGCAACGTCAAATGCCTGACAAGCTGGAACCCAAATCGGATAAATGTTATCTAGTGGGGTATCCTAGGGAGACCAAAGGATACTACTTCTACTTGCCGTCTGAGGGCAAAGTGTTTGTCGCAAGGACTGGTGTCTTTTTGGAGAAAGAATTCTTATCCAGAAAGACTGCAAAGGTAGAACTTGAAGAAGTTCAAGAGCCACAAACAATTAACGAACCGGAATTGGAACCTGAGCAAGGACTACAAAAAGTTGTAGCTGGAGAGCCTGCTCAAGAAACACAAGTCCTACGTAGATCTGGTAGACCAAGATTTGAGCCTGGGAGATATGGATTTCTCATGACCCAAATAGGTAATGTGTTGTTTATGGGTCATGATGATGAGCCTGCAACCTACCAAGAGGCTATGAATGGACCAGACTCCGAGAAGTGGCTTGAGGCCATGAAATCTGAAATGGACTCCATGTACACAAACCAAGTTTGGACCTTGGTGGAACCACCTGAAGGGGTACGACCCATAGGGTGCAAGTGGATCTTCAAGAAGAAGATCGACATGGATGGGAATGTACAGACATTCAAAGGCCGGCTGGTGGCTAAAGGTTTCAGGCAAATTCATGGTGTTGACTATGATGAAACCTTTTCCCCTGTAGCTATGGTCAAGTCCATCAGAATTCTACTTGCTATTGCTGCGTATTATGACTACGAGATCTGGCAAATGGACGTCAAAACGGCTTTCCTTAATGAAAACCTCCTTGAGGAAGTATATATGACACAACCCGAGGGTTTTGTATCTCCAAGTGAAGCCACTAAAATATGCAAGTTGAATCGATCCATTTATGGATTGAAACAAGCTTCTCGAAGTTGGAATCTGCGTTTTGATGAGAAGATCAAAGAGTTTGGTTTCATCAAGAACGAAGATAAGCCTTGTGTTTACAAGAAGATTAGTGGGAGCATTGTTGTCTTCCTGATATTGTATATAGATGACATACTGCTGATCGGGAATGACATTCCGACCCTGCAAGTTGTTAAGAACAACCTAGGGAACTGCTTTTCTATGAAGGACTTGGGTGAAGCGACTTACATATTTGGTATTAAGATCTATAAAGATAGATCGAAGAAGTTGCTGGGTTTGACCCAGAGTACATACATTGACAAGGTGTTGAAACGGTTCAATATGCTTGAGTCTAAGAAAGGATTTTTACCCATGTCTCATAGTGTGAGTCTCTCTAAGGACCAGTGTCCTAAATCTTTGGAAGATAAGAACCGCATGAAGTTGATTCCATATGCTTCGGCAATTGGATCAATCATGTATGCAATGTTGTGTACTCGACCCGATGTCTCTTATGCTTTAAGCATGACGAGCAGGTATCAGTCTGATCCTGGTGATGGTCACTGGATAGCTGTCAAGAATATCCTAAAGTACTTGAGAAGGACTAAGGATATGTTCTTGGTGTTTGGTGGAGAGGAAGAGCTCGTTGTAAATGGTTACACGGATGTTAGCTTCCAAACTGATAGGGACGATTCAAAGTCTCAATCAGGTTTTGTATTTTGCCTTAATGGAGGAGCTGTAAGCTGGAAGAGTTCCAAGCAAGAGACAGTTGCCGATTCTACGACTGAGACCGAGTATATTGCTGTTGCAAATGCGGCAAAAGAGGCTGTGTGGATTAGGAAATTCATCGGTGAGCTAGATGTAATTCCTAGCATTGTTGGTCTCGTAGTTCTCTACTGTGACAACAACGGTGCAATTGCCCAAGCTAAGGAACCTAGATCTCATCAGCGCTCCAAGCACATACTTCGGTGGTTCCATCTTATTCGAGAGATTGTCGATCGAGGAGATGTGAACATTTGCAGAGTACCGACTGAAGAAAACACAGCGGATCCACTGACAAAGCCTCTTGCATAAAAGAAGCATGATGATCATGTTAGATCAATGGGTATTAGATACCTGAATGATCGTCTTTAGTGGGAGCCTTGTGGATTGTATGTTTGTTGGTTGTTTATTCATTTGATGAATTATAATGTATACTGTGTTTTTTATTTTACATTTATGACAAGTTCTTAATATTATGTCAATAGTATTTATTTGATAAATTAATTAGCATAATAAATGCCCTTAGTCTGTTTGCTTCCATAGGAATTCAAGTACGTGACTTGAATGTGAGGGCCTATGTATAACCAGAAGCTTCATTCTTAAATGGTCCCTAGTCGGAGTATCATCAGAGAAGTTGAAGGGCAATGATGATACGTTAAGACTAGCATGTGCGTTGACTGATGACCGATTCTCACAGGTCATGATATTGTGATATCAAGTCATCGCATAGGTGCTTGTTAGTGAACAAATTGTACTGGACAGACCCACCATGAGACTACTTTGTGGGTTGTTATATGAACGCGTCACAAGTAGGTCTCATCTGACAATGGTGTTTGTAGTTCTTTGACCTGAAGTCACAGCATTCATCAAGTGAGGAAGAACGTACTTTGATACCATCTAAAGTCTTTCTTGAGAAAGGTTGATGATAAAGGTGGTTATTGGGTATGTTACGATTCATTTGGGTGTTTGGGTGTTGACAGATATGGGATTTGTCCTCCTTTATGACAGGAGTTACATCTATGGGCCCCTTGATGGAATGAGACCGAGAAATGCATGGTCATGCTGGGTTGAGCCAATATATGATATTGAGCTTACCACTTTCATAAGGTCTATTCTAGATCAGGAAACTGGGATTGAACAATTATGAGGGTGACACGGACCATGCCTCTAGTTCTATCCGGATGTAAGGGACAAAGGAACATGACAATGCTGATACATTGGTTAAGACAGGCTTATTGAGTTATGAACTCTTATTGCTTGGGTAGCAATGATGTATTGCTAGATGCCGCTCATTGTTTGTGAGACTTTTGTTGATACTTTGTGATCAAGTGGGAGACTGTTGGAGTTTCTGAGGTGATTTCAAAGCAATCAACAGATAGTTTTACTGCCAACGCAATATGAGCATATAGGGTCGCACATAAAAGCGTTTGGAGAAGTTGGAGAAAGGATTGTGTTGGCCTTACTCATATTGGATATGAGTGGAGGACCAATCCTGTGACTGCTTGGAATCAAGTTGAGAATGTCTCAATAGGAAATCGTTTAAAGTGTTTAAACGAATGGGTTTATACTAGATAATTCGGCTAAAGGGTTTAGACGAATTCGGCTAAAGGGTTTAGACGAATTCGGCTAAGTCAAATTCGGCTAAAGTGTTTAGTTGAATAAGTGATAAATTCGGCTAAAGGGTTTCGTCGAATTTATATAGACGAAATTGTTTCGTTGAATCATATAACCGAATTTATATAGCCGAATTTATATAGACGAATTCGTCGAAAGGGTTTCGCCGAATCTGAGTCGAATCGGCTAAAGCGTTTAGTCGAAATATGTTAAATTCGGCGAATGTGTAAATCTAGACAGAAATGTTCTGTTTTTCCTCTGGTCTGCGGATAGCCTGTTTTATACCTTGCGTATAAAAGGAACGCGATTAGGTCTTCGAAAGATACGGGATAGACTGATTCGCGTCTTTAGAAGAGAACAGCCGTCCGGAAAAGTTCCGCAAGAGGGCTTCTCGTTCTTCCCGTCCGCCGAGATCCGCCGCCGACGGTCGTCGCCTCCCCTGTCTCGATCTAGCAGTCCGTGGGGACGCTGAGAGCTTCCTACTCCGACCAATTCCTTGTTCGACAAGGCTTTGGGGTTCTCCATCGTTCGTGTGGATCGTTGTAGAGGAGCCGATATATTTCGGTTCTTGGAACTCAGATTTAGTCTACCGGATTCCTTCTTTGAGCACCTTGGTTGAGTATTGACTCAATCCCGCGAAGGTATTGCATTTTGCTTTCCTAATCTTTTGATTCATGAGATCCGCAAGATCCTTACTCTTTGGGTTGTTCTAGTTTTCTTCCGCTGCGCACATTTGATGTGTTCATATCATTTTGAATGGTATTTAGAAAAACCCAACAGCAACGTCATCCCTATGGATGTCACTCACATTCTATTAGGGAGACCTTGGTTCTACGACCGCAATGTCGCGTGTTTCGGACACTCGAACACGTGCGTATTCTACGATAAGGTTCGTAAGATCACATTGGCGTGGACCCAACCCAAGGAGAAATCCAAGGGGAAGGTCATACCCTCTACTAGTACGAACTCATCTAAAAGTCACTGCGCATTCTACGTTGCTGTGAGTTTATGAAGAAGAGCGCCAGCGCCGGTATCTTTTATGTAGTGACAGTCACCATGGCTTCTGAGAGCCCTACATAGATTCCTGAGCTACCACCAGAGGTCCGATATCTTCTTGATGAGTATGATGATATTATCCCGGATGAGTTGCCCGACGAGTTGCCCTTGTTACGTGACATCCAACATGCCATAGATCTGACAATGTGAGCTTCACTCCCGAACTTACCACATTATCGAATGAACCCGGATGCTGAGCTCAAGAGGCAGGTTGACGAGTTGTTGAGGAAGCAATTCATACGTGAGATCATGAGCCCTTGCACAGTCCCTTCACTTCTCCTCACGAGGGCGTGAGCTGGCAAATTTGTATCAATAATAGGGTCATTAATAAGATTATTATTAAGTATTGTTTCCCCATCCCTCGATTGGACGATTACTTGATACGATGGATGGTGCCCAGGTATTTTCAAAAATCGATCTTCGCAATGGGTATCACCAGATCAGGACTCGCGAGGGAGACGAGTGGAAGACGACTTTTAAGACCAAAGATGGTGTCTACGAGTGGTTGGTCATACCATTTGGATTGTTCAATGCCCCCAACACCTTCATGCGGGTCATGACTCAAATACTACGACCCTTTATGGGCAAATTTTTGGTCGTCTACTTTAATGACATTTTGATTTACAGCCAGCCACTCTCTTGATGACCATATGAGCCGTCTGAGGCTATTATTCAAGATCCCCCGAAAGGAGAAGTTATACGTGAACTTGAAGAAGTGCTCATTCCTAACTAATTTTGTACACTTCCTCGGGTTTATCATATCAGTGTTTGGCGTGTCTGTTGACACGGACAAGGTCTGATCCATTCGTGAGTGGTCTATTCTTTACACTATCATTGAGGCATGTAGCTTCCACGTACTAGCCACCTTCATAAGGTCCCTGCGGAAGGGCGATTTCCAGTGGACGACAGACGCCACTCGAGCTTTTATAGAGATCAAGGAGAAGCTGACGACATCCCCTGTTCTGAGATTACCCGATTTCTCAAAGGTTTTGAGGTAGCCCGCGATGCATCCGGCGTTGGCATTGGCGGAGTATTGAGACAAGAGGGTCATCCAGTTTCTTACTTTAGTGAGAAGCTGAATGAGGTCTGGGAGAAGTATTCAAATTATGATAGAGAGTTTTACGCAGTAGTGCAATCACTTTGTTATTGGAGACATTATCTCCTACGGGAATTTGTTTTATACTCTGATCATCGGGCTCTGTGTTATCTTGATTCACAGCGGAAATTGGGGCATAAGCATGCCAAGTGGGTCGAATGCTTGCAGGATTTTCACAATGTTCTCAAACAGCGCGTGGGTGTTGAGAACAAGCCAAGTGATGCCTTCAGTCGACCACTCGACCTATTGTCCTACTCCACACACTGAGCGCTACTACGACTAATTTTGATCGACTACCTAGGGAGTATCCCACTTGCACTGACTTCGGTGAGATTTACTCTGGATTCGTGAAGGATTGACCTGAGCCCACTAAGGGGTTCAATATCGTCGAGGGGTATTTATATCATGGGGCTCGTCTCTGCATTTCCCGGATCTCCTTCTGAGACTTCCTTATTTGGGAATTACAGGTGGGTGGCGTTGCATGACACTTGGGCAGAGACGAGTCGATTGTGTTGGTTGAGGACCGTTTTTATTGGCCCACCTTGAAAAAGGATGTGGCAAGACTTGTGAGTCACTGTGGCACTTGTCAGACCGTGAAGGGTTCAAAACAGAACACTGGACTTTATACCCCCTTCCAGTCTCGCGCTAGCCTTGGGTTGATAACAGTATGGATTTCGTACTGGGTCTTCCTCGCACTTTGAGGAAGCATGATTTCATCTTCGTAGTCGTAGTCGGTTCTCGAAGATGGCCCATTTTGTTGCATGTCGCAAGACCGCAGATGTGGCTCACGTAGTAGCACTCTTCATAAGAGACATCTTTTGTTTACATGGCTTGCCCAAGTCCATAGTGTCCGACCGCAACATACGATTCCTAAGTTATTTTTGGGAGACAATATGGCATAAAACAAGTATGACCCTTAAATTTTCCACAGCTTATCACCCTCAGACTGACGGCCAGACTGAGATCGTAAACAGGAGTTTAGAAAATTTGTTGCGGTGTCTAGTTGGTGAGCGCCCATTAGTTTGGGATTGTATTGCACATAGCAGAGTTCGCGTACAATAGCTCCGTCAATAGGTCTATTGGCATGAGTCCATTTCAAAAAGTATTAGGATATGAGCTTAGGAAGCCTATTGACCTCGCCCTGGTTCCCTTAGCTCTGTTGGAGATAAATGCTTGGTATCGGCAAAGAGAGCTTGATAGACTTGTCTCCGTTGGAGATAGCACTCCCTCTCCAAAGAGAGCCCAAGACATTATGACTCCAAAGAAGAAAAATAACTCACATAAGTGGTTCCTTATATAGATGGAGGCCCACTACATGACAAGACACTACAAGACATGATACGAAAAAATGACTTTGTCCTCAAGATGGAGGTCTGTATGTGTCATTCGTAAGCGTCAAGAGCTTCAAGTCCCCGAAGACAAGACCGTCGTGTTCAGATCCAACAAGCACGCATAAGTCTTTGAAAGCGCGAACGTGGGTGGAAAAGTACGACTGCTGGCAACGGAAGTGAAGGCACATGCAGCGAAACTCAAGGTGTTGCTCGTAAGATAAGCGGTGGAGTCGTCGAGGAGCCAGTGGAGGCGGGGCTGGCAAAACTGGCGGCGGCGAAGGCGGGCCTAGCAGCGGGGACTAAGCAGGGGCAGGTGATCCAAACAGGCAGGAGGCGGGGGGGATTTCGACGGCAACGGCTGTGGGGTGGTCGGGCCGAGGGAGACGGCTGGGTGGTGTAAATTTCCTCGTCGAGACAAAGGGTCTGATCCATGGCGCGAGAAAGAGCCATCGGATTATGGACCCGAAGGAGCGCACAAAGGTGGGGTTGTAGACCCCCAAGGAAGTATCCCAGGTTGTGGTCAGGCGATAGACCGGGTATGTGCATGGAGACCTCGATGAACTCCTCAATGTAAGTGCCCAAGGTGTCAAAGTAGCGCACGAAGCTGAGGCGCTCATAGGCATTGCCCGCCAGGAGGGCGTTATAGTGGCGGAGGAGTTCCTCCTTCAATGTGGGCCAGGAGAGGTCAGGAACCTGCTGGCGCGTCCAACGCACCCAATGGAACGTCGAACCCTCCATATAGATAGTGGCCAGGAAAACCTTCTAATTGGTGGGGGTGGACTGAAGGTCGAAGAACTGTTCGGCGCGGGCGACCCGACCGAAAGGGTCAGTGTCGTCGAACACAGACGGGATGAAGAGTTTGCGGTGGAGGAGGGGGGCAGTGGGCAGTTTGCCACCGCGGCCGCGAGCTCTCTAAAGGAGGAGAGTGACATCCTCAAACCGGGCTTCGAGTTGATCCAAGCGATGGGAGTCGGGGGGGTCGAGGTGGAGGGGTTCTCGTCGGCATGGATGGTTATTGAACGAGTCACGAGTATGGAACGACAGCTAGGCGGAGCGGCGAGAAGCGTCGAAATGCTGCAAGAGCCGCAGGAAGGGTGGAAGGAGGAGGAACCGGTTGGAGGCGCGGGAAGTCGAAGAGTTCACTGTTATCACGGGAGGGAAGGGGAGCCGCTGGAATCGTTGGAAGCCTACAGAGGGCCGACGGGCTACTGAACAGTTGCAGAAGTGTTGGCGGGCCGCTGAAGGTGCGACCGGACACGGCTGGAGAAGAAGAGGGATCGACTGGACGCGCATGAAGTCGAAGGCGCGCTGGGATTGTTCGCTGGAAGAGGGGTCGGACACGGCGAAGTCGTTCGAAGCAGGAATTGATCACTGGAATAGGCTAAAATTGTCGGAAGTCGGGCGAAGTCGGGCGAAGTCGTCAGTTGTTGGAGTCGATGAGTCATTGCAGTCGTCGACGATGGTGTCGACGTGTTTGTCGAGCGAGAACGGAAGCAGCTCAGGAAGGATCAAGAGGAAGCCGACGAACCGAGCGAGAGTCGGCATGCGAGAATGTGAGCATCCAATTAGGGTTTCGGCCGAAATCCTAAATGAGGGCCAGGTCGGACCAATTGATATGGGCTAGTCGTATCAAGATCTAAAACAAAGAACATGAACTCGCATTGCATGAAATAAACAATACAATCGAGGGACAAGCTCTCGGAAGGCTGGGTCCTCCAACGCACTCCTCTCTCCAAACAGAACCCAAGACACCAAGACTCCAAAGATGATAAATAACTCATGTAAGGGTCTCCTTATTAGATGGAGGCCCCACTATATGACACAATACGTATATGACACAATACGTATCAAACTATCAATACGTATCAAACTATCAATACGTATCAAACTATCAATACGTATCAAACTATCAATACGTATCAAACTATCAATACGTATCAAACTATCAATACGTATCAAACTATCAATACGTATCAAACTATCAATACGTATCAAACTATCAATACGTATCAAACTATCAATATGTATCAATAACTCTGAAAAAAGATACAACAACAACACTCAAGCCTTTATCCCACCATAGTGGGGTCGGCTATATGGATCCTTTATCGCCATTGCGCCCTATCTTTAATCATAGCCTCACTAATGCCTAAGTACATCATATCTTTCCTTATAGTTTCATTCCAAGTCTTTTTTTGGTCTACCCCTCCCTCGTTTAACATGTCTAGTGACTAAACTCTCACAACGCCTAACAGGTGTCTCTAATGGTCTCCTATGTAGATGTCCAAACCATCTTAAACGAGTTTCTCGCATCTTCACTACAATTGGCGCCACTCCTGTCTTCTCCTTGATACATTCATTCCTAATTTTATCCAGTCTCGTGTGACCACACATCCACCTAAGCATTCTCATCTCCGCAACTCCCATTTTTTGCTCATGTACACGATTCACTGCCCAACACTCAGAACTGTAGAGCATTGCTGGCCTAATTGCAGTACGGTAAAACTTGCCTTTAAGTTTTAATGGTACTTTACGGTCACATAAGATCCCAGACGCGCCTCTCCACTTCAACCAACCTGCTTGGATTCTATGTATCACATCTTTATCTACACCTCCATCTTTTTGAATTATCGATCCCAGATATTTAAAGCACTCACTGCGGGAAATATCTTGGTCACCCAATTTAATGACGGAGTCATCCGACCTTCTTGCACTACTAAATTTAAGTTATACATACTTCGTCTTTGTCCTACTCAACCTAAAACCCTTCTTTTCTAAAGTGTCTCGCCAAGATTCAAGTTTCACGTTTACACCCTCGCGCGTCTCATCGACCAAAACAATATCATCTGCAAATAATAAACACCAAGGTATTGCTTGTTGGATATGTCCAGTGAGCTCATCTAAGATAAGGGTAAAGAGATAAGGTCATAAAGCTGACCCTTGATGTCCAAATGAAATATCTATTTAAAAAAAGACAAATAAAATAAAATTCTATTTATGTCCAAATGAAATATCAATTTAAACTATGTTAAGCCAAGATATAAGAGATATAGAAACTTGATCAAACAACATGCATTTGGAATAAATATAACAAGATCATTCTTAAAGATAGAGATATAAAGAAATGATGAAAACTCTAACTTAACAAACTATTAAATGATTGCCATAAGAAAGTACTTATTTGAAAGAGCACAAAAGTAATAACAAAATATATTATAATGACCCTACAAAGTGAACACGATGTTAACTGGATGGAGGTTCTCTCCATTTGGGACCCCGCCATTTGGTTGATTTCACGGTGAGGATGGATTATTATTTATCAAAAGGTGCAAATCTTTTTGATTATATGGAAAATAAAAAAGGATAGAATTACTTAACCCGTCGGATGAAAGAAGAATCAATTTGTGTCGTGAAATATATAGTATCCATTTGGCTCAAATAGAGAGGATTGTAATTCATGTTAACTCTGCACAAGATAATGTTTAAGGTGCAGATAAAATATCAACTGAGATTTAGATAGTTATCCCCCCCCCCCCCCTACATCCTTCCCTCACTCCCTCTCAAAGTACCATATGTGAGAAAAGCAAAGAAGTCCTTAGATTTTTTTCTCCTTCCCATTTCCCAACTCCCCACTCCCCACTCCCCCAACCAACATCACCCAACATCTTGCCTCTTAAACCAACCCCTCCCTTCTCTTTAATCAGCCAACTTTTTGCAGAGGAAGTTAACTAATAAAATGCAATGGGAGAAACTATATTTGACATTACAGTAGCACGATTTTCAACATGTCAACCGAGGTATATCATAAGAAATGAGAAACGGAACCGAACCGGAAAAAACTCACATCTAAATGAGGCATACGGTTTGGGTGATTCCTGGGCCGCAGCATCTTCGCGATTTGCGAGGCCGCAGTTCTCCGCTTGGACTTGTTCTTCTTCCTTATCGACGGCTTGTAGTATAAAAAAGTTCCGCGGCCATACACTTTTCGCCGCTGCCGCAGCCTATCACTAGTTCTCAGTATCCCGCCCTCTGACACATCTCTCTTCGAATCCATCACCCTCTGCCTACAACAACTGCAACAGCAACAACCAAAGGATATCCGCTGATTAAACCCCCAGCAACAAAAAGCATGCGCATAAAACCCTAATAATCGATGCGGGATCGATGCCCTACCGTCAAGGCAAAGACGCCGCTCCTCTATCAAAGATCGGAGAAGGCGATTTCTTCTGGCAGCCCTTCTAAAGTAAGCACCAAAATCGCACCGTGAGACCGACCGCGAGAAAACGCGAGGCATAAGAGAAAAGAGGGAAATGCGCGCGAAGGGGAAAACCAAACCCTAGAAATCCGCCATTAGCGAGTTTCGCAGGGATCCCCAGTCTACGAGCACGAAAGGAGGCGGTGTGGAGACGAATAGAAGAGCGAGAGAAAAAAGAGAGAGAGCTATAAAAAGAGAACGAGCAACTCTGCAGCTCTGCTTCGAGCCGATGGGCGCGATACAAGATGTCGGAGAAACCCTTCCCCGGGTCACGTGACCTGTCATGTGATCGGTGCGTCGGAGATCGCACGATCAAGCCTTTTCACATTGAGTTTAGCGAAATTAGCTTATGATCGGACGGCTCAAAAATATTTGGAGTGTGCGAGTATTGTGTGACATTGGTGCCCGTTTCGACCGTTGAGAGTGAGACTTGTTGTATTTATAATTTTTTTTATTTTTTTATTTTTTTATTTTAACTTCCACATAACAACTTTTTAAAATTGGCGGAAAATCCATTTTTGTAGCAAGAGGTAAGCTTAAAGTGGGCTCCACTTTGGGGGCTAATGATGTTGCTCGAGTGGACCCTCGGTAGTTTCAAAAGTAGTTTGAAAACCAAAGTGTGAAGTTGATAAAAAAGAACTATATTGAAGCCCAAATATTTTTAGGAACAAATATTATTATTATTAAATGGCATGATAATAGTTTTTGTGTTGCTTCTATAGGTACTTTAGCAAGGGAAGATACATCTTTGATGTTTTTCTGTCTAACACTCGTCTTTTTAATATATTTTATAAATAGAATATATATACACACGAGTGGCAGGTATGGGGCTCCACCCCTACTTCCAAGCGCGACAGTACCGGGCCGACGACGACGGCGGGCTTCGCCCGCCTTTGGCGGGCTACGCCTATGACGCTTCGGGATGCGTCCGCATCAAGCCGATTGCGCCCACAACATATACATATGAGTACTCAAAATGATCGCACAAAAGGTTTAATTAATATTTTATAATTGTGTTTTTTCAAAAAAATTATATTTTAATAAAAAAATCATTTTAAAGTAGGTCTAGGAGGTGTAATGATTACCTACCATAGTAGTGTAGAAGGTCTACTAAAAAACTTTTGAATTTTATGAATTTTCACCATTATTTTTATTACGTGGATATAGTGTAATTACACAAATAGTCATTATATATATATACATATATACATTATTAAAAAGAAATATGGATGGCAAGGTAATTGAGACATCACAGAAATCTACACCGTTGGATCTTATCAAAGTGGTATGCGAATGAACAAATAGTCTGAAGCCCTCCGATTGCGCTCACGTAGAGCCGGAGGCCCGTGCCGTTCGACTCGTGTGTGTGTATATATATATATATATATATATATATATATATATATATATATATATATTTATCTTTAACTACTATATACAAGAAGTTGTCTTTGGTACAATATTTAAAATTGTCAAATAACTCATTCTTTTACTACAATAACTTAACATATATTATGAAAAAAATGGGAATTCACAAAATATAATGGTTATTTGTGTAATTACATTATATCTCTATAATAAAAATAAAGATGAAAATTCATAAAATCCAAAAGATTTTAGTAGATCTACACCTACTATGGTAGGTAATCATTAGACCTCCTAGAACTATTTTAAAGTAATTTTTTGTTAAAATATAAATATTAAAAAAAAACAATTATAAAATATTAATTAAAATTTGTGTGCGGTCATTTTGAGTACTCATATGTATATGTTGTGGACGCAAGGGCGAATCCCGCCGTCGCCGGCGGGGTATTGTCGCGGTTGGCAGTATGGGCATTATTTTTATTATAGGGATATAGTGTAATTACACAAATAGTCATTATATTTTATGAATTTTTATTTTTTTCATAATATATGTTACGTCATTAGAGTAAAAGAATGAGGCTATATTTGGCAATTTTGAATGTTACACCAAAGGCAACTTCTAGTATATAGTAGTTAAATATATATATATATATATACGAGTGACAGACACGGGCCTCCGGCCCTATGTGAGGGCAATCGGCGGGCTTCGCCCCCCCCCCCCCCCCCCCTCCCCCCCCCCCCCCCCCCCCCCCCCCCCGGCGGGCTTCGCCCGCCCCTCAGCCGCCCATTTAATTTTTATTAAGCATATATATATATATCTATAACCCTTTCCCGCGGCCCGGAGTAATCACTCCTGCGTTCGCCCGCCCCGCAGCCGCCTCTTTTATTTTACTAAGTATATATATATAATAAACTAATTATATATATATATATATTTTTAAAAATGAAATTATATATATATTTTATTTTGTTTTATATATATTTATATTTTTATTTTATTATATATATATATATTATTTTTCCCGTGCCCCCCCCCCCCCCCCCTCCCGTGCCCCTCCTCCCGCCCCGATTTGGGTTGCCGCCGCCGGCTGGCCGGCGTGAGGCCACCGGCCGGTTTGCCGGTCTCCGGCGAACCTGCCGGTGGTACTCCGGCACGGGAAATGGCTGGGAGTGAGGGAGGGAGGTTTTAAAATTTTGGCTATTCGCAGTCCTTTTTTCTGATTTGATTTGAGATCGAACGGCTGTGATCTGCTTTTGTCTCAATTTTCTTGCCATGGAGTTCCTATTTTCCTTACCATGGACCAAAAAACGATATTTATTTTTAATATAGTATAGAAGTATAGATATATATATGGCAATTTTGAATGTTGCAACAAAGGCAACTTCTTGTATATAGTAGTTAAAGATATATATATATATAGAGAGAGAGAGAGACGATCGTTAACCGCAACCCAATTTTAGCTCTTCGCACCCCATTGTTAACCGCAACCTAATTTTTGGCTTGTCGCACCCCTTTGTTAACCGCCACCCAAAAAATTTATTACTTTATTCGCCACCCAAATTCACTAGTGATTCACATATATTTGATATCGATCTATGAACTTAAATATTTTGTTCATTTTAGTCCGAACAATTTTTTATAAAGAACCTTTTATAAGCAACCAATTAAAACAAATTCAAGCTCAAACTAAGGCTGATATCGAGTCGAGTTCAAGCGATTTAGGCTCGAGTCGAAATCGAAATTTTCGACTCGAACTCGGCTCGAAATTAAATCGAAATTTATTTCGAGTCGAGCCGGCTCGAAATGGCTCGATTCCAAGCCGGCTCGAAATCAAATAGAGCTGACTCGAATTTGAATTGAGCTGACACGAAATCGAATCGAGCTGGCTCAAAATCGAATCAAACTAGCTCCAAATTGAGCAATTTTTCTCTTTATTCCTACTTGGCTCGAAATTAAATTGGGAAACATTTAAATTTAGCAAATGAAACACTAAAAACCTTCAATATTTTTATTTATGTTTAAAATTTAGTGTTTTTAATTTTAAAATAATAATATTTAATAAATACATAATATTTTTTATATGATTCGAGCTGATTCGAATCATATTTTGAGCGATTCAGGGCTGGCTCGAAATCAACTCGAAATCAGATTCGAGTCAAATTGAATCGACTCAAATTGAGGTGAATCAATTATAACCGATTCCGATTCGGCTCAATATTCGAGCGATTTTCGAGCGACTTTCGAGTTTCGAATAATATGCTCAGCCCTAGCTCAAACCCTATAATTAAACCAGAAATATAAACCCAGAAATGTCAATGCTTCAGAATTCCTGATATCAATGCTTACATAATGCCAACTATGTTAATGTTTCAGACCAATAATTCTTGATATCAATGCTTCAGACCATAATTCTTGATATCAATGTTTCAGACCATAATTTTTGATATCAATGCTTCAGAAACATAATCTCAGCTAATAATATCAATGCATAATAATTCTGCAAAAGAATAAAAAAGTATTGTTAAATTCTAAGTTGGAGGAATTTTTTGATAAATCAAATGAAACGAACTTCAACAAATACTCACTAAAGTACCAAAACTGAAAGAACGCAACTGATGAGTTATGCAAAACTGAAAGATCTTCCGTCTTTCATCCCGGGCTTTGGAAGTCTATATCATTTAAAATGTCACAAGTCACAAAATTTAGTAAATATAAATTAAATTTGTCTTACCTTTAGAGAAAGAGTTATCCAAATGTATGAATGTAGTTGAACGTCCAATATTGTTCTCCTTCATTACAAACCTTGATACAATATAGTTTTTCATGTTTGTGCTATTTCTCCACAATACCTTCTCCAAAGAGGGAAAATCAACGGTAACGGACATCCTGTGAAATTTTTCGAAGATATATGAGTGAGCAGGAATCGTACAACTTAAAGTTATAGCCAACAACCAGAAGCACATGAAGCAACACAATCTTTATTGATGATAGCAAAAAAATCTTCATTACAGTGCGAGGTATACATGGCGAGACATGATTTCGCCAGTACACAAAACCAAAGAGAAATTACAATGCTGAAGGAAAGATAACCAGCGGTCTGAAACTCTGAGACCGCCTGACCGCCCGAACAGCCTGCCTGCGACTTGAACAACACCAACTGAGAACCCGCGACCTCCCGAACTTCACTGATTCTCCCGAACTCCAGCAACCCGCATTGCAAGTCGCGAGACCTCCCGAACACCTTAGAAGAAGAGGTGACCGGTGCTGCCCGCACAATCCGCAGAAGTTGCACAAGACAAGTTCAATCAGCTAACCAGCCGGTCACAAAAATGAGACCGCAAGAAATAGGCGCGAGCTCAGCTTACACTTGGTGCGATTAATTATGCTGCAATAGTGGCTCCTATTTATAGGCGTGTGACCTGATCCAGTCACCACCCTATTAGATAGAGTCACTGCCCCTGACCGTGCGACCTAAGACCGGTCAACCCGCGCAGTCAGCAGATCGCTCTGCACCTGTGAGCTCGCCGACTTCAACCTGACCAGGAGAACGCCACTCCTGCAAGAAGCCGCGCGATCATGACAACTCGCACGGTCATGTCGCCCACCACCAGTGTTTGCCTATACGAGACCTCCTCTAGAGACCGCGAACACAACCAGGAGACCGCGCGACTAAGAGAACCTTAGTCCGCGCGCACCATCAAGAAATTGGACAGTCACCAGACTGCACTGCCCCCACCACGCGGTCATGCAAACCAGGCCGCACGGTCTCACCTTACAGAAGACAGCTCGTCACGCGGTCATACGACCAGACCGTGTGGCCTCACCACGCTGAAACCTGCTCTGCCACACGGTCACACGAAACAGACCGCGCAGCCTCACCTCGGCACCTTGGACAGAGAACGGCGGTCACACCGAGAAGTCCTGCGGCTAGACCAAAGAGATCAGACCGCAGATAAAGATCGCAAGACCGCGCGGTTAGCCAGACCGCGCGACCTCCCCCCAGACCGCCAACTTCCACTTCAACATTTTCAACACATCCATCACTCATATGAAGTTCAGTGAAATGATTATCATCGATAAATCCAATGAAAAAAAATTGGTTCTTCCGGTGGAGGTGAATGTAACGGGAGAAATATGAACGATTGAACTTTTGATAGTTGGACTACTATTATATTGTAGCATGAAGCGATAACGAGTCCCATATCCGGCATCGACATACATTTGTCCAAAGTTGCTGGAGTTGTATTGCATCAAGAGAACATAATAATTCTTCTCTTCTTGTTTTGCCAAACATGATAACATACATTAACAATTTTGTTTCAAGTTCTTCATGTAAATCAAACCAGACTTGTTCCTAACCGCCCATAATCTTTATTGCTTGGCCAATTACTCTATATCCGCAATACCCATCGCCAAGTACATCGATAACCTCCATAATATCATGTGATAAATAAGAAGGCATTTGCTCACGAACGTCGTCCAACAATTTTTTTGTAAGCAAGGGATTAACATTTTATAAATTGTCCGCTTGCGTGCATTCAACTTTGGAAGAGCCTTCAATTTTATGTTCAATTGTCTTTTCCTCCATCAAGACGTACTCAAAATGGGATGGATCACGCTTTGTAGATTTTGAGTTATCTTTAAATTTCTTGTAACTCCCTTTAGGCATTCCCTTTAAATGCAATTTAATTAAAGGCTCAATACTTTGGGTTGTTGATGGATCGATGAGTTCGTGCAACTTCCATTTTAACTCCTTTTGTATGTCACTTGCATAATGGAATTTTCGAATAATTGTTTCTAGTTCATTGTTTATGTCATTCTGCCCGTCAATATCAACTTTCTCCTCCCCAGAAATTAAGGATAATTGTTTCCAATGTCCATGTACCAACCAAAATGGAATTGCTCTTGAATGAGCAACATAAGACACCAACTCATGAGCACAGGGCAAACCCATAATACATCTCTTCTCATGTGTACAACTTTCCATTCCACTCTTCACCCTGTTAACCTCCTCTTTTATGCATTATAGAGCTTTTGAGAGAAACACGACCTAGAAGGTCGGAATACAAAGTGCATGCAGCTCTTTATTTACTTGAATGCAACTACTACCAAACGATCTCTTAATATCTGCGTGTTGAATGTTGATCATTTGATCAAAGGTCCTCCAAATAGTTGATAAATTACCAATAGAAACCTCCAAAAATTTCTTAAGTTGACTATGGGTGTTGAAGCCAGGAAAATCCCGGCTCCAAGATTCGGATCAATGTAGCCGGAGGCTACTCGCCCAGCAGTCTAGCAAGAAGGCTAGACTGGAAACGACAGAGAGGGCTCGGACAAAAAACAACAGGACCCCAGGCGCTGCGGCAGGGAGGTTCCGCCACGTACCCAGAAGCTCAGAAGAGACTTCCCCTCCAAAACCAAGAATGGTCGAGCAGGGTACGAGGAAGGCACCGACTTGGCTAGTACTGGGAGTGACTACCAAGGATGACGGGTCTGAGAATTTGAACGAGGGGGTTCCAAAAGCTCAAGTTTTGGTGTCAATCCAAGTACCCCTGGAGTCCTATTTATAGGAAAACCAAAGGGAGGGGGGTCTATTTATACCCCACCCAGCTCAGCGACTAGGCGACATTGAGGCGACCTCTCCTGAAGAGGGGCGAGTATCACACATGGTCGCCTACCTTTTGGCGAGTATCAGGGCTACTCGCGCGAGTCCACCCATACTCGCCCATGCCTTCTTCTGCTCCTGTTGGCCGAGCTGTCTTGTGTCTTGGTCGACTGACTTCTGGTCTTGACCTTTTTGACCTTGACCTCTGCCCGCGTGTCTTCCCCACCCTTGGAGAATGAGGGTTGTACACAATCTCCGCTCTTTGCGAGTAACGTAGTTGCTCGGAAAGAATCATCCAACCTTCATTCGACGATTTGTCTTCTTGGCGAGTACCGATCAATAGTCGGCATCTCGCTGGCCAACGCCCTGACCCTATATGTAGAGGGGGAGGGGTCTCTGATGGCAAGACTTTTCCAATCTCGCTTCAAGATGTCGCGCAATCATGCTGAGGAAGCTGCTGCTGATATGGCCGAGCATGTAGGTCTGTTACCACCCCTTCGGGCTCCTGCTTGTGTGGATGCCGAGCTTGAAGACTTCCTTGCCTCCAAGAAAAGGAAGCGACTTGACAAGAAGAAGAAGAAGAAAGAGAAAAAGAGGAGGACGACTACTTTGGAGGATGTCACCGATCCTCTAGTCGACCGACGTCAGCAACTGCTTGACGATCTGGGTCTTTCTCGCGAGGGCGACTCGCCTATTACTGATCCTTCTGCACCAAACGTTGCCCCAGAGGCGAGCACGACGGGGACCTCAGCTCAGAACCAACCAGATGTTGCACCTTCGCGAGGTGGGAGCTACCTACTCGCCGCCTTTTTAATTCGCTGAATTTATCCATGTTGGCGAGATGCTGACGCTTTTTTCTATACTCGCAGATTCGCCGACCATTATTGCTCAGGAGGAGCCTTTGGCCATACCTCCTTTGCGATCATCCCCGATGATCTCGCCTGATGCTGTAGAAGGGTCGCGCGATAGTCGCTCGGTCCGGGTCCTTCACAGCTCTTTGTTGGAGAAGCGGCCTTCAAGCGAGCAGAGGGCCCCTTCGGCGAGCAATGCACTTCCACCGCCACCGCCTCCTCGACAATCGGAGCTGGAGAGAAGCTCACAGCTGCCTGTTGGTGGGCTTCCGCCACCTCCTCCGTTCCCTCCTCCTCCCGATATCCAGGGCGATCAGCGCCCTTCGTCTTCTGCTGCTCCTTCAACAAACCTTGGAGAATCCTCGAGCCGAGGCGGGGCTGGGGGCTCTTCGGGTTTGTTCGCCCCAAGGGGGGAGGGTGACCAGTGGATGTTCGCGGCCGAGGTGATGCTCCTCGCGGCAGGGAGCAAACCGACGGGACTCACTCCAGCCGGCGAGGTGCTGGGCATCATAACACCTCCCCTCACCGAGGAAGGAGCCCCCTTCTCGGTGATCTCGCAGTCTTTCTCGCGGCTCGACGAATGATACTTGCCGTCCTGGTAACTTAGTTGTTGATTTGCAGACTCTACGGGATCTGCCTTTTGATACTCGCCACTAAAGTCTTCTGCCTTCTTGTCTTCTTTTCAACTCGCGCTCAGACTCCTGTGGGAGCTTTGATTGATGGGGTCGGCCTGCCTTCTCACGAGCACCAAGAGAGGGCTAGTCACACTATCTTGGATCTGGAGGCGAAGATATAGCGTCTGGTGATATGCGAGCCTCATCGCCGCTTGACTGATATGGAGTCACGGGTTGAGCGCTTGGCAGTTGTCGAGCCTCATCATCGACTGAACGAGCTTGAGGCTCGAGTATCTCGTCTGGAGGAATTCGATACACGGCTGACTGGCGTGGAATCTCGCCTGCAGATCGTGAATGACTTAGAGCGCGGGTCGCCAGGTTGGAGCATCGTCAGCAGCTTCATAACGATGAGCTCGTTGGGATGCGCGCGAGCATGGGCTCGGTCGGCCGCTTGGCGTGAATTGAAGATCAACTGCGGCAGGGCGAGGACGCGAGGACGCGATGACTCTGGCCTTCGAGCACTTCAAGCACGCTCGCAGCATGGGCTGGTTCGGGCAACATCCGCAACCTCCTGAAGCCCAGGCGAACCTCCAAGGCCCTTAGTAGATGCTTTTTGTCATTTGTTGATGAATGGTCGCCATTTGGCGAGTGTCTTGTAACTTTGAACAATTTTTAATATTTGAGTAATTTTATTGACGAGTATATAAAACTCGCCCTTCATTTACTACTCGCTCGCTTGATTGCTGTGATGCCTGATTTTTTACTATCTTCTTTTTTGCGGTCTTTTTGCGAGTAGTGATTGTATGTCGCGCCTATCTGGCGAGCTCCCTTGTATCTTGATGCAGGTACTCGCTCGCTGAGTGATGATGATTTGACGTGCGCCGCTGATTTTGGCTACTTTCCTCGATGCTCGCCACCCTGCACTCGTACTCGCGGCGGCATACGCGGCAAGCCAAGTATCCTCGACTACTATAAATAGGGGGAGGGTGGGTATGCATTTATTACGCTTTCTGGCGATCTTCTAGCATTCATAGCGAGTATCTACATATTGCTCCCTTTCTCACCTTTTCGATACTCGCTCTTCCCTTCTCTCTTTTTCAGAATGGCCGATGAGGCGACCATTCGGCGTGCGAATCACGCCAAGAATTTTGGGGTGACTGTCTTCAAGAAGCCGATTCTTCGGTCGAGGGACTTGGAGGAGTTCTGTGCCAAATACCTGTCGCCGGGGTATGTCGCCAGGCTTCCTCGCGAGGATGAGCGACTAAACACATTCTCGGCGAGCGAGATGATGTTCCCCATCCGCCACTTCGAGGTCGGCCTGTCACTACCATTGTGGATGGAGTTTTGTCAGATCCTCCGCTACTTTGGGATAGTCCCCGCCCAGATCAACCCGAACGGAGTGGCGATGATCATCGGGTTCCTCTGCTTTCTGCGAGAACAGAAGATCGCCTTCGATCTTTCTGTCTTTCGGCGAGTATTTCATTTCAACGCCACAGGCGAGGGCGTCATCTTCTTGTGCAACCACGTCTGCATGCTGACCGGTACAGCAAACAAAAACCATCGCTGGGGCGAGTGACTTGTCGTCATAAGTGGCGACTTTCAGATTATCCCTACCTCGTCCTTCCAGCCGGCGGAGAGCGCCTTCCTGACCTCTTACCTGGAGGAGACGAGGGAGAAGCTACTCGACAGCTTCCGGGGTCGCCGCCTGGATGTCCTCTTCTGGAGGAAGCGAGTAGACGAGCTCGCCGAGGTTTTTGCAGGCGAAGGTAGTCTTCCGAGCGAGCATTGTGTATACTCGCCTTTTGTCTTCAACTGGCGACTAATATCTTGTGTCGTGTCTTTTTGCAGCTACTCGCTCCTTACCGAGCAAGCTTCTTCCGTTGGCGCCGAAGGCGGGGGCTTCTACCCCGATTGAATTGTCGCCTGGTGGCGATGAGTAGGAGGTCGCCGACGATGATGTCGGGCCTTCTAGGAAGCGGAAGGGCAAGGCCAAGTCCGGGGAGCCTGCGACAAGGAAGAAGAAAGAGGTCGCCAAGAGGGACCCGAAGGCGAAGGCGAACCCTTCGGAGGCTGGCGAGCCTCACTGTCACCCGCTCTACAATGAAGGTGGTCGTAGAGAGGACGCCTATGGTCGCCCTCTGGTGTCCTGGGCCGAGCGCGCCCATGAGGTGACTTTGAGCACCAACCTTCCTGCCTGGTCGGAAGATTGGGAGGATAGCGGCGAGGCGTTCGACGTCATGTTTGCCTTGTATGGTCGCGTAGATGCCGAGGCCCTGCAAGATGTATCAGCCGAGTATCTGGTGAACCAGAGCTTGCGAGCTTACCTGCGAGCTGCCGAGCTCGGTCATGCAACGTCGAGGCAGCTGCTGGAGTATGCGCACATGATGAGGGTGCAAGCTCAGAAGCTCATCTCCTTGGGGCTAGATACCGCCAAGTGGAAGGAGCATGAGGTACTCGCTCGTCCACTTTTTGGCTTCCGGGGTACTCGCCATTTGCGCCGAACAGTTTGTTAATCACTATCTTCATGTCTTTTTAGGCTGCCGAGATCGAGGCGTCGAAGAAGATATCTCATCTCGAGAAGGAGCTAGAGGATACTCGGCAGGCCTTGGAGGCCGCCCAAGTCCGCATAGCCGAGCTGGAAACTCGGCCTGCCGAGCAACAACCTTCAGAGGCGGGCCCCTCCAGGGGAAAGCAAATAAGGATGCATGGTGACGAGATGTCGCACATCCGCCGGGATATCGCGTGGGCGACCGGGAAAGTCGTCCTGATCAGGTTGAAAGTCAAAGGTCTGTTGAAGCCGGAGGCGATGAACGTGACAGTGGTGGACCTCATCCCGACGCTGCTCACCGAAGAGTCCACCTCTCCTAGGCGAGATCTTCCATCCTCATCCAGCGATGCCGAGGATGACGATTCCGAGGACGAGGATGATGATGGTGAAGATGTCGATATAGACGGCGAGGATGATGACGATGATGATGGCGATGATGATGGCGATGATGCTGCCTAGTCGCCGATTTCTTATTGATAGTTGTACACAGTTGTTTGAAGATGTAATTTATCAAAGCAATGAAATGCAGATTTTTTGTGCTCGCCTGATGTTATCATTCTCGCTTTCTTGTTTGCATGCCGAGTAGACCTTTAGGCTTGTGACGAGGTTGAAATGCTCGCTAGGCTCCTAGGCACGGGCGAGATTGAGTGTTGCGGTCGACGATCATACCTTATTCGCATCTTCATGCTCGCTCTATATACTCGCACATATATAGTCGCACCCGTATACTCGCCATCTTCAAGATAAACCTTGCTGGAGTCAATCTGTGGAGGGTCTTTGGAGAGGGTCCTGGGGGACAAATGCTCCTAAAAAGCTCTCTTTTGTACCTGATGAAAGACTGCCAGGATGCTTGTAATAATAATGGACTTCAGGAGGAGAAAAGTAGAGAATGACCATCGGGGTGGTCCTAGGGGATACAACAGCCCGAGGTCTCCATTCTACCATAATGTTGATGTTGGTGAAGAGATCGACAAGTAGGGATTGACAGTCGGGGAGGTCCAAAGACACACCATCCCGAGGTCTCCATCCTACTGTGATGTTGATGCTGGTGAAGAGATCGACAAGTAGGGACTGACAGCCGGGGAGGTCCAAAGACACACCATCCCGAGGTCTCCATCCTACTGTGATATTGATGCTGTTTCGGCGAACTCTTTCCTGATACTCAACAATCAGAGGGGATTAAACACACCAACTCAAATGATTGGACAGGGCCATCAGAGAAAAAAATGCTAAGTCATGAGTTTTGCACTCTTGAGGGTTTACAACGCCTTTATTCAAGAGTCTCCTGAGAGGTTAAGTCGATCATCCGATCGTCAAGTTGGGAGGTTGGCGTCACGACTTCTTCCTGATAATCTCTTCAGTCGGATGAGAGATGCAGTTGGAGGGAACCACGACCAACGTGCAAGGGGGGAGCCGATCTCAACCGTCAATGCAGAGGCTTTGTCTTAGGGGAACGCACTACCGAGGCACCGTCCCATCATCCGTTCTAGATCTTACGAGAATCAAGTCAGAGGCCCGCGTCCCAACCTGACGCGGAGGTCGGCTTCACCTGCTTTCCTTCCTTTCTTCAAAAATAGTTGTTGCTGTGATAGGAGCAAGAATCTCTCGCCATACCGTGTTTCAGGGAGGTGAGGAGTTTATTTATAAACAATCAATTTACAGGAGAGGGATGTATACGTTCCTGCTTAGGGATAAAACTTATTCAGGTCATCGCCGCTCCAGGTATTCCGCAATAGCTCCCCTTCGTGATTTTGCAGGCAATATCCCCCTATTGTAAGTGATTCATGGACGATGAATGGTCCCTCCCAATTCGGGTTGAGCTTTCCAACGGCTGTCGATCTTCCTGCCGCGTCCACCTTCTTCAGAACTAGATCACCTGCTTGGAAGTGCTTGAGGCGAACGTGTTTGTCGAAGTGCTTCGCCATTCGACGCTTAATCTCCTCTTGCCGAGCTGAGGCTAAGTCTCGGAGTTCTTCAATGTAGTCGAGGGATAGCTTCTAAGCTTCCTCATTCTCCAGACGTCATTCTTCATCTCCGTCTTCAGCTGCGATCACCCTAGGACTTCTGACCTTGAACTCTACTGGAATGAGAGCTTCAGACCCGTGAGAGAGTTTGAACGGGGTTACCCCTGTGGCTGAGCTAGGAGTGGTTCTCAGAGCCCACAACACTGAGGGGAGCTGCTCCGCCCAATTACTGTTGGGTATATTGCCCTCAATAGTACCTTGATTTGAAGAGGCATCACTCTCAATGCTAAGGGCCTATTGTATTTGATAAAGCTTTGTTTTTGTAAGTCAAACAGGATTAGGTGACTCAAGAGAAAGGGCCAAACATGCCCTTAGTTGTGAAGAAATCATCTACAAAGAGATGAAAATTTGTCTCAGCTGAACCACTGAGACGGAGGGGTCAAAACAGCTGAGACGAGGAGCCGTCTCAGCGGATCCGCTGAGAAGAAGGTGTCTCCGCTGTTAAGTTCTTCAAACGCTGAGAATCAGCGTGGTTGTCGAACGCAGAAGACCGTTCGTCGAACAAAGGACTATGTTCGTCGACCGCTGAGACAAGACCAAAGAAGGAGCCGCTGAGAAGGCATAATTGGCGTGTTCGTCGAACGCAGAGTGCCGTTCGTCGAACACAGAACACTGTTCGTCGACCGCTGAGATGAGATTGAAGAAATAGCTGAGACTTGGCAGATCGTCGAACGCAGAGACAGTGCAGATCGTCGAACGCAGAGACAGTGCAGATCGTCGAACGCAGAAACAGTGCCGTTCGTCGAACGCAGAGTGCCGTTCGTCGAACGCAGAGACAAGTCAAGATCGTCGAACGCAGAGTTTGACAAAATCGTTGAACGCAGAGTTTGACAAGTTCGTCGAATGCAGAGTGCAGCGCGTTCGTCGAGCACAGTCCTTCTCTACAGAAAAGTAGGGTGACGGGACCTGCGGCTAGGGCAAGTTGCAGAAAAGCTACAGGGGGCCACCGATCTCTCCCATACTTCTCGGGAGATCAAATTAGAGCCGTTGAAGATGAAAAGAAGTATAAAAGAAAGTGTTAGGGCATTTTCCATCCCCCGGCCGATTGCGTAAAAAATCTCCATTCGCCATTGACGGCTGCTGCTCTCGACTTTCTTCCTGCTCCCTGAAAGAGAAGAAGAAACAGAGACAAGAAGATAGCCCCTCCACCAGAAGGTAGTGGTGAAACTCAGATCGGTTCGGTTTGGTTCCACCCAAAACCAAGAACCGACCCATATAGGTTCAGTTCCAAACTTTTGGAACCGGAACCGACCCATGGTCCTAAAGTATAGAAGCAGATCCAAACCGTTTGCTTCAGTTCGGATCCGGTTCGGTTCTCGGTTCCACCTATGTCTCAAAATAATTAAAAAAATGGCTCTTCAAACTCATGATTCTTTGTAATACATTATCAATGTCTCAAAATAATTGAATAAGAACTCTTTATAATATTGAGGTCATAGAACTACACAAGTACAACAACTATTTTCTTTAGCAATACGACTATATTCTCAATTATTTTCGTGTATTAAGCAGTACGACTATAACCGTTGTCTCAAATTTTTTTCTTTTGCGTCGATAGTCGGTTCTCGGGTCGATTCTGGGTACCCGACCCTTGGAACTAGGAACCGAACTGAATTGTTGGTTCTGGTATTATGTGAACCGGACCCGAACCGAACCTATTTGGAACCGACCCAAACCATTTGGTTTGGTTCTGTTCCGGTCCGGTTCTCGGTTCTTCGGTTATTTTTGCACACCCCTACCAGAAGGGGCAAGGTGATCTTCCATCACTCTATTGAAGAGGAAGATCAAGTTGTGGCTGTATTCAACATCTTATGCTACAGGAAGCACAGTCTGTGCAGGATCTACAGGAGAGTACCTCTATTGTAGAATAATTCTAAATCAATTTTCTGTAAGGCATTTTGCCTAAGCTGTAAGACCATTTGGTCTGAGTTTGTAGGAACCTGAGGGTTCTGAGTGTAGGGCTGAAGGCCTGAGTGTAGGATCTGTTGATCTGAGTTGTAGGGCTTCATTGCCTGAGCTGTAGGAGGAGGAATCCTCTGAGTTGTAGGACCTACTGAGGTCTGAGCTGTAGGATCAGGAGCTGATCTGAGGTAGGGTTGTTTAGCCTGAGGTAGGACCTGTTGTGGTCTGAGTTGTAGGACCTGCTGTGGTCTGAGCTGTAGGATCAGGAGCTGATCTGAGTTGTAGGGTTGTTGTGCATGAGATAGGGTTTGAGAAAACCTGAGAGATCCTGAGGGATCTGTGTTGTAAGCTCTTTTGAGCCGAGTTTGGAGGTGTTGGCCTTGTCTAACACATTGTTAGAAAGGTGAAGGGGGAAAGAGGACTACTCAAGACACCCTGTCTTGAGGAACCTCTATACATACTTGTGTGCTTTCTGTGTGGTTGATCTCTTGCTTAAACTAGAAATCAGAAATAAGCTAGGGTGCTTAGAGGAAAATCAAAAAGACCTATTCACCCCCCCCCTCTAGGTGATTTAGACTACAAACCTAATATTCTTTCAAGTGGTATCAGAGCCAGGTTGGTCAAGAAGGACTTAACAGTCTGACCAGATCCTAAAAGGTATTGTCTAGTCAAAACCTAATGGCCTCCAGTGTAATGCAGAAGGAGATGAGCTCAATGAAACTGCCCATATGTAACAAAGCCAACCTTGGCATATGCAAGCAGAGGGTTAGGCTGTACATGGAAGCATTAGACCCTAGAATCTATATTAATGTTCAGGAAGGCCCCTTCATTATCACAAAACCCTCCTCTGTTGATCCTACCAGGCAAGTAGGCAAACCATACACTGAAATGACCAAGGATGAGATAGCATTGGCTACTATGGATAAAAGGGCTCAAAATATCATAGTCAATGTTATTGATGACTCAACTTTTCAAAATTTTGTGCACTGTGGATCTGCTAAGGAGATGTGGGATACACTGATATTGTACATGGAAGGGACTGAAGATGTGAGGAATGACAGGAAGTCACTCCTCAATCAGGAATATGAAGCTTTCAGGTAGCTAGGGCAGGAGAGCATCTCCATGTGTTATGAAAGGTTCTTTAGAATAATTAATGAACTAAGAACCTATGAGAGAGTGTTCACAAATTATGAGCTGAATGATAAGTTCCACAGATCTCTAACAAGAGATTGAGACACAAAAATTTGTGTCATAAGGGAGGTGGCTAAGTTGACTGAAACTCCTCCCCAAACTCTCTATGGAAAGTTGCTCTCCTATGAAATACAGCTGACTGCCAGGAAGGAAGAAGAGCAGAAGGCAAAGGGTGATACCAGGGAGAATTCCCTGGCCTTCAAGGCTAAAATCTCAAGAAGAGGGAGAGAGAAGGCTCACTCTCCTCCCAGAAGATCTGCTGAACCAGAAGATTCTGAGCCTAACTCATCAAGCTGCTCTTCTTCCGATGAAGAAATTGTTGTTCTTACAAGGCACTTCAGAAAGCTGTTGAGGAGGAAGCAATAGAAGAACAAGCCTTCCTCCTCATATCACAACAAGGAGGACAGCAAGGAGTTAAAGCATCACTCCAGAAGTGTCAGGTATAAGTCTAACTCAAAACATAATTCTTCCAAAGTTGTTTGTTATTGCTGCAGCAAGCCTGGGCATGTCATTGCTGACTGCCCTGTAAAGAGAAGAGAGAAGGATGGGAAGAAGGCTCATCAATCAAGAAGCAAGAAAGGAGAGAAATCCTTTCTAGCTAAGAAGAAGAAGAAAAGCTGGAGTGAATCAGACTCTAGCTCATTAGAATCTGAAATGGAAGAAGCCCTCATTGGGTTGGTTGCTGTTGAAGAACCTGCTGTTGGCAGGATTGCAGTCAGGGCCCCTCTTTCACACTCAGATAGTGATGAAGAGGAGGATGAAGAAGACATTGCTCAGCTAGGCCTTATGGTCTTCACTGATGAGGAAGGGAGTCAGAATGCTTCTGACAATGATCAGGTACTATCTCATTCCACCTCAATTTCTGATTGTGAGACTGGACCATAATCTGATGCACCTCCATCAATTGATGGAAGGGGCATGGAAGCTGAGGAAGAACTCAATCAATTGATTGAAAAATATGGTGTTCTTTTGGAGGCTCTGAAGAAGAGCAAGAAGCTTGCCAAGAGGCAAGCCCAGGAAATTGTTTCCCTCAAAATGACTAAGGATGTCAACACTGAACCTACCACCCTGGTGGCTCAGATGAGCAGACAAATTAGTCATCTACAGGGGTTAACTATGGTGCAAATAAGCACTATTTCCCTGAAGAACAAGGTCATCAAGGACCTTGAGGAAAAACTTAAGAAGGAGAAGAGCCTGGTGGCTCAATTCTCCAAGCCCAGATATGTGCTTCCTATCATTGACACCTTCTCCTCTCAAACCAATAGGATAGGACTAGGATTCAAGAAAATGGAAGTAGGAGAAGGGAGTGGAGTAAAGAGCAAGGAGAAGGCTAAGCCTCAACCCACCTTTCAAAAGGTGATACTTCCCTCCAACAGGTATGATCATGAAAGCATTTATGGTCACTGGAAGAATGAGAGGTGCTATAGGAAGGAAAATGCTCCTTCACATAGTGGAAGAAAGGGAATGGGATTGAGTGCCATGAAGGCTCCCCATGAGGAAATTCAAATGACCCAACATGGACCATTTGTTTTTGGTACTTCAGCCACTTCATTCAAGAATGAGAAGGCAAGCCCTTCTAAGATTAGATCAGTCAAGAACATGACTGCTGCCAATTTTGTAAACATGTCTGATTGCTCAGTGTCAGATGCCATCAAATCTTGTATGGCTACCAAGTCATTGCAAGCTGATGCCATCAGGACAAAGAGCCTCATTACAGCACACAAAATGACATTCAGTAAAATAATTACTGAGAGGAACAGGAAGAATGGTGTTGTATCTATTCCTGAACATGAGGACTGTGCTGCACAATCCTCAAGAAATGCTCAGAAGAGAAGATACAACATTCATGAATGTTGGTGCTGTGGTAAAGTGGGACACTTTGTCATAGATTGTTGGTACAACCCCAATGTACCTAATGCAAAGAAGAGTCTTCCTGCCAAGGGTGCAGCTAGAGTAAGGCCTTTTGATTATGCTAACAAGAACCTAGGACCCAAGTCATCTTGGGCTCCTAAGGAACATTAAACTCTGTTTTGCAGGATAGTTCAAGTACCAGCCTCATCATCATTTGGTACTTGGACAGTGTGTGCTTGTGGCACATGAAAGGAAGAAGAGTGACATCATAAATTTGATATCAGATAGAGGAATAAATCCTCAAGGTAAGTATTTCTCCTCCCTATTGTGTATTTATCATTAAATGCTATCTATAATAGTGTTAAAGTAGGATGATAGAATTAACCAGTAAAATCTGCGCTAGAAAAGCTTCAAATTACGCTTAAAAAGTTGGGTTAAGTCTGAGTACGACGAATGTCGTGCTTAAGTTCGTCGAACCTAGTTTTAAAACATTAGCTGTTCAACGAATTTAGCCCTGGGTTGAAACTTTAGATGAACCGTCTCAGCTGAACCGCTGAGTCGATTAGGTTAACAATCTGGCCCACTATATAAACTCTCGTCGGCATTAAATGACTTTCATATTCTCTCGCACCACTCCAGCCGCCGAGACGAAATCTCTACTCTTCCATCCCAGCATTTTTGTTTTTCTCATTCGACTAAGATGGCGCCCAAGATTGCGAAGGAATTGCAAGAGGGTTGTGAGTTGGTGAGGGATGGGTTTCTCCATGCCTCACCAGAGATTTTGAGCGTTATATCCTTCATTATTGATGCTGGACTAGACTTCTTGTTGTCTGAACCCTCTCAGATCTTCAAGCAAGAAGTGCTAGAGTTCTTTGCAAATGCCAAGCAGTCATCTTCTAAGGATGGCCTAACATCTAAGGTTGGAGAAATTAGGGTGAAATTGTCCCCTAAGAGACTGGAAAAAGTACTGCACCTTCCTAGAGTGGAAGAAGAGGAAATATCAGCAGAAGACAAGGAGCATGCCTTGAAGTGGTGTCAATACAGTGACCCCCAGACTTCATCACTGAAAAAGAAATTCTTCAATCAGAAAGGGAAGCTGCTGTGTGACATTGTGGGAAAGGCACTCCTGTGCAAGCCAGGCTCTTATGACACAATCTCTCAACCCATGTTTGAGCTGATTGTAAGGATCATTTTAAAGAAAAGGACATGCTGGGGAAATGTCCTGTTCCTAAGGATAAAGCAATGTCTGCAGGCTCCAAACCTTGGAAGGATCTTATCTCTCTTCCTGCTGAAGGCTTATCCTGACCTGTTCTCCTCTTTCAAGGGTGTAAACATTCATTACCTGAAGAGAATAAATATCAAAACTTTGGGCAGGTATACCAGGGTTCTCCCCATGAGCCAACCCTCTATGGTGGGTGAAATAAAGGAGAAGAAGAGAGCTAAAACGAATGAAGGAGAAGGTGCTGGATCCTCCAACAAGGATGATGAACCTCCAATGCCCAAGGATGGTTTGGTAGGAGAAGATGTCCCCAGGACAAGTGGGGATGAGGAGCCCCAAGGAAGAGTTGAACCCAATCCTGAGCCAACTCAGATGAATACTGATCTAGCTGTTCCTCAAGCTGAAGATAATCTTCTCAATTCACCGATCCTTGGTAAATTAGGATTTCTGTTAGGCATCTCCTCTCTAATAATAGTATAGTCTAGATGTTTAACTCCTAAATCATTTTTCAGGTTACCCTAGACAAAATTCTTCATCTATGGATGCCCCAAGTGAGGGGGAGCATTGCCCAGCCTATGAAGGAGGAGGTGGGTATGCTAGTGGGGGGGGGGGGGGGACATCAACAGGAACCAACCCCCCCCCCCCCCCCCAAATCCTCAAGGTACACCTAATGCCCCATCTGAGGGGGAGCAGATCCCTGATGATGGAAGGGCTAATGCTCTGAGTGGAGCTGAAGAGGTGGTTGTAAAAGTAGTGACCCAGGAAAGGCCAGTTGCTGTTCTAGACACATCTGACCTGCTAAACTCAATTCAAAACATAATTGAGGGTCAGATGCTGTCAGTAAAAGAACTTGTTGATGAAAGGATACAAGGTGTTACTGCTCAAGTTAGTGATGAGCTGAATGCTACGAGAGCAGCTTTATCTCAAGAAATCCAAGCCAGTGAGCAGAGGTTGGAAATAAGGGTGGATGCTGTGAGGGATGAGCTGAATTCTCAAATCAAGACTGTCACTGCTGACTCTGCTCATATCCTCCAGCAAATGACCAGATGGTTTGAGATGGCCAAAAACACTGTTGCTACCCAGCACACAGTTCTGAAAAATATTGCAGACCATCAAGGGGATTCCACTAAAGACATTACATATGTAAAGAATCACCTGTACAGGAATCAAAATGTCTGGGAGAATGTTGTTACCAGGATGACACAAGTGGTCAACACATCAAGCAGCCAAGTCAAGTCCCACATTGACAAGGCAAAGGAAAATATCTTGGATGATGTGGACAGCACCTTCCAAACTCTCTCTCAATCCATAATGGATCTACACTCTGAGATATAGAAAAAGATAATGGACAATGGCAAAGAAGGAGAGGAGAAGCTTTCCAAGCTAAAAGCTAAGCTGAAAGGTGCTCATATAAAGCTGTATAACAACATGGAGTCTGCCCACCAGCTGATACTCTCCAATCAGGCAGAAGCCAGCAAGAAAGTGGTGGAAGTGGTCAACAATGCTTCCAATGTTATTCAAGAAAATATCCTAACCATGGTCAAACAGGTTAATGAAACTCAGTGGGACTCAAGCTTAAAGGTACTGCAAGGAACAAGGTTTGCTTTGAATCTTCCAATCTTGAATCCAAGCAGAAATGAAGACTTTGACTTCCAAAGTCAATCAAATCTGATTCAAGATGAGAGAGCAGCAAAGAGGAGAAGGGCAGAGGGAATTCAAACTGCTGAAGAATATATGGCCCAGAAAAGAATGGAAAAATTAGAGGATCCACTCCATGAAGATGACAATCTGGAGTTGGACACAATTGTTGTCAATACCTGGGTGAGCCATGGTAATCAAATGAAGGACATTGATCATGTCTATTCAACTGCTGAATGGATCAAGCACCTTGAGATGGAATCCTTAAGGGAAAGGATTCTCAAAGAGAACATGGTGAGAAGGGAAACTCCTTTAAGGATTCCCACAAGATATCTTCCCAAGCCACTTCTGTACTTCAAAGTAAAAGAGAAGATCAAGGTTGCTGCTGGAGCTAGGAAGAGAAAGTATGAAGATGGAGAAAGCTCTTCTCAGGGACCATCTAAGAAGAACTTGCCTTGAAATGTTTTTTAAATTATTCCATGTACAATCACAAGTTGAATTGTGTGAAATGTCTGTATTAAACATTTAAATTTGAAATGATTTTTCATATTCTGAAAATCATATTGTCGTTATTGGTATATGCACTCTGTATTTTTACCTTTAGTATCCAGGAACTAGAATGGGTTGTTCAAATTGAACAAGTTCTGCTATTTCAGAAAATTGCTCTCTATTTGAGGGGGAGCAAATTCCCTGCTCAGGTTGAGGGGGAGATGGCAAATGCTAAGGGTGTATAGGTTGTCCTATAAGTTGATCCAAAAGGATCAATAGATGTTGCCTCCCTATCCATAGAAGGTTAAAGGTTGAAGAAACCAGAAAGGGGGAGATAGGGCCAATGCTTAGGATAGGCCAATGCTAGATAGGGCAAATGCCTAGGGTGTTAGGGCCCATGCTACAAATCATTTATTGCAATATGTTTTTTTGTTGATGTACCTTAGCATTGGGAATGTTCTGCCTTCTTCAAATAGGAGGAGATTGTTGGGTATATTGCCCTCAATAGTACCTTGATTTGAACAGACATCACTCTCAATGCTAAGGACATATTGTATTTGATAAAGCTTTGTTTTTGTAAGTCAAACAGGCTTAGATGACTCAAGAGAAAGGGCCAAACATGCCCTTAGTTATGAAGAAATCATCTACAAAGAGATGAAGATTTGTCTCAGCTAAACTGCTGAGACGAGGAGCCGTCTCAGCGGATCCGCTGAGAAGAAGGTGTCTCCGATGTTAAGTTCTTCAAATGCTGAGAATCATCGTGTTCGTCAAACGCAGAAGGCCGTTCGTCGAACGAAGGACTATGTTCATCGACCGCTGAGACAAGACCAAAGAAGGAGCTGCTGAGAAGGCATAATTGGCGTGTTCGTCGAACGCAGAGTGCCGTTCGTCGAACACAGAACACTGTTCGTCGATCGCTGAGACGAGATTGAAGAAACAGCTGAGACTTGGCAGATCGTCGAACGCAGAGACAGTGCATATCGTCGAACGCAGAAACAGTGCCGTTCGTCGAACGCAGAGTGCCGTTCGTTGAACGCAGAGACAAGTCAAGATCGTCGAACGCAGAGTTTGACAAAATTGTCAAACGCAGAGTTTGACAAGTTTGTCGAACACAGAGTGCAGCGCGTTCGTCGAGCGCAGTCCTTCTCTACGGAAAAGTACGACGGCGGGACCTGCGGCTAGGGCAAGTTGCAGAAAAGCTACAGGGGACCACCGATCTCTCCCATACTTCTTGGGAGATCAAATTAGAGCCGTTGAAGATGGAAAGAAGTATAAAAGAAAGTGTCAGGGCATTTTCCATCACCGAGCCTACCGCTCGAAGGACCAAACCGGTTGACCACCCGTATCAATGGGGTGTGGGTGAGTGTATTATTCAGTTAATCTTGTTCAACAATTTACTCCTACAGTTTATGGTTAATTTGGACTTCCCGAGGTCTACCCTGTGAGGGGCTCGCAGCGGTACTAGGAGCTATGATGGGATGACACCCCAAAGCTCCCTTTCCAAGACACTTAATATTGTTGTTAACTACTCATAAGCTTACTCCTCTTACTATTTCGCTTGGGTTAACCCTAAATTGTATTATGACTCTCCAAAGGAAAGGCGATCTATGGTCAATCTCGAACACAACCTTGCCCCTTAGCTTATCGGGCACACTCAACACATGCGGACCGACGAAATTACGTCGATCGGAGAGCGAAAATCACCACAAAAAAATTAGGGCATAGCTGGAAATGAAAGTTTGGCAGAGATCCTTACCAAAGGAGACCAGATCTGGGCTCAAGAATCCACGAGGAGGGGTTTCGAGCGAAACCCTAGGAGTTCCCTTGAAATCCACCGGCCGAAACGGGGAGGAAGAGGTGCTGTCGACCTCTTTGGAGGAGGAGCCACTGCCGGCCCTCAAAAAGGAGGAGGAGGCACAAATGGCCAGAGGAAACGAGGAGGAGGGCTGCTACCCCCACTGGCCGGAGAAGGGGAAGCAAGAGGCGGCCTTGCTGCTGTCGTCGACCTGGAGAGGGGAAGAAGGAGGCGGCCTTGCTGCTGCCGTCGACCTGGAGAGGGGAAGAAGGACGCACAACAGGCGGCAGATCGGCACGGGAGCGGGAGATCGGCACGGGTGCGACGAAAATCGCGAGCGGCAGAAATTGACAGGAGCGGGAGACGGGAAAGACCTAGCCGCACGCGGAAATAATACACGGGAGGGGTTCGGCTGAGGGGGTTTAAGGAATGGTTCATAGACGGGTATGCTAGCCCGAGGAGCCTACGACTCGGAAATATATATAGTAATCATAAATGTATGTGCATAATGGTGGTGGGTCATTAGTATTGATGGTCATCGCACCGACATCGATACTTTGGCTCGGTAAGTGTGGTTAACACTTTGCCAAGGAAAAATCTGGTGGACTAGCCTGTAAGAGTACGCAGGAGCTCCGCTATTGTGTTCTTAGCATTGAGGCGTACGATAGGTCTAGGTTAGGTAGTGCAGATACCAACCTAGAGGTGGGCGAGGCTCAACCCACCGCTTTCGTTTGCCACTACGGGGGTATCCTGGGAGTTTTGCTAGCTCCAAAAAGGGGGAACTAAAGGTCTGTGCACATATAGTCGAAGTGTGTGAGTTGCACTTGTGTGAACAGAGCATTAAACTGCATAACTCTGCATGTTATGGCATAAGCATTGCATTTCAACCCCTACCCCTATCGTATAAATTGGTATGAGACTTTTTATACGATAGGCCCTACAAAATGACCCCTTGGTCTATAGGTATCTATGGGCATTCCTATAAATCAACAGTACTCTTCTTTATTTACTTTTACTTATTACTGTTTTACTTTTTACTGTTTTATTTATTACTGCTTTACTTATTACTGTTGTACTCACTGAAATATATATTGCGTAGTGGTAGACATTTCCTGTAGATTAGGTTCACTGTCATCTGCTATTGCTTTATACCCCTTGCTGTCCTTCGCTTCACACCCCCCGCTCGGTGCCTAGGAGTCACCGGGGGAGGGTGGGGGATTGACTTAGACTTTTGACTAACGGTCGGTGGATCTTATCATTTTAGGGGACCGAGGAGACATAATAGTACCAGAGGCCGGTGCAGATGGAGGCGGGACGGTCTAGCACAGGAGCACCAGTTTCAGGATCTGTGAGTGATTTTTAGTCGTTTCTTCCACGAGAGATCTTGTATTGAGGATGTGATGTATTGGGCAAGAGCCCTCTTATTATTGTTATCTTTTGTTTATTCAGTTACTATATGTGGACCTTTGTTATTCTGAGATTTATATTTCATGTAATGTGGACTTGAACTCTTCATGTTCTCTTGTACTCTTCATTTTCTGCGATCGATATTGCCGGCAGGATCGATGTTTTGTGGTGGCAACCTTCGCGAGTGTTGATGTCACCGCAAAGCGGCGGTTCTGGGCATAAGACCCGGTAGCGAAGCATAAAAAAACAATGGGGTCTTACAGGGGGTCCATTTATAAGGGCTGGAGGAGCTTCCCCTCTTCTTCTTCTCAATGTGGGACTAATCCCCCATGTAGCAGAAAGTTGAGCTCCTCCCAGCTGGTTAGGGATGAGTGGTACCCCTTAAGTTGTGGGTTATACCTCCTATAAGAGCTTAAGCTAGGATTTTAGCCATGTGTGTGTGTGGGGGGGGGGGGGGGGGGGGAAGAGAGAGTGGCCTTTGCTTCCTCTCTCTCTCTAACCTTGCCATTAACATTTTAATATTAAAACTCATATTTGATTTTTAATTATTTGGGTAGAGTGGTTTGTTTTAAAATAAAAAATTGCATTTTAAAGAGGTTTGACCAAAGTCAACCATGGGATGGGTCCCCCATATGGGTCACGGTCAAAGTAGGTCCAAGTCGTTGAGAGACAAGTCAATGTTGTGTTATTTTAGTAATATCGGTGTGTGTGCACGCTTTTCGATGCACCGTAAATCTTGATTTGACCAAATTGACCGACAATGTCGAAATCATTTGCAACAAATTATGTTGCTTTCGTATTGGCTATAAGAGTCCAATGCAACTGACTGAGGTTAATTCCGAGCTCATATGCTCAATTTACTAAAACGGCGTTGTCGTGACAGGCAATAATACTCAGAATGGTGATATTCACCATATGATTTTGGATTCGAACGAAACAAGTTCAGTCGCACTCGTATTGACTATACGAGTCTATAGGAACTGACAGAACTCGAATCAGAGTTCGTATGCTTAATATCCAAAATTTGCGTACTTGTGACGTCGTACGATACTTAAAATGGCCACTTTCACCAAATGTCATCGGATTGGAACGAAATAAGTTCCATTGCACTCGCATCAACCATACGAGTCTAACGTAGCTGACGGAAGTCGATTTGGAGCATGTATGCTCAAAATACAACATGTGCCACCTTCTAGCTTTATGGTACTATACCTGTGGTCGGATCACTCTTATTGGATCATCTAGGGTCCTAGTTGTAACATCCCCCAGACAGCTAGACCCCCCAGGTGAATCTGTCTTGACAAGGTCATGACAAGGCCTTGGTAGAGTAGAAATCCCTTTAGCTTAGGCAAAATTAGAGTTGAAAGTGCCTTGGACTGCAAATAGCAATTTCCAATTACCAAGCTTAGGATTGGACTTTAGGGCCTCAACTTGATCAATTGACCCCACCATAGTATCCCTAACCCTTTAGGGGCCCCCTTAGGGCACCAAGGGCACATTGGGGTCAACCAAAGAGGCCAAATTGACCAGAGTCAACCCTAACCCTAAATTGGTCAGGGTAGCCTAATTAGAGTCAACTGACCTTCACCACGCCAAATTGACCTTACATCTAGGTCTAAAATATCATAAGAGACCTAGTAGACCTAAAAGCCCCATCATGGGACCCCCCAATAGTGCAAATTGACCAAAATGCCCCTTGTAGGTCAAAATGGCAATTCTTCACTAAGTGCCCTAATTGACCACCACCATATTAAATTGACCCTACCCATAGTGTTATCATGTCATAGGGGACCCAGTGGACCAAAAAGCCCCATGACTGGGTCAACCCTAGGGCTCAATTTGACCAAAGTCAACTTAGCCTGTTTTGGTCAAATTAACTCAAATTGGGTCAACAAAGGCTCATGTGACCAAATTGACCCCACCAGTAGTTTCTAAACCTAATTTGGAATTCAATGGACCCAAAAGCCCCATCCTAGGGTCACCCAATTGGTCAATTGAACCAAAAGTCAAATTTTCCCAAATTAGGTCAAGTCTCTTAAACCTAGCCCAATCCTTTTGGGCTAAGCCCAAATTAACCACTTGACCAGCCTAGTAGACTGATAATTAACCCAGGAGAGAGAAGAAAATCGGCCATGATGAGTAGGAGAGAGAAACCCCCCTTTTCCCCAAAAATGGTGAAGAAAGAAAGAGAAAAATAATGGTCATTCATGGCTTGGGAGGCCAAAGGCCTCCTCTCTTCACCTCCCCTGACTTAGTACCTCCCCCCTAATTAATTTGGAGGAGTTTAACAGCCAGGGCCGGCCACAAGGGGGCTGTATTTGGAGGATTTTCATGGTGGCCGAATTTGTGCTTCATGGCCATTAATGGTGGCAATCAAGGAGAGACCCTTCCTCTCCCCAAATTGCCCCATTTAAAAGCTTCACCAGTCAGAGAGGAGTGTTTTCCCCCACTTACCTGAAGGATTCGTGCATCTTGCTGTGGTGGTTGCAGAGCTTGGGAAACATGGAGGTCGGCCATGGCAATCCTCCAATCGGCAAGGCTTCAAGCCCCAAAATAGGTCTGGTTCTCTTCCCCTTTCTTCAGTGGATAGATCCCCTCAATCGGCGGCAAGGTTCGAGCCCTAATGGCTCTGGATCGGGCAGGCCAAGAAGCTCGAAATCGAGCATTTATTTCCGACCTAAATGCCCTGTTCCGGCCACTTCCGGCCGGCCAACCACCGCTATTCGTCGGCCACCACCTCAATGAAGGTGGTGGTGGTATTGGCCGGCCGGGGCGGCGCCTAGGTGGCCGGGAAAACAAGGATCAAGGTGGCCTAGGCGCGGGCGATCCTGGCCGTTGGCCAGAGGAAGAAGACGACCAGGCGCGGTCTGATTGCTTCAAGATTCGTGCGGCTCCTTAGCTTTAATTCCTTTTTTTGTGATTAAACTGCAGCACCTAATTAATTCTGCTAAAAATACTTAGAGACCTCTAGGGAAAAATTGTCCAACATCAAAGTGGGAGCCCTTGAGATCTAGTTTAATCCAAAATTGAGTTCAATCGATTTGGAGCCCTGGTTAGGGCACATCACTCATTTTGGTGAGGTCTGTCCATAGGGCTAATCAGAGCTTGTTTTTGATGCCCACACCAATCTAGAACTCCAAATGACTTGAAATTTGGAGGGTAGGCTACTCTTATATACATCTAACACATATCCAAAAATCAGATTGATTGGAGAACTTCTCCCTATAATTTTTGGAAAAGTTCAATAATCCTTGTGTAACCTAATTAGGTGCCTTAAACACCTCAAAACCCTTCCAAACTTGTATGGGTGGCCCTAGAGAGTAAGTAGGGTCCCTGGTTAAAATTTCATAATTTATGGAGTTGTTTTGATGGGGTAATCCACCAATACAACCTTAGGCCCCCTAGGTTTAGGCAAAACTGTGGGTGAGTGCCCCCACTCTTCCACAAAGCCAATTGGCTTCATATTTGGGTTGCACATCACCCTCCCCCATGCCAACCTTTGGTCCAAATTTGGTGGCCATTGGAGGAGGATTGCCCTAGTAAATCAAAAGGGGGTTAAATGTTATTTGCACCCCAAATAGGTACCCAATAGAACCCCACTCCTCACCAAATGTTGGTAGGATCTTGGGTGGTCATACACTGACCCTTGGCCAGTGTAGTGAGTAGGTTGGACTTGGGCAAGGTAGGGAGTTCCCTTGGGCATAGTTTGCTTAAGGGTTATGTTTAGGGCAAAGGTGAACTTAAGTTAGTTTTGGAGTGTGGAGGGGTTTCCTCCCACTGATAGAAAGGGTGACCTTGGTCACTGACTTGGGATGTATGGGACACCCCAAGGAGCATTTTTTTTTGGATTGAGTTAGGGCTTAATGTGCCCTTAAACCCTAGTGGTTAACCTTAGGAGGCCCTTTAGGGTTTGTGAAGGACATATGAGTGTTTGCCCTTAGAGAGGTGTGTAATAGACTCCTCTGGGCTCTATGAGTCCTATAATACCCTCACAAGAAGTTTGGGTGGATTTGGAGAGATTTTGACCCTAACCCTAGGTTAAACCCTAATGGGGTGCAATTAGAGGCTAATGAAGGAAGAGGGGTCAAACCTTAATGGTTTGACTTGAAATTTTGGGGATATGGTCTTGGTGACCAGAGAATGCTACTGTGAGAAATTGGAGGGATTTGGAGTTGCCAATCCTAGGTAATAAACCATTGGGTAGATTTGTAAATAATTAGGGTTTTGGGTTTTAGGAAGAAATAATACTTAATGATTAACCATCTTCTGTCACCAACTTAGTTTTGATGTTATTAATCCCTGGAGATTTTGTTAGAGCCATTGGAAGACTTTTGGAGGCCCAAATTGTAATTATTCATATTGTTGACAATTTTTGGGATGAACAATTTTAGGGTGTTAGTTTTCTGTAATTGCATGAAGGGATGACCTTTCATACCATTATGAACCCACAGTATTTTTCTCATAATTTATGGATTAATATGTTTGGTACCTCTAGTTCAATTTGGAATTAATTGCAAATATCTCCGTTGTGGAAATTACAATTGTAGCCTTTATGGTACCTGGTCAAACTTGGTAGGGCTGAATATTTTAGTATGAGTCACCTCTGTATAGATTTGCATAAGGTTTGGAGATCATATGAGGGTACCTCCTTTGGAATTCATTGGAAATAAATGGGTTTTGGAATTTTTAATAATAGTAAATCTTGCTGGAATTCCCTACAAATTCATATCTACTGATTATTAGGTACCCTTGATTTATGTACAAAGTTGGGTAGGCATTGGAAGTCAGAAGAGTGCACTTGTAGTTCAAACCTTAGAAAGTTGTATTTTTGGAAAATTATTTAAAATACTAATAATGTTGGGAAAATTGTGAGACTCTGGAATTGACCTTAAATAAGTAGCATGGACCCCCAATAAAGATATTGTGTCATAGAGTTGATTATTTAATGTACCTCCCTTTATGAGCATCAAAACATTAAGGGTGGTCTGCGTTTAGCAATTTGACAATTTTGGAGTTATAGGTCAAATTGGGGTATATTGATTGGAGATTTGAGAGTTTAATGGTGATTATATGACTATGTGAGTATCCCTGGAGTTAATTAGGGTTTGAAGAGTCCTAGGGTGGTGGGGTGCCACCCTTGGGGTAGGTCGTCCTGGGATTGACGAAAGATCGTCTTGTCCCTTTAGTGTCTTAAGCCTTAGGTTTAGATCAGGTAAAGTATTAAAGGGGTTTCCTTATGGGTATTAACTAATAACACACTCATCCACACCCTGTGGTTTCAGGAGTTTAGTTGGTTTGGTTGTACGAGCGGTGAGCTCGGTGGTTGTAGCAGCAGACTAGTTAGTCTGGTGAGCTTATGGCTCGGAAGGTTATTGATGGCGGGCAGGTTAGCCCAGGGAGCTTATGGCTCGAAAGGTTTCTGATGGAGGGCAGGTTGGCCCGGGGAGCTTATGGCTCGAAAGGTTTCTGATGGCGGGCAGGTTGGCCCGGGGACCTTATGGCTCGGAAGGTTATTGATGGCGGGCGGGTTAGCCCGGGGAGCTTATGGCTCAGAGATAGGAAGTAGAACATGTTGCTTGTGCATTGAAGGTGGTGGGTCTTCGGTATTGGACGGTTGTTCACACCGACGTTAATACGTTGACTCGGCGAGTGTGGTATTTACACTTAGCCTTGGAAGTCTGGCGGTCCAGTCAGCAAGAGTACGCAGCCGCTCTGCAGGTTTAGTGGAGGCGTACAATAGGTCTAGGTTAGGTAGTGTGAATACCAACCTAGAGGTGGGCGAGGCCCAACCCACCGCTTCCGTTTGCCACTACGGGAGTATCCTGGGAGTCTAGCTCGCTCCAAAAAGGGGGAACTAAAGGTCTATGCGCATAGAGTCGTAGTGAGTGAGTTGCACTTGTATGAACATGGCATAACAACATACTTGCATGTCATAGCATAAACATTGCATTCAACCTACCCCTAACGTATAAGTCGGTTATGGGACTTCTTATACAGTAAGGCCTGCTAAACGACCCCTTGGTCTATAGGTTTGTATGGGCATTCCTATAAATCAATGGTTACTTTTATATTACTTCGCTTGCCATTATATATACTGCTTATTGTTCTTTACATGCACTTTACTATGCTTATTTACTGCTTCATATATATATACACCTGTGTAGTTGTAGATCCGCCGTCACCTGCTTTTGTATTACCCCTTGCTGTCCTCCGCTTCATCCTCCCGCACGGTGCCTAGGAGCCATTGGGGGTGGGGTGGGGAACATAAGGCTTAGTCTTTTTGACTAACGGTCGGTGGACTATATCATTTTAGGAGATCGAGGAGACTTAGCAACACCAGAGGCCGGTGCAGACGGAGACGGACCAGTGCAGCTCAGGAGCACAGGATTCAGGACCAGTGAGTGATTAGGAGACAGCTTCCGCGAGTGATTTTGTAGTGAGGAAATGATGTATAGGGCAAGAGTCCCTTTTTATTATTGTAACCCTTGTATCTCTTTTATTCAGTTAATATATGTGGACATTTATATTTCATGTTGATTCTGTGGACTTGTCTCCTCTTTTATGTACTTTTCTTCGCGATCGATTTGGCCGGCAGGATCGGCGTTTTGTAGTGGCGACCTTCCCGAGTGAAGGTGTCACCGCAAAACGGCGGTTCTGGGCCTAAGACCCGGTGGTTTTTGCAAAAAAAAAAAATGGGGTCTTACACTAGTGGCCTAATAAAGTCAGGATGTTACAAGTAACCGATTAATTGTGGTTCTCGATCTTCTCGTCGGGCTCCCTGTACAGGTCGTTGAGTGTGAAAAGTTGAGTGACAAATTTTGTATCAACATGTTGAAAGATAATGTAATGATATGAGGGAGAGGCCTTTTCAACAATCATAGTCATTAAAGATGTTGACACTGCAAGAAAAATCTCGAGATGTTAGAATATTTCATGACTTTGTGATAATGAGCCATTAATGCCCGACGGCCAATAGCGGTTATACAAACAAGAAGCAGTCATGTACACGTGGGACTTTTGGAATGCAAGTGTGTTAGTATGTTAAGGGGGAAGAAACATAGTTATATATAAATAAGAAGTTATCATGTCATTCATACATGACTTACATTATGCTTTAGGGCCTATTTGGGGCGGTGGTGGCGGTGAAAAAAGTGGTGGTGGGAAACCAATGGTGGCATTAGAGCTGCCCAAAAAGAAAAGTTGTGGATTATTTGGAAAATATTCATTTATGTACTTTTAAAAAAAGGTCTTTTACATTTTCTATTTGGAATAACAACTTTAATAATAGCTTTTTGAGTTTTTATAATTCGCATCGTGACGAAAAATGCGCGCAAGTGAGAAAAATGCGTCCACGAGGGAAAAATGCGCGTCAGAGCAGAAAATGCGCTTCCGGACAGAAAATGCTCGCCCGGGGGGAAAATAAGCACCTACGCAGAAAATGCACGCCGGGGCAGAAGATCCGCGCTCGACCGAAAAATGCGCGTCCGAGCTGAAAATACGCACTAGGGAGGAAAATGCATGCCCAGGAGAAAAATGCACGCTCATGCGAAAAAATGTGCGCCCGCGCTTAAAATGCACTCCCGGGCGACAAATGCACGCCCGAGGGATAAATGCGCGTCCGGGCGAAAATATGCACTCTGAGGAAAAATGTGGGCCCGTGCGGCAAATGTGCGTCCTGGCGAAAAATGCCCGCCCGTGAGGGAAAATGCGCGCTCGAGCGAAAAATGTGCGCCCTAGCGAAAAATGCCTACATGGGCTGTAAATGCGCGCCCGGGCAAAAAATACATGTGAAAAAATGTGCGCCCGTGCAACAAATGCGCGTCCGGGCGAAAAATGTGGGTCTGTGCGAAAAAATGCGCTCTTGGGCCAAAAATGCGCCCCCGGGCGGAAATACTCGTTTGGGCAAAAAATGTGCGCCTGGGCGAAAAAATACACGCCCGAGAGAAAGTTGTGCGCCATGGCGGAAAATTGCGCGCTCGCGCGAATAATGTGCACATGGGCGAAAAATACGCGCCCGGGCGGAAAATGAGCGTCATGGCGGAAAATGCGCGCCCGAGCGAAAAAATGATCGCCTGAGTGGTAAATCCGTGCCCGGGCTGGAAAATGCGTGCTCGGGCGGAAAAATTGCACCTTGACAAAAAATGTGCGCCTGGGAGAGAAATGCGTGTCCGGGCAAAAAAATGCGCGCTCAGGCGGAAAAATGCGCTCATGAGAAAAATGTGCATCCGAACAAAAAATGCGCAACATGACAAAAAAATATCGTCTAAACGAACGAACTATTATGGAACGTTGGTTTTTTAAAAAGCTCTTTTTAGAAAGTAGGGAGTCCCCAGGTTTTTGAAAAGCCTTCAAAACTCTATTTTCTAAAAAAACTCTTTTGCCACCATTACGCAAACAAACACTAATAAAACTTTGGTGGCGGCGGGAATAGAACTTTTCCCGCCGCCGCCACTGTCCCAAAGAGGCCCTAAGTAGTTATTATTAATGGAGGTTTTTGGTTCCTTGTCTAACACCAAATATAAAGAGCAAAAATTAATTTTCGGATTAGTGTGTGTGCCACAATGTTTTTTCTCTCTAAAACATCCAAAATCATTTATGGATCCATGTATGATCATTTTTCTTCTGCTTTAAGTGATTTTCAAGCTCCTACATGTAGTTTAATATGTAAAGAAAAGAAAACATGCTGAGAGATAATTGTAATTTTCAAACTAAGAGGGGTGCAAGCTGTAATTACACAAACTTACACGAGAGGTCTCGATAATTAACCTTATTATTATATTAAACTCCCTAACCAACCACCAACCGAACCATTTTCCAATCATCCTTAGGATAGTACCCTAGCCCCGTTGAAGCATTATACTTTCAATTACTCACCCGTTGAAGCTTGCACTCGGGCGGGAAAATGCGCACCCGGGCGAAAAAAATGCACCAGGTCGAAAAATGTGTGCCCGGGTGGAAAATGCGCGCTCGGGAGGAAAATGCGCACCCGGGCGGAAAATAAGCCCTCGGCCAAAAAATGCGCCCTCGGCCAGAAAATGCGTGCTCGGGGTAAAAATGCGCGCCCGGGTGAAAATTGCGCATCCGGCCGAAAAATGCGCTCCCGGTCAAAAAATACACGCTCAGGCGGAATAATGCTCTTCTTGGCCAAAAATGTGTGCCCGGGCGGAAAATGTGCTCACGGCCGAAAAATGTACGCCCAGGCGGAAAAATGAGCGCCCGAACGATAAATGTGCGCCCTGGAGGAAAATGCGTGCCCGGGCGGAAAAATCACACCCGAGCAGAAAGTATGCGCCTGGGCGAAAAATACGGGCCCGAGTGGAAAATACGCGACCATGCGAAAGGTATGCGCCTGGGCGAAAAATGCGCGCTGAGTGAAAAATACGCGGACATGCGGAAAAATGCTCGCACATGAGAAAAATGCGCACATGAGAAAAATGTGCGTCCGAAAAAAATGCACGATATAGCAAAAAATATCGTCTAAACGAACGACCTTTATGAAAAGTAGGTTTTTTAAAAAACTTTTTATGAGAAGTAGGGAGCCCCCAACTTTTTATAAAGCTTTCAAAAATTTATTTTCTGTAAAGCTCTTTTACTGTCGCTGTGCAAACAAACTCTAATAAAATTGTGGTGACACTGAGAATTAAATTTTCCTCGCCGTGACCACCATCCCAAATAGGCCATATATCACCCTCTGTTTTTTGGGCAAGCACATAAATATTGCGTTTAACCTCTCATCGGAGAGAATTTTTTTTTTGTCCTAAAGTAAGCTTAGGAACCAATGAAATCCTAAAAATTTGTGGGGCCTATGATGCACAAAGTTACTGTGCTCCACAGACCCCCACAAATTTCTGTCTTTTACTAGGTCTCATTGATGGGACCTTGTTCTAAGTCAATCTGCGGACCTAATTATTTCTCCATATTTGAAATTACACGGAGGCTCCGACGGCGCTCCTTTGCTCGGCGTTCGCACCTCTCCGCCGATGCATCCTCTCCGCGCCAAAAGCGGTACAACAAAACATTTCCAATCGGAGAAATGTTTGCTTTTAAAATGCTAAAAAAAGGCATATATTTTTTTAGTATCAATCCGCCTGCATCAGGGTTGATGCCGAATCGATCTCCATTCTCCTACGAATCCTTTCCGTCCACCGGCGCTCGATTTCCGTCCACCAGGAACCAGAGGCGAGACCTTTCTCTCCGATTCTCATGTTTATTTTTTCTGTAACAATAAAAAACGCTAGCTAGATTTCCCATTGACTGATCAATGAAGACCGTGGTGGCTGAAGAGATGCCGGAGAAGCACGAGTGCTTGGGATCTCATTCCAGCCTCTACCTCCCAGAATGTCTCGTCATCAAGATTTTTTTATTGCTCCCAGCGAAATCAGTTGGCAGATTCAGATGCGTCTCCACCGCTTGGCTATCAATTTCCACAGATCCGTCCTTCATCATCTCCCACACTCGCCGCATCCCCAAATCTTTGGTCCTCCCTTTCATTCCTCTAAATCTGCTGCACACAAACGAACTGTTCAACCTCTCCATTGGGCTTGACACGCGAGGACTTCGCCAAATCACCGATGTACCGCTGAGCTCCTGTGATGGTCTGGTTAGCTTTAGGGGTTTCAATTCAGACGGTCCCTGCGCAAACTATGTGCTGAATCCCCTCACAGGTCTGCGCATTGATTTCCCCAGTCCCTCTGCAAAACCATATGAAACAAATAGTTGGATCCGCCAATTGTACTACCATCGTCCGACTGGCGAGTATCGGATTTTAAATGTTCATGACGGGCCTAAATATGCTGAGGTTCTGAGCTTGGGGAGCGCCATTGATTCATGGAGGCGAATTGATGCCGCACATCCTGTTAGTGCATGGGCTTTACGGGAAAAGTGTTTGGTGTTGAATGATTGCTTGTATTGGCTCTACGAGAAATATTTCCCACCCCACTTCATATTAATTATTTTTGATGTCTTAGAGGAAGCCTTTAGTTGTATGGATCTTCCTTTTGATGTTAGAGGTTGCAGGAACAACTATGGTTTGGTTGACATTGAAGGGAAGTTGGGCTTCTGGATGGCTTCCAGGGATAACAGCGAAGGCATTGATGGCTACCAGATCAACATTTGGGTTGAGGCGGAGGGCGACGAAAAGTGGGGGAGTCCTTACTCCCTGCAGTTGGGTGATGAATGGCGTCGCCTGATTTATCCTTCTACTTACGCAACAGATCAACAGTTGGGTGATGAATCGGAGAAATGTTCGCTTTTTTCAGCAGAGGGGAAATTGTGTTTCTTGTTAATGGCAGTGATATACTATATTTGCTTCACTGGGATATTAAGTCTGGTAATCACTCAGCAAAACAATTATCTAATCAACCCATCACGGGTTTTGATCGAGTTCTTATACACAGAGAGACTCTCGCAACAATTACGCAACATGTTTAGCGACACAATTGGGCTTCCTGCACCTTCCAATTATGTAAAATAAGTTCTACTATTTACTTATTTTTTTGTTCAGAATCTGTCTTTCCCTGTCAAGTAGTAAGATGAAGGGGGGAAATAGTATTCATCTCTCACATGCTTTTATATTCTTTCTCATTGCTTTAAAAAAAATACATTGGCAACATTATTTGATGTTTTTTGAGCGACAACCCGATGCATCTCAGTTGCATCCATATGTATTAGATATTTATGTATGTTTTATTTCTTTCGCGCGCGTGCTTGCAAGGAATACTATGAATAAATAGGTCCGGTAATAGGATAGTTAAAGAGAGAAAGATAAGGTCCAATTATTTAAGGCAAGTGTTAATCGTAACCCCAAATTTGGCTATCCGCACCTGGGTGATGAATGGCGTCGAAAAGTGGGGGAGTGCTTACTCCCTGCACTTGGGTGATGAATGGCGTCGCCTGATCTATCGTTATCCTTATGCGTTGATATTGTTGGCTTTTTTCAGCAGAGGAGAAATTGTGTTCCTAGTTAATGGCAGTGATATTCTATATTTGCTTCACTGGGATCTTAAGTCGGGTAATCACTCAGCAAAACATTTAGCAACATTATTTGATGTTTTTCGAGTGACGACCAGATGTATACTCTGTTGCATCCCTATGTATTATATATTTATGTATGTTTTATTTCCTTCACGCTTATTGGATTAACGGGAAAGGAAGACTATGAATAAATAGGACCGGTAATAGGGTAGTTAAAGATGAGCTCCAATGATTTAAGGCAAGTGCTAATCGTGATTCAAATTTGGCTATCCGCACCTCAAAAAAGAAAAAAAAAACTCTTAATAACTCAAGTTAGATTTTTTAGTCACAACCCAACCCCCTCCATCCACCACGGTCAATATCTTGCTGACTCACATGACTTTCTTCGAGCCAGCAACCACAATATCTTGCTGACTCACACTTTGTTTCGTCTCTTTCACCATAATTTTATCCTTGCGGAAAACCCATATCTCTCTCTCTCTTTCTCCCTCTGCCTCTCTAACACTCTTTTTCATGGGCTTCGGCCTCGCCTTCCTCCTTGCCATCGGAACGGTGGTCAAATTTGAGTAGGTGGAGGGATCAATCCTTACCTACGAATTAGGTTCCTTCAAAAATGTCAGAATTGCCATTTTGCCCTGTAACTGGTACATTATTATGTGTTTTAATTGCTTGATTTCAGTTGATTACAGATTGAGAGTCAATTAGACATAGTCACGAGAGAGGAATATCTGAGTCGCTCTGTCAATATTATATTGCTTGTCATTCTCAATCAGAGATCACAAACAATTCATGAAATGTAAGGCCTCAAACTGAAGGCTAAGTGTTGAAATAATATGCTTGTATTTATTAAATAGTAGTTTTTCTTTTGTCTTTTGCCAGCTGTATATGTTAGTTACGTCTAACCTCTGGATATGTATATATATATGTATCAGCTCTTCTCTTTGTAATATATAGAAATAAAAGACAGTTTTATTTCTTCTTTCCCTTTTAACATGGTATCAGAGCGCCAGGAAATTATTTTGGGGATTAGTCAAAAGTTTCTCAGATTTCTTCTGTGTTCTTCTTTCTGATTCTTGATCTCCGTTCTTTGATCTTAGATCTGCGCTATTCGATCTGCGCTCTTCGTTCTTCAATCTTAGATCTGCGTTCCTTGTTTTTCTCACGACGAACGAATTCGTTTTTTTCTCCAAATCTTATGATTTGATTTTCAAGAATGGCTACAGACCCTGCTATGATATCTTCTCCTTCTTCTTCAACAACTCATTCTTCCATGAATGATATCAATAATCCATTATACATTCATCCTTCTGATGTTCCTAATCTCCATCTTGTTCCGTATGAATTACGAGGTTCAGAAAATTATGGGGTCTGGAGTAAAGCAATGCAGCTGGCATTGAACTGTAAAAGCAAGATGGGATTCATCAATGGTAAATACCCTAGACCTCATTCTGATTCTGCCCAATTGGAGCAATGGGAAAAGTGTAACTCTCTTGTTCTTTTTTGGATCTTGAAGTGCGTTAGTAAGGAAATCTACAATAGATTGGTTTATTGTGACACTGCTGCATCTGCCTGGAATGATCTATATGATCAATTCAATAAAGCAAATAGATCTCGCATCTTTGCTTTGTTTAAAGAAATCAATTCTCATGTTCAAGGAACAAATTCAATTACGATCTATTATTCGAAATTGAGACAAATGTGGGAAAAATATGATTGTCTTTTAAATCTTCCGCATTGTGAATGCTCTGCTTTCAAAGCCTATTCTGATTTCTCTCAGGAACACAAATTGATGTAGTTCCTTATGGGATTAAATGATTCTTATACTGCCTTGAGATCTCAAATTCTGATGATGGTACCTATACCTACCCATAAACAGGCTTATTCCATGTTTTGCAATGAAAAATCTCAACGATCTATCCCACCTCTACCTATGAATTCTGATAACACAATTGTTTTATATAGTTCATCTCACAGAACTAAAAGGTCAGACATTACTTGTCAGCATTGTGGAATTCCAGGACATTCTAAAGAATCTTGTTACAAGTTAATAGGATACCCTCCTAGAGGAGGATTTTCTAAAGGACGGGGAAGAGGCAGATCTGGTAATCAAGGAGGAAAAAACCCAAGTTCCAATCAAGTTTATGATGGAAATTCAAATGGATATAATCAAGGAGGAAAAAACCCAAGTTCCAATCAAGTTTATGCTGTAACTCAACAAAATCAAGGAATTCTTGAATCATCTGCTGCTCCTGTCACTTCTCCAACTTTTAGTCAAGCCTCTTTATTCACTCCTCAACAATATCAACAAATCCTTCAACTCCTTAATTCTTCTCCAACTAATGTGCAGCAGGCTTCTGACAAGAATATAGCAAACCATTCTACCTCCTCTACAGCTTCAGGTACTATGATAGATTTTATATCACTTCTAATAGAGGTTTCAAGAGAAGAATTGGTGATTGATAGCGGGGCAAATCAACACATGTCTTATAATCTTTCCATGTTTGAACCCTTCACACACAATGCTCCCTCTCATACTTCTGTAAAATTGCCCACTGGTAACATTGCTCACGTTGAAAAACTGGGGACTGTTAAACTTCAGAATAATATGACCTTGCATAATGTCCTCTATATTCCCAATTTCCAGTTCAATCTCATATTTATATCAAAACTAACTCAAGATAACAATTGTTTTGTTGCTTTGTACCCTCATTTTTGTATCTTTCAGGATCTTTGGAGTGGCAAGATAAAGGCGATTGGTAGAGTCAGAAATGGCTTATACATCCTCGACCCTTTAGCTTCCAGCTCAACTACCCAGTGCTTCACAAATCCTTGTTTCAGTGGCACTAATTTTGCTTCTTCTATTTCTTCTCAATGTAATAAAAAGAATGATGAACATTTTGATATTTTCTCTGGTGATACTCATTACAATAATGAATTTGTTAGACTGAAAAATTTACCAGAGGTCGGAAATCTTCTTAAACCAAGTTCTTTTCATTGTCCTGTTTGCCCATTAGCTAAACATTCCAGATCGCCATTTTCAATTAAAACCCATACTACCAAATCCATTTTTGAACTCATACACATGGATATATGGGGTCCTTATAAAATTCCCACACATTCTAATGAGAGATATTTTCTTTCTATTGTTGATGATTATTCAAGAGCCACTTGGGTATTTCTCATGAAAACTAAAGTAGAAGTTTTTCCCCTCATAAAAAACTTCTTTGCCTACACTAAAATCAGTTCAAAACTAATATTCAAATTGTACGAACTGATAATGCTTGGGATTTCTTCTCACGTTCATGTTCTGATTTTTTTTAGAACCATATGAGTCATTCACCAAAGCTCCGTTCCTTATACCCCACAACAAAATGGCCTGGTTGAACGTAAACACAAACATATTTTAAATGTGGCCAGAGCTCTTATGTTTCAATCTCATATACCTGTTCAGTTTTGGGGGGAATGTATTCAAACAGCCGTTTATTTGATCAACCGAACACCATCATTTCTCTTAAAAGAATAGACTCCTTTTGATATTCTTTTTCAAAAACCACCTACTATTACTCATTTGAAGGTTTTTGGTTGCCTTTGTTATGCCAAAATTTTACCCGCCCTGATAAATTTTCTCCTAGATCCAAACCGTGTGTTTTCATGGGATATGCTGCAGCACAAAAGGGATACAAAATATTTGATATAGCAACTAACACTTTCTTTATTTCAAGAGATGTCATTTTTTTTGAAACCATATTTCCTTTCTCTGTTACTCATCCCACAAGTTCCGATCACGTTTTTACCACTAATGATCAAACATTTTTAGATGATTTTGTTACACCTTCTTCATCTAATCCTGATGATTTTGTTACACCTTCTTCATCTAATCCTGATGATTTAGATGATTTGCCTTCACAACAGAATGAAGAAACATCTCCTGATCATCTTAATCCAGATTATGTTGTTTTTAAACCCAGGATATCTAATAGAATTCAGAAAAAACTTATTTGGTCTAATGATTATAATTGTCCTACTATGAAAGCAAATTCTGTTCAATATCCAATATCTTCCAATTTATCTTACTCGCATCTTTCTCCTGATTATCAAAACCTTGTTTGTTCCCTTGCTTCTCAAAATGAACCTACATGTTATCAAGATGCTGTTAAAGATAAAAGATGGAGAGATGCAATGAGTGCTAAATTTCATGCATTAGAAATTAATAAGACTTGGGAATTGACTGATTTACCCCCACACAAAAAGGCTATCATATGCAAATGGGTTTACAAGATCAAATAGAATTCTGATGGAACTATTGAAAGGTTTAAAGCCAGGTTAGTGGCCAAAGGGTATACTCAGCAAGCGGGTTTGGATTATCATGAAACATTCAGTCCAGTTGTTAAAATAGTTACTGTCAGATTGGTTCTTTCATTAGCAGCCATTCATAATTGGTCACTTCACCAATTAGATGTTACCAACGCCTTTCTTTAGGGAGATTTATCCGAAGAAGTGTATATGACCATACCTGAAGGCTTTCACAACAAGGGGGAGAAGATACAAGTTTGTCGACTGCTGAAATCAATATATGGTTTAAAACAATCTTCCCGGCAATGGAACCTCAAATTTACTGAAGCATTATCTGCAGCATGTTATATCCAGTCCAAACATGATTATTCTTTATTTACTAAGAATAATAACAACAAGATCGTCATCTTATTGGTTTATGTTTATGATATAATCATAACTGACAATGATGAAACAATGATAGGTGATTTAAAATCCTATTTACACCGCTGTTTTCATATCAAAGATCTTGGACTTTTAAAATATTTTTTGGGTATAGAGGTGGCCAGGAATAATGATGGAATTTCTCTTAATCAAAGAAAGTATATATTGGATCTTCTTAAAGAGTCTGGAATGACAAGATGTAAAAATAGAGACACCAATTGAGCAGAATTTAAAATTCACAAGTTATGCATATGATACTCATATACAACATAACATCAGTGATCCTTTATTAGGTGATGTTACAGAATATCAGAGGCTTATTGGCAAACTAATATATCTTGGAATGACCAGACCAGATATTAGTTATTCAGTCCACATGCTAGCATAGTTCATGCATCAACCGAAGAAATCACATATGCAGGCAGCAATGAGAATATTGAGCTATCTAAAAGGAACAATTGGCGTTGGGCTGTTTTTATCCAAAGACAGCAAACTTGAACTCACAGCTTATTGTGATGCTAATCGGGGATCATGTTTAATGACCAGAAAATCTTTATCAGGATTTCTCATAAAGCTTGGAGATTCTTTAATATCATGGAAAACAAAGAAACAGAATACCATATCTAAATCTTCCTGTGAAGCTGAATATCGATCAATTGCAGCTACTTCCTGTGAAGTGATATGGATTGTTGGAGTTCTACAAGATTTGGGTATTAAACTACAAAATCAAGTCATGATTTATAGTGACAGCAAATCTGCCCTAAGCATTGCCACAAATCCTGTTTTTCATGAGAGAACTAAACACATAGAAATAGATTGCCACATGATACGAGATCTTATTCAACAACGGAAAGTTTCAATTCATTATATTAAAAGTGAAAATCAACCAGCTGATTTGCTAACAAAAGGATTGGGAAAAGACAAACACAAGCATTTGCTTAACAAGTTTGGTATCATCAACATTTTTAGGGAGGCCAAACTTGAGGGGGAGTGTTGAAATAATATGCTTGTATTTATTAAATAGTAGTTTTCCTTTTCTGTCTTTTGCCAGCTGTATATGTTAGATACGTCTAACCTCTGGATATGTATATATATATGTATCAGCTCTTCTCTTTGTAATACATAGAAATAAAAGACATTTTTATTTCTTCTTTCCCTTTTAACACTAAGCAACATGAATGCTCCACACTTATCAATTAGAGTTGCCATGGTTTACAGGGAAATTTGTAGATATCAAATCCTTTTCTCTAAAATCTTATTGTAATTTAATAATACTATGTTTTGGCTTCCCAATTCTTAGCATATGAATAATGAATGGAAATATAATGAGTAGAGTTGATCTTTTTTGTAAAGTTTGTTTGAATAAATTTTTTAAAAGTTTTGGATTGCGGTTAACAAAGGGTCATGGATAGCTAAATTTGGGTTACGGTTAACAACCACTTTATTTAAGTAACGAATAAATTAAAATAAAAAACATATCAGTAAGAGTCAATTGATGAAGGAAATAAATATTATGCATAATTTATTATAGCCAAATAAAAGATATTGGAGACTAAAATATGTATATAAGAATCAAAATCAAGAAGAAAAAAAAGGTCAGGCCATTACTGAGAGAAAAACAAACCCTTTCATTTTTCTTTGTCAACTTGATCTCGCAACTCTGTTGCATCATTCTTGCAAAGCTCCCGGCGAACGAACTCTCACCTCTTGTGAACGACGGTGCAGGTGTCTGATGCTCCCCAACATCGATTCTTGTCGATGATTCACGATAGGATTGTTGGTAGTCCTGTCTCGCCGTCGTAGTCCACCCCTTGTCGAAAACCGTGAAGACCTAATCGGACCGTTGTCGACCTCAACTTCCCCCTTGAGTGGTTTGTTCATCTAGCTAAAGACATTTATGTGTCACTGTCGACTCTGCCGCCCATGTCTGTGGCCATCCCTATCAACCTCGCCTCGCCGCATTTCCTCGCTAGATGTTCCATGAGCCGATCTTCCTTGCAACTACTGTTTGTTGATGCTTGGTAAAATCCACCTATTCTCACTTCCTTCAAATTTCAATTCATTAAATCTTTTTTTCGGTTCTGTTAAATAGTTGCTGATGAGGTTATTATGCGGTTTATGATGAACTCATAGTTTACCCTCGTTTACTCTCTCATGATGTTTGATTGCAGGGCACAGATCGGAAGCAGGCGCGGGCTAGCCCGTTGAAAAAGTTAAAAACAAAATAAGCCTCTTGAAGTGTTTTTCTTTTCGTCTCTTGTACTTCCTTTTGATGATGTTTCATCCTGTGTGCCGAGATTGATTAAGAAGTATGTTCGTTTTGTTATGGATATGTGATGTACAGGCCTTGTTGTAGGTCACTCGACACTCTCATTAGACCGGTCGTATTGAACCGTTTCAGCTCTAGAGTAAGCCGAGCGCGCAATCAGTTAAAGAAAAGTGAGACAGCAGGAAAGAAGTCTTTTTACGTGGAAAATCCAAAAAGGGTGCAAAACCACGGGGCCGGATCGGTGCCGACCAAATTCACCATCTCTTTTGGTGTTACAAATTTCAGAATACAAGAGGGTGACAGGCCACCGCTCGTTGCTGGGGGTGCAGAGAAGAAAGAAAGAGAGAGAGAGAAGTCTCTAAGGATGGAGAGATCTCCAAGAGTCAAAGGGAGATCTTCGAGTCGCCTTCGAATGAGATCTTCGAAGGGGAAAGATATCTTCGAAGGCCGAAGGATCTTCGAGTTAGGATTCTTCGAACGCCAAAGGGGAACTCTGAAGGATCTTCAAAGGAGCTCTCTCGGGCGCTGAAAGCAAGGTGTCCTGAAATGAAGGCTTCGGGCTCCTTTTATAGCCTTGGGCAGGGGTAACCTAGTAATTTTGATGTGGTAACCACCGTAACCACCTGACAGGAGAATCACATTCACCGATTTGGAGCACATGCATTGCCATTTTTCGGATATGTCGGGTTTGGCAGTTCGGGCAGTTAAGGCAGATTCGTTGGTGGCGATGAAGGCAATGAACAAGACCTGCAATCTAGGAAATCAAGAAAGGTTAACTGCCACAAGCTTCGGGAATGTGAAAGTGTTCTAAGCGCACGGTGAACGCGGAAGCGTTCTGAGCGAGCGGTGAACGCGAAGGCATTCTGAGCCCGTCGTGGACTTACAAGCGCTTAGAGCGCATTGCGAACAGAAAACCAAGAAGGCTGTCGAGCGACGTCGAAGAGGCGTGATCATAAGAGAAAGGGCGCCCCCAAGGAGGGTGCGGTTTCGGTCGCACCTCTCAAGGGGGTACGAGCCAAGCCTCACCCCCCAAAGGGGTGCGGGCTTAGCCGCACCCCACTTTGGGGGGTGCGGCCTTGGCCGCACTCCCTATACGGGTTGCCCCTTTGGCCACACCCCCTTAGTGGGGTGCGTACTTAGCCGCACCCCACTTTCGGGGGTGCGTACTTGATCACACCACCTATTGGGGGTGCAGTATGGTCGCACCCCTTTAGTGGGGTGAGTGCTTATCCGCACCCACTTTGGGGCGTGCGGCCTTGGCCGCACCCCCTATGGGGGGAGCGGCCGCAACCCCTTAGTGGGGTGCGGTTGCGCGGTTATGGTCGCACCCGACAATGGTGGGGTGCGGCCTTGGTAACTACCTGCGCGGGGGATGTTGCGTGATGGTTGCGGTGGTTTCTTTCTCTCTTCCACACTCCCTTGATCATGGGGTTGAGCTTGACTCCACTACCTCCACTTCCCCATGGTCGAGCTTTTGTTAATCACACCCCTAGAACTTCTATAAATTCATGGGTGCATTTCAACTGCCTCCCAAACCTTTGAACTCTATGTTGTTACTTGGAGGAGTTCGAAGGTTTTATCATCGTCTTCGTGGAGACTTGGATCAGAGCCATGGTTGTACGAGACTCATCATACCATGCCGAAGGTAAGCAACTCTTCAACCTGCGTGAGGAAAGGGAGAGAGAGAGGGGGAGGGAGGCTGCACTGCGGTGTGCAGGTTGGCGCGCGGGCGACCAACCGGGCGCGCGCTGGCCGGCATCGCACGGATGGTGAGAGCGCCGGCGCCCGGCCGGGCTCACACGGTTGTGCGTCGTGCTGTGAGCTGCTGACGCGCATGGCCGGTGCCCGGCCAAGCCCGCGCTTGGCAGCCGGCGTGCAGGCGGTGCATACGGCCGGTGCACGGCCGCGCGTAGCCGGCGCCCGGTGCCCGGATGGGCGTGCTCAGTTGCGCGCTGCCGGCGACCTGCTGGGAGCGCTCAGCCGGGCTCGCGCGGTTGCGCGCGGTCGAAACCCGGACGATACTCGGTCAGGCACGCACGGTTGCGCGCGGCCTCCACGCGGTTGCGCCCGGCTAAATGTGCGCGGTTGTGCGCGACCGGTGCCCCCGGTTGCGCGCGGTTGCGCACCCCCGGTGCCCGGCCAGGAGGGTGTGGTTGCGCGCGGCCGACACCAGGATGGGTGAGCGCGGTTGCGGGCGGCCGGCACCAGGCCGGACGAGAGCGGTTGCGCGCAACCGGCACCACGCCAGGCGAGCTCGGTTGCTCGCTGTCGGCACCAGGCCGGGAGAGCGCGGTTGGCGCGGCCGGCACCAGGCTCGGCGAGAGCGGTTGCGCGCGGCCGGCACCAGGCCCGGCGAGCGCGGCCGGCGGCCGGCCGGGAGCTTGCAGTTGCGTGCGGCCGGGGGCCGGCGGCCGGCCGAAAGCGCGCGGCCGGCGTACGGACGGGAGCGCGCGTTTACGCGCGGCAGGCGTCCGGACGGGAGCGTGCGGTCTCGCGCGGCTGGCGCCCAGCCGAACGCCCGCGGAGCCCGTCCGGGCGAGCGCGGCACCCGGTTGGGCATAAACGGCGCCCACGGTTGCGCGCGGCCGACGCCCACAGTTGGGCGGGCCGGCACCAGGCCGGGCGAGCGCAGTTCCGCGTGGCCGGCAACAGTCAGGGCTAGAGTGATTGCGCGCGGCCGGCACCAGGCCGGGCGAGCGCGGTTGCGCTCGGCCGGCACCAGGCCGGGTGAGCGCGGTAGCGCGCGGCCCGAACCAGGCCGTGCGAGCGCGGTTGCGCGCGGCGGACACCAGGCCGGGCGAGCGCGGTTGCGCGCGGCCGACACCAGGCCGGGCGAGCGCAGTTGCGCACAACCAGCACCATGCTGGGCGAGCGCGGTTGCGCGCGGCTGGCACCAGGCTGGAAGCGGGAGGTTGCGCACGACCGACACGCGGCCGGGAGCGAGCGGATGCGCGCGACCGGCACCTGACCAGGAGCACGCGAATGTGTGCGGTCGGCGACCATCCGGGAGCGCGCGGTCGGCACCCGGCCGGGAGCGCGGCCGGCGTACGGATGGGAGCGTGCATTTGCGCGCAGCTGGCGTACGGACGGGAGCGCGCGTTTGCGCGCGACCGGCGTCCGGACGGGAGCGCGCGGTCTCGCGCGGCTGGCGCCCAGCCGAACGCGCGCGGAGCCCGTCCGGGCGAGCGTGGCGCCCGGTCGGGCATGCACGGCGCCAACGGATACGCGCGGCCGACACCCACAGTTCTGCGGGTCGGCACCAGGCCGGGCGAGCGCAGTTTCGCGTGGCCGGCACCAGGCAGGGCTAGAGCGATTGCGCGTGGCCGGCACCAGGCCGGGCGAGCGCGGTTGCGCGCGGCCGGCACCAGGCCGGGCGAGCGCGGTTGCGCCCGGCCGGAACCAGGTCGGGCGAGCGCGGTTGCACGCGGCCGACACCAGGCCGAGCAAGGGCGGTTGCGCGCGGCCGGCACCAGGGCGGGCGAGCGCATTTGCGCGTGGCCGGCACCATGCCGGGCGAGCGCGGTTGCGCGCGGCTGGCACCAGGCCGGAAGCGGGAGGTTGCGCGCGGCCGACACCCGGCCGGGAGCGAGCGGATGCGCACGGCCGGCACCTGGCCGGGAGTGCGCGAATGTGCGCTGTCGGCACCCAGCCGGGAGCGCGCGGTCGGCACCCGACCGGGAGAGCGCGGACGGCACCCGGCCGGGAGCGCGCGGGTGCGCGCGGCCGTCACCCGGCCGGGAGCGCGCTGTTGCGCGCGACCGTCACCCTGCCGGGAGCGCGCGGTTGCGCGTGGCCGACGTCCGGCCGGGAGCGCGCGTCCGGCGTCCGGCGTCCGGCGTCCGGCCGGGAGCGCGCAGTCGGCGTCCGGCCGGGAGCGCGCGGTTACGCGCGGTCGGCGTCCGGCCTGGAGCACGCGGTTGCGCGTGGCCGGCGGCCGGCCAGGAGCGCGCGGTTGCACGATGTCGGCGTCTTGCCGAGAGTACGCATCCGGCGTCCGGCCGGGAGCGCGCGGTTTCGCGCGGCCGGTGTCCGGCTAGGTGCGTGAGTTTGCGCGTGGTCGGCGTCTGGCCGGGAGCACGCGGTTGCGCGCGCCCGACGTCCGGACGGGAGCGTGCGGTTTCTCGCGGGCAGCGCCCGGCCGGACGCGTGCAACGCCCGCTGTTGCGTGCGGCCGGCGCCCATAGTTGCGTGGGTCGACACCAGGCCAGGCGAGCGCGGCTGCGCGGGCCGGCACCAGGCCGGGCGAGGGTGGTTGCGCGCTCCCGACACCAGGCCGGACGAGCGCAGTTGCGCGTGGCCGGCACCAGGCCGGGCGAGCGCGGTTACGCGTGGCCGGCACCAGGCCGGGCGAGCGCGGTTGCGCGCGGCCGGCACCCGGTCGGGAGTGCGCGGTTGCGCACGACCGGCACCCTTCCTGGAGCGCGCAGTTGCGTGCGGCCGGCACCCGGCCGGGAGCGCACGGTTGCGCGCGGCTGGAGCCCGGCCGGGAGCGCTCGGTTGCGCGCGGCCGACGTCCGACCGGGATTCGCGCGGTTGCGCGCGGCCGGCGGCCGGCCTGGAGCGCGCAGTTGCTCGCACGACCGGCACGCGCGGCCGTAGCGAGTGCTTGCGCCCGCGGTCTGTGCCCGACCGGGAGCACGCGATTACGCGTGCGGCCGGGCGCATGGTTGCACGCGCGGCCGGGCGCACTGTCGGGCGTGTGGTTGTGCTCAGCGCCCTGCCGCGCGCGTGCGGTTGCGCTCGCCCGCCCGCCGTCCGTTCGGGCACGCGCGGTTGCTCGCTGCCGGCTCCCGGCCAGGCACGCGCGGTTGCTCGCTGCCGGCTCCCGGCCAGGCGCGCGCTGTTGCACGCGGTCTGCGCCCGGCCGGCGGCTGGCGCACGCAATTGCTCGCGCCCGACGCCCGGCATGGCAATCGTGGTTACACGCATTTCCGCCCGTCCGGCGCCAGGCATGGCGTGCGCGGTTGCGCGCGCCTGGCACCCGGCCGGGTGCGCGCAGTTGCGGGCTCCCAACGCTCGGCCGGGCGTGCGCGGTTGCATAAAAGAAGGATTAGTAAAGACTCTATAGAACTAGCTTTAAAGGCATTACAAGTAAAGACTCTATAAGTGTCTCTACAAGTTGCATATGAATTTATTTGGTCCTATGTCCGTTCATAGCTTAGGAGGGAAAACTTATACTCTTGTAGTAGTTGACGACTACTCAAGGTTCACTTGGCTTTTGTTTCTAAAAAAGAAGTCAGATACCTTAGACAACTTGAAGAGTTTTGTTGGGCAAATTCAAAATGAAATGGTTTGTATCGTTGTCAAATTTAGAAGTGACAATGGTACATAATTTCAGTCAGGGGTCATGACAGAATTCTGCCTAGAGTTGGGTATCTCCCAAGAATTTTCCTCACCCAGAACTCCTCAACAAAATGGATTGGCTGAGAAGAAAAACATAACTTTAATAGAGATCAGCAGGACAATGCTAAGTGACTCCTCTACCAGAATCTTTTTGGGCAGAGACTGTCAATGCAGCCTATCATGTGATTAATAGGACCTCCATCATCAAAGGCCACAAGAAAACTCCATATGAGCTTATGAAGGGCAGAAAACCTACTATATCCTACTTTAGAATCTTTGGTAGCAAATGCTATGTGCTTAATAATGGGAAAACCAAGCTAACTAAGTTTGCAGAGAAAAGCAGTGAAGGTATTTTTGTTGGCTATAACTCCTATAGCAAAGCTTATAAGGTGTACAACATTAATACTCGAGTAGTAAAGGAATGTGTACATGTTGTATTTGATGAGACTAGCCTTATTCACAAAGGCTAGTCTAGCTCTTTAGTGGTGCATGTACATTTGAGAAAATGGAGAACCTATTCATTGAAGACAAAGCTAAAACTCCATTAAAAGTCAAAGATCACTCAGTTGCAGTAGACTTGGAGGAAGATGTTATAGAAAAACTGGATACGGCAGGGGAAACGCAGCCTGCAGAACCACTCATAGAAGAAATCCCTAGAAGACCGCCAGATGCATCTAGACACATCAGGCATCATCCATAGGAGCAGATCATAGGATATGTTAGTCAAGGAGTACTGACAAGGAGCAGGGCCTTGAATGAAGCCATGTATCTAACTTTTCTTTCTCAAGTTGAACCCAAGAAATTTGCGAAAGCAAATTCAAATCCATTCTGGATTGCAGCAATGCAGGAAGAATTAAACCAGTTCAAGAGATGCAGAGTATAGAAACTAGTTCCTAGACCTTAAGAACACAATATCATATGAACCAAATGGGTCTACAGGAACAAGATGGATGAAAATGGAGTAATTACAAAGAACAAGAACATGTTAGTTGCTAAGGATATAGACAAGAGTAGGGCATAGACTTCGACTAGACCTTTGCCCTTGTTGCAAGATTGGAATCCATCAGATTATTTCTGGCATATGCAAAGGTCTACCAGATAGATGTCAAGTCAGCCTTTCTAAATGGTGATCTCAAAGAAGAGGTGTATGTAGAGCAACCCTCAGGTTTTGTTGATTCTGAACACCCTGATCACGTTTATTTTCTTAGAAAAGCCTTGTATGGGTTGAAACAGGCTCCCAGAGCCAGGTATGAGACCTTGTCAAGCTTTCTCATTGAGAATAAGTTCTCAAGGGGGAAGATTGACAAGACATTGTTCCTAAGGGAAGTAAAAGACAAGATCCTGCTAGTGCAGATCTATGTGGATGACATAATATTTGGCTCTACATATGATCATCTCTGCAAGAAATTTGCCAACTTGATGTAGGGAAAGTTAGAAATGAGCAGTATGAGAGAGCTCAAATACTTCCTAGGTCTCCAAGTGAAACAATCTGAAGATGACATATTCATCTCACAGACTAAGTTCACTAGAGAGCTAGTCAAAAAATTTGGATTGGAGAGTGCTTCATCCATGAAGACTCTAATGGATCTAATGTGGCTCTGGATAAGGATGAAAAGGGAATACCCTTTGATGAAACCAAGTACAGATGCATGATTGGATCTTTGTTTTACCTAACTGCCAGTAGGCCTGACATAATGTATGCCACATGTGTATGTGTTAGATACCAGGTGAACCCCAAGGAATCTCATCACTCCTCTGTCAAGAGGATCTTAAGATACCTCAAGGGTACACCCAATATTGACTTATTGTACCCTAGGAACAATGATTGTGAGCTAACTGACTATTCATAAGAAAAATGCATATACGAGAGTTATGAGTCAAGTACTTCTCCAACAGTACCCTGCAGTGTGCAAATCAAAAGGAGTGCCAATTCCTCCTAGGAAAAGGATCAACATTGGGATCTTTTCCAAGTGGACCAGGCAGATTCTAAAGCCTGGTCAATCTGCTTCTTCAAGCCAGAAGATTTGATAAGAAGTACTCCCAAATGGAGTCTGAAATCCTAGATTCAAAGAGGTCTCTCCTGGGTCTCAAATAATTTATGTCCTCCTCCTTGGTGACAAAGGATTTCTTAACCTCACTTATCAGCAAGGTTAAGAAGGGGGAGAAAATTCAGGAGGAGGAAAGATCTACTCAAGAGATGAGTGGTCATGAAAAGGGCAATGATGTTGAAGCCCCTAATAAAGTTACTATCTTCCAAGATGCAAATGTCCAAGGGGAGCCTCAAGAGAATCTTGAAGACAATCAGGGGGTGCTTCCAGTTTAAAAACCAGCTGAAGAATTCAACCAGGGGGACCTTCCATCAACCCAGGGGGAGGTAATTATTTCTGCTCAGGGGGAGCCCCAAGAAGATGATCTGTTGAATGAGGTAGTCATGATTGATAAGGAAGCTGCTCAGAATGCTGAACTGAATGCACAAATTCAGAGAGAACTTCCCAAAGAAAATAAAACCCCTCAAGAAGCAGACAAGGTTGCTGAAGAAGAGAATAAACCACTTACATTTGCCCATAGGAAGGTAATTTCAAAAGTATTTTCAAGAAAAAGGAAAACTCCTGAAACTCAGGTATTCTGTCAATATTATACTTTCTAAGAAAAACAAACAGGTGTGGTGAACAATATAATTTACTTGACAATGTATGAAATAGTCTGTGATTTCATTCTGTCATATTTTATTGTCTATATTGTCTTGTATGTATTTTTGTTTTATGTAAAAGAATGTGTAAAATCACTTTAAAACAATCTGTAAAATTTGTTAAGATAAATATGGGAGATTGTTGGGAAAAACTCCTTGTGATTTAACTTAACAAATTACTTAAAGGTGATTTTACTTCCTAGGAGTATTACCCTATTATATAGAAAGAGTAAACTAGTCATTAGATGTCTTAGGTTGTCACACTCACCTTAGAGTGTCAATACCAGGTCAAGATAAACACAATTGAGTTAAATTAATACTTGTGTCGAATAGAAGTCGCCGTAACTTTGATTTGATGTCGACGCAACTCAGACTAGAAGTCCAAGCAACTCAACCTCTCTGTCGAAGTATATCAAGTCGACGCTACGTAGAAAGGAAATCGACGTAGATGAAGGAGCATGTCGAAGTTAACTTAGAAGTCGACGCAACTTCGATTTCAACTCAATGCAGAAGGAAGAGTCTGTAGAAGCCATCTAAAGTCGACGCAACTTCGACTACAATTCGACGCAGACAATGAAGTTCAAGCTCAAGTTTTCAACTTGACAGTTACGTCGATAAGTAATTGACGCAACGTCGACATCTGATTTCAGCCAAAGCTAAGAAGAAATTCGAAGCTACGTCGATAAGAACCCAGAGGTGCGTCGACATGAAGATTGATGAATTTGACGCAAATACAGTTAGAAAAAAGAAGCCTTTTCCAGCTGTCCTTTTGGGACCTTTTCAGAAGGACCACCAGGCTAGAGACAGCTCTCCAACGGCTCATTTGTTGCCAAGAATAGAATGAAACCTTCCAGGACACAGCAAATCATTTTTGGAAGTTATTCAAAATGAATGGACGGATCGAGAACAAAAGAAGAAAGGAAATTAGGTGAATTCATTTTCAGGACAAGCCAAAAGAAGAAAGGTTTTTGAAAACACAATCATACACAATAAGTATACAAAAATAGAAGAAGAAAGGGAGCAACACAGGAATAACATCATTCTGCCTGTCGACCAGGGTCTTCATCTTCTTCCTTCTAAAACCCTAAAAGACAGATTTACAGAAGAGCACTCTCTATACAGGAAAATACACTGCTGCTTCATCTTCATCATCATACAGCAGCAGAACTACAACAAGTGTTGAGAGAAAAGGATCAAACAAAATAACCCTTGCAAATCATCACTATCATAAGCAAGTGTTCATCATTTCAGATCCAGTGAAAGAAAGACAGAAGCAGCCTCAAATCTTCTAAAGAATTATGAGAACAGAATTCTTACCTTCTTCTTTCTATTTCCATCAACTATAAAAGAGTTTTAAGAATCTCAATTCCAAAATATTTAGTGGTTCAAGATCTCCTTATCAAAAGATCTGTGGTTCTAAGAGTCTCCTTAGCAAAAGACTCGGTGGTTCAAGATCTCTTTATCAAAAGATATTTGGTTCTAAGAGTCTCCTTATCTAAAGACTCAGACACAGGTTGTGCAATCCTACCAAGGAGGTAGAAGAGAGGATTACCCATATTTTGGGGAACCTCTATAAAAATTCTTGTGTCTTCTGTGTATTAATTTTCTGTGTTGTCCCATATATATCTTATAGCTTTTCTAATTTATACTTACAACATTTAATTTATTCTATTTTTGGTTTTGCTGTGTGCATAATCCCTTAGTATTTTTATTGTATGCTCAGTTAGGATAGAAAAGATTTTAAATCTCTATTCACCCCCACCCTCTAGAGAATACTTAGAGGCACACTGTGCACTTTCATAAGGACTCAAGGAGAATCAGTTATGTCATATATCGTTGAGTTACCTATTCCAAGTAAAGAGTTCAGAGGAATTGAAGAGCTGTCTAAGTCCAAGATGGATCGCTGAAATGACAAGCTATATTGTCGAGACATCGCTCGTATCGTCGAAACATTCCAAGATTTTTTCAAAATGCGCTGTCTGCATTTAATGACGTCATCTAAGGGACCAATCAGCGGATGCCATTAAGGAATGGCTTCTGACAATCAAGAGATCTCAGAATAGACCGTTAGATATTCTTGTCATATATAATGATAAGATGGTTGCCCTATTGAACACAGAATTAACAAATCGAAAGAAAGTAACGACAATCAGTAAGGCAAAAAGAACATTCACGAGAACAATCTTCTAGCAATGTATGTTCTCCAAGAATCAGTCAGGCACCTTTGACTAACAAGCATTGTTCCAGAGTGAAGAAGAAGATCAAAGAGAAGCTATTGTGCATCACTTACAAGTCCTTCAAAGGCTTCTCTTCAGATCAAGAGGATGTCTGCCTCAGGCTTCAAAAGACTCTCTAGGCTGTTTTTATCCTTTAAATAGTGTAGTGTTCTTATGTATTGTAAACTTTTTACATTCACCGTATGATTCCTTTGAGTCTGAGTTGTAGGGTTCTGTGGGAACCCGAGGTAGGATCTATTATAGATCTGAGTTATAAGGCTTGTTGTGCCTGAGCTGTAGGAGTGCTTGCACTCTAAGGTAGGATCTACTGAAGATCTGAGTTGTATGGACTTTTGTGCCTGAGTTGTGGGGTTCCAGGAACCTGAGGTAGGATTCTAAGTGGATCTGAGTTGTAAGGCCTGTTGTGCATGTGTTGTAGGATCTGTGAAGGAGATTTGAGTTTTTGGTGGATTTAGCTGAGTCTAGCACATTGCTAGATAGGCGCAGATGGACAGTGGAGTGCTCAAGACACACTGTCTTGGGGAACCACTATAAATATGAAGTCTCTGTTTGCTGTGTTCTGTGGCTGTGATTTTATCTGTGATTTTCTTTGTTTGCTTTTAGGCTTAAATTTAAAAACAGTCGCTCATCTATTCATCCCCCCTTCTAGGCGATAGTTTCATAAACAACGGAATGTGTTTGAACAGGCAATGCGCAGTCAGGTGGGACTGGCCCCAGAGTTGGCGGTGAAGAGCGTATGCATTTAAATCGTTGGCGACCGTGAGAGGGGCAGGCCCTTACGATGTTATAATCTACTGCAATGGTGAAAAACCGTATGGCATTACTTTTGCTTAAACATAGGTGTATGTGTTAAAACGTGGTTTCCATTGCAGAAAGTTAGCTTGCGCGAGTGGAAACTCACGGTTTTTTACATAGCAAAAATATAAACTTACTGATAAAAATGGCGCAGGTTCTACGTGTTCCAAGTGCGTGGTAGAGTCTTTCCTTTCGCCGTCCTAAGCTTGTACGTCCTGGGCTTCACGACTGCAGTGACGACATATGGGCACTCCTAAGTTGGCGAGAGCTTGTCCCTTTATGGCCCTTTCCAGCTGCTTCGATGTTGCGTAGGACGAGATCTTCGACATTTACTTGCCCGGGCTTCACCCTTCGATCGTATAGCCGAGCTACACGCCTTTGCTAGACGGCGATGCATTGGGCAGCTGTATCCCTGACTTTGGCCACTATGTCAAGGTTTTACCGGAGCAATTCATCATTCTTTTCAGGGTCGAAAGTCATTACCCGGATACTTGGGATGTCGATATCGACGGGAATGGCTGCTTTTGTGTCGTAACTGATATTGCACAGGGTTTCTCCTGTCGGAGTCTTTTCTGTGGTGCAGTATGACCATAGTACATGCAGGAGCACATCTACCCATTTCCCCTGCCTCCTGCAGGCGAGTCTTGAGTCCTTTCAGGATGGAGCAGTTTGTTACTTCAACCCGACCGTTCGTTTGTGGGTGAGCTATGGTCGTATGGCGGAGGTTGATTTTTAGGTCCTCGCACATCTTTGTGAATGACTAAATTGTGAACTGAGTTCCATTGTTGGCGATGATTATTATTGGGATTTCGAAGCGGCAAACGATGTTCTTCCAAATGAATTGCTTGACATTTTCTTCGGTGATTTTGGAGAGGGGATCAACTTCTACCCACTTGGTAAACTAATCAATAATCATGATGATGAACTTCCTTTGGCCATATGTCATAGGGAGGGGGCCAAGGAGATCGATTCCCCATTGAGCAAACGACCAGGCACCTTGGGATGTTATGAACATAACCGGGTGTTGATGACGGATGTTTTGTTGGAGTTTCTGAGATGATCTCAAAGCAATCAACAGTTAGTCTTGCTACCAACGCAATATGAGCCTATAGGGTCGCACATAAAAGCGTTTGGAGAAATTGGAGAAAGGATTGAGTTGGCCTTACTCATATTGGATATGAGTGGAGGACCAATCCTGTGACTGCTTGGAATCAAGTTGAGAATGTCTCAAAAGGGAAATCGTTTAAAGTGTTTAAACGAACGAATTTGCACTAGATAATTCGGCTAAAGGCATTAACCGAATTCGGCTAAAGGGTTTAGACGAATTCGGCTAATGGCATTAACCGAATTCGGCTAAAGGGTTTAGGCGAATTCGGATAATGGCAAATTCGACTAAAGGGTTTCGCCGAATTTATATAGCCGAATTCATATAGTCGAATTCGTCGAAATGGTTTCGCCGAATTCGGTTATAGTGATTAGTCGAATTCGGTTATATCGATTAGTCAAATTTGGCGAATGTAAATCTGGACAGAATTGTTCTGGTCTGCGGATAGCCGGATTTTTGCGTTTTAGTATAAAAGGGCTTGCAATTATAGGTTTACGAATGACAAAATCCTTTCGCGATTTTGGACGAACGGCCGACCGGAACTATTCCGCACGAAGGCTTCTCGTTCTTCCCGTCCGCCGATAGTCCTTCCGCCGCCGCTTGTCGCCGCCGTCAGTCGCCGCCTCCCCTGGATCGGATCTAGCAGTCCGTGGGGACGTTGAGAGTTTCCTTCTCCGACCTAGTTCTTGTGCGACAAGAAGCTAGGGTTCTTCATCGCTTGTGTGGACTTCTGTAGAGGGATCGATCTATTTCGATCATTGAAGAACTCAAAGACAGAGATTCAGATTTCTCTTGGGAGCACCTTGGTTGAGTATTGACTCAATCCCGCAAAGGTACATTGTATTTATATTTGCCTCTTCTCTTGACCCACCACCTTCAATGCACATGCAACATGTTCCACTTCCTACTTCCGAGCCATAAGCTCCCCGGGCTAACCTGCCCGCCATCAAACACTACTGAGTCACAAGCTCACCGGACTTAGCAATCCGCTATCACCACCACCGAGCCTACCGCTCGTAGAACCAAACCAACTAAACTCCCGAAACCACGGGGTGTGTTATTAGTTAACGTCTTATTCCTATAAATTAGGGTTAGTCTTGAACTTCCCGAGGGTTACCCTGTAAGGGGCTCGCTACGGTACTAGGAACTACAATGGAATGACACCCCAAAGTTCCCCTTCCCAAGACACTTAGTATTATTGGTTACTACCCATAAGAAAACCCCCTTAATACTTTACCTGAATTAAACCTAAGTGCTTTAGGACACTAAAGGGAAAAGACGATCTTTCGTCAATCCCAGGACGACCTACCCCAAGGGTGGCACCCTACCACCCTAGGGCTCTTCAAACCCTAATTAATTCCAGGGATCCTCACATAGTCATATGATCCCCATTACACTCCCACATCTCCAATCAATATACCCCATTTTGGCCCACAACCCCAAAATTGCCAATTTGCTAAACGCAGACCATCCTTAATGTTTTGAAGCTCATGAAGGGAGGTACATTAAATAATCAACTCTATGACCCAAAAATTTTATTGGGGGTCCATGCTACATATTTAAGACCAAATCCAGAGTTTCATAATTTTCCCAATATTATTAATATTTAAATCATTTATTCCAAAATACCACATCCTAAGATTTGAACTACAGGTATACTTTTCTGACTTCCAATGCCTACCACAATTTTTACATAAATCAAGGGTACCTAGTAATCCGTAGATAGGAAATTTTAGGAAACACCAGCAAGATTTACTATTTTTAAAAATTCCAAAACCCATTTATTTCCAATTAATTCCAAAGGAGGTAGCCTCATATGAACTCCAAACATTATGAAAATTTATACAGAGGTGATTCATACTAAAATATTCAGCCGTACAAAATTTGACCACATTCCATAGAGGTTACATTTGCAATTTCTACAAAGGATATATTTGCAATTAACTCCAAGTTGAACTAGAGGTACCAAAAATATCAATCCATAAATTATGAGAAAACTACCGTGGGTTCATAATGGTATGAAATGTCATCCAGCAAAGTTTCATGAAATTACAGAAAACTATCACCTTACAATTAATCATCCCAATAATTGCCAACAATATGAATAATTACAATTTGGACCTCCAAAAGTCTTCCAATGGTTCTAATAGAATCTCCAGGGATTAATAACATCAAAACTAAGTTGGTGACAGAAGATGGTTAATCACTAAGTATTATTTCTCCCTAAATCCCAAAAATCTAAATATTTACAAATCTACCCAAGAATTTATTACCTAGGATTGGCAACTCCAAATCCCACCAATTTCTCATAGGAGGGCTCTCTGATCACCATGACCACTTCCCCAAAATTCTAGGCCAAACCATAAAGGTTTGATCCTTCTTCCTTCATTGGCCTCTAAATGCACCCCTTAGGGTTTACCCTAAGATTATGGTCCATACTTCCCCAAATCCACCCAAACTTCTTGTGAGGGTGTTACAACACTTATAGAACTCAGGGGAGTCCAATACACCCCTCTCCAAGGACAAACTCTCCTATGTCCTTCACAACCCCAAATTCCACTCCATAGGGATCAACCCTATGGCCTTGAGCAAATCAACTCCATTGCTCACCAATCTTCCTCATGGGGTCTCAAATTGATCCCACTGACCTTTCCAAGAAGACTCAAGCCTCTATGGACCCATTTGGCCAATGGATCTCTACTTGGCTAAATGCACCCCAAGGTGCTCCAACCCCATGTCCTAGGGCAATCCAACTCCCCATGACCCCAAAACTCACCTGGAGGTGATTTGGGTGGTGTTAGGGCAGTGGCCAAAGTTCCACTCCAATTGGAGGTGGTTTGACCATGAAAAACCTCAAATAACTCCTAATCACAATTTTCCCCTTATTGGGCAAATTTTTGGCCCAATGACTACCTAATCAAATGAACCCCAAATGAGTTGAAATTTTAACCAGGGGCTTATCATGACCCCAATAACACCCCACCAAAGTTTGGTGGAGATTGGAGGTCATTAGACCCTCCAAATAATTTATTCATTGAATATTAAATTATTACAAAAACGTTAGGAAAAATTTCTCCAAAAATTTTCATTTTTGGATATGTTATAGTCCTAGGCATGACTCACTCCTAGTCCAAATTTCAAGTCATTTGGACTAGTGGTTTGGTGTGGGCACCCATTCAAAGTTCAGTCAAACTTTGCACTAGAATGGGTGCTGAGGTCAAACCAGGACTCCTAATTGGGTGAGGTCAATTTTGTATGATCCTAGAGGTCAAGCCCTACAACTTTCATGCTGGGCATTTTTCCTGTAGAGGGCATCTAGTATTTTTAGTAATTAATTTCAAGTTCTGCTAATAATAATACCAAATAAATCACATAATAGCATTTAAAATAACAGCCAGCACGCATCTTGAAGCAAGATGAGCGGTTACTGCTCATCTTCTTCCTTGAGCCTATGGCTCAGATTTGCCCGCGCCTGGGCAGTTTTGCGGGCCTGATTCCGGCGAACTGGAGGCTTCTCTGGCGAAACCCTCAAGCCCTCACCTCCGTCCGACCTCCACCTTCCATTTGCCGGTGTTGGTGTGGCCGGAGTTGCCCCCCCGAATGTTACGATTTCGGCCATGAACAATACGGAAAAATCGATTGGATTTAGCTCCAACCTCATTCGATTTTGAAAACGGATTAGAGAAGATCTATCCACTAGGGGAGAGATGAAGAAGTGGACCTGCATTGGGGGGTTTAGGTGCTCCGGCCGTTGACCACCATTGCTCCTCCTTGGAAATTTCGGCACCACCCAACTCCTTGCACAGATGGCTCATTCCTCTCGGGGAAGGGGGGGTTTCAACTCCTTTCTGGCTTCTGAAGATGATAGGGGGGTCGATTGAAGGTAATGGTGGCTTTAACCACCAAATCCATTAATGGCCTCTTCGAATTCCTTCAAAGGCCGTCCCTATACATCCCCCCTGCCTTAATTACTCTTGGAAACTGCTGGAAACTCCTCTAAATCGCCAGAGGAGATGAATGGGGGTGTTAATGGGGGAGGCCAAGGGGTGTAGCTCCATAATGGCCATGAATGGTCTCTTTTTCTCTTCCCAAAATTGGGGAAAACCTCCATTCTCTCTCTCCTACTCACCATGGCCGATTTTTCCCTCTCTCTCATCTTTAATATCAGTCTACTAGGCTGGTCAAGTGGTCAATTTGGGCTTAGCCCAAAGGGATTGGGCTAGGTTTAAGAGATTTGACCTAATTTGGGCAAGTTTGACTTTTGGTCAAATTGAGCAATTGGGTGACCCTAGGATGGGGCTTTTGGGTCCAATGGATTCCAAAATAGGTTTAGAAACTACTGGTGGGGTCAATTTGGTCACATGAGCCTTAGTTGACCCAATTTAAGTTGATTTGACCAAAACAGGCTAAATTGACTTTGGTCAAATTGAGCCCTAGGGTTGACCCAGTCATGGGGCTTTTTGGTCCACTGGGTCCCCTATGATATTATAACACTATGGGTAGGGTCAATTTAATATGGTGGTGGTCAATTAGGGCACTTAGTGAAGAATTGCCATTTTGACCTAAAAAGGGCATTTTGGTCAATTTGCACCACTGGGGGTCCCATGATAGGGCTTTTAGGTCTACTAGGTCTCTTATGATATTTTAGACCTAGAGGAGTGGTCAATTTGGCATGGTGAGGGTCAATTGACTCTAATTAGGCTACTTTGACCAATTTAGGGTTAGGGTTGACTTTGGTCAATTTGACCTCTTTGGTTGACCCCAATGGGCCCTTGGTGCCCTAAGGGGGCCTTAAAGGGTTAGGGATACTATGGTGGGGTCAAATGGTCAAGTTGAGGCCCTAAAGTCCAACCCTAAGCTTGGTCACTGGAAATTGATATTTGCAGTCCAAAGCACTTTCAACCCTAATCTTGCCTAAGTTAAAGGGATTTCTACACTACCAAGGCCTTGTCATGACCTTGTCAAGATAGATTCACCTGGGGGGTCTAGCTGTCTGGGGGATGTTACAAATCCCAATAAACAAAAAAATAATTTCGTCCTCGAAATTCAGGTTAGGCTTGCGGGGTTTTCACCGCGAGTGACTGAACGTAACATCCCCTAAGAGTCAAAGTTATTCCTGGCTCGAAGAGCACCGACTATCTATGCCACACCAGCTCTAGTGGCTCCAAGTTGTGCTCCTCCTGACCCTAATTTTACCACATGTCTTAACCTCTGGAATCTTCTTGCGCCGCAAGACTCGCACCGTCGTATCATCTATCTTGACCGGGGTGACCTTGCTACCTTGGTCAATTTATCCTCAAATTTCCACTCTAACCTGGGCAGACTATTATGCCTCTAAAGTTTTCTCCTTACATTCACATTCTTGCTCTTTCAGGTACGTCCGAATAATCAATCATCTCTAATCTACAACTTTTCTAGTTCTTACTATTGATGGGAACTACTCAAATCGTCTAGCGTCCCAATCATCCTTAAATCTTAAATGGGGGTGCACTTGTGAATCTTTATGAGTGTATGCTAACCAATCATAACAGCAAGATGACTCTCGATCATTTCTACATGGGGTTTGATTCATAAGGGCAAAATTTTGGTACCCTAAGGTTTTTCACAAGTCAATTTCATCAAGGAAATATCACCACGTTTATTTCTCCAAAATCCTGTCACTTCCACTTATGCTAGTCTTGATCACTCTCAAATGGTCTTAAGCACGATAAACTTAGATCATTCTTATCATAGTAAACTCGAACACTAGATTCTAAATCCAATAAGTCATCGTCTAAGATCTCTGGTTATTTATCATCAAAGTTCACAAGGTATAAAGCTATTATTGTAGATAAAATTTTCAACCATGACAGAGCGTGATTTTAACAAATCATAAGTTGATCACTTCCGAATTTCCCCCAACCACAAGAGCTTTCAAATTTAACTACAACTTGTAAGATCTAATTTCCGCCCTTAACTTCTATACTAGGACATCAACATCCTTAAATGATTAATCCTGGCGACTTTACATTTCCAATGATTCAACTAAGGTCAAGTTGTTGTTTGATCAATGATGTCTATCCATTGACCTGGTAATACTACCGATCATCATTCCAACTGCACTGTTACACAGTCTCATCTTCTTCCAAGTAACATTGAGTAAGATCGACTTCGAAATCATTGTGTTCATGACACAAAATTTCTAACTTAAGCCTAAGGGAAATCCAAGTCCGTCATTAATTTGCCCAATAAATAAAAGGTGCGCCCCAATAAACAAAAGACAAGCCCCAATAAACAAAAGACAAGCCCCAATAAACAAAAGATAAGTCACTATCTATTTTGGGCTGAGTATCTTCAATATCACCAAGTTATATTCGTCCCAAATATGCAAACAATTCTTGGGGCATACAACCTTAGACTTGGGGTTCTATCTTGGGGATCACTGGTGTACTCCACACCTTAGACTCTTCTAGGTACCTTCTATGACCACCTTATCAGGGTCAACATGTCACCCAATCCCAAACGGGTCCCTTCCGAACTTCAATTCTTATCTTATCCTCGGTGTTTGTCGTGGTGGTTGTCTTAATGTAATCATGTCACCGATACGAGGGTTGAGTCTACAAGTCTCATACCATTCTACTTATGTGTTAATCTCTCTTTCTCTAGCCTCTTTTGGGTATCCTCGTACCTTCACCAAAAGTTATACTTACGGTCTATTTCAGACTAGGTCATGGTATAGATTGTCAAGGTAAGTCACGTATCCTAGTGGAGTTGAGTCTAACTCGTTGACTAATGGACTATCTAACTAGATCTTTGCAGCCGGAGGTGTTCCCTGCAGGGGGCAGGGTTCGCCGCAGGCTACAAAAGAAAACTTGTCAAAAAGATTCAGTTAAAAGTGGACTTTTTCATGTGATTTCCCCATATGGGCACACCACTGCTTCTGCTGCTTAGTTTGTCCTCAAACTAAACTCGCGCGGGGTGGCCCAGGGTTTTGTGGACTTCTTTTCTTCGGATCGAGGTTTGCTTTGATACCACTTGTAAGACCCCATTTTTTTTCTTTTCAAAACACCGGGTCTTAGGCCCAGAACCGCCGCTTTGCGATGACACCTTCACTCGGGAAGGTCGCCACTACAAAACGCCGATCCTGCCGGCCAAATCGATCACGAAGAAAAGTACGTTAAAGAGAAGACAAGTCCATAAAATCAACATGAAATATAAATGTCCACGTATACTAACTGAATAAAAGATTGCAAGGGTTACAATAATAAAAGGGCTCTTGCCCTGTACATCATTTCCTCACTACAAGATCACTCGCGGAAGCTAACTCCTAGGTAAAACTAAAGCTAATCGCCACCGACACTGAAACCGGAGTACCCAGACTAGTCTGACCCATCCCTGCAGACTCTGTACTCCACTGGTGCTGCAACACTGGATGCTTCTTCTCTTTTGGCCTGCGGTCGCTGCCTCGCAATCCATGTCTACGTCTTCGCCTTCGGCCTCCTAGTCGCTGTGCTGGAGGGGTTCCACCCATCATGGGGCATCTGACTCGAGTGTGTCCCGGCTGGTGACAATGGTAGCATGGTCGTGGGGTCCATCCTGTCGGATCCTGCTGCACCTATTTTTCTGATGTTGTTGCGTCTCCTCGAACTCCTAAAATGATATGGTCCACCGACCGTCAGTCAAACTAGACTCAGCCAATTCCTCACCCCTCCCCCAATGGCTCCTAGGCACCGTATGGGGAGGAGGAAGCGGAGGACATTCAAGGGGTAAAAACAAAAACAGGTGGCGGCGGATCTACAACTACACAGGTTTATATATATATGAAGCAGTAAATACAAGCATGGTAAAAAGTATATAATAAGAGCAGCTAGCAGTAAGTATAATGGCAAGTAAAGTAATATAAAAGTAACCATTGATTTATAGGAATGCCCATACAAACCTATAGACCAAGGGGTCGTTTAGCGGGGCCTACCGTATAAGAAGTCCCATAACCGACTTATACGTTAGGGGTAGGTTGAATGCAATGTTTATGCTATGACATGCAAAGTATGTTGTTATGCTATGTTCATACAAGTGCAACTCACTCACTACGACTCTATGCGCATAGACCTTTAGTTCCCCCTTTTTGGAGCGAGCTAGACTCCCAGGATACTCCCGTAGTGGCAAACGGAAGCGGTGGGTTGGTCTTTCCTTTCGCCGTCCTAAGCTTGTATGTCCTGGGCTTCACGACTGCAGTGACGACATATGGGCACTCCTAAGTTGGCGAGAGCTTGTCCCTTTATGGCCCTTTCCAGCTGCTTCGATGTTGCGTAGGACGAGATCTTCGACATTTACTTGCCCGGGCTTCACCCTTCGATCGTATAGCCGAACTACACGCCTTTGCTAGACGGCGATGCATTGGGCAGCTGTATCCCTGACTTTGGCCACTATGTCAAGGTTTTACCGGAGCAATTCATCATTCTTTTCAGGGTCGAAAGTCATTACCCGGATACTTGGGATGTCGATGTCGACGGGAATGGCTGCTTTTGTGTCGTAACTGATATTGCACAGGGTTTCTCCTGTCGGAGTCTTTCCTGTGGTGCAGTATGACCACAGTACATGCAGGAGCACATCTACCCATTTCCCCTGCCTCCTGCAGGCGAGTCTTGAGTCCTTTCAGGATGGAGCAGTTTGTTACTTCAACCCGACCGTTCGTTTGTGGGTGAGCTATGGTCGTATGGCGGAGGTTGATTTTTAGGTCCTCGCACATCTTTGTGAATGACTAAATTGTGAATTGAGTTCCGTTGTTGGCGATGATTATTATTGGGATTTCGAAGCGGCAAACGATGTTCTTCCAAATGAATTGCTTGACATTTTCTTCGGTGATTTTGGAGAGGGGATCAACTTCTACCCACTTGGTAAAGTAATCAATAATCATGATGATGAACTTCCTTTGGCCAGATGTCATAGGGAGGGGGCCAAGGAGATCGATTCCCCATTGAGCAAACGACCAGGCACCTTGGGATGTTATGAACATAACCGGGTGTTGATGACGGATGTTTTGTTGGAGTTTCTGAGATGATCTCAAAGCAATCAACAGTTAGTCTTGCTACCAACGCAATATGAGCCTATAACGTCGTGCATAAAAGCGTTTGGAGAAATTGGAGAAAGGATTGAGTTGGCCTTACTCATATTGGATATGAGTGGAGGACCAATCCTGTGACTGCTTGGAATCAAGTTGAGAATGTCTCAAAAGGGAAATCATTTAAAGTGTTTAAACGAACGAATTTGCACTAGATAATTCGGCTAAAGGCATTAACCGAATTCGGCTAAAGGGTTTAGACGAATTCGGCTAATGGCATTAACCGAATTCGGCTAAAGGGTTTAGGCGAATTCGGATAATGGCAAATTCGACTAAAGGGTTTCGCCGAATTTATATAGCCGAATTCATATAGTCGAATTCGTCGAAATGGTTTCGCCGAATTCGGTTATAGTGATTAGTCGAATTCGGTTATATCGATTAGTCGAATTCGGCAAATGTAAATCTGGACAGAATTGTTCTGGTCTGCGGATAGCCGGATTTTTGCGTTTTAGTATAAAAAGGCTTGCAATTATAGGTTTACGGATGACAAAATCCTTTCGCGATTTTGGACGAACGGCCGACCGGAATTGTTCCGCACGAAGGCTTCTTGTTCTTCCCGTCCGCCGATAGTCCTTCCGCCGCCGCTTGTCGCCGCCGTCAGTCGCCGCCTCCCCTGGATCGGATCTAGCAGTCTGTGGGGACGTTGAGAGTTTCCTTCTCCGACCTAGTTCTTGTGCGACAAGAAGCTAGGGTTCTTCATCGCTTGTGTGGACTTCTGTAGAGGGATCGATCTATTTCGATCATTGAAGAACTCAAAGACAGAGATTCAGATTTCTCTTGGGAGCACCTTGGTTGAGTATTGACTCAATCCCGCAAAGGTACATTGTATTTAGATTTGCCTCTTCTCTTGAATCATGAAAAACGCAAGATCCATTGATCTCTTTTTGGGTTGTTCTAGTTCATTTCCGCTGCGCATATTTGATATGTCATCCCTTATGAAAGGGTATAGAAAACCCAACAGTGGTATCAGAGCCAGGTTGCGGTCAAGTGCGTGTAAATTGGGACATTTAGAAGCGTTCTAAAAGCCCTAATTTCTTCTTGTAATATCACATTTGATGTGATTTTGTGTAGTTTCTGGTGGTGGGATTTCAAAATTTTGGTCGGGGCTCTGCCCCACACCCCACAAGGGCTCTGCCCCTTGACCCCGCTTGCTGATCGGTCAGCGAGACCACCGCCAGGGGCGCTTCCCCTTGGACCCCGTTAGGGGCTCTGCCCCTAAGACCTTGCCAGGGGCGCGGCCCCTTGGAACCCCGCCAGGAACGCATGTGATTGCGTTGCGATTTTCATGTTTCAGAGGTTGTTTCTCCACTGCAGTAACCGTCCCTCAAAATGGTTTGTGAAACCAAATGTTTAGATTATTGAATCTGACATGAGAGACGAGCTTGTCTACTGCACTTGTGGAGTTGTTGTTCATATGTCCAATGCATGTAAATCTGGAGATTTAGATGTGTTCTAAATGCTCAGATTTAGCCCTGTTTTGTCAAAGTGTTGATAGACTATTTTTGTGCACATCTGGGATGTATCTGGAATGTGAATGTTGTATTTTATTTTCTGATTGTGCACTGTGATTAAATGTTAATCATGATTAAATTGTTAATCATTTGAAATAAAATCCCTTATCTAATATTAAGTGTTCGGATGCCTTCCGATGGATGACACTCTTCTTGCCTCGATCGATGAAGTGTGGGCTTGCCAAAGCAAGGTGCATTAATCTATCTTGGTAAGGGTGCGAGCGGATAATTGTGATATCCCACTGTCGACATCGGGTCTAACTTAACTAGGTGACCTCAACGGTTGAGTGCCTAGAGGCATAGGGTTGGCATGCACCATAAGATGGATGCGAATAAAGAGTTATTCACCAACCATACAGGAGTTGCATAGTGATGCAATTGACAAGTATTGTCTACCTAAATAACCGCATTATGAGAGGAACGCCAAAACGGACTCGTGGTGTTGGTGAAATACGGATCTTGTCCACTAAGAGAGTAGCTCGCATAAACTCTCTGAATCGATATCAAGGGTTGTTGATTTGATTAAAATAGTGGGACATCTTTAATAAAAGTCCTTATTAAAATATATAAAATGTATTTTGAAATATAGTACTAAAATTTAACTTTGCAAAATTCCTTGTAGAATATCCATGGCAAGTGGATCTCACTCCGCCTTGTCCCTGAGAGCGATCCGTGAGAAGGATAAGCTAAATGGGACAAATTTCCTTGACTGGTATAGAAACCTGAGAATTGTTCTCAGGCAAGAGCGCAAGCTCTATGTCTTGGAAGAAGATCCCCCTGAAGAGCCAGCCTCTAATGCACCACGTGCAGATAAAGATACTTATAAGAAGTATGGAGATGACTCCTTGGATGTTGAATGCCTTATGCTCGCGACTATGAACTCTGAGCTTCAGAAGCAACATGAGAACATGAGTTGTTATGAGATGGTTGAGCACCTGAAGAAAATGTTTCAAGGGCAAGCTCGCCAAGAAAGGTTCGATATATCCAGGGCGTTATTTCAGTGTAAGATGGGAGCTCGGGACCCAGTAGGAACTCACGTACTCAAGATGATTGGGTATATAGAGAGCCTTGAAAGACTGGGGTTCCCGTTGGGCCAAGAGTTGGCCACTGATCTGATCCTGCAATCGTTGCCGGACAGTTACGAGCAGTTTGTCTTAAATTACAATATGAATGAAATTGACAAGACACTGCCCGAGCTCCTAGGCATGTTGAGAACTGTCGAGATCAATATGAAGAAGGTCAAGCCTGCCAGCCCCATACTGATGGTGCATAAGAGCAAGGGCAAGGCCAAGGGATCTAAGAAGACAAAGATTGGATCTAAGTCTCCTCTTGATCCCAAGTCTTTAGCACTGAAAAAAGAAAGGATTGGCTAAGGAAGGGAAGTGCCACCATTGTGGTAAGGCAGGGCACTGGAGGAGGAACTGTCCTCAGTATCTAGAAGATCTGCAGAAGAAGAAGGGAAGTATGACTTCCACTTCAGGTATTTTCGTTATAGAAATAAACCTTTCTGCTCCTTCATCCTGGGTATTGGATACCGGATGTGGTTCTCACATTTGTATAAATGTGCATGAACTAAGAAGGAGAAGAATGCTGGGTAAAGGGGAGGTAGACCTGCGCGTCGGGAATGGAGCAAGAGTTGCTGCCGTCGCCGTTGGTGTTTACTGTCTTTCTTTGCCCACAGGGCTTGTAATAGAACTTGATAATTGTTATTATGTTCCGGCCATAACTAGAAACATTATTTCTATTTCATGTTTGGACATGATTGGTTTTTCTTTCTTAATTAAGAACAATTGTTATTCTATTTATAAGAATGATGTTTGTTATGGCATTGCCCAAATGTTTAATGGTTTATATGTTTTGAACTTAGACCATCCGATCTATAACATAGAAAATACTAATTGACTAAAAACAAATGATTCGAATCCTACGTACCTTTGGCATTGTCGTTTAGGCCATATAAACGAGAAACGCATATCCAAGCTCCATAAAGATGGACTACTGGACTCATTTGATTATGAATCATTTGAGAGATGCTAGTCATGTTTATTAGGTAAGATGACGAAAGCTCCTTTCACTAGTCGTAATGAGAGGGCTGATGATCTCTTGGGTATAATACATAGTGATGTATGTGGACCCATGAGTTCTATGGCTAGAGGTGGGTTCTACTACTTCGTTACATTTACTGATGATTTCGATAGATTAGGATACGTGTTTCTTATGAAGAACAAATCTGAGACCTTTGAAAAGTTCAAAGTGTTTAAAAATGAAGTAGAGAACCAACTGGGAAAAAGGATAAAAGCACTCCGATCTGATCGAGGTGGCGAATATCTGAGTCATGAGTTTCGTGATCATCTGAAAGAGTGTGGTATTGTATCACAGCTCACTCCGCCCGGAACACCTCAACATAATGGTGTTTTGAGAGGAGGAATCGTACCTTGTTAGACATGGTACGGTCGATGATGAGTCATGCAGATTTACCCGTTTCCTTTTGGGGTTTTTCTCTCGAGACTGCTGCTTTCACTTTAAATTGCGCTCCAACGAAAATGGTTCAAAAGACACCATATGAGATATGGACTGGGAAGCTCTCTAGTGTGTCTTTCATTAAGATTTGGGGCTGTGAGGCATACGTGCGACGTCAATTGCCTGATAAGCTGGAACCCAAATCGGATAAATGTTATCTAGTGGGGTATCCTAGGAAGACCAAAGGGTACTACTTCTACCCACCATCTAAGGGCAAAGTGTTTATTGGAAGGACATGCATCTTTTTGGAGAAAGAGTTCTTATCCAGAAAGACTGCAAAGGTAGAACTTGAAGAATTTCAAGAACCACAAACTGAAAATGAACCTAAATTGGAACCTGAGCAAGGACTACAAGTAGTTGTAGCTAGAGAGCTTGCTCAAGAAACACAAGTCCTATGTAGATCTGGTAGACCAAGATTTGAGCCTGAGAGATATGGATTTCTAGTGTCTCAAATAGGTAATGTGTTGCTTATGGATCATGATGATGAGCCTGCAACCTACCAAGAGGCTATGAATAGACCAGACTCCAAGAAATGGCTTGAGGCCATGAAATCTGAAATGGTCTCCATGTATATAAACCAAGTTTGGACCTTGGTGGAACCACCTGAAGGGTTAAGACCCATAGGGTGCAAGTGGGTCTTCAAGAAGAAGATCGACATGGATGGGAATGTACAGACATTCAAAGGCCGACTGGTAGCTAAAGGTTTCAAGCAAATTCATGGTGTTGACTATGATGAGACCTTTTCCTGTGTTGTCATGGTCAAGTCCATCAAAATTCTACTTGTTATTGCTGTGTATTATGACTACGAGATCTGTCAAATGGATGTCAAAACGGCTTTCCTTAATGGAAACCTCCTTGAAGAAGTGTATATGATATAACCCGAGGGTTTTGTATCTCTAAGTGAAGCCACTAAAATATGCAAGTTGAATCGATCCATTTATGGATTGAAACAAGCTTCTTGAAGTTGGAATCTGCATTTTGATAAGAAAATCAAAGAGTTTGGTTTCATCATGAACGAGGATGAGTCTTGTGTTTACAAGAGGATTAGTGGGAGCATTGTAATTTTCCTGATATTGTATGTGGATGGCATACTGTTGATCGGGAATGACATTCTGACCCTACAAGCTGTTAAGAACAGGCTAGGGGACTGCTTTTCTATGAAGGACTTGGGTGAAGCGACTTATATACTTAGTATTAAGATCTATAGAGATAGATCGAAGAAGTTGCTGGGTTTGACACAGAGTACATACATTGAGAAGGTGTTGAAACGATTCAACATGCTTGAGTCCAAGAAGGGATTCTTACCCATGTCACATAGTGTGAGTCTCTCTAAAGACCAGTGTCCTAAATCTTTGGAAGATAAGGACCGCATGAAGTTGATTCCATATGCTTCGCCAATTGAATCAATCATGTATGCAATGTTGTGTACTTGACCTGATGTCTCATATGCTTTGAGCATGACGAGAAGGTATCAGTCTGATCCTAGTGATGGTCACTGGATAGCTGTCAAGAATATCCTAAAGTACTTGAGAAGGACAAATGATGTATTCTTGGTATTTGGTGGAGAGGAAGAGCTCGTTGTAAAGGGTTACACAGATGCTAGATTCCAGACTGATAGGGATGATTCAAAGTCCCAACCAGGTTTTGTATTTTGCCTTAATGGAGGAGCTGTAAGTTGGAAAAGTTCCAAGCAAGAGACAGTTGTCGATTCTACAATAGAGGTCGAGTATATCGCTACTGCAAATGCGGCGAAGGAGGTTGTGTGGATTAGAAAATTCATCAACGAGCTTGGTGTAGTTCCTAGCATTGTTGATCATGTAGTTCTCTACTGTGACAACAACGGTGTTATTGCACATGCTAAGGAACCTAGATCTCATCAGCGCTCCAAGCACATACTTCGGCGGTTCCATCTTATACGAGAGATTGTCGATCGAGGAGATGTGAGAATATATAGAGTATCGACTGAAGAGAATATTGCGGATCCACTGACAAAGCCCCTTGCACAGAGATAGCATGATTGTCATACTAGATCAATGGGTATTAGATACCTGAATGATCATCTCTAATGGGAGTCTTGTGGATTAATTTATATATTTGTCGGTTGAAATTTATTCATGTGATTAATATAGTACTCTTATATTTTATTTTACATTTATGGCAAGTTCTTATTATTAAGTCAACTGTTTGTACATGATAGACTAATTAGCATAATAAATGCCCTTAGAATATTTGCTTCCATAGGAATTCAAGTGCGTGACATGAATGTGAGGGCCTATGTTTGTACATGATCCTTTGCATGCAGATTTGCCCGTTTCCTTTTGGGGTTTTGCTTTAGAGACTGCTGCTTTCACACTAAATCGAGTTCCAACGAAAACGGTTCTAAAGACACCATATGAGATATGGACTGGGAAGCGTCCTAGTATGTCGTTCATCAAGATTTGGGGCTGTGAGGCATACGTGCGACGTCAAATGCCTGGCAAGCTGGAACCCAAATCGGATAAGTGTTATCTAGTGGGGTATCCTAGGGAAACCAAAGGATACAACTTCTACTTACCGTCTGAGGGCAAAGTGTTTGTCGCAAGGACTGGTGTCTTTTTGGAGAAAGAGTTCTTATCCAGAAAGACTGCAAAGGTAGAACTTGAGGAAGTTTAAGAGCCACAAACAATGAACGAACCGGAATTGGAACCTGAGCAAGGACTACAAGAAGTTGTAGCTGGAGAGCCTGCTCAAGAAACACAAGTCCTACGTAGATCTGGTAGACCAAGATTTGAGCCTGAGAGATATGGATTTCTCGTGTCTCAAATATGTAGTGTGTTGCTTATGGATCATGATGATGAGCCTGCAACCTACCAAGAGGCTATGAATGGACCTGACTCCGAGAAGTGGCTTGAAGCCATGAAATCTGAAATGGACTCCATGTACGTAAACCAAGTTTGGACCTTGGTGGAACCACCTGAAGGGGTACGACCCATAGGGTGCAAATGGGTCTTCAAGAAGAAGACCGACATGGATGGGAATGTACAGACATTCAAAGTCCGGCTGGTTGCTAAAGGTTTCAGGCAAATTCATAGTGTTGACTATGCTGAAACTTTTTCCCCTGTAGCTATGGTCAAGTCCATCAGAATTCTACTTGTTATTGCTACGTATTATGACTACGAGATCTGGCAAATGGATGTCAAAATGGCTTTCCTTAATGGAAACCTCCTTGAGGAAGTGTATATGACACAACCCGAGGGTTTTGTATCTCCAGATGAAGCCACTAAAATATGCAAGCTGAATAGGTCCATCTATGGATTGAAACAGGCCTCTAAAAGTTGGAATCTTCGTTTTGATGAGAAGATCAAAGAGTTTGGTTTTGTCAAGAATGAAGATGAACTGTGTGTTTACAAGCGAATCAGTGGGAGCATTGTTGTCTTCCTAATATTGTATGTAGATGACATACTGTTGATCGGGAATGACATACCTACCCTGAAAGTTGTTAAGAACAACCCAGGGAACTGCTTTTCTATGAAGGACTTGGGTGAAGCGACTTACATACTCGGTATTAAGATCTATAGAGATAGATCGAAGAAGTTGCTGGGTTTGACCCATAGTACGTACATTGAGAAGGTGTTGAAGCGGTTCAACATGCTTGAGTCCAAGAAAGGATTTTTGCCCATGTCTCATGGTGTGAATCTCTCTAAGGACCAGTGTCCAAAATCTTGTGAAGATAAGGACCGCATGAAGTGATTCAATATGCTTCGGCAATTGGGTCAATCACGTATGCAATATTATGTACTCGACCCGATGTCTCTTTTGCTTTGAGCATGACTAGCAGGTATTAGTCTGATTCCGGTGAATGTGACTGGATAGCCGTGAAGAATATCCTGAAGCACTTGAGAAGGACTAAGGATGTATTCTTGGTGTATGGTGGAGAGGAAGAGCTCGTTGTAAGTGGTTACACAGATGCTAGCTTCCAAACTGATAGGGATGATTTGAAGTCTCAGTCAGGGTTTGTGTTTTGCCTGAATGGAGGAGCTGTGAGCTGGAAGAGTTCCAAGCAAGAGACAGTTGCTGATTCTATAACTGAGGCTGAGTATATCGCTGCGGCAAATGCAGCGAAGGAGGCTGTATGGATTAGGAAATTCATCGGCGAGCTAGATGTAGTTCCTAGCATTGTTGGTCCCGTAGTTCTCTACTGTGATAACAATGGTGCAATTACACAATCTAAGGAACCTAGATCCCATCAGCGCTCCAAGCACATACTTCGGCGGTTCCATCTTATTCGTGAGATTGTCGAATGAGGAGATGTGAACATTTGCAGAGTGCCGACTGAGGAGAATATTGCAGATCCACTGACAAAGCCTCTCGCGCAGAGAAAGCATGATGGTCATACTAGATCAATAGGTATACGATACCTGAGTGATAAACTCTAGTGGGAGTCTTGTGGGTTGCATGTAAAATATATATTATGTTGGTTGTTTATTATTCATATGATGAATAGTGTACCAATTATTTCTTTTTACAATTAATGGCAAGTTCTTTTATATGATATACTGTTTCTATATGATAGAATATAATTCGTGATAAATACCCTTAGAATGTTCGCTTCCATAGGACATCAAGTACGTGACTTGAATGTGAGAGCCTATGATTTCGAAGCTTCATTCTTAAAAGGTCCCTGGTCGAGGTATCATCGTAGAAGCTAAGGGTGATGATGATACATTAAGACTAGCATGTGTGTTGACTGATGACCGGTTCTCACAGGTCATGATATTGTGATATCAAGTCATCACGTGGGTACTTGTTAGTGAACAAGTTGTACTGGACAGACCCAACCTGAGACTACTTTGTGGATTGTTACTTAAAAGTGTCACAAGTAGGTCTCATTTGACAATGGTGTTGTGGTCCTTTGACCTGAAGTCACATCATTCATCGAGTGAGGAAGAGCGTGCTTTGATGTCATCTAAAGTCTTCCTTGAAGAAGGTTGATGATAAGGGTGGTCGTTGGGTACGTTACGAATCATTTGGGTGTTTGGGTGTGAGCAGATATGGGATTTGTCCTCCTATATAACAGGAGTTGCATCCATGGGCCCCTTGATGGAATTGGACTGAGAAATGCATGGCCATGCTTGGTTGAGTCAATATGTGATATTGAGCTCACCATTCTCTGGAAGTCCGTTCTAGATCAAGAAACTTGGAATGAGCTATTATGAGGGTGACACGGTCCATGCCTCTAGTTCTTTCCGGATGTAAGGGACAAAGGGACAAAGACAACGCTGGAACATTGGTCATAAAGGCTTTTGAGTTATGAACTCTTATTGCTTGGGTAGCAATGATGTATTGCTAGATGCCGCTCATTGTTTGTGAGACTTTTGTTGATACTTTGTGATCAAGTGGGAGACTGTTGGAGTTTCTGAGATGATCTCAAAGCAATCAACAGTTAGTCTTGCTACCAACGCAATATGAGCCTATAGGGTCGCACATAAAAGCGTTTGGAGAAATTGGAGAAAGGATTGAGTTGGCCTTACTCATATTGGATATGAGTGGAGGACCAATCCTGTGACTGCTTGGAATCAAGTTGAGAATGTCTCAAAAGGGAAATCATTTAAAGTGTTTAAACGAACGAATTTGCACTAGATAATTCGGCTAAAGGCATTAACCGAATTCGGCTAAAGGGTTTAGACGAATTCGACTAATGGCATTAACCGAATTCGGCTAAAGGGTTTAGGCGAATTCGGATAATGGCAAATTCGACTAAAGGGTTTCGACGAATTTATATAGCCGAATTCATATAGTCGAATTCGTCGAAATAGTTTCGCCGAATTCGGTTATAATGATTAGTCGAATTCGGTTATATCGATTAGTCGAATTCGGCGAATGTAAATCTGGACAGAATTGTTCTGGTCTGCGGATAGCCGGATTTATGCGTTTTAGTATAAAAGGGCTTGCAATTCTAGGTTTACGGATGACAAAATCCTTTCGCGAATTTGGACGAACGGCCGACCGGAACTGTTCCGCACGAAGGCTTCTCGTTCTTCCCGTCCGCCGATAGTCCTTCCGCCGCCGCTTGTCGCCGCCGTCAGTCGCCGCCTCCCCTGGATCGGATCTAGCAGTCCGAGGGGACGTTGAGAGTTTCCTTCTCCGACCTAGTTCTTGTGCGACAAGAAGCTAGGGTTCTTCATCGCTTGTGTGGACTTCTGTAGAGGGATCGATCTATTTCGATCCTTGAAGAACTCAAAGACAGAGATTCAGATTTCTCTTGGGAGCACCTTTGTTGAGTATTGACTCAATCCCGCAAAGGTACATTGTATTTAGATTTGCCTCTTCTCTTGAATCATGAAAACCGCAAGATCCGTTGATCTCTTTTTGGGTTGTTCTAGTTCATTTCCGCTGCGCATATTTGATATGTCATCCCTTATGAAGGGGTATAGAAAACCCAACACGTTTGTGTGAAGATGCCAACTTTTACACTTATGGACGAACTCGGTCGCGTCATTCTTCATCGTTGGCCAATAAAAACCTTGGTGCAAGATCTTCTGTAGCAAAGCTCTCGCGCCCAGGTGCTCCCCTCAGATACCGATGTGAACTTCCATTAAGGTGTATTCTGCTTCAGTTGCTGGAAAACACTTTAGGTAGGGCCCAGAGAAGGCCCGCCTGTAGAGCTCCCCTTTGATGAAGACAAATGTGGCAGCTCGCATCCGTTGCCGTCACGCTTCCAAGCAGTCGTCAGGCAGATCTCCGTGCTCAATGTAGGTCCGGAGGGGAGTCATCCAAGACGATTCTTCTTTGTTGATTGCAGCGATATCACATGTCCCTGTTGGGAACAGTGCTCTGCAATGTTCCTGATTTGAAGAAGTGCTCAGCTCAATGATAAATGCAAGTTGTATTTGACATACCATCTAGTTCATGCTTGCAGGAATCGACAATATGTCATGTACTTTAGTTATTTTACTAAGTACTATATCGTCGAGAAGAACAGGCGACATCGTTAACAAAGCGTGCTTGTCGTCGTAATGATGGGCAGAGCAGCAGCCGCTGAGAAGCAAAGTATTCATCGACCGCTGAGACATGGCAGGATCATCGAACGAAGAATGTCGATCGCCGAAACGCTGAGACGTGGTGAGATCGTCGAACGAAGAATGGCGATCGTCGAACGAAGGATGGCAAGTTCGTCGATCGCAGAATGCTGTTCGCCGAACGCAGAGAAGACACATGACATCGTCGTGTGGAACTCATGTTGTCGAGAGAACTTATGATTACGACGACATGATGCAAGAAGGAAGCTCATGACGACACTATCAGGGAAAGAAGATCATCGTATATACAGAATCGCCAGGATATCTTGTATCGTCGAGATACCACCATCAGAGGCAGAAGGAAGATCGCGACGACAAAGTCAGAGACAGCTTGTCGTCGTAATGATGCAAATATCTTCAAGACAGAGTTCAAATCTTGCGGACGTACTGTCAGCAGTTAATGCCGCCGCCTGATTGTCCAATCAACGCGTGCACTTAATGAATCGAGGTATTAGCGCGTACTCCAAAAGAAATAAAGATATCAGCGCGTGCTAAAAAGGAATGGAGGTCTGACACATAAGGAAACTTTTTAGAAGACCGTTGGGAGACATCGCAGTCTTATAAAAAGGATACATGAGGTTGCCCTAGAAGGTGAATCATCAAGAAAGAACTTGCGCACATAGCGAATCGAAAAACACAAGCACCGCAAGAAAGAAAGAGAAAAAGGAGGAGCAGTCATCTTCATCGACTGCTAAGAAGCCAATCCTCATCTAGCTAAGAAAAGATTTGAAGAAGAACCGTGCGCTCAAGATCTGATTCAGAACAATCTTCTTCAATCTTAAGGAGCCGATCTTCAACAGGCTAAAGGTGCCGATCTTCATCCGGCAGAAGAAACATTTTATTATTGTATTTTCTTGTAAGGCTTGCGGGTCAAATTGTCTAGCTTGAGGGCTGGAGAGTTGTGAGGCTTGAGGGCCAGGGCAGTGCACTTGCGGGTGCGACTTTCGAGCTTGAGGGCTCGGGTGCAGTAGGGGCTTGCGGGCCTAGGCTGTAGGCACAGGACTTGCGGGTCTGTGTTGTGTTGGACTTGAGGGCCTGAGTGTCGAGCTTGCGGGCTCGGGGGCAGTAAGGGCTTGAGGGCTTAGGCTGTTGGGACTTGCGGGTCTGTGGTGTAAGGCTTGAGGGCCTGAAGTTTTTGGCGGCGTTTGTCGAGCCTAGCACACTGCTGGGTAGGCGCAGAGGGAGAGAGGACTACTCAAGACATCCGGTCTTGAGGAACCTCTATAGATCATTGTTGTGCTTTCTGTGGATTGTTCTTTATTTCTTAGATCTATTAATCAGAAAGTAAGAAAAATCTAAAGGGGGTTATTATAAACAGAAAAACCTATTCACCCCCCCCCCCTCCCCTCTAGGTGATTAAGTAGATACCCCATTAAACAACAAGTGGTATCAAAGCGAGGTTGTTCACCTAAATCTTAACAGCTTGAACAGATCTGCCAGTGGGTGTCTAAGCATCATTAGTATGGAGTCAAGAATAGCTATCTGCTCCATGGAGAACTTTGCCATTTGGAAAGTCAAAGCAAGAATACTCATGGAGGCGATGGATCCAAGAATATTTTTGATTGTTCAAAATGGTCCCTCCATGACAATGTTAAAAGATGAAACTCTTCTTGCCATCTTGGACAAAGAAGCAAGAAGCATTCTAGCTGGTGCAGTAGATCTGGTAACACATCAGAAGCTGAGTCATTGCACAACAGCAAAGGACATGTGGGACTTCTTAGAAGTTCTCATGGAAGGGTCAGAGGAAGATTTTGAAGAAGAGACCTCTCATGAAGAAGTATGCATCAGAGCACCACTGACTACTTCAGACAGTGAATCAGAAGATGATGAATGCTCTGGAGCAGAAGAAAGGATAAGAGCACCCCTGTCTCCTACAGACTGTGACTCTAAGGATGAAGAGGTTCATGGACTGATGGCTCTATCAGATGAAGAAGATCATGATGAATTGCATCATGATCAGGTATGCACCACTCACATATCTTTACTACCCGCTTCATTTGAGAAGACCAAGAGTGCATCCGAAAATTATTTATCTTCTGAAGATGATGCAGAAGACTGCTCATCATGCAACAATAAGAACCATGCTGATCTATTAGAACAGTTTGGTGATCTCTTGGAAGCTCTAAGGAAGAGCAAGAGACTTGTTAAGAAACAAGCTAGGGAGCTAGAAACACTCAAGCCTTATAGGGTTGAGTCAGATGGGGAACTGGGTATGTCCTACTGTAAGGACACCAATCCACATGAGCTCAAGAAAGTCATAGACAAGCTTTATGATGAGAGAAGCCAAAGGGAAGAACTTATCAAGAAACTTGAGAGTGATCTTCTTAAGGAAAGAAGCTTGGTAGCTCAATTTTCTAAGCCCAAAACTGTTCTCCCCATCATTGACACCTTCTCATCCTATCAAAATAGGAGGGGGTTAGGTTACAAGGAAGGGGCAACAGATGCTGAGAATGAAAAAAAGGGCAAAACTAAAGCAAAGCCTCACACCACCTTTCAGAAGGTAGTGCTTCCCTCAAATAGGTATGATCAGGACAGTGTCCATGGTCACTGGATGAATGGAAGCTCCACTAGTCATGAAAATGCTCCTGACTATGGAAAGAGAAAGGGCATGGGGATGAGTGCATTAAAGGCTCCCCATGAGGAAATTCAAATGGCCCATCATGGACCATTTGTATTTGGTGTCCCAGCCCCCACTCTCAAGGATAAAAGGGCAACATCTTCTCAATCACCCTCAGATAAGAAGCAGACCAGTAGCCCCAGTATAATCAATTCTCACTTGAACATATCTGATGCCATCAACACCATGTCAGCCACCAAGCTGACATCTGTTGCTGACAAACCGATAAAGTCAAGAAGAAACGATGATACTAGAGCAGCTAGTCAGCTCTTGACTAAGAGAGATTGGAAGAATGTTGTTGCCTTCTCTACTGAACATACTTCAAAAAGTGCTCAGAAAAGAAGGTACAACATCCATGAGTGTTGGTGATGTGGCAAAGTGGGACGCTTTGTCATCGACTGTTGGCACAACCCTAGTGTGCTTAATGCAAAGGTGAGACCTTCTGGAAGGGCTGCGGTGAGTAGAGGGATCTCCTATTATGCTAACAAGAACCTAGGACCCAAGTCACCTTGGGTTCCTAAGGGATATTAAATCTGTCTTGTAGGGTAGTCCATTTAGCCATTAAAAAGCAAACAAGGCTAACGGACAATAAGTGCTCCAGGCTTAGCTCAGGACTAAGAAGAACTTACCACATACCAAGGTGCACTAATCTAGGGGGAGCTGGAAGTAAAGATAAGTGGACATTCCATCGAAAGAGAGCCACTGGCTCAAGGAGACTTAGAGGCCAAGGTGAAGGTAACCATGTTAATGTTTATCACATAAACACATCTTCATCTAATATTGTAAAGGTAATTTTTCAAAAACCATATCGTCGGAATGGTCATTAGTATCGTCGAAAGACCTGCATTACGACAGTACCCAATCGTCAACGGACTCTTAATTAGGTCTAAGCTCAATCATTACAGCTAAACTCGAGTTAGTCAGACATTTAACAAATGACACTTCAACTTCCAACTCGGACACTATAAGTAAGGTCAAATGTCTTAAGGTTAAAACGCTCTCTACATTAGCCCAAAAAAGCCATCGTGTTCCCCACGCCATCTAAGAGTGAACGAGTCGACTGAGCTGAAATCCTCCGGAATCAAAAATATGGCGCCAAAGAAGGAAGATCTTCTATTTGAAGGATGTGAAGTGGTGAGGAATGGATTCTCAGAAGGCTCAAAAGAAATCCAGGGCACCATTAAGCTGCTCGAGACCATCGGCCTAGAATACGCCCTCTCTGAGCCTACAGTAATATTAAGAAGAGAAGTGCTGGAGTTCTACTCAAAGTCCAAGGGTGGCTCCAAGGGAACGTCTGTGCAAAGCGAAATTAACGGGATAAAGATTAAGGTGAATCCCAAAAGATTGAACATGGCTCTTCAGTTGCCAACCTTTACCAAGGGGGAGGAAGACGAAATGGTTACTCAGGAAGAACACGCCAAGGCTCTGGCTTGGTGCGGCCACTCGTGCAAAACCTATGGATCCTTGGAAAGGAAAAGCTTAAATCAACAAGGAAAGCTGTTGGCAGACATTGTGGGAAAAGCCCTCCTATGCAAGGTAGGGTCACATGATAGGATATCCAAGCCTGTGTTCGAATTAATGGCAAGGATAATCCTTAGTAAAAGGACCAACTGGGGTCAGCACATTTTTAAGAGGATACAAGAAAGCTTTCAAGCTCCAAATCTTGGAAGAATTCCATCATTATACCTTCTGCAAACCTACCCAGAAAGCTTCAACAAAAGCTATGGAGTCAAAATACATCACATGAAAAGAATGGACATCAAAATCCTTGCAAGATGGGAGAAAACTCTGACTAAGCCTCCCACGAAGACAGAAACTGCGGAAGATGCAAAGAGGAAGGGAGAAAGCTCATCTGAAGAGAGTAAGTCAGGGAACAGCTCTCCTCCATCTGGCTCAGAGGCAGCTGCAGAAACAAGGAATGTCGCCCTCCAAACCTCTGATCTTAGTCAAGGATTCAGGATATCTGCAGGCACAGATCCAAGAAGTGCTGAAACTGAGGGGGAGAAAAACAATGAGATCCCTGCTCAAGTAGAAACAGTGATCCAAAAGATCATAGGGGCTGAGGATGCTGAACATTCTGAGTCTGCAATGCAAGAGGACAATCAAGAAATCCCTGCTGATGGAACTAGCAGTGATCAGCAAGGTCCTGAAAAGGTGAGTAAGTCAAGCCACTCACCAATAGGAAAATCTCTATCTCCAATACTGGAAGGGGATGAAGAAGAGGATCAAGAGGGATCATCTACAGAGAATAGACAAGAAGAGCCCTCCCTTCTATCTCAAATAAAGATGCTCCTAGAAGAGCAAAGGATAAAACTAGAAAGTCATGTCACCTCTACCATCAATGATCTAAGAAAGGAACTGTCTGCTGAAACAGCAAACCTAAGAAATGATGTGAAAAGCCTACATGATTACAATACCCGCTCTCACAAAGCTCTAATTAACCTAGGGATCAATCAGTCGTCGATTATCGGCAGCATAGAAAAGGCCTATGTTGCATCAACCAAGAGAATGGCTGAACACAAAGCTGACATCAAAGAAAGTCTAGATCAACAAAATAAAGATTTAGATAGTCATCTGTTGGAAACCAAGAATCACTTGGAAGCTGGAATTCACATGCTCAAAAATAAGATATTGGCCTCCGAAGAGAACCTCCAAAAAGGGATATCTGAAGAAATCATAAAGGGGGAGAGATCAATGATAAAGGCCAGCTATGATCATGCCATCTGGACCTCGAACACTATCAGGGAAGCAATGAATCTTCCTTCCCTTTGTTATGATGAGCCTACCGTAGGTCCCTGTACATATATTCCTGAAACTAATAAGGATAAAGAAACAATTGAGACTGAAGAAATTAGAAAGAGAAAGTACTGGGAAGAGATGGAGAAAAAGGAGCAGGAAGTCGGTACCAAGAAAGCCAAGAGAGCTGCTGATACGAATGCACCAGATATATAGATGGTTAAATATAGAAATGTCAAAACTCTTCTAAACATTCGACACTAATTATAAATGAAGAAATATTTGTCAAAATTCTGTGTTTACTTAATTTTGCTGAAATGTCATCATTACGTGCTTATCTGCTTAAATGTTAATATCTGTTATGAGAATGGCACTTATCATTGAGTGGGTTATGACTTCTTCAAATAGGGGAGATTGTTGGGAACAGTGCCCTGCAATGTTCCTGATTTGAAGAAGTGCTCAGCTCAATGATAAATGCAAGTTGTATTTGACATACCATCTAGTTCATGCTTGCAGGAATCGACAATATGTCATGTACTTTAGTTATTTTACTAAGTACTATATCGTCGAGAAGAACAGGAGACATCATCGACAAAGCGTGCTTGTCGTCGTAATGACAGGCAGAGCAGCAGCCGCTGAGAAGCAAAGTATTCGTCGACCGCTGAGACATGGCAGGATCATCGAACGAAGAATGCCAATCGTCGAAACTCTGAGACGTGGCGAGATCGTCGAACGAAGAATGGCGATCGTCGAACGAAGGATGGCAAGTTCGTCGATCGCAGAATGCTGTTCGTCGAACGCAGAGAAGACACAGGACATCGTCGTGTGGAACTCATGTCACTGAGAGAACTTATGATTACGACGACATGATGCAAGAAGGAAGCTCACGACGACACTGTTAGGGAAAGAAGATCGCAGTAAGGGCTTGAGGGATTAGGCTATTGGGACTTACGGGTCCGTGGTGTAAGGCTTGAGGGCCTGAAGTTTTTGGCGGCGTTTGCCGAGCCTAGCACACTGCTGGGTAGGCGCAGAGGGAGAGAGGACTACTCGAGACATCCGGTCTTGAGGAACCTCTATAGATCATTGTTGTGCTTTCTGTGGATTGTTCTTTATTTCTTAGATCTATTAACCAGAAAGTAAGAAAAAACTAAAGGGGGTTATTATAAACAGAAAAACCTATTCACCCCCCCCCCCCTCTAGGTGATTAAGTAGACAGCCCATTAAACAACAGTCCCCTGAATGCTAGGGATCATGATGTCTTCAACTCGGCGCTGCCGTACTGGTAGTTGGAAGGAGAGGTTGCGAATTTGGAAACTGTGTCGTCTCTTGAGTTCTTCTCTCTAAGGATGTGCAAGATCTGGTACGATAGTATCTTCTGGAGGAGAGACTTCACGAGTATGAGATATTGTGACATCTAGTCGGTCTTTGCTTCGTAGTCCCCTTCGACTTGCGAGACCACAAGTTGTGAATCAGTATAAATTGTCAAGTTCTCCGCCTTAAAGTTGATGGCAAGCTGGAGGCCGGCGATTAAGGCCTCATACTCGGCGATGTTATTGGTAACCAGGAACTTCAACCTGAGGTCATCTCCAAGGTGATCTCCTCCGGACTGACTAGGAGCAATCTTGCTCCTGCTCTTTTGGTCGCGGAGGGCTCGTCGACATAGAGAGACCAATGAGTGGTGGAGGTATCTTCATTGGGGCGGCCTGTGGAGGGAGGGTGTTTTTCATGATGAAGTCAGTGAGCACCTGGGATTTGATGCCTGGCCGAGGTAAGAAGTGGATGTCGAATTCACCGAGCTCGACTAACCACTTCACCAATCTCTCGGATACTTCTGGATTCTGGAGGATGGTCGCAATGGTAATTGAGTCAAGACCTTTACCGTATGGGCCTGAAAGTAAGGCCGAAGCTTTCTTGTGGAAAAGACGAGAGCGAAATCCGTTTTGTCAGTCGTTGAGTATCTAGTTTCGATGTCGGTGAGGACCTTGCTGAGATAGTAAACGGGTCGTTGAATCCCTCCTTCATCTTTAACTAGCACCGAGCTGACGGCTGTTGGAGAAACTGCCAGGTAAAGGAACAAGACTTCTCCAGGGGCATGCTCTGATAGAAGTGGAGGCGAGGCCAGGTATTGTTTGAGAAGTTCGAAAGACGTTTGGCACTCGTCCGTCCACTGGAATCCAGAATGGCGTGCCCTTCAAAGAATCTTGAAGAAGGGTAGATACTTATCTTCCGTCCTTGCTAGGAACCGTGAAAGAGTGGCAATCCTCCCATTTAAGCGTTGTGCTTCCTTGATGGAGCGGGGTGGCGACATGTCCCACAGTGCCTTGATCTTTTGGTGGTTTGCCTCGATCCCCCGATGGGTCTCCATGAAACCCAGAAACATCTCTGTCATCATACCAAATGCGCATTTGCTGGGGTTGAGCCTTATTTGGAAGCGGCGAAGATGCTGAAAGCATCTTTCCAGATCTTCCAAGTGATTGTGGCTATGGACACTCTTCATCAGCATGTCATCCACGTATACCTCCATCATTTTGCTGATGAGATCTTTGAATACTTTGTTCGTCAATCTCTGGTAGGTCGCTCTGGCATTTTTGAGACCGAATGACATGAATTTGTAGCAATAGACTCACTTATTTGTTCGGAATGTGGTGTTCTCCTCATTAGTCGGGTTCATCCGGATCTGGTTGTAGCCTGTGTACACATCCATGAAGCTGAGGAGCTCATGGTCGGTTGTTGCGTCGACCAGCTGATCGATCCTTGGAAGGGGGAAGCTATCTTTCGGGCATGCCTGGTTCAAGTTGTTGTAGTCGACGCATGTTTTCCACTTTCCGGAGGCCTTTTTCACCATGACCACATTGGCGAGCCATATGAGATACTTTGCTTCACGGATGAACCGCGCTTCAAGGAGCTTCTCCGCCTCTTGTTCAATCGCTTTGAGTCATTCGGGAGCGAAGTTCCACTTCTTCTGGATTACTGGCCTGCAGGCAAGATTAATATTTAAAGAGTGAAAGATGACTAATGGATCTACCCCTGGCATATCTTCTGGACTCCATGCGAAGATATCTTCGTTAGCGCGGAGGAAGATGGCGTATTCCTCCCGCTCTTCTTTGGATAAGAGGGACCCAACTTGAACTATCTAGGTCGGATCCCACTGGGAGAGCGGCACTTCTACGAGTCCTTCAACGGGCGCTCCGCGTTGCAGAGTGGCCTCATCCTACATGTCAAAGTTGTCGATATTGATGGTAGTCGCCTCCGCTGGCCGAGCCTGCTTCAGATAACAAGTTTGCGCTGCCTCTTGGTTTCCGCGCGTGACCCCTATCCCTGCGGTGGTCGAGAATTTCATGGTCAGGTGTGGAATAGATGGAATTGCTCCAATGATGAATTGAAGTGGCCCTCCAAAGATGGCATTGTAGGCGGAGGTGAATTCCACAACCACGAACTGGATGTTGTGCGTTGATTGTCAACTCGCCCAACATGATCGGGAGGGTGATCATGCCCTAAACCGAAATGGGTCGGTTGTCGAAGCCGTAGACAGGTCCGGCCGCGGGGCTGAGCTTCCCCTTTGTGAGTTTCATGCTTTGCAAAGTTGATAAGAACAAGACATCGACCGAGCTCCCATTGTCAACCAATATCCTCTTAACATTGAAGCAAGGGTCCCCAATTCATGCACTGATCACGGGTGGGTCCTGATGCGGTAGTCGTATTCCTTACAGATCCTCTTCCCCGAAGGTGATCATGGTGTCTTGCTTGAGCTTCTTATCTGCGTGGTACCTTGGGGATTTAGCGATTGAGAGGATCTGCGCGGCGAGGGTGTGAGGCCCAATGATTGTCTCAATCTCCCCCACCATCGGCCTGCCCCCTGCAGCTCCTCGAGGAGCAGGAGGCTGTTCCCTTTCCTCCCTAGGTAGTTGAGGCTGATTAGACACCTGGACCTGCAGAAATCTTCTGAGGAGTCCCTGTCGGATGAGAAGCTCAATTTCATCCTTCAACCTGGAACATTCTTGGTGGTGTGTCCGGTTCCTCGGTGGAACTCACAGTATTTTGACTGGTCATTTATGGTATTTGGGAGAGGTATCCTTGGCTTGTGAAACTCCGAGTTGTCCTGGATGGCATAGAGTACATTGGTTCTGGTGGTGTTGAACAGAGTGTAAACTCGGGGCGGTCGTGGACCCAGATCTCTTCGAGGGTCATGACGATGCTCATCGCCGCGGCGCTCCTCATTGTGTCATAGCTCAGCAATTTCTCTCTCATCAGAGCTGAGTAAAAGCCGATTGGACGCCCAGGGAAAATGCCCCACAGAAGCTCGGGTCGACCCCTGGGAATTGTCGGGCCTCAACAGTGAAGAGACAGAAAAAATCTGTAAGGGTATCCCCCTCGTTCTGGCGGATTCCTGAAAGATGGGAGGGGTCTCAGACAGTTCTGCGGTTGGTGATGAATTGGTCGGTGAACTGTTGTGCCATCTCTGCAAAACTATCTGTGGCTCCATCTAGCAGAGAATGGAACCAACTGCCCGCTTAACCTCCCAAGGTTACTGGAAACACCTGACAGAGGAGTTGATTTGGAGTGTTGTAAATTCTCATGATGTTAGTGAAATGGTTGACATGCTCCAACGGGTCATCCGTCCCGTCAAATTTTTCGATGTTGGGGAGTTTGAAGCCATGCGGAACTGGGTGAGCCAGGATCTTGGGTGTCAGCGGGGAGCCTAGGTGTAGAGGACGGAGATCAAATGCATTATGTCGCCTAATATGACCATACTCTTCTACTATCTTATCGTGTATCTCTTTGCGAGTAGTTCTTCTGATAACTTGTCCAAGGCCAACTCTTTCTTGACGTTGGCGATGGTGAACGACTTCTGTTCCCCTGTCCGGTCGGGCGGGATGAGTGGAGCTTGCTGCATCTGAGAGTTCTTCTGACATATCATCTTCCCAAGCTACCTCCTCGATCGGAGCACGATTTGGAGCTGGGGGGGGGGGGGGGGGGGGGGGGGGGGGGGGGGGGGGGGGGGGCGAAATGTTCAGTGCTGGAGGTGACGGGAGCTCGAGGAGTCCCAAGATTTCTTATGAGAGTCAACATCTCGACCTGCTACTCCTCCATTTGGCGCATGCGCCCTTCCAGTGCTTCTACAGGAGCATTTCATGCCTACTATGCGAGATGCGCGTTGATGAGTGAATGCGAGGGTGCCGGGTCGACTCGTCCCCCGGGGATTGACCCTTCGGTGGTGCGGGCACTCCTTCTTGCCAATGCCAGATACTGTCTTGAGTTAATCCTTGCAAAGTTTTGGCAACGCTTCCCCACATATGGCACCATACTGTTGCGGGTCGCTCGACGCTCTCGTTATACCGGTCAAATTGAACCGTCTCAGCTTTAGAGTGAGCCGAGCACGGAATCAGTTAAAGAAAAGTGAGATAGCAGGCAAGAAGACTTTTTATATGGAAAACATGGAAAGGGTGAAAAACCACGTGGCCAGCTCGGCGTTGACCAAATTCACTATCTCTTTTGGTGTTACGAATTTTAGAATGCAAGAGGGTGACACTCCACTGCTCATTGTTGTGGGTGTAGAGAAGAAAGAGAGAGAGAGTGAAGTCTCTAAGGATGGAGAGATCTCCTAGATCCAAAGGATGATCTTCTAGTCGCCTTTGAAGGAGATCTTCGAAGGAGAAGGACATATTTGAAGGCCGAAAGAGATCTTCGAAGGATTCTTCAAACGCCAAAGGGAAACTCTGAAGGATCTTCAAAGGAGCTCTCTCGGGCACTGAAGACAAGGTGTCCTGAAATGAAGGCTTCGGGCTCCTTTTATAGCCTTAGGCAGTGGTAGCCTGGTAATTTTACCATCGTAAATACCGTAACCGCCTGACAGGCGAATCACATTCGCCGATTTGGAGCACATGAATTATCATTTTTTAGATATGTCGGTCTTGCCCCCGGGCAGTTCGGGCAGCTTCGTTGGTGGCGATGAAGGCAATGAACAAGACCTGCAATCTAGGAAATTAAGAAAGGTTAACGGTCACGCGTATCGGGAATGTGAAGGTGTTCTGAGAGCGCGGTGAATGCGGAAGCGTTCTGAGCGCGCGGTGAATGCGTTGGCATTTTGAGAGCATTGTGGACTTAGAAGTGCTTGGCGCGCATTGCGAACAGAAAACCAAGAATGTAGTCGAGCGACGCCGGAGAGGCGTGTCCATAAGAGAAAGGGCGCGCTCCTCAAAGGATGGGGCTTTTGGCCGCACCCCCAAAAACGGGAAGTCATACCCCCTAAAAAGGGAGGGGGGCTTCAGCCACACCCCTAAGGGGTGCGGTTTCGGCCGCACCCGCACACCCTGAAGGGGGTACGGTTTCGGCCGCACCCCCCAAAGGGTGGTGCGGGCGTAGTCGCACCCCCAAGGGGGTGCGGGATTAGCCGCACCCCACTTTGGGGGATGGGGTAGGGCTTTGGCCGCACCCCACTTTGGGGGGTGCGGCCCCCCTATGGGGGTGCGGCTTTGGCTGCACCCCCTTAGTGGGGTGCGGGCTTAGCCGCACCCCACTCCCCTTAGTGGGATGTAGCCCGCACCCACTTAGTGGGGTGCGGCTACGCGTTTTTGGCCGCACACGACAATAGTGGGGTGCGGCCTAGGTAAATACCTACGCAGGGGACGCCGCACGATGGTTGCGGTGGTTTCTTTCTCTCTTCCCTAGTCCTTTGATCATGGGGTTGAGCTTGACTCCACTACTTACACTTCCCCATGGTGGAGCTTTTGCTAATCGCACCCCTAGAGGTTCTATAAATTCATGGGTGCATATCAGGCCTTAAGGTTATGCACTTGTTAATCTCTTTAGATTCTCTTTAGATTTGTGGGCTCTTCTTTTTAGAAGTTTTATTTTCACTATGTTATTAGAGATGTTGCGATGAGAATGTATTTTTATATCTTTTTTTAGTACTCTATTGTGATGGGTGTATGTTGTGGGGCTCGGTTGGACCCATATTATATAGTTATTGTGGTTTAGGTGTTACCCTTCTTCCCCCGAACTTAGCTCGGCGTTTGGTTTGGGAGGAGGAACTCTTGTACACTCTTGGGTGTGCGATGAGACCTTCATATTGTGGCTCATATTTGTATTTATAGGTACCATAGAATCTCGATCTCTCTATTTGTTTACATTGTGTCTATACTTGATAATTCGGAGCAATGTAACTTTCATCTATCTTTCGGTCCGAACTTAGTGAGACGGGTTTAGGGCTCCAACATCGGGAATATGATTTCATCAAGTTTCTTTAGAACATATACTTTAAAGCTCACCATCAAACTAGATTTGGATTCAAAACAAATACTTATGATGCTCACTATTACGATTTCTCCTCTATATATTTGTTTATAATTTACTGTCACCTGTCAGTCTTCAGTTTGTTTCTTTATTTGGCTATATATATGCCCGACTGTATTGTATTGTGTACATTGAGTTGATTTTAATAAAATCACTTTTTCTGCTTCGTTTTCCTTTTCATTCTCGCGCTCTTCTTTCGTTCTCGCGCTGTTCTTGATATGGTATCAGAGGCCTAATCATGGCGCTCTCTTCTTCCGATTCCGCTGACGCCTCTCTTGCTCCGGCCGTGCGTGATGATTCATCGAACCCTTATTACCTTCATCCTTCTGACAATCCTGGCTCAATTCTTGTTTCTCAACCCCTTAATGGCGAAAACTACATCTCTTGGCATCGGGCAATGAAAATGGCACTGATCGGCAAAAATAAGATCGGATTTGTGGATGGATCTATTTCTCCTCCTGATTCAACTGATCTGATTTTAACCCTTGCCTGGAATCGAAATAATAACATCGTCGCCTCCTGGATCTTGAATTCTGTCTCCAAAGAAATTGTTGCCAGCGTTCCTTATGCATCCTCTGCTGCAGAAATATGGACAGATCTTCAAGAGAGATTTCAGCAACAAAATGGACCCAGGATCTTTCAATTAAAACGAGATTTGATGAATCTTACTCAAGGGAACCTCACCGTCAGTCAATACTTCACCAAATTAAAGAGTCTTTGGGAAGAATTGAGTGAACATAAACCACATCATGTTTGCACTTGTGGCGGTGTTCGCCCTCTACTTGAATATAATCATATGGAATATGTCATGACGTTTTTCATGGGGCTTGGCACATCCTTCTCACAAATCCGTGGACAAATAATGCTCATGGATCCTCTTCCTCCTATAAACAAAGTTTTTTCTCTAATATTACAAGAGGAAAAACAATGTGAGATTAGTTTCATTGCTTCAGAATCATCACCCACCTTCACTGCCCAACATACTTCCAAGCAAACTTTTGAAAATAAGCAAAAAGGTACCAAGAAGGATCGTCCTCTCTGTGCGCATTGCGGCTTACTTGGTCATTACAAAGACAAATGTTACAAACTGCACGGTTACCCACCTGGATACAGGAATTCTCGATCTTCTGCCACCTCTCATCCTGTCAATCAAGTTTCAACTACTAGTTTTGATAGAAACAACGGCTCAGACATTGGTTTCACTGCTCAGCAATATCAACAACTTCTTTCCCTCCTTCAAATGCAAATATCTACTGCAGTTCAACCCCAAACCAGTGCACATGGACCTGATTCTTCCTCTGGTTTGGTTCTTACTACAAGTTCTTTACCATTGTGTTTTTCGGCATCTTCTTGGATTTTAGATTCGGGGGCTAGTTCTCATATTTCCTATGACTTAAAATGTTTTGTTTCTCATCAACCGATACACAATCAGTTCATTGCCTTACCTGACCAAACTATTATTCCAGTTAAAGCAATTGGGGATGTCCAAATAACCCTGGATTTGCTTCTTCATGATGTTTTTTTGTACCCACTTTCCGTTTTAATTTGATATTTGTTAGTGCCTTCTTACGCAACACTAATTACTCTATATCCTTCTTTCCAACTTGGTTTCTTATTCAGACCAATCAAAGCTCCAGGATGATTGGCAAGGGTAACTTGGTTGCGGGCATGTATCTTCTTCATCCCATTCCCGCATCTCCAGCAAATCCAGACACTTCGTTTCCAACTCAGCTCATCAATCCTGTTTTAGCCAATAATGTTTCGAACACCTGTAACGCCAATCTATGGCATACTAGATTTGGACATTTATCTGATAAAGTGTTGAAAGTTCTTAGCACTAAAATCCCTTTTTCTTTTCCTAATACTTTCCATTCTACATGTGATGTTTGTCCTTTAGCAAAATTCAGACGTTTGCCGTTTGTTTCTAATAACCACTTATCAGCTCAAATTTTTGATTTACTTCATTGTGATATCTGGGGCCCTCATTCTCACCCTACTTATAACGGGCATCGATATTTTTTAACTTTGGTTGATGATTGTTCTAGATATACATGGATATATCTACTTAAAAACAAATCAGAAGCACCTTTTGCCATCATTAAGTTTTTTTCTTTAATCAAAACCCAATATGACAAAGTTATTAAATGTTTCAGATCTGATAATGCTAAAGAACTTGCTCTCACTGATTTTCTTGCTCAACAAGGCACTCATCACCAAGTTTCTTGTGTTGAACGGCCTGAACAAAATTCTGTTGTCGAACAGAAACATCAACACTTGCTAAATGTTGCTCGTGCTTTATTTTTTCAATCAAATTTGCCTATTTCTTTTTGGGGTGATTGTATAGCAACTGCTACTTATCTCATTAATAGATTGCCTACCCCTATTCTCAAAGATCATTCTCGCTTCCAGGTTTTACACAACTGTGAACCTGATTATTCTCAAATTAAGTCTTTTGGTTGTCTTGTTTTTGCTGCTACCTTGAAGACAAATCGGACAAAATTCCATCCTCGTGCTATCCCTACTGTTTTTGTAGGATATGCATATGGATACAAAGGTTTCGGGTTATATAATCTGCTTACCAGGAATTTTTTTGTCTCCCGTGATGTTCAATTTCATGAAAATCAATACCCTTTTCACGTTGCTGATTTCTCACATCAATCAGTGGATTACTTCCCTGATTTAGTTTTACCCTTACCCCACCAAGAATTACCTGTGTCATCACCTATCCAACAAACCATTTCACTGATTCATATTTCCTCTCCTACTACCAATCATGCTGATCCTGTTTTTCCTCGCAAGTCAAACAGAATTGTTAAACCGCCTGCTATCTTAACAATTATGATTGTTCTCTTTATCCAATTCAAAACCACCTCAGTTATGACAAGTTATCTCCCTCTCACAGAAATTTTGTTTTACAAGTATCATCCAACTTTGAGCCTCAGTTTTACCATCAGGCAGTTAAAATACCTGAATGGCGCAATGCTATGGCCGAGGAACTTCATGCTTTGGAATCAAATAATACCTGGTCTCTTGTCTCATTACCTCCTCACAAACGTTGTGTTGGCAGTCGTTGGTTGTATCGAGTAAAATTCAAGGCCGATGGGTCTGTTGATCGCTACAAAGCGAGACTAGTGGCAAAAGGCTATACCCAACAGGCCGAAATTGATTTCACTGAAACTTTTCTCCGGTTGCAAAGCTTACATCTGTTCGCATTCTCCTTGTCGTTGCTCAGCAAAGAAATGGCCCTTGTTACAATTAGATGTTAATAACGCCTTTCTTAATGGAGACCTTGATGAAGACATTTACATGGAGCTACCATTTGGACATCCTAAACAAAAAGATAACTTGGTTTGCAAATTACACAAATCGATTTACGGTTTACGGCAAGCTTCTCGTCAATGGTTCACAAAGTTTTCCTCAACTCTGATTCAAAACGGTTTTACTCAGTCACAAAGTGATTACTTCTTGTTCACATTTGGTTCTGCTAACACCCTTGTTGTGCTTTTGGTTTATGTCGATGACATAATACTTACTGGACCAGATTCTACTGCTATTCATCATGTTCAAGAGCTTCTACAAAATATTTTCAAATTGAAAGTATTAGGTGATTTGAGGTATTTCTTGGGCTTAGAAATAGCCAAGAACAACACTGGTATATCATTATCTCAACGTAAATATACTCTCAGTTTGCTTGAGGATACTGGATTCATTGATTCCAAACCCGTTCATCTTCCAATGGAACCTAATCTGAAGTTGCATGCCTCAGAGGGTGATCTTCTACCCGATGCGTCTCTATACCGGCATCTTATCGGCAGACTTTTATACTTAACAGTTCCTCGCCCTGACATTTGTTTTGCGGTAAACAAGTTGAGCCAATATATGACTGCACCCCGCACGTCACACCTTCACGCCATTCATCATTTATTACAGTATCTAAAGAGCACCCCTGGACAAGGCATTTTTTTCCCTACCAACAATCCTCTGCGCCTCACTGCTTTTGTTGATGCTGACTGGGGAAGTTGCTTGGACACCCGAAGATCTACTACAGGTTTTTGCATTTTTTTGGGTGACTCCCTTATTTCCTGGAAATCAAAAAAGTAAAATACGGTTTCAAAGTCCTCCACTGAAGCAGAATATAGAGCCCTAGCAGCTGTTTCTAGCGAAATTGTTTGGCTTCAACGCATTCTTCAACATTTCGAGATTAATATTTCGTCGGCAATGTTATTTTGTGATAATCAGTCAGCGAATCACTTGGCCTCCAACTCAACCTTTCATGAACGGTCCAAACATATCGACATAGACTGTCATTTCACTCGTGAACTCATCAATTCTGGATTGATCAAGCTTGTCCATGTGAAAGGCCACCATCAGCTAGCTGATCTCCTCACGAAAGCTCTTCTTGCTGCTCGCTTCCAGTTTCTACTGTCCAAGATGGGTATACTGAACATTTACTGCCTATCTTGAGGGGGGGTATTACGATTTCTCCTCTATATATTTGTTTATAATTTACTAACACCTGTCAGTCTTCAGTTTGTTTCTTTATTTGGCTATATATATGCCCGGTTGTATTGTATTGTGTACATTGAGTTGATTTTAATAAAATCACTTTTTCTGCTTCGTTTTCCTTTTCATTCTCGCGCTCTTCTTTCGTTCTCGCGCTGTTCTTGATACTCACTGTTGGAGTGGGCAATGTAAAGAAAGACTCTTCATTCCTATATATTTTGGTGCTAATCTTCATAAAAGTTTCTTGAAATGGATTGAGTTAGAAAGTGTTGGCGTCCGGCAAAGACGAGAATCAAACAAAGCTATTTTTAGTTTCAGAGTGATTCTAAGCTTCGTGTACATGGGCTAGCTCCAATTCAAAAAAAAAATGAAATTGCACCTATATGAATTTGTTCAGGATTTATAGTAGAACGGATCTGAACCGATCCAAATAACACCTTGCCCAGTACAATCTAGTTCCAATAATAATATTTGTGTGAGAAATACTAATTGTTTATATTGTTACCACTGAAGATACTAAAAAATTACAAATTATTTATATTGTTAGATATTAAAGAGCAAATAAAATAAAATCTAAAATTTCATTTATAATTCTTGGGTATCCATACAAAATCAAAGTGGTTGGATCAGACTTGAAAGACCAAGACTATGACCGGCTCGTTGAGACAATTCCAACACCTAATTTCGTATGATTCCGAGTATGTTGACCCCTCAAATAGTCTGTTAAATAAACAGTATAGTAGAAGAATCAACCTGAATATGTGCGGCTCGACCTGACCCGAACCGGTCAGGGCCGGTCATCCTCTTCCTCACTGCCGACCCTCAAACGGTCTTAGGAGGCGCACCAAGGGCATGTGACACCCCTCTATGCCCTCCTTCTTCCCCCTCTAATCTCAAATCGCCTTTAATGGAGATTTTTTTTGTAAAATCTAGAAGCCCTCGAAATATTCTACGAGGTGTAATACCCCCCTCAGGAAAGCAGCATTGACCAGGTTATCTTATCGCACACCGCCAACGACACGCGACGCTGAGGCGACTAACGGAAAAGTGGAGGTACAATCGTCTCCGACCCCTCCCGTTAATCACCCCGATGCCACGCATCAACGACTATGCTAAACGTATATGTTTTACACACTTATCAGTGTATGAGATAGTTATTTTGCGGAAGGTTTAATTATTCTAGTGGAATACATACTATTACCAGTATCACAGAGCCCTACACCTAGTCGTGTACAAAAAAAACCGGTCCTAACCGGTCATGTTGGGACCGGACCGGTTAGGACCGGTCCCAGCTAGAACCGGTCCGGTCCCGGACCGGTCCCGGACCGGTCCCGGAGGTCCATAGCAGTCCCCTTTTTTCCCTCAAAGACCGGCCCGGGACCGGGACCGGTAAAAGACCGGTACGGGACCGCGACCAGTAAAAGACCGGTCCCGGACCGAGACCGGTCTTTTACCGGTCCTGGGATAGGACCGGAACCGAGACCCCCGTGAAGTGCTGCTAAAACAGCTCTAAAAAGAGTTGTTAGCTGTTAACAGCTAAAGAGCTGTTAAAACAGCTCTTTAAAAGAGCTGTTGGTAACTGTTGTTACCTGACCGGCAACAAGTAATGCTGCCGGCCTGCTGTAGCCTAAGACAGCCTAAGGTCTAGGCTGCACAGTCTAGGCCCTAGGCTATTTAAAAATATATATTTTTTTAAAATTAATAACCCCCCCCCCCCCCCCCCCCCCTCTCATTTAAAAAAAAAATTTATAACCCCCCCCCCCCCCCCCCCCCCTCCTATCATCCGACCCCCTCCCTCTCTCTCTCTATCACTCTCTTTTTATATTTAAAAAAAAAATAAATAAAAAAGACCGGTCCGGGACCGGTTAGAACTGGTTAGGATTGGTCTTCCAGTCCCTGCCAGTCCTCCTCCAGAGGGGAAAAACCGGTCCCGGACCGGGACTGGTTTAGATAGGACCGGTTGGCCAAAAGACCGGTCTTTTAAAAGACCGGTCCCGGACCGGACCGACAGTCTTTTTGTTCACGGCTACCTACACCTATGTCTTTATGTTTCAGACATGCATGGTGGATTAACTAATTACATAAGTTGTGTGTTAAGTAAGATGATAATCAAACTATGTAGCTATGATCTATCTTTGCATCATTGAGATTGTAGGCTTTGTAGCCATGGTCGTACTAAGCCGTATCTTTCATAAATTGCTCATAGCTTTCATCTCGATGTAGCCACGTCTATCGATCACACTTGTCACTTGCGTTAATAACATCTAAATTAGCTCTTCATGAAAGCATAAACTAAGTTGTACCTTAATATCGTAGCCATAGTATTTATCTCGACGTAGCCACATCTATCAATCACACTTGTCACCTACATACTTAACAAATCAATTAATACTTCGTTAAACAATAAATATTAACTAGAATTAACCGATAGTGACAAGTGTAGCAAAGTGTCTGAAAAGCGGAGGTGATATCTGGACTTCTATTGGGTCATTGCGGTCTTCACACGAACGTCACATACGTACTCAGTTTCAACCTGCATATGATCATAGAACCACGTAGTTCTATCATAATGTCGCAACTCGCACGGGTTATCCTTTCGGACCATCCAGATTGTGGTTGTCTTAGAGTAAAACTCATCAGCCATTCAATATTCTCCCAAAGGCACAATTTCCAAGACACAATATTCCTGAAGTAATAATATCTCGTAGAAACATTTATTCCCGTAGAAATTAATTCCCGAAGACAAATTTATTCTCGTAGAGATTATTTCTCAAAGACGCAATTATTCTCGTAGAAATTTTTTCTCGATAACACATTTATTCTCGTAGAAATTATTTCTCAAAGACACATTTATTCCCATAGAAATTATATCTCGAAGACACATTAATTATCGTAGGGATTATTTCTCAAAGACACATTTATTCCCGCAGAAATTATTTCTCAAAGACACATTTATTCCCGTATAAATTATTTCTCGAAGACACATTAATTCTCATTGGAATTATTTCTCGAAGACACATTAATTCTCATTGGAATTATTTCTCGAAAACACATATATTCTCATAGGAATTATTTCTCAAGGACAGATCTATTCCCATATGAATTATTTCTCGAAGACACATTTATTCCCATAGAAATTATTTCTCGAAGGCACACTAATTCTCGTAGGAATTATTTCTCAAAAGCACAATTATTGCTCGAAAGCGCATTAATTATCATAGAAATTATTTCTCGAAATCACGTATATATTCCCATAGGAACATACATCTATTAGCCTCAATTTGTAAAAAAAATGCAGATTAATAACAATTAATCTCAAATTTAAGTATATTCCTGTAGGTAATTGATGTAGATTAGTGACAATTAATTTCTATTTTAAATATTCCTGAAGGTAATTATGTTATATAAACAAGTTAAACTAAGCATTTGTAATAGCAGATTAACAGTGAAAAGAGAAAGGGAGTTAAACAGTCATTCACACTATGGCTTATATATTCAATCTATATTTTTAAATTAAGGAAGCTTAGCATTCTTTATATTGGCAAGCTCACTGCAAATTCCCAAATCCACTTTAGTTTTGTTACGGTTTGCGCATGGTTCCATTTTTTAATAGGCCTACAGGTCGTACACCACAACCCATCTCTGCACGGAGAGTGGTCGTCCATGTGCGGCAGGTTGTTTCCATGTGCGGCAGGTTGTTGTGCGGCAGGTTATGGCGGTGGACGCGTTAATGGCCATGCGCATTCCTTGATTTTTCATGAGAGTTATTTTGGGTTCAGCCCGGATCCCAAAGTTGCGGCCTCATAATAACCCCCACATAGGTGGATCAAGAGATATTTCGTAACTAATATCTCGCAAAGATATATGTCTTTGGCAACCATTAAGAACTTAAACGTTCATCATAAACTGTTACGTAGAGCACAACATCATAGGAATGGGGAGAAGGTTTTCTCAATATTTTAAATTTGTGCTCTCAACTACGCTACATCAACGACTTCGTTTCTACCACATTGAACCTGATTCATGTGATCTCCAATCACATGGGCTGGGTGTCCACCGTTGGCAGCAAATTACGTGGGCTTAAGCCTCATTCCCCTCGATGACAATAATATCAGCCAGATTATCATTTCTTTTCTTCTTTGCTTCACGGACTTGTACCTGATTCTCATGAACTTATTCATTTTAGCATTAGTACTGTTTGAAGCAGTTAAGTCAATTACATATTTATTATCACAATGCAAAGAAATAGCAAGTATTGGTTTTCCTACTAAAGGAATTTCAGAAAGTAAATTTTTAAGTCATTCGGCTTCGACACATGTAGTGTCTAAAGCTATAAGCTCAGATTTCACAGTGTTTCTTGAAATCACGGTTTGTTTTGTTGAAGCCCATGAAATGGCGGATCCTCCAAGGAAGAAGACATAAGCAGTTGTTGATTTAACATATAATGAATCAGTTACCCAATTGACATATGAATAACCTTCTAGTACTTCGGGAAAACCCATATATATTAAACTATAATCAATAGTTCCGCAAAGATTTTTAAATATTCTAGTTAACGCTATCCAATAGTCATCACTTGAATTACTAATATATCTACTAAGTCTGCCTACAGCATATGAAATATCGGGTCTAGTGCGATTAGCAATATAAAGCAGTACCCATATCATTTGTGCATACCTATGTTAGTCAATAGGTTCACCTAAGTTTTTACAAAGTTGTATGCTAGCGTCATAAGGAGTAGAAACAGGTGCGAAATTAAATAAATTAAATTTATGCAATATTTTCTCAATCGGGTGAGAAAGAGATAAAGAAACATGAGAATCAGATTTAGCTAATTTCATTCCCAAAATGACATTAGCTTCTCCTAAATCTTTCATATCAAATTTGCATGATAAATTATTTTTGATATTATTAATAATTTTAATTGAACTTCTAAAGATTAAAATGTCATCTACATAGAGACATAACAAAACAAATTCATTTCCGTCTTGTTTTGCATAAATACATTTATCATATTCATTTGATATAAATCCAAACGATAATACTACAAAATCAAATTTTTGATGTCATTGTTTAGGGGCTTATTTTAATCCATAAAGGAATTTAATAAGTTTACAAACCTTAGTTTCTTGACCTTTAACTACAAAACCTTCAGGTTAAGTCATATAGACTTCTTCATCTAAGTCTCCATGCAAGAAAACAGTTTTTACGTCCATTTGGTGAATGATTAATTTATGGATCGAAGCTAAGACTACTAGAACGCAAAGGGATGTAATCCTAGCTACGGGAGCATATGTATCCAAATAATATATCCTTTATTTTTGTGCATAGCCTTTAGCAACAAGGCGAGCCTTATATTTTTCTATGGAACCGTCCGGATTTAATTTCTTCCTAAAGATCCATCTACAACCTATGGCTTTGGTACCGGAAGGAAGATCGGTTAGAATCCAAGTTTTATTTTCTAGAATAGAATTAATTTCAACATTTATGGCTTCTTTCCAAAATAGAGAATCAGATGAGGTCATAGCTTCCTCATATGAATTAGGATCTCCTTTAACTAGGTAGGTGAAGTAGTCCTCTCCAAAAGTTCTCTCGGTTCTAACTCTTTTACTTCTTCTAGGTTCATCAATTTCCAATGGATCTAGGTTAGATGAAGGTTGAACTGAACTAGAAGATGGTTGAGATGAGTTGTCTAATTTATAAGGGAATTTATCTTCAAAATAAACGGGATCTCTAGCTTCTATAATAGTGTTTTTTTGATATTTCACTAATTTGAGAATTGGTAATGAGAAACCTATTAGCACTACTATCGGATGCATAACCTATAAAAATGGAGTCTAATGTTTTAGATCCAATTTTCTTTCTTTTAGGTTCAGGGATTGCAACCTTAGCCAAACACCCCCACACTCGAAGGATTTGGAGATTAGGTTTCCTTAATTTAAATAACTCAAATGGAGTTTTATCATTAAGTTTTGAAGGAATCTTATTAAGGATGAAAGAGGAGGCGAGCAACGCTTCTCCCCAAAGATTTTCTGGGGCACCGGACTCGGCTAACATGACATTGATCATGTTCATCAAGGTTCGATTTTTTCGTTCAGCTACACCATTAGATTGAGGAGAATATGGAGCAGTCACTTGATGAATAATCTCATGTTCTTGGCATAACTGGGTTAGTTCATTCGAAGTATATTCTCCATCTCGGTCGAATCTAAGAATTTTAATCGATGATCCTAATCGATTTTCTACTTTCGCTTTGAAAATCTTAAAGTAAGAAAATACTTCATCTTTAGTTTTTAATAAATAAATGTAACAATATTTAGTGAAATCATCAATAAAAGTTACAAAATATTTATTTCCACCTCTAGTAGGTTGGCGGTTCGAGTCACACACATCCGAGTGAATTAACTCCAAAGATTTTGAGGTTCTTTCAACTGATTTAAATGGTTTTCTAGAGAATTTAGATTGCACACATATTTCACATTTAGCACTTGGTGTAATATTAAATTTAGGAATTAGATTTAAAGACATCATTCTTTTCATACAATCAGAATTCACATGTCCTAATCTAGTTTCCCAAAAATCAGAAGATGAACTTGAAGCAATAGAAGATGAAATTTGATTTACTTCTAAATCAGCAACATTCAACTTAAATAAACCATCATATATTCTTTTCCAATAAAAACATCATTAAATATTATTACAACTTTATTTGATTCTAAAATAATCTTATAACCCTTCTTAACTAGTAAAGATTCGCTCACTAGTAAGGATTCACTCGCCCGCGTCCAAGAATTTGTGTCGATGACGCATCTCCTAAGATCACGCTTCCTCCACTGATGTCCTGAAAGGTGGCAAAGCAAGAACGATCAAAACAGGTATGAACATTAGCTCCGGATTCAAACCACCAATCTGATGAACAAGTGAGAAGAAGACTAGGAGAATAATCTAACCAGAAGATAGGTTGATCCGATGCTTGGATCATATTGGTCTGAGGCTTGTCACCACGAGACTTGCAAATCACGGGTTCTGTCTTCTTGTAGAAGCAAGTGGTAGACAGATGATTTGCGCGGCCGCAGATGAAGCATCATTTCCCTTTACCTGGGTTTTGGTTTGAAGGACCAGGCTTGGGATGATTAGGTTTCTAATGGAGAGAACCTGGACGGAAAGGTTTCTTATGAATCTTTCCCTTGCCTTTGAAGTGATGGTGAGAGGAAGGGTTGTCATGAGCTTCAGTGAGATTCACTTTAGGAGCATGGTCTTTGGGGGTCTTGAAACTTTTAGACTTATGTTCCTCCTCTATGCGGATAGCATTTTGGATTTGACCATAAGTGAGGTTAGATTGGTCATGTCTTAGTCTAGTGCTAAAGCCGGACCAAGAATCAGGAAGAGCATCAATAAGACATGTAACTAAATAATTTTCGGAGAGGATTGAGCCATCGGCTCGGATTTTGGATAACATCCCATCAAGTTGATGGAGTTGAGGATTGATAGGCTTAGAGGCATCAATCTTGAATTTGTGGAGGTTAGAAACGTTGTAACGTTCTATACCCGCATTATCAAGGTTATAGCGAGCTTCAAGAGCATACCACAAATCCTTAGTTGTACGATATTGAAGAAAAACATCGTAGAAGCTGTCGGACAAGGCACTAAAAATTCAGTTGCGGCAATGATATTCTATGTCTACCGGGTCTCTATAGGGAACACGTCTAACATAAGTTATAGTGGTATTTGCACTGGAAGATGAAGACGATGGAAGAGAGGAAGCGACTGCAATTGCAGTGCTAGGGTTTTCGGGTTCTACAGTAGGAGCATCAAAGATAGCAGATAAAAGACCTAAAGTATTCAGCCAATATTCTACTTGAGCTTGTCAACGACGAAAACTATTTCCGTTAAATTTTTCGGGTTTGATCCCGACAGAATCCTCAGATCTACATGTCATTACAGATTTCTGAAATTTAAAATACATATAATCAATAACAGTACATGTAAACAAGAAAACAGAGATAATCATTTTGATTATTTGATTTTATTTATCTTGTTATTCTTGGACTTCCCAAGGAATACTCGATGAAGGGCTCTCACTGGTACTAGGCGATTTTATGGGATGATAGCCCAACACTGCCCTTTCGCAAGAGATTATGTGATATGATCTACAACTTCTTTAGATTGTTGGAATAATTATCATATATTCCTATATTAATATTCAAAATAATATTTTTTTTTGTCTAAAAACTTTTGCAGAACAGCATATATATATATATATGTACATATAAAAATTGCATGAAGGAGGTGAGAAATAAAAGAGATCAAAGCAGAATATATATATAGTTTAGAATCGAGCCTGGGTAAGATGTGTGGTCACTGCCTTAAAGAAGTTGCACCGCCCTCCAGCAGGGCTTTCAACCGATGCTCACTCCTCCAAGGTACAACACCCGGCTAGATCCTGAAAGTTCTGATGTGCGCGGACACCGAAGAAGCACAGAGCACCCGAAACTCCCACTTGATGAAGCAAATGTAAAGAAAATGAAGCACGTAGAATATTCGTCGCAAGAACAGCGAGCAAGAGCAAAGCGGTTTTTTTTCTGAAAGCGTATATTGAACGAAGCAACAAATCTCCTATATGGAGTCTCATAAAAAGATGAGATATTAACACGTAATAAATTTCAACGGTTATAATTGGTAAGCGATAATCGGGCAGAGAGACGTTGAATATTTCCAACGTTATGAAGTAATGGCGAGAAACACGCGTGAATGAGCGGTTAGAAAACACGTGTAATATCTGTAAGAGAAAACGCTTACGGAAAAGGTCACGTCGAATACATATCGACGCAACGTCGAAATCAAAACAAACACTACAACATTTTTCAAGTGTTGCTAAAGATCAAAAATGTTGTAGTGAAAGCAACTCGACGCTACGTCGAGTTCTTATCGACACAGGTTAAACCGACGGACTACTTGTCGACGCAGACGTCGACAACTTATCGGTCCGGTCCGGTCCAGTGCGGTGTGTGTGCGCGCGCGCGTGTGTGGTTCATAGTTTCTCCTTATGTTCTTTTGAACAAATAAGGAGTGAAATCACTTATATACTCACTAACAAGAGAGGTGAAAAACAAGGTGAGACTAAAGGGTTCATCCTTTCATTCATGAAATTCATGAAAGGTTTCTCTCCAAATAATTTGGATTCCCTCTATCTTTTGGTTTTGGAGCTTTTCATCAAATATGAATAGTCATACACCAAACACCATAAGGGCTCCAATAAAACATTATAAAACAAATATTTTATTTACAAAATTTCTAACAGATTTGAGTTTCAGGATAGGCACCGACTATTAATCAGCTCGTTAACATAAGAAAATAAAATCCAAGACCCTGTTAACAGAAGGAATGAATTAAATTCCTGCAGAATCCATACCAGTTGGTGATGTTCAAGTAGTGAAATGATGAGGAGACTATGTATAAAGAACTGTTGTTGTCGATACTTAGACATACTAAGGCTTCATTTGGGCAGCTTATTCGCTCCGGTGAGTTGGGTCAAAATCGCCATTAATTATCATAGATCGTATGTTTGGCAAGACAAAGGTTATGACCGCTACCAAGAAAATAAACTAGTTTTGAGCATAAAATGCATGAATTTTTTTAGGTGAGATCGGGCGCTCACGAACGACGGTTCATGACCACCACGTGCACGACCGCCACCACCGCGCCAAATGAACCGTAAATTCCGAAATGAAGCAAGGGTAATAATCATGTTGAAGCTTGTCAACACCACATCTACATCAGAAATCAATGGCAAAAGAATCGTCATCAACAAATTCAGATTCATAGAAAACAAACTAGAAAGAAAAAAAACAAAAGGCCAAGGCCCATAACGAAATCACCTCCCATTCTAGAAAAGAGGAAACAATATATTTTGGCGATTGTTATCCGCACTACAGTTTTGGCTATCCGCACTTTTTTTGTATGAGTTATTACGTGGCTTTTTGAAATACGTCTTGTACGTGCATTTTTAGGAAAAGTGATCAACACGATCGAGATCTACAACTTTCGTGTTGAACACCTTTCCTTAAAATGCACGCACAAGACGTATTGTCACCCTGATTGAAACATGTGCGTAACTATAGTAAATTTTTAAAAATACGCTTTGTACATGCATTTTTAGGAAAAGTGTTCAACACTAAAGTTGTAGAACTCGACGAGATCTACAACTTTCGTGTTGAACACTTTTCCTAAAAATGCATGCTCATACAAAAAGAATGTTGATAGCCAAAACTGTAGTGCTGCTAACAATCGCCTATGTTTTTTAGCATACACCCAAATGCTTAACAATTAATTAAAATCTATGTTTAAAAAAATTACCAGGAATTAAAGGAGAAGCAGGATAAATATGCATGCAAAGTTTTAAATCCCATTTTCTTGAACGTGCTCCCAACCCAGGAATCAAATGAGGAGAGAATAATCCTCGTCTTGATTATAAAGGTGATTGTTAGCCGCAAGCAGACTTTGGCTATCCGCACCCCAAAAAACTAAAAAATTAGGTATTTTTCTCCCTGTGACCGCAACCCAAAACGACGTCGTGCTCTGCTTTTCCTGGACCGGAAGCCCTCCTATCCCGACGTTTTTCCTCTCCTACTTCTCCGGGACCGAAATACAAAGCCTCTCGTATCATGCCCGGAGGTAGCGGCCCGATGATTTCCTAGGGAATAACTCTATCGTGCCGCTCTTTTTTAATTTTTCTTCAGACTTGGCAGTCGCCTGAGAAAAGCTCATTTCCAGAGATGTCGTTAATCCATATAAGGCGGTGGGAGGTGAGAGGGAGGAGGCGGTCAGTTCTACGGGAGGGAGCCACGCACTGCCCAAGATCCATTATGGGTTGTAGACTTCCACCCTAAAAACCTTAAAATTTTGTTTTTTTCTTGTCACGGGTGTTTAATAAGAATTGAGACAATGTCTTTGAAGTTCTTGCACGGATTCGGTGAAGAAAGTTTCGAGCTGCAGAAGCAGATTAATTGGATGCATGACTAGTGTTGGGGTCCCCCTAAAAGGGTTCGGGTTGAGTCGGACCAAGTGTTTCTCATCACAGCCTCGCCCGGACCCGCTTGACGACCCCAATTTTATGTTTGGTCTTAATCCCGCAGCTAAGCAGCTTCGCGGTTCCGCTTGTTCCTTAAGAACCGCTCAAAAGCGCTTCTTCTCACTCATGTTCCGTAAGAGCGCTTTCGCTAGCTAATGGTCCGTACAAGCGCTTCCGCTCGCTCCTGCTCCGTAAGAGCGGTTCCGCTCGCTCCCGCTCCGTAAGAGCGCTTCCGCTCGCTCCCGCTCCGGAAGAGCGCTTCCGCTCGCTCCTGCTCCGGAAGAGCGCTTCCCCTCGCTCCTGCCCCGCAGGAAGAGCTCCCGCTCTCTTCCGCTCCTGAAGAGCACTTCCGCTCGCTCCTGCTCCGTACGAGCGCTTCCGCTCGCTTCCGCTCCGGAAGAGCGCTTCCGCTCGCTCCTGCTCCGGAAGAGCGCTTCCCCTCGCTCCTGCACCGCAGGAAGAGCTCCCGCTCTCTTCCGCTCCGGAAGAGCGCTTCCGCTCGCTCCTGCTCCGTACGAGCGCTTCCGCTACGGAAGAGCGCTTCCGCTCGCTCCTCCTCAGTACAGGCGCTTCCGCTCGCTCCTGCTCCGCAGGAAGCGCTCCCGCTCGCTTCCGCTCGCTCCTGCTCCGTACGAGCGCTTCTGATCGCTTCCGCTTCTGAAGAGCGCTTCATCTCGCTCCTGCTCCGTACGAGCGCTTCCGCTCGCTCCTGCTCCGTAAGAGCGCTTCCGCTCGCTCCTGCTCCGGAAGAGGGCTTCCGCTCACTCCAGCTCCGGAAGAGCGCTTTCGCTCGGTCCTACTCCGGAAGAGCGCTTCCGCTCGCTCCCGCTCCGTACGAGCGCTTCCGCTCGCTCCTGCTCTGGAAGAGCCCTTCCGCTCGCTCGTGCTCCGGAATAGCGCTTCCGCTCGCTCCTGCTCCGGAAGAGCGCTTCCCCTCGCTCCTGCACCGCAGGAAGAGCTCCCGCTCTCTTCCGCTCCGGAAGAGCGCTTCCGCTCGCTCCTGCTCCGTACGAGCGCTTCCGCTCCGGAAGAGCGCTTCCGCTCGCTCCTCCTCAGTACAGGCGCTTCCGCTCGCTCCTGCTCCGCAGGAAGCGCTCCCGCTCGCTTCCGCTCGCTCCCGCTCGCCTGCTCCGTACGAGGGCTTCCGATCGCTTCCGCTTCTGAAGAGCGCTTCATCTCGCTCCTGCTCCGTAAGAGCGCTTCCGCTCGCTCCTGCTCCGTAAGAGCGCTTCCGCTCGCTCCTGCTCCGGAAGAGGGCTTCCGCTCGCTCCAGCTCCGGAAGAGCGCTTTCGCTCGGTCCTGCTCCGGAAGAGCGCCTCCGCTCGCTCCCGCTCCGTACGAGCGCTTCCGCTCGCTCCTGCTCTGGAAGAGCCCTTCCGCTCGCTCGTGCTCCGGAATAGCGCTTCCGCTCGCTCCTGCTCCGGAAGAGCGCTTCCGCTCGCTCCTGCTCCGGAAGAGCGCTTCCGCTCGCTCCTGCTCCGTAAGAGCGCTTCCGCCCGCTCCTGTTACGGAAGAGCTCTTCCGCTCGCTCCTTCTCCCCAGGAAGCGCTCCCGCTCGCTTCCGCTCCGGAAGAGCGCTTCCGCTCGCTCCTGCTCCGTAAGAGCTCTTCCGCTCGCTCCTGCTCCGGAAGAGCGCTTCCGCTCGCTCCTGCTCCGTAAGAGCTCTTCCGCTCGCTCCTGCTCCGGAAGAGCGCTTCCGCTCATGCTTGTTTTGCGAAGCGCGCCGCTATCGTCCATCGCCGGCCACCACCACCACCAGGAGGGATGCCCGAGCTGCCCAGCGTGACCGAAGGGCAAACTCGTCATAAATACAAAGTTGACAATCCACGTGCCCCGAATCAAGCATCTTCATTCGCTCGTCCAAGAATCAGCATGATGCAGTTACCAGAACGCCCTCCTCAAAAACTATAAAAGGAGGGTCAGACCTCCATTTGAAGATATTTTTGGCATTCGGAGAAGAAGGAGCTCTTAAGTTTTCCGGCGAGAACTCTCGGAGGATCTTCATCGACCTTCAAGCTCCCCTCAGAGATCTCCATCAGCACTCCGGTTTTTCTTCAAGGACTTGGGGAGGATCTCAGGGACTTGGACACAGGCTGCTTCGCATCGCCCCGCTCCAGGCCGTTTCGCAGTGCTCTGCTCCGCAGCGCTCCGCTCCAGGCCGTTCCGCAGCGCTCCGCTCCAGGCCGTTCCGCAGCGCTCTGCTCCGCAGCACTCTGCTCCAGGCTGTTCCGCGACGCTCTACTCCAAGCAATTCCGCAGCGCTCTGCTCTGAGCTATTCCGCAGCACTCTGCTCCAAGCTGTTCCGCAGTGCTCCGCTCCAGGCCGTTCCGCAACGCTCTGCTCCGCAGCACTCTGCTCCAGGCTGTTCCGCGGCGCTTTGCTCCAGGCTATTCCGCGACGCTCTGCTCCAAGCTGTTCAGCAGCGCTCTGCTCCAAGTTGTTCCGCAGCGCTCTGCTCCAAGCTGTTCCGCAGCGCTCCGCTCCAGGCCGTTCCGCAGCGCTCTGCTCTGCAGCACTCTGCTCCAGGCTGTTCCGCAGCACTCTGCTCCAAGCTGTTCCACAGCGCTCTACTCCAAGCTGTTCCGCAGCGCTCTGCTCTAAGCTGTTCCGCAGCGCTCTGCCCCAAGCTGGTCCGCAGCGCTCCGCTCCAGGCCGTTCCGCAGTGCTCTGCTTCGCATCGCTCTGCTCCAGGCCGCTCCACCACGCTCGGCTCCCGAGGATTCGAAGGACTTATCAAAAATCACTGTAACGAGTGGTGGCCTGTCACCCTCGAAAACTAACTCTCTGTAATTCCGGAAGCTAGTGGACCGTTCCGAACTGGGCTAGGCCCCGTGGTTTTTTCCCTTTTCGGGTTTTCCACGTAAAAATCTCGTTGTCTACTGTTGGTTCTTTCTTTTGACTGTTTGCGCGTTCGACTCGCTCTCGAACTAAGGCGGTTCAGCTCGACCGGTCCAGGAGAGCGTTGAACGACCCGCAACAGTTTGGCGCCGTCTATGGGAACAAGCGTTCCCGATTAGCTCTAAAAGCGATACCACTTAGAGACTGACAGTAATGGACATTCACCAGGCAATTTCGGACACGGGCAGTTCCGCCTTCCAAGCACACTCAGGAAAAGGAGCGCCCATCACGACGCCCATCCTGCCCCAGTGGCTCGGCGCAGCTCGCCAGCAAGCGTCTCTGGCGTCGGGGCAAGTTCCAAGCGATGACATACCTCAGCTAAGTAAATCCCCCCTATCAGGACGGTTCCAATCATATCCAGATCCCTCCTGGCTCAAGCTCCCGTACCGTGAAAAGTTCCACGGAGCGGAGGATCCATATGAGCATGTCAACTACTTTTTGGCCGCAAGGGAGACACTTGGGCTTCCAGATCAAATTTGCTGCAATATCTTCCCAACGACACTTCGCGGCGACGCTCTCGACTGGTATCAGTCCCTGCCCGAGGGAATCATCCACAACTTCACCGAGCTATCTCAACTATTCACGGGATGGCACGAAGCCCGTGCGCAGAGAATCAGAGAAGAGGCACAGGTAGGGAGGGAGCATGGGTTAGGCAGGACTCCCCATACAGGGCAGATGGAGCATGACAAACCCCAAGGGGACGTCGTCGTGGAATCACTTGAAAAGGATCTTCGTGGAGGGTTGGATTTTGCCCTGCAAGCGAGCATTGGGAATCCAGCATTTGAATTAAAAAGGGCGTTGATAAGCCACCGCATCACATTCAACATCATGTTCATGGCAACTGTGATACGTCTCAAGCTCTTTGGTGGGAACCTCATGCTCAGGGCTAGCCATGCGGAGCTTTCCGGACGGAGCAACGATACCAACTATAGGAGACATCACCCTCCCTGTCCACGTAGGGGCACTACCGGAACCAGACGAATACAACATCCAGTTCATCATCGCAGAAGCTGATTCACCGTATGACGCGATATTTGGAAGCATCCTACTCGATACATTGCAACATGTCACCTTCATGGCAAGGCGTATGGCAAGCAAAGGGAAAATCATCCAAAACTCGGTTCACAACCTCAGCGCTGCAAAGGACCATGTTCCTTGGATCAACCACGGGCCCTCTCAAAACCTGGATCGCAGGGAACTTCGCCCAGATAAGAGCCGCATGGACCCAGCACCGGTAGCAGAAGCTGATCTCACAGCGTCAACTCACCAACGAAAACTTGGAACCATGGGCCGAAAGAGAAAAGGACAGCAACCGCCCAGAAAGGTCGGTTGGCCTGTCCTGAGCCAGTCAGGAAGTCCTCGAGGGGAGATGAACCAGAAAACTCGGATCTACACCCCACTGAACGCATCCCGCCAGCATATTTTATCAGTGATCTACAACGATATGATCGTTAAGTGGCCAAGGCTGCTTCCTCAAAACGCGGGGGATCAATCCAAGTTTTGTGATTTTCACAGGGGTCAGGGGCACCATACGAGGCAGTGCCTATGTTTGAAGGATGAAATCGAACGTCTCGTCCAGTTGGGGCACCTCGCGGTCTTTCGCAAGACAACTTAAAGGCAAGCAGCTTGAGAAGGGTCAACTGAGATCCAACCGTCGGAATGATCGCCACCTAAGCTGGACTGTCTCCCTCAGGGACTTGTACCACTTTTTATCTCGTTTCTATTTCAGAATGTATCCACACTTTTCTTTCTAACAAAGTAATTTCAGGTCCTTGCCCGCTGTGAGCGAACCTCAACGAATCTCCAAATGGTAAGGCGACGACCTCCGATAAGATGGTGGCCAGCCCTCCACATCGAGAGCGAGCCTGCGCAATCCGGCCGTTGAGGGCCTGCCCCCCTCACGACCGGGCGGGAACCACGCTCCCCCAACGAATCTCCAAATGGTAAGGCGACGACCTCCGATAAGATGGTGGCCAACCCTCCATATCGAGAGCGAACATGCGCCATCCGACCGCTGAGGGCCTGCCCCCCTCACGACCGGGCGGGAACCACGTTTCCCTAACGAATCTCCAAATGGTAAGGCGACGACCTCCGATAAGATGGTGGCCAGCCCTCCACATCGAGAGAGAGCCTGCGCCATCCGGCCGCTGAGGGCCTGCCCCCCTCACGGCCGGGCGGGAACCACGTTTCCCCAACGAATCTCCAAATGAAAAGGCAAAACCTTATGCTGGATGGCGGCCAGTCATCCATGACCACGCGCAAGCTGCTAGGTGTTCTCAGGAGCAGCAACAGAACTCCCAAAGCAAGGCTCTTGGGGTGAAGGCTGCTAACCCCGGCGTCAACCCTGAATAACAAGCTTTCCAAACTCTGGGAAATTCGGCTCATCTATGAAGCAAAAACAACTCGCCTCCGCGCTGCTTGGGCACCTCGCCTCCGCGCTGCTTGGGCACCTCGCCTCAAAGCTGCTTGGGCACCTCGCCTGCGCGCTGCTTGGGCAACTCGCCTGCGCGCTGCTTGGGAAACTCGCCTCCGCGCTCCTTGGGCAACTCGCCTCCGCGCTGCTTGGGCAACTCGCCTTCGCGCTGCTTGGGCGCCTCGCCTCCGCGCTGCTTGGGTACCTCGCCTCCGCGCTGCTTGGGCACCTCGCCTCCGCGCTGCTTGCGCACCTCGCCTCCGCGCTGCTTGCGCACCTCGCCTCCGCGCTGCTTGGGCAACTCGCCTCCGCGCTGCTTGCGCACCTCGCCTCCGCGCTGCTTGGGCAACTCGCCTCCGCGATGCTTGGGCAACTCGCCTCCGCGCTGCTTGGGCAACTCGCCTCCGCGCTGCTTGGGCATCTCGCCTCCGCGCTGCTTGGGCACCTCGCCTCCGCACTGCTTGGGCACCTCGCCTCCGCGCTGCTTGGGCACCTCGCTCCCACGCCGCAGACCGTCTAGCTCCCGGGCTGCATAATATCTTCTCCAGAGTAAGAGCCCCAAGTCCTCCTACGGATACCAATCAAGACGAATATCGAGTCTCCTGTGTTATTTAATAAAAATGCACTCTGGGTCCACTAGCACGGTCAGGACAAGGGAGCAAGCATCCCTCTTCATGACGGCCCAAACATACGCCTTCAGGCATAGCAAAAAGAAATATTTAAAGCCACAAAATGAAATATTGTAGCGCGTCCACGACTGCACTCGCGCCTATCTGCGTGCCTCCCCGCTCGCACGCCATCACGTGTTCTCCCAGCGAATCTCCAAATTGCAGGGCAGCACTCTCTGAAAAGATGGTCGTCAACCCTTCACACCGGGAGCGAGTCCGAGCCATTCGGCCGTTCGATTCCTATCCCCCTCGTGATCGGACAGCAACCGTGTTCCCTTAGCAAATCTTCAAGTGAAAAGACAAAAGCCTCCGACAAGATGGAGCAGCACTCCGAGCCGTGAAAAGTCCCGCGCTCAAGGTGGAGCGCGGGCGTGTGCTTCCCGGGCATGGCAGGCCTCGCCCAGTGGAGCGGCCGCGCAGAGCCGCGCTCCCAGAAGCGCAACAGTTCCTAGGGCGCGACAACACCGCGCCCCGGGTACAGCAGCGCCGCACTGTCTGGGTGCGGCGGCGCCGCGCGGCCCGGGCGCGGCAAGGCCGCGCCCAATGCGCAGTAGGTGCAGCCCGCAGCGGTGCCGCCCACTGCCTGCGCAGTCGCACTGCCCGCGCACGGCAGTGCTGCACACTGCCCGCGTGGCAGTGTCGCGCACTGCCCGCGCGACAGTGTCGCGAGCCGTCCGCGCACTGCCCACGCGGCAGTGTCGCGAACCGCCTGTGCACTGCTCGTGCGCGGCAGTGCCGCGCACTGCCCGTGCGGCAGTGCCGCTCGCAGCAGTGTCGCGCGGTCCTTGCGCGGCTGCGCTACGACCCATACGCGGCAGCGCCGCGCCTTTTCTGAGTTATGGTAAACTCAGGTGGACGCCTCCCGCGTCTTTTGCGCATTTTCCGTTCCCGACGCGTCGCTTTGAGGTGCGGCGTGCTCAGGTGCGCTCCCCTGCGCCCCTTTTTGCATGCTACTTCGCGAGCGAGCTTCCGCGTGATCTTCTTCGACACGAGCAAAAACCTCCTCTCTTGCGACCGTAATAATTTACTTCGTCCGGACAGTGGGGATCCTCCTTCGCAAAGGCTCCGAGAATTTTTTCCACCTCGATTATGTAATCGCCTGACGCAATTCATAGAGCGCGAGGGCCGTCATGTCGAAACACTCCCCCGCGGACTCCCGATGAGCGGTAGAAATTTTCGGACTATCGATTGCAAATCTCGGCCTCCGAAAACTGGGGGGCAATTGTTGGGGTCCCCCTAGAAGGGTTCGGGTTGAGTCGGACCAAGTGTTTCTCATCACAGCCTCGCCCGGACCCGCTTGACGGCCCCAATTTTATATTTGGTCTTAATCCCGCAGCTAAGCAGCTTCGCGCTTCCGCTTGTTCATTAAGAATCGCTCAAAAGCGCTTCTTCTCACTCATGTTCCGTAAGAGCGCTTTCGCTAGCTAATGGTCCGTACGAGCGCTTCCGCTCGCTCCTGCTCCGTAAGAGCGCTTCCGCTCGCTCCTGCTTCGTAAGAGCGCTTCCGCTCGCTCCCGCTCCGTAAGAGCGCTTCCGCTCGCTCCCGCTCCGGAAGAGCGCTTCCGCTCGCTCCTGCTACGGAAGAGCGCTTCCACTCGCTCCTGCTCCGCAGGAAGCGCTCCCGCTCTCTTCTGCTCCGGAAGAGCGCTTCCGCTCGCTCCTGCTCCGTACGAGCGCTTCCGCTCTGGAAGAGCGCTTCCGCTCGCTCCTGCTCCGTACAAGCGCTTCCGCTCGCTCTTGCTCCGCAGGAAGCGCTCCCGCTCGCTTCCACTCGCTCCTGCTCCGGAAGAGCGCTTCCGCTCGCTCCTGCTCCGTACGAGCGCTTCTGATCGCTTCCGCTCCGGAAGAGCGCTTCCGCTCGCTCCTGCTCCGTACGAGCGCTTCCGCTCGCTCCTGCTCCGTACGAGCGCTTCCGCTCGCTCCTCCTACGTACGAGCGCTTCCGCTCGCTCCTGCTCCGGAAGAGCGCTTCCGCTCCGGAAGAGCGCTTCCGCTCGCTCCTGCTCCGGAAGAGCGCTTCCGCTCGCTCGTGCTCCGGAAGAGCGCTTCCGCTCGCTACTGCTCCGGAAGAGCACTTCCGCTCGCTCCTGCTCCGGAAGAGCGCTTCCACACGCTCCTGCTCCATAAGAGCGCTTCCGCCCGCTCCTGTTACGGAAGAGCGCTTCCGCTCGCTCCTGCTCCGCAGGAAGCGCTCCCGCTCGCTTCCGCTCCGGAAGAGCGCTTCTGCTCGCTCCTGCTCCATAAGAGCGCTTCCGCTCGCTCCTGCTCCGGAAGAGCGCTTCCGCTCATGCTTGTTTCACGAAGCGCGCCACTATCGTCCATCGTCGGCGGCGATCGCCGCCCACCACCACCACCAGGAGGGCTGCCCGAGCTGCCCAGCGTGACCGAAGGGCAAACTCGTCATAAATACAAAGTTGACAATCCATGTGCCCCGAATCAAGCATCCTCATTCGCTCGTCCAAGAATCAGCATGACGCAGTTACCAGAACGCCCTCCTCAAAAACTATAAAAGGAGGGTCAGACCTCCATTTGAAGACACTTTTGGCACTCGGAGAAGAAGGAGCTCTTGAGTTTTCCGGCGAGAACTCTCGGAGGATCCTCATCGACCTTCAAGCTCCCCTCAGAGATCTCCATCAGCACTCCGGTTTTGCTTCAAGGACTTGGGGAGGATCTTAGGGACTTGGACCCAGGCTGCTCCGCAGCGCCCCGCTCCAGGCCGTTTCGCAGCGCTCTACTTCGCAGCGCTCCGCTCCAGGCCGTTCCGCAGCGCTCTGCTCCGCAGCACTCTGCTACAGGCTGTTCCGCGACGCTCTACTCCAAGCTGTTCCACAGCGCTCTGCTCCGAGCTGTTCCGCAGCGCTCTGATCCGAGCTGTTCCGCAGCGCTCTGCTCTAAGCTGTTCCGCAGCGCTCCGCTCCAGGCCGTTCCGCAGCGCTCTGCTCCGCAGCACTCTACTCCAGGCTATTCCGCGGCGCTCTGCTCCAGGCTGTTCCGCGGCGCTCTGCTCCAAGCTGTTCCGCAGCGCTCTGCTCCAAGCTGTTCCACAGCGCTCTGCTCCAAGCCGTTCCGCAGCGCTCCGCTCCAGGCCGTTCCACAGCACTCTGCTCCAGGCTGTTCCGCGGCGCTCTGCTCCAAGGTATTCCGCAGTGCTCTGCTCCAAGCTGTTCTGCAGTGCTCTACACCAAGCTGGTCTGCAGCACTCCGCTCCAGGCCGTTCCGCAGCGCTCTGCTCCGCATCGCTCTGCTCCGCATCGCTCTGCTCCAGGCCGCTCCACCACGCTCGGCTCCCGAGGATTCGAAGGACTTATCAAAAATCACTGTAACGAGCGGTGGCCTGACACCCTCGAAAACTAACTCTCTATAATTCCGGAAGCTAGTGGACCGTTCCGAACTGGGCTAGGCCCCATGGTTTTTCCCTTTTCGGGTTTTCCACGTAAAAATCTCGTTGTCTACTGTTGGTTCTTTCTTTTCACTGTTTGTGCGTTGGCTCACTCTCGAGTTAAAGCGGTTCAGCTCGACCGGTCCAGGAGAGCGTCAAAACGACCTGCAACAACTAGAATGTTTCAGATGTTTGATCAGCATAATCTGCTCGGTGGAAGTTGTTTTAACGGGCGAGAATCATAAGCTAACGATAGGTTTGCCAAGATTCATAAGTTTTAAAAGAGATTCAAAACATGCGCTTGAACTTCAAAGAAGGTGGAGCTTTGTAGCTCTCCTAATTTCGTTTTGGGGTGCGGTTGTAAAATTTTGTGTTGTGGATAATTTTTTAATTTTTCGGGTTGCGGCTAACAATGGAGTGCGACAAGCCAATATCGGGTTGTGGTTAACAATAGCCTTATAAAATGAGATTGCTAAGAAAGTCAATGATAATCCAAAACAACCGTTACTGCTTATTAACAGATTCTCAATAAACCATAATGAAAACCGAGTTAGAGATTGCCAGAAAATTAGGAGTAGGAAGGAAGCCACAGCTACTCCTTCCTGGTTCACCTCAACCGGAGAATCCCCGCCCCCCAATCCCAATTATAATCATCGATAAAGGAGAACCAATCAAAGGCCTCGACGAGGAGAAGCTAAGGCTCTGTTTGGTTGGGTTGTTGCTGATCGAAAGTTGCTGATAGGAAATGGAGTTTGAGAAAAATGTTGTTTCTGGAAAACAGAGTTTTGTTAAAAAACTGTTTGGGTGAAATAGAGTTTGTAAAATATAGTTTTGAAAAAGTTGTTTGGAAACAAAACGAAGTTTTGAGTTAATTTTTTTTCAAATAAAATGATTACCAACCACAAAATATATAAAAAGACATATTTTTTCATAATACGACACCCAAAACAAAAATAATGTTTATTTCATGAAAAAGACATTTTTCCGAACTAGTTACCCTTGTCATCTCGGTCTATGATCTAGATTTATACAATTGATCCGCTATATTATCACTTAGCTCGATCATCTCGACCCTCCTGCTCGCACTCACTAAAATCAAAATCCACACGCGAAGGTGTCGGCGAATGAAATTATGTAAAGTCATTGTTGTCATCACAATATTTGTCTGTTTGTCAAAGTGATAGCTTGGCATGTCCCGCAGTATGACCCACTTCTTCCATACGTTGAACGATCGTTCTATCACACTTTTAAGCGATGAGTGCGCATAATTAAAAATCTATCGACGTCCATCTGCTGGACGACCACCACGAGCAAAGGCCGCTAGATGATAACGTGTATCTTGATACGATTTCAAATATCCTCTTTGTAGAGGATAGTCTCAATGGACCAAGTAATATTTTCATGTAGAATACACAATTATGCTTAACAACAAAAAAAATTGTAAAGTAAGAAATAGATGAACAATTTTTTTATTAGTTACCTCGAGAAGGATGAGGGAACTTATAACGGAGATCACTTATGGCATAATTGAAAATGCGGCTATCATACGCTGATCACTCTCAACCGGCCATAACAAAAGTGAGGCACATGTTGAAATCACAAGCAACAATGACATTTTGTGTTGGTTTGCCACGTCTCCCAAGATATGGTACTTGACTTCCAAATGGTAGGCATGCGCCAACATGTGTTTCATCTATTGCCCCAATGCAATCTTTAAAAAAAAGGCATGTAACGCCTATCATACAAATTCTCTAGCAAAGTGCTGCTGAAAGACCTATCTGACGGCTGAATCACTTATTCCGCTAACTGCAACAAAGCGCGAACACCTCGAGCAAAAAATCTGTTAGTTGTCTCTGTTGAGTGCTGAAAGAGCTCGCATGTTTTTCCCTTTGATTCATTATGTGACAATATGTACACAGTCAATGCTAGCACTTCTCTGGATGTAGTTCTTCTTGTTACTTGAAATCCACACTTCTCTTCCAGAGAATGCAATAAATCCATAAATATTTCTTAACTCATCATGAATGAACTATGAAATCTAACTTGAGAACCACGAAGTAGCTCTCCAACCCATTTATCACATGTTTGCTTTGAAGTCGTGCATGGGACTAGATGGTTTAACGGAGAGGTGTGTTCGGAGACCAAACATACTTCTGCTACCACATTTTGATGATGGCGCGATAGCATAATTTCTTCTAGTGATTTTGCGCTCTTCCATAGAATTTTGAGAGTCATCGCTAAACATATTATGATAACAACATGCATTGCCTTATGCCAATAATTAAAGATAAGGCATTAAACAATATCAGTATCACAACAACAGTAAATATGATAACAACATATGAAAATAATAGTCATGCAACAGTAAATATGATATCGTATTGTTCACATCAGAACAGACAACATAAAACATAACAACAAAAGATGACATTCGTAGTTCATAAAAGCGGCTAATACAAGCAAAAAAGATGTCCCCTACTACGCCCCACGAGTATAGCGGTTACGAAGCCACTTCATGTCCATGCTTTTCGGAAGACACATGAAAGTCTCTCTATGGTTTTTTCATCAAATATGTGATGGCAAAATCATAGAAGTCTTCATTAGACTGCACTTCCGAGTACGTGCTTAATTTTTCTAGTGCATGTCCAAAGCTAAAAAAAACAAGAAGAATTCTTTGGTGGCTCCTGCATGCATCGACTTATGGTCTTAGAAGGCTCGGTAAAATCTTCTAACACCGAGCTAACAACTTTCTTCTTTCTTTTCTTTCATTTTTTGCTTACACACACATACACATACACAATAAACAAACACACACACACATACACATACACATACATACACATACATACACACACATACACACACATACACACAATAAACAAACACACATATACACACACATACATATACATACCATAATAACACAATAAACGAACACACACATACATATACATACCATAATAACACAATAAACGAACACACACACACACACACATACATACATATACATACCATAATAACACAATAAACAAGCACACACAATACATACACACACATACACATATACACCAAACACACACACACACACACACACACACGCGCGCGCGCGCGCACATACACATACAGACATAAACAAACACACAATAAAAAAAAATAAACACACACACACACACACAATAAACAAAAATAAACACACACACAGACACACACACACACATACAAAAACACAGACACAAACAAACACACAATAAACAAAAATAAACACACACACATACATACATACATACACATACACAAACACACAATAAACAAAAACACACACATGCACACACATACAAATTTGTACACATTTTGAAATACACATTTGCTAGGGCTAATCCTATCATAAAACATAACAAAAAAATCTAGCAAAAGGATTCGGGTAGGGCTAATCAAATCAAAAATTATACCAAAATCACATAAGATGGCAGCAAAGTGAAAATGGGGAAAGGGAAGAAGAAATACCAAGTATATTCCTTTTCGAGCTTGTAGGCGCTGTAAATGTCGCAGTCGAGCTCTCAGCCACCGTTAGTGTCGATGTCGGAGGAGAGGGACAAACGGGATGAGAAATCGCCCTCGAACTTGCTAGCGATTGGCTCTCCCAGATGGAGGATCGACGTCGACGACAGTGAAAGGGGAGGAGATATCATCGCTCGCTATGGGGTTAGGGTATCGGGAGGATTTGAAGGGGTCAGAAAAATGAGGGGATGACACGAGCCATTTTATGTGATGGCCCATACCCTACAAGCCGCGGCCTTGAGCGATATTATTCTAAATTTTCCTTTCATATTTCTCTCATTTATTTTACTTTATTTCACTATTTTTTGTATACATGTGTTTTTATTTTTTTTATCTTCTATTATGTTTTTATTTTATTCTATGTTATTTTATCTTAGTTTAGTTTGTTTATTATTTTTCATTTATTTTATTTTTAAATTTATAATTGATGTTAAAAAGCAAGTTTATAAGACGGCTACGATTAGTTTGATGATGTTTTGCCGAAATTTCTTATTAACTTATAATACATCATAACAAGCACAACTCGCTCGTTACAATGTCTGACTAGTGATATATGTACTTTAGTCAATTCAAATATTTATTGTGCACTGTGCCTATGACAATAATTTGTTTATTAGTCTCATAATTTTTTATCATATGATATTTTATTTTCTCTCATGTTTATATTAGTCTAATTTAATTTATTTTCTCTCTCCTTTTTTATTTATATATTAATATAATTTTATATATTTTATACAACTTATTATTTAATTTTGTCTTTTAATTTATTTTATTGCAATATTCATAAAAATGAGTGTTATACACCCATTGAGGTCTTAGGGTGTGTCTAAAGGAAGTCCTGCTGAAGAGAGGTGAGGTCAACGGTCATCAAATAATCGCTTAAGTTAAAGAGATCGAGCCCGCCATTTCCACCGCCAGCCGCCGCGATCAAAGCATGCGCGGAGCGAACCGCAGGTACGAGCGCTACCGCGCGCAAAATGGCGCGCTACCGCGCGCGGGCAGCGCCCCCCATCGCGGGGGAGCGATCCGGCAGCGCCTCGGCCGCACCCCTCAAGGGGTGCGGCCCAGCCGCACCCCTTGGAGGGCGCGGCCAAGCCGCACCCCTTGGAGGGCGCGGCCAAGCCGCACCCCCCTTGGGGGGTGCGGCCCGGCCGCACCCCTTGGGGGGAGCGGCTCAACCGCACCGCCCTTAGGGTGCGGTCCGGCCCCCTCCTCTCGCTTTTTCCGCAGGTGGGCTCGAAGGGGCCCCCGCCGCGTTGGCGCCCCCTCGTCAGGTGCGTCAGGTCCCTTTTCCTCCGTGGGGGGCGACTCCCCGCTCCGCCGTCCGCCCAGGGCGCCACCGTAATCCACAACACGCTCAGAACACTTTAGCTCTCGCGCGCGCTCAGAACATTTCCAAGCACGTTCGGGAGCGTTCTCACTTTTTGTCTTTCCAGCTTCTCACTTTTTGTCTTTCCAGCTTCTCACTTTTTGTCTTTCCAGCTTCTCACTTTTTGTCTTTCCCGCTTCTCACCTTTTATCATTCCAGTTTCTCAGATTTCAGGAACAACCTGTCACCTTTTTCGCCTCCAACGGAACTGCCCGAACTGCCTGAATTGCCCGAATCGCCCGAAGGGCAAGGTGGTCATTTGTGAAAAATGGCGATCCGTTTGCCAACCAGCAAATATGATTCGTCCACCAAGCATTTATGGAAGCTGCGAACGATGAAATTACCGGACTGCCCTCGGCCAAAGCTATAAAAGGAGTCCCGAGGCTTCATTCGAGAGGACCTTGACTTCAGAACCCGGGAGAGCTCCTTGCATACTTTTGCGGAATTCTCCTTCAGCGCTGGAAGATCTCCTTCGGGGACTTGAAGATTTTCTTCATCCCGAAAGGCGACACGCCTTCTCACTTTTGTTCCCTGGAGGCTTCTTACTTTTGTTCTCCGGGCCTTCTCACTTTTGTTCCCAGAATTCCCAGAAGGAAAAAGACTTAGTTTTACCGAGAGGTGGCCTGTCACCCCCGGAGCTCTTTCTCCCTCTTTATTATTGTAACGAGCAGCGGCCTGTCGCGCTCAAGTTTTAACAACTAAATTGTAACCCCCAGAAGATAGTGAAGTTTGGTCGGCACAGCTCCGGCCGTGTGGTTTTTTACCCTTTCCGGGTTTTCCACGTTAAAAAGTCCCAGTGTGCTCAGCGAATCTCGAATTGACTGTTTGCGCGCTTAGTTCGCTCACGAGCTAAGGTGGTTCAATTGGACCGGTCTACCAAGAGCCCTAAGCGTTCCGCAACAGTTTGGCGCCGTCTGTGGGAAACTTCCCAAAACTCTTTGAAAGTCAACTGCTATGGCAAGAAAGAGTGCTCGCACTACTGAAGGGTCAGTACCGGAGGGACGCGTCGACCCAGCTCCCTCCCACTCGCTTATCAATGCACCTCCCGCGGAGGGGGCACTGCCTACGCCCGCAGCTGGGCTGGAAGTACGCATGCAACAGATTGAAGAGCATCAAGCCGAGATGCTGGCCCTCGTGAGGAATCTCGGGGCTCCTCAAGCTCCGATTCAGCCACCAGCTCTGAACGCACCACCGCCCCCAGTTCTGAATTATGCCCCGAACCAAGAAGCCGTTCAGGAGGACGAGGCTTCTGAGGGATTCTCCAACGCGGCGAGTTCCGCTCACCTTGCCCCGCCAGCTGGAGGCCCAGAAGCTGACCACCGTCGCCATCACCCCAGAAGAGCTGCCCCTGAGCGAGCAACGGAAAGAACTACGCGAGAAGAAATACGTGATATGATAGAGGAAGAGTACGCCTAAGCAGGGCGACGCGCCACACTCGCCCACCGTCCTGCGCATCAGGGCTCCCCGCTGTCGCCTCAAGTCCTAGCCCATCTAATTCTGAATGGCTTCAAGCTTCCCAGCATCGAGACATTCAACGGGACGGACGATTCTTTGGAACATGTCAATCACTTCACCACCGTCATGAGGATTTACAGCGCTCCTGATCAGCTCCTCTGCCAAGTGTTCCCGGCAACCTTGAAGGGACAAGTGCGCACTTGGTTCCATTCTCTGCGGAATGGGGCCATCAACAACTTCACAGAAATGGCGCAACAGTTCATGGATCAGTTCATCGCCAACCGCCGAATTGTCTGGGATCCCTCCCATCTCTCAGGGATCCGCCAGAATGACAGAGAGACACTCAAGGACTTCTTCCGACGATTCACTACCGAGGCTCGGCAGATCCCAGGGGTTGACCCCGAGCTCCTGCGAGGAGTTTTCTTGGGAGGACTCCGCCCAAGTGGCTTCTACTCGGCTCTCATGAGAGAAACCGTACCAAGTTACCCCGACCTCGTTCATCGGGTTGAAGCACAAATAGCTACAGATGAGGCCATCGAAGCGCACCGTCGGTAGTTCGAAGGAAGCCGAGGAAGGAAGAGGGGATCAGATCAAGCCCCTCGAGAACGAGAAGAACGTCGCGGCGAGGAGCGCCGCGGCGACGAGCGTCGGCGTGACCCCCGAAGGGATCTGGTACCACAGCCGCCCAGGACCTACACCCCGTTGAACACCACCAGAACGAATGTGCTCTACGCCATTCAGAACAACCCCGAACTCCGCATACCCCCGCCAAATCCAAGGGGCGACCAGTCCAGGTACCGCGAGTTCCATCGGGGAACCGGGCATACCACCGAGGAGTGCACCAGACTTAAAGACGAAATCAAGCGCCTCATCCGCCAGGGACTCCTGGGAAGATTCTTACAAGGCCAGATTCCCAATCAGCCCCAACAACCCAGGGAGGCTGGGGAGAAGCCCCCCGCCCCCCGAGGCGCAGGTGGAGGAAGGCCGATGGTGGGAGAAATCGAGACGATCGCCGGACCCCCCGTCTTAGCATCGCAAATCCTCTCGATTGCCCAGCCCGTAAGAGACCACGAAGACAAAAAAACTCAAGCAGGATATTACGATAGCTTTTGGAGATGAAGACTTGCAAGGGTTGCGGCTTCCGCACCAGGATCCGCTCATGATCAGTGCGGGGATCGGGGATCCCTTCTTCAAGGTAAAGAGAATACTGGTCGACAACGGAAGCTCAGTCGATGTCATGTTCCTCTCCACCTTGCAGAGTATGAAGCTCACGAAGGACCAGCTTAGTCCTGCGGCCGGGCCCGTCTACGGCTTCGATAACAGACCTATCCCGGTGCAGGGCATGATCATTCTCCCAGTCACATTGGGCGAGTTTCCAAGACAGTCAACGCACAACATCCAGTTCATGGTGGTAGAGTCCACCTCCGCCTATAATGCCATCTTCGGGAGACCGCTCCAGTCAATCTTCGGGGCAATCCCTTCCATTCCGCATCTGTCTATGAAGTTCCCAACTGCCGCAGGCATAGGAGTCGTAAGAGGGCACCAAGAGGCAGCCAGAACCTGCTATCTGAAGCAGGCTCGACCAGTAAGGGCAACTACCCTCAACATCAATAACTTCGACCTACGAGACGAAGCTACTATGCAGCGAGGAGCGCCCGTTGAAGGGCTAGTAGAAGTACCACTTTCCGGACGAGACCCGACTCGGACTGTTCAGGTCGGGTCACTCTTGTCACAAGAGGAGCGAGAAAAGTTCACAACCTTCCTACAGGAGACGAGGACATTTTCGCTTGGAGCCCAGAAGATATGCCCGAGGTAGATCCTGACGTTATCTATCACTCTTTAAACATCAACCCCGCCTGCAGGCGTGTAATTCAAAAGAAGAGGAACTTTGCCCCCGACCGTTTGAAGGCGATCGAGGAGGAAGTAGCTAAGCTCCTGGAAGCACGGTTCATACGCGAAGCAGAATACCCCCACATGGCTCGCCAACGTAGTCATGGTAAAAAAGGCCTCGGGAAAATGGCGAATGTGCGTCGACTACAGCAATCTGAACCAAGCATGCCCAAAAGACAGCTTCCCCCTCCCGAGGATTGACCAACTCGTCGACGCTACGGCCGGCCATGAGCTGCTCAGCTTCATGGATGCTTATTCGGGTTACAACCAGATAAGGATGAACCCCGCGGACGAAGAGCATACCGCCTTCCGCACCGACCGAGGAGTCTACTGCTACAAGGTGATGCCCTTCGGCCTTAAAAATGTCGGAGCCACCTATCAAAGGATGATGAATAAAGTCTTCAAGAATCTCATCGGAGAGACGATGGAGGTTTACGTGGACGACATGCTAGTAAATAGCGTCCACCGTTGCGACCACTTGGAAGACATGGGAAAGTGCTTCCAGCTTCTCCGCCGCTTCCAGATGCGGCTCAATCCCAGCAAATGTGCGTTTGGTGTGACGGCGGGAAAGTTCTTAGGTTTCATGGTAACCCATCGGGGAATTTAGGCCAACTCCGAGAAGATCAAGGCGTTGGAGGATATGTCTCCACCTCGCTCAATTAAGGAAGTGCAACGCCTAAACGGAAGGATCGCTGCGTTATCCCGTTTCCTGTCACGAATGGGAGACAAGTATCTCCCCTTCTTCAAAATCCTCCGGGGAGCGCGCCACTCCGGCTTCCAGTGGACCGACGAGTGCCAGGTGGCCTTCGAGCTTCTTAAACAATACCTAGCTTCGCCACCGCTTCTGTCGAAGACCACCCCCGGAGAAACTATGTTCCTGTACCTGGCCGTATCACCTGCGGCTCTTAGCTCGGTGCTCGTAAAAGATGAAGGAGGAGTGCAGCGACCAATCTACTACCTCAGCAAAGTCCTCACCGACACCGAAACCAGATATCCGGCAGCAGACAAGACATCCTTGACTCTTGTTTTCTCAGCAAGAAAGCTTCGACCCTACTTCCAGGCTCATACGGTAAAGGTGTTGACACAACTCCCCTTACGGACAATCCTCCAGAAGCCGGAAGTCTCAGGGAGACTTGTAAAGTGGGTCGTAGAACTCGGCGAGTTTGACATCCAATTCCTACCTCGACCTGACATCAAGTCGCAGGTACTCGCCGACTTTGTGGTGGAGTACACCATCCCGCCAGAAACCACTCTTGTCGGGGACACCGCTAGCCCCCGTTGGACCCTCTATGTCGACGGCGCCTCAGGAGCTGAGGGGGCCGGAGCAGGATTGCTCCTCATAAGCCCCGAAGAAATCACCCTAGATTACGGTCTTCGGCTGAAATTCCCCGCAACGAATAACATGGCGGAGTACGAAGCGCTGATCGCCGGTCTCCGACTCGCTATCGACTGCAAAGCTGAGAACTTGACGATTTACACAGACTCCCAACTCGTAGTCTCACAGGTCGAAGGAGACTACGAGGCTAAGAGTGACCAGATGGCGAAGAACCTCGCATTCGCGAAATTACTCCTTCAGAAGATCTCATCGTATCAAATTCTACACATCCCCCGAGAGCAGAACTCCAGGGCGGATGCTCTATCCAAGCTCGCCACCTCACCACTCAGCTACCAGTCTCGAAGGGGCCGAATCGAAGAAGTCGTGGTCCCAAGCATTCAAGGGCCGTGGGAGATTGCAGCCATCCACCAGGAAGAGTCATTCTGGATGACCCCATTACGAGCTTACCTCGAATGCGGGCACCTTCCTGAAGACCGCTTAGAGGCGCGAAGACTACGGATGCGGGCGGCATCGTTCACTATTATAGACGGGGAACTTTACAAACGGGCATTCTCAGGACCATATCTAAAATGCCTACCAGCACACGAGGCCGACTACGCCCTCAGAGAAGTGCACGGGGGAGTCTGCGGAGAACACCTAGGCGGGAAAGCATTGGCGCGGAAAATACTGCGTCAAGGCTTCTATTGGCCGACAATGAGGAAGGACGCGACCGACTTTGTCCAAAGGTGTAAGAGTTGTCAGATGCACGCCAACATACCTCATCAACCCCCGGTCTCACATTCCACGCTGTAAAGTGCGTGGCCATTCGCGCAATGGGGGATCGACCTCCTCGGCCCCCTGCCCCTAGCATCCGGACAGAGGAAGTTCATCATCCTAGCCATCGATTATTTCACCAAATGGGTAGAAGCAGAGCCCCTAGCTAAAATCACGGAAGAAAACGCCAAACAATTCGTCTGGAAGAACATCGTGTGCCGCTTCGGCATCCCGGCTACGATCATTGCCGACAACGGCACTCAATTCACTGGGAAGTCCTTCACCAAGATGTGCGAGGATCTGAAGATCAACCTACGTCACACGGCCCAGTGCATCCGCAAACCAACGGACAAGTAGAAGTCACAAATCGCACCATCCTCAAAGGATTGAAGACACGCTTAGAAGAAGCTGGGGGACAATGGGTGGACGCGCTCCCAAATGTGCTGTGGGCATATCGCACAACAGAGAGGACTCCTACAGGGGACACGCCTTATAACCTCTGTTACGGAATCGAAGCTATCATCCCCGTCGACGTCGGCGTTCCAAGTACTCGGGTGCTAACCTTCGACCCCAGCAAGAATGACGGACTGCTTCGGGAAAACCTCGACCTAATCCCTGAAGTTCGGGACAATGCTGCCCAACGTGCCGCATCATACCAAATGCGTGTAGCCCGAATCTACGACAGGAGGGTGAAGCCCAGACCGATCAACGTAGGAGATCTCGTCTTGCGCAGCGTCGAGGCAGCCGACAAAGGCCCCCAAGGAGATAAGCTCTCACCGGCCTGGGAAGGCCGTGCGTAGTCACCACGGTCGTGAAACCCGGAACATACAGGCTCAGGACGGCAGAAGGGAAGACTTTGCCACGCACCTGGAACGCTCAAAACCTGCGCCGCTTTTACCAGTGATCCAGGGACTTCTACATGTTGATGCAGGACGACCCGACCCGGCCCGGTCGGGTCGTCTTGCATCAAAAAAGCACTTTTTTGATGTAGGACGACCCGACCCGGTCGGCGGATAAACACCGGCTCTCGGAACACGTTCAAGCATGCCTGCTCCCTAGGGATGCAGCCCTAGCACCCCAAACCGTCTCCGCGCCTGTTCTCAGCGCGGCAGGTTGTTGAGACTGGGGCTCGATCCCCAGACCTCCTTGATAAGAACCTCTCCTAACAAGCCTTATCACCAACTGACCTGCAAATTGATGTAGTATACTACGCTCACAACGCCCACTCGTATCGTAACTAATTAGCCGCACGAGACTAAAGAAGAATGATGCAAATGCAAGCCGCACAGTGCAAGTGCACCGGACTAGGCAAGGAGAAACTCTTGCCACCGAAGGTTGCCAAACCTCTTGAGATCTCCCAAGGGCGATGAGCCAATGTTTGATCAAGCAAAAGGACCCACCCGGTCCGAACGAGCTATGCGTTGTACCAAAAGAGATCCCCCAAAAATAACGATTCGAAAAATGGGTGATCTCTCCCAACAAGAAGCGGGGCTCGCCAAACCCCTTCGAAAATAAAAAGAAAGGATGCAAATGCAAATCGGAATGAAGAAACCACGAAAAATCAACGGTGATACGAAGATCACGCCACAAAGTTCCACCACAAGATCTACCAAGAAGAGAATCACACAAGTGGATAGTTCGTTACCCCGCTTGAGTTAGGATTGGCCTCAAGCACACGAAAGCCCGTTCGTTCCCCCACAAATCCGCCGGAGTTGTCGTCGCCGAAGTGAGATTTGAACGCCGTCTTCACTTTCATGCCGCCAACGATTCCACGGTCACACCTTGCTTGGGGGAGGAGGGGTGGCCGACTACTTCCAAGTGGAGTGGGGGATGGAGAGGGGTCGGCCAAAGGGTAGGGTAGATTTCTTGTTGAGAATGAGAGTGGGGGAGAGAGAGAGGTGGTCGGCCAAGCTTGAGGGGAGGAGGGGAGAGGGGCGGCACTATGGTGGGGGAGCGCCGAACCTGAGAGGGGAAGACGAGAGGGGGCGGCGCTAAGGGGGGGGGGGGGGGGGGGGGCGCCGAACCAGCAAGGGGGAAGAGCGAGAGGGGCGACCACGAGGACTAGAGGGGGGCGGCCTCCTTGGTCGATCGAGAGGAAGAGAAGGAGAGATAGGGTCGGCCTCCTTGCCGATCGAGAGAAAAGAGAGGGAGAGTTAGGGTCGGCCTCCTTGCCGATCGAGAGAAAAGAGAGGGAGCGGTGAAGAGGGAGAGGAAGAGGGATCGGCTGCAGCTAGAGAGAAAAATTAGGGCTTTGTTTTTTTTTCAACAAAATCTGCATTCTCCAATAACATATGGCCTTATATAGGGCCTTACAACAAGGGGGGCTATTTGCAGCCCAAAATTAAAAAACCAAATAGATTTGGCTAAATGCAGGCCAAATCAAAATGTCAAATCTAAATGTTCATGCATGAAACTAAAAATACTAAAGTCCCAATCATTAATACATGATAAAAATAAACTAATAATTATAATCAAATTATTATAACTATTAGTTTTCAAGTCGGCGGCGCGGGCGAAGGTTGTAGCGGCGATGGCGTGAATCCTTGGATGGAAAACTGCCGTCGTCGCCATCTTCATGTTGAGGGCCGTCGTCGCCATCAATCCTCCCCCGCTCAAAAGTACTCATCACCGATGAGTCGCCTCGAACGTAGCAGCGGAGGAGAGCATCATCCAACGGAGCCACCTCCGAATCCGGAAGCCACGAGTCATCGGAGGCCGGTCGATCACGCCAGCGAATCAAGTAGCGTTGAATGTCACCACTGGGAGAGGGGAGCACTTCGTCTCGGAGAATCCTGTCAGGCACAAAAGTGGTACGGGGAAATCTTGGAAAAGCGTTAGGCAAATCAGAAGAACAAATCCCAACATCAAACGACGTACCTCCGGTGGGGACCGTGGAGGAAGACGAAGTAGGCTCCATCTCACCCCCCAACCCATTAGAACATGGTGTGGAATTAAACGGGCAGACAAATAAATCATGCGGTGGAGACTTAAACGGCGTTAAATCCGACACGTTGAAAACAGGGGAGATTCCCCAATCAGTAGGTAGCTCCGATAGAAATGCATTATCTCCTAATCTTTTTATAATACGAAACGGGCCTGCTCGCCTATTAGCCAACTTCTTTATGGTGCCTGAAGGCATCCGTTCAGGGACAAGACGAACCATAACCAAATCACCCACTTTCAAAGGGGATTCTCTCCGATGGGTGTTAGCGTGCAATTGGTAAGAGGCGTATTGAGTAGCTAGTGTATCCTTAACATGCTTATGCAATTCGTGAATATGAGATGCAAAATCCTGTGCAAATTGACTCGACTTGTAGGATGGAGGTAACGGAACTAAGTCAAGTGGCACCGGCGTTTTATATCCGTGCACAATCTCGTTTGGAGATAAACCGGTGGACCGATTTTTAGAGTTATTATAAGCTAATTGAGCGTGGGGAAGTATGAGATCCCACGTGCCCTTATGGTCACCAACGAGACAACGTAAAAGACTACCCAAACTCCGATTCACTACCTCAGTTTGCCCATCCGTCTGTGGATGGTAGGCGGATGAAAACAAGAGCTTCGTGCCCATGATCCGCCAAAGGGTTTTCCAGAAATAACTAGTGAACTTCACATCCTGATCAGAGACTATAGACTTAGGAACGCCCCGGTGCCCCACTACTTCCTTACAAAATAACTTAGCGACGTGGGAAGCGTCATCGATCCCATTACCCGGAATAAAATAGGCCATTTTGGAAAACCGATCAACGACCACTAGAATGGAGTCATTGCGACGGAAGGTAACCGGAAGACCGGGAACAAAGTCCATACTAATGTCCTCCCATGGGACGGAGGGAATCGGAAGGGGGGTATAAAGCCCCGTATTCGTTTTACTACCCTTAGCCAATTGGCACATTCGGCAACTACTTACGATTTTGTGCAGCGTGGACTTAAGACCCGGCCAATAGAACTTGTCCTCCACTAATGTAATGGTCTTGTCACGCCCAAAATGACCGCCTAGACCGCCACTATGCAACTCCCACACTATGAAATTATGAAGAGATGAACATGGGATACAAAGTTTGGCATGCCAAAATAGGTAGCCGTCACAAATATAATACGCGGAAATGATCGTGGGCGCTTCGCCTTGCGCGGAAAGATAGAACTCTTTAAAATCCGGACAATTGACATACTCATCCTTAATGCGGTCAAATCCGATGACTTTTACCTCCAACGTGGTCAATAATAAAGAGACGCGACTAAGGGCGTCCGCCACCCGATTGAGGGTTCTCTTAAGATGTTTGATAATAAAGGAGTACTCCTGAAAATAGGAGACTCACTTGGCGTGTCGGGGGCTGACTTTGCTTTGGGAATTGACAAACCGTAAGGCCTCATGATCGGATTGGATGACGAACTCCTTCGGGAGAAGGTAGTGCCGCTAATGTTGGAGACAACGTATCACGGCATAAAATTCGCGGTCATAATTTGAATAATTTAATTTAGGACCCGCCAATTTCTCACTAAAGTAACCAACGGGATGGCCCTCCTGACTTAAGACGCTTCCAATCCCGACTCCCGACGCGTCACATGATAACTCAAAGACTTTATTAAAATCGGGTAACCGCAATAGGGGCGTTTCCGACATCCTATCTTTAATCGTTTGGAAAGCTTGGGCGGCCGACTTTGTCCAAGTAAAATCGCCCTTTTTCATGCACTCAGTGATGGGTGCCATGATGCTGCTAAAATTACGAATAAAACGGCGATAAAAGGTAGCTAGACCGTGGAAGCTCCTAACGTCCCTAATGTTAGTCGGTTCCGGCCAATCGCGAATGGCTTGGACCTTTATTGGGTCCACCAAAATCCCTTTCGAACTCACAATGTAACCAAGGAACTCTACCGACGTAACATAGAAGGTGCATTTTTTTATGTTAACGAATAGCCTCTCTGCACGTAACGTCTCTAGAATAGTCCTCAAATGCGCTTCATGATCACTAGTTGACGTGCTAAAGATGAGGATGTCATCGAAATAAACCACTATAAATTTGCCCATGTATGGTTGGAAAACGTGAGTCATCATCCGAGAAAATGTGTTGGGGGCATTGGACAACCCAAAAGGCATCACTAACCACTCGTAAAGCCCTTCCTTAGATTTAAATGTCGTTTTCCACTCATCACCTTCCCGAATTCTAATCTGAGGGTAGCCACTCCTAAGATCCAACTTGGAAAAGATCGTGGCTCCAGCTAACATGTCCAACAAGTCATCCAATCGCGGGATATGAAACCGGTATTTAATTGTAATTTTATTAATAGCTCGACTATCAACGCACATCCTCCACGAGCCGTCTTTCTTAGGCGCGAGCAAAGCCGGCACGGCACACGGGCTCTTGCTATGGCGGATAAATCCCCTTTCTAACAAATCAGAAATTTGTTTTTGTAGTTCCAAGTGGGCAGACGGATTTAAGCGATAGTGGGGTAGGTTGGGTAAAGAAGAGCCCGGGACGAAGTCTATCGCATGTTGGATGTCTCGCAATGGGGGTAGCGTAGGAGGTAATTCCTCTGGGTAGACATCCTGAAACTCTTCTAACATGTGTCGTAACACGGGGGGTAAGTTCTCAAACAACGGTGCGTCCTCCTTAACCTGAAGGCAAACTAAGGTATACAGGACACCATCCAAGAAGGATTGGCGGGCGAACTCCTTTTTGCCTAGTAAACTTAAGGTCTTCTTCTCTATGGGCACAATTGTGTCCTTCGAGGCGCTAGAGGGGTCCTTAGGTGGGGATGGTTTCAAGGTAACGGTCTTGCCCGTAAACTTGAACTCGTAAGTATTGGCTCGCCCAAAGTGGGTTACGTCATGGTCATAAAGCCACGGGCGACCAAGCAACACGTGACATGCATCCATGGGGATGACGTCGCACCAAACCCTTTCCGAATAGGCTTTGATGGTGAGCGGTACCAAACAACGACGAGTAACCGGAAGGGATGTTTTGTTAACCCATGCCACCTTATATGGGTGAGGGTGCGGTTCAGTGGTCAGTTTCATCCGGACTACCGCATTCTCCGAAATGACATTCATGCAGCTTCCGCTATCAATGATGAGCTTGCACCACTTCTCTCCGCTCTTAAAATTTAACGAAAATATGTTCGTCCTATTCCAATCGTCGGTCGTACGCGGGGTGGCTAAAATACATCGCATGACCATCATGTTAGCATCATCATCAATGTCACTCAGCACTCCTTCCGATTCGGACTCATTACCGGCCTCATATTCGAGCTCGGTTGAGTCATCCTCAGCTCCCATCAAAGCTAGGGGCTTGGCCTTAGTAGGGCATTCACTAGCGTAGTGCCCTTGAACCCCACAACTAAAACAAGAAGCGTTCGTTTTGCTAATCCGACCCACGGGCACGCGCTCTCCGGATGGGTTACGCGTATTCCTAGCGGTGATAACGACGGAGTTCGAATCGGTGGATCGAAACTTCCCCTTATCCTTCGTGACAAGTGGAGGGGCTCCTAAGATGGACTTCCCTCTTTGGAACGAACGCGATTTGGACTTGTGGGCCAAGTGTTTTTCGATGTCCAACGCGGCGTTATAGGTGGTGTTCAGGTCAGTGTGCCCATAACGGAGGAGCTTGCCCTGTATTTCGGGGCCAAGTCCCTTACGAAACCGAGAGAGGGTACAACGAACCATCATCTCCTTCAGGAGACCCATATATTCCGCGACCGAACGTGTACCTTGCCTAAGGGAGGCCAAATCATCAAACATTTGGGTGCCGATGATAGGTCGGGACGTACTGATCAGTCAGCAAGGCCTTCATGCCCGCCCAACCGATGGGAGGTAACCCTTCCCCCGCACCTGGACGCCTTTCCTCATTCAGCCAAAAAGACTTGTCTCTACCTAACAGTTTCATGCGCGCTACCCGCACCTTATCCCCGTCGGTCAAGTTCTGCCACTGGAAGTAGCACTCGATTTCTGTGATCCAATCCAAGAAAACCTGCGGGTCGCCCAATCCATCATATGATGGTGGTCTGATCCGGACGACTTTAGTAATGTCGAACCCGTTCAGAGCCCGCGGGGCACGTTCAGCGTTATTAATTCCCTCGCCTCGTGGTTGGGCTGCCGTATTCGGAGGTGCCTGATCCGGAATGTTGTGATTAGGGAAAAGTCCGTCACCCTGATGTCGGGCTGCCGGATTTTGAGCGGCCGTGATGGCGACTCTCATTTCATGAAGCATTTCCCGAATGTCTGTCAACTGATCGGTAAACTCCTGGCGGAGTTCATCAATCGGTGTTGGACCGTCACCGGTATCCGGCTCGTCCGTCATGTGGGAGGAGGACGAAGGATACTCCGTGTCAAATCTTGTACGCATGCTACTAGAACCTAAAACACCCCTAATCAGAAAATTTTATGAAAGACGCCGAGGTTTCTGCCTAATAACTAGGATGGAAAGATAAATTTTTTTTTATTTTCTCACAGAAAATAATATGTAGAAGGTAAAAAAAAATTGATTTTTTTGTTTGATTTTGACAACGCTAACGTGGGACGGTGGTGAGTGCCGACGAACAAGAGACCTATAGGAAAGTGTCAATTAAGAAATCGACGCTAACCTGGCTCTGATACCAAATTGATATAGGATACTACGCTCACAACGCCCACTCGTATCGTAACTAATTAACCGCGCGAGACAAAAGAAGAATGATGCAAATGCAAGCCGCACAGTGCAAGTGCACCGGACTAGGCAAGGAGAAACTCTTGCCACCGAAGGTTGCCAAACCTCTTGAGATCTCCCAAGAGCGATGAGCCAATGTTTGATCAATCAAAAGGACCCACCCGGTCCGAACGAGCTATGCATTGTACCAAAAGAGATCCCCCGAAAATAATGACTCGAAAAATGGGTGATCTCTCCCAACAAGAAGCGGGGCTCGCCAAACCCCTTCGAAAATAAAAAGAAAGGATGCAAATGCAAATCGAAATGAAGAAACCACGAAAAATCAACGGTGATACGAAGATCACGCCACAAAGTTCCACCACAAGATCTACCAAGAATAGAATCACACAAGTGGATAGTTCGTTACCCCACTTGAGTTAGGATTGGCCTCAAGCACACGAAAGTCTGTTCGTTCTCCCACAAATTCGCCAGAGTTGACGTCACCGAAGTGAGATTTGAACGCCGTCTTCGCTTTCACGCCGCCAACGATTCCACGGTCACACCTTGCTTGGGGGAGGAGGGGTGGCCGAGTACTTCCAAGTGGAGTGGGGGATGGAGAGGGGTCGGCCAAAGGGTAGGGTAGATTTCTCGTTGAGAATGAGAGTGGGGGAGAGAGAGAGAGGTGGTCGGCCAAGCTTGAGGGGAGGAGGGGAGAGGGGCGACACTATGGTGGTGGAGCACCGAACCTGAGAGGGGAAGACGAGAGGGGGCGGCGCTAGGGGGGGGGGGGGGGGGCGGCGAACCAGCGAGGGGGAAGAGCGAGAGGGGCGACCACGAGGACTAGAGGGGGGGCGGCCTCCTTGGTCGATCGAGAGGAAGAGAAGGAGAGATAGGGTCGGCCTCCTTGCCGATCGAGAGAAAAGAGAGGGAGAGTTAGGGTCGGCCTCCTTGCCGATCGAGAGAAAAGAGAGGGAGTGGTGAAGAGGGAGAGGAAGAGGGATCGGCTGCAGCTAGAGAGAAAAATTAGGGCTTTGTTTTCTTTTCATCAAAATCTGCATTCTCCAACAACATATGGCATTATATAGGGCCTTACAACAAGGGGGGCTATTTGCAGCCCAAAATTAAAAAACCAAATAGATTTGGCTAAATGCAGGCCAAATCAAAATGTCAAATATAAATGTTCATGCATGAAACTAAAAATACTAAAGTCTCAATCATTAATACATGATAAAAATAAACTAATAATTATAATCAAATTATTATAACTATTAGTTTTCAAGCCTGCGGCGCGGGCGAAGGTTGTAGCGGCGATGGCGTGAATCCTTGGATGGAAAACTGCCGTCGTCACCATCTTCATGTTGAGGGCCGTCGTCGCCATCACATGTGCTAAGCCGCGAGCTCAAACTCGTGCGAACTTATCTTTAAATTTCTGTACCAAGCCGCGAGCTCAGGCTCCTGCGAATTTATCTTATTACTTATGTAAAAGTCGCGAGCTCAGACTCGTGCACTTATCTTATATTACGTGTTATGTAAAAGCCGCGAGCTCAGACTCGTGCACCTATCTTATCTTACATAAAGCTGTGCATCAAATGATTTCCTACTATAAAACCATATATATATATTTTGACACCTACATCTAAGAAAAATCTTTGTAACGGGGCCTTGCCTCGGGGACTTTGCACCGCCGTCGATTGAAGATTCGCCATTCTCCTCCGTCGTCGAGTCCCAGCGTCGTAGGGGCCTGCCCCCCTTACGTTCGCCTCCGGTTTGAATACATCAGCTATTCACCGGCCACTTCGGGGCCCTGCCCCGGGGACTTTGCACCGCCGTCGATTGAAGGTTCGCCCTTCTCCTCCGCCGTCGTGTCCCGGTGACGTTAGGGTCTGCCCCCTTGCGTTCACCCACGGTTTGAATACACCCGCTATTCACCGGCCAAGCCGCGAGCACAGACTCGTGCAAAAAGCCGCGAGCACAGACTCGTGCAAAAAAAACCGCGAGCACGGACTCGTGCAAAGAAGCCGCGAGCACAGACTCGTGCAAAAAAGCCGCAAGAACAGACTTGCGCAAGCTAATTTTCTATTATATAAAAGCCGCGGGCTCAGAACCGCGCAAGTTCATCTGTTATTTTGCAGAAAGCACTCAACCTATACGGATATCAAGGCTAGGCAGAAGGCCAGCAACAACCTCAGAGAACCAACGCCCTTCGACAACAACTCCTACCCAAGGCGCCGCAAAGAGGGCAGCGGATAAAGCCGCCACAGAAAAATCAAAACCTCCGAACACCTCGCACCGAAACTCGGACTCCGCAGGTTTGGGGGGCTTATGTTATACACCCATTAAGGCCTTGGGGTGCGTCTAAAGGAATTCCTGCTGAAGAGAGGTGGAGTCAACGGTCATCAAATAATCGCTTAAGTTAAAGAGATCGAGCCCGCCATTTCCACCGCCAGCCGCCGCGATCAAAGCATGCGCGGAGCGAACCGCAGGTACGAGCGCTACCGCGCGCAAAGTGGAGCGCGGTAGCGCGCGGGCAGCGCCCCCCATCACGGGGGAGCGATCCGGCCGCGCCTCGGCCGCACCCCTCAAGGGGTGCGGCCCAGCCGCACCCCTCAAGAGGTGCGGCCCAGCCGCACCCCCCAAAGGGTACGGCCAAGCCGCACCCCTTGGAGGGTGCGGTCCGGCCGCACCCCCCAAGGGGGTGCGGCCCGGCCGCACCCCCCAAGGGGCGCGGCCAAGCCGCACCCCCCTTAGGCTGCGGCCCGGCCGCACCCCTTGGGGGGCGCGGCCAAGCCATCCCTCCCCCCCGGGGGGAGCGGCTCAGCCACACCGCCCTTAGGGTGCGGTCCGGCCCCCTCCTCTCGCTTTTTCCGCAGGTGGGCTCGAAGGGGCCCCCGCCGCATTGGCGCCCCCTCGTCAGGTGCGTCGGGTCCCTTTTCCTCCGTGGGGGGCGACTCCCCGCTCCGCCGTCCGCCCAGGGTGCCACCGTAATCCACTACACGCTCAGAACACTTTAGCTCTCGCGCGCGCGCTCAGAACATTTCCAAGCACGTTCGGGAGCGTTCTCTCTTTTTGTCTTTCCAGCTTCTCACTTTTTGTCTTTCCAGCTTCTCACTTTTTGTCTTTCCAGCTTCTCACTTTTTGTCTTTCCCGCTTCTCACCTTTTATCATTCCAGTTTCTCAGATTTTAGGAACAACCTGTCGCCTTTTTCGCCTCCAACGGAACTGCCCGAACTGCCCGAATTGCCCGAACCGCCCGAAGGGCAAGGTGGTCATTTGTGAAAAATGGCGATCTGTGTGCCCCGAACCAGAAAATATGATTCGTCCACCAAGCATTTATGGAAGCTGCGAACGGCGAAATTACCGGACTGCCCTCAGCCAAAGCTATAAAAGGAGCCCCGAGGCTTCATTCGAGAGGACCTTGACTTCAAAACCCGGGAGAGCTCCTTGCAGACTTTTGCGGAATTCTCCTTCAGTGCTGGAAGATCTCCTTCGGGGACTTGAAGATTTTCTTCATCCCGAAAGGCGACACGCCTTCTCACTTTTGTTCCCCGGAGGCTTCTCACTTTTGTTCTCCGGGCCTTCTCACTTTTGTTCCCCAGAATTCTCAGAAGGAAAAATACTTAGTTTTACCAAGAGGTGGCCTGTCACTCCCGGAGCTCTTTCCCGCTCTATTATTGTAACGAGCAGCGGCCTGTCGCGCTCAAGTTCTAACTACCAAATTGTAACCCCCAGAAGATAGTGAAGTTTGGTCGGCACAGCTCCGGCCGCGTGATTTTTTACCCTTTTCGGGTTTTCCACGTTAAAAAGTCTCAGTGTGCTCAGCGAATCTCGAATTGACTGTTTGCGCGCTTAGTTCGCTCACGAGCTAAGGTGGTTCAATTGGACCGGTCTACCAAGAGCCCTAAGCGTTCCGCGACAAGGAGTATCCAATTAATAGTTTTTATTGTATACCATAGATGAATTTGATGGTGTTAATATAAAATACTCAATAGTCCCATATATATAGAGTTTCTACTTTATTTCATTTTAGTATAAAAATTAAATATGTTAATATAATTAAATAAAACAAGTTTAATGGACAACTACAGTTAATTTGATGGTGTAAGACCGACTTACCATATTAAAAGAAATAGACAAATGTGCATATGTTAATAGAAATCCGCGCGTTCGACGAACGCGGGCTCCGTTCGACGAACACGGGGCTCCGTTCGACGAAACACGGGCTCCAAACAACGGGACGGGCGAACGACGAACGACGAATGGCTACGATCGACGAATAATATATGTTAGACGGACGCCGGGGTAAAGATATATGTTTATACAAGCAACGCCCGTGTTCGTCGAACGGAGCCATTCGTCGTTCGTCGATCGTCGATCGAAGCCATTCGTCGGGCTAAAGATATATGTTTATACACGCCCGACGTTCGTCGATCGAAGCCATTCGTCGTTCATCGATCGTCGATCGTGGCCATTCGTCGTTCGTCGATCGACGAATGGCCACGATCGACGAACACGATCGACGAACGGCGAATAAGCTTCGATCTGTAGCCCACCGTTCGTCGATCGAAGCCATTCGCCGTTCGTCGATCTTTAGCCTGTCGTTCGTCGATCGAAGCCATTCGCTTCACCCGCCGTTCGACGAATAATATATGTTAGCCCGTGTTCGTCGAAACGGAGCCCGCGTTCGTCGAACGTGCGGATTTTGGGCAAAACCGCGTCGCGCGTATATACATTAATCTGTGTGTGTGTGTGTATGTGTGTGTATATATATATATACGAGCATCTTCGCACGAGCTACGCCCGTGCTCGATGCTCTCCGCATCGACAGTACCTTAGCAGCGACAGTACCTCCGCTTAAACTCGTCGGCTCTAGGACGCTCAGTCAATTGACAGTGCATAGGTAGCCCCCGTGCCCCGCGCGGCAGTGCCCCTCCTCGACATTTTCCCGGCGCTAGGCGCTCCCTCCGCTCGCGAACCCCCGTGGGCACAACAGAATCGGGATGGCAGAGAGCACCACGGGGGTTCGCGAGCGGAGGGAGCGCCTAGCGCCGGGACAATGTCGAGGAGGGGCACTGCCGCGCGGGGCACGGGGGCTACCTATGCACTGTCAATTGACTGAGCGTCCTAGAGCCGACGAGTTTAAGCGGAGGTACTGTCGCTGCCAAGGTACTGTCGATGCGGAGAGCATCGAGCACGGGCATAGCCCGTGCGAAGATGCTCGTATTCTAGGAAAAATGCTTGTAACTTAGATACACTTATTATATTATGATTGCGATGTCAAAGAATCGATCACAGAATTGCATCTACCGCAAGACCACTCACGTACCTCTGCCTTAATTCCACCTTTAAAATGCAGTTCGTTGTAGATGTAACAACTGCACTTGTGGGAGGGCTGAGGAAGAGGAAAAAGTGCTGCTGGGTCTAACTGCAGAGCAGATAACTAATCCTCAATCTGCCTGTGGCAGTGTAAGTTTTTTGTTTTCCCTCCTAAAGTCCATTAAGGGTTTTGAGCAGTACTCATACACTCGAAACTGTAGTTGCGATAGATTTACCTTATCGACAACAAACTCTGTGGTCATTGCAGTGTGGACTTGGTGATGCATTCCGGTTTAATGGGTGCCCTTACAGGGGTCTCCCTCCGTTCCAATTGGGCGAGAAGGTAGCTATCATGCGAAAAATGCATTTTATTGTTCTTTTCGTTCGTTGAACGGCCTGGCATGCATATATATATGCCGTTCGACGAACGGCCTGCCGTTCGACGAACGGCCTGGCCGTTCGTCGAACGGCCTATATATATACATGCCATATATATAAATATATAGGCCGTTCGACGAACCGCCAGGCCAGTTCGTCGAACGGCAGGCCAGTTCGTCGAACGGCATATATATATATATATATATATACATGCCATATATATATAGGCCGTTCGACGAACGGACATGCCAGTTCGTCCAACGGCCAGGCCAATTCGTCGAACGGTAGGTCGTTCGTCGAACGGCTTATATATATATATATATATATATATATATATATATACATGCAATATATATATAGGCCGTTCGACGAACGGCCAGGCCAGTTCGTCGAACGGCCTATTATTATAAATATATATATATTATTATTATAGATAGTCTAACGGCCTATTATTATAGATATATATACAGGCCGTTCGTCGAACGACCGGGCCAGTTCGTCGAACGGCAGGCCGTTCGTCGAACGGCCTATATATATATATACAGGTCAAGCCAGTTCGTCGAACGGGAGCCCGCGCTCGCTCGCCTAACTCTCTCTCTATATATATACACAGTTCGGCGAGCGCCAGCCGTTTGTCGAACGGCCTATCGCCGTTCGACGAACGCGGCCTCCCGTTCGTCGAACGTGAGCCCGCGCTCGCTCGCCGAACTGTATATATATATACAGTTCGGCGAGCGCCAGCCGTTCGTACCACTCAGGGACTTGTACCACTTTTTATCTCGTTTCTATTTCAGAATGTATCCACACTTTTCTTTCTAACAAAGTAATTTCAGGTCCTTGCCCGCTGTGAGCGAACCTCAACGAATCTCCAAATGGTAAGGCGACGACCTCCGATAAGATGGTGGCCAGCCCTCCACATCGAGAGCGAGCCTGCGCAATCCGGCCGTTGAGGGCCTGCCCCCCTCACGACCGGGCGGGAACCACGCTCCCCCAACGAATCTCCAAATGGTAAGGCGACGACCTCCGATAAGATGGTGGCCAACCCTCCATATCGAGAGCGAACATGCGCCATCCGACCGCTGAGGGCCTGCCCCCCTCACGACCGGGCGGGAACCACGTTTCCCTAACGAATCTCCAAATGGTAAGGCGACGACCTCCGATAAGATGGTGGCCAGCCCTCCACATCGAGAGAGAGCCTGCGCCATCCGGCCGCTGAGGGCCTGCCCCCCTCACGGCCGGGCGGGAACCACGTTTCCCCAACGAATCTCCAAATGAAAAGGCAAAACCTTATGCTGGATGGCGGCCAGTCATCCATGACCACGCGCAAGCTGCTAGGTGTTCTCAGGAGCAGCAACAGAACTCCCAAAGCAAGGCTCTTGGGGTGAAGGCTGCTAACCCCGGCGTCAACCCTGAATAACAAGCTTTCCAAACTCTGGGAAATTCGGCTCATCTATGAAGCAAAAACAACTCGCCTCCGCGCTGCTTGGGCACCTCGCCTCCGCGCTGCTTGGGCACCTCGCCTCAAAGCTGCTTGGGCACCTCGCCTCCGCGCTGCTTGGGCAACTCGCCTGCGCGCTGCTTGGGCAACTCGCCTCCGCGCTCCTTGGGCAACTCGCCTCCGCGCTGCTTGGGCAACTCGCCTTCGCGCTGCTTGGGCGCCTCGCCTCCGCGCTGCTTGGGTACCTCGCCTCTGCGCTGCTTGGGCACCTCGCCTCCGCGCTGCTTGCGCACCTCGCCTCCGCGCTGCTTGCGCACCTCGCCTCCGCGCTGCTTGGGCAACTCGCCTCCGCGCTGCTTGCGCACCTCGCCTCCGCGCTGCTTGGGCAACTCGCCTCCGCGATGCTTGGGCAACTCGCCTCCGCGCTGCTTGGGCAACTCGCCTCCGCGCTGCTTGGGCATCTCGCCTCCGCGCTGCTTGGGCACCTCGCCTCCGCACTGCTTGGGCACCTCGCCTCCGCGCTGCTTGGGCACCTCGCTCCCACGCCGCAGACCGTCTAGCTCCCGGGCTGCATAATATCTTCTCCAGAGTAAGAGCCCCAAGTCCTCCTACGGATACCAATCAAGACGAATATCGAGTCTCCTGTGTTATTTAATAAAAATGCACTCTGGGTCCACTAGCACGGTCAGGACAAGGGAGCAAGCATCCCTCTTCATGACGGCCCAAACATACGCCTTCAGGCATAGCAAAAAGAAATATTTAAAGCCACAAAATGAAATATTGTAGCGCGTCCACGACTGCACTCGCGCCTATCTGCGTGCCTCCCCGCTCGCACGCCATCACGTGTTCGCCCAGCGAATCTCCAAATTGCAGGGCAGCACTCTCTGAAAAGATGGTCGTCAACCCTTCACACCGGGAGCGAGTCCGAGCCATTCGGCCGTTCGATTCCTATCCCCCTCGTGATCGGACAGCAACCGTGTTCCCTTAGCAAATCTTCAAGTGAAAAGACAAAAGCCTCCGACAAGATGGAGCAGCACTCCGAGCCGTGAAAAGTCCCGCGCTCAAGGTGGAGCGCGGGCGTGTGCTTCCCGGGCATGGCAGGCCTCGCCCAGTGGAGCGGCCGCGCAGAGCCGCGCTCCCAGAAGCGCAACAGTTCCTAGGGCGCGACAACACCGCGCCCCGGGTACAGCAGCGCCGCACTGTCTGGGTGCGGCGGCGCCGCGCGGCCCGGGCGCGGCAAGGCCGCGCCCAATGCGCAGCAGGTGCAGCCCGCAGCGGTGCCGCCCACTGCCTGCGCAGTCGCACTGCCCGCGCACGGCAGTGCTGCACACTGCCCGCGTGGCAGTGTCGCGCACTGCCCGCGCGACAGTGTCGCGAGCCGTCCGCGCACTGCCCACGCGGCAGTGTCGCGAACCGCCTGTGCACTGCTCGTGCGCGGCAGTGCCGCGCACTGCCCGTGCGGCAGTGCCGCTCGCAGCAGTGTCGCGCGGTCCTTGCGCGGCTGCGCTACGACCCATGCGCGGCAGCGCCGCGCCTTTTCTGAGTTATGGTAAACTCAGGTGGACGCCTCCCGCGTCTTTTGCGCATTTTCCGTTCCCGACGCGTCGCTTTGAGGTGCGGCGTGCTAAGGTGCGCTCCCCTGCGCCCCTTTTTGCATGCTACTTCGCGAGCGAGCTTCCGCGTGATCTTCTTCGACACGAGCAAAAACCTCCTCTCTTGCGACCGTAATAATTTACTTCGTCCGGACAGTGGGGATCCTCCTTCGCAAAGGCTCCGAGAATTTTTTCCACCTCGATTATGTAATCGCCTGACGCAATTCATAGAGCGCGAGGGCCGTCATGTCGAAACACTCCCCCGCGGACTCCCGATGAGCGGTAGAAATTTTCGGACTATCGATTGCAAATCTCGGCCTCCGAAAACTGGGGGGCAATTGTTGGGGTCCCCCTAGAAGGGTTCGGGTTGAGTCGGACCAAGTGTTTCTCATCACAGCCTCGCCCGGACCCGCTTGACGGCCCCAATTTTATATTTGGTCTTAATCCCGCAGCTAAGCAGCTTCGCGCTTCCGCTTGTTCATTAAGAATCGCTCAAAAGCGCTTCTTCTCACTCATGTTCCGTAAGAGCGCTTTCGCTAGCTAATGGTCCGTACGAGCGCTTCCGCTCGCTCCTGCTCCGTAAGAGCGCATCCGCTCGCTCCTGCTTCGTAAGAGCGCTTCCGCTCGCTCCCGCTCCGTAAGAGCGCTTCCGCTCGCTCCCGCTCCGGAAGAGCGCTTCCGCTCGCTCCTGCTACGGAAGAGCGCTTCCACTCGCTCCTGCTCCGCAGGAAGCGCTCCCGCTCTCTTCTGCTCCGGAAGAGCGCTTCCGCTCGCTCCTGCTCCGTACGAGCGCTTCCGCTCTGGAAGAGCGCTTCCGCTCGCTCCTGCTCCGTACAAGCGCTTCCGCTCGCTCTTGCTCCGCAGGAAGCGCTCCCGCTCGCTTCCACTCGCTCCTGCTCCGGAAGAGCGCTTCCGCTCGCTCCTGCTCCGTACGAGCGCTTCTGATCGCTTCCGCTCCGGAAGAGCGCTTCCGCTCGCTCCTGCTCCGTACGAGCGCTTCCGCTCGCTCCTGCTCCGTACGAGCGCTTCCGCTCGCTCCTCCTACGTACGAGCGCTTCCGCTCGCTCCTGCTCCGGAAGAGCGCTTCCGCTCCGGAAGAGCGCTTCCGCTCGCTCCTGCTCCGGAAGAGCGCTTCCGCTCGCTCGTGCTCCGGAAGAGCGCTTCCGCTCGCTCCTGCTCCGGAAGAGCACTTCCGCTCGCTCCTGCTCCGGAAGAGCGCTTCCACACGCTCCTGCTCCATAAGAGCGCTTCCGCCCGCTCCTGTTACGGAAGAGCGCTTCCGCTCGCTCCTGCTCCGCAGGAAGCGCTCCCGCTCGCTTCCGCTCCGGAAGAGCGCTTCTGCTCGCTCCTGCTCCATAAGAGCGCTTCCGCTCGCTCCTGCTCCGGAAGAGCGCTTCCGCTCATGCTTGTTTCACGAAGCGCGCCACTATCGTCCATCGTCGGCGGCGATCGCCGCCCACCACCACCACCAGGAGGGCTGCCCGAGCTGCCCAGCGTGACCGAAGGGCAAACTCGTCATAAATACAAAGTTGACAATCCATGTGCCCCGAATCAAGCATCCTCATTCGCTCGTCCAAGAATCAGCATGACGCAGTTACCAGAACGCCCTCCTCAAAAACTATAAAAGGAGGGTCAGACCTCCATTTGAAGACACTTTTGGCACTCGGAGAAGAAGGAGCTCTTGAGTTTTCCGGCGAGAACTCTCGGAGGATCCTCATCGACCTTCAAGCTCCCCTCAGAGATCTCCATCAGCACTCCGGTTTTGCTTCAAGGACTTGGGGAGGATCTTAGGGACTTGGACCCAGGCTGCTCCGCAGCGCCCCGCTCCAGGCCGTTTCGCAGCGCTCTACTTCGCAGCGCTCCGCTCCAGGCCGTTCCGCAGCGCTCTGCTCCGCAGCACTCTGCTACAGGCTGTTCCGCGACGCTCTACTCCAAGCTGTTCCACAGCGCTCTGCTCCGAGCTGTTCCGCAGCGCTCTGATCCGAGCTGTTCCGCAGCGCTCTGCTCTAAGCTGTTCCGCAGCGCTCCGCTCCAGGCCGTTCCGCAGCGCTCTGCTCCGCAGCACTCTACTCCAGGCTATTCCGCGGCGCTCTGCTCCAGGCTGTTCCGCGGCGCTCTGCTCCAAGCTGTTCCGCAGCGCTCTGCTCCAAGCTGTTCCACAGCGCTCTGCTCCAAGCCGTTCCGCAGCGCTCCGCTCCAGGCCGTTCCACAGCACTCTGCTCCAGGCTGTTCCGCGGCGCTCTGCTCCAAGGTATTCCGCAGTGCTCTGCTCCAAGCTGTTCTGCAGTGCTCTACACCAAGCTGGTCTGCAGCACTCCGCTCCAGGCCGTTCCGCAGCGCTCTGCTCCGCATCGCTCTGCTCCAGGCCGCTCCACCACGCTCGGCTCCCGAGGATTCGAAGGACTTATCAAAAATCACTGTAACGAGCGGTGGCCTGACACCCTCGAAAACTAACTCTCTATAATTCCGGAAGCTAGTGGACCGTTCCGAACTGGGCTAGGCCCCATGGTTTTTCCCTTTTCGGGTTTTCCACGTAAAAATCTCATTGTCTACTGTTGGTTCTTTCTTTTCACTGTTTGTGCGTTGGCTCACTCTCGAGTTAAAGCGGTTCAGCTCGACCGGTCCAGGAGAGCGTCAAAACGACCTGCAACAACTAGAATGTTTCAGATGTTTGATCAGCATAATCTGCTCGGTGGAAGTTGTTTTAACGGGCGAGAATCATAAGCTAACGATAGGTTTGCCAAGATTCATAAGTTTTAAAAGAGATTCAAAACATGCGCTTGAACTTCAAAGAAGGTGGAGCTTTGTAGCTCTCCTAATTTCGTTTTGGGGTGCGGTTGTAAAATTTTGTGTTGTGGATAATTTTTTAATTTTTCGGGTTGCGGCTAACAATGGAGTGCGACAAGCCAATATCGGGTTGTGGTTAACAATAGCCTTATAAAATGAGATTGCTAAGAAAGTCAATGATAATCCAAAACAACCGTTACTGCTTATTAACAGATTCTCAATAAACCATAATGAAAACCGAGTTAGAGATTGCCAGAAAATTAGGAGTAGGAAGGAAGCCACAGCTACTCCTTCCTGGTTCACCTCAACCGGAGAATCCCCGCCCCCCAATCCCAATTATAATCATCGATAAAGGAGAACCAATCAAAGGCCTCGACGAGGAGAAGCTAAGGCTCTGTTTGGTTGGGTTGTTGCTGATCGAAAGTTGCTGATAGGAAATGGAGTTTGAGAAAAATGTTGTTTCTGGAAAACAGAGTTTTGTTAAAAAACTGTTTGGGTGAAATAGAGTTTGTAAAATATAGTTTTGAAAAAGTTGTTTGGAAACAAAACGAAGTTTTGAGTTAATTTTTTTTCAAATAAAATGATTACCAACCACAAAATATATAAAAAGACATATTTTTTTCATAATACGACACCCAAAACAAAAATAATGTTTATTTCATGAAAAAGACATTTTTCCGAACTAGTTACCCTTGTCATCTCGGTCTATGATCTAGATTTATACAATTGATCCGCTATATTATCACTTAGCTCGATCATCTCGACCCTCCTGCTCGCACTCACTAAAATCAAAATCCACACGCGAAGGTGTCGGCGAATGAAATTATGTAAAGTCATTGTTGTCATCACAATATTTGTCTGTTTGTCAAAGTGATAGCTTGGCATGTCCCGCAGTATGACCCACTTCTTCCATACGTTGAACGATCGTTCTATCACACTTTTAAGCGATGAGTGCGCATAATTAAAAATCTATCGACGTCCATCTGCTGGACGACCACCACGAGCAAAGGCCGCTAGATGATAACGTGTATCTTGATACGATTTCAAATATCCTCTTTGTAGAGGATAGTCTCAATGAACCAAGTAATATTTTCATGTAGAATACACAATTATGCTTAACAACAAAAAAAATTGTAAAGTAAGAAATAGATGAACAATTTTTTTATTAGTTACCTCGAGAAGGATGAGGGAACTTATAACGGAGATCACTTATGGCATAATTGAAAATGCGGCTATCATACGCTGATCACTCTCAACCGGCCATAACAAAAGTGAGGCACATGTTGAAATCACAAGCAACAATGACATTTTGTGTTGGTTTGCCACGTCTCCCAAGATATGGTACTTGACTTCCAAATGGTAGGCATGCGCCAACATGTGTTTCATCTATTGCCCCAATGCAATCTTTAAAAAAAAGGCATGTAACGCATATCATACAAATTCTCTAGCAAAGTGCTGCTGAAAGACCTATCTGACGGCTGAATCACTTATTCCGCTAACTGCAACAAAGCGCGAACACCTCGAGCAAAAAATCTGTTAGTTGTCTCTGTTGAGTGCTGAAAGAGCTCGCATGTTTTTCCCTTTGATTCATTATGTGACAATATGTACACAGTCAATGCTAGCACTTCTCTGGATGTAGTTCTTCTTGTTACTTGAAATCCACACTTCTCTTCCAGAGAATGCAATAAATCCATAAATATTTCTTAACTCATCATGAATGAACTATGAAATCTAACTTGAGAACCACGAAGTAGCTCTCCAACCCATTTATCACATGTTTGCTTTGAAGTCGTGCATGGGACTAGATGGTTTAACGGAGAGGTGTGTTCGGAGACCAAACATATTTCTGCTACCACATTTTGATGATGGCGCGATAGCATAATTTCTTCTAGTGATTTTGCGCTCTTCCATAGAATTTTGAGAGTCATCGCTAAACATATTATGATAACAACATGCATTGCCAATAATTAAAGATAAGGCATTAAACAATATCAGTATCACAACAACAGTAAATATGATAACAACATATGAAAATAATAGTCATGCAACAGTAAATATGATATCGTATTGTTCCCATCAGAACAGACAACATAAAACATAACAACAAAAGATGACATTCGTAGTTCATAAAAGCGGCTAATACAAGCAAAAAAGATGTCCCCTACTACGCCCCACGAGTATAGCGGTTACGAAGCCACTTCATGTCCATGCTTTTCGGAAGACACATGAAAGTCTCTCTATGGTTTTTTTCATCAAATATGTGATGGCAAAATCATAGAAGTCTTCATTAGACTGCACTTCCGAGTACGTGCTTAATTTTTCTAGTGCATGTCCAAAGCTAAAAAAAACAAGAAGAATTCTTTGGTGGCTCCTGCATGCATCGACTTATGGTCTTAGAAGACTCGGTAAAATCTTCTAACACCGAGCTAACAACTTTCTTCTTTCTTTTCTTTCATTTTTTGCTTACACACACATACACATACACAATAAACAAACACACACACACATACACATACACATACATACACATACATACACACACATACACACACATACACACAATAAACAAACACACATATACACACACATACATATACATACCATAATAACACAATAAACGAACACACACATACATATACATACCATAATAACACAATAAACGAACACACACACACACACACATACATACATATACATACCATAATAACACAATAAACAAGCACACACAATACATACACACACATACACATATACACCAAACACACACACACACACACACACACACACGCGCGCGCGCGCGCGCATACACATACAGACATAAACAAACACACAATAAAAAAAAATAAACACACACACACACACACACAATAAACAAAAATAAACACACACACAGACACACACACACACATACAAAAACACAGACACAAACAAACACACAATAAACAAAAATAAACACACACACATACATACATACATACACATACACAAACACACAATAAACAAAAACACACACATGCACACACATACAAATTTGTACACATTTTGAAATACACATTTGCTAGGGCTAATCCTATCATAAAACATAACAAAAAAATCTAGCAAAAGGATTCGGGTAGGGCTAATCAAATCAAAAATTATACCAAAATCACATAAGATGGCAGCAAAGTGAAAATGGGGAAAGGGAAGAAGAAATACCAAGTATATTCCTTTTCGAGCTTGTAGGCGCTGTAAATGTCGCAGTCGAGCTCTCAGCCACCGTTAGTGTCGATGTCGGAGGAGAGGGACAAACGGGATGAGAAATCGCCCTCGAACTTGCTAGCGATTGGCTCTCCCAGATGGAGGATCGACGTCGACGACAGTGAAAGGGGAGGAGATATCATCGCTCGCTATGGGGTTAGGGTATCGGGAGGATTTGAAGGGGTCAGAAAAATGAGGGGATGACACGAGCCATTTTATGTGATGGCCCATACCCTACAAGCCGCGCCCTTGAGCGATATTATTCTAAATTTTCCTTTCATATTTCTCTCATTTATTTTACTTTATTTCACTATTTTTTGTATACATGTGTTTTTATTTTTTTTATCTTCTATTATGTTTTTATTTTATTCTATGTTATTTTATCTTAGTTTAGTTTGTTTATTATTTTTCATTTATTTTATTTTTAAATTTATAATTGATGTTAAAAAGCAAGTTTATAAGACGGCTACGATTAGTTTGATGATGTTTTGCCGAAATTTCTTATTAACTTATAATACATCATAACAAGCACAACTCGCTCGTTACAATGTCTGACTAGTGATATATGTACTTTAGTCAATTCAAATATTTATTGTGCACTGTGCCTATGACAATAATTTGTTTATTAGTCTCATAATTTTTTATCATATGATATTTTATTTTCTCTCATGTTTATATTAGTCTAATTTAATTTATTTTCTCTCTCCTTTTTTATTTATATATTAATATAATTTTATATATTTTATACAACTTATTATTTAATTTTGTCTTTTAATTTATTTTATTGCAATATTCATAAAAATGAGTGTTATACACCCATTGAGGTCTTAGGGTGTGTCTAAAGGAAGTCCTGCTGAAGAGAGGTGAGGTCAACGGTCATCAAATAATCGCTTAAGTTAAAGAGATCGAGCCCGCCATTTCCACCGCCAGCCGCCGCGATCAAAGCATGCGCGGAGCGAACCGCAGGTACGAGCGCTACCGCGCGCAAAATGGCGCGCTACCGCGCGCGGGCAGCGCCCCCCATCGCGGGGGAGCGATCCGGCAGCGCCTCGGCCGCACCCCTCAAGGGGTGCGGCCCAGCCGCACCCCTTGGAGGGCGCGGCCAAGCCGCACCCCTTGGAGGGCGCGGCCAAGCCGCACCCCCCTTGGGGGGTGCGGCCCGGCCGCACCCCTTGGGGGGAGCGGCTCAACCGCACCGCCCTTAGGGTGCGGTCCGGCCCCCTCCTCTCGCTTTTTCCGCAGGTGGGCTCGAAGGGGCCCCCGCCGCGTTGGCGCCCCCTCGTCAGGTGCGCCAGGTCCCTTTTCCTCCGTGGGGGGCGACTCCCCGCTCCGCCGTCCGCCCAGGGCGCCACCGTAATCCACAACACGCTCAGAACACTTTAGCTCTCGCGCGCGCTCAGAACATTTCCAAGCACGTTCGGGAGCGTTCTCACTTTTTGTCTTTCCAGCTTCTCACTTTTTGTCTTTCCAGCTTCTCACTTTTTGTCTTTCCAGCTTCTCACTTTTTGTCTTTCCCGCTTCTCACCTTTTATCATTCCAGTTTCTCAGATTTCAGGAACAACCTGTCACCTTTTTCGCCTCCAACGGAACTGCCCGAACTGCCTGAATTGCCCGAATCGCCCGAAGGGCAAGGTGGTCATTTGTGAAAAATGGCGATCCGTTTGCCAACCAGCAAATATGATTCGTCCACCAAGCATTTATGGAAGCTGCGAACGACGAAATTACCGGACTGCCCTCGGCCAAAGCTATAAAAGGAGTCCCGAGGCTTCATTCGAGAGGACCTTGACTTCAGAACCCGGGAGAGCTCCTTGCATACTTTTGCGGAATTCTCCTTCAGCGCTGGAAGATCTCCTTCGGGGACTTGAAGATTTTCTTCATCCCGAAAGGAGACACGCCTTCTCACTTTTGTTCCCTGGAGGCTTCTTACTTTTGTTCTCCGGGCCTTCTCACTTTTGTTCCCAGAATTCCCAGAAGGAAAAAGACTTAGTTTTACCGAGAGGTGGCCTGTCACCCCCGGAGCTCTTTCTCCCTCTTTATTATTGTAACGAGCAGCGGCCTGTCGCGCTCAAGTTTTAACAACTAAATTGTAACCCCCAGAAGATAGTGAAGTTTGGTCGGCACAGCTCCGGCCGCGTGGTTTTTTACCCTTTCCGGGTTTTCCACGTTAAAAAGTCCCAGTGTGCTCAGCGAATCTCGAATTGACTGTTTGCGCGCTTAGTTCGCTCACGAGCTAAGGTGGTTCAATTGGACCGGTCTACCAAGAGCCCTAAGCGTTCCGCAACAGTTTGGCGCCGTCTGTGGGAAACTTCCCAAAACTCTTTGAAAGTCAACTGCTATGGCAAGAAAGAGTGCTCGCACTACTGAAGGGTCAGTACCGGAGGGACGCGTCGACCCAGCTCCCTCCCACTCGCTTATCAATGCACCTCCCGCGGAGGGGGCACTGCCTACGCCCGCAGCTGGGCTGGAAGTACGCATGCAACAGATTGAAGAGCATCAAGCCGAGATGCTGGCCCTCGTGAGGAATCTCGGGGCTCCTCAAGCTCCGATTCAGCCACCAGCTCTGAATGCACCACCGCCCCCAGTTCTGAATTATGCCCCGAACCAAGAAGCCGTTCAGGAGGACGAGGCTTCTGAGGGATTCTCCAACGCGGCGAGTTCCGCTCACCTTGCCCCGCCAGCTGGAGGCCCAGAAGCTGACCACCGTCGCCATCACCCCAGAAGAGCTGCCCCTGAGCGAGCAACGGAAAGAACTACGCGAGAAGAAATACGTGATATGATAGAGGAAGAGTACGCCTAAGCAGGGCGACGCGCCACACTCGCCCACCGTCCTGCGCATCAGGGCTCCCCGCTGTCGCCTCAAGTCCTAGCCCATCTAATTCTGAATGGCTTCAAGCTTCCCAGCATCGAGACATTCAACGGGACGGACGATTCTTTGGAACATGTCAATCACTTCACCACCGTCATGAGGATTTACAGCGCTCCTGATCAGCTCCTCTGCCAAGTGTTCCCGGCAACCTTGAAGGGACAAGTGCGCACTTGGTTCCATTCTCTGCGGAATGGGGCCATCAACAACTTCACAGAAATGGCGCAACAGTTCATGGATCAGTTCATCGCCAACCGCCGAATTGTCTGGGATCCCTCCCATCTCTCAGGGATCCGCCAGAATGACGGAGAGACACTCAAGGACTTCTTCCGACGATTCACTACCGAGGCTCGGCAGATCCCAGGGGTTGACCCCGAGCTCCTGCGAGGAGTTTTCTTGGGAGGACTCCGCCCAAGTGGCTTCTACTCGGCTCTCATGAGAGAAACCGTACCAAGTTACCCCGACCTCGTTCATCGGGTTGAAGCACAAATAGCTACAGATGAGGCCATCGAAGCGCACCGTCGGTAGTTCGAAGGAAGCCGAGGAAGGAAGAGGGGATCAGATCAAGCCCCTCGAGAACGAGAAGAACGTCGCGGCGAGGAGCGCCGCGGCGACGAGCGTCGGCGTGACCCCCGAAGGGATCTGGGACCACAGCCGCCCAGGACCTACACCCCGTTGAACACCACCAGAACGAATGTGCTCTACGCCATTCAGAACAACCCCGAACTCCGCATACCCCCGCCAAATCCAAGGGGCGACCAGTCCAGGTACCGCGAGTTCCATCGGGGAACCGGGCATACCACCGAGGAGTGCACCAGACTTAAAGACGAAATCAAGCGCCTCATCCGCCAGGGACTCCTGGGAAGATTCTTACAAGGCCAGATTCCCAATCAGCCCCAACAACCCAGGGAGGCTGGGGAGAAGCCCCCCGCCCCCCGAGGCGCAGGTGGAGGAAGGCCGATGGTGGGAGAAATCGAGACGATCGCCGGACCCCCCGTCTTAGCATCGCAAATCCTCTCGATTGCCCAGCCCGTAAGAGACCACGAAGACAAAAAAACTCAAGCAGGATATTACGATAGCTTTTGGAGATGAAGACTTGCAAGGGTTGCGGCTTCCGCACCAGGATCCGCTCATGATCAGCGCGGGGATCGGGGATCCCTTCTTCAAGGTAAAGAGAATACTGGTCGACAACGGAAGCTCAGTCGATGTCCTGTTCCTCTCCACCTTGCAGAGTATGAAGCTCACGAAGGACCAGCTTAGTCCTGCGGCCGGGCCCGTCTACGGCTTCGATAACAGACCTATCCCGGTGCAGGGCATGATCATTCTCCCAGTCACATTGGGCGAGTTTCCAAGACAGTCAACGCACAACATCCAGTTCATGGTGGTAGAGTCCACCTCCGCCTATAATGCCATCTTCGGGAGACCGCTCCAGTCAATCTTCGGGGCAATCCCTTCCATTCCGCATCTGTCTATGAAGTTCCCAACTGCCGCAGGCATAGGAGTCGTAAGAGGGCACCAAGAGGCAGCCAGAACCTGCTATCTGAAGCAGGCTCGACCAGTAAGGGCAACTACCCTCAACATCAATAACTTCGACCTACGAGACGAAGCTACTATGCAGCGAGGAGCGCCCGTTGAAGGGCTAGTAGAAGTACCACTTTCCGGACGAGACCCGACTCGGACTGTTCAGGTCGGGTCACTCTTGTCACAAGAGGAGCGAGAAAAGTTCACAACCTTCCTACAGGAGACGAGGACATTTTCGCTTGGAGCCCAGAAGATATGCCCGGGGTAGATCCTGACGTTATCTATCACTCTTTAAACATCAACCCCGCCTGCAGGCGTGTAATTCAAAAGAAGAGGAACTTTGCCCCCGACCGTTTGAAGGCGATCGAGGAGGAAGTAGCTAAGCTCCTGGAAGCACGGTTCATACGCGAAGCAGAATACCCCCACATGGCTCGCCAACGTAGTCATGGTAAAAAAGGCCTCGGGAAAATGGCGAATGTGCGTCGACTACAGCAATCTGAACCAAGCATGCCCAAAAGACAGCTTCCCCCTCCCGAGGATTGACCAACTCGTCGACGCTACGGCCGGCCATGAGCTGCTCAGCTTCATGGATGCTTATTCGGGTTACAACCAGATAAGGATGAACCCCGCGGACGAAGAGCATACCGCCTTCCGCACCGACCGAGGAGTCTACTGCTACAAGGTGATGCCCTTCGGCCTTAAAAATGTCGGAGCCACCTATCAAAGGATGATGAATAAAGTCTTCAAGAATCTCATCGGAGAGACGATGGAGGTTTACGTGGACGACATGCTAGTAAATAGCGTCCACCGTTGCGACCACTTGGAAGACTTGGGAAAGTGCTTCCAGCTTCTCCGCCGCTTCCAGATGCGGCTCAATCCCAGCAAATGTGCGTTTGGTGTGACGGCGGGAAAGTTCTTAGGTTTCATGGTAACCCATCGGGGAATTTAGGCCAACTCCGAGAAGATCAAGGCGTTGGAGGATATGTCTCCACCTCGCTCAATTAAGGAAGTGCAACGCCTAAACGGAAGGATCGCTGCGTTATCCCGTTTCCTGTCACGAACGGGAGACAAGTATCTCCCCTTCTTCAAAATCCTCCGGGGAGCGCGCCACTCCGGCTTCCAGTGGACCGACGAGTGCCAGGTGGCCTTCGAGCTTCTTAAACAATACCTAGCTTCGCCACCGCTTCTGTCGAAGACCACCCCCGGAGAAACTATGTTCCTGTACCTGGCCGTATCACCTGCGGCTCTTAGCTCGGTGCTCGTAAAAGATGAAGGAGGAGTGCAGCGACCAATCTACTACCTCAGCAAAGTCCTCACCGACACCGAAACCAGATATCCGGCAGCAGACAAGACATCCTTGACTCTTGTTTTCTCAGCAAGAAAGCTTCGACCCTACTTCCAGGCTCATACGGTAAAGGTGTTGACACAACTCCCCTTACGGACAATCCTCCAGAAGCCGGAAGTCTCAGGGAGACTTGTAAAGTGGGTCGTAGAACTCGGCGAGTTTGACATCCAATTCCTACCTCGACCTGACATCAAGTCGCAGGTACTCGCCGACTTTGTGGTGGAGTACACCATCCCGCCAGAAACCACTCTTGTCGGGGACACCGCTAGCCCCCGTTGGACCCTCTATGTCGACGGCGCCTCAGGAGCTGAGGGGGCCGGAGCAGGATTGCTCCTCATAAGCCCCGAAGAAATCACCCTAGATTACGGTCTTCGGCTGAAATTCCCCGCAACGAATAACATGGCGGAGTACGAAGCGCTGATCGCCGGTCTCCGACTCGCTATCGACTGCAAAGCTGAGAACTTGACGATTTACACAGACTCCCAACTCGTAGTCTCACAGGTCGAAGGAGACTACGAGGCTAAGAGTGACCAGATGGCGAAGAACCTCGCATTCGCGAAATTACTCCTTCAGAAGATCTCATCGTATCAAATTCTACACATCCCCCGAGAGCAGAACTCCAGGGCGGATGCTCTATCCAAGCTCGCCACCTCACCACTCAGCTACCAGTCTCGAAGGGGCCGAATCGAAGAAGTCGTGGTCCCAAGCATTCAAGGGCCGTGGGAGATTGCAGCCATCCACCAGGAAGAGTCATTCTGGATGACCCCATTACGAGCTTACCTCGAATGCGGGCACCTTCCTGAAGACCGCTTAGAGGCGCGAAGACTACGGATGCGGGCGGCATCGTTCACTATTATAGACGGGGAACTTTACAAACGGGCATTCTCAGGACCATATCTAAAATGCCTACCAGCACACGAGGCCGACTACGCCCTCAGAGAAGTGCACGGGGGAGTCTGCGGAGAACACCTAGGCGGGAAAGCATTGGCGCGGAAAATACTGCGTCAAGGCTTCTATTGGCCGACAATGAGGAAGGACGCGGCCGACTTTGTCCAAAGGTGTAAGAGTTGTCAGATGCACGCCAACATACCTCATCAACCCCCGGTCTCACATTCCACGCTGTAAAGTGCGTGGCCATTCGCGCAATGGGGGATCGACCTCCTCGGCCCCCTGCCCCTAGCATCCGGACAGAGGAAGTTCATCATCCTAGCCATCGATTATTTCACCAAATGGGTAGAAGCAGAGCCCCTAGCTAAAATCACGGAAGAAAACGCCAAACAATTCGTCTGGAAGAACATCGTCTGCCGCTTCGGCATCCCGGCTACGATCATTGCCGACAACGGCACTCAATTCACTGGGAAGTCCTTCACCAAGATGTGCGAGGATCTGAAGATCAACCTATGTCACACGGCCCAGTGCATCCGCAAACCAACGGACAAGTAGAAGTCACAAATCGCACCATCCTCAAAGGATTGAAGACACGCTTAGAAGAAGCTGGGGGACAATGGGTGGACGCGCTCCCAAATGTGCTGTGGGCATATCGCACAACAGAGAGGACTCCTACAGGGGACACGCCTTATAACCTCTGTTACGGAATCGAAGCTATCATCCCCGTCGACGTCGGCGTTCCAAGTACTCGGGTGCTAACCTTCGACCCCAGCAAGAATGACGGACTGCTTCGGGAAAACCTCGACCTAATCCCTGAAGTTCGGGACAATGCTGCCCAACGTGCCGCATCATACCAAATGCGTGTAGCCCGAATCTACGACAGGAGGGTGAAGCCCAGACCGATCAACGTAGGAGATCTCGTCTTGCGCAGCGTCGAGGCAGCCGACAAAGGCCCCCAAGGAGATAAGCTCTCACCGGCCTGGGAAGGCCGTGCGTAGTCACCACGGTCGTGAAACCCGGAACATACAGGCTCAGGACGGCAGAAGGGAAGACTTTGCCACGCACCTGGAACGCTCAAAACCTGCGCCGCTTTTACCAGTGATCCAGGGACTTCTACATGTTGATGCAGGACGACCCGACCCGGCCCGGTCGGGTCGTCTTGCATCAAAAAAGCACTTTTTTGATGTAGGACGACCCGGCCCGGTCGGCGGATAAACACCGGCTCTCGGAACACGTTCAAGCACGCCTGCTCCCTAGGGATGCAGCCCTAGCACCCCAAACCGTCTCCGCGCCTGTTCTCAGCGCGGCAGGTTGTTGAGACTGGGGCTCGATCCCCAGACCTCCTTGATAAGAACCTCTCCTAACAAGCCTTATCACCAACTGACCTGCAAATTGATGTAGTATACTACGCTCACAACGCCCACTCGTATCGTAACTAATTAGCCGCGCGAGACTAAAGAAGAATGATGCAAATGCAAGCCGCACAGTGCAAGTGCACCGGACTAGGCAAGGAGAAACTCTTGCCACCGAAGGTTGCCAAACCTCTTGAGATCTCCCAAGGGCGATGAGCCAATGTTTGATCAAGCAAAAGGACCCACCCGGTCCGAACGAGCTATGCGTTGTACCAAAAGAGATCCCCCAAAAATAACGATTCGAAAAATGGGTGATCTCTCCCAACAAGAAGCGGGGCTCGCCAAACCCCTTCGAAAATAAAAAGAAAGGATGCAAATGCAAATCGGAATGAAGAAACCACGAAAAATCAACGGTGATACGAAGATCACGCCACAAAGTTCCACCACAAGATCTACCAAGAAGAGAATCACACAAGTGGATAGTTCATTACCCCGCTTGAGTTAGGATTGGCCTCAAGCACACGAAAGCCCGTTCGTTCCCCCACAAATCCGCCGGAGTTGTCGTCGCCGAAGTGAGATTTGAACGCCGTCTTCACTTTCATGCCGCCAACGATTCCACGGTCACACCTTGCTTGGGGGAGGAGGGGTGGCCGACTACTTCCAAGTGGAGTGGGGGATGGAGAGGGGTCGGCCAAAGGGTAGGGTAGATTTCTTGTTGAGAATGAGAGTGGGGGAGAGAGAGAGGTGGTCGGCCAAGCTTGAGGGGAGGAGGGGAGAGGGGCGGCACTATGGTGGGGGAGCGCCGAACCTGAGAGGGGAAGACGAGAGGGGGCGGCGCTAAGGGGGGGGGGGGGGGGGGGGGGGGGGGGGGGGCGCCGAACCAGCAAGGGGGAAGAGCGAGAGGGGCGACCACGAGGACTAGAGGGGGGCGGCCTCCTTGGTCGATCGAGAGGAAGAGAAGGAGAGATAGGGTCGGCCTCCTTGCCGATCGAGAGAAAAGAGAGGGAGAGTTAGGGTCGGCCTCCTTGCCGATCGAGAGAAAAGAGAGGGAGCGGTGAAGAGGGAGAGGAAGAGGGATCGGCTGCAGCTAGAGAGAAAAATTAGGGCTTTGTTTTTTTTTCAACAAAATCTGCATTCTCCAACAACATATGGCCTTATATAGGGCCTTACAACAAGGGGGGCTATTTGCAGCCCAAAATTAAAAAACCAAATAAATTTGGCTAAATGCAGGCCAAATCAAAATGTCAAATCTAAATGTTCATGCATGAAACTAAAAATACTAAAGTCCCAATCATTAATACATGATAAAAATAAACTAATAATTATAATCAAATTATTATAACTATTAGTTTTCAAGCCGGCGGCGCGGGCGAAGGTTGTAGCGGCGATGGCGTGAATCCTTGGATGGAAAACTGCCGTCGTCGCCATCTTCATGTTGAGGGCCGTCGTCGCCATCAATCCTCCCCCGCTCAAAAGTACTCATCACCGATGAGTCGCCTCGAACGTAGCAGCGGAGGAGAGCATCATCCAACGGAGCCACCTCCGAATCCGGAAGCCACGAGTCATCGGAGGCCGGTCGATCACGCCAGCGAATCAAGTAGCGTTGAATGTCACCACTGGGAGAGGGGAGCACTTCGTCTCGGAGAATCCTGTCAGGCACAAAAGTGGTACGGGGAAATCTTGGAAAAGCGTTAGGCAAATCAGAAGAACAAATCCCAACATCAAACGACGTACCTCCGGTGGGGACCGTGGAGGAAGACGAAGTAGGCTCCATCTCACCCCCCAACCCATTAGAACATGGTGTGGAATTAAACGGGCAGACAAATAAATCATGCGGTGGAGACTTAAACGGCGTTAAATCCGACACGTTGAAAACAGGGGAGATTCCCCAATCAGTAGGTAGCTCCGATAGAAATGCATTATCTCCTAATCTTTTTATAATACGAAACGGGCCCGCTCGCCTATTAGCCAACTTCTTTATGGTGCCTGAAGGCATCCGTTCAGGGACAAGACGAACCATAACCAAATCACCCACTTTCAAAGGGGATTCTCTCCGATGGGTGTTAGCGTGCAATTGGTAAGAGGCGTATTGAGTAGCTAGTGTATCCTTAACATGCTTATGCAATTCGTGAATATGAGACGCAAAATCCTGTGCAAATTGACTCGACTTGTAGGATGGAGGTAACGGAACTAAGTCAAGTGGCACCGGCGTTTTATATCCGTGCACAATCTCATTTGGAGATAAACCGGTGGACCGATTTTTAGAGTTATTATAAGCTAATTGAGCGTGGGGAAGTATGAGATCCCACGTGCCCTTATGGTCACCAACGAGACAACGTAAAAGACTACCCAAACTCCGATTCACTACCTCAGTTTGCCCATCCGTCTGTGGATGGTAGGCGGATGAAAACAAGAGCTTCGTGCCCATGATCCGCCAAAGGGTTTTCCAGAAATAACTAGTGAACTTCACATCCTGATCAGAGACTATAGACTTAGGAACGCCCCGGTGCCCCACTACTTCCTTACAAAATAACTTAGCGACGTGGGAAGCGTCATCGATCCCATTACCCGGAATAAAATAGGCCATTTTGGAAAACCGATCAACGACCACTAGAATGGAGTCATTGCGACGGAAGGTAACCGGAAGACCGGGAACAAAGTCCATACTAATGTCCTCCCATGGGACGGAGGGAATCGGAAGGGGGGTATAAAGCCCCGTATTCGTTTTACTACCCTTAGCCAATTGGCACATTCGGCAACTACTTACGATTTTGTGCAGCGTGGACTTAAGACCCGGCCAATAGAACTTGTCCTCCACTAATGTAATGGTCTTGTCACGCCCAAAATGACCGCCTAGACCGCCACTATGCAACTCCCACACTATGAAATTATGAAGAGATGAACATGGGATACAAAGTTTGGCATGCCAAAATAGGTAGCCGTCACAAATATAATACGCGGAAATGATCGTGGGCGCTTCGCCTTGCGCGGAAAGATAGAACTCTTTAAAATCCGGACAATTGACATACTCATCCTTAATGCGGTCAAATCCGATGACTTTTACCTCCAACGTGGTCAATAATAAAGAGACGCGACTAAGGGCGTCCGCCACCCGATTGAGGGTTCTCTTAAGATGTTTGATAATAAAGGAGTACTCCTGAAAATAGGAGACTCACTTGGCGTGTCGGGGGCTGACTTTGCTTTGGGAATTGACAAACCGTAAGGCCTCATGATCGGATTGGATGACGAACTCCTTCGGGAGAAGGTAGTGCCGCCAATGTTGGAGACAACGTATCACGGCATAAAATTCGCGGTCATAATTTGAATAATTTAATTTAGGACCCGCCAATTTCTCACTAAAGTAACCAACGGGATGGCCCTCCTGACTTAAGACGCTTCCAATCCCGACTCCCGACGCGTCACATGATAACTCAAAGACTTTATTAAAATCGGGTAACCGCAATAGGGGCGTTTCCGACATCCTATCTTTAATCGTTTGGAAAGCTTGGGCGGCCGACTTTGTCCAAGTAAAATCGCCCTTTTTCATGCACTCAGTGATGGGTGCCATGATGCTGCTAAAATTACGAATAAAACGGCGATAAAAGGTAGCTAGACCGTGGAAGCTCCTAACGTCCCTAATGTTAGTCGGTTCCGGCCAATCGCGAATGGCTTGGACCTTTATTGGGTCCACCAAAATCCCTTTCGAACTCACAATGTAACCAAGGAACTCTACCGACGTAACATAGAAGGTGCATTTTTTTATGTTAACGAATAGCCTCTCTGCACGTAACGTCTCTAGAATAGTCCTCAAATGCGCTTCATGATCACTAGTTGACGTGCTAAAGATGAGGATGTCATCGAAATAAACCACTATAAATTTGCCCATGTATGGTTGGAAAACGTGAGTCATCATCCGAGAAAATGTGTTGGGGGCATTGGACAACCCAAAAGGCATCACTAACCACTCGTAAAGCCCTTCCTTAGATTTAAATGTCGTTTTCCACTCATCACCTTCCCGAATTCTAATCTGAGGGTAGCCACTCCTAAGATCCAACTTGGAAAAGATCGTGGCTCCAGCTAACATGTCCAACAAGTCATCCAATCGCGGGATATGAAACCGGTATTTAATTGTAATTTTATTAATAGCTCGACTATCAACGCACATCCTCCACGAGCCGTCTTTCTTAGGCGCGAGCAAAGCCGGCACGGCACACGGGCTCTTGCTATGGCGGATAAATCCCCTTTCTAACAAATCAGAAATTTGTTTTTGTAGTTCCAAGTGGGCAGACGGATTTAAGCGATAGTGGGGTAGGTTGGGTAAAGAAGAGCCCGGGACGAAGTCTATCGCATGTTGGATGTCTCGCAATGGGGGTAGCGTAGGAGGTAATTCCTCTGGGTAGACATCCTGAAACTCTTCTAACATGTGTCGTAACACGGGGGGTAAGTTCTCAAACAACGGTGCGTCCTCCTTAACCTGAAGGCAAACTAAGGTATACAGGACACCATCCAAGAAGGATTGGCGGGCGAACTCCTTTTTGCCTAGTAAACTTAAGGTCTTCTTCTCTATGGGCACAATTGTGTCCTTCGAGGCGCTAGAGGGGTCCTTAGGTGGGGATGGTTTCAAGGTAACGGTCTTGCCCGTAAACTTGAACTCGTAAGTATTGGCTCGCCCAAAGTGGGTTACGTCATGGTCATAAAGCCACGGGCGACCAAGCAACACGTGACATGCATCCATGGGGATGACGTCGCACCAAACCCTTTCCGAATAGGCTTTGATGGTGAGCGGTACCAAACAACGACGAGTAACCGGAAGGGATGTTTTGTTAACCCATGCCACCTTATATGGGTGAGGGTGCGGTTCAGTGGTCAGTTTCATCCGGACTACCGCATTCTCCGAAATGACATTCATGCAGCTTCCGCTATCAATGATGAGCTTGCACCACTTCTCTCCGCTCTTAAAATTTAACGAAAATATGTTCGTCCTATTCCAATCGTCGGTCGTACGCGGGGTGGCTAAAATACATCGCATGACCATCATGTTAGCATCATCATCAATGTCACTCAGCACTCCTTCCGATTCGGACTCATTACCGGCCTCATATTCGAGCTCGGTTGAGTCATCCTCAGCTCCCATCAAAGCTAGGGGCTTGGCCTTAGTAGGGCATTCACTAGCGTAGTGCCCTTGAACCCCACAACTAAAACAAGAAGCGTTCGTTTTGCTAATCCGACCCACGGGCACGCGCTCTCCGGATGGGTTACGCGTATTCCTAGCGGTGATAACGACGGAGTTCGAATCGGTGGATCGAAACTTCCCCTTATCCTTCGTGACAAGTGGAGGGGCTCCTAAGATGGACTTCCCTCTTTGGAACGAACGCGATTTGGACTTGTGGGCCAAGTGTTTTTCGATGTCCAACGCGGCGTTATAGGTGGTGTTCAGGTCAGTGTGCCCATAACGGAGGAGCTTGCCCTGTATTTCGGGGCCAAGTCCCTTACGAAACCGAGAGAGGGTACAACGAACCATCATCTCCTTCAGGAGACCCATATATTCCGCGACCGAACGTGTACCTTGCCTAAGGGAGGCCAAATCATCAAACATTTGGGTGCCGATGATAGGTCGGGACGTACTGATCAGTCAGCAAGGCCTTCATGCCCGCCCAACCGATGGGAGGTAACCCTTCCCCCGCACCTGGACGCCTTTCCTCATTCAGCCAAAAAGACTTGTCTCTACCTAACAGTTTCATGCGCGCTACCCGCACCTTATCCCCGTCGGTCAAGTTCTGCCATTGGAAGTAGCACTCGATTTCTGTGATCCAATCCAAGAAAACCTGCGGGTCGCCCAATCCATCATATGATGGTGGTCTGATCCGGACGGCTTTAGTAATGTCGAACCCGTTCAGAGCCCGCGGGGCACGTTCAGCGTTATTAATTCCCTCGCCTCGTGGTTGGGCTGCCGTATTCGGAGGTGCCTGATCCGGAATGTTGTGATTAGGGAAAAGTCCGTCACCCTGATGTCGGGCTGCCGGATTTTGAGCGGCCGTGATGGCGACTCTCATTTCATGAAGCATTTCCCGAATGTCTGTCAACTGATCGGTAAACTCCTGGCGGAGTTCATCAATCGGTGTTGGACCGTCACCGGTATCCGGCTCGTCCGTCATGTGGGAGGAGGACGAAGGATACTCCGTGTCAAATCTTGTACGCATGCTACTAGAACCTAAAACACCCCTAATCAGAAAATTTTATGAAAGACGCCGAGGTTTCTGCCTAATAACTAGGATGGAAAGATAAATTTTTTTTTATTTTCTCACAGAAAATAATATGTAGAAGGTAAAAAAAAATTGATTTTTTTGTTTGATTTTGACAACGCTAACGTGGGACGGTGGTGAGTGCCGACGAACAAGAGACCTATAGGAAAGTGTCAATTAAGAAATCGACGCTAACCTGGCTTTGATACCAAATTGATATAGGATACTACGCTCACAACGCCCACTCGTATCGTAACTAATTAACCGCGCGAGACTAAAGAAGAATGATGCAAATGCAAGCCGCACAGTGCAAGTGCACCGGACTAGGCAAGGAGAAACTCTTGCCACCGAAGGTTGCCAAACCTCTTGAGATCTCCCAAGAGCGATGAGCCAATGTTTGATCAATCAAAAGGACCCACCCGGTCCGAACGAGCTATGCATTGTACCAAAAGAGATCCCCCGAAAATAATGACTCGAAAAATGGGTGATCTCTCCCAACAAGAAGCGGGGCTCGCCAAACCCCTTCGAAAATAAAAAGAAAGGATGCAAATGCAAATCGGAATGAAGAAACCACGAAAAATCAACGGTGATACGAAGATCACGCCACAAAGTTCCACCACAAGATCTACCAAGAATAGAATCACACAAGTGGATAGTTCGTTACCCCACTTGAGGTAGGATTGGCCTCAAGCACACGAAAGTCTGTTCGTTCTCCCACAAATTCGCCAGAGTTGACGTCACCGAAGTGAGATTTGAACGCCGTCTTCGCTTTCACGCCGCCAACGATTCCACGGTCACACCTTGCTTGGGGGAGGAGGGGTGGCCGAGTACTTCCAAGTGGAGTGGGGGATGGAGAGGGGTCGGCCAAAGGGTAGGGTAGATTTCTCGTTGAGAATGAGAGTGGGGGAGAGAGAGAGAGGTGGTCGGCCAAGCTTGAGGGGAGGAGGGGAGAGGGGCGACACTATGGTGGTGGAGCACCGAACCTGAGAGGGGAAGACGAGAGGGGGCGGCGCTAGGGGGGGGGCGCCGAACCAGCGAGGGGGAAGAGCGAGAGGGGCGACCACGAGGACTAGAGGGGGGGCGGCCTCCTTGGTCGATCGAGAGGAAGAGAAGGAGAGATAGGGTCGGCCTCCTTGCCGATCGAGAGAAAAGAGAGGGAGAGTTAGGGTCGGCCTCCTTGCCGATCGAGAGAAAAGAGAGGGAGCGGTGAAGAGGGAGAGGAAGAGGGATCGGCTGCAGCTAGAGAGAAAAATTAGGGCTTTGTTTTCTTTTCATCAAAATCTGCATTCTCCAACAACATATGGCATTATATAGGGCCTTACAACAAGGGGGGCTATTTGCAGCCCAAAATTAAAAAACCAAATAGATTTGGCTAAATGCAGGCCAAATCAAAATGTCAAATATAAATGTTCATGCATGAAACTAAAAATACTAAAGTCTCAATCATTAATACATGATAAAAATAAACTAATAATTATAATCAAATTATTATAACTATTAGTTTTCAAGCCTGCGGCGCGGGCGAAGGTTGTAGCGGCGATGGCGTGAATCCTTGGATGGAAAACTGCCGTCGTCACCATCTTCATGTTGAGGGCCGTCGTCGCCATCACATGTGCTAAGCCGCGAGCTCAAACTCGTGCGAACTTATCTTTAAATTTCTGTACCAAGCCGCGAGCTCAGGCTCCTGCGAATTTATCTTATTACTTATGTAAAAGTCGCGAGCTCAGACTCGTGCACTTATCTTATATTACGTGTTATGTAAAAGCCGCGAGCTCAGACTCGTGCACCTATCTTATCTTACATAAAGCTGTGCATCAAATGATTTCCTACTATAAAACCATATATATATATTTTGACACCTACATCTAAGAAAAATCTTTGTAACGGGGCCTTGCCTCGGGGACTTTGCACCGCCGTCGATTGAAGATTCGCCATTCTCCTCCGTCGTCGAGTCCCAGCGTCGTAGGGGCCTGCCCCCCTTACGTTCGCCTCCGGTTTGAATACATCAGCTATTCACCGGCCACTTCGGGGCCCTGCCCCGGGGACTTTGCACCGCCGTCAATTGAAGGTTCGCCCTTCTCCTCCGCCGTCGTGTCCCGGTGACGTTAGGGTCTGCCCCCTTGCGTTCACCCACGGTTTGAATACACCCGCTATTCACCGGCCAAGCCGCGAGCACAGACTCGTGCAAAAAGCCGCGAGCACAGACTCGTGCAAAAAAACCGCGAGCACGGACTCGTGCAAAGAAGCCGCGAGCACAGACTCGTGCAAAAAAGCCGCAAGAACAGACTTGCGCAAACTAATTTTCTATTATATAAAAGCCGCGGGCTCAGAACCGCGCAAGTTCATCTGTTATTTTGCAGAAAGCACTCAACCTATACGGATATCAAGGCTAGGCAGAAGGCCAGCAACAACCTCAGAGAACCAACGCCCTTCGACAACAACTCCTACCCAAGGCGCCGCAAAGAGGGCAGCGGATAAAGCCGCCACAGAAAAATCAAAACCTCCGAACACCTCGCACCGAAACTCGGACTCCGCAGGTTTGGGGGGCTTATGTTATACACCCATTAAGGCCTTGGGGTGCGTCTAAAGGAATTCCTGCTGAAGAGAGGTGGAGTCAACGGTCATCAAATAATCGTTTAAGTTAAAGAGATCGAGCCCGCCATTTCCACCGCCAGCCGCCGCGATCAAAGCATGCGCGGAGCGAACCGCAGGTACGAGCGCTACCGCGCGCAAAGTGGAGCGCGGTAGCGCGCGGGCAGCGCCCCCCATCACGGGGGAGCGATCCGGCCGCGCCTCGGCCGCACCCCTCAAGGGGTGCGGCCCAGCCGCACCCCTCAAGAGGTGCGGCCCAGCCGCACCCCCCAAAGGGTACGGCCAAGCCGCACCCCTTGGAGGGTGCGGTCCGGCCGCACCCCCCAAGGGGGTGCGGCCCGGCCGCACCCCCCAAGGGGCGCGGCCAAGCCGCACCCCCCTTAGGCTGCGGCCCGGCCGCACCCCTTGGGGGGCGCGGCCAAGCCATCCCTCCCCCCCGGGGGGAGCGGCTCAGCCACACCGCCCTTAGGGTGCGGTCCGGCCCCCTCCTCTCGCTTTTTCCGCAGGTGGGCTCGAAGGGGCCCCCGCCGCATTGGCGCCCCCTCGTCAGGTGCGTCGGGTCCCTTTTCCTCCGTGGGGGGGCGACTCCCCGCTCCGCCGTCCGCCCAGGGTGCCACCGTAATCCACTACACGCTCAGAACACTTTAGCTCTCGCGCGCGCTCAGAACATTTCCAAGCACGTTCGGGAGCGTTCTCTCTTTTTGTCTTTCCAGCTTCTCACTTTTTGTCTTTCCAGCTTCTCACTTTTTGTCTTTCCAGCTTCTCACTTTTTGTCTTTCCCGCTTCTCACCTTTTATCATTCCAGTTTCTCAGATTTTAGGAACAACCTGTCGCCTTTTTCGCCTCCAACGGAACTGCCCGAACTGCCCGAATTGCCCGAACCGCCCGAAGGGCAAGGTGGTCATTTGTGAAAAATGGCGATCTGTGTGCCCCGAACCAGAAAATATGATTCGTCCACCAAGCATTTATGGAAGCTGCGAACGGCGAAATTACCGGACTGCCCTCAGCCAAAGCTATAAAAGGAGCCCCGAGGCTTCATTCGAGAGGACCTTGACTTCAAAACCCGGGAGAGCTCCTTGCAGACTTTTGCGGAATTCTCCTTCAGTGCTGGAAGATCTCCTTCGGGGACTTGAAGATTTTCTTCATCCCGAAAGGCGACACGCCTTCTCACTTTTGTTCCCCGGAGGCTTCTCACTTTTGTTCTCCGGGCCTTCTCACTTTTGTTCCCCAGAATTCTCAGAAGGAAAAATACTTAGTTTTACCAAGAGGTGGCCTGTCACTCCCGGAGCTCTTTCCCGCTCTATTATTGTAACGAGCAGCGGCCTGTCGCGCTCAAGTTCTAACTACCAAATTGTAACCCCCAGAAGATAGTGAAGTTTGGTCGGCACAGCTCCGGCCGCGTGATTTTTTACCCTTTTCGGGTTTTCCACGTTAAAAAGTCTCAGTGTGCTCAGCGAATCTCGAATTGACTGTTTGCGCGCTTAGTTCGCTCACGAGCTAAGGTGGTTCAATTGGACCGGTCTACCAAGAGCCCTAAGCGTTCCGCAACAAGGAGTATCCAATTAATAGTTTTTATTGTATACCATAGATGAATTTGATGGTGTTAATATAAAATACTCAATAGTCCCATATATATAGAGTTTCTACTTTATTTCATTTTAGTATAAAAATTAAATATGTTAATATAATTAAATAAAACAAGTTTAATGGACAACTACAGTTAATTTGATGGTGTAAGACCGACTTACCATATTAAAAGAAATAGACAAATGTGCATATGTTAATAGAAATCCGCGCGTTCGACGAACGCGGGCTCCGTTCGACGAACACGGGGCTCCGTTCGACGAAACACGGGCTCCAAACAACGGGACGGGCGAACGACGAACGACGAATGGCTACGATCGACGAATAATATATGTTAGACGGACGCCGGGCTAAAGATATATGTTTATACAAGCAACGCTCGTGTTCGTCGAACGGAGCCATTCGTCGTTCGTCGATCGTCGATCGAAGCCATTCGTCGGGCTAAAGATATATGTTTATACACGCCCGACGTTCGTCGATCGAAGCCATTCGTCGTTCATCGATCGTCGATCGTGGCCATTCGTCGTTCGTCGATCGACGAATGGCCACGATCGACGAACACGATCGACGAACGGCGAATAAGCTTCGATCTGTAGCCCACCGTTCGTCGATCGAAGCCATTCGCCGTTCGTCGATCTTTAGCCTGTCGTTCGTCGATCGAAGCCATTCGCTTCACCCGCCGTTCGACGAATAATATATGTTAGCCCGTGTTCGTCGAAACGGAGCCCGCGTTCGTCGAACGTGCGGATTTTGGGCAAAACCGCGTCGCGCGTATATACATTAATCTGTGTGTGTGTGTGTGTATGTGTGTGTATATATATATATACGAGCATCTTCGCACGAGCTACGCCCGTGCTCGATGCTCTCCGCATCGACAGTACCTTAGCAGCGACAGTACCTCCGCTTAAACTCGTCGGCTCTAGGACGCTCAGTCAATTGACAGTGCATAGGTAGCCCCCGTGCCCCGCGCGGCAGTGCCCCTCCTCGACATTTTCCCGGCGCTAGGCGCTCCCTCCGCTCGCGAACCCCCGTGGGCACAACAGAATCGGGATGGCAGAGAGCACCACGGGGGTTCGCGAGCGGAGGGAGCGCCTAGCGCCGGGACAATGTCGAGGAGGGGCACTGCCGCGCGGGGCACGGGGGCTACCTATGCACTGTCAATTGACTGAGCGTCCTAGAGCCGACGAGTTTAAGCGGAGGTACTGTCGCTGCCAAGGTACTGTCGATGCGGAGAGCATCGAGCACGGGCATAGCCCGTGCGAAGATGCTCGTATTCTAGGAAAAATGCTTGTAACTTAGATACACTTATTATATTATGATTGCGATGTCAAAGAATCGATCACAGAATTGCATCTACCGCAAGACCACTCACGTACCTCTGCCTTAATTCCACCTTTAAAATGCAGTTCGTTGTAGATGTAACAACTGCACTTGTGGGAGGGCTGAGGAAGAGGAAAAAGTGCTGCTGGGTCTAACTGCAGAGCAGATAACTAATCCTCAATCTGCCTGTGGCAGTGTAAGTTTTTTGTTTTCCCTCCTAAAGTCCATTAAGGGTTTTGAGCAGTACTCATACACTCGAAACTGTAGTTGCGATAGATTTACCTTATCGACAACAAACTCTGTGGTCATTGCAGTGTGGACTTGGTGATGCATTCCGGTTTAATGGGTGCCCTTACAGGGGTCTCCCTCCGTTCCAATTGGGCGAGAAGGTAGCTATCATGCGAAAAATGCATTTTATTGTTCTTTTCGTTCGTTGAACGGCCTGGCATGCATATATATATGCCGTTCGACGAACGGCCTGCCGTTCGACGAACGGCCTGGCCGTTCGTCGAACGGCCTATATATATACATGCCATATATATAAATATATAGGCCGTTCGACGAACCGCCAGGCCAGTTCGTCGAACGGCAGGCCAGTTCGTCGAACGGCATATATATATATATATATATATATATATATATATATATATATATATATACATGCCATATATATAGGCCGTTCGACGAACGGACATGCCAGTTCGTCCAACGGCCAGGCCAATTCGTCGAACGGTAGGTCGTTCGTCGAACGGCTTATATATATATATATATATATATATATATATATATATATATATATACATGCAATATATATATAGGCCGTTCGACGAACGGCCAGGCCAGTTCGTCGAACGGCCTATTATTATAAATATATATATATATTATTATTATAGATAGTCTAACGGCCTATTATTATAGATATATATACAGGCCGTTCGTCGAACGACCGGGCCAGTTCGTCGAACGGCAGGCCGTTCGTCGAACGGCCTATATATATACAGGTCAAGCCAGTTCGTCGAACGGGAGCCCGCGCTCGCTCGCCGAACTCTCTCTCTATATATATACACAGTTCGGCGAGCGCCAGCCGTTTGTCGAACGGCCTATCGCCGTTCGACGAACGCGGCCTCCCGTTCGTCGAACGTGAGCCCGCGCTCGCTCGCCGAACTGTATATATATATATACAGTTCGGCGAGCGCCAGCCGTTCGTCGAACGGCCCGTTCGGTGAGCGTCAGCCGTTCGTCGAACGGCCCGTTCGGTGAGCGTCAGCCGTTCGTCGAACGGCCCGTTCGACGAACGGGGGCCCACGCTCGCTCGCCGAACTATATATATATATATATATATATATATATATATATATATATATATATATATACAGCTCGGTGAGCGCCAGCCGTTCGTCGAACGGCCTATCGCCGTTCGACTCCGTCGAACGGCCTATATATATATATATATATATATAGCTCGTCGAACGACCTATATATATATAGGCCAGACCAGTTCGTCGAATGGGAGCCCGCGCTCGCTCGCCGAACTGTATATATATATACAGTTCGGCGTGCGCCAGCCGTTCGTCGAACGGCCCGTTCGACGAACGGGAGCCCGCGCTCGCTCGCCGAACTGTGTATATATATATAGGGGAGTGATCGTGTGCGGGTAAACGGGCGTACGGGCAAGGGTCAAAACAGCTTCAAATCGAAAAATGATCAACATGAAAGTTGTAGATCTCATCGAGACGAACAACTTTCATGTTGTTCATTTTTTGATTTGGAGTTGTTTTGACCCTCAATTTGAGGCTCGCAAATCTGTGGCGTCGAGAGTGCTACAGTGCACCTCCGAAAATCCGATTTTAGGGCTCGAATTTGAGGGCCAAAACAGCTCCAAATCAAAAAGTAGTCAACATGAAAGTTGTTCGACTCGGCGAGATCTACAATTTCAATGTTGACCACTTTTCGATTTGAACCCATCTTGACCTCCAAAAACACCTGCCCGTACGCCCGCACCTATGCTTTGCCCACATATGATATATATATACACAGTTCGGCGAGCGTCAGCCGTTCGTCGAACGGCCTATCGCCGTTCGACTCCATCTCTCTCGATTTCTCTGGCCGTTCGACGAATGGCTATAGGCCGTTCGACGAACTCTCTACATCACGCTCTCCCTCCCTCTCTCTCTCTCTCTCTCTCTCTCTCTCTCCCTCTCTCTCTCTCTACATCACGCTGCGACGGATCACGCTGCGACGGATCACGCTGCGACGGACAGACCAGGCCAGTTCGTCGAACGGGAGCCCGCGCTCGCTCGCCGAACTGTATATATATACATAGTTCGGCGAGCGCCAGCCGTTCGTCGAACGGCCTATCGCCGTTCGACGAACGCGGTCTCCCGTTCGTCGAACGGGAGCCCGCGCTCGCTCGCCGAACTGTATATATATACATACAGTTCGGCGAGCGCCAGCCGTTCGTCGAACGGCCCGTTCGGAGAGCGCCAGCCGTTCGTCGAACGGCCGGTTCGACGAACGGGAGCCCGCGCTCGCTCGCCGAACTGTATATATATATATATACAGTTCGGCGAGCGCCAGCCGTTCGACTCCGTCTCTCTCGATTTCTCTGGCCGTTCGACGAATGGCTATAGGTCGTTCGACGAACTCTCTACATCACGCTCTCTCTCCCACTCTCTCTCTCTCTCTCTCCCTCTCTCCCTCTCTCTCTCTCTACATCACGCAGCGACGGATCACGTAGCGACGGACAGGCCGACACTGTAGATCAGTGTAAATATCTTTATATATATATACTAGTCGGGCTACGCCCGTTCTCGGTGCGGCGCTGCGGGCTTCGCCCGCTTGACATTCAAAGAGGGTTTCGCCCGCCCCCTTGACGGGCTTCGCCTGTTTGACATTCAAGCGGGCTTTGCCCGTTCTCGCTGCGGCGCATGCAGACGGGCTTCGCCCGCCCCCGTTCTCGATGCGGCGCATGCAGACGGGCTTCGGCCACCCCCGTTCTCGATGCGGCGTTGCGGCCTTCGGCAGTTATGTAAAAGTTTAAAATTTAAATGTATTCTAAATTTTAAGTAAATTAATGGTTTAAGTTTTTTAATTTGTTTGTTTTATTTATAAAATTAGTAGACTATCAATACAATTAGAAATAAATGAAATAATGGTTTATAAAAACAGTTAAAAAAGGAGAGGGCGCAGAACAAAGGCCGGCCCAAAAAGAGTTAAAGAGCTGACAGCCCAAGACCACCAACATGCGAAACAGATGAAGAAAGGTCGCCGAAAGAAAGCTGAAGGCCCAAGCCTCCATACATGCAACATGCGAAAGAAAGCTGATTTTATTTATACACGATATTTTTTTTGTTTTTTGCGATGTGGGACAAATGCGAAACACGAGATCAGAAATGTCTTCTCGCGATGTCTACGCCGCCCGTTCGGCCGCCAAATGCCTACGCCGCCGACTGGGATGCCGGCGGCCACCGGTGGGTTCCCCGGCCTCCGACGAACACGCCGAGGGTTGTCCGACGGCGAGCGGGCAGGGCCACCGCCGGCGCCGCCGGACAACCCCCGGCGTGTTCGCCGGAGGCCGGGGAACCCACCGGTGGCATCCGGGCAGGCCGCCGGCGGCGGCAGAAGGATTTGCGCGGACATGGGTTTTGGAGGAAACAGGAATCGGGATTTCAGAGGAGCTAAACAGTGTATTTTGGGAAGGAATTTTATTGGCAGTCCACATCTATAGAATCCAACGGCTAATCATCAAAGTATTGTGATTTAACGGTCCTGATCAAATGTCCGATGTGCTTCCAAATATCACTATTAATTTATATAATAAAGATATATATATACACTCGAGTGACATTACATGCCCCCTCGTGTCTCACGCGACAGTACCCTGGTCATGATATTGCCCCGACGAGATGACGCTCCCACCGCTCGCAAAACCTCGAGGGCAATTTCAAATATAATACTACAATAAAAGAAAATTATTTATATACCGCAGAATAATAATACTGCACACTACTGCTGCCAGCCGTGCGCATAAAGACTGTCGGGCCGAGTCGAGACCGGTCTTTTGGTCAACCGACCCCGAACCGGTCCTGCTCAAACCGGAGGACCGGTCCTACCGGTCCGGAAGCGGTTTTTTTTTTGTTTTTTATTTAAATTTTGTTTTAATTAAATTTTAGGTAATAAAATTATATTTAATTAAAATATTAAATATAGTTAATAAAATTTGAAAATTAAAAATTCAAAATGAAATAAAATTTTATTATTAGCATTTAAATTTATAAGTGAAAATTACAATAACTTATAATTGTTACAAGTGAAAATTAAATAAAAATAAAATAACATTACATGTGAAAATTACAAAATTTCAAATTTTGTTACAATATTTAAATTACTAAAATCACAATAATTAAATTACATTTTACTTCCTTAATCCTTATTCTGCACTGCCCAGATTTAAGTTATTCAGCTCGTCTTCAACTTTAGACTCGATATTTTCAATTGACGAGACATGTTGTCTTCTCCTCTAGCATCCAAATGATCCTTGTAGCAAATGAAAATCTCCAAATATTTTTCGGTCATACGACTTCTTCGTTTTTTCTTTTAGTAAATCACGGGCCACTCAAAAAAAAATGCAGACTCTGAAGCTACCATACTAGCTTGGATTGTTAGTAAATCACGGGCCATTAAAACCAAAATAGGATAAACACTAGTTTTAGATTTCCACCATTTTAAAATATCAAAATTTTCTATTTCGTTTGCGGTCATATAATCATGAAATTGTGTTTTGCTATATAAACTAAATTCGTTTAAAGTACTTGTAGGTCGTTCTTTTTCTAAAAGCTAATTCTAAATGTGTATTTTTTAAAATATCTTTTATGTTAGGTTGGGTGGATTATATTCTTCGTGAGGTCGTGAGTCATACAACTGATCATAATAATTATAAAAGCGAGTAAAATCGGAATTACATTTTGAAACGCTAACATTAACAAAATCACCAGATGATTCGTTAATATTTAAATTCCAATTAATTTCTTCTATAAAATTTTATATCCCGTCTACGCCCATTAAATGGTTTAAAGTCGCGGCGCAATAAAATATAGGTGATATATCTTTGTAATATTTTAAAAAAAAAATTCCTCTATTACTAATATTAACGGACGTCATATTTCGTTTGTTTTGTAGTTTTTAAATGTTTCAGTAATTAATAAAAAAAATTCAATAACTAATGAACAGGATAATAAACACCTGATAAAATAGTTGTTGCTCGATAAAAACTTTCGAATAAATTTACATAATCTTCGAGCACGGCCCAGTCGGACGCGACTAAATCATGTGATTCAATACTATTATAAAATTCTATTTGTAAATTTTTTTGTGACAAAGCTCGTTTTAGCATTATATAAGTCGAGTTCCATCGTATAGACATATCATAAAATGGACCTAAAAAATTTTACCTTGTGAAATTACAAATTTTTTAAAATCTTGTTTTCTTGTTCTGGAGCTATAAATAACTTTTAATATAGTTCATATTTTAATAACATAGTCGTTCATATAAACTAAATTAAACTATCTTACACAATTAAATTTAAAATGTGACATACGCAACGTGTATGAAAAAAATTCCATCTAGCATAGGTTGCAAATCCGATATCAAAAATTTGACGGTGAGATCCCATTATTTAAAGCGTTATCGAAAGAAATACTCATAATTTTTTTATTTTAAATTTCTTAATACATTTAATAATAACCTCACTACAATATTTTTGGTCTTTAGCAACACTTAAATTGGCAACATTTATAAAAATGTTGTCTAAATCTTGAATAAAGAACAGTTTATAAGTGTTGTCATAAGTTAACATCTTAAGACAACACATTCTGTGCAACATTCAATAAATGTTCTATAATCCCTTATCGGGAACATTTTTAAAATGTTTCTGTTGACGGTTCACCTTAGACAATAATTATAACATGTTACCTTTTTAAAAAATAAATTGCAACACGTTTAAAATGTTGCCGAACCTTTTCAATTCAGCAAAAACTATTATTCGCACACTTAAACTATTACATAAAAAATTAAATTTATAAAAAAAACCCAAATCCTCCACAAAACCCCCTCGACATTTCTCCGATGCCATTCATTTCTCCTTTTCTCGCAGACTTCGTGATTCTCCTTGTCGATTCGCCCTAGCCGCGCGCGTCTTCGGCGATCCGTTCAGCGACTCCATTCAGAAGTCCAGTGATTCTCCTTTTCCCGCAGAGCTCTTGATCCGTCCAGTGACTCCAGGTACTCGTTCTGTGATCTTCCACCATTCTCATCCCTCTTCCAGTCAACCCCATGAACCCTGTTGCCTCTGCTTCTAAAGCACTCTCTGGCCAAATTGGTCAACCCCATGAACCCTGATGCTACTGAAGCAAAAGTTATAGAAGCAATGAAAAAGATCACAGTTTAGCAAGGCATCAAATCTTGCTATACAGCTGATCCAGGTTGGTAGCGTGAAGCCAGAAAAGAGTGCTCACTTCTTTGCTTTACTCAATGCAACAATGTCTTCTCCTACTGCGTGCAATGAACCTTCATTGAGAGCAGATTATCATACCCTATTCTCAGCAGTTCAAGATATCAATCAGGTCTGATTTCAGTTTTTTTTATTAATTGTGTTTAAATGAACTTCTAGTTTCTTGCATCATTTATGAAAATTCGGTTGTTTTTATGTGTTCGAATTGTCATATTGCAGGTCCTCAGGCAAATTAGTGTGTTATTGACATTCATTATCATAGTTTTTTTGTATCTACTCATAAACATCTCTTATTTCTCATATTTTGTAGTGTTTCAATAAGCAACAAAAGAATATTTTGACAACATGGATGATAAGGGCGCTGGTGGCTAATGGTCTTTACACTGATGACGGCTTTGTGGTAAGAGAATGAAATTAATCTCACTTGTTTTAATGTTCATTTTCAGGTTCTATAGTGACATGAACTTCCAGACATTTGGGGGGTTGGCTTTATGAATTTACATTTGTGTTAATGTTCACTTGTGTTGTAATTAGACTGGTCAATGTGTATAATCCTGAATAAAAACTTTATTATGCTTGTGTGAGTTTAACATTGCTTCATTTCTCTTCAAATTAGGCTTTTGAACCCAAACACGCTTGCTGGATGGTGTGGGCGGTCCATGTATAATGTGAGTTCAAGCTTCTTTCAACACTAATGTGTTGTGCTAAATATATATTGCAACAAATTATCTGCGGTTTCTTTCAAGGTAATTATATTGCTTGATTGACTGTCTATATTTATAGCTAAGATAGAGTAAAACTCCAGACCGTTTTGAACCATTTTCACTTTGCATTCTCTTTAGATCCATTCCCAAGTATAACTGGGGATGTTGGTTATGTTAAATGTGAAAGTTTTCTTATAAGTTGAGGGTATAAATATTATTCTTCCAGCATGTTAGACTTAGTTTGGGAGGCCGGCTGCAGCAGAGAAAAGAAACAAACTCCATCGGAGATCCAGACCGGAGGGAGGGTGCGGGTTCGCGAACAGAGGCTTTTCTCCGTTCGCTAGGCTACTGTGTCCGACGAAGGCAGAGAAGGCGGCAAAACAAATGCTCTGTCTCCTTCCGCACAACCCACCACAACAACCACAGCAGCAACACAACAACAAGAAGAAGAAGAAGAAGAAGAAGAAGAAGAAATACAAAGAGGCCGACGAGGATGCGGTGACAGTGGCTCTTCATATAGGGCAGCTTCCAAGTCTCAGTGCAGCAAATCTTATCTCCAGAGTCTCTGCTTGCAGCTCCCAACAACAACAACAAAACAGCTAGAAGAAGAGACGGAGGAAGAAGAAGCACAGGTTCAACAGTTTGGTTATGGTGGAAGTTGTGTAGGGAAGCTGAACAAGAGCCAATACTGGATTCCTACACCTTCTCAGATACTCATCGGCTATTCAAGTTCAATTGTGATATTCAAGTTCAGTTGTGTAGGGAAATTGAACCCATGTTATTTAAGAGTATTCAATTATGTGTGTTATAAGTAAAGGTGTACAGAAAGACTGGGCCTGGAAAGCCTACCTGGGCCCGGCCTGGTAAAAGCCTGATTAAGCCTGTAACGATCCAGGCCCGCCAACCCGGGACCCAGCTGGACCGCCAGCACCCTCCCGGCCCAGGCCCGCCAACACGGGACCCAGCTGGCACCGAAAGGGTTCAGCCTAACCAGATGGTCTCCAGACCATGCACCCCAACCCCTCTCTGTCCCACCACAGGGCACAGTGGGTTGTTGGAGACCGTAGTCCCCCTTTCATTTTATAACCTAAATTAGGGGTAACTTAGTAAATTCCACATCTTGGGATTTTTGTACCCAAAAATCCTCAAATAACTTTTGGGAAGGCATATTGCTGCCATGGACCAATGTCCAACACTTCAAAGCCATTGGGTCAACCCCCAAGGCTTGGGGCTCATTCCACCCCAAATTGCTAAAGGCACACATTTAAGGTCTTTAGCCTAGCTCTTGCATGACTCATAACTCCACATGCACAAGGACAAATGGTCTCAAATTTCTACCAGTGATCTAGATATATATAAAGAGTGTACCACCCAAATTTGGGGGGTGTTTGGAGTTATACAACTCCATAAATACCAAATATTTACTTTTGCTAATAAATGAAATAACTCAGTGGATATACATCCAAAAATTCTAAAATTTAAACCCTAGGTGTGTCATCATACCATGCATGCATGGTAGAAATTTCAGGTCATTGCTAAAGCCAGTTAAAAGTTATCGCAATTCTAAAGTCTGCCCTTCACTAGGACCAGTCCTAGTAAAACGAGTGCCTCGATGTCCACAGTGCTCCAAATGGCCTGATCCAAGGCTCCAATGAAAGTAGACACCAAGGGCTACAAAAGCTATTTCACAAATAATTTGCTTTTGGGGCCTCTAAGGCCCTCAAATATGGCATGCAAATTGCTGCTGATTCAGGACCTGCTACATAGAGGTCTGCCAATAGCCGATCCATGATCAAAATGGATGGCATCGGGTCATCTTCTCCATGGAGCCAAGGGCCGTGATTACCCCGACCTGTAGCCCTTGATCTTCAATTTCCCATCCATCCGACCGCCTCCCTGGTCGGCCACCACCACCACCACCTCCGTTGAGGTGGTGGCTATCGACCGGCGGTGGCTTGGCCGCCGGAGGTGGTGTTTTCTGGCGAACCCAACACCATGGATAATTCCGAAAATCTCCATTTTTCTCACCATGAATCGGGCTCAATTGAACCCGATGTCTCTCCTAATGGATCTAGGATGCTAGCACAAGGGGAGAGGAGGAGAAACCGGACCTTAATGGAGCTTGACGGAGGCGGCGGAGGCGGTTGGCCTTGAATCTTCTCCTTTCCGGCGAGCTTGCCCAAAACTTCATTCCTCCACCATTTGCAGTGATTCATAGGTCGATTCAATATGCTTTGCTCGTTCTAAAGCTAATGGTGGAGTCTATTTGGGTTGAGGAGGGCTCTAACCATGCCAGCCATTAAGGGGGAGCTCGGCCTACACCTTGGATGCTTCACCAAGGCGCCACTTGGCATGGGGACAACAGGAATTCGGCTGGGAATTACTGAGGGAGCTCAGTGGGATGCTTTGGGAGGAGAATTGAGTGTCAATTGGCACTCAATCCATGAATTCCAATTTGTCCCTTCTCCAAATTGGGGGAAATCCAATTTTGCCCCCTTGCATGTCAATCCCTCTTCAAATCTGAGGGCATGCATGGTCAAGTGACATTGGGTTACAGGATGGGCCTCCTATTGAGGCCTTAGCCCATAGGGTTTGGTTTAATTGATCCAAAATTCCCATTTAGCCCAATTTTGACTTATGTTGACTTTAGTGGCTGACTTGGTCAACTGATGGGTTGACAGGTCCAAATTGTTGGTCTTGAGTCCCTTGACACTATCCAATGTTGATTGGGTCATGGTGATGCCCTAATTGGGCCAATTTAGCTAATAAGTGAGATTTTGACCAAAATCGGGGAAAGTTTGACTTTGGTCAATTTGACCAATTTGATGATCACATGATGAGGCTTCTGAGTCCATTGGGTCTCTCTTAGGGTTTGACATGTAATGGTGTGGTCAATTTGGCCATATGAAGTCTAATTGAGCCAATTTGAGTTGAATTGGGCTATTTTGACCTAGGTTTGACTTTGGTCAATTTGGCTAAATTGGTTGACCAATTGATGAGACATTTGATCAATTATGTCTCCTTAAGGTTTATGGACATGGTGGTGGGGTTAATTCACATCCATAAGTTCAATTTGAGCTAATTTGGTCTAAAATGACTTGCCTATATAGTGGCTCACACTCGAGTTCTCTTAATTCAAGGTGACCTAAGGTCACTACCTAGCTCAAAATCACTTTTCTCACTACATGACCTACCCTAATTGAAGTCAAGGGGTCTAGTAGGAAATGGGATGTTACAAAGCCTGGGCCCGGTCAGCCCTGGTGCAGGCCCAGGTCGGTCCTAGAGGGCCTAAAAGGCCTTCAATGTTGTGATTTTCCTGGCCCGGTGCCCGGCCCGGGCCAGGCCTAGGCTTGGCCCGGTCCTAAGTTTTGCCTGGGCCCGGTCTCAGGCCTTACCTGGGCCCGGTCTCAGGCCTTGCCTGGGCCTGGCCCATGCAAGAAAGCTAGCCTGCCACTTGCCAGCAAGGTGCTAGCAAGTGGCAGCAACGGCTCTAATTAAGAGCAATTAACGGCTCTTAATTAGAGCATTGCCCTTAAAGAGCCGTTGCTCTTAATTAGAGCAACGACTCTTAATTAGAGTCGTTGGGCCTTGGCTGACCAGCCCAAGGCCCCAACGGCTCTTAATTAGAGCAAATTGCTCTTATTTTTTTTAAATTATGTTTTTAATTATTATTTTAATTTTAATAAATTTTTAAATATTAAATTTGTATCTATAAATATAGATTGATGAGAAGGTGGAGGGGTGTTTGTTACTCACACATTCTCTCATTTTACTCTATTTCAATTTTAGTTCAATATATGGCGTCGTCATCCGTTACTGTGCCTGAAGTTATCGAGCACAAGCATAGTGCTCCAATTTGGGAGCACTTTGAAAAGGTGCGCATCGGCACCGATATGAAGGCGAGGTGTCGTCATTGTTTGAAGTTGCTAACGGCGAGCGGGAACTCGACACTAGTGCAACACATCAAATCTTGTCTCGCTAAACAAGCTCCAGAATCAAGTCAATCTCAATTGTCAGCTACCGGACAACTTTGGATGTACGATCAGGCGCGGCAAAGAGAAGCGCAAATGGAAAACATCATTGGGCGCGGGTTGCCGTTCAACCACTACGACAATGCTCGTGAAACCTCTTATATTCACAAGGCTCTCCAACCAAAATATCAACGGGTTAGTAGATCTACAATTAGGCGTGACGCATATAAACCATATATTAAAGCGAAAAAAAATCTAATAAAATATTTTGAAATTTTAGAAAGTAAAGTGAGCTTAACTTGTGATATTTGGAGTAGCGGTTTAAATTTAGGAAATTCATATATTTGTATCACAAGTCACTGGATAGATCCTACATCATGGGAGCTATCCAAACGTATTATTAGCTTTACTACTTTTGAGGTTCCGCATACCCGAAAAGCTATTTATCAAGTAATTATGAATTGCATCCGTGAATTTAAACTTAAGGATAAAATTATTAGTATTTCTTTTGATAACGCAACAAATAACACCTCAGCAATAAAAAATTTGAAAAGAGATTTAAAACCAATGTTAAATGGAGTATATTTTCATACTCGTTGCGTATGCCATATTTTAAATTTAATCGTTCAAGATAGTTTCAAATTTATGGAATCTTATATTCATAAAATTCGAATTATGCTACAATATATATATAGTTCACAAAAAAGACCACAAGATTTTAAAAAATTTGTAATAAACCAAGGACAACAAATTTTAAAACCAAAATACGATATGCCAATTAGATGGAATTCAACTTACAAAATGTTAATAAAAAGAGTAGTGCGCCAAAAAACACTGCTAATGGAATTTTATTCATCTATAACAAATCATAATTTAACCGATAATGATTGGAAAATTATAGAAGAGTATATGCTTTTATTAGAATGTTTTCATCGAACAACCGTATTTTTATCTGGAGTGTATTATCCTACTAGTACTCTCGTTATCGAAAATTTTGTAATTATAACAAAAATATTTAATCATTTTAAACAAAATATATTGTGGCGCCCGGTAATTGAAATAATGGAAACTAAAATTTTAAAATATTATAGAGAAACGCCTCCTATGTTTTCATGTGCCGCAGCTTTAAATCTTTTCTTAGGTGTAGAAGGCGTCGAAAATCTTTTAGATGAAATAAATAATAATTTGCACTTAGATTTAAATTCGTCGGATTATGAAGATACTTACGTTTCAAATTTTAATATAAGTTTTACAAATTTTTATAATCATTATTATGAATTATTTGGCTCGCGACCGAGAGAAGATATTACACACTCAAACCACCGATAATTTTAAAATGTCATTTTTGAAATCGCGTCTAGAAAAAAATCGCGAACATCTAGTACGTTAAATGAGTTAGGATTATATACTAAAATACATTTTAGAGATTTTATGAGTGATTTTGAAGTTGAAAATTTTAATATATTAGAATGGTGAAAAAATAAAGCGAATACGTATCCTATTTTGGCATTAATGACCCGAGATATTCTAACTATCCAAGCTAGTACAGTAGCTTCGGAATCTGCTTTTTCTTTAAGTGGCAGGATTTTGAACGAACGTCGGAGTCGACTTAACGAAGAGTCGCTAGAGATTTGCATTTGTTACAAAGACTACTTGGATGCGCAGAACCGAGAACAACACACTGCCTATATCGAAGATAGCTCATCAGAGGTTGAAGAAGACTTGAGTACATTGGATTTAAACGACGAAGTCTAATTATTGCTATTTTTCAATGTAATATTTGGACATTTAAGATTTTTTAAGTTGTAATATTTTAATTTAATGTTTAGTTTTGGACTTATTAATGCAAGTAAAAGTTTTATGGTTTTAAAATCTTGTACGTCAATCTTGATAATATTAATAAAAAAAATTCTTTATATTTGGTCAAAATATATTGTAGATGTGCTTTGGTTAAATATATTTTTTTCTTTAAAAATTTAATGTATTTAAATTTAAAATTTAGTAAAACTTATTATTATAATAATAAAATATGTTATATTTTAAAAGAAAATATTACTTTTTAATAAAGAACTTAAAAGAAATGACTACATTAATGTCAGAACATGATTTTAAGTTTTAACCAGGCCCGGGCTTAGCCCGGGCCCGGCCTGGGCCTGGCCGGTAGGCCCTTCCAGACCCTCTTTTGCAAGGAGGGTCTGGGACCGGCCTAGGCCTGGCAAAAGTCAGGCCCAGGCCTGGGCCTAGACTAGTAAAAGCCCGGGCATTGCAGGCCTGGCCCAGGCCTTATGTGCACGACTATAGCTATTTTCTCTTCTGAATTAACTTGGTTGCGATAATTTTTGTTTGAATTTTGCTGCAAAACAAATTGCTGTAATTGACCAAACTCTTCTACAGAAGCATTTATTGATTTCAAGTTCAATTGTGATATCATAAAATTCTTGTTAATTAGTCTTTGTGATTTTGGTGATTATCGCAATAATTTATAAATATGTTATATTTTAAAAGAAAATATTACTTTTTAATAAAGAACTTAAAAGAAATGGCTACATTAATGTCAGAACATGATTTTAAGTTTTAACCAGGCCCGGGCTTAGCCCGGGCCCGGCCTGGGCCTGGCCGGTAGGCCCTTCCAGACCCTCTTTTGCAAGGAGGGTCTGGGACCGGCCTAGGCCTGGCAAAAGTCAGGCCCAGGCCTGGGCCTAGACTAGTAAAAGCCCGGGCATTGCAGTCCTGGCCCAGGCCTTATGTGCACGACTATAGCTATTTTCTCTTCTGAATTAACTTGGTTGCGATAATTTTTGTTTGAATTTTGCTGCAAAACAAATTGCTGTAATTGACCAAACTCTTCTACAGAAGCATTTATTGATTTAAGTTCAATTGTGATATCATAAAATTCTTGTTAATTAGTCTTTGTGATTTTGGTGATTATCGCAATAATTTATACCAACTCAGCATTTTTTTAAATGTCGCGACATTGGCGGTTTTTTTAAAAAAATGTTGCAGTTTTTTGACAACAGTTTTAAAGTGTTTCCTTTGTATCCTTTGGCAACAGTTTTTAATTGTAACACTACATGTCAACATTTCTAAAATGTTGCAATAGGTCAATCGAAAAACTGTTGTTTATTCTAAGATTTTAGGCAACAATGTTTATATAGTGTTGCCTAAAGGTATGAAAACTGTTGCCTTAGACCTTTGGTAACACGTGTATAAACAACACCCCTATGGCAACAGTTTTTACAGTTTTGGCAACACTTTACAGTTTTAGGCAACAGTTTTGAAGTGTTGCTAAAGGCCGAAAATATTGTAGTGCCTTATAAATAGCTTTACCGGTGTGCGGATATTCAAATCCTTCAAAATAAATTATACCTTTATTTAGTTCCCAACTATCGGGATCGATCCAGTGACAAGTAATGCAAATGTAAGAAAATCCATCAATTATACCGCTAGTCCAAACTTCGCTCGTTAAGCTAACGTGACCGTCGAATGTTTCAAAATAATTTTTTGAATATTGTTTAGATTGCATATAAGCTTCTAAAGCATCGCGTTTAGTTGTAGTACGACTTACCTAATGATATTTAGGCTGGAGTACTTCTTGAATATAAGCCGTCATTTCTTCATCGTCGTAGTGGTTGAATGGAAGTCCGCTTTTGATTACGTTCTCCATTTGTCGCTCTCGTTGCCGAACTTAGTCATAAGTCCAAATGTGTCCGGTCGCCGAAATTTGAGCTTGGGTAGACTCCGGAGCTTGTTTAGAAATACAAGATTTTACATATCGGACGAGCGTTGTGTTGCTGCCAATGACCATTAGCTTCCCACAAACTTTGCACTTCGCATTAATTTGGCCACCAACCCTTACTTTATCAAAGTTCTCCCATACTGCCGCTTTGTGATGGTGCTCTACTATCTCATGATCGACAGACGCGGAGGAGGACGCTGACATGGATGAAGAAGATGCCATTTAGATTAATCGAATTTGAGAGAGAGAATGAGGGAGAGGGGGGTATTTATAGATTTTTTTTGTTTTATTTAAAAAAATTAAGAAAAAAATATAAGAAGCTCTAAGCTCTTTAATTAAAGAGACTTAGGCTCTTTCGGCTCTTTAATTAAAGAGCCTCCGTTTGTAACGGCTCTTTAAAGAGCCGTTACAAACGACTCTTGACCGGGACCGGTCTTTGACCGGTCCCGGTCCTGGTCCTCTCCTAGGAATGGTTTTTGCCGAAAAAAGGGGGATCGGTCGAGCCCCTAGGGGCCAATCTGGGACCGGACCTGTCCTAACCGGGACTGGTCCCTAGCCAGTCCTAACGGGTCCGGTCCCAACCGGATCAGTTAGCACCGGTTTTTTGTGCACGACTAACTACTGTTATCTCACTTTTTTCAAAACTAAACTATTTATGAATAAAGAGTACAATCATTCATTTAATACACATCGATGTAATTACCTTCCCCTCCCTTATCTCAATCTTTAGAATTGTTTATATATATATGAGTGACAGATCATCATTACTTTTAATTTGAGAATAAGGTGTAATTACTTAAATGACATTGTATTTTTTTTAAATAGATTATAATATATGTTAAGTAAACAATAATGTTATATTTGGCAATTTTGAATGTTTCACCAAAGACAACTTTTCCCTTAATATAGTAAAGATATATCTATACTATTCTAAAAAGAAGTATCATAGCTTCAAAAATAATAGAATTAAAAATCATCAGGCAGACCTACATCATTCGATCAAGGGTTTAGAAAAGCATCCCGTCTGATGCTTCTACCACTCAAATAATGCTCCTCCATCTCAGTCGCAACCGCCTCTCTATTCCCGCGATTATGGCTCTCCGCTCGACTGTCGGTCTCCTCCTTCTCCACGATGACTCCAAATCCCGCACGTCGTCATCGTCCCCTATCACGCACAAAAATGGCGGGTCCCTCCCCACTCGGTCAGCCCCAACTCTCCAACGACGAATGCACCCTCAACGATTCTACTGGCGTCAGGTATTTCTTCATCGTCAATTTTTTTAAACCTGGGTTCAGACATTTGAAGTTCTCTGGTCTATTCCTATCTTCCTCCGACTTCAGCTCGCTACGACAACCAAACCCCAAAACGTCGGCTTCAGGTATTTTAACACTTCCCTTCAGTTCCTCTCTTTCTTAGTTTATGATTTTCTATTTTAAAGAAATCTCTGAAACATTTCATCATCATTTTTATAGATTTGCCACTTCAAGATCTCTGATTTCACGTTTTCTGTTACATCTCTGCTCCATGCACGCAGCCATTCACGTTTTCTGTTACATCTCTTTCATCTTCGTATTTTGTTAAAATCTCTGACTTTATCATCTCTGATTTTTTGTTAGATCTCTGATTTTAACAATCTTTGTTATTCAAGATCTCAGAGTTTTTGACTACCTATTTCAGTTTTCGTTACTTTTCCCTTAATTCTACACATCTCTGTTCTCCTCAGCTCTTCTGCATCTTCAGGGTTTTTAAGCATTTCTCAATGTGTTCTTTCTGTAGATCGACTTTGTCCACGCCTTCTCAAGGAACAAAGCATTATTATTGCTATCAGGCTATTTCATTAAAGGTCTGCATCAAGGTGAATGCAAAAAAAAGAGTTCATTCATCATTATTTCAAAATTTTCGTTTCTCATCTTCTAATATAGGTATCATTGTTATCTTATATGACATTTACTCTTCTCTTTGTAATATAAACTACATTATATAGCAGACAAGTTCTATATGTCAGTTTTTCCAAAACAAATCAGTTTCTAATTATGCATGTAATTCTTTAAGTCGGTTGTATACCTTGCAGACAAGTTCTGTATATCGTTAGCCGAGTGAAGATTATGTTGATTTAGCTTCAATAAAATCAATCTAGATTTGAGATGTAGATTAGATTTACAGATAACCTTCACTCGACATCTTGAATAATTGATTTTTATTCAAGCTAATATAGTATCAGAACTCTGTCACTATTTTTAGCTGGGTTCAGAACATCAGTTAATAATGCAATATTCTATAATAGGTTAGTATTGAGCATTTAACACCAATTTTGATTCAGCTGCAACAATTTGAATTCAATAACAATATACTCTAATAAATTACAATAATAGAGAAGATTTGGTCTTTGTTTGAGAGGGAAGGCATTGAACGGTGGTGATTGTGAATGTATTGGTGAAAATAATTTCTATCACTACATTATCATGTCTTAGTCATTTACCAATTTGATCTAATGAATTTATTACTATGTTGAGTGTTGTTTTATAGTTGCATAGTAGTTTATTTTCATGAGACAATGTTCACACATATGTACTTATATATATACATAGGAGGTGTTTTAAATTCGACAAGAATTGTCCTCACATTCCTATGAGGTGTTTTAAATTCTGAAGTTGACTAACCCGAACAAACGCTGCAAGATAGAGACACAGTTATGTCAAATTTACTGTACCTTTTCTTATCCTACTCATTGTTTACATACAGTTATATATATATATATAAACAATCTCTTTAATTATTCAAAAACTCCTCATTGGACCAATAAGGAATGAATCATTCAAAAATATTTCATCTGAAGGATCAAAATCTAGAACAACAGCTGAATGCTAAAATAAATATAAACAGAATTGATAACAATTACAAAAAAAATGGTTACCCGCCTGGGATCCAGAACTAGAACTTAATACAACTACCAGGTGATGGAAATGAAATTATCTTTTTCATTCTTCCAGCTAGAAATTTGAATTTCTTCTACCTCCAAATCTCATGCTTAGATCGTCGTAAATGCGGCTAATCATCATGACCACACAGTTTTAGGTAACTATTTCTTATCATCCCACACAGTCCTCACAGTTTATTTACACATTCAGTTTTCAATCCATTGCTTAAATCATTCAGCTTTGATCCAATTTTTTAATAGTATTGGTTTGTTAGATCATTTCGAGTTTTACTTGCTTAATAATATTTTTTGTCAGTGTTATTTAAAAGCAAATGTCTTAAACTTGTAAGTTCATTGTTGATGTTCTTCTTACCTCTTGATCTAGCTCGGGAGAGATGGAGAGGGAGGGAGAGAGGTGACTATTTCTCAGGAGAGAGGGGAGGGAGGGAGGGAGAGAGATAATCATTTCTTGTCATTCAACTTTAAACTTCTTGTATGAGCACTCTTCATATTGCCTTATGCATTTTCATTCTTATTTTGCTTTTAAAGCTTACAGGCTAGACTTTAAGATCATTCAATTGTCGCTAAAAGAGTGTTCCTTGGCGGGGAAGCAAAGAGCATTGTGAGTGCTTGCCAGATTGTAGGTCAGTGAATAATGCAAACCTCATATTTAATGGGGAAGAAAAGATGAACGTTATTATTCCTTTCTCAGTTAAATGTTTCACCACATTATAGATTATGTTCAATTTTATTTTTTAATTGTCATCTTATGAAAATTATACTGAATTTGTGGTGGTTATATTTTTTACTAGCACTTCTATTGATACTTTAGAAGCCGGTTTCAATAAATATGGTTTTCAATTAATGACTGCTTCTAAGTTTTATGCATAAGGGATAGCCATGCTCACAATTATGTGCATGAGTCATATACTACTTGGTGTTTTTTCTAGTAGTCATTGCAGATAAGTAGATGATTTTGAAATACAGCTTCAACTATGTTAGTGCTCTAGCGAGATTAGGAATCAACATGTTTGGCCAATACCCCTATGTTTCTTTATGTCTTCACCTCTTCCGCTAGCTCCAAGGTTTATCCAACTTTACATCTTCGGCATGCTTGGCGAGAATTAACAATCAAAATGTTTTCCGAGAATAAGAAAAAAGGCAATCCATACTAATTAAAAGATTTTGCTTATAAAATTATATCTTTCCTGCTTTTCTAACAATAATAAATCAAGAAATTTGAAAAGGAGTATTTCTGAATGCCTCCCAATGTCACCTCCCACGATCAATGTCGTCTCCCATAACTAATGTCGACTACCACGACCAATGTCGTCGTCCACGTCAAGTATCGCCGCCCACGACAAATGTCGCCCCCACAATAAATGTCGTCCCCGGTCACGACAAATGTCGCCCCCCCACGATAAATGTCACCTTAGATAGGGGCGGAGCCCCGTGCCCGACACGGGGCTCTGCCCCTACGGCCAAGTGTGACAGTACTCGGTCGGCGACGGTGAGTTTCGCACGCCCCCGGCGCAATGCAGTCAGGCGGCCTTCAGCCGCATCCAGGCGGGCTTCGCCCATGCTCAATGTGTTTGCGGATTGTGCCTGCAACATATACATATGAGTACTCGAAATGACCATAAAAAACTATACATCAATATTACAATATTTATATTGTAAAAAAAATACGTATATACTTAAAAAGATTATTATTTTTTCCTCTCTCCACCGTAAAACATGTAGAAGACATTTCAGTTGTTTGGCGTGAATTGCTTTTATTTTTTTATATTAAAGATGTTTCGGATAAAACATGTGAAAGATCCAACGGTGGAAAATGAAAGCACGGTAAGAGCACGGAGATTGATATATTCACTTATATAATAAAAATGTATATATAAAACCCTAAACCCTAAAACCCTAAATATATATAAACACACCCCATTTTTTTTAAACACCCCCTTTTTCAATTCTTTAGCCGCAACCCTAAAAATTACCCCCAACCTTTTCCACGCTCAGACGGCGGAAACCCGCGCCCTTCACCTCGCCTGAAGCCGACCACTGTTCGCCTCCTCGCCGAAGCCGGCGACTGTCCTCCTCTGCTTCTTGTACTCGCGCCCTCCTCCTTCGCCCTTCTTCCCAGTATTTAGGGTTTTAGGGCTATTTTCCTGCGAGAACTGGCGTGAAGATGACGACGACTGATCTCCTTCCAGAACTTCATCGTTCGGTCGTTTGTGGCTTCTCAACATTTTTCTCAACTCCGATTGAAGTTCCGGTGTTACGTCATCATTTCGAGAACCCATCAGGTAAACCCTAACCTAAAAACCCTATTTTCCATTTTTGTTTCTCCCTTTTTGTCCAAAGTTGGAGTTGCTGGATGTTTTGTTGTGCTGTATTATGAGTGTGTGTTACAAGAAGCGATCCTTATGGCTACAAGAGAACGATTTACCATTTTCACTGTTGATAATAGCTCTGGGATCGCTGATGGCTTCTTCTGCGCCATTATCTTCAACATATATATGAATCTGCCAACATCTTTTTCTTGCTCTTGGTCATCTTGAAAAATTGTAATGAGTGCAGTTTTATGTTATTGTTTTTGAAGATTTAAAGATGCATGAGTTGTAGCACGATTACTTTCAAATGTCCTTATGCTTGTTTGTAAATATTCATGCATGCATGTAATGATGTAGGCCAAGGTTTGAAATTTAGATCTTTCAAATGAAGAGACTAAAGGAAGGATGGAACGATGAGGAAAAATATTATAAGAGTTGCCACGACTTGCCATCTCAGCTTTCAAATCTCGTGTGCCTGGATTGACTTTGTTACTTCTATGCATTATCCATGTTTAGTTTATAGTTGTATTTAATTTTAACTATTATTTTCCTCCCTTTCCTTGATTTCGGTGTACATCCTTGTGTATATAAGTAGGTTTAGCTTTCCATGGAATAAATAAGAAAATAAAGTTCGTTATACAAGTGTATGTTTGTGTTTGGGAATACATTTCTCATCAATGTTTTGGTATCAATGCGTAAGAAATTGTTTTGGTGTGAATAGAAAATAGATATCGTTATTTGAAATTGTTTACTGTCACCATATATATGTTTGTGTTCGGACATAAATTCAAATAAGATTTGTATGTACGAGTGTATGTTTGTGTATGAAAAATAGTTTTGGTGTGTATGTATGAGTGTGTGTTTGGGTCTGTTTGTGTGTGCATGCCCATGAATTTAAATGATCTATATGTATTCTCATTAAATCATATCCATTTATTTTGCTTTATTGGTAGGTTATTCTTATATGGAGTTTTCAAGTGATAGCATCAAAATGTTGGAGAATGGTGCAAATTCGTATTTACCTATGACAAGTGGGAGAAATTTTTTTTGGTATTTGCTTTCAATAAAATGTTTGTTTTTATAGGATTCTCATAGTTTTTTTGCATGTCTCTAGTTTTTAATAATAAGAAGGAAGAAACCTTTGAAAAAGTGGAAGTGGATGTTGGTAGCCATTTTTACACAGACATATTGTTCGATTCTAAAGAAGAGTTAATCGAATGGGCTCGTGGTGTTGGTAAAAGCTTGGGTTATATAGTAACCATAAAATCATCTGATAAGCTGAATGAGCAACCAAAACCCTATGTATTTCTTGGTTGTGAGAGAGGGGGTAAATACCGAGAAAACCAGAACAAGAAAGTTGGGTGAATAAAGGAATGTGTAGATCCTCTTCAAAGCGTTGTGGTTGTTCATTTTCACTTAAAGGGCAAAGAGAGTTAATTACTGAAAAATGCAGGATTTACATATTATGTGGGACACACAATCATGAGAGAGTCCATCTTGAAGCACATGCTTATAGAGGAAGATTAGATGAGGAAGAGAGAAAATTGGTAGAACAAATGTACAGTTTAGGAGTCAAGCCACGCAAAATATTAGTCGTGGTGAAGAAGGAAAATAGTGGAAATACCACAGTTATTAGGACAATTTACAATGAGCGGGTGACGTTACTAAAGAAAGAGTTGGATGGAGGAACGCCTATACAATATTTATATAAGTGTATGAACGACGCGGGTTACGTTTCTTTTAACCAAGTTTGCGCTACCAATAACTAATTGGAAAGGTTATTTTTTGCGCATCCGGTTTCAATAAAGCTAAGTAATATGTTTCCACCAATTTTTCAGTTGGACTGCACATACGAGACAAATCGTTATCGTATGCCATTACTATGCATTGTTGGAGTTACATTTAAAAATCATACATTTTTTTTGTGTTTCACTTTTATGTCAAATGAAACCGAATCAAGTTACAACTGGGCTCTTGAATATTTTAAATCCATTCTGCATCATCATTCCCAACCGATTGTGTTTGTGACGGATAGAGAGCAAGATTTGATGAATGTTATAAAGGTTGTATTCCCGCAAACAAAAAATATTTTATGTCAAGTGCATATTATTAGAAATATTTTAGCAAATTGCAAGAAATTCTTCAATGAGGGAAAGCCATTTGAAAGTTTTATAGGTGCATGGCAAAAAGTGGTAGATACTCAAACAGAAAATGATTTTTGTCTGTCCTTAAACAGACTTGTAGTTGATTACTCTACAAAGTATTGTGAAGTTGTCACATACATCATGACAACTTGGATAAATCCATACAAAACATATTTTGTTTCTAGGTGAATCGATAAATATCTTCATTTGGGTAATTTAACAACCAATCGAGTTGAAGGTGCCCATTGTACAACCCTCATTATCCGAGGGTAGGGCCCACTCAAAGCCACGTGGGCAGAGGTCAAGGTCAAAAAGGTCAAGACCAGAAGTCAGCCGACCAAGACACAAGATAGCTCAGCCAACATGAGCAGAAGAAGGCCTAGGCGAGTATGGGTGGACTCGCGCGAGTAGCCCTAATACTCGCCAAAAGGTGGGCGACCATAGGTGATACTCGCCCCTCTTCAGGCGAGGTCGCCTCACTGTCACCTAGTCGCCGAGCTGGGTGGGGTATAAATAGACCCCCCCCCCCTCCCTTTTCCTATAAATAGGACCCCATGGGTACTTGGATTGGCACCAAAACTTGAGCTTTTGGAACCCCCTCGTTCAAATTCTCGGACCCGTCATCCTTGGAAGTCACTCCCGGTACTAGCCAAGTCGGTGCCTTCCTCATACCCTGCTCGGCCATTCTTGGTTTTGGAGGGGAAGTCTCTTCTGAGCTTCTGGGTACGTGGTGGGACCTCCCTACCGCAGCGCCTGGGGTCCTGTTGTTCTTTGTCCGAGCCCTCTCCGTCCTTGCCAGTCTAGCCTTCTTGCCGGACTGTTGGGCGAGTAGCCTCCGACTGCATTGATCCAAATCTTGGAGCCGGGATTTTCCTGGCTTCAACACTTTGGTGCGATGAGCATGGATCGTATCTAGAGGAAGAAAGTTTGGTGAAAAGGTGAGATGGTTGTAGTTGGAGACCATGCAGAGGTAGTCGGGAACTCGGTCGACAGTGTTGAGTTTGTGACTTTGGCGGTCTTTGAGGAATTCGCACGCCGAATAGAGGGGATCGTGCGAGCAGCTCTCCAACCTCGCACGGAAAGGACGGCGACCTCGCCTCATCGCTCGATTCTGACCGAAGAAGGTGCTCACCCTCGGCGAGCAGGGAAGGAGCATGAAGAGGAGCTGGAGCGACCAAGGAGGACGCAATTTTACCCGCAGGTCTCGTAGGGAGCAGGCGGAACTCAGTTCCGCGGGGAGGAGCAGGCGAGGTACTTCGGTACTCGCCAATTCAGTGAGTATGGAGGAGATACTCGCCGAGCAGAGGATCGTCGCAAGTTTGGTGGGAGGAGCCCATTCTGTGAGGAGATCATTGCTGCGCCAGTGCCGGAGGGGTTCAGAGATCCCGCGATGAATTACTACTCGGGGAGGGATGACCATATCTGACATATCCAGTGGTTTGAGGATGTAGCCTCCATCTGAACCATGTCTGATGCCTTCAAGTGTAGGCTGTTTGCGATCACCTTTCGGGGGAAGGCCAGGGACTGGTTCCACCAGTTGCCAGCAGGTTCGATCTACTGCTTCGAGTTGTGTCGGGGGCTGACGATGCGGTTCGCCACGGCCAAGAAGATGAAGAAGGAGGCTACGACCCTCTTCCATCTGGTGCAAGGAGCGAAGGAGATGTTGGGGCATTATATCGATCATTTCCAGGAGGAGGTGTTGGACATCCAGGAGGTGGATGGTCCCACCTTGCAGCTGGCCCTAACATTCGGCCTTCGCGAAGGTCTCTTCAAGTTGGAGCTCGGCAGGAATCCTCCCTATTCCTATGACAACTTCATCGAGAGGGCCAACAAGTTCGTGCAGGGTGAGGCTTCCAACCGCGGCTTCCTAGCCAGGCTCACCCGGGTGACCAAGGAGGATGGGGAGGAGGAAGAGGAGAGGACCCCTGAGAGGAGGAAGAAGGAAGAGCCCAGGTGGGAAGAAAAGCGGAAGCCGGAAGGAAGGAGCAGGGAAGAGAGAAGGAGAAAGGAGTCCAGGAAGGAAGGGCCAAGGAGAAGCGATGAGAGGAGGCTCATCGTGGCCCCAGAGCGTCGGGAGGAGGAGAGGTGCTACCAAGTCCCCATTAACCGACCACCTTGGAGGTCGGCCAGAGGACCTCAGCGTCGGGATCGGGAAAGATCCCCAGAAAGAAGACGTCGCGATCAGCCAGCGATGCGTCAGGAAGGAGAAGGGAGGAAGCGATGGCGGTTGCCCAGCGCGGCAATCAGCAAGGTCGGAAGAACCGACAACAGAGGAGGCCGCAGGCGGAGGAGATCCCCCTTTATTGTGACCTTCACCAGGTAGATGGGCATGGGACGATGGCTTGCCTGGATTTCTGGGAAACTTGTAGAAGGTTGGCAGCAGGAGAAGCAGGAGAGCCTCAGAGGATTGAAGTCCCTGTCGAGCCGCCGACAGTTCAAGCCGTCGGTCGAAGGAGGAATGAAGACCGCGTCGACCATGGAGGTCGGGGAGACCTCGTCCAGGGAGGCATAGGAGTTGGAGTGATCTACGGGGGAGAAGGGTTGGGAGCTTCCCGCAAGGGGAGTCTCCATCAAATTTATCGAAGGAGTGTCGCTTCAACTTCACAGGCACCACCCCCGTTGGAGGAGATCACCTTCTCAGAGGAGGACATGCTAGAGAATGAGAATCCCTTCCATGATGCCCTCGTGATTCAAGCTGCAGTGGAGGACTTCACCGTTGATTGGATCCTGATCGATAACGGTAGCTCGGTGAACGTCGTCTTCAAGGAGACGTTCGACGTGCTGGGCGTCGGTGCAGAAAGAGTCTGGGCGCCGGATGGCCCCCTCTTTGGCTTCTCCGGAGAGAAGAAAGAGGTGGAAGGAGGAGTAAATCTCCTTGTAACTCTCGGTGGCACCCCTCGCTAGTGCCGTTTGGTCATCGTCGATGCCCTGAGTTGCTACAAGGCCATCTTCGGAAGGCCGCTTCTCAATACCTTCAAGGCCGTTCCATCTTCCTACCATCAGTGCCTCAAGTACTGCCAGGGGGATGTTCAGGTGAGGATCAGGAGCGATCTAAGAGCCGCCCGTGAGTGCTACCTTAGTGCGGTCAACACTATCAGCTGGATGGATGACGCGGAGGAGTTCAAAAGGGTGACATGAGGCACGGCCCGGCTGGAAGCGTCTGAAGAAGTTGAAGAAATCGAGGTACTCTCCGCGGTAGGAGTACCTTGGTTGTTGAAGAATGGAGGATCGCTGAATATCAACGAGAAGATGGAGATGGCGACATGCCTGCAAGAGAACGTCGACATCTTTGCTTGGAATGCTGCTGAGATGCCCGGGATTGATCCTGAGGTGGCCTGCCAACATCTCAATCTTGACCCCACGGTCAAGCCCGTCCGCCAGAAGAAAAGATCAAGTGCCACCGTGTTCGCTGGGCCTATCCGCGAAGAGGTGAAGAAGCTGCTGGATGCAGACTTTGTATCAGAGATCCAATACCCAGGCTGGGTCTCGAATGTTGTAATGGTGAAGAAAGCTGGGGGTAGCTAGAGGATGTGTGTAGACTTTTCGTTATTGAATATAAGCTGCCCGAAGGATTGTTACCCCTTGCCTCGAATCGACGCGCTGGTTGATTCGACCGTCAGTTTTTCTGTAATGAGCTTCCTTGATGCGTTTTCAGGATACCATCAGATCTGGATGTATCCCCCCCCCCCCCCCCCCCCCCCCCCGATTATCGCGATGTTTCCTTCATCACTGGCGATGGATGCTACAACTACAAGATGATGCCCTTTGGGCTAAAGAATGCAGGAGCGACCTACCAGCGGATGATGGACCGCGTCTTTGAAGAGCAGAAGGGTAGGAACCTGGACGTATATGTGGACGACCTCTTGGTTAAAAGCAAGAGCGTCCGGGAGCATGTAGATGATCTGATGGAGACCTTCGCGACGCTAAGGAAGTTCAAGATGAGGCTCAATACGGCAAAGTGCGTGTTCAGAGCTGGAAGGGGAAAGTTTCTGGGGCATCTCATCACCCCGGGAGGGGTAGAGCTGAACCCTGGCAAGGTTAGGGAGATCCTGGAGATGACCTCGCCGAAGATGATGAAAGAAGTCCAAAGGCTGACAGGAAGGTTGGTAGGTCTTAGCCGCTTTCTGTCCAAAGCAGGAGAGAAGTACTCTCCATTTTTCAAGACGCTCCAGAAGAGCGAGGTCTTCGCATGGTCCGACGAGTGCGAGATGACGTTCGGTAGGCTGAAGGAGCAGTTGACTCAGATACCTCTTCTTCAGAGCCCGAAAGAAGGCGAAGACCTACTCATCTACTTGGGAGTAGGAGTGGAAGTAGTAAGCTCAGTACTGGTCCGGCAAGAAGGAAAGAAGCAGCTCCTTATATATTACATTAGCCAGGTGCTCAAGAAGGCGGAGTTGAAGTATCCACTCTTGGAGAAGCTTGCCTTTGCCCTGGTGGTGTCGGCGCGAAAGCTCTGGCCTTATTTTCATGCTCACTCCATCCGATTCGTGACTGATCATCCCCTCCGAAGTATTTTAGAAGGGGTGGAGCATTCAGGAAGGCTGGCAAAATGGTCGGTAGAACTCAGTGAGTTCGACATTTCTTTCTCGCCCCGGGTGGCGATCAAAGCGCAAGCAATGACAGATTTCTTAGCCGACTTCTCAGTGGAGGCGGAGCTGGGACAGGAGGCTTCCACTCCCGTTCGTTAGAAGATATTTATGGACAGAGCTTCAGGCAAGAGCTCTGTGGGAGTAGGCATCGTGCTTGTCAGCCCACAGGGAACCAGGATCGAGCAAGTAGTCAAAATCCTCTTCCCCGTCACAAATAACCAGGAGGAGTACGAGGCCATAGTGGCCGGCCTGCGTCTCGCGCAAGAGCTGGGTATTAATGATATCAGAGCCTTTAATGATTCAATGGTGGTCGTGTCGCAGATTCGGGGAGAGTTCGAAGTACGTGACACCATTCTACAAAAGTATCTAGTCAAGGTGAAAGGATTGATTGGAGGCTTTCAATCCTTCTTCGTCGAGCACATACCGAGAGAGGAGAACTCGGCAGCAGATCGTCTGGCCATGTATGGGCCGAGGACCGGAGGGATTGTCACCGAGTTGTTTCGGCCATCCATCGAAGAAGGGAAGATGATGGAGATCGAGCAGCGGTCCTCATGGATGGATCCGTTCGCAGCGTTTCTATCTATCGGGCAGCTCCCAGCAGGCGGAGGGGATCAAAGGAAGTTTTGGTACAAGGCGGCGTACTATTTGTTACAGGACGGGGAGCTATATCGCAAGACCACCTCGGGCCCCCTGGCTAGATGTGTCTCTGAAGATAAAGTACCTTGAGTGTTGGAAGAGATCCATTCGGGAGAGTGCGGAAGTCATTCTGGGACTCGCACTTTAGAGCAGAGAATCCTGAGGCATGGTTACTTCTGGCCTACTATCCGCAAGGATGCGGAGGTCTTCTCGAAGAAATGTCAGAAGTGTCAGCTATTTGCCCCCCTCTAGTTGCAGCCATCCCAGCAACTTCGCTCGATCACCGCCCCGTGGTCGTTCGCTATCTGGAAAATGGATTTGATAAGTCCCTTTCCCGCAGCTAGTGGCCAGAGGAAGTTCGTTCTCGTCATGATCGACTATTTCTCCAAGTGGATCGAGGCCAAAGCTCTGTCCAAGATCACTTCTCAAGTCGTGAAGAACTTCATATGAGGAGAGATTGTTTACAGATTCGGGATCCCCCTCCCCATCATCACCGACAACGGTCCTCAGTTCGCCAGTTTGGAGCTGGAAGATTTTTGCAGGCAACTCGAAACTGATCTTCGGTTTGCATCAGTACATCATCCAAGGAGCAACGAGCAAGTGGAGGTTGCCAACAAACTGATCATCAACCTGCTGAAGAAGAAAGTTGAGAACCTAAGAGGTAATTGAAAGAATATTAGGTTTGTATCACCTAAGGGGGGGTGAATAGGTCTTTTTGATTTTCCTCTAAGCACCCTAGCTTATTTCTGATTTCTGGTTTAAGCAAAAGATCAGCCACACAGAAAGCACACAAGTATGTATAGAGGTTCCTCAAGACAGGGTGTCTTGAGTAGTCCTCTTTCCCCCTTCACCTTTCTAACAATGTGTTATACAAGGCCAACACCTCCAAACTCGGCTCAAAAGAGCTTACAACACAGATCCCTCAGGATCTCTCAGGTTTTCTCAAACCCTACCTCAGGCACAGCAGCCCTACAACTCAGATCAGCTCCTGATCCTACAGCTCAGACCACATAAGGTCCTACAACTCAGACCACAACAGGTCCTACCTCAGGCTAAACAGCCCTACGTCAGATCAGCTCCTGATCCTACAGCTCAAACCTCAGTAGGTCCTACAACTCAGAGGATTCCTCCTCCTACAGCTCAGGCAATGAAGCCCTACAACTCAGATCAACAGATCCTACACTCAGGCCTTCAGCCCTATGCTCAGAACCCTCAGGTTCCTACAAACTCAGACCAAATGATCTTACAGCTCAGGCAAAATGCCCTACAGAAAATTGATTTAGAATTATTCTACAGTAGAGGTACTCTCCTGTAGATCCTGCACAGACTGTGCTTCCTGTTGCTGAAGATGTTGAATACAGCCACAACTTGATCTTCCTCTTCAATAGAGTGATGGAAGATCACCTTGCCCCTTCTGGTGGAGGAGCTATCTTCTTGTCTCTCTTTCTTCTTCTCTTTCAGGGAGCAGGAAGAAAGTTGAGAGCAACAGCCGTCAATGGCGAATGGAGCTCCCATGGTGTATATTATGGGGAAGCCGACGAACCCGCCACATCGGTAACCATGCACCTCCCATATTCCCATGCATAGGCTATGAATGAAATGTTTATCTAAGCACAAAGAGCCGTATTTTGTAAAACTGTAAACCAAGGTGAAATCATTTCCAAAAAGTCTCAATAACAATTATTAAAGAAAGTTGAAATGTATTTGCTCCTGGGTTGGCTAATCTTTAACAAAATTATACAACTTCATCTGATGCTATTGCTGGTTAAGAAAAGTTCTAGTGCTTGACCAAACAGTTCACTTTTGTCAGCTAAAAGCAATATAGAATTTATACAATAGTCTGGTCTAATAGTTCTCCATCTTAAGTGCAACATCAATGTGAACATGTCCAGCTCCCTAATCACAAAAGATTTTATAGAAAATGGTCGTTTCAATAATATGAGAGAATTCCTATTTCGAGTTCTGGTTTCGAGCGCAGCAAGTACTTATATTATTGTCAAAAAAGAAAATATATAAATATATATATTATATATTTATTCTCACGGGCGCAGCCCCGTTCGTCGAACGCAGCACCGCGTTCGTCTAACCCAGGCAAAGCATTTATATTATTGTCTAGAATATATAAATTTATATATATATATATTATATATATAATCTGACGAACACAGCCCCGTTCGTCGAACGCAGCGCCGCGTTCGTCGAACGCAGGCAAGGAATTTATTATTGTCAGAAGTATCTAAACATATATATTATATAAGTTATCTTCCTGGATGCAGCTTCGTTCGTTGAGCGGAAACTGCCTGTGCTCATATCATTGTAAAAATTATCTATATATATATACATATATCATTCCGTATGTCAAATATTGCATATAAAAAAAATTATCAAAGTGTATAAGGAGCTCTTCGTCCCAACGGTTGAGACCTCTCCACTCAGCGGCCATAAATTTTGGAGTTAAAAGCTCCAGGTCCACGCGCATGCATGGCCGCATGCACGTGGCCTGAAGCTCTTGCAGGGCTTCCCCACCGCTGCCGGCGGTGAGTCAGCTCCGACCACCACGTCCGGTGGGAGCTCCCAGGGGGGGCGCTCCGGTGAGGAGTTTGACGGCCGCCGGCGGTGGCCGGAAAAGGGATAAAAGGAATTGTCTACTGCATATTTATATATATATATATCTTTTTTTTGTCTGGAAGGAGGAGGCCGCCGGAGCGGTTTCCGTCGGGTTCCTCCGCCTCAAGGACCATGAGAGAGGGTCGTGGAGGCCCTCCCTCCCTTTCACACGTCCCATGTGAGGCCGAAACCCGCATCGGTGATGGAGATTGTTGGGGTGGTCCGAAGCTTCCAAGGCCGGGATCACCGGCTCCGGTGGTCGGAGACGGCGGTGGTCGACGAGAAAGGATCTAAGGGCAGAGAAGAGTCGGAGGAACTTACATTCGTGCCGTTTAGGCGAGGGGATCGTCGCGCGGCCATTGCTAGTGGAGGAGGCTCGCCGGAAGGTCACCGGAGCTCGTTTTCTGGCTGGTTAGGAGAGCAAGGGGCAGAGAAAAACGAAATTCTAATTTGGGTGGGGTTTATATAGGAGGGGGTGGTCTTTTGGGGTGTTGGGAGGGTTTTAATGATGAGTAACTCCTCTCCCTTGATGAATCCGCTCTCCCCATCAGCTTCCAGCCGGCCAAGCTCTTCCCAAGGCGTTGGGAAAGGAAGGAAATCAATTCCCATGGCTGAAAGTTTAATGGCATTGATGAAGGGGTTTAATTACATTTAATGTGGCCTTAAAAACATTATAATTAGTTAATTAAAAATTATTTTTAACTTAAATATTTATCACAGCCTCCTAGGGTCCCATTTCAATTATACAATTTATTTTATAATTTTTGGGTTTCGTTTTCTATTTTATTTTATTTATTTAGTGTTTTAGACATAGTTAAATCCAAATAAATAAATTTTATAATAAATATTAGATTTTAATTAATATTACTCTTCTATATATTTATAGGACCTTATGATAAAAATTTTAGGAGAAAATAATATCATTATTGTTGGGTATTGTATCCACAATTACCTGGATTTGAAGATGTCCCCTAGTGAACTAAATTGAATTGAGGATGTATTTGATGATTTCTGTTTAGATGTGTTATGACAGGTCTTAATGCTAAGTGCACACCAAAGTCAGGTTGCAATGGATCACCAAACACAGTTCTAGACAATGTAATCCCTCATTGTGTAGAACAAAGTGTTGGTCCATGTGTAGTCTCTCTTTTGGGGTGTACTTCATGTACTCATAACTGAAGGTTTTCAAGTTTGAGGAGTGGAGCAGGTTTTCAGAAGAAAAAAAAATTTTGCTAAGTCAATTCGTCGAGATGTCTCGTGATGTTCCGATGAATCTCGACGAATCCAGACAAAAGCCAAATTTCTAGTTTGAAGAAGAAATTTCTGCGGCTAAGTCTATTCGTCGAATGTTCTCATGAACTCCCGACGAATATCGACGAACGCAGACAGAAGTCAAAAAGGCAGACTTGTGAAGGAAAATGTGCGGCTAAGTCAATTCGTCGAATGTTCTCGAGAACTCCCGACGAATTCCGACGAATGAAAACAGAAGACAGTTTTCAAGCTTTGATCAGTATTTTTCAATGGCTAAGTCAATTCGTCGAATGTTCACGTAAAGCCTCGACGAATGACGGACAGACGGATTTCAAATTTATGTTTCGTTTCAAACTTTATTTAATTCCTGTAGGAATTTTTACTCCGAGTTATTTTGTAGGAGTTGTTTACTCCGAGTTGTAGGAGTTGTTTACTCCGAGTTGTAGGAGTTGTTTACTCTGAGTTTGTAGGAGTTGTTTACTCTGAGTTTGTAGGAGCCGTTGTCTCCGAGTGTAGGATTTGTTGATAAATCTGAGTTTTGGTGAGCGAATTTAGCGCCTTATTGGGTCAATAATACCCAATAGAGTACTGACCTATCATTTGGGTGCTAACCAAGCCCACAAGACCCTAGCGGGTCAATTAATCACGAAAGGGTTTAGAAATTCAAAAAAATTGGGATGTTACAAATCCAAAAAGTCAAACAAAATTTTCGTCCTCGAAAATTCGATTGGGTCATAGTATTTTCAAAATTGCGCAAAATGATTATACTTAAAATAAGAAGTCCAAAAGATTTGTGTTACCTGGCGTAAAGAGGCCAGGGTAAAGTTCTCGCATCTGGTCCTCGGGTTCCCAGGTAGATTCCTCGGTCCCGCAGTTGTCCCATAGAACTCGGACAAGAGGGACTCTCTTCCACCGCAGGACCAAAGTCAACAATAGGTCAACATTAACCAAACTAAGTCAATTAGGGTTCAATTGACCCTCAAAGGTTCAAATTGACCTTACCACCACACTCTAAACACTTTGAGGAACTCATTGGACCCAAAAGCCCCATCACTTGGTCAACCATTTGACCAATTTGACCAAAGTCAACAATAGGTCAACATTAACCAAACTAAGTCAATTAGGGTTCAATTGACCCTCAAATATTCAAATTGACCTTACCACCACACTCTAAACACTTTGAGGAACTCATTGGACCCAAAAGCCTCATCACTTGGTCAACCATTTGACCAATTTGACCAAAGTCAACATTAACCAAACTAAGTCAATTAGGGTTCAATTGACCCTCAAATGTTCAAATTGACCTTACCACCACACTCTAAACACCTTAAGGAGCCCAATGGACCAAAAAGCCCCATCATGGTGGGACCAATTGACCCAAATTGACCAAAGTCAAACTTTACCCAATTTTGGTCAAATCTACACCCTTTGATTAAATTGAACCAATTGGAGCCCCATCATGGACCAACCTATGATGGGTGATGTTAAGGGACCCATGACCCCCAAGTGGGGTCAATCCACTCACCTTGGTTGACCAAAGTCAACCATGGTCAACCTTGCCCTTTAAAGTGAATTTCAAGCCCAAATTGAATGGGACCCAACCCCAATTAATTAACCCTACTCATGGGCCTAAGGCATGCCCATCAGCCCTAGGACTGAACCTAACATTGAGTTTGATTAGCCAAATGAGAGGGGGGACAAAAGGTGATTAAAAAGCTTAAAGTGTAAAGCAAAAGCAAAAGCAAACAATCCCCCCTCTACACTCCACCTCCAATCAACCTAGGAGCCAGCCCTGATTGCTGTGGGTCTGGGCTTGACCCAGATGGAAGCAAGGGGCCAGCTGGTGCAGGAGGGTGGCAGCAAGGGGCACAACCGAGGTGGCTCCAATTCAAAACAGCCCATAGAGGCCTCCCCGCTTCATTCCAGCCACACCACAAGCTTCAGGAGGTTGAGAGCAGTCGAGAACGACACCTGGAGCGAAGCTCTAGCCGGAGAAACAAGTTCGGGAGCAGGATCGCCGGAGCTCAGCTTTTCCATGGCAAACCGCCACCGGAGCCGCCGCCACGCACCAACAATGGTTCGTTTCTCCTCCCCTCACCCCATGCTAGCTTCCCATCACAAAACGAGGAAGGATCGGGCTCAATTGAGCCCGGATCTACCTCTAAAATTCAAGGATTTCGCCGCAAATCGGGATGCCTGGGATCGCCGGAAACCGCCGCCACCGGCCGCCAGTCGCCGGTGGATGATAGCCCCGACCACCACGAAGGTGTCGGTGGCGTTGGCCAGTGGTGGTGGGGGCTGGATCGCCGGCAATCTCCCCCGCAACATCGCCCAGCGCGGTTGAATCTCAACCGTTGGCTGGAGGAGGAAGACAACGCGGCTGCCACCCGATGCGCTTTAAGATCCGTGCAAATCAATTTCTTTATATTAATTTAATTCAATAGTTTGGATTTTCTGTTCTAAATAATCAGTGCACTTCAATAAATAATTAGGCCTAATGGCTGAATTAGAAAAAGTGCCCAACATGAAAGTTGTAGGCCTTGGTCTTAATTTTCATTTGGCTTTGAGTTCATGTCATTTGGTGACCCACAGCTCCCTAGGGAACTGTTTTACTAGGACTGGTCCTACACTAGGTCAGTCCATTAGAAACATTACCTAGGTCAAACCCTTCAAGATTTGGAGCTGTGCTTTTAACCATGGGTTGGTATACCCTAGGGGCACCCCCTTCCAAAGGGACAGCCCTTGGTGGACACTTTTACCTAGGGTTTTTGTGGTAATTATAATATTTAAATTAAGTTGATTTTTGGAGCATATGATGTCCAAATGAAATCAAACTTTGGTGGCATACTCTTTGGTGCATGAGTAGTGCCTACCTAAAATTTCACTCCATTTGGAGTTGATTTGGTATGGAAAATTGGAAACCCTAATGAAGGCCTTTAAGGGTCATATTAGGGTTTAGGTCATTTTGAGGAGTTGAGTGTGTTAGCCTCTTCCCATCATGATGGCTATGTGGGTATGGATATACAAATTCATATGACACACCCTATTGGTCCATTTGGAGCCATTAGGGTGGTGTGACCTAAAACCCTAAGGGTAAACCCTTAAGGGTGCAAGGTGAGATTTGTGAAGGGCATAGGACCAAATGTTCTTGACTTGGCTCAGAACTTTGTAGATATGTTTGTAGGAGCATAAAATGACTTGGTTAATTTAATGAGAATTTTTAGAGGTATTTAAGTATTTTTCTTCCTAATAAATGAAATTGTCACCCTTTCCTTAATGAAATGAAATGCATGGTCATAAGACCTTGTATGGTGTTGAAACTCCATCAGTGGCTGATTAGGGATGAAAATAGACTATAGTAATTTTGTTATGATTTATTGAAGTATTATTCCTTGTGTAGCAAATTTTAAGTACTTGCTAGCTTAAGGGAATTTAATTTTGAAAAATGTCAAATCATGGGGATAAACTGTGAAACTTCGTTATCTGTCATTTAATGCTATTATAAGCCCATGATAATTATTTGGAAGCTTGTAGAATTATATTTCTTGTACCTCATGTATAAATTGGAATTTACACCACTTGAGTATTTAATCTTTTTAAAATATCAAATAATGGGGATAAATTGTGAAACTTGGTTATCTATCATTTAGTGTTATTATAAGCCCATGATAATTATTTGGAGGTTTGTAGAATTATATTTCTTATACCTCATGTAGAAATTGGAATTTACACCACTTGAGTATTTAATCTTTTTAAAATATCAAATCATGGGGCAATGATGTTATACTTGATTATCTGTAGTTTTAGGCTAATATATGCCCATGATAATTGCTTGGAAGCTTGTTGAATTATATTTCTTGTACCTCATGTAGAAATTGGTAATTGCTACCTTTGAATGTTTAATCATTGTAAAATATCAAATCACATGGTAATGACACAATAATTTGGCAGAAGACTCTAGGTCTCCATTTGAACACTTGGTAATTTTTGGAAAATTTTCAGAAGTGAAATACTATTTTTCCTAATTAAAGTGGCATTTTGGTAATTATACAATTATGATGATATAGTAGGCCAAATGACATCCTAGGGTCATGAAACTCATTGAACCACCTTGATATGGGATATTAGCTTACTGATAATTTTCATGTAGCATGTAGAATCATTTTGAGGGTAATTCATGTGTAATTTGGCTTAAGGCCTTAACTACTTTAAATTATAATAAATACCAAATTAATATGAAAAATTATGAAAATGGGAACATACCTTATTGAAGTCAGTGGGAGCCTAGGATAATTATACCAGACCCTGGTGATGAATGCTTAGAAGGGTTCCCTTATGGGGTTGATGGATAGTTCAAATTTGTGGTCTGCATTTAGTAAAAACAGAATTTTGAGTTTTAGACAAGTCAGACCCCTAAGTAGTGTTTAGGAGGTATATCCAATCAGTAAATGGGTTGTGGCACACCATCATTCAAGGAGGGTCAATCCTAGGGTTACTTGTGGGGTGGTGCTAGAGTTAATGTAGAAGGAATGAAGGTACGTCCGACCCGATTGGGTGGGACGGGAGATGAGCTAAGTCACTTTACTATATGAAATGATTAAGGGTGAACCAAATGTTATCCACCAACTAAAGTAATTGTCTTGAAGAGGATAGTGGGGTTGAGCTCATTGATCCGTAGTACCGTTAGGGGCCCCATATGGAGTACACCGCGGGAAGTCCAAGACTACCCTAAATATAACACTAACTAAATTGTAGGCAAGAGTAGCCTAAGTAGGGATGCAAACTGGTATGGATCTCCTCCGGGAAGGAGATGGGTTGGGTCAGCTTGTGTGATAGTCCCTGGGCCGGAAGCTCGGGTAGACATTGTTAACACCTGTTACTTAGTCAAATAGTGGCGAGTCTTCGGTACTATGCTAGTCGTGTCACCGACGGTAGTACGTTGACTCAGGTGAGGGTGAGGTTTAGAGGGCCGGTAAGTTTGAGTACCGCGGTCTGGAGGACAATCCCTAATAACCCACCCCGACCTTAAAGTCCGGTGGATTCCAGCAAGAGTACGCAGGAGCTCCGCTGTTGTGTTCTTAGCGTTGAGGCGTACATGAGGTCTAGGCTTGGTAGTGACTATACCCGCCTAGGATGTGGAGTGCCCGATCCACTACCACCGTGAGCCGCGACGGTCGGTACCCGAATGGTTGGCTTCCTTTCAAACAAATTGGGAACTATAAAGGTCTGGGCGCATAGAGTCGTGTGGGTGAGTCACATTGCATAAACTCATTAAAACATCATAACCATAGCATAGAATAACATACACATTAGCATACCCCCATCATATAAATTAGTATGGGCTCTTTTATATGATGGGTTACCTGGACATCTTAACTTATATGTCGAATGGGCGTTCATATAAGTTAAGGTACGAATCTGTGATGGTAGCTTAGATTTACTTACTGCACTGCATTTTCTTACTATTTACTGCTTATCTCATTGCTCTACTTTACTGCCTTATACCTGCACTATACTGCTAGCTAGATTTCACTGCTTTACTTATACCTGCTAGAATAGTGTCATGTCACCCCTTTTTGTTTACCCCTTGTTTGTCCTCCGCTTCTTCCTTCCGCTCGGTGCCTAGGAGTCGTGGAGGGAGGCGAGGACAAAACGGCTTAGTCTTTATGACTAACGGTCGGTGTGACCGCAGGAGTCCGAGAGACGGAGTTGTCCCGCGCGCAGCAGGACGAGATGGCAGGACCTGAGCAGCAGATGCAGCGCACTACCACGACGCCACAGGTTGATGATTAGATAGTTAGTCTTCTGCATTTTTTAGAGTTTCGATGTAGTCTTCCGCATGTTGTAGTGAGAGAGAGATAGTACCTTATTTTGGATATGTATCGGTCATACGCCTCCTTTTTGCTTGTACTTCTCTTTTGGACTTTCTGTTCTCATTATATACTTATATATGATGCTGTGATTGTTGACATGCCTTCTTTTATGTACTTACTTTTTGGCATAATTTACTTATGATCGTAAAGCCGGCAGGGTTGGTGCTGAGCAGTGTTGGTCGACCCGAGTGTCGGTGACACCGCAAGGCAGCGATTCTGGGCGAAGATCCACCTCAACCGTGCGATGCGGGAGAGGTTCGAGTTTTCAAGTACCCGAATGTGTTTTGGAAAAAGAGATCTTACATCCGTTCATATATTAGCTGGATGATTTCCGTCATATTCTCCATAAAAACGGGCCCCAGGGCCCTCGGATTCGCATCCTGGGCCCAAGAAAGTGGAGTACGACACTTTCGGCCGTATAAAGCTTCGTATGGGGCCATGCCAATGCTTCACAGTCTCCCGTATCTTAGTGGACAACGGGAGCTCCGTGAATGTAATCTTCAAGAAGGCCTTCGACGCAATGGAGGTGGAGAAGAAAAGGGTGCAGGCCTCCGACGGCCCGTTGTTCGGCTTTACGGGGGAGAGGAAGGAGGTCGAGGGAGGAGTTGGCCTCCAAGTGACGTTGGGGGGGGGGGGGGTCCCAAGAAATTGTCGATTCGTCATTGTGGACGCCCCGAGCAGCTACAATGCCATATTTGGACGTCCCCTAATCAGCGCCTTCCGGTGTGTGCCCTCATCTTACCACCAGTGTCTGAAATTCCATAGCGGAGGGGTCCAGGTCCGAATATGAGGAGACGCAAAGGTGGCGAGGCAGTGTTATGTCACTGCCGTTAACACCATCTCCTGGATGGCGGAGGCAGAGAGGATGGATGAGGAGATAAGAAGGCTGGAGGGGCCGGAAGAAGGAGAGATGGGGGAGAGAATCGAGGAGGAAGGCGGCATCCGAGAAGAGGAGGTGGAAGTGGCTCGGGGGAAGCGAGTAGAGCTCGTGGAGGAGGAAGCGGCAATAGGAGAGGAGATCCAGGTTAAAGGAAGCGGTGCAGAGGGCAGAAGGGAAGAGCGGCCCGGCTTGAGGCGGCGGAGGAAGTGGTCGAGATGGAGGTCGTCACCCAGGGAGGAAGGGTGGAGAAGGTGCGGATCAGTGGGGGCCTTGGCATGGAGGACAGAAGGTGTTAAAAATTTTTGAAAGACCGTTTAGGAGTAAGCAGGAGTTGTATCAACAAGAGTTATAGCCAAACAACCACAATGTCAAAACAGCAACACAAGAAATCTTTATTGAAACAGAACTGCTTTACAATGCGAGGTATACATGGTGAGACATGATTCATAAGAATCACGGAGATGAGAAGAACAAAACACACCAAAAACGAAACTGGCGGTCTGCCAAAGCAGAGACCGCACAGACCGCAAAAAGGTTCAGGTCGCCCGGCTTGCTCTGCTGTACTCCCAGACCGCTTGCACAGTCAGACCGCAGAAACACCTTGAGACCGCGCGAACAGAAGCAGACGACCTGCACTGCCAGACCGCAATCCCAGACCGCACGAACTGAAGCTTATTGGAACAAAGAACTGAAGCTGTCGCCAGACCGCAACTCAGACCGCCTAACCGCTGAAGGTCGCCTGATCACTGAGCTCGCTGCGAACAGCACAAGAACACAATAAACCAGTTCGCTGACAGACCGCAGACGAACTGTTTATTCAAGCCACCGGAAATCACCAAGGAAGGAGACCGCAACCTGCTGACCGCAAACCTGCGAACACAACAACCGGTTAGCTCACATCCAAGTCGCGCGATCTCAAAACTTGAGTCCGCAAGAAACAGTCTGGTCTCTTGTTCTTACAGTTCTTGTTAGGAATGACGGGCCCTGCACCTCTATTTATAGGCGGATAGACGGATGTCGCCACCGCACAAATCGGGATACAATAACCGCCCATCAAATCGCGAACGGTCTTACAAGGTAGACCGCGCGAACACAACACTTGGACAAAATCCAGCCCAAGTCCGCAAGACAGCAGCAGTCCGCGCAAAAGCCGCGCGGACACAGCGACCACCCTTCCTGAGATCGCCTAAGCAGAGACAAACATCTGGCTGACTTGAACCAAGTCGCCAGAACAGCCCAAACAAGCCGCCCGGTCACTGCGGTCAACCAAGAACAGGCCGCCCAGAACAAGACCGGAAGAACTCGCCACAGGTCGCCAGAACCAACGACCAAACCAAGAAGCAAACTGGCCGATCACAGCAGATCGCCAGGACAGCAGGGAGAGATCGCAGAACCAAACCGCCAGAGCACCAGCGCAGGCCGCGCGGTCTCTGCGGTCTCCAGCCTTCAGACCGGCCGGACTCCCTTCCACTTCACTTCAACAATTTCAACACTCCCCCTTGAAGTGGGAAGTGGAAACTAGCCCGAGCAACTCCCTTAACCGTGTAAACGGTCCATTCGCCAGTGGCTTTGTGAAGATGTCTGCGACATTGTCCGCACTCCGAACATGCTCAACCATAAGAGATCCTACCAACATCTTTTCACGAATGAAATGGTGCTCAATCTCTATATATTTAGTCCTCGCGTGACAGACTGGATTGTTAACCAGCTTGAGAGCACTCTCATTGTCCCCGCGTAGCAAGGTGGGACCTCGAACCTCCTGATAAACGTCCTCCACCAACCTCCTGAGCCAAACGGCTTCCTGAGCTGCCAAGGTCGAAGCCTTGTACTCCGCTTCCGTGGTAGATACAGACACCGAGTCTTGCTTCTTGTTGCACCAAGAGATAGCTGTGGGGCCCGTCATAAAGACATAACCAGACGTTGATCTCCGATTATCCACGTCTCCCTCATAATCAGCATCCATGAAACCATGCAACTCCAAGCTTGACCCTCTCCTATATAGGAGACCCAAATCAGAGGTCGACTTCACATACTTCAAGATGCCTTTTGCCGCCAGAAGATGAGGTTTCCGTGGTTCCGCCATGTACCGACTCACCTTGCCTACTGCATAAGCAATATCTGGCCTTGTGATCGTCAAGTAGATCAAGCTCCCAACCAGAGCTCGGAAAACCAATGGTTCAGATAGAACTCTTCCCTCATCCTTCCGAAGCTTATGATGTTGCTCCAGAGGTATAGAGCTGCTCTTCCCTTCCTCCATGCCGAATCGCTGAGCAATCCGCTCCGCATAGCCAGCCTGAGAAATGAGCACTCCGCTCTCCCGCCTCTGCACCTCGAGTCCAAGGAAATGGTGGAGCTCCCCCAGATCCTTCATCTCGAATCTGATAGCAAGCTCAGCCCTGAGTCTTGCAACAGCTTCCTTCGAGTTCTCGGTGACAATCATGTCATCCACATACAGCAGCACAATCACCCGAAGCACCCCCTCCTTCTTGATGAACAAGCTAGAATCAGAGTCTGAAGCAAAGAATCCGCAGAATAAGAGATACTCTGCAATCTTCCCGTACCACGCCCGAGGCGCTTGCTTCAACCCATACAGGGCCTTCTTCAACTTACAGACGTAGTCCGGATACTCCTTCGAGATGAAGCCTTGCGGTTGGATCATGAAGATATCCTTGTCAATCTCGCCGTATAAGAAGGCATTCTTCACGTCGAGTTGCCAAATCTCCCAACCACTCGAAGCCGCCAAGGCAATAACAAATCGAACCGAAGTCATCTTTGCCACTGGACTGAACGTCTCATCATAATCTTCTCCGTACTACTGTGAGAACCCGCGAGCTACAAGGCGAGCCTTGTAACGCTCGATACTACCGTCAACTTTCTTCTTCAGCTTATAGACCCATTTGCATGTCACAGGAGTGGTGCCCTTGGGCTTGGGCACAAGAGACCAGATCTCATTCTTCTCGAGAGCTGCCATCTCTTCTTGCATAGCAATGTCCCACTCCTTCACGCCTCTGGCCTTCTCAAAGCTCGACGGCTCCCTCTCATCCAGGGGACCAGCAAAGAAACATGAAACAAAGTTCACCATGTTCCCTCCTGTGTATCGATCTGGTGGTTGAATAGTCCTCTTCGACCTCCTAAGAGGTTGCTCCTGACTAACCACCTCCTCAGCTGCTTCTTCTGTGCAAGCTCCTCTTCCAGATGAACTTGGAGCATCGCTCCCCTGCTTCCAGAACCTGAAGCCTCCATCTCAGAGCTTGACACAGCTGGAGCTCCTGGTGAAACAGGCAACTCCACTTGAAGACTTCCCGCAGCTTTTCCTCCTTCATCAACCCTGCCTCCGGTAGCTCAACTGTTGAACTCCCCTTGTAGGAAGTCACTTCATCGAACACCACATCCTGAGAAACAATTGACCTCCATGTCTCAGGATCCATGCATCTCCATCCCTTCTTCCGCTCATCATACCCAACAAAAACTAGCTTTCTTGCTTTCGCATCTAGCTTTGTTCGAAGAGCATCAGGAATATGCACATAGCAGGTTGACCCGAACACCCGAAGGTGTGCAACACTCGGCTTTTCCTTGAACATCAATTCGTGAGGGGTCTTCATGTTGATAGAACTTAAAGGCAACCTGTTGATGACATAAGCTGCACAAGACATTCCCTCCGCCCAGAAGGACTTTGGGATACTCTTAGCATGAAGCCAGCATTTGCAAGTTTCCGACAGATGACGGATCTTCCTCTCGGCAACGCCATTCTGTTGTGGAGTATGGGCACAAGTAAGCTCTCTCATGATGCCATGCTTCCTGCAAAAACTTGAGAACTCACCAGAAGTGAACTCCCCACCATTGTCAGTTCTAAGTTTTTTAACCCGCAGGCCTAGCCGACCTTCAACCAGCTCCTTGAACTCCACAAATTTTGCAAATGCATCTGACTTCTCCTTCAAAAAATACACCCAGACATATCTGGTGTAATCGTCAATCAACACCAAAATGTATTTGTTGCCTCCAAGGCTTGGGGTGGCAGTCGGTCCCATCAAATCACCGTGGATGCACTCCAACGGCACTTTGCACCTTGTTTGCGATTTGTCAAATGGAAGACGATGAGACTTACCAAACTGACATCCTTCGCAGACATGACCGTCTCCATAGGAGGACAAGCTAGGCAAGCCATTGACAAGGTCCCTTACCGCCATAGCCTTCAATTTGTCCATGCCTACATGCCCCAACCTTTCATGCCAGATGGTCGCGCCATCATTACTCCTCATCTTATCAACATAGGTACTTGTCGATAAAACGAACAAGTCCTTCACCCGCTTGCCGACATGAATAACATCTCCCTTTATCTCCGGTTGAGTTTTGAGAAACTTCACTTCTGTTGGGCCAAACAGAACGTGATAACCGGCATCGACCGCATTGGTCACAGAGAAGAGATTTTTCTTCATACCAGGCACGTGATAAACACTCCTCAACGTGAGTGGACCCTTATCACTGCTCAGAGAAACGACTCCTTCGTGCTCTACTGGATGAATAGAATTATCAGCCGTAATGATAGCATTGTTACCTGAGTAAGGCGCCAAAGAAGAGAACTTTGATCCATCCCCGGTGAGGTGATGCCCACACCCTGAATCAACAATCCAGTCCTCATCATAGTTGATGGAAGCCAAGGCCTTAACGGGCATCGTCGTTATATTAGACACAAAGGCTCCTCCCCATCCAACTTCACCAAACTTTGGCATCTCCTTCTCCACTGCATGTCCCGGCTGAAGATTCACCCGGCAATCTTTCTTGAAGTGTCCGGTCTTATTGCATCTAAAGCACCTCGGTCCCTCTCCTTTCTTCTTCCCATCAGACTTAGGAGCATAACCCCTATCTTGCTGTCCTGAAGTGGAGGGTCCATCATGACCCGGCTTCTTCTTCTCCCAATTCTTCTTCTTCCCAGAGAACATCACATCACTTTCTCCCCCGGAGATAGAAACCCCCGCCATCTGTCTTGCTAAACTTTCTTGCGAAGCAAGAAGGTTCTCCAGCTCCAACAACGACGGTTGATTTGCCCAACCCTGAACTGAAGTTACAAAGGCAAGATACTCCTTCCGCAACCTGCGGATGATATGCCTCTTCAGTTTTGCCTCAGAGATTGGCTTATCAGGGTCCAATGCAGAAATCTCTGTCGCGAGGTTCTTCATCTTGAGGAAGAAGATAGAAACAGAAAGATCACCTTGAGAGGCTTTCGCCAACTCATTTTCAAGATACTGTAGCCTCGCTACATTCTTCTTATTGAACAATCCATCCAAGGATGTCCAAATCTCAGCAGCAGATTTACATCCGATGATGTGATCAAACAGCTCCGGTGAGATAGCCCTTTTGAGAGTGAACTCTGCCTTAGCATTCGTCCTCCTCCAAAGTCTCACCTCTGCCATATTATCTCCTGCGAGAAACACCTCTTGTGTGTCTTCTCCGCCAACTACCTCCCATAGATCCTCGCCAAACAAGTAACTATCCATACATGACTTCAACTTTTTAAAGTTAGTCGATGTGAGGAGTTCAATACCAAGACCTCTTGCGTATCCACCTTCCATGGCAATCTATGTGGTCTCTTCTTCACAAAGACGATGGCAACTCTAGTTGATCACTACTTATCCACTCCAGAAACCTTCCTCTGATACCATGTTAAAAATTTTTGAAAGACCGTTTAGGAGTAAGCAGAAGTTGTATCAACAAGAGTTATAGCCAAACAACCACAATGTCAAAACAGCAACACAAGAAATCTTTATTGAAACAGAACTGCTTTACAATGCGAGGTATACATGGCGAGACATGATTCATAAGAATCACGGAGATGAGAAGAACAAAACACACCAAAAATGAAACTGGCGGTCTACCAAAGCAGAGACCGCACAGACCGCAAAAAGGTTCAGGTCGCCCGGCTTGCTCTGCTGTACTCCCAGACCGCTTGCACAGTCAGACCGCAGAAACACCTTGAGACCGCGTGAACAGAAGCAGACGACCTGCACTGCCAGACCGCAATCCCAGACCGCATGAACTGAAGCTTATTGGAACAAAGAACTGAAGCTGTCGCCAGACCGCAACTCAGACCGCCTAACCGCTGAAGGTCGCCTGATCACTGAGCTCGCTGTGAACAGCACAAGAACACAATAAACCAGTTCGCTGACAGACCGCAGACGAACTGTTTATTCAAGCCACCGGAAATCACCAAGGAAGGAGACCGCAACCTGCTGACCGCAAACCTGCGAACACAACAACCGGTTAGCTCACATCCAAGTCGCGCGATCTCAAAACTTGAGTCCGCAAGAAACAGTCCGGGCTCTTGTTCTTACAGTTCTTGTTAGGAATGATGGGCCCTGCACCCCTATTTATAGGCGGATAGACGGATGTCGTCACCGCACAAACCGGGATACAATAACCGCCCATCAGATCGCGAACGGTCTCACAAGGCAGACCGCGCGAACACAACACTTGGATAAGATCCAGCCCAAGTCCGCAAGACAGCAGCAGTCCGCGCACAAGCCGCGCGGACACAACGACCACCCTTCCTGAGATCGCCTAAGCAGAGACAAACATCTGGCCGACTTGAACCAAGTCGCCAGAACAGCCCAAACAAGCCGCCCGGTCACTGCGGTCAACCAAGAACAGGCCGCCCAGAACAAGACCGGAAGAACTCACAACAGGTCGCCAGAACCAACGACCAAACCAAGAAGCAAACTGGCCGATCACAGCAGATCGCCAGGACAGCAGGGAGAGATCGCAGAACCAAACCGCTAGAGCACCAGCGCAGGCCGCGCGGTCTCTGCGGTCTCCAGCCTTCAGACCGACCGAACTCCCTTCCACTTCACTTCAACAATTTCAACAGAAGGAGGATGCAGGAGTGCATCCAAAGGAACGTGGATATCTTCGCATGGAACGCGGCGGACATGCCGGGTATCGACGCGGACGTGGCTTGCCACCGACTGAATCTTGAGCCGGGGGCCCGCCCCATCCGACAAAAGAGGAGGATCATAGCCGACAAGCTCGAAGGGCCAATCCGCGAGGAGGTGGCCAAGCTCCTCGAAGCAGGTTTTGTATCGGAGATCCAGTATCTAGGCTGGGTCTCCAATGTCGTCATGGTAAAGAAGGGCGATGGTCGCTGGCGTATGTGTATTGATTTTTCCTTATTAAACAAAGCCTGCCCTAAGGATTGTTATCCCCTGCCTCGGATCGACGCGCTGGTTGACTCTGCCGTCGGTTTTTCTGTGATGAGTTTTTTGGATGCTTTTTCAGGTTATCACCAGATCAGGATGCACCACCCAGATGTCAAAGATGTCTCGTTCATCACCAGGGAGGGGTGCTACTGCTATAAGATGATGCCCTTCGGGCTGAAAAATGCAGGAGCAACCTACCAGAAAATGATGGACCGGGTTTTCAGGGAGCAAAGAGGAAGGAACTTGGAAGTCTATGTAAACGACCTCATGGTAAAAAGCAAGAGCGTGAGTTCTCACCTTCAAGACCTCGAGGAGACTTTCGCCACCCTACGCAAGTTCAAGATGCGGCTCAACCCCATGAAATGTGTGTTTGGGGCTAGCAAGGGAAAATTCCTAGGTCACCTCCTCACTCCTTCGGGGGTTGAGCCTAACCCCGACAAGGTGAGGGCCATTATGGAGTTGGGATCGCCGCGGAACGCTCAGGAGGTCCAACGGCTGACCGGGAAGCTCGCGGGGTTGAGTAGGTTCCTTTCTCGGGCAGGGGAGAAATGCTCCCCGTTCTTCAGGGTGTTGCGAGATAATCGGAGGTTCGAATGGACGGGGGAGTGCGAGGAGGCCTTCCAGGCCCTGAAAAGCCAACTCACCAAGGCCCCCCTGCTCCAAGGTCCTAAGGAGGGAGAGGACCTGTCCTTGTATCTCGGGGTCGGGGCTGAAGCCGTAAGCTCCGTCCTGGTCCGAGAAGAAGGCAAGAAACAGCTACCCATATACTACGTAAGCAGAGTCCTGAAGAAGGCAGAGCTCCGGTATCCGATCTTGGAAAAGCTAGCCTTCCCCTTGGTCATCTCGGCAAGGAAGCTTAGGCTCTACTTCCAGGCCCACTCGATTCAAGTAATAACCGATCACCCCCTACGCAAAATCTTCGAGGGGGTAGAACATTCGGGGAGGCTCGCAAAGTGGTCGATAGAGTTGAGCGAATTCAACATCACCTTCCTCCCGCGATTGTCAATAAAGGCCCAGGCAGTTGCAGATTTCATGGCAGACTTTGTGATCGAGACGGAAGAGGAGCAAGTCCTGCACCATACGCCCTGGAAGCTGCTGGTCGACGGGGCCTCGGGTAAGAACTCCCTAGGAGGAGGGGTGGTGTTGGAAAGCACTCATGGAGCGAAGATCGAGCAGGCACTTATGATACATTTCCCAGTAACCAACAACCAGACGAAGTACGAAGCAGTGATCGCCGGCCTGCGTCTGGCCCAGGAGCTAGGAGTTCATGATGTGGAAGTTCTCACGGATTCAGTGGTGATAGCTTCACAGGTCAAGGGTGAATTCGAGGCAAGAGAGCCCACGCTTGCTCGGTACCTCGCCAAAGTGAGGGGTCTCATCGGAACATTCGCAACTTTCTCCATCAGACACGTCCCAAGGGAGGAGAGCGCCTCGGCCGATCGGCTGGCCAAGTCTGGTCCTCGGGTTGGGGGGACTCTGATAGATCTGTTCCGAACTTCGATTGAGGAGGGGGAACTCATGGAAGTAAAGCAGCGATCCTCTTGGAAGGATCCCTTCGTGACCTTCCTTGCAACTGAAAAATTTCTGGAAGAGGTTCCGGACCAGAGGCGCTTCCGGTACAAGTCCGCCTTCTACGTGCTCCATGGGGGGGATTTGTATCGGAAGACCCTCTCGGGACTCCTGGCCCGATGCATCTCAGAGGAGGAAGTCCCGAGGATCTTGGAAGAGGTTCATTCCGGCGAATGTGGCAACCATACGGGGAGCAGGATGCTGGAGGCAAGGATAATGAGGCAGGGGTACTTTTGGCCGACCTTGAGCAGAGACGCGGCAGACTTCGCCAAGAAATGTCAGAAGTGCCAATTGTTTGCCCCACTTCAACTTTTGCCAGCTCAGAGGCTAAGGAGTATCACGGCACCCTGACCATTCGCCATATGGGGAATGGATCTGGTAGGACCCTTCCCCCAGGCCAGTGGGCAGAGGAGATTTCTCTTGGTCATGATCGACTACTTCTCAAAGTGGTTGGAAGTCAAGGCGCTGGTCAAGGTCACCTCCCAGGTGGTCCGCAACTTCATATGGGGAGAGATCATCTGTCGGCATGGGCTTCCGCAAGCCATAGTGATCGATAATGGAACGCAATTCGCCAGTGAAGAGTTCAACAGCTTCTGTAGTCAGTTGGGGATAGACCTCAGGTTCGCATCCGTCCATCACCCCAGGAGCAACGGGCAGGTGGAGGCGGCTAACAAAATTATAGTAAACTTACTCAAAAAGAAGGTGGAAAATCTTAAAGGCAATTGGGTGGAGCAGCTCCCCTCAGTCCTATGGGCTTTAAGGACTACCCCCAACACCGCCATGGGAGAGACCCCTTTCAAGCTCTCTCACGGCTGCGAGGCAGTCATCCCCATAGAGTTCGAAGTCAAGACACCCCGAGTAAAGGTCGCCACGGATGGTGAGGAAGACTGGAGAGCAGGGAATGAGGAGGAGTTACGGCTCTCTCTCGATCTCATCGAGGAGGCCCGGGATCTAGCAGCCATTCGCCAAGAAGAGGTCAAGAGGCGGATGGCCAGGTATTTCGACAAGCACATCAGGGTCAAGCAGTTCGAAAAAGGGGATCTAGTACTCAAAAAGGTCGACGCGGCTGGGAGGTCTGCTGCAGTGGGAAAGCTTAATCCCAACTGGGAAGGTCCCTATATTGTGGAGGAGGCACTGAAGTCCGGGGGATACCGCCTTCAGAATGTGGAGGGCCAACCCCTCAGTCACACATGGAGTGGTGACGATCTCAAACGCTTCTATCCCTAAAGCTATGTAATGATAATGTTTTGAAATAAGAATGTTCTGTTTTCAATTTAATCTATATATGCGAAAGCAATACTGCAGCTTACGAGAAGATTCCGAAAGTTCCGAAAGATGGCCCTGAGCAGACCCGCTGTCCAGGATCTCATCTAGCTGGCAGGTCCGAAGGCTCACTCGGCGGCAGTTTCTAAGTTTTTGGAAGATGGCCCCGAGCAGACCCGCTGTCCAGGCTCTCATCTAGCTGGTAGGTCCGAAGGCTCACTCGGCGGCAGGTTCTAAGTTTTTGGAAGATGGCCCCGAGCAGACCCGCTGTCCAGGCTCTCATCTAGCTGGCAGGTCCGAAGTCTCACTCGGCGGCAGGTTCTAAGTTTTTGGAAGATGGCCCCGAGCAGACCCGCTGTCCAGGCTCTCATCTAGCTGGCAGGTCCGAAGGCTCACTCGGCGGCAGGTTCTAAGTTTTTGGAAGGTGGCCCCGAGCAGACTCGTTGTCCAGGCTCTCATCTAGCTGGCAGGTCCGAAGGCTCACTCGGCGGCAGGTTCTAAGTTTTTGGAAGGTGGCCCCGAGCAGACCCGCTGTCTAGGCTCTCATCTAGCTGGCAGGTCCGAAGGCTCACTCGGCGGCAGGTTCTAAGTTTTTGGAAGATGGCCCCGAGCAGACCCGCTGTCCAGGCTGTCATCTAGCTGGCAGGTCTAAAGGCTCACTCGGCGGCAGGTTCTAAGTTTCTGGAAGATGGCCCTTCCTCTCCCCTTTATACCTACCCCTGCGAGACCCCAGGCCCGGGTGAATGGTCGGAAGGGGCGAGTGGAATGATCGACGGAAGATCGGTAAGGGCGAGACACCTTAGGTCGCTTTAGAACGTCCGGCGAGTGGCCAGGGCGGCAGCACAACAACCTAGCGTCCCAATGAGCCTAGCGAAATGCAGTAGCAAATGCGGAAGATTGAGGTAGCACAAAAAATTGTAATTAATAAATATGTCAATGGGACTCGCCCCAGGTCATGTTCATGCCCAAAAATGAAAACAAAATGATGAGAAAAACAAGGATCCATCTCACAAGTCGTCGGGCTTCTCGCCTGGTGATTTGTCACTGTCGCCCGAGTCCAGATGGATGGTCTCCCGTGGTGGTTGGTCACCCTCGTCCTCCGGGAATGGGATCGGGATGAAGAGGTCGGGAACGACGTCCCGGGCAGTAAGGCACTCGGCCTCCTCCTTCAATTACCCGGCTTCCCGCAGCACCCGCAGCGTCTGCTTCACGGCACCTTGGGCGCTCTCCTGCATCAGCTCCTCAAACTCGTGGTGGGGGTAAAAGTGCCCCCTGCCCCCCGAGGCGAGTGCTGAAGCAGCGGCTTCTCGCGAGCGTTGGGCCTCAGTCTTAGCCAGGCGGACTTCCTCCTCGAGGCCAACCACCCGCGTGCGAAGCATCTCGGCGCTTGTAGTATCCTGAAAAATAAATTGAGTGTTGAGAAGAAAGTGCAGCAAACAACTACAGATATCCGCGGGAGGAAGTTTACCTCTCGGACGGGGCGGCTGGCAAAAAGTGCTTCTGCAGCCTCCAGCTTCACTTTGAGCCCCTGCACCTCAGCCGAAGCGAGTGCCTTGGTCTCTTCAACCTCAGCCAGACTCCGCGCCAGATTGATGCTCCGACGCGAAGACATGTGCGCGAGCTCGAGGGCCCGCAGTATGGCTCGAGCGGTCTCGTGGGCGAGTACCTGTGTCTTCTCGGCATCAAAGACCTCGGCATCTTCACGGCCGTAGAGGGCATAAGCAATGGCGTAAGCCTCACCACTGACAACATCGCTCTCTATCCAGGACGGATGGAGAGTGGAGAGCGAGAACTGATTGGAGTTCCTGTCCCACTTCACCAGGGGAGCACCTGTAGGGTCCACATATTTCTCGCCGTTGGCAAAGTTCCGGTGATCCCTAGGCAGCGGCGGCGGCGGCAAGACCGACCCCGCCTGGACTATAGTCCCGACCGGCACACCCGACCCCAGGGTTTGGATCGGCGCATCTGCCCTAGGGGCCTCGCCCAGGGTCCCCTTTCCTTTCGCGGAGGGAGGATGTCTCGGCTTCTTGGGGGAGGAGGAAGGAGGCGCCTCGGGTTTCCGCTTCCGGCCGCTAAGCTTAGAGGGGGAGGGTTCCTCCCGGCAGGCATCCGCGACAGCTTGCGCGAAGGGCACGAAAACCCCTGAAGGTCACGACGGGTGAAGAGGGAGATCCCGCAAGCCTATACATATAATATACGGAGGGTTAAGCGAATGAAACGAAACGAACAAGGCTAAGCGAATGGGGACGACTTGGGAAACTTACCCTCACCCTGCGGGATGGGCGGGAGCGAGTTGACGTTCCTCCGGAGGTAGATAAGGTCCATCCCGTGCTCTAGGATGAACTGATGCAGTTTGGCCTCGTGCCCCCCTAGAGTCGGGGGCCGGAAGGTCGACTCCTCCTCCTGCACTGGGGCGAGAAGGGTGTTGCCAAGGTTCCCGCTTACGAAGATAAAGCGGCGAACCCAATCATGGTTCTTGTTCGGGAGACCCACCTGCTTGAGCGGATTCTGGCCCAAAAAGAAGGATACACGGTGGGAGGAGCGAAATGTGAAGAGCTTGCGAAACACGGGTAGCGAGAATTCTATCCCTTCTTCTCGCAAGTAGCATGCATACGCGACCAGCATGGCTATTGAGTTCGGGTTGAGCTGGTCGGGCACGACCCCGAAATACCGGAACGTCTGACGGAGTTCCGGCCAGATGGGGAGGCGAAACCCCACTTCGAAGTGCTCCAGCGGGATCACAAGGGCACTCGGCGATATGGTGTTAAGGCGGTCGTCTGGACCAGGTTTTCGCGTGGAAAACCCCGGCGGAATGTAGTCCGCAACAGCAGTTAGGTAGGTTTCCTCAGAGATGTCGCAGGAGTCGAAGTCGTGCTGGACGAATGCGCTGGCGCATTTCGCCCTACCATCGGTCTCGCCACCCATCTCGCGAATGCTGAGAAAGACTGGAGTTACGAAGAAGAGAGAGGCGCGAGCGCGAGCGCAAGGAGAGAGAGAGAGAGAGCGGATGGCGAGGTAATCAATACGGTAGCTAGAGCGGCCCATTTATAGAAAAACTCAGAAACGTTTGAGCTTTCGAGGAAGCGGGTGTGCGGATAGTAATCACGCCTTCCCGGCGCCTCGAAACTCGGGCCGGACCCTCTTGCCCGTTAAAAGGTGAATGCACTATGCCTACCTGCTCGACATCTACGCGATAGGATGAAAAACATTCTGCGGCAAAATATCATTCGGCATGATCAGGCAATCCATGAGAGATATGAACGAAAGTAAAAGCATTCGCAAAGTACTGACTAAAAATTATTACAGGCCCAAATAAGTCTGATGTTCCCAGTACTCCGGGCGAAAGGGAGATAAATAAAAGAGGCAAGTACTGATTAGACTAATTCTCCGCCCAGTACCATCGACCCTGCCCCCGCGGCCCAGCCTCCGGGGGCATTCGCGGACGATAGTAGGCGAGCATAGCGATTATCTCATGAGAAGCCAACTGAAGTTGGTCCCGGGCTCGCGCAGCATGTCTCCCGGGAGACAGCTCTCCACCCTCAGCTCCCAGACGCTCCATTCCCACAAGGAGACGCGAGTAGTCCATCCGGAGGGCCTTCAGCTCGCGTATAGTCTCTATCCGGAGGGCCTTCAGCTCGCACGTAGCCTCCATCCGCGCATTATCCATCTGGCCGGCAACATCCCGCTGCATGTAGATAAGCTTCCCCAAGACCTCCGTCAGTCGCGCCTTCAGGGTTGCGCCATCCGAAGGTTCACCGAGGAAATCAGAAAGATCTCCGGGGGAGGGAGGAGGTGAGATCATCCCTTCCTCCCTCTCGTAGTAGGACTCCAAGGGGGAGGCTTCTCGGTGGCCTGCGAAATCGAATGCTGGTTAGACTCACTTAAAGTAAGCGAGTGCGCTAAAAGGCGGGTGAGGACACTAACCCGGCACGGGTTCCCTATGGCCGGGTGGACGCGGCGAATAAGGGTGCGCATCGAACAAACTGGCAGAAGGATGAAGGAGTTTCCCTTTTCCAGGGCGAAAGGGCTTCGGAGAAGGAACCGGAGCATTCACCTGACCATCGGCGGGGCGGTGCTGACTGGGTTCCCTCTCAGGGGAGACTCTCCGCTCATTCGTGGGAACGGAGGTGTTCTGTCGAGCAGGGGAACTGAAGGGAACGGAGTCCCGTGGCGGAAGAACGGGACTGAGGGCTGCGAAAAAAACCGTAGTCAGGAATGAACCATGTGGAGGACGAATCGGGTGGATTCACAACTTACCAGATTGCCGTGGGGTCTCGCCCGGAGGGGGTGGAGGAGCAAGATCCAGATTTGGAGGAGGCCTCGTATCCGCGAGAGGCGGTACCACGGTACTCTTCGAGACGGCCTCGTGGTCGTCCCAGATACCGAAACCCCCTGCGAATGGTCAGAACGATCGCGGGATGAGGGGTCTGAGAACTAACGGAAAGATGGGAGGAATCCACATACCTGCGTTCCGGGGTCAGGGGGTGTGTTCGCCGAGGACTTTGAGGCGGACTCGCCGTCCTGACGGCTCCGCCGAATCGCCTTGGCTCGTCGCGAGACATAGGGGACACTCGGGTCCCGCTTGGAAGAAAGCCAGGGAGCGAACCTGGCAGTCTTGGGAGCAGTTTTAGCTTGAGCCGCCGCCAGGCACTCTATCATCTCCTGCGAGAGGGGTCTCGCGGATGGTTTTCGGAAAGACATTGGAATCGGCGAAAGGTCAGGGAGTAGAAGAAGTTCCGAAAAGAGAAATGCAAGCGTTCCAGGAAAATCTGACATGAAGAAGTATATATAGGGCGACGGTGGGACCCACAGAATCTTCTTGAGCCAGGTCAGCAAGCACTCATCGAATACAGGGTTGGACTGTTCTTTCCGAGTGTAGGAATCGCTCGCAAAGAGCAGGGATTGTGTACAACCCGTATTTGCGGAGTGGGTCCCTCAAGCCAGCAGGCGAGACCCAGGTCAGCCAGATCATTCGCCTAGGCTGAGGTAATTGGAGGGACCCCCGGGCGAGTAAGGACAAGCATCAGGCGAGAAGACTGGCGAGTGGCGCCCTCACCGACCACTCGCTTAGGAGTACGGGCATCCGCCCGGCCGAGCGAGAGTTCGGCGAGTGGTTGCCCTCACGGACCACTCGCCCCCAGAGGCTTTAAGGGGGAAATGACCTAGTTGCTCATGGTGGGCTGCCATTAGCCCTTCAGAACAGCGGAGTTAGGCTGTTAGCAGACCAATTTGGAGTGCGGTTAGTAAAACCAAAAGGCGGATTCATGCTATCTGCAGGCCAGATCAGAGAAATCTATAAATAGACCCTTAAGGGCACCTTGGAGAAGGCGATTTTGCTGAGAATCCTCTCCTCTAGGTTAGTTTGGGTTGGCTGTTAGTGCCCTCCAAGGTGCCCGACTGAGCTTTGGTTTGGGAGGGGAAGCTCTCAAAGTTCTTCCGGGTGTGTGGCGGGACCTCCTCGCTACAGCCTTGGGTCATTTCCAAATTTCTCATCCACCGTCAAGAGAGTCTAGTGAGGGAGAAGTAAGCATCGGTTATACCCTCCCAGTGGGTCCGAACTCAAGGAACTGGTTGCCGGTTTCAACACCCACAATTAAGAGAGAGAAAGAGGGAGGAGAAAGAGGGCGGCAGAATTGGAGAGAGAAATGAAAAAAATACAAAATATTTTATAAAATCTAAATATTTTAAAAATAAAATACATAATATTTTATTTTTTAAAATTTATAAAAATAAATGAAAAAAGGAAAAAAAATAAATATAACTGGGTGCGTGCCGGGAGCGGACATGGTACTGTCACGTGGGGCACGGGGGGCTCTCCGTGCACTGTCACTCATATATATATATCTTTATTATATAAGTCAATATGCGTATCTCCCAAGCACACCAAACTTTTAATTTTGACCCCACGATCTAAATGCTAGAATGACCTCCTGAGAAATCACGCCCGTCGGATTACAATCAACCGCGACATAAAAATTCCCACCCTAACTCATCTTCATTCGCTCCCCGACATTCCCGATACATCTCGCGGCTCCAGAACCCGCGACTCCTCTTCCCCTAACCTCCCGCACACTCCCTCACCCCGCTCTGCGTCAGCAACCGCCGTCCTTAACCGCGACTCCAGAACCCGCGACTCTCCCATCGCCGCCATCAACGGTAAGAAACTTCTCGCATGTCCTCTTCTCCTGCTCGCATCTCCTCTTCACGTTCTCGCATCTCCTCTTCTCCTTCTCGCATCTCCTCTTCTCCTTCTTGCATCTTAGGTATGAACAAAGTTCCCTCCACCTGTGCGAGTTCCGCCTGTATTTGTACCTCCCGATCTCTCTCTCCCTGTGCGAGTTCCGCTGTTCCTTCCCCTCAAGGACGTTTCCTTCCCGAGCCGTGTGTAGGCCTACGACAATGTCGATGCCTGAAGCAGCGTGAGTGGTCGGCGTTCTCTCTCAAAGTTCCCTCCGTCTCTTCGTCGCAGTAAAAGGTAGTTGTTCACTCCCTCTCCCTCTCTTCGACCAGATCTGCCTGCGACGAAGGTGCATGTGAACTACCGAAAAGCTTTAGATACCTTATCCACTAGATCTCTTCTTTCCATACCATTCCTGAGCAGGCTATAGCAGTGATCACTGTCAAGAACCCTTCTCCTGCCAACACTACAGGTGGATGGAATAACTGATGATGATGTCTTATCTCATTTAGGAGAGCATAGATGAAGAAAAGCACCTCTAACTCTCATTACAGTTCAGTGTCATTTAGGAAAAGGCAACATAATAATAGTGATGAGTGTGAAATTTACTTTTGTGTCTGTGTTTGTTTACGGTAGAGACAGAGTGAGGTTAAGAGAGAGATTAAGAGAGATAGAAAGAGATTAAGAGATACAGAAAGAGATTAAGAGGTTTCTGTAAATGCAATCTATCATCTAATTCATTATTGTAAAGGTTGGAATGCTGATTTTTGGGATGCAGGTTGCGGCTCTAGGCATACCAACTATGACCGAAGCACACGAGCAGTCAAAAAAGGAAATTTGGAGAGATCATATGGTTGATATGTATATTGCCCTCTATTGGTTTCGATTATCCAATCTATATCGAAATTAATCCAACCATGCTTGCTAATATTTTTCATCCAGAGCAATCAAAGTAGAAATTAACTCAACCATGCTTGCTAACATGTTCAACCCAAGCTGATTTTGCTCGACTCCGTCTTTAGTTTTATTTGGAAAAAATAACTCTTCTGCTTTATAAACGTTGGTTTTTAATTTTGTTTTCTAATTTTTGCACCTTCAATGTATCAGGTTTAAAGTTCTATTAAAAGCTCTTTAAGAGGTGGAATGGCAGTAATAACTACTCCTAAACAAATCTTCATACACACTCAAGAGCCTTCTTAAGGTGCCGGTTTCAATTTCTATGAGCTTTTAAATGTCATGGTTATTCTACATATCAAGTCTTCATTCCTCTATAGCCACATTATATATGCTTTAGTTTATGGTAAAAAATATGTTTAATCCAACCGTTTATTGTTTTTGAATCACCAACAATGTCATCTTGAGTGGGGATGGTAAAAAAAATTCTTATTGATTTACTGATTCTCATTTTCCACCTGTAGAAGTATGTGATTAAAACCTGTAGAAGTATGTGATTAAATGCTTCCTGCCCTTGCTTAGACCAGTATTTTTCTTCACGGATTTTTACCCAATAGATATCTTGCAAGAGTATTGCTAATTACTTTAGGTTAAAGAAGGGCCGCATTTGCTCGACCTGCCAGCACCTCGCATCTGCTCTGTTACCCAACCCCACTATGGTGGGTAAAAACTTGAGTGTTGTTTTATATATGATGTTCTTTTAAAAAATGATGTTGGGATAGAAACGATGTTCTATTCGCCCTCAACGCCGCATCGAGAACGGGCGAAAACCCACATAATAAACCCACATCTTCATTTCATCTTAAGTTGACATTCTTCATCGCCGCACGCGGAAGGAAAAATATAACAAGATTCTTTATATAAAGCCCACATAATAAAACCCATGTATGCAAGTTTTTTTTTCAAAGAAATTTTGAATCAACATCAATAATTGTTCTTATTCTTTTGCATGTGTTACAGCCCAGCGTAATTCAAACCCATCTCCCAGCAACAAAAACGACATTATGGATGGTTCTAAAACCACACAATCTGGAGAAGTGGTTCTAAAGCTTGAAGATAATGATAGTTCAATATAGTTGCCAGGAAAACACCAACGGTAATACCTATTTATCAATATAGGGGCAGGCTTCCTCACTCGGATCGCCCAAGGACCCGGGCGAGTGGACCTATGATCCACTCGCCCCAGGCATGTGAGGGTCAGTTGCATACCCGTTGCGAATGTCGAGACCGGTTATCTGGTTTCAACATTCTGGTGTGGTGAGCGTGGAAGCAGCTAATTCGGAAAGCTCTTGGCAAGTCTCATGGCTGAAAGCGAAGAGCCAAGGAACTCACCTCCTCCCAGCAAGACGTGGCAATTGGCAAGGGAAGAGGAGGCAGAGAAGGTAGATCATGTGTTGGAAGATTTGGCTAAGTTGGAGGTGGCAGAGCAGGTAAAAGAGAGGGAGGTCGTCATCGGCAGTGGAAGACTGGAGAAGCTACGAATCAGCGGGAGGCTGAGCGAACAGGATCAAGAGAGGGTCCGAAGATGTGTCCAGAAGAATGTGGATATCTTCGCATGGAGCGCTGCAGAGATGTCGGGTGTCGATGTGAATGTTGCATGTCATCGCCTCAACCTCGACTCAAGCATCCGCCCCATCCGCCAAAAGAAGAGAGTTGTGTCGACCACCCTCGCTGGGCCGATCAGAGAGGAGGTGGGGAAACTGATAGAGACAGGGTTCGTAGAAGAAATCCAATATCCAGGATGGGTTTCTAATGTGGTGATGGTAAAGAAGGGGGATGGGAGGTGGAGAATGTGTGTGGAGGGGGTCGAACCCAATCCGGACAAGGTCAAAGCCATCCTGGAGTTGAAGTCGCCGAGGAGTGCGAAGGAGATTCAAAAGCTGACAGGGAAGTTAGCATGGTTGAGCTGGTTTCTCTCTAGAGCATGGGAGAAGTGCTCTCCCTTCTATATAGCCGAATTTATATAGTCGAACGGCTAACGTAGCGTGTTCGTTGAACGGCTAGCGTAGCGCGTTCGTCGAACGGCTAGCGCAGCGCGTTCGTCGAACGGCTAGCGCAGCGCGTTCGTCGAACGGCTAGCGCAGCGCGTTCGTCGAACGGCTAGCGCAGCGCGTTCGTCGAACGGCTAGCGCAGCGCGTTCGTCGAACGGCTAGCGCAGCGCGTTCGTCGAACGACTAGCGCGTTCGACGAACGGCTAGCGCGTTCGACGAACGGCTAGCGCGTTCGACGAACGGCTAGCGCGTTCGACGAACGGCTAGCGCGTTCGACGAACGCTCTCCAGTTCGTCGAACGCAGTGTTCGACGAATTAATCATCGCCCGACGAATTCTGTTTGCTTCAATTAATGTCATGGCTGTGCGGATAGCTTCTCTTTTTCGCCTGGGTATAAAAGAATGCGATTCTTTTGACCTAAACATGAGATGCGGTCTGTTTTTGTGATAAACTGAGAGCGACGGAAGAGTTCCGCCAAAAAAGCTTTTGACGGAATAGTTCTGTCCGACTGCCGCCGCCGCCTCTTCCTGTAATCGGACCTAGCAGTCTGTGGAAGACGCTAAGGGCTTTCTTCTCTCCGACCTAGATCTTGTGCGACAAGAGGCTAGGGTTCTTCAACGCTCGTGTGGACTTCCGTAGAGGCGTCGATCAATTTTGACACTTGGAACTCAGACTTCATCTACCCGATTTGTTCTTGGAGCATCTTGGTTGAGTATTGACTCAATCCCATAAAGGTATATTGCAATGTGTTGCTTTTATTGATTTCTTGAATCATGAAATCGCAAGATCCTTTTAACTGTTTAGGGTTGTTCTAGTTATTTTATTTCCGCTGCGCATATACGATATGTTGTCCACATATTGATGTGTTCATATCATTATGAATGATATTTAGAAAACCCAACAGTGGTATCAGAGTCAGGTTTGCGATCTAATGCGTGTAAATCAGAAATTTAGAAGTGTTCTAAATGTTTTGATTTCTTCCCAGGTGTTTGGATTCCGATGAAGTGTTCTAACTTGGAACCCCGCCAGGAACGCATGTGATTGCGTTACGATTTCATTGTTTCAGAGATTGTTTCTCCTTTGCTGTAACCGTCCATCTAATTGGTTTGTGAAACCAAATGACTTAGATTTTGAATCTGACATTGAGAGACGAGCTTGTCTACTGCATAAGTGGAGTTGTTTTTGCCTGTATAAAATGCATGTAAATCTGGAGATTTAGAAGTGTTCTAAAAGCTCAGATTTAGCCCTTTCTATCAAAGCGTTGATAATTTTATTTTGTGCACATCTGGGATGTATTTGGTTTGTGAATGTTGTAATTTTTGTAAATGTGCACATTGATTAATTGTTAGTCATTTTTATAAAAAAAAGTTCCTTATCCAATATTAAGTATACGGATGCCTTTCGATGGATGACACTCTTCTTGCCTCGATCGATGAAGTGTGGACTTGCCAAAGCAAGGTGCATTAATCTATCTTGGTAGGGTGCGAGCGGATAATTGTGATATCCCACTGTCGACATCGGGTCCAACTTAACTAGGTGACCTCAAAAGTTGAGTGCCTAGAGGCATTGGGTTGGCATGCACCATATGATGGATGCGAATAAAGAGTTATTCACCAACCATACAAGAGTTGCATAGTGATGCAATTGGCAAATGTTGCCTACCTAAATAATTGCATTATGAGAGGAACACCAAAGCGGATTCGTTGTGTTGGTGAAATACGGATCTTGTCCACTAAGAGAGTAGCTCGCATAAACTCTCCGAATTGATATTAAGGGTTATCAATTTGAATAAAATAGTGGGAGTATTTAATAAAAGACCTTATTAAATAAAATTGTATTTTAAAATATAGTACTGAAATTTTACTTTGCAAAATTCCTTGTAGAATTTTCATGGCAAATACTTCACACTCCACGTTGTCCCTGAGAGCCATCCTTGAGAAGGACAAGCTCAATGGGACGAACTTCCTTGACTGGTATAGAAACCTGAGAATTGTTCTCAGGCAAGAGCGTAAGCTCTATGTCCTTGAAGAAGATCCCCCCGAGGAGCCAGCCGTTACTGCACCTCGTGCAGATAAAGATGCTTACAAGAAGTATGGAGATGACTCCTTGGATGTTGAATGTCTCATGCTCGCGACCATGAACTCTGAGCTTCAGAAGCAACATGAGAACATGAGTTGTTACGAGATGGTCGAGCACCTGAAGAAAATGTTTTAAGGGCAAGCTCGCCAAGAGAGGTTTGACATATCCAGGGCGTTATTTCAGTGCAAGATGGGAACTCGGGACCCAGTAGGGACTCACGTACTCAAGATGATTAGTATATAGAGAACCTTGAAAGACTGGGGTTTCCGTTGGGCCAAGAGTTGGCCACTGACCTGATCCTGCAATCGTTGTCGGACAGTTACGAGCAGTTTGTCTTGAATTACAATATGAATGAAATTGACAAGACACTGCCCGAGCTCCTAGGCATGTTAAGAACTGCCGAGATCAATATGAAGAAGGTCAAGTCTGCTAGCCCCATATTGATGGTGCATAAAAGCAAGGGCAAGAACAAGGGATTCAAGAAGACTAAGGTGAGACCTAAGTCGTATCTTGATCCCAAGTCTTCAGCACTGAAGAATAAGGGCTTGGCTAAGGAAGGGAAGTGCCACCATTGTGGTAAGGCAGGGCATTGGAGGAGGAACTGTCCCCTCTATCTTGAAGATCTGCAAAAGCAGAAGGGAAGTGTGACTTCCGCTTCAGGTATTTTTGTTATAGAAATAAACATTTCTGCTCCTTCATTTTGAGTATTGGATACCGGATGTGGTTCTCACATTTGTACGAATGTGCATGAACTAACAAGGAGAAGAATGCTGGGTAAAAGAGAGGTAGACCTGCGCGTTGGAAATGGAGCAAGAGTTGCTGCCATTGTCGTTGGTGTCTATCGTCTTTCTTTGCCCACTGGGCTTGTAATCGAATTAGATAACTGTTATTTTGTTCCAGCCATAACTCGAAACATTATTTTTGTGTCTTGTTTAGACATGAAAGGTTTTACTTTCATTATTAAGAACAATAGTTGTTCTATATTTCTGAATGATGTTTGTTATGGTGTAGCCCAACTGTTTAATGGTTTATATGTTTTGAACTTAGACCATCCGATCTATAATGTAGAAAATACTAAAAGACAAAACAAATGACTCAAACCCTACGTACCTTTGGCATTGTCGTTTAGGCCATATAAACAAGAAACGCATATCCAAGCTCCATTGAGATGGACTACTGGACTCATTTGATTATGAATCATTTGAGAGATGCGAGTCATGTTTATTAGGCAAGATGACAAAAGCTCCTTTCATTAGTTGTAGTGAGAGGGCTGATGATCTCTTGGGTATAATACATAGTGATGTATGTGGACCCATGAGTTCTATGGCTAGAGGTGAGTACTACTACTTCGTTACATTTACTGATGATTTCAGCAGATACGGATACGTGTTTCTTATGAAGAACAAATCTGAAACCTTTGAAAAGTTCAAAGAGTTTAAAAATGAAGTAGAGAACCAACTGGGAAAGAGGATAAAAGCACTTTGATCTGATCGAGGTGGCGAATATCTGAGTCATGAGTTTCGTGATCATCTGAGAGAGTGTGGTATTGTATCACAGCTCACTCCGCCCGGAATACCACAACATAATGGTGTGTCTGAGAGGAGGAATCGTACTTTGTTAGACATGATACGGTCGATGATGAGTCATGCAGATTTGCCCGTTTCCTTTTGGGGATTTGCTTTAGAGACTGCTGCTTTCACATTAAATCGCGCTCCAACGAAAATGGTTCTAAAGACACCATATGAGATATGGACTGAGAAGCGTCCTAGTATGTCTTTTATTAAGATTTGGGGCTGTGAGGCATACTTGCGACGTCAAATGCCTGACAAGCTGGAACCCAAGTCGGATAAGTGTTATCATGTGGGATATCCCGGGGAAACCAAAGGGTATTACTTCTACCTGCCGTCCGAGGGCAAAGTGTTTGTCGTAAGGACTGACGTCTTTTTGGAGAAAGAGTTCTTATCCAGAAAGACTGCAAAGGTGAAGCTTGAGGAAGTTCAAGAACCACAAACAATAGTTGAACCGATTTTAGAACCTGAGCAAGGACTACAAGTTGTTGTAGCTAGAGAGCCTACTCAAGAAACACAAGTCCTGCGTAGATCTGATAGACCAAGATTTGAGCCTGAGAAATATGGATTTCTCGTGTCTCAAATAGGTAATGTGTTGTTTATGGATCATGATGATGAGCCTGCAACCTATCAAGAGGCTATGTGTGGACCTGACTCCGAGAAGTGGCTTGAGGCCATGAAATCTGAAATGGACTCCATGTATGCAAACCAAGTTTGGACCTTGGTGGAACCACCTGAAGGGGTACGACCCATAGGGTGCAAGTGGGTCTTCAAGAAGAAGACCGACATGGATGGGAATGTACAGACATTCAAAGGCCGGCTGGTGGCTAAAGGTTTCAGGCAAATTCATGGTGTTGACTATGATGAGACCTTTTCCCCTGTAGCCATGGTCAAGTCCATCAGAATTCTACTTGTTATTGCTGCGTATTATGACTACGAGATCTGGCAAATGGATGTCAAAACGGCTTTCCTTAATGGAAACCTCCTTGAGGAAGTGTATATGACACAACCCGAGGATTTTGTATCTCCAAGTGAAGCCACTAAAATATGCAAATTGAATCGATCCATTTATGGATTAAAACAAGCTTCTCGAAGTTGGAATCTTCGTTTTGATGAGAAAATCAAAGAGTTTGGTTTCATCAAGAACGAGGATGAACCTTGTGTTTACAAGAGGATTAGTGGGAGCATTGTCATTTTCCTGATATTGTATGTGGATGACATACTGTTGATCGAAAATGACATTCCGACCCTGCAAGCTGTTAAGAACAGGCTAGGGGACTGCTTTTCTATGAAGGACTTGGGTGAAGCGACTTATATACTTGGTATTAAGATCTATAGAGATAGATCGAAGAAGTTGCTGGGTTTGACCCAGAGTACATACATTGAGAAGGTGTTGAAACGGTTCAACATGCTTGAGTCCAAGAAAGGATTCTTACCCATGTCACATGGTGTGAGTCTCTCTAAGGACCAGTGTCCAAAATCTTTGGAAGATAAGGACCACATGAAGTTGATTCCATATGCTTCGGCAATTGGATCAATCATGTAGGCAATGTTATGTACTCGACCCGATGTCTCTTACGCTTTGAGCATGACTAGCAGATATCAGTCTGATCCTGGTGAGAGTCACTGGATTGCAGTCAAGAATATCTTAAAGTACTTGAGAAGGACTAAAGATGTATTCTTGGTGTATGGTGGAGAGGAAGAGCTCGGTGTAACTGGTTACACGGATGCTAGCTTCCAAACTGATAGGGATGAGTCAAAATCCCAATCAGGTTTTGTTTTTTGCCTTAATGGAGCTGTAAGTTGGAAGAGTTCCAAGCAAGAGACAGTTTCCGATTCTACGACTGAGGCCGAGTATATCGCTGCTGCAAATGCGACGAAGGAGGATGTGTGGATTAGGAAATTCATCAGTGAGCTTGGTGTAGTTCCTAGCATTGTTGATCCCGTAGTTCTCTACTGTGACAACAACGATGCTATTGCACAAGCTAAGGAACCTAGATCTCATCAGCGCTCCAAGCACATACTTCGGTTGTTGATTATTCATGTGATGAATAGAGTACTTTATATTTTACTTTACATTTATGACAAGTTCTTTTATTATGTCAAATGTTTCTACTGATAGATTAATTAGCATAATAAATGCCCTTAGAATGTTTGCTTCCATAGGAATTCAAGTAGGTGACTTGAATGTGAGGGCATATGTTTATAAGAAGCTTCATTCTTAAATGGTCCCTGGTTGTAGTATCATCTTAGAAGTTCAGGGCGATGATGATACATAAAGACTAGCATGTGCGTTGACTGATGACCGGTTCTCACAGGTCATGATATTGTGATATGAAGTCATCACATGTGTACTTGTTAGTGAATAAGTTGTACTGGACAGACCCACCTTGAGACTACTTTGTGGATTGTTATATGAACGTGTCACAAATAGGTCTCAACTGACAATGGTGTTTGTGGTTCTTCGACCTGAAGTCACAGCATTCATCAAGTGAGGAAGAACGTACTTTGATGTCATCTAAAGTCTTCCTTGAGAAAGGATTGATGATAAGGGTGGTTATTAGGTATGTTAAGATTCATTTGGGTGTTTGTGTGTGGGCAGATATGGGATTTGTCCTCCTATATGACAGGAGTTACATCCATGAGCCCCTTGATGGAATGAGACTGAGAAATGCATGGCCATGCTTGGTTGAGTCAATATGTGATATTGAGTTCATCAATTTCAGACAGTCTATTCTAGATCAAGGAATTATGATTGAACAATTACGAGGGTGACACGGTTCATGCCTCTAGTTCTATCCGGATGTAAGGGACAAAGGGACATGACAACACTGATACATTGGTCAAGACAGGCTTGTTGAGTTATGAACTCTTATTGCTTGGGTAGCAATGATGCATTGCTAGATGCTGCTCATTGTTTGTGGGACTTTTATTTGATACGTTCAAGATCAAGTGGGAGACTGTTGGTGTTTCCATGGTGATCTGGAAGTGGTCAAATATCTAGTCTCACTGCCAACACGATATGAGCCTATGGGGTAACACACAATGGTGCTTGGAGAAATTGGAGAAAGGATTGAGTTGGTCTTGCTCATGTTGGATATGAGTGGAGGACCAATCCTGTGACTGTTTGAAATTAAGTTGAGAATGTCTCAACGGGAAATCGTTTAAAGGGTTTAAACGAATGGATTTATACTAGACAAATTCGGCTAAAGTGTTTAACCGAACTGTGTCAAATTCGGCTAAAGGGTTTAGACGAATTCGACTAAGTCAAATTCGGCTAAAGTGTTTAGTCGAATAAGTGACAAATCCGGCTAAAGGGTTTAGACAAATTTATATAGCCGAATTTATATAGTCGAACGGCTAGCGTAGCGCGTTCGTCGAACGGCTAGCGTAGCGCGTTCGTCGAACGGCTAGCATAGCGCGTTCGTCGAATGGCTAGCGTAGCGCGTTCGTCGAACGGCTAGCGTAGCGCGTTCGACGAACGGCTAGCGTAGCGCGTTCGACGAACGGCTAGCGTAGCGCGTTCGACGAACGGCCAGCCCGTTCGACGAACGGCTAGCGCGTTCGACGAATGCTAGCCAGTTCGTCGAACGCAGTGTTCGACGAATTAATCATCGCCCGACGAATTCTGTTTTCTTCAATTAATGTCATGGCTGTGCGGATAGCTTCTCTTTTTCGCCTGGGTATAAAAGAATGCAATTCTTTTGACCTAAACATGAGATGCGATCTGTTTTTGCGATAAACTGAGAGCGACGGAAGAGTTTCGCCAAAAAAGCTTCTAACGGAAGAGTTCTGTCCGACTGCCGCCGCCGCCTCTTCCTGTAATCGGACCTAGCAGTCCGTGGAAGACGCTGAGGGCTTTCTTCTCTCCGACCTAGATCTTGTGCGACAAGAGGCTAGGGTTCTTCAACGCTCGTGTGGACTTCCGTAGAGGCGTCGATCGATTTCGACACTTGGAACTCAGACTTCATCTACCCGATTTGTTCTTGGAGCATCTTGGTTGAGTATTGACTCAATCCCATAAAGGTATATTGCAATGTGTTGCTTTTATTGATTTCTTGAATCATGAAATCGCAAGATCCTTTTAACTGTTTAGGGTTGTTCTAGTTATTTTATTTCCGCTGCACATATACGATATGTTGTCCACATATTGATGTGTTCATATCATTATGAATGGTATTTAGAAAACCCAACAGTACGGGCTCCCCTTCGCCATAGTGACAGACAACGGACAACAGTTCGCTAGTGGGGAACTCATTAGCTTCTGTGGTCAGTTAGACATCGATCTCCGCTTCGCCTCCGTTCATCATCCTCAGAGCAACGGGCAGGTGGAGGCGGCGAACAAAGTCATAGTCAACCTGCTGAAGAAAAAAGTGGAGAACTTGAAGGGGAACTGGGTGGAGCAGCTTCCCTCTGTCTTGTGGGCCTAGAGAACGACACCCAACACGGCGACGGGAGAAACGCCATTCAAGCTATCTCATGGATCTGAGGTCGTACTCCCAGTGGAATTCGAGGTCAGGTCCCCCCGGGTCATGGCCGCCCAGGAGGGTGGCGAAGACTGGAGGGTAGACAATGAAGAGGAACAACGGCTCTCGCTGGATGTGTTTGAGGAGCTCCGAGACCTCGCAAAGATTCGGCAAGAGGAAGTGAAGCGTCGGATGGCCAGGTATTTTGATAAAAACATTAGAATCAAGCAATTCGTCCCAGGAGATCTAGTCCTCAAAAAGGTCGATGTCGCGGGAAGGTCGGCGAACGTAGGAAAGCTCCAGCCCAATTGGGAGGGACCCTATGTAATCCTGGAATCCCAGAAGTCAGGGGGTATCACCTTCAAAATGTTGAGGGAATCCCCCTTGGTAATACTTGGAGTGGCGACGATCTTAAACGTTTTATCCCTAATGAATATTGATTTTCTTCTTGGAAAGATCTCTTACTCCAGCTTATAATAGTTACTCTAGCCCATGAGAGCGGAGGTTGGTAAGGCTTCAAGAAGAGCGACCGTCTCGCGGAAGCGTCAAGTTCCTCCATCTCCAAGTGAGGTTAGCTCTTTGGGAAGGTGTTGAGTTCCTCCGCCTCTAGGTGAGCTAAGCTCCCAGGACGTGGACTGGTTCTCCGCCCCCAGTTGGTTTGAGAAGGTGTTGAGTTCCTCCGCCTCCATGTGAACTAAGTTCCTAGTACGTGGACTGGTTCTCCGCCCCCAGTTGGTTTGGGAAGGTGTTTAGTTCCTCCGCCTCCAAGTGAGCTAAGCTCCCAGGACGTGGACTGGTTCTCCGCCCCCAGTTGGTTTGGGAAGGTGTTGAGTTCCTCCTCCTCCATGTGAGCTAAGCTCCTAGGACGTGGACCGGTTCTCCGCCCCCAGTTTGTTCAAAAAAGTGTTGAATTCCTCCGCCTCCAGGTAAGCTAAGCCCCTAATAAGTGTTGAAGTTCTCCTCCCGCAGTTGTTCCGGGGAGGTGTTGAGTTTTCCTCCACCTCAGGTCGAGTTCAGCTCGACCAGAGGTGTTGAGCTTTCTCCACCTCCAATTGAGCTCGGCTCACAGGAGGGTTGTTCAGTGGAGAAAGGTTCGCTTTCCACCTCAGGTCAAGTTCAGCTCGACTAGAGGTGTTGAGTTTTCCTCCACCTCAGGTTGAGTTCAGCTCGACCAGAGGTGTTGAGCTTTCTCTACCTCCAGTTGAGCTCGGCTCACAGGAGGGTTGTTCAGCGAAGAAAGGTTCGTTGTCCACCTCAGGTCGAGTTTAGTTCGACTAGAGGTGTTGAGTTTTCCTCCACCTCAGGTCGAGTTCAACTCGACCAGAGGTGTTAAGCTTTCTCCACCTCTAGTTGAGCTCGGCTCACAGGAGGGTTGTTCATTGGAGAAAGGTTCGCTTTCCACCTCAGGTCGAGTTCAACTCGACTAGAGGTATTGAGTTTTCCTCCACCTCAGGTCAAGTTCAGCTCGACCAGAGGTGTTGAGCTTTCTCCACCTCCAGTTGAGCTCGGCTCATAGGAGGGTTGTTCGGTGGAGAAAAGTTCGCTTTCCACCTCAGGTCGAGTTCAGCTCGACTAGAGGTGTTGAGTTTTCCTCCACCTTAGGTCAAGTTCAGCTCGACCAGAGGTGTTGAGCTTTCTCCACCTCCAGTTGAGCTCGGTTCACAGGAGGGTTGTTTAGCGGAGAAAGGTTTGCTGTCCACCTCAGGTCGACTTCAGCTCGACTATAAGTGTTGAGTTTTCCTCCACCTCAGGTCGAGTTCAGCTCGACCAAAGGTGTTGAGCTTTCTCCACCTCCAGTTGAGTTCGGCTCACATGAGGGTTGTTCAGTGGAGAAAGGTTCGCTTTCCACCTCAGGTCGAGTTCAGCTCGACTAGAGGTGTTGAGTTTTCCTCCACCTCGGGTCAAGTTCAGCTCGACCAGAGGTGTTGAGCTTTCTCCACCTCCAGTTGAGCTCGGCTCACAGGAGGGTTGTTCAGTGGAGAAATGTTCGCTTTCCACCTCAGGTCGAGTTAAGCTCGACTAGAGGTGTTGAGTTTTTCTTCCACATCAGGTCGAGTTCAGCTCGACCAGAGGTGGAGCTTTCTCCATCTCCAGTTGAGCTCGGCTCACAGGAGTGTTGTTAAGTGGAGAAATGTTCGCTTTCCGCCTCAGGTCAAGTCCAGCTGGAGAGCTTAGCTAGAATGGCCAATGGGCGTGGCCCTCCGTGGATTCCTCTAAAACCCCACCTACTCATCAAATAGGTGGGTTGGACCTTCTTTTCGAGCTTGAGACAAGCTCGAAAAGAGCGGAGATTGTGTACAACCCTCATATTTGCCGAGCTGGTGTGACCCGACGCAGATGAGGTCGCAGTAGAGAAAACAGCTATGGCGCAGTTGTTCGACCAATCGGAGGTCGCCAAGACCGAAAAGAGAAGGCCCGGGGGGCAGACTTCCTCACTCGGATGAGTGGACCTTGGGTCCGCTCGGACGAGTGGACCTTGGGTCCACTCGCCCAAGGCCCTCGCCCGAGTGGGGGGCGAGTGGACCTATGGTCCACTCGCCCCGGGCAGCTGCTCGCCCTGTTGGCTGAGTGGACCATGAGGTCCACTCGCCCAGTTCGGGTGGTGGACCTTGGTCCACTCACCCGACCCCGGCAAGGGGGGGGGGGGGGGGGGAGTGGACGTCTCATCCTCCACTCGCCCCTCCTCCTGTTTTGGTCGTTCAGGTTCGCAGTTGAGCTGCGGATAGCAGAATTTTGGCTATCCGCAGCCCAATTTTGGGAAGTCTATAAATAGACCCCCATGGGCACCTTGGGAAAGGTTGGACTCTCCTCTCCCTCGCGTGTGTCTTGTGAGCAAGCACTACCCCCCCCCCCCCCCCCCCCCCCCCCCCCGTCAGTTAAGGTTGGTGGTGAGGTGATCCTTAGTGCCCTCCAAGGTGTGACCAGATTTTCGTTACACTAAATAATGGTACATTAGGTAAATGACCCCAATTAATTATGCGCACGTCATTTTGGTCATTGCAAATCGTATGTTGAAATTTGTAGAATGTTTACTAATTTTATGAAGTTTAATCCACAAAGATTGTTATTTTATTGATTAAAATGAGATAAAAAGAAAGTTTTCTAATAAGAAAAGCCTATGAAAGATTTTCTTAGATCCAAAATATTTATATGATGTTTTTCCAATACACCTGATTATCTACATAAGAGATCTTCATCTCTTCATAAGAATAAAACCAAGCCTTTATTTAGAAATTTATGCGTGTACAGGAGCAGCCAGTCCACGTATGTTTTCAAACCAAGCCTGGTCTTCATTCGGTTCACGCCTCCAAGTATTCCATGCGAGAAAATCTAGAGCCGACCCTCTTATCTCCTACGCAAACCGAGCATTTCACGCAGAAAGGGGAAGCCGCACGCCTCTCGCTCAAGCCGACACCTCTCCTCCGCCTGATTCTTGCGTGGAAGACCCTCGTCGACCTCGTCCTTGCTCGTCGACGCCTGGAAACGCCTCCATGAGCGGCGGCTGGCCTTCTCCATGCATCCCTACTTCGATTTAAAGCCTCAATCTCTCATTTTAGAAGTGTCCTCACCTCAAATCGTGAGTATTCTCCTTCCCCTAACCCTCATTTGAAGTCACTTTGCGTTCTCCATGGATTTCTTAACTCTATTCCGGGAAGAACTCGGCAGCCCTAGCTCCAAAATGTGACCTCCTTGCTTCATTAAGAAATTGTACCTGGAAGGGGGAGACTCCAATACTTAAGGATGTGAGTTTTTCTCTTGCCCTAGTTTTCCAAATGTTTTAGAATTCTTTACTTTTTGAAGTAAATTGATGAAATACCTCTTTAATGATCTAGAAATGAGTAAAAGAAATAATTTTATGTTAGGGCATGTAAGTTATGCCAGAAATCTTCTTTGCCCTAATTTCAAAATACTTTAGATATAAGAATGTTGTATTAAAAAATGTTATCGAAATTTATTAGGGAGATTATAATGCTAAAACCCCTTTGTATCTACTTATCTCTATGAAGTACTTTAGCAAGTTTGCAAAAGACGAAGCATGCAAATAAATTTACTTGGCTTAATGTCGGACTTGCTTCATAAGGGCATGGAAAACGTCTAAAGACAAAGAAATTCATGAAGTAGTATACAAAGTACTTCTATTTGCCTTAATTTACAAGATGGTGAAGAACTTTTCGTATTAAAGTCAAATACTAAGACCTTTCTTTTGTACAAGAAATAATGAGATATTGAATTGGTTTAGAACGAGATATGATGATATTGTAGTAATTATTCATCTTCATTTAATTTGATGAAAAAGCATGATGATGTTTGATTTCAGTTATTTAAAATTGTGGTAGGAACACATGTGTTAGGAAATCAGCTTAAAATGTTTAAAATTGATAATATGCTTCTTATTTATCTTGTGCTAATTCCCGTAATCAAGTGTATAAGAAGTACTCATTAATCATTATGAAGTTCAAGCAACACGATTCGTAATGATTAATAAATAGATATGAGAATGACCCAACAATAATTCTATATTGTTGTGTGAAAATGTAAGAGTGTTAAAAACACTTATAAGTCATATTTTATGTGAAAATCCAAAAAGGATAAGGCCAACCAACAATCATTGTTGGGAATATTTCTAAGTTATATATATATTATTTAGTATTTTATTTAGCCTCTTGGAATTCCAAATTACTCAAAGAAATTATTAGAGATAAAACTAACTATTGAAACATTAAAATCTCATATTGAAGAACAAAAGAAAGAGAAGTAATATAAGAGTGAATGAAAAAGAGAGGAAAAAGAGAAAGTAAACATATCAATAAATTCTCTAGGAGAAAACCCATAATGGCTTGGTTAATTACCTTGTCATAGTCAGGTGGAGCACCACCATAGTTTATGACTATTCAGGAGGGGTCAAACCCTCGGGCAGTGAGGCTTTATGGGTTACCATAAATATTGCCATAAAAGAGTGAAGTATATCTTCACTATAGTATTCCCGCAAGGGGAGGGTAAGTTATCTTACCATAGAACTAGTTCATGCATGAATGAAACTAATCGCAAGGGTTAGTTTTTAATGGGTTTTTCGCTCCTCAGAAAATTTATATATATTAAAAAGCAAGAGATTTAAAAATGAAATAACTATGAAGTTAACAATATTCCAGAATCATTTAAGTAAATGAGAAATTTCTTAAACGGGAATTTAGGAAAGCACAATATCAATTGTGAAGCAAAAGTTTTAAGCATTATGGAGTTTTAGCGTAAGAGAATTGCTCGCTGAGATTTGTTTATCACCCTTTTGTTTTTACATCCAGACGCATGATTCATAGATGAAGTCTATTGATCAAATTACTAAAGCTAAAAGAATCACATGTTCACTTAAGGTGGTTGTACTAGCCTAGTACTTGCTGATGAGGATAATGATAAGGTTTGAAAATACTTTTAAAATATTCCAAATGAATTTATGTCATCTTTAAGCATTATTTTATTGTCATATTATTGAGGATGGTGATAGCACAATAATGTATTTATTTAGAATGCTCTTTATGTGTTCATGGATAATGATTTTTTTGATAATGCTTCCTTGCAAATCCTACTTAAGGTAAATACAAGTCATTAGATGTTACACAAGGTGCCCAGGCTCAGCATTGGCTTGAGAGGGGAAGCTCTCTTTGAACTTCCGGGTGTGTGGTGGGACCTCCTCGCTGGAGCTCAAGGGGTATGTTCAGTTCTTCAGGTCTCCGTACGTGCAAGGTCTTTCGATTCTCAGCAACTAGTCAGGGTTCTAGCTCAGGTCAAGTAAGGGTCAACTGCATACCCGTTGCGAACGTCGAGACCGGTTCTCTGGTTTCAACAAGACGTCTGGTTGCTCTATTTCTGGGGGATAAAGTGAGGTTTTATTCTCCGAAAAGAAGAATTGGGACAGGCGGAAGAAGAAGAACATTCGGGAAGGACCTTCTGCCTCATCACAGGGAGATGGAGGCAAGTTTTCTCCAAGGTATGATGGAGGACAGAAGGGGCTCAAATGTTGTAGGTGCAATAAACTGGATCACTTTAAGAGAGACTGCAGGGTGAATCTCAATTCGGGGCACGTAGAGGAGAAATGAGAGGGATCCTAGGATGAAGAAGATTGGGGGAATTGTTTCTTGGCAGAAATGATGGCAACATCGGTGGATGCCTTGACCTCCATAAATTTTCAGGATGACTAGATTGTTGATTCTGGGTGCGGTCATCACCTCAACATCGATGACTCAAAGTTCTCCTCCCTTCAGGTCTACGAAGGGAATGATGATATTGTGACGACGGATGATTCAGTGCATGCGGTGGAGAAGGAGGGGGCAGTCACCTTGGGCAGTGAAGGAAGTGCACTCAAGCTGAAGAGTGTTTATCATGTGCCGGGGATGAAGAAGAACCTCTTCTCGGTGACCAATGTGGTAGATGCAGGCTACCACAGTACCATGCTCTGTTTGGGCCAAAAGAGGTAAAGTTCTTGAGGAACTTCTCTTCTATGTTGGCGGATATTACTCACACCTGGCGGCGTGTGAAGGACTTGTTTGTGCTTTCTACAAATTCCTATGTTAACAAGATGAAGACAAATGATAGTGCAGTTATTTGGCATGAAAGGTTGGGTCATGTAGGGATGGACAAGTTGAAGGCTATGGTGGCAAGAGGTCTTGTGAAAGACTTACCTAGCCTATCTTCGTTTGGTGATGGTCATATTTGTGAAGGGTGTCAATTTGGGAAAGCACATCGCCTTCCATTTGACAGGTCTCTTTCCAGGAGCAAGGCGCTGTTGGAGTGCATCCATGGTGACTTGATGAGACCGTGTGCCACACCCACATATTCAGGAAACCGGTACATGGTTGTGCTCGTGGATGACTTTTCTCGATACACGTGGGTGTATTTTGGGAAAGAGAAGTCGGAGGTCTTCGGGAAGTTTGTGGAATTCAAAGAGAAAGTAGAAGGAGTGCTGAAATTGCGGATAAAGAAGCTGAGAACGGACAACGGAGGGGAGTTTACCTCTAACGAGTTCTCTACTTTTTGCAGGAAGCATGGTATCAGGCGGGAGTTATATATCTTGTGCTCACACTCCACAGCAAAATGGAGTGGTGTAAAGGAAGATTCGGCACTTGGCGGAAACATGTAAGTGTTGGTTGCATGCGAAGGGCATACCCAAAGCCTTATGGGCGGAGGGAATGGCTTGCGCGACACATGTCATCAACAGGTTGCCGCAAAGTCCGATTGAGCTTAAGTCTCCTCACGAGATGATGTTTGGAGAGAAGCCAAATGTGAAGCACTTGCGTGTGTTTGGAGCTACCAACTTTGTGCACGTTCTGAATGCTCTCAGAACCAAGTTGGATGCGAAGGCATGAAAGTGCATATTCATTGGCTATGACGAGCGGAAGAAGGGGTGGAAGTGCATGGATCTGCAAACACACCGATTCATTGTTTCTCGTGATATGGTGTTTGATGAGCTGATTTCATATCAGGGAGCTTCTACTGTTGCTTTGGAGGAGAGTGCAGGAGGAAGAAGAGAAGGAAGGAGTGATGGGAGAGTGGCTGAAGACTCCTCTGTGGAGTTGCATTTGTCTCCAAGTGCTCATAAGTCATCATGCTCTAGTTCAGGTGCTTTGAGTTATGGAAGCAGAGAGAGCGATGCTCCAAATTATTCTGTCGGGGGAGCTGATGGTGACGATGTTGCTGGAGCAGTGGAGAGTGGTCCGACTTTGCGGAGGTCGAAGAGGACTATCGTCCCACCGACTCGCTACAGAGAAGGTAATCTTGTTAGTATGTGTTCGTGCTTCTTTGCAGGACCTCTTGACGAGCGGGAGCCATCATGTTTTGAGGAAGCCACTGGAGTGAAGGAGTGGGAGAATGTCATGGTCGAGGAGATGGAAGCTCTCAGGAAGAATGAGACTTGGGACCTTGTGACAAAGTTGGATGTCATTACTCATGTCACATGCAAGTGGGTGTACAAGATAAAGAAGAAGGCGGATGGTAGAATAGAGCGATACAAGGCTCGCCTTGTTGCTCAGGGATTTTCACTGCAGTACGGAGATGATTATGAGGAGACATTCAGCCCGGTGGCGAAGATGACTTCGGTGCGGGTGGTGATTGCATTGGCGGCGAGCCAAGGTTGGAAGTTGTGGCAACTCGACGTGAAGAACGCTTTTCTTTACGGTGAAATTGGAAAGGATATCTTCATGGAGCAACCACCCGGGTATGTGTCCAAGTCACATCCGGAGCATGTATGTAAGCTAAAGAAGGCCCTCTATGGCTTAAAACAGGCGTCGAGCTTGGTTTGGGAAGATAGCGGAGTACTTGTTGTTTTGCGGGTACTATGCATCGGATTCCGACTCGAGTCTGTTCGTGAAGAAGAAGGGTGGACTTCATGTGCTCGTACTGTTGTATGTTGACGACATGATCGTGACAGGAAATGATGACGGAGAGGTCTCAATGCTTGGGGCGGAGCTATCAATCCGGATCGAAATGAAGGATTTGGGAGAGCTAGATCAGTTCCTTGGTATTGAAGTGGAGAGGAAGAAGAGCGGGGTACTGATTTCTCAGAAGACCTATGCGGAGCGGATCGTGGAGAGATTCGACATGGCGGATGGGAAGCGCTGCTCTACTCCACTTGAAGTTGGTGTGAAACTTCGTCGAGGTGAGGGAAGGATCTTGCCAGATCCGAAGCCCTTCCGGGCTCTGGTAGGTAGCTTGATTTATTTGACAATTACACGACCGGATATCTCGTTTGCGGTTGGCCGAGTGAGTCGTTATATGCAAGAGCCTAGGAAGCCTCATCTGGAGGCGGCGAAGGGGATTCTAAAGTATGTTAAGTCAACCTCGGTCATATGGTTGCTGTTTGGAAGAGACACCAGCTTCAGCCTACATGGATTCACGGATGCCGACTATGGCAGAAATGCTGACGATCGGAAGTCGACGTCGGGGTACGTCTTCATGTGCGGTTCAACAACGATCTCGTGGTGTAGAAAGAAGCAGGACTCGATGTCCATCTCCACCACTGAGACAGAGTACAAGGCATCGTTCTTGGCGGCTCAGGAATGCATTTGGTTGCGAAGGTTGGTGGAGGATGTTTATGAAAAGGTTCGCAGTTCTACTTTGCTCCGCGGCGCAATGAAAGCGCGCTAAAGCTTGTTACAAATCCAATCTGTCGCGTGCGGATAAAGCACAGCGAGATCGAGCACCACCTTATTCGGGAAAAAGTACTTGGTGGATCTCTTGTCGCGGAATATGTTCGGAGTCAAGACAACGTCGTCGACATCTTCATGAAGCTTCTGTCTAAGGGGCCGTTTGAGCGCCTTCGCGGGCTGCTCGGACTGGTATCTCATTTTCACTTCCAGGGGGAGTGTTGAGTTTTTTGTTGGAAGTGAAAATTCATATATATCTTTATCATATATAAAGAAATATGAAACCCATGAATTTTAAAGTCATTGAAATGATTACGACCGTCGAATCTGGCATGATATTTCATCAGCCGTCGGATCAAACCACTCCCTCTCTCTCTCCACTTTTTTGTAGGTCTCCTAAACCTACTAGGGGGGCCTAAACCTACTAGGGTGACCTAAAACTATGTTAAAATAATTGAATTTTAATTAGGTACCGCCAAAAATACGCTACGCGATGTTAGCATATAGCCCGCCTGATGAAGCCTCACATGCTATGTAGCCCGCCCGGAATACATCATTTTTCAAATATTGAATGTCGTTTTTTTAATTTATACCGGAATAGATAACTTAATCCCACGCGTGGGACTAAATTTGAGCAAGATTTTAATAATTAAAATAAAAACAAATAGACGTGCATCGCCGGTCGGGTACTGTCGTATGCAGGCACAACACGCTCGAATGCGGGCGCAGCCCGCTCAAATGACGGGCTTCCTGCTCGTATATATATGTATATATATATATAATATGTTCTGATAGGATGTCGACACGTGCTCTGAATTAGGATGGTGAAGTCTACCCATGCCAGCCTAATTCCATCCGAGTTCTTTTCGACGCTTCTCCCATCTCGACACCACTCTCAACTCGGCGCACGTCGATTTCGGTTCTCCATATAATTCTATAACTACTATATAGAAGAAGTTTCATTTGGTGCAACATTCAAAATTGCCAAATATATCCTCATTTTTTTACTCCAATGACTTAACATATATTATTAAAAAATTAAAATTCATAAAATATAATACTATTTGTGTAATTACATCATATCTCTATAATAAAAATAATGATGGAAATTCATAAAATCCAAAAGCTTTTTAGTAGAACTCCTAGACTACTATTGTAGGTTATCATTAGGCCTCCAAAAAATAATTTCGAAACATAATGACTTACTTTAAAATGATTTTTTGTTAAAATATAAATGTTTTTGAAAAAAATAATTATAAAATATTGATGTATATTTTTTTACGGTCATTTTGAGTACTCATATGTATATGTCGCCGGCTGAGTACTGTCGTATGCAGGCACAACCTGCTCGAATGCTGGCGCAGCCAGCTCGGATGCGGGCTCAGCCTGTTCGAATGCGAGCGCAGCCCGCTCGAATGCGGGCGCAGCCCGCTACGAGTCAGCGAGCACGGGCGCAGCCCGCTACGAGTCAGCGAGCACGGGCGCAGCCCGCTACGAGTCAGCGAGCACGGGCGCAGCCCGCTACGAGTCAGCGAGCACGGGCGCAGCCCGCTACGAGTCAGCGAGCACGAGCGTAGCCCGCTACGAGTCAACGAGTACGGGCGAAGCAAATCCCACTCAAACATGGGATAACTTTCTAATTCCATGTTTTTTAAAACCATCAAACAAATCTTGTCCATTCAATCACAAGATATAATCCTAAAAATGGACTGCAAATATCATTTCGAAGCAAATCCCACTCCCTCCCTCACGCTGAATTCCCGAGCCCCCCATGGCTAAAACCGAAGAGAGAGAGAGAAAGGGAGAGAGAGTGCGGCGGGGAGGGAGAGAGAGAGAGAAAGCGAGAGAAAAAAAAATCTTTTTAACTATATATGTATACTTTTTTACAAAATAAATATTGTAATATTGATGTATAATTTTTTACGGTCATGAGTACTCATCTGTATATGTTGTGGGCGCAGCCCGCAGACACGTCGAGCACGGGTGAAGCCCGCCTAGATGCGGCCGAAGGCCGCCCGACGACATCGCGTCAGGGGCGGGCGAAACCCGCCGTCGTCGGGTACTGTCGCGCTTGGCCGTAGGGGCCGAGCCCCGTGTCGGGCACTCGTGTGTGTGTATATATATATCAGATATATGTTTATACACGCAACGCGGTATTTCTCTATATCCGCGCTAGGTAAAATCTTCCGGGAAGGGGACGACGGGCTTGGTATTTCTCTATCCACCAACGCAGGTTTACGGCAACGCAGAACGCCACCGGCGCGTTGCAGGGGACGAAGGGTTCGGAAGGGGACGACGGGCTTGGGCGACGCGTTTATTGACGACGACGTGGTGCAGGTTTACGGCAACGACTATTTGGTGGAAGAAGTCGGCCGACAACCTTCCGACAACGCAGCACGCCACCGGCGACGTTGCAGGGGACGAAGGGTTGAAGGAGCCGGACGTTGTGATCTACTTGCAGGTATATAATGGATTTTTATTGGATTTTGTATTGGGTTTTTAGGCTTGGTTTCATCTATCTTGCTCGATTTCATCCAACAAGATCTAGGCCGGCGACGTTTTTATTGGGTTTTTAGGCTCGATTCCATCTATCTTGCTCGATTCCATCCACCAAGATCTAGGCCGGCGACTTTGCAGGGGACGAAGGGTTGAAGAAGCCGGCCGCTGTGATCTACTCGCAGGTATATGATGGGTTTTTATTGTGTTTTTATTGGGTTTTTAGGCTCGATTTCATCTATCTTGCTCGATTCCATCCAGCAAGATATACTCTACCATATTAGGGGTTTTTATTGTGTTTTTATTCATTGTGAATTACAATCTTTGATGATGAGCATGGAATCTGCTGCTATGTTTTCTGATTCTGAAGAGGGTTGCCCATCTGAAACAAATCACAGCTTGCATGATTCACCGAAAAGCAAAGATAAGAATCTTGAACCATATATTGGGCTTGAGTTTGAGGATTTGGATTCTGTATACATTTTTTATAATGCATATGCTCGTAAACATGGTTTTGGAATTAGAAAAAATTCAAGTGCCAAATCTCAAGTTATTAAAGATTTGATTTGGAAGAATTACGTTTGTGATAAAGCGGGTACGAAAAATATGTATACAACAAAAGAACCATCAACTTCAAATAAACGTTTTCTGACTAGGATGGATTGTAAGGCTAAATTAGATGTTCAGCGAAATAAAGATGGGAAATGGGTTGTTACTAGTTTTGAAAAACAGCATACTCATGAGTTAGATACCCCAAGAAGGACTATAAAACACCGGTCACATAACGTTGCACATAAAAGCGTAATAGTCAAGAATGCAATGGATAACTTACATGAAGCAGGATTGGGTCCATCTAAAATTGCAAAAACATTAAATGCTACCGGCGTTAATACAGATGTTACAGCTCAAAACGTTATTGATCACCTAAGAATCAAAAGAAGAAATACCATTGGTCGAGAAGGTGTCTTGGTTGCGCAATATCTACAAGCACAGTTGATCAAAAATCACAACTTTTATTTTGCATTGGAGTTAGATTCGGATGGGATATTAAGATCATTATTTTGGGATGATTCACGTGCACGGAGTGATTATATAACATTTGGTGATGTTATTGTTTTTGATGTGACTTACAAAACAAATAGGCTTATGATGCCCTTCGCACCGTTTACGGGGGTTAACCATCATAGACAATCCATATTGTTTGGATGCGCATTGCTAGCAGATGAGACGGAGGATAAATTTATATGGTTATTCAAACAATGGTTGATCTGCATGTTTGGTAAACATCGACAGGTTATTATAACTGATATGGACCGTGCGATGTATAACGCAATTAAAATTGTCTTCCCAAACTGTAGACATCGTTTTTGTTCATGGCATATCAATAAGCACCTTATCGAACATGTTTATGATATGCGTGATACATCAAGTGAGTTTGCAACAGAATACAAAATATGGTATAATAGCAGAACAATACAACAATGTGAAGTCCATGGAAAGATCTAATTGCAGGATTTAAGTTGCAAAATAATAAATGGCTAGCAAAAATGTGGAATCTAAGACATCATTGGGTACCAGTTTATTTGAAAGATATTTTTGTCGCTGGAATGACTTCAACAGGTAGAAGTGAGCATAAATTCCTTTTTTGATGGTTTTGTCAATTCAAATACCCAATTACCTGAATTTGTTGTTCAATATGAAAAGGCATTATTAACTCGTCGTCATTCCGAGGAAGTAGAAGATTACAAGACATTGAATTCTACACCAGTTCTACTCAGCAATACAAATATCGAGACATATGCAAGCAAAGTATATACCAGAGCAATGTTCAAACTATTTCAGAATGAATTTAAACAAAGTTTAGAGTGCGGCCACCAAAAGTTGACAAGTTCTGGAAATTCATGCACATATCTTGTTGGGTTAGCTTCTGATTCAATTGACAAATGGTATAAGGTTGTTTATGAGGATTTTGAATCAAATAGTATTTTATGCGAATGTGCAAAATTTGAGACATATGGGTTTATATGCAAACATATTATTCATATGTTTTTCAAAAAACAAATGTTTATTTTGCCATCTAAATATATCATAAAGCGATGGACAATTAAGGCAAGACATATGGTGGCATATGAAGAAGGTTCGTTAGACAACTCCAATGGCCAACTAGTAACACCGATTATGAAATGTGATTTAACAAATTTATGTCATAAATTGGTTGAGAAGGCATCAATATCTGAGATGTCATTTATAGAGGTGCACAATTTAATCAGCAGTAAAATAGATGAGCTCGGTTTAACAGACGAAAATACCACTAACAATTTGATGGAAGAAGAATCAGTTACAGTGAATATTACTACAATTAGAGATCCGATACAAGTGCGAACCAAAGGAAGGCAAAAATAGCAACCCGAATGCATTCAAGTATTGAGATCTCTCAAAAAAAATTCAAGAAAAGAACTTGTGGTGCTTGCGGCGAGAAAGGTCACTACTCTATCACATGTCCTACAAAAAAAAGGCAAGTGCTGAATTTTACATTTCTTGCCTACTGATTAAATTAACAGAAAATTAATTTTATTTTTAAATTTATGCAGGATTAAATCTTTGGCGAGAAGGATGTTTTCTCGAGTGCTGAGATTAGTCGTCATGGTCACGAGAATCCAATCTACTCAAGCAGCTGATTATTTTTACCTGCTTGTCTAAAATGTTGTTTTGTCTAAAAAGCTGTTTTGTCTAAAATGCTGATTATTTTTACCTGCTTGTCTCATCTGCCTTATGAATTTGTACTTGCAATTCATAATACATATATATATATATACGAGCAGTCGTGCACGGGGGACCCCGTGCGGGGGGACGACATTGGTCTTCAGGGCGACATTGGTCGTAGGGGCAACATTGGTCGTGGGGGCGACATTGATCGTGGGGGCGACATTATTGTTGGGGCGACATTGGTCTTCAGGGCGACATTAGTCGTGGGGGCGACATTGGTTGTGGGGGCGACATTGGTCGTGGGGGCGACATTGGTCTTCGGGACAAACACCCCTTTTTGAAATTCAATAATGTCCCGAGCGATATTGGTCGTGGGGGCGACATTGGTCATGCACGGAGGACCCCGTGCAGGGCGGCGAAATTGGTCGGGGCGGCGACAATGGTCAGGGACGGCGACATTGGTCGTGGGCGGCGACATTCGGCGGGGAGGCGACATTGGTTGTGGGCGACGATATTCGGCGGGGCGGCGACATTGGTCGAGGGCGGCAACTTTGGTCGGGGGGGGGGGGGGGGGGGGACATTGGTTGTGGGCGACGATATTCGGCGGGGCGGCGACATTGGTCGAGGGTGGCAACTTTGGTGGGGGGGGGGGGGGCGCCGGGTTCTACTCCGGTATGAGGGGGAAAAGGGGGGGGGGGAGGGGAGGGATGATAAAAAAAGAGGGGGAGGAGAAAAAGAGGGGGAGAGAGGGAATAACAGAGAAGAGGGTAAGAAAGAAAAAAAGGGAGGGAGAGAGTAAGTAAGACAATGATCAATCGTTGCCATTGATTCGGCGGTGAACGCCGCAAAAGCGTCGGGGATGCAACCGTCGGAATAGATTGTTGCGGCACTTTTTCACAAAAAACACCTTCATAGACTTGAGGACTACTGCGACATTTATTTTAGAAACGTTGTGGAATGTAATGTACCTATCCCGGCGGGTTTTTGTTAAATGTGATTATTGATTGCATTTTTAATATATTTAAAAAATATCAATGACCACGCTTTTATGATAAAGCGGTGCAATCACACCGATTTTAAAAATATAATAAATATACTTTTCGCCACGCTTTTTAATATAACATCAAGGCGCTCTCGATGACATTCATGTATTGACTCGGCTTCTTGAGGTACTCTAACACCATGGTCCTATATCCATAACCACAGACATGATTGAACATGGCCACCGGCCAAAATAATTGAAAATTTATATATATATATATATATATACATATTACAATTATAAATATTGCTCAAAGATTATGTATTAAAATGAAATAGACAATGAATAAAATTGATAATTAAGTAATTAATAACCCAACGTGATAAAAGTGTTTATTATAGATATTTTCTAAAACGTGATAAAAGTGTTAAGGGGGTTTGCACATTCAGCTATTATGCACTAAGCAGGGGAGAACACAGCATAAACAGGATGAGTTGTTTGCTTTCTATTTTTTTTTTTCCATTAATTATTTTGATGTAGGCACAGCATTATTTTCTTTAAGATAGCTTATGCTTTCTATTTTTTCTCATTAACATTCAGCTTGTGCTTTCTATTTTTTTTCTTTAAGATAGCACAGTATTATTCTCTTAATTTGCTTCCCTGAACTGGTGATCTGATGGATTTGCTATACATCGAGATGCAAGATTTACTTGCATCTTACGGTAAATTCCAGATCTTCTTCTTCTTTTTCTCCTTCTTCTTCTCGACTTCTTCTTCTTCTCGACTTTCTTCTCGACTTTCCTCTTCTTCTCGACTTTCTTTTTTATTGATGCTGAATGTTTCACCCACTGCAATGGGTGAGCTTACTGGATTACAGTCAATCATCCAAAGTTTTTTGTAGTATTTTGGTTGCATGTTTGGTTTGAGACATAAAAATGCTTCCCGATGTTTGTTAGATTTGCGTGATGAGAAAGTACTTCATTAGTCCAAAATATGTCATTCATATTCCAAGAAGTAAACCATATCGGCCAAGATATTTTATTAGAGTGAGAAGCACATAAAGGCAGAGGAGCTTATACCTGGTCGATGTAAAAGATGATGACGGATTGCGGATTCGGCGGAGAGAAGAGAGTTTTAAGCAGGGGATTATTATACAAACATGATGATACAACATGGGGGTATATAAATTATTATAACAATAGCACTGGAAGTAAAACACTCTCTTCAATCATCAAGAAAAGTATGGGAAGCTATTACCTAAATGCCAGATATCCAGGGTTCTTTCGGCGATCCAGGGCTGCCGGCGATGGAGGGCTTCTTGCGTGCAAAGAGAAGTCTACCGAAGGAGATGACGTGCATCAGAGATGAACGGAGAAAGGTAGCCTGAAAAAACTAATGCGCATTAAACAAAAGCTAATTGACAGATAACAGAGATGAACGGAGAAGGGTAAGCTGAAAAAATTGGCAGATAACAGAGGTGAAGGTGTCGAGCTCATACCTTCTTCTGAAGAGAGTGATGATGGCCACCGGAGAGGAGCTTTGGCAAGGCATGGACAGAGGGAAAGAAGTCGTCGGGCCAAGCTCCGGAGGAGACGCAGCCCAAAGTCTGGAGGAGGAGCCGAAATCCTGCTTTTAACAGTTCTCAAAGCAGAAGATAGATATAGAGGTAGATGGAGCAATAGAAATCAGAGGGCACACCTTCCTTCGAAGAAGTCGACTTGTGCTGGAGTAGCCGTCGAGGAGGAGGTGCGATGGATGAGCTGCCGAGGAAGATCTCCCGCGTGGGGTTCTTGTTGAGGAGGAGGAGATCATGTATAGGAGGAGCACCGCCGAATGTCTGCTGAAGGAGATGACGTGCAACAGTGGCATGATGATGCATTTTTGGGGAGACGCAAAAGCTGAGTTTGGACTTTGGAGTAAAACTGAAACAGCTGGCGGGAATAACAAATGACCATAATACCATGGTTTTTTCAAATAAAGAAAGAAGTAGAGGGGTATATTGGGTAGTCGAAAGTTTCACCATCCTACCTTTTGGGTTTGCTTATATAATAAGGGTGGTGTTAAAGGCACACCTATAATGGCTATATGCACACCAGTGATAGATGCACACCACTAAAATGTTAATTGCAGGTCACCTTGTTAAATGCACACCAACATTAAAAATCAAAATTATTTTGTAATTAAAAACAAGTAGTAGCTATATCATCCATTGTGGCTTTTTTGATTCTGCATTAAAATTATGAAACAAGTAATTTACGCATTGTCGAACAAAAATGATAAAAACAAGTACAAGAAATGCACATATTCAACGTGATTCACACATATTCAACGTGATTCAACGTGTAAAAGAGAATTTCAAATGGTGTCGATAAGCACATAAAGCGACAAAAAATTAGTTGTAGATATATCATCCATTGTGGCTATTTTCATTCTGCATTAAAATGGAGCGACTACAAAAAACTTTCATTTCTCTTTCAAAAAGAACTTGCATTAAAATAGATAGTATCTAAATTAGTTTCAAACAACATGAAAAATTATATTTAGTAGCATGCTTTATTTAGAAGCATGTTTTATTTACCTTTGACATCATACTTTGTGAATCCATCTGCGGAGAAGTACCCAAAAATAGATTATCACATTCCTGCACAAAAAAATGTTGTCATTAGAACTAGTTAACGTGTATTATTTTGCAATGCATTTGAAATAGTTACATACCTAAATTTATGGATCATTCAAATTAACGATGTCAAGCTCCATAGTTTCAGAATTCATACTTTGTGAATCCCATCTATCTGCCACCCTTTCATGATATCTCATCCATACGGAGAAAACAGGCGGTAGCGGACAATCAATGGACATTAGCAATCTAATGAAGTGATTATCATTTACATAGCCAATAAATACTGTCTTTCGCAAATCTGGAGGCGCGGAGTGCAATGGTAAGAACGTGAAAGATTGGTATCTCGAAAAATGAACAAAGGCTATATTGTAGCAAGATGCGACTACTAATCCCATGTCTGGAATTGACATCCACTTGTCCATCGGTGCTGGAACAACACTGCACTCAAGAGATAACCTTAATTCGGTAAGCCGTACTTTCCCAAATATTTGTGTGTATAGATAATCCTTATGTTGAAGCTCCAACGACAAATCATTTCGAACCTGTAGCCAATTTTCTCCCATGTCCATAGCATGACTAATCACTCGATACCCGCAATGGCCATCACCAATCACGTTTATGGCATCCTCTATATATTTAGAAATATACTTTGGCATTTCCTTACGAATGCAATCAAGAAATCTAGTATTAGTAGTGCCCACTTTTCTTGGAATATTTTTCTTAAGCTTAAACCTTTCGCGCATAAGAACATGTTCAAAAAGAGAAGGATCTCGCTTTGTGGATTTGAAATTATCCTTCAACTTATTATTGCTTCCCTTCGGCCTCCCTTTCAACCTTAATGACATAATAGGTTCCAATGTTTGGCTAGTTGTTGGATCCAATAGCTCACGAATTTTTCGCTTTAATTCATTCCTTTGAATATCACTTGTGTTATTGTACTTGCTTAGTAAACCATCCAAGTCTGATTGTATGTCATTAACTTGCTCGTCTTCTTCCTTTACACTAACACCTTCTTTTGTAAGCGGTTCCAAATGCAAATTTTTCCAATGTTGATGAATCATCCATAGAGGGAATGCAGCTGAGTTGCTTATGTAATTGACTAACTCGTGGGCACAAGGTAAACCAAGTGTGTTCCTTATTTTATGTGAGCAAATTGTAGCATCGGGGACCCCATTTTTCACCACCTCTTCTTCCTTTTTTATTACATCTAAAGCAGCATTAGATATAAACCCAAGTAAATCAGTATACAAAGCACCTCTAAAACCTTTATTTACTTGTATTGCACTTTGACCAAATGACCTTTTAATCTCTGTGTGTTGGAGGTTAATCATTTGATCAAATGTTTTCCAAATAGTGGTTAAATTACCAATTGATACTTCAAGAAATTTTTTCAAGTGACTATGTCCACCTTCAACATGATTCGTTGTTGAATTGCCAAGATGAAAAAACTTATCTATCCAAGCAGAAATAAAAGACTCTTTATAAGGCTCAATCCAAGTTGTGACAACATAGCTAATTACCTTTGGGTACTTCTCCGCATATGCGGTCAACATAAAATTGAATCTTGAATTAAACTCGTTCACAGTTGATGAATTAACCAAGTTTTGCCATACACCCAAAAAGGTATCGTATTCTTTGCCTTCTTTGAAATATTTCTTGCAATGAGCCAAGATATTTCGGTTAATGTGCACTTGACATAGAATTATTCTAGAATGAGGAAAAACAAGTTTTATAGCATTCCACAATGCAATCTCCCTGTCAATTACAAAAACACCGGGTAAAGAACTTTGATCTAATGTACCCTTAAAGCATTCCAATGCCCACTTGTAGCTAGATTCAGTTTCATTTGAAATGAATGCAAAACCGGCATAAAAGGAAACATTAGTGGATGTCACCCCAACAATACTAAGCAAGGGCAACCGATAACGATTAGTCTTGTACGTGCAATCCATGATAAAAACATCGGAAAACATATTGCTAAGCTGAATCGCGGTTGGATGGACAAAAAATAAGCTTTCCAATTTGTTGGAGATGAAGTTGACATGATTGTGGCTGACATAACCGGCTTCAGAGATACATTTATAAAGAAATTGAATAGGAGTTGAATCACCCAATTCCTTTAAATACATCTTAACCTTTTCATTGTATATTGTTCGTAATACTGTAGTGTTACTAGGATTCTTTTTCTTCAATGTAGATAGAATCTTTCTCGGCTTAACACCTGCAGCATACATATCCTGAACTATCTTTAGTTCGTTAACATCCAATCTACCGGCAAAAGAGTGTGCTTCTATGTGTGCAAACTTGTGATTATGAAACCCACATTTGACAATAACTTTCCAATCATTTAGAGTTGCATCTTTTTGTCCATGCAAAGAGAAAGGACAACCGCACCGCTTCGAGCTACTCTTTCTCATGTTCCTTTTCACAAAACCCTTACTGTATTGACTTTCACGTGAAAATCCCGCTCTATCACAACCAAGCATAATCCTAGGCCGAGATCTAGCGGTTAGCTTATCGGCCCTTTGAATAGTAATAACAAATCCAATACCCTTCGCAATATTACGAGTCCATTGTACTAACTCATCCTTACTTGGGAAAATTACGTCCGTTCTAAAATGTGTTCCAACATCTATTTCAATTGATTCCAATGATTCTTCATTATCCAACAAAATTTTTTGTAGTATATCCATAAAAACAGAACCAATAATTTCCTGCATTAAACAGACAGATACATAATCTAGTGTTGAATTAGGATGGGTTTTGTGATTACCATAAAAACATATTAATTTGTTGCATTCATCAGATAAATTTGCTGCATTCAACCAAAACTACAGAACAACAAAGATGCTCGGGCAATAGATTACCAGATACGGAAAATGAGCTTCCGGCAGCAAAATGGCGGCGAAATCGGGCTTCCGGCAGCGAAATGACAATGGAATGTGGCTTCTGGAGTGCAGGAAAACTAGCCACTGTTAAGAAAAATGAAAAAAAATTGAAGTGAGATCTGGCGGTGAGTTGAGGAAAAATACATGAGTTCAGGAAAAAATGGAAGTGTGATCTGGATGAAACAAAGAGTGAGTTTAGGAATGACGACAGACCTCCGGCGATACGTGATCAACCTTGTGAGCTCCGGCGATGGGGGGTAGCTTGAAATCGGCGGTGAGCAAAATGGCGTCACGTGATCAACCTGCGATGGGGGGTAACTTGAAATCGGCTTCAAGCTTGTGTGCTCCGGCGATACGGGGAAATGGCGACAGACCTCCGGCGATGCGTGGAAATGGAGATGCAGAACCGACGATGAGGTGGAAACGAGGAAATGGCGGGGAGATCTCCACGTATGAAGTGCGAACTGGCGGTGAGCTTGGAGGCGGAAACGAGAGAGGCGAGAGCGACAGAGAGGCGAGAGCGGAAATGAGAGCGGCGGAAATGATTTTAGGGTTTTATCGGGGGCCTGCCTTTAACATTGGATATGAGCTGATTATTGAGGTGTTTTAATTTTTGAATTGGTGTGCATATAACCATTATAGGTGTGCCTTTAACATCACCCTATAATAAAGAATATGCATATATCTGATATTACGATTTTACCATTATTATTTTATCACTATATAACATTTTTCTTTTAAATAAAATGCAAGATTCGGAGAGAGAGCCGTGTATATATCACTATATAAAAGAGATCACTATATAGAAGAGAGAGAGTCGTATATATATCACTATATATAGCACTAAATATAAACAGCGCGTACTAAATCTCCTCCACGCTGCAGTGGCCCTATATATATATATATATCTTTATTATATAAGTGAATATATGTATCTTGCCAAGCACACCAAGCTTTTGATTTGGACCGCATGATCAAACTGCTACAAGGATTTGCCACCGTCAGATTGATAGCTGCAAATAATACATATATACACATCCTTTTGAATTGGCAGCTTTTTTATTTAGCAGCTTTTTGAATTGGCAGCTTTTTGATTTGCCATCTTTTTGACCTGCTCCATCAAATCAGCCGAAAGCAGCTCATGTCAACTCTCCTCCCACGTCTCCCGCACAGGCCAAACTGGGTATCTCCTCCCGCACGGCAGCAGCGACCAACGGCGCCATTCTTCGATTAACTCCCTAAATCATTTCCCAGTCCAGCTTCATATTTCCTAATGCAGACGCCTACGACATCTCCGAACACGCTGCTGAATCTTCCTCCCACACGCCGGCAAGATCGTCGGCAACGCTACAGCCAAACCTTGACATCCAGGCTGCCGGCAAGACCGCATATGAAGCTTGCCTCCGAAGACGTCGGCAAGGTCGCATCCAAAGCGTACACGTGAGGCGATGTCGAAAGCGTCCTACGGCTGGATCCGGTGTCCTTAAAGCATGCGATAGAACCCTTCCATCCTCCTCCTGCGATCCTCCCGTGGTCAATGCAGTCTTCCTCTTCCACCTCCTGCGATCCTGAGGTAAACCCTTCCATTCTCCATATTTCTCTCGATTAATGCATTTTCTGATTTTTCACATCCTCAGGTGAGCCAATCTCTATTCCTTAAGTACCATGTCCTCCTATCTTTGAATTGTTTTCTCTATTTCTAATTACATGATTTCTAATCCATCGGAGATTTTAAAAATTGCAAAATATTAATGATATTTCTATTTCCTTCTCATTCTCCTACTACTGCAATGTACGGGAAAACCAAACTGGAGGGCTCCAGTACTCCAAAGAAAACAGTGATAAAATGCAGTTTTTTTAGAATATTATGGTCTATTCAACAAGTATATAAGTTGAAATGAATTCACTTGCAGGTTTGTTAATAGCTAAATCGCCCCCACCATGTGAAAACTTCTCAGATCCTTTATGTGAAGGTAAAGAGAACTAAGAACCCTAATCCAGATTTGTTCAAAGGTGATCTTAATAATCCTAGAAAATTATTTGTCAAGCTTAATAATCCTAGAAAATTTCATTATTCAGAGGTGATCTCAGATTTAACTTTATAAAATATTCTTATCATGCAATATAATATGTATATATACAGATATATAATGTATTGATGAGCATGTTTGTTGAAAACTCTAATTTGTTGTCAAACTTAGAAGAGTGCTGTAATGAAGGGTTGACATATCAGTTGACCATGCTAAATCTGTGTGTGCACTTTTTATTTATGCTATTTGATAATGATGAATTAAATCTGTAAAGGTCTATGCATTTGTTTGTAGGACGATCCTGAAGCTCCTCCAAGACTCCTCCACCGAGCCTGATCCGCATCTCCTCGGCAGCAATTTTGCTTTCAAGCTTCATTCTACACGGCGCCTGCTCGCACAACTGCGGTTCTATTCGTTACTTCTCCAGGTCTTCCTCCACGGTTCCTCCTCCACACATATTTTGTGAATTCTGATCCCCATCAAAAGATTTATCAGATTTACTCACTATCTAATCCCAAATTAGATTCTTGAATATATACATTATATTTCCCCAATAAATATATATACTTGACAAATGATGTACTTATATTTATACTTACACAAATGATTTGTTATTTCCTATTGGTATAAGTATACAGATACCTTACCTTGCACAGATTTGTGTTTTGAAATAATATAATGCCCTATTTCCATGGTTATTATATTATATACATAACTATATACTATAAATACTATATACTAAACAAATGATGTCTATTACTCCAGTTTTTTCTTCCTCAACAATTTGCTTCCCAGATTTTTCTTCCAGATTTCAGTTTATCTGCTACAACAAATTCAGTCTTTTCTTATAGATTTCAGTTTATCTGCCTTCATTTTCACCGCCCTAATTAGAGATTTGTGGCTTGATTTATTTTCTTTAAGTACCCAGTTCCTTTTCAGGCCCTCCTCATCCTCAACAGCTCCTCCTACTCAACACCTTCATTCAGGTGTCTGCAATCGAGCGATTCCGGCAACCTCCCTCAACATGTGCTCTGATTCTGGCAACCTCACTCAAGGTGTCCTTCTTACTCTGCGGATCATTTTATTATTAAGAGCAATATTATACAAAATATGTTATTACTCTGCATATGTTTATTCTCCTCCTCAGAGTTATGTGATTTCATGGGTAGATTTTAATTTTTGGAATCCATATTTCTAATTAATGCTACTGTTATGTACCTCTTGCACATGCTTATTTGTCAACCAAATAAAACCAAATTATCAAAACTAGCGCACCGACAATCTTCATAGCATCCCTCTGCTCCAATTTTGCCTTCTATGCACACGGCTATATCAGTTTACTATTAAGGATAATATTTCAATACTTCCTCATATATAAGCCTTCTCTCACATATTAGCCTGCAAATTTACTGTTCAAACATTCCGGTTTAACAGTCAGAACTCATTAGCGTCATCAATAATGGATGACACAGGAAGCCAAGAACTGCTTCAAAATCTACTTACTCCAGGTATTATCTGACCAAATTTAAAAACACCCTTAAACAAAAAGGGGATCATTATTGTCTAAATGCAACACATTAATAACACACATACAACTTCAGACAGTCGTACACGCTTACTGCACCGCGGTTCTACCAGTCTACGAAGAAGTAATATGACTGCTCAACAACGTGCTGCCCAAAATACAAGAAGACGAGACCAACGCCATTTTCGTGAAGCACAGCAAAGAAGAATCTCCAGTGTTGTGGGCATGCATTCAACTTTTGAAATAGGTGAGAGCTCAACAGCAACGACAACTCCAATAATTACCAGCCAAGAACTACTTCAAAATCTCCTAACTCCAGGTACTACTTACCCAAATTTAGCATGATTCTTCGACACAAGTGAATGTATATGTGAATGTAACACTTTGTTGACACACATACATCTACCAGAAAGTCGTACTCGCTTACTACACCGCAATTCTACCCGCATACGAAGAAGTAATATGACCGTTCAACAACGTGTGGCGGAAAATACTAGAAGACGCGTACAACGCCATTTCCTTGAAGATCATCAGAGAACAATGTCCAATGTTGTTACCACGCGTTCAACTATTATTATGTTTTGATACAAGTTCTCAAACACATGCAGATGCCAGACAAAGTTCAAGGTGACGGGGCATCGTCGTTGCCAGGTGTGGGTGACCCGATCCAAAGTAAGTGTCTTATAAAATGCAAATCTATTTTAGTGCATTTTAAATAGTTTAACATAGCATTGATTGTTAAACACTTTCATTCACATCGATTGTTTCATTTGTTCCTTAGGTTTGTCCGAGACAACACAAAATATTCACAACACCGATGATGCAGACGATGATTGTGATTACTATGATGAACTTTTTAATATTACTACGGCCAGGTGGTCTGATGGCCCACGCATTAGAATCGAAGGATTCAGACTAATTATACCGGCCGTGCCAAGAGGTTTGACTGCCCAAGAAGAGTGGAATTTTGTGTTCACAATGATTAGGAGGTAAGACCAAATTATTAATACATAACATGGCTTAATTTTTTTGTAAGCCCAGTGAAACATGTAATTTGTTGATTTACATCCTTAACATATTATATCAATACAGGGTCTCCCACGGCCATTAAATGGACTCTATTGGCGTTTGGATTGCTGCATCAGTGGAGGATGCCAAACTTTTGACATAAATTATGCTGCTTGCTATGCTTGGCTGTCTTTTTGGCGTTTTCTGATTTCTATAACTGATGTAAACGTTGGCCGCACACGACGAATGTCGCCGCCCACGACGAATGTCGCCGCCCACGACGAATGTCGCCTCCCACGACGAATGTCGCCTCCACGACGAATGTTGCTCCCACGACGAATGTTGCCGCCACGATGAATGTCGCCGCCCACGACGAATGTCGCTCCTACGACGAATGTCGCCCGCACGACGAATGTCGCCCCCACGACGAATGTCGCCCCCACGACGAATGTTGCCCCCACGACGAATGTCACCGCCCACGATGAATGTCCCCGCCACGAGGAATGTTGCCCCCACGACGAATGTCGCCCCACGGCAATTGTCGCCGCCCACGATGAATGTCCCCGCCACGACGAATGTCGCCGCCCACGATAGATGCGGGCGCAGCCCGCTCGAATGCGGGCGCTGCCTGCTTAAATGCCAAGCGGGCGAAGCCCGCTTGGTTACGGGCGAAGCCCGCAGCGACGCATCGAGAACGGGCGTAGCCCGTTCGAAGATGCTAGTATATATATATATATATATATATATATATATATATATATATATATGCGGAAATACCCTAACAAGAATCCCGAAAATAAGTAGTAGTCCAGTGAAAGGTTCTAGAGATAGAAAACTTCTCTCTTCATTTCGTCGTCGTGTGACCTCCGTTTCCAGAGATTGTTTATTCTACGGTGTAGCCCTCATCAAGGAGCTCACTGCTGTGTGTTTCTTGAAGTGGCGTTTTGCTCGCACGAGGCCGTAGAGGGTGTTGAAGATTTCAGAGGTTTATTTGTTTTGTATCTTTTAGATTCTCTGTTTTCATTTCCTGTGGACTTCAAACGGAATCACATAACTGTGTATGTCTCAGTGTATGTCCGGTTAATTATTTGTGGTGTGGCGAAATTTTTTTTTTTTTTTTCAAGCATTTCCTGCATTATTTTTCTGGTGATTTTTCTTCTGGTGGATGTGCACATCCGGGGCATAGGATTTTTCACAGCTTTTCCTTCATTTTTCTTCACATCCCCATTTTCATAGTGGTATACACAAGACTTGCTTGTTGACCTCTGGTCTTTACCTTTGCAAGGAATGGAGCTCCTCTTCCCACTATGAAAATGGGAATGTGATAAGAGGTAAAAAATGATTCATGAATAGTAGCATGACAATGGTAAGGTAGCCAAAAAGCAAATAAGGGTATCTCATCTATCTGTTCTTGTGGAACCGCAAAATCAATGCTTAGAGGGTGATACACATTTAGCTCATCACAGAGTCCTTAAATGGCAAAGTAGCTATGCGTCAAAAGGACAAATCTTCAAAATGGAGAGAGCTCGGTCATTGGTGAAGTGCAAAGAAGCGAGGGGGATTTTGTTCATAGAATAAAGATACGCAAGGTGATCTCGTATTTCCATCACAGTTTCTAGACACACCGGAGTATTGTCTATGGAAGGGTAAACATTGTAAGAAGTCATCCAATAACGATGACATCTTTTTCGAGCCAATTTCTTTTTCTCATTTTAATTGCACCGCAGACGGGTGGAACCGGAGGTGCCACAAGGAGAATACTGAGGCATTCCCGGGAGGTCAATAAATCCTAAATGTTCATGAGTAGACAAAGAAATTGGTCTCGTACAATTTAATTTACGTGACATGGAGTCACAAACAAGGTGGTCTGAGGAAGATAATGATGTTGCCATCAAGTTAGATTGTTGCTTTTATGCTCAAAACTTAGGCTGCGAAAACGGAGGCAATCGTGAGAACCAAAGCTCGCGAGTGAGGTATATAAGAACTCACGATTACAATAGCTTTGAATGTCAATGCAAAAGATGCAGAGGGCTCGTGAGTGCAGGAGATCGCTGATCAGAGGAGAACACAATCATGCGGGTTCGCGAGTGCAGAAACAAGAAATCGCTAGTGCAAAAACAGGGACTCGTGAGTGCAGGAACATGATCTCCCGAGCTCACTAATCCTGGTATCATGAGTGCATGAACATGAACAAGCATGCAGATACCAAGCCCGTTTATCCTAACCGCAATTATGTAGACTAAACCTCGAAAGATTGTTGATAGCTGATGCTACACGAATGCAGAGGGATGATTACGGGAACAATATGCGCCATTGTAGGAGTTTGTGAGTGAGGTACAAGAGCTTTACTATGATGTGAGTGTGGGAGCTTGAGGGATCATGAGCAAGGCAGTAAGGTAGATGCGGGCACGATCTCGCAGGGGTAGGCATTATGGTGGAAGATCTCGACGAGTGCTGGAGCTTGTGCATAGGCAAACAGTCATGTGGACTACGTCACACAAGAGTAGTAACTAGCACAAAAAAATATTTGGCATACTCTAATACTATGTAGAGACAGAATTCTTTTATTTTGTGATCAATTACACATGCATATATACAAGTAAATCTTTGGGCTTTAACAAATACCATTCAAAGGAAATGAAAGAATTAATACATTTTTATAATATAATATAGTGATAAAATTCATCTAAATATATCGTTTAGAATTAATGTTGGTCCAAGTGATCACTTATTTAGTCCAATTATGATATATTTTTATTTGGAAGGGAGAATGCAATTATGGATTGGTACCCCAAATTCAATAAGCAATAGTTTATTTAGGAAATAGGTTTATTTTAATAAATTTATTTGGTTTCAGTACAAAATAACCAATTGCATGCTTTCAAATGTTTAATTTTAAAATTAACAAACTCACCAATTTGATATTATTTTCATTTGCAAAAAAGAAAAATAATTAATTATGCATAATTTAATTAATTATAGAGGTTAGCACTCCTCTCACTTATTTAATCACTTGCCATGACATGTGCATTGTTAGCATATTTAGCACGCATAATACATCTATCATTTATGAAGTAATTCAATAATTGTGTAAATATAATTAATAAAATAATATTTTGAAGGTAAATTACATTATTTAAAAATGTATGTAATTTTTAATTTAAAGAAACTAAATGATAGGCTGGAGTGTGTTTATTTGCAGTGGATTACACATAAAAAACAATAGATTTGCATGATCAGAAAAAAACTGTCCAGCACAGAAGAAAAGTAAATATGTATTTATCATTATCATTTGAAGAAGCCATATTAAAGAGTAATTTAATATAAGATTTTTTTATCATATAAATAAACTTCTCAATTATGAAAAAAAAACATGAAATCATATATATATTTATCATTCTTAAAGGTTGGTCCGCCGATTCCTTATGCGATAGAAGACATTATTTAGTAAGTTTGGGCCTAGAATCCCACAAAAGTAGGCCAACCAAAGGGCCCAAGCAAGTCCAAATACATAGCCCAAACACACTGCCTCCCATATTAATTGTATCCCTCCCTTCCCCTCCTCCTCATCGGCATGTCTTGGTAAAACTCCAGGTGGTGTTGATGCAGAAACACATTGTACTTTGATCTGCATTCCACACAATCCACTGTTATTTGCGTAGCTACTCAGGTCATCCATTGAAGACATCTGCCCTTCCTCTGGTATCTTACCAGTGAGCATGTTGTTACTCAGATCTAATTTAGTAAGATCACGAAGATTCCCAAACGAATTTGGTATCGCTCCTGAAAGCTTATTATGTGACAAGTCCATGCTTTCTAGGCTCTTTAACTGCCCAATACTGGCTGGAATAGCTCCACCGATATGGTTATAAGATAAATTAAGAGATTTGAGACCTTCGAGTTCACCTAAATGTTCTGGTATTGCACCTGATAATTCATTGTTTGACAAATCAATGATAGAATACCACGTAATTATGGTAATTACATTCAGACCTCGTGGAAAGCCCTTCCAAGTTAAGATTATACTTTTTATATCATATGGACTTGCCACAACACTAGCACTATAGAATTTAGGCAGTCCCCTTGCATTTGTAAAAAATGGAGGAATATTTCCACTGAGCTTATTATTTGATAGATCAATAATACTCAAAGTAGTTAGGTTTGCAAGAGAATCTGGGATTAGTCCATGAATAAGATTGTTTCCTAAGTTCAGAATGTTGAGGGATTTCAAGCTTCCAAGGGAATATGGTATTTCACCGGCTATCATATTGCCATGAAGATCAATGATTCCTAGATTTGACATTAAACTAAAGTTCATTAACAATTTACCCGAGAAAGCATTGTCTCTCAGTACTAACACTTATATGCCGGCACCGAAGTTTAGTGGAAGCTCACCAAAGAAATAGTTGAAGGATAGGTTGATAACAACAACACTTGATTTGGTTCCAAATTTGGAAAATATTTCACCAGAAAGCTTGTTGTGTGATAAGTCCAAATAAACATGACTTATATCGCCAACTTCACTTGAAAGCTCACCAATGAGACTATTGTTGGACAAATTAATGCTCTCCAAGAGGGTATGGTCAAACAAGCACGAAGGAATAGACCCTGTAAGATTGTTAGACCCCATGTTAATGTTGGAAAGCGATAACTCACAAATCCAGGTCGGGATGCCTCCTGAGAGTTTGTTGTTGGACAAATCTAGAATGTTGAGTTGTTCCTGTTGTGAGAGCCAACTTGGTATTTTTCCTGAAACATTGCAGGAATTAAGACCCAGGGACAATAGATTGGATTTGGGATATATTTCAGCAGTGTTGTTCCATAAAAGATTATTTTGGCTAAGATTGAGAAAATTCAAATTCCTAAGATCAAATAACCATGATGGAATTTCAGCCGAGAGCTTGTTGTTGTTGAGATCAAGTTCCACAAGCTTGTCTGTCTCTACTTTTCTGAAATATGGAATGCTTCCAGATAAAAAATTAAAGCTTAAATCTAGAACTTGAAGCTTGCTCAATTCTGAAATGGATATCGGAATCCCTCCATCACAATTATTATTGCTAAGACCTAACTGTTGCAACTTCGATAGTTTTCCAATCTCAGGTGGAATAATTCCAGATAGATGATTATACCCCAAATTCAGGTGTTGAAGCTCGCTCAATTCGGAAATGGACATTGGGATTCCTCCATCGAATTTGTTATTATAAAGAAACAACACTTGCAACTTGGACAATTTTCCAATCTCCGGTGGAATGCTTCCAGATAGAGAATTGTAGCTCAAATCGAGGTACTCTAAATTTGAAAGGTTACCGATATTCCCACTCAAATTCCCAAATAGCGAATTTGAGTTTAAATTCAGCTGTTGAAGCTCGTTCAATTCACAAATGGACATTGGGATTCCTCCATCGAATTCGTTATTATTAAGATATAACGATTGCAACTTGGACAATTTTCCAATTCCAGGTGGAATGCTTCCATATAGATTATTGAATTGCAAGTTGAGGTACTCCAAATTTGAAAGGTTAACGATATTCCCACTCAAATTCCCAGTGAGAGAATTGATCCGCAAATTGAGGTAGCGAAGGCTTTTCATACCGAAAATTTGAGACGGAATGGATCCATATATATGAAAGTTCATAGAAATATCAAGAACAAGCAGGCTCTCTATATGAAAGAGAGGCAATAAGGATTCCAAACTAATGTAAGGGGAGGAAGTAGTCATGAAGGAAGAGAGATTCAACTCTGTAACAGGCTTCAAGGGAGACCATATATTGCAGTTTACACGCTCCCAAGTGCAGCAATCGATGCTCAAAGAATTGATCCATGAGCTCAACTCATCGAATGAATTTGCCGGATATGCAGAAAGTATGGCTTTGAATTGAAGGAGAGCTTCCTTATGATGCAGAGGGCATGAGGAGGAAGAATGGTGTGAAGCAATTAGTGTGATGAAGAAGGCAGAGAGCGAATACCCCCAAGCTCGCATCTTTGAGCTAAACAATAATTTCCTTCTCTCCGCTCTTCTGTTCATTCTAGCATTATGTCAACACTGCTTTTAAAATGGCCAGGAAAGGAATCATCATTGTTGTGGTCAACAAGTCCACCATAGTTTATGCCAAAACTGCATTTAAATATGTTTTCATGGAAGATTTGTCGCCAAGAAGACTTGAGGATGCAAGTCATGATGCTCAGTTAATCATTACTTTAAACATGCTTTCATTTTCAACATGTTTTATTTTATAAGCAATTATTGAAGGCCACGACATGCCGGGAAACCAATCTAGTTGGAGGGAAAAATAGATCATTCATACTGGAATAATTTGAACTGAACAATGTGTATGTATGCAGACAAACTTTATTCGAATGAAAAATAGATCATTCATACTGCAATTGATTTATGATTTATTGTACCCTAAATCAAGCAAATTAAACACCACAGTTAACGACTCATAGCTAGAAGAGAATATGCAGGCCAAGTAGTACAATTGATTTATGCTTTATTACACCCAAATACTCAATTAATTAACGAGCACCGCCCCCATGAGAAGATCCCCGATCATATACAACTCTTACTCAAATTCGATCACAATTTTGGGCTTATTCAACCTTCCACATAGTCATTTAGTTTTCCTATTTTATTAGTTTGCAAGAAAGATGGGTCTTAGTGACTTTGTGCTGATTACCTAATTACCGCGCCTTAAATAATCCCACACTATACAAGATTCTTTCCCCATGTCAATTATAGACGAACTTCTTGTCACGGTGCCACCATATTTTTCTAATTTAGATCTATAAGCATTGTTGTGGTCTACTCGAGGCTCATAAACCCCTTAAGTCCGGAGTCGGCGTGAGTGAAGTATGGGGACTTTTTACGGGAAGAAATTGTTGTGACCATGGCAGAGCCGGGCAGTGCCGCGCGAAAAGAGGTGCGCAAAGAAAATCGAAAAGAGGTACGTGTTAACGTAGTGGTGTGAGGAAGGCGTGCCCGAGCGCACGCGCATGGGGGGGAGGCGTGCGGTGCACGCATGCGCAGCGCGCAGGGAGCGGCTGTGCGAACGCGGGAGTGCCTGCTTTGTTGTAGCTTCTTCTGGACTGAGCTCCCTCGTCCACGGCTTGCTAGAGGAATCACCGGTGGGGGACCTTCTTCCTGACTGTGGCTTCTGTGTAGAGGCGAGGTTTGTTTGAGTGTAGCATCGATTATGACCGGAGAAGCTTGAATCTGACGAAGGCATGTGGGTTTCCTAACCAAGGCAACATCGAGCTTCTCTTTGAGCGGCAAGGCTGTAGTGGGTGGGCCGATCTGGCTTGGGCTCCTTCGGTGGTAGTGGTCGGTGATTTGGTTGTCGTCCAATGACGAAGGTTCCCAGCGAATGTTGTGCGCCCGCTAGGCGGATTGCAGACCAAATTTCTTATTCTTCAGCGGATCGTGCGTGATTAGTGCATCCATGTTGTATTTGCATTGCATTTTATTATGATATAAACTGAGTGGTTGTGAATGTTATAGTTGAAGAAATAGGGTTTCTTATTTAATCTCAATACCTCATACATCTATTTATACCTCATCTTTACAATATCACTCCTATTTTACTATCTACACACCAATACACATAATTACTAAATGCACACCAACACTCCTCCTCAAGGTGGGTGAAATATATCTATTAAACCCAGCTTGTCCAAGTTCCTGCTCATGTCCTTTGAGCTCAGCCCCTTTGTCAGACAATCCGCAGCCTGATCCTTGCTTGCAACGTAACTAAGCTCCAGTAGCCCACTGTCCAGTTTCTCCTTTATGAAAAGCTTGTCAATTTCAATGTGCTTAGTTCTCTCATGTTGAACTGGATTATTTGCAATATTGATCGCTGCCTGGCTGTCACACAACAACTTCATCTTGCCCCCTTGATCTAGACTCAGCTCCGTCAGCATCCTCTTCAGCCACAAAAGTTCAGCTACTCCCGATGTCATAGCTCTATACTCGGCCTCAGCAGTTGATCGTGCCACCACTGATTGTTTTTTGCTCCTCCAGGAAACTAGGTTTCCTCCTACAAATATGCAATAGCCTGACGTGGATCTCCTGTCATCTATGCAGCTTGCCCAATCAGAATCACAGTAGCCTTCGATCTTCATATGCCCATTTCTTTGGAAGAGCAATCCCTTCCCCGGGGAAGCCTTCAAATACCGTAGTATCCGGTACACAGTATCCATGTGCCCCTTTCTAGGATCGTGCATATAGCGACTCAATACACTAACCGCATAAGAGATGCCTGGGCGTGTGTGGCTCAGGTAGATCAACTTCCCAACCAATTTCTGGCACCTCTCTCGATCAACTGTGTCACCTGCCTCAGCCCCCAACTTACACTTCTGATCGATCGGTGTTGCGGCCGGTCTACAACCCAACATTCCTGTTTCTGTAAGGAGATCCAAGGCATATCTCCTCTGTGATAGGACAATACCCCTTCTTCCGTAGGCAATCTCAATCCCAAGGAAGTACCGTAACATCCCCAAATCTTTTACTTCGAACTCCTTGCCCAACGCTGTCTTGAGAGGGATGGTTTCCTGTTCATCATCCCCTGTGATGATCATGTCATTCACATACACAGCAAGGATAGTAATGTGATGACCTTCACTCTCCTTGAAGAACAATGTGTGATCAGCGTTGGTCTGCCGGTATCCCATCCCAATCATGGTCTTCCTGAATCGATCAAACCACGAGCGGGGTGACTGCTTCAAGCCATATAGTGACTTCTTCAGTCTACATACTTTACCTTTGGTCTCAGCTGTAAGATCCCCCTCCCGGAACACAAAACACGGTCGAGGGGAGTCTTATGCCCAGAACAGCCGCCTTGCGGTAGCGTCAGCACACGGGCTAACCTGTACCACAAGACGCCTATTCTGCCGGCCAAACCAACTAAACAGCGCCAACCCATCAATAATAGAAAGCATTAAAAGCCAAAGGTTCACAATAAGTAATAATGTCCAAAACAGTACAAATAAGAGCAGAAAGCTACACAAGCTCCTGCAAATCATCAGAGTAACCAGCTAAATGCCCCAAGGGCTACATCTCAAAACACTCACCCGCCTCTGACACTGACGGCAGCTAAGGTACCGAAAACCCCAGCCCTGCACACCTGACCTGGCTGGCCTCCGGTGTTGAACGCTGCTATACCACTGGTTGTACTCCTAAAAAGAGGGACGTAGCAACCGTTAGTCATAAAGACTAAGTGGCTTCACATCCGCTCCCCCGGCGACTCCAAGGCACCGGGCGGAAGGAAAGGAAGAAAAGCTGCAATATAACAGTAATATACAAAGCAGATGATGGGGAAAGTAAACTAGTGTATACACTAATTCTAAGCTACACAAGTGTAAAAGGGGCTAATCTAATCATGTATAAGCAGAAGTATAATAAAGGTGTACAACAGTAAATAAACAGTAAGTAAAGCAGGTAAAGCAAGGCAGTAAGAACAGTAGCGACAAGTAATCAATCTCGTACCCTAACTTATATGAATGCCCATACAAACTTATAAGTTAGGATTTCCAGGAATCATAACTCATCACATAAAAGAGCCCATACTAATTTATATGATGAGGATCTGCAAGTGCATATGCTATGCTATGCCATGAATGTCTTATGCAATGAAACTCACACACACGACTCTATGCGCATAGACCTTTGTAGTTCCCTCTGTTTGAAAGGAAGCCAACCTCTCGGGTACCAACCGCTGTGACACACAGTGGTAGCGGACCGGGCTGTCCACTCCTAGGCGGGTATACACTCTACCAGGCCTAGACCGCACGTACGCCTCGACGCTAAACAACCGCGGAGCTCTGCGTACTCTTTGCTGGAGTCCACCAGACTGTAAGCCAAGTGAGAGGTGTCTTCGGGGAACTGTCGTCCCGACACGCAGCCAAGCTGGCCCCTTAGACCCCTACACACCCGCTAAGTCAACGTACCACGGTCGGAGTGACGACCTGCCTAGTACCGAAGACCTGCCACATTTCTGAGAATGTTACCGGGATAATCATCCCCTCGAGGTTCCCGCTCGTCTAACCGGGCACCACAACCCTGCCACTCCCGCATCTGGGAGGAGATACATAAATCCAATCTTACTTTACTATGGCTACTCTTGCCTACTTTAAATGTTATTGCAGTTTGGGGTTAATCTTGGACTTCCCGAGGGTTACCCTGTAAAGGGCTCGCTACGGTACTAGGAACTACAATGGGATGACACCCCAAAGTTCCCTTTCTCAAGACACTTAGTACTATTGGTATTTACCCTTAAGATTACCCTCTAATCATTACACTTGAGTTAAACCTCAGTGCTTTATGACCCTCTAAGGGGAAAGACGATCTTTCGTCAATCCCGAGCACAGCCTTACCCATAGCTCACCAAGCACTCTCATCACCTAAACTCCTTTTTGGTGACCTCAACCTCTTCATCCAAATCAGGTACACCAACTACCTCCCATTCCCACCTAATGGTCTACAAGTTAACTCCATTCTACCGTTATACTATTCGCAGACCAAATGAGTTATATGAACCACATAAGGGGAGGTACTACAAATATTCATCCAATTGACTCAAGATTATTACCAGAAGACTATCATGATATTATAAGACTAAGCTCGGCTTTTACTCAAGGGTTGTTTCTCATCCAACCCTGTTAGATTCAAGTTCCTCCACCACTAGGAGGGTATGAACACTACTAGTCCTAGGCCTCTGTACGCCTCGACGCTAAGAACACACAGCAGAGACCCTGCGTACTGCTCGACGCTAAGAACACACGGCGGAGCCTTCAAGGACACAGAAGGGGACTTGGGTAGGTGAGCACCAAAAGTCCAACCCAACCTGTCTAGAATCTAACTGCCGGCTTCTGTCGGTGTCACGACTAGCAAGCCCGTAGACCCGCCATAAGTAATCCTCCAACCAGGTTCCATACACCACCAGGTGTAAGCCATGCAACCCATGTGCTCCCCATGCACAACCCGTGCTCATAAGCACCCAAGGACTCCCAAGCGGAGTCTTATTACATTTCACTTCTTGCACGCTTAGCCGATGTTACCCATCCCGAGTTATCACAACTCTCGTGCGGTGGTGTGCATATATTATGACAATCATTCTATACGACCCTGTAGGACTACTTGCGGGAATGACGTCATATTCCCCCTTTTTACAAATTATGTGCAAGACCCAACATAACTTCTCATCCCACCCTCATACTCAATTCACAAGTATTACGAAAAACTCAAATTATTAACCTTGTTGAGGGTTCAACACCATTATTCATGCATCATGATAACTTATAACCGAATATTTGATCAAGGGCTTATATCAACCCGACTCCTATGAGATCCCCCGTGTTATCTCATAATCATTACCTTGAAAATTTCCCCATTTTCAAGCCTTGTCTATATTTACCAATGTTATTTGCAACACAACAAATTTATAGGAAGAGTCTAACAATATTACTGTATATATAAATCCAACATTCATAATTCTGATCGGGGTGGTCTCAATACCATTAGGCACATGTCCACCAAATTTTACGATCATCCGATAAGTAATTTGAGAGGAATCCAAACACTTGACCCCACCGGACTACTTGTGTATTCAATAACTATAACAAATGTTAGTACTTTACATTCTTCCTTTCACCTTCTTAATCGTAGTTATCATCACAAGATTCATTGCGTTTAGCATTCAAATCGTTTACCTTTAACTGTAATTTTTATGTTCCTCACATGTATTCTTCCCAACGTGCAACATAATTCAAGCACAATTACAAAATCACACTATAACATTTAACACGATCGTAGTAGATAAAATACTTTACCGAATGTTTTCCACTATCCAACCTAGTGGTACTAACAATATGTGAAGTATTAAAATCTTCACCATCATACTCCTAGCAATTTCCCCAATCCAACCAGGGTGAGTAAATATATTAACAACACGAGATTACCCAACGACATTCCTTGCAACATAGACGATTTAATCTTCATAATCATGTTCCCAAGATTTATCACGTTCAAAGGGGTGAACTTTAAAATATCAACATAAGAGCATCAAGATTCATAAATACCCAGTTAACATATACTCATCTAAAAAATTATGAAACTTCACAGGACTAATCACAACTATATAAACAATATCTCCACCTATTATTGAAACCATGAACATAATGACACTATTTACTAAAACTGACATTCTGGGAGCTATACTTATCCAAGAATTATGTGCTACCCCATTTTGAAAAGCTAAGAGCAAGGGCTACAACTCTTACGTTGAGCCCGTGACCCAGATCTAAGTATTTAATGCATAAAATTGGACCTGAAGTCAGTTATGTAAAACTGGGCAGAAAACAGAGAACAATAACACAATTCAGCTCTCTGGACAGTCCACTCGACTGGACTTTTAGGGAACTACAGGTCACCCCAGAAAACGTGTAACCTATCGTTGGAAAGCTCTTTCCGAGGGATACAACATTCATGTTGAGCCCGAAACCTAGTTCCAGTGGGGTCAGGCCCAAAAACTGGCTTGAACCCAGCTGCGCACAATTTTCCTTAATAGCTACGTGCAAGTTATAAATTGAATCTGATTTAACAGGGAGCTGTCATCACATTTATGCAAGTTATAAATTGACCATGATTAACAGGGAGCTTTCATCACATTTATCATACCTAATTAACAATCCTAATAACAGAGGATTATTCATCGTCTCCCCCAAACATGATTTAGGTCATTATATATATATATATATAATTGAAATCCAATTAATCAGGGAACTTCATTATCATCCCAAATGCCAAATGAATATATATATATCTAAGTGAAATCCCATTTAACAGGGAACTCTTCCTCAAGCAGCCAAATGACATTTATATATATATATATATAAATATATAATTGAAATCCCAATTGCAGGGAACTATTCATTATCATCCCAATTGCAATTTATGGCAACGCCTTCTCTCCTCCCATGCACCCTCACGAGGCCTTCGATTATCACGACACCAACGCCCCGCGTTCGTATTGAAGCGGGGAGTTGAATGAGGGCATTTTCGCGGCGATCGGCGCCCTACGGCGAAAACCCTAACGCGGCCTTTTTCCTACGGAGCTTCATCACTCTCGCAAATCGACTCAATTGAGTTCGATATCTCGCCTAGCGGATCTAAGAAAACTAGCACCAAGGGAGAGGGGAGGAAGTCACCTGATTTCCGTGCATGCTACCCAATAGCCGCGTATGCGGCGTTTGCGCGTTGCTTCTGACCATGGTCGAATTTTGCAAACGTGCCAGATTTGATTAAACGTTGCCGGATCTTGAAGTAGTCGGCTTTGTTGGAGTTGGAGATACTTTGCCTTCACTAGAAATGTCCTTGACATGATAGCATCTCTATCAAGGTTCTAGAATGGGCTATCAAGAACCATTCTTGCAATGGATGGATCTTCAGCAACATACATCAAACTAGAAACAACACCCATTGAATGCTTTGAGCGCGCTGTTTCCGGCCTTGGACGTGGAGTTCGCCAGTTTGCCAGATCTGGAATTAACTCGTCGGAAATGGTGGAGGGAGGCGGCGGGTTGCTAGAGAATTTTCGGCCATGGCTTCTGGAGGAGGTGGCTGGATCTTGAGTTGCCGGCCTTGAGAGAGAAGGTGGAGGTGGCTTGGCCATGGAGGGGTTAGAGAGAGAGAGAAGATGAAGGAGGGCGTCGGCCATGGCTGCTTGGAGAGGGCTTCGGCCATGGCTGCTTGGAGGAGGGAGGAGGTCGGCCTTGGAGAGCTGCTCGGATGGGGCCTTGCCGGAGTAGAGCTCGACGGAGGTGGCGCCGGCCGGAGGGAGGAGAGGCGGAGCTTGGGTCGGCCATGGTGGATTTCGGCCATTGAATGGAGGTTAGAGAGAGAGCTAGAGAGAGAGGGGGATGGCTTGACGGAGAGGAATGCGCCGGAGAAGGTCTCGTCGAGAGATGAGCGGCGCCGGAGGAGGAGGATCGGGGAGAGAAGAAAGAGGGAGATGGATCGGGCTGGAGGGGAGGGTTTGACGGCGTTTTTTTGCTGGGAGGATCGGGCAAAGTAAGTTCTAACCTAATTTATGTATATATATAATATGATTATAAGAATAATAATAATATTATTAGTATTAGTATTAACATTTAAACGATTGTATCTCACCCTATGCGACTCAAAATTTGTCCCGAACGGGCTCGTTACGACCGTCTCACTGATACGCATCCAACGAGACGATCTGAGATCAATTCCGAGTTTGTTTGCTCATTTTATGCTTGTCAGAGCGTTTGCGGCCTAATTTGACTTAAACGTCAAAACTCCTTCAAACGACGTCGGAATCGCAAACGGATAAATTTGTTGAATTCATACTATCGTTACGAGTCTAACAAGACTGATTGGGGTCAATTGCGAGGTTGTTTGGTCCATTTCACCATTTTGGATAAATATGCTATTCGCAGACCACATTAATAAAATCGCCGATTCTCATCAGAATCGAGCGCAGACAGTTTTGTTGAACTCTTATAGGCTTAACGAGTCTAACAAAACTGACTGGGGTGAATTCTGAGACCGTTTGCTCGATTTCACCTCTTTGGATAAATATGCTATTCGCAGACCGTGCCATTTGAGCTAACGTACGCACTATAATTCCTTCAAGGCGGTACGCCTCCTTCGAGTTTTATTGCTCAAATTATACCCTCCGGACAGCTCGGATCCCGATACAGCAAACATCGAGACAAGGAATAGAAATGGTATCCGCCGCGTTCGTCGAGTGCACTTCCCCGGCTCAGTTGCAAGCCTGGCCCTCAGTACACCCCGAGCCCGAGTCAACTCGCGTGACTCAAAAACGCGCACAAGGGGTCTAGCTCGAATCGGGATGTTACATCAACGGTCTCGAACCCCGGTGGTATTTCCATGTACACTTCCTCGATTAGCTCTCCATGAAGGAAGGCATTTTTCACATCCAGTTGATGCATTCTCCATCCACCATTTGCTGCCAAGCTTATCAAGGTTCTGACCATGCTCATCTTGGCCACGGGTGCGAATGTCTCATCGTAATTTATGTCATAGGTCTGACAGTATCCATTTGCAACTAGTCGAGCCTTGTAGCGCTCGATAAGTCCATCCGGGTTCTGTTTCAAGGAGAAGACCCACCTGCATCCAACGGCCCTCTTGTTGTCAGGTAGATATGCCAGCTCCCAGGTTTTGTTCTTCTCAAGGGCTCTCATCTCCTCCTTCATCGCTGCTTTCCATTTCGGATCAGTCTTGGCAACCTGCCAATTGTTAGGTACAGTAACACTATCTAACGAGGCTATGAATGCTCCATGAGAAGGGGAAATATTACTATAAGAGACAAATGACGCAAGGTCCCAGCCGTATCTGTCCGGAGGATTGCCCGCATTGCTGCGTATACTCCGCCGGACAGTGACGGTGGGGGAAGAGGGTGTAAGGGAAACGATCTCACCGGAACATGGCTGTGGGTCTAGAGGTGCTCCAGAATGAGAGACGGGCGTAGGCACGGGATTGGGCACTGGCATCCTGGGCACCGGTACTGGTTCAGTAGTTTGTTTCTCCCTTCTATGGTAGGTAAGTAGTTCCCCTTGAGCCGTAGGTCGCACGTTTCTCACTTCCTCCTCCTGCACCTCATCGCTTCTAGATCCCTCTGCCGATTCCTCATCACATATCTCTAGTTCGGTCACCAGGCTTTCTCTCTCTCTCCTAATCCATTCGGAGTTCGTCGGTTCTGGTGTGCGTGAAGTTTCTTCATGACGGTAGTACTGTTCCAATTCTCGAAAGTGGACATCCATGCTCACAAAACTTCTCTTTTCGACTGGACTCCAGCATACGTACCCTTTCTGGGTTCCAGAGTAGCCTACAAAGATACACCTAAGTGCCTTTGCATCGAGTTTTCCAACACCCGGTCTGTTTTCCTTTACATAGCACGCACAGCCAAAAACCTTTAACGGAAGCATCCTGTCATTATTTCCTTGCAGCACCTGGCAAGGAGATTTCCATCCGAGAATTCGTGATGGCATTCTGTTTATCAGTTGGGTTGCGGTTAGAACATCGTATCCCCACAGACTTTGTGGAACATTCATGTGCAGCATCATGCTCCTAGCCACCTCCATTAGATGTCTGTTTTTTCTTTCCGCAACACCATTCTGTGCAGGGGTGTACGGACACGTTGTCTGATGCTGGATCCCATGGGCAGATAGGTATTCTCCCAGCGCTCGGTTAGTGTATTCCGTCCCATTGTCCGACCTTAACACTTTTATCAACTTGTCGTACTGCGTTTGAACATATTTGTGGAAGTCTCGAAAGCAAGTGAAGACTTCACTCTTATTCCTCATTAAATATAGCCAGGTAACGCGCGATGCACAATCAATAAACGTTACAAAGTATTTGTAACCGTTCAAAAAATTCACCGCACATGGTCCCCACACATCATAATGCACTATATCAAAACTAGCAGAGCTTAGATGTCCAAATAAGTTTACTTTGATTCGAATGTTTATACAAAGCAGGATAGAGTATCAAACGATAAGTGCCCCAGCCGCTGGTGATGTAGGAGAAGAATGTCCTCTGCACTCATCTTCGCTCCTCCTTCTTCTGACTCCCTTGACTTGGAGGTGAGAGCTACATCGAGTTCCCCTCGATCCAAGTACCATATCCCATCATGCCAGGTTCCAGTCCCAAGTATCCAGCCCGTCTCTTTCTCCTGGAAGGTCACCTTGGGAATGTCAAAGCAAACAATACATTTGAGTTGAAGAATTATGGAACTTATAGAGAGAAGGCTAACTGGAAAGGATGGAGCATGCAAGACGTTAGAGAGTTTTACCGAACCTGTGCAATCGATAGTGCCCTTACCGATCACGGATTGGAAAGTCCCATCTGTTGTCTGTATGCTATCAGTCTTAACTAGGCGAGTATAGGAAGAAAACTCACCCGCATCTCCAGTCACATGCTGAGAGGCGCCCGAGTCAGCAATCCAATCTGACGTCTTGGGAGGGTGAGCATACGATGCTAAGGCTGATGCCCCTCCTGTTCCACTCTTGCTGCTCTCTCCAATCTGTCTTCCCTTGAGACCCTCCATCATACTCATCATACTGAGTAGAGTCTGCTCCTCCTCAGTATAGATCCCGCTACGATTGTCATCACCTCCACCAATGCCCAGATTGGCACGATGACTGCTTCTGCCACTGCGACCCAGGCCACGCCCACGACTACGTCCATGACCGCGGGGACCACCCTCCCTGGGTGTCCTAGAACACACAACCGCTATATGTCAAATTTCTCCGCAATTGTAGCACTGGCGAGTGTCTTTTTGAGTTCTGTGAAAGGGCAAGCCAGTTGCCGCCAATGCCGACTTCGCCAGTCGGGATGATGAACTCAACAACTTCAGCAAAGTGACCACCTCTGCCGGGTCCATCTTCTCGAAGATGGCCTCCATCAGTTCACCTCTGCCGGGTCCAGCTTCTCGAAGATGGCCTCCATCAGTTCGTCGCCAACCCAACAACATCAACCAAAGACCACCCCTATAGCCGAATTGGGAGATGCAGGTGACCTTCGACAGCAGCAATCGTCGAATGTTCCGATAGATGGCAATAGGCGAATCGAATTCGGTGGATGGATATCGCAGAATTCGATGGATGGCAATAGGCGAATCAATCGGCTCCAGCGACTTATATCGCCGAATTCGTCTATTGAATATCGCCGAATCGAATCAATCGACTCCAGCGACTCCTGCTTCCTCCCTGATCGACTATACGCAATAGACGAATCGAGAACAACGGTTGCGCCCTCCTGATCGACAATCAGCCGTTCCGCCTTCCTCTCCTCCGATCGATAACCGTGGCTCCGCCTTCCTCTCCTCCGATCGACGACGACATCTGCTCCCCTCTCGATCGACGACAGCGTCGCTGCCTTCCTCTCCTCCAATCGACGACGACAGCGGCTCCCCTCTCGATCGACGACAGCGTCGCTGCCTTCCTCTCCTCCGATCGACGACGACAGCGACTCCCCTATCGATCGACGACGACAGCAACAACGCAACCAATGGGCGCCGCCCCCTGCTCTGATACCAAGTTGAAGAAATAGGGTTTCTTATTTAATCTCAATACCTCATACATCTATTTATACTTCATCTTTACAATATCACTCCTATTTTACTATCTACACACCAATACACATAATTACTAAATGCACACCAACAGTTATCAGTGGGATCGCCGACTTTTGTCTATTTTCTTCTTCAACTCTGTTTGCAGCTGCGCCCATGGGGGCCATTCCGCATCCTAACAGTCATTTGGCTATCAATCTTCAAAGAAGTCACTTTCTCAACATTTTGTTCCATATTTTGGGGTGATCATCTTTGATAATATTTTATCTAAAACAAAAAATTATCTTCACGTAGACATCATTTGCAAACTATTCTAGATTTGCAAACTCTAAATCAAACATCGGGCACAATACTGAATTGTACATCAATCGGAAAAAAAAAACATTTGTTTCTAAGAATCGTTTACCCCTTGTGAATTCCATTCTGCACGCCCTCACTACAGAAGCTTTTGACACTAAAAGTAGTGGACACACTGATTATACATGCATAGTTGAACCTGAATATACAACATGTAGTACAAGAACACTAGAAACATAAAGTATGGTATCAGAGAGTTGATCGTTGACCAAAGGACAACTGTACGGAGGCCCCATACAACTAGTCGGGAATTCTCCTCATTTCCTATCAACTCGTCGGTGAATTCCCTTGGACACTTCAGCAGCTTGCCGATGACTTCCATTTGCCTCAAGCAGCTTGCCCGAGGTATTTATCAGCTCGCCCGGCCTCGCCGACGACCTGATCAAGTTTACGTGCTAGTGGGGTCCACCCACTGATACCTTGGTACCCATAGTCCCAGCTGCCTATAAGTATGACCCAGTGGTATGAGGGAGAGGCATCATCAATGACATCAATCATTCACAACCTATACTTGAGCTCGTCTATAGCTAGCAAACTCGCTTGCCTCTCCCTTGCACTAATTAAGCTCGGCTTTGGTTTGGTATGGAGAGTTCATATACACTATTGGGTGTGCAGCGAGACCTCGTGGGTCGTATTTGTAGGTGGTAAAGACACGTGGTCTCTCTCTAGCTTATCTAGTGCTTGTAATTGCTAATATCAAGGCTAGTAACCTTCTGACTCCTGTCATTGTTGAAGCCAGGAAAATCTTTAACTCCAAATATTCAGACATAGGTGCAGCCAAAGGTTACTTGTCCAGCGCTCCGACCAGATGACTTGACGGGCAATAATTAAGAGGCTGAACTAGCAACAACAGGACCCCAGGTGCTGCGGCAGGGAGGTCCCACCACGTCCCCAAAAGCTCAGAAGAGACTTCTCCTCCACAACCAAAGATAGTCGAGCAGGGTACGAGGAAGGCACCAACTTGGCGAGTATCAAGAATGACGGCCAAGGGTCACGGGTCCAAGTCTTCGAAAATCGGGTTCTGAAAGCTCAGCCAAATGTGACAATCCTTGAACCTCTGGGGTCCTATTTATAGAAAAACCAAAGGGGAGGGGGGTCTTATTTATAGCCCTGCCCTACCCTGCGACTATGCGACATTGAGTGGATCTCGCCTAGCTTCGGCGAGCATCAACTATGGTCACCCACCTGGCGAGTATAAGGGGGATGCTCGCGCATACTCGCTCAGGCCTTCTACTGCTCCTACTGGCTAAATTGTCTTTAATCTCTGACTCCTGACTTCTGTTTTGACCTTTGACTTGACCTTTGCCTCAGTGGCTTGAATCAGATGCCCGTTATGAGTTACTACTCGGGGAGGGATGATCCTGTTCGTCACCTCCAGTGGTTTGAAGATGTTGTCTCCATCCGAACCATGTCGGATGCCTTCAAGTGTCAGCTCTTCGCCATCACTTTTCGGGGAAAGGCCAGAGACTGGTTCCACCAGCTGGCAGCAGGCTCCATCTACTGCTTCGAGGAATGGGCGCACATAGCCTTTCTCCAGTAACTCCTGCAACTGAACCTTTAGGTCCGCCATCTCTTTTGGTGCTATTCGGTACGGAGAGCGTGACACGGGCTTGGCACCTGGCACCAGCTCTATCGGGAAGTCGATCTCTCGCTGAGGTGGCGCTCCAGGGAGATCTTTTGGAAACACATCCGGATACTCCTATACGATAGGGACGTCACTCAAACTGGGTTTAGTCTTTGCAGCCTCCACTAGCACGAAGCATAACTCCGCGCCCTTCTGAACCGCCTTGACTACTTGGATAACATATATCAACATCTTGCTCGATCCACGCATACCAGCAAAAGTAGTTGCACATTCAGTATTCTGCCCCAGTGTGAATTCCTTCGAAGTGAAATCAATGCATGTTTGCTGCTCCGATAGCCAGTCCATGCCAAAGATCACATCAAACTCCGTGATCGGCAGCATCGATGCTTCCAAATCAAACTCGTGACTTCCGATCCGCACCTTAACCCAGCAAACTCTATCCGCACGCATCGAGCACTCATGAGATAGCAACACATCCAATCTTTCTTTAGATAAGCTCGAAGGCACTCCAATTCGTCGTATGAAGTCCTCAGGTAGAAAGGAATGTGAGGCTCTAGTATCACACAATGCTCTCGCCGGATAAAAACATGTTAAACAAGCAATGCACAAGGTATGACGTATAGAAAGCAATAAAAGTTGTATACTAACTCATACCTGTCACCACATCGCTCTGTCGAATGACCTCTTGTTGGTCAAATGAGTAGACTCTCGGCTGAGTCGAAGAAGGCTGGGGAGTAGAAAACTCCACAGCTTTGCCTTTCTCCACATAAGTTAGACCCAGCGCACGAGCATAGTTCATTTCTCGGTTTCCTGACTTCGGGGAACCACTTCGACATTCTCGAGCAAAGTGCCCCACCTTTCCGCACGTGAAACACTTAAGGGGAATTTGTGTAGTCGTAGCTCCCGACACACTAGAGGGAGCCGGCTCCAACCACCTACACTTCCTCTTGATCTTTCTGAACCCAGACTTCTTGCCATTGAAGCTTTTCGTGCGCTGCACACACTTCATCTTCAATTCCAGAGATCTAGCTACTTTCACTAAGACGTGGAAGACAAGTAACATTGGACCCGCAAGTGCTAGTCGTAAGTCATCTCGCAGACCATTGTAGAACTTGTTGACCTTGGTCTCCTCATCTTCCCAAATAGACCTCTCATAACAGTCCAGACGGATGAACTCATTCAAGTACTCATCCATTGTGTGCCTTCCTGGTTGTGCATTGAGTGTTGTCATAACCACTTCGGCGACCACTCGAATTGCTTCAACAGAAAGAGGGGTTGCATATACATGGGTAGACACACTACTCTCCATAGAGCGGTAGCAGTAAACAACAAAGGAACACCCAGGTTCCACTACGTTGCTACAAAAAGACATGTATTTCATTCCTAAAGTAGACATTTACTGGTTAATTAAATGTTTTAACGACGACGCACACACGTGCTCACCACCCCGTAAAGGAATTCGACCACGAATTCGTAAGGAAAGGGATCGAAACCCGCCTCTGATACCAATTTGTAACATCCCTCCTTGTTACATAGAATATAACAGTAGTTCGGTCGGGACCCCGCGCCATATTAAATGAACAGGGAAGAGCGTCACGTATTAGTTTTTAAAATAGCTTTACACAAACCATTTCAGCAATAAGAGAAGTACACAACGGAAGCATTTATTTATTTAAAGTAAAACCAGTTTTACATGTCCACTTGTCCACTAGGAACGAATATACAACACAAGTTCTTTACATGAATGTTTACAACACCAAGTGGATTACAAACATCGGCACGCAGGCCGACCACACATGGAAAATAGTAAACAACACACTTTGGCCTTCGAGGGCCAACACAGCGCAGCAGCTGGGGCTTCAACCCGCTATTTTCCGCTTGTCTCGTCAGGACCTGTACAAACAAATTCCACTAAAGCGTGGGAAAACAGGCAACCGGTCAGCTTTAGCTGACCAAGATATATAACGACCCCACCTCATTCTCAGGGTGGCGGTACTCCTTCCCTGCAGGCAAACTTTAGCAGCATATAAATCTATATCTGCAATCATCACCAACGTAGGCATTCACAACCATACGTTTCGTGCTCACAAGACACACTTCGGCGTACTCCCCGAGTTACACCAACAATCTAAGTCCTTTTTCAACTTAGACAACACTAAGTACTTTTTCAACTTAGCATACTATGAGCTACCGTCAAGGTTATCCTACCTTACGGTTCTATTCCCAAAATGCCCACAGTGAAACGGAGGTCGCGACCTCATCACTGGATGGCTAAGGGTCGGGTTCGGTTCAGCTTTGTTCCCGTGCTCATATCGACGTGCAAGTTATCTACTCGACGCGGGTGCATCTTCCCCTTGTGCCCGTTATTGGCTCACAAGGCAAACGAAGGTAGGCATGCCATGCCCTCCCTTTCTATGTTGTTACACACCCAATCCTTTTTGACGTAGGCTTCACAGTCTCCAAACTTTTGCTCACTGGAGCTACCGCCAGCGGTAGCACTACCGTCTGGCGTTATCGGCAGAAGTCACATCTGCCCTCAGCTACGCTCTGTAATTGTAGGCCTGTAGCTTTCTGGTATATACTACGCACCCAGTCCCCAAAACCTGGGCTTCATACCCACCACAAATGGCTCGCTGGATTCGACCAGGAGCTACCGTCAGCGGTAGCACTACCGCTGGGCAGTCGGAGACAGAGCAACGAATTTGTCCCCTCTTTTTAGGTATTTTCTGGAGATCACCTCCAGAATTCCCTGCAGTACGTCACGACACTCAGAACCCGAAAACACAGCATATACACTCGGAGTCTTCTCTGGTTCGCAATAAACATCACCAATCCAGACCAACCTATCCAGATAGGCTTCACACAGCATGCCTATGTCCGTACTTCGATTCTGGACTCTATATGCAAGTTCTATGGGGATATTCATATCGACCCACCGGAAGAACTTATCCACTAATTAGTAGAAATCTTCCTACCACTATGCCAATAAAAGGACTAGCATGTCCAGATATTCAGAAGGAGAGTCGTTACCCTTGATGTCTGTTTCGGTGCCATAGAATCGATGTTGAGATGGATAAAAGCGTCCTCTCTACGGATCCAACGTTGGCACAAGCAATCAAGAGCTCTCACAGCTACAAAGGCTGATTGCAACACAGCCTTCTCCTTCTTCCTTCCTTTTTCCTTTCTCCTTTTCCTTAAGAGATATCTTGAAGAGAGAGAGAAAGAGAAATGATTTCTCATAAAAGCCTCTCAGCACATAAGGATTTTCGGGCTTAACCTCAGCCACAAGATTCCCAAGCCAAAGGAAATGGATGGCCAAGATTTAATCTATCAAATCTGATCCTGGCAGCTACCACCCCGCGGTAGCACTACCGCCCCGTGGTAGTGGCTTAGACGGTGGAGCTTATCTGCTCACTGCTTAATGGCTTAAGGAACTCGACGCTGTGTCGTAAACCTATCGCCAGCGTTAGGTCTAACGTGCGGCGTTAGCGTCTCGACGTCTCGACGGTTCTTCCAGTTATCTCGACGGTTCGTCTAGACAACCACTACCGTTGGCGCTAGCGCGAACGCGTGGCGTTATCGTCGGTTTGTCTAGTCATCTCGACGGTTGGTCCATTCATCTCGACGGTACGTCGAGATAACCACTACCGCCGGCGGTAACACCTACCGCCCAACGGTAGCCCTAAAATTAGCCTACTTCTCTTTCTATAATGGGGAAATTGGGGTGTTACACCCCCCCACTCCCCACCCCCACGCGCGCGATGCCTGTGTGCGCAGTCGCACGCATGCGTTTCCCAACTAGCTCCCGCTAGGGTGGGTGTGTGCGTCGTTTCGTGCGCTCTTTTTGGTGGCTTCGGGACCCTTCGAGCGAGTGTGGTTTGTACGCGTGACTCACACGATCAGGTTTTCTTGCTTGAGCGCCATCAATAACATTTGATGGGGTTCCCTTATAAAGTTATCTGTGTCAAACCGGACCAAAACGCTCTAGCAAGTTGACCCAACCAAGTTAGCCACGCGCATTGAATCAAATTCGCTCGAAGGGTCCCAAAACTGCTTGAAAGGGCGCACAGAACGACGCCCGTGCATGCCCAAGAAGAAGCCCCACGAGCGCCCCACGAGCGGACACGTGTGTGTGCCGCCTAAGCAAGTGCACACCATGTGCACAGCCATCGAGCGCGCACGACCGGCAAGCGCGCGTGCACGCCGGCCGCCGGGCTCCGGCACGCCGCCGCCACTTCCGCTGCCAGGTGAGCCACCCGCCGCCGACGACTTGCTGGAAAATCTACCTGGGCCTCCCGCCTTGCCCTAGCCGCCCGGGGGGCATGTTCGTCATTTTCAAAAAATTAGTGATTTAGGCAACCAGAACCGAGCAACGTTGTTCATCAATTCATGATCCAGCTAGGTGCAATTACCAGCATGCCCCTCTAGAAAAGCTATAAAAAGATCCTCAGGCCTTCATTTGAAGACACGTATCCAAGAGACACGAGAGAGCACTGAGGTTTTTTGGCGAGGACTTAGCAATCTGCTTGCTCCTTCGATCTGAATCCACTCCGCTCGCTCTCAAGTCTGCTCAAGCTCAATCTGAAGTCTCCAGTGGACACTCTCACAAGCACCGGTAAAGGAACTGAAGAACGCTCTCGCGGACGCTCTGAGACTTGGTTTTTTTCTCCTTTCTTTGACTTCAAGACTTGTAAACGGAGAGGTGGTATGTCACCCTCCGAGGATCTCAATCCCCTGTAACCGCAAGGAACTAGTGGAATTTGGCTGGCACAGATCTGGCCACGTGGTTTTTCACCCTTTCCGAGTTTTTCAAGCTAAAACGCCTCGTGTCATTGCTGTTTGGTTCACTTTTGACTTTTTTGTGTGCTCGACCCACTTTCGAGCTAAGGCGGACTGATTCTCCAGACCGATAAAAAAAGAGTGACCCCCAACAGTTTAGCGCCATCTATGGGAAAGTGTTTCCAAATCTCCAACACATTTCTAAGGACTGTGCTTGCAGTGTGCACGCACCCCCGACTAGCAGCAATGACAAGAGGAATTACTCGCACCGCTAACAGGGCAACTCCCGAGGAGAATGCTGATCAATACCCTACCAACTCACATGCGTGCAACATGTCGCCCCTCGAAGAAACTTTAGTCTCGCCAACAACACTCGTGGAGAAGTGCGTTCGCTTAATGGTGGAGCGTCAAGCTGAGGTGTTAACCTTGCTGAAGGATCTGGAGGCCTGCCGCGCCCAGGCTCGCGAATATACTTATAAATTTCGATCGCGTATGTTAAAGCAGCGATCCAAGAAGGGTCCGTCGGCACGGTAGTCAAAAAGAAGCCTGGGGAGCTCGCAAAAAGCGAGAGCGAGCGAGGTAGGGTAACGTTGATCCCGCTCGCAAGTTTCCCTAGGGGGCGAGCCGGAGGGGCGAAGCGGGCTCGGCTTCACCTCGGCGATGAAATTCGGCGGGCCTATCTAACGAAATCTCTAAGCAAAAGAAAGTTCGGAGATGAGGGAATTGCTAAGACATTGAGATGCGAGCACATAAAAGCGTAAGCATAGAAAAATAGAATCATGCGAGCATGAGTAAAAGTGCGAGTGCGAGCAAGGAATAAAAAAGAAATGACATTCAAAAGATAGACAAAATCTTTCCTTTTCATTGCTCAAAAGATGTTTACAATTAATGGCGAACTCGCCGGGAAAAACAAAAGATTTACACTTGGAATAAATAAAAAGCATAAAAGTTGCCCACCGGGGAATTCTTCAGTCGCTCCCGCGATCTCCCGCCTCAGAGATCGGCACGAACAGGTCAGGGACGACGTCCTCAGCGGTGAGCTCCATCGCATCAGGGACGATCAGGCCCGCCCCTTTAAGGGTGTCGAAGACAAGTTCGGCGATCCCCATCGAGTTCTTGCGGGCTGCCTCCTTCTCACCTCGCGACTGGCCTGGAGTCCCGGCTCGTGGAGGGGGCGAGGGGAGCACCGCCAGAGTGAGCTCGCGAACCTGTGCTTTGAGGTAAGTGTTCTCCATCTCCAGGTCGGTGATCCTCGCGGTTAGTTTGCTCACGAACTCGGCATCCTGCAGAAGGGAAGTTAGAAAAAGGCGAAGAGTAGCGAGACAGGAAAAGACTCTTTGCAGGCATTACTTACCAGGCCGCCTTGGAGGCTGGCGAGGAGGCCCTCAGACAATGCCTCCTTTCCCTTAAGCTCTGCGACCTCTTCCGCGGATTTCCGGAGCTCGCCATTGAGCTCTTTGATTTCCCTATCCGCGGTGAAGTACTGGCGGCCCACCATGTGGGTAAGGTCCATCGCCCGGAACTGGGATCGCATGGTCTCATATACGAGCCCTTTGGGCGTGAAGGCCCTGAAAAGGGAGGCGTCCTCGCGGTCGTAGTGCCCGAAGGTGAGGGAGAACGCCTCGCCCACAACTTTATCACTCTCCACCCAGGAGGGGAGGAGGGAGGAGCAGACGATCTTATTCTGCTCGGGGTCCCACGCGAGCATCGGCTCGCCGACTGCGTCCGGGTGCTTTGCGCCGAGCCTGAAATTCTTGTGGCTCGTCGGCCTGGGCTTGTCGGTGGAGCCACTTGGCTCGCCACTCTCATCGGTGGGATTCTGATTCGCCGACGGGGAGAGGGGGGTCTCTGGCTCGGACAGATCCACAATGTTCTTCGCCTTAGATGCGGGGGGGGCTTTCTTGGACTTCTTCGCCAATCCCTGCGAAGCGAGCCAGCTTGGAGGAGGGGGACGCTTCTTTCCCGACGAAGAGCTCGGGTGGTCACGGCACGCCTCGGCGGCCGCGTTCGCGAGCGAGCCGGTGGTGAGGGTTGAGTACGGCGCGTGCGGGGGGTTGAGCGGAAGATTGCGCTCTCCTGGAAAGAGGTTAGAAATGTTAGGTAACAAGAAAGAAAGGGTGAGGGACAGTCGGCGAGTGCGAGTCAAACCTTCTCCCTGAGGGACCGGCATCAGCGAGTCCACTCTCTGTCGGAGGAAGGCGACTTTGAAGTTCATCCCGGACAGATATTGGTACAGCTTCGCGTCGTCGCCCCCCCAGCGAGGAGGGCGGGCAGTAGGTGGCCTCGTCCCGCTGGAGGGGGGAGTTGGAGACGTTGCCGAATGGACCTTTCACTATGACGTACTTCTGCGTCCAATAGTGGGTCTTGTTCACCGTTTCGCAAATGGTGACGTGATGGCTCACGAAGTGAGCGGTCCCATCCTTGTAGGCGCGGAAGGAGAATACTTTGCGGAAGACGAGCAGACTAAACTCGATCCTCTCCGCCCACAGATAGCTGGAAAAAGCGACCACCGTGGCAATCGCGTTCGGCGTCAGCTGGCTCAGCAGAACGCCAAAGTATTTGAGTACCTAGAAGAATCGGTAGGGGTTAGGGTACTCTTCGCGAGGCGAGCCAGGATTACTATGGCCAAGAGAAAATACATACATGGCGCACTTCAGGCCAGAGGGGGAGTCGCAGCCCATTTTCAAAATGGGCGATAGGGATGGCGAGCTCGTCGGGGAGGGGATCGCTGATGGTGTCTCGTTCGGTGGGGCGGCAAGCCACAAATTCAGGAAGGATATACTTGACCACCGTGGCAAGTTCCTCCTAAGTGAGGGTGGCGCAGAAAAAAGGCCCTCGCGGAAGGCACTAGCGCACTTGGCCCGCCCCTCCGATTCTACGTCCGCGACCATGATGTTATTGCGATCGCGAGCTAGGTTCTGCGAGAGAGCCGGAAGAAGAGAAGAGCAAAGGAAGAGCAGTAAATGCGGTGGTTAGAAAGTAAAAGACGGGGACTATTTATAGAAATGGAAATGGTGGGAAGGATTCGAAGCGCCGAGGGTGCGGATAGCGGAACCGTGCGGTATTTTTCCACCTCCTGGTGCCCTTGCCGACCCTGGCGAGTGGGCGCCCCACCAAAAAATCCCTCCAACTAGTCACGGGCGAGCCAGACCTGTGCAAAGAAATGGAGCGAGTCGCGAGAGCAAGGCGGACAAAATATAATCATTAAGGGAAAAAATCTACAAGGGGCGAGCGAGGTTGATATAGCGAAGGAATTAATGAAAGCAGAAAAAGCGGATTCGCAAGCGAGTCAAAAGTCTTAATATTACAAATCATCAAATTGTTTAAAACCCCTCCATAAAGAGGAGAGGAAGGGAAAGCAAATGGCAAATTACAAAAAAGAGGCATTCTAGTAGCGAATCCACTTCCAGCTTCCGCGGCCTCGCACACCCGAGCGGGGGGGGGGGGGGGGGGGGGGGGGGGGGGGGGACTCGCGAACTGATTGGGCCTCGCGACTTAGCAACCGCGCGTAATCTTCAATCTGCGCGATGTGTACCCCGGGTGAGGTGACCTCGCTGCGGTCGACCAATCGCACCTCGGCAAGGATCCGCGCGTTCGCGTCCTCCATCGCAGCAAACTTCTCTTCATACGCGAGCCGGTCCAGCTGATTTTGTTCGTATAACTCCCGCAGCATGGAAGTATGTTTTTGAAATATCTCAGTGACCCGCCTATTCATTTGCTCTGGATTGCCGGGGTCACCCAGAAAATCTGCGACCTGACCCGGCGAGGGGCGTGGCGACATCTCCACCTCTCCATGCTCTGATTCAGTGGGCGGGGACGGAGGATCACCTGCGGGATAGAAATCAGCGAGGAGGATGAAGAAAAAGCACTCGACAGGGATGGTCTAACCAGGTGGAGGAAGAAGAGTACTGGGCCGCTGGCGAGAAGTGCCCGGCTGGCCCTTGAAAGCTTCAACGAAGGCGGGGGTAACAGCCTTCCCCAAACCGGGGCGGAACGTGGTTTCGGCAACGAGTTTGGGCTCGGCAAGTAGTGTCCCTCCGGGGCTCCTTTGTCCCAGAATGCCGAATCCGGGAGTGATGATGGTTTGGTTCGGCGGGGCCGGCTGGTCCGCAGGAGGAGGAATCCGCTCCTCCAAGTTCGCGAGAGGAGACGCTGCATAAGGAATGAGGGAGACTTTTTTTTGAAAGATGCAAATAGCATGTAATTAAAAACCAAAAAGAAAAGAAAAGAAAAAACTACAGCATGCCATCTAAGTCCACCCGAACAAGCTCGGCAAACTCAGTCTGGGTGCTATCAACGTCCAGCCAAACAAAATTTCCCCGAAGGGCAAAACGCTCACAAAAATCAGCAACTATATTGCCATCACGGTCGAATGAGGGAGACTTAGCGAGTAAGGAAATATACAATGAAGGGCGAGGCGAACTACTCATCTGGCCGTGAAGGTGGGGCCTGCATATCAGAGGTCCCCACGACCTGGGATGCAGGGTCGATCCTCCCAGGGGTGGGAACGCGAGTCTCCGTAGTTGTTTTCTCCAGGGTACTCCCTCCCGGAGAAGTGTTCTGCGAGCAAAGAAGCGAGGTCAGGGGAGAAAGACATTGAACTAACGGTCAGTAGATTACTTTACTGCGGTAGTGTGATAAATCTTGCATGTGCATAAACTAGTGTCAGGTCTTCGATACGGGTCCATTTGTCACACCAATGGCAGTACGTTGACTTTGGCGGGGTGTGGTGAGTTAAAGGGGCCAGTAGATTACTTTACTGCGGTCTAGTAGACACTCCCTAGTAACCCACCTCCGACCATAGAAGACTGGCGGGATGCCAGCAAGAGTACACAAAAGCTCACGGAAGTGCACCTAGGACATGTACATCAGCGTACGTAAGGTCTAGGTCTGGTAGTGTATATACCCACCTAGAAGTGGAGTGCCTGGTCTACTGATTTCGTTGCCACGGCGGAAGTTCCTGAGAGGCTTGCTACCTCCGAAAAGTGGGAACTAAAGGTCTATGCGTGTAGAGTCGTGTGAGTGAGTTGCACTGTGTGTGCATAGCATAACATAACATAACATAACATGACATGACATGACATTCATACTATAGGCATATACATTTGCAGACCCTTATCATATAAATTAGTATGAGCTCTTTTATATGATAAGTTACAATTTCGGAAACTTTAACTTATAAGTTTGTATGGGCATTCATATATGTTAAGGTACTCTAGATGATAGTGTGGTAGCTTTCCTAATTACTTTACTTGCGCTGTTTTTACTTACTTTCTGCTCGTTCATTACCTACTGCTGTCATATTTACTATTCATATATTACATATTATTGTTATACTTACTGCTCGCTTATTCATTATATTGTTAGTATATTCCATGTCACCTGCACCTTCTTTTACCCCTTGTTGTCCTTCGTTTCGTCCTCCCGCTCGGTACCTAGGATTCGTGGGTGGAGGCGAGGACAAAATGGCTTAGTCTTTTTGACTAACCGTCGGTTGTGACCATAACACTAAGAAATCGAGGAGCAGGAGCCGCAGTTCGTCAGGCGGGACGAGATGGCAGACACCGAGGAGCAGATGCCGCGCATCACTACTACCACACAATGACAAGTTGGAGAGTATTTTATGTTGCTTCTGCATAGGGTAGAGTGAGAGAGTGCTTTGTCAGTTGTATTGTATTTTGGATCTGTATCGGGCTTAAGTCATTGCACTATCTTAGTTTTGTACTCATTGTGGACTATTTGCACTCTTATATATATATATATATGTACTGTGGTTGTGGACTTGTTATAATTATAATATTACTTCTAGCAAATTGGCATGTGAATGATCGTATTAGCCGGCAGGATCGGCGTCGAGCGGCGACAGCCAACCCGTGAGTTGGGGGCACCGTAAGACGGCGGTTCTGGACATAAGATTCGGGAACCTTCCGGTAAGGAGGAGGGGGATCTTACAAACATGGTGTCTTGCACAATGAGAAATTATATTGGCATAACTATGCGTGATGACACTAAGTCTAGCCCTATTTTGAGCTTGTACTTTCGTATACCTGAAATGATCTTATCTAGAAAGCACACACATTAAATACATATGTGTGCATCTATATTGTGAGGGCTTCTTTAATTCAGGAACTTTGTGGGCACTGTTCCCAACAGACTGTTACTTTGTCGTCAACCTGGTTCCAATTTATCTGGATTATGTGTTCTCCGATAGTTGCACTGATGATCAGTGGGTTATGGTGTGGAACATGTTCTCCGAAGGGGCCTCGTTCATTTGTGGTGCTATGTGCGTCTTTGTCTCTTTCCTACTTTCGTGTGGGTATATTTGGGGCATGTTGTCCATGTGTTTGAGTTTGCCGAAATTTATCGACAAATCCCATGTGAATGGATCGTTCGATCTCCTCCTTTAAGAGCCTGCACTTTTCTGTGTCATTCCCGTGGCTCTGATAGTAACTATAATACTGTGACTGATCCCCTCGATTCGGGGCGAGTCACCAAGGTCTTCGAAGAGCGAGGTGACTGCTGATGGCGAGCAAAACTTCTCCCTAAGTGGTATTAAGCGGGGTGAAGCTCTGATGCTGGGGATGCCCCCCAGGTTGACGAATGTCGTCGTGATGCTTACAGCCCCATTCGGGTGTCGGTTGTGGCCCTTGTTTTCTTTTCTTGCTTTACCATTGGCACGGCTCTTTAGGAGCGATCCTTCCTTCGTCTTCCGCGATGTGTGAGAATTTGGCTTTGGTGTAGCTTTTGGCTCTTTCGTTTACTTGGTGACAGATGCAACACATATCTGGCATAGAGTGACTGCGTAGTGCGGAAGCTGATCGCATGAGGCAAGCAAGGAGAGCACCTGATTCTGGTGATCCTCCATCCAATAGATGCACTCCTCTAGGAACGCGGGTAGCGCGACGACGACTTCTTCGAGAAGCGGTGTGATGTTGGCAGGCGCGTTGCTGGAGGCTTGATATGTGTATTCTTCAGAGGAGTTCTCATCGAGGGTGTGAACACTTTGTCTTGTCATAACTGCATGTCTCAAGTATCGCCGTGAAGCGGATACTGGCTTCAGAATCTTCGTAGAGTTTTGGGAACACTTTCCCACAGACAGCGTCAAACTGTTGCGGCCAAACTCGACGCTCTGGTAGACCGGACTTAAATTGAACCGTCTTAGCCCGTGGAGCGGTCGAGCGCGCAAACAGACAATGTAAAAGTGATTTAGGCGGCTGGCAAGAGGACTTTTTTTAATGTGGAAAACCCAGGAAAGAGGTAAAAATCACGTGACCGGGACTGTGCCGGACAAACTTCCACTATCTCTGTATTGTTACAGGGCTTTGAAGAGAACTCGAGAGCGACAGACCGCCTTTCGTTACACTTGTTGGGGGGAGAGAGAGAAGGGCTCTGAGAGTGGCAGACCATTGCTCGCGGAACTAAGTATTTTTCTTGTACAGAGGGGAGTGTTGTGCTTTACGCGCTTTGGAGTATTCGATTACTGTTCGAAGGTTGGAGGGTCGTATTCTGCTTCTCGTCTGCGTCTTGTCTTCTGTTGTACGCGGAGTAGTCTGGAGCAGAGGACTTGCTGTTGAGTGGAGGGCTTGTCGCTGAGTGGAGGGCACTGTGTTTGTGGCGAAGTGCGCACAGGGTGGAACACACACAGGAGTGGAACACGCACATGGTGGAATGTGCGCATGGTGGAACGTACACAGAGTGAAACATGTGCAACGGCGCTCGAAGGAGATCGAAGATCTTCGAGTGGTCTTCGAAGACGTTCGAAGATCTTCGAAGGATTCTTCGAAAACGAAAGGAAAACTTCGAAGGAGCTCTTTTGTGCGTAGGAGGAGAAGTGGGAGGCGGAGAGGATGGAAATGAAGGAGGGCCCTGAGGTCCTACTTATAGTTTTTGAGGGTGGTTATGGTGGTTATGCGGATATCCGTACACCATAACCGCTTTATGTGCTATACGCAAATCGTTTATCTGATATTTTAATGCACGTATATTTATGATATTTGCTATGCGCACACCCAATATGACATCCGGCTATACGCACCATCATAATGGGTGGTTATGTGAGGCAGTTACGTGGAGATCGGACGATGTAGATTCGGCGGCGGCAAAGGGGGCGATCGGAGGAGAACCGCCGGAGGCGGCAGAGGCGTCGGTCGGGGACGGAACACGGCCGATGAGGGTCGTACGGATGGCCATTCGAGGAGGCCGGCTCGGCCGACCGGGAGGCCGCCCGCGCGGCGGCGGCCGGGAAGCCATGTCTGCTGCTTGGCCTTGCGGTCTTGCGGTTTTGTGGTTGGCGGCCAGCCTTGAGACGGTCGGCCGGGTGGTCGGTCGTCTGCTCGGCTTTGCGGGCGCGCGCTGGGTGCGTGGCCACGCGACCGTGCGCACAAAGGTCCGCACGACGACGATCGATCGTGCGGCGGACGGTCGGGTGGCAGGTCTTCCTCGCGGCCTCGCGGCTACGCGCGCGGGGCGCGCGGCCATGCGGTCGCCCGGCCAAAGGGCCACACAGGGGCGGCCGTGCGGCGGCCGACCTGGTGGTCAGTCGTCCGCTCGGCCCCGCGCGCGGGGCGCATGTCGGCGCGGCTGCTCGGCCTCGCGCGCGGGGCGCATGTCGGCACGGCCGTGCTGCTAAGGGGTCGTGCGGCGGCGGCCTGGAGTGCGGCGGCCATCCGGTCGCTCGCTCACCCTCGGCCGCGCGTGCGGAGCTCCCGACCATGCAACCTCGCGACCAAAGGGCTGCACGGTAGTGTTTGTGCGGCGGCCGGCCGGGTTGTAGCGGTTTGTGCAATGCGCGGTGCACGCATGGCGGTTCGGGGTAGTTATCACCATGGGGTTAGTGGGGTTGACTTTGGTCCACCCAAGTTAGCCCCATGACCTCCACTAAATTAGTAGGGGCGTGGGAACTCTGACTATTCGCAACCCGAAATCCCTATAAATTATGGGTGCCCTCATCAAGTGTATTTACACATTACAATTTTTTTCATACGTTGTTATGGTGACGTTTTCCCCTCATCTCTTCACTTGCTTCGGTGTCCTCTCACAATGATGTGATCGCTCCTCGAGATATATATTCTGAGATTGAAATTGTGGATGACAAACTGCATAAGCAAGTGTGGGAGCACTTCGACAAGATTCACGCCAATGAAGAGTTAAAAGTAAAATGTCGACATTGCGCAAAATTGCTTATAACAAAAGATAACACAACATTTGTTGAAACCAGTAACCCGGTTTCAGTGTTCGCAAGGGGGATGCAGCTAACCCTTACTTGACCTGAGCGAGACCCTTGACCAGTCACTAAGAACCGAAGAACCTTGCCCTTGGAGAACACCTAAGTCCACAAACGGACCCCTTAAGCTGCAGCGTGGAGGTCCCACCACATACCCAGAAGCTCTCAAGGAACTTCCCCTCCCAAGCCAATGCTGAGCCTGGGCACCTTGGAGGGCACTAAGGATCACCTCACCGTCCACCTTCAATGACAGGGGTAGGGGAGGGGTAGTGCTTGCTCACACGCGAGAGAGGGGGGTACCAACATCCCTTCCCAAGGTGCCCATGGGGGTCTATTTATAGACATTCCCAAAAATGGACTGCGGATAGCCAAAATCCTGCTATCCGCAGTCCGACCACGATCATGAACGGGCAACGTAGGAGGAGGGGTGAGCGGGACTCGAGGTACCCACTCCCCCTCTTGCCGGAGGTCCAAACGAGCCTACTCGAGACCCCACTCGCCCAAGAAGAGTGGGTGAGTGGGGAGGAGACCTCCCCCACCCGCCCCCAAGGGGGCGGGCGAGTGGGGAGGAGGAGAACCTCCCCCTCCCGCCCCCAAGGGGGCGGGCGAGTGGGGATGGGGAGACCTCCCCCACCCGCCCCCAAGGGGGCCAGCGAGTGGGGAGGAGGAGAACCTCCCCCACCCGCCCCCAAGGGGGCGGGCGAGTGGGGAGGGGGAGAACCTCCCCCACCCTCCCCCAAGGGGGCGGGCGAGTGGGGAGGGGGAGACCTCCCCCACCCGCCCCCAAGGGGGCGGGCGAGTGGGGAGGAGGAGAACCTCCCCCACCCGCCCCCAAGGGGGCGGGCGAGTGGGGAGGGGGAGACCTCGCCCCCGCCCCCAAGGGGGCGGGCGAGTGGGGAGGAGGAGAACCTCCCCCACCCGCCCCCAAGGGGGCGGGCGAGTGGGGAGGGGAGAACCTCCCCCACCCGCCCCCAAGGGGGCGGGCGAGTGGCGAGGGGGAGACCTCCCCCACCCGCCCCCAAGGGGGCGGGAGAGTGGGGAGGGGGGGACCTCCCCCACCCGCCCCCAAGGGGGTGGGCGAGTGGGGAGGAGGAGAACCTCCCCCACCCGCCCCCAAGGGGGCGGGCGAGTGGGGAGGTGGGACCTTCTCTCTTTAGTTTAGACCCAAGGTCCGCTGCGTTACGGTCATCTTCTCCACCACGACTTCCCCTGCGTCGGGTCACACCGACTCGGAAAATATGAGGGTTGTACACAATCCCCGCTCTTTTCAAGCTTGCCTTAAGCTCGGAAAGAAAGTCCAACCCACCTATTTGACGAGTAGGTGGGACCCTAGAGGAATCCATGAAGGGCCTTGCCAACGGGATGCTCTTGCCGAGTTTTCAACCGAACCTGATTTGAGGCGAGAGGCGAAACTTTCTTCACTAAACACCTCTCCTGTGAGCCGAGCTCAACAGGAGGTGGAGAAAGCTCAACACATTTAGGTCGAGCTAAACTCGACTGAAGGTGGAGGGAGACTCAACACCTCTAGTCGAACTGAACTCGACATGAGGTGGGGAACAGATCTTTCTCCACTAAACACCCCTCCTATGAGCCGAGCTCAACTGGAGGTGGAGAAAGCTCAACACCTTAGGTCGAACTAAACTTGACCTGAGGTGGAAGAAAACCCAACACCTTTGGTCGAGCTGAACTCGACCTGAGGTGGAAGAAAAACTCAACACCCCTAGTTGAGTCGAGCTCGACTTGAGGTGGAATGCAAACCTTTCTACACTTAACAACCCCCCTGTGAGCCGAGCTCAACTGGAGGTGGAGAAAGCTTAACACCTTAGGTCGAATTGAACTTGACCTGAGGTGGAGAAAAACGCAACACCCTTAGTCGGGCCGAACTCGACCTGAGGTGGAAGGCAAACTTTTCTCCACTTAACAACCCTCCTGTGAGCCGAGCTCAACTGGAGGTGGAGAAAGCTCAACACCTTAGGTCGAATTGAACTTGACCTGAGGTGGAGAAAAACACAACACCCTTAGTCGAGCCGAACTCGACCTGAGGTGGAAGACAAACCTTTCTCCACTCAACAACCCTCCTGTGAGCCGAGCTCAACTGGAGGTGGGGAAAGCTCAACACCTTAGGTCGAATTAAACTTGACCTGAGGTGGAGAAAAACACAACACCCTTAGTCGAGCCGAACTCGACCTGAGGTGGAAGGTAAACCTTTCTCCACTTAACAACCCTCCTGTGAGCCGAGCTCAACTGGAGGTGGAGAAAGCTCAACACCTTAGGTCGAATTGAACTTGACCTGAGGTGGAGAAAAACACAACACCCTTAGTCGAGCCGAACTTGACCTGAGGTGGAAGGCAAACCTTTCTACACTTAACAACCCTCCTGTGAGCCGAGCTCAACTGGAGGTGGAGAAAGCTCAACACCTTAGGTCGAATTGAACTTGACCTGAGGTGGAGAAAAACACAACACCCTTAGTCGAGCCGAACTCGACCTGAGGTGGAAGGCAAACCTTTCTCCACTTAACAACCCTCCTGTGAGCCGAGCTCAACTGGAGGTGGAGAAAGCTCAACACCTTAGGTCGAATTGAACTTGACCTGAGGTGGAGAAAAACACAACACCCTTAGTCGAGCCGAACTCGACCTGAGGTGGAAGGCAAACCTTTCTCCACTTAACAACCCTCCTGTGAGCCGAGCTCAACTGGAGGTGGAGAAAGCTCAACACCTTAGGTCGAATTGAACTTGACCTGAGGTGGAGAAAAACAGAACACCCTTAGTCGATCCGAACTCGACCTGAGGTGGAAGGCAAACCTTTCTCCACTTAACAACCCTCTTGTGAGTCGAGCTCAACTGGAGGTGGAGAAAGCTCAACACATTAGGTCGAATTGAACTTGACCTGAGGTGGAGAAAAACACAACACCCTTAGTCGAGCCGAACTCGACCTGAGGTGGAAGGCAAACATTTCTCCACTTAACAACCCTCCTGTGAGCCGAGCTCAACTGGAGGTGGAGAAAGCTCAACACCTTAGGTCGAATTGAACTTGACCTGAGGTGGAGAAAAACTCAACACCCTTAGCCGAGCCGAGCTCGACCTGAGGTGGAAGGCAAACCTTTCTCCACTTAACAACCCTTCTGTGAGCCGAGCTCAACTGGAGGTGGAGAAAGCTCAACACCTTAGGTCGAATTGAACTTGACCTGAGGTGGAGAAAAACACAACACCCTTAGTCGAGCCGAACTCGACCTGGGGTGGAGGGCAAGCCTTTCTCCACTTAACAACCATCCTGTGAGCCGAGCTCACCTGGAGGTGGAGAAAGCTCAACACCTTAGGTTGAATTGAACTCGACCTGCGGTGGAAGGGGAGAACTCCACACCTACCAGGGAGCCGAGCTCACCTAGAGGGGGAGTGAACTCCACACCTACCAGGGAGCCGAGCTCACCTGGAGGGGGAGGGAACTAACAATTTCTTGAACTATCCGGGGGCGGAGAACCAGTCCACGTCCCAGGTGCTTACTTTCACCTAGAGGCGGAGGAACTCCACCATCTTATCAAAGCGACTGAGGCAGAGATCCAACCCACGTCTTAGGTGCTTACCTTCACCTAGAGGCGGAGGAACTCCACCATCTTATAAAAGCAACTGAGGCAGAAATCCAACCCACGTCTTAGGTGCTTACCTTCACCTAGAGGCGGAGGAACTCCACCATCTTATCAAACCAATTACCCTTTCTGAAATCTTGCCCGCAGCGAGTCGACCCGATGAGCTTCCAATCTGCCGGCATTACTGAGCTCGGTGAATGGTCTCTAGTCGGGGATCTTACCGATTGGAGGCGGAAGTACCCGTCCGCGTCCTAGGTGCTTCTCTTACCTGGAGACAGGGGAACCCAACGCCCTCTCAATCCAATTGGAGGCGGGAGTACCCACCCGCGTCCTAGGGGCTCAGCTTGCCTGGAGACAGAGGAACTCAGCGCCCTCCTAAATCAGTTGGAGGCGGGAGTACCCATCCGCGTCCTAGGTGCTTTGCTTACCTGGAGACAGGGGAACTCACCGTCCTCCCAATCTAATGGGAGGCGGAGGTATCCACCCGCGTCCTAGGGGCTCAGCTTGCCTGGAGACAGAGGAACTCAGCGCCCTCCTAAATCAGTTGGAGGCGGGAGTACCCATCCGAGTCCTAGGTGCTTTGCTTACCTGGAGACAAGGGAACTCACCGCCCTCCCAATCTAATGGGAGGCGGAGGTATTCACCCGCGTCCTAGGGGCTCAGCTTGCCTGGAGACAGAGGAACTCAGCGCCCTCCTAAATCAGTTAGAGGCGGGAGTACTCATCCGCGTCCTAGGTTCTTTGCTTACCTGGAGACAGGGGAACTCACCGTCCTCCCAATCTAATGGGAGGCGGAGGTATCCACCCGCGTCCTAGGGGCTCAGCTTGCCTGGAGACAGAGGAACTCAGCGCCCACCTAAATCAGTTGGAGGCGGGAGTACCCATCCGCGTCTTAGGTGCTTTGCTTACCTGGAGACAGGGGAACTCACCGTCCTCCCAATCTAATGGGAGGCGGAGGTATCCACCCGCGTCCTAGGGGCTCAGCTTGCCTAGAGACAGAGGAACTCAGCGCCCTCCTAAATCAGCTACCAAGTAGCAAGTCGACCCGATGAGTCTCCCATCTGCCGGCATAACCGAGCCCGGAGAATGGTCTCTACTCAGGGATCTTATCATAGGTGTTACCTGGAACCTTTTTCATTCATCATCGAGGAGTTAAATTTTTATTACAACGCGCCTCTCTGGGCCTACTTGGTCACATGCACATTGACCATCTCCTTCATTACTTCCTCCATCTTCTTTGTCTTCTTATTCCTTCTCTTTCTCCTGGTCCCTCCTGCTTCCCTGATCAACCTGGAGGCGGATGACTTGTTCCTGAAACCGATCCACGTAGCTTCCCAGCGTCTCTCCATGCTTCGGTTGAATCAAGAACAGGGACCCCGCCCCCTTCCTCCCCTTCTCTTGTCGACGTGCGTGCTCTGTCTCCGCTGGGGATGGCGAGGTAAAGACGGGTGCGGGTGGTGTCGAGCACTCACTGTGAGGGGGGAGTGCGACCCGCAAGAGTTCCTGGATTGACTTCCTGAACTCCTCGACGTCACCTTTCTTCACGCACTCGCCGGTAGGGGGTGAGTCCACCAGCTCATCGCTTCCAGCCATGAGACTTGCTCAGAGCTTTCCGAACTAGCTGCTTCCACGCTCACCGCACCATAATGTTGAAACCAGTAACCCGGTTTCAACGTTCGCAGGGGAGATGCAACTAACCCTTACTTGACCTGAGCGAGACCCTTGACCAGTCACTAAGAACCGAAGAACCTTGCCCTTGGAGAACACCTAAGTCCACAAACGGACCCCTTAAGCTGCAGCGTGGAGGTCCCACCACATACCCGGAAGCTCTCAAGGAACTTCCCCTCCCAAGCCAATGCTGAGCCTGGGCACCTTGGAGGGCACTAAGGATCACCTCACCGTCCATCTTCAATGACAGGGGTAGGGGAGGGGTAGTGCTTGCTCACACGCGAGGGAGGGGGGTACCAACATCCCTTCCCAAGGTGCCCATGGGGGTCTATTTATAGACTTTCCCAAAAATAGACTGCGGATAGCCAAAATCCTGATATCCGCAGTCCGACCACGATCACGAACGGGCAACGCAGGAGGAGGGATGAGTGGGACTCGAGGTACCCACTCCCCCTCTTGCTGGAGGTCCAAACGAGCCTACTCGAGACCCCACTCGCCCAAGAAGAGTGGGTGAGTGGGGAGGAGACCTCCCCCACCCGCCCCCAAGGGGGCGGGCGAGTGGGGAGGAGGAGACCTCCCTCACCCGCCCCCAAGGGGGCGGGCGAGTGGGGAGGGGGGGACCTCCCCCACCCGCCCCCAAGGGGGCGGGCGAGTGGGGAGGAGGAGAACCTCCCCCACCAGCCCCCAAGGGTGCGGGCGAGTGGGGAGGAGGAGACCTCCCCCACCCGCCCCCAAGGGGGCGGGCGAGTGGGGAGGTGGGACCTTCTCTCTTTGGTTTAGACCCAAGGTTCGCTGCGTTACAGTCATCTTCTCCACCACGACCTCACCTGCGTCGGGTCACACCGGCTCGAAAAATATGAGGGTTGTACAACATTGATACGATATTTGAAATATTGTTTGGACAAAAAAGCATCAGAGTCGAGTCAAGCGCAATTATCTTCATTTGTGCAGATTCGGTCTTACGATCAAGCAAGACAATGAGAGACGCAAATGAAGAATGCAACCATACGTTGTTTATCATTCAACCACTACGACAACGAGGACGAAATGTCATACATGCGAAGCGAGCTATTTCATGACAATGATGTTTTTGTCCAAACACACTGGATCAAGACGTTGCACCAAACAGACAATGGGTTGCAACCATCATCTTTACGATTGTCACCGTCGTGCCAAACGGACCCTTAGATCCATTTTCAAGTGATTTTGTCTCATCATGGTGATTTAAGAAGAAACATTGATCGGGTTGTCTAATCTCCAAAACTTGACATTTGAAGTTTGGTAAGGATGAATGTGGTCTTCTTTAAATATACATGAAATTGTTCTCAACTCTTTGTGATAAGAAGTTTATCGCTATCAAATCTTTGATTTTTTGGAGTTTGTGCGGGGCCATTGATGTCTTATATGTAGGTATGTTCACAAATAGTATAGTTCGTGAATAATTTGGGATTCGATTCATGAAGATTCGATTCGTGAAGATTCGATTAAATTCGTATTTTTCGAATTCGAATAATTTTATTCATGTTCAAAGTTTTCGCGTATAGTAAAATATATACTTAAATAAATTTATATATGTAATTAAATATTATATATAATTATATTTGGATATTATATATAATTAAACATTATAAAATTCGAATTCGAATACGAATTCGAATCCAACATTTCACGACGAATCCGAATCCTAATCCGACTCCGAATATTTGAACGAATCTGAATCTGAATATCTGCATTCTACGTAAAATTTGGATTTGATTGAAGAGTTATTCGACCTCATTCTGCTCGTGAACACCCAGGTACTTGCGAGAAGATTGATTAAAACTGAAGTGCTAGTGTAGTTACACCAATTGATAACAGTGTCAAGGTTTTATCATAATTGATGAGAATACATGTTATAGATATTGTTAATATTATATTTGATGGGGTCTCCTTAGAAGCGTTAGCCGCACTCCATACATGGGGTGCTGTATGGGGTGCGGATATCTGAACCTCCCCCGGAGTAACCACCTGAGGTGTAATCGCCATCGCCGCAATAACCACTGCCTTCTTCTGTGTCGTTTAGCCCTGCCGGCCCATCGCCGACCGGCGTGACCAAAGTCACCTCACAACGCCATGGACGCGCGGCTTCCGTCGCCGCCCCGGAGACGGGCGGCCGCTTGATCTAGTCTGCCGCCCCCAACGGGGGCGGCCTCCCGTTCGCCCAGATCGGGCGGCCATTTGGGCACAATCTCGGCTGCCGCCCCCAACGGGGGCAGCCTCCCGTTCGCCCAGATCGGCGGCCATTTGGCCGCCCGATCTCGGCCGCCGCGCCCAACGGGGGCGGCCTCCCGTTCGCCCGGATCGGGCGGCCATTTGGCTAAGGCCACCGCCCCCAGCAGCCTCCCCGCCGCCCAGGTTGGGCAGCCATTTGGCAGCCAAACCCCGGCCGGGGGCCCTCTTCCCCGACCGCTCCTCCCCACGCGGGAGGAGCGGTTTCTCTTCCGTTGAACCCGTAACCGCCCGGGGGCGGTCTCGTCATTTGCGTAAAATCGGTGATACGCGTGCTCTAAACGAAACGTTCCTATTCGTCCGTCCGGTAGTTATCGGGGGAAATTACCGGGTAGCCCCTCTTGGAATCTATAAATAGACACTCATTCCCTTTCATTTTCATCTCTCTCTCGCCCGGGAAAATCCACCTACGAATTTTCTCTCTCCTCCTCCTACGACTTTCTCTATCCACTGCTCCTCCTTGCGCGCTCCCCAGCGCGCCTCTTTCTTGCGCGCTCCCTAGCCCGCCTCTTTCTTGCGCGCTCCCAAGCGCGCCTCTTCCTTGCGCGCTCCCTAGCACGCATATTCCTTGCGCGCTCCCCAGCGCACCTCTTCCTTGCGCGCTCCCAAGCGCTTTGCTTCCTAGTGCGCTTCCCAGCGCCTCTTCCTTGCGCTCCCATGCGCGCCCTTCCTTGCGCGCTCCCAAGCGCGCCCCTTCCCTGTGCGCTCCCAAGCACGCATCTTCCTTACGCGCTCCCATGTGCTCCTCGTCCTTGCGCGCTCCCAAGCGCCTCTTCCTTGCGCGCTCCCTAGCTCCTCTTCCTCGCGCGCTCCCAAGCGCACCTCCGTGCGCTCCGCTCAAAACAGCTCGGAGCACGCATCTGTGCGCTTCGCTCTCAAGACCGCTCTGAGCGCGCCTCCATGCGCTCCGCTCTCAAGACCGCTCCGAGCGCGCCTCCGTGCGCTCCGCTCTCAAGACCGCTCCGAGCGCGCCTCCGTGCGCTCCGCTCTCAAGACCGCTCCGAGCGCGCCTCCGTGCGCTCCGCTCTCAAGACTGCTCCGAGCGCGCTTCCGTGCGCTCCGCTCTCAAGACCGCTCCGAGCGCGCCTCCGTGCGCTCCGCTCTCAAGAGCACTCCGAGCGCGCCTCCGTGCGCTCCGCTCCGAGCGCGCCTCCGTGCGCTCCGCTCTCAAGACCTCTCCGAGCGCGCCTCCGTGCGCTCCGCTCTCAAGACCTCTCCGAGCGCGCATCAGTGCGCTCCGCTCTCAAGACCGCTCCGAGCGCGCCTCGGTGCGCTCCGCTCTCAAGACCACTCCGAGCGCGCCTCCGTGCGCTCCGCTCTCAAGACCGCTCCGAGCGCGCCTCCGTGCGCTCCGCTCTCAAGACCTCTCCGAGCGCGCCTCCGTGCGCTCCGCTCTCATGACCGCTCTGTGCGCTCCGCTCTCAAGACCGCTCTGAGCGCGCCTCGGTGCGCTCCGCTCTCAAGACCGCTCCGAGCGCGCCTCCGTGCGCTCCGCTCTCTAGACCGCTCCAAGAGCGCCCCCGCGTACTCAGCAACAAGCACTCTGCATGCGCAAGAACAAGCGTTCCAGCCACCAACAAGACCAGTACTTCAAACTCCTCTCACGCATCTGGAGACCAACTGTAGAGACAGAGACGCACAGAGCACCCCGATCCAACCTTCAAGCAGCAATCGAAGTCTCCAGAGCGCTCATTCCCCTCAGTAGCAGGTAAAAGACTTAGCTCCGTGAGCGGTGGTCTGTCACCCTCTGAGCACCTCTCTCTCTCAACAATTGTAACGAGCAGCGGCCTGTCGCCCTCACCTTCTCTTAAAAAGCTCTGTACAATGACCCACAAATAATGGAGGGTTTGGCCGACCCAGATCCGGCCACATGGTTTTTCACCTAGTTGACGGGTTTTCCACGTTAAAAAAATTGACTTGTCAGCTTTCCATTTTTCTGTGACTGTTTGCGCGCTCGAACGCTCTCGGACTAAGACGATCCAATTTAATCCGATCTATCAGCCTTGAGTGATCCGCAACAATATTAATCATAGTCAATAAAATATAATTTCGAAGTTATATAATGTCCAAGTTATATAATGTTGTTATACTAACAATAAGGCCACAGGCCCCGGGCTGGGATTTTGGCCGAACATCAGTTACCAAGTGCCAAGTTGCAACTTGTCATTTCCCAGGCGGGCGACTGACGCATTTATAAAAAAATAAATTATTTTTATTTAAAGGTTGACAATATCATCGCCCTTAGTATAGGTTTTATATCTATTTCTTTTGGCTACTAGTTATAAGGCCAAATGGTCGAACTGCCGCTTGCCCTTATTTTTTATGCCAAACCGTTTTATAGCTGTTTCACCTCAAATAATTAAATATTATTATTATTATTATTATTATTATTATTATTTAATAAGTTATAACACCCTCTCTCCTCACATATTTAAGTGTGGGAGTTGAATTAGTGTATTTACACATTACAAACAAATTTCATACTTTGTTATTGACGTTTTCCCTCATCTCTTCACTCGCTTCGTTGTCCTCTCAAAATAATGTGATCGCTACTCGAGATATATATTCTGAGATTGAAATTGTGGATGACAAATATCATACACAAGTGTGGGAGCACTTCGACAAGATTCACGCCAATGAAGAGTTAAAAGCAAGATGTCGACATTGCGAAAAATTGCTTACACCAAAAGGTGGCACAACATTGATACGACATTTGAAATATTGCTTGGACAAAAAAAATATCAGAGTCGAGTCATGCACAATTATTCATCTGAGCAGATTTGGTCTTGGGATCAAGCTGGACATTGAGAGACGCAAATGAAAAATGTAATCATGTGTTTTACCATTCAGCCACTACGGCAACGAGGACGAAATGTCATACATGCGAAACGAGATATTTCATGACAATGATGTCTTGTTTACGATTGTCACCACCATGCCAAACGGACCCTTAGACCCGTTTTCAAGTGAGTTTGTGTCATCAAGGAGATTTAAGAAGAAACATTGACCGGATCGTCTGATCTCCAAAATTTGACATTTGAAGTTTGGTAAGGAAGAATGTGGTCATCTTTAATTATACATGAAATTGTTGGATTGAAGTATGAAATTTGTTCTACTCTTTGTGGCAAGAAGTTTATCAGTATCAAATCTTTATTTTTTTGGCGTTTGTGCGGGGCCGTTGATGCCTCGTAGGTGCTTGCCAGAAGAAGAGTGACTACAACTGAAGTGTGAGTGTAGAGTTACCCCAAATGGTACCGTGACAAGGGTACGTGCCACCGCTAGGCTCACTAACGCAATTAGTTTGTTGCAGACTGAGTGAATTAGCCCAATCCATGTTTATTGAGTCTAATTTTGGCCAATTTAGTCAAAACAAACTACGATCTATGCATTCCTGATATCTTTGGATTCGTCTTCGCAAGCACGAAAACCCTTAACTTTGGATCAATTTTATATGTTTTAAAATCCTAAGAGCACCCGACAACATACAAATCATCAAAAAATATATATAATTGGATTCTTATTCTTGAATCACCTTTCTAAATTATGAGAACTTTTACTATTGAGAAAAACTAAGAATTCAACATTGTTGATGGGGTTCATCTAAAATTCATCCGGGTCAAGACGGTTTTCAAGATCATGACCTCGACCTGATCGTCAAAGTGGACCGGCTCGACCGCGCAGGGCCTTGCCCTGGACGGAGCGGTCCCAGCAACCAAGAGCCCGCGCACGCCCAGGACGTGTGCGGCGCGCTCCCCCGCTCACGCCGCGCACCCCCGGGTGCGTCCCTTTCGCGCGCCTCCCTTTCAAGTGCCTCCCTTTCATGCGCCTCTCTCTCGCCGCCGTTGCCAACGTCGCCGCCGCCGCAGTCTCGCCGGCGAACCTGCTCAGGCCGCCCGGATTGCATGGACCGCTCGGGGTGCATGATCGTCATTTTTCGAAAATAAGTGGTCCAGGTGACCAGAACCGAGCACCCATATTCACCTATTCAAATTCCAAGAGGGCCTAATTATCAGTGCACCCCTCAGAAAAGCTATAGAAAGACCCTCATGCTTTCACTTGAAGACAAACAACCAAGGAGTGAAGAAAAAACTTTGAAGTTTTTTTGCGAAGACTTGACACTCTGACCGCCCTCCTGCGCGCTCAGTGTTCACTCTGACCGCTCTCCTACGTACTCAGTGTACACTCTGACCGCTCTCCTGCTCAGTGTCCACTCTGACCGCCCTCCTTCTCAATGTTCGCTTTGCGTCATCTCTAGAGACAGCTCCAGAGACCGCTCTCGCGAGCGTCGTTGAAGACTTAATTTCTTTCCTTCCTCAAAATACTTGTAACATGATCGGTGGCCTGTCACCATAGGCGGACCTAAGAAGGGACGCACTCGGGCACGTGCCTGGGTGCGAAAAGAGCGGAAGCCCGCCTATTTCGCGTGGATCGGGTGTTCGTGCCCTAGCTCTGCATTCCGATACGGTGATACCCCTTTTCTCTGTCTCCAGCGGCCAGCGGTGTTGAGCAGTCAACGGCGTCGGCGACTTGGCGTCCCCTTTCCGGCTTTCCCATATCATGTTCTCATCTGTAGACTGTAGCGGCCGCCGGCCAGCGGCGTCGACGTTGAGCGACGATTCCTTTCCGGCGTTCCGCGGCTTCGACGATTCCTTTCCAGTTTCCGACGTTCCGCATCTTCCGCCTCTGCAGTGATTGTTCTTCCATTCTGCAGTCTGATGTTGGTCAATTTGGCCGTTCCTCAATTTTTTTCTTCGATTCTGAATGTCACTGCCATTATGATTTCGATTTTTTTATATTTTTTTGACTTTTTTGATTTCGATTCCTCAGTTATGTCATTCCTATTTTGATTTCAATTTTTTTCTTCCTCATCTGTTGTGTTTCTTCAGCAAATTTGTATCATCTTCTGCAAATTGACACAATTATCTACTGCCAAAAATCATCAATTATGTGTTTGAGTGTTTCTGTCATTCCTATTTGAATCTACTGCCAAAAATAGGAATGACAGATAATAATGGAAGAAGAAAAATCATCTACTGCAAATTGATTCAAATAGGAATGACGGATAACGATGGAAGACGAAAAATCATCTACTGCAAATTGACCCTCATCTGCTTGACAAGAAACACATGATGATACAAATTTAATAGCTTTTCCTATTCGATTTTCCTATTTCAAATCTAAAAATCTACTGCCAAAATAGGAATGCCATTCTATTTTCCTATTTCAGATCTAACAGTAGTGTTGAAATAGCCCATGTGTTTGGCTCATTTAGTGGCACAGTTACTTCTCTTCTATATCTCTTTAGTCCCACATTGTGTATAAGTTTTCTCTCTCTCTTCTCTCTCCTATAAATATGTACCCTCTCTTTGTATACAAGGTAGATACATAATACAACAGATTCTTCTACAAGTTTCGTCCTGTTCTACATGGTATCAGAGCTAACGGTCTCTCCCGTATTCTAACCGCCCGCCCCCTTTTTTTTAGACCGCAGCCTGTGCGGTTTATCCCTTCAAAAACCGCAGCCTGTGCGGTCTATCTTTTACAAGATCGCAGCTCGCAGCCCGCTCCCCTGCGAGGCTCGCCCCCCCCCCCCCTCTCTGCTCTTCGTCGCTCTTTATAGGCTTCGCAGTCTGTGGGCCCCTCCGCTGCTGATCTCGCAGCCCGCCCCGTCTAATCTCACCGATCTGCAGAGCTCTCCCGGTCTCGCTGCCGACCTCCCTGTCGATCTTCCTACCGCTCTGCCAAGCTCTGCCGATCCTCTCCTCGTCTGATCTCGCAAAACCGCCGGTCTCTCTCTCTTGCCGTTTTCACAGACCGCCCAGGCTATCTTGATCGCAGCGATCTCTTCTTCTGCCGGTCTCCTCCGACTCGCTGCGGTCTCAAGTCGTGCTGCTCTGCTTGTGCTCTGTTTAGCCCGCTGCCAGCTTCTCGTGCGATCTCCTCCGCTCGCCGAGACTCAGCCCGCTAATCTCCAGCTCTCTAGCCGCAGCTTTCTCTGCCGACAGCGACCTTCAAGCTGCTGCGACCTCCAAGCCGCAGTTCTCAGGCCGCCGGTCTCATCCCGCTGGTCGCCAGATCGCCTCTCTCAGGCCGCCAGATCGCAGCTCTCAGTTCGCCGCTCTCTCTCGCACGGTCTGCCCTCCTGTGGTCTGTCTCCAGTCCAAGCGGCCTCCAGCTCGTGCGACCTCCTTCCGTCTGCCAGCTGCTGCCCAAGCTTTCCTCTGGAGATCTCGCAGACCGCCCGAGACCTCCTCTGCGATCTCTCATCCCGCCAACAGCGATCTCTCCTCTGCGATCTCGCAGCGGTCTCCTACTCGCTGCTCTCCCTACGACTTCTCTAGCCGCGGTCTCCCAGCTCGCCAGCGGTCTTATATCTGCTCGCCAACGATCCCCTACCAGCAGTGCGAGTTGCAGTGCTCTTCTACCCGCAGTCCTCAAGCAGTTCTAGCCGCAATTCTGGTCGCCCAGCCCTCTGCTCTGCTGGTTACTCCCTGGTGCTTGTTTCTCCATGGCTTTGTCTCCTTCCCGGACCCCAGGCTTGGTTGTGTCTATTTCTGGTGGTGGCATCTCTTGCCTCCTTCATAGCTCTTCGTGGATTCTGGATTCCGGGGCCAGCCACCACATTACTTCGCAAGCACCTTCACAATACTTGGCCTCCGAACATCCTCCGTTCATTACTGTGGCAAATGGTGCTTCTACTCCCGTTGCTGGCTCTGCCGATCTCACTCTGTCACCCTCACTTACTCTTCGTTCAGTTCTTCATGTTCCGGGCTCCTCCTTCAATCTCTTATCTATTAGCCGTCTCACCCAAGATTTGGATTGTTGTGTCTCATTCACCTCTACTTCATGTATTTTGCAGGATCGACAGACGCGGCGCATCATCTGCAAAGGGCATCTCTCGAATGGACTCTATCTCCTCGATACCTCTCCCACCGTTCTTCTCTCCTCTATCAGCACTATTGAGTGGCACCGCCGTCTTGGTCACGCTCCTCTACAAATACTCCGCAAAGCTCTTCCCGACGTCTCTCTCCATGAGTTTACCTGTGAGTCGTGTATCTATGCCAAACATCATCGTTCTACGTTCACCCCCCATCCCACTCGAAGTGCTGCTCCCCTTGCTTTGGTTCACTCTGATATTTGGGGTCCCTACAAAATTGCCAGTGTTTTTAGCTATCGTTACTTTGTTACCTTCGTTGATGACTACTCACGGGTGACATGGTTGTACCTCCTTCGTGACCGCTCTGAGTTGTCTGGTGTTCTTCGAAACTTCATCATCGAAACTCGCAACCAATTTTCTACTACTCTTAAAACTCTTCGTACCGACAATGCCCGCGAATATACTGGTCATACAGTCACTCACTTATGTGCTGATTTTGGGATAATTCATCAAACCTCTTGTCCATATACCCCCCAACAGAATGGCGTTGCTGAACGCAAGAATCGTCACCTGCTTGAGGTCACTCGCTCTCTCATGCTCCAAATGAACGTCCCCAAACAATATTGGAATTTCGCGGTCTCTACTGCCTGCACTCTCATCAACCGCATGCCTTCTTCTCGTCTCAACTTTGCATCCCCCTTCAGTCTCCTTTTTCCTTCTACGACTCCGTTCTCCATCGCTCCTCGCGTGTTTGGCTGCGTATGCTGCGCTCATCGCCTTGGTCCGTTCTCTGACAAACTTGATCCCCGTGCCACCAAATATATGTTTGTTGGTTACTCCCGGACTCAGAAGGGCTATCTCTGCTTCTCTCCCCAGGATCGCAAGACAAGTTACCCAAGTTTTACAGTTTTACTATACGCAGACCAAGTGAGCTATATGAAGTGCAAGAGAGGAGATACTCCAAATAATCATCCAAAAGACCCAAGAATATTATTGGGGATGTGTTATGACATTTTAACACCCTCTCCAGAAATTCATAATTTTCCTATTTTATTTGGTATTTATTATAATTTCTCCAAAATCAGGGAACTTATGATTTTGTACATCATGTATGGTTTTCTGATAAGTTATGGCCTCACTAAAATTTGTACAACTATATAACAGTAAAATAACAGCCATATATAAATTTCACAAATTTCCAGAAAGGGTTCGACCTCTAATTAAAATATTAACTAATTAATCAAATTCAAGGATTTACAAAGAAGGTACTAGAAATTCTTATTAAAAAATTACAAGAAAATTATCTGGTGTCCAAGATGGTCAGAAAAGTTCACTGATGGAGTCCCACAATTTTCTAAATCCATTTGACCACATAATTCCATTATTTAAACAAATCAGTCTAAGGGCACTTTGTGAAGGAGACCATACATACATTACTCCAAAAATTATACTAAAATTAACAGATCAATTACTTGCCCTAAAAAGTCCTCTGTCCAAGTTTCGTGATTTTCCAGTGAGTATGAAACCCATAATTAATTTTCATACCACTAGGGCAAACATTGGGGGTTGTGAATGAAGTACTGTATATAACACTGCAAAATTCTTAGTAAAATTATCAGAGAATAATATCATCAATATAAACTTACTGCCAAAGTTTCATGAACATCCTGAGCTATACGAGCATGTAATTCCTTCTAATAAGAAAGTGCCTTAAATGATTCTTAAATAATTCAGAGAGACTAAGTGTCTCTAAAAATTCCAAATAAATTACCTAGGGATTAATACCACCTTATGAACCTCTCTACCAAATTTCAAGTCAATCCAAGGCCATATGACCCTATGTCCTTCAATGGGTTCAAAATACAACCTTAAGGTTTGAACTAGGGTCCTAAGGCAAATCCACCCCAAATCACCCCAAATCTAACCACAGCAATATGTGTGGCAAAATACAAACATATATTAATTTATATTATATGATTTCTACACGAATCTTGAAGCAAATTTTAAATAAAACTAGACTTCATGGCCTACAACTATCATGTAGACCACTTCTTCTAAATCAGAGGCTAAGTACTTTTAATATTTATTTCTAACCACAACAATATGTGTGACAAAATACAAACATATATTAAATTTATATTATATGATTTCTACACGAATATTGAAGCAAGATGAGCGCCTCCTGCTCATCTTCTTCCTCCAGCCAATGGATGGGATAGCCCCGACCTGGGTTGTCTTCATCCTTGTTTTCCCGGCCACCTGAGCGCCGCCCCGGCCGACCAATGCCACCACCACCTCCGTTGAGGTGGTGGTCGGAGAGTGGGGGTGGTTGGTCGGCCGGTGGTGGCTGGAACAGGGTTTTTTAGCGGGGAAAAAGTCTTGAAAATGAGGCCTTTGGGGTAGGCACGCAAAAAAGGCCTGCCAGGCCCAGGCCCCCTGGGCCAGGTCTTTTTTGTTGTCGGGCCCAGGCCGGGCCCTACTCAAATCGGGCCCAGGCCGGGCCCGGGTCCTTGCAAAATAAAGGGGGCGTGCTGAGCCCATAAAACCGGGCCCAAGCAGGCCCCAAATTTCATGGCTAGCTGCCATTTGGCAGCTAATTAACTAGCTGCCAAATGGCAGCAATTTGCTCTTGTTTGCCAGCATTAATGTTGGGCGTCATGAATTTGCTACATTAATGTTGATTGCTGGCTAAAAATTCAGAATTCATGGTAAAAAATATTTATGCGACAAATATTAATTGTTATTTACAGTGAATAAGAGTTTCTAATTTAAGAAACTCTGAGAAACAACATTAATGCCAGACAGCAAATACATGGCAGAAAACTTTTAGGCGGGCTTTTATGCGGGCCCAGGCCTGGGCTTGGACCTGTACGGGCACTAGGCTGGGCTCTGGCTAAATTTGGGGGTCTGGTGAGCCCCCTTAGGCCTGGCCTGGGCCTGGCCCGGGCCTAACCAGAACCGGGCCTAATTGGGCTCGGGCCCGGGTAGACCCGGGCCGGGCAACTAAGCCCGGGCCAAATTTGTATCCCTACTTTCGCGAGCTTGATTCGAGCCTGATTTGGCTCGAATCAAGCCCCAAATTTGAGAGATCAAGCACTAGGGGAGGAGAAGAGGATCGGACCTGAATTGGGGCAGATTGCCTTGTGGATCTTTGGTTCACCATGGGAGCTCGAGGAGCTTTTGGAGACATGTCTATCAGAGCCTCCAATGCACAATTATCTCTAGAAGAAGGGGGTTTCTCTTCTCTTGAACCAGGGAAGGGGATAAAGGCTTGAATTGGAGGCAAGGGGGGGGGGGGGGGGGGGGGTTACACTTGGTGGTCATTAATGGCCATTGATGGAGGATTTCGGCCAAGCCCTATTCTCACCAAACTCAGCTCCTCTGGGCATGGAAACATCAGAATTCTTCCTGTAACTGAAGGAGGAGATGAATGTCCATCAATTGGGGGAAGATTGAGGGGTCAATTGCATTCAATCACCATGAATGTTCTTCCTCTCTCTCTCCAATTTGGGGGAAACCTCCACTTTCTCTCTCCTAGTCATTATTTATTGAAATTTAGTGGCATATTGTGCAATTCTCAACCCCATGGGTTAGTGGTCCACCTCAATTGGGTCTAGCCCAAGTGGATTGGGCTTGGTTAGGTCAAAATAGGTCATTTTGACCTAAATTTAGGGTTGAGTTGACTTTGGTCAATTTGACCATTTGGGTTGACCCCAATGGGTGACTAGTGAGTCGTTGGCCTCCCCTAAGGGTTAGGAAGGTCTAGGTAGGGTCAATTTGGCAAAGTGAGGGCCAATTGACCCTTAATATGCCATTTTGACCAAAATAGGGCTAGAGTTGACTTAGGTCAAATTGGCCAAATTGGTGGCCCCATGATGAGGATTTTTGGTCCATTGAGTTCCTAATATCCCTATAAGGGTAGGGGCAAGGTCAATTTGGCATGGTGAAAGCCAATTGACCCTAATTAGGCTACTTTGACCATTTTAAGGTTAGGGTTGACTTTGGTCAACTTGGCATCTTTGGTTGACCCCAATGGGTCCTTGGTGCTCTAAGGGACACCTAATGAGTTAGGGATGTTATGGTGGGGTCAAAGGATCATGGTGAAGCCCTAAAGTCCAACCGTAGACTTGGTAGCTAGAATTGCTATTTGCAGACCACTGTGGTTATCCTCCTTCTTGCCTGAGCTCACATGGTCTTTTGTGCTTCCTACGATTTTGTCATGACCTAGTCTCGACAAAACCATCTTATGGGTCTAGTTGTTTGGGGGATGTTACAAATTCCAATACATAAAAATAAAAATTTCGTCCCAGAAATTCAGGTTAGGCCTGCGGGGTTTCTACCGCAAGTGATTAAATGTAACATCCCCAAAAAAAATTAATTATACCTGTCGCAAAGAGCTCTGGATATTTTTGCTGCATCAAGTCCAGTGGCTCCCAGGTGTGCTCCTCATGTCCATGATTTCTCCAAAGGACTTTGATCAGCGGGATCTTCTTGCGTCGCAAGACTCGCATCTCCGTGTCGTCTATCCGGACCGGTTCCAGGTGAACCGATCGATCAGTAGCTACTGACCCCTCTGTAGTAGATATCTGCTGCTCTGGCCGTAGTAGAGCCCTCCTAAGTGAGGAGACGTGGAAGACGTCATGCAATCCTGCTAACTCCGATAGTATATCCAACCTGTAAGCCAAGGGGCTGATCCGTTCCAGGATCCTATAGGGCTCCATATATCTCGGACTGGGCTTCTTCCGCCCACGTACCCGCGAGACTCCATGCATCGGACGTATCTTCAAGAACACTCAATCTCCCACCTGGAACTCTACCATACGCCGCCCCCTTGACCCCTGTCCGCTGACCAGGCAGCGGAACCCCCGACAACTCTGCTTAGGGGGTCATAAGGTCAAAGGTGACACTTGTATTGCCCTCGTTTTCACCTCTTTTTATTGCTAACTCATTTTCATACATAGTACATATTAATACTCATGGGTGCTTTGGTAAAACCCATGAGTGCTTTCATATGATATGCAAATAGTGTTACTTTGACATCTTGCCCACAATGACAATCTTCATAGAGGGATCCATATGATATGGTTATGGTAGAATGTATATTACGTAAGTCCATACCCGTGGAGGATTCTCCTTAATTCCGCGAGTTCAACTCGCGAGGTCATCGCTTCATCAGCTGAATCGAACGTCCACTCAAAGGAGTGTGATGTCTTCAAGGTGATTTAGGATGTGTGATCTCACCTCTCTCCTAGAAACTTTTGGTCGAGCAATGAGATGACGTCTCGGGTTCAGTGCGCCATCCTAAGTCCAAGCTTCTGCATTGCCGGCCGAGAACAGCTCCCCCCTTGCATGTTGGCCGATCTGCCCCTCGAGTACCGACTCTCTTTGCCCGTGCACTAGTTACAAAGGGAGAGAATGAAACTATATTCTCAGGTACTCTAAGTAAGTTGAAGTCCTCGAGATGTGTTGTTGCCATAGACCAGGTCACTGCACGAGCTCCTCTCCTGCATACCGGCTACTTGCCCCCTCGAGTGAGTTGAAGTCCTCGAGGTGTGTTGTTGTCGTAGACCAGGTCACTGCACGAGCTCCTCTCCTGCATACCGGCTACTTGCCCCCTCGAGTGAATTGAAGTCCTCGAGATGTGTTGTTGCCGTAGACCAGGTCACTGCACGAGCTCCTCTCCTGCATACCGGCTACTTGCCCCCTCGAGTGAATTGAAGTCCTCGAGATGTGTTGTTGTCGTAGACTAGGTCACTGCACGAGCTCCTCTCCTGCATACCGGCTACTTGCCCCCTCGAGTGAGTTGAAGTCCTCGAGATGTGTTGTTGTCGTAGACCAGGTCACTGCACGAGCTCCTCTCATGCATACCGGCTACTTGCCCCCTCGAGTGTGTTGAAGTGCTCGAGATGTGTTGTTGCCGTAGACCAGGTCACTGCACGATCTCCTCTCCTGCATACCGGCTACTTGCCCCCTCGAGTGAATTGAAGTCCTCGAGATGTGTTGTTGCCGTAGACCAGGTCACTGCACGAGCTCCTCTCCTGCATACCGGCTACTTGCCCCCTTGAGTGAATTGAAGTCCTCGAGATGTGTTGTTGTCGTAGACCAGGTCACTGCACGAGCTCCTCTCCTGCATACCGACAACTTGCCCCCTCGAGTGAATTGAAGTCCTCGAGATGTGTTGTTACCGTAGACTAGGTCACTGCACGAGCTCCTCTCCTGCATACCGGCTACTTGCCCCCTCGAGTGAGTTGAAGTCCTCGAGATGTGTTGTTGCCGTAGAACAGGTCACTGCACGAGCTCCTATCCTGCATACCGGCTACTTGCCCCCTCGAGTGAGTTGAAGTCCTCAAGATGTGTTGTTGTCGTAGACCAGGTCACTGCACGAGCTCCTCTCCTGCATACAGGCTACTTGCCCCCTCGAGTGAATTGAAGTCCTCGAGATGTGTTGTTGCCGTAGACCAGGTCACTGCACGAGCTCCTCTCCTGCATACCGGCTACTTGCCACCTCGAGTGAATTGAAGTCCTCGAGATGTGTTGTTGTCGTAGACCAGGTCACTGCATGAGCTCCTCTACTGCATACCGGCTACTTGCCCCCTCGAGTGAATTGAAGTCCTCGAGCAGAGTGTTGCCGTAGACCAGGTCACTGCACGAGTTCCTCTCCTGCATACCTGCTACTTGCCCCCTCGAGTGAATTGAAGTCCTCAAGATGTATTGTTGTCGTAGACTAGGTCGTAGCACTGGGCTCCTCCCCTGTAGGCTGGCTACTTGCCCCCTCGAGTGAGTTGAAATCTTCGAGCAGAGTGTTGTCGTAGACAGGGGCGGACGCAATAAAGGGCGAGTGTGGGCGGCCGCCCACACTGAAATTTTTCGCGCGAGGTTAGGCTTCGCGAGAGCAGGCGGAAGCGACCGTGAAAAATCCACGTCTGCGGTTCTTCCTCCGTCGTCGGGTTCCCAAGGCAGAGACGATCTTTCTCCTTCCATCCTCGTCTCTTCTTCCGGGCTTCCCTAAACCAGTAAACCCTAGTTTCAGGTAAGAATGGTGCTGCCGCTGAGGCTCTGAGCCGCTCCCTCTTTCTCTTCGATTCTTCCCCCTTTTTAGGTTTCCCCTTTTTAGGTTTCCCCTTTTTAGGAAATGAATCGCACCTCAGGATCTCTGCGCCAACCCTGGTAGCTCATGGCCGGCAAGTTCTTCTCCAGCATTTGAATCCATGCCGGTCCACCATCGGTAGTCTCAACGAGAGCAGAAAGGTACTGTAAATCTTCTCTTCCTCCTCGTCTCCCCCCTTCGACTCTTCCCCTTTTTGATCATTTAATTTTTTGCTCCAGTTTTGCATCCTAGAGGAGAGGACAGAGGCGTTTGATTTCTGCAATTCTTCCATACAGGCACAGGCGCACAGCCATAGTGATTTATGCCATTGATTTTTCAGGTTAGCCATAGTGATTTCTGCCATTGTTGCCATTGTTTACTACTTAGGCTGTTAGGCATTGTGATTTTGACTGATTTCTGCCATTGCTTTTTGCTTGCTGCCATAGCCCATAGTGATAGTGATCTTTCATTGTTTGTTGCCATTTTGATTTCTCCATTATTTAATACTTTTTAATTTTTGGGTTAGCCATTGTTTGATTTGCCATCACCCATTAGTAATTTAGTATAGAAATTGATTTGCCAATTGCCATTGTGAAATCGATTTGAGTTATGTTGATTTGCAAGGTCTACAGAACTACAAAAATTGATTTGCCATCACTACAGAAATTGATTTGCCATTGCTGCCATTGTTTGATTTCTGTAGTTCTGCAATTCTTCCATGCAGGCACAGCCATAGTGATTTCTGTAGTTTAGTTTGTGCTCTCCTGCACGGCTGCACCAAATTTGATTGAAAATTTCTCAATGCAATGCACCCTGATTGAAAATTTCTCTATTTTTTCAGCCACGACTCGTTGAGGAGAGTTCAAATCAGCAAAGTGGGAGCCGTTACGGTCGATTCAATTGCAAAGTGGCACACTTCAAAGGTAACGATCTCTTTCACCGGGTTGATTGTGTCCGTCCCCGGCATTAAATTGCATTAGAGGTCCGTTCGAGACGGACTTAGGCATGCTGTGTGAAGCCTACCCGTGGCGATAGGCCCGGATCGGTGATGCTTGATGTGTGCATTTAGGCGATGATTTCTGAATGACTGTTTCATAATTTATGTTAGGTTACTATGGAAAAGTTTTTTAAAAGGAAAACAAATGAAGGATCATCTAGTTCTTCTAGTAGACGATCATCTAGTCCACGGTTAGAACTCAATGTATATGATCTTCCTGCGGACCCGGGATTACGGAAGAGTATTTATGAATATGATCCTAATGAGAGGGAGAAAGTTCGAAGATGGTATTTACAGAAAAAAGCTTTTCAACCTAAAAATCATAATTTTCCAACAAGACTTATTGGAAAAGATCCGCGTAGATTTATTCGTTCGTGGTTTGAGGAATATGGTTATTGGTTGGAGTATAGCATAGCGAAAGACGCTGCATTTTGCTTATGTTGTTATTTATTCAAGCCAGAGCATGGTGACCAAGGCGGTGGAGATTCTTTTGTCAGTGGGGGGTTCACAAATTGGAAGCATAAAGATAGATTAGATGTTCATGTTGGAAACCACAGTAGCATTCATAACAAGTGCTTGAAATCTTGTCTTGACTTGATGAACCAAAAACAACACGTTGAAGTTGCTTTGTGCACCCAATCTAACCAAGCTCGAACTGATTATCACACCCGCCTGGAAGCTTCAGTGGACTGCATTAGATTTCTTTTAAAGCAAGGATTAGCATTTCGTGGTCATGATGAAACTGATGAATCAAGCAATAGAGGAAATTTTCTTGAACTCCTTAAATTTCTTGCGGACCATAATGATGACATCAATAAAGTTGTATTAAGAAATGCTCCCGAAAACCTTAAATTGGTAGCACCAAGTATCCAAAAAGATATTGTTCAAGCTGCAGCAATAGAGACTACCAATATCATCATTAAAGACATTGTCAAAGCCGAGTTGTTCTCTATTTTAGTTGATGAAGCTCGTGATTCATCTGTTAAAGAGCAAATGGCAATTGCTTTACGCTTTGTTGATCAGAAAGGAAGAATAATTGAGCGCTTTTTGGGAATTGTTCATGTTGAAAATACAAGTGCTTCATCACTTAAGATAGCGATCGAGCATGTTTTTTCTAAATATGGGTTGAGTATAACAAGTTTACGGGGACAAGGGTACGATGGAGCTAGTAATATGCAAGGTGAATTCAATGGTTTAAAAACATTGATTATGACAGAAAATCAATCCGCATATTATGTTCATTGCTTTGCTCATCAACTTCAATTGACACTTATTGCGGTCGCAAAGAAACACAAGAAAATTTGTTCTTTTTTTAACTTGGTAACAACTATTACAAATATTATTGGGGCATCTTGCAAACGTAGAGACATTCTCCGGGAGAAATAATTTATACAAGTTATTGAAGAAATATCTAATGATGAAGTTGTAACAGGAAGAGGCTTGAACCAAGAAAGAATTTTGAAAAGAGCAGGAGACACCAGATGGAACTCCCATTATAGAACTCTCTTGAGTTTAATTTGTTTATTTTCATCAGTTATTGATGTTCTTGAGGTCATTGAAGTGGATGCCACACTTTCAGAGCAAAAAGCCGAAGCTAGTGATTTATTGAATGCTATGCAATATTTTGAGTTTGTATTCTTGACCCACTTAATGAAGAATGTTCTGGGGATCACCAATGAGTTATCACAAGCATTACAAAGGAATGATCAAGACCTTGTAAATGCCATGACTCTTGTCAAAATTTCTAAATTACGATTACAAGAAATGCGGAATAATGGATGGGATTCTCTATTTAACGAGGTAACTCTCTTTTGTAACAAACATGAAATTGTCGTTCCGAATATGAAAGACAAATTTGTTGCTCGAGGGAGATCAAGACGTAAAACTGAAGAAACTACAAACCTTCATTTTTATCGTGTCGATATATTTTACGCAGTGATAGATCTACAACTTGTTGAGCTGAATAGTCGATTTGATGAGGTGAACACAGAATTGCTTTTATGTATGGCAAGTTTAGATCCAAGTAATGGATTTCTTGCATTTGATAAGCACAAATTGATTCGGTTTGCCGAACATTATCCCATGGACTTCTCTCCAATTGCATTAATGGAGCTTGATAATCAACTTGAATGCTATATTTTAGACGTCCGCTTAAATGATGACTTCTCAGAGGTGGTTGGTCTTGGAGGATTATCTCAAAGACTAGTTGAATTGAAGAAGGATGTTCTTTATCCATTGGTATATTTGCTTGTGAAGCTAGCACTGCTATTACCTGTCGCAACTGCAACTGTAGAAAGAGCTTTTTCTGCAATGAAGATTATCAAGTCATCATTACGTAATCGGATGGGGGATGAATGGATGAATGCTTGCTTAGTGACATACATTGAAAAAGACATATTTTCCACCATCAACAATGAGGACATTATGAAATGCTTTCAAAACATGAAAGCTCGAAGAGGAGTCTTGTAAGCAAGGTAATTTATATCTTTCTACTATTGTATGTGCAACTTTTGTATACTTTTTGTCATATTAATGTGTTTGTTTCATATTTTTCGATTTATTCTTTTTTTTTTCAATTTGTTAGTCCGCCCACACTGGAAAAAATTTCTGCGTCCGCCACTGGTCGTAGACTAGGTCACTACACGAGTTCCTCCCCTGCATACCGGCTACTTGCCCCCCTTGAGTGAGATGAACGTCCTCGAGATGAGAGTTGCCACCTAGTCAACGCTAGAAGCCTAAAATGTTTGGCACCTCCCCTAGTTGAGCTCGCTTGTCTAGCGAATGGCCTGGAGGGTGTCGAATCTTCTCCACCTCCAGTTGAGCCTTGCTCCTGGAGGGTGTCGTCTCTTCTCCACCTCCAGTTGAGCCTTGCTCCTGGAGGGTGTCGTCTCTTCTCCACCTCCAGTTGAGCTCGCTCGTCTAGCGAATGGTCTGGAGGGTGTCGTCTCTTCTCCACCTCCAGTTGAGCCTCGCTCCTGGAGGGTCTCTAATCTTCTCCACCTCCAGTTAAGCCTCGCTCCTGGAGGGTGTCGACTCTTCTCCACCTCCAGTTGAGCTCGCTCGTCTAGCGAATGACCTGGAGAGTGTCGAATCTTCTCCACCTCCAGTTGAGCTCGCTTGTCTAGCGAATGGCCTGGAGGGTGTCGACTCTTCTCCACCCTCCAGTTGAGCCTCGCTCCTGGAGGGTGTCTAATCTTCTCCACCTCCAGTTGAGCCTCGCTCCTGGAGGGTGTCGACTCTTCTCCACCTCCAGTTGAGCTCGCTCGTCTAGCGAATGGCCTGGAGGGTGTCGTCTCTGCTCCACCTCCAGTTGAGCCTTGCTCCTGGAGGGTGTCGTCTCTTCTCCACCCCAGTTGATGCTTGCTCCTGGAGAGTGTCGTCTCTTCTCCACCTCCAGTTGAGCCTCGCTCCTGGAGGGTGTCGTCTCTTCTCCACCTCCAGTTGAGCCTCGCTCCTGGAGGGTGTCTAATCTTCTCCACCTCCAGTTGAGCCTCGCTCCTGGAGGGTGTCGACTCTTCTCCACCTCCAGTTGAGCTCGCTCGTCTAGCGAATGGCCTGGAGGGTGTCGTCTCTTCTCCACCTCCAGTTGAGCCTTGATCCTGGAGGGTGTCGTCTCTTCTCCACCCCCAGTTGATCCTTGCTCCTGGAGGGTGTCGTCTCTTCTCCACCTCCAGTTGAGCTCGCTCGTCTAGCGAATGGCATGGTGGGTGTCGTCTCTTCTCCACCTCCAGTTGAACTTCGCTCCTGGAGGGTGTCTAATATTCTCCACCTCCAGTTGAGCCTCACTCCTGGAGGGTGTCGACTCTTCTCCACCTCCAGTTGAGCTCGCTCGTCTAGCGAATGGCCTGGAGTGTGTCGAATCTTCTCCACCTCCAGTTGAGCTCGCTCGTCTAGCGAATGGCCTGGAGGGTGTCGACTCTTCTCCACCTCCAGTTGAGCCTCGCTCCTGGAGGGTGTCTAATCTTCTCCACCTCCAGTTGAGCCTCGCTCCTGGAGGGTGTCGACTCTTCTCCACCTCCAGTTGAGCTCGCTCGTCTAGCGAATGGCCTGGAGGGTGTCGTCTCTTCTCCACCTCCAGTTGATCCTCGCTCCTGGAGGGTGTCGTCTCTTCTCCACCTCCAGTTGAGCCTCGCTCCTGGAGGGTGTCGTGTCTTCTCCACCTCCAGTTGAGCCTCGCTCCTGGAGGGTGTCTAATCTTCTCCACCTCCAGTTGAGCCTCGCTCCTGGAGGGTGTCGACTCTTCTCCACCTCCAGTTGAGCCTCGCTCCTGGAGGGTGTCGACTCTTCTCCACCTCCAGTTGAGCTCGCTCGTCTAGCGAATGGCCTGGAGGGTGTCGAATCTTCTCCACCTCCAGTTGAGCCTTGCTCCTGGAGGGTGTCGTCTCTTCTCCACCCCCAGTTGAGCCTTGCTACTGGAGGGTGTCATCTCTTCTCCACCTCCAGTTGAGCTCGCTCGTCTAGCGAATGGCCTGGAGGGTGTCGTCTCTTCTCCACCTCCAATTGAGCCTCGCTCCTGGAGGGTGTCTAATCTTCTCCACCTCCAGTTGAGCCTCGCTCCTAGAGGGTGTCGAATCTTCTCCACCTCCAGTTGAGCTCGCTCGTCTAGCGAATGGCCTGGAGGGTGTCGAATCTTCTCCACCTCCAGTTGAGCCTTGCTCCTGGAGGGTGTCGTCTCTTCTCCACCCCCAGTTGAGCTGTGCTCCTGGAGGGTGTCGTCTCTTCTCCACCTCCAGTTGAGCTCGCTCATCTAGCGAATGGCCTGGAGGGTGTCGTCTCTTCTCCACCCCTAGTTGAGCCTTGCTCCTGGAGGGTGTCGTCTCTTCTCCACCTCCAGTTGAGCTCGCTCGTCTAGCGAATGGCCTAGAGGGTGAAGTCTCTTCTCCACCTCCAGTTGAGCCTCGCTCCTGGAGGGTGTCGTCTCTTCTCCACCTCCAGTTGAGCTCGCTCCTGGAGGGTGTCGACTCTTCTCCACCTCCAGTTGAGCCTCGCTCCTGGAGGGTGTCGACTATTCTCCACCTCCCGTTGAGCCTCGATCCTAGAGGGTGTCTAATCTTCTCCACCTCTAGTTGAGCCTCGCTCCTGGAGGGTGTCGACTCTTCTCCACCTCCAGTTGAGCTCGCTCGTCTAGCGAATGGCCTGGAGGGTGTCGTCTCTTCTCCACCTCCAGTTGAGCCTCGCTCCTGGAGGATGTCGTCTCTTCTCCACCTCCAGTTGAGCCACTCTATTGGAGTGTGTCTAATCTTCTCCACCTCCAGTTGAGCCTCGCTCCTGGAGGGTGTCGACTCTTCTCCACCTCCAGTTGATCCTCGCTCCTGGAGGGTGTTGACTCTTCTCCACCTCCAGTTGAGCCTTGCTCCTGGAGGGTGTCGTCTCTTCTCCACCCCCAGTTGAGCCTTGCTCCTGGAGGGTGTCGTCTCTTCTCCACCTCCAGTTGAGCTCGCTCGTCTAGCGAATGGCCTGGAGTGTCGACTCTTCTCCACCTCCAGTTGAGCCTCGCTCCTGGAGGGTGTCTAATCTTCTCCACCTCCAGTTGAGCCTCGCTCCTAGAGGGTGTCGACTCTTCTCCACCTCTAGTTGAGCTCGCTCGTCTAGCGAATGGCCTGGAGGGTGTCGTCTCTTCTCCACCTCCAGTTGAGCCTCGCTCCTGGAGGGTGTCGTCTCTTCTCCACCTCCAATTGAGCCTCGCTCCTGAGGGTGTCTAATCTTCTCCACCCCCAGTTTAGCCTTGCTCCTGGAGGGTATCGTCTCTTCTCCACCTCCAGTTGAGCTCGCTCGTCTAGCGAATGGCATGGAGGGTGTCGTCTCTTCCACCTCCAGTTGAGCCTCGCTCCTGGAGGGTGTCTAATATTCTCCACCTCTAGTTGAGCCTCACTCCTAGAGGGTGTCGACTCTTCTCCACATCCTGTTGAGCTCGCTCGTCTAGCGAATGGCCGGGAGGGTGTCGAATCTTCTCCACCTCCAGTTGAGCTCGCTCGTCTAGCGAATGGCCTGGAGGGTGTCGACTCTTCTCCACCTCCAGTTGAGCCTCGCTCCTGCAGGGTGTCTAATCTTCTCCACCTCCAGTTGAGCCTCGCTCCTGGATGGTGTCGACTCTTCTCCACCTCCAGTTGAGCTCGCTCGTCTATCGAATGGCCTGGAGGGTGTCGTCTCTTCTCCACCTCCAGTTGAGCCTCGCTCCAGGAGGGTGTCGTCTCTTCTCCACCTCCAGTTGAGTCTCGCTCCTGGAGGGTGTCTAATCTTCTCCACCTCCAGTTGAGCCTCGCTCCTGGAGGGTGTCGACTCTTCTCCACCTCCAGTTGAGCCTCGCTCCTGGAGGGTGTCGACTCATCTCCACCTCCAGTTGAGCTCGCTCGTCTAGCGAATGGCCTGGAGGGTGTCGAATCTTCTCCACCTCCAGTTGAGCCTTGCTCATGGAGGGTGTCGTCTCTTCTCCACCCCCAGTTGAGCCTTGCTCCTGGAGGGTGTCCTCTCTTCTCCACCTCCAGTTGAGCTCGCTCGTCTAGCGAATGGCCTGGAGGATGTCGTCTCTTCTCCACCTCCAATTGAGCCTCACTCCTGGAGGGTGTCTAATCTTCTCCACCTCCAGTTGAGCCTCGTTCCTAGAGGGTGTCGAATCTTCTCCACCTCCAGTTGAGCTCGATCGTCTAGCGAATGGCCTGGAGGGTGTCCAATCTTCTCCACCTCCAGTTGAGCCTTGCTCCTGGAGGGTGTCGTCTCTTCTCCACCCACAATTGAGCTTTGCTCCTGGAGGGTGTCGTCTCTTCTCCATCTCCAGTTGAGCTCGCTCGTCTAGCGAATGGCCTGGAGGGTGTCGTCTCTTCTCCACCCCCAGTTGAGCCTTGCTCCTGGAGGGTGTCGTCTCTTCTCCACCTCCAATTGAGCTCGATCACCTTGCGAATGGCCTGGAGGGTGTCGTCTCTTCTCCAACTCCAGTTGAGCCTCGCTCCTGGAGGGTGTCGTCTCATCTCTACCTCCAGTTGAGCTCGCTCCTGGAGGGTGTCGACTCTTTTTCACCTCTAGTTGAGCCTCGCTCCTGGAGGGTGTCGACTCTTCTCCACCTCCAGTTGAGCCTCGCTCCTAGAGGGTGTCTAATCTTGTCCACCTCCAGTTGAGCCTCGCTCCTGGAGGGTGTTGACTCTTCTCCACCTCCAGTTGAGCTCGCTCGTCTAGCGAATGGCCTGGAGGGTGTCGTCTCTTCTCCACCTCCAGTTGAGCCTCGCTCCTGGAGGATGTCGTCTCTTCTCCACCTCCAGTTGAGCCTCGCTCTTGGAGGGTGTCTAATCTTCTCCACCTCCAGTTGAGCCTCTCTCCTGGAGGGTGTCGACTCTTCTCCACCTCCAGTTGAGCCTCGCTCCTGGAGGGTGTCGACTCTTCTCCACCTCCAGTTGAGCCTTGCTCCTGGAGGGTGTCGTCTCTTCTCCACCCCCAGTTGAGCCTTGCTCCTGGAGGGTGTCGTCTCTTCTCCACCTCCAGTTGAGCTCGCTCGTCTAGCGAATGGCCTGGAGTGTCGACTCTTCTCCACCTCTAGTTGAGCCTCGCTCCTGGAGGGTGTCTAATCTTCTCCACCTCCAGTTGAGCCTCGCTCCTAGAGGGTGTCGACTCTTCTCCACCTCCAGTTGAGCTCGCTCGTCTAGCGAATGGCCTGGAGGGTGTCGTCTCTTCTCCACCTCCAGTTGAGCCTCGCTCCTGGAGGGTGTCGTCTCTTCTCCACCTCCAGTTGAGCCTCGCTCCTGGAGGGTGTCTAATCTTCTCCACCTCAAGTTGAGCCTCGCTCCTGGAGGGTGTCGACTCTTCTCTACCTCCAGTTGAGCGTCGCTCCTGGAGGCTGTCGACTCTTCTCCACCTCCAGTTGATCTCGCTCGTCTAGCGAATGGCCTGTAGGGTGTCGAATCTTCTCCACCTCCAGTTGAGCCTTGCTCCTGGAGGGTGTCGTCTCTTCTCCACCCCCAGTTGAGCCTTGCTCCTGGAGGGTGTCGTCTCTTCTCCACCTCTTGTTGAGCTCGCTCGTCTAGCGAATGGCCTGGAGGGTGTTGTCTCTTCCCCACCTCCTGTTGAGCCTCGCTCCTGGAGGGTGTCTTCTCTTCTCCACCTCCAATCGATCCTCGCTTCTGCAGGGTATCGACTCTTCTCCTTCTATTTTAGTTGAACTTGCTCAGCTAGCGAAGGGCTTGAGAGGGATACTGAGTGACATGTCATCCACTGCCCATCTCTCCGAACCACGGGTCCTACATTGTTTTTCCGAGCTCGTACCGAGCTCGAAAAAAGCGGGGATTGTGTATAACCCGCAATTCGTCGAGATCAGAAATGCAGAAGACCTCCCCCACCTGGGCGAATACAGAAGACCTCCCCACCTGGGCGAGTACAGGAGACCTCCCCCACCTGGGCGAGTACAGAAGACCTCCCCCACCTGGGCGAGTACAGAAGACCTCCCCCACCTGGGCGAGTACAGAAGACCTCCCCCACCTGGGCGAGTACAGGAGACCTCCCCCACCTGGGCGAGTACAGAAGACCTCCCCCACCTGGGCGAGTATAGGAGACCTCCCCCACCTGGGCGAGTACAGAAGACCTCCCCCACCTGGGCGAGTACAGGAGACCTCCCCCACCTGGACGAGTACAGAAGACCTCCGCCACCTGGGCGAGTACAGAAGACCTCCGCCACCTGGGCGAGTACAGAAGACCTCCCCCACCTGGGCGAGTACAGGAGACCTCCCCCACCTGGGCGAGTACAGAAGACCTCCCCCACCTGGGCGAGTACAGATTTTCACCCCGTCAAAAGGCTGCAACGGCTATCCGCAACCCATTTCAGAAGGCAGGAGCAGCTAATCACAGTCCATTTGGATTTGCCTATAAATAGGACCCCAAGGCACAAGTAGAAGGCACCTTCACCCCCCCCCCCCTATGGTGGGCGAGTACCTTGCCTGCCTCTCTTGTGCCAAGCTCAGCATTGGCTTTAGGAGGGGAAGTTCCTATAGACTTCCGGGTATGTGGCGGGACCTCCTCGCTGCAGCATGCGGGTCTTGTTTATAGGCAGGTTATAGTGGTTTTGCAGGCTCTCTAGCTTCTTATCACCTTGCCTCACGTGGGTCGATCACTAAACGAGTAGCCTTTGGTCACCCCCAAGTCTCGAACAGTTGGACCGGTATCCGGGTTGCAACAGTAATACTTGGCCTGCGTGCTCTGGGCTTCCATCATCCTTTCTCGAATCAGCCGTACCTGAGCCTCAGTGTCCTCCACGAACTCTGAGCCGAGTGCCTTGGGATCCTCATCCTGGATCCAAGACAATGGGGTCCTGCATCTCCATCCGTATAATGCCTCGTAGGGTGCCATGCCTATGCTGGCCTGGTGACTGTTGTTGTACGAGAACTCGACTAACGACAATAGTCTCTCTCATGGCTCCCCGCGGTCCAGAATGCATAGGAGTAGAAGATCCTCCAAGGTCCGGTTGGTACGCTCCGTTTTCCCGTATGTCCGATGATGGAATGCGGTGATGAATGTCAATCGGGTGCCCAGGTAAGCCTGCACCGCTCTCCACTCCCTAGAAGTAAACCGTCCATCCCGATCTGACACGATCGTCCTAGGAACACCATGATATCGAACAAACTGCTCCACAAACCTCCGTGCCAAATCACCGACTGGAGCATCCTTCCTGACTGGAATAAATCTGGCCACCTTCGTCAATCTGTCGACGATCACCCATATCGAATCATTCCCCGCATATGATCGGGGAAGTCCATGTGTAAAGTCCATCGCGATGTCATCGAACTTCCAGTCTGGCACCAGGTGTGGTTGCAATAATCCAGCCGGGTTCTTGCATTCCGCTTTCACGAGTTGGCAAACTCGCAGTGGGTCACAAAATAAATGATGTCCCTCTTCATGCCCGACTAGTACATGGTCCTCTTCAAGTCCGTCGTCATCTTGGTGATGCCCGGATGCAACGAATACCTTCTGCAGTGAGCCTCTATCATAAAGTCGTCCCGAATTCGGCCCCCTGCCGGTATATATACTCGGTCTCTAAAACTCAACAGGCTGTCCTTCAATGAAAAGTCTCCGGCCGAGCCTGCCTCCATGGCCCTGAATATCATCTCTAACTTGGCATCCTTACTCTGCCCATCCCTGATGAGGTCTCGAATGTCATCTGTGGTACTCATCACCGCTAAGTACTCCTCGTAGAGCTCAGGGTCATCCTCGGACACCAATGAGATATGCATTTCCTCAAGCATCCGTACCAGCTCTATGGACATCAACTGTGGCTCCGCTCCTGTTGTGGTAGCTCTCCTCCTCAGCACGTCAGCCACCACATTCGCCTTCCCTGGGTGGTAATGCATCGTGTACTGGTAGTCAGATGATAACTCCACCCATCGTCTCTGTCGGATGTTCAACTCCTTCTGCGTGTCTACGTACTTCAGATTCTTGTGATCTGAGAATATATCGCAGTGAACACCATAGAAGTAGTGTTGTCGGATCTTCAGAGCGAATATAACCGCTCCCATCTCCAAATCGTGCACCAGGTAGTTCCGCTCATGAGTCTTCAATTGTTGGAAGGCGTATGCTATCACGTGCCCGTTCTGCATCATAACGACACCCATCCCCTGATATGACGCATCCATATACACCTGGAATCCTTTCTTCCCTGATGGAAGGGCAAAGATGGGGGCCGTTGTAAGCCGACCCTTCAGCTCCTGGAAGGTCGCCTCGCACTGGGACTGTCACAACCCGTATTTTCTCCGTATTAAATAATACGTCAGAGTTAGAGAAAATACGCGTCGTGATGCCACGCCATGCAGGGGACAACTGCATGCGCTCAGGCGAACCCTACTCCTATTACTTATCATGAAAAAACCATGAATTTATAATTTCAAAACGTGATTTAAGTTTAGTTTATTAACCGTGTCCCTCGGTTCAGTGGGTCAACTAACCCATGAATAACGGTGTAAGTAGAAATACGCAGCGGAAAATACTTGGTTTTATTTATTAATTATCCTATATGATCATGACAATCGAATAATAGCACATGATATGCAGTCTTCTAGGATTAATTTAAGTACAAAAAGGGTTTTTTATAACCTTTAAAATAATGTGACATTCATTTTGAAAAGATGATAAGAAGTAATGATGTAAGTCTCTTACATTTAAAATACCTAACATGCCATCCTAGCATAAAACCTCTCAGGGAGCAAGTAAAGTACTATTAAACAACAAGAAATAATTAACAGCAAGCAAAGTGTCCAAAATTAACACAACTCTGTGGGTGTCATCAACCTGACATAAACCCACAGACCACAAAAGTATGTCTGAACTACAAAAAAATAAGACAACGAACAACTACCTCACAGCGGTGAGGTGAAACGGTCACAACTACTACGACAACACCGAAAATGTAAGATCTCTTTTCTCAAAACCCGTTCGGGTACATGATAACTCGAACCTCTCCCGCCTCGTACGGTTGAGGTGGATCTTCGCCCAGAATCGCTGCCTTGCGGTGTCACCAACACTCGGGTTGGCTAACACCGCTCAGCACCGACTCTGCCGGCTATACGATCATAAGTAAATATATGCCAAAAGTAAGTACAGAGGTAAATGCATGTCCACATGTCACAACATCATATAGATATATAATGAAACAGAAATGTCCAAAAAGAGACAGTACAAACAAAAGGGCTTAAGCCTGATACATATCCAAAATGAGTACTCTCTCTCTCACTACAACATGCGGAAACTACAAACTCTCAAAGCTGAAATCTAACTATCTAGTCATCAACCTGTGGCGTCGTGGTAGTGCACTGCATCCGCTGCTCAGCTCCTGCCATCTCGTCCAGCTGCGCACGGGATAACTCCGTCTCCTCGGACCCCTGTTATGGCCACATCCGACCGTTAGTCATAAAGACTAAGTCGTTTTGTCCTCGCCTCCCTCCACTACTCCTAGGTACCGAGCGGGAGGAAGAAGCAGAGGACAATAAGGAGTAAACAAGGAAATAGGTGACATGACACTATTCTAGCAAGTATAGGTAAAGCGGTAAAACTAGCTAGCAGTATAGTGCAAATAAATGACGGTAAAGTAGAGCATGAAGTAAACAGTAATAGGAATGCGGTACAGTAAGTAAAACTAATCTATCATCACAGATTCGTACCTTAACTTATATGAATGCCCATACGACATATAAGTTAAGATGTCCAGGTAACCCATCATATAAAAGAGCCCATACTAGTTTATATGATTGGGGTATGCTAATGTGTATGTTATGCTATGATATGCTTATGATGATTTAATGTGTTTATGCAATGTGACTCACCCACACGACTCTATGCGCACAGACCTTTATAGTTCCCACTTTGTTAGAAATGAAGCCAACCTTTCGGGTACCAACCGTCGTGGCTCACGGTGGCAGTGGATCGAGCACTCCACATCCTAGGCAGGTATGCTCACTACCAAGCCTAGACCTCACGTACGCCTCAACGCTAAGAACACAACAGCGGATCCCCTGCGTACTCTTGCTGGGATCCACCAGACTTTAAGGTCGGGGTGGGTTATTAGGGATTATCCTCTAGACCGCGGTACTCAATCTTACCGGCCCTCTAAACCTCACCCTCACCTGAGTCAACGTACTATCGTCGGTGACACGACTAGCCTAGTACCGAAGACTCGCCACTAATTGCATAAGTAACAGATGTTATCAAGTCCACCCGAGCCTCCGGCTCAGGGACTAACACACAAGTTGTTCCAACCCATATCCTTCCCGAAGGAGATCCATACTAGTTCGCTGACCTAATTAGGCTACTCTTGCCTACAATTAAGTTAGTATTATAGTTAGGGTGAATCTTGGACTTCCCGCGGTATACCTCGTAAAGGGGCCCCCAACGGTACTAAGGATTCAATGGGCTCAACCCCACTATCCTCTTTCACAAGACAATTACTTTAGTTGGTGATTAAAAATTAGTTCACCATTCATTATTTCATATAATTAAAGTGACTTAGCTCAACACCCGTCCCACCCAATTGGGTTAGACGTATCTCCACACCTTATACACTAACCCTAGCACAATCTCAATGTTAACCCCAGGTTTGACCCTCCTTGAATCATTGTGAGCTATAACTCAAATACCGAATGGTAATAACTTTTAAACACTGCTTAGGGGTCTGAATTGTCTTAAAATCAAAATTCTGTTTTTACTAAACGCAGACCACTAAGTTGAACTAACCTCAAACCCCATAAGGGTATCCTTCTAAAAACTCATCACTAGGGTCTGGTATAATTATACTAGGCTCCCACTGACCTTAATAAGGTATGTTCTAATTTCCATAGTTTTCCATATTAATTTGGTATTTATTATTAATTAAAGTAGTTAAAGCCTTAAGTCAAATTACACAAGATCTATCCTCAAAATGCTTCTACATGCTACCTGAAAATTATCAGTAAGGTAATATTCTATAACAAGGTGGTTCACTGAGTTTCATGACCCTAGGATGTCATGTGGCCTACTATATCATCATAGTTATATAATTACCAAAATGCCACTATAATTAGGAAAAATAATATTTCACATCTGAAAATTCTATAAAAATTACCATGAGTTCAAGGGCGGGTCTAGAGTTCTCTGCCAAATATTTATATCATTATCATATGATTTGACTAATTAAAATGATTTAACATCCAAGTGTAGTAAATACCAATTTCTACATGATGTATAGGAAACACAAATCCACAGGCTTCCAAATATTTATCATTGGCATATATCAACATAAAATGACAGATAACCAAATTTCATAATTTTTCCCAGTGATTTGACATTTTTCATAATTAAATTCCTATAAGCTAGTAAGCACTTAAAAATTCCTCCACAAAGAATAACACTTCAACAAATCATAATAAAATTACCATAGCCTATATTCATCCCAATTCAGCCATAGTTAAAATCTCAGAACCAGACAAGGTCATCTGACCATGAATTTAATTTATTTAAGGAAATAGTGGCAATTTCATTTAATAAGAGAAAAATACATAAATGACTCTAAATATTTCCATTAAATTATCTAAGCCATTTCATGCTCCTAAAAACAAGTCTACCAAGTTCTGAGCCAAGGCAAGGACATTTGGTCCTATGTCCTTCACAAATCCTAAATTGCAACCCTAAGGGTTTACCCTTAGGGTTTTAGGACACACTACCCTAATGGTTCCAAATGCTCCATTAGGGGGTGTCACATGTATCTATATATCATTACCTACAAAGTCATCATGATTGGAGGAGGCCAACTCACTCAACTCCTCAAAGTAGCCTAAACCCTAATTTGACCCTTAAGGGCCCTCATTAGTGTTTCTCATTTTCCATATCAAATCAACTCCAAATGGAGTAAAAATTTAGGCAGACACTACTCATGAAATAAAGAGCATGCCACCAAAATTTGGTGTCATTTGGACTTCTTATGCTCCAAAAATCAACAATATTTAATTATCTTAATTACCACAAAAACTATAGGCAAAAGTGCCCATCAAATACTGATCTTTGGGCAGAGGGTACCCCTAGGGTATACCTAACCATGGTTAAAATCTCAGCTTCCAAGCTTGAGAGATCTAGGCTAAAAAAAGTTTTAGTGGGCTATCCTAGTGTAGGACCAGTCCTAAAAAAACAGCCCCCCAGGGAGCTGCAGGTCACCAAATGACCTGAACTCAAGCCCAAATGAAAGCTAAGGTCAAGGCCTACAACTTTCATGTTGGGCACTTTTGCTGATTCAGTCATTAAATACCTCTAATTAATCATAGAAGGAGGTTGAACAAAAGAGGGCTAGGATTCCTAAATATTAAATTAACTTAAAAAATATAGGCGCGCATGAATATTGACGCAGATCCTGCGGCCAGGGAGTCATCTTCCTCCTCCAGCCAACGACTGAGATCTTGCCGTGCTGGGCGAAGTTGCGACCGAGATTGCAGGCGATCCAGCCACTACCACCGCCGGCCAACACCACCGACACCTTCGTGGTGGTCGGGGCTACCATTTACGGGCGACTGGAGGCCGGTGGCGGCGGTTTCCGGCGATCCCAGGCTTCCCGTTTCGAGCGGAAAAGCTCGATTTTAAGGAATGGATTCGGGCTCAATTGAGCCTGATCCTTCTTCGTTTTGTTATAGAAAGCTAGCGTGGGGGGAGAGGAGGAGAAACGAACCATGATAGGGGCGTGGTGGCGGCTCCGGCGGCGGTTCACCATGGTTTAGCTTTGCTCCGGCAAACCTGCTCCCGAATTCGATTCTCCGGCTATGGCCTAGCTCCAGGTGTCGTTCCCGACTGCTCTCTCCCTTCTGAAGCTGATGGTGTGGCTGAAATGAGGTGGGGAGGCTTCTATTGCTGGTTTTGAATACAAGCCTTCTCGGATTGCTCCTTGCTGCCACCCTCCTGCACCCCTATCCTTGTCGGTCCTTCTGGTCTCCTTCTGAGGCTTAGTAATCAAGGGTGGAGTGTCCAACACTGATTGGAGATGGAGTGTTAGAGGGGGTTTGCTTTAACCTTTATCTTTTGCCTTTTTAATTACTTTTGGTCCCCCTCTCATTTGGTTAATCAAACCCATGGATTGGGCTCAGTCCAAGGCTGATAAGGGTGTGTCCTAAGTCCATAATAATTGATTAATTGATGGGTGTTGGGTTCCATTCAAATTAGGCTTAGAATTCACCTTAATGAGCTATGTTGACCATGGTTGACATTGGTCAACAAGGTGAGTGGGTTGACCCCACATGGGGGTCATGGGTCCCTTGACATCACCCAACATTGGTTGGTCCATGGTGGGGCCCCAAACGTTTCAATTTAATCAAAGGGTGTAGATTTGACCAAAATTAGATAAAGTTTGACTTTGGTCAATTTCATGCAATTGGGTCCCACCCAAGTGCAGTTTCCATCTTATTGGTCTCCCTTAGTGGTTAGGGCAACATATGTGAGGTCAATTTGGACAATTGAGGGTCAATTGACCTAGTTGAGGGGCTTAGGGCTAGGTTGATTTTTGAGCTTTGGTGTGCACTTAGCCATTTCTACCCTAGCCTAAGGCCCTAGTGGCCACTCATCTCACCACTATGCCCTAACATTTCCAATGAGTCTAGCAGGATTGGGGATGTTACAGAAAACACCAGCTCTAGCTCCACGGACCGCTACTACTCTGAACCCGAGGCATTCACAAGAGAGAACGCCTCAGCAAGAAGGTACAAGTGCCGGGAGAAAACTAGACAAAAGTAAACAACGGTTAATAGGGGTACCAACCCAAGACCGACTATACAGAAAGAAAGTGCAGTAAGAAAGCTAAGCAAGAAACAGAAAGCACTTACGTGAATAATCACGTATACCTGACTACCCAAGCGCGGTAGAAAAGTTAGGGCTAAAATGACCGGCTATAATAAGAGCATAACGTCATTATAAAATTCTAGAAATAAAGTATTTAGTAACACACCGGTAAAATTCCGGTGACTGTGGGGGGAAAACCTCCGCCAGCACACCCACAGAACAAACTCCACAAGGAGCCCAAGGGAAAGGTGGTCTCATAGTCTGACACACCCAAACTGGAAAATATCCAGCAACTGCGGTGGGAGATACCTCCGCCAGCACACCAACAGTAAAACAACAAACAACCAACAAACCAATGCGGGTAAAATCCCGTAAAACATTCAATTTAAGTACAGGGCACTGCGGCAGTTGTTTTAATCCACCAACCCCAACATCCCCAAATCAACTACTTATATCTCGAAAATGGCACAACTAAACTAGACTAGTTACTACCAGTCTTAAAGCAAGAAAATTACCAAGACAGACATGCCCTGTCGCATCACCAACTAGACTCGTTGAACAACCTCGATGCATGAGCTTTACTAACTGAGGCCCACTTGGAGAGCGACAAAACTCTTTAACGAATTCGAAGACTAAATCATCGGATTTTAAAGACTTATGCAACGAATACGAAAGGACTAATTTGACGAGTGGAACTCGATCGACGAAGGTAGCATGAACTTGGGCAAGATTACACGGTTAATTTAATATCAATAAGACAAAACATCAATATCTCGACTCGACGGGTGGGAAGAACAAGAGGAGGTCACGCACATGCTAGACGAAATTATTAAAATGGAGCGGCCAAAAAGTGTTTCCATAGCAATAAGCGTTTAGGAACGCGATTCAAGTGCGGCACACACAATATTAGTGAATGAAAATGGTGTAAAATACCATACCACGATCAAAAATGAGAGGGAAGAGGGGGAAAAACCACCACTTGCCTTGAAATCGCCAGAATCGTTCGCCGAACAACTCCTCGCCGTAGATCGGCCCAAAAAGAAGACGTGAGGAGACGAGATCTACAGAAAAACGGCCAAAAGGAAGGTTAGGGCCGAAAACCCTAGCGCGAAAAAGTTCACGAAACGGGAAATACTCACCACGAACGCGTAGCTCTCGCCGAGAGCTTTTCGAATCTATGCTCGGTTGAAAATTCCGTCCACCGGAGCTCCGTCGGCGGTGACTGGAAGGTTCGCAAAAATTCTCTCTCTCCGCCTCTCGGTTCAGTCGGAGTAAAATGAAGAAGGAGAAGATGATACACATACGTGTGTGTGTGTGTGTGTATATATATATATATATATACGAGCATCTTCGCACGGGCTACGCCCGTGCTCGATGCTCTCGGGCGGCCTTCGGCCGCATCGCGGGCGGCCTTCGGCCGCATCGCGGGCGGCCATTGCACAGTCCTATGCGGGGATTTAGATTTCGAAGGAGCATGACGGGGCAATCTTTTTTCAGACATAGCTTGTGGGGTGGAAGATTCCCTGGGGACAGACTATTGAGGAATTGTTGTGGGTATAAATTATGCTGGTCATCGTCAACTGAGTCAAAAGAATAATATGTGAATTCATCAACAGGGAGTATTTTTAAACAATTTTCGTTGAATTGGGTAACAGTTTCATTTAATGGAGTCAGCAACGCTCTGCTTTCCCTATAATCAGGTGTGGTAATACTCGATGAGATATCTGCAAATATGATGTTAATAAGTGTAGTAATTGAATGTTTGCAGTCCCATGGAACAATCATTGATTTTGGAATTTGTATCATATCATCGTCATATGTACGTGCATCACCGTTTCCAACTCGAAGTAGGGAATTTGAGAAATCTTGATCATGGAGAGCGCGCATATTTTTAGCCAGTGAGAGTAATTGTACAGATGACAACCTTGATGGAAGATTTATAAGATTGATTTTGAACCTTCATGACTAAAGGATTTGAAATATCTTCAGTTCTGCTCGTTTGAGAACATATAGCATCCTCTTGTAAATGACGAAGCTCGCGTCTTCTTGGATTCTGTGTGTGACGCTATGTCGTAGTCAGCATCGTTAATGTCGATGTGGCTGGATTTTTCGATGTAATTTCATAAATGCAATTACACATTTCGAATGAATGAGTAAGCAATGAACACGAAAAAACATGAAATTCATATTAGCGAGAAAACCGACATTTTCAAATAACAGGACATTCATAAAAGTATCGATACTTCCTCATTTTAGCATTTGTGCAATTTAATGATGCAATAAAATGGTTTGAAGGAGCAAAAATTTGCGAATATTTAAGCAGTGTCACAACTTCATTACTTGTCATACATGTTTTCTAATTTTATTTAAGCAGTGTCACAACATCAATAGCAGGACCATTGCACCTGGGTTAGTTATGAATTGTCATTGCCTTTCTTAGAAAATGTAGTAACAATAATACCATGTAGAAGTAATAACGGTTAGGTATAGCACAGATGAAGTAGTGAATAAATGCTCGAAAGGAAACGTGAAATATACAGAGAACAAAAAACAGCATACATGAGGAGATAAGATGCTAACGTATGAAATAAATACAGGTTGAAGAACGATTGGCGAAGATACATAACAACAGTTAGGCAAACTTTGTGGAGTGTTGTTGTATCAGTTGCACTGCTGTAGGAAGTACTCTGGATTAACATCAAACAGCGCAAGTTGACGCGCAGTTATGTGCCTTCCGTCAATCATAGAGCCGTCAATCTGATTTGCATCAGCTATCATTGTGACCTGATCTGCAAATACTACTTCGCCCGTACCAAGTGACTCACCGTCCATGTTTACATCGACCTTTGAAAAAAGAAACTTTAAATAAGAGCGCAGTAGATAGTGAGTTGGTGAGAATAATATAATTACTGAGCAGTACTCAGGGGGCATACAGCAGCGTGAAGGTATCCTGGAAGAGATGCAAAGATGGACTTCAAAGTATCTGTAGTGGTGGCAATATTTAGGCCGTTCAGTAGTACGGAGAAGTAGTAGTAATCACGCATCTCCATTGGCACATCGCGGCTGTACGCAAATTCCTCGCGCAGTGTAAGTGTCATATCTGATGATGAGGCAGGAATGGACATAGAAATTATTGGGAAAGCGCAGCGTCAGGAAGCTGTTTGGTGTAGCAGATGCAGAAGGCACAGACGAATTACGCCGTATGCGATACGGATGAAATGGTAGGGATGTTTGTTGATGTGCACGGAGAGAACAACGAAGTCCTACGAAAGGAGAGAAACAATTAAAAAAAATAGGACAAATAATTATGTCATCACTGATAGCAAGTAATACAGTTAAAGTAAGTAACAAACTGAGTAGAAGCAGCAACCTTACGTAAGGATAAACAAATTAAAAGAATGTAGAGGCAGGGCGGGACAGAGTTAAATCAAGTTGATTGAGTAGTATGCATTTGTATGTATGGTAGCATAGTATATTTTGCAGCACATGCATGCATGTCGAGTTGAGGATGTAATTTTTAAATTTGAGATATATTGAAATGCCGATGTACTTACGGTAGGCAAGAATCTGTTAATAAACAGAACGTATAACATAAAATCATCTAATAATGTTGAATGTGAAGAGACATTATGGTAAAGAAATTATAGTACGTCAGAGTTCATTGAAGCAGTAAATGTCATTGTGAGTTTTGTAAGAATTTGTAGCATAGTGTCACATTGAATCTAGTTGAAGGTGATTTATTCTGCTGAGACTGTGCAGTTAAAAGGCATATGAAAAATTCAGAGTGGGAGTAAAATAGTAGTGTAACAGTAACAGCGGTAATGATACAAAATACAGGTAGTCACGATCGATAGTAGTACTATGTATATTGGAAGTAATTTGAATAGTAAGTTAGGCGTTCACCAATACGATGACTTTGGTAAATACTACCTCGGCCGTACCTAGTGGGTCAATGTTCGTGTTTACATCGACCTTTGCAAAAAAAATTTAAATAAGAGCGAAGTAGATAGTGAGTCGGTGAAAATAATATAATTACTGAGCAGTAGTCAGGGGGCATACAGCAGCGTGAAGGTATCCCGGAAGCGATGCAAATATGGACTTCAAAGTATCTGTAGTGGTGGAAATATTTAGGCCGTTTAGTAGTACGGAGAAGTAGTAGGAATCACGCGTCTCCGATGGGACATCGCGGCTGTATGCAACTTCGTCGTGCTGTGTAAGTGTCATATTTGACGATGAGGCAGGAATGGACATAAAAATTATTCGTAAAGCACAGCGTCAGGAAGCTGTTTGGCGTAGGAGATGCAGAAGGTACAGACGAATTACGCCGTATGTAATACGGATGAAATGGTAGGGATGTTTGTTGATGTGCACGGAGAAAACATTGAACACTTACGAAATGAGAAACATAATTAAAAAAAATAGGCCAAATAGTTATGTTAGTGATGATAGCAAGTAATACAGTTAAAGTAAGTAACAAACTGAGTAGAAGCAGCAACCTTACGTAAGGATAAACAAATTAAAAGAATGTAGAGGCAGGGTGGGACAGAGTTAAATAAAGTCGATTGAGTACTATGCATTTGCATGTATGGTAGCATAGTATATTATGCACCACTTGCATGTATGTGGAGTTGAGGATATAATTTTTAAAGGTGAGAAAGATTTAGTATGTGATATATTAAAAGACCGATGTAGTTTCGGGAGGCAAGAATCTGTTCATAAACAGACCGTATAACATAAACTCATCTAATAATGTTCAATGTGAGGAGACATTATTGCGAAGAAATTATAGTACCTCAGAGAAGTTCATTGAAGCAGTAAATGTCATTGTGAGCTTTAAGAATTTGTAGCATAGTGTCACACTGAATGTAGTTGGAGGTGATTAATTCTGCTGAGACTGTGAAGTTAAAAGGCATATGAAAGATTCAGAGTGGGAGTAAAATAGTAGTGTAACAGTATGAACGGTAATGATACGAAATAAAGGTACCCGCGATCGATAATAGTACTATGTATATTGAAAGTAATTTGAATAGTAAGTTAGGTGTTCACCTGTATGATGACTTTGGCAAGAAGTTCTTTGAATACCACATTTTTTGTGCATACTCCTTTAACTCCAGCAACAGTTCCATTTTGTATTAAAACTTTTGTGTTGGATGATGATACTCCTCTTGATAAAGCAACATAAAGTTGACCATGTGTGAAGACAGGTGAAGGTAAGTAGATGCCAACCTGATTGATTGTTTGTCCCTGGGCTTTGTTTATAGTCAGCGCGAAACTGAGACGAATTGGGAATTGCTTCCGAGTAAGTTCGAAAGGTATTTTTGTGTCGCCTGCATTTTTCAGTGGGATGCGGGGTAGAAATACTAACTTGCCTTTATGGTGGCCCGTAAGAATTTCTGTTTCAATAACATTATTTTGAAACTGACGGCACAGGAGTCGTGAACCATTGCATAGACCAATTCAAGGATTCAGATTTCGAAGGAGCATAACAGGGGAATTCTTTTTCAAACATAGTTTGTGTGGAGGAAGATTGCCCGGTGAGAGACTATTTAGGAATTCTTGCGGGTATAAATTATGGGGGTCATCGTCAACTGAATCAAATGAGTAGTATGTTACTTCATCACCAGGAAGTAATTTTAAACATTTATCGTTTAGCTTAGTTACAGTTTCATTTAACGGAGTCAACAATGCTCTGTTTTCCCAGTAAGCATTGTTGGTAAGACTTGATGAAATATCCGCAAATACAATGTTGATGAGTGTAGTAATTGAATGTTCGCCAGCCCATGGAATAATCATTGAATCTGGAATATGGATCATATCGTCATCGTATGTAGGCACGTCACCGTTTCCAAGGCGAAGCAGAAACTCGGAGAATTCCTGATCATGGAGAGCGCGCATATTTTGAGATAGTGGGAGCAGCTGTACAGATGACCACAGAGGTGAAGTGACAATGCTTGCACTGATAATTTGAGACTTTGTTCCGTTAATTACGATAGGAGGAACTTGGCGAAAATCCCCTCCCATGATTAGTATTTTCCCACCAAAAGGTTGGCGTATGTCAAGAAGGTCCTGCAATGAGCGATCAAAAGCCTCGAAGACGTGTTTGTGTGACATTGGAGCCTCATCCCATAGAATTGCGGAGCATTGTTGTAGAAGTTTTTTCAATTCAGATTGCTTCTCAATTGTGCAAAATGAATTTGCCTCTATTGGGATTGGAATTTTGAACTTTTGATGGGCCGTTGTTCCGCCCGGAAGGAGGGTTGTAGCAATTCCCGATGATGCAGTAGCAAGCACGATATGGCCATCATGGCGTAAATGTGCAATGATTGCTTTGTAGAGATACGTTTTTTCCGGTGCCCCCAGGTCCGTCTATGAAGAAAATAGCTCTCTCTTGACGTCGGATAGTTTCGGTAATAGTTTGGAAGGCATACATCTGGTTAGGATTTAAATTTGCAATAGACTGTAGATCTGAATGTGAGAGTGGTATCGATAGTTCATCTTCAATTAATCCTGAGATGGGGATCATATTTTCGAACACTGCAGATATTTGAGGAATATCGAACTGTGAAATACTTTTGCTATGTTGCTGAAGAGTAAATTCAATTTCATGAAGGAGCTTATTTAGAATAAATACATCGTTGATATAAATGGAAGAGGCATAATCTTCAGTCATTGCAGTGTAATTGTCATTCCATAGCTGTCTAACCTCTGTAGGGTTGCAGTAAAGTAAGATTGTAGTAAATAACGTCCGCAGTGCAGATGGCATCTGAAATTCCCGGGCCTCACACATGCAGTTATGTAAGCTGTTGTCTCGTTCAAGTAAACCATAATGTTCAGCAGCTTCTTTAAATGTTGAATATATAGTTGAATCAACTGTCATTAGATGGTCAAAAGATTTAGGGCCTCGAATATGATGTAGAAGCATACGCAGATAATATCTTTCGCCCTCAGATGGATGTACAGAGTACATGCGGCCAATAACTTTTAGATGACGACGGCGTTTGGTCCATGTTCTGGATGACGAATTCCATCTGTAGTGTTTAGGAAATTCTGTGTAGAGATAATTATGTATTTCTTGATGGGTGTCGTAAATTTTGAAAAATTCAGTTAACATTGTCCGAGAATTCCGTTCATTGGCAAGAACGTTCTCTATTAAATCAGTTGTACGAAATTGCACCTGCTGTTTGTTGGGCAAGTGGATCTGTAAACGGCTGACTGACGGAAATGTTTGGTACATACCAAATTTAAATATCTTCCAGCATGCTTCCTGAGGACATATCCAACGACCGTTTATATAGTGGGAAATCTCATTATGATCTAGAACAGGGTGGAGTTCTACTGCGGCGGAATCAGGGCCCTTGTGAATGTACTTATATAGGTATTTGATACTCTTGATACTACTGCAGATTTCTACGTTAATATGACAGTTATATTTGAGCAAGAGCCATGGATTGTACGGAACAATCCATCGATTATCAACAACATACCCATGACTGCGACAGAGCGTGAAAGATCGGCCATTATCACGACGTCGGTAGATTGGGTAGGAATCTGCTCCCTGCACAGTATGATTAGCAAAGTTTTTGGGATAACCTTTTTTACACGTACCATTCTTCATGCAAGTCGCATGACTGTTTACGTGCGCGCACGGGCCATGAATCATATGTCGCACAACAGCATTATGTAGTTCTGGGTCATTCTCAACATGAGGAAGCTCTGCACTAACAATTTTGTCGTAGTCGTCTGGAGTGTTCATTTTATCTGACGTATCAAACATAATAAGCATATGAACATGGGGCAGACCTCGTTTTTGAAACTCAATCACATGAACATGACTAACAGTTTTTCCAAGAACATGTTTGTGGAATATATCGTCTTTTAATCTCTCAAATTTTGCATGGAATATTCGAGCAACCAAATCAGGACGATCTTGCGGTGTTTGTGAAGGGTATAGTGCCTCTGTAATTTCTGGCCATGAAGCGTTGCACGTCATTGTCAGAAATATATCCGGTCTACCATACTGTTGTACAACGGACATTGCATCTTGGTAACGCTGGTACATGTCGCGAGGTCCTCCAATAAAGGATGATGGAAGAATAACACGCCGACCAATATTTGCTGTGACAGAGGATTATTCTGATATGAAGATGGTGCAATGTAGAAATATAAAGTGTAACGGATATGATATTGAAATAACTATGTACATACCTCCAGTATTTTCTCCAGCAGTTAGACAGCCTTGTAAACCACAATAAAGTTCAGCTCGAATGGTTGTTTGATTATTTTTTATCCATCGAAGTTTTTGAGTTTCAATTTTTAGGTAGTTGTCAACAACATATTGTTGTAGTAGACGACAGCCGTGTAGCAGGAATGATAATGTTGGCTGACGATCCTGCGATGATATAAGTAAAATATTAAATACAATTAAAACATAAGATGTAAGTTGGCGTGGCAGTTAAATTGTTTGAGTATAACCTGGAGTAAGTATGAGTAATAATCACAGCAACTAACACGTCGATTATTTAAGCCCTTGTATTCAGCTAACCACCCGAATGTGCCGTATGGGAGGAGCACTGGATATTGCAGGGGGTCGTAGTAACCACAGTATTCTGGAATAGTAATAAATTGACCTTCTGTTGTTTTCAAAATTATATTGCGCTCATTTGATTCTAAATATTCGTCCACATCAACAATTATAGCGGCAACCTGTGATGCAGTTGGCAATGTATATTGAGGGCCTAGCGCAGGACGTTCCTTGATAACCAATTTGCAGTTTGCAATATTTTCATGTTGAGCCAATTGTTGGAACATTGCTACAAACGGGTTAACTGAGTACAAAATATTTTGTATCCTCTGAAGCACTGCACAATCAAGCTCTGTGTTCTCTTGCAAACGATGATCTAACGCGTGTTCGGTGTCGTAGATGTATAGTTGTAGGTATCTAGGGTGGGTGTTTGTAGGAGGTAACAGAGAACCGATTCTGTGATATATTGATCTGTGAGCTCGAAATGTGTATACAGTATGCTGATGGCCTGCTAACGTTTCATCTAAGTTCACACCCATAAAAGTAAAAGAGAAAACATGATTGTATGAGCGAATGTATCTTCTAAAATGATGGCCCTCAGCAGAATCACTCGTGAACAAATTGTAAAGGTCAGACGGAACAGGTATGGGTGGAATTTGAACTCGTCCATTGGCGCAACACAGTGTTTCTGTCTCACCATCAAATAGTTTAGCGTTGCAGTAGCAGCAGAAATGTGGTCGCTTGAGTTGTAGATATATAATATGTTGGATGTCTTCACAGATGCGTGCACTATTATGATATACAGGAGGACGCGTGCCACGAATGCGCGCAACATTGTTGTAGTCTACGCGGGCACGTTGTTGAGTTGAGCTGATAACATTTTCTGTAGGAGAAATATGAGTTGTATGATATATGTAGCAGCACACAAAATTGATGAATGTGAAGAACTTACCTTCTGAAGTAGTAGACGCTAACATATGCCTCTGTGGCACATGAGGTGTGTAATGCCGAACGTCTACATGTAATGTAGACGCGAACTGTGGATCTGACAATGTTGAAGGAGGAGTTATTGCGGTAATAAAGTCATCTGTGGCTGTAGCTGCATGAGTAGTTGAGGTAGAAGATAATGTTGGGATGGTGAACTCAGGCAGCACTGAAGGACGCGGTTGGCACGTTGATGATTCGCCAATTTCAATCACTTGTTCAGCACAGAAATGCGATAAATATGGTATACTTGTCAAAGAATATGTATGCACAACCGCAGTATTTGAATCTGTCACTGTACAGTGCGTACATGTACGGGCGGGGTGTTATCTTGTAGGTTGCATGAATTTATGATGACATATAAAAACATAGTACACGTATACGTATGATAATGGAAATAATGTTTGTACCTTGGGCATGTGTGGGAGACATTGGCGGGACTGTACGTGGTTGTGCTTGTTCTGCAGGAATGGAGTGATTGTCGGAGCCATGATGTTGTGTGTGGTGTTGCTGTCGGCGTCTCTGAGTTGCAATACGCCTGTGCTCTCTATGGTCTGCGTGTTGTTGTTCTGTCATACGCAAAAGTCTTGCTCTTTGGTAAGATCGATTATATGCTCGTTGCGCAGCACGTTCTTCATCACTCATCAGGGCTCTTCGTCGTTGTGAGCGCAGCCGATTAGAAGCTCGTTGAGCATCGCTTTCAGCTTCTGTCATCTGTGCATTTCTTATTAAGGCGGAAGAGTAGCTGTGCGCATGTTCATTTGGTGTCACTGTACTTGTCAAAGAATATCTATGTACAACTGTAGTACTTGAATCTGCCACTGTACAATGCGTACATGTACGGGCGGGGTGTTATCTTGTAGGTTGCATGAATTTATGATGACATATAAAAACATACTACACGTACACGTATGATAATGCATATAATGTGTGTACCTTGCGCATCTGTGGGAGACATTTGCAGGACTGTACATGCTTGTGTTTGTTCTGCAGGAATGGAGTGATTGTCGGAGGCATGATCTTCTGTGTGGTGTTGCTGCCGGCGTCTCTCACTTGCAACACGCCTGTGCTCTCTATGCTCTGCGTGTTGTTGTTCTGTCATACGCAAAAGTCTTGCTCTTTGGTAAGATCGATTATATGCTCGCTGTGCAGCACGTTGTTCATCACTCATCAGGGCTCTTCGTCGTTGTGAACGCGCCCGATTAGAAGCTCGGTGAGCCTCGATTTGAGCTTCTGTCATGTGTGCATTTCTTATTAAGGTGGCAGAGTAGGTGTGCGCATGTTCATTTTGTACGGTTGTAGATTGTACACGTCGCCGTCTTCGAGGACGAATAGTAGACTGAGCATCAGCGTTCATGTGGTTGAGGGTATGATCGGGGTCCATCAAAAATGCAGTGTCGAGTGAATATCTGGAAATCCATACTGTTATTGTAAGGAATGTAGTAAATCGCACAGTTGCAAGGACGAATTGAGAGAATGTAAGACAGTTGATTGGAACTATGAAAGACGATTCACGAAGATAATAGGGCAGCACAATAAATGTTGTTCGAATCATATGACCGGATGGAGTAGTGTACATGAAGCACAACGTCTATAGAGTGTACGGAAGCACGTGCGATGCAATGTCACTGGTTGGGAGAGGGAGATTGGTGAAGGGGGAGGCCGTGCTCATGGAACGTTGAGTTGTTGGGGGTACTATTGGCCGTGCTAATGTCATGTATGATCAGTAATGTCGTGCATGAGCAGTATGAGTTGTAGTTTTATAAAGAAATTACAATTTAGTATACGTGAAACAGTGTAACTCAGTCAATGCGTATGAAGTGAACATCCGAAAGTAAGTATTGTAATTATTGGTATAAAGTATTGTAACTCATTCAGTGCGTAAGTATTATAAGTATGGATAATTTACAGAAATGTAAGAAGTCAAAGGTCAACAATTGTAATAGGCATGAACCTGGGAGTAGAATTGAAGGGGGAAAAATAGGGAGGTGTAAGTATCCACAAATATGTGAAGAGTTGGCGGTGGAAGATCCAAAGCCGTAATGCAAGTGATACTCAGAGAATAGTGGGAGATATAAACCTGACAAATTTGTGGAAATAACGTATGAGAGCCCATGAATGAAGAGCAGCAAAGCACAAATAATAATAAGTTAAGCTGAATTTCATTCTGTAGAATCCAAATAAGGGCATATGCTCAGATGGGAACATCCAAATATGTACCCTCGAAGGTAGGCACATTAGATAAGAAATCATTGCGGAGATGTGGATTGGCCTCCATTCTATTTACCGAACTAAAATATTTATAAAATACGCCTGCCCCTATGTGCCCTCATGCGCTCTGAACATTTGTGAGCTGAAGACTTTCTTCCATTTTGCATCATGGAAAAGACATGGAGAAGTGGACATGCGAAAAATAGATTTGTACGTAAATAGAATTCAATATAGGTGTGAATTGCGAAACATAGCAGAATGCATTATTCAATACAGTGATTTCAAAAATGAAATAACGATGTTAATCGTCGTAGATGCACATAGCATTAATTCATTATTCAGTAACAGTAAATATATGAACGAATTTCTTTGGCAGAGCTGTGAATGTAATCCTTTCAAGTCAATGAATATAACCATGAGGTGTGAATCTGAAATATCAAAATTTATGCTGAAGTATAAAAATTCATGCAATAACATAGTATGATGAATTTGCAGTTGTAGAAATAGGTAGAAATGAGAAGTAGATTACTGACGCCAAATATAGATTACAACTGTATGCCAAATATGTGAATAGCAATAAGTAATAGCCAATTATGCAGTTGCCAAATAATTATAATTGCAATCTGTACACATCAGAAACTGAAGCAAAATCAGAAATTGAAACTGAAACACACATGAGGGAGTTGAACAATTACTACGCATCAGAAACTGAAGGAAAATCATAATTTTCACAGGAAAAGGGAAATCGAAATAAGAACTTACTTAGGATGCGCTAGGAATATCTAGATCAGGAAGCAAAGCGCAGGTGAGCGGGCTCGTCATCGTTGGAGCTGCCGATGCCGCCTATAGTTGCAATTGTCATGAGTTAGAAAGCAGAGTCAGTGAAAACGGCGACGGCGACGCCAAAATAAAAATTAATCTGTCCGGAGTCTGCCACGAAGGCTGTCGTAGCAGTTCTGATGCCTTAGAAATTGGAGAGGAAATCGCAGAGGAAATCGAAAAGGAAATCGACAGGGTAATCAAAAAGCAAGCAAAAACGGAATCATAAACGAAATCAAAAAAGGAAAGGAAAAAAAAAAGAAATCAGGAAGGAAATGGAAAACGCAGTAGTAAAGGACAAAATGAAATCAAAACGGCGATGCCAAAATTAAAGTACATGTGCCCGGACTCAGCGACGGCGGATGGCGTCGCAGCTGTGATGCGTTACAAATCGTAGGGGAAATCGCACAGCAAATCAAAAATAAAAGTGTCTTTGGCACTTGAGGAGTGGAAGAGCAGAAAGGAAATAAAAAAGGAAGTAAAAAAGGAAATAAGAGTCTGAGAAATTACCGGGAGCGATGGAACCTCCTGCGGAACCTCCAGCGGGCGAGAAGCACATGAAAGCTGGAGAAGAAGACCCGCGAGACGGGTGTAACAGTCGTAACGGGGATGAGTTTAGGTGCGAATGAGCCATGTCGCTGGTAAGAACGAAGCGGAAGCGGCGCCGTTGAAGAGGAAGAGCGGTGGAACGCGTGTCACGGCGCCGTTCAAGAGGAAGAACGGTGGAACGCGTGTACTGTTGACGGAGGGGGATCGCGAAGAATCGGCGGAAGGGCAGTTCGGGGTTTCGTTGCCGCGGCTCGGTCACGCAGAAGTTCTTCGTCAGCTCGCGGCGGGCATTTTTATTGGCGAGGTGCTGAGCGTGACCGAGCCACAGTACCGAGCCACAGGTCCTCGATACATCCTTATTTAATATAGATATATATTAATAATACTAATAATATTAAGAGGGGGAGTAAATTTCGCGGGGGAAAGAAAAAGAATGCCAGGAAGCCAAACATCGAGAAAGAAAATGATTTGTGGTGAAAAAAAATGCCAGGAGGTCCCTCCTCGAGAGGGAGATGATTTCACGTGAAACATTGCTTTTTTTTTTCTTTGTTTATATTATTATATATACTACTATATTAAGTATATACTACTATATTAAGTATAGTAGTAGTAAATGATAAATATAATAATATTATATTATTACCAAAATCAAACGAGTGCCGAAATCGACGAAATTCGCACCAAAGGTGAACGGCGGCGCTACGAATCCAACGGCAAAGTCGGGATCAAAATCCGACGTACCATTCTCGAGATATAAATTTCTGAAGCTTACTGCGACGTTAAATATACAAATCATAGAAAAATTTACCGAGGCTTTAATTTTGCTCGGAATGCTACGAAACTTTATTAACCCTTCTAAAATTAAATAATCTAATTTCCTAACGAAAGATTTTCCAATTCCGGGTTGTTTCAAAATTTGGTCTGCTTGACCCAAACGGACGCGAAAACGCGCAAACGGCGACACGCTGTCAACTCGACGTTAAAAGTAACGCCCTGACGTCATAATCACGTCATCACTGAATTAAATAATTACCGAAAAATCAGGGGCGTTACAGTCACCCCACCTAAAAAGAAGTTTCGTCCCGAAACTTAACACACAACTCAAAACCAAAACAACAGGAATAGTCAAAGGCTACACACGAATGACTTACCAGAAAACTAGGAGAAAAGATGCGGATGAGATTCCCTCATCGCTGACTCCAACTCCCACGTCGCGCTCTCGACGTCTTGATTCCGCCAAAGAACCTTGACCATGGGGATTGTCTTTCTCCGCAACACTCGATTTTGAGTCTCCAGAATGTGAATGGGTTCTTCAACATATGAAAGATTAGACTGCAATGGGGGCACCGAGGCAAGGACGTGACGATCACTAAGAACACACTTTCGCAACTGGCTCACATGAAAGACATCATGGACGTTAGGGAAGGTAACAGGCAAATCCAGCCTATACGCTGACACTCCGATGCGCTCAACAATTTGGAAGGGTCCCACATACCGGGGGTCCAATTTATGGTTCCTTCCAAATCTTTTAACACCAGGCATCAGAGAAACATTCAGAAAAACCATGTCCCCAACTGCGAACTCCAGCTCAACCCTTCGCTGATTTGCGTACTTCTCATAACGCTCATGAGCCACACGAAGCTTTTCTCGAATATGAGTTACAGCAATACTCATCTCTTCAAGGGCTTGCGGACCTAGCAATGGATTCTCAGCAACCTCGGCCCAAAATAAGGGAGTCCTACAGCGCCTCCCATACAAAGCATCGAACGGGGCCATCTGCAAACTTTCTTGATAACTGTTGTTATACGCAAACTCCATGAGTCTGAGACGCTCGTCCCAAGCTCAACCGTAGTCCATGATGTAGCACCTAATCATATCTTCCACGATCTGATTAACTCGCTCTGTTTGACCATTGGTCTGCGGATGGTATGCGGTTGAAAACCTGAGGTTGGTGCCCAAAGCTCCCTGCAAGCTCTGCCAGAATCGCAACATAAACCTGTAGTCTCGATCTGACACGATACTCACTGGCACTCCGTGCAAACGAATGACCTCATCCAAATACAACTCCGCTATCTTCTTCATAGAATATCCGATCTTGAAAGGCACGAAGTGAGCACACTTCGTCAGTCTATCAACTATTACCCACACTGAGTCATGCCCTCAGGGAGATCTTGGCAAACCAGTAATAATGTCCATTGATATACTCTCCCACTTCCAACTCGGTATGTCCAAAGGCGTCAACTTGCCATCAAGCCTTTTATGATCTGCTTTAACACGCTTGCAAGTGAAGCACTCAGACACATACTTAGCTATGTCATTCTTCATTCCATACCACCACACGATCTGTTTCAAATCTCTATACATTTTTGTAGAACCATGGTGGTATGACACACTAGAACCATGTGCTTCATCGCAAATCCTTGTCCGAATATTGCCCACCCCGGGGATACAAAATCTACCTCGGTACTTTAGAGTACCGTTTTCGTCTATCGAGAAGTCAGGCAATTCTCCCTTCTCTGCCCTTCCTCGGAGATGCTGAAGATCTGGGTCTTCTTTCTGATGCACCCTCGTGAGGGTGATCCACGAAGGCTCTTCCACCTCCAAGCAAGAGGGTCTGACACTACTGTCGACTGAAATGTCCATCAAAAGGAACTCCTCAACCAAAGAGCTGCACGGTAAGGTTGAAGATTTGCGCGGTCTTTCTACTTAACTCACCGGCTACCACATTTGCCTTGACCGGATGGTACAAGATATCGACTTCATAGTCTGCGACATACTCTAACCACCTACGCTGACGCAAATTCAGCTCCTTCTGAGTGAAGACGTACTTTAAGCTCTTATGATCTGTATAAACCTTGCACAATGCGCCATACAGTAAATGTCTCCAAAGCTTTAGAGCGTAGATCACAGCCATAAATTCCAGATCATGCGTAGGATAATTTTTCTCATGAACCTTTAGCTGTCTCGACCCGTACGCAATCACTTTACCTCCCTGCATCAAGACACATCCAAGTCCGACGTGCGATGCATCTACATAGACGTCGTACTCCATACCTTCAGTAGGTAAGGTCAACACCGGAGCAGTGCACAATCTCCTCTTTAATTATTGAAAGCCTTCTTCGCACTCATCGCTCCACACGAATGTTGTGTTCTTCTACGCGAGCTTAGTCATCAGAGCAGACAATACCGAAAATCCTTCCACAAACCTCCTATAATAACCTGCCAACCCCAGGAAGCTTATGATCTCCTTGGGTGTAGTAGGTCTCTTACAATCCATAACAACAGAAATCTTCTCTGGATCCACGAAAATTCCATCCTTACTCACTACGTGGCCCAGAAAGGACACCTGAGGTAGCCAAAACACACATTTGCTCAGCTTCGCATATAACTTATGCTCCCTCAGGGTAGTCAAAACCAAACGCAAATGTTGAGCATGCTCCTCGGCGCTTTGAGAATACACGAGAACGTCGTCTATAAACACGACTACTAAATGATCCAAGAAATCTTTGAACACTCAGTTCATCATATCCATGAAGGCAGAGGATGCATTCGTCAGTCCAAAGGACATTACCAAAAACGCAAAATGCCCATGCCGAGATCGAAAAGTCATTCACGGAACATCTGACTCACTGATCCTTAACTGGTGGTAGCCTGAATGAAGATCGATCTTTGAAACTATGGTGCTACCACGCAACTGATCAAACAGATCGCCTATCCTCGACAACGGATACCTGTTCTTGATGGTTACTTTGTTCAATTCTCGATAATCGATGCACAACCTTATAGAGCCATCCTTTTTCTTTACGAACAAGACCAAAGCTCCCCAAGGCGAAGAGCTCGGCCTAATAAACCCACACTGCAGCAACTCGTCGAGCTGAGTGCGCAACTCTTCCAGCTCACACGGGGCCATACGGTACGGTGACTTAGCAATAGGGCGAGTACCAGGCTCAAGATCGATAACAAACTCAACATCTCTCTCAGGTGGAAGACCAGGAAGACTAATCGGGAAAACATCCGGAAACTCCCGCACCATAGCAATATCCTCGACACGCGGCGAAACTCTAGTAGTTTCTATAATGGAAACGAGATAAGCAAAACAACCAGAATCTAAAAGTTTCCAAGTACATACTGCGGAAATAATCGGGGAATTCTGGCGCGGGAAGCCATACACACTCACGGGGTGGCCGTTGTACATCTTGAAGTCCAAGCGCTTAACCTTGCATTGGATCTCCGCATCATAACTGGACAACTAGTCCATGCCCAAAATAACATCAAAGTCTTCTAGGTCCAGCATCTTCAAATCAGCGAATGCTAAGAAGTCACCTAAGATGATAGGACATCTCTGGATACACTGGTTCGACACCACCGCGTCACCGGAGGGAAACTTGACACAAAAGAATCACCAACTTGATCGAGATTCAACCGATGACGCTCTACGAAAGTCTTAGCCATGAATGAGTGGGTAGCACCAAAATCGAAAAGAATGCGCGCCATACGGTTCTTTACCTTAAACTCTCCTATAAAAGCGGATACGTAACTAAAAGAGCGAAAGCAACTAGGGCAAAAGCTGAAAACTAAGAGTTAGATTAGAATCTAACCTGCAATCACTTGAGTGGAGGTCTGAGCTTCCTCCCTCGTCATCACGTTTAGCTTTCCCTTTCCGATACCCATATTTTGCGGCGGTGGTGGCAAGGCCCGAAGCGGAGCGGGCTGCAATGGGAGCGGGTTCTTTGGACACGCATACTTCATGTGTCTCTTCTGCCCACACTGATAGCAGACCCTGTCTTTCATCCAGCACTTGCTCGAATCGTGACCTTTCTTCTCACAGATAGAATACACCAGTTCTCCCTTGGGTACGCCCTGAATGGTGAGCAACCGCTGCTGCTTCTGAGCTCCGATCCTCTTGAAATACTTTTCATAAGGGTGGCCAGGGCGCCCACAGAAACGACACGCTTCTCCACCACTCTTCTTTGAAGCGGGACCAGATGCCCTGGAACTTCCTTCATCAACACCTTTCCTCTTATCTTTCCTAATTGCAGCACCTCGATTCTTGGCGTTATCAATCGCCTCAACTTTCAGAGCAGCTTCAACTGCCTCAACATAGTTCTCCGATCTATAAGCACAAGCTAATTGCTGAATATCACTGTGAAGTCCTCCCAGGAATCGCTTCACTCTTCCTGCTTCAGAGGCAACTAGATCTGGAGCAAATCGGCTCAACTTGCTAAATTCGACTTCATACTCACTAACAGTGAGTTGCCTCTGCTTCAGATGCAGAAAGTTGTTCATCAGGCGGTCTTGCTTGACCGAAGGCAGAAATTTCTTTAACAACATCTTCTTGAAGGATTCCCATGAACATCCACCTATCAGGTTCTCCTTCTCTCTTATCCACCAGCTCTTTGCAAGACCCTTCAGCTGGTACGCGGAGACCATCACCTTTTGGTCGGCAAAAATCCCAGAATAGGAGAACATTTCCTCGATGGCGATAATCCAGTCGTCTAATGCCATGAAATCGGCTCTCCCGTCGTAGGTGGGAGGTCCTAGTCGCTGAAAGTGCGAGATGAAATTCATCTCTGGCGGCAGCAACACTGGGGGCACTAGAGGGGCAGGAGGAACATGCACAGCTTGACCCACAGCAGGGTCTTGCACCACGGCTCACTGCCCTGCAGCCGCGGTAAACAGCGACTGAATCTGAGATTGCATCTCAATCAACTGCCTCGACAGAGCTTCGTTGCTCTGTCGCAGTCCTTCAATCACTGCTTCACTCCGCGCACCTGACGACTCACCCTCGGACTGGGGAGTCGCCCTCGTCGCAGGACGCCTTGACGACATTTCTAAGAGAAAACACAAACAAACAACTCATCAACACCCTGGCTTAACACTAGGACAACACATCTTAGTTCAGACCATACACGAACAGACCTTTGCTTTTGCTGCTAACTTGCTCTGGGATTTATAAATGATGTTATGCATAACTCGGGATGATACTCTATCATCCCTTTAGACTCTTGTGCTTATCCTATGACTGCATGAAATTCTTATACCTTTGTTTTAAAATCATGTGTGTACGAGTGTCATCATGTAAATATTTAGCTTGACACGTGTGCCTATGCATTGCTATGTAATGTATGTTGTGCTATGCATTCTAATAAAGGCCTTAATGCATGTTATGAGCGGCATACACATGGAATATTATGCATCTCATACTACATAATATCTCATGCAACGAAAGTAAAAATCTAATGTGCATCCATATGATAATTGTTATGCATCTCATACTACATAACAGTCACATGTTCCCTCCTATGAGGATCCATATACGACCGCATATTATGCATCCCATACTACATAATATGCCCCGTATACTTCTTATCATGCTTATGAGTGTAGTGTTCATACTTCAGCAAGACGTCATGATGGCACATCGGTGTGTGTATGCAATGAAACCAAACAACTAAACTATATCAGAATTCGTCGCTCGACCAACTTGTCGAACGAACCTCCCTCTGATACCAACTGTCACAACCCGCATTTTTTCCGTATTAAATAATACGTCAGAGTAAGAGAAAATACGCGTCGTGATGCCACGCCGTTCAGGGGACAACTGCATGCGCTCAGGCGAACCCTACTCCTATTACTTATCATGTAAAAACCATGAATTTATAATTTAAAAACGTGATTTAAGTTTAGTTTATTAACCGCATCCCTCGGTTCAGTGGGTCAACTAACCCATGAATAACGGTGTAAGTAGAAATACGCAGCGGAAAATACTTGGTTTTATTTATTTATTATCATATATGATCATGACAATCGAAGCACATGATATGCAGACTTCTAGGTTTAATTTAAGTACAAAAAGAGCTTTTTATAACCTTTAAAATAATGTGACATTCATTTTGAAAAGATGATAAGAAGTAACGATATAAGTCTTTTACACTTAAAATACCTAACATGCCATCCTAGCATAAAACCTTCCAGAGAGCAGGTAAAGTACTATTAAACAACAAGAAACAATTAGCAGCTAGCAAAATGTCCCAAATCAATACAACTCTGTGGGTGTCATCAACCTGACACAAACTCACAGACCACAAAAGTATGTCTGAACTACAACAAAAACAAGACAACGGACAACTACCTCACATCGGTGAGGTGAAACGGTCACAGCTACTACGACAACACCGAAAACACCAGCCCTAGCTCCACGGACCGCTACTACTCTGAACCTGAGGCATTCACAAGAGAGAACGCCTCAGCAAGAAGGTACAAGTGGCGGGAGAAAACTAGACAAAAGTAAACAGCGGTCAACAGGGGTACCAACCCAAGACCGACTATACAGAAAGAAAGTGCAGTAAGAAAGCTAAGCAAGAAGCAGAAAGCACTTACGTGAATAATCACGTATACCTGACTACCCAAGAGCGGTAGAAAAGTTAGGGATAAAATGATCGGCTATAATAAGAGCATAACGTCATTATAAAATTCTAGAAATAAAGTATTTAGTAACAACACCGGTAAAATTCCGGTGACTGTGTGGGAAAACCTCCGCCAGCACACCCACAGAACAAACTCCACAAGGGGCCCAAGGGAAAGGTGGTCTCATAGTCTGACACACCCAAACTCGAAAATATCCAGCAACTGCGGTGAGAGATACCTCCGCCAGCACACCAACAGTAAAACAACAAACAACCAACAAACCAACGCGGGTAAAATCCCGTAAAACATTCAATTTAAGTGCAGGGCACTGCGTCAGTAGTTGTAATCCACCAACCCCAACATCCCCAAATCAACTACTTATATCTCGAGAATGGCACGACTAAACTAGACTAGTTACTACCAGTCTTAAAGCACGAAAATTACCAAGGCAGACATGCCATGTCGCATCACCAACTAGACTCGTTGAACAACCTCGACGCACGAGCTTTACTAACTGAGGCCCACTTGGAGAGCGACAAAACTCTTTAACGAATCAGAAGACTAAATCATCGGATTGTAAAGACTTGTGCAACGAATACGAAAGGACTAATTTGACAAGCGGAACTCGATCGACGAAGGTAGCATGAACTTGGGCAAGATTACACGATTGATTTAATATCAATAAGGCAAAACATCAATATCTCGACTCGACGGGTGGGAAGAACAAGAGGAGGTCACACACATGCTAGACGAAATTATTAAAATGGTGCGGCCAAAAAGTGTTTCCATAGCAATAAGCGTTTAGGAACGCGATTCAAAAATGGAGTAAAATACCATATCACGATCAAAAATGAGAGGGAAGAGGGGGAAAAAACCACCACTTGCCTTGAAATCGCCGGAATCGTCCGCCGAACAACTCCTCGCTGTAGATCGGCCCAAAAGAAGACGCGAGGAGACGAGATCTACAGAAAAACGGCCAAAAGGAAGGTTAGGGCCGAAAACCCTAGAGCGAAAAAGTGCACGAAACGGGAAATACTCACCACGAACGCATAGCTCTCGCCGAGAGCTTTTCGAATCTATGCTCGGTTGAAAATTCCGTCCACCGGAGCTCCGTCGGCGATGACTGGAAGGTTCGCGAAAATTCTCTCTCTCTCCGCCTAAGCCAAACATCAAGAAAGAAAATGATTTCTCGTGAAAAAAATGCGAGGAGGTCACTCCTCGAGAGGGAGATGATTTCACGTGAAACATTGCTTGTTTGTTTTTTTCTTTGTTTATATTATTATATATACGTATATTAAGTATAGTAATAGTAAATGATAAATATAATAATATTATATTATTACCAAAATCAAACGAGTGCCGAAATCGATGAAATTTGCACCAAAGGTGAACGGCGGCGCTACGAATCCAGCGGCGAAGTCGGGATCAAAATCCGACGTACCATTCTCGAGATATAAATTTTTGAAGCTTACGGCGACGTTAAATATACAAATCTTAGAAAAATTTACCGAGGCTTTAATTTTGCTCGGAATGCCACGAAACTTTAACAACCCTTCTAAAATTAAATAATCTAATTTCCTAAAGCAAAAATTTCCAATTCCGGGTTGTTTCAAAATTTGGTCGACTTGACCCAAACGAACGCGAAAACGCGCAAACGGCGACACGCCGTCAACTCGACGTTAAAAGTAACGCCCTGACATCATAATCACGTCATCACTGAATTAAATAATTACCAGAAAATCAGGGGCGTTACAACGACGTTCAAGTAAAAGTAGTATCCTTCTTCATCAAGGATGTGAGTGGGAGGGCTATCTGAGAAAATCTCTGCACGAATTTTCGATAATAGACGACAAGTCCCAGGAAACTCCGCACGTTGATGGCTGTCTTCAGCGGTGGCCAATCCTCGCTGCCTGGATCTTTGTTGGATCCACTGCTAGTCCAGCTCCGCTGATAATGTGACCCAGGAAGGCCACCTCCTTCAGCCAGAACTGACACTTGCTGAACTTTGCGTAGAGGTTGTGCTCTCGAAGTTTCTCCAACGTCAGTGCCAGATGTCGTGCATGCTCCTCTTCCGTCCTCGAGTAGATGAGTATGTCGTCGATGAACACGATGACAAAGATGTCGAGATATGGATTGAACACCCAGTTCATCAGACTCATAAATGCTGATGGTGCATTCGTGAGCCCGAAAGGCATCACAGTGAACTCGTACAGCCCATATCTACTGTTGATTGCGGTCTTCGGGATCTCCTCCTCCTGAATCCGTAGCTGATAGTACCCCGACCTTAAATCCAGCTTCGAGAACCAGTGAGATCCCTCCAATTGGTCAAACAACTCATCTATCCTCGGTACTGGGTATGTGTTCCGCACCATCAGCCTGTTCAGAGATCTATAATCAATGCAGAGTCTGAGCGGCCCATCCTTCTTCTTCACGAATAGTATCAGAGCTCCCAAAGGCGAGGAACTCAGTCTAACAAACCCAGCTTCCACCAGCTCCTATAACTGGCTCTGAAATTCCACTAACTCCTTCGGGGCCATACGATAAGGAGCTCTAGATACCGACTTAGCCCCCAGCACCAACTGGATCTGAAAATCCTTCTCGCGGTGCGGTGGCAGCCCTGAAAACTTCTCCGGGAATACGTCGGCAAAATCCCATACTACCGGGATACTAGCCACAGATTCCTTCGCCTCGATTGCTTCGAACAACACCTGATATACCTCGTCTCCCTGTAGGTTGGCCTTGGCGGCTTGAATAGATGATAATAAAAGACAGGAGGTGGGTCTAATACCTTCGACTACTACTTCTGAGTCTTCATGCCTTAGGACAATCCTCCTTGTCGGGCAGTCAATCCTCGCATGGTTCCCGTACAGCCAGTTCATGCCCAAGATCAGGTCGAAGTCTTTCATCTTTAAGAGCGTCGTCGGCGCTTCGAACAGTTTTCCTCCAATCTCCACGTTCATATTGCATTTGGCACTTGTTACTAACTCCGATCCGTCTGGGAGTCGCACCTTCCTGTGGATGCCTGTGAAGTGCTGAATTTGATCCAGATCCTCCACAAATTCTTCTGAGATGAACGAGTGCGAAGCACCCGTATCGAATAAGGTATATGCGGGCTTGCCGTAGATGAGTACTATACCTGGGTGATTTTTGTTCGTTTGGTTCAATGCTAAGGTAAAGCTAAGGTTTGCTAGGTACTAGTAATTGTTAGAAAAACATTACAGTACTTGTAATGACCCTTGCCGGGTTTCGGGGCTGAGCCAGGTCCAAGGCATACATCTGGTCCCTATCCCGCCTGCGGTCATGATCCTAGAATCCACTACCTCATCCACGTCCTCGGCCCCCGAAATGCTGGGCTGGTGGGGCAGCCTGTAGTGGTGGTGGTGCATTCCTCTGAGGGTTGTTCCTCTGGATGTGGCCTAGCTGATGACACTGGTAGCACTCCTGTGGGGGGGTGGGGGGGGGGGGGGGTGGCCAACCTCCTCCTATCCTCGACACCTCCCGCATCTGTGGAGGCTGAGGAGCCAACACTACCGGCTCCCTCTGCTCCTTCCTCTCCTCCTGGCGGGGTCGGTCCTCCACTCTTCTTTCTCCAATGTAACGACCCTTCTGTTGGTCTCTCCAGCCACTCCTTCCCTGGTCCTCTGTCGGCCTCTTCCTACCTCGAACGATGTGCTGGTCGGCCTCCAGCTTCTTGGCCATCTTCAAGACCTAGGCCAGGCTGCTGTCAGAAACAAAGAGGAGGGCCTACCTCATGTTGTTATGGAGGCCCTTACAGAACCTCTTTGCGTAGCCCGCATCGTTCAACTGATACAAATTCACAAACCGGGCTAGGTGCGTGAACTCCCGGTGATACTCCACCACTGTCCTACTACCCTTACTCAACTACAGGAACCTATCTTCTAGCTCATCTCTCGCAGACTGCGATACGTATTGCTCCAGCAGAGCCATCTTGAACTCATCCCATGAGATGTCAGCCACCTCCAATCCAGCATAGGTGGTGTCCAGTAGTGACTTCCATCGCCTCTTCGCATGTGATTCCAAGCACGAAACCACCAAGGGTACTGTCATATCCGTCTGGCACTGAATTCCTGCTAGCATCTCATACATGATGTCTACCTACTCCTCAGTCCAAACAACTGTCTCCGTCCCGAGGTATGATGGAGGGGAAAGGCCTTGGAAGGCGCTCATCTAGTTGGCCCCGAAGTTTGGCTGAGGAGCTGGTGCCTGCTGTGCCATGAATGCATCAAATATAGCAGTCAATGTCAGTCCCATCTCCATTTGCTGGAACGAAGTAGGAGCCGGTGGTGGTGGGACGATGTTTGGAGTCAGAGGCGCTTCATGCTACGGGGTAGGGTTCGTCGCAGGCTACAAAAGAAAATTGGCACTCGTAAGGGGATTTGGCTAAAAGATTCAGTTAAAAGTGGACTTTTCATGTGATTCCCCATATGGGCACACAATTGCTTCCGCTGCTAGTTTGTCCTCAAACTAATCTCGTGCGGGGTGCCCTAGGGTTGTGGACTTCTTTTCTTCGGATCGAGGTTTGCTCTGATACCAATTTGTAAGACCCCATTGTTTTTTTGCTTCGCTACCAGGTCTTATGCCCAGAACCGCTGCTTTGCAGTGACACCAACACTCGGGAAGGTTGCCACCACAAAACGCCGATCCTGCCGGCAATATCGATGACAGAAAATGAAGAGTACAAGTGAACATGAAGAGTTCAAGTTCATATCACATGAAATATAAATCTCAGAATAACAGAGGTCCACATATAGTAACTGAATAAACAAAAGATAGCAATAATAAGAGGGCTCCTGCCTAATACATCACATCCTCACTACAAGATCTATCGCGGAAGCAACGACTAAAAATCACTCACAAATCCTAAAACTGGTGCTCCTTTGCTAGACTGTCCCGCCTCCATCTGCACCGGCCTCTGGTGCTGCTGCGTCTCCTCGGTCCCCTAAAATGATAAGGTCCACCGATTGTTAGTCAAAAGACTAAGCCAATCCCCCACCCCTCCCCCGGTGACTCCTAGGCACCGAGTGGGAGGAGTGAAGCGGAGGACAGCAAGGGGTATAAAATAATAGTAGATGACGGTGAACCTAATCTACAGGAAATGTCTACCACTACACAGTATATATTACAGTGAGTAAAGTAGTAATAAGTAAAGAAGTAATAAGTAAAACTGTAATAAGTAAAAGTAAATAAAAAAGAGTAACCTTGATTTATAGGAATGAGTTGGGGAAATGATTTATCTTAACCCTAGAAATGTGTAGAAAATGATTTCTCAGAGTGAAAAATTAGTTTAAGTAAAATATACGTCGAATAGTAATCGACGCAACGTCGAAGTGTAGTCGATGCATCTCTCATACTGAGTCGAAGTAACTCTAAACAGAATTCGACATAACCAAAGTCGACGTAACTCTGATTTCTAGTCGACGCACCCAGTAAAGTCGACGCACCTCAGTCGACGCTCCTTCCATATTTTCTTCTCGACGTCTAGCCAGGCTGAAATCGACGCTTACGTCGAATAATAATCGACACACGTCGATTTCTGTGACAGATTCAAAAACACGCCAGATCTCTTTCCTTCTTTCTGTAGATCTGAATTTTATAGAATTATATTATTCTTTTCTAGCCGTTCTGAATCAGTCTTTCCTTCTAAATGATTCTTGGCTAATTTGATTAAGATTATTATAGACATTATTTGAAAATAGAATGATCTCTTTCCTTCTACAGATATAATGATTATGGAAACTTTTCTTTCTCTGACTGCTAATTGTTTATTCTCCTATATCAATATTTTTGAATAAACAGAACTAAAAATACAGAAGGAGGTCGGCAAAGAAAAAAGAACAAGTGATCCACTCCATTTCTGAGAAAGAGGAAAAGCTCCCAAGAGAGAAGAAAGAGAAAATTGAGAAAAGTGAAAGAGTGCTGCAGCAAGAAAAAGCCTTCTTCTTCTTCTACTACTACCTTCTGAAGTCATACTGCTGCAAATTTCTGAAAGCTCTCACTGAAAGAGAGAAAGGCCTACAATCTCCTTCTCACTATAGAAGAGAGATTACATTCACTATACTTGTGCTTCTAATCTTCTTGCTAGGAAGAAGATTCCTTCTTGCATAAATTGTTTCTTATTCTTGTTCTTATTCTTCTTCTTCTTCTTCTCATTCATATCCTTATTTCAAAGTTCAATTGTGTAAAAGAGTTTTAAGAATCTCTCTTCAAAAAATTCATTTGTAGTGGTTCTAAGAGTCTCCTTATCAAAAGACTCATGCTGGTTCTAAGAGCCTCCTTATCAAAAGACTCAGTGCAAGATAGTGAATTCCTACCAAGGGGGTAGAAGAGTGGACTACCCAAAGTTTGGGGAACCACTATATTTCTTTGTGTTGTGCTGTGTTTTTCTTTTTGCTATTTCTTTCTTTATTTACTTAATTCTTGTTGGTGTGTGGGAAGCTTAAATCTGTGAATATTACACATATATATATATATATTTATTAACTTGACACAAAATATTTTTAAATCTCTATTCACCCCCTCTAGAGAATTCTATTGAGGTTAACTGTGCACTTTCAATTGGTATCAAAGCGAGGTTGATCAAAAAGGGGTAACTCCTTGATCAAAAAGATCCTACCTCATATATGTATATATTTCTAAAATTTTTAAGGCACAAATCAAAGATTATGCTTCCACCAGACCACCAATGTGCAATCTTGAAAAGTTTGCAGTTTGGAAAACAAAAATTAGGATCTATATGAATTCTATTGATGAAGAATTGTTTAATGTTATTTTGACAGGTCCTCCCAAGCCTTATAGAAAGGACTCGAGTGGTAAAGTGACTCAAACACTTGTCCCAAGAGCTGAGTGGACAGATGATGAGAAAAAGGCAAGAGCATGTGATGCAAAAGCTGTAAACATTCTTGTCTCAACCCTCTCAGATGAAATCTTTCAAAAGGTGGTTGACTATGAATCAGCCAAAGAAATCTGGGAGGCTCTTACAAAGATAGTAGAAGGAAGTGCTGATGAAAGGAAAGATAGGAAGACTCTATTGATCTCTCAATATGAGAACTTTCAGAAGAAGAATGAAGAAAGCATATCTGAGATGTATGATGGATTCAGTCTGATCATCAATCAATTAAGGAACTTGGATAGAGAGATCTCTCTCACAGAGATCAATGACAAACTATTAATGAGTCTCCCAAGTTCATGGGACTCAAGAATATGGGCAATAAGAGATACAAGAGGACAAAAGGAAATCTCAACAGATTCCCTCTTAGGAAAACTCAAATCCTATGAGCAACTACTGAAAACCAGAGAAGAGAAGGAAAAAAGGGAAAACACTCCAACCTCTTCAAAAGATAGAAATATTGTATTAAAAGCAACAGAAGAAGAAACCCCTGTTACTGAAGAAGAATTATTCAGTCTCCTGGCCAAAAGATTCAAGAAATGGGTCAGGACAGATGGGTCTAGAAGAAGAGAGTCAAAACCAAGGTATGATAAGACTCCTACTAAAGAAATTGTTTGTTATTCCTGCAGGAAAACTGGACATATTGCCCCAGAATGTCCAGAAAATGCTGAGAAAAAGAAAGATCTCAAAAATAAAGATCTCAAGAAAAAGGAGAAGAAGAAAGAAAGAGGCTTCATTGTAGAAGCTTGGAGTGAAACAGATTCTGAAGACAGCACTTCATCTAAAAGTGACAATGAAAAGTCTAAGCAAGAAGACCTATGCTTAATGGCTCTTGGAAGCTCAAAAAAAGAATATGTTGTTGAATTATGGAGTGAAACAGGATCAGAAGGAAGCATCTCTTCTGAAGATGAAGAAGAAAATTCAACAACAAAAGCAAATAGCCTTATTCTCATAGAGGAATCTGAGGATAAGGATGAGGTGAGCATTTTTGATGAAATAGATATTCTATGTGATGATTTCAAAAATGAGGATTCTATCTAGATCAGCTAAAAGCTAAACAAGAAATTAAGGATCTAAAAGAACAAATTAATATGAGAAATATAGAGGATACATGTTCAAAAAATTATGAACTAAAGTGTAAAATCTATAAAACAGAAAAGGAAATAGAAAGTGCTAAAATAGAAAATCAACTCCTTAAGAATAAGGTATCCCAGGCAAAAGCTTTTGAAGAATCTATAAAAGTCAGAAGCAAGACACTTAAAGAAATCACTGAAAAACAAACAATAAGACATAAGAATCTAGGGCTAGGGGCTGATCCTTCAACCAGTTCAATACCATCTACCAAACCTGCTTGGATGAGCCCTGTTAAACTTACTAAACCCATCAAATCAACAAACTTAGAAGAAGACTCACAAAATAAAGAAAACTTCACCCTCAAGGAGACAAACCATTTTGATGAATCATCATCATACCATTTAGAAGAAGACGAACAAACTCATTCTGAGAAGGCAACTAGGCCAAAAGAAACAATTCATAAAGAAAAAGTGAAAAATAAAATCTGTAAAGACACATTTGCGTCGACTTCATATCGACGCATGAATGACAGTACGTCGAACTTTACTCGACGCAATCTCTCAGAAACTTCGACCTCAAATCAACGCATGAATAAAATTGCGTCGACTTATAATCGACGCAACTACTTCCATGCATCGATTCCAGATCGACGCAATCTAGAGAAAGCGCCAAATATAAATCGACCTAACTCTCAACATACGTCGAATACCTATCGACGCATAAATTCTCAGAGTAACTTAAATTCAGGACATATCTATCCTTCAAAAATTTTCTATCTTAACCCTCATTTAGAACCCATTCATCCTAATCAAAATTTCTATCCAAATCAAAACTTCTATCCTAATCTAAACTTCCATCCTAAACAACAATTTTATCCTAATCAACACTTCTATCCCTCTTTAAACTCAAATTACCATAATCTAAAGACAAACGGGTGTTATATCTGTAATTAAACATACCACATTGCCAAACAATGTTGGCATAATCAATTCAATAATGTATAAAATTAGTCCAAGGCTGACTTAGAAAACCATAGGATTAGGAAGTAATAATCTCTCAAGAAAAACCTAGAATTTTCAGAAAAATAAAAGTCACGACGATTCCTTGATCGACGCATCGTCAAAAGTGTTAAAACCGACGCATACATCGACTTCCACTCGACGCAACGTCAACTTCATGAAAAAGAGCGGCAATACTAAAATATTTTTGGTCACATCTACTGTAGTACCGAATAAACCTCGAGTTGTGTCTCATTTCGACGTTTCACCTGACTTAAATAAACTCTTCAGTTAGAAATCTGCACGCTCTCTGCATCTCTCATCCTTCTCACTTCTCAGTCCAGCCATCTCTTCCTTTCTGGGTATCAAAATGGCTCCCAAGATAAACTCTGGTTTCGATATTGATCTTGATTCCTTCCAAGCCGCCGCCGAAAACTACAAGAGCATCATAGCTCTTTTCACTGAAGCCGGTCTAAACAAACTCATTTCAACAAGATGCAAACTCCTGAAAATAGAACTCACTGAGTTGATGAATCATGTTCAGATATCTGAACAAGGAGAGATTATAGGAACAATCCATGAAACACCTGTCTCAATCTCTGCAGAACATCTTAGGGACACCTTTGATCTTCCATCAGGTACACACCAACACTATCCTTGTTCAAATAAAAAAGGGAAAGCAAATTATTTTCTAAGAGTAACTAAATGAATCTCCATGATCATTCCCTTATCAGGTAGTGAACCTGTGGAACTCACCCCTGAGGAAATCAAAAACTTATTAATCACCATGAAATTATCCAGAGATAGACCAATCAACTTGAAGAAAATAGACTTCTCTGATGAATATAGGCTCTTGGCAGACATAGTAGGAAAAATACTACTATGCAAAATCTCTGCCCATGATGCAGTGCCCAAGCAGCAACTGAACATTATGGGGGCCCTTGTACTGAAAAAGAAGATAAACTGGGCCAGCTGCTTACTGAAGATGATAGGCTACAAATATTCTCATAAAGAGAATGCATACATGAGGATCATGAGTCAGGTACTCCTTCACTCCTTCCTTGACCTATGTAGGTCAAAAGGAATTCCCATTCCTCCTGGAAAAAGGATGTCCATAGCCCTCTTTTCAAAATGGACCAGGCAAATCCCCAAGCCTGGTTCCATTCCTGAAAGGACTCCCTCTCCTCCAAATTCTCCTGTGCATCCATCTTCACCTCCTCCTCCACATACAGACATCTCTTCCCTACCAACATCATCCACACCAATAGTTTCCACTACCCTCACACCTCCTACCTTACCTACATCTTCACATACACCAATTCAATCACCACCTCTTCCTCCTCCTACTATCACATCCTCTCTACCTACATCATCTCCCATACCGCATATATCAACAATCACTTCTGCACCTTCATTCCCTCCACCAACACACCCTAAACTATCTCCATCCACTGAAACTCTCATCACTCAGAGTATCCAGTCAGCAGCCCAAAGATTTCAAGAAATGCTGGATGGACACTGCCTTCAAATTCACTCCTCTATCAGGCACATGCAAACCCAGTTGGATGGGGTAAATGCCTCTGTGCAAGTACTCAAAACCTCTGTGTCTTCATCTAAGGTTACTAAATCATTCTTAACCTCCTTGACTAAGAAGGTCAAGAAGGGGGAGAAGTTAGATGAAGAGCAGCTCTCCAGTCACAAATCTCACTCACACAAATCCCCTCAAACATCAAAATCTGATAGTCCTGCTCTGCTTAAGACCATTGGGAATGAAAAAGTACCTGAGCTACATACTAATAAACAGATAATAGATGTACTTTTTATAGCAAGAGAAGCTGAACAAGTAGTTGTATTTCAAAGGGAGGCAAGTAGAGTAGAGAAAGAAGTTGAAATGGAAGCTGAGGCTGAAGGTGTGGCTGAAAGTGAGAAAGAAAAAGAAGCTGAAGAAGCAGAAAAAGAAAGTGTAAAGGAAGTTCCATCTCAGGGGGAGCAGACTGCTTTGACTCAGGGGGAGCTGAATGAACATCTTGCTACTGAGAAGGAGCAACTCACCTCTATAAAAAGACCTGATCTCCCTTTAGTATTCTCTAGGAAGATAAAAACTCCTCCTACTCCTCCTGAATGATATGTTGAACAATTTTGATATACTCTATTTTTAATGCTTAAGTACTGTTTGATCTGTACAAAAATCCTGTTATATGATTTCTTTTTCCATTATCTTCTGATTACCTAATATATCTCTTCTCTATAAATATGCTTTGATGTGTTGATTAAAAGCTGATAAAATTTCTCTCAGAATAGGGTTAAGACAAATAGGGGGAGATTGTTGGGGAAATGATTTATCTTAACCCCTAGAAATGCGTAGAAAATGATTTCTCAGAGTGAAAAATTAGTTTAAGTAAAATATGCGTCGAATAGTAATCGACGCAACGTTGAAGTGTAGTCGACGCATCTCTCATACTGAGTCGAAGTAACTCTAAACAGAATTCGACATAACCAAAGTCGACGTAACTCTGATTTCTAGTCGACGCACCCAGTAAAGTTGACGCACCTCAGTCGACGCTCCTTCCATATTTTCTTCTCGACGTCTAGCCAGGCTGAAATCGACGCTTACGTCGAATAGTAATCGACGCACGTCGATTTCTGTGACAGATTCAAAAACACGCCAGATTTCTTTCCTTCTTTCTGTAGATCTGAATTTTATGGAATTATATTATTCTTTTCTAGCCGTTCTGAATCAGTCTTTCCTTCTAAATGATTCTTGGCTAATTTGATTAAGATTATTATAGACATTATTTGAAAATAGAATGATCTCTTTCCTTCTACAGATATAATGATTATGGAAACTTTTCTTTCTCTGACTGCTAATTGATTATTCTCTTATATCAATATTTTTGAATAAACAGAGCTAAAAATACAGAAGGAGGTCGGCAAAGAAAAAAAGAACAAGTGATCCACTCCATTTCTGAGAAAGAGGAAAATCTCCCAAGAGAGAAGAAAGAGAAAATTGAGAAAAGTGAAAGAGTGCTGCAGCAAGAAAAAGCCTTCTTCTTCTTCTTCTACTACCTTCTGAAGTCATACTGCTGCAAATTTCTGAAAGCTCTCACTGAAAGAGAGAAAGACCTACAATCTCCTTCTCACTATAGAAGAGAGATTACATTCACTATACTTGTGCTTCTAATCTTCTTGCTATGAAGAAGATTCCTTCTTGCATAAATTGTTTCTTATTCTTGTTCTTATTCTTCTTCTTCTTCTCATTCATATCCTTATTTCAAAGTTCAATTATGTAAAAGAGTTTTAAGAATCTCTCTTCAAAAAATTCAGTTGTAGTGGTTCTAAGAGTCTCCTTATCAAAAGACTCAGACTGGTTCTAAGAGTCTCCTTATCAAAAGACTCAGTGCAAGATAGTGAATTCCTACCAAGGGGGTAGAAGAGTGGACTACCCAAAGTTTGGGGAACCACTATATTTCTTTGTGTTGTGTTGTGTTTTTCTTTTTGCTATTTCTTTCTTTATTTGCTTAATTCTTGTTGGTGTGTGGGAAGCTTAAATCTGTGAATATTACACACACATATATATATATATTTATTAACTTGGCACAAAATATTTTTAAATCTCTATTCACCCCCCCCCTCTAGAGAATTCTAGTGAGGTTAACTGTGCACTTTCAGAATGCCCATACAGACTTATAGACCAAGGGGTCGTTTTGCAGGGCCTATCATATAAAAAGTTCCATACTGATTTATATGATAGGGGTAGTGGTTGAAATGCAATGTTTATGCCATGACATGCAGAGTTATGCAGTTTAGTGTTATGTTCACACAAGTGCAACTCACACACTTCGACTATATGCGCACATACCTTTAGTTCCCACTTTTTGGAGCTAGCAAAACTCCCAGGATACCCCCGTAGTGGCAAACAGAAGTGGTGGGTTGGGCCTCGCCCACCTCTAGGTTGGTATCTGCACTACCTAACCTAGACCTATCGTACGCCTCAACGCTAAGAACACAACAACGGAGCTCCTGCGTACTCTTACTGGGTAGTCCACAAGACTTTTCATTGGCAAAGTGTTAACCACACTTACCGAGCCAAAGTATCTATGGTGGTGCGACGACCATCAATACTAATGACTCACCACCTTTATGTGCATACATTTATGATTACTATATATATTTCCGAGTCGTAGGCTCCTTGGGCTAGCATACCCGTCTATGAACCATTTCTGAGTCAAAAGCTCACCAGACTAGTTAGTCTGTTTCAACAACTACGAGCCTACCGGTCGAAGGACCAAACCGGTTGACCACCCGTATCAATGGGGGTGTGGGTGGGTGTATTATTCAGTTAATCTTGTTCAACAACTTATTCCTACAGTTTAGGGTTAATCTTGGACTTTCCGAGGTCTACCCTGTGAGGGGCTCACAGCGGTACTAGGAGCTATGATGGGATGACACCTCAAAGCTCCCTTTCCAAGACACTTAATATTATTGTTAAATACCCATAAGCTTACTCCTCTTACTATTTCACTTGGGTTAACCCAAAATGTTTTATGACTCTCTAAGGGAAAGGCAATTTATCGTCAATCCCGAGCACAACCTTGCCCCTTAGCTTATCGGGCACACACAACACATAGACTCCTATTGGTGACCTCAAATCTCCTCAACTAGGCTAAGTACACCATCTACCTCCCATTCTCACCTAGTGGTCTACAAGTTACCCAAGTTTTATAGTTTTACTATACGCAGACCAAGTGAGCTATATGAGGTGCATGAGAGGAGGTACTCCAAATAATCATCCAAAAGACCCAAGAATATTATTGGGGGTGTGTTATGACATTTTAACACCCTCTACAGAAATTTATAATTTTCCTATTTTATTTGGTATTTATTATAATTTCTCCAAAATCAGAGAACCTATGATTTTGTACATCATGTATGGATTTCTGATAAGTTATGGCATCACTAAAATTTGTACAACTATATAACAGTAAAATAACAACCATATATGAAATTCACAAATTTCCAGAAAGGTTTTGACCTCCAATTAAAATATTAACAAATTAATCAAATTCAAGGATTTACAAAGAAAGTACTAGAAATTCTTATTAAAAATTACAAGAAAATTAGGTGGTGTCCAAGATAGTCAGGAAAATTCACTGATGGAGTCCCACAATTTTCTAAATTCATTTGACCACATAATTCCATTATTTAAACAAATCAGTCTAAGGGCACTTTGTGAAGGAGACCATACATACGTTACTCCAAAAATTATACTAAATTTACCAGATCATTTACTTACCCAAAAAAAATCCTATGTCCAAGTTTCATTATTTTCTAGTGAGTATTAAACTCATAATTAATTTTCATACAACTAGGGCAAACATTGGGGGTTGTGAATGAAGTAGTATATGACACTATAAAATTCTTAGTAAAATTATCAGAGAATAATATCATCAATATTAACTTAATGCCAAAATTTCATAAACATCGTAAGCTATATAAGCATGTAATTCCTTCTAGTAAAAAAGTGTCCTAAATGACTCTTAAATAATTCAGAGAGACTAATTGTCTCTAAAAATTCCAAATAAATTACCTAGGGATTAATACCACCCTATAAACCTCTCTATCAAATTTCAAGTCAATCCAAGGCCATATGTCCTTATGTTCTTCAATGAGTTCAAAATACAACTCTAAGGTTTGAACTAGGGTCCTAAGACAAATCCACCCCAAATATTTGGAGGAGGTGTATTATGTGATATTAAATCAGTGGTCAAGGTTTCATCACTTTTGGATGAGATTTGACCACTCAACCCAACAAGTGCACTTTTGACCTAAAATCCCCTAGTTTGACCAATCTCGGGTTAATTAATTACCCAACCAAATCAATCCCAAATGGGATAAAATTTTTACCTGAGTTATATTATGACCCTAATGACCTCCCACCAAAATTTGGTGTTTGGATGTTACTAGACCCTATAATTAGTTTATTCATGAATTATCAAATATTTGCAAAAACCTTAGAAAAAAGTCCTCCAAAAATTCTATTTTTTGATATGTTAAGGGTGTGGGCATATGTACTAGGCTATGTTCCAAATTTCAGAACATTTGGATGGCTGGTTTAGTGGGCGCACACAAGTCAAGCTCTGGTCAACCCTTTGTATACGTTGCACCATTTTGAGTGTTGAGGTCGACCAAGTGGTCCAAATTTGATGAAACAAATTTTAAATAAAACGAGACTTCATGGCCTACAACTATCATGTAGACCACTTCTACTAAATCAGAGGCTAAGTATTTTTAATATTTATTTCTAACCACAACAATATGGGTGACAAAATACAAACATATATTAATTTATATTATATGATTTCTGCAAGAATCTTGAAGCAAGATGAGCGGCTCCTGCTCATCTTCTTCCTCCAGCCAACGGCTGGGATAGCCCCGACCTGAGATGTCTTCATCCTTGTTTTCCCGGCCACCTGAGCGCTGCCCCGGCTGGCCAATGCCACTAACACCTTCGTTGAGGTGGTGGCCGGCGAGTGGGGGTAGTTGGTCGGCCGGTGGTGGCCGAAATAGGGTTTTCTAGCGGGAGAAAAAGGCTCGAAAATGAGGCCTTTCGGGAGCTTGATTCGAGCTCGGTTTGGCTCGAATCAAGCCCCAAATTCGATAGAGATCTAGCACTGGGGGAGGAGAAGAGGATCGGACCTGAACTGGGGCAGATTGCCTTGTGGATCTTTCGTTCACCATGGGAGCTCGGTGAGCTTTTGGAGCCATGCCTATCCGAGCCTCCAATGCACAATTCTCTCTGGAAGAAGGGGGTTTCTCTTCTCTTGAACCAGGGAAGGTGATAAAAGCTTGAATTGGAGGCAAGAGGGGGGTTACACTTGGTGGCCATTAATGGCCATTGATGGAGGATTTCGGCCAAGCCCTATTCTCACCAAATTCAGCTCCCCTGGGCATGGAAACATCACGATTCTTCCTGTAACTGAAGGAGAGGATGAATGTCCATCAATTGGGGGAAGATTCAGGGGTCAATTGCATTCAATCACCCTGAATGTTCTTCCTCTCTCTCTCCAATTTGGGGCAAGCCTCCACTTTCCCTCTCCTAGTCATCATTTACTGAAATTCAGTGGAAAATTATGTAATTCTCAACCCCATGAGTTAGTGGGCCACCTCAATTGGGTCTAGCCCAAGTGGATTGGGCTTGGTTAGGTCAAAATAGATCATTTTGACCTAAATTTAGGGTGGAGTTGACTTTGGTCAATTTGACCATTTGGGTTGACCCCAATGGGTGACTAGTGACTCATTGGCCTCCCCTAAGGGTTAGGAAGGTCTAGGTGTAAGACCCTTTTTTTTTCTTTTGAAAACCTGGGTCTTATACCCAGAACCGCCGCTTTGCGGTGACACCATCACTCGGGAAGGTCGCCACTACAAAACGCCGATCCTGCCGGCCATATCGATCACAGAAGAAGAAAAGTATAAACGAACAAATAGAAGTTCAAGTCCACAAATCACATGCTATATATAATAAATGTCCACATGGTATAACTGAAATAACAATGTTACAATAATAAAGGGCACATGCCCTGTACATCATGTCCTCTCTACAAGATCACTTCTTGGAAGCTAACTACTAATCACTCACTGATCTTGAAACTTGTGCTCCTGTACTAGACTGTCCCGCCTCTGTCTGCACCGGCCTCTGGTGCTGCAGCATCTCCTCGGTCCCCTAAAATGGTAAGGTCCACCGACCGTTAGTCAAAAAGACTAAGTCTTATGTTCCCCACCCCTCCCCCAATGGCTCCTAGGCACTGAGCGGGAGGATGAAGCGGAGGACATCAAAGGGTATAAAACAAAGCAGATGACGCCGGATCTAGTCTACAGGAAATGTCTACCACTACTCAAGCATATATATAAATTTGAAGCAACAAATAAAGCATGGTAAAGAGCAGTAAGTAAAGACAAGTATATAATATAAAAGTAAAAATTGATTTATAGGAATGCCCATACAAACCTATAGACCAAGGGGTCGTTTAGCAGGGCCTATCGTATAAAAAGTCCCATAACCAATTTATACGATATGGGTAGGGGTTGAAATGCAATGTTTATGCCATATCATGCAGAGTTATGAAGTTTATGCTATGTTCATATAAGTGCAACTCACACACCTCGGTTCTATGCGCACAGACCTTTCGTTCCCCCTTTTTGGAGCTAGCAAGACTCCAAGGATACTCCCGTAGTGGCAAACGGAAGCGGTGGGTTGGGCCTCGCCCACCTCTAGGTTGGTATTCGCACTAACTAACCTAGACCTAACGTACGCCTCAACGCAAAACCGTAGAGCATCTGCGTACTCTTACTGGTTGGACCACCAGACTTTTATGGCTAAGTGCAAATTCCACACTTGCCGAGTCAACGTATTGACGTCGATGTGAACGTCCATCCAATACCGAAGACCCACCACCTTCATGCACAAGCAAACATGTTCTACTATATACTGAGCCATAAACTCCCCGGGCTAACCTGCCCGTCATCATAACCTTCTGATCCAACGGCTCGCCGGACCAACCAGTCTGTACGAACAAGCATTACTGAGTCACAAGCTCACCAGACTAACTAGTCCGCTGCTTCAACCACCGATCCTACCGCTCGTACAACCAAACCAACTAACCTCCCGTAACTACGGGGTGTGGGTGTGCGTATTATTATGTTAATCTTGTACATCAACTTATCCCTATAATTTATGGTTTATCTTAGACTTCCCGAGGATTACCCTGTTAGGGGCTCGCTACGGTACTAGGAGCTATACTGGGATGACACCCCAAAGCTCCCTTTCTCAAGATACTTAATGTTATTGGTAGCTACCCATAAGAATACCCTTCTTGTTATTACACTTGGATTACCCTAAGTATTTTATGACCCGCGAGGGGAAAGGCGATCTTTCGTCAATCCCGAGAACAACTTTACCCTTAACTCACCAAGCACACCCTCATCACCTAAACTTCTTTTTGGTGACCTTCAATCTCTTCAAACTGACCATGTACACCAACTACATGCCACTTCAACTTGGTAGACCCATAAATATCCAAATTTCACATTTTTATTATACGCACACCAAACTAACTATATGAAGCTTATAAGTAGAGGTACTCCAAACATTCACCCACATGATACAAGATTTTTACTGGAGGACTACCATGGTATTTTAAGACTAAATCCAGAGAATCATATTTTTCCTCAACACTTTAGCATTTATTTAAATTTCTCCAATATTTGTCAAGTATGAATATGAACTTGAAGTGTAAGGTATTCTTATGATATGGCTCCCATAAAATTAAGATAATTCTATCGTGTCAAAATAACAGTAAGTACAGTGTGTCACAATTTTACAATCAAGAAATGTCCTCTAATTATAATATTGACGATTTAATCAAAATTAGAAATTAAAGAAGACCACCAACAATATTTGTCCAAAAATTATGGGAATATTACCAGACATTTATATTGATCAAAAAAGTTCTCAAGACAAATTTTATAATTTATAAAGGCATATTAACCACTTAAATAAATATTCCAAAGAAATCTTAATATGAGCATGTTGTGAAGTAGCCTACTGATAACAACCTCCAAAAATTATATAAAAATTTACAAAGATTTTTAGTGCTCTGAAATGTCCTATCACAAAGTTGCACATTTTTTCAGAGAGTTTTGAACCCTTAATTATATTTCTTAAGATTAAGGTAAAATAAGTGCCTTGTAAATGAAGTACTGATTAAATCATCTAATAAATTTCACAAAACATACCAGAGGTCCATCATATGATTATAAAGGCACTACCAAGGTTTCATCATCATCCAATGTCATTTGAACATGTAAATATCTCTTATAAGAAATTTCCCTAAAGGGGTTATGGCCTAATTTAGGGGAAATAAGTACTCCTAAAATTCTATCAAAATTCCCTAGAGCATAATCACATCCCATGAACATATCTCCTAGGTTCCATGGCCATTTTATAGCTTTTGACCACATGTCCTTCACAAAGCTCTATCTACACCCCCAAGGGGTAAGTCTAGGGTTCCAAGGCATGCCCACCTCCACACCACCCCAAACCACTCATGGGGGTGTTTTGAGTGACCCTAAACCAGTGGCCAAGATTTCACGTCATGGTGAGGAGATTTGACCACAATATCCCAAGATAAACATCATACCTTGTTTTGACCTAGTTTGACCGAACTTAGATTAGCAATTTTCCTAACCAAATCAGTCCCAACTGGGTTGAAATTTTTACCAGTGTCATATAATAACCCTAATAGGCAGCCACCAAAATTTGGAGGGGATTGGATTTCATTAGACCCTAAATTTAAATAATATATGAATTATTAAATTATTACAAAAACCTTAGAATACTGTTCTCCTAAAATTCTCATCTTTGGATATGTTATGGGTGTAGGTACAAATAGTCTAGGTTTCAATTTTCAAGTCAATCCCATAACCAAATCAAAAGTTATTCAAGAAATGGTGGTTGTCCTACACTAGGGACCAGTCCCACCAAAATGAACCTACAGGGAGCTACAGAACTCCTTTTGGGCTGAAACAAATTTTAAAATAAAGTATATTCCAAGGGCTACAACTTTGATGTTGACCACTTTTCTGTAGAGGGGTCTAAGTATTTTTAATAAATTAATCTATGTACAGAAAAATAAAAGACAGAAATACGAAATAATATAACAAAACTGCAGCACACATCTTGATGCAGAAATGGACCGCATCCCACTTTCTTCTTCCTCTAGCCGACGGCTGAGATTGCTCTGACCTGGCCAGTTTTGGAAGTGGTTTTCCCGGCCACCCACGCCCCTCCCCGGCCGGCCAATGCCACCACCACCTTCCTTGAGGTGGTGGTCGGCGATGGGGGGTCTTGGCCGGCCGGTGGTGGCCGGAACCGGTGGTTTAGACAAGAAGAAAAACCTCCAAAATTGGAGATTTTGGCCATGTTGATTGGGAACCAATTGGCCCCAATCCTTGCCGATTTTTGATGTAGATCTATCCACTAGAGAAGAGGAGAAGAACCAGACCTTCTTGGAGCCCGACGATGATGGCGGCGGTGTTCGGCCATGGCTTTTCCCTTCTCCGGCGAGCTTGCCCGTTCTCTCCATTCTCCACCAAAATCTTCGATCCAATATATGATTTCGACTGCCATCCACCTTTTAAAGCTAATGGTGGAGTTAGATTTGAGAATGGGGGGTTGTATAGGGGGAATTTGAGGGGGGGAAATTTCGGCCATGGCCATTAATGACCATTAAGCCTAATTTCGGCCATGGTGAAAACTCCGCATTTCAGCCCCCATGTGGGCTGGAAAAACTCCTAAAATTCTTGTAACATCCAGGGGAGATGAATCCCCATCAATTGGGAGAGCCTTTGGCCTCCGCTTTGCCATGAATGTCATTACTTCTCTCTTTCTCTCTCCTCCATTTTTGGGGAAAATGGGATTTTCTCTCTCCTGGCCGAATTCTCTAAAATTGAATGGCAATTTAGTAATTCCCAACCCCATTAGGTGGTGGACCACCTCAATTGAGTCTAGCCCAAGTAGATTGGGCTTGATTAGGTCAAAATAGGTCATTTTGACCTAAATTTAGGGTGGAGTTGACTTTGGTCAATTCACCATTTGGGTTGGCCCCAATGGGTGGCTAGTGACTCATTGGACTCTTCTAAGGGTTAGCAAGGTCTAGGTAGGATTAATTTGGCAAAGTGGAGGTCAATTGACCCACATTAGGGCAATTTGACCCTAATAAGGCTAGAGTTGACTTAGGTCAAATTGGTCAAATTGGTGGCCCCATGATGGAGCTTTTTGGTCCGTTGAGTCCCTAATAACCTTATAAGGGTAGGGGAAATGTCAATTTGGCATGGTGGAGGCCATTTGACGCTAATTAGGCTACTTTGACCAATTTAAGGTTAGGGTTGACTTTGGTCAATTTGGCCTCTTTGGTTGACCCCAAAGGGTCCTTGATGCTCTAAGGGACCCTCCAAAGGGTTAGGTGTGTCATGGTGGGGTCAAAGGGTCAAGGTGAGGCCATAAAGTCCAACCCTAAGCTTGGTAACTAGAAATTGCTATTTGCAGACCAAGGTGCTCTTCTGCTTCAAGCCTAAGGTCAAGTGATCTCTTCAAGCTTCCTAGGGTCTAGTTGTTTGGGGGATGTTACAAATCCCAATAAACAAAAAAATAATTTCGTCCTCGAAATTCAGGCTAGGCTCGCGGGGTTTTCACCAAGAGTGGCTGAACGTAACATCCCCTAAGAATTGAAGTTATTTCTGACTCGAAGAGCACCGACTATCTTTGCCACACTAGTTATAGTGGCTCTCAGGTGAATCAATCGATCGGAGGCACCGGGCCATCTATAGTAGAAATTTGCTGCTCTGGCCGTAGTAGAGCTCTCCTAAAGGAGGAGACATGGAAGACGTCGTGCAATCCCGCTAACTCCGGCGGCAACTCCAGTCTATAAGCCAACGGGCTGATCCACTCCAGGATCCTGTAGAGCCCCATCTATCTCAGACCGAGCTTCTTCCGCCTGCGAACCCGCAAGACTCCCTACATCGGACGTATCTTCCAGAACACCTGGTCTCCAACCTAGAACTCTACTTGACGATACCACGCATCGTAATACCTGACCTGACAGCTCTCGTCCCCAACATCCTAACTCAAATCAGTCGCACCTGGGTATCTATGTCCTCCATAAATTCCGAGCCGAGTGCCTTGGGATCCTCATCCTGGATCCAAGATAGTGGAGTCTTGTGACTCTGTCCCTCTGAGGGTAGAAAGCTGTGCTGAACGTCAACCAAGAGCCGAGATAAGCCTGGACTGATCTTCACTCTTTGGACATAAACTGTTCATCCCGATCCGACACGATCATCCTGGTTATGCCTCGATAATGGCCAAACATCTCATCAAATCCCATCACCCCAACGAGAGCGTCCTTTCGCCCCGGGGTGACCCTAGCTACCTTGGTCAATCTATCTTCGATGTTCCAAATAAAACGGTGCCCAGAGTGGGGATGTGGTAACCTATGTATGAAATCCATGATTATATCCTCGAGCTTCCACTCCCTAACATGAGCAATGACTGTGGTAGTTTTCCAAGGACTTTTGCACTTGTCCTTCACCGGGCATCACAACACTTATGACGTCTTTCCTTATTCTGGGGAAATATACATTCTGTAATACACCATTTTTCCGGTGACTACATTTCTCATTTGTGTGGGTAGGTAGCGACTCTATAAAAACTTCTCTACCCAATCAACTTCTTACTCCTTCAAGTATGTCTGAGTAATCAATCAACTCCACTCTACAACTTATCCAATTCTTACCATTGATGGAACTGCTCAGATCGTCAAGCGTCTCAGTTATCCTCAAAATTTAAGTGAGGGTGACTCGTGAACTTTTATGAGTATATTCTAACCAATCATCACTAGCATCAATGTTTGTAAGATGGCTCACAATTATTTTCTATATGGAGTTTGATTCATAAGGTATACGGGTAAAATCTTTTGAAACCCTAAGAATTTCACAAGTCAATTTCATCAAGGAAATATCATCACGTTTATTTCACCAAATTCTTATCACTTCCACATATGCGAGTCTTGATCACTTTCGAATGGTCCAAAGTAAGATAACTTAGATTGTTCTTATCGTAGTAAACTCAACCACTATATTCTAAATCTATTAAGTCATCGTCTAAGATCTCTGGTTATTCATCATCATAGCTCCCAAGGTATAAGGGCTATTATTGTAGTTAAAATCTTCTACCATGACAGGGCATGATTTATAACGAATCATAAGTTAATCACTTCCGAAAGACCCAAACTACCAGAACTTTCAAATATAACTAAAGCTTGCACGACCTAATTTCAGCTCCCAACTTCCAGAAAGGCATCTGCATCTCTAAGTGACTAAACCTAGCAACTTTACATTTCTAATGATTCAACTAAGGTCAAGTTGTTGTTCGATCAATGATGTCTATCCATTGTCCTGGTAATACTACAGACCATTATTTTGAACATACTGTTACACCATCTCATCTTTGCCCACGTACCGTTGAATAAGATCGACCTCAAAATCACTATGTTCACGACGAAAAATTTTCTAAATTAGATCCAAAGGAAACTCAAGTCAGTAACTAATTTGCCTAATAAATAAAAGGTAAGCCCCAATAAACAAAAGATAAGCCACTATCCATTTTGGGCTAAGTATCTTCAATATCACTATGTTATATTCGTCCTGAGTATGCAAACAATCCTTAGGGCACACAACCTTAGACTTGGGGTTCTATATTGAGACTTGTTGGTGTACTCCACACATTAGACTCTTCAAGGTACCCTTTTCAACAACCTTATCAAGGTCAACATATGAACCAGTCTCAAACGGGTCCCTTCCGAACTTGAATTCTTATTCGACCCTCGGTGTTTGTCGTGGTGGTTGTCTCAATAAAATCATGTCACTGATATGAGGGTTGAGTTTACGAGTCCCATACTATTCTGCTTATGTGTTAGTCTCTCTTTCTCTAGCATCTTTGGGGTATCCTCGTACCTTCATCAAAGTTATACTTACGGTCTATTTCAGACTAGGGCATGGTATAAATTGTCATGGTAAGTCACGTGTCCTTGTGGAGTTTAAATCTAACTCGTTGACTAAAGGACATCTAAAGAAATCTTTGTAGCCTGAGGTATTCCCTGCTGGGGGCAGGGTTCGTCACAGGCTACAAAGAAAACTTGGCACTCGTAAGGAGATTTTGGCTAAAAAGATTCAGTTAAAAGTGGACTTTTCCATGTGATTTCCCATATAGGCACACCATTGTTTCAGCTGCTTAGTTTGTCCTCAAACTAAACTCGCGCGGGGTGGCCCAGGGTTTGTGGACTTCTTTTCTTCGGATCGAGGTTTGCTCTGATACCACTTTGTAAGACCCTTTTTTTTCTTTTGAAAACCCGGGTCTAATGCCCAGAACCGCCACTTTGCGGTGACACCATCACTCGGGAAGGTCGCCACTACAAAACGCCGATCCTGCCGGCCATATCGATCACAGAAGAAGAAAAGTATAAATGAACAAATAGAAGTTCAAGTCCACAAATCACATGCTATATATAATAAATGTCCACATGGTATAACTGAAATAACAATGTTACAATAATAATGGGCACATGCCCTGTACATCATGTCCTCACTACAAGATCACTCGCGGAAGCTAACTACTAATCACTCACTGATCTTGAAACTTGTGCTCCTGTACTAGACTGGCCCGCCTCCGTCTGCACCGACCTCTGGTGCTGCAGCATCTCCTCGGTCCCCTAAAATGATAAGGTCCACCGACCGTTAGTCAAAAAGACTAAGCCTTATGTTCCCCACCCCTCCCCAATGGCTCCTAGGCACCGAGCGGGAGGATGAAGCCGAGGACATCAAAGGGTATAAAACAAAGCAGATGACGGCAGATCTAGTCTACAGGATGAAATGTCTACCTCTACTCAAGCATATATATAAATTTGAAGCAATAAATAAAGCATGGTAAAGAGCAATTAAAGAGCAGTAAGTAAAGACAAGTATATAATATAAAAGTAAAAATTGATTTATAGGAATGCTCATACAAACCTATAGACCAAGAGTTCGTTTAGCAGGGCCTATCGTATAAAAATTCCCATAACCAATTTATACGATAGGGGTAGGGGTTAAAATGCAATGTTTATGTCATGTCATGCAGAGTTATGCAGTTTATGCTATGTTCATACCAGTGCAACTCAACACCTCGACTCTATGCGCACAGACCTTTAGTTCCCCCTTTTTGGAGCTAGCAAGACTCCCAGGGTACTCCCGTAGTGGCAAACGGAAGCGGTGTGTTGGGCCTCTCCCACCTCTAGGTTGGTATTCACACTACCTAACCTAGACTTATCGTACGCCTCAACGCAAAACCGTGGAGCATCTGCGTACTCTTACTGGTTGGACCACCAGACTTTTATGGCTAAGTGCAAATTCTACACTTGTCGAGTCAACGTATTGACGTCGGTGTGAACGCCCGTCCAATACCGAAGACCCACCACCTTCATCACAAGCAAACATATTCTACTATATCCCGAGCCATAAACTCCCTGGGCTAACCTGCCTGTCATCATAACCTTCCGAGCCAACGGCTCGCCGAACCAACCCGTCTGTACGAACAAGCATTACTGAGTCACAAGCTCACCGGACTAACTAGTCCGTTGCTTCAACCACTGAGCCTACCGCTCGTACAACCAAACCAACTAACCTCCTGTAACTACGGGGTGTGGGTGTGCGTATTATTAAGTTAATCTTGTACATTAACTTATCCCTACAATTTATGGTTTATCTTGGACTTCCCGAGGATTACCATGTTAGGAGCTCGCTACAGTACTAGGAGCTATACTGGGATGACACCCCAAAGCTCCCTTTCTCAAGATACTTAATGTTATGGTAGCTACCCGTAAGAATACCCTTCTTGTTATTACACTTGGATTGCCCTAAGTATTTTATGACCCGTTTGGGGAAAGACGATCTTTCGTCAATCCACAGAACAACTTTACCCTTAACTCACCAAGCACACCCTCATCACCTAAACTTCTTTTTGGTGACCTTCAATCTCTTCAAACTGACCATGTACACCAACTACATGTCACTTCCACTTGGTAGGCCCATAAATATCCAAATTTCACAATTTTACTATGCGCAGACCAAACTAACTATATGAAGCTTATAAGTAGAGGTACTCCAAACATTCACCCACATGACACAAGATTTTTACTGGAGGACTACCATAGTATTTTAAGACTAAATCCAGAGAATCATATTTTTCCTCAACACTTTAGCATTTATTTAAATTTCTCCAATATTTGCCAAGTATGAATGTGAACATGAAGTGTAAGGTATTCTTATGACATGGCTCTCATAAAATTAAGATAATTCTATCATGCCAAAATAACAGTAAGTATAGTGTGTCACAATTTTACAATCAAGAATTGTCCTCTAATTATAATATTGACTATTTAACCAAAATTAGAAATTAAAGAAGCAACCACCAATAATATTTGTCAAAAAATTATGGGAATATTACCAGACATTTATATTGATCAGAAAAATTCTCAGGCCAAATTTTAGAATTTATAAAAGCATATTAACCACTTAAATAAATATTCCAAAGAAATCCTAATATGAGTATATTGTGAAGTAGCCTACTGATAACAACCTCCAAAAATTATATAAAAATTTATAGAGATTCCTAGTGCTCTGAAATGTCCTATCACCAAATTGCACATTTTTCCAGAGAGTTTTGGACCTTTAATTATATTTCTTAAGATTAAGGTAAAATAAGTGCCTTGTAAATAAAGTACTGGTTAAATCATTTAATAAATTTCACAAAAAAATACCATAGGTCCATCATATGATTATAAAGGCACTACCAAGGTTTCATCATCATCCAATGCCATTTGAACATGTAAATATCTCTTATAAGAAATTTCCCTAAAGGGGTTATGGCCTAATTTAGGGGAAATAAGTACTCCTAAAATTCTATCAAAATTCCCTAGAGCATAATCACATCCCATGAACATATCTCCTAGGTTCCATGGCCATTCTATAGCTTTTGACCACATGTCCTTCACAAAGCTCTATCTACACCCCCAAGGGGTAAGTCTAGGGTTCCAAGGCATGCCCACCTCCACACCACCCCAAACCACTCATGGGGGTGTTTTGAGTGACCCTAAACCAGTGGCCAAGGTTTCACGTCATGGTGAGGATATTTGACCACAATATCCCAAGATAAACACCATACCTTGTTTTGACCTAGTTTGACCGAACTTGGATTAGCAATTTTCCCAACCAAATCAGTCCCAATTGGGCTGAAATTTTTACCAGTGTCATATAATAACCCTAAGAGCGACCAAAATTTGGAGGGGATTGGAGGTCATTAGACCCTAAATTTAAATAATATATGAATTATTAAATTATTACAAAAACTTTAGAATACTGTTCTCCTAAAATTCTCATCTTTGGATATGTTATAGGTGTAGGTACAAATAGCCTAGGTTTCAATTTTCAAGTCAATCCCATAACCCAATCAAAGGTTATTCAAGAAATGGTGGTTGCCCTACACTCGGGACCAGTCCCACCAAAATGGGCCTACATGGAGCTACATAACCCCTTTTGGACTCAAACAAATTTTAAAATAAAGTAGACTCCAAGGGCTACAACATTGATGTTGACCGCTTTTTCTGTAAAGGAGTCTAAGTATTTTTAATAAATTAATCTATGTACAGCAAAATAAAAGACAGAAATACGAAATAATATAACAAAACTGCAACACACATCTTGATGCAGAAATGGACGGCATCCCAGTTTCTTCTTCCTCTAGCTGACGGCTGAGATTGCTCTGACCTGGGTGGTTTTGGAAGTGGATTTCCGGGCCACCCATGCCCCTCTCCGGCCGGCCAATGCCACCACCACCTTCCTTGAAGTGGTGGCCGGCGATGGGGGGTCTTGGCCGGCCGGTGGTGGCCGGAACCGGTGGTTTAGACAAGAAGAAAAACCTCCAAAAATGGAGATTTCGGCCATGTTGATTGGGAACCAATTGGCCGCAATCCTTGCCGATTTTTGATGTAGATCTATCCACTAGAGAAGAGGAGAAGAACCATACCTTCTTGGAGCCCGACGACGATGGCGGCGGTGTTCGGCCATGGCTTTTCCCTTCTTCGACGAGCTTGCCCGATCTCTCCATTCTCCACCAAAATCTTCGATCCAATATATGATTTAGACTGCCATCCACCTTTTAAAGCTAATGGTGGAGTTATATTTGAGAATGGGGGGATGTATAGGGGGAATTTGAGGGGGGGGAAATTTCGGCCATGGCCATTAATGACCATTAAGCCTAATTTCGGCCATGGTGAAAACTCCCCATTTCAGCCCCCATGTGGGCTGGAAAAACTCCTAAAATTCTTGTAACATCCAGGGGAGATGAATCCCCATCAATTTGGAGAGCCTTTGGCCTCCCCTTTGCCATGAATGTCATTACTTCTCTCTTTCTCTCTCCTCCATTTTTGGGGAAAATGAGATTTTCTCTCTCCTGGATGAATTATCTAAAATTGATGGCAATATTAGTAATTCCCAACCCCATTAGGTGGCGGACCACCTCAATTGAGTCTAGCCCAAGTGGATTGGGCTTGACTAGGTAAAAATAGGTGGTTTTGACCTAAATTTAGGGTGGAGTTGACTTTGGTCAATTGACCATTTGGGTTGGCCCCAATGGGTGGCTAGTGACTCATTTTACTTCTCTAAGGGTTAGGAAGGTATAGGTAGGATTAATTTGGCAAAGTGGAGGTTAATTGACCCACATTAGGGCAATTTGACCAAAACAGGGCTAGAGTTGACTTAGGTCAAATTGGCCAAATTGGTGGCCCCATGATGGAGATTTTTGGTCCATTGAGTCCCTAATAACCTTATAATGGTAGGGAAAATCTCAATTTGGCATGATGGAGGCCAATTGACCCTAATTAGGCTACTTTGACTAATTTATGGTTGGGTTGACTTTGGTTAATTTGGCCTCTTTGGTTGACCCCAATGGGTCCTTGATGCTCTAAGGGACCCTCCAAAGGGTTAGGTGTGCCATGGTGGGGTAAAAGGGTCAAGGTGAGGCCCTAAAGTTCAACCCTAAGCTTGGTAACTGGAAATTGCTATTTGCAGACCAATGTGCTCTTCTCCTTCAAGGCTAAGGTCAAGTGATCTCTTCAAGCTTCCTAGGGTTTTGTCATGACCTAGTCATGAAAAAACCACTCTAGGGATCTAGTTGTTTGGGGGTGTTACACTAGGTAGGGTCAATTTGGCAAAGTGAGGGCCAATTGACCCTTAATAGGCCATTTTGACTAAAAGAGGGCTAGAGTTGACTTAGATCAAATTGGCCAAATTGGTGGCCCCATGATGGGAATTTTTGGTCCATTGGGTTCCTAATATCCCTATAAGGTTAAGGGCAAGGTAAATTTGGCATGGTGAAAGCCAATTAGCCCTAATTAGGCTACTTTGGCTATTTTAGAGTTATTGTTGACTTTGGTCAACTTGGCCTCTTTGGTTGACCCCAATGGGTCTGATAGTTTGTTAGGATGTAGTCTTAGTCACCTAGAGGGGGGGGGGGGGGTGAATAGGTCTCTTTTAGGCTTTAACCTAGATGTTTTCTGATTTTAGGTTAGTTATATATCAAGCACACAGAAAACACACAATGGTTTATAAAGGTTCCTCAAGATAGGGTGTCTTGAGTAGTTCTTTTTCCCCCCTTCACCTTTATAACAATGAGTTAGATAAGGCAAACACCTCCAAACTCAGCTCCAAGAGCTTACAACACAGATCCCTCGGGATCTCTCAGGTTTTCCCAAACCCTACCTCAGGCTCAACATCCCTACCTCAGGCTCAACATCCCTATCTCAGGCTCAACAGCCATACCTCAGATCTCACAAAGATCCTACACTCAAGCTGACCTCTCAGCTCTACTACTCAGGCCAAACAGCCCTGTACCCTCAGGCAAAGATGCCCTACAATCTCAGAACTATTAAGTTCCTACAGAAGTAATAATAGATACTTACAATCAGAAGATAGAGGAGGTCAAGCCTTGTTCTTCTGTTGCTGAGCAACTACTATTGCAGTCTTGAAATAGGGAGGAGTAAAATGGCCTCAACACTGATTCTTCTGATCCTTTCCTTCAGATGATGGATGAGGATCAACTTACTCTATCTTGAGTTGATCAAGAGGAACAATCTTTTCTCTCCTTGCAGCTTCAGGGAGCAGGAAATGAAAGCTTTCTTGGATGCCGTCAATGAAACAGTAGTATGTTCTTCTTTAGTGAGTGAGAGGGCTCTTACAAAGCCCTAATTTATTCTTGTATACTCTCCTAGTCTTCAACAGCTATCAGATGTCCTCCTGACACAGTATGAGAGTGATTTGAACATCCTTACTTGCTTTACAGCGTGTTGCGCCAAAAGTAAACCCGCCAGATCGTTTGAATCAGTCTCAGCGGTTGGGCTGAGATGGCCTGCAGTCTCAATGGCTACTTCTATTCTGTCCCAGCGGATCCGCTGAGGCAAACAGTTATCTCAGCAGTTTTCCTCTATCTGCAGCTCAGCTGGCCCAGACACCTTCTCAGCGGCTCCTTGCCTTGTCTCAGCGGTTCAGCTGAGACTGAGAGCTTGTCTCAGCGGTTTTGGCAGCAAATCTACTGAACTTACTTCACACCTTGGAATGACCTAACCCTGCATGGTCATGAGACGAAATAGGGTTTATCAAATACAACTTGTACTTAGCATTGAGTGTGAAGCTTCTTTAAATCAAGGGAACATTGAGGGTCATATTCCCAACAATCTCCCTCTATTTGAAGAAGGCAGAACGCCCTCAAATGAAAAAGTACATAACACATAACTATTTATCATGTAACTTCATAACATGATAATCATTATAACATACTCATGTAACCATTATTATGATATTTAGGATAAGATTATAACAGATGATATTCATGCCAGGTATGTTACTAACAAAGTTTAACAACCCAGTAATATGATTAGATAAACATGATAATGCATCACATATTAACTTAACCAATAACACAGGGCAAAATTAAGCTAGTGCTCATATTAGCTTATGACATAAGGTGATTAATTCAACAATTCATTCATTTGCATTTCAGATAAAGTAATGAATCATAGTTCAATTTACATTCAGAAATCCATAATACTTAAATTCATTCATTTAAAGTTTTCTTTTCTTAGAAGAAGTTGAGCACACAGGAATGTCAGCAACCACTTCTTTTCCTTTAGCTGATGCCTCTTGGTCTGCTGCAACAACTACACCTTCAGCAGCTACTACATCTTCCTGTGCTGGAATCTCCTTCTCTTCAGCAGTCATATCCATGTTTTTGGGAAGATTGGTGGCTGAATCTTTTTCTGCATTAGCAGCCTCAATTTCAGCTATTTTTCTTTTGTTCTCTTGTCTTTTGAAATATAGATATGGCTTTGGGATATATTTAGAAGGCATCCTTCTTGGGTTGTCATTTCTTACCAAATTTGCTTTGAATGTCCTACTCTCTTAGTGTTTCTTTCTAAGTGCTTTATCCATTCTTCAAATGGATAAATCTTATAAATATCTTTGCAGATTTGCCCATGGCTTACTTAGGCATTTAATATTATTTCTTTGGAGTCATCACTCCAATATTCATAGTCAGGATCTCTATTCTGCACATCCCTTTGCTTGGTCATGTATTCTTCAGCCAGCATGACCTTTTCCCTTTCTCTTTTCTTTTTCAGTCTCTCATTTTGGGCAATGGCATCTTGATTTGGGAAGTCCCAATCTTCTGCTCTATTGACATCCAGGAGAGGAAGGTTTAGAGCAAGCCTTGTACCTTGCAAAACCTTGAGAGTTAGGTCAGAATTTATGATTGCATTTGTATCCTCCCCCTTTCTGGCTTCTTCAAACACTTGTTGATGTAGATCTTGTTTAGCTGTTGTTATAGTGCCAGATAAGGTTTGGAAAACATTTTCAAAATCAGCTTGGAGATCATCTTTTAGTTTGACTACCTCAGCATTCAATTGGGTAGTAGTGACTGTTTCAGCAATGGATTGGAAAACATTAGCAATATCTGATTTCAGCTCTTCTTTGTTTCTATCAGCTTCCTGATTCAGATGCAAGGCAGTGGAGTATACATATTCTTAGATGTGATTTGAGGATTTTTCTATCACCTCATCTGTCTGGCTGACATAATTTTTGACATATGTTATATCCTGTTCAGAGAGTTGGAGGTGTTTGTCCATTGATCTGAGAATAGTATTCTGAGAGATCACCGTCTTCTCTGCCAGATCAAACCATCTTGTCATTTGTTTGTTCAGGATTCCAGTGTCTTCCTTTATCTCCTTAACCTCAACCATTACTTCAGTTTTCATAGTCAGGATGGACTGATCTATATAAGCTTTAACTGTGGTTACTAACTGATCTACATAATTCTTCATGGATGTGAGATAAGTCTCTAGTATGAGTTGAATTGCATTTAGAATGCTCTCATTTGAGGAGGTGGAGGTGGAAGCTTGTTGATCAGGGATGATTGGGTCTGGGAGCCTTAGTGGACTTGGATGAGGGACTACTTGAGGTGTAGTCTGCACTGCAGCTGCAAGCATCACTTGAGCTAGATCATCCACCTTCTCAGCAAAAGATGATATATCATCAATATGAGCAGGGTGGAATCCATCATTATCCACATCATCCATGTCAGCATCAGCATTGTCAGGTTCCTCCCCTCAGATAGATCACCTTGATCTGATGAGTCCAGGAATTCTGGGACAAGAATTTGGAGTTAGATTTAATTACTTAGCAATACTAAGGATGTTTTACTAGTCTTACCAAGAACATTATCTTGACCAGCTGATGGCTCTTTTGGCTTCTTGCCCTCAGATGGGGCATCAGATAGTCCTTGTTGGGGTAAGTCCCAGAGAGCTGGGGAGTCATCAATGTTATTTGAAATTCTCCTTTCAAGATCTAGTATTATTATATCAAGCTTAATTTGTAAGTACTTAGGAGAAGGAACTTTGTCCTTGTCAGTTTTGTCTCATTCACTTTTATTATGATCATTGATACCATCCATGGAGGATGGCTCTTGTTGATGCTCCCCCGCAGCTGCTGGTTGCTCGCCTCCTCCGGTTCTTGAGAAGGCGGTGGCGGTGGAGGTACGCTGCTCACCGAGGGAGCCCTCTGCTCACCCGACGACCTCTTCTCCAAAAGGGAGCTGTGGAGGATCTGAACTAAGCCACCACGGCGCGACCCCTCCCCAGCTTCAGGCAAGATCATCGGAGATGATCGCAAAGGCGGCATGTTCAAAGGCTCCTCCTGAGCATTTGCGATCGACAAATCTGCGAGTATCAGAAAGCGTCAGAACCTCGCTAGTAATGTTGAAATTAGCAAACTAACCAAAAAGATGGCGAGTAAGTAACATCACCTCGCACAGGTGCGATGTCCGGTGGATTCGGGGTCGAGGTCCCCACCGTACTCGCCTCAGCGGCGACATTTGGTACAGGAGGATCAGTTACAGGCGAGTCTCCCTCGCGAGAAAGACCCAGGTCGTCGAGCAATTGCTGACGTTGGTCGACTGGAGGATCGGCGACATCCTCCGAGGCAGTCGTCCTCCTCTTCTTCTCTGATTTCTTCTTCTTCTTATCAAGATGCTTCCTCTTCTTAGAAGCGAGGAAGGCTTCACTCAAAGCCACGTAGGCGGAAGTCAATGTCAAAAGGTCAAACATGGAAGTCAACAGTTTGAGACACCAAGACAAAGTCAACCAGTAAGAGTAGTAGATGAGTTCGTCGAACGTAACCTTCAGGATTCGTCGAACGCAGTCTTCCAGAGTTCGTCGAGCGCAGGAGCAGAAGAAGGCCTAGGCGAGTAGGGGTGCACTCGTGTGAGTAGCCCGAATACTCGCCAAAAGGTGGGCGACCATAAGTGATACTCGCCCATTTGCCCGGGGAGATCACCTAAATGTCGCTAGTCGCCGGGCAGGGGCTGAGCTATAAAACCCCCCGCACCCCTTGATTTTCCTATAAATAGAACCCCAGGGGTACTTGGATTGGCACCTGAACTTGAGCTTTTGGAACCACCCTCGTTCAAATTCTTAGACCCGTCGACCTTGGCCGTTACTCCCGGTACTAGCCTAGTCAGTGCCTTCCTCGTACCCTGCTCGACCATTTTTTGGTTGTGGAGCGGAAGTCTCTCTTAAGCTTCTGGGTACGTGGTGGGACCTCCCTGCCGCAGCACCTAGGGTCCTATTTGTTGCTCTTCTAGCTTCATCGACGTTGTCAGCCAAGTCATCTCGTTGGACTACTGGGCGAGTAGCCTCCGGCTGCATTGGTCCGAATTTTGGAGCCTAGGATTTTCCTGGCTTCAACACCAGTGAGAGCCCTTCATCAGGTATTCCTTGGGAAGTCCAAGAATAACAAAATAAATAAAATCAAATAATCAAAATGATTATCTCTGTTTTCTTGTTTACATGTACTGTTATTTATTATATGTATTTTAAATTTCAGAAATCTATAATGACATCTAGATCTGAGGATTCTGCCGGGATCAAACCCGAAAAATTTAATAGAAATGGTTTTCGTCGTCGGCAAGCTCAAGTAGAATATTGGCTTAACACTTTAGGTCTTTTGTCTGCCATCTTCGATACTCTTGCTGTAAAAACTAAAAACCCCAGTGTTGCAACTGCAGTCGCTTCCTCTCTTCCATCGTCTTCATCTTCCAGTGCAAATACCACTAGGACTTATGTTAGGCGTGTTCCCTATAGAGATCCGGTAGATATAGAATATCATTCCCGCAACTGAATTCTTAGTGCCTTGTCCGACAACCTCTACGATGTTTTCCTTCAATATCGTACAGCTAAGGATTTGTGGTATGCTCTTGAAGCTCGCTATAACCTTAATAATGCGGGTATAGAACGTTACAACATTTCTAACCTCCACAAATTCAAGATTGATGCTTCTAAGCCTATCAATCCTCAACTCCATCAACTTGATGAGACGTTATCCAAGATCCGAGCCAATGGATCAATCCTCTCCGAAAATTATTTAGTTGCATGTCTTATTGATGCTCTTCCTGATTCTTGGTTCGGCTTTAGCACTAGACTAAGGCATGACCAATCCAACCCCACTTATGTTCAAATCCAAAATGCTATCCGCATAGAGGAGGAACATAAGTCTAAAAGTTCCAAGACCCCCAAAGACCATGCTCCTAAAGTGAATCCCACTGAAGCTCATGATAACCCTTCCTCTCACCATCACTTCAAAGGCAAGGGAAAGATCCACAATAAACCGTTCCGTCCAGGTCCCGCCATCAGAAACCCAATCATCCCAAGCCTGGTCCTTCAAACCAAAACCCATGTAAAGGGTAATTGTGCTTCATCTGCGGTTGCACAAATCATATGTCTACCAACTGCTTCTGCAAGAAGACAGAACCCGTACAAGTCTCGTGGTGACAAGCCTCAGGCCAATATGATCCAAGCACCGGATCAACCCATCTTCCGGTTAGATTATTCTCCTAGTCTTCTTCTCACTTGTTCATCAGATTGGTGGCTTGATTCTGGAGCAAATGTTCATACTTGTTTTGATCATTCTTGCTTTGCCACCTTTCAGGACATCAGTGGAGGAAGTGTGATCTTAAGAGATGCTTCTTCAGCACAAATACTTGGACGCGGGCGAGTGGATCTTAGGTTGATATCTGGGAAGACACTAGCCTTGCATGATGTGCTTTATGCGCCGAGAGTTAGGAAAAATCTTGTGAGCGGATCCTTGCTAGTGAAGAAGGGTTATTAAATTGTCTTAGAGTCCAATAAAGTTGTAATAACATTTAATGATAATTTCATTTACTGGAGGATGGCTCTTGTTGATGCTCCCCCTCAGATGGAGCACTTACTCTGCTCCACCCAGTTGCCCTTGAGTTTCTCCACTTTCTTCTTCAGCAGGTTGACAATTATCTTGTTCGCTGTGTCCACCTGACCATTACTCCTCGGGTGGTGGACCGATGCGAACCTGAGGTCTATGCCGAGTTGGGTGCAGAAACTAACAAACTCTTCGCTTGCAAATTGTGGGTCGTTGTCCATCACTATGGCCAACGACAACCCGTGCCTGCAAATTATCTCACCCCACACAAAGTTCCTTACCACTTGGGACGTTACCTTGGCCAGCGCTTTCACTTCTACCCACTTGGAGAAATAATCAATCATTACCAATAGAAACTTCCTTTGGCCACTAGCTTGCAGGAAAGGACCTACCAGGTCCAAACCCCATATTGCAAAGGGCCACAGAGCTGTGATGGTCCGGAGCCTCTGGGCTGGGAGGAGTTGGAGCGGAGCATAGAGCTGACACTTTGAACACTTCCTTGTGAATTCTGCCGCATCCTTGCTGAGGGTAGGCCAAAAATAGCCTTGGCTCAACACTCTTCCCTCTAGAGTCTGGCTCCCGGAGTAACTGCCACATTCCCCCGAGTGGATTTCTTCGAGGACTCTTGGGACCTCCTCCTCCGATACACAACGAGCTAGGAGCCCCGAGAGTGTTTTCCTATATAGTCCTTCTGCATATAAGGAGTAATAAACCAACTTGTACCTGAAGCGTCGTTTATCCACGTCCCCCTTAGGGAACTTTCCTGATGCCAGGAAGGTGACGAAGGGATCCATCCACGATGCTCACTGATCCACCTCCATCAGCTCCCCTTCCTCGATGGAAGGTCGAAAGAGTTCCGATACTGTCCCTCCAGCTCGAGGGCCAAACATGGCTAGGAGGTCCGCCGGGGTGCTCTCCTCACTCGGCACATGATTGATGGAGAAAGTGCGAAACTGACCGATGAACCCCTTGACCTTCTCCATGTAGCGTTGGAGGGTCGGCTCCTTTGCTTCAAATTCTCCCCTGATTTGGCATGCCACCACCATGGAGTCAGTTGAGACCTCCACGTCTTGCACTCCCAGCTCCCTGGCCAGCCGCAGGCCTGCTATTACTGCTTCGTACTCGGCCTGGTTATTGGTAATTGGGAAATGGATGCTCAAGGCTTGCTCAATCTTTGTCCCTTGGGGGCTTATTAGGATGATTCCTCCTCCATATGAGTGTTTTCCTGACGCACCATTGATGAGTAGTAAAATATATGCATTTTTAGTATAGTTATTAGTATAGTTTTAATTAATATTGTAAATTTTCTATGTAAATTAATAAATAAATTGCTTGTTTTATTATTTTTGTTACTAACTTAGCTTTATTTTTCTTTTTGCAGATTTTGGCAATTTTTTGTCAAGCCACGCCCCTGAGTCACGCCCGTGACCAAGGGGCGTGTAATTTTAAAATGCCAACTTTTCAGCTGTCGGCCAAATCCAGACCAAATCCCGACGAATCGACCAAGTCACGCCCGTGACATTACGGGTCATGCCCGTGAACTGCTCTTCTCGATGGATAAGTGCGCCGTCCCAGCGTCTCGACGGATTTTCACCAAGTCACGCCCGTGATCCAGCAAAGTCACGCCCGTGTACCACCAGCGCGTCACGCCCCAAACTCGCGCCCATGCTGCTGACGTCTGCCGCCCAATGTCACGCCCCAGGGTCACGCCCGTGACAATCCAAGCCACGCCCGTGTACAGCCTTATTTTGATGGCGGGTCCTTCGAGAAGGCGGCCATTAAGCCTGATCAAATGTCATGCCCCAGGGTCACGCCCGTGACCACAAGACACGCCCGTGACCCAGGGGCGTGTAAAAATAAAATTTTGGCTATAAATAGAGGGGCTCAGCTGAAGGAATTTTCATCCAAATTTTGAGTGCTTGTTAGTGTTTTTTGAGTTCTTTTGAGTGAATGTGAGTTTTGTTTATGCAATTAAGTTTATGTTCGTTTGTAATTTCCGCCTTCCTAGTCTAGTTGTAATGTTTGTTTTAGAAATAAAATGTTGTTTTTCTCATTTGGATCATCTTCTTCAATTTATGTTAGTGTGCGTGTGTGTATGAGAATAGTTTATTGCTTTCATAACTTAGGTTTATTGCTTTCATAACTTAGGTTTAAAAGCTTTCGTAAAAATAGTTTATTGCTTTCCTTTCAACATTTTATTTATCGCTTTCGTTTAAACGCTTTCTTTTGTTTTTCCTTTTTTTTGTAACATAGCTTTATTTCAGTCTTTATAAAACTGCTCTATACCACCCCCGTCCCGGATGAGAGGCTAAGTTTCTTTAGCGCTTGATTAAGATGGTTGGGACGGATACTATTACTATTTTTATATAGGTCTTTTTATTTCCCTTTTTATCAGCTTAAATTATTATACATGTATTTTCTAATTATTAATGCAATCTCCATTCCGATGAGTGGCTAATTTCCTTTAGCGCACGATGTCGAAGTGCATTGGGACACAAAAATAGTTTTTCTAAAAGTAAAAAACATCTCTTTCTAAAATAATTAACGAGCTTAAGGTTTACCCGAGAATAACATTGAGTGGAGCAACATAATCGATGTGTGGTTTTCATTTCTATTTTCGTACACTAGTTAGCCGAGAGGCTCGTGCGTACGAACTGATCGCTCACGGGTAAAGAGAGAGGAGCGTTCATAATTATGGAACCTCCACGACCAAGTCGTTTTAATGTTTTAAAAAGTCATAACTTTTACTCCTAAAAAGACTATTTTCGTCTCAAGGTAATTCGACACCTAACACTATTTTTATCATCGTTTAGATCTCTAGTTATACGCTTATTATCGTTTGCTTTTAAAAACCCACACTAAAAACTTATTCTGATAAAATAATAGTTCGTTCCTCAAAGTAGCTATAATCAACACGATCCGCGGAAATATACGACCTCGATATTTTCTAAAACAAAATATCCTGTATTACTCGCGATAAGGCATACTTGTCTTTATCATATGATTAATTTGGATTAAAATTTAAATAAATACTTTTCAAATCCAAAACTTGCAAACTCTCCTTTGCTATTTTAAAAATCAATAGAATTCGACGTCGTAGCCGAGGCATAATTGTCAATATTCCGAAAGAAGAAAAAGACTGCTACTTCTATCTTTTGATAGGATAACGGTTAGTTTCTCAAAGTAGGAGTACTTGCGAAACTCTTCGAAAGCATCTGTCTAATCCTAATCTCATTATATAAAGGTTGCGCAAACCATAAAAAGAAAAATCTAAATCTAAATTTAACCATCAAGTTTTTGGCACCGTTGTCGGGAAAAGTAGTGTTGTTATTTTGAAAAAAAAGAATTACTATTACTTTTATCATATATATTAAAAATATATTATATAAAAAAATATAAATAAAAAAAATAGAAAAAGCCAAAAATATATAATAATTTTTATTATTTGTATATGACCCGAGGAAACTCCTCGGACGATTCGAATATATCTTTTGACCCCGAAATCGAGCGCACCCTTCGTAAGCGCCTCCGACTTCGTGATCAAAACTTACTCGAATTTCCCGAAGAGTCTATCGGAGATACTTACACTGAAGCTATGACCGATCAAATTCCAGATGTGGCCCCGCCACGGACCATGGCATATTATGCCAGGCCAAACTTGGAAGATACCAGATCGAGTATTACACGCCCAACAGTGGCTAATAATAATTTTGAAATAAAATCTAGCATCATTCAAATGGTACAACAGTCAGTACAATTAGACGGTTTGCCAGATGAGGATCCAAACTTACATCTTTCGATTTTTTTTGGAAATCTACGATACTTTTAAAATTAATGGCGTTACTGACGACACTATTTGTTTACGCTTATTTCCATTTTCGCTACGGACAAAAGCTAAGGCGTGGTTAAGTTCTCTCCCTAGAGGATCCATAACCATGTGGGCACAATTGACGGAAAAATTTCTAACAAAATATTTTCCCCCGTCTAAAACCGCTAAACTACGCACAGATATCGCCTCTTTCATTTAATACGATTCTGAGTCTCTCTACGAGACTTGGGAGCGTTGTAAAGAGTTCTTGCGTAGGTGTCCTCATCACGCGTTGTCGTCTTGGCTGCAGGTCCAGACGTTTTATAATGGCTTAAATTTTTCCACACGACAGATGATAGATGCGGCCGCCGGGGGGAACGTTAAACAACAAAACTATTGGGTATAGTATCCACAATAACCTTGATTTGTAGGAAGTCATCCTTGAACCAAGATTGAATTGCTTGTGTATTTGATATGCTTCTCTAGTATTGTTCTTGCAGGTTCACATTGCTAAGTGTAGACCAATGTCAGGTCACAATGGGTCAATAAGCACAGTCTCATACAATGTAATTCCTCATTGTGTGAGATATGGGGTTGACTCATGTGTGATCTCTCTATTGTGATACACTTCTTGTTCAAAACAATTGAAGCTCAAGGCTTGGAGGTGCAGCTGGTGTTCAAGAGGAAAAGAAAGAATTTTCTTAAGTATATTTTTCGAGAACTTAAGGTATTTCTTGAGAAGTCATTATGAGCTTTTGAGAAATCCTTGTGTATCTCGAAAAGTCTTCTCAGCGGTCGAGTAAGCTTCTCAGCGATTGTTCTCGAGAAGTTAATCTCAGCGACAGCTCTCGAGAAGTCTTTCTTCTTCTCGAGAAGTTAGTTTGATCTCTCGAGAAATCTCTGTTTCTCTCGTAAAGCTTTCTTATATTTCCAGTAAAGCTTTTCTCTAAGGGCATTTCTCAAGATGTCAAGGAGTTCGCGAGAAGTCTTTTGTTCTCTCGAGAAATCAGTTCTCCCGAGAACTCAGTTCTTTTCTTTCGAAGAATTTATCTTTCTCATTTCTCGAGAAGTCCATTATTTCTCGAGAAGTCTGTTCTAAGTCTTTGAAATTCCCTTCCAAGTTATTTTTTGAGATCAAGCAGTCATCTCTCGAGAAGTCTTGCATTTCTCGAGAAATTTGATTCTCGTGTTTCTCGCGATCTTTAATTCTTTTTGATGACAAGTCCTTTCCGTCTGTTTGACGTGACGTCCCTCTTCGTTTAAGGTTAATCCTTTTCATTAAGCCTTCATCTATATAAGGCTCTCTCTCTTAAGAAGGATATAACAAGATCATAACATAAGAAAATCAGAGTTCGTATTTCTTCCGCAACCTAATCTGATTCAAGAAAGTCGTAAAGTGTCGCGCACATCGCCATCGTTGGAGATCGATCTGAAGTTCTGAATTATCGTCTCCAAGTGGAAGGAAAAGGTTCGATCGATCGTTGCTCCATCCGCTCTGTATATATTGGATCGATCCGAATCTTAGAAGATCAGATTTGAGTCATTTTGTTTATTCCTCTTCAACATCAAGTCAAAGTTGTTCCTATCTCAAGAAGGAAGAAGATCCCTAAAGAGTTTTCAGATCTGATCGTGATTTGATAAGTATTGTATCATTCTTTAATTACATTTGATTGTAGGAGAGGTTATTCTCTGAGTTGTAGGAGAGGTGTTCTCCGAGTTGTAAGAGAGGTATTCTCTGAGATTATAGGAGATTTGTCTCCGAGATTGTAGGATCTTTCTTGATCCGAAATTTAGTGAATTAGTCATTTCTAGCTGTGGTGCTAGATTGGCGAGGCCGGCAAGTGGAGTACCCAAGAACGGGGAACCACTATAAATTTCTTGCGTTGTCTGTGATTGTGATTTGCATTCTGTGTGTTCTTTATTATCAAGATTTTTATTCCGCAAAAGACGCAGTTATCACCTATTCACCCCTCATCCAGACGTTTTATAATGGCTTAAATTTTTCCACACGACAGATGATAGATGCGGCCGCCGGGGGAACGTTAAACAACAAAACCCCGGAGGCCGCCCAAGCTCTGTTCGAGGAAATGTCCATGAACGCCTATCAATGGAATGCGCCTAGATCACGCCCTACTAAACCAACTGGGATATATGAAGTGGATGCCACTTCTCACTTAGCCTCTCAAGTCGAAAGGTTAAGTAAGCAAGTGATAGAGATGACTGCTTCCTCCTCCACTCCCGCTTGGGCTAATACTACTAATAATAATACTTTTGTCGAAGAAACTGTAGATTACCTAGGCAACCCAGTTAGGCCCCCTTCAACCCTAATAACAATCCGTATAGTAATAATTACAATCCGGGTTGGAGGAACCACCCAAATTTTTCCTAGAGCGATCCTAACAATGCTCAGAGACCCCCAATTGTGAATCCGCAAGGATTTTCGCAAGGATTTTCGAACGGATTCCAGCCTCTACCTCCAAAACCTTCTCCGCTCGAAGATATTTTTGCTAAATACGTTGCGTCCACCGAGTCAAATATCAGGAATATTACCGGATCGATTAAAAACTTGGAAAATCAGGTTGGACAGTTGGCAAAGATGGTCTCTGAGCGGCCATATGGAGCTCTACCAGGGAACACGGAGCCGAAACCCAGAGAAAATGCCTACGCCATAAACCTTCGCAGCAGCAAGGAGGTAACCTCCCCAAAACGGGTTGAGCCTAAGGTACATGCTTCGACACCGACCCCTCCACCCTCTCTCTCGATAGATAATACAACGAGTATTCCGACTGTGCCAAATGTTTTTAGCCCGTCCCTTCCTTATCCCTCAAAAATAAACAACGAGCGGAAGGATGAGCATTATAAATTTTTTTTACAAATTTTAAAACAAATCCACATAAGTGTTCCTTTCTGCGAGGCACTCTCCCAAATGCCAAAATACGTGAAATATCTTAAAGAGTTGCTTTTTAATAAAAAGCGACTCGGAGATGTTTCGCGTGTTTCCCTTAACGCGGAATGCTCGGCTGTCCTCCTTAACAAATTGCCGCCAAAACTGAATGACCCGGGATGATTCTCTATCCCGTGCCTCTTCGACAATATGTTAATAAAGTACGCTCTAGCGGACTTGGGTGCTAACATCAACTTGATGCCTTTCTTCCTTTTAAAAAATCTCAATTTGGGCGTCCCAAGCCCGACAAAGATGAGCATCCAACTCGCGGATCGCTCGGTAAAGTACCCGGTAGGGGTAGTGGAGGATGTCCTGGTCAAAGTCGACAAGTTTATCTTCCCGGTGGACTTTGTCATCCTTGACATAGAGGAGGATGCTGAGGTTGTAACACCTCCCCTGTAATGACTATATAATATAGATCCGGCCGGGACCCCACAACATATAACTGCCACAGTATCAGTATTAAAAGATGATATAACTACCCAACTCAAAACTCAGATAACATAGCGGAAACAAAACTAAGAAACACAGAGATTGTCCACAACTACATAGGAGTAAAACTGGCCTTAAGGCCTTACAAAACCATTGTCCAAGTCATCAATCATTCAATCACCAAAAGAAATCCCCAAAAGGGAAAAACTAGCTTCCCTAAGCACAAACAAGAAAAGACAAGTACAGAAATGCAGGAAAACAAAGTAAACACTTCATGAGGCTTTAGGCCTTTTTGGCCTGCGAGCTGGTTCGGCCTGCGATCCTTGGCCTGCATCCAAATCACAAAGAGCGGTAAACAAGGGTCAGCTATGGCTGACCACAAACGGTGTAACAACACCCCTCCTCCCAGCCGTCCTAGCGGACCCCGGGGAACTACATCACCCTGCAAGTCAGCACTTCGTATGCACATGTATATAAAGAAAAGTAACATAAACATCAGGCATGAGAGCCACAACCATCATCCACGTTTCTATGTTGAGCAAGTAATAAAAGGGGCCTACAAATGCAATATGAATGCAACCCGGGTTTCACCCAAGGCACCCTAAAGCGTATGAATCTAACACATCATCATACATCAACAACACAACCACGGGGTACTCGACATTTCCCCCAAAGGGCATCGTAGCCCAAGGCCAAGAACTCACGTTGTGACCCACCGTGCCTGGCCCACCATGCCATCGGGCTTGTCAAATAGCTCACATGTTCTTGTCTCCAACATTGCACACAGCACAACCACGCGGTACTCAACACTTCCCCCAAAGGGCATCGTAGCCCAAGGCCAAGAGCTCACGCTGTGACCCACCGCGCCTAGCCCACCATGCTATCGGGCTTGTCAGACAGCTCACTTGCTCTTGCCGCCAACACAGAAGGGACTTGTCTTGCCGGGACACTCTCCACACATGAATTCCGGCATTCACGGGATAGCCAGCCGATCACAAAGACCAAATCACACCTTCGCACATCACTAGGCATCACACGCCTCATAACACACACATTATTTTCCCCGCCCGAAAACCAACATTTGTTAACATTCGAACCTACAAGGGCATCAGGACGACGAATTCGCCGTATTCAGATTTCTAGCAAAACCCCTACAATGCGCGTCAATCAACATCACCGAATTGGACCAACGGTCGCGAATCCGGCTTCAACCACAATGCCTAATCCACTAATGGAGCGGATTTCTAGTGCAAATCATGTCGGGGACGGACTCAATCAACCTGATGGTTCCTCTTGAACCAAGGTGACCCGGATCCCTCTCACTCAACGAATCCGGTGCCAAAATGCAAAAAATAGAGAGGAAAAGGGGATGTTATGCATGCATCCTAAAGATCGGGAGGAGAAATGTCGTTACCTTTTGAGATTTCCTCCTAGCCATGGGAAACTTGCACAAGAATGGAGGAGAAGAAGCGCCTCGACGTCCCCTACATGCTGCCGATCTCGGATCGGTGAACGGAGCTCCGAAGCTCCAACAATGGCGGGAACTAGCTCTCTTCCTCCTCCAAACCCCTCCTCTCTCTCAAGCCCTCAAAACCCAAAAAGAAAAGGAATGATGAAAGGAACCTTCTCAGCCCTACTTAGGGTTCTCCCACGAACCCCTCACAGTCGTCCGATCAAGATCTAAACCAAACGGACTCCCCGATTAGCTATTTACGAATCTGGTTTCGTCAGCTACCGTGCGGCGGTAGCGCTAACGCAACGCGCTAGCTCTGCGAACACCCTTGCCATCTCAGCGGCTCCTAGCTGAGAAGAAGACCTAACGCCAGCGGTAAGGCTATCGCCCCCCGCTAGCAATAAACCTCGTTTTTCACTTTTTAGCCACCTTCTACCGCGCCGCGCTAGCACTACCGCGCCGCGCTAGTGCCTTCGACGAAAACGCGCCCCGTCGACGATCGTCGACCTCTCGCATTTAACTACCGCCGGCAGTAGTACCTACTGCCCGACGTTAACTTGCAGAACAGCAAAAACTAGGGTGTTACAGAGGTGCCTATCATTCTCGGTCGCCCATTTCTCGCAACCTCCCACACGTTAATCGATGTTAGTAACGGTCGCCTCCTCCTTCGGGTCAGAGACAACGAAGTTACTTTACTTGTTAACCCCTCGATGCGGAACTCCCTGTCGAACGATGATTCCAGTTATAACTTGGAACCCGCATTTGAAGAGGAATGTTCTTCGCTTACTGAATTTCTCTCTTTAGCACTGGATAATTCGATATTGGCGAATCTATCTTGTCTTGATGATATGCCGACAGATTCGCCATTCGAACCCCTCGATTCAGAAGCCTTAAAAGTTAAAACTTCTTACGAAGAACCGCCACTCCTCGAGTTAAAACAGCTCCCTGATAATCTAAAATATGTTTTTCTTGAAAAAGATTTAAAACTTCCTGTTATCATCTCCGCTACGTTAAGTGATTCGGAAACATTCAAATTAGTAGAAGTTTTAAAAAAACATCGCCGTGCAATTGCATAGCAGATTTCAGATATCAGAGGAATAAACCCCTCCTTCTGTACCCATAAAATTTTTCTTGAAGATAACCCCCGCAGAACTATTCAGCCTCAACGACGCTTAAACCCGAATTTGCAGGATGTCGTTGATGAATAGAAAATATTGCATATTTTTAATATAATTTCTAGCCTGATTTGGGTATTTTTTTACATGCAATATGTAAATTATTGAAATAATAGCTTGTTTTATCTTGTTTGTAAATATATGTAAATATATGTAAATATTATAAGTATAAATAAATATTGATATATTTTTAATACATATATATTTATGTATATATGTAATAATAAATAGTATATATGTAATAAATACATATATGTATATATGTAATAAATACATATATGTATATATGTAATAATAATAAGTGTATATATAATATTAATATATATATAATAAATAATTAGATAGTATATATATTAAATATAATCATATAAATAATTTTGTAAATTAAATGAAAATTAAATTAAAAAATAAAAATATCTATGTAACTATAATAAGTATATTTATTGCTCTATATATGTTGAAGGAACCGCTTGGCTCACCGGTTCTGGTCTTGGCTTGCCGCCCTGCTGGCCCGGGTTCGAATCCTGGCGCTGGCGGATATATTGGAATTAAATTTCTAGATGCGCTCTATTCCCCCTTTTTGCTTTTAATTAATTATAATGCTAACATAATATAATTAATATACCCCTATATATTTTAGATGGATCCGCTTGGCCAAGTGGAGAAGGCTTTGGCTAGCCTCCTTGAGGTGGCGTGTTCGAAACCCGGCGCGCTCCATTTTACCGCCCTGCTGCCCTGCTGCCCGCCAGCTCAACTCGTCAGCCCTGCCCGTGCCCTGCTGCCCTGCTTCCCAAAGCCTCCAGCTCTCCTTCCAGCAAGCATTCAAGTCAATTTTGGCTACCTCTAGTCAAATGCCAGCTGCTTCCCACCAAGCTTTTTATTTTTGTTATTGGCACCCCACTTTTTGCCTATAAATAGAAGGGGTTGGCCTTAGTTATGGAGGTTCACAATTTCTAATCCTTTTTAGGATTTGTGTTCCACCTTTTTGTTTATGTTTTATTTTCTCTTTCCTTGTTTCCCTTTGTCTCTCTCTTTGTTATGTAATGTTTATTTTTGCTTAATAAAATAAGTCCTTGTTCTTCAAAATTTTGCTCTTGTTCACTTTGTTCTTCATGTTCTTCCTTTTCATGTAATTGGTCCTTTTTTTTCTCTTTTGTTTTGTTTTTCTTTTTCTGTTATTGTTTTTCATGTCATGTTTCTTTTTTTTATTTAAGTAGAGTGTGTGTGTGTGTGTGTATGAGATTAGAATTTTTTTTGCTTTCATAATTAGTTTTAATGCTTTGATAATTAGATTTTATGGCTTTCATAATTAGCTTTTCATGCTTTCTTTAAAAGCTTTCATAGGTAGATTTAAAGCTTTCTTTAATTTCAGTCATTTAAATTCCCGTAGAGTGCGTGAGTTTTTCATTTAGTGCGTCCTTTTTCTTTTTATCGCTTTTCTTGGTTTTTGTTAAACGCACACCAAGCCCGCAATTATTATCATTTATTGCTTTCTAAATTATTCCAAACTTAAAAATCAATCGATCTTTTCGATAAAACAATAGTCGTAGCTCGAAGTAACAATACTCGACGGGACCCAGGACTAAATACGACCTTGATATGATTTTTTATCATATATACTACACGCGATAGGTGCGCTTGCCTCCTACGTCGTTTATTTTTCTATCAAATTTTTGGCGCCGTTGCCGGGGAATTTAATCGATATTGCGAAAAAAGTATACACTATTGATTTTATCATCTTTAAAAAAAATAAAAAAATAATTTAAAAAAAAACCCCAAAAAACCCAAAAATATATGTTTTCTCTTTTTCTTAAGCTTTAATTTGTAAATATAAAAAAATTATAAACCAAAAAAATGATGAAATATTCTTATAAAAAATCCAAAAAAATTATTTTTTCTCTCTTTTTTGTTAAGTATTAGTATATAGATATATTATATCCTTTTTTATCATCCATTATAAATAAAGAAAAAAAATGATAATGAAAAAGTTAGAAAAATACAAAAAATATTTGTTCTTTTTTTTCTTTTTTTTATATTAAGTTACTTTTATTTTTATTAAGCTTTAATTTGTATATAAATGTGCATATAAGAAAACTCAAAAAAAATGATAGGATTTCTATTTGTTTCATTAAGTTTTTATATGCATATTTGAAAACATATTATTTCAAATTTCAAAGTGAAAAAAATAATGAAAGACTTTAAAACCAAAATCAAAATGAATTCTAGGAATTTTAAGATAGGACAATAGATCGTTTTCTCGAAGTAGGATTACTCGATAGACCCGAAAGGGGATTTTTGTCGATATTTTGAAAAGAGGAAACCCCGTTGCTTTTACCCTATTATTTCTACATTTTCTTCTTTGCTTTTCATCTTAAAGATTTTCTTTATTAATTTTCTTTTTTTTCTTATGTTTTAATATAAATTTGAATATGCGTATTTCAAAAATGATGAAAATACATTTAGAAAACTCCGAAAATATATATGGTTTTACTTTATATATATATATATATATTTCATCCTTTTTGTGATATAGAAAAAACCAAAAATCATAAATGTTCTTTTTACTTTGTTTTTCTCTTTCTTGTTCTTATTATTTTTGTTCCTTTTTTTAGTATCATTATGTATATAAATGTACATATAAGAAAAATCCAAAAAAAAATTAATATAATTATGTATCTTTCTTTTTGTAAATATCTTTTTCCTTTTTTTTCTTTCTTATTTTTATTTTTTGGTTTTATATATGTAAATTATATATGTAAATATTTGGCTAAATTTTGAAAAATAAAAAAAAAATGATGATGAAAATATTGAAAAATCAAAAAATATATGTTTTGTTTTCTTTCTTTGTTTTTTTTTTCTCTTTCTTAAGTTTTATTACTTATTAAGTTTAATTTTGTATATAAATATGCGTAACAAAAAAATGATTTGATTTCTATTTTATTTTCATTAAGATTATATATGCATATTTAAACAAAATAAAATAATACTCTAACTAAAATGACAAAATAATGGAAAACTTTGAAACATAAATCTAAAAGAATTTTTGGAATTTTTGAGATAGAATAATAGTTAGTTTTCTCGAAGTAGGATTATTTGAGAGACCCGAAAGGAGATTTTTGTCAATATTTTGAAAAGGGAAAACCCTATTACTTTTATCCTTTCATTTCACTTCTTCTTCTTTGTTTTTTATTTTAAAGTTTCTCTTTATTTTTCTTATTTTTATTAAGTATAAAGGTTTTTATATATATGCATATTTTAATAATGATAAAAATATATTTAGAAAACTCTCCAAAAATATATATATATTTTGCTTTATGTATATATGTTTTATTTTTTGTAACTTAGAAAAATAAGAAAAACAAATAAAAAACTTATATATATATATATATGTATATGATTTTATCATTCTTACCTCCCCCCCCCCCCTTTCTTTGTAAATAACCTTTATTATTATGTTTTAACATCTTTTGCAGGTAATTATTTCGGTCATCCCGTCTCCAAAATAGGGGCGTGCTTTTTCCCCCTGCTTTTTTTTCCCTCCTTGTATTTATTATGCTTTTGTATATATATAAGATTGTTCCTCTTACTTACTTCAACATTGGGGACAATGTTGATCTTTAAGTATGGGGGTGTTTTCCCTCTTTTTGTAATTATTTTTGCCCCTCCCATATTAGAAAAAACAAAAAAAAATATATGAAAAATGTGTTGCAACATCTTTGTAATAATGACATAACAAAAATTTGTTGCAACATCTTTGTTCCTCTTTTTATTTCTCTTTTCTTTTTGTAAATTTTTTTTTTTAATATGTAAATAGGTTATGGTATGTTTTCCTCTTTGTAATTTTTGTTCCCTTTTTTTTACTTAGAAAAAACTAAAAAATGACAAAATAAATAAAATAGCAAAATTTGTTACAACATAATAAAATTATGCTGCAACATCTTTGTCCCTCCTTTTATTTTTTATTTTTTTTTGTAAAAACAATTTAATATGTAAATAGGAAATCAAATGAAAAATCCAAAAAAATCATTAATTAACTTAGAAAAAACACACACACAAAAAAATTTATATAAATGTTTTATGTTTATGTCTTTTATTTGTATATAAAAATCCTTATTTATAATAATAAATCAAAATCCAAAAAAAATGATGAAAAGTTTTACTAAAAAATTTTGTTATAACAAAATTCACAAAAATTTTGTCATAACATACAAAAAATATATGTCTTTCTCTTTCTTTTTCTTTTTTTTTCCCTTTTTTTTAGTATTAATGTAAATATATATGTATTTACATATGTATTTTGTTATAAATCAAAATCCAAAAAAATGATGAAAAATGTACTTAAAAATTTGTTATAACAAAATTCATTTTGTTATAACACTAAAAATGTTTTTCCTTCTCTCTTTTTTTTTCTTTTCCTCTTTTATTAATGTACATTTCTTTAAAAAAATCAAAAAAAAATTTGATGAAAAAAAATCATTAGGAAAAAACCAAAAAAATTTATTTTGTATGTATTTTTTTCATTTTTATTCTATCTTTGTTTCTTTTCTTTTATTAAGTATTTGTATATATGTATTTTGTTATAAAAAATTAAAAAAATCCCAAAAAATAATAATAATATATATCTTAAAAACTCCAAAAAAATGATGAAAAGACTTATCAAAAAATCCAAAAAAAAGAATAAAACCCCTACTTAGCTTTTTGTTACTTCTAAGGCTAGGTTAGGTTTATCTTTAAGCGTTTTTCATTATTTTTGATTTACTAAAACCTTTTTATTTGTATCATAGTTTGTAGGTTTAAATTTTTGGAATTTTAGTAGTAAAAAATATTTTGTGATTTTAATTCAATTTGAGAACAAAATTTTTAGCACTACCTCGAGTTAACCCTAAATAGATTCGCTTTTGTATTATATTGGCAAACCTTTTTTAGATTCAATTATTCTAACTCAAAACTTGCGAAACTTTAGGAATATTTTAATCTACTAAATTTTGCTCTCAAATCCTTTTTTATTATTCTAGTTTTTCTTTTGAAACCCCCCTTTAGCTTGGCATAAAAAATTAAAAGAAGAAGTTTTATAAGAAATCCTGTGTCAATGGGAATAAAAAGATTCCGTAAACACGGGCACCCAATATTGTTAAAAGAAATCCTGTGTCAATGGGAATAAAAAAATTCCGTAAACAAGGGCATTGGGTTAAGTTTAAAAATGTTCAATCTTCCCTCGTAAACCAGCGGCGGGAGCCAAAGTAAAGCACCAAAAAGGTGGGGTGAGAGGATTAAATCCATCACCCCTAATCCAAGCACTTTTCTTTTTGCCAAGGCTACCTTTTTTCCCCTACCCCTTAGCCAATAAAATTGTAGGCTAGATTTTAATTTAAAAAGTTTGCGAGAGCATAATTGGTAGGTTTTATTTATTCTTAAAAATTTTCTTTAAAAAGTTAAAGTTTTATATAATTCTACTCTAATTAAAGGCGCCAAAGACTGCAATATTCGACGATATTTAACTAACTTTAGAAGTCTCGCTAAAACTTTTTTGCTCTTTTTAAATCATCTTCATAATTTATGACTTACCTCTTTAAATCTCCTAAATTTATTTTGATCTCACTTTTGATTAAATAAAAACTTTAGTAATTAGAAATTTTATTAACGTCTTATAGGTATCCCTTACTTTTTGCTCTGGAATAACAAAAGCTTAAGTATGGGGGTATTTGATGAATAGAAAATATTGAATATTTTTAATATAATTTCTAGCCTAATTTGGGTATTTATTTACATGCAATATGTAAATTATTGAAATAATAGCTTGTTTTATCTTGTTTGTAAATATATGTAAATATATGTAAATATTATAAGTATAAATAAATATTGATATATTTTTAATACATATATATTTATGTATATATGTAATAATAAATAGTATATATGTAATAAATACAGATATGTATATATGTAATAAATACATATATGTAATAATAATAAGTGTATATATAATATTAATATTTATATAATAAATAATTAGAGAGTATATATATTAAATATAATCATATAAATAATTTTGTAAATTAAATGAAAATTAAATTAAAAAATAAAAATATCTATGTAACTATAATAAGTATATTTATTGCTCTATATATGTTGAAGGAACTGCTTGGCTCACCGGTTCTGATCTTGGCTTGCCGCCCTGCTGGCCCGGGTTCGAATCCTGGCGCTGGCGGATATATTGGAATTAAATTTCTAGCTGCGCTCTATTCCCCCTTTTTGCTTTTAATTAATTATAATGCTAACATAATATAATTAATATACCCCTATATATTTCAGATGGATTTGCTTGGCCAAGTGGAGAAGGCTTTGGCTAGCCTCCTTGAGGTGGCGAGTTCGAAACCCAGCGCGCTCCATTTTACCGCCCTGCTGCCCGCGCCCGCCAGCTCAACTCATCAGCCCTGCCCATGCCCTACTGCCCTGCTGCCCGAAGCCTTCAGCTCTTCTCCTCCAGCTCTCCTTCCAGCAAGCATTCAAGTCAATTTTGGCTACCTCTAGTCAAATGCCAGCTGCTTCCCACCAAGCTTTTTATTTTTGTTATTGGCACCCCACTTTTTGCCTATAAATAGAAGGGGTTGGCCTTAGTTATGGAGGTTCAAAATTTCTAATCCTTTTTAGGATTTGTGTTCCACCTTTTTGTTTATGTTTTATTTTCTCTTTCCTTGTTTCCCTTTGTCTCTCTCTTTGTTATGTAATGTTTACTTTTGCTTAATAAAATAAGTCCTTGTTCTTCAAAATTTTGCTCTTGTTCACTTTGTTCTTCATGTTCTTCCTTTTCATGTAATTGGTCCCTTTTTTTTTCTCTTTTGTTTTGTTTTTCTTTTTCTGTTATTGTTTTTCATGTCATGTTTCTTTTTTTTATTTAAGTAGAGAGTGTGTGTGTGTGTGTATGAGATTAGAATTTTTTTTTGCTTTCATAATTAGTTTTAATGCTTTGATAATTAGATTTTATGGCTTTCATAATTAGCTTTTCATGCTTTCTTTAAAAGCTTTCATAGGTAGATTTAAAGCTTTCTTTAATTTCAGTCATTTAAATTCCCGTAGAGTGCGTGAGTTTTTCATTTAGTGCGTCCTTTTTCTTTTTATCGCTTTTCTTGGTTTTTGCTAAACGCACACCAAGCCCGCGATTATTATCATTTATTGCTTTCTAAATTATTGCAAACTTAAAAATCAATCGATCTTTTCGATAAAACAATAGTCGTAGCTCAAAGTAACAATACTCGACGGGACCCAGGACTAAATACGAACTTGATATGATTTTTTATCATATATACTACACGCGATAGGTGCGCTTGCCTCCTACGTCGTTTATTTTTTATCAGTCGTTAAGACTGAAATTATAAAACTCCTTGATGCGGGAATTATCTATCCTATATCCGATAGTACGTGCGTAAGCCCCGTACAAGTCGTCCCTAAAAAGGGCGGTATAACGGTCGTGGCCAACGAGAAGAACGAATTAATCCCAACTCGTACTGTTACGGGTTGGAGGGTGTGCATCGATTACCGTAAACTAAATGATGCCACCAGAAAAGACCACTTCCTGTTACTATTTATTGATCAAATCCTGGAGCGTCTCTCCGGTCATCCTTTTTATTGCTTTCTTGATGGTCTCTCGGGATTTTTCCAAATCCCTATTTCCCCCAAGGACCAAGAAAAACAACTTTTACTTGCCCGTTCAGCACCTTCGCATATCGAAGGATGTCTTTTGGCCTCTGCAACGCGCCAGCTACATTCCAACGATGTATGCTGGCGATATTCGGCGAGCTTGTAGAAGAAATAATGGAAGTCTTTATGGATGACTTCTCCATCTTTGGAAACTCTTTTCAAAACTATCTAGAAAATTTAGATAGAGTTCTCCAGCGGTGTGAAGAGACAAACTTAGTTTTAAACTGGGAGAAATGCAATTTTATGGTCTGAGAGGGTTTAGTCCTCGGACATAAGATTTCTTCCAAGGGGATGGAGGTCGATAAGGCCAAAGTTGGCATAATTGAACAACTTCCCATACCTTCGAACGTAAAATCTATTCGAAGTTTTCTCGGCCATGCGGGTTTTTATCGGCGGTTTATACAAGATTTTTCTAAAATAACGAAACCGCTAACCCACTTCGTGGAAAAGGATTCCCCATTTATTTTTGATACCGCCTGCGTAGAGGCGTTTAATTTTATAAAACAACAACTTATCAACTCTCCTATTCTGGTGGCGCCAGATTGGTCCCTTCCGTTCGAAATGATGTGCGACGCAAGCGATATCGCGATAGGAGCCGTATTAGGCCAACGCGTTAATAAATATTTTCACCCAATCTATTACGCTTCTCGCACACTCACAGCCGCACAGGCAAACTACATCACGACGGAAAAGGAACTTCTTGCCGTCGTATTTGCCTTTGATAAGTTCAGACCCTACGTAACACTTTCACACGTAATCGTTTTCACTAATCACTCCGCCCTAAAATATCTTTTAACCAAAATAGATGCCAATCCCCGCCTGCTTCGATGGATCCTCCTTTTACAGGAATTTGATTTAGAGATCCGGGATAAGAAAGGGGCTGAAAATTTGGCAGTCGACCACCTCTCACATTTAGAACACCCCGCCGCAGAAGCGCTCCTCGAACCCGAAATAGACGATCGATTTCCTGAGGAGCGCCTCTTAATTATAAATAATATAAAAACTTTGTCCACCCCTTGGTTCGCAGATTACGCGAACTATGTAGTTGTGCGGGTCCTTCCAAAAGATTTTTCGACTCAGCAAAAGAAAAAATTCTTTTCTGATTTAAAAATTTACTTTTGGGAGGACCCCTTTCTCTTTCGCGTCTGCGCGGACCAAGTGATACGAAGATGTGTTTCAAGCGAGGAGAGTGCGCAAATATTGCGACACTGCCATGAGGGGCCGGCTGGAGGGCATTATCAAGCCAACCGGACCGCGCGGAAAGCGTTAGAGGCGGGATTTTATTGGCCCACTCTCTTTAAGGATGCTCACACTTTTGTGAGTAAATGCGATAGCTTCCAGCGGTCAGGAAACATCTCTCGTCGTGGCGAGATACCCCAAAACCTTTTTCTCGAATGCGAAATCTTTGATTTGTGGGGCATAGATTTTGTAGGCCCCCTACCTTCTTCTTTTAATAATCACTATATTTTAGTGGTGGTCGACTACGTCTCTAGGTGGGCGGAAGCGCAAGCTCTGCCCACCAACGACGCGAGAGTCGTCGTCCATTTTCTGAAAAAACTATTTTCTCGCTTCGGCACACCCCGCGCAATAGTAAGTGATAGGGGTACGCACTTCTGCAATGCCCAACTTACAAAAATTTTATCTAAATACGGCGTCACACACAAGCTCGCTACCGTCTATCACCCCCAAATAAGCGGCCAAGTAAAAGTAGTAAATCATGAGATTAAACGCATTTGGAGAAAACTGTTTCTTTAAATAGGAAAGATTGGTCCTTAAAACTCGATGACGCACTATGGGCGTATCGTACGGCGTACAAGACCGCTATCGGTTGTACGCCCTATCGATTAGTCTACGGCAAAGCATGTCATTTACCGGTAGAGTTAGAACACCGCGCTTTTTGGGCCTTAAAATTTTTAAATCTCGATTCGAACTTAGCCCCCGAAAGTAGAAAATTCCAACTAAATGAACTCGATGAATGGCGTGCGAACGCTTATGAGAGTAATAAATTTTATAAGTAGCGTTCTAAATTCTACCATGATCGCAAAATAAAATTTCTCAAAACATTTACGCCGGGCGATCTTGTCCTTCTTTATAATTCACGTCTTCGTCTTTTTTCGGGTAAACTAAAATCCTGATGGTCCGGCCTCTTTAAAGTCAAAGAGGTTTGCCCGTATGGGACCGTTCTTATTTCTCACCCCGAAAGAGGCGAATTTAAAGTAAACGGGCATCGTTTAAAAATTTATCTTGCGGGCGATCCAGTGGACGGAAATACTGAATCCTTCACCCTCCCCAATTTATAATCTCACCACGCCACATTCGTTAAGCTACGTGACGATAAACAAAGCGCTCGTGGGAGGCACTCCATATTTATCTAACCTTTTATTATATCTTGTTCTTTTTATATGTTTATGCAGGGTTTCGTTTGGCCCAGCCAGTTTTAGTTTAGGGAAGCCTTTTTGCTCTCTCTATATTTTTTTGTACATACTGCATCTTGTATTGTTTCTCTTCTTCATACTTACATTACAACATTTGGGACAATGTTGGGTTTTAAGTATGGGGGTGTTTTACCGTTTTCATTTAAACAAACAAAATTTTTTCAAAAAAATGTTTTATTTCATCTTGCCTACTTTTGTAAATATAAGCTTGAACAAAACTACAAAAAAATGTTTAAAACCACAAAAAAAATTTAAAACCATAATTTTTTTTTTCAAAAACATGTTTTTTCTTTTTTTTTTTACTTTGTCGTAGTACAAAAATGCAAAAATCCAAAAAAATAATAAACCCTACCTTACTTTTATTCTTAAAAGCATTTAGTTTCGAGAATATATGTTTGTGGCTTTTCATAATCGCTAGTTTTACTATTTGTTTATTTATCTAAGATCGATATATTTAAACGTTCGGGGTTAAGTTTTAAAGAATATCTTGTGTTTTTAATTTAAATAGAGGCTTTGTTTTCAAGCACTACTTCTACTAACTAAAATAGAGACATGTGTATTATGTTAGCAAAACAACTTTAGACTGCAATTATCCCTACTTTATGTCTTTAGGAATCTAGGAATATTCAATTTACTAAGGTTGCTCTCAAACCTTTTTTTTATTATTCTAGAATTTCTCTTAAAACCCCCTTATTTACACCAATTTAGCATGGTAAATAAAAAATTAAAAGAAGAAAAAGTTCTTATGTCAATGGGAATAAGAATTCGTTTCGTAAACATAGGCACCCAATAAATGCTTTAAAAGATCTCTTGTCAATGAGAATAAGATTTCGTTCTGTAAAAATAGACATTGGGTTAATAAAAACAAATGAATTAGTTTTCCCTCGTAAACCACGGGGACACCAAAAAAAGATAAAATGAACGGGTGGACGAATAAAATCCATCACCCCTAATTCAAAAACTCTTCTTTTTGCAAGGCTTTTTACCCCTTTTCCCTTAGCCAAATTATTGTTTCTAGTCTTAATTCAAAAAATCATTTGAGAGCATAATTAGTAACTTATATTTTTTCTTCACGTTTCTTTAAACAAAGGTTCTTATAATTTCGATCTAATCTCGTTTACTAATGATTGCAATTTTGTTTGCTATTTGGTTAATTAAGAAGTCTTTTGGCTATGACATTTCTTTCTACTTAAATCATTTGCATAATTTAGGACTTAACTTTTATTACTCCGAATTTTTATTCTTCTGTCTCTTGTGATTAAAATAAAACGATAGCTAAAAATTAAAACTTATGTTAATCCCGTATAGATCTCTCTTACTTTTGCTCTGGAATAGCAAAAGCTTAAGTATGGAGGTATTTGATTAGTAGTAAAATATATGCATTTTTAGTATAGTTATTAGTATAGTTTTAATTAATATTGTAAATTTTCTATGTAAATAATAAATAAATTGCTTGTTTTATTATTTTTGTTACTAACTTAGCTTTATTTTTCTTTTTGCAAATTTTGGTAATTTTTTGTCAAGTCACGCCCCTGAGTCACGCCCGTGACCAAGGGGCGTGTAATTTTAAAATGCCAACTTTTCAGCTGTCGGCCAAATCCAGACCAAATCATGACGAATCGACCAAGTCACGCCCGTGAACTGCTCTTCTTGACGGATAAGTGCGTCGTCCCAGCGTCTCGACGGATTTTCACCAAGTCACGCCCGTGATCCAGCAAAGTCACGCTCGTGTACCACCAGCGCATCACGCCCCAAAGTCGCGCCCATGCTGCTGACGTATGCTGCCCAATGTCACGTCCCAGGGTCACGCCCGTGACCACGAGTCACGCCCGTGACAATCCAAGCCACGCCCGTGTACAGCCTTATTTTGACGGCGGATCCTTCGAGAAGGCGGCCGTTAAGTCGGATCAAATGTCACGCCCTAGGGTCATACCCGTGACCACAAGACACGCCCGTGACCCAAGGGCGTGTAAAAATAAAATTTTGGCTATAAATAGAGGCGCTCGACTGAAGAAATTTTTATCCAAATTTTGAGTGCTTGTTAGTATTTTTTGAGTTCTTTTGAGTGAATGTGAGTTTTGTTTATGCAATTAAGTTTAAGTTCGTTTGTAATTTTCGTCTTCCTAGTCTAGTTGTAATGCTTGTTTTAGAAATAAAATATTGTTTTTCTCATTTGCATCATCTTCTTCAATTTATGTTAGTGTGTGTGTGTGTATTAGAATAGTTTATTGCTTTCATAACTTAGGTTTATTATTTTCATAACTTAGGTTTAAAAGCTTTCGTAAAAATAGTTTATTGCTTTCCTTTCAACGCTTTATTTATCGCTTTCGTTTAAACGCTTTCTTTCGTTTTTCCTTTTTCCTTTTTTTTTGTAACATAGCTTTATTTCAGTCTTTATATAACTGCTCTATACCACCCCCGTCCCGGATGAGAGGCTAAGTTTCTTTAGCGCTTGATTAAGATGGTTGGGACGGATACTATTACTGCTTTTATATAAGTCTTTTTATTTCCCTTTTTATCCGCCTATATCCGCTTAAATTATTAAACATGTATTTTCTAATTATTAATGTCGTCTCCATTCTGATGAGTGGATAATTTCCTTTAGCGCACGATGTCGAAGAGCATTGGGACACAAAAATAGTTTTTCTAAAAGTAAAAAACATCTCTTTCTAAAATAATTAACGAGCTTAAGGTTTACCCGAGAATAACGTTGAGTGGAGTCACATAATCGATGTGTGGTTTTCATTTCCATTTTCGTACACTAGTTAGCCGAGAGGCTCGTGCGTACGAACTTATCGCTCACAGGTAAAGAGAAGTGTGCTCTACCCTCGAGAGAGGATGAGGTAAGTCTCCCGAATTGGAAGTAAAAAACCCAATAGCGGGGTTCACAACATAAATCGAGTATAATGGAGATTCTATTAAAGAATGAGAGTTCGGTCGAATATTCATAATCTCAGGTGGGCGTACCCTCGAGAGAGGAGCATTCATAATTATGGAACCTCCATGGCCAAGCCGTTTTAATGTTTTAAAAAGTCATAACTTTTACTCCTAAAAAGACTATTTTCGTCTCAAGGTAATTCGACATCGAGCACTATTTTTATTATCGTTTAGATCTCTAGTTATACGCTTATTAACATTCGCTTTTAAAAAGCCACACTAAAAACTTATTCTGATAAAATAATAGTTCGTTCCTCAAAGTAGCTATAATCAACACGATCCGCGGAAATATACGATCTCGATATTTTCTAAAACATAATATCCTGTATTACGCGCGATAAGGTATACTTGCCTTTATCATATGATTAATTTGGATTAAAATTTAAACAAATACTTTTCAAATCCAAAACTTGCAAACTCTCCTTTGCTATTTTAAAAATCAATAGAATTCGGCGTCGTAGCCGAGGCGTAATTGTCAATATTCCAAAAGAAGAAAAAGACCGCTACTTCTATCTTTCGATAGGATAACGGTTAGTTTCTCAAAGTAGGAGTACTTGCGAAACTCTTCGAAAACATCCGTCTAATTCTAATCTCGTTATATAAATGTTGCGCAAACCATAAAAAGAAAAATCAAAATCCAAATTTAACCATCCACCAGCATCTTCCATGCCACCGGGGGAGGTGATTCATGCTCCCCCACTTCAGTTGCGTAGTCCGCCATTAAGTCTGCCACTGCTTGTGCCTTGATTGACATCCTAGGCTCAAATGCGATGTCGAACTCACTCAACTCCATGGACCATTTTGCTAGCCTCCCCGAATGCTGCACCCCTTCCATGACTTTCCGAAGCGGGTGATCGGTCACCACTTTGATTGAGTGTGCTTGGAAGTATGGCCTGAGCTTCCAAGCCAATACCACCAAAGCGAAAGCCAACTTTTTCAAAATTGGGTATCGTAGCTCCACCTTCCTCACCACTCGGCTGACATAGTAGATGGGGAACTGCTTCCTCCCTTCTTCCCGGACCAATACTGAACTTACTGCCTCAGATCCTACCCCCAACTATATGGATAAATCCTCCCCTTGCCTTGGTCCCTGGAGTAGAGGAGTCTGGGTGAGTTGCCCTTTCAAAGCTTGAAATGCCTCCTCGCATTCCGAGGTCCATTCAAATCTCTTGTTTCCCCGTAGCACCTTGAAGAAAGGTGCACACTTCTCACCCGCCTTGGAGAGGAGCCTGCTGAGTCCGGCCAACTTTCCCGTGAGGCACTGAACCTCCTTCGCATTTCTTGGCGACCCCAACTCCACAATTACCTTAACCTTATCTGGGTTAGGCTCCACCCCTACTGGGGTGAGCAAGTGACCTATCAACTTTCCCTTGCTAGCCCCGAAGACACACTTCAGGAAGTTGAGTTTCATCTTGTACTTCCGCAAGGTCCCAAAGGTCTCTTCAAGGTCTTAGAGGTGAGACTTGAGGTCCCGGCTTTTTATCATGAGGTCATAAACATAGACCTTCAGGTTTCTTCCCTTCTGCTCTCGGAAGACCCTATCCATCATTCGTTGGTGCGTGGCCCCTGCATTCTTGAGCCCAAAGGGCATCATCTTATAGTAATAGCACTCATCCCCTGTGATGAAGGAGACATCTTTGATGTTGGGGGTGCAATCGGATCTGATGATAACCTGAAAAAGCATCTAAGAAAGACATTACAGGGAAACTGACGGCTGAATCAACCAACGCATCGATTCTGGGCAAGGGGTAGCAATCCTTGGGGCATGATTTATTAAGCAAGGAAAAATTGATACACATCCTCCACTTACCTCCTCCCTTTTTTACCATCACCACGTTGGAGACCCAGCCTAGATACTGGATCTCCGATTCAAAACCCGTCTGTAGGAGCTTACCCACCTCCTCTCGGATGGACCCCTCCAGCTTATCTGTCGTGGCCCTCTTCTTTTGATGGATGGGGCGGGTGCCTGGGTCGAGGTTGAGGCGATGGCAAGCCACATCCACATCGATCTCGGGCATCTTCGCGGCACTCCAAGCGAAGACATCCACATTTTCCTAGACGCAGGCCAGGATTTGCTTCTGCTCCTCGAGGTCGAGCTCCCCACTGATGCGGACCTTCTCCACCACCCCAGCCCGGGTGGTGACCTCGAGCTCTATGACCTCCTCCACAGCTTCTAGGCGGGACTGCTCTCCCCAAACTTCTTCCTTCTCCTCTCATTCTCCTTCCTGGACCTTCGTCACCTCTTCCGCCCCTTCCCCTGGGCCTGACCCTCTATCTCTTCCTTCTCCTCCTCCATCGGCTCCTCCGACCCTTCCTCCCCTTTCTCCTCCTCGCCTTCTTCTCCGAGTCTCGCCGGCTCACCCATCCCCTGATCCCATTTCTCTGCTTCGGTCATCCAGGAGATGGTGTTGACTGCCGTCACGTAGCACTGCCTTGCTACCTTCGGATCCCCTCTTACCTGAATCTGGACTCCTCTCGAGTTGAATTTGAGGCATTGGTGGAAGGTGGAGGGGACAGTGGAAAGAGCTGATTAGCGACCGTCCGAAGATGGCACTATAGCTGTTGGGGGCATCCACTATGACGAAGCGGCAATTTCGAGATTGCCCACCCAGGACCACATGGAGCCCCACTCCCCCCTCTACCTCCTTCCTCTCTCAGGAGAACCCGAACAATGGGCCATCCGAGGAAAACACCCTCTTGGTTTCCACCTTCATCTCATCGAACGACTTCTTAAAGATGACGTTGACGTAGCTTCCGTTGTCCACAAGAATCTGGGACACCGTGAAGTTCTCGATGGCGGTCTGGATGACTAACGCATCGCAGAAAGGGTCCTCATGACCCGGCATGTCCCTCTGAGAGAAAGTAATTTTTTCTGCCGGGGGTGGGGTCGTGGATGTCGAAGCCACGCTCTGGCGGTAGATGGTATGGAGGCTCATCTTGCGGGTTGCCTCCACCCCTACTCCCCCGTGGATCACTTCGATCCCTCCTCGGGTCACCACATCGGCCCGGTACTCGCACCTTTCCTCCTCCTCCTCCTCTTGAGGCAGGACCTCTTCAATCCTCACCTGCTGCTGCTGCCGCGGGGCTGGCACTCTAGCCCTCTTTGTCTCAAAAAACTCCGGGCAAGTGGCCGTTACGTGACCTTCCTCATCATGGAAGTCACAGTATGGCATCTCCACTTCTCCCCTCTCGGCCTGTGCAGCCCGATTCCCCCTTCTCCTTCCTGCTCCTGCTTCTGCTCCTTCTTTCCTTCCTCTTCCTCCCTTCCCTCGCCGGATTTCCATAGCCTGCTGAGGCGGGGGAGGCATCTGCCTCGGACCCTGCCTCCACCCCAACTGGTGGGGTCTTCCCTGACCCCCATGGAAGTTACCCCCTCCCGGGGCGTAACCTCTCCCTTGACCCTGCATTCCTCCGCCCTGCTGCCTCCATCCCCCTCCGGGGCCCGGGGTTCTTCCCTTCTCCGCACCTCTTGATGCCTGACCTCCGGCTCGCTGAGCTTTGCTAGCCTCCTGGTGAGCTCCAGATTGGCCTCTTCACTTTCAATTTCCTCTGCCACCCTCTCCATCAATTCCTCGTAGGAAATGGGGGCCTTTCTCTTCAAAGCTATCTTGAAGAAGCTCTCCTTCAGCCCGACCGCAAAGGCAAGTTGGAGGGAAAACCCAGGCATCTCCTGGGTGAGAAAGACCTCCTCCTGGAACCGATCCGCATAGCGAGCCAACGACTCCTTGGGCACCTTCTTCACCTTGAAGAGGGACTCGGCGTCCTTCTTCCTCTTCTTTGAAGTCAAAAACCGCAACAAGAAGCTTCTACGCAAGTCTTCAAATGCATAGATTGATCCCACAGGGAGTTGATGGAACCGGTCTCTGGCCTTCTCTTTCAAGGTGACGGCGAAGAGCCAACACTTAAAGGCGTCTATCATCGGCCTGATAGAGACAGAGTCTTCGAACGACTGCAGGTGCTGGACAGGGTCGTCCCTGCCATGGTAATAGACCCTGTCCCACTCCCTAAACCCTTCCGGGACAGGGTGCAGAAAGCACCAGCTCGCAAAAGGGGCTCCCCACCTACTATCCTTTCCTGATCCACTCGCCCCCCGATCTCTCTCGCCAAGCTAGAGCTCGTTGGGACCATACTCGCGAGATCCACACTCATCGGAGCTTCTCCTATGGGTGCCGCGCCGTGCTCGCCTGCCCTGCGCTTTCCTGTCCCGCGCTCGCCTGCCCAGCGCTCGTCGGGACTGAGCTCGCCAGAACCGAGCTCGATGGGTTGGCGAACAGCACTCGCCCCTCCAGGTCTTGCGCTGACCCCCCCCCCCCCCCCCCCCGGCCACTTCCTTTCCATCCCTTCCTCCCGGGGCATTCTCGCCAACCGCTGTTGGAGGATGGGACATCTGACCCGCCGGAGTCGCGAACTCACTTCGCATCGCTGCGACCGCGAACCCGAGGGTGTCGAGGACTTCCCTCCTGAAGTCTGAGAACATCCTTGGCGTCACCACTGGGGGTGACCCGCAAAACTCCTCGCCCTGCTCTTCGTCTCCTTCCATGTCCCTTCCTCGGAATTTTCTTGGACTAGCTACGCTCCACGCTCACCGCACCAAAATATTGAAACCGATTTCTCGGTCTCTTGTGAAGTTCGGGCCCTCAACAAGTTGAGGGGCAGCTAGCCCTTACTAGTCCCTCGGAAGAAGCAGTATGGAGACTCGGAAATGGACTAAGACCTTAGTTACAGCAAGGAGGTCCCGCCACAAACCCGGAAGATCGTTGAGCGCTTCCCCTCCCAAGCCAAAGCTGAGACTCGGGCACCTTAGAGAGTTAGAGAGCTAAACCAAAGTAGCCAAGGGAGGAAAAAGCTCAGAGAACTGAGATTGGAATCCTCTCCCAAGGTGCCCTTTAAGGTCTATTTATAGTTTTTTGTTCGTGGTCTGTTGATAGCGGAATTCCGTCTTTTGGTTTTACTAAACGCACCACAATTTGGCCTGCTAACAGCCAAACTCTGCTGTTTGGAGGGGCTAACGGCAGACCACCAGGGGCAGAGGGGTAATTTCGCCTCCTTAGCTTATGGGCAAGTGGCCTGTGAGAAGGCTACTCGCGAGAGCTCCCGCGAGTATGGCTCGCGAAACCCCTCTTTGGCGAGCGCCCTGCGAAGGCCCCGCTCGCACCCCTTTTGGCGACATCCACCGAGGTCGGGTCTCGCGTGCCTTCCTGCGAGCTCCCCTCAGCTCTGTGAAAATCTGTTGAACTGGATGGAAGATTGAGCTCGTCGAGCTGAGAAACAATTCCGTCGTACTGAAGCGTGACGTTCGTCGAACACAGAATGGATTTCGTCGAACGTAGATTGATGTTCGTCGAACACCGAAACTTTGGAAAGAATCCGGCTTGCCCAGAAGACCACTGTAAGCGGGCCGCGAGGATCTGGCTCGCCCGCTTTCTCGCAAACGGTCGGCGAGTGCCCGACTCGCCCACCTTCCTGCGAGCGACCTTTGGACTCGGGCCCGCCTTCCTTGTTACTTCTTTCGCCTGTTGACTTCTCCATCTATGTCCATCTCCTGGCGAATATCGAGGTTGTACAGTGCCACTCGTGACTCTGGCCCATTCGCGCTCGCGCGGCTTTCGCCGCGAGTAGTCCTTGAAGCACTGTAGTCGAGCTAGACTTCTTGCTCACCCTCGTGCGGGGGCACCATATGCGAGTGGTCTGTGAGAGCCCCACTCGCTGTTCGCTCTTGCCCAGGGGGGTCGCACCTGGCTTGCCCCCGCGCTAGACTTCTCCCGGTTGAAGCTTGACTCCAGCTTGATTCTGCCTTCTGGCTCGGGGCGAACCCGAGGTTGTACAAGTACGACTTCATTTGTTTTATAATTTAAGATTTTGCAAAGGTTTGTAGAAGATTCAAATAATGCATTTAAACCTTTATCACATAATTGACTAATTGAAATTAAATTGTGTTTAAAACATTCTATACATAATACATTAGAAATTGAAAACAATCCGTTACCCACTGTGTCGATGCCCATGATCCTTCCCTTTCTGTTATCTCCAAGAGTTACCATCCCTCATTTCTTCATCACAAGGCTAAGGAACTTTGCTTTGTTGTCTGTCATGTGTTTGGAGCAACCCGAGTCCAAATATCACACGCCTTCTTTGTCCTTAGTCTGTCAACATACCTAAAGGGAGATGAGAGTAATGATCTGGATACCCAAGAGGTTCCTCCCATAGAATAGGTGGAAACCTTAGGCACCCAGATTTGTTTTAAGGAACTTTGTCCCTTCTTCCTACAAGAGTCTGTCGTGTGTCTAAATACATGACATTTGGCACATGAAATAAAAGTGGTTGAGACCTTTTTTGGAGTTCTATGTGAACTCTTACTGGAAGAATAGGTAACGGCAGTAGATTGATTTAGTTTTTTATTAACAAAATATTGATATCTGGATTTACTACTAACGCCGCCGTTAAGAGTTAACACTGGGCGATAACTCCCAGAAACATAACCAAGCCCATATTTTGTACTAACATAGCATTGGTTGGCCAAGATCATGTCAAGTGACCTATGGCCAACTCTGAATTTTTTAATGGTCATGTTTAAATCATGAATTCGGGCTTTAAGTGCAGTGTTTTCTGTTACTAACATAACACATCGATTCACAAAGGTTTTCTTTTCTTCTTCTATTTAAGAAAGAGAATATTTAAGAGATCTTTCTAAGTCCCTTTTTTTCTTAGTAAGAGATTCGATAGTGGAATGGGAGTTAGCAATAGCTCCTTCAAGTTCTTTCACCCTTGCCAAGGAGTGTTTGCACTCTTGGCAAGTCATCTTTTCTTTCCATAATAGCTTAATTTCTTTAATTAATTATTTATTCTCTTTTAATAAAAGTTTATTTTCAGATTTCAAGAAATCAACATCTTTTAAACTTTTATCAAAATATTTGCAAGTTTGTAAATACTCGCTATATAAATCATCATGCGAGGGAGGAGTTACCTCAGTGTCGCTTTGGACACTGCATTCATCATTGGATGACATGTTGCTCTTTCCCATAAGGCACATGTTTTCCTATTCTTCATCGCTAGAGGATGAGCCGCTTGATTCCTCAAAGGAGGAGTCATCTCATGTAGCTGCTTTTAGTACCTTCTTTTTCTCCTTGCCCTTGTGACTCTTTTCTTTTTGCTCTTTCAGATATTTCGTGCACTGGCTCCAGATGTGTCCGATCTTTCTACAATGGTAGCACTTCGGTGGTGACCATTCTTCATCGTCATCGTCACTACCTTTTTCTTTCTTCGATGAAGTATTTTCAGAAAGTGTTTTTCTCTTTTCCGGATTCTTCATGAATCTTTTGAACTTCTTCACAAAGAGGCTCTCCTCGTCCTCTTCATCAACATCAACATCGTTATCAGCCCCCTTCTTTGATTTCAATGCAATGCCAAGGCCTTCTTCTTTGGCTCCATATTGTACTCTTGTTATTGAATTTTTAGTTCAACATCATGAGTTTTGAGAGTCCCAATGAGGCTCTCAATTTGGAGCTTCTTTAGATTGCGCGACTACGAGATGGCCGTCACCTTTGGATTGAACTTTGGAGGGAGAGACTTAAGAATTTTTCTCACCAAGTCCCTGTTGGAGAACAACTTTCTAAGCACTTTTGAGTCGTTGACAATCTTAATGAACCTTGTGTACATTGAATCTATGTCTTCATTTGCCTCCATTTGGAATTTCTCGTATTTGGATTTTAGTTGGAAGAGCTTGAAATCTTTGACCTGCGAAGTACCTTCTTGAGTAATTTCTAATAAATTCCATATATCGTAAGCAGTTTCGCAAGCACAAGTTTGATTAAATTCCGTTCTATCCAAAGCACAAAGTAAAATATCCATAGCTTTAGCGTTATTCTTACATCTCAACTTATCGTTATCATCTCATTTGTCTTTCGATTTTTCCATAGTAACTTCTCCAACAAAAAATGTTGGTGGAGAGTAGCATTCTTCTACCATACCTCAAACATCATTATCTAAGGCAATTAAAAAACAGCGCATTCTAGTTTTCCAAAAATTGTAATAGGTACCGGTGAATAGAGGTGGTCTACTAATCCCTTGACCCTCATGAAAAGCATGATTATTGTGCACCATTATTCCCAGTTGTGAAACCATTTTGGAATAACCTTCCTCTGATACCAAATGTTGGATCTTATGGTGCCCTTAGAGGGGTGAATAAGGGGTTTACAAATTTTAAATAAAACCGAGTAATTTTTCGAGTTAATTGCAAAAATGAAACTTTCTGGATTCTGTTGCAAATGTCAGCGTTAGTGTTAACGTTGGGCATTATCTCTCTAGAAAATTAAACTCCTTGAAAAATATGCCGAAGTGATTTTTCTTAAAAATTCTTTAAGGAAATAAAGTCTCAGAAATTCAGAGAGGATGAACAAAATGATTTTAGTTCAAAAGATAATTACAAAGATAATTATTTCAATAACGCTTGAAATAGAGGCGACAAGGAAAAATCATTTTTTGTTTCTTCACTGGTCCTTCTCCCAAGGACCGGCTAGCTATAGCATATCTTACTCAAGATACGACCTCTAGCCTCCCCTAGATCAACACTTAGACCTAGTTTCCACACACACGGTGGAGAATTCCCCCTATACCTCGCAAGGCCTAGTCGCCAACAATCACGGCAAAATTACTATTGTCACAAAAAGGAAAAGGGAAGAATACAATAAAAAATCTGAAATGAAAACTCCCTATATTAAAGAGCTCTGAAGAAGATGATGAAGAAATGACATGCACATCATCGGAATTGAAGTTTGCATCCTCCTTGAAATTTGACTTTTGGAAATCTCCATCTAAGTCTTAATCTTCAAAAATGGATGTGCTCTGGGACTCAAGGATGAAGGCTCTCACAAAAGATTGAAGATTTTCAGCATGGGTACCTGAAATGAAAGTCTCCTTTCCTTTAAATAGACAACGGAAGCTAACACCAACGTTAATATTAATGCCATCATTATTAGATCATGTACAAACGTGGCTGAAACCGCGCAACCGTCGAAGTCGTGGCAGATCGTGGAAGAACATGGCTTAACGCTCGCGTTAGCTCTTAACACTCGTGTTAGCTATTAATATTCGTGTTAGCTCTTAACGCTCGTGTTAGCTTGTGGTATCTATCTCGACGACATTCCCTTCACGACGACATCCCTTCTCGATGCTAAGTTAATGCATGCATTAACTCTAACGTTGGCATTAGCTCTCTTTCTATAGGTTCATCTACATTCAACATTCTACACATAGGGATATTGTACATATAGTTCCTGCACACTATAAACACATGACAAGCAAGATCAAATACATTGTGGGATTTGTTATTCTCAAACAAGAGATGTGGAACACATGCTCCAACATGTAAGTGTTCAAGGATTACACTCTAATGTTTCTACTTCACTTATCAAGTGATATTATCACCCCTACCCAAAATATTAGGACCATTTTTGGTTTGGTCATATGTTGACCCTTGAAAAGGTTATCGTAAATGGTAGCTCTGAAGGCCTAGAGCATGGATTATATCAATAAGTCTCGGAGACTGTCATACACATGCTTTGATGCGAAGATTTGTAGTGGAATTCTAAGTCGAGGACTGTATGCTCCTAGGTGTTGTGCACATACATGAGATGAATGTATTATATTGGGGGTAGAAGAAACTCAGCTCAGGATGTACAGGGGCTCATCTCGTTTCTGTTGTTATTTGGCTAGTTATGTACTGACTTGGTTTCCCTAGAAATTGAAAATCTTCGCAATTTGTTTCACTTAGCTTTGTGGAAGCAAGCTTTTTCCCCACTTAAATCATCATAATTGTTCAATACTAAAAGTTTGGAATCCTTGTAGAATTACTTCGTCTTAAGCAGTGTGGATTGTTAACGCCAAGTCTTGATCGCTATAAATTTCACTAGCGGATAAAGAGAAGAGAGCATTTCAAGGATGATGATGAAATTTTGTATATGCATGACACCTATGACGATAATCCATCCCTATAACCTGGAAAGTTTGGTGAACACTTTCCTATAGTTTTGATAATAATTTGAATTGTATACAAGGTTTTGAGAACCGGACCGGAGATTGAACCGGAACAAGAAGAGGTTCAAGGTCAAACCGGTCCGACCGGGGTTGAACCGTAATAACCTAATTATATAAAACATATTTTAGTATTATTAGATTTTTTATCATCACACATGTAAAATAAAACACATTCAATTGTAATATACAAAATATCTTAATTATGAAATATAGCATTCAAATTTACCTAAATACATGTTATAATATTTTAAATTTTAAATCTAATGTTTTTATTTCGAGTAAACTATACAACTTTAAAATGTAAATTATGCATATGTATTAATCAAAATCTTAAATGTAAATTATAATATTTTTAAATGTAAATTAAAATATTTTTAAATCTTAAATCTAAATTTTTTTTATTTATGTGAAATATAATAAATAATAATATAAGACCATTTTGAAGGAAGAATAATTTTAAGTTACATCATACACACAAATAAATATGATATAAATATATACATAAATTAAAAATATTATTATTGTTAATTTATTATCATAATTTATAATATATAATAAAAATAAATATAGTATACCCTTCATGCATACGTATAAATATAAGTTTATAGATACATATATAAGTTAGTAATATACAAATTGGAAAGCTAGCGCAAGTGGATAGTGTATTTGGTGTTCTCCATGGTGGTCCGAGTTCGATCCCTGGCAGCCTCAAATAATTTAAAAAAAATGACAGAGAAAAAGCCTATTATAGCACTGCCAAAAGACCCACCCGGTTCTGTCAAACCCGCTCCGATTTGCAGTTTCACGGGCGGGCTGACCGGTTCAGCGGTTTTCAGGCGGTTCTTGACAGTGCCGGTTCTTAAGCCTTGACCGGACCGGCTGGGATTCCGGTCGGCGGTCCGACCGGCCGGTCCGGTCCGATTTTCAAAAGCTTGATTGTATACACAAGAGTTATTAGGGAAAATTAAATGGGTCAAATCAACTAGAAAAAAATGTTTTAACATATGAAGGGGTCATGCATGCTTGATGTGTGAATAGTAGAAACTTACATCTTGGAATAATTACCCCAAATGACTGGAGAGCTGATACATACCCTCATACCCACATTAGGAAATTGGTAGAATTTTTGGAGCTCAATTTTTCTAAGTTGAGAGGTTTATTTAATAAGTGATGCATGTCGAAGTTAACAAAATTAATATGGCTTGTTGGGTGATATAAAATCTCCAAATTCTACTAAGGCTTAAACATGTTATGAATGATCATTGGTGTATACCATGCTCACTTGAGGATAGGATGCAACTTGATCATCGCCGTAAAGTAGAACGCTTAATCAGCTACTATATACTTAACTTTTCAATGACATTGGAATTGTGAAGATTATTGTTCATAGCCAAATTTCTATACATATATACAGTTGCCGCTAACGTAGAGGATAATATCTGGACAATGCAGGAGCATGTACATTGAGGACATATTATTCACAAAGAGACATTAGGAGCCTTCTCAGACTTTTGAGTTAAATGAAAGAAGTAATAACTTAACACATAATTTAGTGAGCGATCGTGACTTCCTTAATACAATGACATCACTTAAGCAGAATGCAGTATGAGTTATTTGCAAATGCACAGGGAAATTGGGCAAATTCGCTTTCAAAAGATCTCAATTTGATGCAACATTTGTGTTTAGGAGGAATATACGTGTAATTAAGAGTACGTTTTATGATATCGCCTCAATAAAGGCAGATTTCTAACTGCTCTAATATAGTAACCCAATTGTCGAACAATGATTATTTTTTATGTTCACAGTTCATTAAATGAAATTAAATTGATCACAAGGGAAAACTGATGAGAATTATGCATTCTGTACAAGTCTAAGTAAGATCTAGAATAGACAGAAGTAGGATTTGATTCAGGTCCTCATGTCCTTAGAGGCAAATGATGTGATTATAATCCCATGCGAGGTGTGGTGTCATAGTTTCACCTCTTTCTTGAAACTGAGAAGATGATTCGTAATATTTTTGGGACAAATTGCTAAACATCACAGGTCGAACAAATTTGGATATTTTTGGAATCATTGGAAACATGAAGTTACTAATCTTAAATCCTTGGGGCAATAACGTCATGTTTGGGAATTTGTGGGGATAACGTCATGGCAAGTAAGGTGGTGTCATTGCGGAATTTAACCATTATGTGAATTAGAAATCAAGCGGTGAACATTCATGATGTTTGACAATTTTGATTATTTTGCCATGACAGTGTCGGAGGTGTAATGACCCCAGAAAAACCTAAAATCATGTGGATGTCTTGCTAAGTTTAGAAGACGTGTACTAGGTGTAGGATCCTTTGGATATGGTATTGATGATCTCGAGAATTTAAACGCATGTGTTTGATGACATTATAATCACCATTAGAAAGATTTATGATTTTTAAGAATAAATCATGATTATCGACCTATATATTTCTGAAATTGCATGATAAAGGTTGAGTTTAATGAGATCATCCTTATGACGAGATTGACTCGTGACAAATATTAGGGTTTGGAAAAAAATTTATCTTGATATATAATCGGAAGGACCAAGATGAGAGATCTTGAATTTTAGAGTTGATGACCCGCTTGACCTTGTGACTGAGCCTCATTAATTGCTAAATTTTAGATAAATTGACATGATTGTATTAATCAACAACTTATGCGTACTTGATGGAGATAAAGGATTTGATCATATAGAGAAAATTCACAAGTCACTAGTTGTACAAAAGCATATTATACTTTTGGAAGAGGGCTCTAAGTTTTATTTGAGTGCATAAGTGGTAACTGATGCGATTACGACAAGTGCACCGGTCGTACAAGTAATAAAATTGGGGGAGACTCCCCGAATATCATTCTCAGAGGACTGCAAGTTGGGTAGTATGAATCCTTGTTAGGGAAACGCTTATATAGATTCTTAAACACTTAATAAAATGCGGGCCTAGAGCTCCGCTTCGCTTGTTGGAATGGGGTGCAGGCCGCGATGTCGTGCTTCGGTGAGCGGGTGAACGAGAAGGCTAGCGGATGAGGGTCGTAGGCACCTCGTCGCGGAACACGCAACTAGCAATTGCTAGTGCGGAGCACTACAAAGCGGTGGAGTGGATAGGGGACTACGGCGCTCCTCAAATCTCATAAACCACACAAGATCTCACAAACATGAAATCATATTAACTAAAACACAGAGTTTATGAACATCATCCACAATAACAAACACGTACAAGGAAAACTCTGAAGCAAAGTGAAGGGGAAAAGAGGAAACCGATGCTCGAAGACTATGGTGAAGATTCTCGGCCGGAATCGTAGGGTTGTCAAGCCTCGTCCGTGCTCGGTCTTAGGTTGCGTCCGGGGTCCGGAGGAGCTGTCACCTTCCTCTACTTTTACCCATCTTCTTCGTTGTCTAGCTTGAGGTAACTCTTGTTCGACACCTTGAATGCAGCGGAAGCTCTCCGTCTATGGCGTTCTTGAGCTCAAGGATGATGGAGGAGGCCAAGGAGGGAGATTTGGCGGAAGATTTGCAAGCCAAAGGTCACCGGAGCTCCTCCTAGGTCAAACGGCGGTGGAGCGGCGAACTGGGCGAAAATGGCGGGCTTCTGAAGCTTTTCCCGCGGGGGATCCCGATTGCAGCAGATTTCCTGCCTTAAATACTAAAAGGTCAGAAATTTAATCATGCACGGGCGAACACACGACCGTGCGTTGTCCGTGCGTTATTTAACGAATAAATTGGCTTGAGGAAGAAGCAGCAGCGCCCGTGCGTTTTACTCACGCACGGGCGAATCCGCCCGTGCGTAAAAATGCACGAACAAATTCAGATTGTCCAAAAATCAGACGATACAGGTGATCGTGCGTTTCCTTCGCGCACGGGCAACTGCCCGTGCGTAAAAATGCACGAACAAAGTCAGATCACCGGTTTTCTCGCCAGATGAAGTCGCACGACCGCAGCCGTCCGTGCGTCAAGAAAACGCACGACCGTGCGATATACACAATCATGATTTCTGGGCAAAAGGAGATGGTCCAACCACCTGCAAGCATAGCAATCCAGCTAGGAATACAACTCCAGCACCAATCAGACAGAGAAAAAGGATTGGGGAGCACCATGTGCTTACCCCAATAACATGGAGCGCAAACGCACACCAAAATGGGCTTAAAAGGAGCACAAAGCACGCAAGTGCGCATGAATGAGCATGAGAGAAATAGATGCAATAATAACTCGAGAATGATGCATATGAGAGTGAAAACTAGCCCGGATGAGTCCATAAAAGTGTATATAACTGGGACTCATCACACCCCCAGACTTAACCGTTTTGCACGTCTCAGGCAAACTACTCAGCTCTCCCGTCGGAACAATTGGGTGTTAGAGTGAATATGAGCGGTATAGATCCATGCGAAGTCGCATGCTCACGTGCGTAGAAATACGTTAAAATAGAATTTAACTCAAGATTATATTTAACTATTTCTAGAACAGTAATTTGAAATCTAGTTTACTGGGATGGTGAATCCCGGAGAATCTTTCGGTCGCTCACAAGGGACAATAGCGTGACTAATGAGTAGAGTATTACTCGAATCAAAATTCGGGACAATCTCCAAAGAAATCCATCAAATTCGGTGTCCATAGGCTTGCACGTTCGCACTCTCTCCATTGCATGAGATGACTCATATCTAAAATCAATAGGACTTATAGGTTAAGATTTGGCTTAGGTTGAGTTTAGGTTAGATAAGTAGAAGAACGATGGGCATCGCACTCAACATAACCTGAGTACTCAAGAGTATAAAATCACCAATACAACAATTTCAAGAACCACACAACACCCCCAGACTTCAACTGGACACTAGGTGTGCGCTAAGCCGACCATACATTGTTTTATCGAGAGATTGTATTTGAAAGTTCTTTTTGCATAATTATATTTTTTTTCTCTTCTCGACATATATATCTTTTGTAAGCACTTTATAAACTTCTCCTTTAGCTTTCTCAAAGCTACCATACACATCAGAGATAACACCAAACGTGATAGATATATAAATTTCTTTCAAACTCATTTGTTGGTGCGAATATAGGTTTGGCCGTATGGCTTTGGTGAAATTTAAGTGGAGCTAAACAAGAAGGATAGGTAGGCTCAAGTGGGCTTGCAAAGGTGATTACATTGGTTAGGATTTCAAAAGCACAAACGGATCAAGAAACGACCTACATCACGCTTTATAACGAGTGATTCAACGCAATCGTTTCAAGAGTCGCCTAGTGCAAGTTCTAGCCACCGAGAAAGGTTATCCTTCCTTCCGACCCTAGTAATAAGCTACTACTAATCCTGCTACACTCGACCCTATGCTACCGTTGGATTCACCGGATTCACCACTAGAGTAAAATAAATTGCAACTACTATAATTGAAATAATTAAATTATAACATTGAATTTTATTCTACTCTAATTGAATTTCTAGGCATGACGGGAGCACTCGACTAGAGCACTACTCGAGTCAACATTTTTTCTCCACCCCTCACTCCTACACTAACAATCCAATTCTTACGAGCGGGGAACCTCGCAGCAATACCCAATAAGCGTGTGCGATCAAGTACACGTGAACTGGGTGCAAATGTAAGTAATGTGTGCAACAAAATTGAAAATCCTAACTCAGCACATTCTAACATGCTATGCAAATTGCGTGCACGTGCATAACTCGATCTCTCCCCCAGACTTGATCAAAACCATATAAAATAAAGAATTCACGAATAAGGAAAATAGGGGTAGAGTGGACCTATGCTCACGAATGAGCATGCCAGAAGTGCGGCAATTCCTTCTTTAAATTTCTCCTTCCTCATCCCCCAAGCGAGAGCTTAAACCTGCGATGTTAGTATAAAGCAAATAACAAAACATAATAAACACAAAATCTGAACGAAAGTTCGGAACCGAATGGTTCCCCCATGGGTTGTCTCCCAAGAAGCTCTTTTGTTTACCGTCCTTAAGGTGGACCGCATACCTGTATTAATGTTTGATAACAGTAGTTATGATGATTGTTCAAAACTAATTAAGATGGTGTAACACAGCACAACAAAATAAAGAAGTACCATATCAAACTAGAAGACACAGCACAACAAAGATAAAATTGCAAAGTATCTGAAATAAGAGTCACCACCTGGAAACAAGGCCTTGGCCGACAAGATCAAGTCTTATGAAGAGGATTACAATTACATAAAAAAACAAAAACTGTCCAAATAAATTACAACCCACCCTTGATGTAGAGTGACAATATTTAGTCAACTAAATGTACAATTTGACAATCAGACAAGACAGTGCTTCCCTCGTAGATCTTTAGGCGATGATCGTTCACCTTGAATTTGCCTTCTTTTTCGCCGGATATCTCAATTGCTCTGAAAGGTGCGATGTCGGTTACCACGAAGGGACCACTTCATCGTGACTTCAGCTTTCCCGGGAATAAACGGAGACGGGAATTGTAAAGAAGAACATGATCTCCAATTTTGAATTCTTTTTTCACAATACGCTTATCATGCCACCGCTTCGTCCTTTCTTTGTATATGCGTGCATTTTCATAGGCGAACTGCCAAAATTCGTCGAGTTCGTTTAACTGGGCGAGACGTCGGTCTGTTGTGGCATGGATGTCCATGTTCAATAATTTAGTTGCCCACAGAGCTTTATGTTCTAATTCTACTTGTAAGTGGCATGCCTTTCCGTAAACCAGCTGAAACGGGGACATCCCGATAGGGGTTTTGAAAGCAGTTCCGTATGCCCACAATGCATCGTCCACCCTCATTGCCCATTCTTTTCTATTAGAGTGGATCGATTTTTCTATTATCCTTTTAAGCTCTCTATTAGAAACTTCCACCTGTCCACACGTTTGCGGGTGATAGGCTAACGAGACTTTATGGTGCACACCAAATTTCTTCAATAGTTGAAGGAAGTGCTTGTTACAAAAATGGCTGCCCCCATCGCTTATGATTGTCCGCGGCGCTCCGAATCTGGAGAAGATGTTCTTGTGGATGAACTTTAAGACCGTGCGGGCATCATTTGCAGCAACAGCTTCCGCCTCCACCCATTTTGAAACATAATCAACTGCCACTATCATGTAAAGTTTTCCATGGGACATTGGGAATGGGCCCATGAAGTCAATCCCCCAAACATCGAATGGTTCGCAAACTAACATATTATTGAGCGGCATTTCATATTTTCTCGAGATGTTCCCGGTTCTTTGACACTCATTACATTCCTTCACGTGCATATAAGAGTCACGGAATAAAGTGGGCCAATAAAAGCCACATTGAAGAACCTTATGTGTTGTCCGTGCAGCTCCCATGTGACCACCCGCTTCACGATCATGACAATGGAGTAATATAGACTTATGCTCCGGTTCGGGAATACACTGGCGGACAATCCCATCAGCACACGTGCGAAATAACAGCGAATATTCCCAGAAATAGTACTTCGCGTCAGAGAGGAATTTCTTTCTTTGCTGAAATGACAGATTCGGATGAAGTTTACCACACGCCAAGAAGTTAGCCAAATTTGCAAACCACGGGGAGTTGCTCGGGTTCGTTCCCACTGTGAATAGCATCTCATCCGGGAAAGAGTCAGAGATTGGAGGGGTGTTGGGATGAGAAGGACCTCCATACTCTAGCCTGGACAGGTGATCCACAATCACATTCTCGACCCCCTTCTTGTCGCGAATTTCAAGATCATACTCCTGAAGCATCAGGATCCAACGGAGGAGCCTTGGTTTGGCATCCTTCTTCTGCGTAAGATATTTGAGAGCAGCGTGGTCCGTGTGCACAACTACTTTGGACAAAACAAGGTATGAGTGAAATTTCTCAAGAGCGAAAATGACTGTCAATAGCTCCTTTTCGGTGGTTGTATAGTTCTGCTGAGCCCCATTCAGTGTGCGACTAGCATAGTGAATTGTGTAAAAAATCTTGTTCCTTCTTTTCCCCAAGACAACACCAACAGCGATGTCACTAGCGTCACACATAAGCTCAAAAGGGAGCGACCAATCCGGTGATGTCAACACCGGGGCAGTCGTTAAACAACTCTTCAACACGTTGAATGCTTGCAGACATTCATTATTGAAGTCAAACTTCTCGTCCTTTCCTAAGAGGTTTGATAGCGGATTAGCTATAGACGAGAAATTTTTGATAAAACGTCAATAAAATCATGCATGTCCCAGAAAACTACGAATCCCTCTCACAGATGTTGGGGGAGGTAGCTTCTTGATAATGTCCACTTTGGCTTGATCGACTTCTATTCCCTTATTTGAGATTTTGTGTCCCAGGAAAACTCCCTCCCGGACCATAAAGTGACATTTCTCTAAGTTCAGCACTAGGTTGGTGCTTTCGCATTGCGTGAGAACCGCCGAGAGATTTCGCAAGCAAGAATCAAAATCAGCACCGAAGAGAGTAAAATCATCCATGAAGACCTCTAGGAACTCCCCTACCATGTCGTGAAAGATAGAGAGCATACATCGTTGAATGGTAGCAGGGGTGTTGCACAACCCAAATGGCATTCGCTTGAATGCAAAGGTGTCGGACGGGCAGGTGAAAGTAGTCTTCTCTTGGTCCTCTGGGTCAATGAGAATCTAATTGTATCCTGAGTAGCCATCCAAAAAACAGTAATAGTCCTATCCAGCCAACCTCTCAATCATCTGATCAATGAATGGGAGAGGAAAATGATCCTTGCGTGTCGCATCATTGAGTTTCCTATAATCGATGCACACTCTCCATCATGTAACAACCCGAGTTGGCACTAGGTTACAATGCTCATTTTCGACAACAGTGATACCACCCTTTTTTGGGACTAACTGCACCGGACTTACCCACTTGCTGTCACTGATTGGGTATATAATTCCAGCATCAAGCAGTTTGCATCCTTGGATTGAGTCGTCGCTGAGGTTGTGCAGTCGGTTTGAAGCTCTCCTCCAACAATATCTTATGCATACACACGGTGGGGCTGATTCCTTTTAAGTCCGTGATGTTCCAGCCGAATGCGCCCTTATGCGTTCGCAGGAGATCGCCTAAGCGTCGCTCATGCTCGGGTGGAAGCAAAGCAGAGATAATAACTGGGTGAGTTTGCTGTTCTCCCAGAAATAGATATTTCAAAGTCGTCGGCAGGGGTTTGAGAAACAAAGCTGGAGGTGTATTGAAATACGCCGCAGAAGTACATTCCCCGTTAAGGTCTCGTGAATGATGTGCCATATCAGGGTTATCACTGACGACATCCCAGGAAGCATTCTCAGCATCTTGAACCCAAGGAGGTGGAGACAAAGGATTAGGTTCATCATCCAAGAGTTCGAGCGCATCCGCGTCTGCATGACAGTCCTTGTCGATGGCTTTATACATGTCGAAGGTAGTCATGACGTTGCCCAGACGGAGAGTTAACCTCCCCTTCTCGGCATCGATGAGAGCTCGTGTTGTGGAAAGAAATGGTCTTCCCAAGATAAGAGGGATTGCGACATCTGAAGCAATATCCATGATCACAAAGTCAGCAGGAAACACCAAGTCATTGACTGATACAACCAGGTCTTCGACAACACCAATGGGTTTCTTAATAGACCGATCTGCCAGCTGGAGATTAATGTTAGTGGGTCTCAAGTTACCAGATCCGAGTTCCCAGAAAATTGAAAGAGGCATCAAATTAATTGATGCACCGGAGTCGCATAATGCCTGGTAGCAGCCGGAGTGCCCAATGGTGCACGGAATGGTGAAATTCCCTGGGTCCTTGCATTTAACCGGCCAATGTGAAACATCAAAAGTGACACCCTCAGTCAGGGTGGACATGGACTTGGAAGTCTCCAGGAGCTTGTTTTGAACAAGCAAGTCCTTTAGATACTTTGAATAGCTTGGAATCTGGGTGAGGACATCCAAGAGAGGAATATTAACCTGCACCCCTTTCATAAGTTCTTCAAATTTCTGGAATTGTTTTTCCTTCCTCGTATTCTTCAGTCTGTGCGGGAATGGGGGAGTAATAGATGGTTGGGCAGGAACTGGGCTACAAAGCAGTTGAGGGGTGTCAGAATCAGCCTTTGGCCTATCTTTGCTTGATGGGTTTGGTGGTCCTTCCTGAGATTCATTCCTTCTGATGGGTTCCGCGGTTGACTTTCTGCTCCTAAGCTGCATGGCATTCAATGTCTCATTTGGGTGGACCATAATTGCCGAGACCATTGATATGATGTTCACAACCATGGATTGGAACCTCTGCAGTGCGCAGTTCTGAGCCTCCATGCATCCCAGGATGCATTCAGTGAAAACACAAAACTTATCCACAGAGAGCTCAGGTGGGACGCTGTCGTCCGGCGACGATGCAGTGGAGGTGATGTTCATGGCCTCATTACATCTCACGGGGGTACACCACATCACACTGATTCGCGAAACCTTTTCAACAATCTGCCACGCGTCGGAGCTTGACCTGTTGAACAATGATCCACCTGCGGCCACGTCGAAGTAGGGTCTATACCCAGCCGATACCCCAAAATAGAATATCTGAAGGCGTGCTATATCTGTGAGGCTATGCACGAAATAGAACTTCTGAAGGGAAATGAATCTCTCCCATGCGTCAACCAATGTTTCATCCTCGTCCTGCGTAAACAATAATAATCTATTGTGCATTTCCAGAAGGTGACAACATGAATTGAATTTGCCGAGGAATTCCTCTTCCACTTTGCTCCAAGATTGGATTTTGTTTAATTGAATCTCCCGATACCACACCCGAGAATTTCCTGCCAAAGAGAACGCGAACAACTGAATTCTGACTTTCTCCGAGTCATCTTCAGCATGCTGAAAAGTGCTGCAAACTTCAAGAAAATTCTGCAAATGGGACAATGCATCCTCACTAGGGATCCCCGAAAATAAGTTAGCCTGAGACACAAAAGTGATTAGCTCCGTAGATAGTTCAAAACAGTTGTTGGCCATGTTAAGTAAATAGATAGAAAGAAGGCTATACGTATCCTAACAATCGCACAAAGGCTAGCAAGAAAAGAGAACACAAACAAAAGTAACAAACTAATTCCTGAGAAGGATGAATCATACACGCTTGCAATCCCCGGCAACGGCGCCAAAAATTTGATGTGATTACGGCAAGTGCACCGGTCGTACAAGTAATAAAATTGGGAGATACTCCCCGAATATCGTTCTCAGAGGCTGCAAGTTGGGTAGTATGAATCCTTGTTAGGGAAACACTTATATAGATTCTTAAACACTTAATTTAAAAGGGGTTTTGATGGTGGTTTTCCTAAGTTAGCAACAGAGAAAGAAAATACGGGTCTAGAACTCTGCTTCGCTTGTTGGAATCGGGTTCAGGCCGCGATGCCGTGCTTCGGTGAGCGGGTGAACGAGAAGGCTAGCGGATGAGGGTCGTAATCACCTCGTCGTGGAACACACAACTAGCAATTGCTAGTGCGGAGCACTACAAAGCGGTGGAGTGGATAGGGGACTACGACGCTCCTCAAATCTCATAAACCACACAAGATCTCACAAACATGAAATCATATTAACTAAAACACAGAGTTTATGAACATCATCCACAATAACAAACACGTACAAGGAAAACTCTGAAGCAAAGCGAAGGGGAAAAGAGGAAACCGAAGCTCGGAGACTATGCTGAAGATTCTTGGTCGGAATCGTAGGGTTGTCAAGCCTCGTCCGTGCTCGGTCTTCAGTTGTGTCCGGGGTCCGGAGGAGCTGTCACCTTCCTCTACTTTTACCCATCTTCTTCGTGGTCAAGCTCGTGGTAACTATTGTTCGACACCTTGAATGCAGCGGAAGCTATCCGTCTATGTCGTTCTTGAGCTCAAGGATGATGGAGGAGGCCAAGGAGGGAGCTTTGGCGGAAGATTTGCAAGCCAAAGGTCACCGGAGCTCCTCCTAGGTCAAACGGTGGTGGAGCGGCGAACTGGGCGAAAATTTCGGGCTTCTGAAGCTTTTCCCGCGGGGGATCCCGATTGCAGCAGATTTCCTGCCTTAAATACTAAAAGGTCAGAAATTTAGTCACGCAAGGGCGAACGCACGACCGTGCATTGCCCGTGCGTTATTTAACGAATAAATTGGCTTGAGGAAGAAGCAGCAACGCCCGTGCGTTTTACTCACGCACGGGCGAATCCGCCCGTGCGTAAAAACGCACGAACAAATTCAGATTGGCTAAAAATCAGACGATACTGGTGATCGTGTGTTTCCTTTGCGCACGGGCAATTGCCCGTGCGTAAAAATGCACGAACAAAGTCAGATCACCGGTTTTCTCCCCAGATGAAGGCGCACGACCGCAGCTGTCCGTGCGTCAAGAAAACGCTCGACCGTGCGATATACACAATCATGATTTCTGGGCAAAAGGAGATGGTCCAACCACCTGCAAGCATAGCAATCCAGCTGGGAATACACCTCCAGCACCAATCAGACAGAGAAAAAGGATTGGGGAGCACCATGTGCTTACCCCCAATAACATGGAGCGCAAACACACACCAAAAAGGGCTTAAAAGGAGCACAAAGCACGCAAGTGCGCATGAATGAGCATGAGAGAAATAGATGCAATAATAGCTCGAGAATGACGCACATGAGAGTGAAAACTAGCCCGGATGAGTCCATAAAAGTGTATATAAATGGGACTCATCAGTAACCTCATGTGTATAAGGTTCACTGGTCATTAAATATTTTAGACCCAAGGTGTAATAAAAGTTAATTTAGTATCGTCGAGGGAACTAGTGATTATGAGTTTCAGTGATTTCCAACTCTCGTGTAGTGATAACATAACTTTAAGCCCAACTGCGTCTTCCCACCACCATATATATCTTCATCAAGATGAGAGACACATAAGGTTTCCTCTTGTACATAATTTTGATTGTAAGTATCATGAAGTATAACGAAAGTACACTTGAGAGAAATGGAGGGTGAGGCGATGTGGATGAGTTGTGACCCTTACTAGTGCTAAGTGGGAGTCAAGACGTAGTAGACTATTGTCCTCTTCAAGTTTAGTATGATGTTGATTTTTCATAATCCGATCTTCAATCCCCATAGCCCCAACCTAAATTTTGGGGGTAAAATTGTTTCTTCGTTTATTGGATTTGTAACAACCCAATTCGAACTAGACCCCTTGAGTGACATGTGTCACTGAGAGTTGGCTTGAACTAAGTAGTAGTCCTAGGGCCCTAATGTAACGATACTGGCTAGGACCGTCAACACATGACCTACTAGCCCAGTACCGCCGGCACCGACGGCCCAGGACCGTCAACAGACCTACTGGCACCGCCGGTTCAGCCTCACCCAAACGGGTTAACCACAAGCCTGCAGGCCGTACACCCCAACGCCTCTCTGGCCCTGTTTCTCGGGCGCAGCGCGTTGTTGGAGGGGGTTTCGAACCCACAACCTCCCTTGATAAGAACCTCTTCAAACAGGTCTCATCACCAACTGAGCTGCAGCTCAGTTGGTGATGAGACCTGTTTGAAGAGGTTCTTATCAAGGGAGGTTGTGGGTTCGAAACCCCCTCCAACAACGCGCTGCGCCTGAGAAACAGGGCCAGAGAGGCGTTGGGGTGTACGACCTGCAGGCTTGTGGTTAACCCGTTTGGGTGAGGCTGAACCGGCGGTGCCAGTAGGCCTGTTGGCGGTCCTGGGCCGTCGGTGCCGGCGGTACTGGGCTAGTAGGTCATGTATTGACGGTCCTAGCCAGTATCGTTACAAAAAAGTGCACTTTTTGTAACGGTACTGGCTAGCCTGACCTGGGCCCCTAGCCCAGTACCGCCGGCACCGACGGCCCAGGACCGTCAACAGACCTACTGGCACCGCCGGTTCAGCCTCACCCAAACGGGTTAACCACAAGCCTGCAGGCCGTACACCCCAACGCCTCTCTGGCCCTGTTTCTCAGGCGCAGCGCGTTGTTGGAGGGGGGTTTCGAACCCACAACCTCCCTTGATAAGAACCTCTTCAAACAGGTCTCATCACCAAAGCTCAGTTGGTGATGAGACCTGTTTGAAGAGGTTCTTATCAAGGGAGGTTGTGGGTTCGAAACCCCCCTCCAATAACGCGCTGCGCCTGAGAAACAGGGCCAGAGAGGCATTGGCGTGTACGACCTGCAGGCTTGTGGTTAACCCGTTTGGGTGAGGCTGAACCGGCGGTGCCAGTAGGTCTGTTGACGGTCCTGGGCCGTCGGTGCCGGCGGTACTGGGCTAGGGGCCCGGGTCAGGCTAGCCAGTACCGTTACACCTAAGGTGATCATGAATGAGTCATAGTCAACATAGGTGGGTGTAACACCCAACTTACCAAGGGTAAAGAATGCCATGTCGACTAGAACCTTTCTAGCTAAGTCATAGATTCAGAAAAATGACTAAGCCCAAAATTGGCAAGACCATCTAGCCGACATAGGCAATATCGACTAGAAGTTCCTGGCTAAGAATCATGAATTCAACAATTATATCTAAGTTAAATATCGGCTAGACCTCCAGCCAACACAGGCAGTGTCGGCTAGACCATCTAGCATACACATGCATGCTTCCTATTGGCTGGATGATCTTAACATAGAGTGTTAGTTTGAAAATTTTATCTAGGCAAAATGACGGCTAGACCATCTAGCTAACACAGTGAAAATTGACTAGAAGACAAGCTTGGTCTGTCGACTGAAAGACCTTAAAATAGAATATGTTATAGATATTTATCTAAGAAAAATATTGTCTTGACTGACTCAATATCGTCTAGACAGACTCAATGTCACTAGACCTTGAATACTAAAGCAAGGAAAATTTATCTAAGTCCAGTATCGGATAGAACATCTAGCCGATACAGGCAGTATCATCTAGATAGTCTAACCGGCATAGGCCAAATCAACAGGAAAGCCTTCATATTGACTTTAAGCACCCTTTTAATGATACTTACTGTAGCAAATAGGGTGCGGCCTGGCCCCCCTTAATGACAGAACCTTTTGCATACTTTCCAGACAAGGGAAATTAATTTCATTAATGCCAAGGCTGCTTTGAAGTGACGCCAACCATTAGGAGAAGGACACTAGGCTGGGTTGGCTACCCAAGGCATGGGAAATGCCTTTCCCTTAACTCTAAGCCGAATTCATGATGGATTTCCCCATTAAAGCTCTTCCCCTTCCCTCATCTGAACCTTTGCCCTCTTTCTCATCACTCAAGCAGTTGAGCCAAGCTTTTCCTTGAATAAATTAAGTCCAGAAGGAGGAGATGGAGCTTAGTCGGCCACCATGCCACCATGCCACCAAGGAGACAAACACGATCCATGGCCTTGAATTAGGTGACTTCTGCCCCTCTCCCTTGGTGTTAGATCTTTAGATCAAATAGGAGAGATATTGAGCTCAAAAGAGCTTGATTTCAGCGAGATTCATGGATTTTCGTGAGGTGAGACCACACTAGAACTTCTGTTCTAGGGCATCGTTTGTCATGAAAATAGTTTCAATCATCTCCTCTCTTTAATACGAAGCAGTAGGACTTGATCTCGTGAAGAATGGTGGTCTATAGAGGGAGTATTGTAGGAGAGAAGGTAAGACTTATTATATTCCTTGGCTAGAGGAGGAAGAAGATGAACAACTACCTATAAATTTGTTATCTACAGACCAAACAGAATCTGTCATGTTTTACACAGCCAGGTTCTAGTCAAAATTTTAAGTATGGTATACTTAGATCTGGACCTTGCGCTCAACATGAAAGTTGTAGACCTTGGAAAGACCTTTCCAAAATGGGGTAGCACATTTTCTGGGGAGCTATGTAGCTCTCTGAATCTTGTTTTGAAGATGTTGTGTCAAGGTTTAATTACAGTTTAAATATCAATTCTGTCAAATTAGACCAGCTGTGTTTAAGCCACTATTTAGGCATGATCCAGCCAGATCCAGTCCCTGAGCCCAACATAGAAGTTGTATCCCTTGGAAAAACCTTTCCAAATTGGGTGGTACATTTTCTGGGGAGCTCTATAGCTCCCTCGATCTTGTTTTAAAAATCGTGTGTCAAGATGTAATTATAGCTTAAATACCAATTTTGTCAAACTAGATCGGCTATGTTCAAGAAACTTTTTAGGCATGTTCCATCTAGATCCAGTCCCTGAACCCAACATAGAAATTGTAGCCCTTAGAAATACCTTTCCAGATTGGTGTGTCACATTATCTTAGGTGGATTGTAACTCCCTGGGATCTAGCTTTAGTAAACAGTGTCATAAATGTATGGATCACAATGATTGGTGTATTGCTCTTAGAATATTGATCTGACACTTATGAAATTTGGTACATGCTAGATGATATTGTGAGCACTTTTAATATGTTTCAAAATTGTTGTAATTGAAATTGCTATAATTCTATCAATAATATCATTTTAGTGGAATGGGCTATTTAAGTTATTTGGAATGCCCAATGGGCTCAAATTTTGATACATGCATGCTAGATGATATTGTGAACACCCCTAAGTTTCAGAAATTTTTGGGGCTTGAATTTAATATGATTTTGTCAATAATATCGTATTAATTAAAAAGTGTTATATACGATGTTTGTAATGTCCGATGGGGTTGAAATTTTGTTGATATGCTCGGGATGTTTAATAGGACCTTTGGTAGAAATTATAGTGAATTTGGAGTTAGATTAGTCATTTAAGTAATTACTTAATTAATGTCGCACTAGGTGAATGAAAATGTGATGGATACCTTAGGCAAGTCGTTAATGGTTAGTTCTCAGATTTTAATTGAATTCTAAGTCACCATTATGATTTTAATATGTTGTGAAAATGGTTATTAAAATATTGGGGAAAATGATAATAGTGAATGTATTACTTCACTAGACACACAAGTAGTCCTATAGGATCACGAGGAGATAATCCTATGACTTACACATTCCACTGCATAGAATTATAACAACTTTGAATGGGTAGCAGTGACAGCTTGGTGTAGTATAAAGGATACGAGTACATCCTGATGTGGTATGGTAAGGACTCGGTTTGAAGTCCTTGGGTGTTGGTTGACATGGGATTAAACTTAGTGAAATTCATATTACCTTAAGGACTCGGTTGGGAGTCCTTGGGTGTCGGTTAGCATGAACTTGAAGGGTAGGACTTTACCCTAGGGTAATATTAAGGGCTCGGGTGGGAGTCCTCGAGTGTTTGTTAGCACGAGATTATTCATGGGAATCATATGGGTGTATTGGTATACATTGTTGCATATTAATCCTGGGTGATAGGATTAATTGTGGCAAGTCTATGGGCTTACCAGTCATCACACCGACGGAAGCTTACAAATAGAATTTAGGTAGGTGGGGCTTGTGGTCTTCAGGTTGTTTCTCCCCGATGACTTACCCCCGTCCCAGAGTAAGAGTACGCAGGTTCTCTGTTGTTTGGTTCTTAGCATCGAGGCGTATGTAGTCCTAGGTCTGGTAGTGTATTTCCCACCTAGTAGTGGAGATGCCCGCTCCACTACCATCTGGCCACGAAGGAGGTGCCTGAGAGGCTAGCTACCTCCAAAAAGTGGGAACTAAAGGTTTATGCAGTTATATTAACTCAGAGAGCATAAGTAAAATATGGGTGAGTCGTCATACATTCATGCATTGCATTGCATTGCACCGCATAAATACTCTCATCATATAAATTTGTATGAGCACTTTTATATAATGAGTTACTTATTATTGTGAAAAATCCTTAACTTATAAATCTGTAAGTGCATTTTATAAGTTAAGTTCAATTCAGTACTTATAACTTTGTGTGGATGTGCTCATTAATTTATGCTTATGCATGTTCATTACTGGCATTGATAGTTGTGTTATTAATGCTCTTATATTTATTGCAAGTACATGGGTACTTATACAACAACTGCTACATTTAGAATACTGACATATCACCTGTTTATATACTTATTACTGATTATACTGTAGCCTCCTTTTCCCTCCTTCCTCTTAGTGCCTAAGAGTCGTCGGTGGAGAGAATGTGAAGTCACTTAGTCATTTGACTAACGGTTATCGTACCACTCCTTTTAGGAGCACACCCAGCAGCACACCATGCAGGAGGACGGCCAGGCCAGGGAGACAGGGCCTAAGACCATGACAAAGCCCTTACCGTCGCTTCCTTCTGTTACCGATGTGAGCTTTTTAAAGTTTTGATGTAGCCCTTCTGAGGCATTTTTGTACTCTGCTAGACAATTAGGAGCGCTTGTCGCTCCCTATTTTATTTATGCACTTGTGGACTTATATATATAATGTTGTGGATCATGGACTTTGCAATTTATTTATTGATGGGTTGGCATATGATATAATGAGATAGCCGGCATGATAGGCGTCTTGTGGTGGGGGTTATCCCGAGAGCTGGCACTACTGCGAGTTGGTTGTTCTGGGCATAGGACTCCCCTCGGCCATGTCCGGTATTCTGGGAGGGGGGGTCTTATAGTTACTTCCAGTCTGAGTCAGATGGCGAGGATAAGGAGGACGATGAAGAGGACGAAGAAGAAGTAGAGGATGGGGGAGAAGAGGAAGAGAATGAAAAGAAATAGGAGGGGAATATCCGCGAAGGATGTTACACCATCGAATGGTAAGGCGGACAAGGTGGTGGATATCGCCGGGTTACTGCCAAGTCCCCCCCCCCCCCCCCAAGGGAACTGTCATATTGTCCGACCCTGCATCTGGGAAGAGCAGGTAGAGGACGAAAAAGAAGAGGAAGAGGGAGGTCGAACCTGGGGGAGTGGGCTCCCCGACGACGACTCAGCGAGATGCCATCAAAGGGAAGTCAGCGGGTGTGTTCTTAGTTGGTGTTTCTCTTTCCTGTTGGCTAATTATCTTAGAAAAAATAAAATTTACTTAAATTGTACCTTTGACTACAGCGGATCCTCCCTCGGGCCCCAAAGTCGGTCGAATGTGAAAGCTGTGTGAGGAGCTGGAAGAGGTGAAAAAAGAGTTCTAGGAGTCACGGGCATGTATTGTCCGACTGGAGGCAGAGGTGAGAAAGCTGAGTGATGCGCATACTGTCGGAAGTAGCCACATGCCCGCACTGTAGATGGGTGTGGCGTCGATCTCAAAGAATATGGCGCCTCCAAAAGATCCTTTACAAAAATATGTGACAAGGGTTAGGGATGATGTCTGCGCCATCCACGCCTCAAGTGTCAAGGTGAATAAGTTTCTGGTGGGAGCGCTTAATGCGCTCATCGAGCTAACTGTTGGCCTAGCATACGTGGGGGTGGAGCGGATACTTCCCGAGACTGATTAGAACATGAGAGGACTTTAGAAACAATCTGTAATAATTAAACTTAAATTTGTATGACCGTGCACTTTCTGCCGGTCACTCTAAACAATTTCTGTTTATATTTGTGCCTGATGTGATTTGATGTTATGTGAATGATTTTCGTTTGATGCGAATGCTTATGATGGTGCAGGTATTTTTCCTTGTTGTGAATGCTTGCGCGCACTACTTTTTAACGAAGTGAAGATGGTGTGGTTAATCCTGGTGAACATTTTTGGAAGTCACCATTTGTGTCATTTTGCCTTTCGAGGTAGAAGATTTATGCATTGCCTATAAATAGGATCACCCTGCCTTGCTTTCGGTACACAAGTATGACTGATTCGGAGAGTATGCGAGCTCCCCCAGCAGAGGTAGAGTGGGCTCCCGCCTTGGACTCTATGCATTCTGAATGCGCGATCAAATTCCTTCCATATAACATGCATGTGTTGCTGATTGGTGATGAAGAGTTGGCCACTTTTCTCACCAAAATTTGTGCGGATCCCAACCTTTATACTGCGCGGCTCCCATGGATCTTCGAACACCTCCATACGGTGTCCGTTGACGAAGTTGTCCTCCCCATTGAGCACTTCGTTGCGGGATGGACCTTCCCCATCTTTCTAGGGATGGTGGAAATTCTGAACTTCTACGGGGTCATCCTCGCCCAGCTGTCGTCGATTTCCATTATGTTGGTCACTTCTTATCTATCTGCGGCTCCAACGCATTCTCTTCAGCCTCTCGCGCTTTTAAATCCCCTTTCATGTGCGTGTCCATGACTGTGGGCATGTGTACATTGGTTCTAGTGCTTTTTAGGTTCTGAATATGGCGAACAAGGTCTACGGATGGAAGTTTAGGTTTTTCGTCTTCCAGGCCGACTTTGGCGGGCTCAGAACTTTTCCTAAACTGCTCGAAGAGATCGCGTTCCTAAATCCCTCACTGTCGGAGGTTGAGAAGAAGAGCGTGGAGTTTTTCTGGAAGACTATTATAGACGTCCGGCACTACATCCCTCACTTGGATGAAGTGATCGACCTAGATACCTCTAGCTGTAAGTTGGAAATTCAATGATACTAACCGCTTAGCAAACCTGCGAATGCTGACAGTGTTTCCTTGCCAGTCATCATGCAGGTTCCCTCGAAAAAGCCATACGCAACACCATGCGATGTGCTAACCGCAACCGAGAGGAGGCGTCAGCGAAAGGCTCCCCCATGTGGGCAGTGGCGATTCTATCAGACACGGGGGCAAGCATTTCCGAGATTATTAGGAGGAGATCGACGTGGTTGGTCGCGGATATAGAAGGCGAAGAGTCTGCGTTTCCAGACGCTGAGGTCCTAGGATATCTTGGGCTCCGTTTGGGGTGACTTATTTTCACCGGTCAAGCGGTCACGACCGCATGAACCGGACCTTAATTAAGGTCCGGTTCATGCGGTCGTGACCGCTTGACCGGTGAAAATAAGTCACCCCAAACGAAGCCTTGGTGGCAGGCCACTGATGGTGCGGCGAGAGGATGCGTTCACCCACAACACCCACCTTCCACCCTGGAAGAAGCTGTGACAAGCTTCGGTGTGCGCCTTAGTGGTCTCCACTGCGGTCATTGGGAAGGAGGGCATGTGGGAGATGCGGTGGATTCCTGTGGAGGAGTTGCCGAAAAGAGCAGCCGAGGCCAGCCTAAGGTCGCTAGCCTTTGACCACGCCACCTGGTGTGTCTTGGAGAAATCTTTGGCAGAGAACGCGTGCCTACGAGAGGAGGTTAAGGTAAATCTTGACTTTAACCATAAACTTTTGCGCGTACCTTCTGGCAACTGCTGATGTTTTGGTCGTGTTTTTCAGGCGAGCTCGACCATGGCGAATCCCAAGTTCGCAAGGGCGGCCCTCCACATTGGGAAGCGCTCATCAGATGTTACCATTGATCTTTTATGAGAGCACGGCGCACTGACTGGCGAGTTCACAGATTTCAACTACACCACCCTATATGTGGAATAGGGGGGAGGTGTCATCCCGGACTCCGAGGATGAGGCCGCAGAAAGGGTTGCATATTCTGCTGGTGCGGCTACTGATGAAGAAGAAATCGAAAACTCGGAATCTGAGACCGCGTCATCGGGGTCCCCCCCCCCCCCCCCCCCCCCCCCGCCCACACACACACACAGAAGAGTCCCTGGAAAGGAATTGCAGGAAAAGGAAAGAGCCCGCCACAGGATCCAAACAGTACAACGAATAGCGTTGTCTCTAATTTCTCTTTTTGAGATGAACGCGTGGATCCCCATTTTGTAACTGCACTCATCTCCATTTTTATGCAAAAAGTTCTAAGCGATGAAAATACATTTTTTGGTTTGCGTGCATTTTCTTTTTGTGATTCTATTCCATTGCTCAACGCTTAGTTATGAATTTATGTGTACCTTGTTTATGATTCCGGCGGGCACTTCATACTTTACATGTGAACACCCCATGTTGTGCATATGCGCGACAAAGTATTTGTAGATGTTGCGTTTGTTAATGTTGGACCTTTGCGAGTTTCTGACAAGTACCTACAGTGCGCCACTCGCCTATCCACGTCCTTGAAGCGTGAACTTTTGGAGAGTTCATCCGGATTTGGCGAGGCGGGATAGAAGCACCCTCTTCTGTATGTAACTGTTCGCAACTTCATGGCAGAGCTAGTGTAGAGGCGAAACTTATCGTTTCCCCTCCCCAGAAATATTTCGTGGCGACAATGTAAACGCTACCTTAGTCACGGGGGCCCGTTACCAGAGGTTATGGCTGCGAGTTGGGCATATGGATCCCGCAGGGTTCTCCTCCGCAAGTAACATCTGGATACGTCTTTGGGGTCTGAATCACCTATGAGTCGGAGTGTGTCCTCAGAAAGGCACTAGTAATGATAGTAACGACTTTGTTGATGCGTAACAGGCTATCACAATCCTGACCTGCCACATATGCCAATTGCGAGTTCCTCGAGCGTGGGAAAATATAGTGGTCTTAGGGAAGAGTAAGCAGTCCATGCCTGCAAAGAGGGTCGAAAACTTGATGACCTCCACAAGATATTGTTGGAACATGCATTTTGCATCTCTCAGGTTTGATAATACAAATCCCAAGTTGTATTTGATCATACATGTCTTGGGTATAGTGTGCAAGTTTACAGGTGTGAAGTCGTACAGGAACTCAACGTTGTGAGTTATCTCAAGCGCTAGAGATAACGCCGCACACTAGCTCGGATTACACGAGACGACTGAACTTACTCAAGACTAAGGCAAATATCGGTTAGACCTCATATCGTCGAGATGGCCTACCACTAGTGCTAGTGCTTACGCGATGCACTAACGGTGTCGGGTTGAAGGTGCTAGATGACTGAAGTGTCGGCCAGAAAGATCATATCGCCTAGACTCTACCGTCGAGCGTTAGCAATACCGCTGGCGCAAGCAATATAGGCTAGACAGATCAAGTCAACTGGATGGCTGGAGTGTTGGCCAAAAAGATCATATCGGCTAGACTCTACTGTCGGGCGTTAACAATACTGATGGTGTTAGTAGTATAGGCTAGACAGTTTGTGTCATTGTTGTACAACTCATATTCTCTGAGGGTAGGACCCATTCGAGGACACGTAGGCAGAGGTCAAAGTCAAAGGTCAACACATAGGGTAGGAGTCAAAGATCGAATACAGCTCAGCAAGCAGAGGAAGCAGAAGGCCTGCGTGAGTATATGCGAGTATGCGTTATCAAGCCCCTTATACTCACCAGGTGTGCGACCATAGCGGATGCTCGTTGAAGCCAGGCGAGATTCCCTCAATGTCGCGTAGTCGCCGAGCGGGGTTGGGCTATAAATAGCCCCCTCCCCTTTGGTTTTCCTATAAATAGGACTCGAGAGGTACTTGGATTGGCACCTTTGGCTGAGCTATCAGAACCCCACTTTCAAAGACTTGTCCCCTGAGTTCTTGGTTGTCACCCTCGACCGTCATCCTAAATACTCACCAAGTTGGTGCCTTCCTCGTACCCTGCTCAGCCATCTTTGGTTGTGGAGGAGAAGTCTCTTCTGAGCTTCTGGGTACGTGGTGGGACCTCCCTACCGCAGTACCTGGGGTCATGTTATTACCGTTCTAGTCCCTTCGTCATTGCCAGCCAAGCTATCTAGTTGGACTGCTGGGCGAGTAGTCTCCGGCTGTATTGATCCGAATTTTGGAGTCAGGATTTTCTTGGCTTCAACACTTTAGTGCGGTGAGCGTGGATCGTAGCCTGAGGAAGAAAGTCTAGTAAGAAGGCAAGATGGTCAAAGTTGGCGACCATGAGGGAACTATTGGTAACTCGGCAAGGGGAGGCGAGTTCATGACGCGGGCAGATTTCGAAGTGTTCGCACGACGTTTGGAGGAGTCCAAGCGAATAGCAATTCTTCCTCATGCGGAGGGCACGACGACCTCGCCTCATCACATGATTTCATCCGAGGATGGTAGCCCCCCTCGGCGGGCATGGAAGGATCCAATGGAGGAAGAGCCAGAGCGACCAAGGAGGCCGCAGTTCTATCAGCAGAGCTCGCAGGGAATTAGATTTCATGAGGTAGATGACCAGGCGAGATCATGTGATACTCGTCACTACGATTAGTATGGAGGGTATGCTCGTCCGGCCAAAGATCGTCACCAGTCGGGTGGGAGGAGCCCATTCTGTGAGGAGATTCTTGTTGCTCCCATTCCGGAGGGATTCAAAGAGTCGGCGATGAGTTACTATTCTAGAAGGGATGATCCTGTCCGACATCTCCAGTGGTTCGAGGATGTAGTCTCCATCCAAACCATGTCGGACACCTTCAAGTGTAGGCTCTTCACCATCACTTTTCGGGGAAAGGCCAGAGACTAGTTCCACAAGCTGGCAGCAAGTTCCATCTATGACTTTGAAGACATTCGTTGAGGAGTGACAATGCGATTTGCCACGACGAAGAAGAGGAAGGAGGAGGCGACGTCCCTCTTCTATTTGGTGCAAGGAGTGTGGGAGACGTTGGGGAACTACATCGACCACTTCCAGGAAGAAGTGTTGGACATCTAGGAGGTGGATGGCTTCACCCTGCAGCTTGCCCTAACATTCGTCCTGAGGGAAGGCCTCTTCAAGCTGGAGATCAGCCGGGATCCTCTCATGTCCTATGAGGAGCTTATTAAGAGGGCCAATAAGTTCATTCAGGGGGAGGCCTCAAATCACGGCTTCCTGGCCAAGCTCACCAAGCTGACCAGGGAGGAGGAAGAAGAGGAGAAGGTACATGTGCCTAGGAAGAGGGAGGAGCCCCGAAGGCAGGAGAGGAAGAGACTGGAAGAGAGAAGGAGAGAAGAGCCCAAGAGGGAGGAGCCAAGGAGGCGGGAAGAGAGGAGGCCTATAGTGGCTCCGGAGCGTCGGGAGGAGGAAAGACGCTATATGGTCCCCGTTAATAGGCCGTCATGGAGGCCAGCGGGTCGGCCCCAGCACCAAGGTCCAGGAATAAGAGTCTCCCTGGAGAGAATGAACTTCAACCAGCAGGAGAGGCATCAGGAGAGAGGATGTGAGTAAGTGATGGATGTTGCCCGATAGGTTAACAGGCCAGCCTGAAGAAACCAGTGGAGAAGGCCGCAAGCGGAAGAGTTTCCCCTCTATTGTGAGTTGCATTAGGTATAGGGGCATGGGACGATGGCCTGCCCAGATTTTTGGGAGACCAGGAGGAGGCTAGCCGCTGGATAAGTGGGAGGAGAGCCGTGAAGCCTAGAAGCCCTTTCTGAGCCATTGGCGGTGCAAGCCGCTGCTCGAAGGAGGAATGAAGACAGAATCGACCAAGGGGGTCGAGGAGAAGTCATTCAGGGAGCAGTAGGAGAAATAGGAGGAGCCGCAGTAAGAGTGATTCACTAGGGAGCAGGTCTTGGAGCTTCCCACAAGGGAAGACTCCATCAGATCTATCGCAGGAGTGTCGCCTCGACCTCGCAGGCACCGCCCCCGTTGGAGGATATCACTTTTTCGGATGAGTACATGCTAGGGAATGGGAACCCCTTTCATGATGCCCTCGTGATTCAAGCCATCATGGAGGACTTAACCGTTGATCGGATTCTGGTAGATAATGGGAGCTCCGTGAATGTTATCTTCAAGAAAACGTTTGACGGGTTAAGAGTCGAGGAGGGAAGAGTGATGGCGCCATATGGTCCCCTCTTTGGCTTCTCAGGAGAGAGGAAAGAGGTGGAAGGAGAGGTGGATCTATTGATAACCCTCGATGGAACCTCTCTCAAGTGTCGAATCATCATCGTCGACGCCCCGAGCTGCTACAAGGCGATCTTTGGAAGGCCGCTCATCAATTTACTCAAAGTCGTCCCATCCTCCTACCATCAGTGCTTGAAGTACTGCTAGGGGATATCTAGGTGAGGATCAGGAGTGATCCAAGAGCCTCCCGCGAGTGCTACCTCAGCTTGGTCAGCACCATCAGCTGGATGGCGGGCACGGAGGAATTAGAGAAAGCACCGAAGGACGCAGCTAGACTAGAAGCAGCGGAGGAGGTGGGGGAGATCGAGGTACTCTCCGAGGCAGGAGTACCTGGACTGCTGAAGATGGAGGATTTCTGAAGACCAAAGAGAAGATAGAGATGGCAGCATGTCTGCAAGAGAATATCAACATCTTCGCCTAGAGTGCTGGAGAGATGCTCGGGATCTACGCGGAGGTTGCTTGCCATCGTCTCAATCTAGACCCTGCGGTCAAGCCCATCCAGTAGAAGAAGAGGTCAAGTTTCGTCACTTTGGCTGAACCGATTAGGGAGGAACTGAGGAAGCTACTTGAGGCAGGCTTTGTGTCGGAGATCCAGTATCTAGGTTGGGTCTCGAATGTTGCAATGGTGAAGAAAGCTGGGGGAGGTTGGAGAATGTGTGTAGGTTTTTCGTTGTTGAATAAAGCTTGCTCGAAGGATTACTATCCTCTGCTTCGAATCGACACACTAGTTTATTCAGCCGTCAGTTTTCTGTGATGAGTTTTCTTGATGCGATTTCAGGATACCACCAGATCCGGATGCATCCCCCCAATTATTGTGATGTCTCCTTCATCACTGGCGATGGCTGCTACAGCTACAATATGATGCACTTTGGATTGAAGAATGCGGGGGCTACCTACCAGTGGATGATGGATCATGTTTTCAAGGAGCAAAAGGCGAGGAATTTGGAAGTGTACGTGGATGACCTCTTGATCAAAATCAAGAGAGTCCAGGAGCATGTTGTCGATTTGGTGGAGACCTTTGCGATGCTCAGAAAGTTTAAGATGAGGCTCAATCTTGCGAAGTGCGTGTTCGGGGCCGGTAGGGGAAAGTTCTTGGGGCATCTCCTCACCCCGAAGGGAGTAGAGCCCAATCCTGACAAGGTCAAGGAAATCCTAGAGATGACCTCACCGAAGAGTACCAAAGAAGTCCAGAGGTTGACTAGAAGGCAGGAAGGCCTTAGCCGCTTCCTATCAAAGGGGGGAGAAGTGCTTTCCATTCTTCAAGACGCTCCGAAAGAATGAAAACTTTGAGTTGTCCGAAGAGTTCGAGAAGGCGTTTGAGCGGTTAAAACAGCAGCTAACCCAGACACCCCTCCTCCAAGGCCCGAAAGAAGATGAAGACCTACTCCTTTACCTGTGAGTACAGGCGGGAGCAGTAAGCTTGGTGCTCGTTAGAGAAGAAGGAAATAAGAAGCTACCCATCTACTATGTTAGCCGGGTGCTTAAGAAGGAGGAGTTGTGATACCCTATCCTGGAGAAGTTTGCCTTCGCATTGGTGGTGTCGGCGCGGAAGCTCTGGCCTTATGTTTTCAAGCTCACTCCGTCCGGGTCATCACCGGTCATCCCGTCTGAAGTGTCCTAGAAGTGATCAAGCATTTAGTCTCATTAACAACGCGATATGAGCCTATGGGGTCACACACAAGAGTGTTTCGAGAAGTTGGAGAAATGATTGTGTTGGCCTTACTCATATAGGATATGAGTGAAGGACCAATACTATGACTTATTGGAGTTGGGTCGAGTCGACTAAATGCTCCACAGGTATTGTGAATATTTTATGGAGTATGTTGGCAAGTTTTCGAGAATGTCTCGATGAAACTTATCTCAATTCGTCAAAATAGCTCTTCAAAATGACTCGACAAAATATGTCAATTCGTCGAAATGTCTCGACGAATTGGATGTTTTCGTTAGTCAATTCGTCGAATGATTTCGATGAATCAAATCTCCTCGACGAATCTATTCAATGAATTATCTCGACGAATTCGTCGAATGGTTTTGACAAATTCGTTGAATAGTTTTGACGAATTAGCTTTACTCGACGAATTCTATTTACTCCATTTCTGGTTGTGGGTGTGCGGATAGCTTTTCTCTCTCACAGGGGCATAAATAGATCCTGATTTTATGCCCTATTGGCGATACTTTCTTTTGTGATTCTGAGAGAGAGGAAGAGTTCCGACGGAAGAGTTCCGATCAGTCAATCCCGCCGCCGCCGCCTCTCCCTGTCGTCGGACCTAGCAGTCAGTGGGAGATGTAGAGGGCTCTTCTTCTCTGACCTAGTTCTTGTGCGACAAGAAGCTAGGGTTCTTCAACGCTCATGTGGACTCCCGTAGATGCGCTGATCGATTTCTGCGCTTGGGACTCAACGATCGTTCTTCGGGATTTCATTGTGGAGCACATTGGTTGAGTGTTGACTCAGTCCCCTTCAGGTATTGCAATGTGTTGCCTCTCTTATTTCTTGATTCATGAAATCGCAAGATCCTTTTAACTGTTTAGGGTTGTTCTTGTTTGTTTATTCTGCTGCGCATATATGATATGTTGTTCATCTAGATGTATAGAAAACCTAATAGTGGTATCAGAGGGAGGTTGCGATCCAGTGCGTGTAAATCGGAAATTTAGAAGTGTTCTAAATGTCTGGATTTCTTCCTGGATATGAGGTTTCTGATGAAGTGTTCTAAATTGGAACCCCGCCAGGAACGCATATGATTGCATTGCGATTTCATTATTTCAGAAATTATTTCTCATTTGCAGTAACCGTCCCTCTAAGTGGTTTGTGAAACCAAATGTCTTTGATTTTGAATCTGACATTGAGAGACGAGATTGTCTACTGCATAAGTGGAGTTGTTATTCATAGGTCCAATGCATGTAAATCTAGAGGTTTAGAAGGGTTCTAAATGTTCAGATTTAGCCCCTTTATCAAAGTGTTGATAATTTCATTCTGTGCACATCTGGGATGTATTTAGATTGTGAATGTTGTTTTTAGTTTCTGTGAATGTGCACAATGATTAAGTGTTAATCACAATGAAATGTTCATCAATTAAATCATAAAATCCTTTATCAAATATTAAGTATATGGATGCCTTCCGATGGATGACACTCTTCATGCCTCGATCGATGAAGTGTGGGCTTGCCAAAACAAGGTGCATTAATCTATCTTGGTAAGGGTGCGAGCGGATAATTGTGATATCCCACTATCGAAATCGGGTCCAACTTAACTAGGTGACCTCAAAGGTTGAGTGCCAAGAGGCATAGGGTTGGCATGCACCATATGATGGATGCGAATAAAGAGTTATTCACCAACCATACAGGAGTTGCATAATGATGCAATTGACAAGTGTTGTCTACCTAAATAACCGCATTATGAGAGGAACGCCAAAGAGGACTCATTGGGTTGGTGAAATATGGATCTTGTCCACTAAGGGAGTAGCTCGCAAAAACTCTCTGAATCGATATTAAGGGTTATCGATTTGATTAAAATAGTGGGAGCCCTTTTAATAAAAGTCCTTATTAAAATAAAATGTATTTTTAAATATAGTACTAAAATTTTACTTTGCAAAATTCCTTGTAGAATATCCATGGCAAGTGGTCTCACTCCACCTTGTCCCTGAGAGCTATCCTTGAGTACAAGCTCAAAGAGACTAACTTCCTTGACTGGTTCAGGAACCTGAGAATTGTTCTCAGGCAAGAGTGTAAGCTCTATGTCCTGGAAGAAGATCCCCCCGCAGAGCCAGCCACTACTGCACCTCACGCAGATATAGATGCTTACAAGAAGTATGGAGATGACTCTTTGGATGTTGAATGTCTTATGCTCACGGCCAAGATCTTTGAGCTTCAAAAGTAACACGAGAACATGAGTTGTTACGAGATGGTCGAGCACCCGAAGAAAATGTTTTAAGGGCAAGCTCGGCAAGAAAGATTTGACATATCCAAGGCATTGTTTCAATGCAAAATGGGAGCTCGAGACCGAGTATGGACTCACGTACTCAAGATGATTGGGTATATAGAGAACCTTGAAAGACTGGGTTTTCCCTTGGGCCAAGAGTTGGCCACTGATCTGATCCTGCAATCGTTGTCAGACAGTTATGAGCAGTTCATCTTAAACTATAACATGAATGAGATAGACAAGACACTACTCGATCTCCTAGGCATGTTGAGAACTGTCGAGAACAACATGAAGAAGGTTAAGTCTGCTAGCCCCATACTGATGGTGCATAAAGGCAAGGGCAAGGCCAAGGGATCGAAGAAGATAAAGATAGGATCTAAGTCTTATCTTGATCCCAAATCTTCTGCACTGAAAAAGAAAGGTCTGGCGAAGGAAGAAAAATGTCATCACTGTTGGCATTAGAGGGGGAACTGTCCCCTCTATATTAAGGATCTGTAAGAGAAGAATGGAAGTGTGACTTCCACATCAGGTATTTATGTTATAGAAATAAACTTTTCTGCTCCTTCATCTTGGGTATTAGATACCGGATGAGGTTCTCACATTTGTACAAATGTGCAGGAACTGAGAAGGAGAAGAATGTTGGGTAAAGGGGAGTTAGACCTGCACGTTGGAAATGGAGCAAGAGTTGTTGTCGTTGGTGTTTATCATCTTTCCTTGCCCACTGGGCTTGTAATAGAATTATAAAACTGTTATTTTGTTCCAGTCATAACTAAAAACATTATATCCATTTCATGTCTTGACATGAAAGGTTTTTCGTTTATAATTAAGAACAATTGTTGTTCAATTTTTATGAATGATATTTGTTATGGTGTAGCCCAATTATTTAATGGTTTATATGTTTTGAACTTAGATCATCCGATCTATAATGTAGAAAATACTAAAAGACATAAAACAAATGACTCGAATCCTACGTACATTTGGTATTGTCGTTTAGGCCATATAAACGAGAAACACATTTCCAAGCTCCATAGAGATGGACTACTGTACTCATTTGATTATAAATCATTTGAGAGATGCGAGTCTTGCTTATTAGGCAAAATGACTAAAGCTCATTTCACTGGTCATACTGAGAGGGCTGATGATCTTTTGGGTGACATACATAGTGATGTTTGTAGACCCATGCGTTCTATGGCTAAAGGTGGGTTCCACTACTTCATTATGTTTACTGATGATTTCAGTAGATACGGATACGTGTTTCTTATGAAGAACAAATCTGAAACCTTTGAAAAGTTCAAAGAGTTTAAGAATGAAGTAGAGAACCAACTGGGAAAAAGGATTAAAGCACTTTGATTTGATCGAGGTGGCGAATACTTAAGTCATGAGTTTCGTGATCATCTGAAAGAGTGTGGTATTGTATCACAACTCACTCCACCTAGAACACCACAACATAATGGTGATTGTGAGAGGAGGAATTGTACTTTGTTAGACATGGTACGGTCGATGATGAGTCATGCAGATTTACCCGTTTCCTTTTGGGGTTTTGCTCTCGAGATTGCTGCTTTCACTTTAAATTGCGCTCCAACGAAAACGGTTCAAAAGACACCATATGAGATATGGACTGGGAAGCTCTCTAGTGTGTCTTTCATTAAGATTTGGGGCTGTGAGGCATACGTGCGACGTCAATTGCCTGATAAGCTGGAACCCAAATCGGATAAATGTTATCTAGTGGGGTATCCTAGGAAGACCAAAGGGTACTACTTCACCCACCATCTAAGGGCAAAGTGTTTATTGGAAGGACATGCATCTTTTTGGAGAAAGAGTTCTTATCCAGAAAGACTGCAAAGGTAGAACTTGAAGAATTTCAAGAACCACAAACTGAAAATGAACCTAGATTGGAACCTGAGCAAGGACTACAAGTTGTTGTAGCTAGAGAGCTTGCTCAAGAAACACAAGTCCTATGTAGATCTGGTAGACCAAGATTTGAGCCTGAGAGATATGGATTTCTAGTGTCTCAAATAGGTAATGTGTTGCTTATGGATCATGATGATGAGCCTGCAACCTACCAAGAGGCTATGAATAGACCAGACTCCAAGAAATGGCTTGAGGCCATGAAATCTGAAATGGTCTCCATGTATATAAACCAAGTTTGGACCTTGGTGGAACCACCTGAAGGGTTAAGACCCATAGGGTGCAAGTGGGTCTTCAAGAAGAAGATCGACATGGATGGGAATGTACAGACATTCAAAGGCCGACTGGTAGCTAAAGGTTTCAAGCAAATTCATGGTGTTGACTATGATGAGACCTTTTCCTGTGTTGCCATGGTCAAGTCCATCAGAATTCTACTTGTTATTGTTGTGTATTATGACTACGAGATCTGGCAAATGGATGTCAAAACGGCTTTCCTTAATGGAAACCTCCTTGAGGAAGTGTATATGATATAACCCGAGGGTTTTGTATCTCCAAGTGAAGCCACTAAAATATGCAAGTTGAATCGATCCATTTATGGATTGAAACAAGCTTCTTGAAGTTGGAATCTGCATTTTGATGAGAAAATCAAAGAGTTTGGTTTCATCATGAACGAGGATGAGTCTTGTGTTTACAAGAGGATTAGTGGGAGCATTGTAATTTTCCTGATATTGTATGTGGATGGCATACTGTTGATCGGGAATGACATTCCGACCCTGCAAGCTGTTAAGAACAGGCTAGGGGACTGCTTTTCTATGAAGGACTTGGGTGAAGCGACTTATATACTTAGTATTAAGATCTATAGAGATAGATCGAAGAAGTTGCTGGGTTTGACACAGAGTACATACATTGAGAAGGTGTTGAAATGATTCAACATGCTTGAGTCCAAGAAGGGATTCTTACCCATGTCACATGGTGTGAGTCTCTCTAAAGACCAGTGTCCTAAATCTTTGGAAGATAAGGACCGCATGAAGTTGATTCCATATGCTTCGCCAATTGAATCAATCATGTATGCAATGTTGTGTACTTGACCTGATGTCTCATATGCTTCGAGCATGACGAGCAGGTATCAGTCTGATCCTAGTGATGGTCACTGGATAGCTGTCAAGAATATCCTAAAGTACTTGAGAAGGACAAATGATGTATTCTTGGTATTTGGTGGAGAGGAAGAGCTCGTTGTAAAGGGTTACACGGATGCTAGATTCCAGACTGATAGGGACGATTCAAAGTCCCAACCAGGTTTTGTATTTTGCCTTAATGGAGGAACTGTAAGTTGGAAAAGTTCCAAGCAAGAGACAGTTGTCGATTCTACAACAGAGGTCGAGTATATCGCTACTGCAAATGCGGCGAAGGAGGCTGTGTGGATTAGAAAATTCATCAACGAGCTTGGTGTAGTTCCTAGCATTGTTGATCATGTAGTTCTCTACTGTGACAACAACGGTGTTATTGCACAAGCTAAGGAACCTAGATCTCATCAGCGCTCCAAGCACATACTTCGGCGGTTCCATCTTATACGAGAGATTGTCGATCGAGGAGATGTGAGCATATGTAGAGTATCGACTGAAGAGAATATTGTGGATCCACTGACAAAGCCCCTTGCACAGAGATAGCATGATTGTCATACTAGATCAATGGGTATTAGATACCTGAATGATCATCTCTAATGGGAGTCTTGTGGATTAATTTATATATTTGTCGGTTGAAATTTATTCATGTGATGAATATAGTACTCTTATATTTTATTTTACATTTATGGCAAGTTCTTATTATTAAGTCAAATGTTTGTACATGATAGACTAATTAGCATAATAAATGCCCTTAGAATATTTGCTTCCATAGGAATTCAAGTGCGTGACGTGAATGTGGGGGCCTATGTTGAATTTGAAGCTTCATTCTTAAAAGGTCCCTAGTCTGAGTATCATCTTTGAAGTGGAAGGGCGATGATGATACATTAAGACTAGCACGTGTGTTGACTGATGACTGGTTCTCACAGGTCATGATATTGTGATATCAAGTCATCACATGGGTACTTGTTGGTGAACAAGTTGTACTGGACAGACCCACCATGAGACTACTTTATGGATTGTTATATGAGTGTGTCACAAGTGGGTCTCAACTGACAATGGTGTTTGTAGTTCTTTGACCTGAGGTCACAACATTCATCAAGTGAGGAAGAGTGTACTTTGATGCCATCTAAAGTCTTCCTTGAGAAAGGTTGATGATAAGGGTGGTTATTGGGTATGTTGCGAATCATTTGGGTGTTTGCGTGTGGACAGAAATGGAATTTGTCCTCCTATATGACAGGAGTTACATCCATGGGCCCCTTGATGGAATGAGACTGAGAAATGCATGGCCATGCTTGGTTGAGTCAATATATGATATTGATCACACCAATTTCAGACAGTATATTCTAGATCAGGAAACTATGATTGAACAATTGTGAGGGTGACACGGTCCATGCCTCTAGTTCTATCCGGATGTAAGGGACAAAAGTACACGACAACACTGATATATTGGTCAAGATAGTCTTGTTGAGTTATGAACTCTTATTGCTTGGGTAACAATGATGTATTGCTAGATGCTGCTCATTTTTTGTGAGACTTTTGTTTGATACGTTCAAGATCAAGTGGGAGACTGTTGGCGTTTCCAAGGTGATATGGAATTGATCAAGCATTTAGTCTCACTGCCAACGTGATATGAGCCTATGGGGTCACACACAAGAGTGTTTGGATAAGTTGGATAAAGGATTGTGTTGGCCTCACTCATATAGGATATGAGTGAAGGACCAATCCTACGACTTATTGGAGTTGGGTCAAGTCGACTAAATGCTCCACAGGTATTGAGAATATTGTATGGAGTATGTTGGCAAGTTTTCGAGAATGTCTCGACGAAACTTATCTCAATTCGTCAAAATAGTTCATAGAAATGACACGACGAAATATGTCAATTCGTCGAAATGTCTCGACGAAAAGGATGTTTTTGTGAGTCAATTCGTCGAATGATTTCGACGAATCAGATCTCCTCGACGAATATATTCAGTGAATTATCTCGACGAATTCGTCGAATGGTTTTGACAAATTCGTCAAATAGTTTCGTCGAATTAGCTTTATTCGACGAATTCTATTTACTCCATTTCTGGTCATGGGTGTGCGGATAGTTTTTCTCTCTCACAGGGGTATAAATAGATCCCAATGTTATGCTCGATTGGCGATTCTTTCTTTTGCAATTCTGAGAGAGACGAAGATTTCCGTTGGAAGAGTTCCGATCGGTCGATCCCGCCGCCGCTGGCGCCTCTCCCTATTGTCGGACCTAGTAGTCTGTGGGAGACGTAGAGAGCTCTTCTTCTCCGACCTAGTTCTTGTGCAACAAGAAGCTAGGGTTCTTCAATGCTCATGTGGACTCCCGTAGATGCACCAATCAATTTCTGCGCTTGGGACTCAACGATCGTTCTTCGGGATTTCATTGTGGAGCACCTTGGTTGAGTGTTGACTCAATCCCCTTCAGGTATTGCAATGTGTTGCCTCTCCTATTTCTTGATTTATGAAATCGCAAGATCCTTTTAACTGTATTGGGTTGTTCTTGTTTGTTTATTCCGCTGCGCATATATGATATGTTGTCCATCTTAATGTATAGAAAACCCAACAACCATATCCTGGAGAAGTTTGCCTTCGCATTGGTGGTGTCGGCTTGGAAGCTCCGGCCTTATTTTCAAGCTCACTCCATCCGGGTCGTCACCGATCATCCCCTCTGAAGTGTCCTGGAAGAGTGGAGCATTCGGGAAGGCTGACGAAATGGTCGGTAGAACTCTGTGAGTTTGACATTTCCTTCTCGCCCCGGGTGGCGATCAAAGCACAGGCAGTGGCAGACTTCTTAGCTGACTTCTTTGGAGAAGCAGATCCAAGTGGGGGACCATCCAATCCAGTTTCCTGGAAGATGTTCATGGACGAAGCTTCGGGCAAAAGATCTGTGGGAGTAGGCTTCGTTTTGGTCAGCCTACAGGGAACTAGGATCGAGCAAGCAGTCGAGATCCTCTTCCCCATCACGAACAATCAAGCAGAGTATGAGGTTATAGTGGCCGATTTACGTCTTGCCAAGGAGTTGGGCATCCAGGATATCCGAGCTTTCACGGATTCAATGGTGGTCGCATCGTAGATTCGAGGAGAGTTCGAAGTGCGCGATACCATCCTGCAGAAGTATCTTGTCAAGGTGAAAGGGTTGATTAGAGGCTTCTAGTCCTTCTTCGTCAAGCACGTGCCAAGGGAGGAAAACTCGGCTACAGATTCTTTGGCCAAGTATGGGCCAAGGGCTGGCGAAACTATCACCGAGTTGTTTCGACCGTCCATCGAAGAAGGGGAGATGATGGAGATCGAGCAGCGCCCTTCCTGGATGGATCCGTTCATAGCATTCCTGACAACCGGTCAACTCCTGGCAGATGACGGAGATCAGAGGAAGTTTCGGTACAAGGCGGCGTACTATCTGCTGCACGATGGGGAGCTGTATCGCAAGACCATCTCGGGCCCCTTGGACAGATGCGTCTCGGAGGTCGAAGTACCTCGAGTTCTAGAGGATATCCATTCAGGAGAGTGTGGTAGTCATTCAGGGACGCGCACTTTAGAGCAACGAGTCCTGAGGCAGGGTTACTTCTGGTTGACCATCCGGAAGGATGTCGAAGCCCTAGAAGGGCCAACTCTTCTCTCCTCTCCAGTTGCAGCCGGCCCGTCAGCTCCGTTCTATTACAGCCCCATGGTCATTCGTCATCTGGGGAATGGATCTGATAGGCCATTTCCCCTAAGCCAGCGGTCAGAGGAAGTTTGTTCACGTCATGATCGACTACTTCTCCAAGTGTATCGAGGCCAAAGCTCTAACCAAGACCACCTCTAAAGTCATGAAGAACATCATCTGGGGAGAAATAACTTGCAGGTTTGGGTCCCTCTCGCCATCGTCACCTACAACGGTCCCCAATTTGCCAACTTAGAGCTGGAAGATTTTTGCAAGCAACTGGGGACAGATCTTCGATTCGCCTTTGTGCATCATCCCCGGAGCAACGGGCAAGTGGAGGCCGCCAACAAGATGATCATCAACCTCCTGAAGAAGAAGGTCTAGAACCTAAGAGGGAACTGGGCGGATCAGCTCCCCTCGGTCCTTTGGTCTATGAGGACCACTCTTAATTCGGCCACGGGAGAAACTCCTTTCAAGCTCTCTCATGGGTCTGAAGCTTTTATCCCTGTAGAGTTCGAAGTCAGAAGTCCTAGAGTGGTTGCGGCCGAGGACAGAGATGAAGAATGGAAGCTGGAGAATGAAGAATCTTAGAGGCTCTCTCTCGACTACATCGAAGAGCTCCGAGACCAAGCCTCGGCTCGGCAGGAAGAGATCAAAAGATGAATGGAGAAATACTTCGACAAACACGTCCGCCTCAAGCACTTCCAAGCGGGTGACCTTATCTTGAAGAAGGTGGATACAGCAGGAAGATCAACCATTTTCGGGAAGCTTAACCCAAATTGGGAAGGACCCTTCATCGTCCATGAGTCGCTAACAACTGGCGGATATTATCAACAAAATCACGAAGGGGAGCTGCTTGGGAATACCTGGAGCGGTGATGACCTGAAGAGGTTCTACCCCTAGCAGGAATGTGTATGTCCCTCTTATGTAAAGATTATTTCACTTCAATAAATTCCTCGTCCCCTAAAACAAGGGTCACGAGAGTTCTTTTTCTCTTCTAGCAAGTTCTTTTTGAAGTAGGTAAAATCGATCTCCGTGACCGGTTTGGGGAACAGGCCTCCGAGTCGACTCTCGTAAAAATCCAAGTTGGCTGGTGGGACAGCGCCTCGGGAGTGAGTTCTCCTAAGACCAAGCCTCTGCATTGACGTTCGATATCAGCTCCCCCCTTGCATGTTGGCTGAGTAACCCCCCAATTGCACTTCTCATCCGACTGGAGAAGTTATTAGAGGAGAGTTCGGACACCAACCCCCCAACTTGATGAAGAGATGATCGATTTGACCGACCAAGAGACCCTTGAATAAAGGTGTCGTTTACCCTTAAAGGGTTGAAAGCTCGCAACAAAGCATAATCTCTCTGCATTTCTTCCGATCGTATGAGTTGGTGCGATGAATCCCCTATGATTATTGAGTAACAGAATGAAGACTCTCTAGGAATCAGGGACAACAAAGTAGGATGGAGGCCTCGAGATGGTGTGTCCCCTTGGACCTCCCCGACTTTCATTCCCTACTCATCGGTTCTCTCAACATCTAGCAGCAAAGTAGGATGTAGGACTCGGGATTGCGTCCCCTTGGACCCCCCGACAATCATTTCCCTATTTATCTTGATTGTTTTTGTTGCTATCTCTTAAAAACTTCTCACCAGGTAAGAGTAGAAGCCTTGAGAGTGTGCATCCTACGGGACCCCTCGAGTGTTCTTCACAACTCAAGCATCATCAAAAACTCTGAAGTAGGCAAGAATGCCTATAGGCGAGCATCTACAATGCGAGTATATCATATGCGAGTAAGGTATGATTGTCGATCGCATCAAGTACCTCCCAAGGCCGCACCAATCGTGACGACGATCACTCAATCTCGCTTCGAGCCTATGAGCATAGCGATCACTCATCGCGTTCGAACATAAGAGCCTAATCAATTTACAGGAAAGTATGTGAGTATAAGAGGAACAGACGTGCAAAAAATCTCTTTCTTTCATTTGTATGTTCGAAAATATTACATAAATAAAAGATTTATATGTCCCTGAGCAATCAAAAAGGTGCCCTGGCGACTAGGTTTCATCATCGACTCCGTCATCCTCGCCATCATCGTCATCATCATCTTCATTGATGTCGACATCCTCATCATCATCATCCTCCTCAGAATCTTCATCCTTGACTTCATTGGGCCTCAGAGAGGTCTCTCCCAGGGGAGAAGCAGACTCCTCGACGAGCAGCGCCGGAATGACGTCCATCACAGTCAAGTTCATCGCCTATGGCACCAGATGGGCTTCGGCTCGCAACCTGCTCAGGACAACCTTCCAGGTTGCTCGCGCGATCTCCCGGCGAATGAATGGCATGTCGTCGCCATGCATTCTAATCTTCTTCCCCCTAGAGGGGCCCCCCTCCGAAGGTTGTTACTCGGCATGGCGAGTTTCCAGCTCGGCAATCCAGATTTTGGGCGGCCTCCAAGGCTAGCCGAGTATCCTCAAGCTCATTCTCCATCTGCGACATCTTCTTCGCAGTTTCGACCTCGGCAACCAACGAACATGAAAGGTAAAGGTTAGATGAATAGTCAGCAAAACTGCGAGTTTCATTGAGATGGAAGTATGAGTAAGCAGCGCGTGAATACCTCATACTCCTTGCACTTGGCAGCTTGTGGCCCCAAGGTGAGGATGGTCTTGCCCAGCGCCTTAATCTTCTGCTCGTATTCAAGCAAGCGCCTAGCCTTCTGGTGGCTAAGCTCGGCAGATCACAGAAGCGAGCCCGAGGTCTGGTAGGCCAGATACTCGGCAGACACTTCTTGAAGCGATTTGGTGTCCGCGCGACCATAGAGGGCGAACATCACATTGAATGTCTTGTCTCTATCCTCCCAATCCTCCGACCAGGCAGGGAGGTTGGTGCTCAGAGTCACTTCATGGGCTTGCTCCGCCCAGGTCACCAACGGGCGACTATAGGCATCCTCGCTGTGAAGACCTTCATTAAAGTTCAGATGGAGGGAAGGCTCGACAGCCTCTGAAGTGTCCGCCTTCACCTCAGCCTCTGAAGTGCCCTTACTCTTCCTCCTTTTCGAGGACTCGACCTTCTCGTTGGCGACCACCGGGTCATCGGAGACCTGCGACAAGTCAATAGGGGATGTCGGCAACCCCCTATCCTCACGTGACGGGATCCCAGTGCCCCCTTGAGGAGGAACCACCTCCTTCGCCATGGGAAGAGGCTCGCGCGGCAAAATGCGACAGCTGTAGAAGACAGAAGACAAAGGTTAGTCGTCATTTGAAGATAAAGGTGCGAGTATAACGGATACTCGCTCAATAATTTACCTTCCCCCGGGAAGACCATTGTGAGTATGTCTACTCGCCTCCGCCAGAAGACCACAACAAAGTGACGACCTCGGAAAGTGTCGAGGAGCTTCTCCCGAGGTTCCTCCAAGTAGGGAGTCGCGAAGATATGCTCAGGTGGCTGGAAGGAACTGCGAGGAATATCCTCAAAGTCGCCACGGATGATGACTAGCTGCTCGCGCCATCAATGATTCTTATTCCTTGTGCCGACCAAGGTGAAGAAGTGGCTGCAGAAGAAGATGACACCTTCGTCGGTCGCCATGAAGTGGAAGATCCTCCTGAAGATGGAAAGATCAAAGACGGTCTTCTCTTCTCGCAAGAAGCAGAGGAACCCTATGATCATCATCATGTCATTGGGGTTGATCTGGGCAGGGACTATCCCAGAGTAGCAATTTGACACAATTCGGGACACAATGGTAGTCACAAGCCCGCCTCAAAGTGGGGAATTGGGCAGACTATCTCGCTCTCCACAAAGTTGTTAAAATGCTCGGCCTGGCGAGGAAGCCTGGTCGAGTATCCCGGGACAAGTGCTTCTCCAAAAACTAGTCCAAGTCTTTTTTACGCGAGATGGACTTCTTGAACGATGCCGCCGCAAAGTTCCTCGCATAACTAGCGCGCCGAATAGTGGCATCGTCAGTCATCTCAAGTGAAGAAGAGAAGAGAAGATCAGCGAGTATCAAAGGTGAGAAGAGATGAAATCGAAGATACTCACGCGAAGAAGGGGAAGGTCGCTGATAGCGTATTAAATACCTACCCACCCTCTATTTATAGGCAAAAGCAAGGTCTGGGGGATTGGCTACCCTGCCACGACTAGAAATAATGGGGTAACCAGCAACAAGGAAAGTCGTCGTGTCCACGATGTGCGTCAAAGTTGTCGATCTTCAGCACGCGAGGACCTGCATTAGAATAAAAAGCAGCTCGCCAAATATACGCGACATTCCAGAAACAAATACTCGCAAAAATAATGAAAGAAAACAAAGGCATCATCGCGAAAAACAAAGCAATAAATCAAAGGCAAGATTTAATGCTCGCCGAATAATATTACAAGATCAAATGTTTTTTGCAAGGTCGACATTGGCGTTCCACTCAGCATACAAGCGATGAAAGAAAGAAGAATAAAGCTATTGAGGCCCTTGGGTAGTCGTCTGAGGGTCAAGAGGTTGAGGAATAAAGATACACACGCGCTTGAAATATTCAAGGGACACTGACATAGCATCCTCTCCTTGGCACAACTGATCTTCAATCCTCGCCAGCCTGCCCACCGAGCCAATGCTCGCCCGCATACCGACCAGCTCGTCATGATGAAGTTGCTGACGATGCCCGATCCTCGCTATTTGGCGCTCCAGATCGTGGATAGATTGGAAGTGGAACTCCGCTCCAGCTAGCCGAGTCTCAAAGTCTTCGAGCTTTGTGATTCACACCTCCAGCTCGATAAGACGACGATGAAGTTTACTGATCGCCAGGTGGTCGACCTTCGCCCCCAGCTCAAGGTACGCGTCAACGACCTTCTCTTAATACTCCTGGGGCGGGAGCCCGATAGTGTTGATCAACGCCCCCATCCCCCCCCCCCCCCGGTGTAGTTGCGCGAGCTGCAGTTAAAAATAGAAGCAACAAGAATTCAGCGACAAATCCAGCAAAAAAGAAATGGCGACTATAAAGGAAGCGACCAATTACCAGACCGAGAAGCTTCGCTCCTCGCATCGCGATGAGGGCTGTGAGATTGCCCCTGCCGAGGACTCCTAACTCGACATGGAGAAGGACTTCAATGAGTTGTATCCCTCCGTCCTGAAGAAGATCCGCCGAGATGATCCCTGCTCGAAGGCACATTTCCCCGGTCGCGGCCATCCACTGGTCACCCTCTCCCTATCGGGTCGAAGAAGTTCGAAATCCCGCCACGCCGCGAGGATTCCGCCGGATGGACCGGAGGAGCGGCTGACGAGGAAGGGAAATGATCAACTAGAGTATTGGCAGGATACGACAAAGGAGGCGGCGGCAGAAGACCGCCCGCGGGCAGCTGCGAAGCACTCGTCGGTGCTGGTAGTAAAGGAACCAGTGGCGGTGGAGGTAGACTGCTCGCCGGAGGACCCCCGTGACCGCTCTCCAGAGGACGCAAGGTCTCGTCTACAAGAGGCCTCTTGCCAGTATACGTCAAAGGCGAGTTGTAGAGGATCTGCACCGAGCGACCAGTTCGCAACCTCGCCCGGGATTCCGGCGCAACCATCGGTGATGATCGCAGAGGAGGAACGGCAAGATGCTCATCCGGAGCTCCAGTAGTCAACGGGTCTGCAAATAGAGAAAAAAACGTCAAAACCTTGCCAGCAATATCAGGATAGAGACAAACCTAGCAGGACGAGGAAGTGTTTTCTACCTCGCAAAGAAGTGAGGTCAGGTTGAGTCTGGGTTTGGGACCCAACAGTGCTCTCCCCAGGGGCGACTTCTGGTGCAGAAGGCTGAGAAGCGGGCTGCTCTCCATCATCAGCGATGCCCATGTCATTAAGAACTTGTCGGGTGCTCGCGGGGTCCCCATGTTGGTCGGCGGGAGGATGGGAGACAACCTCCGTGGGAGCAAGCTGCTGCTTCTTCTTCTTCTTCTTGGCAAGCTTCTTCCTTCTTTTGGATTCGAGGAAATCAACAAGCTCATCCTGTTCGTGAGTGCGTTTCTGAATGGGCGTCAACAAACCCAGAAGCTCGTCCATATCCATGTCATCCTCTTCAGCAGCAGTGCACGACATCTTGTGCGAGTTCAGAAAAGCAGTCCAATAAAAGACCTCCCCCCCATATATATATAGAGTCCTAGAGCAAGCCAGGAGAATGTCGAGTAGACCTAATGCTCGCCTGGAACAGCTCGTCGAATAGGTGTTGGATGATTTTTTCTAAGCTACTTCGTTGCTCGCAAAGAGCGGGGATTGTGTACAACCCATATTCTCTGAGGGTAGGACCCATTCGAGGCCACGTGGGCAGAGGTCAAAGTCTATGGTCAACATAGAGGACAAGAGTCAAAGATTGAAGACAACTCAGTAAGCAGAGGCAGCAGAAGACCTGTGCAAGTATAAGCGATTATGCGCGAGCAAGCCCCTTATACTCGCTAGGTGTACGACCATAGCGAATGCTAGCCGAATCCAAGCGAGATTCCCTCAATGTCGCGCAGTCGCCGAGCAGGGCTGGGCTAAAAATTGCCCCCCCCCCTAGTTTTCCTATAAATAAGACCCCAGGGGTACTTGGATTGGCACCTTTGGCTGAGCTTTCGGAACCCCACTTTCGAAGACTTGTCCCCTTGAGTTCTTGACCGTCGTACTAGATACTCGCCAAGTTGGTTCCTTCCTCGTACCCTACTTGGCCATCTTTGGTTGTGGAGGAGAAGTATCTTCTGACCTTCTGGGTACATGGTGGGACCTCCCTACCGCAGCACCTAGGGTCATGTTGTTACCGTTCTAGTCCCTTCGTCATTACCAGTCAAGCCGTCTAGTTGGCTGCATTGATCCAAATTTTGGAGTCGGAATTTTCCTGGCTTCAACAGTTGTGAAGGATAATGTCGGGAAGAAAGCATATATCTACCGGATGATTGACCTACCACAGGCGCTAGCCCTAACGCCGAGAGCTGGCCACATTGGCAACAAAGAAAAATTGACTGGACGAGCTTGTGTCGGGTAGACATTGCATGTCGGCTAGAAGAGGATCATATCGCCTAGACACTATCGTCAAGCGCTACTGTTAATGCTTACGCTACCTTGAAGTCCACGTCAGCGATCCATGTGCTCAAATGCGGGAAGTGGCGGAAACCAGAATAGGAGTGTTACTACCGCTCTGCAGTAGAGATTACCACCCCACGGTAACTTTGATGTACGAGAAAAGGTCTGTCACATTCCTGATCTGTAGACGGACAATTGTCCAAGTTTTTAAATCAAGCGAGGTTATTACACTGCGCTATCGGTAATGCTATGCGCTAACTGATGCATTCTAGGAAAGCTCTGATGCCTTCCTATCATGGAGCAAGACTGCTGGACGAAGGCGCATATATAAAGTCTACCGCCACGCGGTAACCTGCCGCTGGCGGTAGCTCAATGAATGATCATATAAAAGCGCCTCTCTTTCTCTTGATCGAGGACGAGGAGACAGAAAGAATAGAACAACCAAGGGTATCTGAGCCGCCTCAGCAGCAAGGACCTACCGACTTGAGGAAGAGAAAAGAGAACTTGCATCCTCCTGTTCGTGAACGAAGATCTCCATAGAGCTTATACAAGAACAATATTCTAAAGGTGATCGTGTGATCGACGAACAAGAATCTCACGCACTGATCTCTTACCGTTCTACGGAGAACCATTTTTGAGGGAGCATAAGTTTTCACTTCCGACATCTCTATTAGAATTCTCTTTTCTCCTTTATTGGGTGTGACGGTAAAATCGATCGGGGAGGTCGTCAGAATCCGGGGAGGATTCCGTGAGAAATCGTTCGGGGAGGACGTCTGGATCAGAGAGATCTAGTGGGCTCAAAGACCTTCTGGGGAAAGGGAAAGAGTCAGCTCGAAGACCTTCGGGGAGAAGGGAAAGAGCCAATCGGTCCTCAGGGGGAGGGTCGGTATAGAAACCAAAAAGAATTTTCTAATCTTCGCCTACAATCTTCGGCGTCGTGGAGTTCTACTTTTGTAATTGTACACATTATTCTAATATTCAATGAAATCAAGTTTTCTATTTATGATCTATAATTACATCTGTCTCTCAAGTGTTATTCGTGCATATTCTGAAATGATCTTCTGTAAGTGTAGAATATGGTTTCTGCTGAATCCGTCGGTGGTAGCTCTATCGCCCAGCGCTAGCGTACAAAAAGCATATTTCAATGTAGAAATTTATAAAAATCTAGTACTTGCTTTAAAATCTTATTCACCCCCTAAGGTTGGCCACCAAATCCAAGTATCCAATAAGCGGTATCAGAGGTAGGTTATTCCAAAATGGCTTCACCACCAGGAATTATGGCCAACCGCAATCTTGCATCTACTAGTTGTTGGAGTTACCATTATGATCTAGAAGTGGTCAAACATGTAGTCTCACTGCCAACGTGATATGAGCCTGCAGGGTCGCACATAAGAGCATGTGGGGAAGTTGAAAGATTGACTGTGTTGGTAAAGGTTACCAATCACCATACAGAATGGGGTCCGACAAATGTTGTCGAGGGATTCGTTGACTAAGGGAATTCGTCGGATATGATTCGTCGGATATGATTCGTCGGATATGATTCGTCGGATATGATTCGTCGGATATGATTCGTCGGATATGATTCGTCGGATATGATTCGTCGAGTATCATTAGTCGACGAATGCTGATACCCGACAAATTGTTCCAGAAACCCTATTTTCCTGTGGTCTGCGGATAACGATTCTTTTAGGTCTGTTTATGCTTGGGTATAAATAGAACTTGTTTTAAGGGTTCAAGGGACGGTTACGCAAACAGGAAGTTCGCCCGACGGAAGTGTTCCACCTCCCGAACCCAAGTCGACGGAAGAAGTTCCGCTTCGTTCGCCTACGCAGATCGCATCGCCGGCGATCGTCGCTGTGATTGTTCTTCCTGGAGCGAACCTAGCAGTTCGTGGAAGTGCAAGGTGCAGTCGTATTTCTCCCAGCTCGTGTGGACTGCCGCAGAGACGTAGACATTATTCTACGCAAGGACTCTCGCACAGCCGATGACAGGACTCTTCTTCTTGGAGCACCTAGGTTGGATTCGATCCAACTCCACTAAGGTAATTTATGCCTAGTATTTTTGATTAGCTTCTTGATTCAATGTTCATGGCCCGATCCAAACTCTTTTGGGTTGTTATCTTTATTTCCGATGCGCCTACATATGATGTATGGTTGTAGAAAACCCAACACTAGTGGGGTTGGAATTTTATACACTGAAAATTCTCTAGCATCACCTTTATTTACATGTGTGAACTATAACGAGTGGAAAACTCTAATGAAACGATTTCTTATTTCTCTCGATATAGATGTTTGGAACATAACTATTATAAAGCCACCAAGTAAACAAACTAGGGATGAGTGTCACCTAAATGTTAAATCTATGAATAGTTTATTATGCGCACTTGATAAGAATATTTTTAAGCTTATCTATACTCTCCATGTTGACCTAGAAATCGGTGATCCACCCAAGGCGATCAAAGAATGTCCTGGTTGGTCTCAGCAAGTTCCGGGCGGTCTCAGCATGTCCCGGGAGGTCTCAGCAACCTGGGCGGTCTCAGCACGTCTGGGGCGGTCTCAGTGTCCCGACGGTCTCAGCCTGTCAGGCGATCTTAGCCTGCCCAGCGGTCTCAACCTTCCCGGCAAACTCAGTCTGCCCGACGGTCTCAGCGTCCCAACGGTCTCAGCCTGCCCGGCGATCTCAGCCTGCCCAGCGGTCTCAGCCTGCCCCGCAATCTCAGCCTGCCTGGCAATCTCAGCATGCCAGCGGTCTCAGTCTGCCCGACGATCTCAGCCTGCCCTGCGATCTCAGCCTGCCTAGCGGTCTCATCCTGCCCGGGGATCTCAGCCTACCCGGTAGTCTCAACGTTTTGGCGGTCTTAGCCTGCCTGACGATCTCAGCCTGCCCTACGGTCTCAGCCTGCCCGGCGATCTCAGCTTGCCCCATCATAGAACAACCAACAACTTAATCATCATTCGACTGAATGTTTTGATTGAGAGCCTCATCGAAGGTGTTTACCAGCATGCAGGGAGATACCTCATATTGTGGACATCTCCTCGGGAGCTCATTAAACTGCTTCCACACTTCTGCAAGTGACTCCTGATCACGCTGTCAGAAATTATGGATTTTGTTGCGTGATGATAAAATTTTAGTAGCTGGGAAGAACTTAGTCAAGAAAGCATTTAAAAGATTTGTCCAAGTGTTGATACTCCCGCTAGGAATATAATGGATTCAGGATTTGTCTTTGTTCCTAAGAGTGAAAGGGAAAAGCTTTATCTGTATGGTGTCATCGGGTATGCGGAAAGTATCTGATACAAAGAAAACTACTTCTTACTTAGAGATTGGGAAATATGAAAGAGCGAAGAGATTGATGATGTTTTCCAAACTATATTTGTTGAAGGCAAGTGTACCTTATCATCTATAGTATATGATATTTTGAAAATACCAAGGTCGTATTCCTCAGGGCATGTAGATTACTTCTACTTCGAGGAGATCACTATTATCTTATCTAATGATTTTTTACTGTTTGGTTTACTTAGCTAAAAGAGATAATTTGCAAACTAAAGAAGGTTTTAAACGATGGTAAAAAGGATTAGCGCTCGATCAAAAGTCACTTTGGAGTGAGAATAATCAAGAGAAGGGGAAAATAAATCTAATTCTGTTTAAATAAACTACTTGACCGTGGATGTTCCCGAAGCTTCAACATGTCTATCTCGAGGTTAATGCCCAACTAAGTTTAGGAAAATCAACCGAACTCTCGTCCTATAATTGATTACCTACAACTTGCTTTACGCTGTGAACCCCACTATTGGATTTGACTTCAATCCAGGAGATTTATGTCATCCTCTCTCGAGGGTGCGTGCAACTCTCGTTACCCTTGAGTGATCGATTCATACTTTGAGCCTCTCGGCTAACTAAGTATGAAAACCTAAGCGAAAACCATATATCGAAAATATGGTCTCACTAATTAAAAATCAAGGGTAAATCAAGTGTTTACAAAAACGGAAAAAGAGGGCTTGAAAATCATAACTTGATTATCTCATCCTCGGATCATTTCGATCGAGCACTAATGAGAATTAGTTACTCATGGTGGAGGGGAAAAAGAGAGATAAAGTTGCATGAAGAAAAGCTAATTAAAAAAGAATGAGAAGTGAAGAAAACAAAACCAATTTTTATTGAAATTAAAAACTATTACAAGCCTTAAACAAGATTACAATGCTAGAAATGTAAAGATTATAAGCTTCAGAAACTATTGCTTGAAGGGAAAAGAAAGAGAACATGAAAATGAGAGACATGAAGAAAAAAACATGAAAATGATCACTAACAGCTCTAGCAGCACCTCCCCCTCTCCAAAATTCTGAAACATGGACTCAAGGAGATCTCTGGAATTTATAGGAAAACATTCCAAGTTAGACGCCCTGGTCACGGGCGTGACTGGGGGGGGGTGTAATCACTGTTCATCTCAGCTCCGACATTGGCATGGGTCTTGCGTGACGGCGCGGCGGAAAAGGACTTTACACGCCGTGTAACATTGGTCACTGGCGTGTACTTGGGTGGCTTCATTTAATGCAGCGGGGGCTTGATGCGACGCGGAGGTGAGCAGGGATCACACAGGAAAGTCGCGGTCGTGACATTTGGGTCACGGGCGTGACTCGTGTTGACTTCTCGACGGCATCACCGCTTCTCGATAACAGCTCCGCTGGCAGGATCCTATGTTTACACGCCCCAGGTCACGGGCGTGACCTTTGGGTCACGGGCGTGACTGGGGGCGTGACTTGCTGTGGACGAGCTCAAACTGCGCGACATCAATTTTGGACTGGTATTCAAGTTACACGTCCCTGGTCACGGGCGTGACTGGGGGCGTGTAATACAAATTTTCCTAATTTTGCCCCAAAAATTCTGCAAAAATAAACATAAGTTAAATTACAATAAAATTTTATAAAAGAACTATTTATAACCTAAAATTGACATAAAAAGGAAAAATTCATATAAAATTTCTACTAAAAAGCTATATAAAAACTACTTATCAGTATCACAGATTTGTAAGAAATTATAACTGTGTTGGTGGGGGTCCTCAAGAGGGAGATCGCGGAACTGGACAGAGTTTCGAAGCATATTTAGGATAGACGGCTTGATCTCAAATGTTGATTGGTGATGGTCGGGCTCAATGTAAGATATACACTGCCCATGGTAGGGGCAGTGCACTCATACATCGTGCGAGCACGCGGCTACACCACCTCTTCCTCTACACGAATGTTCGGATCAGAGATCTTGTCATCAATACATGGGGGATTCAACGGGGGAATATTAGTCATGACCCGAGCCTACTCTCTTCTCAGATTTCGCAGTGTTAGCTCGATTTCATAGTCAAATGGAACTAAATCACCTCGTCTCCTCTCCGAAATCAAAGCGAACAAAAACTTTGCAGAAATAAGAAACTTAAAGATAAAAAAATGAAAGCAAAAAGGAACTAAAAACAAAAACAATGCAAAATACAGTCCCAAGCAACAATATAACTCAGATTGAGCAATAATCACACATAGCCGACATTGGAATGAGCAAAAACAAGAGTAAACATAGGGTGAAAACACTATAAAGAAAGCACGTATCACCTGGCTCTTGATTTGACAACCCATGGCTAAATTCGATATCTTGCATCCCGACCCGATAACACACCATCTATTCCATCAACTCACTTAACCAGATACCTCCTCGTAGTTCCATGTGATTAATCCATTGGTTTCTTCTTGTTATTCCTTTCACATCCTCACATGATTACTTCATAGCTCACTTTTTGCAGCCTCACGCGATTACCTCGCAATTTTCTTCTTGATATACTCTCCCACGGGGCACTTTAAGTGCTCACTCCGTCCTCTCACCTTATTTAGCGAGTTCTTACTAGCCATTGTTGGCGACTACTCCGTTAACATCTCTACTATTCTATCTCATTAGTATGAGAATTATTATCCATTTTTATCTTGCACAATAAGTGTGTACTCATCTTGTTACACATAATTCGAGGATGATCTTCTATGTGCAAAATGACTGCTTAAGTTAACATATTTCAAATAATCTCTAATGTTATTCAGCAGCACAAAATATCAACGATGGGCAAATTTGTTATCATCGTCACGATATTCTTGTCATAATTGGACTGCTTAATTGCATTTGGAAGACCCGAGTCATTTAGAATAATGGATCTAAAATCCACATAATCTAATCAATACACAACAATAAAATGTAGGTTTTAATACTTTGTAGGGAAAGATCTTTAAAAAATTTCTCATGTGTGTGGTGAGACTTTCAAAATTCGTTATCACTTTCGTTACTCTCAATCATGAGTAAGGTCTTCCCAGTTTCACAGACAATATGTCTACAAGGTATGATGAGTGTAGACTATCTATGTTCTAAGAACCTTAGTATCATCATTTCAAGACTCTTCCACTGATCATGTTTTGATTATTTCTTATTCAACTGTACTTGTAAGCGGTTACTAGTTATTATACACGAGAATACCATAATGGATACACAACAATGAGGCTAGGAAATTTAGCTTGTTCTGCTAACCCAAATTGGTCGCTCTTCGTGACAGTCATAGTGGTTCGTGCGGACACCCCAGCAGTGCCCACGGACGCCCTCCCGACGGATACATGTTCCTCCTCAGCAGGCGGACACCCAGAAGTGCCCGCGAGTTCTTTCCAAGTGGATAAGTGCTCTCCTTAATAAAGGCGCGCGCTCGATTCCTCACCAAGGTGCCCGCACCTTCCAGCAAGCAGCACCAACTTCTCAGAGAGGCCACGACGGGTGCCTTTTATAGCCCGCTTGCTCCCTCTCTTCCTCTGCCAGCAGTAGTGTGCGCAACTATGGCCTGTCGTACCCGTGCGCCCCCTTTTTCTCTCTTCCGCGGCCAACGTCTCGGTTCCCTTAGATTGTGGAGCATTTAATGTAGCATTAAATGCTCCCCACCGGCCGAGCAGCCTATCCTCAAGTATAAAAAAGGGGTCAGGGGTGCTTGGAGGGGACACAAGTGCTTGTAAGGGACACATAACTTGGACAAGAGTCTACCCTATTGTAGGTGCAGTTACAAGTGCCCGTCACACGGTTGCCTTCTATTTACAGCGCATACTCTTGTAATAGCTTGTAATAGATCTTTGTGTAATAACCTTGCCCGCAACAAGTGGTATTCACCGTTGCGGGTAAATCATGTGTCCGTCGCTGCTAGAGGCGTCTTCCTCTTTGTGCTCTGTTCACCCAGCCCCCGTGGGCCAGTAACCGATTGATTATGGTTCTCGATCTCCTCGCCGGACTCCCCATACTGGTCGCTGAGTGTGGAAAGATGGGTGACAAATTTTGCACCAACAGTTCGAACACGCGACCTTTAGATTAAGCAATCAGTGAAATCATCTGGCGTGCGGGTGCAAGGAGCAAAGTCCACTCAAAGCCTCCAAGAAAGCAGATGCAGTCGGGTACTCCTCAAGATGAGCGGTCACCCGTGGACATCCATGAAGCAGTTGCGAGTGCGCCTGCGCGGTCAGTCATTTGGACAGCCGAAACCCATCTAGAGCCTGCCTAGGAAGTTCACCAAGTCAAAGTCCCAGGAGGTGACAGGGATAGGACCGTCTCCGTAAATGCAGAACTAAAGGAAGAAGATAAAACACTGCTTATTCGGTGTCTCCTGGATAATATAGATATCTTCACATGGTCTGCTTCGGACATGCCCAGGATAAGCTCAGACGTCGTCTGCCATCAAATCAACATCAACCCCAGTGACATCAGAATTGAGCAAGTAGATAAGCTTCATTTTCCTACAACCAACAATCAAGCAGAATACAAAGCGTTGACAGTCGGGCTGAATTTATACCAAGAGATTGGCATCGATGACTCGGAAGTGAGGACATATTCTCTGGTGATGGCGTCACAGATAAATTGTACTTTTGAAATCAGGGAGCCTCTCCTCCAGAAATACCTGGTCCTCGTTAAGCAGCAAATTGCACACTTTCGTACTTTCAGCATCCAACATATACCAAGGGAAGAAAACACCGAGCCAATTGATTTGGCAAAGTCTTGGCTCCCAGCTGGGGGGACTCTCATGGAGTTGTTCCACGCTGCAATAGAGGAAGCGGATGTCATGGAAATTGATCGGTGTCCGACTTCGATAGATCCTTTTGTTCATTACGTCTCCATAGGAGATGTCCATTCTGTAGTTACTGACAGAAGAAGGTTCGAACTCAAGGCATCGCACTAACCCTGACAAGGTGCGTGTTATAAGAAGAAATTCCTTGAATCTTGCAAGAAGTGCATGCAGGGGAGCGCAACAGTCACTCGGGGGCTAGAACCCTCGAGAAAAGGATCCTCCGTCAAGGCTAATTTTGGCCAACTCTCAAGAAAGATTGTGAGTAATACGCAAAGAAGTGTTTCAAATGCCAGAATTTTGCCCCTCTTCAAACTCAGCCAGTGCAGCTGTTGAGAAGCATCTCTATCCAATGGATGTTCACCGTCTGGGGCACGGACTTTGTAGGCCCCTTACCCATGGACAGCAGGCAGCGACACTTCGTCATGGTGATGATTGACTACTTCAACAAGTGGATAGAATCCAAGGCACTGATAAACACAACAACCTAGGTAGTTAAGAATTTTATATGGGGAGAGATCGTCTGCCGGCATGGGATCCCCATGGCAATTGTCACTGATAATGACCCTTAGTTCGCAAGTTCAGAGCTCAAAGATGTTTGTGATCAGGTCGTAATAGAACTTTGGTTCTCATCGGTTTATCACCCACACAGTAACGGGCAGGTAGAAGCAACAAATAAGGAAATCCTGAATTAACTTAAGAAGAAAGTGGAGAGCACACGTGGCAGTTGGGTATATTAGCTTGATGAGTCCGATATTTACACTTGTGTGCACAACACTTTCAAGCCATAATCGCTTGTATTTCACTCATATATGCTTTCACGCTTTGTGCACTCTTTAGGCCCATTTTGGTGTGCAATTGCGCTCCATGTTGTTGGGGGTAAGCACATGGTGATCCCAAACCTTTTTTCTGCATTTAGATTGTGATGGAAGGGTGTTCCCAGCTGTGTGATTGCTGTTTGGATTGTTGTGCAGGTGGGCGGATCATTCATTTGCCCAGATTTCATGTCTGCATGAATCGCACGGTCATGCGTTTCCTTGACGCACGATCGCTCCGACCGTACACATTCATCTGCGGTTCAGAATGGTGTTCTGTCCCCGCTCGTGCGATTTGTTTGCGCACGGGCAGTTTGCCCGTGCGTGAGTAAAATCACACGAGCCCCTCTTGTTGTCCAAATATGTATAATTTTTATTGCCTGTGTGTTTGTTTCACGCACGGTTGGACTCGACCGCGCACGAAGGAAATGCACGTTCTCCTATTGTTAGCCAGAATTTCGAGCTGTCTGGATTTGCCCGTGCGTTTTGCGCGCACGGTCGGTTTCGACCGCGCATGAGTAAAATTGCACGTGCACTCGGCTTTGTCTTCCTGGGCTTCCTATGTGTTTAATAACACACAGTCCTATTCTGGAGATCGACACCGAGCCCACCATTTTCACACAAGTTCCGCCCTTTTTCGTCGCTCCTCCACCGCTCACTCTTAGAAGAAGCTTCCTCCTTGGCCTCCTCCATCGTTCGTGAGCTCAAGAGCTCCACTCTAAGATATTTTCTGATGCATTCAAGGGTCCTCCGACGAGAGCCAGCGTGAGCTGTTATCCGAAGAAGATGGGTAACATGGAGGAAGGTGACAGTTCCTCTGAACCCCGGACGTCAACTGAAGACCGAGCTCGGACGAGGCATAACAAACCTATGATTCTGGCTGCGAACCTTCAACAAGTCTTCGTGCTTGGGTTTACTCTTTCCTCCCTTGTATTGCTAAGATTGCTTCTTGTGGATGTTTATTTCTTGTAGAATGATGCTCATAAACCTTTGTTAATGTTAATATAAATTTCATGTTTGTGAAATCCTTTGTGGTTTATGTGAGTTGAGGAGCGCCCCATTCCATTTTCATTCCACCAGCGCGTTGTATGCAGCACTAGCAATTGCTAGTTGCGTGCTTAGTGACGAGGTGCTCACGACCCTCACTCCGTCGGTTACAAATCATCCATCCGCAAGCCTTCTCGTTCATTCGTAAGCCTACTCGTCCACTCACCAAGCGAAGCGGTGCAGTCGACCCGCATTTGTTAATTTAGTTTCCTTTGATTGTGTCTCTCACAACCAACCAAACCACCTTTTTTAATTAGTAGAAATCTTTATAATTAGTTTCCTAACGATAAAACCACACACCACAACCTGCATTCCTTTAGATCGATACTTGGGGATTTACTTTCCCATTTTATATAACTTGAACGATCGGTACACTTCCGTGATGTGCCACAATCTTGCTCCCGCCTATAGCGGTGTGTAATATTAGCGCACCATAGCTTCCATCATTATTGTGGACTCTAAGAACCACTCCTTTGTAGGCTACCGGGGAGACACCTTTCAATCTGATGCACGGTTCTGAGGCGCTCATCCCAGTGGAGTTCGATGTCATGAGCCCCAGAGTTATCCTCTCTAAGCAATGTGGAGAGCAATGGATAGAAAGCAACGGTGAGGAGATGAGATGCAATTTTGACCTCATTGAGGAGCTCAGAGATTAGTCTGTCTTCAGACAAGCGGAGGCCAAGCGAAGAATGGTCAAGCATTTCAAGAAACATATCAGAGTCAAGCAGTTCGTCGAGGGCAACCTTGTGATGAAAAAGGTGGATGCAGCAAGAAGAGCCGCCTCAATTGAGAAACTCAATCCTAACTAGGATGGTCCTTTCATTATCAAGGAGGCACTTAGAGATTGTGCTTATCGGTTGTAATCCCACGAGGGATAAAGGATGTCGAATACCTAGAGCGATGATACTTGAAAAGATATTACTCTTAGTGAAGTGTCCTCCCCTTTCTCATTTCAGCCCTCGTCGAAGAATTCACGACTGGCATACGTGCCAGTTCATCAGGAACATGATAGTCGGCTGCGCATCAACAGAGGTATCCTTATGATAACGGACTATATGACCTGTCTGCTCTTTTCTTCTTCACTCTTGTCCAGGTTGCCATCGGAACTTGCTTGGACCTCTTCGAATGTATCCGAACATCTCTGTTGGATCTGGTGGACAACCTTAGAGGGGTGGGGGTGAATAAGATTTTAAAACAATTATCAGAGTTTTATAAATTTCTGCAGTGGAATACACTTTTTAAATGCTAATGCTGTGCGGTAGAGCTACCATCGGCGGTATCAGCAAAAACTGTATTTAACACTTACAGAAGATCGTTTCAGAATATGCATGAATAACACTTCACAGACAAATGTAATTATAGATCATAAACTCAAAACTTGATTTCATTGAATATTAGAATAGTGTTTACAATTATAAAATTATAACTCCATGACACCAGAGATTGTAGGCGAAGATTAGAAAATTCTTTTTGGTTTTTATACCGACCTCCCCCTGAGGACCGGTTGGATCTCCCCCTTCTCCTCGAAGTTCTTCGAGCCGACACTCTCCCTTCCCCCGAAGGGTCTTTGAGCCCATTAAATCTCTCTGATCCAGACATCCTCCTAGGACAATTTCTCACAGAATCCTCACCAGATTTCGATGACCTCCCCGATCAATTTTACCGTCACACTCAATAAAGAAGAAAGGATGTTGAAACCGAGAACCGGTCTCTTGTGGAGTTCGGGGTCCCAAAAAAGGAGTGACCTCACACTTACTTCTCTCAAGGGAGAGCGCTAGACTGAAGGCTTAAGGAACTAGGAACAGGACCAAGGGCTCAACGAGGAGGTCCCACCACACACCCGGAAGGTCTTAGAGCGCTTCCCCTCCCAAGCCAATGCTGAGCTTGGGCACCTTTGGATGCGCTCTTCACCAACCAAAGAAACCTGGGGAGTGTGTAGCCAAAGAACTCTCTCCTCTCAAATGTGCCCCCCTCGGTCCTAGTTATAGATTTCCGAGCTTGGTCTGCCAATAACTAGATTATAGCCTAAGAGATTACAAAAATACCCTCAGGTTTGGCCTGCCAACATCCAAGTCCCACTGTTCTGAGATGTTATACGCAGACCATCAGGGCACCTAGGTAAATTTATCCATGTAGCCCACGGTGCGAGTGGTTCATGAGGGAACCACTCGGCCTCTCACTAGAGGAGGGGGCTGGGCAAGCAGGGCCTGCTGCCTCCCCACTCGCCCCCTGGGGGCCGGGCGAGTGGGGGCATGCTGCCTCCCCACTCCCCCCCTAGCTGGGACCTGGGGGCTGGGCGAGTGTGGGCCTGCTGCCTCCCCACTCGCCCCCTAGGGGCCGGGCGAGTGGGGGTCTACTGCCTCCCCACTCTCCCACCTAGATGGAACCTAGGGGCTAGGCGAGTAGGGGTCTGCTTCCTCCCCACTTGCCCCCTGGCTGGGACCTGGGGGCTGGGCTAGTGGGAGCCTACTGCCTCCCCACTCCCCCCTGGCTGGAACCTAGGGGCTGGGCGAGTGGGGGCCTGCTGCCTCCCCACTCACCCCCTGGCTGGGACCTGGGGGCTGTGCGAGTGGGCGCCTGATGCCTCCCCACTCCCCCTGGAACCTGGGGGTTGGGTGAGTGGGGGTCTGCTGCCTCCCCACTCCCCCTAGCTGGGACCTGGGGGCTGGGCGAGTGGGGGCCTGCTGCCTCACCACTCGCCCCCCTGGATGGGACCTGGGGGCTGGGCGCGTGGGGGCTTGTTGCCTCCCCATTCGCACCTCTGGTAAGCTCACCCCTTGAAAGCATGACCCGCCCTCCTCGGACTTGAGCCCGCCCGAAAGCTCTCCCGCCCCTCTTGCCTGGGGGAGTGCTTCCTAAAAATATTGAGCCTAATGACATATTGGGTCCTGGGGACCTACTCGGCGAATACAGGGTTGTACACAATCTCCGCTCTTTGCGAGCGAGTTGTACGCTCGGAAAGAAAAGTCCAACCCTGCATATTCGTCGAGTGACGCTGAGTGGGGTTGAGAAGACTCAACACCTCCCAAGAGCCCCGCTCAACTGGAG